>OX421480.1:9623701-14623701 GCA_949126895.1 Eilema caniola
AAGTCCTTCAAGCGGGCGTGAAAAGCAACTGATGAGGCCGTCAAGCTGAGTGCCACCATTGTAACATGCTACGTGTCTGTAATAGTGATCCTCTATCCTGAGACTTTGCCTTTAGCTTACCATCAGGCGATGTGTAGCCAAAAATATGAAAGACGATAGGAGTAAGAAAGAAGATGGTTCTATGTGAAGTCAATACCAAATAATTTTGTTTTAGTTACTTATTTATAACAAAAATTAAAGACAAATTGATTTGTAAAGAAATTATCTCATTATTGAGTTTTTTTCGCACTTAACTATATCTACCTATTAAGTAAACTTGATGGGTACAGTCAGTGTTAGATCGATTTAGACTGGTAGGGTGCACTAAACAGTCTTAATGTCATGGTAGATCTTTTTGAGTACTTTACTGGTCAAGATCGATTTTATGCTGACTGTACCTAAATAGATACTTTTCTTAATGGCAAGCTAAATATACTAGTATTAATCATTGACCACGTGAATTTCCTTGACCGACTTGATCGTTAATTAATAGGCAACGTGTTCAGGTAATTCACCTACTCACGGAAATAAATCTTACTAAGTACAATAATGTATATTTAATGAACATTGGCGAAGTTCCCTAGTTCATTGAATTGATAAAAGTTCATGACATTTCTGTAAGTCCCCTGACAGCTAATCGTTGATTAATATGACAAAACATGTGACGAACGAAGTATACTTCGAAACACATATTTTGGACCTAAGCCCCAAGATAAACGAGCCACTACGGATGGTCACTATCAAATGCATAAGTACTGTTTTATTACAAATCAAACACAATTTAGCAGAATTTGATATTATTGAAGGGTAAGTGGTGGCCTCCTTCAGGTCACGGGTTTGTTGGTTTTACTATACCATATAAGAGATTTTATAATTTTAATTTTCTTTAAGCCTATATTATTTGAATATCAGGATCGATGTCATCCTACGGACTGCCAGACGGACGTCTATGGCAGTCGTTAATTGTAGTTACTGTTCAGTCCTATTATGTCTAGCGACTGGTTTAACTACAAAACTCCGATAGCCAATCGGCTGTGGAGATCCAATGTCAATCGCTTCAAGGAAAATATTAAAGTTTTTTTTATACCACTGATGTGACAGACAAACACACGATCCACCTGATGGAAAGTGGTTAACATGGCATGACACACTCGCGTTGCCTACCCTATTAGAACAGTTCGTTTCTGTGTAGAAAATAAAGCAGGACAAGCCTTAGGTCTTCCCACTGATAGCACAAAAACTCTCAGTGAGCTCTGGCTGCCTTACTCGCCTCGCCGGCAACACAACACGAGGTTATTATAGCCGCGGTATTCTATACGTCCTTATCGTATCATGTTGCAAATTTGCCTGGTCATAAATGTATCAACAAAATAAATTATTAGACAGCCACCTAGAGTATGCAATATTGAATTCGAGCTGTTTAATACAACTTTAGAAGAAGTGCTACACTTTAGGTATCTAGGAAGCTAAATGCGAAATGATAACCATAGATAAGAATGTAAGTACTAAAGTGATGATAATAGTCGGAGTCTTTATTAGGAAGGTCTTGGTCAGACTTAAAAACTGTCGTACCTACCTATGTTTGACTGCAATAATAGGTTAAATAGAACCGCAGATATGGCTTAATGGCCATGGAAATGGCCGAGGGCAATAGCTAATTACTCATATAGCCATAGGATATTCGGTAGAACTTTTTGAAGTGAAAACTTCTTTAGCGGCGTTGGATGGGTGTAAAATGTTAAGGAAGCGTCAGGATTAGTTGACCTTTGAACCGTAACCGACGACTGACGTCATACAAGATCAGGTACAGAATATCTATTTTGCAATTTACGATAGATAGCGTCGTAGCTTAAACGGTAAGCACTTTGACTGTAAGTCCCTATGGTTTTAGATAGTATCGGGTTCAACCACCTGGCCCTCAGGGATTTTTTGTGATTGTTTTTTCTTATTATAATTTATTACTTTTGGTGATTATTTTTTCTTTTTGTAATTTATTAATTTCTTCTGACAAAAAATTCGCAGAAAATTAGTGATAGGTTCTATGATTAGCGCTATATTATAGGTATGGTATGGTATGTTCTTTTTTTATCTTTTTCTATGTATATAACGAAGAAAGAAAAAAAGAAAATGTTTTCACTTCTGCCGGCACTGTAACGGACTGCAGGTGGTAAGTGGAAGTAGTTCACAATTAGATGGGTAGATGGAGCTAAAATTCAAAATTCAAAAAAATGGGTGTGGTATTTAAGAGGGATGTTAGATGGCGCTGCAATTGAGCCATTTCCTTTATTGTAAATAATTAAATTCCATGTTTGTCTTATTGGTAGCGAAATAACGTAAGATTATCCGTAAAAAAAAAATTGAAATAAGATTTAACATCAACTGCTACTGATCCTGCGGTTGATGTAACCAGGAATCTCTATTGGCTGCATTTTCTGTGATATTGCACTAGTCGCGAATTCTAAATATTAGTATACGAATAATTAACTGGAAAATTAGTTAGACATTATCTTGGATTATTCTTATTCCAATCATATGAATTAAGGAGTTTTTATAAAAAAGGAGCAAATTCGCTGAGGCGGCTTGCCGGAAATAGCTCACGATTGGATGAAGGATGATGTGTAGTTCTAGAAACGGCGAGGTTAGTTTAGAGAAGGGAGACCTCGCCTTTAAAAGATGGGTCTTCTGGAGGCGAGGGGCACTTTTTTTTCGTCATTCATTCGATCCAGATAGCTAAAAGGGGTACGGCTCGGCGGACTGTCTTTGTAAGTTATATATTTCTATCGTTGTAAAGAAATAGTGTTAAATTCCTTTTGTGAATTATATGAAATTGTTGCCGGTGTTGTGTAATAAACGAATTACTAGCTATCTTTGTTTAACGCGAACAGTTTAGAGTTTTTCCAATGTACCGCCGAGAGTTTTATAATTCTGTAAAAATTATAAATTGTCGAAATTTATTGTAAACCTTGGGGTGTGGGGTAGTTCTCGCGTCGAATATTGGGATGGGTCGCGATCGGAGCAGGACCTGGGGCCTTTGCGAAAATGAAGACACCTTACATTGGGCAGGGATAGTACGTGTAAATGTATGCGTATTATTACTGTCTTGTGCTGTTGAGTCTGGCAGTGCATTCGTAAAGTCCTTACGGTCGTTTTATCATCTTTATTATGTTGAAATTGTTGAAATTAATTGTAAATCTTGATTTTGTGTGTGGTTGGGCGTGATACGTACAAGGGTGCGCGATTAAGATTTGTTACGACTAGGGCGTGGGGTAGGCTAGTTCTCGCGTCGAATATTGGGATGGGTCGCGATCGGAGCAGGACTTAGGGCCTTTACGAAAATGAAGACACCTTACATTGGGCAGGGATAGTACGTGTAAATGTATGCGTATTATTACTGTCTTGTGCTGTTGAGTCTGGCAGTGCATTCGTAAAGTCATTGCTGTCGTTTTATCATCTTTTGTTATGTTAGTAGTTGAGGGTAGCACTGCGGTGTTTTAGCTAGTTCTCCCGTAGGAAACCCATGGCGATGTGCCTGGTTATGGAGGGATACCTAACGGTGGCAACAACTCCATATTTATCTGAATAGCTAGGGGCCGGTAACCTTTGAAGCGGGCGGCATTCCGATTTTACCTGTGGAAACGGGATCGGAAAAGCTTCCTGAATGTGGGTGACTGTTTGTTCTGTGATGGGTAGGTACCGTCGAAGTGGAACCGTCCAATTGGGCCTGGATCAGAACTTACAGAGCTCGCAGTTCAGTCTTATATATCTATTTATATATACACTAACTATTATCTCGTTAGGGTTTCAGTTCACATCCCTGAGCTTCGGCTCGTGGACTGGAGCAAGCACACAGTTATGAGGATAGGCCAGTCAAGCCTAACTAGCTTGCACCCATAGCAGAGCAGGAGTGTTGATGGAATACCATCAATACATGATAGGCTCACAACACACCACACGTTTAAATGTAAATAAGGTGACGTTACACCTAGTTTGGTTGAACAGAAGTTCTAAGTTGGGGGTAGAGTAGGCACTCACACAATGGGAATAGGTTAGGAAGTGTATTAGTAAGGACTAGTATTGTAACGGTTCTGAGCTAATCGGGCCTTTGCTTGGTGATGTGACATATCATTCCTTGGTGATGCTTGTGATTGATTTAGTTAAGGTTTTTCGTGCGTTAATGCCGTGGTGAAATCGTGATTTGAGTAAATTGTATACGAGCTATCGTGTTGTATATTTTAGTAGGCGTTCGTTGTATTCGGATTAGACCTATAAGCGAGCCGTCGTTGGACCGCGTTGCTAATGTTCTTCTTGCCTAGCAACTGACTTAGTATGGTCTCAATGAAACTCAGATTGGTGGCATAACATATTTTAAATCCACCCACATCATAATTAATCAAATTCGTAATGGAAATTATTCCGAAATGAGAAGTTTGTTTGACTGATCTACCAATTGACTTTGAATAAAATACTATGCTATAAATAATACTTATTACTCGGAGCGTCGTAGCCGAGGAATCATTTTGGCGAGGTACATCTAGCTCACCTTAGCAGAGCGCTTTCCTAATTTGGAACCTGTATCGAACCTTAATTGATTTGGGCAATTGACCCTAGATATGGCTGTCTTCTACACCAGGGACACTATATCGATCTCGTTTATGCACGTGACAAGTATGAGTCAGTTCTGACATGTTAAGGATCCTATTTTGGACACAGAATCTCATTTGATGGATTGGTCATCAGACCGCGCTACGACATGAAACTATTCATTGAATCTGTACTAGTCATACTATGTTTTGACAATATTGTGAAAGAAATAATCTTATCTTGAATTAGAATTAATTGGCAACGCCTTTCTAATTCAAGTCTAATTAGACGTATACATTTGTCTGGATTCAGATATTGGGGGAGGGAAAATGCGAGTCGGCTATCCTACTCTCTAAAGGCGCGTAAGTTCCATTTGGGGCTACGTGCTTACAAAAGGATAGAGGGGGGATATTTAAAGTTGGTAGTATCCCACTGCACACGGCGATTGGTGGAGCCTGTGTCAACGGGGAAACAAAAACTAACAAATTCAAAGTATATGCCTATGGGGAGCAAAAGTTGTTCGGATTGTTTGCCACAGTAGTAGTAATTAGGGCAGTGTTAGGCTTGCAACACTAAGTCGACAATGTAAAAGGTTAGATCAATAAAGTTATTCGGGTTGTTTGCCACAGTAGTAGTGATTAGGGCAGTGTTAGGCTTGCAACACTAAGTCGACAATGTAAAAGGTTAGATCAATAAAGTTATTCGGATTGTTTGCCACAGTAATAGTGATTAGGGCAGTGTTAGGCTTGCAACACTAAGTCGACAATGTAAAAGGTTAGATCAATAAAGTTATTCGGGTTGTTTGCCACAGTAGTAGTGATTAGGGCAGTGTTAGGCTTGCAACACTAAGTCGACAATGTAAAAGGTTAGATCAATAAAGTTATTCGGATTGTTTGCCACAGTAGTAGTGATTAGGGCAGTGTTAGGCTTGCAACACTAAGTCGACAATGTAAAAGGTTAGATCAATAAAGTTATTCGGATTGTTTGCCACAGTAGTAGTAATTAGGGCAGTGTTAGGCTTGCAACACTAAGTCGACAATGTAAAAGGTTAGATCAATAAAGTTATTCGGGTTGTTTGCCACAGTAGTAGTGATTAGGGCAGTGTTAGGCTTGCAACACTAAGTCGACAATGTAAAAGGTTAGATCAATAAAGTTATTCGGGTTGTTTGCCACAGTAGTAGTAATTAGGGCAGTGTTAGGATCTAGTACGGTTGTAGGTTGCTTGTGAGAAAATTATTTGTGAGAGACTCATTCATTGAGAAATTGTTGTACCTTAACATAAATCAGTTAAAGTAAGTGGGGGTAGAATTAAGTAATTGTATAGTAATGTTTCATTATATAAATACCAGCATTCCTAGAACTCTATAGGATCCGGGATATGCGGGCTCATCTAGGGTCTCCTCTGACCATTATACGATCATTGGCCAAAGTAGAATTAACAATATAGACGATTTATTTAGTGTGGTGAAATGCTGCGGGTATGACCACCGCTTTATTACGTATTGGTGCTGTGACGCAGGATCACGGTACAATTTGCTGCCGCTGACCAGGATTACTATGGTTAAGGCAGTGTTTATTACGATTTGGTCCCGCGTGACCAGGACATTACATCTTGGTGACGTGATCTAGGACCGGGGGTATTACAATTTGGGGCCGTAAGCCAGGATTACACGTTAAAATTTGATGACGTGGATCAAGACTACACACTACAAGTTAATGCCTGGTGGCCAGGACGACACCACAATTTGGTGTCGGTAACCAGGATGGTAACATTTTGTCTGCCCGGGGATAGGTTGGAAGGTCAGGCGCCAGTACGATTTGGAGCCGAGACCTGAGATCAGAGTCTGGGACAATTTCGTTGCAGTGTTCGGGATAGACACTATATTCTGACCATCGGTCGTTGGCATTGTGTTTGTTTGTTGTGGGTTAGTTGAGGGTAGGAGTACGGTATGTTGCATACCGTACAATTTGTTGCTGTATTATAGGTAAGGGTCTCTAGGAAATTATGCTGGGGTGAATTTAGTGTAAAATGAAAAATGGTGAGAATAATAAACAATGGGGGGTCGTAAAGTCTGGGTTAGGATGTTATCAGTCGAATTGTTGGGGGGTCGATATTAAGTATCTTATAGACTTGAGTAGGTCGAACTCGGGAGAAACATTTATTGAATTGAAATACCTACACATATCGTTGGAGTGCAACATTGTATGACAGTGAGGCATCCCAACCAACAGTTAACACTATAATGTATTATTTGTTAACTTATCGTGTATATATAGTTCCGGTTATGAGCCGTGAGTCTTAGCTGAAAGTGGTGTTCAAATTTATAAGTTAAAAGGGAGTTTATAGTGATTGTATTGACGAATCGTTACGTGTAGTGTTCTTTGAGTGTTCGATCAGTGATAAATATAGTATGGATAAGCCGAGCAGGAAAAGGCGGGCGCCTGCCCGTTATGGGGAAAACAGGACAAGTGAGCAAGGGACGACTAGTCCTGTAAGGCAAACTACGACGCCCAATGAACCTGTACCTACCACATCTAGGCGTGTGAGACGGACAATTGAAGCTAGAAGGAGACCGGAGGGGAGAAGTGTGAATGTGAACACTTCTTTAGCTAACCTTCGGTATAGGAAGTTGAATCGTACTATAGAAGATTTAGCTGCGAAATTGGAGACGTTAAGGGCTGAGATGAGTGAGACAAGAGCTTCTCCAGCAGACAGAAGCGGAAGTAGTCGCGAATGGGGGGCAGTGCCCACAGAAGCGTTGTCTGTGGTTAGGGAACAGGCTAATCCGGAATTGAATCAACAACTACGTACAGACTCTCCTAGATTAAGGGAAAATGGGGAACCCTCGATCTTCGTAGAGTGTGTCAACTCGGAGTTACCTAGAAACATAAACTACCATGTGAGAAATGTAACGTTCGAGAAGCCCAAGTTCGGAGACAAAGTCGATGTGCATCCGGTGACGTTTTTGGAAGACCTAACAACATATTTGGGAAAGGTCGGTCGGGACGGCAATCAATTAGACTTGATACAAGAATGTCTAGTGGGTGAAGCCAGAGAATGGGCAAGAGTTTACAAATGTCGTTGGAGCGTGTTGCAAGACTTCAAGGCGGACTTTTTGGCTACCTTCTGGGGAGAAAGCGAACAGAACGAATTACGCCGGTCTATAGTGCATGGAGTTTGGAATAAAGCGGAGTCGCCTACTATGTTAGGCCATTTCCTAAGATTGACCGGGAAGGCTCAGATGCTAACTTATAAGTTTTCCGAGAAACAACTGATTGGGGACATAATTAGGCAGTTTCCGAAGTATGTGCAACAGGGATGGTATACGTCCAAGCTGAATAACATCATTGAAACAGCGGAGTTTTTGAGAGGGATGGACGATATAGCTCGGCAAGAGGCTGTATCAACTCCAACCTCTGGCGGCGAGAAGAGGATACCAGAGAAAAGGGCTAAGGATTCTCGTCAGGACTATCGCAGTTGGCCTAAGCCAAGCAAAACTCGACCGTCTGGTGAGCAGGTGGCAACGGTAGTGCAGAGTGATACATCGGCGTTAGCGTCACCCGCAGGTTTAAACTAGTAGAGGCTGGAAGTTCTGTTCCCGATCTAGCCTCAGTCACAGGGAACGCAGCGTTAGATATGATGATCAAAATGGGTTGGAATCCAGGGCTAGCTTTAGGTAAGGTAGGAAACGGTATTAGGGCGCCGCTAGTGGCGAAGATGACTACTCGTGGTATACGTGAGGGATTGGGTTTTGGAACAGTAGAACCAAAGAGTCTCTTTATCGTTAAACAAATAGTTGATGTGATTAAATTAAATATTGAACAGAAACTTTTGAGACAAGGCGATCCTGTGTCGATAGAGGCGGTATTTGATGAAAGGTCTACAGAACGCGATGAGGGAGCCTTTAGTTCAGAAGTAATAGTGCAAATTTTTGATCATGAGGTTATAGGATTAGTGGATACTGGTTGTGATATAACCAGCATCTCAGAGGAATTCTGGGATGTACTGAGGTCGGATAGGAGTCGCGAAATACCGTGGATGCCGATTAGACCCTTTAAAATTAAGACAGCTGTGGGTCATAGGAGCGGAGAGATTAAGAAAATAGTTCTATTGCCTTTAAAGCTAGGAGAGTGTGTACAAAATATGGGGTTTGTAGTAGTTCCAGGCCTAGTTAATTCGTTGATTTTAGGATTTGATTGGTTAAAGGGGAATGAAGTAACTATCAACACGGGAAAAATAGATAGAGGTTTAGTTCTGGATCAGGCAGGGCAAAGAGAGGTAATACCGTTTTTAGAGCAAGTAAAGGGAGCCGACCTAAGGGAGAGTGAGGAATTAATATCAGCCATGGATAGTTGTAGCGAGTTTAATGATCTAGTCTGGACAAGTCTAGAGACCGGAGTTGCTATAGAGACAGAACAGAGGAATAGCTTGCTAAAATTGTTACATAAATATAAGGGTGTGTTCACTTCGCGTTTAGGGAGAGCGAACTGCTATCAGCACGAGATAGTGATGTGTTCAGATGTACCTATTGTTAAGAAAAATTATCCGGTGCCATATGCTTATAGGGGGAGAGTAGAAGAAAAGCTAAGGGAAATGGAAGATTTGGGGATAGTTAGTCGATCTGCAACTCCTTATTGTAGTCCATTGACTTTTACGATTAAGCGAGATGATTCGATTAGAGTGTTATTAGACGCTAGAGAGATAAATAAATATATGGTGGCAGAAACGGAGAAACCACCACTACAGATTGATGTCATGAATTCCTTCCATGGGGCTAACTATATAAGTGTAGTAGATTTGAATAATGCTTATTTCCAAATACCTATTACGCAGAATAGTAAAAAATATACGGGGTTCACCTTCAATGGGAAGTCCTACGTTTATAATGTGTTGCCCCAAGGGTTGAAAACGTCCGTGGGAAGTTTTAGTAGGGCCATGGATATAATATTAGGACATGAGGTCAGGGAATTTTGTGTTAATTATTTAGATGACCTAGCGATAATAACGACAGGGTCATTCACACAACATTTGGAACATTTGGACATAGTCTTAGGTAAATTGCAAAAGGCAGGTTTAACGTGTAATTTAAAGAAATGTGAGTTTTGTTGTAAGGAAGTGAGGATGTTGGGTTACATCATCTCTACTCAGGGATTACACACTGACCCAGATAAGGTTAAAGCTATACAAGAGTTTCCGATACCTAGAAGGATAAAGCATGTGAGGGCATTTTTGGGGTTATGTAATTTTTATAGGAAGTTTATACCTAACTTTAATATTCAAGCGCAACCATTATATAATTTGTTGAAGAAGGGTAAAGGCTGGGGTTGGGGTCAACTCGAACAAAGGGCGTTCGAACAAATTAAAGCTTTGTTCTTAGAAACTATCCAATTGCATCATCCGGATTTTACTAAACCTTTCTATTTGCAAACGGATTGTTCTAAGGTGGGATTAGCAGGGGTTTTATATCAGGTAGGCGATGATGATCAGCAGAGGGTGCTGGGGTTTTATAGTAAGGCATTAAGGGGGGCTCAATTAAATTGGACAGTGACTGAACAGGAGTTCTATTCAGTAATCTGTTGTTTAGAGAAATTCGAAACGTATTTGAGGGGAGCTAGGGTAGTTATTAGGACGGATCATAAGGCTTTGGCATTTGTCAAGACGTGGAGGTTATATAACGCTAAGGTAACTCGGTGGATTAACTATTTAGAGAATTTTCAGTATGAAATACAACATATTAAAGGGAGAGATAATGTGGTCGCGGACGTATTGTCGCGCTATCCTCCTAAAGGGGAACTTTTGCAGGAAGAAAAGGTTAGGTCACCGAGCATCCTATATATGGAAGCGCAACGAAATAAAGAATTACTGAACCAATTAAAACTACTACCTGAATTACAAAGGGCTGATGTAGAGATAAGTAGGTTAATTAATCAGATAAGTACGGCCAGCACAAGAGGAGAGTTAGCGGGTTTGGCGAGTAGGTGTAGATTGATTAATGACGTTTTGTATATAGATAAGGGGGGTGAAAAGGGACAAGTCATTTTCTTACCAAATGTCCTTAGGGAAGGATTAGTTAGGCAAGTACATCTCGAAATGGGTCATCAGGGAGGTTACAAGGTGATAAAGTATATAAGGGATCGGTTTTATTGGAAAGGATTAACTAAGAGTGTGAAACGTTTAGTGAGGACTTGTGACGTATGTCAGTTAACAAAGCATTCTAATTCAAACAAAGTAGGCCCATGCTGTTCAATAATTACAAGAGATATTGGCGATTTAGTGATGGTAGATATATACGGGCCTCTCCCTACGGGTAAATTTGGAATGAATTATATACTCGTTCTACAGGATTCGTTTAGTAAGTTTGTCAAATTTTTTGAGCTTAAGAAGGCAACGGCGGTGGCAGTGTTTAATAAGGCAAAGAGGTTCTTCGACATAATAAAGCCGAAGGCGATAATGTCGGATAATGGGACCCAGTTCACTAGTCGAGTGTGGAAAGAGGGCATGGAAACGTTGGGGGTTAGAGTGGTATACACTACGGTTAGGAACCCACGACCAAATACAGTAGAGCGAGTCAACAGGGAGTTAGGGCGTTTGTTTAGGACATATAATAGCACGAATCACAAAGGATGGGTAAAGACTCTTCCCAAGTTGGAGGAGCTATATAATAACACTTATCATGAAAGCACAGGATTTACCCCTTGTGAGATAATGTACGGAACTTCGACGAGGTTGTCGTTTGACGAGATTATAGGTAGGAGTAATGGAGAGCTAGACGTACAGAAAGTCAGGGAGATAGCGCGTAAGAATCTACAAGAGGCTGGGGAAAAACGGAAGGCGAAGTTTAATGGTAGATATCGGTTGATTGAATATCAGGTCGGCGATTTAGTAAAAATTAGGAAGTTAAATAAATCTAGCGCGAAATTAAAGGTAACCAAGAAGTTTGAGGCGTTGTATGAAGGTCCATACGTAGTGGCGGGAAATCCTTACCAAAATGTGTACATTTTGTTAGACCCCCAAACTAATGAGGTTCGGGGGAAGTTCAATACTATACATCTGTCTAGATATTATACGCAGTAGGCTGGGGCTGGATCGGGAAGAGAAGAGAAGGTTCGTGAACTTAAGCTTGAATTGTTGATTAGATTTTGCAATTACTTTACTTAGTATGTAAGAATTTGTAGATTTAAGTAATGTAGTTAGTTAAGTAGAACTAGTAAGTAGGATTGATTTAAAATTATATTCAATTAATAATTTAGATCTGTTCTGAGGATATATATAAAAAAAAAAAAAAAAAAAAAAAAAAAAAAAAAAAAATGTGATCAATAAATTTGGTGGATAGGGTGAAGCCCATCTGATAGTATGAGCAGTAGTCCATCATGTGAATGAGTTGATCATAGTAATTTTCACTTAGTTTCACATTAGTCACTTTCACCCTAAATTGTTAACGAAATATATTCTCATCCCGTCAGATGGTGGGGAGCAGGGTGGCTTTACCAAAAAAAAAAAAAAAAAAAAAAAAAATTAATTAAATATTACAAAAGGAAAAAATTGTAGTAAGGTTCGTTATAGTTCGACTTTAAGACTTAATCAAAATTTATCAATTTGCCACGCGTGGTGTGCAATAGAGGGGGATACTGAAATCCGCTTTTCCTTGCAAAAGCTGGAGCATTCCTAAAATTACGAAACAATAACCATGCGTTTGTATCGGGTGCTGATTGGTTGGTAGTCTGAATGACCATGGAAGTTGGTTATGTTAGAGCGAAAGGAATATTCACGTTAAGGAATGGTCATGGAAAGGTTGTATGTTGAATGAGTACTTGTTTAAATTCAGTGTGAAGGGCCTTCCCAACCAGCACTATGGGGAGTAGAATCGCGAGGCTTGGTTATAGTCTAGTCATTCTGCATGCACCTCAATCGGAATTATGAAGGATTGCTAAGAGTTAGGATAATAGACGGGCTCGAGATTGATGAATCCGAGGTCTAAGCATACCGTTAAGGTACCTTCACACTTCCTCAACTATACAGTTAGGTTATAACGAGCTACACTGTACATGCGCCATTTTCGGGGCAAATGCTTTTGGGTTTCGAGCCAAGTGGGGTGGACCGTTTGCACCTACTATGTTTGACGGCTGTTAAGGGGTGACTTTATTATTGGGGGATGGGGTAATTGGTTGTGGAAGAACGTAAGATAGGTTCGCTCCACAAACTTTTACTCTGAGTCGCTAGGACTGAGCTTGCCTCACAACCAGGCTTTCCTTGCTTTAGACTGTCATGTCCTGGTTCGAGGAGATAGTTTGTGTTGCGGGACTACTATCAAGCTTGGTATCGGGACTGAGAAGTGGTTTGTCTTGATATGGTTAAACTGCACAGACACTTAATGTGTGGGATGACTGGATTCTAGCTAAGGGGGAAATATACAAAAAAAAAGGGGGGCCTGTGGGTAAAGAAGTATCTTCACCTCGATTTGCAGCCCGTGTGAGGTTTAAATCAGGTTGTCTTTTATTGTTCTGTATTAAAATTAGTAGAATCTTTATTCCGGTCATAAAAAAAAAAAAAAAGAATGTACCTTCATAAAGATTCGGGGGTCGGGATGTAACGGACTGCAGGTGGTAAGTGGAAGTAGTTCACAATTAGATGGGTAGATGGAGCTAAAATTCAAAATTCAAAAAAATGGGTGTGGTATTTAAGAGGGATGTTAGATGGCGCTGCGATTGAGCCATTTCCTTTATTGTAAATAATTAAATTCCATGTTTGTCTTATTGGTAGCGAAATAACGTAAGATTATCCGTAAAAAAAAAATTGAAATAAGATTTAACATCAACTGCTACTGATCCTGCGGTTGATGTAACCAGGAATCTCTATTGGCTGCATTTTCTGTGATATTGCACTAGTCGCGAATTCTAAATATTAGTATACGAATAATTAACTGGAAAATTAGTTAGACATTATCTTGGATTATTCTTATTCCAATCATATGAATTAAGGAGTTTTTATAAAAAAGGAGCAAATTCGCTGAGGCGGCTTGCCGGAAATAGCTCACGATTGGATGAAGGATGATGTGTAGTTCTAGAAACGGCGAGGTTAGTTTAGAGAAGGGAGACCTCGCCTTTAAAAGATGGGTCTTCTGGAGGCGAGGGGCACTTTTTTTTCGTCATTCATTCGATCCAGATAGCTAAAAGGGGTACGGCTCGGCGGACTGTCTTTGTAAGTTATATATTTCTATCGTTGTAAAGAAATAGTGTTAAATTCCTTTTGTGAATTATATGAAATTGTTGCCGGTGTTGTGTAATAAACGAATTACTAGCTATCTTTGTTTAACGCGAACAGTTTAGAGTTTTTCCAATGTACCGCCGAGAGTTTTATAATTCTGTAAAAATTATAAATTGTCGAAATTTATTGTAAACCTTGGGGTGTGGGGTAGTTCTCGCGTCGAATATTGGGATGGGTCGCGATCGGAGCAGGACCTGGGGCCTTTGCGAAAATGAAGACACCTTACATTGGGCAGGGATAGTACGTGTAAATGTATGCGTATTATTACTGTCTTGTGCTGTTGAGTCTGGCAGTGCATTCGTAAAGTCCTTACGGTCGTTTTATCATCTTTATTATGTTGAAATTGTTGAAATTAATTGTAAATCTTGATTTTGTGTGTGGTTGGGCGTGATACGTACAAGGGTGCGCGATTAAGATTTGTTACGACTAGGGCGTGGGGTAGGCTAGTTCTCGCGTCGAATATTGGGATGGGTCGCGATCGGAGCAGGACTTAGGGCCTTTACGAAAATGAAGACACCTTACATTGGGCAGGGATAGTACGTGTAAATGTATGCGTATTATTACTGTCTTGTGCTGTTGAGTCTGGCAGTGCATTCGTAAAGTCATTGCTGTCGTTTTATCATCTTTTGTTATGTTAGTAGTTGAGGGTAGCACTGCGGTGTTTTAGCTAGTTCTCCCGTAGGAAACCCATGGCGATGTGCCTGGTTATGGAGGGATACCTAACGGTGGCAACAACTCCATATTTATCTGAATAGCTAGGGGCCGGTAACCTTTGAAGCGGGCGGCATTCCGATTTTACCTGTGGAAACGGGATCGGAAAAGCTTCCTGAATGTGGGTGACTGTTTGTTCTGTGATGGGTAGGTACCGTCGAAGTGGAACCGTCCAATTGGGCCTGGATCAGAACTTACAGAGCTCGCAGTTCAGTCTTATATATCTATTTATATATACACTAACTATTATCTCGTTAGGGTTTCAGTTCACATCCCTGAGCTTCGGCTCGTGGACTGGAGCAAGCACACAGTTATGAGGATAGGCCAGTCAAGCCTAACTAGCTTGCACCCATAGCAGAGCAGGAGTGTTGATGGAATACCATCAATACATGATAGGCTCACAACACACCACACGTTTAAATGTAAATAAGGTGACGTTACACCTAGTTTGGTTGAACAGAAGTTCTAAGTTGGGGGTAGAGTAGGCACTCAGACAATGGGAATAGGTTAGGAAGTGTATTAGTAAGGACTAGTATTGTAACGGTTCTGAGCTAATCGGGCCTTTGCTTGGTGATGTGACATATCATTCCTTGGTGATGCTTGTGATTGATTTAGTTAAGGTTTTTCGTGCGTTAATGCCGTGGTGAAATCGTGATTTGAGTAAATTGTATACGAGCTATCGTGTTGTATATTTTAGTAGGCGTTCGTTGTATTCGGATTAGACCTATAAGCGAGCCGTCGTTGGACCGCGTTGCTAATGTTCTTCTTGCCTAGCAACTGACTTAGTATGGTCTCAATGAAACTCAGATTGGTGGCATAACATATTTTAAATCCACCCACATCATAATTAATCAAATTCGTAATGGAAATTATTCCGAAATGAGAAGTTTGTTTGACTGATCTACCAATTGACTTTGAATAAAATACTATGCTATAAATAATACTTATTACTCGGAGCGTCGTAGCCGAGGAATCATTTTGGCGAGGTACATCTAGCTCACCTTAGCAGAGCGCTTTCCTAATTTGGAACCTGTATCGAACCTTAATTGATTTGGGCAATTGACCCTAGATATGGCTGTCTTCTACACCAGGGACACTATATCGATCTCGTTTATGCACGTGACAAGTATGAGTCAGTTCTGACATGTTAAGGATCCTATTTTGGACACAGAATCTCATTTGATGGATTGGTCATCAGACCGCGCTACGACATGAAACTATTCATTGAATCTGTACTAGTCATACTATGTTTTGACAATATTGTGAAAGAAATAATCTTATCTTGAATTAGAATTAATTGGCAACGCCTTTCTAATTCAAGTCTAATTAGACGTATACATTTGTCTGGATTCAGATATTGGGGGAGGGAAAATGCGAGTCGGCTATCCTACTCTCTAAAGGCGCGTAAGTTCCATTTGGGGCTACGTGCTTACAAAAGGATAGAGGGGGGATATTTAAAGTTGGTAGTATCCCACTGCACACGGCGATTGGTGGAGCCTGTGTCAACGGGGAAACAAAAACTAACAAATTCAAAGTATATGCCTATGGGGAGCAAAAGTTGTTCGGATTGTTTGCCACAGTAGTAGTAATTAGGGCAGTGTTAGGCTTGCAACACTAAGTCGACAATGTAAAAGGTTAGATCAATAAAGTTATTCGGGTTGTTTGCCACAGTAGTAGTGATTAGGGCAGTGTTAGGCTTGCAACACTAAGTCGACAATGTAAAAGGTTAGATCAATAAAGTTATTCGGATTGTTTGCCACAGTAATAGTGATTAGGGCAGTGTTAGGCTTGCAACACTAAGTCGACAATGTAAAAGGTTAGATCAATAAAGTTATTCGGGTTGTTTGCCACAGTAGTAGTGATTAGGGCAGTGTTAGGCTTGCAACACTAAGTCGACAATGTAAAAGGTTAGATCAATAAAGTTATTCGGATTGTTTGCCACAGTAATAGTGATTAGGGCAGTGTTAGGCTTGCAACACTAAGTCGACAATGTAAAAGGTTAGATCAATAAAGTTATTCGGGTTGTTTGCCACAGTAGTAGTGATTAGGGCAGTGTTAGGCTTGCAACACTAAGTCGACAATGTAAAAGGTTAGATCAATAAAGTTATTCGGATTGTTTGCCACAGTAGTAGTGATTAGGGCAGTGTTAGGCTTGCAACACTAAGTCGACAATGTAAAAGGTTAGATCAATAAAGTTATTCGGATTGTTTGCCACAGTAGTAGTGATTAGGGCAGTGTTAGGCTTGCAACACTAAGTCGACAATGTAAAAGGTTAGATCAATAAAGTTATTCGGATTGTTTGCCACAGTAGTAGTGATTAGGGCAGTGTTAGGCTTGCAACACTAAGTCGACAATGTAAAAGGTTAGATCAATAAAGTTATTCGGGTTGTTTGCCACAGTAGTAGTAATTAGGGCAGTGTTAGGATCTAGTACGGTTGTAGGTTGCTTGTGAGAAAATTATTTGTGAGAGACTCATTCATTGAGAAATTGTTGTACCTTAACATAAATCAGTTAAAGTAAGTGGGGGTAGAATTAAGTAATTGTATAGTAATGTTTCATTATATAAATACCAGCATTCCTAGAACTCTATAGGATCCGGGATATGCGGGCTCATCTAGGGTCTCCTCTGACCATTATACGATCATTGGCCAAAGTAGAATTAACAATATAGACGATTTATTTAGTGTGGTGAAATGCTGCGGGTATGACCACCGCTTTATTACGTATTGGTGCTGTGACGCAGGATCACGGTACAATTTGCTGCCGCTGACCAGGATTACTATGGTTAAGGCAGTGTTTATTACGATTTGGTCCCGCGTGACCAGGACATTACATCTTGGTGACGTGATCTAGGACCGGGGGTGATTACAGCACTCCCAGAGTGCAACCCGTCTTTTTTTTACACAGACAGCCTCAGAAGTAGTTGAAATATTTCAAATTTATATGGGAACAAAATATATCCGAGGAGGGCCAGACCGAGAGGGATGGCCCAGGGTCAGCCTCACCTTCGGCCTAGCACTACGACCCAGGGACGACGTGCGGTTTAGTCAGTTCGAGTCCGACATAACCTCTCCCTTCGGCTCCGAAGGGGGGGGGGGGGGATATCCGTAGGGATTTCCCGCACGTAAAAAAAGGGAACAAAATATGAAGATGATACTTTTTTAAATTAAGGTGATTGGTAACTTGGAATTGTTAAACGAATACCGCTGACAACTGTATTCAACAACTATGTAAAATATACCATGATGACTGGTTACATATTCGTATTCTTGTATCTACTTATATAAGCTACGTCGTAATTACTTGGAATGATTGCTTCTGAATAGTTCGCACCAATACAAGCGTTAGAACGCACTGCATTAGTATTTCTATAAATTTATCCATAAAAACGTTATCTGTTTCACTATCAGGTTTACCTTTCAAGAGGCTTCTAAAGGACCCTCAAGTCGTATATAACTCTTACAAATAGTGAATATTGAATGAGCGTTAACACAGATATTGTAGACATAAATCAGTCAGAATTCGCTTGTTTGTTAATGTAATAAATAGTTTTATTATGCTTTAGATGCGGTAATACTTTATTTTTATCATTAACTTGACCAGTATCTTATTTACAGATGTTATAGTCATTAATCGTTTGTAAAAAATCGGGAATCGTCAAGCCATTTTTGTGTGTGTGGTTAAAAATTAGTGTATTTGTTGTTTTTAAAGTCAATAAAATAGTTAATAACATAGGCAAAATGGCAAGGTTAATTATATGTGGTCTAGTGAGTTGTATAGCGGGTACTGTTCTCATTCTTATAATCGGTTTCGCCTTAAAACTGAACGCACCAGTTGATTGTAAGTACACTTATAAAATTGAATTTGTTCAATAATAGTCTGTCACCTATCTCAAAAGCATTAATAGGGAATGGTTGATGTATAGTCTGCGTCAATATTAGATGATGGTTGCAGAGATTTAATTTTTTTTAAGTCGATTTCATTTGACTACAATACTGGTACGTGAGCTACGCCCTCAGTGGCCGACGCATCTACTGCATGTCGACATCCCTGGAACCGTTTTATTTAATCCGAAGCAACTTTTAGTTAAGTTTAGTACTGGCAGACATAAAAGGCCTGCCTAATTTTTCGGCACCAAGTTTTGTTTTGAAGGAAAAGTTCAGGGTTCAAACCTCTTAAACAAATGCCGAAGATAGTGTGTAGTGGAGAAAAAAATGCAGGAAATTAACCAGGGATGCGGGAAATTAATCAAAAGCAACCAGGGATGTTACGATCAAGATGGAAGAAACCTCATGTACTTATTTTTGACCAATGACGTCTAAAAATTGAAATTTGAATCTGCCACCTGTGCCTACCTTACTCACATAATGTGACACAAATTTAGTTCTAAATAGATTGTCTAGCTACATAATTTCATTGGTTCTAGATTTTTATGATAATGATCCTTGCTAGCGTCCTTTTTGCAGCACATTCTTATGTCTTCATAACGCGCAAGGGATGGGGCGCGCGTGTGGCTACTTCTACCACACAACTGGCAACTCCAGTACCAGACGTAGTGATACACCATACTGCCACTGGAGCCTGCACCAATCGAACCACTTGTGTATTGAGTATGACATCCATGCAGAATTACCACCAAAATACTAACGGTTGGGCGGATATTGGATACAAGTAAGCTTAAAGATACGTGTACTAATTTATTAGCTATACTTACTTCTCTAATGCCTAAGTATTGCAATAAGGTTGAGTTGACAATTTTTGTGCTGTCAGTGGGAAGACTAAAGGCTTGTCCTGCTTTAACATCTACACTGACGGCACAGAAATTCTCTGTTCTAACCGGGTCGGCAGCGCGAGTGTGACGCCCCTGGTGTTGTACACATCCACAGGCCACGGTAACCACGTTCCATAAGGTGAGTCGTGTGCTTGTCTGCCACATAATTGGTATAAAAAAAATTAGTTGACTTACGCCCTGTAATACCCCGGTCCTGCGGGACCAAGTTGTAACTAATTCTTGCCATGACCATTGAATCTAGATGTATAAAGCTATCCCCGTACGCCTCTCGTATTCAAACCTACAATTCCCAGCCGCGCTATCGTCTAATGACCTTCAGACCGCTTATCGTGATACGCAGTAATCCGTGATTCTATAGAAAAATGGGTTGTGAAAGACCTATTCCTTATCGTACTTTATCTACAATAGAATTCATGTATATCCCAGTCCTAGTTCCCCAACCAAAGTTCACATACTCTTATGATTGTAACTCGTATTTACTTTAACATACCTCTTAACAGATTTGTCGCTACTCCAACCTTACTTCGTAGTCAATCCACAGTTCGTCACCTTATTTATCATACTAAACTCACAATATAACATACAATTTCACTTATTTACTTAGTGGAATACGACCAGACAATCTTTTGACAACTACATTCTTAATGACGTTTGAAATTTGACAATTTTCACCGCCCTCATTCAACACTTAGCACAGAGACACCTACCACATTACGCTTGTACTACACGTAAAATTAGAATCAACAAAACTAACTGTCAATCATTCAATACTTCAAATTATAATTGTTTTCGAGGATACCAACAGAGGTCGTGTTATTCAAAATAATACACGAACAATTACTATCAGTGATATTTTATAGTTAAGATCAACTCATCATTGAAACTTCTATAAATCTTTATTATTTCTGTAATATAGTGTATTTTCCCCCCCCGTGTATAAGAAATGTGGCCCCGTGCTCGCCACATTCAGTAGGACTCGCCACTAGTACCAACATAGTCCTTCCTATGCCTAAGTAGGTATTTAGAAGACAATTTTAAAGTCTCCTGCCTACTGTACCGAGGCATCCGGTATACAAATCCCCAATCCTGTTTTCAGAATAGCGTAACTCTAACGCAGGACTTCAGTCCTATTGCCGTAATTCCTTTAATATAAGGTATTAAAATGATAACACAGAATCATCGTTCTAAGCGTCATTTTAGGACAATTACATTAGTATCTATCGCAGTAACTTCTGCGCTGATTGTTAACGATAAGTTTAGTTAGGAAAAGCTCATTTATTAGCACAGACCTAAATAATTATAGTTAATACTAGAACCAATTCACTTCTGAATAATAATGTCTATATAGACACTTCAGAGAGAATATATTCTCACCGAACACTTGATCAAACTACAATAATTCAGCTCAGATATAGCTTTTGCTTCACCCTAGCGGATGACAAAGTTACTATAAGATAGCGATCGAGCGACCATGTGCATTCGATACAGTACATATAATAGCTGATTATGCAACAGTGATTAAAATGTCCAAACATCATTATTTGTGTGTTTGTAGCCATGGTAATCTCATGTGTAAGATCTTGCTCGTACACAAAGAACAATAGTAATATAACTACCTCTGTAGCTAGTCTGTTTGGATACTTCCGACCCTTCAGACTTCGGTGGTCTTGCACATAATTCTGTAGTCAGAAAGGTTTCACTAGCGTGAATGTACAATATACCGTTGTGTTGTCGTTCAATAATGAACCAGCAAGGATTTATATGTAAATAATAAATATTATATCAAAGATGGTTAGGACAGATCAATCACTGTGTATTTACCTTTAACAATATCTGAATTCTGTAATGAATACACCAGTTCACTGTCTCCATTTCACTCACAATCACTCACTTCACTATTAAATCACTCGTCGTGGTGTTGCAGCATTCGCTTGTAGTTTTATTTTCACCATAATCTTAGCGTAATTATTACACATTACTGTCACTATAATCCCAGTAAATTCCAACAACGTAAATCGACATGAAAATTGGCTTGCAAAAATTAGCGGGAAAACTTTCATTCTTCGGTCACAAGATGGCGGTCATTTACAAATCTGCTTTGTTGTAATTGAACCAATTGTCTATCTAATTTCCCAATCAGTTTATCATGATTTACAATAATAACAACTTAGATCACCCCTTTACAAACGCAATACTACCTACCTAATATATATATTCATATGTTTGCTATTAGTGTGTACCTACTCACCTACCTGACTAAACTAACCATGTATCAACAAACATTCAACTACGTTAAACGTGAAATGTGTAAAGCTAATCTATCTGACTAGGGCGCAGGTAGTAAGCCTGACTTTGAACTATCACTAGTACCCCCTACGAGCAAGAGACCACGGCCGAAGCCAAGGATGTGTTCTCTCACAGGACAAGGACATAAAAGTGTGTATATATACATATATAAAGATAGACAGGACTGATCCGCTCTGGAGAGCGACAACCGCCTCCTCTCCAGTCACAAACCATCCTGGAAGCTCACGGATCCCTTTCAGGCAAAATCCGTGTGCTGAGCGCTTCAGACTATCCTCAGCATGCCTAGCTGAACAGAGGTCAAGAGCTTCGTTATCACCGATAGGTATCAACTCAGGGCAATCACGTCGATTGACTTCCTAAGCGGGGGAACCTAGCTAATACCTAAGGCCTCAACCGTCCCTAGCCCTACCAAAGTCCCACAAAGAATCCCTATATAAACATTTTATCTCATGTATGGCCCTGTACCGCAGACTCACAGTACAGCTGATATTCCGAATTGAACACGAGATTCAATTCTTAATCCCAGAGATAAAGGTGTCTTGTCTGGCTCATACGATAAAATGTTCATTTCGCGAATTATAAACTTCAATAAAGGCGAACTACCTAATTCCTCTTTTCACTAATTTAAACACTATATATTTACTAATTAAACTCAATTATTCACAATCAAAGTAAAAAATCTTCACGACTTTAAATGTAAAATTCTCAAAATTCCCGCCAAAGTACATTGTACAGAATACCTTTCGCGAATCGACCAACCCCGAAGCCAGCTCAAAGAAAAAGTGTCCTTGAATTCCCACTCAAAATCCTACTTTCGCCGAATTAGGGCTCCAATAGTGTCCTCCACCAATCAGAAGCTTTTATTTTCCCGCCAAAAGTCACAATTTCTGAATAATTGACAACAGCGCTAGGTTTTCTATGGCGCCTGCGTTATAATTATGAACTAACTTAAATCTTCCGTGAACCAGTGGCCCTTTTTTAAATATTTATAAACTATTTACATACTTACACTCATTGATTCTAACTGTCAATATTTTCATAATAATATAAGATTAATTTTATGTTTAATAAACATCCATATAATACTCAATAATAGATATAGAAAATTATTCAATAATCATTTGACCTTTAAACAATAATAACCAATCAGAGCCACTTCCTGCATTTTCCATAGCTCTTTTCATAATCTCTTTTCAACAGTACTTTATTGCTTTAAATATTATAATTATTGTTCCTTGTAAATAATTAATAAGTTTTAACTTTATCTGTTTATTCTTTTCCTTATTAATTTTATTATAAACAATACACAAAACTATTATAATATTATTCTTGTGTAAATATCCATAGACTATTTTTCTTAAATTCTTTCAATCATAGTCCCATCTATAGGTACTGTATATATTAAACTACATTTTAAATTTATTTGTTCACAAAACAAATTTACTTGCCCTTTGCAATTTAACAGAATAATTTCTTTATGAATCAATTTTTTTCTTTGACCACATACCATAGTGTATATTTATTCATCATTTTATTTACGTATAAAAATTCCTTACTTAATCAACTAGATGGCGTTTTACGACATTGAATTATTTTCGTTTTATAAAAAACCAAGTGATATTCAATTTACTTGTAGAAATTCTTACTTAATTACTAGATGGCGTTTTACGACATTGAATTATTTTATTTATTTATGTTTTCTTGTTTTATAAGAACCTCGAAACGGTGTTTCAGTCCGTTACATCCGACTCCCTGAATCATTTACGCAGGCACAACCATTCCCCCTTTGTGTCCGAAGTAAAGATTCACTAACCTAGCTATAACTCTAGCCTAAAAGATCTGCATGAAATTAAAATTTATTTTGGTAGTATACATATTGTTAGATTGGTTAAATCCAATTTAGGTCCAATCTCTATATGTGTGTGTGTGTGTTTCAAAATTGGGACACGATATCGCTTGCTCCCACATTCGAGTTTTAAGGCGAAACCTACGGGACCACGTTATTTCCTGCCAGCCTGACCAATTCAGCGGGAAAAAATGGTTGTGAATCATCTCAGCGCTGTCGCATAGAGTAGAAGATCATAGGGGACTTTGTAGCATGATCCATCTACGTCGCCCATGATCCGCCTACCCCATTCCCCAAAATTAGCCAAACCTTGTGGACAAACAAAAATAAAGGGGCCAATAGCCTCCACTCCACCCGAAGGAGATCCAAGGACACACATCCCATTTCTCAAACAAGCATGTAGAGTGTGCTTTCTTAATTGTTCCTAACGTGTATAGTTGAGACCCTGTGAAGGCCCATTAACGGCATGCTTAGACTTCTAGTCCTTCCTTAACCTAACACCTTGCATAACCTTCACAAAATCTATTGTAGTGTACATAGATAATTGAACCAAACTGGTATAATAATTTTAACACTTTAATTATAGTATTAATCGGGATGGCCCTCCATTCTGATTTTAACAATCCCATTCCATCATCTCATGCAATTCGCTAACATATACATCTCATATAACGAAGAAATTCATCATACACACTTTCAGAACCAACTTCCGCGGTTGTGCTCACTACCAACCGACCAATACTAATAAAGTAAAAGAGTTCTCATTATTTGTCTTCCTTCCACCCCCCCCCTTTTTTCGTCTCCTTTAATATTGACATTATACGTAAACATATTATTTATTTATTTTATTATTATATATGTTTCCTTCATTTCCTTTTTTTTTTTATATTCAACTTTACTTAGTTATTATTATTTTATTTGGGTGGAGCCACCTCTACGCCCCACCATCTGACGAAATGAACAAGATATATATAAACATATCTGACCCTTTTAATATTTGACTACATGTATACAGAACTTAAGAAATTCTTAAACTGCCACATTCTCCTTCATGTCCTCAGATGGGCTTCACCCCTTCCCTCCTTTTATTATCAATTATTAGTACAACAAAAATTACAATTCCAACAATTTTAACATTAATTCAAAATTTTACAATTCTTTGTTTAATTCATTTTTATTCATTTTATTTTGAATTTTTACTTTACAATATTAATTTTACTCTACTCAATAATTATCAATCATGTTTAACAATTGTTAAACATTTCCTCCCCTTTTTAAGTGTTAATTAAATCTTACAATTTTCAATTTATTACTTTCTTTAATTTTAAAGAAAATTTTCAACCTTTAATCAAAATAAATAATATAACTTTCTGTTAACAACACATTAGTTACTTACAAACGTAAAATTATCGTAACAAATTGCTCCCTTTCTGGAGAAGGAAAAGAGAAAGAAAAAAAAAAACTTCCAATAACTTCACTAAATACATATAGTTAACCTTTCAACCAATCACCAATTTACTTTGGTGTGACTTTGAATCACCAATTCCTAACTCAGAAGTTATAACACAAATACGGTTCAATTTAATTTCGACAGATACAGTTAGCCATTCCCATTGTTCCCCAATCCAGTCTTAACCTAACCTTAATAACATCTCCCACTATCATCCTTTATGACTCCTAAGAATCAACCCATTGTGTAGCAATTCCTATCATGGTTCTTTATAATACCTCGATAAATGTATAGTATTAAACTTTCCTTTCACTTCGTCTGTTAATGGATTTACCAAAATATAAACATTCTTACAGGGACTCCCCGCTATGACATAAGGCCCTTCATATAAATTTTCAAATTTCTTAGTAATTTTTAACTCAGCATTAGATTTATTTAATTTCTTTATTTTGACAAAATCTCCCACTTGATACTCTATCAATCTATTTCTTTTATTGAATCCCAGCTTCCTTTTTTCTGCAGCTGATTTCAGGTTCTCCCTCACTGAATTCCTAATTTCCACTATATCTAACCTATCACTATCCTTCCCTATAGCTTGGTCAAATGATAGTTCAGTGCTAATCCCATATAGAATTTCACAAGGAGTATAGCCAGTACTTTCATGGTATGTATTATTATACAAGTTTTCTAATTTTGGCAATGTATTAACCCATCCCCTGTGATTACTACTATTATAAGTCCTAAACAGTCTTCCCAATTCTCTATTTACTCTCTCTACAGTATTAGGCCTGGGATTTCTAACTGTGGTATAAATTACTTTAATACCTAACAATTCCATCCCTTCCTTCCAAACTCGACCAGTGAATTGCGTTCCATTATCTGACATAATTGCCTTAGGTTTTATTATTTCAAAATATTTTTTCACCTTGCTAATTACCGCTCTGGCTGTTGCCTTCCTCAAATCATAAAACTTCACAAATTTACTAAAGGAATCCTGTAAAACTAATATGTATCTCATTCCAAACTTCCCCACAGGTAAAGGTCCATATAGATCTACCATCACTAAATCTCCTATATCTTTAGACACAATGGGGCAACATGGACCCACTTTATTATTATTATTATGTTTAGTTAACTGACATACATTACACCCCCTTACTTTGCGCTTTACATCCTTAGTCAAACCTTTCCAATAAAACCTCTCCTTTATATATTTTAACATCTTATAACTACCTTGATGTCCCATCTCCAAATGTACCTGTTTAATTACCTCATCTCTAAGCTTATCTGGCAAGTATATCGAATTTCTCTTTCCACCATCCCTCTCTATAACCAAAACCCCATCTTTTAATCTACACTTATTAATCAGCCTGGACGATTGTCTACCTACCTCACTAGGATTTTGTAATATGTTAAGTAATTTGCTAATCTCTTCATCTTCCCTTTGATATAATTTTATTTGTTCAAGTCTTTTTAACAATTCTTTATTTTGTTTTGACTCCATGTAAAGAATACTAGGCATTTTAATCTTTTCCTCTTGTAAAATCTTCCCCTCTGGCGGATAACGTGATAATATATCGGCTACTATATTATCCCTACCTTTAATATGTTGTATTTCATATTGGAAATTTTCCAAATAATTTATCCAGCGAGTTATTTTTGCATTATATAATTTCCAAGTCTTCACGAATAATAAAGCCTTATGGTCAGTCTGAATAATTACCCTTGCACCCCGTAAATATGATTCAAATTTCTCTAAACAACAAATCACTGAATAAAACTCTTGTTCTGTTGTAGTCCAATTTAATTGTGCACCCCTCAAAGCTCTACTATAGAACCCCAATATCTTCTGCTCATCATTACTATCTATCTGGTATAGAACCCCGGCCAGCCCTATTTGTGAACAATCAGTTTGTAAGTAATATGGCCTAGTAAAGTCTGGATGATGCAACATTATAGTTCCTAAAAACAATGATTTAAGTTGTTGAAAAGCTATTTGTTCCAAATCTCCCCAATTCCAAACCTTACCCTTTTTTAATAAATTATATAATGGCTGAGCCTGTCTATGATAATTTGGAATAAATTTCCTATAAAAATTACATAACCCTAAAAATGCTCTTAATTGTTTAATTTTTCTAGGTGCTGGAAAGTCTTGAATAGCTTTAACTTTCTCTGGGTCAGTGCGTAATCCCTTTGTAGAAATAATATAACCTAACATCTTCACTTCCTCACAACAAAACTCACACTTCTTGAAATTACAAGTAAGGCCTGCCTTTTGTAATTTCCCAAGTACTATGTCCAAATGCTCTAAATGTTGATTAAATGATCCTGTAGTAATAATAGCTAGGTCATCTAGGTAATTTACACAATACTCCCTAACCTCATGTCCCAATATAGTGTCCATAGCCCTACTAAAACTCCCAACAGATGTCTTTAACCCCTGCGGTAATACGTTATAAACATAAGACTTCCCATTAAAGGTGAACCCCGTATATTTCTTACTATCCTGAGATATTGGTATTTGAAAGTACGCATTGTTTAAATCTATTATACTAATAAATTTAGCCCCATGGAATGAGTTCATAACATCTAATTGTAAAGGCGGCTTCTCAGTCTCAGCTACCATAAACTTGTTAATTTCTCTAGCGTCTAATAACACTCTGATGGAATCATCCTTTTTGATTGTAAAGGTTAAGGGACTACAATATGGAGTTGAAGCTCTACTAATAATACCTAAATTTTCCATTTCGTTTAACTTTAATTCCATTCGCTCTCTGTAAGCATAAGGTACTGGATAACTCCTCTTAACAATGGGGACGTTCGATACCATAACTATTTTATGTTGATAACAATTAGCTCTACCCAACCGTGATGTAAATAAATTCTCAAACTTTTGTAACAATTTTAACAGTTTATCCCTTTGATTACTCTCTAATACAACCCCCGTTTCTAACTCTGACCAATTAACTTCATCTAATCTAGTCTCTATTAATAAGGAATCTTGAACTTCTTTAAAGCTACTCCCGTTGTTACGTTTAACGAACGGAATTACGGATAACTGATCCCCCTGTTTTATCACTAAACCTCTATTTTCCCCACTGGTATTAAGAGTTACTCCATGTCCTTTCAGCCAATCAAACCCCAATATTAAAGGATTTATCAACCCCGGAACTACTATGAACCCCGTCTCCGCAACAAACTCTCCTAACTGTAACGGTAACAAAACTACCTACCTTCTTTATTTCCAAACTTTTATGCCCTACAGCTGTTCTTATTTGAAAGGGTTTAATTGGTAGCCAGGGTATCTCTACCTCCCGGCCTAACTTTAACTCGTTCAAAAACTCTTCTGACACACTAGTAATATCACAACCTGTGTCAATCAGTGCCATTACCTCACACCCGAAAACGTGTACATATACCTCCGAAGTAAAACTAATTTCTCCCTCTTTACCTTCTTGTTCTTCAAATACTACCCCTTCTACCCTTGGACTTATACATCCTACTTGTTTAAAGTCAGCCTTCCACTTAATTAAATCTACTATTTGCTCGTCAATATATAACTGTTTTGGTTCAAAATGTCTATAACCTAATCCTTCTTTTGCCTTCCTATCTAATAATACCGGTGCCAATGGTGTCCTAATTCCCCTTCCCCCTTTTCCTAGCATTTCACCTGGTTTCCACCCCATTTTACGCATAATTTCTAATGCAGCGCCCCCTTTAATTGAGACTGGACCGGGAACCAAATTTCCAATCCCTCCTAGTTTAAACCTTCCCTCGCTGTATCTTCTACTACCACCGATGAACCCGAAGCTGCAACGGCTGCTACCTTTGACTGCTGACTAATTGCTGGTCTTGGCCATTTCTTATAATTTTGACGATGCTCCTTGAAATTACGGTCCAACTCCTTCTTCCTCTCCGCCTTTGCCTGTTGAACCCCACTGTCTACTCGTGCGATGTCGTCCATCTCCCTTAAATAATCCGCCATCTCTATGATTGTGTTCAATTTAGAAGTATACCATCCTTGTTGTATGTACTTAGGATACTGTCTGACTATATCATTCACTAGTTGTCTCTCTGAGATCTTATAGGTAAGCATTTGCGCCTTCCCGGTTAAATTCAAAAAGTGCCCCAACATAGTTGAAGATTTATCTTTATCCCAAACGCCATTTACAATCGACCTCCGCAGCTCATTCTGCTTGCTCTCACTCCAAAAGGTGGATAGAAAATCCATCTTGAAATCCTCAAAATTAGTCCAACGCAACTTATAAACCCTCGCCCAATCCCTGGCCTCTCCTGACAGACATTCTTGTATTAATTCTAGTTGATTACCCCCTTGTCCAATCTTCTTAAGGTAAGTTTCTAAATCTTCTAAAAAGGTCACTGGGTGCAAACCCATATCATCTCCATACTTAGGCTTATCTAATGTGATATTCCGTATATGATAATTAATATTTCCTGGTAAACCTTGATTATTAAACTCCTTACGTTCTCCATTATCCAAACACACTTTGGTTTGTTCGTGTGAAGAATTCGAAAGCTCTGGTTCCACTGCAGAAGGATTCCCTACCTCGGATGACATTTCCTCATTTTGATTGACAGACGCCGATTTAACCTCTTTCACCTCGGCCCTCAATGCCTCTATCTGTGAAGTCAATATTCCCAATGCCTGGTTTATCTTCTCTATCACTGAACAATCCATTGGCTCCACTACTTTATTAGAGTTCAAACCCCCACTATTTCCTTTATTTACTCGCCTAGAAACTGGGTGAACGTTGAACGACTCCTCAGAACTCAGATCTCCCATGCTATTTGCACATGTAAACCCAGTATTTGACTCCCTATATCGAGCAGGTGTCTTACGCACCCTACCCTTTGGCTTAACCATCTTCTCTTGGACAATTATCAAGGTAATATTCTAAATGTATTTAGTTCACTAGAAACCACACACAATTCCCCCCTTGTGGCTTCCAATATCAAATAGTATCACAACACAATAAAGTCACACCGTATTTAATTATACTTCATCAAATTACAGTTTATCAATTACACTTCATTACACTTTAATAAATTTACACATTTTCAAGGTACACTTATCAAATTACACCTTCTTTTCTCTTCTCTTCCCTTTTTATTTATTAATAAATGACGACTTTTAGTTCTAAAAATTAATTCACAATTGCATTAACTTTGTATATTGTATACACTTATTCACTATTATACTATACTCCTGTCTCCCCCATTTACTTCCCTATCTATCATAAATTCCAAGGACGACCCCCCAACTATTAATATTTTATTTCATTCATCATGTTTTTTTTTTTAATTAAAACACTATCTCGACCCCCCATTTTCTAATATTTTTAATTTTAATTATTACTATTAAACCCCCTCTAATATATTAATACAACCCATTTCCCTCTTACCTATATATATTCACGGCAACAAATTGTACGGTATAGCATAACCATACCGTACCTTAAGGAACTCATTAACTTATATTAACCCCAAATAATTTCACTCAATACTTACTTACTTTCTTCTTACAAACCACCCCATAAGACCCTCTTTTTTTCCTAACCTTATACCAATATATTTTTGCTTTAATAGCAATATTTTTCCCTCTTATTTCCAACTCATAATAATTCTTTAAATCCATTTTGTTATATTTTTTTTTTTTATAAATACCTAAACTGTAAAGAAATCAATACATCAATCTAACTACTACTATATATAATTCTTGTTTTTATTTAATATAACCAATAATAATATTTTCTGGTCAATGATATTTTTTGTTTACATCTCAATTATATTATAATACACAGAGTGATTGCACCGATACCTAATATATTCTAATTAATGATACTAAATTATTAATACCATCTTGTGACCATAATACTACCATTCTATTCCACTCCATATTCTCCGCTTAATATAAATGCATTTACTTATTTAATACCAGACCCTACTGGATCCTGGTTTCAAGATATTAGTATTATACCTACTTCCGTGCATCCCTAGCTAGTCTTGGTCGCACAGTACCAAGTAGCACCGTGATATTGACCTTCCCGGGACAAACAAACGTTAACATCCTGGTTAACGACACAAAATTGTAGTGTCATCCTTAGTCAGGCACTAAATTGTGGTGTTATCCTGGTCACCGAGCACCAAATTGTAATGCTCAGTGCCATGGATCACGTCACCAAGTTGTAACGTCACTGCAATAACCATACTAATCCTGGTCAGAGGCACCAAATTGTAATACCCCGGTCCTGCGGGACCAAGTTGTAACTAATTCTTGCCATGACCATTGAATCTAGATGTATAAAGCTATCCCCGTACGCCTCTCGTATTCAAACCTACAATTCCCAGCCGCGCTATCGTCTAATGACCTTCAGACCGCTTATCGTGATACGCAGTAATCCGTGATTCTATAGAAAAATGGGTTGTGAAAGACCTATTCCTTATCGTACTTTATCTACAATAGAATTCATGTATATCCCAGTCCTAGTTCCCCAACCAAAGTTCACATACTCTTATGATTGTAACTCGTATTTACTTTAACATACCTCTTAACAGATTTGTCGCTACTCCAACCTTACTTCGTAGTCAATCCACAGTTCGTCACCTTATTTATCATACTAAACTCACAATATAACATACAATTTCACTTATTTACTTAGTGGAATACGACCAGACAATCTTTTGACAACTACATTCTTAATGACGTTTGAAATTTGACAATTTTCACCGCCCTCATTCAACACTTAGCACAGAGACACCTACCACATTACGCTTGTACTACACGTAAAATTAGAATCAACAAAACTAACTGTCAATCATTCAATACTTCAAATTATAATTGTTTTCGAGGATACCAACAGAGGTCGTGTTATTCAAAATAATACACGAACAATTACTATCAGTGATATTTTATAGTTAAGATCAACTCATCATTGAAACTTCTATAAATCTTTATTATTTCTGTAATATAGTGTATTTTCCCCCCCCCCGTGTATAAGAAATGTGGCCCCGTGCTCGCCACATTCAGTAGGACTCGCCACTAGTACCAACATAGTCCTTCCTATGCCTAAGTAGGTATTTAGAAGACAATTTTAAAGTCTCCTGCCTACTGTACCGAGGCATCCGGTATACAAATCCCCAATCCTGTTTTCAGAATAGCGTAACTCTAACGCAGGACTTCAGTCCTATTGCCGTAATTCCTTTAATATAAGGTATTAAAATGATAACACAGAATCATCGTTCTAAGCGTCATTTTAGGACAATTACATTAGTATCTATCGCAGTAACTTCTGCGCTGATTGTTAACGATAAGTTTAGTTAGGAAAAGCTCATTTATTAGCACAGACCTAAATAATTATAGTTAATACTAGAACCAATTCACTTCTGAATAATAATGTCTATATAGACACTTCAGAGAGAATATATTCTCACCGAACACTTGATCAAACTACAATAATTCAGCTCAGATATAGCTTTTGCTTCACCCTAGCGGATGACAAAGTTACTATAAGATAGCGATCGAGCGACCATGTGCATTCGATACAGTACATATAATAGCTGATTATGCAACAGTGATTAAAATGTCCAAACATCATTATTTGTGTGTTTGTAGCCATGGTAATCTCATGTGTAAGATCTTGCTCGTACACAAAGAACAATAGTAATATAACTACCTCTGTAGCTAGTCTGTTTGGATACTTCCGACCCTTCAGACTTCGGTGGTCTTGCACATAATTCTGTAGTCAGAAAGGTTTCACTAGCGTGAATGTACAATATACCGTTGTGTTGTCGTTCAATAATGAACCAGCAAGGATTTATATGTAAATAATAAATATTATATCAAAGATGGTTAGGACAGATCAATCACTGTGTATTTACCTTTAACAATATCTGAATTCTGTAATGAATACACCAGTTCACTGTCTCCATTTCACTCACAATCACTCACTTCACTATTAAATCACTCGTCGTGGTGTTGCAGCATTCGCTTGTAGTTTTATTTTCACCATAATCTTAGCGTAATTATTACACATTACTGTCACTATAATCCCAGTAAATTCCAACAACGTAAATCGACATGAAAATTGGCTTGCAAAAATTAGCGGGAAAACTTTCATTCTTCGGTCACAAGATGGCGGTCATTTACAAATCTGCTTTGTTGTAATTGAACCAATTGTCTATCTAATTTCCCAATCAGTTTATCATGATTTACAATAATAACAACTTAGATCACCCCTTTACAAACGCAATACTACCTACCTAATATATATATTCATATGTTTGCTATTAGTGTGTACCTACTCACCTACCTGACTAAACTAACCATGTATCAACAAACATTCAACTACGTTAAACGTGAAATGTGTAAAGCTAATCTATCTGACTAGGGCGCAGGTAGTAAGCCTGACTTTGAACTATCACTAGTACCCCCTACGAGCAAGAGACCACGGCCGAAGCCAAGGATGTGTTCTCTCACAGGACAAGGACATAAAAGTGTGTATATATACATATATAAAGATAGACAGGACTGATCCGCTCTGGAGAGCGACAACCGCCTCCTCTCCAGTCACAAACCATCCTGGAAGCTCACGGATCCCTTTCAGGCAAAATCCGTGTGCTGAGCGCTTCAGACTATCCTCAGCATGCCTAGCTGAACAGAGGTCAAGAGCTTCGTTATCACCGATAGGTATCAACTCAGGGCAATCACGTCGATTGACTTCCTAAGCGGGGGAACCTAGCTAATACCTAAGGCCTCAACCGTCCCTAGCCCTACCAAAGTCCCACAAAGAATCCCTATATAAACATTTTATCTCATGTATGGCCCTGTACCGCAGACTCACAGTACAGCTGATATTCCGAATTGAACACGAGATTCAATTCTTAATCCCAGAGATAAAGGTGTCTTGTCTGGCTCATACGATAAAATGTTCATTTCGCGAATTATAAACTTCAATAAAGGCGAACTACCTAATTCCTCTTTTCACTAATTTAAACACTATATATTTACTAATTAAACTCAATTATTCACAATCAAAGTAAAAAATCTTCACGACTTTAAATGTAAAATTCTCAAAATTCCCGCCAAAGTACATTGTACAGAATACCTTTCGCGAATCGACCAACCCCGAAGCCAGCTCAAAGAAAAAGTGTCCTTGAATTCCCACTCAAAATCCTACTTTCGCCGAATTAGGGCTCCAATAGTGTCCTCCACCAATCAGAAGCTTTTATTTTCCCGCCAAAAGTCACAATTTCTGAATAATTGACAACAGCGCTAGGTTTTCTATGGCGCCTGCGTTATAATTATGAACTAACTTAAATCTTCCGTGAACCAGTGGCCCTTTTTTAAATATTTATAAACTATTTACATACTTACACTCATTGATTCTAACTGTCAATATTTTCATAATAATATAAGATTAATTTTATGTTTAATAAACATCCATATAATACTCAATAATAGATATAGCAAAATTATTCAATAATCATTTGACCTTTAAACAATAATAACCAATCAGAGCCACTTCCTGCATTTTCCATAGCTCTGAGGCACACAGATAATAAATAGTATTTATAATCTCTTTTCAACAGTACTTTATTGCTTTAAATATTATAATTATTGTTCCTTGTAAATAATTAATAAGTTTTAACTTTATCTGTTTATTCTTTTCCTTATTAATTTTATTATAAACAATACACAAAACTATTATAATATTATTCTTGTGTAAATATCCATAGACTATTTTTCTTAAATTCTTTCAATCATAGTCCCATCTATAGGTACTGTATATATTAAACTACATTTTAAATTTATTTGTTCACAAAACAAATTTACTTGCCCTTTGCAATTTAACAGAATAATTTCTTTATGAATCAATTTTTTTTCTTTGACCACATACCATAGTGTATATTTATTCATCATTTTATTTACGTATAAAAATTCCTTACTTAATCAACTAGATGGCGTTTTACGACATTGAATTATTTTCGTTTTATAAAAAACCAAGTGATATTCAATTTACTTGTAGAAATTCTTACTTAATTACTAGATGGCGTTTTACGACATTGAATTATTTTATTTATTTATGTTTTCTTGTTTTATAAGAACCTCGAAACGGTGTTTCAGTCCGTTACAGCCCGCTATGGTTAACGCACTAACACAACTAGCAAGTACTTTGATGGTCCTAAAACACCCCGTTTATTGTACAATGTGATTGAAAACATGCAATGTTTGTTTAAGTTTTGTTGTTGGTGGTGACGGAGCCGTTTACGAGGGCCGAGGCTGGACAATCTTAGGGGCGCACGCACGCGGTTGGAATTCCAGAAGTATTGGTATTGCTATGATCGGCAATTACGAATGTAAGTTCCATGCATTAAAGTATATACTTATATATACTGACGCCGAGAAACGCCGAGACGGGAGCTTGTGACGGCCCTGGGGGTGAGAGTGCTCACGCTCTCTACCTAGCTCGCGGTGATAGTCCACTCCCCCAACCCGGGGGCGAGTCGGGGACCGCGTGGTCCTACCGAGGAGGGCCAGGCCGAGAGGGATGGCGCTGGGTCAGCCAGGGTGCGAGGGAAATGTCAAAGACAACCTCACCATCGGCCTAGCACAACGACGTGCGGTTTAGTCGGTTCGAGGCCGACATAACCTCCCCCTCCGGAGGAGAGGGGAGGGGTTTCCGTGGCGAAAAAAAAAGGTCTGGATAATTTAGTACAGTTGAATATGGGCGTGGTCGTATAAGGTAATATATGTATCATATCGCCATCGAATGTCGGGGTACGCCAAGGGTCCATCCTTGGTCCGCTCCTATTCAACGAGGTCTGATACGTTTTGTCGGAAAGCGCCAGTAACTCATATGAGCAGTCTGCGTGGCTGATAAACGATATTCCTTATTTAGATCAGATTCCTTATTGATTTGGAATATGTGTCTTTATCATTATCTAGCGACCCGCCCCGGCTTCGCACGGGTGGTAAAAACGTTCCCGTGGAAATCCAATATAGCCTATGTTACTCAGGGTGAATGTAGCTTTCCAATGGTGAAAGAATGTTTGAAATCGGCACAGTAGTTTTTGAGTTTATTCATTACAAACATACAAATCTTTCCTCTTTATAATAGTAGCGTAGATGTATATTATGTATGTGTATATATTATGGATCAATTAAGTGATCAATTATGCACCAATTTAATCGCACCAAAATTATTCCATACCGTAATTGTTTGGAATAATTTTAGTGCGTTGAATGGCATGGCCGGCTTTGGTTTCTTGAACTCAATATTATTTAAATAAGTACATTTAAATAAATTAATAGTATAATTATTGGTATTTTCTTTCAAGTCCCGAAACCGGAAACCCTTTTTTTTCTGCTTCGTGCTTCATCCCACTATGATTTTTTTTATACAACTGAGGTGGCAGGACCAGACACTGTAAGTGATTACCGTGGCCTATTGACGTGTGCAACACCAGGGGAGACACACTCGTGCTGCCGACCCTGTAAACATAGAGAGTTTCTGTGCCGTCAGTGTAGAAGACAAATAGATATTAAACTATGACTGCAGAATTGTGTTGTTCATGAATTTTAAGACAGGGTTTAGCTTATTCCATTGATACACTATACATCAACACTCACTGCTTCACCCACTGCAGGGGGGTAAAGCGGACCTGCCTTTCCCCCTAGGTATACGTTTATCCATCGTTGTTACGAGTTATATTGGTGTGGTATCATTCACGCCCATATTAATATCCTCCAGTGCAAATATATAATCGTACTATTACTCTGAAATCCGCGGCAGTAATCAAACTAAAATTAGTATAATTATCTATCAGGATTATTATTATAACACAATGGAATTATTATTAAGTATATTTTTATCACGACTGATAATAATTCATCAACACGGATCAAGTGTTGTGATGTCGTTACTTTGGGTGTTATTGTTAAAAAAAATACCGCAGTGACGTCTTATTGTGGATATTAAAATAATCACACGGTGCATAGATTTCCTATTATTTTCCTATTATTTACCATTGTATTTTTTATTTTATTATTTATTCGTAAATGGTAACAAAACAGAATACAGGACAGATATTTTTGTTATTGTTTATTTACGTCCATTCTATAGGTATTTATACTACCATAGTCACTGACATTATTATTAGAGGTATCGGGATATTTAGTATATTTACCATGTTGTATTGTTTCGAGATTCCGATGTTTCAGCGCTGTTGTAAGCACCATGATCAAGGACCAACTGAAGAATTGGCAGTTAATGGTAAAAATGTTTTTAGGAGTATTTATTTTTTTTATATAGGACACGTAAATTTGACTTCACCTCGCCTGATGGTACTTGGGATTGTATATAATATGATGGTATATAAATATATTATATATTTTACTACCCGTATCAGCACTACCACTGGTTTCACTTTGACTACAAACTCGAACTCGATCTCGATCACGGCCACGACACACGATGCTAACTGTATACACTCGCGATTTAGTTTTGGGTTGCTTTGGCTTTATTTAGTAAAAGAACTCAAGAGAGGTTAGACCGATATATTTACTCTTGAAAACTTAATCTCCGTTTACCGCCAATTCTCCAGGTCCTCCTTGATGATGGTGCTTGCAAGAAATATCGAAAACTCGTGTGACGCCCCTGGTGTTGCAGACGTCCATGGGCCACGGTGACCACTTTCCATCAGGTGGGCCGTGTACTTATCTGCCACCTAAGTGGTATTAAAAAATACGAAACAATACAACATGGTAAATATCCCGATACGTCTAATAATAATATGTCCATACTGTTATTATTTGTTTTATGGTGTACAATAAATAGTTATTTAGATTGTATTAGTGATATTTGTGTCACGTGTAACAATTATTTTTTGCATGTGTAAAATACAAATAAATACTTATTTAAATAGTTTGATAAATTGTTGACTTTTGCGTGTTCTGTACTACAATGCAGTGTTAGCTGGACCCACCTGATCCCATGGATACGAAAGTATGCCCAGGAAAAAAGTTGCCTATGTGCTAAGTGCTATTTCTGCTTTCTAACAAAACAAGAATCATAAAAATACATTAATAAATAACTGCACAATCGCATAACATACTTTAAAATACTGATTGACCTGAGAATCTCTTTTATCGAAGCCGGTTAAAAATAGGCACAAACTTTGTAAGCAACTGGGAACTAGCTATGACGATGATGCTTGATTATTTTTTTCTAAACCCACAGACGCAGTTAAAAACCTAAGTAGGTACAGTCAGCTGCAGAGAAATGCTACAATTTACAACAACTTATAAAGGAATAAATTCAAAAACAGACGAATGTTTTGTACCTCGATTGTACCAACCTAGTTAGAGATTCCTGGCCCCCGATTCTGCTAATTTTATGAAATAACAAAACCACTGTGATTCCACTGACATTACATTAAATTAAATTTTCGACTTTATTGCTGAGTTTTTGAGTCCAAATGATGAGAGAAAGAGTTTATAACATTAGTTCATTCACTCTACAAGATTGTCATTTAATGTTAGACTTTAATTGTATATCCGTAAAGTCTAAGGTTAAATGGCATTGGTTCCAGTGTTTGTGGTACCGAATTGGCTTTGCCATGAAAAAATAATAGCAGAAGCAGAGCCCTGGACTCTAACTGTGATTTTTTATATACAGCCCATCATTAAACTGAGGCATTCCTCGAAGCACACCCAATTGAAGCACACCCAGACGAAGCACACCTAAAGTATTCCACTTAGCACACCCATAGGTGGGCTACAAATAAAATTTTCAAATAATTAATTTCCTATTCCACGAAGCACACCTAAACTATTCCACTTAGCACACCCATAGGTGGGCTTCAAATAAAAATTTAAAATAATTAATATCCTATTCCACGAAGCACACCTAAACTATTCCACTTAGCACACCCATAGGTGGGCTTCAAATAAAAATTTTAAATTAATTAATTTCCTATTCCACGAAGCACACCTACGAATATCACGCGCATAGTGCGGAGACTAAGATATAACAATTTCGATAGAAGAAAATATTTATTATTTATAAGACTAACAAAATAACTTAAATATCTTACATCTTTCAGTTTCATTATGACGATTATAAGTGACATGACTCAATATTTGTCATTTTTGTAATATTGCTATTTAAAATCACAGGCTGTATCATTATTATCTTTCAAAAAAAAATTTTGGCTCAGTGGTCAGAGCATTCCCCCTGTAAGGGAAAGATCGTGGGTTCGAGTCTCACCTGAGCGATTCACTTTTTCCGATCTTAATTGATTTGAAAAGTTAGCATAGTAAATGCTTCGAAATGTCATTCAATTACTCTACTTTAACATAAAAAAATCACAGATTGTTTCATAATTGGAATAAAAACTTGGACAAATATCAAAAACATTATAAATATAGCTTTCCATAGAGATGTATGTTGAAGTTTTTTTATAGCTACCTGTTTAGTTAACATTAAAACTACTCTACTTTAACATAAAAAAATCACAGATTGTTTCATAATTGGAATAAAAACTTGGACAAATATCAAAAACATTGTAAATATAGTTTTTGACGTGACAACGTCTTATAAATTGGTTTGCCGGGCGACACTTCAAGAAACTGCGTTACGCTCTGCGTTACGCTCCGCGTTATGCGCTTACAATAAGAGCGAGTGAGAGGCACGCGTCCTGCCTAAGAGCGAGAGAGACAGACATAAAAAGTGAAAGGCACGCGTCCCTTCCACTCGAGCACAGTTAGCACGCCTAAGAGCGAGAGAGACAGAGCGAGAGAGAGAGTGAGAGAGATAGGCATAGAGATAGGATAGATTGCAAGTTATTGTATGTATATTTGTATATAAATACGTATGTATGTGTAAAGGTAAAAATAAAATTTTGTTAATATGAAATTCAGTGCGAGATTCTTTGTATAAATTAATGTTTTAAATATAATTCTTTGTATAAATAAATGTTTTAAATTGTTACTATTATTTCATCCTTCTTCCTACTATACGAATGAATATTCACATTAAAGTTATTTTACCACTCAAAGTCGTTGTCACGTAAAACTTTCGCCTGTACGACTTTACAGGCAACCAAATTTTTCATAAAGATCTATGTTGATGTTTTCTTATAGCTACGTTTTAACTAACAATAGAAATAATCTAGTTTTATGTAAAAAAAAATCACAGACTGTTTAAAATATTATTTAAATTATTAAAAACATCAATACCGAAAATAATAATAATAATAAAAATAAAATAATAAAAAAATAATAAAATAATACTTAGATAATCTTGAAGAAATGGGCATTTTATTATCTAAACCTATCAATTAAATAAATTATTATTAATCAGAATCGTAATTTCTCTAGACAATGTCCAACTGTAATTAAGCCATTTTTATAATCTTCAATCGTGCTTTCGATTATATAATTTTTTATTTCAGCATGTTTTTGATGATTTGAATAACCCATTTTCACTCTAACTTCGGCATAATTATTGCAATTTTTTTTTAAGCAACCTAAAAGTTTTGCCAGATTTATGGGTCTGTTTTTATTAAAATTTTTATTTATTACATAGTAATGAGACTCTGTATAATTATTAGATTTATTTTTTACGTTATAAGTCGACCATTTGTCGTGCCATAACGTATGTTCGAGCCACTGAGTTACAAGGTAATTGTTAAATTTAGAAATATTTTCTCCTTGAGGACATTCGCTCATGATGTATATCCAGGCCTCATCCAAGTCTTCCAGCGGTAAATGTGGCAAAACCGTACATAAGGCAACATGTTTTCTATTTATGCTATTCTAACCTAAGTCCTTAGATTTTTTTTAATGCTTTTTTAAAATGAGAATAACAACCCATTGTCTGTGCGTTAGGAAATACTGATGTAAAACTCCTGACGGCAGCTTTCTCAAAATCGCTTGTGCAAACTTTGACTTGCATTTTCGGTATTGATGTTTTTAATAATTTAAATAATATTTTATAGGTCGATTTTTTTTGTTTTGTAATAAAGCATTATTTTCAACCTCACCGTGGATGCTGTATATTTGTAGAAATGGTTTAGGAGCACATTTAAAAGTTCCGTCGCAGTATATATGATCGCAGCTTTCAAGTTCCTGTCTACTCTTCTGTGTAGCAAATAAAAGTACTCTCGTTTTTCCGTCATTGTAGTCAGCAAGTACAAAATCTTGAAACGGTTGAGGTACCTGGATATCAAATAAATCCTTCTCATAAATCATTTGTACTAAAATAAATAATAATAATAATTGTTTATTTTAGTACAAATATTTACATATGAATACATAGGATGTACAAATATTTACATATGAATACATAGGATGTGCAAATATTCTTTGAAACCCCTGTGACTTTCTTTCTTTCACAAAATAAAAGCAGCGCAGCGGAATGTTGTTGAATTTAAAGATTTTAATTATGCAGATATTTAGTGTATGGCGTCGTGTAATTGTGTATGTATGAATAAAATTAGTACATGCATTAACTTTGCAGAAATTCAAGTTTCCGCTACGCGAACGTTTGGCCATTAGCTAGTTTTCATATAAAGCGCTTATATAGAGAGGTGTAGATTTTTATATGTGTTGTTTTGAATTCGCTTATATTTGTCTAAAAAACAGATTTAGAAAAAATTGTTGGGTTTCAAAGATAAAAATTTAAACGTAAAATACGCTTATTAGGTCTTAGTTCGTGAAGAATGCACTTTGGGGTCTAGATTTTCACGTTTATATAAACCTTGTAAGTGTCTGCAACATGTTGCCAAGTATCAATGATGTTCCGTTAGTAATTAAAGAGTTATAGGACAATTTACCATGAATACAAGACCACTGTTTACAAAGCAGTCAAATATCACGACGTTCTAAAGGAATTGCATAGTAAAATGTATTCCAATAATTAGTTAGTAATTAGTAGTAGTGTAAAAATCTACAGCTCTGTATATAAGCGCTTTATATGAAAAATAGGTAATGGCCAAATATTCGCGTAGTGAAAGCTTGAATTTCTGCGAAGCTTATACATGCACTAATTTTATTCATACATACACAATTATTGGACACATTTTTTTTCTTCTAAGTCCATGGATTAAAAAAAGTTCCGCCAGGACAACGTTCGCCCAGCGGAATCAGTTTTTAGCAAATTTCTCCACAATGGCTGCATGCTCAATTTTTTTTACCATACACAATTACACGACGCCATACACTAAATATCTGCATAATTAAAATCTTTAAATTCAACAACAGTCCGCTGCGTGAACGCACACCATCATGTATACGTCTTGTCTATGAGATTTATATTATGAACATTATGAAAGTATTGTATCACATTATTATAATGAAACTGAAAGACGTTAGATATTTAAGTTAGTCTGTTAGTCTTATAAATAATAAATATTTTCTTCTATCGAAATTGTTATATCTTAGTCTCCGCACTATGCGCGTGATATTCGTAGGTGTGCTTCGTGGAATAGGAAATTAATTATTTTAAATTTTTATTTGAAGCCCACCTATGGGTGTGCTAAGTGGAATAGTTTAGGTGTGCTTCGTGGAATAGGAAATTAATCATTTTAAATTTTTATTTGAAGCCCACCTATGGGTGTGCTAAGTGGAATAGTTTAGGTGTGCTTCGTGGAATAGGAAATTAATTATTTGAAAATTTTATTTGTAGCCCACCTATGGGTGTGCTAAGTGGAATACTTTAGGTGTGCTTCGTCTGGGTGTGCTTCAATTGGGTGTGCTTCGAGGAATGCCTCATTAAACTATATCATACTGGTTGGTAAGAAGGGAGAAGTCCAGATGATACATACCAGATGCTGACAAACCTAAAATGACGATCGACGACTTTGACAGATGCTTTTTCACGCTCTGCTTGAATAAGCCGAGATCGCTAGAAGAGGGGAGAAATGTAAAGATATTTAAAGGTGTATTCTCACTCCCATCGACATCAAGCCCCGGTTGAAATACCTGGGGCTCGTGCTTGACGGTCGATGGGACTTCGGACAGCATTTCCGAACTCTGCGCCCCAAGTTGGTGCCCACGGCGAATGCCTTAGGCCGGTTGTTGCCCAACTTGAAGGGCCCAGAGGCCTCCTGCAGGAGACTTTACGCGGGTGTCGTGCGGTCCATGGCCCTATACGGGTGCCCCGTGTGGGCGGACACCCTGGAGGCCAGATTCCTGCCTCTGCTCCGTACGGCGCAGAGCACGATGGCCTCCAGGGCCATCAGGGGATACCGCACGATATCCTTCGAAGCGGCGAGTCTCCTGGCCGGATCGCCACCGTGGATCCTGGAAGCGAGGGCCCTTTCGGCACTATATCAGTTCCGAAAGGAGGCGCGGGAGCGGGGATTCGATCCCGAGCCTGAGGATATTCGGGCCGAGAAATCCCGGCTCCACCAGGTCATGGTGGCCGAGTGGAAGCGACGACTAGGGCAATACCGCGCAGGGCACGCCGTGATTGCGGCGGTAAGACCCATCATGGGGGAGTGGCTAGAGAGGCCACACGGTAGCCTCTCGTACCGTCAGACGCAGATTATCACCGGGCACAGTAGCTTCGGGCGGTATCTGCATCTGATGGGTATAGAGCCAACGCCCGAGTGCCATCACTGCGACGCGAGCGTGGACTCGGGGCTGCACACGCTCACCGAGTGTCCGGCGTTTGAGATGCCGAGGCGGGAGCTTGTGGCGGCCCTGGGGGTGAGAGTGCTCACGCTCTCCACCCTGCTCGCGGCGATGGTCCGCTGCGCGGATGCGTGGGTGGCCAGCGCCTCTTTCTGCGAGCAGGTCATGCTCGCGAAGGAGACAGCAGAGCGGGCGCGGCGCGATGAATGAGAAAGGCTCGCTGACATCGCTGCACGCGCACGAAGGCGGCTCGGGCGTCGGAGATCGCAAACTGACCTCCGCCCCCCATGAGCGCGGGCCTGAGGGTGACGGGTGGAGTCCGACATAACCTTCCACGGCAGCTGCTCGGACCGCATGGACATAAACGCTGGTGTCCCACAAGGCTCCGTGTTGTCCCCGACGCTGTTTCTGCTGCATATCAATGACATGCTGTCTGATGGATCTATTCATTGTTATGCGGACGACAGTACCGGGGATACGTGTTACACGGGTCGTGCAAATATTGTAACGTAACAGCTGGTCCTCGAGGAGGACCAGTGTATGTCAGATTGTTAGAGGAAGAAGGGAATAATAAGACGTGAACAGGGATATGGCACTTTGTATTGTTCACAAGAATAAGATACACAGTTCATAAGAAAAACACTTAAGAGTCATTAAAACCACACTATACTCTTCGAGTCTTCTCTTCAACTTTTCATATAAGATTCAGTGCTGTTATGGGCCAGGCTTGCACAGGCACTCGATGAGAAAAATACGTCCACGGCGAGACTACGATGCGCAGCTGCGTTCCATCAAAAGCTTGATGGAACAGAAGATTTTCAGAGTGGCCTCCACCAGAGGCACGAGACTTATGATTGAATATTCATTTATAAGGTAGTGGCTTCTGGAAGATTAAAGATGAACTTCAGTAATAAGATTTAAGAGATGTTTTCACCATCCAAACCGGGGCTCGAATGCCGGCGTCCTGAATTTTCCAAAGCTTCTTAGGAACGCCGCAGCTGTCAGTACAAATTTGAATTTAAAAGTATAAATGCGTTTAGAGAAAAGAGGTTGACAATATTATAAATAAACCTACTTAGATATAATATTACATTACCCCTTACTGAAGTTCATCTTTAATCTTCCAGAAGCCACTACCTTATAAATGAATATTCAATCATAAGTCTCGTGCCTCTGGTGGAGGCCACTCTGAAAATCTTCTGTTCCATCAAGCTTTTGATGGAACGCAGCTGCGCATCGTAGTCTCGCCGTGGACGTATTTTTCTCATCGAGTGCCTGTGCAAGCCTGGCCCATAACAGCACTGAATCTTATATGAAAAGTTGAAGAGAAGACTCGAAGAGTATAGTGTGGTTTTAATGACTCTTAAGTGTTTTTCTTATGAACTGTGTATCTTATTCTTGTGAACAATACAAAGTGCCATATCCCTGTTCACGTCTTATTATTCCCTTCTTCCTCTAACAATCTGACATACACTGGTCCTCCTCGAGGACCAGCTGTTACGTTACAATATCCCTCAATTCGAGGTGGAGAAGAGACGCGAACAACTTGTGTCTGAAATCGAGACTACTCTCTCGGGAGTATCCGATTGGGGTCGACTTAACCTAGTCCAATTTAACCCCACTAAGACACAAGTATGTGTATTCACCGCTAAGAAAACCCTATTTATTGTAGCGCCGCAATTCCTGGGCACACCACTTTCCATCTCTTCGAGTATTGGGATCCTAGGTGTCGACATCTCAAGTGACGTTCAGTTCCGCAACCATTTGGAGGAAAAGGTCAAGCTGGCCTTAAAGAAACTTGGAGTGCTCAACAGGGCGAAGCAGTACTTCACTGCGGGGCAACGACTTCTGCTTTATAAGGCACAAATTCGGCCCCACATGGAGTACTGCTGTCACCTTTTTGCCGGAGCGCCTGCATACCAGCTTGGCCCCTTCGACTCATTGCAAAGACGGGCGTTGAGGCTCGTCGACAATCCCATACTCACAGGTGATGTGGAACCTCTCAGCCTCAGAAGGGACTTTGCCTCGCTGTGTGTGTTCTACCGCCTATACAATGGTTTGTGCTCAGATGAATTGTTTGACATGATGCCCACCGCTGCATTCTATCATCGCACCACTCGCCATAGGCGGGGAATTCATCCTCACACACTGCGACCGGAAATGGTGCGCACCGTGCGTTTTGAAAGGAACTTCATCCCACGCACGCTCAGGTTGTGGAATGAACTTCCTGCCGTGGTTTTCCCAAGCGACTACAATATGGGGTTCTTCAAGAAGGGTATTAGAAGGTATCTACAGGGTCGGTAGCACGATTGTGATGCCCCTGGTGTTGCAAACGTTCATAGGCCACGGTAACCACTTCCCATCAGGTGGGCCGTGTGCTTGTCTACCACCTAAGTGGCATAAAAAAAAAAAAAACCTCCCCCTCCGGCTCCGGCGGGGTGGGTATCCGTGGGGATTTCCAGCACGTAAAAAAAAGGTGTATTCTTATCTCCTTGGCCACCTGTTCATATCTCATGCAAATAGATTGTTGCTATGTTAAAACTGATCTTTAACTTAATTCCTCTATAAGTAGATACCTAAGTATCTTTTTGTTTTGTGATAATATCAATTAATTGTATTGATAACAAGATAAAATTAGCCTTGCGATCATTTTCGATTCAATGTCTGATTATGCAAGTAAAAGCATTTTTTTATTTTTTATACCACTGAGGTAGCAGACAAGCACATGGCCCACCTGATGAAAAGTGGTTACCGTGGCCCAAAGACGTGTGTAACACCAGTGAAGTCACACTCGTGCTGCCGACAGAAACTGTGAAACTGAAACTGTGTTTACTGGGTCTCGACCATGTAAACAAAGAGAGTTTCTGTGCCGTCAATGGAGAAGAAAAAACAGAACTTGTCACTATTTTATCGCTCTATCAGTTAATTAAGACGTAGGGCGTTATTAGGGTCCTACTAAGCACTCGGAGACCCAAGCCAACCTCACTACACCTGTTGATTGATGACGAGGCTCTGGCACAGGCATCTCTCTTAATCATGGGAGGCGCTCCAATAAAGCCAAACGAAAAATAACCATTAACTCAACATGCTTGACAACTCCTAAAAAATGCCGTAGAGGAGATTGTTACGCTGTTTTTTCTCCACTAGCGCCTTGAATCGGTGGTAAACTTAGCTCAAGTAGAATTATTTTTGACGTCAATAATTTCAACTTTTTCAAAATGGCCTCTGCAGCAAATCGCCGCAATTTGCTAATGTCTAGTAAAATGTATTACCTATAAAATTATTAATGGCGAGACGCCAATCAATGTCAAGTATAGTAGCCCCTCTAGACAAATGGCAATTCGCTTGCCGGCGTTTGGTGGGATAGAATTTAGGGGATTTGACGTATATGACAGTCGTTAACGCATGTCAAATACGCCAAATCCTATACATTCGTCATTATATTCCATCAAACGTCGACTAGTGAATTGCCACTTGTCTAGAGGGGCAAAGCCACGTTAGCCACGCCAGTAAATTTGTTTCCTTGTGTCCGACCCCCACGAGATTCAGGTGGACGATAAGGACATGTGGTTGGATTTAAGGCAGCGGCCGTCAATAAGAAAGTTGTTGTAGTTCTAGGTTTTAATAAAAATCTTTGACTTTGACTTGTGTTGAAGTCTAAAATAATGATCATAGTGGTCTAAAATCTTTAGAATTTGTATAGGTAACTATCTAATATATTTTAGTAATATGTTATCTGTGCGAATATGTAGTTTTTACTAATGGAATCAGTATAGCAATATAAATAAGTACTTATCAAGGTAATTTGGATTGTACAACCTACAAGATTCCGTGATAAGTAGGTATCGAAATATAGTAAAACAGCAAAACAGCAAAACATAACCTCTATAAATAATGTCTACTAATAACATAACTTCACTAACCCAGGGTTAGTGACTTTTATTTATTTAGACTGTATGCACGATGTACATTGGCGTACTCAATGCCATGGGCATTCTCTACCAGTCTACCATTGGATGGTGCAGAGCTAGTACAAGGTATGCGCATATTGATGAAGGATACGTTTGGTGACAGTATGACAGTGATAGTAATGATTAAAACCTGCATACTATAATATACAGGGTGTATTTTTGAAACGGGGCAGTAAGGGCAAGTACCTTAACCGTTGCAGTTACAGCAAAACGTTCTTAGAAGACCTTCCCTAACTTTTTGACATATTTTGAACTGCATTCACAGATTTTGTAAAAAACTTACAGTTGGCAAAATAAAATGCAAAAAGTCCAAAAATTTTTTTTTATGCCAATCGATTCTATTTCATGTGGGGATCAAAAAATTCTATGAGACCATTTTAGCTTTCAGTACTAGGAAAGACAGAAATCGCCAAAAACGTTTCCCATACATTTCGGCAACAGAAACAAATTTCTACGATGGTCTAACTTTTTGCTATGGCCAGGAAGTGGGTAGAAAGGTGTAAAGTAAATAAAAAGAATTTTTACCCTCAAATTTCGCATTTGATTCGAAAATCTGTGTGTTATTCTTAGTTTCAGCTGAGAAACTTCGTATGAGTTATTAATTAAGCATTTTCGCTAAAATGTCTTCTAATCGTGAAAAAATTGACTTATTAGAAGCGTATTTTGTCAATAATCGAAATGCGGGAGCTGCATTAGTGTGGTACCGCAATAAGTATCCGTTGCGGCATGTGCCAACAAGAAAGGTTATTACAAATCTTTTGAAAAACCTGGAATTGCAGGGTTCTTTCAAAAGAAAGCGGCAGCCTTGTGTGGACATGGACACGGAGATTGCGGTTCTAACTTATGTCGAAGCATATCCAGAGGTATCGTCCAGGCAAGTCGCCCTTGAAGTAGGTGTATCCCACTCCCTTGTGATAAAGATATGGAAGAAATACGGCTACAAGTGCTATCGATATGGGCGCATAGTTCAAGTGTTACATCCGGGTGATGATGTTCGAAGGCTTACTTTTTGCAGATGGCTAAGAGGAAAAATAAGCAGAGATCATGAATTTTTAAATTACATACTGTGGTCAGACGAAACGAATTTTTCCAATAACGGTATGTACAACAGAAAAAATCACCACTATTGGTCCAAAGAAAATCCACTAAGAGTTACGGCAAGTCATAATCAGGTTCGCTTCTCATTCAACTGTTGGTGTGGTATAATGTCCAATCGAGTCATAATGGTGGAATTTTATGAAGGGAAACTGAATTCTGCCATGTATAATGAAGTCATTTTACACCATCTTGAAAACGAGATGGACGAATGGCCCCTGTCGGAATTGCGAAAAGTTCATTTTCAACAAGATGGTGCTCCGCCACATAACAGTCACCTTTCACGTTCCAATTTGAGCCGCCTATTCGGTACACAGTGGATAGGTACACATGGTCCAACACAGTGGCCACCTCGTAGCCCCGATCTAACACCACTTGATTTTTTTTTATGGGGCTTCGTGAAAAACGAGGTGTATAAGACGACGTACGCCAGTGTTCAAGAGCTCAAGGATGCATTAATGACCATTTTACGTAATATTCATCCCAGAACATTATTAGCCGCCATTCGTTCAGTGCAAAAAAGGATAGACTTATGTATTCGTGAAAATGGAAATCATTTTGAGCAATTTATTTCATAAACCAATTTCTTAAATGTTTAAATGATTTTTTTTATTTAAAAAAGTTCAAAATTTTACCTGACCTATGAGTTTCGAGTTGATTTATCATATTTCCGTACGAAATGTATGGGAAAGGTCTTTGGCGATTTCTGTCTTTTCTAGTACTGAAAGCTAAAATGGTCCCATAGAGTTTTTTGATCCCCACATGAAATAGAATCGATTGGCATAAAAAAAAATTTTTGAACTTTTTGCATTTTTTTTGCTAACTGTAAGTTTTTTACAAAATCTGTGAATGCAGTTCAAAATATCCCAAAAAGTTAGGGAAGGTCTTTTAAGAACGTTTTGCTGTAACTGCAACGGTTAAGGTACTTGCCCTTTACTGCCCCGTTTCAAAAATACACCCTGTATATCATAGCATATATCTGATTAATATACATATATATTATAAAATATATGTATGTATATCCATATGAGTACTAATAACATTATCATCGTGACGATGATTCTGCCAATGCAGTGGTGATCAATTGCCGTACCCTTGACTTGAACACATTGTGGCTCGTTCTTTTTCTGATCTCTAGAGGGATTGCGTTCCATATACGAACAGCCTCAACAAAAAAAGTTGAGCCTAAAAAGTTTATTCTATAAGAAGAAAATGCCAGGAGCCAGTTATCAATAGAACGAAAATTTCTATCATTGTTGAACCCTAAAACCTGAAAATAAGATGTTGAATAAGTAGGGATAGTGGGAAAGTTGAGGATATTGTAAAGATAAGTGCGCGCAACTTACGGCGAGGACGGATAGGTAACCAATGGGGATGCCGACGCAAAACTAATTGTAGATGGCAGCAGGGGCGAAATGACCAAACAACAATAACAAACTCATAGCTGTCAGATTTGAAGAAACTTGTTTTTTTGTTATCTATCGTGTTATTTGGTATTTTTGCTATCTGGACTAGCTGTACTATGTATTCAACTTGGAATATGCAACAACTCAAAGCAGAATTGCAGAAAAGAGGTGCAATTTTAATTTATTTTTTAAAGGAAGCTAACCTCATCTAAAGACAATCTTTAAATTTTACGGTCTTTTCAAAAGATATCGTGTTATTTATATGTGATATTTATTATTTTTTAAAACACTGTATCTATCCAACTATTATGGGTTGGAATTGTTCCTATTTAGGTATCTGCGTTCCTGTAACCGTCCTGAAAAAGCGCTATTATAAGTATGTGAGACCTTCTAGTGATTAAAAAACAATTTAATTGGATAATATAACTCGTAAATGCTACAGACGAAAAATTATGTACATGACAGTTAACATTGGCCATTACGACGATGCGCCGTCTATAGGGATAAAAGTGCAGTTGGCATCCCTAATAAGCTGCTAACGGTAAGAAGACACGTAGTCATATTTACAAATTGTGTGACTGTGTAGAATAGATTACCTACATATATGTTAAAAACCAGTAAACAAGTCTGGCATAGAACTGTTGCACAATGCACGTGCATGTTATTCCCCAATCTTAAACGGTACAGTCATCAGCAGCTGACCTCTTTGCCTCGATGTCTACAAATCCTTCCTTTATTATTGTGAAACAGCCACAGTAGTGCGTCATTGATGTCAATTTGCGATACAAGTTACAATAGTTTACAATAATTGTATGTTTGTCATCAAGCCAATTCTAAAATAATAATAATTAAGTATTAAAGGTTATCCTTAGTTTTCCAATCTTAGAAGACATAGGTGTTCGTACATTCAACTTTACCTATATACAACTGAAAGCCTCTGTGGGGCGGCCGCTACGCAGGAGGCGCGAGTTCGATCCCCGCTCAATGCGAATATTTGTTTGCATGAATTTGTATTTACAAAAAAAAATCTCAGTATGTGTATCCGCATTCTAGATTCCATAACACTAGCTAGTTAAGCTATGCTTACCATGGATCTTGATAACGTTGTGTAAAATGTTGTGGAATATTTATTTATTTAACTGACAAAATAATTTGAGCAATATATCGCTTGAGTGCCTATGGCCATTGTGAGACCAAATATTAACATAATGTTGATAAAATAATGGGTGTTTTTGGGGCCCTGACGAGGTTCAAGCCAATCTCCCCTGCAAACAAGTACACCACCTATATACACCAGCCATCATTCTGACCTCCTAATCTCGTTAAGTCTGCACGGGTGCTTCGTCAGTTGTTTAGCAGAGTGCATTAACAAGCAGTTGAGGTTGACTTGAGCCGAATGTTGTGTGTCTGTTGGGCTCTAAACTATAAGTATGCCCTCTTCGTCACGTTAATTTCGTCCAATTGATATTTTTTTTATCTATTTAGGTACCTAAAATCAATCTACTCCACATATTGTTTTCCTAAAATATAAGTAATTTGCTTTTTCCCGCGGCTCCGCCAGCGTGGATGTCGGTTATCGCGACAAAACATGCCCGAAATGAGCCTATGTCCTTTCTCAAGATCTAGTCTACTGCTATACAAAATTTCATCAAAATAGGCTCAGTGGTTTAGCCGTGACAGACGGACAAACAGATATACACACACACACTTTCCCGTTTATAAAATTAGTTTCGATGGTTATTTAGATAGGTACTTATATTTTCCTCTATTAAGAATAGCAGGCTTGACTTTTCCACGAATACTTTTATCCTTTTTTGGTGTACCAAACTTGTGTTATGATTGAACAAGAGTGTCATGTTATAGTCACCAACTTTAATCCGGTCAAAAGTACTTTTGACAAAAATATCGAAGTAATTTTGTCTATTAGAGAAGCACCAGTCAAAATCATTTTATATCAGTCATAATCTTTTTGAAAAATGTATGAACTTTAATTTACTTTTGTTAACTATGAAGGCGCATACTTTCCACTCGCGACAGAAATTTTGGAAGATAACGTGGGGACACTGCCTGACGCCAGAAGGATAAAGTATTTCTTATGGTGATATTATATACGGTGTAAGGAATACCTATCCTTTAACCTAATTTATCATAGTCGTACTCTAATCGAGTGTCCCCACGCTAACTTCTATCTTTCCAGTCGCGAGTGAAAAGTATGAACCTTCATAATAAACAATAATAAAAATAAATTTACACTTTTAACAAAGAGATTATGACTGATGTTAAAATAGTCAAGTCAATACTAAAAATAGTCCAGAGCTCATAGTGAGAAGTGCTGTGATTTTTTCAGATAAAAGTAATAAAACCGATAAAGAGTTTTAACTGTAACAAAGATAATATAGGTACGTATGTGCGCAAATACGTATATAAGTAAACGTTCAATGTGTGAGCTAAGTTTTGTTATGATATATTATAATGTTTATCTCGTTGAACCTTTGTGAGGGAAAGTACCGGTGACCGGAATTTATAAACATTAGCATGTGGTGTGCTATATATAATACAAAATCTTGCAGCATCATTTATTGATACTTCAATAATTCAGACAGAATGGCGTTTGTACGATTGTTCTATTATATTTGTGTAGTTGTTGTTTTCTCTAGTTTATCAGTACACGTGTTTTCAGGAGTTGTGAACGAAGGTAAGTTTTCTACTGTTTTTGAAATACGATTCAAATATTTCAAAATTTATTTACTAATGATATTTTATTGAGAGACCATTTTGCACCGAAAAATTTATAAAAATATATGTCTGCCATTATGTACTCCAGGTCCTTACGAATTCAATTACATTCCGAGAGATGCCTGGACGATAGTTCCCGCAACGGACAGTCTACCAGCGAAGCTGCCTGTGCCCTATGTTGTGGTACATCACACTTACATACCAAAAGCCTGCTTCACAATTACAGAATGTGTACAAGCAATGGGGTCTATGCAGAACTATCACAATAACTTGCATTGGGGTGATATTGGATACAAGTAAGCGAAATTTGGCTGGTTTTATGAGTTATCATCATCATTTTCGCGCTAGTCTTTGTCCCATTGGAGGCATTTACTTCGGAACCCTGTCTTCTTTATGACTTTTCCTTTTTCACTTCACAAGGCATTGAGCATCTATTGTAGTGAAACAACTCGCATGCATGAAATCTTCTATGGCGCCAAGTCAGCACTTCTTGGATCTACCCCCATGCTAGGGACCGGTGAAGGCGGCACGTCTAGACATTTGTTATCCACGTAGCTCTGTATATTACATTATTATAATGTTTATTTATAAGTGGTGGAATGGCATACTACTACGGCAAAAGACACGATTTCGTTTCCTGTTTAGTGCAAATATTGTATACCACATGCAAATCAGTTAGACCAAATAGATTTTTTTTATATACTACTCAGGTGGCAGACAAGCACATGGTCCACCTGGTGGAAAGTGGTTACCGTGGCCTATGGACGTTTGCAACACCAGGGGAGTCATACTCGTGCTGCCGACCCTGTAAACACAGAGTTTCTGTGCCGTCAGTGTAGAAGACAAAGCGGGATTAGCCTTTGGCCTTCCGACTGACAACACAAAAAACTCTCCATTGAGCTCTGGCTACCCTAGTCACCACCGGGAACACATCACGAGGTTATTATGGTCGCGGTATTCTGTAGGGCGGATGTACTTCCCTAGTCGGACTGCTCAGTTGGGCAGGAATTCCGTCATGTCCTACCTCTGCTATGTATTAAGTATACCCATATACCTATTTAAGTAGTTTGTGATAGAAATGTCAGACTGACTTGGAAACTCCCAGCAGTCTTCTGCTAAACCACCATGGCATGTTGCTAATAGTAAACTACATATATTTCTTTTAGTTTCTGTATTGGGGCCGAGGGTACCGCTTTCGAAGGGCGTGGCTGGGACCTAACAGGTATACATGCTGGTCCAGCGAACAACCACAGCATCGGCATCTGTATGATCGGTGATTGGAGAGGTATGCTAATCTAGTTTACTGTTTACTATTATAATTTAACTAAAACAAGTTACGAAACTCAAGAGAGAAAAGGATCATAGTTTGCCCGTCATTATAAGTTAATATACATGAATTTTTATAAGCAACAAGCATCACTCGTGTAACTCTTGCTCCCATTGCAATAACGATATAAAAAGGAGCCTTTATTATTTCTGAATAAAATGATTTATCCATTTTTATTGTTTTACAGAGGAACTACCCCCCAAAATATCATTGAACACACTGAAAGCTCTCATTAAAAAAGGAGTGAAGATGGGCAAAATCAGAGAAGACTACAAACTTATAGGACACCAGCAAGCCATGAGTACAGAGTGCCCCGGAACGGCACTGATGGCAGAAATATCCACCTGGGAACATTTCGAAGCTGGAAGGCCTAATTTTAGGCATCTGAAGACGATAAATACCCCAGAAAGACTGGTTTTAGAAAAATTTCGTACATAATTAATTGTATTTTTTATATTTATTTTAATTTAAGCTTAATAAACATTTTGTGTTAGAATTATTTTGCTTTTATTTCATTTGTGAAACCTACTAAGTGGTTAAGCGGACTCCAGACTCCAAGTTGAGAGCTTCGGATGCGACTGAGATTAACGCTAGGATCAAGAAGAAGACCTAAGTGCTTCATGATGAAATAGAAGCCCATATGAGGGTCTATCGACTTAACACAGTTTATAAAATGTAAAGGATTAATTCTATATTTATTAAAGACACCTTAAAACTTATTCTTCAGGCTTCGGGCCATAATCTTGGAATATAAGGTTGACATCTCAGCCAAGTACTCGTTGAAACCTTCTAAGTATGATGAATCTAAGAGTGTTACATAATAATAGAGTCGCCCTTCTAATACCGCGACCATAACAACCTCGTGTTGTTTCCCGGCGGAGAGTGGGGTGCCTAGCCAGAGTTCACTGGAGAGTTTTTGTGCTGTCAGTGGGAAGACCTTAGGCTTGTTCAGTTTTATCTTCTACACCTACGGCACAGAAGCTCTCTGTTCTAACAGGGTCAGCAGCGGGAGTGTGACTCCCCTGGTGTTGCACACGTCCATATGCCACGGTAACCACTTTCCATCAGATGAGCCGTGTGTTTGTTTGCCACCTAAGTGATATAAAAAAGACGGGTTCTACTACGGGAGTGAAGGCAGAAGTGAAAAACTCACGGTCACGTGATCCTGACGCGAGTTTATCACGTGATACTGACGCGAGTAGGTCACGTGATACTGACGCGAGTTTACCACGTGATCCTAACGCTAGTTTGATACTTTTTACCCGTCCAACGCCGCTAAAGATGTTTTCACTTCAAAAACTATATCGAAGGCTGCAACCTACTGTAACACACTGTTTCACTTGCTTCATAAAACCGCTATCACTTAAGGTTAGACACGTGTCTGGGATATAATACAGTTACAGTTCGGTACATTCCCTACAACTTACATAATATGTAAACACGGTGAAAGGCCGCGTCAATCAATTGGGTTGTTTATTTATTCTCTTTACTTTTCCTCAATGTTACCTTCAACATTACAATAATTGCGTAAAATAAATAGGCCAGAACAGTAAGTGGACTTCATATAAGTAGAGCTAAAATGCACGTCATGATATGTCAATAAACCTACCTTTTTTTATACAACTGAGGTGGCAAACAAGCGCAGGCCCACCAGATGTAAAGTGGTTACCGTAGCCTATGGACGTGTGCAACACCAGGGGAGTCACACTCGTGCTGTCGACCCTGTAAACACAGAGAGTTTTTGTGCCGTCAGTGTAGAAGAAAAAGCCAGAATAGCCTTTGGTCTTCCTATTGTCAGCACAAAAACTCTTTAGTGGGCTCTGGGTACCCTGTTCGCCGCCGGGAACACAACACGAGTTTATTATGGCCGCGGTATTCTGTAGGGCAGAGGTACTTCCCCAGTCGGACTGCTCAATTGGATGGGAATACCGTCGTGTCCTGCCTCCATAACTTTATAGTGCGGCAAATAACCACGGTTAAACCTGTATATACGTAAGAGGACAGCATCTCTGATACGCAGAGTGCGGGGTGGCTCTAATACCATCCTGAAAACAATAGCTGATAGGTTTAACTCGCCGATATGGAAGTGTTTTGTGCGGAGAGTGATTATATAGGTTGAAAATCACCTGATGATCACTGTCTGCACAAACATTATCTTTCTTGTTATATTGAATTTTTTTTATTATGTTACTAACCTAGATTTTTAAACTTCTACTAACAAAACTATGGATCATTGTAAGTAATCCGAAATAAAGATTTTATATTATATATTATATTATATTGTTGTGTAGTATGGTATTTTTGAATCGAAGCGACTAAAACCAACGCAGTCTTTGGGTCTTTAGTTACCAGATGTGAGATTACCAGAGACATATCTCTCGCATCTCGTCCGAACACGGGCCATCTCTTTCAAGCTGTCCCCCTTCGGGGCTTTAACTAATTTCCAACATCACGTCAGTTTCGAGTCGTCGAAGGCTACCTATTTGTTAAAATAAAATTACTTTTTATTGGGTATTATTTACATTTAGCCCGACGTTTCTATTCGCTATTTCAATGAGTAATATTCACGTTAATTTCAGACAATATTATGTAGAACTTTATGGACTACTTATTTGGTACGGAATCTACAATTCTGCTGCTAAGTTGTGAGAAACTTACTAAACTCTTATCAAGCTATTGTTTTTAATAACCTCTACAGCGCGTAGTACAATCTGTGACCCTAGTAGGTTAATCATTATGATAAGTATGACATATACTACGTCAATGAATTATAGTCTTGGTAATTATGATCACATACTCTACTTAATTTTCAACACACGCATCGGTTTCAATAGAAATTGAATGAAATTATTTTGTTTACAATTCATTATCTTTATGTCAGGAGGTCACTAGTAAAAGATGGGTAATCAGCCCATTTATTACAGAATATAATTACAAACACACTATTTAAGTACATTCGAAAATCTATCGAGCCGTTCAGGCTCGATAGATTGATCACTGTGGGAGTGACACTGGGTATAACAAAATAAAATAAAAAACGAAATGGCGGATTTTGATAAAAATAAATCACTTTAATTTATCGAGTGGGGTATCAAAATGAAGGAAATTAAAAGACGATTACAAGAACTAATATTTCTTAACTAAAAAGTATAAAATAAAATAAATTATTAAAAATGTAAAACCCGACTGATGCTAAAAAGATCGAAACAAGATTTATAACCAGGCGGTACCAATTAATTTACATCGGGTTTGAGATTTGCAATGAAATTCGATTGATATGTTTTTTCACTAAAGCGAGTTTACTACAACCCATTCCGACCATCTTTTTCATACGTGAACCAACTGATGAAACCAACAATAAATGAATAAAGTTTATTGTATCAGAATGATTACACAGTACGAAAAAAATATACATCAGTGTTGTATAATCAGATAATCACTAATCACATTTTTTTTTTAATTTAAGAAACTAACATTAAAACTTTTTCTCCTGAGCTAAGTTTAAAAGCTGTATTATAGGAGAGTTTCCTTCCAACCCAATATAAATTACAATAATACTAACTGAACTGCGTGCAATACAATCAGAAGGTCATCCTCGTAATAAAAATCTATGCAAAATTCAGTCTCGATCTATACTCAATCTCTCAACTGTCAAAAGCGATCAAGATGTCAATGTTCAATCTAGAAAATTGTGTTACGAGGATACCGTTTTTGACATTTGAGAGATTGAGAGTAGACCGAGATTGAATTTTGAGCATATTATTGGCCTTCAGGTTACAGGTATTTTTTCTCATGCAAACGCTGGGATGACAGTTCAACTGGGAATATACGATCACCTGCGTGGTCACGGGTTCATTACTTGAACCAGAAATCCAGTTCTAAATTAAAATTGAAGTCACTGACTTTTATCAAAATTTTATCAGCAAGATAATTCAATTCTATTTTTAAGCCAAGTCGCAAACACTTACATCAACATAAGTTGGTAATCGTAAATCAAAATTATGATTGTATCTATTCACAAGTTTAAAATTGTTGAAATAATTAGTGAACTATGTACATTTGTCTTTATCTACTACGCCATTTGATTAGATAGTATAAATTAACATATAGATGTCAAGAATTAGTGAACTAATAAAACAGTAGACAATTTCCGGGTACGCATGTCAGATTTTTTTTAATAATAATAATACATAATGCCCTGTTTCCATTATTCTAATAGCATTCCAGTCCAGTGACCGAATCCAGTGCTGGAATGCTACTGGAATTATGTGAAGCATTACACTGGAATGTGCTCATTCCAGTGAGTAATCCACTCCAGTCACTGGATTGTTAGCAGTTCAAGCGCGTTTAAAACACTGGCATAATGTAAACACTAAGATTCACTCCAGCACTGGACTGAATGGATTCGCTGGATAACTGGACTGGAATAATGTGAACCGGGCATTTGAAGCCTTTACGGATATCTGCCCAACTACTTACTAGGGTTTTAGCAGCGTAATTGGATTCGGGTTCATGGTATAGGGAAGTCACATTAAAATCCATCAACAACATCAAAAATCTAGCAGGTTTCTTAGAGGTAATGGGTTAGTAGGTAATAACCAAGCTTGACTTATTTATTGACGTAGATGCAAAAAATAACCATTGAAACAAGATGAGGCTTCAAAGAGAGTAAATCTTTGAAGCCGAAAGCCTCTGCTAAAAGGAAAGGAATACAGGTCGGCAGCCCGAGGCCCTTGGTGTTGCACGATCCATAAGCCATGGTAACCACTTTCGATTAGGTGTGCCGTGTGCTTGTCTGCAACTAAAGTGTTATAAAAAAGAGTGGCATGTGAAAGTTTAAACCGCCGCTGACTAACTCTGTGCCAGTCATCACCAGTCATCACCGATTTAGCGGTGATTCTGATTGCATACATTACAGGGCTTTCACCTTTGTTGGTAGTGAGACCACCAATACACATGTCATCTTCATTGATGTCATACCAGCACTACATGGGCCTATCTCTCCCACCGGCGGCATCCTGTCCCTAAGTACAGCAATTATGATTTCATCTTTATGAACATTATAGTAGTTTATGGTACTGTTGCATAATAAGGGTTCTTATAACACGAGTGTGTTTTTAAAAAACGAGCCGTAGGTGAGTTTTTTTTATAGTATCACACGAGTGTTATAAGACCAAGTTATGTACAGTGTCATACACTACTTTATCTACTCTCATACTATATAACATAAACTAATTTATTTTACAACAAAACCAATCTTTGTTTAATTTAAATGTAAAATGTTGGCGCCAAGGCGTTTTTTTTCTTTCGAATCGGCGGATTCTTTTTTTAAAATAGAGGTTCAGTCCAGATGGAGGTTGTATAGGTGTATCGTTATGAATAAAAAGTTATTTAATGATATACAGATAAGACCTGTTTCGTAATAAAACTTTTTTTTGGCCTGTGCGTAATGTTTGTCATAAGAGCTTTGATTTCAATTTTATAATCTTTGTATTATAGTATCAGAGTAGATAAAAATTAAGACTAAAATGTTTCCGGTCAAAAAATATTTCAGCGTCTTCGAGCCATAACTTTATTTATTAGTGTACAATGAGTTCATTTGTAATTATAGTATCAGAGCGGATGTAGGGTGACCAAAACTTGTTACTCTTTGCGCGAATGCACCTCGTCTTGTCTTGTCTCAACCGGGGAAGAACCAAAATTTTATGAACTGACATTAGTTGTATGCTGTATTTCGTTGATGTGTTAATTTTAGAGGTATTAAATTACTTCTCTTTTTTACATGATAATAAAACTTTATTGTCAAATAAAACAATTTCACACGTTTTTTTTATATAGGACACGTCAATTTGACTCACATCGCCTGATGGTAAGCTGAAGGCAAAGTCTCAGGAAAGAGGGTCACCATTACATACACGTACCATGTTAACAATGGTGGCACTCAGCTTGACGGCCTCATCAGATGCTTTTTCACGACCCGCTTAAAGGACCCGGGAAACACGTGAGCTGGCAAGGAATTCCAGGTCTTAATGGTGCGACAGAGAAAGGAGTCACCAAACCGCTTGGTTCTTGAAGGAATATTCTGCACCGTAGGCTGGTGACATGTAAGCCCTGCTCGTGTTGTCCTGTGTAGGAAAGGAGAGGGCGGGACCAATTGGAAGAGCTCATCAGAACATTCACCATGGACTATTATATGGACTGTATAGACTAACTAAGAGTTATAACATAACATAAATTACATGTAGCCCCTACAGCCATCAAGACTAGCCCTTCCCATTCCCGTGCTAGTAAAGTAACTGGGTTACAGGTAGGTTAAGGATAATCCCAGCAGACAGCACGATAGTGACTATCGCATTCGCATCGTTACTTGAGGTGCATCTTTGATTTTTTGTGCCCCAAACCGTAGTGGAATTGCCCAAACTAGGTAAGCCTGTTTTTCGGGGACCAAATAGAATATTGGAAAAAGAAATAAAAGGAAAGCTCTTGAAAATACACTGGCATGAGGTCTGAGTGTGTGACATCTGCATGTTTGTTATGGTGTGCGCGCGCGCGCGCGCGTGTGTTTGTGTGTGTGTGTGTGTGTGTGTATGCGTGTCTGTGCATGTGCGTGTGTGTGTGCGTTTTTGTATGTGCGTGTACGTGTATGTTATTTTCCTTTTTTTTCCCATCTTTATCCATTGCAGCTCTCCGGAACCGGAGAGGGAGGTTATGTCGGACTCGAACCGACTAAACCGCACGCCGTCTGTGGATCGTAGTGCTAGGCCGAAGGTGGGGTTGTCATGCGATATATCCCTCGCACCCCAGCTGACCCAGGGCCATCCCTCTCGGTCTGGCCCTCCTCGGGAGGGGGGACCACGTGGTCCTCGACTCATCCCCGGTGTGGGGTGGCGTACCTTTTAGTTGTAGTTTGTATAGTTTATAGTTTTAATTTGTATTATTATATAGTACTAATGTTTTAAATAAGTACATAATTATTTCCAACAAGTTACATAATCGATACTCATTATAATGTGAAAGAGTGTGTAGGCGTTTGTTTATCCGTCTTTCATGCCTAAACCACAACCGATTTTGATGAAATTTGGTATAAGGGGAAGATTAGACGATAGCCTATGTTTGGTCGTAATAACCGACATTCGTGCAGGCAAAGACGCGGGTAAAAGCTAGTTATATATATTTGAAACAACATTTTGTTTTGCTTTGAAAATTAGTGAATATTTCACGTGTATTATTATTATTTATTTAATTTTATATTATGTAAGGTTATATTACTATTAGAAGCTTCATGAGGGTTTCCCCGTTCAAATACATAGAACAATTTTATGCCTATTTCATCGGGGAGCCCCTCAAGGTTCATCAAGGGCATAGTACTAGAAATAATCAAAACACTAATGGCACTTATCTGTTAAAGACTCTTAATGGTACTGTGATTTGGTCAACAAACTTCATATTAGGGTTCAATGAAGAAATGGTTTACTGAACCTTGTAAACCTACACCGGGTGTAAGGGGCACGCTGCCGAAGCCGAAGACCCGTAGAAGTACTCCGGGTATACTACATGTGGGTATTTTTTTTCGACATTACGAAAAATATTTTTTTTTTATTTCCCCATGATTTATTCTCCATCTTATTACAAAAGCTCAATGAAACGAGAATTTCATTAAAAAAAAGCACCACGCGCTTGGAGCCATTTGTTTTTTTTGTTTCTGCCGGCCAACGAAATGCCACTTGTCTACAGGGGTCCGAACCGATTTCGCTAATTTTTTTTTAAGAATTTCTATACTCTCATACAAACGATTCGTAAAAATACTTAAAAGTCAATTTAAACTTTAATACCATATAATAAAGTGGAAAGTAGTAGTAAGTAGTGGAAATAGTTCCGGGAAACCAAAACGATTCAGTGACGCATAATGGCTTAGGGGCTACAGGGTTGAAGTACCTATGCCACGAGGGAAGAAGAGGCGGGTCACCTAATAAAAAAATAGTTGAAATTTAAAAAAAAATTTAAATGCCAGGCATGCTCTAGAAAACATGATGTACGTTACCTATCTAATAATATTTATCAGCTCTGTTCCCCCCATAACATCCGCATTTTCTCGTAAGTCTCCAGCTCCAGCTTCTCATAAAAGCTTAGAAAATTATAGCATTCTTGAAAGCTCTTCACAGTGAAGAGCTTATAAGCATTCCTCACGATATTTACCTTACTGATAAATCAAGTTGGTATAAGGTAGGTAGTGTACGGTAGGTAATAAGTGCCTTCTGTTTAAGTGTCTGCCGTAACTTTGCAAAGTTAAAATTACGTAAGTGAGAATTGTACTTCAAACGTTGCGTTGTTTTTTTCTGGGTGGACGCGAAATAGCTTAACGGATTTTGATGCGGTCAGAGTTAAAACATCTGCTCTACATGTAATAATAATATTTAGTCGAATCGAACCGGAAATATAAGAAACCGCTGACCGATAAATTCACTCAGGTGGAGCTGCGGGCATCAGCTAGCTGAGACAAAATATTCCCACTGTTGCCAATATTACCTTGTTGGTGATTGTATCATCCAACGAACTTTGCGGTCAATGCTAATATTTTTTACTACTTGAAATCAATTGGAGCAAAACCGGATTTTATACGTACATAAATCTATGTTTAGCTTTTTTTTGCTTGTTCATTCACATTCTTTGGTTATCTAATCTCTCTTTGAACTATCGTATATTTTTTAATACCACTTAGGTGGCAGACAAGCACACGGCTCGCCTGATGGGAAGTGGTTACCGTGGCCTATGGATGTGTGCAACACCAGGGGCGTCACACTCGCGCTGCCGACCCTGTTAGAACAGCTAGATAATTTATGTGCCGTCAGTGTAGAAGACAAAGCAGGATAAGCCTTTGGTCTTCCCACTGATAGCACAAAAACTCTCCAGTGAGCTCTGGTAACACTACTCACACGAGGTTGTTATGGCCGCGGTATTCTGTAAGACGGAGGTACTTCCTCAGTCGGACTGCTCAATTGGACGGAAATACCGTTCTACCTCCACTACATGTCCTACCTCCTACTTATATATAATTATGAAGAAAAGGTTATTGAATGATCCGTTTTGAATAGATCACAAGCAATATTAGGTGCAATTAATTCTATTTACTGTGAGGTGTCTAATTGTGTTCGCGCCGTCTCACCTCCGTCCTCCACGAGTGCAGAGCTGGGAGCAGGCCGGGTTGGTAGCGGGTATACCAATAGCAGTGGCGTTAGAACGAATAGCGTCACTTGACTGTGAGCTGGAGCGCACATGCGCACAATGGTTTAATTTTTATTTTCACTCAAGACCATTGCATGCTACAATAGGTACAACGCTCAAAAGAGTCTACTTCTCTACCGTACAGTGTTTAAATGTCCAGTAATATTTACCGTATTATGTTACAGAGTTAAGTGTAGATAAACGAACCGAAAAACCAGGTGCCATTTACTAATAGTAGTTTATGATACTGTTGCATAATAAGGGTTCTTATAACACGAGTGTGTTTTAAAAAAACGAGCCGTAGGCGAGTTTTTTTATATTATCACACGAGTGTTATAAGACCAAGTTATGTAAAGTGTCATACACTACTTTATCTACTCTCATACTATAATACATAAACTAATTTATTTTACAAACCAAACCAAACTTTGTTTAATTTAAATGTATAGAACAAAAAAAAATGTTCCCGCCAAGGCGCAAACATCGATTGCGCATGCGTGTTTCTTTTTTTTTCCCCGAATCGGCGGATTCTTTTTTTAAAGTAGAAGTTTGGTCCAGATGGAAGTTGTATAGGTGTATCGTTATGATTAAAAAGTTATTTTATGATATAGGTGTCCATACAAGACCTGTATCGTAATAAAACTTTTTTTTTGGCCTGTGCGTAATGTTTGTCATAAGAGTTTTGATTTCAATTTTATAATCTTTGTATTATAGTATCAGAGTAGATAAATAATTTAACAATACATTACGTCACTAGTGTCATGTTATTAATTATAAGATTATGAGTCATCATCATCATTATTTTTAAGTAGTTCCCGGTTTAATACGAGGTATGCCCCTCCACGCCCGCAATCTACTTACTCCTTGTTCTGCTTTTGGTTTGAGTTATATATCTTTTATGGGTGGGAGCGACCCATAGACTGACATTAATAATAATAATAAATAATAATAAATAAATATTCCACAACATTTCACACAACGCTATCTAGACCCATGGTAAGCATAGCTTAACTAGCTTGTGTTATGGAATCTAGAATGCGGATAAACATACTTAGATACGTTTTTTTTTTGTAAATACATACATATTATAAATAGAAACACCCAGACCAATGCAAATATACATATTATACAAATATAATATTTGCACTGAGCGGGGATCGAACCCGCGCCTCCTGCGTAGCGGCCGCGTTCACTACCGCTACGCCACGGAGGCTGTCGTTAGGACATTGACATTAGGACCCAGGAATCAAATTCAGAACCTGCATAAAACATATTGGCACTCGGTACCTCAGCACCTCGGTCTCAACACCTCAGTAATGAAAACCTAAAAATTGTCTGGTTGATAATATCACAACTTGTACTAAGCTTGTAATTGCAAACAATAAAAATAATATACGTAAATCTTGTAAAATATTTTTAAATATGCGATGGGCCAAACAAAAAGCCATAGTCGCCGGCATCTTCTTGGTCCCAGTTTGGACAAAAATAAACTCTTGATGCGCCTTTTTTCTGTCTTTTGATAATTGGCATTATGGCGGCTGAGGAGCTCAAATCCACCAACCATTGATATATCAGATCAATCCGCGTGAGCCTAGGCTATATTTCTCATACGGCCCACCACATTATGCTGATGAGATGTGTTTGTAATGAAACTTTTTGTAGTGCACGTGCTTTAGACAGTAGGGACGCATGCCAATGATTAAGTGACATACATATAAGATACGATCAAAAATAACAATTACACACAAAAACAACAGCCGCAAAAAATTAAAAACTACTCGTAATTTTATCTATTTAAATCTTGTTGGACGATGAACTATAATTAAATTAGCTTATGACTGCTACTATCTTCACTTTAACAACTAACTTTATCAATTTAATCATCATTAGTGAAAAACGGTCCTAATTTAAAAATAAAAAACAAAAAAGAACCAAAAAACAGCGGAACCATCACTGATACAGTTCACTACTGCTCTCGAACCCCACGCATGGGGAATCACCTTTAAAAGGATATTACTATATAAACATATGTATAAGGTTAATATTAATGTATGCGTTGAACTCACGTTACAAACCGGACGTGTGAAAGCTTGCTTGACGTGCTGAACAAGAAAAAAATACAATTGTAGTTTCTAATCTATTCTATCAGCAAACTGTGACACATTGCTGAAAATTTTCAAGAGATCTGTGGTTAAGAAAATCATCTGGCAACAAATTTTGACACCTTGCTGAAAAGGTGAGCTAATATTCATTTATATTTCCCAAACTTTCCTAAAATTTGTAAACTCTGGGTTAGATAGTTAAAATTTTACCTCTTGCTTTGTCTTGCACCACCAAAAATAACGCTGGGTTAAGAAACCCACACGTAACCTGGTGTTTCTTTTTATGAGCTAGGAAGGTGTCTATTATTACCCGACCAATATTAATGATATTTGTGAGCCAACAATTGAATAAAAGTTGAGAACGTTTTATTTTAACTGTATTTTCTCGCTGTCGTGTTGACTGTTGATATCGTTTGATATAACTTCACTAATCCAGAGTAAGCGATTTTAGCTCTTCCACATGGGTGGGTTGAATATAACCCGGGGTTAGTTGCTAACTTTTGACGGTGCAAGATATTTTTGAAGTGAAAACTTCTTTAGCGGCGTTGGATGGGTGTAAAATGTTATGGAAGCGTCAGGATTAGTTGACCTTTGAACCGTAACCGACGACTGACGTCATACAAGATTAGGTAAAGACTATCTATTTTGCAATTTATCATAGATATCGTCGTAGCTTAAACGGTAAGCACTTCGACTGTAAGTCCTTATAGTTTCAGATAGTATCGGGTTCAAACCACCTGGCCTTCTGAAACGTTTTGTGATTATTTTTTCTTTTTGTAATTTATTACTTTTATGATATTTTTTTCTTTCTGTAATTTATTACTTTTTGTGTTTATTTTTTCTTTTCATAATTTATTAATTTCTTCTGACAGAAAATTAGCAGAAAATAAGTGATAGGTTCTATGATTAACGCTATATTATAGGTATGGTATGGTATGTTCTTTTTTATCTTTTTCTATGTATATAACGAAGAAAGAAAAAAAGAAAATGTTTTCACTTCTGCCGGCACTCCCAGAGTGCAACCCGTCTTTTTTTTTATTTAACCCTGGGTTAGCAGTTAACTGCGAGTTAATGTAGCTGACCCACGAACGTGCAAGTGTACTTCAAATTAAATGTTATGAACATGAGTCACTTTAATTCATAACTTCATTCAGTAATTTCGCGCCACTTTTACGGTTAGCGGTTACAAACAGTATTCCTTGTCCGTATGTGGTGATTTTAATTTTTATAAATTAAAATGGCGTTAGGTATCTAAATTTATTGTAGTTCATGTCAATGCAAGGGCCGGAAGTTTTTCTTTTTTGGAAGTAGGAAGTATAAACACTGATTTTTTTTAATAGGTTCGATAGCCGTCATGTATCAGTTCAATTGCCAAATTATTATTATTTATTTACTATCTAAGTTTGCGTATCTACTGCTTAATCTTACCAATATTATTAAAATGTATAAAAATAATTATATGGGGCACGTCACTTTGACTTCACCTCTACAAAATGGTGGCAGTCAGCTTGATGGCCTCATCAGGTGCTTTTTCATGCCCCGCTTAAAGGTCCCGGGACTGTAGGAACAAGGAAACACGTGAGCTGGCAAGGAATTCCAAGTCTTAATGGTGCGACAAAGGAAAGTGTCACCGAACCGCTTGGTTCTTGAAGTAATATTTTGCACCGAGTGCGGGTGGCATCTAAGCCCTGCCCGTTATTACTTATTATAATATTTACTTACTAAACTAACTTATACTCGCGCCTTTGTCTATATGCACTTCAGAATTGAACTAGTGTTAGAAGGAAAAGTTAGGAAAACTCACGAAAGAACTTGAAACCTGGGTGAAACCGGGCACAAATAGGGTACTGTACAGTACCTACTCGGCACGAACTCTAAAAACAGTACACTATTTTTCTAGTTCCAGCGTAAAAAAAGATTATCCAGTAAGTAGATTATCTAGAAATGTTAAAATGCATAGTCATCGAACTCTCGCAAAGCGTAGGCATCATTGAGATAAGTGTAGGTAATCAATACTGTTGTTTATAGAGATAGAATAGAATATAAGTACATCGTAAGTTCGTGTTGTTACAGATTGCTAGTGAACAGTGACACATGTGGTGAGCTGTGTGTTAATAATATAATAATTTACAATATGTACGGAATCATGTGGCGGTATGCATTCGTGTGTGTGTGTGCTCTCAGTGTGGTCATTGCGATGCCGAGCTCTTCTAAAGGTAAGGATTGATAATTTTATTTAGACATAATTTTAAGGATTTCAACGATACTAAGTTATTAATGATTTAGATATAATAATTTTGCATATCAATACATCATGTCTAGAAATATTACCTATCTCGGTTAGACTCGGGCTAAATTAGACGCATGTAATGTTTGTAATTTCTCAAATATTATTAGTTTCATAACTTTATCAATGTATTTAAAGATTAAGTCTTAGCAATTAAGCATTGAGATCAAGATGGGCATTAGAGGGTTTCTTCAAGGTCATCAGAGCGAATATAACGCCCCTGGTGTTGCATACGTCCATAGGCCAGAGTAACCTATGCGGTAGGTATTAAAAAGGAATTTAGGAGTCGCGCTTGATTCTTTAATATTTACTTCCCGCACTAGTTCTAATGTGTTTATAATCTTATGTCCAACGCAATTAATACAACAACTACACAGCATAAGATACATAAAAGACCCGGATTCAATTATTTATCAAATGTTTTTCTTTTTATCAAATTCTTTTATTTAAAAAGCAACATTGGATTTAAAAAGCATCATTGGATTGGATTTAAAAAACGAGGTATTTAATTAGAAAATAACTTAAGCTTTCCAAAGTTTTCCTTCCCCATGTCCATTCTTCCAATTCTTTTAGATCATCTACCAATTATTTACTGAAAAAAATTGAATTGACTTCAAATACGTCACACTATTTTATCTCATTTTATTATCTGCTTGGAATTTGTTTGTTTTCATTGATAACATATGACTATCAGTAATTGACTTGTGCACGTTACGTATTAGAGCATTTTCACATTCATCCAATATTCAATATCGGTGTCGGACTTCGATAGCTGACCTCCGATAGCCAACACTATGTGCTGTTTTCATATATATATATCAGATTGATTGTGCGTGTTTTGAGAATACTATATCTGTAAATGTATTCTCACTAACTGAATTATCTCAACGCTATCTAGACACAATGTAAGCTCAGCTTAACTTGCCTGTGTTATGGAATATACAAGGCGGATATACATACTAACATATAGATAGCGGTACCGTCTAAATTATATTTTACTTATTTTAGGTGATCCGCTAACCAATGAGATCCATTCATACAACTTCCCTTTCATCACCCGCAACGATTGGCTTGCCAGGACCCCTAAACAAAGGACACCTCTACATACACCGGTCCCATACGTAGTAATCCATCACACATACATACCAGCAGCCTGTATGGACAAGGAGGAATGTTCAGCTGCGATGAGACAGATGCAGTTCATGCACATTGATGGCAATGGGTGGTGGGATGTCGGTTACAAGTAAGTCGTCACAAGAATGTTATATCCTCACCCTATCGGCTATCAAGATTGAATCCACAACCCGCATCCCAGATTCGCTATTACACTTGTATATGTATACTGTTGATGTGCTTAATTTTCCTTTCCTTGCCTTTCCCTCTTCCTACAGTCCAGGGTCCTTTAAGCAGGGCGTGAAAAAGCATCTGATAACGCCGTCAAGCTGAGTGCCACCATTGTTAACATGGTACGTGTATGTAATGGTGACCCTCTTTCCTGAAACATTGCCTTCAGCTTACCATCAGGCGAGGTGAAGTCAAATAAACTTGTCCTACATAAAAAGAAAAGGAAGGAAAGGAGAACATACCGGATTGCTTCGCCTCATCCGTCGATTAGCATGTGCATCGATTGGCACGTGAGGTTGGTTTGACCCTTGAAGATCATGGTGCTACAATAAAAAATTAAACCAGACCGCCGCGTCTTAAAGAAGTTTTCATATTAAAATGACATTTTATCCGGCTTTCGTAGACAATTTCGTCACCTTATTAAGACGTAACTAACGACGTGACTCAAGGGATGTCCCTCCAATTTATTGTGGTTACTGCAGTTATTGGTCATTCAATTCATTAAAACTCGAGTCAGCATAAATTGACAACTTCCTTTGAAATTTGTAGTAGATAAAAATAGTCGTACTCTTGATGCACTATCTAAAAGATTTCAAAACTGTGTCTTGACTTCAAACTATCACACACGTTTATCATCATCATAGTCTTTGTGTTGTGTCCGTTTGCATCCAAGGCCTTTGTCTCGGAGCCTGGTGTCTACTTTCCGACTTTTCTCGATTTCACACGATCCTTTGCATCCATATCAGTACGATCATTGTCATTCCTTACGACGTCAAACCCGCAGTGGATCTCCAACTCTAAACGCGTCCCAACCGAAGTAGTATGACCACATATTTGTTACTCACGTAGCCAGGTTGCTGTTGCAAAATATGTCCACACTAGCCACCTTAATTCTCTTTTAGTAAATTCTTAGGAGTACAAAATTCTGGATAAAGTGCCCATGGTAGATCATTTTAATAACCTTAATCTTTACACGTTTCAGTGTAAATAAATAAAAAAATAATGTATTGTGTCCTTGATCATAATCCTCACTTTACAGTTTCTGTGTAGGCAGTGATGGTGCAACATACGAGGGTCGCGGCTGGGAGACGCTGGGTGCACACTCGCTGCATTTCAACACTGTCAGTATAGGCATCTGTCTGATAGGTGACTGGAGAAGTAAGTATTCCAAACATACCGTAATATAACGTAAATGGAAGTCAAGAGGTGAATAAAAAAAAGCGCTCAATAGTGCCTAGCCAAATATTGGATAGCGCTGTAATATTGAAATAAATACTACATAATTTTATATAAAACTAGCTGTCGCCCGCGGCTCCGCCCGCGTGGATGTCGGTTATCGCGAATCGGGGTATGAAAAATAGATGTTGGCCGATTCTCAGACCTACCCGATATGCCCACAAAATTTCATGAGAATCGGTCGAGCCGTTTCGGAGGAGTTTGGCAACGAAAACTGTGACACGAGAATTTTATATATTAGACTAGCTGTCGCCCGCGGCTCCGCCCGCGTGGATGTCGGTTATCGCGAATCGGGGTATGAAAAATAGATGTTGGCCGATTCTCAGACCTACCCGATATGCCCACAAAATTTCATGAGAATCGGTCGAGCCGTTTCGGAGGAGTTTGGCAACGAAAACTGTGACACGAGAATTTTATATATTAGACTAGATAAATCGATTGCAAAACTTATTCATTGAGATCCCTTCATGCCCCGGAGTCGGTTTGGACTACCAAAATCTGTGGTGATTATAGAACTTTAATATCGCCAGTACTTACAGTGTGTTGCGGAGGAAAGAGGGCCGCTTTTAAAAGAAAATCGAAGCTTCGTAGTTAGGGTCAAAGCGATGAAAGAATGTATGCATGTAGATCTTACATCGATCATTATTTTTTGCAGTTGAAGTCCCACCATCTCAGCAGTTAAAAACAGCGAAGGCATTAATAGCAGCTGGTGTAGAACAAGGTTATATACAGCCTGATTACAAACTCGTCGGACACCGTCAAGTCAGAGCCACTGAGTGTCCCGGCGAAGCTCTGTATCAAGATATCCAGTCTTGGGGACATTACACACCGTTCCCGAGCTCATATAAAGATCTTGTAAACGTTGTGGAGTTGCCTGAATCTGTGAAGAATGAACTTCGAGGGAATTCCACGAGTGTTTGATGTTTTTTTTTTTTTTTTTTTTACGTGCGGGAAATCCCCACGGATACCCGCCCCTCCGGAGCCGGAGGGGTGGGTTATGTCGGACTCGAACCGACTAAACCGCACGCCGTCTGTGGGTCGTGGTGCTAGGCCGAAGGTGAGGTTGTCTTGCGACATATCCCTCGCACCTCGGCTGACCCAGAGTGTTTGATGTTAATATATATGTCGCCGTCAACAAGTTCAATTAGCCATTCAATTACCTGCCTAGGCTGTTAACTAAATGGCGCCATTCAATGAGCGGCTTGAATGGTGTTCAGCTATTTCATTAAATGGCTAGGCAAATAGCTTGGGTCGATGACGTTTAACTACTTGCCTAGCCATTTAAACAGTTAGAAAAATGACTTACTTTCGCATGGTTAAAAAAAAACCACGAAGGCTTAATGCGGAAGCTTCACTCCGCTCCCACATTAGCCTTCTAATCTAAACTAATCAATAAACCTATCACAAACTTTCTGTACATACACCTCTGCTTACCCCCTCGGGGATTTACAGGTGTAATTAAATGTATGTAGGTACGTATGTAATTTTCTATCTTATTTCGAGGTAGCGCCCCATCTTACGATTGGCCTAAGCATTAGCCAGCCAGCAGGGCTAACATGCGCGCGTCGTCAACTATCTCGAATCGAAATGAGCTATCATCTCGAGTCTTCTCGAGCGAAGTAACGTCGACATAATATTTTGTCGCGTCAAACTTTGTAAATTATTGTCTATGGCCATACACATTTTTTAAACATGTTAGTTGGCAAAAACAAGTTTTACCCTTCAATTGTTGTCTTGAGTAGTCAAAAGTTAGTGACAGAAATGAATCTCTGTAAATCCGACTTCACGTGGTCTTGTTTGCCCTACCCCTAGAGTGTAAGAGCGTTTTCATACTTATTCGATATTCGATATCGGTGTCGGACACCGATAGCCGACGTCCGATAGTCGACATCTTGTGCTGTTTTCACATTTATCCGATAAAACCGGCCCGATAAGGCCATTTGCTCGAAAGTACAGACTAGTTAGGGATGAAAAAAAGAGAAAAAATTGTGCAAAGAATTTTCGACCTTATTAACATGACATGCTATCGATTTTTTTTTCTTATATACGTGATCAGCGTCATCAATTAATACAAAAAGCCACGTAACAAAGGAAATGTCATGAAGGTCGAAAATTGCTTGCAGTCGCTGTTTTAGTCCAAAATAAACCAAGCACAAAAAAGTTTACACGAGATAACAGCTTCTCGTCGACCAAATGAAAGACGGGAACAAAACATTTTAAATGTCAAAATTCGAGTAAATAAGGGCACGTATGTTACAATTTGCAGACACTAAGTAGAGATTATTTCTCGAAGTCAAGTTATGTCGACATCTGACAGATCGCCATGGTGTTACCAACAGTCGATATCGACATAAAACGGCAAAATGCCTCGAGATAGCTATCTCGTGGCGCGCATGTTAGCCCTGCAGGTTATTAAATGTCGTAATAAACGAGACGGCTGAACACCGTTCAGGCCGTTAATTGAATGGCGCCGTTTAGTTAACTGCCTAGGCATGTAATTGAATGACTGATTGAGCTAGTTTGCGGCGACATATACAATATATATATAATATAATTAATATACCTAGTAATAATAAATTAGTACAAAATGTATATCTACCAAAACTATAACAAGGGCTTCTATGTCATGACTATTAGAAAACTGTTTACCTATAACCAAAGTTTTATTACCGTTTCCAAAGTGAGGTGGGTATTGAAAGACAGATAATGTTAATATCCTCAGGAAAATCTTAACTTTAACTATCTACTAATAAGATAAGTTATTAAAGTCTTTTATTTATGGAAATTGTAGCTTATCTCGGAGAGGCAAAACCTCCTAACACCCAATATTAATGAGCATAATATTAGTTTTATTTAGTAGTTAGAATCACTATTTTTACTAAAAATAATATTATTCAATTGAATTTAATTTAATAATACCTAATTGTAGAAATACAAGTGTAAATACATAATATAATTTTATTTAAATTTTACCGACCACTTGGGATTTAAAGAAATAATTATATGAGATATTAGCATATATTTATTAAGCTGCTCATTAGTACCTCCTACCTACTCATCACTCATTGCGTACCACTCGTACTCGAATAAATACCATGTTCCTATTTGACCACACTCTGTATCTTTCACGGCTGTGATTATTTTATCATTATTTTAATGATGTAATGTAACAATATATAATATTAATACGCAATAGCTACATAATAACTATTAATAGGTATAATTGTAAGATTTTCCTTAGCCTTTTGTAATCTTGAATCCATACTCATTTTAATGTGTTGATAACTGTGTCTGTTACCTTTTAACGCTTAATAGCTCAACCGATTTTGATAAAATAAGACTTAGATATAGCTCATACATAACCTATAAGAACATTGTACCTGTACACTTTATTTTTACGCGGGTGGAGCCATTTTCTTATACGTAATAAAAGATTTTGAAAAATTAAATTCGCATCATAATTTTGAATACAATTTTACCTAGCTAAAACGTGCTCAAACAGACTGTGCTCTATACGCGCAGTACCTACACGTTTCGTGGGTGTCTACTGAGGATAGCAAGAGGTGCTACGGCGGTACTCGATTTCACCAATCATTGGGTTTATTACAAAATAATCATTTGTCTCGCGATTTACTCGTATGTCCAAGATACGTGTTTCGAGGTATAAGTAAGTAATTCATAAGATTATCGTGCCCACATTTAGATAATCTCATTTTGATAACATTCCGGATATAAACTCATCATAACATCGATTTAAATAGAAAAAAATTGAATCGGACTAGGCGGGGTCGAACCCGCGATTTTGAATTGCCGTTTTATTGAAGAAATTGGAGGAAACCCAATTTGCAGTAAGAAGGTACTAACATCTTTGCATTTTTTTAGGAATGAGATACCCAATTTTTTTGTGTATGAGTCAGACAACAGCTACTTTTATTAAGTGACAGCTGTAAATATAATACCTATATATCACCAAAATGGATAGCATTTAGGAAGTACTGTTTTTGAAGATCGAATTCAAATTAAGTATCAATCGGCCAATAAAAACAAAATTTATTCAGAGTTGTAAAATCTTGAAATAAATTTTCAACCAAGTATAGCTATTAAACTACAGGAATAACGAGCTCATGAATCTGTAAGAAAATTTCGGCAATTTCATATGTAAAGACATTTAACAATTTTAGAACAATTTATGTTTCGACTGAATAGTCAGTCGAAACATAAATTGTTCTACAATTGTTAAATGTTAAAATGAAGATAATAAAGTATTATACTTTGTCAATAAAACTGTTTTTTATACATTCTCTACATATTTATTTTATTTTTGAATAGAATAAAAATATATCCTAACGAATGGTAGGTATGTGGGCAGAGTTGGTATTTCATTACCACCTCTGTCTACATACGACTTGTTGAAAAATGTAAGTGTCTACTTCAGTACGCTCTTGCACTGTCAAAATACTGAACATTATATTAACAAGTCAAATAAAACTTACAGTTATTTGGAATGATAACTGTTTTAGAACTTTAACATTATTATTTGTGACTTACTTGCCGTGGTCTACCGACTCCTGAATGTAGGTAGCATTCGTAGACTACCAACTGCCGCGGGTTCAATTCTCGCTCATTGCAAATATGTATGTCGAAGCCAACTATCTGAATCAGCCGTTCAATTAACTGCCTAGGCTGGTAACTAAACGGCGCCATTCAATTAACGGCATGATTAAGATTTAGCCGTAATCACTAGGTACATAGTATAAAACAAAGTCGCTTTCTCTGTCCCTATTTCCCTTTGTATGCTTAAATCTTTAAAACTACGCAACCGATTTTGATGCAGTTTGTTTTATTAGATAGAGTGATTCAAGAGGAAGGTTTATATGTATAATACATGTTTAATATAGTAAAGAGTGCAGCGAGAACGGGATCTGACGCCACGCGGGTGGCAAAATATCGGCGTTACGAAGTTCGCCGGGTCAGCTAGTGTTTATTATAAACTGGCTGGCTAATGCTTAAGCCATTCGTAAGAGGAGGCACCACCCCAAAATAAGATAGAAAATTACGTACATATAGGTATATATTCACGCCTTGAAATCCTCGAAGGGGTAAATAGAGGTATTTTCACAGAAAATTAGTGATAGGACTTGGATTCATGGATTCAATCCGATTTTTTTTATAACCATGCAGAACTAAACCATTTTCTTAGCTGTTTGATTACATGGCTAGGCAAGTAATTAAACTTCATCGATCCAAGACATTTGCCTAGCCGTTTAATCAACTGGCTGAACATCATTCAGCCCGCTAACGGCTGATTAAGCTAGTTGGCTGCGACACGTAAATCTCCATTGTCATGTTTCTAGATACAATATTATGTTAATATTTATTTAGAGTAAAAGTATCTAAATATGTTTGTTGGCATCCTATAACCATGAAAAGCTATATCACAAGTTTAGACTGCGCTAATAAACCCTAGCTAGAATATTTATTTATTTCAATCATGAACATCGGTTGCACGTACTCTTCATCTTTTCTTTCCTCTAACGGTATAAATTACTTTTTTTAACGTGCACAAAATCACCATGGATAAAAAACCGGCTGGGGTGGTTATGTCGGACTAGTACCGACGACAATCCATACCATCTGAGGGTCGTAGGTTACTGGAGATGAGGTTGCTGGACACATCTCTCACACCTCGGTCGATGCAAAGTACTGAAAAACAACGTTATAGTGATTTATCATTAAAATAGAGGACATTAACACAGGATACTGTTTTATATCCCGGACACAGGTTCCTGTGGGGAACAGGAAAACTAAGACACGCAGGCAGCTTTTGAAGACATATTTATTCGAGCGAGACTGATTAGGCAAAATATATATGTCTTCAAAAGCTGCCTGCGTGTCTTAGTTTTCCTATGAGGATAACCTGATCTTCCGTGGGACGCGGCATCAGAATCTCGGGCAGAATCGCAAGCAACAGCTAGTATAATATGCATTACGACTTTTTTGTTTATGCCCTCAATGTTCTTATTTATTACGGTCATCCGGTGGTTCCCTTAAAAGGTCCACTGATAAGCATTAGTCATAACAACGACATAAATAACAGATTTGGACATCTTATGTAAATATTATTAGCGGAATTCGGCATTTCATTATATTACGCATGATTAAAAATTCTTAGAAAATGCTGATTTAGCTCTATTAATGATGAAAAACAAAACGTATGTATACTGTCGACATTTTTGTGTGGGAATCCCCTACCGATATCAATTACTTCCCGGGGTGATGAGGTGGATATCTCAAAAAAGAGATCTCGCTTCTTCCTGTTACATATTTGATTGTTCTGATATTTGGTTTACACCTTTAGTTCAGACTAGCATTGCCCTCGGACTTCGTTCCGCGTTAGAAATATTTTTGTCCTTGCCCATTTGTTCCACGTAATACTTCAGGTTAAAATTTCGGGATTAATAAGAATTATGATGCTCCCACCTCCCACACAGCGCTGGACGCGACGCAATCGGATAGATACTGCCTATATCGCCACGGCGCGCAACGCACGTTTTTATTTTGCTATAATCTTTGAAGATATTTATTTAAACTGTTAAGAGTACAGGGCACAAATGTTCTACATTAAATTTCCGTGTTAACATACATATTTATGAAGATACAGATTAATACCATATGGACTTAATAAGCTTCACAAAAAATTTTTATTTTTAAATCCACAATTTTAACAGTAAAAGCAGCCATTGTGAGTTATCCGTAGGAGATAGGCATAGGTATGATATTCTGGACTTTCTTACAGATTTTAATACGTTCTTTAATATTGTAGTACATTATTTTGTTCTATCCTCAATAGTTTTCGCAGAGGACGCGATGAAAGCAATTTTTTTACAAGTTGTATTACATTATTCAAGGATAAGTAAAGTTGCGTAATTAATTTTGGAAATTATTATAGCCTATGACACTCCACAATAATGTAGCTTTTTATTGGTGAAATAATTTTGAAGATTACCCCTTACAACGTCACAAACTCACAAACATTACCTCTTTATAATATGAGTTCAGATAATAATACAATTTATTTCAATGAAACAAGGTATTAAATCATTTTGAGTGCTTTGCCAGTCAAGCAAAATCGATTTGGTGCTGACTGTCCCTCGCTTAATGGACATAGATTAAATGTAGGTATATCTTATCTTTTTAAACTATGTATGCAAATAACTAGGATTTACTTTAATATCTGTTATTATCTAAGTATGATGTTTTATCATAAACACGAGTTGTATTAGTTACAATAGGTCATTGTCCCTATTTAGCTACATAGTTCTATTCCCGGCTGCCATACAAACATCTATGGCAGTCGTTATATAGGGGAAATAGATGAATTGATTCACACAGAACGGACCCGTCCGGTCGAATGGGCGGTGTCCCCACTCGCAGTAGAAGTAATAGTTCGTCATGAAAGAGTTCGTTATAAGTACTCACCTTTCTATGTTACTTATTTACTGCATATATTTTATTTTATTTTTCAAGTTGCTTATTGCATGCGGAATGTATTTTACTTACCGGATTAAAGCGTAAGGACCAGTTTTAATGTACCAGAGTATGCCCACAGATAGGTAAAATAATAGATACATGAATGACGTATGATCCTAAACCTACCTGTAATTTATTATTTAGTAATTTACAAACAATACAAGCTAACACAGCAGTTATAACTATTTGTTATCTTGGCTATCATTGTTATCAATGACAGTAAAGTATCTAAGTTATCCTAATCCTTCTACCGATTTCGATAATATCTGTGTATGTTGTTGCGCTCGTAGTTTTGGAGCCTGCTTATTGAATTTGTTCGGAAAATTGATTTTACAGGTGCGAATGCTGTCAAACCTCCCACCCCAAGAGGCAACCCTGCACCAGAGTCACATCCGTTATTTAGCAGGTGTACCAACTAGCAAGTGAGGTTTACTTCAGTTTCGACGGGTGACGGTGTTGGTAAAATCCAGTGCATCCGTTGTGTACCCTTAAGGTGGGGCACACAATGTTCTGTACCAGATCAAATATTTCAATCTTTTTCGGCATAATAGGTTAATCCCAGTCACTATCGAAGCTTTTCTTTCTCAGAGCCTGGGGTCCGCTTTTTCTTCTAACTTCTATATTTAATTCGATATGAAAACCTAAAAAATATACTAAGTATATAAACCAATGTACATATGCAATATACCTATACAATATACCTGACTATCTATATACGAGTATGCATTAGTTTAATAATGTGTCAATATTGTTTGCTTAATCACCATGTTTGGCACTTTAATTATTATCGAATGACTGATGGTCACTGTGAGTCCCCTTCTTACGGTAATATCATCAACTTAATCATTTCAAAGAACTAGGGAACTCCTTCTATTGTCTTCAGTAAATAGGTACCTACATAATAGGTACTCTTGATTTATCCCGCTTGTATAGAGTTATATGCACACGTGTCTACCTAAATAGTGAAGTCAAGTCATTCTAATCTAAGTGTCTGAAGTCAGAACCTATTATTGTCATTCATAACTTTTCTGTGCAAATTTTCAACCTTATACCGACATTGGGGCACATGGGGACTCCGGCATTGGGCTGGCCACATCTGTCGAAGCACCGATGGCCGTTGCAGCAAACGAGTCCTACAGTTGAAATCGCGAAAAAGCAAATGGAAGGTGGGACTCCCCCTAGCTCAATGGACTGACTACCTGGAAAAGGTGGATAGAACACACTGGATGCGGATGGCAGAGGGTCGGGATAAATGGCCCACATTGGGCGAGGGCAATCTCCAGCAGTGGACTGCAATAGGCTACTTGATTGATTGACTGACATGGGTCCTGAAATTACCAATCTATCTATCTATCAGCCAATAGACGTCCACTGCTGGACATAAGCCTCCCCCAAAGGGTGCCATGACGACCGATCTTGAGCCTTCACCGTCCACCGACTTCCTGCGACCGTTTAATGTCATCGGTCCATCGAGTGAGGGAAATTACCAATAGGTGCTTTAAATAGGTTGTTTTAGGGTTGCATGAACGTTTGGCCGTCCCTTGTACACTACGATAACCTTTTAACATTGGTTTGTTTGACGATAGATGAAAACTATAGGTCTGTGTTGCCTCCAACATACTACATCCCATAAAGAATTGTGGAAGAGCTGTTGTTTACTGCGGTCATACCCTTCGAAGTCAAAAAGTCAAAAGTCAGATCGGTGAAATAAGATTTTATACATGTGGCTATGCGATGAATGATCTCAATAAAATAACCCATCGGTTGCATAGCTCTTTAATGATTCGGCGTTCTAAAATAAGTTTCGCAAAAAAATACGCTTTTCCTCTTCTTCATGCATTTTAATTCCGGCAGCATTCGAGGCTTTCCAATCGAAGTCCGTGTCCGCTTTTTCTTGTTTGACTGCGTGTTTGGATGAACTTCGATATTTTTCGTGTAACAACTGTCATCTGACCCCCACCATAAGATTTAAATTACCCGTGTTAAATCAGCTAAAAACCAAATAAGTTATGTATATTTCCACTCTACTTGGAGCCTCTAGTTAACAATTGACTCGTTATTCATCATCGAACAATGCTCACACTGAAATAATTGGCGGAAACATTTTAGTCTTTACATTAATAATGATGATGGTGGGTACGCCATTTGTTTGTCATTCTAGATAATTCATGTTCAAGTTGTTAAGTATATATATTTTTTCTATTTATATTTTTAAGTATTTCTTTTCAATATCCTGAAGAGGCTTTTGGGGATAATCCTTAGGCGTAAATTATACATAAACGATATGGCACAAATATGGCATGCAATGAAGTACTGCATTTAAATTAACGGTGTTTCACTGCTTAGGCACCTAGCACATCTTTCATGGAAACGCAGCCTAAGGGGTGAATTTTTAAAGTATTTTTTTATGTGACCAATAGTTCTATTCTTTTATGTATTTTTTCCACAGTATATACATAATTACATAGTTCACAATCTTGTAGATTGCAAGACGTAGTACGTGTACTTATAGACTGTTTGGTGAAAATTTCTTTAGGCGCATTGAGCACTTTTTGGGTGACCAATACGTTTCTACTTTTTGACTTGTACCAGCGGTACACTAAGACTGTCCCGCTTTGCTTCATACCAGTGGACACTTACAATATAACTTACATACCTACCCAATTTTTTATTATGTCCATGAAAAACTAACTAGCGAACAAAAAAATTGTTAAAACTATTTCCGAGTACATTCAATGTTTTAGGTTTCTATATTTAAAAACCGTGTAACTTGCAGGTAGGCATGCTATGAACTATAATTGCAGTCTCAATGAACGTCATTAGATTACCCCGCATCATATTTTTTTACCCTGCGATAACATTATCCTCTTTTAATAATAAATAGGAAAACTCAAAAATAAATGAAAAATCAACCTAACCCTGGTGAGGTCGACTAGGTAGAAGATAGAGAGGAGATAGGTGTTAAAGCCTTTTTCTCGGTTGAAGAGGACTTTTCTACATAAAGTCGGACTTGCCACGCCAGGATTAGTTATCCAGACGGAGTTCTGGAGTATATTTGCTCTTTAAAGAGACCGCGTCACACTTTGTCGTTAAGTTCTGGGAGGCTTTAATAGGCAGGGAAAAAGAAAAAGGAGACCTACGTAAAAAATAATGTATAATTACTATTTTAAACACATTGAAATTAGTAGATTAGCATATTATTTTTTATTTTTATAAGTTTTTTGTTTATTTATTTACGAACGATGCACTCGCTGATTGGCAGGTAAAACTTTAAGACTTGCTATGTTCGATTTTTAGGATTAGGTTAATGTTTAATCATTATTTTAAACATTGTCAAAACATAACTTTGATTATACCTAACTATTCATAAATAGCTTTTCAATATTTTGCTTAAAACTTTTAAATCCTATGAAAAATGAACGTAAAATATTACTTCAGAACACATCTCTTACCGTCGACATTGAAGTTAACAACCTATTAAATACTAGAAAAATAGTTACCAGTATGTATGAACTTTTTCATCTTATCTAACAAATTGTACATTGAACGGGCAAATTATCCTAACAGATCTACCGTTGTGTCTATGGTGACCGCCTCAATTAACACTCCAACACATTTTTGCTTCATTAAGGCGTCAGGTAGAAAAAGTATTGGTTGAAAAACAGCGGAACGAGTAATGCTTGACCGCCGTTTCTCAACTTCTTGCAGGGGAATCACCTTCACGAGGAAATTGCTATATAAACATCGGTATAGGATTATTATAAACTCAATAGTAAACTGACATTACAGGCAGGACGTATGCATACTAGTGTGTTAAAAAAAAACAGTTCAATTGAGGATAAAGATAATCTGTGGTCGGAAATAAAACCTAATCTGTGCAATTTTAAAAACAAGGTGAGCTGGTGTTATTTTTATTCTTAAAGCGGGCGTTTATTTGTTTTTATAAACACTACTTTTCATAATTTTATTTTTGAAGTTGAGGGTCAGATACCGGTTATGTGATTATAAAAGATAGGTATGATATAAATAAGATGTGATTGAATCGCTAGCGGTTGGGTGAATTTATACTGTAATTAGTGGATAAGAAGGCTGGTATTAATACTGTCCATTATAATACTGACTGATGTTAACGCACTTAGAGTTAGAGTTTGTAAGTATATAGAAATACAAGCATTTTAACTTAGCTGGACAGACAGGGTAACTTAGTACTTTTATAATTATCAAACTGCCAACACGTTGTATCATAGTGACCATAGAGAGAACCAGAGAAAACGCTCTACACAGAGCAAACCGATCTTGACCGGACTCTTTCCATCTCATTAAAACTGTCGCAATTTACAGTTTTTGTGCCCTTTGTTAAATCGAGGCAAAATACGATAATGGTCTTTAACTTTGTCGCCCCTGGTGTAGCACCCGTCCATAGGCCACGGTAACCACTTTATATCGGGTGGGCCGTGTGCTTGTCTGCTACCTAAGTGGTATGAAAAAAAACTGCCCCAATGCAATGATACCCGGATACCGGCGGCGCTTAGATGGATAGTTAATGTTAGATAGTCCTTATAATAATGTACCAATTGAGACTACACCCCGGTTATTTATAGTTTTGATTGATGGCACTTGGTGGAATTCGTTGTTACACATATTGAGAACTACAAACAGATTTAAGTCGTTCACCTCTATTGCAATGGATAATGACATTTTCACTTCTCATGCTCTTAAAATGTTACTTTAGTCTCTGCATATCAGGACTGAAGTTCCTTATTAATCTCTAGGGACTAAAGTAATTTTTTTTAATTTACTTTGAAAACTCCTAAACAGCCAATCACGGTGTTTGTGAATGAGAGGATTATTACATTTTTTAGTGATTGTGTATAGAAATAACCTCAAAATGACATTTGAAAAAATCCTAAAACCCATTTAATCTCGTTAAACACGATTAATGATATTAAATTAATTAATTATTATGTAAGTATTAAGGATTAAAACATTTTATTACGCATTTCCAATTAGTTTTAAATTATTTTTCAAGTTTGAATCTGTTGGCTAAATATGCAAGCATTTAAAGCAAATTTCTTTGCAATTTGAATTCTGAATAGAACTTTTCTTAGGTTAGATTAACGATTAATACGTAATTATAAGAAACTTTGTTGTTATAAATATTATAGGTTTGTATAGAACGTTGTTTTCTTTCCTCGCATTCAAAGTGAAAAGTAGAGTGTTTAACGTGGGACTTAACAACCATAATGACACTTTAACTATTAGCCACCGTCGCTTCGCTCGGGTGGCTAAAACATCTCGTGCGATTATGGCTTGTTTTAGTCCCTTGTTGAACAATCTACTATTACGTTTTCGAATCCTGGGTCATGACACTACCAACATCAATTCACTCCTAGTACAAGCAATTAAGCTTAGTTGGAGGGGTTGGAGGGAATATTTAGTAATTTTGACAATTCATTTCGGTTGCTAGTATTCTTTAAAAAAATCTTAATGTGATTTATTTCTCTTAATTAAGTACAACACTGACGTTGTTAATTTCTATTTGATATTATTCATTTGCGTTTGACATTAATTTTTTTATCCGACATTATTATTTTCTTAATGCCATTGTTAGTTTGACGTTTATAACTATTTCTTGACATTGTAATTCAAATTCAAATTCATATTCATATACGTTATGTATAGACACAGAATAGATAATACATATCATATTAAATTATTTTAAAACAAATCTTTAGGGCAATTTTTTTTTAGTATTAGGTAATATGTAGTTATTTTTAATTAAATTAACTTTGATAATGCCGTGAGGTGAAGTTAAAAATAAAAATAAATAATGGATAAGTACAAGTGAAATTGTTATTCAATATGTTATAATTATTTTCCCACATTTTAGGTAAAAAGCTTTTAACTGGTAGATACACTAAATATTAAAACTAGGCACACGAGAAGACTGTTATACTACGTAGTGTTTAAGACTAGAAATGTTCTTAAACATCAATGTAAACCTTTTGAACATGTCGTAAGGCGAAACCGGTCAGGTTCAAATATAAATACTGTGGAAAAAGTACAAGTGTTCTTAATGTGTGTAACTACCCCCTGGCGTCTGAACACCTAAGACTGTATGTGGTTTAAGTCGTTTCGAGCTCGAATAACCGCCCACACCAGGCGACAGATTTCCACACGGAAAAAAAACACATTATTATAAGCTCACTGGTTTAAAAAAACTTTAAAGAAAAGACAACATACTTAGGTTGGTAATAGGTTCGCCGCTTATTACGTGGGATCGAAAATCTTAGTAAACGAAATGTGAATGTTATGCACCTCGCCTCTGCTCATTTGGGGATTGCACATGTGTGAATATATGAGTGTACTTTTTATCAAAATGTTAATGAAATCATTACATTAGTCTTCTGTTTTACGCGTAAAAATTTACACATATAATTCTAATCGCGTTATAAATACCTAAACACTGTAATTCTACACTAATTCTCTAAAAGGCTTGAATAAAAACAGTAAATTACTTAGATCACACACGTCATGATAACGTTTAAATCAACGTCTAATGCTATTATAACAACATGCTTAACAAATTCAAGTTAAACAGGTGATGCTGGAGGGGGAGGTTATGTTGGACTCGAACCAACCAAAACGCACGCCGTCTGTGGGTCGTTGTGCTAGGTTAGTTATAAGTTGTCGAAATGTAGCCACTGAACCGAGAGGTACACGTTTCGCAATTTAACGTAGATATTTAAGTACCTACACTTAAAACCTTTAATAATAATAATAATAATAGGTATTCACACTAGCAGAACAGCCGTTGGAAATATCACCGGTTCAACTCAAACATTTGAGATCAAACATACGTTAGACCGAAACCTTTCTAACAAAAAAATGCATCAAACTCTGTTCAGAAGTTTTTGAGTCCATATCGGGAACAAAAGTTTCAGAGTCATAAATTTAATTCAAGTATTTTCCTTTAATATCTGAAATGTACAGACGCGACTAATTAACAAATTTAAAATAGTATACCTAGAGAGATAAAAACATAAATAGACGGAATGAAAATAACTTTTAACGACTATAGGTAATGAAATGATGAAGAATCATGACCAACATATTTTTTTATATTCATGGATCGTCCCTATCTGATAATTAGTGGCAATGCAATCTATGGCCAACCTTCACATTAAATGTGAACTAATAAGACAGTGTACCTATTGCATTTGTACTCACTAGTTTAGTTAGCTATTTTTTATCAGGTACTGCTTCACCATGAGATGCACTGAATTTTTAAAACTTTCAAAGTATTTCTTTTAACTTGTCTTGATTCATCGGAATTTAAAAGATTAAGCTCCCAAATGCGGCCCTGCAATTTACGTGACGCAGACGTTGCGTCGTGTCATGTCTAAAGTCTTGGTAGAGCTACTGTTAGGCGCGGTTTATACAGAAGCGACGTGGCGGGGCGTATGACGTGGCGGAAAATTTACATAATACAAACGTATTATTCGTTTTTGGCTTAGAGGAGAATTGCGTCCGCGCCTCCTGTCCCTCTAGACAAGTGTCAATTCGCTAACCGGCGTTTGATTGAATAGAATGACGAATGTATAGGATTTGACGTATTTGACATGCGTTAACGACTGCCATTTACGTCAAATCTCATACATTCGTCATTCTATTCCACCAAACGCCGGCTAGCGAATTGCCACTTGTCTAGAGGGGATGGCGTCTCGCCACTTAAATGACGCGCTATCGTATCGAGTGGCGCGCGTCACGTCATTGACGTAAGGTTTATATTGTGTTAATTTAATTATCCGCCACGTCTCTTCTGTATAAACCGCGCCTTACATACGCGATTCCCTTGAGATAGGCTCATTTGCCTAATTTTGAGTAATAAATCGTTTTCAAGACTGATCCTGTTTGTATCGGGAGCAATGGTGCACATTGGTATAGGCCTGCCTATGTCCAGCAGTGGACTTTAATAGGCTAATTGAATAATTGAATGAGTTTGCAGTGCTATATACAGGCAACTTTAATAATATTATAAAGCATACGAGTTTGTTTGTTTGAACGTGCTTATCTCAGGAACTACTACAGTTCGTAAAATATAGCTTGATACCTCTGACGTTTGTCAGAATGACATGTAATAGGAATGGGACGTTTTTAGTATTTTATCGATATTTATATAGAATGAGTTTATTAAAAAAATACATTTTAACGATATTGAAAGAAAGAAAAAAGGAAATGAAAGATGAATTTGAAGGTATTTAAAAGTTTAATTGTCAAATGGTGTACAGCCGAGATCAACTTCAAAGTCAAATTCTGATTCATCACTGGAGCAGTCCTGTAGATTAATAATTAATTCTTGATCGCATATGTTGTCAAATTGAATATCGCGCTCCCAATCTTTTTGAATCACATTTTTTGTCTTCTCAACTACCTTTTTCCAATCATCAGCATTTACATGTACACAAGCTTCATGTAGTAATGTCAACATTTTGTTTGCTGTGAAAGGCGGTGCTACATTATGTCTGGCAGCGTAACCTAGAAAAAAAAGGTATCCGATCAAACAAAAAACCTACTAAATTCTTTGTAAGCTTTTTATGTATGTTTTTTTTAGATTATACGAACCTTTGACTTGAGCCCAGATTAGTTTTTTTTTTTTCTTTTTTTTAAAAATAGGACACGTCAATTTGACTTTACCTCGCCTGATGGTAAGCTGAAGGTAAAGTCTCAAGAAAGAGGGTCACCATTATGTACACGTGCCATGTTAACAATGGTGGCACTCAGCTTGACGGCCTCATCAGATGCTTTTTCACGCCCCGCTTAAAGGACCCGGGACTGTAGGAAGAGGGAAACACGTGAGCTGGCAAGGAATTCCAGGTTCTTGAAGGAATGTTCTGCACCGTATAGGGGTGACATCTAAGTCCTGCACGTGTCGTCCTGTATAGGAAGGGGGAGGGTGGGACTAATTGGAATAGCTCTTCAGAACATTCACCATGGTAGAGACGGTAAAAAACTGCCAAAGAAGCAACATCTCTACGCATCTGCAGAGACTCGAGGGTACTCGTGACCTCAGGATTTCCGATAATGCGGATCGCACGTCGCTGCAACCTGTCGAGAGCATCTAATAAGTACTTTGCGGATCCATCCCAGAGATGTGAGCAGTACTCCACGCAGGAACGAATTTGTGTCTTGTAAAGAAGACACCGTTGCTCCGGCGTGAAAAACCGTCTCACTCTGTTCAGGACTCCGAGTTTACGCGAGGCTGCTTTGATGATACTCTCGATGTAGTTTTTGTTGTTCAGTTTGCAGCGAACATCCATACCTAGGATATTGAGGTTGTCCTGCAGTGGCAGTGGCGTGCTCTGAAGAGTGGGAAGGGGAAGGAAAGAAGATACCTTTGCTGTAAACGCACATGCCTGCGTCTTCTTGGCATTGAACTCGACCAGGTTCTCAGAGCCCCATTGGGAAATGTGATTCAGGATCCGGTCAAGCTCAGTGACAAGAAGCTGCCTTTTTTCCGCGATATGCGTCTGCTTATCCGCAGGACGTCCATGATAACTCTCGTGTAGGGTGCTATCATCCGCATAGCAATGAATGCTGCCGGTCGACAGCATGTCATTGATATGCAGAAGAAAGAGAGTTGGCGATAGGACAGATCCCTGCGGTACGCCGGCATTTACCTGCAAGAACTCCGAGGCTCGTCCATCACAAAGGACGCGAATACGGCGCTCCTGCAAGAAGCCGGCAAACCAGTCGCACAGTCTAGGAGGCAGACCAAAGGCTGGTAACTTGGAAAGAAGCGACTTGTGCCAAACTCTATCGAAAGCTTTGGCGATGTCAAGGCTAATTGCCAATGACTCGCCGTGCTTGTCCATAGCCTCGCCCCAAATATGGCTAACATACGCCAGAAGATCACCCGCTGACCGTTTCGGCCTGAAGCCATATTGCCGGTCATTAATTAGGGAGTGATCTTCAAGGTGACGCATGAGCTGTTTGTTGATAATGTGCTCGAACACCTTGCACAGCACTGAGGTGACGGCTATGGGTCGATAGTTGTTTGGGTCTGAGCGATCCCCCTTCTTGGGGATCGGCTGTACATTCGCCTCTTTCCAAGCCGAAGGCACTGTACCAGAGCTGTAGGACAGCCGGTACAGCCGCGCAAGCATTGGAGACAACTCCGCTGCACATTTTTGCAGAACCACCGCTGGAATACCGTCCGGACCACTGGCTTTCCGGACATCGAGTGATTGCAACACCGCTCGGATATCGCGTTGCCTGATACGAATATCAGGCATTGCATGGTCACTGACGGGCAGTGTCGGCGGCTCCATACCACAATCATCGACTCGGGAGTTGGCCGCAAAGAGATTAACCAGCAAATTTGCTTTCTCTTGCGGCTCATGGGCCAGGGATCCATCGGGATTGCGCAGCGGGGGCAGCGAAGGCTGGCAGAAGTTGGCTTGCACGGCTTTGGCCAGTCGCCAATAGCCACGGCTACCCGTGGGATGCTCTACTAGCTCCTGACCAAGCCGCGCTATGCGCTGGGCATCCGCTCTGACATAAGCCCTCTTGCAGGCCTTTGTGGCTCTGTTGTACGCCGCCTTGAAGTAGCCCACGTTGGGATCGCACGTAGCGCGCGCCCTGATCCAAGCGCGGTACGCAGACTGTTTATGATTAACAGCCTCCGCGCACTCGCGCCCGAACCAGGGGCGTGCCCTGCGGACACCGGCGACATCAGTGTAGGGGATATAATATTCCATGCCCAGACTGATCTCACCGGCGACAGCAGTTGCGGCCTCAGATGGGTTCTTACCTCCAAAGCAGCGTTCAACCCACGGGATGGACGCAAAATAATCACGCAGTCCATCCCAGTCCGCTGACGAGTAGTGCCAGAGACGCCGCTTCCCCTGCACGGGACGTGGGGGCGCTAAAATGGGCACCTCGGAACGGACCAGACAATGGTCGGATTCACCTAAAGCGGCGCTCACCGAAACACTGTACTGGTCCGGGCGACTCGTCAGCAGAAGGTCTAGCAGAGAGGGCTCATGGTCCGACCTTTTTGGTATCCTAGTGACCTCGTGTACCAATTGGGTCAGGCCATGCGCCAGAGCAAATGCATGGGCGGCTCTTCCCGCGTGGGTTGTTTTGGCGGAGCCCAACCAGATCTCGTGGTGGGCGTTAAAATCCCCCAAAAACACCAGTTCAGCGTTCGGAAACCGCTCCTGCGCATCATCTGCCGCCTGACTAAGGTATTCAAAGAGTCGAGTTGTCTCGGCATCTCCTGTATGGGAGCGGTAGAGGCACACATAGATCTGACTCGTAGAGCCATGGTCTATGTGTACCCAAAGGGTGGAAAAGGATGGGTCCTCTAGGCAGCGCAAACGGCGACAACAAACATCCGCCCTAACAAACACGCACACCCCGGCTTTTGCGCGGAAATTCTCCTCAAGGACATAGCCGGGGTAGAGTAAGTAGGTCGTGTCATCAGGGCGGCGTATTTGTGTCTCCGTAAGAAACAGCATTGCTGGTTTCGCCGTCTCCAGGTGTTGGTGGACGGCGTTGAGGTTTGTATGGAGCCCACAGATGTTCGTGGACTCCACCTCAAATAGCGAGCTCGAGGGAGAGTTTCTTGCCGCTGTGTAGACCAATCTACTGTTATTATGCGCTGCCATGAGGATGAAGAGGAGGGAAGGCGTGAAAAAGAGGCGATTGTTGTCGCAGCACAGCGTGACAAAGCGTGGGATATTGGTTTTATCTATGAATGTGAGGTATGGCGAGAGCCGACGCGCCGAACGGAAGGGCCCCCGTACCCCCCCGAGTATGGTCGCCGGGCTCCCTCGTCCGGTCACCAACCGGCACGACGAGCCATATCGGGATTATGCGCGACCTGGTGGGGCAGCCTCCCAGGGTGGTTAGTCCCGGTTGGGCCCCTGTACTATGCCGCGGGCGGCCAGCGGCACCACCGTTTCTACAGGTCTCCCTGTTCGGCGCGTCGCCCCGCGCCACCCCCCACTAGACTACGCCAAGACCCACCGGTCCCACTCGTGCTGCGACCTCAATCCCCCTGCCCGGCTATGCACTTGCTGACCCCTGAACGCAATCCAACCGAGATTGGATTACTATGGAGGATTTTTCGCAAAAGTGCACGGTGGTACTAACCCGGTCGAAATTTGTGACAAATTTGTGCCATCAAATTTCTACCACCCTTAAAGTTCTATTGCATTGTAATGGCAATGATATGGTGGTAAACGGATGACGGTGTGGCCCATTTCCTTTGCAATTTCGTCTATAATATATCTTGGAGTGGGGGGCTTATGAATGCTTACTAATCTTAGCAATTCTTTCTTGAGCATGCTGTTGTCGGCTTTTACTCCTTTGTTTTGCAGCCAAGTAATAATTTCAATTTTACGATTGCTTGTCGTAGGCGCCTTATCTTTTTGTACTGAATGATACGGAGCGTTGTCCATCAGAATAAAATGTGGTTCACTCAAATTATTTAGAAGAGTTAGAAACCACTCCTTAAATTTTGTAAAATCCATTTCTTCATGGTACTCTGTTGTTTTTACTGATTTAAACGCCAGTAAACAATTGGGCACAAAACCAGACGATGTCCCCGCATGAGTAATTATTAATCTTTGTCCTTTGCCTTCGGGCACCTTGGTGGTAGACTCCGCTTTATCGTCTGTCCACGATCTTGAAACAGTGTGGTTTGCGTTGAGCCATGTTTCATCAAGAAAAACCACTTTATGCCAATCTGTTATATTTTTAACTTTGCGCAAAAAGTCAATTCGGGTCAAAGCAATGTCTGTTCGCTCCATTAAAATTTTTCTTTTATTGCTTTTTTTATAAGCAAAGCCGATTTTTTTCAATATTTTGGACAACGATGGTGGACTTCCTTTAAATAAATCCGCGTCTTTAAGCGAAACGGATATTTTTTTTAACGTGGGAAATTCACCACGTGCGTAATACGCATATATATGATTTCGAATTGCGGCAGCATCAAAGTCGTCAATTTCGGTGACTGGCGAAACTCTCTTCCTTTTTTTATCAGGAGTCGATAATATTTTACCTCCCTCATCTTCGGCCACCATCTCCTTTGACGATTCTCCATACTTTTCTTTGCTAATTCGAGACACTGTAGCTCGTCCGATACCAAGAGCGTCAGCAACTCTATTGCACACTTGCTCCAATGGTAGTAGCGGTCCGCCATTTTGATTCTCGCGGTCAAAATACTCGCGCAAACGAATCACAAACTCACGACTTTCGCTATTCAAAACAGTTTTTTTTGTTCTTTTCGGCATTGTGGTGCAAAAAAAAACAAATAACTAGAAATAACAACAAAACTTAACAAAGCAACAGTAATAACGACAAAACAATATTAATCACGTAGCGATAGCGTATACAAGGCGTGGGCACTCAAAAAAGATGGCGCCCGCTTGTTCGCTGCATGCGAAAGCAGTAGGTATTGCAAGACTAAAAAAATACGAATTTGTTGTGAAAAAATTATTAGATATAATCATTTATACAATTTATATTAATGAAATTGTCATACATTTATTTTATCGATATTCGCTGGCCAGTCGATTACACATCCCTACAAGGCTGCGAAAAGAGTTTACGAAGTAAGCTAACAAAAAAAATATAAATAATAAAATATAATAAATATTTTAAATTAACTTTGTTTTTACTAGTATCTCCTTGATAACAAGTTCTATTTGAAAAAAGTGTTCTAGATTTCTATACAAATGTCTTATTAATATTTAAAAAATTAAAACTTTTCCAACAACAAATTCATTGTTGCAGTCTTTAAAAACGAAGTCTCTAAAGTCACAGGTATCAAGCTATATTTTACGAACTATAGGTATGAATCCACTAGGTAAGAGCTAAAAAAATTAAAAATCTAAATTTATTATAAGATTTTTTTTAAAACCGTTTTGCATATATTCTACAGGTGTAGGTAAAATTAAAATTAAAGAGAATATCTGGTATGGCATGTGTACCGTTGAATCAGTCGGAAATGCTGAAGATTAAAAATGTTTTGTAAATCTTTTTGTGTTACGAGTCGCATAATTTTAGATGCGGCATGACATTTACACACATCTAAGAATGATTTTTTGCGAAAACTGTGCCTGCATTTGTCGATTTTAAAAAGTAAACGAAACATTATATGGTTTAGGTTTTAGAATAACTGTAGGTACATTTGAATAAAGCATTTAGCATGCTAACTATTCAAATCGATCAAGACAGGATCTTGTGTGAACCGATTTAATTACATATCTTTGTACTACCTACTACTACTATACATACTTGACCGACTTGTGACTGAATTCTATGACATGTCATTTAAGACAAATTGGGTTTTTAATGGTGAAAAATACAAAATAGGTCTATTGTATTGGAAGCGTGAAAAACGAAAATACTAGAACCAACCTGACAGAGTCTTACAGAGCGTAATCAACTCTAATCCTACTTAATGTGAAAGTTTGTGAAGATTTTTGAATATTTATTACCAACTGAATCAGGCTCAAGCGGCTGAACCTATTTGATTGAAATTTAATACAGGTATAGATTATATTATTGTCTCGTATTCTCATGGGCTGCGGAAGAGAATTACACTAAGTACTGTATAAGTTAACTATGATGGATGAATGAGCGTTTAGATGCTTCTTAGGGTGCTTACATAGAGAAGCAGTTTACACGTTTCTCAAATTAGTGGATTATGTATAAATGAGTTTTCATGGTGGACAGTCTTGTTGATTTCTTTTGAAATCTATACCTACTATGTATTTATTAATATATTAAACTGGAAAGTTTGCTTGTTTGTTTGTTTGTCTGGACCTGTTCATTGCAATACAAGAACAGTAGGTTCAGTAAAATTATTTTAATGTTGATAAAATCCGTAACGAGAAAGGTTATAGGCTGAATATCCTCACGTTGCTGCTAGGAGCTGTAATCACGAACGTCAACAAATCCGACAGATTCCTGTACGTTGTTCACTATAACATAGTATAAAACAAAGTCAGTTCCCGCTGTCTGTCCTTATATGTAAGCTTAGATTACGCAACGATTTTGATGCGGTTTTTTAATAGATAGAGTTATTCTAGAGGAAGGTTTACATGTATTTATAAATCCATGCATAATATAGTAGAAAACACTGATAATTTTAGAGGTTTTTAGTGTGATTTCGTGACACATTTGCGCTTACATTGCAAACGCTGACTTAATCCCGAGATAGATCAAAATAATGTAGTTCGGAATAAAGGTATTATGTATATATTAAAAAAAGTATTTATGTTCGGAAATGTGTAGTCTACAAAATTCAACAAATATTAATAATAATATATCTATCTCCTGAAGGTAACCCAGAGATAGCATTTTTATCTTGCGTTTTTTTACGGTTCCGTAAAGAATAATACATACATAGTAATAAATAATACCATAATAATATAGTATACACACATAGTTTAGATTTCAACAAGAAAAGAAAATAACAAGATATACGTATCATAAAGAAATATAAAAACTGTCACACCACGCAAACTACGTAACGTTTAAACAATCGACGACAGCGAGGACTCGCGCGGGTCAATCTGCTTCTCTATGTAAGTACCCTTAGTCTTTCACGCAAAAATGAACGGATCTAGATTAGCAGAACGATGGGATTTAATCAGGTGGGATTGCATTAAGTTATATAGCAAATTGCACCAAATAAAAAGCATATTCATAGCGTAAAACCGTCAAGAGATTATTTAAAGACGGAACACGATTCGATCGAAATTAGCGTCAAACATGACTCCATAAATGCTTCAAATGGCTGATTCAAATATATTTTTAACACTAAGAACCAAAAAATAACAAATAATGTCGAAGTTTGTATTAGAAATAAAGCATAAAAATATCTAGTTCCTGGTAGAGTTATATTTTATTACGCAGGATTGATATGTTTCTTGGAAAAAAAAACATATAAATCCTCTATAATCGAGCTCTCGTGTATGTATATTAAAAGGGCGACGAGTAGTTACAGACGACAAAAGAGATATGGTTGCACCTTTACATACAACTTTATACGAAAACGTGCTACTGTATCTTCTTTGTCGACTGAAAATCGCACTGCAACCCGGCCTTAACCTGGAAATGCACTAATAAAAAAACCTCCACAGTACCCTTTTTTCATGAGGATAGGTTCCAGGAATAATATTTAACACCAGTGGAGATGCGGGCAACAGCTAGTGGTGTTATGTTTGACTAGCGTATTTCTAAAATATATTAGAGCCTAGAGTTAGTTGATTATCGGAACTAACCAGTCGTGTCTATACTCGAGCTATTTGAGATAGATGTATTTGACTAATTCGAGGCAAACTTATTGTGTGAAAATTGTGTAACTACAATTTGTGTCACATTTCAAAATAAGGTAGGTTCCATATCTCACTAGGCATGAATTGTTCTAGCTAATATATCAAAACTAATAGCTAATGTTCAAAAAAGATCACAGCACAAATACTTTGTACTTGTGATGTGACTTTAGATATTACATACAATTTGGTGTTTACCGTAGTTATCGTATAGTTGTAACCAAGGTAATGGTTAATCGATAGAGACTATTTCGTAAATGCGTGGCTTAAAATGTTTGAATGTTCGTGTTTGTGAAATATAGATACACAGTTTGAAAGGATTAGGGGGTATGGGATTTTACGTTCATGACATGCATTAACGACTGTCAGATACGTCAAATCCCATACATTCTTAATTCTTTTGCATCAAACGTCGACCAACGAATTGCCATTGTCTGTAGGGGCAGCTTTTGATTCGGCTCTATAAGATGAGTGTTTTTTTTAAACAAAAATTTTCACTACTCCGTAAATATATTTAAACTGTAAGTCTAATGTGTGATAGAGAGGACGCTCTACAAAACGGAAGCACGCCGGTCTTAATGGGATTCTCATACTTTTTAATAAGAACGTGCCAAATAAAAGTGGGTATGGCAAGGAGGAGGAGATAAAACGTAGTACGATGAAATATAACCCGGAGATCACATTACGTATACAACTGATAACCACTACGTCACGATGACGTGAAAACACGTTCTGACGTCGTGTGTTGTTATATCAAGCTTACGATAAAGATGTTTAAAACAAAATAGTAGTAGGTATATCTCTATATAGTACACTCGAGATTCAGCTAAGTGGACGGGTTGTCTGGCAGATTGTCTATACAATTTTCCCTCCGATAAATCACGATTCAGCCGAGTGATATTCTATATTATGGGCCTAAGAACACATTTCATTGAATAAGTACCTAACTGGTGATCTTGTATTAAACTCATACATTCAACCATTGGATGGAGAGAGAAAAAAAAGAGATTCATATTCGAGCTGTATAGTGTAGGCCTCCGTAGGATTATTGCCAAGATTCTAACCCATGACCTAGATTGTGGGGTGAACTCCTTAAACATTAAGCTACTGGATATACTGAAGTAATTTATTTTTTTATTTTATAGGGTAAGATAGCTAAAATAAATGAGACTAATTACTGATAGTGTAATCTACGACTTGATGTAGAACATAATAATATTCATTAAATGCTGTTTGTATCTTGTTACAGGTAAACAGTGACTCATACAGTGCAGTGCCCAATGGGTATTGTAAACAATATATAAAGAATTATGTTGAATTGTTATTTTGTATTCATGTCAGTGTGTGCGCTGAGTCTGGTCGAGACAATGCCGAGCGCTTATAAAGGTAAGAATTTGAATGTATTATCAATTATCACTACATACCTAGTATAAAACAAAGTCGCTTTCTCTGTCGCTATATCCCTTTGTATGCTTAAATCTTTAAAACTACGCAACGGATTTTGATGCGGTTTTTTTAATAGATAGAGTGATTCAAGAGGAAGGTTTATATGTATAATACATGTTTAATATAGTAGAGGGTGCAGCGGGAACGGGATCTGACGCCACGCGGACGGAAAAATATTGGCGGTACGAAGTTTGCCGGGTCAGCTAGTTAAATTATATATTTAAATTTCGGCACAGAAAATGGATCCTTCGGCATCCATCGGCACTGTCGGAAACTACAGTTAGCGTCAGAACGCTCAACTAAAAGTCTCAAAATAATAAATGATACTAAGGTATTAAGAGCAAGTCAAACTGTTTTATTGATTTAAATTGCTTTATTGTTCAAACTAAATATAACCAATATCAGAATAACAATTCAACAGGAACTGGGCAACGCATTAAGGCGCGATTTATTCAGAAGTGACGTGGCGGGGACGTATAGCGGTGGCGGACAATTTAAGTAACCCAATATAAACCTTATGTAATGTAGAAAAACGTCGTTTTTGTCTTAGAGGATAATTGCGCCCGCGCCTCCAGGCGACGACGTCCCGCCGATAAGGTGACGCGCCAGCGTGCGGCGTGGGTCGCGTTATTGTACCCAACATAAGATTTATATTGTGTTACTTAAAAATAACAAAAATGGCGTAATCTTTCACAGACAGTTACCCAAAAAAAATATGTCGTTATTACAGCTACATGGTTCAGGTGCTACAGTATTCCAGTGGCGAGGGGCCCTATAATCTCAATGGGTTTATAATCCCAATGTTCCCAATGGGTCGCACGGTGCATGACAAACTGTATCGAAAGCAAGTTAACTTTACCAACGTCCTCCCTTTTGAAAATTTTCACTCCTCGCTATTGTAGTATCCAAAACGAAATGTCATACATATTACCATCTTTATTAAAAAACAGTACTTAATTATTATTACGCGCTTTTTCCTTCTAGATGAGACGTCCTGTAATGAAGTCCAATCCTACAACTTCCCTTTCGTCTCTCGCAGCGAATGGCTGGCCAGAGAGCCTACACAAAGGTCGACTCTTCGTACTCCAGTGCCTTATGTTGTGATACACCATTCGTACATACCGGCAGCCTGCTTCGACAAGGAGGAATGTTCTGCAGCGATGAGAAAGATGCAGAATATGCACATGGATACCAGAGGATGGTGTGACGTTGGTTACAAGTGAGTTAATAAGAATATTTCTATAGAATAGACCGGGTAGCTCTTGCCACCCTAGATGAACTCCCTGCTGTTTTTTCCAAGAGACTGCAATATGATTTTCTTTAAGATTTCTCCAGGGTCGGCAGTACAAATGTGACGCCCTTAGTGTTACATACGGCATAGGCCACGGTAACCACTTGCCATCAGGTGGGCCATGGGTTTGACTGCTCACATGAAGTGGCATAAAAAAGATTCTAAAGCAGTTTCGTTTGAATCATTTGGGCAAGAGAGCAAATGTTGAAGCGGGTGACATTTGATAAAATTCGGACACAGATAAACTGACAAACACAAATTACTTACACCTTATTTATAAAGTTTATATTCTTTTATTTAAAAAAGTCAACAATACCTAACGAATAATATTTGTGTTTTACAGCTGACTGTATTCCCCCACCCCCGCTCAATTCCCTTTTAGACGTTGCTATGACACATCTTGTAGTATACCTACCTACTCAGAGTATCTTGAAATGATGCACCGATTCCCTTTCTGGACATTAACATGATATTTATATTTAACTAAACGCTATAAACCCAAATAAATAATAATCCATTCATATATTATGTCTAGGAATACCATTAAATTTATTAGGTAACTATAGTTTACCGTTTACAGTTTCGGTGTAGGCAGCGACGGTGCAGCTTACGAGGGACGCGGCTGGGAAACATTGGGTGCACATGCGCTGCATTTCAATACTGTCAGTGTTGGCGTCTGCCTTATAGGCGACTGGAGCAGTAAGTATTTTTAAATATTATTCTTGAATATTTGCACTAGCCTGGATGCCCTAAACCGTGCGAAGTGGAAAAGCAAGAAGTATCTGCTAAAACTTAAGATTGGCATAGGCCCTGAAGATCTAAGTGAGGCCACACACACCGAAGATGCTACCATTGGATTTACTTTATATATGACTAGCAGTTCGTCCGCGGCTCCGTCCGCGTGGATGTCGGTTATCGCTTAGTGTTGAGTCAACATAGTAGCTTTATGCATGCAAAGTCTCAGCCCGATCGGTTTAAAATTGACAAAATTTCATACAAACTTTCATCTCCTATTTTATCCCCTTGGGGGTAGAATTAATCAAAATCCTTAATCCTAAAAATAATTTTTAGCGAATGCCTACGTCATAACATCTACCTGCATGCCAAATTTCAGTGCAATCCGTTCAGTGATTTGGGCTGTGCGTTGATAGATTCTGTCAGTCAGTCAGTCACCTTTAAGTTATATATATTTATAGATGTCACCTCACATAATCAAAACACTGACAGATAATAGCAGAAATCATCTCTTAAACCCTTTATTATTTTTGCAGTTGAAGTCCCACCATCACAGCAGCTGAAAACAGCAAAAGCACTTATAGCAGCTGGTGTAGAACAAGGTTATATACAGCCTGATTACAAACTCGTCGGACATCGTCAAGTTAGGGACACCGAATGTCCCGGTGAAGCTCTATATCAAGAGATTCAGTCTTGGGATCATTACACACCTTTCCCAAATTCATATAAAGATCTTGTAAATGTTACGGAGTTATCTGAATCCACGAGGAAGATTGTCTTAGCAAATGCAACGAAATCTTGATGCCAAAGATGAAAATAATGCAAGATAGTTATTTGAAAGCAGCTGCATCTTATTGTGGAGTACGTTATTAACGTAAACTTAGTCAATTAATAGGTTAGCAAAAATCCTTCCATTCCATGATGCGGAAGATTGTTGCACAACATCACACACAAAGATACGCATCAGCACAGAACAGTATTGTCTGTTCACACACGTGCAATCGCCGAACAAACGGCAACAACGCACGTGTTGCGAAACGTTGTCGTGAAACACGCATTACGTAACAAATCTTGCCTAGTGGATACGAGGATTAAAAGTGGCAGGAATGCCTCATTCCTAGGAGAGTTGAAGGACCTGATAAATAAGAAAACGCTAAGAGCAGTTACTATTCAAGTAACTCTCACTTGTACTCGTATCAGAGTTACTGGTGCAAGTCAGGGTTACTTTTAGGATTATTTGGGCGATGATCGCAAGTATTGAAGTATAAACTATTATGATTACATTATAAACATTTATTATTACTTTAGATTTATCCGTACTGAACTTGTATTGTATTTAATGCAAGTTTAGTAGTATCAATGTACAAATTAATGTTAAGTTGGACATGATCTGATATTGTGTCAAATCCAGTCTAAGTTATATAGTTAGGTATAGATGCAATTTAAGCTCGTTGTTTCATGCTACCAATAAGCAATTTTGAGTTTACACAATTGATTTTTGGGAAGATAAAGATGCGACATAACAACTGTAACGTTAGCTCAAGGTTCTGTACAAAAAAATATGAAATCACATTAACTCTGAAAGTCCAATTGTACCCTTTTTCGAGCGGGTCCCTAATTTTAGGGTGTAAGATAAGGCCTATTAAGCATTTCTCTTGCACACTGGCTGACTCTGTACCTTCTCAGGTTTCGAGATGGCCCTTTCGAGTGGGGAAAATACTGTGTCCTATGTTCTATTTTTCTAAATGGATTACATTCGCATAGTTTTGTAATTCAGACAGTCTGATACAATGAAACTTATAACTGGTAAACAATGAAAAGTTCAAGCAAATGAATTAATCGGAAGAGATGTTGAAGCATGTACCTACTTGTATGATACTGGATAATAGGCAGATATGTATTAATTTAATGATGAAACTGTGAATGAGTTATGATGGACTAAGAGCTTGTGAACGCCAGACCTTCGTCATTAAAAAAAACAGAAAGTTTGTTAGCGCTTGCTCCCTACACAGGTAAGAACGATGGCCCATTATGCAATTTGGTTATAGTGGCTTAGGTATATACGGTACTAAGAATGTGAAAAAAAAACTATTTTCGTCAAATAAAATATCTGTCGAAATTCAGTCCGTAACTCAAATTCTAATAATATTGTGAAATTAATATCTATCTACCTAAAATCATACTTTATTTGACGAAAATAGTTTTTTTTTTCACATTCTTAGTACCGTATATTAGGTAAGTGTTAGAAATTACGTTATTCAAATACAGATACTTTAAATAGTGGTAACCCCTTGCCAGACACCTTTGATGTTCATAAAAGTATACATTAGAGTATAAAAACTGATTTTTATCCATCATATCTCAAAATTCAAGATAACGATAAGGATTAACTTCATAATAGGCTATCGTTATTACCCGTGTTGGAAGCAATGAGCTTTTATGGAATAACGAAGGCCTGGTTTTTACGGGCTCTTGGTTATTGTAGTCCTGGTAGTTAAAAATGTCATAAGCGGTAGAATGTACCGAAGATTTAAAAAAAGTTTAAGTAACTAATAAAAAAAATAGATAATTACTTTTCTTTTTTTTTCTCGAGTGATAATGAGTAGGTTGACCCTCTGGTTCCGGCTTATCCTGGAATTATGGGACACGGTGTACAAAAATCTGCTTTTAAACTATAACATTATACGTTCATGAACATAAAGAGTTAAAGGGGTTACCACTATGTTAAAGTGTCTGCATATAAATAACACAATTTATAATGATATTATGAAGGTATTTTTTTTCTTTGTTACTTACTTTGACATAGCTTTAGGTTTTTTTCACACCTTTAGTAGGTACCGTTTATCTGCCAAAGCCACTACGACCCCAACTTCGTAATTGGCCATCGTTCTTACCTGTGTTGGGAGCATGCGCTGACAAACTGAAAGTTTTATAAAATGACGAAGGTCTGGAGTTCGCCTGCTCTAAGACTCATATTCGAGAATGTCACTTAGCTGAATCATGATTTATCTGAGGAATAAGTGTATATTCGTATAGAAACTATCGTGAGCCATTTTTCAATTAGATCAATTTATTACGGCTATACTCACGTAAATCGTCTGGATACGCCCGACTAGTTTCGGACCCGACCGGAGTCCTTATTCATGAGCAGAGTCGCGCCAGGATGCTAAACTAGTCGGGCGTATCCAGACGATTTACGTGAGTATTGCCGTAATAAATTGATCTAATAAGTGTATAGACAATCTGTCAGACAACCTGTCAAATTTATCAATATGTGTACAATCTTTTCCCAGCTAAATCGAGATTCAGCTGAGTGGCATCATAGAATACAGGCCTTTAGTCTATAATACCTACATTATAATGCGTCCATGTTATATCCTTCCGGCTGTGATTAATATTTTATAGATGTAAAATATTTATAGAGCCATAAATCCGTAAGAAAATTTAAATATCCAATAAATAACTACAGTTCCTAATTGTGTGTTTAATATTTAGGGACCTAATATAATCTTTATTATGACATTGTACTCTAACGACTTTGTACTAATGTACAGAAAATTGGCATTGTAGGTCTAGTTTGAGCCGGTTTATAGACAACCACGGTTGTCTATTGTTTACCCGAAAATTATATGCCATAATCATCATATTCCCGAATTTCATTTGCCTGAATGTATTGTTTGCCCGAAAAGACATATGACATACTTTCGATTGCCCGAAACTTAGATACCATAATATACGAATGCCATAAGTACCTATTGTTTGTCAAATTTTTGATTGCCATAATAATGATTAGACATAATATTTAAACGCCATAATGATTATTTATTAGACATAATATTTAAATGGCATTAAAATTCGGGTAAACAATAGACAACCTGCTAACTTAACTCAAATGGCACCTAACCAAACTGCTTCTTGGTGGTTTAAAAAATAAACCAGAATCTAACCTAACCTATCCGAGTCGGGGTGCCCTATAGTCCCGATTGCATCCAGTTTGTCCTGATATAACAACCGTTACACACCCAATGTCGATGGCAAATGATGTTATGGCATGTGATAATTCGGGCATGATTATGACAAATGATGTTATGGTAAGTGACTTTATGGGAAACAAAGCTTCTAGCATGTCAATATTAGGGCAAATAAAATTCGGGCAAATGAATATTCTGTCATATAATATTATGGCTGTTGACTATTATGGCAAATGATATTCGGTCAAATACAATTCGGGCAAACGGCGGTATACCGACAACCACGCTATAAGGACCGGTGATAGTTTCCTTATAATTTTGATACTTCCATAACTGTTCACCTAATAACAGGAAACTAATGCCAGCTCATTAGATTGTAGTTCACCCGAATTCCTATGAGTCATTATTGATAAAACAGCTATTTTATGTCCCCAACCCAAGAGCGATGTTTGTAACCTGTAAAATGATATTAACAAAATAGCATCATGACTTGACCCAATATTAAAGTTACATATTACAGTACAACAGTAGGGACCGCGGGAAGGCAAATAGTAGGTGGGACGCCCCCTAGCCAGATGAACTGATGACCAGAAAAAGGGTGGCTGGGACGGACTGGATGCGGTAGGCGTAGGATCGGTAGCAATAGCGCACATTGGAAGAGATACCTACGTCCAGCAGTGTATTGTAATAGGCTAATTAGTACCGTAAAAGTTCCCTTTCAATTGCAAGCTTTTATTCATCTACTTATACTGAAGCATCAGAATCTTTAATAGTATTTATCGGTAACAAATTTAGCAAAATTATGAACTTTTTAAAATTTATTTAGGTACTGAAAAGAATTCTTCAGTTTCACCCACACTTAACTTCCATAGCATCGCATTCACCGCTCGTTGTGTCTAGTTCTTATACAGATGCACAATCAGGAATAAAAATAATTAAAGTCGTAACTTTGAAAAGCAGGCAGGTTACTTCAGGTGTTATAACTAGATGGCGACATTGTTTTGGCAAACTTTTCTAATTTTTTGTATGAAAATTCAAGTATCATAATTAAACCTATATAAACTATAAACTATAAATATTACTAATCTATATTGATTCTGCCAGATTCTGCAGTAGTTGTAAAGTTACAGACATAATGCACCACGCCGCTAGATGGCACAAAAATAAATAGCACGACTGTCACGAAATCTTTATTTATTACATTACCAACGAGTTTTATATGCTTATATGTTTACATTATCATGTATTTAAGTTCTGAAATAATTTACGTGATTCTAAGTCAGCAAATAAGCGTTTTAATTTTTTGTTACTTTAAATGAGTCTACTAGTGCCATCTATTTATTTTTCAGTATTACTAAAAATATTTTCTTAGTATCAATACCCCATGTTGATACATAGATCATAGCCTATAAACCTTCCCCAATAACTGAGTTATACAATGATTAAATTGCTTTTCCCATTCCCACATACCTATAGTTCAAATTAGCACGTCCAAAAAACTGTTCAGCATTATACTTAGTATAAATAAATAGAATACCTGTGCATAACTTCGCATGAGTGCAATTTAATGGATTCTTTTATTTATATTTTGGACACGTCAATTTGATCTCACCTCGCCTGATGGTACGCTGAAGTCCACGTCTCAGGAAAGAGGGTCACCTTTTCATAGGTAGGTACACTTACCATGTTAACAATGGTGGTACTTAGCTTGGCGGCTTGATCGAAAGAGGATTATCGTCGCAGCACCGCGTGACACCCACCGGTCCCTCTAGCACCACACTTGTTGAGGGTTTTTCGCAATCGTACGCAGCCTTAAAATTTCTACAGTCAGTATATAAAACCAGATGAACCCAGAAATTGTTTCTTCAAACTTTTTGCTAATATGTAAACTAATTACTAACGCACACAATATTTGAAAATCACGGTAATAAATTGGATAGTCATGTCATTGTTAACTATTACTCGTTAAGCTAAACTTGAATCCATAGTTCAATGAGGTTCAGGGTCAGAGAGTTAGAGTGTTTCCACGTGGTCTAATGATTGATCACGTGTTTCTGTGGAATGTCTGTCGAGCCAACTAGCTAAATCAGCCGTTCAATTAGCGGCCCGAATGATGTTCAGCCGTTTGACTAAACGGCTAGGCAAATGGCTTGGATCGATGACCTTAAATTACTTGACCAGCCAATTAATCAAACAGCTAGGAATATCATTTATTTCTGCATGGTTATAATAAATAACCATGAGTGCTAATGCGGGATTCCCGACTTGGATTTTTCTTTCTCAATAAACCTATTACTAATTTTCTGTGAATACACCTCTTCCTACCCCCTCGGGGATTTAAAGGCGTAAGTAGGGGAAGGTGAGGTAATACGATCCCTGGAGGTCAAATGATCCCCCGCCGTAAATCAGAGTCAACTAGTGGCATCTATTCAAATGCGCATGAAACATGTTCCCCGCACCGCTTCCAGTTGCCTCTCCAAGTGTCATGAGCATGACGGTGCGAGCACTTAGCGCGATTTCATTAAAAAATAATCAAAATGTGTGGCTCTGATCTAAGGTAAGCCTGTTTTTGGACTTTCATTACTCTTTACGTGTTCATGTTTTTTGAAATGTTGTATTATTTGCGGGTAATAATAGCTGTTAGCTAATATTTAAGCAATGTTCGATTACGCACGCGGTATTTGAAGATTATGTTTGGATCGATATCTAGGAATATGGTGTTTGGGGCGAAATGATCCCTTTCTGTATGTTAAAAATGATCCCTGGAGTCATTTCACCCCATTAGTATTTGTTGTTTTTACAGATCATGTCAAGAATTTATTTACGCAAAACTAATAGGTAGGTAAAATTAGCCTGAAGAAAGAACAAATGCAAAAGGCATTAGATGGGGGTGAAACAACGACCGCAGTGATTTGTACCTCACCTTCTGGAACTTTTGTTCCTCCAATGTTAATCTTCCGCAGAGTCCGTATGAAAATAGAATTGATGGATGGCGCACCTGCAGGCGCTATATGTGCATGCAATCCATCAGGTTGGACGAAATTATATGTGTTTTCTCAATGGTTTGATCACTTCTTAAGTCATGTCAAACCGACAGCAGAAGATCCGGCGCTTTTGATATTGAATGGTCACCTATCTCACACAAAAAATTGGAATATGATATTAAAAGCCAGGGACAATCACGTCACTATTCTATGCCTGCCGCCTCATTGCACCCACAAACTCCAACCCTTGGACGTTGGAGTCATGTACCTATCCGCTAAGCGTTTATCATAACCAAAAAAAGAAATATATCCGTTCAACCCCGACATTTTCACAAATGTGGAATTCATTGCAGCTGAAACGACTGAAATTAATTTTGAAAATGACGCGGTAGAACCTCCCTTTCCGATCCCTGAGCCGTTAAGTCCCCCATTAGCAGAAACCGTGCAAATACCTTCTCAAGCGACTAATTCAGAAACTGAAACACTACAGCCTTTACAAGGTGATGTCCAAGAATCACTTCATTTAACATATCAGATGTCACCACATCTAACGTCGACTCCAATGATGACTCAAAAATCTCCAGAAGCACCACAGTCATCGCGGCAAAAATCGTCCTTCCCATCCCCTTCTTCTTCTAGAAGATTACGTCCAGCTTTGGCTGTTGGTATTCCATCCAAATCTTTTGGTGTTGTTACACCAAAGAAAGTACGACCAACATCAAAGATAGTTGAAAAAAGAGCGAGTGTAAGACGAATAAGATTAGACACATCAGTACTGACCAGCACACCTTACAAAAAGTACATTGAAGAGGAAGACAAAAAGAAAACAGATATAGAACAAAAGAAAGCCCTTAAGAAAGCGAATAAAACAAAAAAACGGTGACTAACAAGCAGAACGATAAAGGAAAAGGTAGTGGGAAAGGAAAAGGAGTCGGAAAAGGAAAAGGACGTGGAAAGGGAAAAGGCAAAAAAATGCAGAACAGATCAGATTCTTCTGAAGAGGAGAGTGATACCGAATGCCTCTTCTGTACTGAAAGCTTCTCCAAAGACAATAAAGGCAAAGGGTAGATCAGGTGCGTTGTGTGTCTTGTATGGGGACATGAGGCTTGTGCGGGTGTAGATAGTGTCGATGAAGGCGACTTTACTTGCGATATTTGCTTAAAAGTTGGTAGCAATGTTCAAATGTTTAGTTTTGTTGATTGAGTAGTAGATTATTACAAGAAAAGATCTCTAATGAAACTAGAAACTGCAAATGCTTTGTGTAATTGGCTTACATACTTAAATTGTTATGAACAATACATATAAATAAAATAAACAGCTGAGTGTTTCATTTCACTGATATTTTATTGACTTATTGTATAAAATGATCACTGGGATCATTTTACCCCTAACCCAGGGATCATTTTATGCATAGGCGTGTATAAAATGATCCTTTACTAAAGTTTAACAAAAACCTCTAATGCAACAAAACTACATACATATAATAAAAAATAAGTACGCTGTGACAAAGTAAAGTAAATTCACTACCTCCCACAATAGAAATCTTGCGACTTTGCCTTTACTTTAGCCACAGTTAAGTTTTTCCCTTAAGGGGATCATTATACCTCACCTTCCCCTATACGTATGTGAGATTTATTTTCTGTCGTATTTCAGGGTGGGTACCCCATCTTAGTAATAGTCTAAGCATTAGCCAGCCAGTTTATTAAATGTTATAATTAACGTTACGGCTGAATTTCATTCAGGCCGTTAATTGAATGGCGCTGTTTAGTTACCAGCCTAGACAGTTAATTGAACGGCCGATTAAGTTAGTTGGCTGCGACATATCAACAATGAAAAATATTACGTAGTCACTATCAATGAGTTATCACTTCTCTGATAACGAACTTGCTAATTAATAGTATGAAGCATAAATGTGTTGTGTGAATTGCTTTATCTGTCATAAGATGATTACGTAAGAATTTGGGGGGATCAAATAATAGCGAAACATCGAAGTCTTAGTAGGTACAGTCATCCGCAGAAGTGACTTAACATAATTTAGTTGGACATATTGACCTCCCATACCTCTCATTACTTAGATTGAAGATTGAATTTAAAGTAAGCGGGCTGTGATGTTGAGCAACTTTTGAGCGTGTGAAAAGGATTTTTTTTTAAACAGTATAGGTAGGTGTAAAATAGCGTTGGATCATAAGCTACCAATAACAATAGATAACATTCGATTTAATTCCGTAATTATATTATTATGACTTTTCTATGAATTAGTATTTAATTTTGTTTAGAGACTTGACTAATGATAATGAACTAATCAATGCCAAAATAATCATAGGGACTTTACCGTGAAGTAAATAATATTTAATTGAGTTTGTGTCAGCAACTATTATAATTGTTTTCGTGCCTCTATGGCGTGGCGGTAGTGAACGCGGCCGCTACGCAGGAGGCGTGGGTTCGATCCCCGCTCAGTACAAACATTTATATGCGTCAATATGTAAATTTGCATTGGTCTGGGTGTTTCTATGTATGGATTTCAAAAAACAAAATAGTATAATTATGCTATGTTATGCTGATTAAACTTCGATATTTTCGCAAAAATATCGAAGTTTAGCCAAATACGCAGTTAGACTGGTAAAAGCTGAACTGTGCCTCTAGACAAGTGGCAATTCGCTAACTGGCGTTTGGTGGAATAGAATGACGAATGTATGGGATTTGACGTATATGACAGTCGTTAACGCATGTCAAATACGTCAAATCCCATACATTCGTCATTCTATTACATCAAACGCTGGTTAGCGAATTGCCACTTGTCTAGAGGCACTGAATCTAAGACTCTGAGATGAAGGCTTCGGATGGGACTGGGATCAACGCTAGGATGAAGAAGAAGAAAATGATTTTCGCAATACTATTCGTCTTGAAAAATAGTTTACAGGATGTAGGTACATATGTGATCACACTATCATCATCGGGGCCTAAGTCATCCTCACCTGCTAAACCTTAGGCCTGTATGGTTTTTTGGGGCATCCCCTCCCCCCTCCTTAGAGCCGGAGAGGGAGGTTATATCGGACTCGAACCGACTATAAAACCCACGCCGTATGTGGGTCGTAGTGCTAGGCCAAAGGTGAGGTTGTCGTGCGACATATCCCTCGCACCCCGGCTGACCCAGGGCCATCCCTCTCGGTCTGGCCCTCCTGGGGAGGGGGAACCACGCGGTCCCCGACTCGTCCCCGGTGTGGGGTGGCGCGCATCGCCTACGATGCCTGGCCACTGCCGTGGCCTTCTTCTCAGGCCCGCGCTCATGCGGTCTGCGCCCTCCGACACCCGAGCCGCCTATGAGCGCGGGCAGCGATGTCAGCGCGTCTGTCTACTTCCACGCCCGCGCCGCGCCGCGCCGCGCCGCGCCCGCTCCACTGTCTCCTTCACGAGCATGACCTGCCCACAAGGCCCGTATGGTTGGCCAAGTGTCACGAAACTTAAACACATTTCTACGCTAGAAAAAAAAACGACGTAAATGAAATAACATTAGTAAATGAAAACACATTTTAATGACAAAGATGACTTCACAAAAATAATTGTTTACTATAAATTGTTCTTAACTACGTACATACAATGTGTCGATTTCATTGATTTCTTGTAGTTGCAGCGATTTTCATGTTTAGTTCTACAACAATTTTGCTAATATTTCTTATTTTATTAAATTTTTTGAATATTTTACCAAGTAGTTTTTACCTTGTGACGATTTACTGGGAATTGATACATAGAGAGGAAATTGACGGGAAATGTATACGTATTACGTCGATTATATATTATGATCTTATTCATTATTAATGAATGAAATTTACATGAATTTGGTTACTTTCAAAGGTAAAATTGTATGAATGTTCTTAAATATACATGACTGTTCATTACGGGTTTAACATCTTTTTTTAAATTGCAGTAAAAAGGTTTCGTTACACAGATTCGTACAAATGTATTTAAAAACATTTTAATGTACGTTTTGAATTTCTGTGACCAATTATGTTTGCAAAATTAAAATTCCAGTGAATAAGATGTTATCTAGAATCTCAAAAATATGTTTTGTACAAACTGATCTTTCTTCTTAAGAAAATGTGGTAAATAAAAAATATGCCAAAAATGCTTCTCAAACGTATTTTATAATAGCTAAATATGTAGACATAATTTAGTATATCTCTACATTTGACACTAATCGTGTTCATAACACAGTTCGGAATGTAAAGCTTGGCTTAGTTTGGACTTAGGCCTGTCTAAAACCCAACCTGTAATACGTTCACACCAAGGAAGAATACTTTCCCAATTATTAATGATTCAAATTCAAAAAAGATTTTTTTTTGAATTATAATACCTACCTATGTTTCTACAAAAAAAAATCACGTCTAATAATTTTATGCTAGAATCGATTTAGCATCGAGTAAAATCGATTACAGCTCTAAGTGTCTAGTCTCATTTTATTTACAAAGATAAATAAAAAATACCATTTTCCAAAAATCCGATCTTTATGTGAACTTATATATAATAGGACTTATTCATCCTTGGTGGGAACCGTAAGAAATATTTAAGCGTAATAATTACATTATTTGATTTGATAGACATCGATATTAATAACAGCACGAAACATCTAAGAAGCCTTAGCAATAAAATTACAGTATACATATAAATTTATATTTATAAAGACATTATCAGAATATAAGAGCTACACCAAATAGAACAATAAATAAATACATTTCAGATCTCGCTTATATTAAAATTTATAATTTAAAAACATTCTTATAATTCTTAAGAGGAATTAATATTTTATAGATCACTTAACGACCAATATAATCGAGACTAAATATACGTTAAATAAATCCATACAACACGTACAGACAATCAATATATCGATCCAATATCGTGATCCAATGATATAGGCACGAATCGCGTTTGCACGTCAATATTGTGTCAATTTTATCGACAGGATTGTGATACATATTTGACTGTCTAGTTGCACTCATAAATATATCGTTATTTTACTCTTGGAAGCGCTAATAATATTACGATAGAAATTAATGTTAATTTTAAATTAATGAGGTTAGTAAATTCATTTTATACTAGCTTGCCCTTACGTTCAATTGAAATACAGGTATTCGAAACTCGTTTGCATCAGCAAAATATATATTTAAAACGATAACTTAATTGCTTTACCATAACTTCATTGATTATTCTTTCATTATTTAATTCTGATAAAATCAATATGGAAGATAAATTTTTTTCACGTTCAGTGTCTCACAAAAATACATTACTGGTAAAATGTCAAGCTATGATTTGTTAGGTGTAGTTAATATTAAATACAATATTTAAAAAAAAATATATATATATAAAGAAATAGTGTATCACTATCAAACATGGTGATACCTGTGTTATACATATCACCATGTGTATGTGTCACATGTGTGCTAATACCACAGTCAAATGGATGACAAGTTTATGGATTATAGTATGATAAATTAAATGTTTCTGTCATGATATAATTCTGATATGAACAAGGCACAAGAGGAAGTATATGAGGAACATTGTAAAACTTATAGATTTAAATACAGTGGTTATGAGTTAGTAAAATACAGTATAATATTCGTAGTGATGTAAATAGGTTCTCTGTTTTTTGGTGCAAATAAATGATTTTGATACAATGCTTTTCTATTTAATGTGTTCCCAAAGGATATGGTTTAAATTGTGTGATTGTATCATTTTTGTACAAAAACCGTGTTATTTCTATAGAGATATAATCAATATAATTTTATATATAAATGATAAATAACATTTATAATACATTTTTAATAACATACTATATGTAAGGTATATAATACATATTTTATATAGGTACCTAACGATTATCTAGGTTACACTGCATCTAGATATTATTTTGGCATCTCAATGTGTAGGTGATTTTTTAGGCTTACTTGATTTTAAAATATTTTTAATGTTTTATAGAATATTTTTAAAGCCTTATTTAATAAGGGTAACTTATATGAACATCAAATATTCCAATACATAATTATAATTGATATTTAAAATTTATAAAACCCAATATCATTCTTTTTTTAAATTGTTATCGTCGTTTAGAAATTTTAATTTACATCTTAATACATTGACAATATTTATTATCAAGTCTACGTTATAAATTTGGAAATATTATTATTTTCCTATTATTTTATTTAACGTCTACAGTCATTGATACATGCGACATAAATATTGTAGCTTCCATAATGCAAGACTGAAATTAGTTTAGTTTAGTTTACCTGGGCTGTTCCGCACTTAGCCTCTTGATTGGGCCTTGATGGTGCGTAAAATATTAAGACTGAAATTAATGCCATTTGTAATTTCTTGGGAAAATTGATATTGCCGTCTCCACTATTCATAAAAAGGAACATATATCATATTTTTTCACTTGATATTGACGAAATTGCGTCGTTTAAAAGATGTATATGTAGATAGATTACTCTTTATTGTACACCAACATTAGATTACAATTTTACTAAATGAAATATGTAAGGAAATATTTCATGTGTAAAAATTGTTTGACAAATAAGACTTGTGAATTATGAAATATAATTAAAATCTAATCAAACTAAATTCTCTATTCGGCTGTTGATCTTCTGCTATTTTATGACAGTCTTGCATGTAGGATAGCAACACTAAATCTCTTTATCTAGGTACCTACTATAACATGTAGATATTATTCTAATGTGATACCTACTTATTTGTTCTCGATTAGAGTTTGCACCTGCAGAACGAGATCTCTAGCGAGGGCTAGCATTGCTGATGCGTCGTGCCGTTCTGCCATTTCTGTTCAAATTGAATTAATTAAGTTTTATAGTTTTATATGCTCACTTGGGACTTACCGCGATTAAATATTTCGCGGTCGCGACATGATGTCACGTTACTACGGTGCCCCTAGCACGAACAACTGTGTGTATATGTAGCCGGCCAATCGCAAAGCTCCTACGTTCTCTTAATATGTTTTCGGTACGATTACAATAGTTGTTCGTGCTAGGGGTACCGATACTGCAACGCACCCGAAACATTCTAAAAAGTAAGTTTCCAATTTTTTAATCGTGATATTTTTGTATAAAAACTACGAGTTTACACCGCGATAGTTTAAAAGTAAGTTCAATATTCTTAAAAACGTCTCTTATCCAAATCATCATTCTTTGAGAATTTTTACCAACTCTGTTGGGGTTGGCTTTATAGTCTGCGGCTGAACATAGGATATTTTCCATAAAGCGGCTGCTATCTAACTTTTTTTTCTCTATTGGACACGTGAATTTGACTTCACCTCGCCTGATGGTAAGCTGAAGGTAAACTCTCTCTTCAGAGCTGCGACCACAATCCCCCTGCCCGGCTATGCACTTGCTGACCCCTGAACGCAATCCAACCGAGATTGGATTACTATGGCACTTGCTGACCCCTGAACGCAATCCAACCGAGATTGGATTACTATGGAGGGTTTTTGGAAATTTGTGACAAATTTGTGCTGTCAAATTCCTACCACCACTTACCACCAGCATATTTCCACAACCAACCAATTAGTGATATCAAAGTTCTGTCGTTAGACTAGTTGGACCAATTAGGTTTATAATCATACTACTATTACGACAACTGATGTTTATACAGTCAAACAAATTACTTTAAAATATCGTTACAAAGTAGTTTTTTTAAGTACAAAAGTGATGAATAATTTTATGATCTTACCATTGAAAAACTTGATGATATCCGTAAAATCCATGGTATTGGCGAGAATGACGTCACGATAAGTCTCCAGCAGAGCTAAAGCTATGAACAATACCATGTGTTCAGAGGCCACAAGCCGTGCTGACCAGATTAGCTCCCATGCCGCAAACACCTAAATGACAAAAAAATATAATACGATAAATTGTGAACTTAGGAAACATGATTAAAAATTAGAAAAATAGAATATATTTTCGAGAGGTAAACAGTCGAGGAATGCGATTATTTACATCTCATTAAAGGTTACAGTAATATAAAAGATTAGGGCTGTGTGTGCCCTCTATCCTGTAGTCCGCAGTAGTCGTTAATATTATAACACATAGGTATATGTCTCATAGAACTAAAACTTGATAAATTAATGTATTGAGTAGTATTGCCTTTATTTTTATCAACAAAGAATTATCACACATCTTTGAATATTTCATTTCAATTACATTACCTACACGAACTAATTATATTACTCGTATTAGATATTCAATAATACTGCGTATATTTTTGAAACGACAAACTGATTGATCTTACTTTTACCTACAGGCGCCGCAACGCAAAAATACAAAGAATAGTTTTACTGATATGATATTTTATAATATCGGTTGTTATAGTGTTAATAATAAAATCATGTAAAATAGGGATATTATTGATGATGACAGTGGAAAGAAGAAATAACTAACCATTGGTGTTAAACGTGTAACAACGAAACGCGTAGTAAATACAGATAAAGACAACAGGCAACCTGCATTACGCTAACCTAGCGACCTTACCCTGGTCTTGCTGTGAGAAAGACTATCAAGTACTCACATTATAAATAGTGCAGAACTCAACAACAGATTATTCAGCGATCAAAAAATTGTAAATTCTACAATGCATCACACTAGAAAAAACTATCTATTATTTAAATCTATGATGTTCCTTAGATTACTTTTTGGTCAATATTTTGAATTGAGTAATTCATATGTAATATGTCTGTTAGCACGATGTTACTGTGTTGCCATAGGGGTTGTAAGTTGCACTGGTTTTAACACAGGGAATGTGCCACCTTGGGTCGAATATTTTTATAAATTTACAGTGTCAGAATGTGTTATATATCTTGTATTATCTTTTATTAGCAAAGAAATACACATAATGACATTTTATACAAGTTTATATGAACTACACTTTTATCTATTTCGTTATCCCAGATACAATTGGATTATTTACTGTTTAATGTTAATGATTACAGTTATATGTGCTGCCTTCTCATTAAGAGCTTGTATTCATATTTCTTCATGTCTTATATATTTTCATGTTTACCATTCGATTTTGGTTGCTCGTTTGACGTTAATTTACATATCAGATCAATATCGTATCATTGTAAACTCGTTGAAAAAATCTTTGATAGCTAAATATCGAAAGAAAAATCTCCCCGAAGAAATTAAGATCAGCTATATTAAAGAGTTTACTAAGTCGTATTTGAGTCTGAGTAATCATTTATATTTAGTAACTAAAATCACACGTTTGAGGGTATGTACCTAAAGAAAAGTATATCAGCCGTCTGTGAGATCAATACGTGGATACGATAACCTATTTGTTCCAGTTAATGAAAATTATTAATTAATTTCAGACCGTCATGGCGTTTATTTTTGATTATTTGCGAATGCTTTGTATAGTCTATGCTATTATCACTAAAGCTATAGTAAGTACTATTTTTATACTAAACGAGATCATTCCATAAGTTTGTCGTATGTAATATTACTTCCCAGAATTCGTTCCTTATTTGTGACAGTATCGAAAGGTGTAATAATACAGGTGCGTCTTTTTTTTAAAATATCGTGTTCTATTCTTATATACGAATATTTTTTAAATTATAAAAAAGAAAACAATATAGATTTTTTATAACTCCAATGATGTAGTTATAGTTTTAGTCAAAATCGGGATCAAGACTCCATTGAACGTTCGGTTTTCCTGATAGTTTTGAATTCGCCTTTATACCTACCTACTACTAAACAAACTGTTAACATCTGGCATGGGTATGGGAGTAATTGCCGTCTGAATAACACTAGCCCGGGAAGAAAGTCTACGCTAGAATTTCATTCGTCTATCAATAAGTGTACAATACCCATAACACGAACAACTGTCGTAATCGTATCGTAAACGTGTTGAGAGACGGCGCATTGCGATTGGCCGGCTTCACACACACACAGGTTTACAGTAGGGTGGCGGCCAATCGCAATGCTCCATTCTCTCAATAAGATTACCATACGATAACTATAGTTGTTCGTACTAGGGGTACAGTATCCCTAGCACGAACAACTATCGTAGTCATATCGTAAGCGTATTGAGAGAACAGGGCCCCGATTCTACTAAAGTAAAACCATTGTCATACTACAGACACTGTAAGAATTACCCATTTAATTTCAACTTTAAAGTCATGTATTTAAAGTCTAATATTAAATGACTTTTTGTAGAGTGAATGAAAAAGTGAAATGTGACACTCTTCATTTAATTTTGGACTTTAAAATTATAACAATAAAGTCTAAAATTTAATGCCATTTGTCGCTGTGTCTGTGGTGTGACAGTTAATTTTGCTTTAGCAGAATCGAGGGCCAGAGCATTACGATTGGGTAGCTTCACACACACACACAGGTTTACAGTAGGCAGGCGGCCAATCGCAATGCTCCGTTCTCTCAACACGTTTACGATACGTTTACTATAGTTGTTCGTGCTAGGGGTACAGACTTTAAGACCTTAACCTACCGACTATTGACAGCTGAGAGCTGGAACCGCCTTTTAACGTGCCCTCCGAAGCACGAAACCTCTCAATTTAAATTCCACTAAGCATTCATTTATCCAAATAGCAATCGCCGAACAGTGAGCGCACATGGCCACAAGTGGTTTCGGAATTCAAATAAACGATAAAAATAATTCCTTGATTTTTCCTTCAAAGTAAAATTTTAATAACCATAGCTAGCCCATAGGATATATCCTAGAATTTTTGTATTTTTTATGTAATTGTGTTGTTACAATTCACTTATTAAATTAACATTGGTCACTCAATACTTTCTATCAATTTATTTTCTTGTGAATTTACCATGTACCCAACACCATCTAGTAAAATAATAAACAGTAAAATAATTTCAGTCCAGGAGAATACCTTTAATGGCTGGACAAGTGCTCGTTTCTATCTCTGCTAATATTTTAATACCAGTATTGATGGAGTTTGCCAACAGTGATCTAGATGACGTCAAATCGTTTCTAACTACGCAGCTGCTGACATATAAAGGTTATATATTATTCATAACTAGCTGAGCCCGTGTCTTTGCAGGCTAAGTTATGCCTTATAGTAGATATCGGTCATTGCAATTTCCATCAAAATCGGTGCAGACATTTCGAAGATTCGCCAAAACTAACATAGAGACAAACGGACAGAAAATGTATGAAATTAGTATTTTTTTGTATAAAAGATATCATGTACATTTTACGTGCATTCATTAAAAACTATTTTTTAATATTACTAAAAACCATATTTTTCATTGTATCTGTTTGTATTAATACAAATATTTGTGTATTTTCAGATAAACAATTACAAATCGCGATATACGACACCATTCAAAATATAGAAGCAAGCTCGCTTAGATTTTCACTGTGGAATGGATACCCTGTGAATATCGATTTAGCCTTAAGTTTTATTAATCTTTGTATTTCTTATGTAATTGTGTTGTTACAATTCACTTATTAAATTAACGTTGATCACCACAATACTTTCTTTCAATTTATTTTTTTGTAAATTTACCATGTACCCAACACCATCTAGTAAATTTAAGCTAAACTATTTCAAAACTATCAACTTTGCATCGCGCTATTGAAGTTTAGGTGTTGGATGAAGGGTAGCCTAAAAAAATCCTAACATCAACCATTGGGCCGCAGCCTGCCAGGCGTGATCACCTTGGTGATCGCTTGGTCAGAGGATCGACTCTTTCACCGTGTCATCATCATCCCCATAGTAATCGCCCAGCTGCATCCACGATTTGCTCTTTGAAGCTCGATGTCCGTTTATTATTTTTCTGGGAATTGCGGGATTTCCTGGGAGCTACTGTCCCGCAGTGGCAGCCGTATCACCTCTTAACCAAGAGAGAAAAAGGAAAGCCATTCAATGCCTGCCAGGCATTGATGGGCTTTCCTTTACCCCATATAATGATCTTCACTTAATATTTTACTTACGTCCTGGTAGAGTAACTCCCGCTTGAAATCCAACAGGAACCATCGGTAGCAGAAGTAGAAGTGAGTGTAGTCTCCATGTGCGTGCATCAGTTCGTACAGCTCACAGTCCAGGATCTGGATCAGTGACCTGGGGAATATACAGCACCGTGAATTTATGGACCAAAATTAAAAAGTGGTTATGAATGCAGTAAATACACTTGATTTTATAGACGTCAACGAATAAAAAGATTTTGGACACAGTTTCGATAGCAAAATCGTATGGAACTTTTTATTTAGCCATTAAATTTTTTTCTTAAATAATGTATGGGAATAATATACAAGCGAAAGGAATAACGTATGGGGTTGTAAAAACATTCAGACGATTTCACTATTGAAATTGTATCCAAAATCTTATTTTTCGAAAGGTCTAAAAATCCTACGGTACGGTAAGGTGGGTATTTTTGGTGCCCACGTTACTTGCAAGCCCGTACATCTAATGATTGACGAACGATGCTCTGGCGTAGGCTTTAGTCTCTGCAAGTTCTGGTGGCTATCGCTATCATTTTGGCATTGTTTCCGGTTACAACACCAAGCCTTTCACGACTGAATACTCCTCCTTATCCTTTTTGTTTGACTTATACAACGTTTATGGGAGCAACAACCGTCTGAGCTCCAAAACTCAAGAAGAAAGCTTGCGCCAAAGCCTCAATCAGCATGAACCCCACCCACCTACCATATGCTTTTTCAATCATCTATAAGCTGCAAAAGTTACTGCTACTATACCTCAGAACACGTATCTTGGACCTAAATCGCGAGCCAACGGAGGCCCTGACGCGCGCGAATTGTTTTGTAATAATCTACGCTTGGTGAATTTAAGCTCGTCCACCGACGAACCACCCCGTGCTATCCTCAAAAGGCACATTAGGTCCAAGATAAATTTAGTTGTTGGTCCAAGATAAAATTTGAGAGCACTCCCCTGACTGCCACAGCTTGTCTAGGACTACTTGGCGTCGACATCTCGAGCGAAGTCCAGTTTCACGGCCATTTAGAGGGTAACGCCAAATTAGCCTCAAAGACAGGTTCGCCCTCACATGGAATACTGTCCTCAGTACCAGCTTGCCCCTCTGGACTGTATCCAACGACGAGCGACTCGAATTGTCGACAGCCGTATTTCGGATCGGCTTGATTCGTAGAGATGTAGCCTCTTTCTGCATTTTCTATCGCATGTACAACGGGGAGAGCTCTGAGTAATTGTTCGGATTAATCCCTGCCGCATCCTTCCGCCATCGCCCTACGCGACAGCATTATCATCCTCACCACTTAGATGGTTGGCAGTCCTCAACTGTGCGTTTCTCCAGAAACTCCCTGCCTCGCACAGCTTAAGTGTGGAATGAACTGTCGCCTGCGGTATTTCCGGACCGATACGACCTTCAAACCTTCAAGAAGAGAGCGTACTACCACCTTGAAGGCTGGTAACGCACCTAGAACCCTTCTGGTATTTCAGGTGTCTATGGGTGGCGGTGATCGCTTACCATCAGGCGATACGTCTGCTCGTTTGCCTCCTATGTGATAAAAAAAACTACTACTAACTACCATACAAATCAAAACGACTTACCTCATATCAGCAAAGTGCGCATCCATAGCCTGTCCAGATGGGAAGTTGTCAGTGGCTCGTGTCATGAGGCGAGCAAACAACGCGTGGGCAGAAGCCTCCTCCCGCATCATCACTAACAATGGAGCAGCTAGATCACACATGCCTTGCATGTAGCCTGTATCGAGGTGCTCCCATACGTACCTTGAAAACGTAATAATAATATTAGTAAAAAGACTAACAGATTGCGTGATTGACCTAAAGATACTCTATCTGTAAAACATCTATATATATATATAAATTCCTATTTGACGGCTGGACCGATTTTGATAATTATTTTTATAGAATATTCCTTGCAGTAGGAACAAGGATGGTTCTTGTGCAGAGGAAAATAAAAAAAGGGTTACGCCGTCACGGGAACAAGAACAGAATTCCACGCGGGCAAGGCCACGGGCATCAGCAAATTTATTATAAATATTAACACATAAATTAGTAGATTGTCTGAAGTATAGAGAGAAGTTATTAAAATTAGATTTCAGTTCGAAAGAATGTGTCACTTTGAGGGTATGGTGAAGCGGGGTTCCCCGCCCCACCCACTTCTTAATTTGTCATCAACCCGTCAATAGCAAAACTACTTATTTCATTCTAAGTGAATCCTATCCTATCTAACACAATATACGGTTACTTAGGCATCCTCCTCTCTGTGTCTGCTCAGTGGCTTGAAGTACTCTTGTTCTTCTATGTACTACTACTCGTCAGTAGCAACTTCTAAGTCAGCCAAAGATACTCCAGAAATATAAGCTATCAATAACTTCTAGAACTATAAAGATGTATATTATAGGCACTTACGTGCACATAATATTTCTAAGCTTGTCAAGGTTCTCGTCAGTGAAGAACGGATAGTTTCGGTCACAACGTTGCACGTCCTTCTCTATACGGTGCAAGTTTAATGCGAAGCTTTCCACTAACTCGTTCTGGAAATAGATGAACAGATTTTTCATGTTACTTTCCAATGGTTCAGATCCGGCTCGAAAGACCACTAAGGTCGGTTCTTAGCTACTATGGTAGCCGTACAGGAAATAAAGACAAGGTCGAGCACAATTTATAGTTTATTGGCTTAATCTGATGTAAAATACACACCGGACCCGCTTAGCAATTGAAATAGTAGTAAACCGCCGCAGTAGCCTAGTGGTATGGGTAATGGACTGCTGAGACGAGGTCTCGGGTTCGATCCCAGGTTTGCCATGGCACACACTAATGACTTTTCGATGCTTTTCGAAGTTATGTGTGTATTTATCGCAGGTTTATAAGTGCCCAGTTAATGGGAATAGGCTCGCCACCTATTACATTGGGACCTAAACATAAACCGGCGAAATGTGGGTGCTAGCACCTCTGCCTACCCCTTCGAGGATAAAGGCGTGAGTTTATGTTATGTTATGTAAATTAAGAAACACAGATTGATGTAAACCGCTGACCACGTGTAATGTAACTGAACGAAACAAGAAAATAGCCACAAACAGGCCTAATTCTGGTAAGATTAGAAGAAGTCGATTTAATATTCCGTTTATAGAGGAGAGTGAATTGAAAATAATCGAAATTCCATTATTTTTTTTTTACGTTTAGAATTTAATTCAAACAATAAATCTTACCGAATAAACGCCTCCGTTAGAGCTGGCTGGTGATACACAGTTAGATCTCGTGTCTGGAGCGTGCCTGTCTGATGGTTCCAATGTATCAAAGCTTGCGCCTGCAGATTGTGATTCCTCACGTACTACTCCGAGTGGACTGCGGGCTGGACTCACTGTTGCTAACAAAAAGCTATTTTTAGTAATAAGTTCATATGATAATAACTTCTATGGGGTAAAGATAGTGTTTAACTGCTATGTTAGAGGTCGCGGAAGTATATTTATTCACCTTCAAGAACCCATATGACAAATTCTAATTAGTTTTGGACTATAAGGCGTTGGGTAAAATAAACTAAAAGAATTCAAAATATTTTTCGGATCATCTGAGAATACGGTCCCGGTTCCCATACGAATACCTATGGCAGTAATTACGGGTAGTTGAAGCACAAAAAAGTCCAACGCAGTTAGACTGGTGAAGCGCACCCTTGACTCCAAGTTGAAAGCTTCGGATGCGAGTGGGGTTAACGCTAGGAGAAAGAGGAATCCTCACCAGTAGTTCCTCCTGACACTGGAGATCCTCCTGGTACAATATCTACAGACGGGTTCGTTATAATCACACTCGTATGCTGCGGTTGCGGACTTGGCTGACTCTCATCTATCGAAGACCTAAAGTCACTGCCATTCACATGAGCACTATCCACACTACACAACAGTCCTCTCCCTTCTCCTTTCTGAACAATTTCTTCCGCTAGTCTCTTAATCTCTGCTATGCTTTCTCTTCTCATATCAGGATTCTCAACTACACTCTTTAAGTGTACATCGTCATCTTCATCTAAGTCTTTAAGACTTTCTAGATCTAAACTTTCTCTATTATCACCAGTTTCAGTCTCTCCATTCAATTTAGATTCCTTGTCTTTATCTGAATCTAGTTCGATATTGTCAACTTCGTCTATGCTAGGCGCTCTGGATAGTACGGGTTTGTCAGGTCGCTTTTGGTCGTTCTCGCTCGGTTCGGGAGATACAATTGGTGGGTTATCAGATATGACGCTGCAGTCGTCTTCGAATACCTGTTTAGGAAAAACCAATTGGTTAACTTCTTGTTTTTTAAGTTTTCATTACATTTCTATTGAAAACAAAAAAAAACCAGATGACCAGACCAGACCAGAGTTGTTTGGTGGTCGTGGACTAGTAATAATTAAAGTTTTTCACAGCCTTCCATCGCGATGAAATGGCATTTAGATTTAGAGAAAATTATTTTACCAGCTCTCTGCTTTTGTCTTGACATCTAGTATGTTTGACGCTTACTTAATACTTAATACTCAATACTCATTTGTTGCGTAATACTTAATACTCATTTATTGCGTTCCATAATTTGAAAATACAGATGTCATGTTAATATTATTAAGTTTATCGAATATTATATTTTATTAGACATATTAGGAATAATAAATATAATAAATTAAGTATAATAGTTTATTAAGTAGTTATGCTAGTTTATCGAATTAATAACATACTAAATGTGCAAAGATTTCTTTATTAAAAGATTTTTGAGACTAGAGATTAAAGGTAGTAGGTATAGAGAACATTTTCCAATTTTAATAAATCAAGTGATTTCATCATTTTGAAAGGAATAAAAAAAAAGTTGTATTCCACAGAACAAATTAATTTCCACTGAAAATATTACCTCATTAGAATCATTATTGTTGTCCTGCGGCTTCAGTTTCCCCGAAGCCTCACTGAGGCGAGCTATCGAGGCAGCGGTGGCCTCTCTGTCCCTTTGCCTCACGATCGCCTCGACACACAACCACTCAGACATCGTGGTCTCGTACTGTCGACGGCACGCCGCGTCTTGTTCTACTCGCTCTGCTGCTGTGGAGCCGAATCTGGTGAGTAAACAAATAAATGGGCTGTAGTAAAATATTTGTTCTTTTCAGTACTCTATAGGTATTTAAGATATCATTTTTTTTTATATTTACAACTGAGGTGGCTGACGAGCACAATGTCCATCTTAAAGAAAGTGGTTTCCGTGCCCTATAGACGTGTGCAAAACCAGGGGAGTCACACTCGTGCTTCCGACTAGAGATGCAACGGATAGTTGTTTGGCCGGATACCGGATACCGGATATTCGGCCTGATCATCGGCCGAATATCCGGCATCCGGCTGCCGAATATTCGGCCTGCCTAACGATACCTACATTTTAGTTTAGCGGCGGGCGCGGCGTGCAGGTTCCAACCTGCCCCTCTAGATAAGTGGCAATTCGTTGGTCGGCGTTTGATGGGAATATATGTATTAATTTAATAGAATGACGAATATATGTATTGTAGGTTCGCACGGATCGTTTTCTAGGCAAGGAACGTGTTTTATTAGGATCGTGTACGGAACTATTTCGTACGCAGTAGGTACACGTGCACCCGCCTATTTTGTAGAATAGATAAGTTTTTTTTTTTGTGTTTAAATCATTCTGTGTTTATTTATTTGTTGTTTTCTTGTATACTAAGCATTTTTCAAAGTTAAATACCAAACAAAATCACTATTCGGTATCCGGCCGGATTGTGCGCAACTATCCGGTATTCGGCCGGATAGTAAAATAATGGCCGGATAGGCCGGATACCGGATAGCAACCGAATATCCGTTGCATCTCTACTTCCGACCCTGTGAACACAGAGATTTTCTGTGCCGTCAGTGTAGATGACAAAGCAGGAATAGCCTTTATTCTTCCCACTGACAGCACAAAAACTCTCCAGTGAACTCCGGCTACCCTACTCACTGCCGGGAATACAACACGAGGTTATTAGGGCCGCGGTTTTCTGTAGGACGTAGGTACTTCCCCAGTAGGACTGCTCAATTGGACGGAAATACCGTCGTGTCCTACCTCCTACAGTCTATCATAACTTCCTCCGCCAGCAGGATTTTGCGCATGATAAGAAAATAGTATATTATGCAACTAGTGAATAAAAGACGGATTTAAAGCGAGGACCGTAGATGAGTCACGAGCAAGTAAAGGATTCTAATGATTGAATCACGAGCGCAACGAGTGATTCAACTGTTAGAATCCTGAACGACGCGAGTGATTCATGGCCCTCGATATAAATACGTACTTTATTCAGGAGTTGCATACTATACTTTATACTATGACTACGAGAAAAGACATAATTTAAGCGAAAATAGAAATTTAATCAAGAAATAAGAATTGTTACATTAATTGAAATGGACATTAAAATTAGAGCAATGACTGAAATTAAGCGTAATTTTCTTATTATTATCATTAGAGTGGTCAACTTGTGAAACAATATTTATTTAATCTAATGCCAAACTCCTTGTCGCAAATATCGACCAATCAAATCTCGAGAATTTCTTTGCACCAAAGAGTTTTGAATTTCGAATCTTAGCGCAAGGAGTTTGTGTAAGCATTGAAAAAGAGACCGGATATATTTTTGTGTTCCAAATTCAAACACCAAAATAGTGAATAAAAACAAAACTGTGAATAACAGGTCTTTTTATTCACTGTTTCGAGTGAATAAAATAAGCTTTTTAGAGTAGGTATGGTATAAGTTTTATTTCGTTACAAAATGTATCAAGAATACTTAAGAAAGGCGTGCCAATGTAGGTAAATAATCAACTATTTTAAACGATAATCTTACTCGTAATATCCCAGTAGGTACGGCCACACCTCTCGCCGTATGTCGTGTTGTACACCACCATAGTACACGAGTCTATAAACTTCGTCCTTGTCATGGATGGTGCCTTGTTCGTCAGTCATGGCCCGCCATCGCTCTTCGGTCAAACCACCTTCTGCACCCTCTGCAATGGCGTTAATAAAGTGAGAATAGCCAACAATCATAACTTAACACTATTCAGGGTGCAAGATTTTGACCTTACCTGGAGGGGCAGTACTCTAAATAGGTACTGGAGATAGCGAGTTTCACCCAAAGGAAACATTCCTTTATTTTTTTTAAAGAAATTAAACAGCATTCAAAGGTTTTTGAAAACTCACTTGCCACACCCCGTAATCGAACAGACTAAAATCCTAAAAAGTAATATCCTGCATTTAGAGGGTGCAGCAAGTGATTTTCAAAAATCTTAGAATGTAGTTTAGTTTATTTTTAAAAATAAAGGAATGTTTCATTTGAGTCAAATTCGCTATCTCCATTTTATAAAGTACTTCCCCACTAGGTAAGATTAAAATCTTCCACCCTGCAGGTTAATACAGGAAACATCCAGGAAGGTACTTGAACCCGTGCCCGTTCCTTTCAGGGGATTACTCTAACCACCCGAGCTAGGCACGTTCTAGATATTCGAATTTCTCCTAAACATGCGTCTCTCTATGAGAAAATTAGCATACTAATTCTTGCACTAGGATCTTCTACTTCAATCCTCCATTGGCTCAAAAAGTACTTTATATTACGAATCCTATGTTTTGCAGGTTGCCAAGCTAAATCTGGTATCAGATGGAGTAAAAAATACCAAATTGTTAGGAAATTAAATGAACTAAGAGTCAGATCATACTTTCGTTCTTGCATAAAAACTGAATATTTTTGTGTAAGTTTGTCCTCAATGAACGATCCCCCATTATGAAGTTTCAATTGCGATGGCGTTGACAAGTCACAAAAAATTCAAGGCAATTTCATGGAACGCTGTTTTTTGTATCATTGTTTTTTGGAATTAATATTACAAATAGTACAAGCCCCTTTCAGAAATCCTTTAACTATAAAATTGTAGAAGCGCCTACGTCGTATATGTTAGCAAACAGCCAGTTGTCTAATCATCCTCACCATTTGTCAATCACAATTGATCACAGCATACCATCCATACTAATATTTTAAATGTGTATGTGTCTGTTCGTCCGTCTTTCATGCCTAAACCACTACACCGATTTTGATGAAATTTGGTATAGCGGTAGATTAGACCTTGAGTACTGACATAGGCTATGTTTGGTTGCGATAGCCGACATCCAGGCGGGCGGTGCCGCGGGTAAAAGCTAATAATAATGATAAAAGTATATTATAGCCATACCTCTGGGAACAATATTAGGATGTATAAGTCCACTAAGATGAGTCCGCACTGTGGACAAGTGGCGGCAGTACGCGAGCCAGCCATAGAATGCTCGAGAAATGATCTGACGCCGCATCGTACTGCACACCAGCTCGATTGAAGCAGCCTGGAATATTTGAGAAGACCTTTTATACATTCGGAAAAAGTTAACATCCAGGCAAGGATATGAAGCCGCAACCAGTCCCTAGGGAGAATACTCTGACCAATTGAGTTACCTAGACACGTCATAGAAATATAACTCTTTTTTGTATCATCAAAATAAGTCATAATAATAAAGCAAAGCATCGTAATACCATCTACACTTCAAGGGGTGTGCTTGTCGATCTCTTCCAGGCAACCTTTGGATGGCGTAACTCCACTGCTGTAATCTAAGTGGTATAAAAAAACGGCTACAGGCGGATTCAAGTCTTATCACTGAATAGATTCAAAATAAACACGAATTCAATACTTATATCCATATTAATATTATAAATGTCAAAGACACTGTTAATTTTTCTGTCATCAATTTGACTCACCTGCTCAACGGGGTGGTGAGTCGGTATCGGGCTCAGTGGTGGGTGCCCATTGAGCCCCGCCGACGGGGGACAGTCCACTGACATAGTGGATGAGTCTGACGATGTCGTAGATGTGGAAATTAGCGTCCGGCGCGGAGTGCGTGGAGGAGATTGCACTGAGCGTTCTAGGAGCGAATGCCGCATCATAGCTGAGAGGGGACCAACAGTATGGAATCATTAGACACATTCGATATACAATAATGTAACCTGTACGGTGTAATCTAGTCAAAACAACAGACAAATCACAAGGTAAGTATGTACAGTCGACAAAGGAGATACGGTAGCACTTTTGCAGATAAAGTTGTATGTAAAGGTGCAAACGTATCTCTTATGTCGACTGTACCTATACCATAATCGCGTTAATTCCCGTTAACATTATTGTATATCATGGAACGTGAAAGTTTAAAAGTTAGTTTTTAGGTTATTTAGTTTTACTGGTGGTAGAAATTTGATGGCACAAATGTCGGTGTGTACCAGTGTGCACGATTGCGAAGGTTGGAAACTAAATCTCAACGTGTCACAGGTGTTACTGTATGCAACACATTTTGTGGCAACTAGAAACATTACAAAATATTGGTGGTACTAAGAAAAAAAATCCCATCGTCGCATAGGTGTTACTAAGCTATGCACTCAACACGTTCTCGAAATGACATTTTCATAAAATATTCTCATCCATAAATAATCGATAGTAATAACAGGATCAAGTAATCTGCCCCCGAGCTGATTAACGTACTAGGCTCTGACGCAGATTTTTCCATTGAGCTTGGGAGTACGGTTGCACCCATGAAAGTACAGATAAGCGACATGAGGAGAAGGAAGTGTAGAAGAGCGGTCTTCGAGCTTTTCTGTCGTGTCGGCAGTATAGGTATATCACTTATCATTTTCAGGCTCTAAAGGCAAGCTTAGGCTATAATCAGGAATTACTCTGGAATGATGATGAAGTTTCGTGGTACGGTACCTTCTCTATCAGCGATAGTATTGTTCACGATTCGAAACACGTAGTCTCCCGCTGCCTCGTCTGACTCCGCTTCTTCAGCCTCACCACTTTCGCAAAGACTTGGCATGGGTCGCCGCTTCACTCGACCACGGCCAAATACCTTGAATGACGAAATATACGTACTGAAATTCGTATACTGTGGGTTAAGAGATAAGTCTTTTCATCATTGGAGCAAAAAGTTCTTCAACATTTTACTAAAAGTCAATCAATCCAAAAATGACCTAATACGGATCTTTTACTACCACCTTTTAGATGACCAGTTAGAATAGCTAGGATTTGCTTTATTTTCGATCCAGGGATGTAACTGAGAAACTCACGATTGAATGAAAAATTTTACCACGGGATAGAGAAAGCTGTCTCTTTGTGTAAATAAAAATGAACACCTACCTTTCCCGTGCCTCTTTGCGACCAAAGTGGAGGGTCCAATTGCCCGTGTGGTAACAGTCCCGTTTCCAAATTACTCAAAAACGAGAGTAGATGGCCACCTAAAACAGACAAAGCGAAAAATTTAATTCACAGGATATTTCCTGCAGAATAAGTTTATATAGACTGATAAATAATCTAAAATAAAATCGCTATTGATTTACTAAATAGATTCAAAACCAATTCAAATTTCAAACAAACTAGCTGTCGCCCGCGGCACCGCCCGCGTGGATGTCGGTTATCGCGAATCGGACTATAATTTGAGATTTAAACTATCCTATCTCTCAAGTTGGATCGAACTGCACATGGTGTGCGAATTTTATTATAATCGGTTAAGTGGTTTAGGAGTCCATTGAGGACAAACATTGTGACACGAGATTTATATATATTAAGATTAGTATTTTAGCAAATCCTTCTTCTGGTTAAAATCTGTATAAAAAAATTGCGCGCTATCACGGGGGCCTATATAGTTCAATGCCACAAAATATCAATTATACTCATTATAATGAACTTTCTCAATTAACATAAAACTTTGAGAAAAATACTTCGAAAGAAACCGACCCATATTCCTTCTAAGATGTTGACGAACAGAGTTTTTCTTTGTTACCTACTTCAAATAACCTTTTCTTTTTTTTCCTTTTTATAAAGTTTCAAAAGTTACGGTGCTGGTGATCAATACCGTTACAATACATTTAGAAAAACAAATATCAAATTGCATTGATTCTAAGAAAAAAAGAAAATAGAACAAAGAAAACACGTTTGTTACGCATACGTTATACACAAATTATAACATTGAGAACATAGAAATGTTTGTTGGAGCCTCAGAAGAGCGCCATTTTAACAGGAATGCTGCCCAACCTAAGACATTCTATTTACATTGATGAACAGCGTCAAGTATTTTATGAATAGCTTCTTTGTGTCTTGAGTCGACTATGAGGAATCTTTATCACAACGAATATTCTTGTTAACCTATAGTGATTTTAGATTGGTTGTGATCCAGATGAGATTCGAACGCACACCTTTTTAATTGCATATAAGAAAAAGCATTTAGGTTAGTTAATTATCACTAAATTGTTTCAGCAACACGTTTCCAGGACAAAGAGCTGGGCGTAGAAAAAAATAACAATACCTTTAGGAAAATGTATTGGTGGTCTCTGCACACCATCTTGGCCGACAAGTATGAGGGCATCACTGGCTTGAGATCGATGCACGTGGACATACACAACCTCCCAAACACACACTTGGAGAGACATCGCCCAGTAAACGCTAGAAGTAAAAAAATTGTAATATTTATTACTTCAGACGTGAAGCCACGTGGTTCCTGGCAGTGTAGAATTTGGGCCAACCCATCTTTTCCCATGTGGTGTCGTACAAGGTGACCAAAGGATAGTGCACTTTAACTATAACTAATCAATATTCCACAACATTTCACACAACGCTATCTAGATCCATGGTGAGCATTTGTATAACTAGCTAGTGTTATGGAATCTAGAATGCGGATTTCCATACTTAAATACATACATATTATACATCGAAACAACCAGACCAATGCAAATATACATATTCATGCATACAAATATTTGCACTGTGCGGGGATCGAACCCGCGCCTCCTGCGTAGCGGCCGCATTCACATGGCTCGGGTCAACAATAGTGCTCGGAATACGGCCATAGGCTCACCCTCTATTACGTTGAACCGAATACAATGATCAGTAAAATATGTGTGTTAATTTACCTCAGCCTAACCCTCCTGGGATAAAGGCATAATTATAATGTTCAGTCGAAAAAATCGATAGTATCTCACTTTTACATATAAAGTTGTAGGTATGTAAAAGTGGGATACTATCGATTTTGTCGACTGTACGTATGTATGCAGAAAATGATTAGTTATCTGAAGGAGATTCCTCAATTTTTAAAATATATCTTATAAACGTACTAGGAACAAATTGCTCTTTCAGTATGGGTTCTTTGAGCTATTCTTCAGATAGGGCCCTAAAAACTCTTTCGGAGCTCAAGTCAACCTCACCTAACCTACTTACTTTAGCCTGTGGAGGCTCTGGCGGAGGTTTTCCTCTTATTGTTGTATGGTCAAATGGCAGTCACACTTGTAATGTGAGTAAACAGAGAGAACAGGCTTCTAAATGTAAGTTTTGGATACAACTAAGATCAATTCGCTTTATCATACACGAACGTCATAAGAAAAGTTAATATTCTAGGACACAGTACTATCGTGACCCAAAATAAATATAGTTTAACTAGTTTGTTAGGCATACTCTCTACTATTAAGTTGATAACTAATCACTAACATTCCAAATTAGTTAATCTACTTCCTACAAGCTATAAACATTATACAAACACGTAATAACCTCGAGCGTGATTTAAACTAGTTTCACAAGGTAATGACTGTGTTCGCAGCAACTTTATCTTTATATACATAAACACTTTATACAACCCTTTGTACTATAAAATATATTTTGCATTCTTCCTAGACATTTATTTATCTTCTCACAAACACACATACACAGCAAGGAATAAAACATGATGCGCGCTTAGCGACATTCCAGTTGCATCCAAAAAGCATTCACCGAAACCAACAACGAAAGAAAGCCCCAATCCGCTTGGTCCTAGACGATATTGTTTCTACCAGGCCCTCAATTCCGCTAAAGCCAAATCAATTGACATACCACAAACACTGCAATAAATGGCATTAAATTTTAGACTTTAAAACTATAGATGTAAAGTCCAAAATTAAATGAAGAGTGCCACATTTAACTTTTTCATTCACTCTACAAAAAGCCATTTAATATTAGACTTTAAAACCATTTGCATGAAGTTTAAAATTAAATGGGTAATTTTTGCAGTATCTGTGGCATGATAATGGTTTTACTTTAGTAGAATCGAGGATAAGTAATTCAATAAGTTCGACATTTTTAGATACATTTCAAAAGTATTCTCTCTCTCTCTCTCTCTCTCTCTCTCTCTCTCTCTCTCTCTCTCTCTCTCTCTCTTTCAGCTCGTAGACATCCACTGCTGGACATAAGCCTGCCCCAATGATCTCCACAAAGTATTTCTAGAAAAATCCAAATACGGGACTAGGTATTTATACTGATGATTGATGGCACTTAGTGGAATATATTGTTACACATATCGATAACGCCGACGTACTTGATGGTTAACTTTTGGTTAACTTTGAGAATGCCTTAAGGTGAAATCGGTCAGGTACATAATAAATACTGTGGAAAAGTACAAGTGCATTATCGTATTAGATACAAAACTCTAGAAATAAGCACCGTAAAATAATCAATACATTTACTGAGATTCCGCCACCTGCACATAAAACGCTAAGGCTGAAGGGCGGCACCGTTTTCCAATTATCTGAGCCATTAATGAATTCTAATGCCATGTGACAATGAAACGAATATAAATAGCTATTAACCTCAATTTAAAGGCTCGTAACGATATCCCTTAAGTGCCTGGCTGTAACTCCACTAATCGATAATTAATTAAAAGTGTCTACCGGTGAAGTTACAGGCACGTCCTTGAAAGATACGGGCGGACTTAGGAGAGAAATCTCGCGGGACACGGTAGTGAGAAAATGTTTTTCTTAACTTGCTTGTCTTTTACTTAAGGTTTTTGAGATAAGGAAAACCTTCCCTAATGTGCGCCATTTCTGCCGATCCTCCGCCTTCCGTATTAGTCTGTCCCAGCCACCCTTTTTTATCATCAGTTCACACAAAATCATATCAAGCAATAATATTGAAAACACACTATACTTATCTATCTTACAAACCTACCAATCAATGCACAGCGGTCCAGCACAACGCCTCCTGTATATCGTGCAGACGGGCGCCATACTGCACAGAACACATGCGCGTGGGCACGCGGACGCATGCACTAGGTGACACCGGAGTCTACACACATGCGCTACATCAACACAAGCAACAACAGAACTGCAGGCCAACCATGAATTCTTAAAACAGGCCAGTAATTGTAATTGCGAATGTAACTTTGTAAATCTTTATGATTAAATAGGATTACAAAGTTATTTATGCAGTTGGTAGTATGACAGACATTCAAGTATTGACCTTTTTTAAGAGTTCTTGGTATGGACTCTGCCCCCCTAGACTACAAAGATCAATGTATGTTCTAGACATATGTTTACGACTGGCATGACCGTCAAAGTACATGTCAACCCCATACAGTAATTATTCTATTCTATTGTGCTGACGATTGCACTATTTGTCTAGAGGGGCTGGTACAAGTTTAAAACAAAATACAAAATAAAAAGTGCTTGAAATATCTACAAAAAGCTTGGAGAAATAGTACAGTCTCAGTTTAGTTAGGTAATACATAGATTACTTTTCTATGCATATTTGATGAGAAAAAACTACGATGTAAAGCAGTATTTATGATGATCCGTTAACTCTGGACACTATCCCATTTATATTTTGTATAAAATCATATTTATTTCACTCTGTTGGATTTTAAATAAACATTACGTACCTAAATACAATCGCAGCAGAGGGTGTTTCAGTAAACAATAGCGGCGTTTTAACAACCGGAGTTTATAAAGTACCTACATTGTTAACGCAAATAAAGTTTCAAGAGTAACGCTGTACTGTTTAAAAGCGATATTAGAAGTACGATAAACTTTTACAACATAGGAAGCTGTGAACGCGAAGTCGTATACATAGGTAGGTAGTGATACTAATGATTTTCTATGAAACTATACTACCAGATTCGTTGTACGGAACAAACGAGTATCGCAAAAACACTACTAGACCGACCTCCGATTCTGATAATTTTAGAACATACCGCTGACATTGCATAAAATGCGATTAAATTTTAGACTTTATGGCCGAGTTTTAAAATACAAAATGTAAAGAGAAAGAGCATTTAACATTTTTCATTCACTCTTCAAAATTGTCATTTAATTTTAAATTTTAACAGTATTTAAGTAAAGTCTAAAGTTAAATGTTATTGGTTACATTGTCTGTCGTACCGCAGTGGTTTTGCCATGAAAAACATTATAGCAGAATCAGTGCCCAGGAGTACTGGGTAACTTTTTGATGGTATTACAAAATAGCTTCCACCTTGGGGGTATCTCGTTCCGAATTCGAAATTCAAATTCAGTTCCGTGTGTCGCAATAACGGTGATACAATTTTTATTCTAAACAGCTTGTCTAGTACATAATTATAGAAATCATAGAAGACCTTTAGAGTCAAAAGACTAGATGCAAATGGTGCACACTGACCTCTATAACTAGCTGGACTGGCTATTCCATATAAAATGACAGAGCTTACTTTTTGTGTCGGTTTGAAACGCCACCGTGAGTGTACTGAGAACGAAATTGTTTGTTGTTTTTATTTATGCGTTTACTTTTAAAAAAATACTAAAATGGCCATATTGTTAATTCGATACATAAAACCCATCGTTTTATCGATATCAAGACAATTGTTGTCCATCATTAGTATTAAGTAGTTCTAAGTAAACTCAATACTGCATGCCGCAACTATCAGCACCAATAAGGCGATTTTCAATTGGGCACAATATATGGGTACCGATCACCAGTCCAGCGAGTACTATTATAGGTCAGTGAGGGTGCAGGATTGGGTCTGTCCGATAGTGGATTATAATAAGCTAAAATTGATTTATTGATTCTGTAAATCTTTGTTGGACTCGTAGGTTTACATTTTAGTACTTCAAGCGTTGTTAAGACAGCTCATCTAATATTAAAAATACAACTACGATATATTTTTATTTATATTGAAAACAGTTATTTTCATTGTCCTCTCGTTCAGCTTTCAATGATTACTTAAAACGATATTCAAAGAAAATTTGTGATTGAATTACTTTAGTCTGTGACAAAAGTTAAGAGGATAAAACTTTTGTTTCCAATGCAAAGCCGTTTGAACATAAGCCGGTAAAGTTTTGAATGATATTGATCGAGTAAAGTGAAACTTTTTTGATTAATCCTAAATCCCAATGCTAACTTTTCTTCGATGCCAAGCAATACGAACGAAATTATTTACTTCTACAGAAGCAGTCTTGGAAAACGTCACAAGGATTATATCTACATATACGTATAGGCAAAAAAAGAGTTACTTGGGTAGTGCTCATTACACTTATAAACATCTAGCCAGCCTACATAGCATGAATAGTTAAATTTTTTACCTTTTGTCGATGCCTTCACTCTCAGCATATCCATTCATGAGCTGATTTGGGGTCCATTTGATGACTAACCCTGCGGCTGTTTGATGAAGACTCAAATAACCCGCCATTGGTTCTTCTACGTCTTTCTATAACACAAGAAAAGAGTTCAAATCATCATCTGTCACGAATTTTCTTAAATCTCGGGTATCATACATGCATCTCAAGATGGGTTTGTTCTCCCCCGCGGTACGACACGAGTCGCCTGTAATGTGTGCCATAACCAATGAGCTTTAGAAAAGGTTCTTTCTAAGCAAAAGTGTTTCATCATATACTTCATCAACATTACCAGGTGAAAAAAGGTAAGATTTAACTGTTAAACAAAGAAATGCAAATTATAAACAACTTCATAGATCAAACAAAAAAAAAATTTATAAATCGACTAGTCCATGGGCTCTTCATATACATTGGTAATTTATATAATTGTGTCTAAATTATACAAACCAACAGAATGCCAGTGGAAATAACACAAAAGCGCGTTGTATTCTGCAAATGGCGACTGCGAGGCACAATTAAAGTAATTGATTTAGTAAAGTTCCCAAAGGACCAGGCCGACATGTTGGATACACAACAAGCGTCACATACTGTTCCGTGGTCACATAGCAAAGTTACTTTCTATTACTGAAAATGTTACTAATGACTGCTAACCAACATTGCCAGTAAACTACAGAAACGATCTTCAGACGACCTCTCTAATAGGCTTTCTTTCTTTATAGATTATGAGACCATGTCATTGAATGATATACCAACCACTCAACTGTATGCCTCGGGTCATATAACTTGGACCTAAAATATGCTCCATTAACACAGTACAAGGTTCTTGGATGTTTTTTGGAGAAAGTACGCGGTGCTACGGCATGGACATTAATCACATAATAATATATGTATGGGCATGGACAGAAATTTAAAAATGTATATAAGACTAAACTATGCCTAAAAGGCTATTATAAAATCTAAGAATATTTTGATGATAAACAAATTTGAAAAGGAGCTGTTCACTCAACTATGCTACTCAAGCAAACTATTGTATTTAGACTAAGTAGACTTAGCAAATGTTTGTCAAAAGACCAAAAGAAAATGCCCGCGAGTTTCTTGGCGGAGTCTTCTCAGGTCGGGGCCGCGTTTCGAACCGGTGGTGTTTTTTAATTTCATGTTTTGTAAGTTCCCTTTAAATAGTCTGTACAGAGTACCTAAATGATTTTTTACTTTGACTTTGAACGAGCTCAAGTTCACCAAGCATAGATTGTTACAAAGCAATCCGCGCACGCCGGAGTGCCTCATTTGTGTAGCGACTCAAATCCAAGATATGTGTCTCGAGAAGGTCTCTAGGAATGCCACTTAACAGTGATGGCAGTAGCTTTTAGTTCTATGCATAGGGCTAAGGGTTAGTGAGTACCTAATGGCTAAATTTGACTATGAGACGAATGTCTTCATAATGTCTCTGGTGCCAACGACTTAAACCGATGACAAGCTTTCTATAGTAGCCTCTCAGTGAACGAAATTCGAACCATTTTTCGTAATCATTTTCCATAATCAAAGCAACTCTTCATCTTCTTAAAGTCTAAGATCCCAAGCGGTGCGATCGCACCGCGAGTCTATTGTTTACCTATTGTGTCTATTATTTACTCACTTGACAGGTTAATTAATAAATTGAAGTAAATATACGGCAATAAAACAGTTTATATTACTTCATTTCTTAACCCACGCAAACATTCCAACAATAACAATTTGAATTCGTAACTTTGCTTTTAGAGAATTTCATTAATTTCCGACGAAAATATTTTATTCTGGCTACAGCGGCAACATATAAATTTCAGCAATAGCAAACTCTTATTAAATTATTCCAAAATATTAAGATGACAAAATAAAAGGCAAGAAGTTGATTAATAAATTAAGGAATAAAACTATTAGAAAGTAACTTGCAATAGCAAGCGTCGGTAGCTTAGTGGTTAAGGGGCCGGCCTCATGATCGATAGGTCCCGGGTTCGAATCCTGGCCATTACACTACCGACGTGAACCCACTCCTACAGAGCCGGACCGTGAGATTAGGGGGCTCATGGCTAATACCAGTTATGGGCCCACCTAATCCCTTGCGGGCCCGAGGGTGGTTATGTCGGATTCGATGTCGTAGTTGTCTTGACGTGGGTCGTAGCTTGTTGGAGGTGAGATTGTCTGAGGTTAGATTGACATATCTATCTAGACCCTAATTATGAATTTTTCGCATTATCGTCTATTTTTAGCTGGGGGCCCCTTGAATCCACGGGGCCCTGGGCTTAAGCCCATTAAGCCATATGGTAGATCCGGCCCTGCACTCCTGGCACAAGCAATTTAGCTTAGTTGGAGGGGCTAGAGGGAATTTTAATAATATTCTTTGTTATAAAAAAAGACGGGTTGCACTCCGGGAGTGCCGGCAGAAGTGAAAACTTTTCTTTCTTTCTTTATTCGTTATATACAGAGTAAAAGATAAAAAGAACATACCATTCCATACCATACCATGCCTATAATATAGAGCCAACCTATCACTAATTTTCTGTCAGAAGAAATTACCTAATAAATTACAAACAGAAAAACTAATCACAAAAAGTGTCAGAAGCCTAGGTTCGAAACCGGTACTATCTGAAACCATAAGGACTTACAGTCGAAGCGCTTCTTAGCGTACGTAGCAAAATAAACACTCTGCATCTAGGAATGTTGTATGACGTCATGTCATCCTACAAAGTCGTCGGTTACGGGTCAATGGTCAAGTGATTCTGACGCGCGAGTTTAACAATTTTTACCCATCCAAAGGAGCTAAAGAAGTTTTCACTTAAAAAAAAAATCCACGACGCAAATATCGGCCAGTTATGATTGGTTCCTTCCCAAGGGTCCAGTACGAACTCGTACCATATCGGACAAATTAAATAAACTTGTTGGTCAAAATAAGGAAAATAAATCAAAGGAAATATTACTCACCGGCTGTACACGGACGTTATTTTTTCCGTATAAAAGCGTTGCCGTCGAATTTTGGTGTAAGCTTTCAACGTAGTCTTTGGCACTTGATCCTCCTGATTTTCCGGTTCCTAAGGGCATTATTTTGACTAAATTGTATAGTATGCAAAATATTGTTTTATAAACAGAACAATATGAAATCATTACGAGTTCAATACTGGTGTTCAGACTGAAATTCAGATTCTGAATAGATTATAGTGTTTAAATTTAAGTAGAACAGTCGTCGTCACCCAGGCCGGAGCTTAAAACCTGTAACCAGTCCCTTTCTAGGCGAAATAATTTAACCAACCGAGCTTATCGGACCGTGGATTCCTTGTTCAACTTTAAATAAATTAGAAGACAATGTTTACCTGCAGTGACTGTGCTTCCGTCGTCTGATGACGCATTTAAACTTCTTTTGAAGTTGAGGATAGGCCTTCGCACTGAAGGCGGTGTTGTGGTACCGGCAGACATTCTGTGTCGTTGTACCTGTTTAAACAATGTAGTCTTAGTAAGATGCATGTATATATATTCAAAAGAGCATCGAAAGTTCGATATGTAGAGAAATTTTATACACGAACGATCAAGGACCAACAAACGATCAACAAGAAAATATGATCACTGTCAACTCCTTAAGTTTCAATAGAAAGTTTAATTATCATCCTCCAAGTCATTCTCTTCAATTAATTGTATAAGTCTATATAAATGCTGTCCATGATTGATGGACTAGGCTCGGGTACCTACAAGCTTTACTCTCGGAGTTGGCGCTTCATAGAAAGGAGGGGTAGGAAAGCAGACCTTGAACTTTAAAGTACAATCAAGGATTCACCCTGATTAGAAGCTCAAAAGATAAACAAAATGGAACAGTAAAATTTTAGACTTACTAATTCGTCAGCAGGAGGATCAGTCCAGAAGCAAGCAGGGGCTTTTGCCTTAGAATACTCTAGTGCACAAGGCCCAACGAGCAAAGAACTGAGGATGCTGCCGTAGTCAGGGTCTGCCACCAGTGCGTCCCGCTCGTAGTATCGGTTAGCGTTGTTCACCAGGTGTTCGATGATCTTCGCCAGCTGACGCTCAAATAATGCTATTCTGATCCAGAGGTATCTGCGGGCCGAACAAAGTTTCTCAGAGACTGTCTATTAAATAAATATTTTTTACGGTTGAAGTATAGCCATTCAAGTTATTTTCAAATGTTTTTCTGAATATAGCTATTTTTCTAGCCCGTTAAGAGAAATGTCTACTTTAATCATTAAGTAAAAATAAAAAAATCGGTTCTGCCACTGCCTTGAGAATTTCTAACTTTTGTTTGGTAACCAATACGTGTCTTCGAGGTATTCAGTGGTTCGATATTAAACTACAGTTATACATCACAACGTTGATCCACCACTTACATTACAGGACGTCCTGGGGGCCAAACTGTATAAATGTGAGTGTAAAGTTAAAATATTTACGTCAAGGGCAAACGATAGGTACTTCAGAAAAAGTAGAAAGCTCTAACAAGAGTGAAAAATTCTAAGAAACCCTCATTTAGTTTCTTCATACATTTTTCAGGGAGTATAACAATGTCTCAAACGTACGAGGGCGAACGGCATAAATCTTTAGACTTTCCAAGCGTGAAGGCACTCAAAGGCTAGTAATATATTTCCGTAGCTTCAGAAATTACAAAAAAAAAAATATGGATGAAGTATATTCTCGAGTACGGGCGGTTATTAAAGGTACTAAAAAAAATCAAAAGGACTTTAATATTGTTTCATATCCTCTCGTAGGAAACGAGGACAAAGAGTGGTCGGGCAGGTTTGAGTGGTGTAATAATAAAAGACGCATGAGGCATTGTATAATGTGACTTTATGGAACAAAAATAATGTGTTTGGTAAAGTCGTTTGGTATTTTGATTGAATAGGTCTCGTTTGTATATTTATTTATTTATTAAAAACTTTACAGTTATTTTACATAAATCATGGGTAAACTTTAGAATTACGTAGGACTCTAAGTCAGTAATGAAGTTTCTCGACAAGTAAAATATTACATGCACAACTTAACTACTAACGAGGTACTCTACACTTAATTTATGCAATCACTAGCTGACCCAGCGAACTTCGTGCCGCCAATATTTTTCCGCCCGCGTGGCGTCAGATCCCGTTCCCGCTGCACCCTCTACTATATTAAACATCATATAAACCTTCATCTTGAATCACTCCATCTATTAAGAAAACCGCATCAAAATCCGTTGCGTAGTTTTAAAGATTTCAGCACACAAAAGGAATAGGGACAGAGAAAGTGACTTTGTTTTATACTATGTAGTGATTAGTATTCCAGCTATATTATTTTACTATTGAAATTATCCAACATACCTTCACGGGGGTAAGTATGATTTTAAAGTACTAACCATTTTTTTTTTAAAAACACTTCTGCAAAAGTTAAAGACGTCGATATCGCTAAAATTATCATTGTAACAACTATTTAGGCGGGTGAGAATATTGAAAGTTTAAAGGAAATTTAATGTACCTGTCGTAGAGGTACACCGAATAACAGGTGAGACTGGTTTAGAACCCAAAGCTGTTGGTAAGGCGCTGTACACCCTGGGCCCTGATTCTGCTATTATCTTTTTCAAAACAAAGCCACTACAGTACCACAAACACTGTAACACATTTACCTTAATTCTTTACTTTTATACAGTTAAAGTCTAAAATTAAATGACAATCTTGAAGAGTGAATGAAAAATGTTATAAACTCTTTTTTTTGGACTTTAAAACTCAGTCATAAAATCTAAAATTTAATGACAGTGATTTTCTTATGACATGAAATTAGCAGAATCAGGGCCCTGGTTCTGCACCATCGATTGAGGTTGGATATATATATATATGTAACAATTTAAATGTATGTAGCGATCGCAAGTTGACTCATTAGCTATAAAAGAGATAGCCATGAAAATTGAACGAAACATTACGCTCGTTATGGTCAAGTTACGATCTGACATAAACGTATGATATTTTATGAGACCGTGAAAGCTATTTATTATTCAGATAAACCTAAAAGACTGAAGACAGTGATGTAATGGCAACTGCGTGTCTGCGATAACCAATCGCAATGCTTCGTTCTTTCGAAACGTTTACGATATGAATTCGAATGCTTTTCGTGCTCCGAGCAAAAATAATATTCGAATTCGTAACGCAAACGTGACCAGAGAACGTAGCAATTCGATTGGCCGCCTGCCTACGGTGAACCAATCGCAATGCTCCACTCCTTAGTTACGTTTACGTTACGAATTTGAATGTTATTCGTGCTCGGGGCACAGGGCACAGTGGTCTATTTATTTACTAACTATGACTGGCTGCCTGAAATTCTGGTCCCGTTCTCTTCACAGACAGAAATTCGCAGGATAAAAAGTAAAGCAAGTGCCCAATTATATTCGATCCATACTGTCTATCGTTGTACTTATTCAGATTTTTTCAGTCGTTCTGGTGTGAATCCAATTCGCCAAACTTTCGCTTTTATATTGGAAGAAAGATCTTTTTTACATCACGGATTTAATTAAAATAGTTGCAACCTCAGCATGACGTCATAAACATATCGACCAATTAAATCGCTGTAAAAGTGTCACATGGCTTGAGGTTTTTTTTCTTTTTAATTTATTTGCCAAATGTTGGGTCTTTTTTTTACGTGCGGGAAATCCCCACGGATATCCTCCCCTCCGAAGACGGAGGGGGAGGTTATGTCGGACTCGAACCGACTAAACCGCACGCCGTCTCTGGGTCGTAGTGCTAGGCCGAAGGTGAGGTTGTCATGCGACTCGTCCCACGATGCGCGCCGCTGCCGTGGCCTGCTTCTGCTAGGGTGACGGGCGGTTCCACCCGTCCCCCAGGCCCACGCTCATGGGGGGCGGAGGTCGGTCTGCGCCCTCCGACGCCCGAGCCGCCTTCGAGCGCGTGCAGCGATGTCAGCGTGTCTTTCTCGCTCATCGCGCCGCGCCCGCTCTGTTGTCTCCTTCGCGAGCATGACCTGCTCGCAGAAGGAGGCGCTGGCCGCCCACGCATCCGCGCAGCGGACCATCGCCGCAAGCAGGGTGGAGAGCGTGAGCACTCTCACCCCCAGGGCCGCCACAAGCTCCCGCCTCGGCGTCTCAAACGCCAGGCACTCGGTGAGCGTGTGCAGCCCCGAGTCCACGCTCGCGTCGCAGTGATGGCACTCGGGCGTTGGCTCTATGCCCATCAGATGTAGATACCGCCCGAAGCTACCGTGCCCGGTGATGATCTGCGTCTGACGGTACGAGAGGCTTCCGTGTGGCCTCTCCAGCCACTCCCCCATGATGGGTCTTACCGCCGCAATCACGGCATGCCCTAATGTTGGGTCTATCAGGAAAATAAATCGATATTTATTCCTGAATATTGTTCATAATAAATCGATATATATATTCCTGAATATTGTTCATATACTTGTGTTTTATTCATGAAGTGGCTGGCTGTCACTAAAGACGAGAGGCTTAGCTGAGTAATGGTATTTTGTTCAATAGAACTAAAGCCGCTTTCAGTCTATTTGTAACTTCTTACGTAACATAACTTATTTTTATTCGCTAAATCGCATTCTATTGATTTAAACTTTTTCAGAATGAGATAGTATATCGTGTCAATGTCAGTTGAAATTGTGTTATCACCATCATCATCTCTGTGTAAATCACGAGGAACTCATGGCGGAGTCCCGTGTTCGTCCGAATATTTACTGAAAGCTCCTTGTTTGGGTCAATTTATTTATTATTCAAAGCAGATAAAATACTCGTATATTCAACTAGTTATAAAATATATACAAAACTACATATGCTGGATGGGTTGGTTTAAAAGTGAAGGTATCTCCATAAATTCATACATTCATGGACCTTCACTTTAAACCATTTCCATCGACTTAGACGTTTTTTTATACAAATATCAGAAATACAATAAGGATCGTTTTGCTGACATTTGTGTAATTGGATATGTAACATAACATAAACTCACGCCTTTATCCCCGAAGGGGTAGACAGAGGTGCTAACACCCACATTTCGCCGGTTTATGTTTAGGTCCCAATGTAATAGGTGGCGAGTCTATTGCCATTAACTGGGCACTTATAAACCTGCGATAAATACACACATAACTTCGAAACGCATCGAAAAGTCATTGGTGTGTGCCATGGAAAACCTGGGATCGAACCCGAGACCTCGTCTCAACAGTCCATTATCACTAGGCTACCGCGGTTTATTTTTTGGATAATGTATATTCAATATTTTTCCTACCCTAACCAATTTGAATATTTAGCATGCAGAATGCTTTATAATTAAATTCAAATTGTATATTCCTACCAACGAATTAGAGTACTATTTAGTCAGGTATTTCAGTATCTAGTACTGTACAGGTTATAGTTTGGTCAAGAATGGTATTAAATTCACTTAAACAAATACTTATTCAGATTGCAAATTGCTGCACTGTTTTGTTCGGAAGTTAAACATTGTATTGAGGTGAACCTTTCAGCAGAATGTATTCCATGTTACGTACATGTTGCTCGAATAATTTAAACAGCGGGACCACTTACGATAAGTCGATAAAGAATTGCAGTTCGCTAACTGATAAGCCTCTCTAGAAAAGTGGCTATACGTTTAAAGAATAGAATAGATTGATCAATGTATGAGAGTGACATACGTTGACAACTGCCATTAATGTCATAAACGTCGAAATACGTGTCAATCCCATACATTCATTTCATTCTACAACACGCCAGCCAACGAATGGCCACTTGCCTAGGGGCTTAAGATATGCCGATAAAGAATAATGCAGTTCACTCACTGATAAGATTTTATATAGAAGACATAGTTTCTAAAGCACGAAAGTGGAATCAGACTTATTATTTCTAACCTTATTATAAAGAATACTGTTTCTTAGGCAAACACGACTATTTAATGATTTCCCAAAGGACGAATGTTATGCGTCCAAAACAAGACCAAAAATGAACAGCCCCTTATGTATCTGACTGTAAGTAAGTATTTATCTCTAGTATGGCTAGCTATACTGAAATTGAAGTCAGAAGGGATCTCCCACTCATATATATAAATCATAATGCGGGTTCGGGCAGAGAGACTTGCGTGTTCTAGAAAAGTATGGACGGTGAACAAACCTTTCCAGATGGTCACCTCTGACGTGTGTACGGTGAGACAATCAATAACATAATCGCAATCTAATATTGTCATCAGTGCCCCGAGCACGACAACTTTTAGAATTCGTAACGAAAATGTATCAAAAGAACGGAGCATTGCGATTGGTTCACAAAAGGCAGGCAGCCAATCGCAATGTTTCGTAATCACATCATAAACGAATTGAGAGAACGAAGCAATGCGATTGGCCGCCTGCCTACTGTGAACCCGCGTGTATGTAAAGCCGGCCAATTGCAATGCTCCGTTCTCCTAATACGTTTACGTCGTTCGACTGTGTAATCATCCTCTCCATGGGTCCATATTGACTCACCTGAAGTTCTTTATCCGAAATTGTTCTTCCTAACGATTTGTAATCCGAATGATCACTCCTCCTAAAATTTTTCATCCTAAAGTTTTTATTCATACTATTTGTAGTGCTACCGTCGATGTTCATAACACTCATTGTTCCGAAAATTGTTATCAATAAAATCGTTAACATACAATATTAAAGCTCCTACTGTTTTTTATCCTAACGTTTTTATCCACATAATTACCATAATATTGTCACTCATACTTAGAAAGAAACATTTATCTACCAAATGTAATAAAAATATATGTCCGTAGAATTATATTTTTAAACCCCTTCATAATGTGATTTTGTAAACTAAACAATTGATGCGTCTACAAGGTCGACGGAGCCCCGCTACGCGGGGCTCCTACTTCTGGGTGGTTAATAAAAAAATAACCTAACCTAATCTATCCGAGTCGGGGTGTTAACTATATTGTAAATGTTACAGTTAAAAATAAATGTGATTTGAAACATTATAAAGGTGGTTTAATATTCTTTAAAAAATAATTCTACAGTTTGAAAAGGTATGACTTTCAATAATAGTGTAAAAGATGGTTATGTTGACAAAATATAGGAAAAGAAATAATAGTATAATAGATGTTTATTGCTACCGACATTATGAAGTTGAATGATTCGGAATTAAAACATTAGAGACAGAGTAGTTAGGAATTGTGATTGTTAGGATGAAAAATGTTAGGAAGAACATTTTCGGAGTTCCAATTTTCGGAGTTGAAAATTTAGGTGAACTTTGGCGCACCCCCTCTCCATATATGTACTTAACTTACTCACAAGGCTTATCCTAACCTATACGCGGGTGCGCATTGCCTTATATAACTTTTCAACTCCTATCATCGGAGGTCCGAAAATGTTTCTCATACCATTTAAAATTATAATGATCATTTTTTTTTATTTAAACGAAATATTAAAAAACATAATCATTTAAATTCATAATATCACAAATTATACACTAAGTTTTTACTAATATTTGTTTTAATATATTTGTTTATACTAATGATCGAAAATCATAATCATTCGAATAAATAACTTCAATATTTATAAATGTGCATTATTCTAATATTTGTTTTTTATAAATTTCTTAATCATAATTGCTACCAGAAACGAGATGCTACCAGCCTCTCTAGACAAGTGGCAATTCGCTAGCCGGCGTTTGATGGAATAGAATGACGAATGTACCTATAGGATTTGCCGTATTTGACATACGTTAACGACTGTCCCAAATTTCATGATTCTAATGTCTTCGTCTTAAGACCTGGATAAAAAAATCCAGGCATCGGATCGATGAGGTCCTTTCATATTTCATTTACATTAACGTTTCTCAAACAATCCTACCAATTTTCAACTGGGTGCGGATTATTGTAGCTTCGGAAGTGTAGATTGCCCGGGGTATATCGTTGTTTGTCAGGACAAGGTTTATTATCAACGAAAATTTCGGAAGAACCATATAAATAGTCCATAACCGGGTGAAGCCGAACAGCTAGTCCCTAATAAATATTGGTTAAGGACAGGAAGATTATAATTACTTATATTTATGGACAGTGTACAATACTGCATTGGATCTAGGCTGATGAGTTAGATAGGTATATTTTGAGTAAATAGATAACTAGACAAAAAAATATAATTATAAATACCAGTTATAAATAACTGACAACCCATATCAACATGTTGTCGTATCGTGTTATGACAGTATAATACCCTATTTACTTAAAGAATACCTTTGCTTCTAAAGGAAGCTTACATAAATGCCTGATAACCTAAAGAATACAGAGAGTACAATAGGTTGTTTAATGGACCTATTCAGGCTGTATCAACCTGAATAACTGTCAGGTTTTGACTTAGATCTTGTAAGTAGGTATAGAGTATATTACTGCGTAAACATTCCAGAACAAAACCGTCAGAACAAGGCCGTTGAGCTTAATTGTAACAATTATCGATTGCTTGCTACGAGCCCTGTTCTATTTACATATGTTTTGTATGACATTGATGTTCGAACCGTGACGCATGTCACTGTTGTTTACTTACCTGAATACCTATTGGATGAAAAGACACATTTTGATAACATACCTGCTTATTGTGGATACCTAATAGGTCAATATGTATGGGCCCAGACAGCGTAGCTGGCCCCTAACACGGAAAAGAAAACCTACATCAGGACCTCGTCCGAGAATCGGCAGGTACCCCAGTATGCATGTAAAGTTGATTTAATCTCTGAAAACCTTAGTGAAGACTGGACTGAAGGATCTCTTATTCCTACGTGTATTATCTTAAACAACATACCTTGAAGGTTGTGCCAAAATTCTCCCTAAAACTTAACGATGAAGAAAACATCGGCTAATCTACACTGTGTTTGTGAGGTGGACTATAATCTCAGTCTCTTAAGTTTCTCTCACATCTCACATTTACTAACAGCTAATATTATTGCAGCTGATGGAAAGTTGCCTTATAGGCAAAATAACAATGCTAAATTGTTGTGTACCTACGTTAAGTAAACTTCCTTATTTGTAAAACTCATTACGGTTCCAGACAGCAGGGAACTAATGGATAAGCGAGAACCGGCATCCTGTCATTAGGCATTATTAGATTTAGCAAAGTCAGTACTTGTATACGTTAATATTTTAGACTGACTAATAGCTGCCAATAGTAACTGAAAGTTTGTAAATTTAAATACATAGTACTCACAATAGAATCAAGTATGGGTTATTTTTATTTCACTAGCTACATCTTGCCTATATTAACGAACCACAGTTATGTTATATCACGGGGGTCTACCATTATACCTAATGCCTTCTAGTAATCGTTCGTACCAAATGTTCCAACCAACGGCAGTTCAAACGTGAAACTAATCGATATTTTGCTTCATTTTTTAAAGGAAAACGCAACGCAGGAAGGTCGCTTTGTTATGCGAGACTCAGACCCCTGTAGTGAGCCATACTCTACTGTTGCTTAGAGGGGCAGGAACTGTTACCACACTTATGCAATACGAACCTTATACCCTAGCTATACGCTACTTTCTGGTCACTCGGAACTCGCAGTCACTGGTGTCCATAAGAAGGTTGAAGCATTCTATTTCACTGTGCATAATAGGATAATTAGAAGCCTCGCTACAACAAAGACGGTGGCCTACAGACTCATTTAACATCCTATTTTAATTAGCTAATTATCTTCATGGTCTCTTTACAAATATTTTGTAAGGCTTCATTATTCAAAATCTTACAGGGAAGTAATTTACCGAGACGGACCTGAAGGATAGCCATTCATAACGAGAACAGTAGGTAGGGATAGTTTGTTGTTATTAAATTAATGAATAATGAATATGCTTCTGGTTACGTTAAGTTTAATTCACGGAACTAATGGTATCTCAGAAATAATATTACTACTTGGGTACCATTTCATGAGGATTCGGGTAATCTCACCAAGCTCTTTAAGATCGAACCCTACGGTGCACCTGCTGATTGATTGATTAAGCTCTGACTCGGCATTGAAAGATCGGCCCTGAGAGGATAGAACGCCGTAGGTAGGACTATCCCAACTGAAACGGTGTACCTACTAAACAATGGTTCTGTAAGGATATTGGTAGTGCCCAATACACCTTGCCTGTTTGAAAATCAAAACATTGTCGAGCTGCATTTCTTAGCATCTTTTAAAGCAAATTTCAAAGCATATAATATGCTTACTATTCCTATTATATATACTATTAGATTGGAATAAGAGAACATTCAAGTCCCTTACAGGACTTAACTGCTTGCGGGTTCACTATTTCTGTCTAAATCGATGTTAGCATTTGTACATAACCTTGAGCCCATCGATTACTTACAAAGCGATCAAAACAAAAGCAGATTTCACGAGTATACGAGATACGGCAAATATTAACTTCGTGATAGTCTGCCGTGCAAGCTGAATTGTATTTTATTTTATGATTGAAAGAGTCGTTATTTGTTGTGTTGCTCTCTCTAAATAATTATTATGTATGAAAACTATTGTTTTGTTCTCGGATTCATATTATTTTGGCTAATAATATTTTTAATAAAGATGTGAAGTAAATGATAATCTAGTCGTAATATTGTTCACGGACTATTTTGATAAAATATTACTTATTGAAATACGAAGCGAATATTATCAACTTATTGAAAGGAATATAAGATGTACTTTTACAGGAGTGCCTGTCTATTAGTAATAAGTATACCTACATAGTAGCTAAATCAATTTTCAAAGCATTACGAGTAGCAAAGCATAGTGAGAGAGTCGGTAGATGGCTCCCACCGTCGCTTTAAGACGAATATATAGGAAATTTTGGATGGCTTCAGACGGGGTTCAGTAGCTCAGTGGTCAGATCATTCTAGCAAGGGAAAGATTGCGGGTTCGAATCCAGCCTGAACCGATTCAATGTTTCCTGTCTTAATAGTACTAGATAGTAGTTATTGATTTAGATCGAGCTTTTAGCGCGTCGTTAGTTTTATCCCTGAATCATAAATCTATCGTGCCTCCTTCAAACTAATATTCCAACCTACAGACTGGATGTAACTAAGTTACGTACTAATTGATATATCTATTTAGTTCCACCAACTAACTTAATTACATGCCACTCTTCTAACACGATTTCCTTCTAACTTTAATGTAGACTGCCTGGGAGAATTACGACCTAAAGTGTGTGTATGTTTTCTTCAGAAAAATATCTTGGTATTCTGTTTCAATTTACTTTGGTTCAATTGTTGTGAACGTAGAAGGCGTAGGCTGAAGGATATGCATGACCGCTAAACAAGGTAGGAATTGAGAGAAGTTTATACAAGTGTGTAAAGTTGGTGATTACCGCTGATGCGATATCTAAAGAGAGCCGAAGACGGTAATCAACAAAACACACGTGTATCATACGACGGTTTTCAATTCACTTTTGAATAATGTGATATAAAATAGATATTTACCCTTGCAGTATACAGATAGTAAACATTCCATAAGGTTAAGGTTCACATCAATCAAATCATATATCGGACGTTGTACAGTATATGTGTATATATCGGACGGTGTACTAGGTACATGAATCGTTTTCTCTCAACTAGTACTTGTAGACATTTTAATTAATAAAGAACTTTAATTTCAACGGTTATGGTACAAACGAATTGCGACACTTTTTGGTACTGATGGACTGTCGGAAACAATTAAGTAGTTTTTCGCATGCGGCCAAAGAGTAAACGAATGAGGCTTATTTTTTTTTATTTCTTATACAAAATGGTAAATATACTTAAAGTTTTAAACAGAGAGAAAACAAAAGTTATACTTATTTGAGTGAAAGTTTTGTTCATTATACACGTACAAAATGAAAATTTCCATCTAAATACGAAGTTGCATGAAATGAACAAGCAATAGGTAGGTATATTCATTTATTTATTCTTTAGAACATGATCTTTTTGTATCGATTTTTTATAAGAATAATGCAACTCAACCAATAAAATTAAAAAAAAAATCTATTATCCCACTCGTGAAATAATAACGATCAAAAACCACAGTTTGATAATAGGTATCATTATGTGCCTAATTGCGGTGAGATCAGAGCCATGTTATGAGCTAGTACATTGAAAACTCTTTTATCTATAATATAAAAATGAATCGCTAAATGTGTTGCTAAGCGCAAATCTCGAAAACAGCTGAACTGATTTCGCTAATTCTTTTTTATTAATATTCCTTGCAGCACGAGGATGGCTTTTACACAGAGAAAAAAATATAAAAAATGACCTGAAAATGTCTAAAACGATACTTTTATATACTCCCATACAAAAGATACAAACGTAAACTTAAATTTGAAAGAATTTAAATTTTAACACCATATCTTAAAGTTCAAGTTTTAGTATGGAGGTTCCAGAAAGGCAAAACAACGGAATGTCACATAATGGCTTAGGGATGCTACTGGGCTGAAGTATGCCACGGGCGAAGCCGAGGCTAGCTAGCTAGTATTCTTATACTATTTTGATTAAGAAAAGAAATCTTATCTAAAAATGAACTTTTATCAAAACTTTTGATCTAATACTTGAGAAAGTGAAAACTCCATTCAGATTTGGTTTTCTTTTCTTTTTTTTTCTTTATACTGCCCTGCCACCAAATTAAGGTGGCAATCAAACACACGGCCCACGATTTCATAAAAATTGGTTCAATTTTCTTTTATGGAAACAGTCCGGTTTTCATTGGAGCAAAAGTTTTACTGAGCCTTGTATTTCTTAAACATTGAATGATTTATCAGTAGCTATTTTTAACGGTATCTGTAATGGATTATATATTTAAATCAAATCATACCTAGGAGGATGAATCAGGGCTATATGTAAGTTCTTTGAAAGCATTTGAAATGTAGGCAGGCAAGTAATTGTAAATTACTAGAATTTTAAGGAGTTCATTAGTCACGTGGTATTGTGTATATATATATATATATATATATATATAGGATACGTCAATTTGACTTCACCTCGCCTGATGGTAAGCTGAAGGCAAAGTCTCAGGAAAGAGGGTCACCATTTCATACACGTACCATGTTAACAAAAGAGGATTGCCGTCGCAGCACCGCGTGACACCCACCGGTCCCACTAGTGCTGCGACCAAAAATACTCCCTGCCCAGCTATGCACTTACTGAGCCCTGAACGCAATCAACCGAGATCGGATTACTATGAAGGGTTTTTCGTAAACGTGCACGGTGGTACAGTCAGCATCATTAAAATGTTGCTAACAAAAGTACTCAAAATAATCCAAATACCAAAATTCCAATTTTATATTGGTTATAAGAGTACTCAAATAGTTGTAAGTGTCCAGAGTGGTCCAACTATCTTAACAATCGGTCTTCCAGAATTATGTCAGTTAGTAGAGTATTCTTATTCATATACACAATCACGCCGGTCGATGGTATCCAGTCAAGTATAATTTCAAAAAATCTAGACATTGTCATTTAATAGCATTTTGTATCCTTTTCTTACTTGTAAAGTCATCCCTTTCACACAATGCCGGGATGATAAGGGATGGGTATATGAGTAAGAAAAAGAGATACAAAATGTGTCAATTGACAATGTCTTTTATATTTTTTTTAAGTTGACAGTTGAATAAGCCATGAACTATCAACTTGCGTTAGTGAGAAAAGTATGAATGTCTAGATTTTTTGAAATTCTACTTGTCTGGATACCATCGACCGGCGTGATTGTGTATATGAATATGAATACTCTGCTAACTGACATAATTCTGGAAGACCGATTGATAAGATAGTTGGACCACTCTGGACACTTACAACTATTTGAGTACTCTAAGAACTAATATAAAATTGGAATTTTGGTATTTGGATTATTTTGACTACTTTTGTTAGCAACATTTTAATGATGCTGACTGTACCCACCCGGCCGAAATTTGTGACAAATTTCTAACACCTTAATTACTATTCAATTAACGTGGCAATTAATAGGTATTCAAGGTATTAATTAGTATTAATAAGTATTCAAGTTCTGGATGTAAGTAATCGGATTGAATTGGGATTGACCTTGGCCCACTATCGGAATAGCAATTTAGCCGCTAAGCGTTAGGAAAACATATGTACCTACCCAGGTAAAACGAGGAGACACGCCCTACAACTACTACAATATTAGGAAAGAACCTTTTTTTTATGCCACTTAGGAGGCAGACAAGCACACGGCCCACCTGATGGGAAGTGGTTACCGTGGCCGATGGACGTTTGCAACACCAGGGGCATCACAATCGTGCTACCGACCCTGTAGATACCTTCTAATACCCTTCTTGAAGAACCCTATTTTGTAGTCGCTTGGGAAACCGAGGCAGAAAGTTCATTCCACAACCTGAGCGGGCGTGGGATGAAGTTCCTTTCAAAACGCACGGTGCGCACCATTTCCGGTCGCAGTGTGTGAGGATGAATTCCCAGCCTATGGCGAGTGGTGCGTTGATAGAGTGCAGCGGTGGGCATAATGTCAAACAATTCATCTGAGCACAAACCATTGTATAGGCGGTAGAACACACACAGCGAGGCAAAGTCATACATTAAAGAGGATACAAATAAAACATAGATATAGATATATACATGTTTCCATAGTCCCCAACGATTAGAATCAGCAGTTTTATGTTTATCATTTTCTAAAAGATACTTTTTTTATATAGATATACTGAAATAACATCGTTCAACTTTATGAGCGTAAACCTATAAAAGTTTACGTCATAATATAATCTTCCTAAAGAAATAAGCTTTGCGATCATGAAAACATTATGAATCCTCTCCTTATTGAATATAAGAGAAGAAACATTATGTTTTGAATTCAATTTTCAATTTTTGTATGAGATGTTCTAAGCAGAAGTTTATTAGAACATATTTAAGTACCTACTTACTTCGCAAACTTTGTCTTTAAATAAATACGTATCAGCAAGGAAAAACAACAGAAGAGCAGGCAGAAGCACTACCTAAGGTAGTTAGTGCTTCTCACTGGTTTCTCAAAGGGGTCCCGTATTTTTGAACCCTTATAGATTCAACCTGTGAAATTCATTTTCAATCATATTCGACTCCTAGAAAGTCCTAATTCTCAGAAAATTTAGAGTTAAAATAAGAAGTTGAAGCTGTGTCCCCATCTAACTAACGGTTGGTAGGTAACTAAGGCTGTCTCGAATGTTAGTGGCGGGGCGGTGTCGTCGTGATTACTCGCGATTCGCGAAAGTTCGCTGCGAGAGTATTTAAAGCGAGTTACTTTCTGCGGCAAGCATAGCAGTATGTATCTAGCAGTTCAGTGGATAGTGACGGTTTTAAAATAGTAATTGGAAGGTGGAAACTTGAAAAGTGAAGTACTAAATAGTTTGATAGTGTGGTGAAGCGCTGAATAGTGTTGTATTCATATAGTATCCGTTTTGATCAACTGTTTCGTGTCATGCGTGAGGTCCATGGAGAAGGAAATGATATTCTGTCCTCCGTGGTGAGGTCATAACAAGACGGTCTGCTTCTGTTTTATCGTAAAGTGTCGCCCGCTGAATAGATATGCTGAATAGTGTTATCGGCAACTCACAACTTGTTAAATATTTTCAAGAATGTAGAGAACTATAGACAGCTATTTTCGAGCCACACCGGTGGCACACTAAAAAACAGAAAGAAGAATGTGAAGCTGGACCATCCGTTCATCATAATAAACCACACGTGCTAAATACAGATTCTGGGTCGTCTAGTCTGAAATTATCTGATAAAGGAGAACGGCACTATGATAAACAATGGGAACAGAAATACAGTTGGCTAGTTTACGATACCGAAAGTGGAGGTGCATTTTGTAAACTATGCCAAATTTTTATGAAAAATGAGCCAAAAGTTTTGCAGAAGACAGGTGGGTGTTCATAACAGTTCAATTCAAATCATTCAGAAAGGCTTTAGGAAAGGACGGAAAATTACAGAAGCATGAGCATGCATCAGCACATACTATAAGTGTAGGAATGAAAAATCTCAGAAGACAGGCCATGAAAAAATCCATTCATGCTCAAATTATTCAACAGAGTGAGAGTGAGAAAGAGTGAGAAAGAGTTGAATAGGAAGGGCTTAAAAATACTTTTGAGAGGTTTGTATTTTTTAATAAAGGAAGAAGTAGCTCACACTACTAAATACGAGAGTTTGATTGATAGTATTCTTGACAAAATGAATGACGAATTTAAAACATGGAGACATGCGCTAAGTGAGCGGTCTAATTATAGTAGTAAGGAAACAGCTTGTGAACTACTAGAATGTATGGGTGAAGTTTTAAGAGATGAGATGAAGAAAACATTAATAAACAAGAAGTTCTCCGTTTTAGTACGTTAAAGTACTTCTTTAAGAAACGAAATGGAGCTAAGTATGATGTTCAGAGTAATGTAAGATAAAGCCCCTGTGGACAAGTTCTCCGCAATTGTCAAAATCCCCGATGGAAAAGCAGAAACTATCGAAAATGCTATTGACAAGGAACTCACTGCTCTTAATTTGGATTACAACAATATTATTGCTTTCGGATTTGATGGTGCTTCGAATATGGCTGGAAACGTTGGTGGTGTGAGAAGAAAACTCAAAGAAGTTGTTTACTTTATAGTACATATATTGGCCCTTGCAGTAGCTTAATGCAGAAATAAAAATAAAAAGGTTAAGGGTTTTTTCATGTTTTAAAAGACATATACAAGCTGTTTAGCAAGTCCTCTAAAAAGGAAAATATCCGACATGAAATTCAAGCAGTGATTAACGATCCTATTCTTAAGATTCCACAATGTATTGAAGTAAGATGGTTATCACACTGCAGGATAGTAAATGCTGTTTTTAGGACCCTCAAGTCAATTATAATGGCTTGTGAACATATTCACAAAAAAGGCGCAATAAGAAATGAGAGTTTCAGCCTCACCTGTCACGTAATGAATGAACTTCTCAGTGCACTTTCATAACTCAGCAATGTTTTGCAAAAGAAAGACTTGTGTTTCACCAAAGTAATTTCTCTAATTACCACCACAAAATTTCACTTGTAGGATATAACAAAGCAGTGCGAAAATGTCAATAGCCCTCTGCAAATGAAACTTCAGCTGGAAATTGAGAAATTTAAATCTGAAGTGCACCTGGTCGCTGATGAAAATGTAACTGTAACATTTAAAGGGATTAAGACGTATCGTGAAACCGTTATTAATGAACTTTTTTTTTTAAAGAGTGGCTTTTGCGGAAATTCACGACAACTTCGCCATTGTCATGTGTCAGAAAGACAAACTGTCAAATGATAAACAAATTAATATCGATAACGGAGCCAAAGGAATTATTTATTATTTACTCCACCCCAGATCTCATAACCGCCCCCATGGAGAATTTTGTCTGAAAAAAAAACTGGTAGTGTGGTAGTTATTATTCATATAAGTAAGGAAAGATCCAGCTCAGAATTCTTGCCATCAATTGATAACTGTAGTGTCGAAATTTCGATAAATAGCATCCCATTTGTTCATGACGTCACGATCAACTTCGATATGATAAATGGAGGCATGCCCTTATCGCTCTTGTGGCCTTGGGATTCATACCCAAGATAAATTAAGTACATTGTTATTCATAAATGTTTATAGACTCTGCATATTTGGTAAATCGTGTTTAGTTAGGTGTCTACTTCTGGTTAATAAGTTTTGAAAACAATTATTTAGGTGTGTTATCTTAAATTGTATTTTTTATAGATAGTTATGTCATCATCCTCAATGTTACTGCATTGGATGCTTTCATCCCGAGGCCGGGGTCCGTTCTTTATTTCATTTTGGTCTGTTTCAGGAGAGACTGCCGTATATTCATTACCTATAATCATCCAAACTCGAGAGGAAAGTGGCGCTAGAGCTTCGTCCGTCGGTAGACAGATAGCAGAATGATTAGATTGGCTGGGGTTCCTAAGATGTCAAGATATAGAGATAGATAATAAGATCCATCTTCAAAAATGATAAGACCCCATAAATAAATGGTTGTATGGGATTTAAAACTACTGTTTAGTTTCTATTACAAAATATTTTATTAAGAGGGCAAATTCATATTAATACCTATAGCTAACGCATAGTAGATGTAAAACGTTATTCTTAAAAAATAACACTTACTATGATTTACGTGGGACCGAATACAGATTGGTGAAATGTGGGTGTTAATTCAGCTCTGCCTAACCCTCCGGAGATAAAGGCGTGATTTTATGTATGTATACAATAGCATTGAACGGGTCGAAAAAGAACTCATTAAAAAATAATTGCATTGAAAACCTATTGTTTACACAGTTTACAAGATTGTACAAAATTCCATCGACAACATCTAATCATTTGTTAATCAATGATAATGATTATAGGGCATACCTCCATTTATCATATCGAAGTTGATTGTGACGTCATGATCAAATGGGACGCTATATATCGATATTTTCAAATTCAAATCAGGCCGACTCATTTTACGCCAGTGCAGATAACGTCAAAAATGATGAAAATGGGAAAATAATTAATAACAGCATGAGACCTGGTGAAAATGAAAAAAAAAAGGTTAAAACACTGGGAAAAGTAAATTAAACTTGTTATGAATTACGAGGCTGAAATGGCATGCATTTTATGGGTGAAAAATGGTGTTCCAAGATTTGCAGCGAAACTAAACCTCCTATCAAAAAAAGTTACATACTAAGTCGCTGTAAATCGTGAAACACCATTTTTCACTCTTTAAATGCACGCCATTTCAGCTCTGAACTTCATAGCGAGCTTAGTTTAATTTTTTCAGTGTTTAAACCATATTTTCTTCCATTTTCAACAGGTCTCATGCTGTTAATCATTAATTCCCTAAATATTTTATCTGCACTGGCTTATTTTTCATACAATCATAGCAAGGAAAATTATATAGTGTCCAAAATCTGTACTACGAGTATCCCTACTAGGATGAATTCATTCATTAGAAATGTTGTATTCTGGTTTCCTACACCGCAACACAGCGCTTTTATTAATGGCATTCATTTAAATGAATAACTGATGGCAATTTATCTGTACGTGAGCGATGCCCTGTGATCTAACGATCCAAGGAATATAATGTAAAAAGTGTTTTTTATGAGGGTAAATAATCTACGACATATAACACAACTACAACACTCTAAATAAGTAGTAGGTATGTAGATAAAATGTTAACCTAGAAAGTGGTCATTTATGCATCATTTTTGCAAGCTACAATATCGGCATATCACGCACGTAATGCAAGATTAAAAAGGAGAAACTATCCACATAATATTGGTGTTCCACAAGATTTCATTAATGTGCAGTGAATTGTTAAATTAAGGGGACAACACACCAAACTAGCAAGCATGTAGTTAATTGCCAAATAAAATGCTTCTTGAGAAGAGATATCAAGAAACATTAATTTGCTGGGGCAATTAGTAGTGTGCTTGCTGCTTCTTTCTTCAGTGTGCGCCCACACTTCCATGATATAGATGCTGACATTTAAATCACACAACAGTTCCATCCTAAAATATCCTATAAGGCTAAAAACCGCACCCCGAAATTGAAAAGGCTCATAATATGCTTATTTATACACTAAACAGATATGAGTGTAAAATAAAAATTATTTTTAAAAGGACTTACCTGGATTGTGGTGGTGCTTGCGACAATGAAGAACCAGACCCCCGTTTGCAGAGCGGAGGTCTTGGCACCGAGGGTCGACGCTCAACTCCTGACGCGGAGCGTGTAGCTGGGGCTCCTTCTGCTGCCAACACTCGCGCAGAAACGAGAGCAGCTTCGGGACAGTGCTGGAACAAGCACCGGAATTAATATTTGTCTTCTTCCCAACCCTTTTGGTGTCGGTGGGAAACTCCTCGGGAACCACATCAACCGGGTTAGCCCGTGAGGTAGTTATGTCGGACTTTAGCGACCTGTATACCCCAGGAAGGAAAGTAATCTAAATATTTATTTTATCTATTGCCTCGCAAGCTTGATTTTAATCTACGGTTTCAACAGCGAAATTACAGGCAGAAACTGAGCATCAGGTTGTAAATAATAATTAATTTTAAGCCGTCAAAGTACAGATCCTCTCTTAGAGTTTCACAATTAGTGAATAAACTAACAGGTACGTAAACGAGCTCTACTAATTAAAATCTAAAGCGTCTGAACTCAAGAAAATAATTATTTGAATTTGTATAATATACTTGGTTCGCTTTATTAGTTGAAATTGTACAATTCTCTTAAGGCGCCCACTCACTAACAGTCCGCCTGCAGTTCCTGATCTGTCCGGCGACCTGCAGTCCTAAGCCGATAGCGCCCACACACTAAAGCGATTTTAGCCTGCCGGCAATTCCCTGTTGTCAGTTTTGCGACCACACACTAGCAGTTGTGACTGTTGTGAGTCGTCAGTTTTAGGTCGTACGATCGCCTGCCGGTAATGGTCTAATATCAGTTACATAGAGAGTACGAAACAGTGCAAGCGATTTTCGACCTTATTGACATTTTCTTAATTACATGTTTTTTCGCATAAATAAATGCTGCTGATCACGAATATAAGAAAAAAAACTAGATTTGTTGTGATGTCAATAAGGTTGAAAATGGCTTGCACTACGTTATTCTTATATAAGTATGTGCTAATCATTGTGAGAAATAGGTGTTAGCTATTTTGAACCTTATGGACTATGTGCATAAGAAATATAGACGAGTATGTACAAAAAAGAGATAAAATCTTAGTAAAAACTGACACGAAACGTCGATCGACAGGCCCGTTGTGCTCTTTCGCCCTGACGGCCTAGGACTGTCCGGCTTAGAACAGTCCGGAATCGTTCGGCGGCCACACACTATCGGATCGTAGTAGTCGTCAGTCCAAAATCGTTAACGAAACTGTTAGTGTGTGGGTTATTGCGATTAACTGACAGATTTATATCGTCCGGCCGTCGTCCGGTAAACTGTTAGTGAGTGGGCGCCTTTATACTTAGGTACTTTAAATCAAGAAAAATTTAAAAACATGTTAAAGTGCTTCTCGTTTGACAAAAGTCAGCTTATTTTGAGAGTGACTGTTGTATGACCTATCATCACCGATAGGGGTTCTGGCTTTTTTTAATATTTGACACATCTATTTGACTTCACCTCGCCTGATGGTAAGCTGAAGGCAAAAATCTCAGGAACGAGCATCACCATTACATACACGTACCATGTTAAAAATGATGGTACTCGGCTTGACGGCCTCATCAGATGCTTTTTCACGCCCTGCTTAAAGGCGCTTAAAGGATTGTAAGAAGGAGGAAACACGTGAGCTGGCAAGTAGTTCCAGGTCTTAATGGTGCGACAAAGAAAAAAGTCGCCGAACCGCTTGGTACTTGAAGGAATATTCGGCACCGTATACGAGGGACATCTAAGCCCTGCTCGTGTTGTCCTGTGTAGGAAAAGAGAGGGCGGGACCAATTGCAAAAGCTCATCAGAACATTCAACATGGTAGAGACGGTAAAATACTGCCAAGGAAGCAACATCTCTACGTATCTGCAGAGGTTCGAGGGTGCTCGTAACCTTGGGATTCCCAACCTTCGCTGCAACCTGTCGAAAGCATCTAATAAGTACTTTGCGGAGCCTTCCCAGAGATGTGAGCAGTATTCCACGCAGGACCGAATTTGTGTCTTGTGCTGCTCCGGCGTTAAAAATCGTCTCACTCTGTTCAGGACTCCGAGTATACGCGACGCTGTTTTGATGATACTCTCGATGTAGTTTTTGTTATTCAGTTTGTAGCGAACATCCATACCGAGGATATTGAGGTTGCCCTGCAGTGGCAGTGGCGTGCTCTGAAGAGTGGGAAGGGGAAGGAAAGAAGATACCTTTGCTGTAAACGCACATGTGTGCGTCTTCTTAGCATTGAACTCGACCAAGTTCTTAGAGCCCCATTGGGAAATGTTGTTCAGGATCCGGTCAAGCTTAGTGACAAAAAGCTGCCTTTTATCCGCGATATTACACTGCTCATCCACAGGACGTCCATGATAACTCCAGTGCAAGATGCGATCGTCTGCATAGCAATGAAGACTGTCAGCAGACAGCATGTCATGGATATGCAGGCTTGCAGGTGAGATAATTTATGGCCAAAATAAATTACAAATTTTAAGTAGTCGTACTAGGTAGATAGTTCGAAAGTTTAGAAGTCATGGCTCGATATTGGGCCCTCTATCACTAGGTTAATGGATTACAAAGTACTTAGGTACAAGTTTGAAGTGCATACATACTTCTTAACTTACTAAGTACTTGATTAATAACAGTAGACATAATTTTAAACTTAGATTAGGCAATGGATTAAACGAGGTACTTCACAATCCATTTATCAGTATATAGTGTTAAACCAATAGCATTTAACTTTCAAAGCACTTTTAAGTGGTCTGGTGGCTAGTGCAGACTATTTATAAGATTACCGTAATATTTATAGCATCTAGAGTTCAATACGTAAGAAACTAGTGCCGTAGAAAAGCCTAAAAATTTGCTCACTTTACAGGATTCATAAGACTTCTTCTCTCATTTCAAAGCATCTTATACCTGCAAGTAACTTCAGCTACGTAAGTTTATTAATAACGAAGTAGGTTCCCCGCAGTTTCTCAAGGAGATGAAGTACAGTCTGCTTGCTAGATAGAAAAGACTTGAACTACTATCCTTCTTGTACCCTTCTCGCACTTTTCTAAGAAACACTATTATCCTCCAGCTCACAAAATGTCGTGTACAACATATTGTATCATTGATAAAAGTGAAGATATAGATCTAAAAGTTATAACAGGTAAATAGTTAAAACGCGGAAGACATTTTCTGCATTTATAATAAAAATATATGACTAATAAAGAACCAAATCAAAAACTAAACCATAAAAATAAATCATGAATTTCATCACAATTGAAGGTGAGGACCCTTAACCATCTGTTTAATTAAACACTGTTACGCTAGTACTATTATCTATTCTGTGACACTGTGTTAACAAATTGCAAGTGCTGTTTATCTTGCTACTATTATAAATGTGAAAGTAGCTGGGCCAATGTTAACACGCTTTTTACTACAGAGAGCAGGTGTTGTAAGGTAACACCTTGGGCTACTTTTATTTTAGAAAAAGTATAAGGGTCCTGTGTAAAAAAAAGAATAAAAAAATCACGGGGACAAATTTGCAGGTACAGCTACTCTACTCTACTTAGTAAAAAGACATGTTGCTAAGCATTATAACTCGAGAACGGCTCGACTAATTCAGCTATCTTTTATTTCGTATGTTAAAAAAGTCCCCATGGTTCACAGGAATGGGAACAGAATTCCACACTGATGAAATCATTAATATAATCGCTTTTGTAACATACATTTAATACGCTAACATGCAATAAATGTAATTCGGTAATCTACAGTGACACAAACAACTCATAACCATAATCTAATTAACCCTTTATGAGTTTAAAAAGTAATGGCTTCCCTCCCGTTTTTAGTAATTTGTTGTCGTGTTGTAACATTATAACAAGAATATATAGCTACCTACTTTGAAATAAACCAGAGGTACACTCTTTACTTTACGTTTTTATTTGTGCATTAGCTGGATTAAAACATAATATATCACATTTTCGCATCTTGTCTCCCTAGCGTAAACCATAATTATTACTAAATGTATTATTTAAAATATTAACCCTAGGTCGAGAATATAAAAAATAACTTTATTTTAAAATCGGTCACGTTACTAACTCAAATTCATCGATCAGATTATTAAAAAATGGTTAAAAGAAAGACCCACTCTAAGCCTTAACAATACCTAGTCCAGTTTTAGATCACAATTGGACATTACAGTCATCGTATGTTGATATATAGAACAGTTAAGTATAATAATACATTTTTTTGTCGTTTTTACTGTCGAGATTAGATAGGAACTACCTAAATTGAGGAACTACCTACCTAAACCATATTTTTATTACGACGATGATCAAGATTACCTGCAACCGGCAGCGGTGAAAATTACCATAAAACTTGAAAAAGTGAAAGTTGTATGCCAATATACAATACCAAGCAAGTGTCTACCCTATGTCTGAGTGAAATTCTTAGAACTTCACTCGTATAACCTAGAAACATCAAATGGAAAATAATGTATCGGAAAATTTTCTTACCTGCGTATTTTTCATAATATATTTTGCGTTGCTTCTGTAAATATTGTATTCCTTTAATCCGATTACGCTCCGGGATGGATGACTAAGCGCCTTGAGTTATTGCTTAACTTACATTTTTATTTTAGGACTTAGATTTATAAAGATTTCCCTCCTGTTATTTGGACCGTAAACCTCACAACAGAAGCGTATATTATGTTCATACTAATAATATTTTATTTGATTGACTACATTAATAGGAGCTTACAGATATTTTTGTCCTACTGTTTATGTTTTTTTTTTTAATGTAACGCATAATTTTTTTAGAGTTTTAAAATTTATGTACATGGGAAGCATTATTATTTCTAAAATAATTTTTAAATGAAATTAAACTAATAAATTTACTATATATACCTACACAATAGTAAAAAAGACGGGTTGCACTCTGGGAGTGCCGGCAGGAGTGAAAACATTTTCTTACTTCGTTATATACATAGAAAAAGATAAAAAGAACATACCATACCTATAATATAGCGCCAATCATAGAACCTATCACAAATTTTCTGCTAATTTTCTGTCAGAAGAAATTAATAAATTATAAAAAGAAAAAATAATCACAAAAAATAATAAATTACAAAAAGAAAAAATTTTCATAAAAAGTAATAAATTACAAAAAGAAAAAGTAATCACCAAAAGTAATAAATTATAATAAGAAAAAACAATCACAAAAAACCCCTGAAGGCCCGGTGGTTTGAAACCGATACTATCTGAAACTATAAGGACTTACAGTCGACGTGCTTACCGTTTAAGCTACGACGTTAACTAAAGTAAATTGCAAAATACATAGTCTTTACCTAATCTTGTATGACGTCAGTCGTCGGTTACGGTGCAAAGGTCAACTAATCCTGACGCTTCCTTAACATTTTACACCCATCCAACGCCGCTAAAGAAGTTTTCACTTCAAAAATACCAAGAACTAAAAGTTGAAATTCGTCCTGGAATTCATTCGCATCGCATACTTCTTGTGGTAGCGTTCCCAGAAGACTGGCAGCATTGCCTAAGCGTCGACCATACGTCCCTGAAGAGATTGCGGGCGCTCGGACCCTAAGGCTAAAACGTTTCGACTCCAAACGGCACAAATTCATAATCTCCAATAAGACTGAAGTATTTGCGCCGCTTAAGAACCTCTACAGGAGCTGCAGCAGCACCGGTACAGCCAGCCGTATACGGGTAGGAGCAATGGTGTCGACGCATATCCCACACCAGAGTCCTACCCATTTTCCAAAGCATTAATGACATACCATCCGATCTCTTGCCATCGTCGCGCGCCAAACTGTTTGGTTCAAGCACAGCTTATTTTATTTTTATTATGTCGATGAGGCTGGCGTGCAGTGGAATTCGCGCGGTGTCCGAGTCTTCTCCACAACGGTATTAATGCGGAGAAACACACGGCGCACCTAAGCGGAGGCACGTCGCGATGCGAAAGGTAGTGTCATCTAACAAACACCCTATTGCCACATTCCAACTGCCAGTAAACGGGCACGCTGAGCAGCATTATTAAATGTATTTAATAAATTTTGTATTACTAAGTTGCAAAGCGGCCCGTTCTACTAAAGCTGTGAGTATAAGGTTCCTTGGGAGATCAGTGTTTGGACAAGCAATTGTCCAAGCGTTCACTGCTTCAGTTTTCCACAATACTTCAGAATTAACTAGTGTAGGTGCAAGGATTTTCCTGGTTAATTCTTCCGTACTGTGGACTGAAGACAGAAACGCTGGTAATCTGACATCTGAAATATTGCGAATACCAAGCCCACCCAAGCGAATCGGTAGAAACGCTTGTAGTGACGCACGGTCATTCAAGACCACATTTAAAATTTTAGTGAACTGTTTATCTGCTGTTCCTACCGCCTACTCAAAAAGTTTTGAAATAGGTACCTACTATACTGTTTGATAGAATATTTCGAATGTATTTTAGATAAGAAATGTATATAATTAATAATTAATTAATGAAGAATAAGTAAACATTCATTTACCCGAACTTTCATATTCATAATGTTTTAGGTACATAAAGTGGTTTAACAAAGAAAGTAAATTTTCTAAGAAGTCGTATTTCACGATTAAAAAAATAAACTGGAAATACCGAATGAACTAAAACTGCGTTATTACTATTCAATCTTTGATTTTCATTGTGTAAATCATGGGAAGCCATGAACGTAACAATGTTCATCATATTCTGTCTAAAAGAAGTTTAGCTGAAATTCTGTCTAACTTTGCAGCCATACATTTTAATTCTGTTATATACCGGTTTATAAAACTTTTAAAATAAATTTTGTTCTGCTCTGAACTAAAAGCTTACATTTACATAAACATTTCTGGTAAAACATGGCACCCAGTTTAATTAAAATTTACTGAAATCCCTCACTTCCTATTTTTAAATATGTAAATGGATGCAAACTAGCTGAGAGCTATAATGGCGATCTAAACTACCATCACATAAGATATTCTTACATCACCTTGGTACTTGTAACTTAATAATTAATTATTGGAACGTCACAACAACTTAATTGTTGGAAAATAATTATTATTTTGATACTAAAGAATTATTTTTCAGACAATGAACAATATAAAATGTTACCTTTCAGTTTTATTATTTCATTTCAAATTCATTATCAATATCCTCCTCTTCCACACAATATGAAAATAACCATCTTTTTTGTATCAAGTCAATATTTTAATAATAACACATCAATTTCGATTCTTCTACTTAAAAGAACTCTTGTCCAGCCCCCCTAAACAAGTGTTAATTCTTAGGCCGGCGTTTTATAGAATAGAATGACAAATGTTTGGGATTTGACGTATCTGATAGTCGTTAACGCATGTCAAATCCCATACATTCTTCATTCTATTCTAACAAAAGCCGGCCAACGAAATGCCACTTGTCTAGAGAGGATGGTCTTTCCTGAAAAGGTCATTAATCTAACGGTTACATTAATAATGTACTGTTGTTAATAAATGACCTTGAGAAAAGTGAACACTCATAAACACTTCAGAAAACTTCAAATATAAATACAAATCCCTACAGGGGTTATCAGTCTTATTTTAACTTACATGATGAAATCAGAAGCACTCATTCGGAAATTTAATATCTACCTTGAAGAATTTCCCTGTGAAATTTTCATGTTTTAATACACTCATTGCGCTCTGCTAAGTCATGATAAATTTATTTATGAGGAAGATTCAATTTCGAGTAATATAACATTATAAACATGTAAAGCAAAATATAAATCTTTTACATCTCTAATGTCGGACACTTAAAAAAAAATTATCGACAGTAATTGAAATGCAAGTACGTAGGTGATACTTCCTCTGGGTTTGGCCTATACGGTTTTATGGCAGAGAGGAATCCCCAGAGGAAAGCCTATGCCGGAACCTCGACCAACAAATATTAGCAGATGTACTGGCTTGCTTAGAAGGTCGTATTGGACCCGAAGACTTGTAGGTCCCATATATCTATCCTAAAAAATTACTTACACAAACCGGCGCATAACGGTGAACTCAGTCATTTTTATTCTATCATACAAAAGCAAATCTATGGATAAAATGTATATGTTATGAATGATAAATCGGGCATTATGATACATACTAGCTTTTTAATATCGGTTATCGCGACCAAACATGGCCTGTCCTTACTCAAGGTCTAATCTACCCCTATGCTAAATTTCATCAAAATCGGTTCAGTCGTTTAGGCGTTAATAACGACAAAAAGACAGACTCATACTGACACATTTATAATATTAGTATGGATAAGATCAATCAGACTCAGGTTATGGTGACGCAACTACGGTTCATATTATGGATGGGTGGCTATAAAAAAAAACCACGAAGTCTAAAGCGGGAGATCCACTCCCGCCTTGACCCTCTAACCTGTATCTATCGATGTTGAGGCGCGCAGTGTCCACCTCTCACATTTATCATAGTGCACGATTTATCACTTTGCCCATAACATATACACCTACATATATCCTATACCGGTAATATCTATAAGGGTAATCTCCTGAAATTGCTTTGTGCAGATATTAAATGAGGTCTTAACATTTGTAATGTGCAATAAAGACGGAAATGGTTACGCCATGGCACTCATAACATAATGCCAGTCACTCAGAAGGAGTAGAATAGGTGAAGGCAGAATATTTTCAGACCATATTAATTGTTTGTCACTCAATTACGCAAATGCGGTTAGAAGGATTTGAATGAAATTTGGCATGTTCTAAAAAATAAGATTTTATTCCCATAATAGTTTCCTGTGGGTTAATAGAGCAATTGAAACTGACTGGATTAATGGACATCATGCAGTCTTGTTATGGATTTAAATGAACCTTCTCACGAAGTTTATCTCGCAATACAAGTTACTTGATTATTGCCCAAGTGCAACTCGTCCAAAACTTCTAAGAATTCCGAATTATACAGTAAGTAACCTATACCATCGCGTAAAATCACAATTAACATTTATTGTACAATACAGATTCATTCCATGATTTACTCTTAGTATACTGAAGGACTAATCGATTTCTGCTGTCTGTCTATTGTCTGATGTCTACTGAAATTGACTGCTTGGGGTGAGTGATCAGCTGGCGGGAATATAATAGAATTGTTTAATTCGAATAATGGAACGGATGGACGACAATTGGCATGTTCACCTGCTTCTGATGAAATGTATTTTATATTTTTACATATCCGGAACCGCAGACGACATTAAACAAAAAAGACTTTTAGATACAATGACGATATCAAAACACATACGACATAGAATTTGTTCCTGATCTTAATGAAATACACATCTCAGGCTTGATTTCGCTAAAGCTGTGACCAACTTAAACAAGCTTTTATTGAAGTCGAAAGTTTAAAACAGCCTTTGTTTTGCTAGCACAGAGTTTATTCGCTCCTATGCCATTTTCACCGCCCATTAATAGAGGCACAGTCTACCAGCGGTATATTCTGGTCGACATTTATAAGTAACTTGAAAAAAGACATAAAACAAAACTTACTAAGAGCTACTGTAACATGCAAATACTTACCACTTAGAAAGGTTCCAAGACATATGAACAAAACTTTTTATTAACTGAATACGTGGCAACACACTCTAGAACTTTGTTCCATTTCAGTGTTAACTTCGCCAATAAAAGGTCTCATAAAGGCTTTGTCCATACTTAAGAGATTCATTTATGAAACAAGGGCAACAAGTGTTGGTATCTCTATGTGGATTTCAGTTAAGTAGTAGCTTATGCTATAGTTATATAGTAGGTAATACCTATAGTTAACTTCTAAAAGTAATGCTTCTATTATATAATACTAAGCTCAAACCAACAGCTCACCCTCGTGGATGGGTATCATTTTGGATCAAATCTATTGTTCTTCTCAACCGATTGCTATCAAATTCTAACCAAGAACCTTCTAATAAAGAACTTTTGACACCTTTTATATCTGTTTATCTACGAAAAGAACCGGCTTAAGGTGCGTAAAATCCAATTGTTCTAGCCTTCTGCAATGTACTTGCACTCAAAACAATTTCAAATTTAATACTATGACGTAAGTATTAATGTTCACGGGCTCTTGAATCAGTGTATGTACAACGGATATTAAACGAGTTATAGCTTACAGCTAGTGAGCTGTGCACTTCAAAGTTGCATTAAACCATGTTAACATTTCCGGGAGTGTAGAGCTAGTTAAATTGTAGAGCCATTAATCGAGGAAAGTGTATCTACATTTATTTGTGTAGGTCCGCGTAAGTAAGTTGAAAAAGGATGCTCTTTGGGTCAATCGCGTTTAAAAACAAGCAAATGTACAAATTTCAATTAATATTCTATAGAAAAATTTTCGCCTCTTTTCGTCTGAATGAGACAGTAGGTATTATTCTTTGATAGTCAAATTATGTTCAGACAGAGGTATTTTCCTAGTATATAGTTATAACTTTCTAGTTAATAACAAAAAAACTTTAAAAGTAATGACTTGTTGAACTTGTAGATCTATTCGTTATTTTAGGTTAACAACCGCAAGTCTGTGGAAATTAATTAAAAACAAGCACTTGTACTGAGTCAATTTTGGACAAGTATTTAATAATAAGGTAATTAAATCATTCTGTGATAAATTTATGATACTAGACATAGGTCAATTTAATCAGTGTATGTGCTGCGAAATCGATCCTCACTTACATACTTGATTGTATCATTCGCTCCGTTCTCATTCGTTCTACGTACCCAAACCACTTGTTTACTCAAGTCCGTCTCAATTATTAAATTAAACATGGCGAGTTCAAGTCTCGTCTGGAAAGTTGACTTTCTTGTCTTAGAATAGTTTCTTTTACTTAGTAATTACTCGTAAACACGTGAAGTCTTAGAACTTACTCCCAAGTTCAATGTTAATAACAGTGATTGTACCCGATGCCTTACAAACCATTAATTGAAGTGAACGTGGGCATGCAAGTAGGTAGGTGAGTAGGTTAGGCACATCTTACTGGAGAGTTGTTGTGCTATCAGTGGGAAGACCAAAGGCTTGTCTTGCTTTATCTTCTACACTGACGGCACAGAAGCTCTCTGTTCTAACAGGGTCGGCAGCGCGAGTGTGAAGCTTCTAGTGTTGCACACGTCCATAAGCTACGGTCACCACTTTCCATCAGGTGGGCCGTGTACTTGTCTGCCGCCGAAGTGGTATAAAAAAAAGATTACATAAGTATATCTTGTCATCCTACCACCTCTCTTCCGCACACAATCAAATTATAGATGATCAAATTTAATGAAATTTTAAAGAAATTCTTCTATTAACTTCAAATCGATTTAGATTGAAAAAATTGAATGCTCAGGCGGGACTTGAACCCACGAATAGTCCCTTATAGGGTGTTTACTCTGACCACTGAGCTACCGAACCACGCTTTGAGCATTCTAAAGCTTCAATATTGACTATCAATTTCATGAAACAATTGCCGTTTTATATAGATGATATGAATATATTTAAGGGTCATTTCAGTTTAGTTTTTAGTAGCTATATTCCATAGCTGTCTGTAATTTGATATCCGTACACAAAGTAGAACTTACAGTAGATAATGGTTGGCATTAGAGAATGCATTAACAAGTATATAATGGAAAGGTGTATTATAACATGCTTTGATGGATAAATGTGAGCGACTTTTCCAATCGTATAAAATCATTTTTATTAAACGGCTCTTGCCAAAGGAGAACGAATTAACGATGTTATTTTTTATGAACTGCCTTATTATTTAATATACTAGCAGTTGCCCGTGGCTACGCATAAAAAATTGACTGTTTTGCCGCAACCCATATAAACCTATTTCAGAATTTAAAAAGTCTATGTGTTACTGGAGTAACAAGATAAGGATATACAAGGTGTTAGATTTTGACCTTACCTGTATTTAAAAGTTTTTGAAAATTCGTTTACCACACCTGGTATTCGAACCGACTAACAACCGAAATATCAATCTTTGTATCTTCCACCCCGTATATTGGTAAATTGGTATAAGGATAGATATAGGTAGATACAATTATCTACATCTATCCTTATATAAAATTTCAACAGGATATGCTCAGCCGTTTCAGCTTAATAAAAAAAGCTTCTAGACATCTTTACAAACTTTATCCGAACTATCTTTTTAGGCATCCTAGAAATAGGTTCCTATGAATCGTGGAAACAGAACTAGAATTCTATGCAGGTGGAGCCATAGACTACAACTAGTTATATCATGACTTTCTACTTATGAATGATAATTTATTCAACGGTATTCGGTTATTACAATAGGTAGCTTAACGTATTTCACCAAAATTGGCATGCAAAAGTTCAAAGAATATCAATTAATTTCAAAGAATTTATTAAATTATTTGTATCATGTTATTTGTATGTTATCCCCAGGCACATACATACAGCGAGTTACCTAAGTTCCTATTCCTACATAGAGTTCTGTGGAAGTTTAATTTGTATGGACAAAGTAACAATATGAACGCAAATGGCTCTCGTCTAGTTAAGAGCTGCCTCCATTTATCCGTTATTGTTCTCTGCAATCTGTCGAGTGGATGTACAGTCAGCAGAGCAACTTCCAATAGTAGGCATATTTATATATTTCATATTCGAATTAAAGTAGGTAATTAATTTTAGAGAACCTCTTAAGAAAAAACTAATCTAGTCCATAGAGCATGCTGTTGGAACACTTAACTATTTCAACTCTTCCACATTTAGCAATTAGGTTGTGAGTTTACCACGATTATGAGATGAAATTTAAATAATAGTAATTGATTTTCAACATTTTGGAACTTTTCATCTAGATTTATATCCGAAATTGAAACACTACAACCAATTCTGTGACAATTTGACCCATTTAAAATAGCAGCCATTCCTTCAACTATAAATTCTCTTTAAGTATTAATTATTAGGAGCTAAATTGACTAATCTCGTGAGAAATTATCTACATAAACACATTTTTAAATTATGTTCATTCAGTTAACTAAAAATAAAAGTTACCTTTCAATTTATTTACTGACCGTACAACGTATGTATGTTTATGTTTTAAGTGTCAATATAAAGCACATTTATTTGTAACGTTATTCACTCTTTGTTTGAATATGAGCCTTATTGTTTGGTAATTAAACATTTACCCAAACAAATATTATGTAAATATTTTGTGAGAATGTGTTCATTATTTTGTATTCAGCACAATAATGTTAAAACGTAATTATATTGTACATACATATGGGGAGTGTGTGGGTCTCCACTATATCCTGTGGGGCCAAGCCAACCTAACAAGGGACCGTCTGATACCATCATTTAGACTCAAACTCAATACACCATGTCATTGGTTTTAGGATGCGGGTAGACATATTTAGATACCCCCATCTTTATTTAAAGTGACATCCAGAACACATATTTATATATTATTTATTATACTATTTATAATATACATGCTGCAATGCATGACATGCGTGCAAATGGTCTTACTACCATGGACCCCAAGATCGTGCGAAGTGGAAGAGGAAGAGTCGTAAGGCGAACCCTGAGCTCCGAGGGCGTCTCGCCCTCGAATGCAATTAGGATAACGTCTAAACGTCGATGATGATATATATAATATATATTATTTGGACTGAGTAAGAATTAAACCCGCAACCGCAAACAAATAAATATTGAATTGAACCTGTCATTGGTTTAAGGCGTAAGGCATCTATGTATGAGATATTATTAATTCCAACTTCACAGTCTCGTAAAGTTGTTCTTTTTGCAAAAACTCAAGTGACCTTTACAGTCTTTTAACTACACAATGAAACAACCACTTACAAATGTTTTCAGTGAAAAATTATTTTTCATTTCTGGAGAAAACGTAGTTAATAAACTTTTTCCAGTGTAACAAGTTGAAGTTGCTCGGGGCTGATTATAATCAGACCAACTGAAGTTGTTCTGAACTAGTTCAATTAAAACTCAATTTAACACCCCTTTACAAGCGTGTTGCAGTGCTATGAATTGTTACAGGTAGTTTTACTGATAACTTTGACCGCAGAAAATTATCAATTTTTTCTAACTATGATAACTTTTATTTATTTTATTTATGTTTTCAGTCTTTCAGTCACATATTAAGACTGCAAGTTATAAATATTTATATTTCGAAGCAATACTAAAGCCTTATTTCTAACTACTATTATAAATGCAATAGTTTGGATGAATGGTTTTTGCTCAATCACGACAGCTCTGCAAACCTTACGACGAAAATTTTTCAAGAAGCCCGCCCGCCTTAAATATTCACCCTAGTCCTGAAATAGATTCTTATGGACTAAGCCTATTTGCTACTTCAGACTATGATCTACCTATTTGTGTCAAAGTTCATACAAATCTACTTAGTCACAGAATAGATAATAGTACTAGCATAACTTAGTACTTAGCCGTTTCTGCGTAAAAGCTTAATAAACAATCATCCATTTTCATCTCTTTTCACATTATCATATTAATAATAGGAAAAAAACTCATGACGATTGTATTCCGTCCGAAGATTGTCTGGAAGAGATCGCTTTTAAAGACTACGCCACCTATTGTATTTATATATATACGCCACTTATTGTAACAGAATCTCAACAATATATCGCTCAATACACAATACACACAAATAAAGAAAATGCATCTTAAGTTCCAGATTCCCAATTGCAATGTTAAATTCCTGCCACCTCTAGACCTCCTCCTGTTACCACGAAGTAAGCACAAAGGGTGTAATAAAATAATGAATATTTCTACACATTAATTTTTAGAGTTCCCTTTTTTTTTTTTTTTTTTTTTTTTTTTTTTTTTTTTTTACGTGCGGGAAATCCCCTCGGATACCCACCCCTCCGGAGCCGGAGGGGGAGGTTATGTCGGACTCGAACCGACTAAACCGCACGCCGTCTCTGGGTCGTAGTGCTAGGCCGAAGGTGAGGTTGTCATGCGACATATCCCTCGCACCCCGGCTGACCCAGGGCCATCCCTCTCGGTCTGGCCCTCCTCGGGAAGGGGGGGACCACGCGGTCCCCGACTCAACCCCGGTGTGGGGAGGCGCGCATCGTCCTACGATGCGCGCCGCCGCCGTGGCCCGCGCTCATGGGGGGCGGAGGTCAGTTTGCGCCCTCCGACGCCCGAGCCGCCTTCGGGCGCGTGCAGCGATGTCAGCGAGCCTCTCTCGCTCATCGCGCCGCGCCCGCTCTGCTGTCTCCTTCGCGAGCATGACCTGCTCGCAGAAGGAGGCGCTGGCCGCCCACGCATCCGCGCAGCGGACCATCGCCGCGAGCAGGGTGGAGAGCGTGAGCACTCTCACCCCCAGGGCCGCCACAAGCTCCCGCCTCGGCGTCTCAAACGCCGGGCACTCGGTGAGCGTGTGCAGCCCCGAGTCCACGCTCGCGTCGCAGTGATGGCACTCGGGCGTTGGCTCAATACCCATCAGATGCAGATACCGCCCGAAGCTACCGTGCCCGGTGATAATCTGCGTCTGACGGTACGAGAGGCTACCGTGTTGCCTCTCTAGCCACTCCCCCATGATGGGCCTTACCGCCGCAATGACGGCGTGCCCTGCGCGTGGTTGCTCAAGTCGTCGCTCCCACTCGGCCACCATGACCTGGTGGAGCCGGGATTTCTCGGCCCGAATATCCTCGGGCTCGGGATCGAATCCCCGCTCCCGCGCCTCCTTTCGGAACTTATATAGTGCCGAAAGGGCCCTCGCTTCCAGGATCCACGGTGGCGATCCGGCCAGGAGACTCGCCGCTTCGAAGGATATCGTGCGGTATCCCCTGATGGCCCTGGAGGCCATCGTGCTCTGCGCCGTACGGAGTAGAGGCAGGAATCTGGCCTCCAGGGTGTCCGCCCACACGGGGCACCCGTATAGGGCCATGGACCGCACGACACCCGCGTAGAGTCTCCTGCAGGAGGACTCTGGGCCCTTCAAGTTCCCAAGCAAATAGGCAAAAACGAAACCCTTATGTGTAGAATATACAGCTTCTGGGCTGTTTGGCCGTGGTGGCGCAGGTCCGGGCGACGACGAGTTTGGAGACCTTGCCTCGTCGGCGGCTTCGTTGCGATTGATATGAAATCTTGAGCCGATGAGGCAAGGTCTCCGAACTCCTCGTCACCCGGACCTGCGCCACTGAAGATGTCGACCGCAGTGATCGACGGAACGTCTGGAACGCAAGTTTCAAATGGACCAAGGCCAAACAGCCCGGAAGCTGTACATTCTACATGCAACGCCGGCCATGAAAGCCTGAAGACTTAGAAACCCTTATTATTCTTCATGTCCGTATTTCACAGCCGCTTTTTCCAAAACTTTAAGAACTATGCTGTTGGAATTTGACAAATAGGTGTATTTTTTATAATATATGATGTACATTGTAAACATCCACCGAAAATTGCTTTTGAACGAGATCTAGTATTTTTTTAAATACGTCACAAAGAACTACATGAACTTTTATATTATGTTACTTGCAGCTACGGAACCCTTCATGGGCGAGTCCGACTCGTACTTGGCCGCTTTTATTTTACAAGAAAGAGAGTAAACGTAAACAATGCTTCCAGGTTTTATTGGTAAAGTTACTGCAAGGTGTTCTTAAACATAGATGCTACCTCACTGGGAAATTACCTTTAACCGGGTACGTCTGCAATGTATCCCCACATACCTAAAATTATTTTACACAACTAGCTATGCTCGCGATTTCGTCCGCGTGGAGTTAAATCCAGGTATCTGGGTTCTAATCTGTTCGCGCTCTTTCGTTCGGGTTCTAACGTAAAAGTAACTTACGCCTTAAAATATCAGCTATTTATCAGTGAAAGTCCTGTCAAAATCAGCAGAACTGTTTCGGAGATAGCCAAGTTAAACAGACTACAGAAACCTACATAACTTTCAATTCAAGAGCTACGAACCCCTTTAGTGAAACTCCTTACTATCTCATTATTCGCAATCGTTCTGGGAATCACCTACCATAACCATTGATAATGGGCTTCAGATGTGCACGTAGGGTTTAATTTTCCTTTCCAAATGTATTCAATATTTCATACATACAATATAAGCCGGTAGGAGAAAATCGATAAGGGTAAGCGGTCACATTTCATTTAGTGACACAACGCCCCTACTCTACCTCCGAGCCCCCAGCCATTGGCCATATTTCCTGCGCCACAAAAAAAATCATACCTATAGAAACTTTGTCAGTTACGAGCTAGATGCTTGAATAAATATACATAAAGGAACTTATGGTGAATTTATTTTGATTTCGTTTAACAAAGTCAGGACTGTTTTAGAGATTACGTAGAATTTCATACGAATGAAGAGAAGATAATTCAGTAGGTATCATATTTTGAAAAGAAAAAGAATTCAACAAACTAAGATATTTCATGATCTCGTCACAGATTCTAATATCAGATTTTTAGCTTTCTATAGACCATTTCATTTAAACAGAACAATTTAGTATTTTTTGTACGAAACCAATTGTACCTACTAAATACTTACAATATAACAAAATGTGAAAGCAATTGGCATGCCAACTATTCTTCATCTTCTTTTTCTCCTCATATTTAGTAGGTAGGGACTAACTTATAAAGTAGTAAAGAGTGCTTTCGCTGGACTAAACATATATTAAAAATAAGCACACACCGAGGACAAGAGCATTTTCTAAAGACGCATGTTACAAAGACAAAACTAATGGATGTTATTTCATGTGCGCCACTACGTGTTTAAAAGAGTTGTTAATGTAAATTATTTTTTGGTTTATTATACACTTGATCCATTACTTGCACGTTTCACTAATTGCAGATGTTGGCTCTGTTCGCTAGGAAGAAGAAGAAGCTCACGGACTGAGTGCAGTCTATAAAATTAAACATTTCAAGTTGCATAATGCTCGAATTACTTTTGAAGCATTTGAAGCCAAGAAAATATTTCTTCAAATCGTCCTGGATCCGGATGTTGGAATAATCTACATCCAGGAATACTTAAATTCACAACGCTCGCTGTTTTGATACGTTGATTTCAACACCATGATCCTATTATGAGAGTGGATAGATATTAATGTCAAAAACGGTTGAACTGAACTGAATGAAATTTGGCACAGAGATAAATTATAATCTGGAATATGCCTACAAGGTAGGCCGAAGAGGACTTCTAAATGTACTAAATACTATTGTAATACCTTTGGTCAGCAAAGAATGATTTTGATCTGGAATAACATTTAGTTTTATTCTGGGAATAGGTTTCTGTATTGACAGTAATGAGGTCACAGGGCCAATTCTCGTAATATAGATCTTTTCAAAATTTTGTCTCAATCTCATAAATGTCAAAAACAATCGCGATGTGTATAAAAATAGTGCTAAATAATAATTAAAAGCTCCTTAAACTAATTTAAAAATGTGTACGTTGTTTTAAGAAAACAAATTCTGTTAATATTATAAATGCGAAACTTCATGAGAATGGATGGATGTATGTGTGGATGTTTGATACTCTTTCAAATAAAAACTACTGAATGGATTTCAATGAAACTTTACAATAATATAGCTTATACATCAGAATAATACATAGGCTATATATCATCACCGTACTACTCAAGGGAGCGGAGCAGTGATCATTAATGTCAACAAATCCGACATCCACGCGAGCGTTGCCGCGGGCAACAGCTAGTATAACATGAACCCAACGGCGATGAAAACCGTGACGTCATAACAAATAGCCCTAATGAAAATTCATCATAAAATGTCATTGCACTCGTCAAAAAATGTGCCTGCCGTTGACCTTATTTACTTATGACGTCAGTGTAGTGGCAGAGAGCTGAATTCATTACCTACCTTTCACATTCTAAAACATTTTCCCTGTGTAACCCTCACGTCTGATCGTTGAAGGCATGACGCAGCGGCAAGTCAGAGCCAAACCAACCACATGGTTTTTTTTTTACTTTATACCACTTAGGTGGCAGACAAGCATACGGCCTGATGGCACAGACCTGGCCCCCGATTCCACTAACTTTATGACATAACAACACCACTATCATACAGCTGACATTGTATAAAATGTCATTACATTTTATACTTTATTTGGAATGTCTTAAGGTCCAAAATGAAAAAATGAAGAGTTTTTAACACTTTTCATTCTCTACAAGATTGTCATTTAATTTTAGAGTTTAACTGTATAAAGGGAAAGTCTAAAGTTAAATGGCAATTGTAACAGTGTCTGTGCTATGGCAGTGGTTTTGCAATGATAAAAATAATAGCAGAATCAGGGCCCTGATAGAAAGTGGTTTCCGTCGCCTATAGACGTGTGCAACAAGGATTCACCTCATCTGAAGACCCTGCAAGAACATTAGACCTATTGCTGGAAGCAGCGGTTTTTGATTGGGGGTGGGGAGAGGTCATCCAATGTGGAAGATTACGCAACCGCTTAGATAATAATGAATAATATATTTGTACCAAAAATGGCGGAACCAATTCTCGCAAGTAACACAAAGACTGTCGTGACGTCGTTGTTAATTTTTTTTTTTTTCTAATTTATTATAACATTTTATATTATACTAAATGCAATACTAATGTAAACCGTATTATAATGTTATTTAGATGTTTATACCTACTGTCGTACTTCTTATGAAGACAATTTATCATTTCCGAAAATTTGAATATATTATGTTAATTCATTTTATTGTAAATACCTATTGTATACATCTAAGGTATGTTTTATTTACTGTGTAGTCTGTATATTGGTATTGTTCGTCTAGTAATTCAATTCGAGTGAGTTCTACGGGCTTCGATTCAATATTAAACTGAATATATTTGATATCTTTGATTATATTCATGTCAGTTAATTTGACTGTCAAGCTCAAATATCTGAAAAGATTTCCATAATGGAATTTCATCATAATCGTGATTTCATTACGAATTGTACAATGTAATAAGTAACTTGAATGGATGAATATTTCTAGGTTTCACCAGCAAAATCCGTTTAATTTAACTGCGTTATTTTTATACAGGATGCATTTGTTTACTTCACCTCGCATGGTGCTAAGCTAAAGTTAAGGCTTATAAAGAAATTAAGGTCACCATTATAGAAACAAATAACGTTACAATGGTTGCCTTATTTTGACGGCCTCACCACACCAGATGCTTATTCAAGTCCAGTTTAAAGAACCTAAGATAGTAGGAAAATGGAAATACTTGTGCTGATAAAGAGTTTCAGCTCTTTATAGTGCGACAAAGAAAATAGAAATCGAACCACTCGGTCCTAGTTGGAATTGGTGGCACCGTATAACGACTCCGCACGTGTAGTCCTTAATAATAGTGGAGAGGGATGCACCAATTGGAAGACTCGCTATGATAGTAGCTATCCCCTAATATAGAGAGGAAACTAAGTACACCAACCACATCGGTTTGTATTGCCATGCCTGACCACCCTATAATATAAGTATGTATGCATAGGCAATATGTCTAATCCGGAATTTTGCCTAAAGCGTTCAGGCCATGTTTTTAATTCGATTAATGGTATTGTAGTAAATGCCCGAAGCCCATCAGGCAATAATTATGTTATATATGTTACCGGAAATGTATGTAATCCATCATTGTATACAATTTGACTTGGATAAGTTAGGTTAGAAGGCTAATGCGAGAGAGAAGCGTAGCGAAGCTCCCGCATTAGGCCTTCGTGGTTATTTTTTTATGACCATGCAGAATAAAACCACTATGCATAAAACACGTAGGTACTTAGGCATACCTACACATGTCTTATCAGCACTGTCTGCTGGTGGAAGTTTAAATTAAGATTAGTTCTCAAAAGATTAGTATCTATCTAACTTATCATAGAGAAGAAAAATAGATTACATACATTACCTATGCTTCGACCGGCATTCTATACAATGCCTAGGTATTCTATACATTTCCTAGGCAAAGTGTAAAATAGTTTAAACATTAAATATAATTGAACGACCCCGGCATTCTTTACATTTCCTAGGTATTGTATAGAATGCCTACATTATACACATTGCCTATAACATATATATTATGTTGCTGTCTTGATTTTTAATGGATATTTTCTTTGGTGTCATAGTTTCTATGCGGCTAAAAAATAGTGCTGTTATTCATCCAACAGTGGATATATAGCCTATAAAAAGTGCTCGCTTACCGGCAGTGTGCTCACCGTGGACCCGAAAATCAAAGATGGCGAAATGTAGGTGTAAATAGACCTCAAAAATTATATGTTTGTATGTATTTATACTCTTCGCCATCAAAGTATACGGGTATACACGAAGTTTCAGAACTAATTTAAAGGGACTTGCTAATTTCCCGAAAATTGAAAATTACGGGAGTGAGTTTGCCGCTCTAAGTAATGAACAACTTATCTTCCTCACGCTTGGCTCCTCCCGGGTGCGTATAAAGCTGTTATCGTTGTTACTTAGGAAATGCTAATATGCAAAGGCTACATAAAATATTTTGGCAATATTTCTAAGTGGTTTACACGTGCACGGCCATTAATTATTTTGATTTCTAAGTAATTTTCAATCCGAGATCAAATATATATTTTTTCAGAATATCCGAACCTACTATTATTTTTCTTAACCTCTCCAGCTTAGCTAAATTGCTTGAGTTAATAGTATTTGTCACTAGAGTAATGTTTAGGTTTGAATCCGAGACAATAGTAAGGCCAACTCGAGGCAATGAAGAATTCAGTCTTTTGAGTTAGTACGCACTATTTCAGGGCATGCTGCATAAATGGTTATCTTGTAAATACAAGAAAAAAGTTTCATAGACAAAAAATGAGAAATGTCAATTTATTTTTTACATAGTACCTCTTTAGCAAATTAAGTTAAACTAAAATTACTTACTAGCCTCTAGACCAGATTGTATCCAATTGTCCGCATTCAATTATATCATAAAATATATATATATATATATATATATATAAATAAATAAATATTCCACAACATTTCACACAACGCTATCTAGACCCATGGTAAGCATAGCTTAACTAGCTTGTGTTATGGAATCTAGAATGCGGATAAACATACTTAGATACGTATTTTTTTTTGTAAATACATACATATTATACATAGAAACACCCAGACCAATGCAAATATACATATTCATGCATACAAATATTTGCACTGAGCGGGGATCGAACCCGCGCCTCCTGCGTAGCAGCCGCGTTCACTACCGCCACGCCACGGAGGCTGTCATTAATCAAAATAAAAGATAAAAGGCACAGAATTTCTTTACACCGCAGAAGTCAACCTTTGATTTTATATCCAAACGATGGCGACTGGAAAAAGATAGGCTATAATAAATGAATTCAGTTTCTTGCGCCGCGGGAGCGAGCGATACGATGTTTTTTTTTTTAAGCCTCGCAAAGCTTTTTTTTTTTTTTTTTTTTTTTTTTTATATAGGACACGTCAATTTGACTTCACCTCGCCTGATGGTAAGCTGAAGGCAAAGTCTCAGAAAAGAGGGTCACCATTACAAACACGTACCATGTTAACAATGGTGGCACTCAGCTTGACGGCCTCATCAGATGCTTTTTCACGCCCCGCTTAAAGGACCCGGGACTGTAGGAAGAAGGAAACACGTGAGCTGGCAAGGAGTTCCAGGTCTTAATGGTGCGACAAAGAAAGGAGTCACCAAACCGCTTGGTTCTTGAGGGAATATTCTGCACCGTATACGGGTGACATCTAAGCCCTGCTCGTGTTGTCCTATGTAGGAAAGGAGAGGGCGGGACCAGTTGGAAGAGCTCATCAGAACATTCACCATGGTAGAGACGGTAAAATACTGCCAAGGATGCAACATCTCTACGCATCTGCAAAGGCTCAAGGGTGCTTGTGACCTCGAGATTCCCAATAATGCGGACCGCACGTCGCTGCAACCTGTCGAGAGCATCTAATAAGTACTTTGCGGAGCCATCCCAGAGATGCGAGCAGTATTCCACGCAGGACCGAATTTGGGTCTTGTATAGAAGACACCGCTGCTCCGGCGTGAAAAACCGTCTCACTCTGTTCAAGACTCCGAGTTTACGCGAGGCTGTTTTGATGATACTCTCGATGTAGTTTTTGTTATTAAGTTTGCAGCGAACATCCATACCGAGGATAGTCAGGTTGTCCTGCAGTGGCAGTGGAGTGCTCTGAAGAGTGGGAAGGGGAAGGAAAGAAGATACCTTTGCTGTGAACGCACATGCCTGTGTCTTCTTGGCATTGAACTCGACCAGGTTCTCAGAGCCCCATTGGGAAATGTTGTTCAGGATCCGGTCAAGCTCAGTGACAAGAAGCTGCCTTTTATCTGCGATATCCGACTGCTTATCCGCAGGACGTCCATGATAACTCCCGTGCAAAGTGCTATCATCTGCATAGCAATGAATGCTGCCGGTAGACAGCATGTCATTGATATGCAGAAGAAAGAGAGTAGGGGACAGGACGGACCCCTGCGGCACACCAGCATTTACCTGCAAGAACTCCGAGGCGCGTCCATCACAAAGGACGCGAATACGGCGATCCTGCAAGAAGCTAGCAACCCAGTTGCATAGTCTAGGGGGCAGACCGAAGGCTGGTAGCTTGGAAAGTAGCGATTTGTGCCAGACTCTATCGAAAGCTTTGGCGATGTCAAGACCAATTGCCAGTGACTCGCCGTGCTTGTCCATAGCCTCACCCCAAAGATGGGTAACATACGCCAGAAGATCACCCGTTGACCGTTTCGGCCTGAAGCCATATTGCCGGTCATTAATTAGGGAGTGATCTTCAAGGTGACGCATGAGCTGTTTGTTAATTATGTGCTCGAACACCTTGCACAGCACTGAGGTGATGGCTATGGGTCGATAGTTAGTCGGGTCTGAGCGATCCCCTTTCTTGGGGATCGGCTGTACATTCGCCTCCTTCCAAGCCGAAGGCACTGTACCCGAGCTGTAGGACAGCTGGTACAGCCGCGCAAGCATTGGAGACAACTCCGCTGCACATTTTTGTAAAACCACTGCCGGAATACCGTCCGGACCACTGGCTTTCCGTACATCGAGTGACTGCAGCACTGCACGGACATCGCGTTGCCTGATACGAATATCAGGCATTGCATGGTCACTGATCGGTAGTGTCGGTGGCTGCATGCCACAATCATCGATTCGGGAGTTGGCCGCAAAGAGATTAGCCAGCAAATTTGCTTTCTCTTGCGACTCATGGGCCAGGGATCCATCGGGGTTGCGCAGCGGCGGCAGCGCAGGCTGGCAGAAGTTGGCTTGCACGGCTTTGGCCAGTCGCCAGTAGCCACGGCTGCCCGTGGGATGCGCTACTAGTTCCTGACCAAGCCGCGCTATGCGCTGGGCATCCGCTCTGACATAAGCCCTCTTGCAGGCCTTTGTGGCTCTGTTGTACGCCGCCTTGAAGTGGCCCACGTTGGGATCGCACGTAGCGCGCGCCCTGATCCAAGCGCGGTACGCAGACTGTTTATGATTAACAGCCTCCGCGCACTCGCGCCCGAACCAGGGGCGGGCTCTGCGGGCACCGGCGACATCAGTGTAGGGGATATAATATTCCATGCCCAGACTGATCTCACCGGCGACAGCAGTTGCGCCCTCAGATGGGTTCTTACCTTCAAAGCAGCGTTCAACCCACGGGATGGATGCAAAATAGTCACGCATTCCATCCCAGTCTGCTGACGAGTAGTGCCAGAGACGCCGTTTCCCCTGTACGGGTCGTGGTGGCGCTTTAATGGGCACCTTGGAACGGACCAGACTATGGTCGGATCCGCCTAAAGCGGCACTCACCGAAACACTGTACTGGTCCGGGCGACTCGTCAGCAGAAGGTCCAGCAGAGAGGGCTCATGGTCCGACCTTTTTGGTATTCTAGTAAATTCGTGTACCAGTTGGGTCAGGCCATGCGCCAGAGCAAATGCATGGGCGGCTCTTCCCGCATGGGTTGTTTTAGAGGAACCCAACCAGATCTCATGGTGGGCGTTAAAATCCCCCAAAAACACCAGCTCAGCGTTCGGAAACCGCTCCTGCGCATCATCTGCCGCCTGACTCAGGTATTCGAAGAGTCGAGTTGTCTCGGCATCTCCTGTATGGGAGCGGTAGAGGCACACATAAATCTGACTCGTAGAACCATGGTCTATGTGTACCCAAAGGGTGGAGAAGGATGGGTCCTCTAGGCAGCGCAAACGGCGACAACAAACATCCGCCCTAACAAACACGCACACCCCGGCTTTTGCACGGAAATTCTCCTCGAGGACATAGCCGGGGTAGAGCAAGTAGGTCGTGTCGTCAGGGCGGCGTATTTGTGTCTCCGTAAGAAATAGCAGTGCTGGTTTTGCCGTCTCCAGGTGTTGGTGGACGGCGTTGAGGTTTGTATGGAGCCCACAGATGTTCGTGGACTCCACCTCAAATAGCGAGCCCGTGGGAGAATCTCTTGCCGCTGTGTAGCCCAGTATTCTATTTTGCGCTGCCATAAGGAGGAGGTAAGGGAAGGCGTGAAAAAAGGGGACTATCGTCGCAGCACCGCGTGACAAATCGCGGGTGATTGGTTTTGTCTATGAATGTGAGGAACGGCGAGAGCCGACACGCCGAACGGAAGGGCCCCCGTACCCCCCCGAGTATGGTCGCCGGGCTCCCTCCGGTCACCAACCGGCACGACGAGCCATATCGGGATTATGCGCGACCTGGTGGGGCAGCCTCCCAGGGTGGTTAGTCCCGGTTGGGTATTGTCCCCCATATATGGAGGGACCAAAATTCTTTTTCTTCCTTTCTATATTTAAATGGTACCTAAGCTCTCTATATTATGCGTGACCTACTGAGGAACAGTGGAGGAAAAAACCTCACTGTAAAGTTTTTAATTTTTTGAGTGGACTGTATTTTTAAAGAAAAGGAATTTAAAACACCTTGCATATACTAGGTTATGAACTAGGAGAAGGAAGGTCGGCTCGCACTTACTTGATGTTACTGCAGCTGCAATCTTCAGCACGTGCACGGCTGTCCCCGAATTTCACACTATCACAGTACGAGAGTTTTAATGGCCATGTTATTACACCCACATTTAATTGAGAAGTGAAGAACTGATCACACACATCGGAAGTTGCGGCGATTATTAGTTTCCGCTGTTTTGTTGGCACCTCAGCCATAACGCGTCGTCATTGGTCGAAGTGCGGATGCCGGAAGGAATGGATTAGATAGGTTAAAAAATGCAAGATGCGTTCATATTTTAATGAATTTAGAAGTTGAAATCCAACATCCCCCCGGACTTGAGGAACTCGTAAAAGAAAAGCGGAATAAAATGCAACTTATAAAATTAGTATGAACTCAACAATACATTATCATAAGTATATAAAAAAAAGTTAAACTATAAACCAAACATAAATATTATACATAGATATAGAACATAGGTACATGTTTATGTAAATAATTACCCATTACATTGGCAGCGGACAAAGTTTAACAATTGGGCGCTTATAAGTGCCACCTTTAGTTTTTACTTCAGCGACCCGTATGATGCCGTCCTTACCGGGGAACAACGCAGTAATAATACCGAGCGGCCACTGCAGAGGTGGTGCATTATTAACATCTAATAACACAACCGTACCCACCTTCAGTGGCTTTGAAGGAAGATTCCATTTTTCTCGCAACTGCAAGTTGTGAAGGTACTCGTTTTTAAAGCGTTTCCAAAAAGATTGCACTAACGAATCCATCAAAGAAAATCGCATTACTAAATTTACTTTATCATCGCTCACATTAGGCGCAGGAAGATACTGTACCGTAGCATTTAAAAAGTGTGAAGGAGTAAGTGCCGATGGCTCCGATGGATCAGTGCTCATAAGATAAAGAGGGCGGCTATTAAGTACGGCCTCAATTTGATGCAAGACAGTTGTCATTTCCTCATAAGTTAGAATCTGATTACCTATGACACGAAACAGAAGGGACTTAGCGCTTTTTATGTTGGCTTCCCATATTCCACCAAAGTGACTCGCGGTAGGAGCATTCATACGCCATGTTATGCGATGTTTCGCAAGTTCATTACTGAACTCCTTATAATAGCCATCAGACTCCAGGAAAGTATGGAGCTCACTAAGATAAGCTTTAGAAGCTACAAAATTAGTGCCATTATCACTATATAAATATGAACAAGTGCCACGCCTACTTAGAAACCTTTTGAATGCATCTAAAAACGTAGCGGAACTTAAGTCAGAGGCAAGTTCCAAATGAACTGCCTTAGTAACTAGACAAACGAAGAGACACAAATACGCCTTTTGGCTGCGCACTCCACGTTTTCTAACTAGCGTGATGTTAAGCGGTCCCGCATAATCTACTCCCGTATGCGTAAATGCCTTACAAGGTTCAACGCGACAGCTAGGTAAGTCAGACATAGCAGGAAATGTCGGTTTAGGGTTTAATCTATAACAATTTAAACATTTGTGTATACGTTGTTTAATAATACGACGTGCGGATAAAATCCAGAATCTTTGTCTTAAAATTGAAAGAAGGAGTTGCGGGCCAGCGTGAAGGTTTTCACGATGGTAATGATCAATTATAAGATTAATAATATGACCCTTTTTAGGTAATAAAATTGGATGTTTTTGTAAATAATTTAAAGAAGAGTACCCCAGTCGACCCCCAACATGAATGAGGTTATCATTAATAAACGGATACAATTTTCTAATAACATTAGAACAAGGTTTTCCTTTCTGAAGTCTAGTTAATTCATCAGAAAAGTGTGAATTTTGAATAAATTGAACAACTTTCAATTCGGCTACCCTTAAATCGTCTGCGATAATTACATCACTACGTGGCAACCATCTCATAAACCTCAATACATAAACTATAACTCTAAGAAATTTGTACCATGAAGAAAATCTGTAACTTAATTTTATTATTAAATTTTCCTCTTCTTTATTCGTAGTTACATGAGAAATAGTCTTTTGTTCTGGTAATTTAGAATTATCAGTGGCTGTAAAAGGTTGAATTTGCCATTCACTTATAGGTAAGGAAAGCCAAGGGGGGCCCTCAAACCAAAGCTTATGTTCCATTAATTGGGACGGTAAAAGACCACGAGAGATACAATCGGCTGGGTTTTCTATACCAGCAATATGATACAAATCATTATTTGATACTAGCGATTGAAACTGAGATATCCTATTTGCAACATATGTGTTGAACCTATGTGGCGATGAACTTACCCAGCATAAGGCGACAGTCGAATCGGAAAATACAAAAATATTGTGAATAGGGTGCCTCAGTGTCAATGCATCATATACATTGCGAACTAATTTAGCAAGTAATACAAGCGCGTTTAGCTCTAGGCGAGCTAACGTTACAATACGAGATGGCGAAGAAACACGTGACTTAGAACATACTAAACTAACTATAGGTTTTTGTTTACCATTTGTTACGTGAAGATATATAACACATCCATAAGCCTTTTCACTAGCATCAGCGAAAGCAACTATGGACACTGTTGAGCCATCTTCGACTCCCATATGGCGGGGAAATTTTAATTGCGATAGAAGTGGCAAGTCATTTACATAATTTTGCCACATATTAATAATGTGAATAGGAGGTACGTCGTCCCACGCTAGTTTTAAAAGCCATAATTCCTTAATAATTAATTTTGCGTAAAGAATAACAGGACCTACTAGCCCTAAAACGTCATATAGTTTTGCGGTAGCGGATAGAATGGCGCGTTTCGTACATTTACTTGGAGGTGAGGATATATTAAAAACAAAATTGTCTGATGCGGGCAGCCAACGAAGGCCTAGAATTTTAAATGTATCGTCGTCATCAAACGAGATAGACTCCGTCAATCGGTGAGAAGTAGGTATTTGTTCTAATAACGGCTGAGAATTGCTTGTCCACTTAATTAAGTCAAATCCACCCGATTTTAGAAGACTTATTAACTGGTTTGCTGTTCTCACAGCTTCCTCTAAATTAGAGCAAGTGGAGCCCAGATCATCCATATACACGTCTCTTTCTAACACGGTGGCAGCTAGAGGCCATCTATCTCGTTCTCGACGAGCGAGCTCACGTAATGTACGTATCGCTAAGAACGGGGACGAGCGAAGACCGAAGGTCACGCGATTAAACTGGTATGTATCTATGGTGGCATCGGTATCAAAACGATATAATATCCTTTGATATCTCCTGTGCTCAGGATTAACCCATATACATAGATACATTTGGCGGATGTCTGCAAAAAATGCAATGTGAAAAATGCGTACATTCAAAAGAATACGAAATATATCTGTTTGCAAATTGCAACCAGTGTGCAATATATCATTAAGTGATATATCACTGTCAGTGGCACAACTACCATCTAGTACAATACGTAGAGGAGTAGATGCCTTGTCGGTACGTATCACGGGGTGGTGAGGTATATAATAAGCGGGTGAGAAATTTTCGTCTAATTCGACCTTTGACAAAATACCCTTTTGTAAATAATCATTAATTATTACATTATACTTTTCCCGTAAATCAGGCGACCTTATCAATTTCTTTTCAAGCGACAAGAAGCGTTTCTTAGCGTTTATGAAAGAGTTACCAAGCTTGTCTGGACTTTCCTTGAATGGAAGACACACGGAAAAGCTACCGTCCTCATTACGGATGGTTGAAGATGTGAAGATATTCTCACACTCCTGTTCATCCGGGCTTAGGAATTTCCTTTCAGGTACTTCCTCAACAGTCCAGAACTTCTCTAAGGTCTTGTCAAGCGATTCGCGAGAGAAACTACAACAACTATAAGATGGAACAGGTGCTGATAAGATAGGTGCGTCACCCATGATAACGTAGCCTAAACTGGTTTCAAAGGCAGAAGGACAGTTATGTTTACCTACAATTTTTTCAAATAATAGTATTTTACAAAACAAATTAACACCTAATAATAGGTCAATAGGACCGGGTTCAAAGTATTCATCATCGGCCAATTGTAAATTACCGATCGCGTCACAAAACATAGCTGTGTCTATGTGTGCGTTAGGTAACTGGGACGTAATACGTTCCACAACCATAGGCTGTATATTATAACATTTTTTGTTGTCGAAACGAGAGGTAAACTTAACTTTAGTCACGCCAATAATTTTTTGTGACGTCCCCCCTATACCCTGAATCTCAGTATAGCGGTTTTGTGAAGAAATGGGAAGCGATAAGCGCTTACAACATTCTATAGAAATATAATCACTTTGGGAGCCGGGGTCGACCAGACATCTCGCTAAGTGAATGCGGTTATAATTATCAATTATATTTATTTTAGCGGTACCTAATAAGGCAGTAGTAATAGTATGAGTGCGGTCGAAATATTTTCGAGATACAGTACAGAGCGATGCAGAGCGAGTCGTATTCGAACCCACATTTGGTTCATTGTGAACACTATGACTATTCGCTGCGCATACGCCGGATAGCGGTGCCATAATGTCTGAACCAACAATTGGTTCAGGCGGCGGGAGAGGTACGGGGTGCGGTGCGGAAGTGGTAGTAGCAGGCGTGCTCACCACAATATTACAATTAGATTTATTAATTTCACTTTTAAAATGTAAAAGCGAATGATGCCTAGCCGAACAATGATTACAATGATGCTTAGAAGTGCATATCATTGTTTTGTGCTTACTGCTCAAACAATTAACACAATAAGTGTGTTGTTTTATAAAGTTAAACCTTTCATGAGGTGTAAGTTTCATGAAAGAAGGACATGAGTACATGTGCTCGTGATTATTGTCGTTACATAATGCACACTTATCATCAGTACCTAAGAATGACTTAGTAGACTTTGGTGTAGGTATGTTTTTATTGCGTGGTTTACTAGAGGTAGTATCCACTTGCCTAGCAACAGACGAGCGAGAGCGAGACAGCACCTTACTGTGCTCTTTAATAAATTGTACAAGATCAGAATACTTAGGAATCTTTTCTTTCCGATATGTTGCTTCGAATAAGTCGGTAGTGGATGAATCTAACCGCTGCAGTGCGAGATGTAACAACATAAAATCAGTTAAATCGTCAAGCTTTAATTGCTTAAGCGCTTCAACCGAAGAATTGAAGTTATTAAGAAATAAATCAAGTCCGGCGGCGGTACTACTAGTGAGCTGTTTGAAGTCAATCAGCTGATTCAAATATGCAGATGCTAACGAGCGCGGGTCGTCATACCTATCTCTTAAGGCTTGCCAAATTATAGAATAATTCTCAGGGGTAGGTGAGAGGCCAGCAAATACAGTTGTGGCTGTTCCAGTTAAATTAGCTACTAAATAGAACACCCTTTCACTATCATTTAATGCCAAGTTATCATGAATTAAACTTTTAAATTGTGCGTAAAACAGAGGGAATTTACAAATATCTCCGTCAAATGGCGTGATGCCTATCGGCTGTAAACGATTTTTAGGTTTAGAATAAGAATCATGACTTGCCTTTTGCGAAGTATTTTTTCTACTGTCCAAATAATGTTTCACATAACTATACAAGTCTTCGAAAGATATCCAAGCCTGATAATTCACAGGGTTTTTCGGATTTAATTCTAGAGATAAAATATTGAATCGATCTAAGACTCGTTCGAAATCACTACGTAAATTTGCCATATTTGAAGTGTTACGTAATAAGGAATCAAAAGGTTTTTCTCCCTTTTCCACTAACTGACATAAATCATATAGATTTTGCATACGCATAAAAATGGCGTCGCGTTTGCCACACACCATATTTATTTCGGATTTAGCAGCCGCCATTTTTTCTACTTCGGATTTTGTTGATGCCGCGGATTCCGTAGACATTATGATTTTAGTATATTACAATCGATAAATATATATAGGCTCAATTCACAAGGGTGTTTAATATGTAAATTGTAAATTTAATATGTAATAGGTACACGGTTTACGATGTGACTTAGGTACCTACCTACTTATCTACCCGAGACAAAGAAATAAAAACAACTATAATTTGACAACGTACGCCCAATGGTAAGCGGTTAATAATAGCAAGAGGGGTGTAGGCCTTAGCTACTCGTACAGCGGCGATCGGTTTATATACCTACCTTACAGTTGCGAGTAAAAGAAAACAAAATCTGTAGGTTATTAGGTACCTACCTACGCGAGAAATCGAAAGTGATTCGCTTCCAATGCGGTGCGGTTAAATATTATAGAATTAGATCCCAGGCACTGTGGAGCACGCTTATAAAGCGGGGTGTCAAAATTACCGCATCTGTGGGACCCGCTTTAAAAGCGTGATGTTCCAGCGCCACGTATTTCGAATGTAATGCATCGTAAACTGTGTCTATCCTGTTCTAACTTGTATAAAATGAGTGGAGAAAAGAATAAGGTTGACTTAAAATCACATGCCAAGTCTCTGAAACACACCATTGATAATTAATTTGACTCATAAATGTCAACATCAGTTGGCGCGTAAAAAAAATTCCTGTCCTCCGTATAGTCCGTATTCCGTTCACTTTTATGTGAGTTTTGAGTGTTGTGTTGTGTGTTTGCGGCAATTTTCAGATGAATGCGTAAGTAATAAACTGTTTTTAATTCATGAATTGTGTATTTGATAAAAATATTCAACAGAAATAGTCATTACAAAAAACATTCATTATTATTTTGCAATGACATGGCGGCTGTGGGCCGCTATGTTGTATTTATTTTGAATAATAAATACATAAAAAACTACAAACTGTAGCTATTTCGTATATTGTTACGTATCTTTTTATTTTTACAAAGCATTCAATTTTAAATCTATCGCAAGGATTTTGTGTAACATTCAAGTGAAGCCCAAGCAAGCTAGAAGTCCTCACGCACACATACACAGATCCGAGTTCGTTTACATTTCACCGACACTAAACCGCCATTTTAGTAATGACTTCTGTGGAATTGTTTTAGTATGGATAAGACTTTCGTGGATTTGAATTTTATATTTTGGCGACGAATTTTAATGACTTTTTGAGAACGGACATAGGCTACCTTTTATCGCAAGAAGGGGGTTTAAGGGGGGGAATAGGGGATGAAAGTTTGTATGAAAGTTAGTCATTTTTAAGATATCCTAATGAAATTTGGTATAGAGGTAGATTAGAGGTTGGGAACTGGCATAGGTTACCTTTTCTCGCTAAAAGGGGGGTAGAAGGGGGAGTAGGGCCATGGGATAAAAGTTTATATGAAAGTTCGTCATTTTTGATGATATCCTGATGAAATTTGGTACAGAGATAGATTAAAGCTTGATAACGAAAACCTTTTGTCGCGAAAATGAGGGGTTAAGGGGGGGAGAATAGGGGATGAATGTTTGTCATTTTTGAAGATATCCTGATGAAATTCGGTACAGAGATGGATTAGAGCTTGAAAATGGACATGGGCTACCTTTTATCGCGTAAAAAGGGGGAGAGGGGGGAAAAGAGCTAGGGGATGTAAGTTTGTCAATTTTGAAGATATCCTGATGAAATTAGTGTAGAGATGAATAAGAGCTTGGAAATGGATATAGGCAACCTTTGTTCGCGAAAATTTTCATATGTTCTGGTACCTACTTATTTGCCACCATCATTAGACGTGCTTTTTTACATGAACAAGTACTCGTTTGCTACTATCGTGGCATAAAAAAGTAAATTGTTAATGTTTATGTCCTAATTTTTATCGTAAGCTTTGTTCTAATTTTTTGTTCAAGTTTAGCAGTTTAGGTCGTATCCATATTATGTTAGACGCGTTTTGTGTTACTCGTCACATTTTTTGCTGATATTGTAAAAATTCATTGTTCATTGTCGAAATTTATTTGTATGGCAGCCTACCTATGTATTGCGTTTACTGTTTTGTGACATTCATCTAGTTGTAGAATATTTATTGGTATTTAAAATAAATGCATCAGAATTTATATTGTGATACAAAGTTTGAGAGACAGTTTTATGAGCTAATTTTGAAGTGCTTGGTTTATGGGTCAATATCTAATTATGTAAACACTTGTGGCAGCTGAAACTCTGTATACATTAAGTATGTAAACCATACTTACGTATGAAATAAGAACCCAAGTCACTTTATCTAAAGTGTTCTCGGAATTTAAGTGTGAACTCATCGTATTTTTTTGGCTGGGCGGTCGGGTCGCCTAAATGATGTGTTTTTTGTAAAGCTTGTTAGATAAAAAAAATGTATGGAGAGATGTGCTTTTTAAAATTGATTAATACGAAATAGTGTATTTATTAGGGAAAAAAATGAAAGCTTTTAGAAATATTGATTTACTTTTTTTATTTTAACGACTTTAGTGCAAGAAAACTGGAAAAAAAAATTAAATCCTGATTTCATGTAGGAATTAACAATACATTACAATACTAAACCGGCCCATATTACTTTTTTATTATTAGCTTGTTTCATAATGATTCCAATGACATATGCATTACATACAGCTCCCATACAAAAGTTGAGAGATATCGTCATTGCGCGCGCGCGCGCATTTCGCGCGGGACCACCCACAAAGTGCTGTCACTATAAAATTATTTTTTACAAAATGGCTGACACACAACGCAAAAGGTATATAGGAAATATTGACAACGATCAGCTTATTATCATATATGAAATTATACGTGTATATAAATTATAAATACTCTAGAGTTCCAGAATCCGGCTCGAAGGACCAAAAATAAAATGGAGGAAAAAACCTCACTGTAAAGTTTTTAATTTTTTGAGTGGACTGTATTTTTAAAGAAAAGGAATTTAAAACACCTTGCATATACTAGGTTATGAACTAGGAGAAGGAAGGTCGGCTCGCACTTACTTGATGTTACTGCAGCTGCAATCTTCAGCACGTGCACGGCTGTCCCCGAATTTCACACTATCACAGTACGAGAGTTTTAATGGCCATGTTATTACACCCACATTTAATTGAGAAGTGAAGAACTGATCACACACATCGGAAGTTGCGGCGATTATTAGTTTCCGCTGTTTTGTTGGCACCTCAGCCATAACGCGTCGTCATTGGTCGAAGTGCGGATGCCGGAAGGAATGGATTAGATAGGTTAAAAAATGCAAGATGCGTTCATATTTTAATGAATTTAGAAGTTGAAATCCAACAAACAGCATGGCGAAATGTATGAATTCACTACCTTTCCTTTTACAAAAGGCCTACATTTTTTCATCTCATTCCTATCTTTACCAAATGAATTACAGAAAATCTCGTTTTTTGATCGAAATAGATAATATTATAATGTTACAAAAAAATTCAATTAAAAATTTTAAAAACCCCCGTCACAAAAATGTTCCGAAAAGTTGATAATAAATTGTGTTGGTCAGCCCATTAACTTTGTTGCCATTTCGGATGACCTTGGATCATTCTGATGACGGCGTGCTTTGCCAGTCGGTTCCCTCGACATGCCAACTTTTGAATCGTAGTATTACAAGGTAGGTGTATCAAAGTTAATGGGCTAACCAACACCATTTATTTTCAACTCTTTAAAGATTTTTGTGACAGGGTTTCTTTTAAATTTTTGATTAAATTCGACTATTGATTCGTTTAATATATTTTTTATGTCACATTTCCTCCCTTCCTACCTCCCCCCTCCTCCCCCATATATTTGCAGATTTTGAGTATGCTCCCTACTTTTACATCCAGAGCTTTTTCACAGCAGAAATGATTTTCATTGAACATATTATTTCGTAATGTGCACGTGATGCGCTTTCATTTGAGACCCCACTCGAGTATACTTGCAGACATTCGGTTGTCCTTCCTTACTTTCACCCCCCAAAACTTTTAAACAGTTCAACCGATTTTCAATATGCATGTCTAAAGCCTATAGGCCCCGTGCGTATCGCGATGCGCCTACTGTTGCGCCATCTCGCGGAACAGTGGTGACAATACGTAGATACCCAGCTGACTGGCGCCTTCCCAAGTAGTATATGATTCATACGCACTTCGAGGTTATTATTAATCGAAAAAAAATAACAATAATTAACGTTTAGACCACGACGATAATCCAATGTGGTTTTCAATCAATCTATTTACATTTTTTTCGTGCAAAATCGATATCAAAAGGTAAGTAATGTACCAAAAAAATTAGGAATCCCACCCTTCCGAGTGAATGCGTTGCCGCTTATTATTAAATTGAATTTTAGGTAAAAACCTATTTGAAAGCAGGCATATCTCCAACGTGAGAGAAATTATCGATGGAGATGGTAAACGTATCATCGAGGGAAAAGTTTTACCACAAACTAGGGTAACAAACCCTCCGTACGATGTTACGTTGAAGGTATATGAATTTTTTTTTTATTGTAAATTGTATTATTAAGATCTGATGCAAACGACACTAAATCATGAATTTTTACAGTTACTTGTATAAGGATAACAACTCGTTGAAGCAAATATGCAGGATCGTACAGTCAAACTAAATACAGTATATACAGTATGTAAGTATTTTTAGAGCAATTGTCGATTCTAGTTTCATAGGAATTTCACTAGCCTCTTGCACTAATAAATTATTGCTTTATTTTATTTTATTTTTTATTTATTTTCTTTGGTGTGGTCCTTGTGTGATTAAAAACATAATTTTTGTGTTGTTTTGTTCATAACTCCGAACGACTGTTGACACTACATGGCCACACGGGCATCTAACTTTCCGATTGAGCCGCGAGGGCGGCGCCACATGCTATGCGCACGGGGCCTATATTCTAGAATATCACTCAGCTGAATCTCAATTTATCTGAGAAAAAATTGATTGACAATTTGCTAGACAACTTGTCAAATTTGACAATCCGTGTATACAACCTTTCCCAAATAAATTGAGGTTCAGCTGAGTGACAATTTAGAATACGGGCCTAAGAACACTTGCACTTAAGTCACCTTTCAAACTAAAAAAACTAAATTGAAATTGCTTCATCCGTTCAGGATCTATGATGCCACAGACAGATAGACAGACAAACAGACATGTCAAACTTATAATACCCCTCTTTTTGCGTCGGGGGTTAAAATTCATTTTTTCTGCTTCAGTTAGCTCATGGCATAACAAAGAGTAGGTAACAAAACCAAATATGTGCCTTTTCCCCGTCCAGATATTGATAATGGGCGCAAATACTTAGTCTACATAGATCGATCGGTGTACGCCGTAGCTTGACGCTACGAGCTCGGGCTTTTACGAGCGCTAACGTTCATTCGCCCAACTCTATAAAATTACGTTGTTAAAACGTGTGATTGCAAAACTTAACGAAAATTTATGAAATTTCATAATTTAATTGAAACATGCCTAATGGAAAGATTCTGAAGGTTTAATAAGCTCACAAAAATATAGGTAGCTTTCGTTTTAATTGGGCCAATAGGTACAGAATGTCATAGCTTAATACTCATAGTTTTCCCATAGATTTCGAAATTTTAATTGAATTGGCCCCCAAATTAATAAAAATATATTATATTTAGCAAAGCAACTTCTGCTCGAGCAGTAAATAGCAACACGTGTCACAAATAAGAAGGAAAAAACATGACGCATACTTAGTAGGTATCAGGACATGTTGAAACGTGACTTAGATTTTTAATTAAGATATAATCGAGCCAATGAGCTTTCAGCTTCGAGATAACAACACATATCTAATCAAACAAGCAAACACAATATTGTAAAAGGTTTGTACCACATGAATACTAAATGTACCTACCTACATACATACATACCTATTAAGATTCGATGAGTCAAGTCCAAAATATAAGTCAATTTCTCCTCCATTCGCTATAGAAATAACTAATAAATATTAAGATAGACGCTATTTTTTTCCATTCCTCTCGAATTCATTTACACTCTGGTGCCCAAGGTTCATCCTGATACGCTTTTACGGAAGTGATAGCTATCTGAGCCCCCAAAATGCTAGCCGGTTAACACCTGCTAATTTTAACGAATGAGGTTCTGGCAAAGGGCTTGGGGAGTCAGACGGTAGGTGCTCCTACAAAGCCAAATCAAAAAAGACGTGTGGCACTCGGGGACTGCCGCGGTAAAGCTATTGCATAACATTTTGTATCAACTTATGCAATTATGATAATATGCCCTTTGACGTGCATTAGTGTTTTTTTTCTTTTTAGCTCTTTACGCTTTTCTTCTCTATAAAACGAATATCTAGGTATAAATAATAGGTATAAATAATTAGGTATAAATAGTGTAATGACACACCAAAACAAAATTATTCATTAAAAAAAAAATACGATATTAAGAAGTGATTATCGAATTTCGCGCGATGTACATTTATATAGATATAATATCAAATATACTTTCTCTGCGCGGCATTCATGTGCATTATCTATACACCAAAAACAAAGGTACTGAATAGTACACGTGCTTGGTTCGATGGCTTCTGTTATATACATAATGAAGAATGAATTTATATATATATATATATATATATATATATATATATATATATATATATATACATATATATACATATTGAGAATCTAAATTGAGAATTTAAACTATACGCGTGTGTGTGTTTGTGTGTATAAAAGAGGGCTACTTTTAATATCGCTCATTTTAATATCAAAAATTTAGGTTATCTTTATAGCAGTATTATATTTTCAATTCAAAATTAATACTGCATTTGTGATAATAATAAAATGTATGTATATAGAGTACTTTTTCACAGAGTTTCTTTCACTATTTTTTCGTGACTTTCTTCATTAATAATAAATGCACTTTGTTCATTAATATTCAAAACACTTTATACACAAATTTTACAAGTACAGCTATTCACTGTTGTACATAAATACCTATACACCGATATACTTTCTCATAAACAGCTGCTTATATATTCGTCCGATTTCGGAGCAGCTCGTCTCGATTCGTGCGAGCTTCGTAGAGTCGTACAATACGGCTAGTTGCACGCACACAAACACCGTGTCGAAGACTGCCGAAAAGAAACGAGCGTGAGGTTTTTTTTCGTTACGGAATTTCTGGATTCGGTCCCCGCGCTCAAGGCCCTCGATAGAAGCTATGCAATAGCTTAAAAAAGGAATACGAGGATGAACTCAAAAGTACAAGTTTCGGACACAACTGGGACTAATATTGGTCCCGCACAATGCTTCAATAATTGGTTAACACCTACACACGTACTGAAAATACAAACAGCATAAAAACACTGAAGTTGTGTTCTACCAAAATGTTTTCAATGTTAATGCATGTTCAATTTTATTATTCTAAAAACGAACGTTGAACATTTAATATTGAGTAGCCGCCACCTTTCTACATTATTGAAGTTAGATCGTGGAGCATAAACTTATGTCGCCAGCGCAGCGGTGAGATTGTGCATTTTTCCATTTCATTAATTTCCCAATGCGCTATCGAAATTCTTACGGAGAATATGCCGCTTCAAATAACTATTTGGAAAATTGACACATTGTGTTGTAAAATTTACGACAATATTGTCAGACTTGGATTGGGATTCAACTGCTTCAACCCAATTTATTTACAGGACAATATTTGATGGGACAAACACATTGCCTGCTTGATGGAAAGCGGTTACCGTGGCCTATAGACGTGTGCAACACCAGCGGCGTAGTACTCGTACTACCGACCCTGTAGCATAGCAATTTTCTAATGCCCTTCTTGAAGAAATATTTTTGAAGTTGTAAGATATCATGATAGATCATGTACGATATTGTCAGCAGTTTACGCGAATATTACACATTAAAATAATAATATTTTACATATGTATTATTTATCATAAAATAATATTATATAATATATAAGGTATAAATTAGGTTTGAATAATCTTTACATAAATAACTTTTATGTAAAGATTATTCAAACCTTATTTAAAACTACACATCATGTCAATCCGTCATCCATTCGGTCTTATCGCATAATGTCCTTTTCTCAAAATGTCCTTTCTCATAATGTCCCTTTCTCAAAATATGTGCACTACAGAATTACAGTCTTTATATTGTGATAGCTGCGCAATACAACTTGGTTAGGCTAGGTTAGCCTTCGTGGTTATTTTTTTTTCTAACCATCCAGAATTCCACGCAGAAAAGGACATTATGAGAAAGGACATTTCGAGAAAAGGACATAATGCGAAGAGACGATCCATTCGAACAGAATTCAGATTACCCTTTTCACTCCACATGATTTTCGTGCTCCGGACGTTTCACGTTGTTGGAAAAATACAGAAGTGAAATTCTGCGCCCCACTATAAAAATGTGGACCACAAAATACAATGCTAACTCGGCGAAATAAGACTGTTTTAATTTAACTTTTAATACAAAAAAAAAATAACTATCACAGTTTAATGTATATAACTCGTCAGTTAACAGAACTTTATTTTACTCCATCTATTTTATATAATGTATGTTCATACTGACAAATGTATGAGCTGACTATTATACATAAATAGACTTGATATATCTTCTTAATATACAAGCGACAGTCCCGGTTGCACCCAAAGCTTGCACATTGGAGATGCTCTCTTACAAATCTATCAATTATTTTTTTCGGCTTTTAGTGAAGCGACTAACATCGGGCTTGTCAAAGTCGAGAAGAAAGCTACGCCAGCTTGAAAGCTAGCTTGTTGTGGGCCCATACACACAAATCCGGTATTGTAGGAAGACGGAAACGTGAGTAAATAAATCGGCGTTTACAATACGAGAATATCCACACGTCTCAAACAGCGTACGCCACAAGATCGATACACTGTCCACGAAATATTTACCTACTTACATACGCTTACGTATTAGACTATAGTTCTATTAGATCGTACTATAGTCTAATACGTAAGCGTATGTAAGAGAGAAGAAGAGTTTTGCACCTACGTATGCTACCCGGCTATGGAATTTATACAGTCATAGATTTTTAATATGTATTTACAAAACCTTTTTCATTTGGAATACACATGTATTAATTACTGATGTTTAAGTCGTATGTAATCCAAAAAGGATAAAGTTATTAAAGTAAAGGTTCTGTGGCCTCTGTGGTGTGGCGGTAGTGAACGCGGCCGCTACGCAGGAGGCGCGGGTTCGATCTCCGCTTACTGCAAATATTTGTATGCATGTATATGTATATTTGCATTGGTCTGGGTGTTTCCATATATAATATGTATGTATTTACAACATAAGAAACGTATCTAAGTATGTTTATCCGCATTCTAGATGCCATAACACAAGCAAGTTAAACTATGCTTACCATGGATCTAGATAGCGTTATAAATATTTATGTATTTATATTTCAAATATTTATTTATTTAGTAGCTACGGTAATAAATAAGAAATATTCAAGATCGGTTAACATTAGCAGTTCTGTCTAGCAACTCGTGGACATGCCACAAACAAGTTTATAATCTAGACAAGTGGCAATTCGCTAGCCGGCGTTTGATGGAATAGAATGACGATTGTATAGGATTTGACGTCGGCCGCGTGGTCCCCCCTCCCGAGGAGGGCCAGACCGAGAGGAATGGCCCTGGGTCAGCCGGGGTGCGAGGGATATGTCAAAAGACAACCTCACCTCCGGCCTAGCACATCGACCCACAGACGGCGTGCGGTTTAGTCGGTTCGAGTCCGACATAACCTACCCCTCCGGCTCCGGAGGGGTGGGTATCCGTGGGGATTTCCCGCACGTAAAAAAAAAAAAAAAAAGTATAAAAAGTGATTCAACATTGGAATTTTCCATTCAGCTTGACGTTACCCACTATATCTTCTCCATAAATTCATTTCACACTTTAATCAATATAAAGTTTGAATAGCACCGGTTGCCTAGTTTTTTATACCTTAGCTTAGTGGTTAAGGAGTCGGCCTTGTGATTGAGGTTTGAATGCTAGCCATTACACTACCGACGTGAACCCACTCCTAGCACAAACAATTTAGCTTAGTTGGAGGGGTTAGAGGGAACATTAGTAATTTCGACAATTTTGGTTGCTAAGATTCAATAAAAAAAAAAAACAAACAAAAAACACACACGGCCCACCTGATAGCAAGCGGTAACCGTGGCCTATTATGGACGTATGCAACAAGAGAGGTCCGTTCTCCTATAGCTTACAGTAGCGGCTACCGTCTGAACCCATAACCATGTGATGGAAGTCTGCGCCAGAGCCGCATTTCTGTCATTCGGTGCACTGGCTTGGTAGTGAAGTTAGCTTGGGTGTGGTTAGTGCGTCTCACAGACTTTATATAACATATTTCATATATTATAATACACCGTTTCTACTGTATAAGAAAGCAATTTCGTCCTAGGCCTTTTAGAATAGAATACACTTTATTGATGCTAATTCTGTTGTTGACATCTCTAAACTTAAATTTCTCTAAAATTTTATTATTTTAGCTTAGTGATTGACATAAAGCTATTCTGTTGTATAGTCCAACTAAAATTAGTGTTCACTAAGACAGCGCTAAATTCGAATATGACATCGCTAAAAGTTGAAAATGGAAGTGTCTTTTCATAAAATCTTTAAAAACTGTATTTATAGGTTGTTAAAATACTAGTTAATGTAAAAAGCTATGATTTTTTTTAAATCAAACCTAAGTAAATATAGTTTTACTCGGTTCACGTCCCTTTTTTCATGTGCGGGTAATCCACCCTCGCCGGAGCCGGAGGGGGAGGTTATGTCGGACTCGAACCGACTAAACCGCACGCCGTCTGTGGGTTGTAGTGCTAGGCCGAAGGTAAGGTTGTCATGCGACATTTCCCTCGCACCCCGGCTGACCCAGGGCCCTCCTCAGGAATCTGGCCCTCCTCGGGACGTTTCACGTACCTGGCATTTCGCGGTACAGTCAACTCCAAAAGTAGCTTAACAAATTCTAATTCTTTGATCACTGTGGCTGCTAATCCTCTCATAATTTAATGAAATTAAGCATTAAAAATATTTACTTAGTGCAATGGGGACTACAAAACTACATAAAACATGAAAAATTAATACATATTTTACAACTTTATAAAAGATTTGTAAATGTTAGTGTTAATCAACTTACGAGGCTGACTGTACATGTCTGTATTATCTATGTAAATAAAGTTATTAATCATGGAATCTGTGCAAGTCAATTTGACACTACGATTTGACATCAGATTCTCAGTAGGGATGTGCCCGGAGATGAAAATCATCTCTGAGGAAACTTTCTCCGGTTTTCCAAAATTTCCAGTGATTCTTCGGTAAGCCTTCTTTAATCAAAATACAGCTCATATGCCTCAATAACCTAATGCTCAATAGACGATATATATAAAATGACAGGCTCTGTGATTAAGTGGTAGTGAACGCGGCCGTCATGCAGGAGGGGCGGGTTCGATTCCCGCTCAGTGCAAATATTTGTATGCATGAATATGGGTATTTGGATTGGTTTGGTTATGCCTCGGAGAGTTCCCGGTTGCCACACGAACATCTATGGCAATTGTTACGCGTAGCTAGAGAGGGTTCGCAGTCAACATACGCGTAAAAGCTCTTGCGGCTTTTCAGCCTTTGTGACACGCTAGCATGATTAACCAAACTACCACCACACAGGCCGATGTGATGAATCACCGTGCGGCTTTAGTTGGTTCGAGTCTGACATAGCCATCTGATCATTAGCTCCGATGAGGTGAAGTCAGATGTTCGGTTAACTAGTATAGCACATGCATCTTCTCCACTGTGCCCTGTGCAAGTCACCGGGATTCTTGGAAAACCTCCGAGCAATCTTCTGCAGAGTCGCTCCGCCTCGGTCGGAATTTGCCGTAAGCGGCAGCATTAGCCCTACGGGAGAGTGGCGCTGCCGTCTCTGTAGCCCAGGGTGCACCGTGTGGAGGTTCTGGACCGAGTACCACATAGAACTACACCTATCACTAACTTAGTCGGCATCATTTAGGTGGCGTCTAATTTTAGTGTGACAGTTCTTATCATAGTGAATCTTTGACATTTAAAACGTACAACAGAATACCGATTCACTAAAAAAGGACTAAATGAAGTAACTTAGCGAATTTTGGTCGTGTCAAACTAATTTTAGGTAAGCCGTGTGTTCTCAGAATACCGAACGACGTTTGACAGGACTAAACTAAATTTTAGAGATTTTTAGCTTATTTTAGTTTAGTTATGTCACAACAGAATTCGCATCATTGTCAATCAATATTACATGTATAACATAAGTACATATATTTTTTCCTAATATTCCTGAAAGAAAAATGGACGAAGGTCCATTGCGTATCTTTTGACGAGTCCTACTTAGTAGTTCATTGATTAATATTGTAGAAGGAAATCATATCTTCAAACTAATTCCACAAAAGGTAGACGGATTAAACGTACCTATATTACGATATTGAACATATTCGCTAAGTGGGTACCGTCAACTACAAAAGCTGATTAACGCAGAAATATTTGTTATCCTCTTACCTTAGATTATTAATAAGTCTAGATAGAGCATCTCGCTGCAAAAGAACGAAAAGAAATGGGACGAATTTATCATAATAGTGTGCGTGACAGCTTCGTCTTACACTCGCGTCATGTCAGTTTGCTTTTTAGTGTGCGTGTACAAATTGATACCAGTTGCTAAAAACTGCCTCAAAAATAGGGAAAATTTTATGTTTTAATTAATAATATTGATACAATATTAACAACATGTTTCGTTGGTCGAACTATCGTAATATTAATTATACTTGAAGTATTTTCATCATCATCATCATATCAGCCATACACAGTCCACTGCTGAACATAGGCCTCTCCCATAGACTTCCAGAATGACCGATCCAAAGCAGCCCGCATCCAGCGCTTCCCGGATTAGAAGTATTTTATGACTATTATTTTATTTTTGTGATTTTGATTTGTGATATGGTACTATGACGTTGTGGCCATATTTTGTCTTGCAAAAATGACATCAAAGTCGTACTCAACATGCCAAAAAAAACCCTCATACGATAATCATATTATATTGCACATTATATTGCATAATATACCCGTTAGGCCACATTTTTTATGGGAGTTTTGACTAGAGTAACTAGCAACACACCCGTTGTACAAAATGGCGACGACAATATTAAATTATTTTAGAAAAAAGCTAATGGCTTATTTTGCTAAAATTGATACGATGCAATGGTACTTACCGAAGATAGTTAACTTATTTTATTGATTAAGTACGTCCTTTATAATTTCTGCACACTTTTATCACACAAACCGTCAGTTTCAAAATCACAAATTATTGTCCGTGCCGACTGACAGTGTATCTGACACTGAAAGCAGGAAAATCGTTTTGGCCCAATAGTATGGCCCTATTTTTTAACTGCTTTCAACGCTTTGACTGTCTATATAGACATATTAATAATCTAAGCCTCTTACGTTGGAACTGTATGCAATAATTATTTCACGTATTTATAATTCCCAGAGAAAAATAAATTTTATGATTTTTTCATTATTTTATGAGAGGTATAGGAGCACTTTTGCCGCTGACTGTACTTGTACTTGTACTTAGTAGAAAATCTAATAACGCTTAAACGTATCTTGAACTCATCATAGCGGTCCCCTTATTCAAATCAAGAATGTTTAATACCTGGTGATAATCAAGATTGTATCAACTCCGTTCACGGCGAATATTTGAAAATATTTTAGGTCTGTAATTTGAGAAATTTGAGAATATTTGGTGCTTAGGTATAATAGAAATCTGATATCGTTAACCGCTGTTGTACAATATAGACGATTATTATATATTTCTTCAAGGTAACAACACAAGCAGAGACCACGGTTTTGTTTACTTTCGTTTTGGAATGAGGTGATGTAAACTTCGTCTAAAAGAAACTGTGATGACAACTATTCTCCTTTCTCGCAAAATTGAAAAAAAAGGATTTGATAAATTGAGAAACTTCCACCTTTTTGATGTAGGTTAGAAAGAGTTTCTAAGATTTCAAGTTAGTATCGAAACCCATGAAGATTAGTTCCTCTCATGCAATGCCTCAATGCCTCCTGTAATTTTAAAACCACCTGCAAAGTTTATCTTTTAATAATTCAGAAATAAATTGTCATCACTTACATAAAAAAGCGGCCAAGTGCGAGTCGGACTCGCCCATGAAGGGTTCTGGATTTATGATGTATTAAAAAAAACTACTTACTAGAACACGTTCAAACCAATTTTCGGTGGAAGTTTGCATGGTAATGTACATCATATATTTTTTTTTACTTGTATTATTCTCTTATTTTAGAAGTTACAGGGGGACACACATTTTACCAGTTTGGAAGTGTCAATCGCGCAAACTATTCAGTTTAGAAAAAAATAATATTAGAAACCTCATTTTTGAAGACCTATCCACAGATACCCCCCCCCCCCCACACACACGTATGGGTTTGATGAAATTTTGGAGTTTCAGTTCTAAGTATAGGGACCCCCAAAATTTAATGCTTTTTTGTCTATTTTTGTGTGAAAATCTTAATGCGGTTCACAGAATACATCTACTTACCAAGTTTCAACAGTATAGTTCTTATAGTTTCTGAAAAAAGTGGCTGTGACATACGGACGGACAGACAGACATGACGAATCTATAAGGGTTCCGTTTTTTGCCATTTGCCGTGTAAAGGCAATAACATGATTAATTTGCCTCGATAGAAACTAGCGTCAAACATGGCTCTAAAATGCTCCAAATCGTTATTTCAAACATAATAAGACGCCATTATGTAATAATGTTGAAGTTTTTTTATGATATAGGAGGCAAACGAGCAGACAGATCGCCTGATGGTAAGCGATCACCGCCGCCCATGGACACCTGAAACACCAAAAGGGTTCTAGGTGCATTGCCGGCCTTCTTGAAGGTTTGAAGGTCGTATCGGTCCGGAAATACCGCAGGCGACAGTTCATTCCACAGTTTAGCTGTGCGAGGCAGGAAGTTTCGAGAGAAACGCACATTTGAAGACTGCCAACAATCTTAGTGGTGAGGATGAAAATGTTGTCGCGTAGGGCGATGGCGGAAAGATGCGGCAGGGATTAATCCGAACAATTCCTCAGAGCACCCGTTGTATATGCGATAGAAAATGCAGAGCGAAGCTACACCTCTACGCAGCGCCAAGGGATCAAGTCGATCCGAAATACGGCAGTCAACAATTCGAGTCGCTCGTCGTTGGATACGTTCCAGAGGGGCAAGCTGGTACTGAGGTGCCGCTGCCCATAGATGAGAACATTATTCCATGTGAGGGCGAACCTGTGCCTTATAAAGCTGAAAGTGGTGGGCCGGTGTGAAATACTGTCTCTATCTGTTGAGCACACCGAGCTTCTTTGGGGCTAATTTGGCCTTACCCTCTAAATGGCCGCGAAACTGAACTTCGCTCTAGATGTACACGCCAAATATCCTAGACAAGCTGTGGTAGTCAGGAGAGTGCTCTCAAAACGTGGTGACACGACACATTCTAACTTTTTTGCCGTAAACGCGCAAACTTGTGTTTTGGTAGGGTTAAATCGGACTAGGCTAAGTTGGCGACCCCATTCAAATAGTTCTTTTAAGGAAGTCTCAATTTCAAACACAAGATTGTTTCGGCTCTCGATGTTTTCCCGAGAGATATTGGTGCAGCCGGTGTAAGCGGCATCACCCGTACTACCGTCAGCATAACAATAATGCCGCTGATTTGCAGCATGTCATTGACATGCAGAAGGAATAGCGTAGGTGACAACACACAGCCTTGGGGGACACCAGCATTAACAGACATGGATTCAGAGCATTCACCGTCAACTACGACCTTAATTCTTCTGTCTGCTAGGAAGCTACTGACCCGTAGGTACACACAATTTCTCGGGAAGCCCATAAGATGGTAGCTTCGAAAGAAGTGCCCCGTGCCAGACGCGATCGAAGGCCTTTGTCATGTCCAAGCTAACGGCCAATGCTTCACCTTTTGCCTCGATAAAGTTACATTTTATCACGCAGAGATTTTTTTTTACTTGAAAACCATGTAAATCCTCTTAATCGCTGAATACAAGCTTTCTCGACAATCTTGCTCTCGCGGACTTTATTTACTTAGTGCAAAGAGTATGGACGTCGCACTACAACCGGGTCTCACTAAATCATGAACCAGGGAAACAGGATCTCTTTGTAACATCAGAACGCGTTTTAGCTTCAGTTCATACATTTTTTACCGTTCGCTGAATATGACAGTGATATGGGTAGACGGTAGATGGTAGAAGTTACTTTGTCGTTGTCACTGTATAATTTCTGCAATATTCATTGTGAAATGTTTGAAGAAGCCCTTAATTTAAATAAGTAAGCTTGCGACTCTGTTATTAATTTATTAACAATCACGTTAGCAAACGATTGTGAGAAATTTTGCAAATGTTGTTTTGCTCTTTTTTAGCTAGAATTTTTATTTAATGCTAGTAATACGATAAGTAAAATTTTAATCAATGTTAAATGGTTGGGCACGTAATTCAACAGAAAAATCTTACTTATATTATTGTCTTTTGAATTAAATCATTTAATTTTCGTTTTTTTTTCAGGACATTTTTTTGATGCTGTTTGGTTTTTGAAGACGGTTTTTTTATTAAGGTTGCATGAAGGTTATATATTCAATGTACAAATAAATATACTTTTCCGCCTTTCTCCGAGCTTTCCTTAACATCATTAACCCTGCCATCTGCTATACAGGCTCACTGGTTTTGAGTACTTCTAACCCGCACTTTTTCTATACACATGTACCTACAAATATGTAGGTTTCAAGTACTATTGTGTGTTTCAAGGAAGGCATCGACCACGACCCATTTAAGTACACCAACAACAAACAAAACAAAATATAACCTGATTATCCGAGGTACTTAACATGCAGCCCTCTCATATTTCGCACATATTCACTCTCACGTACGACGCCACTCGTACAACTTCCCGTGAAAAGATTGTTCGCAACCGAAGTGAAAACAACCCAGCCTTGCCTTCTTAACCACTTTTGAGATATCAAACCTATCGGTGTAGACAAATGACTTATAATTTATGCTACTAGACTGGCTATTCAGATCAAAATATTTGGTATCGCGAGTGCAACCCAACCAATCTGATTCAAACAAGTGTTTTTTTTTTATTGAATCGCGTAATTTCTACTGCGTTCGATTTCATAGAGAACGCCTTTTTACAGACAATTTTGCGTCACACTTCAAGGACTTTTCTATGACATCAAATGCGGCAGAAATTGCACAACCAAAATTACGCAACTGACAATTGGTAAATTACACTCTTTTTGGAGAGTTATTTGTATGATATAACAAACAGGCGCGTTACGCTTACATTCATAAATGTAAAAAATTATGAACTCATCTACACATTCCCAATTCAAAATTCAGTTACACCTCACCCAAGAACCGACTAAATTTTTGTTCCAAAAAACTTGTCTAGTACCTAGCCGGATACATGAATCATCGATGTAGATCTAAGCTTTGCATGTTGCCTAATGACTGCAAACCCCATTAAAATGAAGTTTTCACCCCAGTAATGTATAATAATCTCAACCTTGACCCAAACTTTTCACAATAGAAACTTTTTTCAATAGCAATTGTAAAAATTGCGAAAACCTTTTTTGTAAGACTTAGTTGAAGAAAATGCTTTAATCTTTAAGGCTGGGTTGCAGTGCGCCGTCCGTACTCGTTGCACTGCTAATATAAAATCTGCGAGAGAGAGGGAGAGAGCTATGGCCGCGAGAGCTTCAATGCAGCGATATAGAGGATTTTTGTTTTTTGTAAAAAAAAAATATCTGCGTGATAAAATGTAACTTCACTAGTCTCTAGTTTTTTGTGCTCTATTTTTTATACAAATTGCGTCTTAGTGCTAATTCCTATTGAGGCAAACATTAGGAATCGTGTTTCTGTCTTTACACATCCCTAGATAGTTTAGCTTTTTTATAAATATGCTTTTTATTTGGCGCAATTTGCTATATAACTTGATATAAATATGTTTAAAAACTACTCCAATCTGGCCTTAAGCATTCACGCAAGCAAAGTAATGGCGAAATATAGAAACTTATATAAGCCTAAGGCTGAAGCCAAACGTACGTAATTTATTAAATCATCCATCGCTTAATTTCGGTTACTGCGTTCGAGTTCAAAAGATATGCAGACAACTCATTTTGCATCACCATGTAAATCAAACAAAACGTTTCTATGAAACGGAATGCAGTAGAAATTGCAAAATCGAAATAATGCAACTTGCAACTCAACCAATTACGCTCGTTTGGCTTCAGACTACTTGATTTATTATGTGTATGAAATTATTTCTTCCATCGTTTCAGTTTACTTACTTTCCAAAAAGGTCAAAAAACTCTCACAGCCTTAGAAGCTACGGGCCACTGTTAGGAACTACCCTATTTCGACGCGAGGCCGATCACATGAGTAGACATTTTGAATTAAATTATTACGTTCTCAGCGAATTCAGGGTGGACGGGGAAGCTTGTTACACTAAAATGTCTGTCGATGCTAGTAATATATATGCTTATATATTACTAGCATCGACAGGTGGTTTCAATCGCGTTGAATTGGACTATTGAACAAAAGTAATCTATGCTACGTCGCAATAAAATAATGGTGAAACAGTTATTAAAATCTGTACATTACTTTTAGAGTTTAGATTACAAACAAACAAATCTTTGCTGTTTATAATCCATTTAACATAATTAATTTTATAAATGCGAAAGTAACTCTGTCTGGTACGCGTTCACGCCTTATACGACTTAGTCCCCTGCAATAAGGTATTGCGGTAACTATAAAAAGTAATATTATAACTTGTTTTTCAATATCAGCACTCAAAAATGCGCCGCTATGAACACAAAGGCAATCGTTGACTTCGATATCCATCTATACCAATAGTAAGACGATAATCGATACTCGACCTCATACAAAAAAAACCTATTAAAAAATAGCAGGTGAGCCTTATTCAAGGACACGCATAATATGAAAGGTACATAAATTATCCAGACAAAGGTAGACAATAAAATATCTCCCTTATTATAAGGCGTCATTCTGAATTACGCGTTTCTCGATAGCGGGATTTTTGTATATAGAACACGTTAATATGAATTCATATTATGATGGCAAGCTGAAGTTAAAGTCTCTGGAAAGAGAATCAACATAACAGACACCAATAATGTTACAATTGTGGCCCTCAGCTTGGCGGTATTATCAGTTGTTTGAATTCCAAGCCTTCATTTTGACCCTTATGGTGGTGTTTTTTGGTATGGTGTGATTAATACTACGTGTATTGTAATTACATTTATTTAGTTTTTATAAAAAATACGTTGACAGTGACTACAATGTAAACAATTTGACTCAGACATACATTATTTAAATTAGCACGCGGTCAATACCCCGGCATGCGGGCACTGAATGTTAGTAGACCTATAGATATATATTATAATCTAGGTATTGATTCCGTGTACACGACGCCCTCTCAATGCCAAAGTATGATTAAAAATTTGGTCACCCCATTTCGTTCGAAGCTCGTAAGCTTAAAATAGGAACACAAAAGGGTAATTTTTCAAAGTCTGAGGTCTGAGGGTTAAAAAAAAGGTGTAGTCCACTTAGAGCACCCAGCCGAATAGCACCTAGCCTTGTCCATGAACAGTTATGCAAAAAAAGAAATACTGCTAAAAATAACAGAAAAAATTATCCTCTGTAGAGGCCTTTTTAAATGTAGAATATGTTCTTTACCTGCGTAAAGGCATGGTAAGTGAGGGTTGACTGAGGTTTTCAAGATTACATTGTAGAGTATAAATATCTAAGTAAATATGTTATACTTGCGAGAGATATAACGCAGCCAAACTACAGCAACCTACGATCGAGTCCGATATAACCACCCCCACCCGCGCAGGCGGGAGTTGTATCCGTAGGGATTTTGCGTATGTGAAAAAGAAGTATAGGTACAATACATATAGGTAGATACTACGATTCACTATTGTTTTACAAAAAACGTATGACAAACGATCATTTCACAAACAACGTTTGAAAAACTAATTATTTGACAAACTTTCATTTTGTAAACATATTGCTTTAAAAATAATCATTAGATAAATGAAGGTTTTGCAAATGTATCATATAGAAAATATTTCAATTGGTAACATTTTACTTTAAAAATCTTCATTTGACAAAATAAAGTTAGTTAACATACAATCAAACAAGCAAGCATAAACCCCGCGTGTAGCATACAGTAGGTATGTAGCATGTAGCAAACATCGTTTCTGTCACAGCTCCGGCGGCCTCACACGAGCTTGTCGTCGCCTTCAGCTTGCTGGTCGGCCCTGCCGGACAGCCTCAGCCGCGGCGACGGAATTTATAACCACCTGCTCCTCGGCTCGTGGGCCGCCTCACCCCTATGCGCCTGCTTAAATAACACTCTAGGGCTAGGGCAAACAAGACTACGTGAAGTCGGATTTGCAGAGACTCATATCTGTCACTAACTTTTGACTATTCAAGACAATAATTGAAGGGTAAAACTTGTTTTGCCAACTGTTTAAAAAATAATCAATTTGTGAAATGATGTTAATACATAATGAAATTTATCCAAATAAATATTATGTCTAATGAGTCGTTTATAAAACAATAGTTTATAAAATGATAAGTTTATCAACTATAATTAATCAAACGTTGATTGTCAAATGAAGATTTGTCTTTCTTTTTTTGTCAAATGATTGGATACCAGATACTACACATGAATTCCACAGTTTCGTCATTACAAAGTAGTAATCAACACTTACCTTGGCAATCTTATGCAGCAAAGCAGTAGTAGAGCTAGTCTTAAAAAGGCCGAGGGCACGTCGCCTCAGACCCTGGCCAAGACACGATTCGACCGCTCCGCACAGCGCAGTCACACCACCACTCTCTTCGTGGACAAACTTACGGGTAACAGCCTGTGAACAATCAAAAGAACTTAACAAACATATCTATAGTCATTTTCCATAGTCGTGCTGTACTTTTTCCAAAATACTACAATATGGGGTTCTCCAAGAAGAGTCGGCAGTACGAGAGGCCACGGTAACCACTTCTCATCAGGTAGGTAAGTAAGACACGACGGTAGTCCGACTGGGGAAGTACCTCCGCCCTACAGAATACCGCAGCGATCATACCCTCGTGTTGTGTTAGTGTAGTAGGGTAGCCAGAGCTCACTGGAGAGTTTTTATGGTGTCAGTAGGAAGACCAAAGGCTATTCCTGCTTTGTGTTCTACACTGACGGCACAGAAACTCTGTGTTTACAGTGTCGGTAGCACGAGTGTGAATCCCCTGGTGTTGCAACACGTTCATAGGCCACGGTAACCACTCTCCATCAGGTGGACCATGTGCTTGTCTACCACCTCAGTGGTACAACAAAAAGGAGCAAATCTGTCAACTGAAGGATGGCCCTACCAATTTAGCATGATTTGAAACCTTTGAAGGGACTTCAAAGGTTTCAAATCATGCTAAAATGACTTTGATGTGCAATAAAACAGTATGCGACAACCGTAGTTTTAAATTTAGCCTTTTCATAGATTCGTTGGTATATCTCTTTGACTATATACTGCATCTATAGACACAGTAACTCTAACAAAATGCATCATAAAAGACGGCTTTTTAAGTACACGTTACGCGTCAGTAAGCTAATGTTAAGTAGTAGCACAGGTAGTAGCAAGATTTTGCGCCGCGTGTTATGGCTATTACTGTTTATATAGAGCTTGTATATAGTCTAAATAAAGTTGCATCGCATAATATCTTTCAAAACACCTAATGATTAAAAGTCACTTCTTGAAGAAACTTCTTATGAACTGGCTTAAGTTTTTTTTTGATGAATGGCTCTGTGCTCTTAACATCAATGTCACCAATATCCGATAGTAAAGCTATTAACGTAGGAAATAAAGCGGAGCGAGACTCGTTCGAATAGTCCCCCCTAGTCCTCAAATTCGTTGGCGGGCGTATTGTATGCGTGTGGGATTAACATATGGGGGCAGAATACGACCGATTGACTCGAATTCGTAGTCACTTCTAATATAATCACAATGAAATTACAATAGTGAGTTTATTGATAAACTTTGATCTTTTATTTCACACAGGACGTCATGAGGTTACAAAAACCAATCACTATGACTTTGAATAAATACTGAATAGACCACTCTAACAAAATGCATCGCAAAGGTCGGGTCGAAATATGCGTTATCTGTGAGTAAGCAATTTCATATTGCCTTTTAACTGTCAATGAGTGCATGTTATTTGTCAAAGTAGTTACTATTCATTGCATCGCGTTATAGTGGCCATACTTTGTCTAGAAAGTTTGTATGTAGTCTGAGCAGTGTGTATTAAGTTAGACGTCAAGGCTTATAACTACTATGTGACGTATGGGCAGTTTGTATAGCTGATGAAATTGTTGAGAACTCGTTCCAGTTTGTTGTGTCAATATGTATTTAGGTCGATACCCGGAAACAGTGATGACCAAGCAAATGTTCCCATCCTCGTAACCGGGAGAACCTTTTAAAGGACACAGCTGTAAATAAAAAATGGACTTAGATAGAGGGTAAAAAATTCTGTATCTTGTAGAAGACTATCGATGTTTTGAATTTTTGTTTTATACCACTTAGATGACAAGCACACGGGCCACCTAATGGAAAGTGGTTGCTGTGGCTGATGGATGTGTGCAACACCAGCGGCGTCACACTTGCGCTGCCGACCCTGTTAGAACAGAGAATTTCTATGCTTTCAGTGTAGAAGTGCAGGACAAGCCTAAGGTCTTCCCACTGAAAACAAAAAACTCTCCAGTGAGCTGTGGCTACCCTACTCACCGCCGGGAACTCAACACAAGGTTATTATGACCACGGTATTCTATAGGATATGTCCTTTTTAAATATTCATTTGTGCAATTCTGATCCCAAAAAATGGCAGTTGGGACAGAGTGAATGATCAAATCATCATCATTGTCATTTTATCAGTGATCTTGGAGCTTACCAATTTTTTTGATATGTGGGGCAAGTTAATATGACTTCACCTCGCCTAGTGTAAGATAAAGGGGAAGTCTCAGGAATGAAGGTCTCTATTTCAGATACAAATGAAACTGCGATCGTGGCCCTCAGATTGCCCCCGTCCCCTTGTTGTTCTGTCCACACCTCGCTTAAAGGACCCGATCCTAGAACACGTGGTCAGCAGCATGAGTGTAACTCCCCTAGTGTTGTACGCGCTTGTAGGCCACGGTACCGGACCCTGTACTTATCTGGTACTTAAATAAAAAGTATGTAACAATTGTATACATAATGCATGAATTACCTCTTCCATTAACTGTTTAACCTCTTTCTTAACGGCTGCAATGAGCCGTTCTTTCTGCTCAGCGCTTGGGTCTGACGCATTGGCCGCCGGCATCTCCTCTCCAGCTGACAAAAAATAATTAAATGTAATATTCAATCTATCACTGGTGGCCGACATAGGTCGACGACTAATTGAAAAATCTGGTGACTCTCGCTCCGGATCGTACCTGGTGCAAAGGCTAGCCATTGCAATCCAGCGCGGTAATGCGGCCAGTGTTCTGGGCTCCTTTGCACCAGACACGACCCGAGGCGGTTTATTTCAATGACAAAAGCTTGGCTGGCTGATTGACATTTTTGTAACAATTTATTAAAATAATAAAATTAAAGATAAAAATGACATCTATCACTTCAAAATAGATAAACGAAAAAAAAGGCTTTTAATAGAAGACTACAATAAGAAGTAAAAAAAATAAATGTATACCGGTGCAGGCTTTCCTCTGGAGGTTGGTAGGTCAGACACAGTCGTTCACATAGAAGCTGTATATGTATTGCAGGAGGTAGGACACGACGGTATTTCCCTCCAATTGAGCAGTCCGATTTGGGAAGTACCTCCGCCCTACAGAATACCGTGGCTATAATAACCTCGTGTTGTGTTCCCGGCAGTGAGTGAGCCAGAGCTCACAGAGGAGATTTTATGCTGTAAGTGAGAAGACCATAGGCTATTCCTGCTTTGTCCTCTACGCTGACGGTACAGAAACTCTCTGTGTTTACAGAGTCGGCAGCACGAGTGTGACACCCCACGGTAACCACTTTCCATCAAGTGGGGCGTGTCCTTTCTGCCATCTCAGTGGTATAAAAAACAAATTAGTCAAACCAAAAAGAAGAGAACGAGTTTTTAGGTAGACCCCGGGCTTTAAGGTGTAAGCCTCGGAATCAACCGTGAACTACGATCAGATGATGGCGATGGTGATTGTTATGTTATTAGTAAAATTATATGTATCTATAGGCAAAAATATTGTATTACTAAGGGCATAATTAGAAGTTTACTTAGTACTCTATACTGCTACTCTTAGCTAAATACTCGTACCCTGTCACTGTCGCCCTCGTAGCCCTGGCCTCAGACTGCTACGTTTACTTGCTACGAAGTCGTCCTACGAGAGCCTACGAGTGCTACGTTTGACACGATACAGGTTGAAATTAAATAAAAATTAAATAGTTTCTTATTTAGACTGAAAATCGATCCCAACTCAAGTAAAGTTGGATGAGGCTCGGAGATGAATGAGGAATATGAGGATGGTAGTGAAGCTCCGGATGTTATAGGCTTCAAAACGTTACAGTATCGATTTCACGTTCCTATAGAAAGGTAATATAAAAATATTGCTGCTTCAGAGTTCGAATACTAAGAAATTACTACATATTACAAAACAGTAACCCGCCTATCTGCCGTTGCATCTGTCTGTCTAATAGAGATTAACTCAAAAACTATAGATCAGACTTTCTTGTTGTTTTCATCAATATATAGAGTGATTCATTAGACAGGTTTAAGTATATATATCGCAGGCAACTAGTTCAACCAGCCATTCAATTAACTGCATAGGCTGGAAACTAAACGGTGCCATTCAATTAGCGGCCTGAATGAGATTCAGCAGTAACGTTTATTACAACATTTAATAAGCTGGCTGGCTAATGCTTAGGCCATTCAGAAGATGAGGCACCACCTCGAAATAAGATAGAAAATTACATACGTACATACATATAGTACGCCTGTAAATCACCGAGGAGTTAAAGCTAGGTTAAGAATAGGTTTATTGAGATAGCTGTGAAATCTGACTTGGATAGGTTAGGTTAGGGAGCCTTCTAAACCATTAAACCTTCGTAGTTATTATTTTTACAAGCTTTTATTTAACTTGCAATGTATGTTTGTTCGGGTGGAATCTTACAACTCAATTTTAAGGCACTTGCCCTCAACCGATTGAGCTGAAATTCGGTATGCACGTTCAGTTCGGATGACAATGCAAGAAAAAAAAAAGAAAAAAAAAAGATTGTTTTTAAAAAGGTTTTTCGAATATATCTTATTTTATAACCATGCAGAAATAAGTTGTTGTCTTAGCTGTTTTATTAAATGGTAAGGTTAGGTTAGGTCATCGATCCAAGCCATCTAGCTGTTTAATCTACCGGCTGAACATCATTCAGGCCGCTAATTGAACGGCGCCGTTTAGTAAAGAGCCTAGGCAGTTAATTGAACGGCTGATTTAGGTAGTTGGCTGCGACATATACATGGTCAAGGTCTTATGTATGTAAAGTGGTTGTTATGTAGTGAATTAGGTATCAAAAAGTCACACACCACCTGAGAACGCTTATCGAACGCGGTTCAATCCCTTTTCTCTATGTTGCGGGAACAAGTTCCATATACTATACTGGTAGAGCCACGGACAACAGCTAGTAAATTGAAAAGGAAACTAAAAACCACGCTTTTGTCACCAAACACTCGTCGATAAGAGTGTACCTACTATATAGATCCTGTTAAAACAGCCAAATTAATCCCGTCCACGAATGGCTGGAAATGGAATGAATTTTGAATTGAATTTTGTATTTGTTATATTTAATGGAGAATTTTACCATCCCATCTCATGACCCTCGTCACCAAGTTTAGATAATTGACCCATTAAAACAAACCAAACCAAACAAATTGCTACCAGTTTGCGTATATAGCAAATTCTTCAATAGCGAGTTCTATTCAATTTCAGGCTCCTGAATCATAATAACTTATAAGTAAATATTTTGAACAAGAAAACACTGAGTAGATGTATTAGTGAAAATGCTAATCCTACATAAGTAAATATATTTTTTAGCACACTTGCATATAAAGTAGCTCTAATTTCACCGCAATTAGGCGCATTATGTTTTCAAACTGTGAATTTTTCATAACCATATTTCACAAGTGAGATATGTTTTTTTTTATTGGTTCAATCAAAAAAATCGTGTTCGTTAGTACAAATATATTAATGTTAATAAATAGGTATATTGCTTGCTCATTTCATACAACTTCGCTGATAATTTCAACTTGTACGTGTTTAATAAACCGATATGGCATCAAAAAAAGTTAACTATAATTTTACTAATAGCACATTTACTAATTGATGCTCTTAATAGTTTAGGAAAAGAGTTCCTAAAATACGAACGTGAGTTACAAAACGCACCGTAGACGAGTTTTTGAAGACCAAATTATGTGCCGTTTCATACATTGATTTATATAATCTCCTGCTATAATTAATATAATTTGCGTATAATGATAGATGATATAGATTTGCTGATCGCGGATGCGCATCCACAGAGTACGTAGTTTTTTTTTTTGCTGAAGTTCTAAAAATTATTTTTTATTCTGTGCATAAGGACCGTCGTTAATTAGCTGTAATCACCAACTTGACACATTTGTACCATAATGTACAAGCTGTGTTACAAAGTTACGATAATATCGTTCCACATCACAATGCTATATTCGCACCCCTCGGCTTGTAAAACTCTAAGTAGCAATGCATAATAAATAATAACCGCGGTAGCCTTGTGGCATGTGTAATGGAATGCTGAGACGAGGTCTCGGGTTCGATCCCAGGTTTTCCATGGCACACACCAATGACTTTTCGATGCTTTTCGAAGTTATGTGTGTATTTATCGCAGGTTTATAAGTGCCCGGTTAATGGCATTAAGCTCGCCACCTATTACATTGGGACCTAAACATAAACTGGCGAAATGTGGGTGCTAGCACCTCTACCTACCCCTTCGGGGATAAAGGCGTGAGTTTCTGTTATGTTGTTATGAATAATCTACGTGATGATAAATCAAACGAATCTCCCACATCAAAAGCTTTCGTTGTTTTTTTTTTTTATATAAAACTCCAAACAGTCATTGTAAGAAGTTTTCCATTAAATACGAGGTTCGGAAGTCTGCCAAGTGCTTTTGTATATACAAACCAATGCGATGGCGTGAGAAAAAAATAAAATTGTAGAACTTTTGTATATATTTTTATTTTCCTGAGGTTTCTCAAGAATTATATAGATAGAAGATTTCTATCTATAATTCTTGAGAATTACTATGTGATTTTGATATATATATATATATATATATATATATATATATATATATTCTTAATTGATCTGGATTCTTCTGCCTATAGCATGTATTTACAAAAAAAGAACAAGAAAGTTTATTAACATTATGAACCTTCTTTAATTAAGTAGTTGACATAATTAAGCTATTGACATAATTTTAACCGTTAAGTTAAGCGATAGCGCTGTTTAGAATGTCCAGAATAGTTAAGTACTAGACATTACTTCTGTTAGGTATTTAACAAAATCTGTACCTTCGGCCATGGCTTGTAATTTAAGCAGTGATTTAATTAGTTAGTCACTCAATCCTTGACTTGGCAAGTCCGATAAACGCGTGGTCACTATCAATTATCCGATGATCACAAACATAAAGACAAATATATTTATCTATTTATGAAGTCTAAAAGCCTCGATGACACTGGGCCAGTTTACAAGCACAGTGTTACTACTTAATACTGTGCTACAATCTATCGAGTTCAAGAGCAGCCTGTAAACTCACATTGAACCTTTTACAATCTGCTTTTGAGTATCTGATTACTAACTCGCTCACTCGCTAACTATTAAATTCACCAATAAATAGCTCGAAAACTAACCCAATATCATCGAGGCCTTACAAGGGTGAACGATACCTAATAAATGAACCATAGGTGTGCTTTCCAGGCCCTCAATTCTGCTAAAGCAACCAATGTCATACTACATACAAAATCCAAAATTAAATGAAGAGACTACATTACACTGTTTCATTCACTCCACAAAAAGCCATTGAATCCGTGGTATCACAGTGGTTTTGCTTTAGTAGAATCGAGGCCATGGTCATACACCCTACAGATGATCGGAGAAACATTGCACTAATTCCACAGGTTACTATCATAATCGCACTGGAGGTTAAATATTACATAATTAGGATGCTGTATTTCAGATGATGATTAGTAGAAAAAAGGCCTATAACTTTTTAATGCGTACCTCCTAATCACTTGAAGAGAGACCCTTTTGACAAGACAAAAAAAAAGACGGGTTGCACTCTGGGAGTGCCGGCAGAAGTGAAAACATTTTCTTTTTTCTTTCTTCGTTATATACATAGAAAAAGATAAAAAAGAACATACCATACTATACCTATATTATAGCGCTTATCATAGAACCTATCACTTATTTTCTGCTAATTTTCTGTCAGAATAAATTAATAAATTATAAAAAGAAAAAATAATCGCAAAAAACAATAAATTACAAAAAGAAAAAATATCATAAAAAGTAATAAATACAAAAAGAAAAAATAATCACCAAAAGTAATAAATTATAATAAGGAAAAACAATCACAAAAATCCCTGAGGGCCAGGTGGTTTGAACCCGATACTATCTGAAACTATAAGGACTTACAGTCGACGTGCTTACCGTTTAAGCTACGACGCTATCAAGTTGCAAAATACATAGTCTGTACCTAATCTTGTATGACGTCAGTCGTCGGTTACGGTTCAAAGGTCAACTAATCCTGACGCTTCCTTAACATTTTACACCCATCCAACGCCGCTAAAGTTTACACTTCAGAAATGTTCAAAAAAAGATATAATTTAAGCGAATTTCTTTGAGAAATTAAGTTAATCTATTTGTCAAAGATGAAGCCTCTCCCAATTAATTATATCAATACGTCTCCAAATATTTCTGCGCCTCGAAAAATATCTGACAAAAAATGTCCTCGTTAGAAAGAGGGATGAACGGTAATTTAGTTCTAAAAGATTCTTATTTAATACAAAATTGCGTTTTCAACTTTGTTCCGGCTTATCAGGGATCATTTCGTGTGATTGACATATGAAATTACATTTCATGAAAGTAAAAAGCGAAATACAGATCGAAGTATTACAAAATTGTAATCTTATCCTACTTTCTACTTTAATATTCTAAATAAGAAAGTTTGTCACGTTGTTTGGATGTTCATAACAAAATGACGCTGAAACAGACACTGTACGGTAAATGAATTCCACACAGACGAAGCCGAAGGTTCCAATTAATACAAGTACAATTTAGTAACTGACAGTACACTTAATTACACTAGATCACTAGTCTCATCTCTCATCAGACCATTTCCAAATCTCACAAAGCCGTTCGACGATTCCACGCATAATATAAAAATCCTTTTTTCTTGAAACGTCGGACCTCGTGATTTAAATCTAAAGACGGTCGGTTGTAACCGTAGCACGTTTGTTTGAAAAAAGGTTGTTTGTCCCTTGTCCATACTTTATCACAAAAAAAAGCTATTGCTTGAATCTCGGCAATTTAAATGAGAAATAATGTTTTACTCAGAACAGATGATCGGATCAATGTTGCACAGTAACTCTGACTATATGCTATAGTAAAAATATTTTTCTGTTTCAGCCGGTAGTGCCTAATCAATTGTCGATTTACTCGTAGCATGGCTATAAGAAGGGTGAGAATCTAGCTAAGAATAGAATTTTGTAAAGCGTTCTTTCGTTTGGACTGTCAGCTCGCTACCTTTCTAGAAAATTTGAAACTGTATAGATATATTTACATAATATTGAAAATATAAGTTTGGTTTAAACTGCTCTAAAAAGATACTCAGATGTAGTCATGTACCTACTATGCGATAGAAAGAGAGAGAGAACACTACAAAACCAAAGCAAACTGATTTAAATGGCATCAGACTCTTCGTCCCGACGATGACAAATGTACTCAGTACAAAACAAATACTGACTACGTACTCAGTGTTTGCTGTTTGCCATACTATTCAGTTTTTAACTTCTACGTTTGTTATATCCACTCAAAGAATGTAGCCAAAACCCAATCATTACAAAAATAATAATGCGCTTTTATACCACTACAAGAAGGTTAAGAGTCGCGGGAAACTAACCAGTTGAAAAAGCTGTAAAACATGTTTTTCATATTTCCATCCACTGCCATTGAAACCAATGATTAACTGTGAAATACGCCCTCTACTAAATTGGACAAAACACGTCTCACAATAGGTACAATGAAGTTGAGGTGCTTACCGTCCAAAGGCATTTTGCAGCTGAGCGGTGTGTTCTTGAAAGAAGGCTACTTGTAATATCATATAAAATCATCACTCTGAAAACTTTTTACATTAAGTAACTCCATTTTCACTACGAGAAACTTCGTAGTGCGATAAGAAATAAATGACCGCTAATTTTCCCGCCAATACTTTTTTAAACAGCTAAGAAGTTGTAACGGACTGAAACACCGTTTCGAGGTTCTTATAAAACAAGAAAACATAAATAAATAAAATAATTCAATGTCGTAAAACGCCATCTAGTAATTAAGTAAGAATTTCTACAAGTAAATTGAATATCACTTGGTTTTTTATAAAACGAAAATAATTCAATGTCGTAAAACGCCATCTAGTTGATTAAGTAAGGAATTTTTATACGTAAATAAAATGATGAATAAATATACACTATGGTATGTGGTCAAAGAAAAAAATTGATTCATAAAGAAATTATTCTGTTAAATTGCAAAGGGCAAGTAAATTTGTTTTGTGAACAAATAAATTTAAAATGTAGTTTAATATATACAGTACCTATAGATGGGACTATGATTGAAAGAATTTAAGAAAAATAGTCTATGGATATTTACACAAGAATAATATTATAATAGTTTTGTGTATTGTTTATAATAAAATTAATAAGGAAAAGAATAAACAGATAAAGTTAAAACTTATTAATTATTTACAAGGAACAATAATTATAATATTTAAAGCAATAAAGTACTGTTGAAAAGAGATTATAAATACTATTTATTATCTGTGTGCCTCAGAGCTATGGAAAATGCAGGAAGTGGCTCTGATTGGTTATTATTGTTTAAAGGTCAAATGATTATTGAATAATTTTCTATATCTATTATTGAGTATTATATGGATGTTTATTAAACATAAAATTAATCTTATATTATTATGAAAATATTGACAGTTAGAATCAATGAGTGTAAGTATGTAAATAGTTTATAAATATTTAAAAAAGGGCCACTGGTTCACGGAAGATTTAAGTTAGTTCATAATTATAACGCAGGCGCCATAGAAAACCTAGCGCTGTTGTCAATTATTCAGAAATTGTGACTTTTGGCGGGAAAATAAAAGCTTCTGATTGGTGGAGGACACTATTGGAGCCCTAATTCGGCGAAAGTAGGATTTTGAGTGGGAATTCAAGGACACTTTTTCTTTGAGCTGGCTTCGGGGTTGGTCGATTCGCGAAAGGTATTCTGTACATTGTACTTTGGCGGGAATTTTGAGAATTTTACATTTAAAGTCGTGAAGATTTTTTTTACCTTGATTGTGAATAATTGAGTTTAATTAGTAAATATATAGTGTTTAAATTAGTGAAAAGAGGAATTAGGTAGCTCGCCTTTATTGAAGTTTATAATTCGCGAAATGAACATTTTATCGTATGAGCCAGACAAGACACCTTTATCTCTGGGATTAAGAATTGAATCTCGTGTTCAATTCGGAATATCAGCTGTACTGTGAGTCTGCGGTACAGGGCCATACATGAGATAAAATGTTTATATAGGGATTCTTTGTGGGACTTTGGTAGGGCTAGGGACGGTTGAGGCCTTAGGTATTAGCTAGGTTCCCCCGCTTAGGAAGTCAATCGACGTGATTGCCCTGAGTTGATACCTATCGGTGATAACGAAGCTCTTGACCTCTGTTCAGCTAGGCATGCTGAGGATAGTCTGAAGCGCTCAGCACACGGATTTTGCCTGAAAGGGATCCGTGAGCTTCCAGGATGGTTTGTGACTGGAGAGGAGGCGGTTGTCGCTCTCCAGAGCGGATCAGTCCTGTCTATCTTTATATATGTATATATACACACTTTTATGTCCTTGTCCTGTGAGAGAACACATCCTTGGCTTCGGCCGTGGTCTCTTGCTCGTAGGGGGTACTAGTGATAGTTCAAAGTCAGGCTTACTACCTGCGCCCTAGTCAGATAGATTAGCTTTACACATTTCACGTTTAACGTAGTTGAATGGTTGTTGATACATGGTTAGTTTAGTCAGGTAGGTGAGTAGGTACACACTAATAGCAAACATATGAATATATATATTAGGTAGGTAGTATTGCGTTTGTAAAGGGGTGATCTAAGTTGTTATTATTGTAAATCATGATAAACTGATTGGGAAATTAGATAGACAATTGGTTCAATTACAACAAAGCAGATTTGTAAATGACCGCCATCTTGTGACCGAAGAATGAAAGTTTTCCCGCTAATTTTTGCAAGCCAATTTTCATGTCGATTTACGTTGTTGGAATTTACTGGGATTATAGTGACAGTAATGTGTAATAATTACGCTAAGATTATGGTGAAAATAAAACTACAAGCGAATGCTGCAACACCACGACGAGTGATTTAATAGTGAAGTGAGTGATTGTGAGTGAAATGGAGACAGTGAACTGGTGTATTCATTACAGAATTCAGATATTGTTAAAGGTAAATACACAGTGATTGATCTGTCCTAACCATCTTTGATATAATATTTATTATTTACATATAAATCCTTGCTGGTTCATTATTGAACGACAACACAACGGTATATTGTACATTCACGCTAGTGAAACCTTTCTGACTACAGAATTATGTGCAAGACCACCGAAGTCTGAAGGGTCGGAAGTATCCAAACAGACTAGCTACAGAGGTAGTTATTTTACTATTGTTCTTTGTGTACGAGCAAGATCTTACACATGAGATTACCATGGCTACAAACACACAAATAATGATGTTTGGACATTTTAATCACTGTTGCATAATCAGCTATTATATGTACTGTATCGAATGCACATGGTCGCTCGATCGCTAGTAACTTTGTCATCCGCTAGGGTGAAGCAAAAGCTATATCTGAGCTGAATTATTGTAGTTTGATCAAGTGTTCGGTGAGAATGTATTCTCTCTGAAGTGTCTATATAGACATTATTATTCAGAAGTGAATTGGTTCTAGTATTAACTATAATTATTTAGGTCTGTGCTAATAAATGAGCTTTTCCTAACTAAACTTATCGTTAACAATCAGCGCAGAAGTTACTGCGATAGATACTAATGTAATTGTCCTAAAATGACGCTTAGAACGATGATTCTGTGTTATCATCTTAATACCTTATATTAAAGGAATTACGGCAATAGGACTGAAGTCCTGCGTTAGAGTTACGCTATTCTGAAAATAGAATTGGGGATTTGTGTATCGGATGCCTCGATACAGTAGGCAGGGGACTTTAAAATTGTCTCCTAAATACCTACTTAAGCATAGGAAGGACTATGTTGGTACTAGTGGCGAGTCCTACTGAATGTGGCGAGCACGGGGCCACATTTCTTATACACGGGGGGGGGGAAAATACACTATATTACAGAAATAATAAAGATTTATAGAAGTTTCAACGATGAGTTGATCTTAACTATAAATTGTTTGTGTATTTTTTTTTTTGAATAACACGACCTCTGTTGGTATCCTCGAAAACAATTATAATTTGAAGTATTGAATGATTGACAATTAATTTTGTAGATTCTAATTTTACGTGTAGTGCAAACGTATGTGGTAGGTGTCTCTGTGCTAAGTGTTGAATGAGGGCGGTGAAAATTGTCAAATTCCAAACGTCATTAAGAATGTAGTTGTCAAAAGATTGTCTGGTCGTATTCCACTAAGTAAATAAGTGAAATTGTATGTTATATTGTGAGTTTAGTATGATAAATAAGGTGACGAACTGTGGATTGACTACGAAGTAAGGTTGGAGTAGCGACAAATCTGTTAAGAGGTATGTTAAAGTAAATATGAGTTACAATCATAAGAGTATGTGAACTTTGGTTGGGGAACTAGGACTGGGATATACATGAATTCTATTGTAGATAAAGTACGATAAGGAATAGGTCTTTCACAACCCATTTTTCTATAGAATCACGGATTACTGCGTATCACGATAAGCGGTCTGAAGGTCATTAGACGATAGCGCGGCTGGGAATTGTAGGTTTGAATACGAGAGGTGTACGGGGATAGCTTTATACATCTAGATTCAATGGTCATGACATAGAATTAGTTACAACTTGGTCCCGCGTGACCAGGATATTACAATTTGGTGCCTCTGACCAGGATTAGTATGGTTATTGCAGTGACGTTACAACTTGGTGACGTGATCCATGGCACTGAGCATTACAATTTGGGGCTCGGTGACCAGGATAACACCACAATTTAGTGCCTGGTAAACAGGATGACACTACAATTTTGTGTCGTTAACCAGGATGTTAACGTTTGTTTGTCCCGGGAAGGTCAATATCACGGTGCTACTTGGTACTGTGCGACCAAGACTAGCTAGGGATGCACGGAAGTAGGTATAATACTAATATCTTGAAACCAGGATCCAGTAGGGTCTGGTATTAAATAAGTAAATGCATTTATATTAAGCGGAGAATATGGAGTGGAATAGAATGGTAGTATTATGGTCACAAGATGGTATTAATAATTTAGTATCATTAATTAGAATATATTAGGTATCGGTGCAATCACTCTGTGAATTATAATATAATTGAGATGTAAACAAAAAATATCATTGACCAGAAAATATTATTATTGGTTATATTAAATAAAAACAAGAATTATATATAGTAGTAGTTAGATTGATGTATTGATTTCTTTACAGTTTAGGTATTTATAAAAAAAAAAAAAAATATAACAAAATGGATTTAAAGAATTATTATGAGTTGGAAATAAGAGGGAGAAATATTGCTATTAAAGCAAAAATATATTGGTATAAGGTTAGGAAAAAAAGAGGGTCTTATGGGGTGGTTTGTAAGAAGAAAGTAAGTAAGTATTGAGTGAAATTATTTGGGGTTAATATAAGTTAATAAGTTCCTTAAGGTACGGTATGGTTATGCTATACCGTACAATTTGTTGCCGTGAATATATATAGGTAAGAGGGAAATGGGTTGTATTAATATATTAGAGGGGGTTTAATAGTAATAATTAAAATTAAAAATATTAGAAAATGGGGGGTCGAGATAGTGTTTTAATTAAAAAAAAAAAACATGATGAATGAAATAAAATATTAATAGTTGGGGGGTCGTCCTTGGAATTTATGATAGATAGGGAAGTAAATGGGGGAGACAGGAGTATAGTATAATAGTGAATAAGTGTATACAATATACAAAGTTAATGCAATTGTGAATTAATTTTTAGAACTAAAAGTCGTCATTTATTAATAAATAAAAAGGGAAGAGAAGAGAAAAGAAGGTGTAATTTGATAAGTGTACCTTGAAAATGTGTAAATTTATTAAAGTGTAATGAAGTGTAATTGATAAACTGTAATTTGATGAAGTATAACTAAATACGGTGTGACTTTATTGTGTTGTGATACTATTTGATATTGGAAGCCACAAGGGGGGAATTGTGTGTGGTTTCTAGTGAACTAAATACATTTAGAATATTACCTTGATAATTGTCCAAGAGAAGATGGTTAAGCCAAAAGGTAGAGTGCGTAAGACACCTGCTCGATATAGGGAGTCAAATACTGGGTTTACATGTGCAAATAGCATGGGAGATCTGAGTTCTGAGGAATCGTTCAACGTTCACCCAGTTTCTAGGCAAGTAAATAAAGGAAATAGTGGGGGTTTGGACTCTAATAAAGTAGTGGAGCCAATGGATTGTTCAGTGATAGAGAAGATAAATCAGGCATTGGGAATATTGACTTCACAGATAGAGGCATTGAGGGCCGAGGTGAAAGAGGTTAAATCGGCGTCTGTCAATCAAAATGAGGAAATGTCATCCGAGGTAGGGAATCCTTCTGCAGTGGAACCAGAGCTTTCGAATTCTTCACACGAACAAACCAGAGTGTGTTTGGATAATGGAGAACGTAAGGAGTTTAATAATCAAGGTTTACCAGGAAATATTAATTATCATATACGGAATATCACATTAGATAAGCCTAAGTATGGAGATGATATGGGTTTGCACCCAGTGACCTTTTTAGAAGATTTAGAAACTTACCTTAAGAAGATTGGACAAGGGGGTAATCAACTAGAATTAATACAAGAATGTCTGTCAGGAGAGGCCAGGGATTGGGCGAGGGTTTATAAGTTGCGTTGGACTAATTTTGAGGATTTCAAGATGGATTTTCTATCCACCTTTTGGAGTGAGAGCAAGCAGAATGAGCTGCGGAGGTCGATCGTAAATGGCGTTTGGGATAAAGATAAATCTTCAACTATGTTGGGGCACTTTTTGAATTTAACCGGGAAGGCGCAAATGCTTACCTATAAGATCTCAGAGAGACAACTAGTGAATGATATAGTCAGACAGTATCCTAAGTACATACAACAAGGATGGTATACTTCTAAATTGAACACAATCATAGAGACGGCGGATTATTTAAGGGAGATGGACGACATCGCACGAGTAGACAGTGGGGTTCAACAGGCAAAGGCGGAGAGGAAGAAGGAGTTGGACCGTAATTTCAAGGAGCATCGTCAAAATTATAAGAAATGGCCAAGACCAGCAATTAGTCAGCAGTCAAAGGTAGCAGCCGTTGCAGCTTCGGGTTCATCGGTGGTAGTAGAAGATACAGCGAGGGAAGGTTTAAACTAGGAGGGATTGGAAATTTGGTTCCCGGTCCAGTCTCAATTAAAGGGGGCGCTGCATTAGAAATTATGCGTAAAATGGGGTGGAAACCAGGTGAAATGCTAGGAAAAGGGGGAAGGGGAATTAGGACACCATTGGCACCGGTATTATTAGATAGGAAGGCAAAAGAAGGATTAGGTTATAGACATTTTGAACCAAAACAGTTATATATTGACGAGCAAATAGTAGATTTAATTAAGTGGAAGGCTGACTTTAAACAAGTAGGATGTATAAGTCCAAGGGTAGAAGGGGTAGTATTTGAAGAACAAGAAGGTAAAGAGGGAGAAATTAGTTTTACTTCGGAGGTATATGTACACGTTTTCGGGTGTGAGGTAATGGCACTGATTGACACAGGTTGTGATATTACTAGTGTGTCAGAAGAGTTTTTGAACGAGTTAAAGTTAGGCCGGGAGGTAGAGATACCCTGGCTACCAATTAAACCCTTTCAAATAAGAACAGCTGTAGGGCATAAAAGTTTGGAAATAAAGAAGGTAGTTTTGTTACCGTTACAGTTAGGAGAGTTTGTTGCGGAGACGGGGTTCATAGTAGTTCCGGGGTTGATAAATCCTTTAATATTGGGGTTTGATTGGCTGAAAGGACATGGAGTAACTCTTAATACCAGTGGGGAAAATAGAGGTTTAGTGATAAAACAGGGGGATCAGTTATCCGTAATTCCGTTCGTTAAACGTAACAACGGGTGTAGCTTTAAAGAAGTTCAAGATTCCTTATTAATAGAGACTAGATTAGATGAAGTTAATTGGTCAGAGTTAGAAACGGGGGTTGTATTAGAGAGTAATCAAAGGGATAAACTGTTAAAATTGTTACAAAAGTTTGAGAATTTATTTACATCACGGTTGGGTAGAGCTAATTGTTATCAACATAAAATAGTTATGGTATCGAACGTCCCCATTGTTAAGAGGAGTTATCCAGTACCTTATGCTTACAGAGAGCGAATGGAATTAAAGTTAAACGAAATGGAAAATTTAGGTATTATTAGTAGAGCTTCAACTCCATATTGTAGTCCCTTAACCTTTACAATCAAAAAGGATGATTCCATCAGAGTGTTATTAGACGCTAGAGAAATTAACAAGTTTATGGTAGCTGAGACTGAGAAGCCGCCTTTACAATTAGATGTTATGAACTCATTCCATGGGGCTAAATTTATTAGTATAATAGATTTAAACAATGCGTACTTTCAAATACCAATATCTCAGGATAGTAAGAAATATACGGGGTTCACCTTTAATGGGAAGTCTTATGTTTATAACGTATTACCGCAGGGGTTAAAGACATCTGTTGGGAGTTTTAGTAGGGCTATGGACACTATATTGGGACATGAGGTTAGGGAGTATTGTGTAAATTACCTAGATGACCTAGCTATTATTACTACAGGATCATTTAATCAACATTTAGAGCATTTGGACATAGTACTTGGGAAATTACAAAAGGCAGGCCTTACTTGTAATTTCAAGAAGTGTGAGTTTTGTTGTGAGGAAGTGAAGATGTTAGGTTATATTATTTCTACAAAGGGATTACGCACTGACCCAGAGAAAGTTAAAGCTATTCAAGACTTTCCAGCACCTAGAAAAATTAAACAATTAAGAGCATTTTTAGGATTATGTAATTTTTATAGGAAATTTATTCCAAATTATCATAGACAGGCTCAACCATTATATAATTTATTAAAAAAGGGTAAGGTTTGGAATTGGGGAGATTTGGAACAAATAGCTTTTCAACAACTTAAATCATTGTTTTTAGGAACTATAATGTTGCATCATCCAGACTTTACTAGGCCATATTACTTACAAACTGATTGTTCACAAATAGGGCTGGCCGGGGTTCTATACCAGATAGATAGTAATGATGAGCAGAAGATATTGGGGTTCTATAGTAGAGCTTTGAGGGGTGCACAATTAAATTGGACTACAACAGAACAAGAGTTTTATTCAGTGATTTGTTGTTTAGAGAAATTTGAATCATATTTACGGGGTGCAAGGGTAATTATTCAGACTGACCATAAGGCTTTATTATTCGTGAAGACTTGGAAATTATATAATGCAAAAATAACTCGCTGGATAAATTATTTGGAAAATTTCCAATATGAAATACAACATATTAAAGGTAGGGATAATATAGTAGCCGATATATTATCACGTTATCCGCCAGAGGGGAAGATTTTACAAGAGGAAAAGATTAAAATGCCTAGTATTCTTTACATGGAGTCAAAACAAAATAAAGAATTGTTAAAAAGACTTGAACAAATAAAATTATATCAAAGGGAAGATGAAGAGATTAGCAAATTACTTAACATATTACAAAATCCTAGTGAGGTAGGTAGACAATCGTCCAGGCTGATTAATAAGTGTAGATTAAAAGATGGGGTTTTGGTTATAGAGAGGGATGGTGGAAAGAGAAATTCGATATACTTGCCAGATAAGCTTAGAGATGAGGTAATTAAACAGGTACATTTGGAGATGGGACATCAAGGTAGTTATAAGATGTTGAAATATATAAAGGAGAGGTTTTATTGGAAAGGTTTGACTAAGGATGTAAAGCGCAAAGTAAGGGGGTGTAATGTATGTCAGTTAACTAAACATAATAATAATAATAAAGTGGGTCCATGTTGCCCCATTGTGTCTAAAGATATAGGAGATTTAGTGATGGTAGATCTATATGGACCTTTACCTGTGGGGAAGTTTGGAATGAGATACATTATTAGTTTTACAGGATTCCTTTAGTAAATTTGTGAAGTTTTATGATCTGAGGAAGGCAACAGCCAGAGCGGTAATTAGCAAGGTGAAAAAATATTTAGAAATAATAAAACCTAAGGCAATTATGTCAGATAATGGAACGCAATTCACTGGTCGAGTTTGGAAGGAAGGGATGGATTTGTTAGGTATTAAAGTAATTTATACCACAGTTAGAAATCCCAGGCCTAATACTGTAGAGAGAGTAAATAGAGAATTGGGAAGACTGTTTAGGACTTATAATAGTAGTAATCACAGGGGATGGGTTAATACATTGCCAAAATTAGAAAACTTGTATAATAATACATACCATGAAAGTACTGGCTATACTCCTTGTGAAATTCTATATGGGATTAGCACTGAACTATCATTTGACCAAGCTATAGGGAAGGATAGTGATAGGTTAGATATAGTGGAAATTAGGATTTCAGTGAGGGAGAACCTGAAATCAGCTGCGGAAAAAAGGAAGCTGGGATTCAATAAAAGAAATAGATTGATAGAGTATCAAGTGGGAGATTTTGTCAAAATAAGGAAATTAAATAAATCTAATGCTGAGTTAAAAATTACTAAGAAATTTGAAAATTTATATGAAGGGCCTTATGTCATAGCGGGGAGTCCCTGTAAGAATGTTTATATTTTGGTAAATCCATTAACAGACGAAGTGAAAGGAAAGTTTAATACTATACATTTATCGAGGTATTATAAAGAACCATGATAGGAATTGCTACACAATGGGTTGATTCTTAGGAGTCATAAAGGATGATAGTGGGAGATGTTATTAAGGTTAGGTTAAGACTGGATTGGGGAACAATGGGAATGGCTAACTGTATCTGTCGAAATTAAATTGAACCGTATTTGTGTTATAACTTCTGAGTTAGGAATTGGTGATTCAAAGTCACACCAAAGTAAATTGGTGATTGGTTGAAAGGTTAACTATATGTATTTAGTGAAGTTATTGGAAGTTTTTTTTTTTTTTCTTTCTCTTTTCCTTCTCCAGAAAGGGAGCAATTTGTTACGATAATTTTACGTTTGTAAGTAACTAATGTGTTGTTAACAGAAAGTTATATTATTTATTTTGATTAAAGGTTGAAAATTTTCTTTTAAATTAAAGAAAGTAATAAATTGAAAATTGTAAGATTTAATTAACACTTAAAAAGGGGAGGAAATGTTTAACAATTGTTAAACATGATTGATAATTATTGAGTAGAGTAAAATTAATATTGTAAAGTAAAAATTCAAAATAAAATGAATAAAAATGAATTAAACAAAGAATTGTAAAATTTTGAATTAATGTTAAAATTGTTGGAATTGTAATTTTTGTTGTACTAATAATTGATAATAAAAGGAGGAAAGGGGTGAAGCCCATCTGAGGACATGAAGGAGAATGTGGCAGTTTAAGAATTTCTTAAGTTCTGTATACATGTAGTCAAATATTAAAAGGGTCAGATATGTTTATATATATCTTGTTCATTTCGTCAGATGGTGGGGCGTAGAGGTGGCTCCACCCAAATAAAATAATAATAACTAAGTAAAGTTGAATATAAAAAAAAAAAAGGAAATGAAGGAAACATATATAATAATAAAATAAATAAATAATATGTTTACGTATAATGTCAATATTAAAGGAGACGAAAAAAGGGGGGGGTGGAAGGAAGACAAATAATGAGAACTCTTTTACTTTATTAGTATTGGTCGGTTGGTAGTGAGCACAACCGCGGAAGTTGGTTCTGAAAGTGTGTATGATGAATTTCTTCGTTATATGAGATGTATATGTTAGCGAATTGCATGAGATGATGGAATGGGATTGTTAAAATCAGAATGGAGGGCCATCCCGATTAATACTATAATTAAAGTGTTAAAATTATTATACCAGTTTGGTTCAATTATCTATGTACACTACAATAGATTTTGTGAAGGTTATGCAAGGTGTTAGGTTAAGGAAGGACTAGAAGTCTAAGCATGCCGTTAATGGGCCTTCACAGGGTCTCAACTATACACGTTAGGAACAATTAAGAAAGCACACTCTACATGCTTGTTTGAGAAATGGGATGTGTGTCCTTGGATCTCCTTCGGGTGGAGTGGAGGCTATTGGCCCCTTTATTTTTGTTTGTCCACAAGGTTTGGCTAATTTTGGGGAATGGGGTAGGCGGATCATGGGCGACGTAGATGGATCATGCTACAAAGTCCCCTATGATCTTCTACTCTATGCGACAGCGCTGAGATGATTCACAACCATTTTTTCCCGCTGAATTGGTCAGGCTGGCAGGAAATAACGTGGTCCCGTAGTTTTCGCCTTAAAACTCGAATGTGGGAGCAAGCGATATCGTGTCCCAATTTTGAAACACACACACACACATATAGAGATTGGACCTAAATTGGATTTAACCAATCTAACAATATGTATACTACCAAAATAAATTTTAATTTCATGCAGATCTTTTAGGCTAGAGTTATAGCTAGGTTAGTGAATCTTTACTTCGGACACAAAGGGGGAATGGTTGTGCCTGCGTAAATGATTCAGGGGGTCGGATGTAACGGACTGAAACACCGTTTCGAGGTTCTTATAAAACAAGAAAACATAAATAAATAAAATAATTCAATGTCGTAAAACGCCATCTAGTAATTAAGTAAGAATTTCTACAAGTAAATTGAATATCACTTGGTTTTTTATAAAACGAAAATAATTCAATGTCGTAAAACGCCATCTAGTTGATTAAGTAAGGAATTTTTATACGTAAATAAAATGATGAATAAATATACACTATGGTATGTGGTCAAAGAAAAAAATTGATTCATAAAGAAATTATTCTGTTAAATTGCAAAGGGCAAGTAAATTTGTTTTGTGAACAAATAAATTTAAAATGTAGTTTAATATATACAGTACCTATAGATGGGACTATGATTGAAAGAATTTAAGAAAAATAGTCTATGGATATTTACACAAGAATAATATTATAATAGTTTTGTGTATTGTTTATAATAAAATTAATAAGGAAAAGAATAAACAGATAAAGTTAAAACTTATTAATTATTTACAAGGAACAATAATTATAATATTTAAAGCAATAAAGTACTGTTGAAAAGAGATTATAAATACTATTTATTATCTGTGTGCCTCAGAGCTATGGAAAATGCAGGAAGTGGCTCTGATTGGTTATTATTGTTTAAAGGTCAAATGATTATTGAATAATTTTCTATATCTATTATTGAGTATTATATGGATGTTTATTAAACATAAAATTAATCTTATATTATTATGAAAATATTGACAGTTAGAATCAATGAGTGTAAGTATGTAAATAGTTTATAAATATTTAAAAAAGGGCCACTGGTTCACGGAAGATTTAAGTTAGTTCATAATTATAACGCAGGCGCCATAGAAAACCTAGCGCTGTTGTCAATTATTCAGAAATTGTGACTTTTGGCGGGAAAATAAAAGCTTCTGATTGGTGGAGGACACTATTGGAGCCCTAATTCGGCGAAAGTAGGATTTTGAGTGGGAATTCAAGGACACTTTTTCTTTGAGCTGGCTTCGGGGTTGGTCGATTCGCGAAAGGTATTCTGTACATTGTACTTTGGCGGGAATTTTGAGAATTTTACATTTAAAGTCGTGAAGATTTTTTTTACCTTGATTGTGAATAATTGAGTTTAATTAGTAAATATATAGTGTTTAAATTAGTGAAAAGAGGAATTAGGTAGCTCGCCTTTATTGAAGTTTATAATTCGCGAAATGAACATTTTATCGTATGAGCCAGACAAGACACCTTTATCTCTGGGATTAAGAATTGAATCTCGTGTTCAATTCGGAATATCAGCTGTACTGTGAGTCTGCGGTACAGGGCCATACATGAGATAAAATGTTTATATAGGGATTCTTTGTGGGACTTTGGTAGGGCTAGGGACGGTTGAGGCCTTAGGTATTAGCTAGGTTCCCCCGCTTAGGAAGTCAATCGACGTGATTGCCCTGAGTTGATACCTATCGGTGATAACGAAGCTCTTGACCTCTGTTCAGCTAGGCATGCTGAGGATAGTCTGAAGCGCTCAGCACACGGATTTTGCCTGAAAGGGATCCGTGAGCTTCCAGGATGGTTTGTGACTGGAGAGGAGGCGGTTGTCGCTCTCCAGAGCGGATCAGTCCTGTCTATCTTTATATATGTATATATACACACTTTTATGTCCTTGTCCTGTGAGAGAACACATCCTTGGCTTCGGCCGTGGTCTCTTGCTCGTAGGGGGTACTAGTGATAGTTCAAAGTCAGGCTTACTACCTGCGCCCTAGTCAGATAGATTAGCTTTACACATTTCACGTTTAACGTAGTTGAATGGTTGTTGATACATGGTTAGTTTAGTCAGGTAGGTGAGTAGGTACACACTAATAGCAAACATATGAATATATATATTAGGTAGGTAGTATTGCGTTTGTAAAGGGGTGATCTAAGTTGTTATTATTGTAAATCATGATAAACTGATTGGGAAATTAGATAGACAATTGGTTCAATTACAACAAAGCAGATTTGTAAATGACCGCCATCTTGTGACCGAAGAATGAAAGTTTTCCCGCTAATTTTTGCAAGCCAATTTTCATGTCGATTTACGTTGTTGGAATTTACTGGGATTATAGTGACAGTAATGTGTAATAATTACGCTAAGATTATGGTGAAAATAAAACTACAAGCGAATGCTGCAACACCACGACGAGTGATTTAATAGTGAAGTGAGTGATTGTGAGTGAAATGGAGACAGTGAACTGGTGTATTCATTACAGAATTCAGATATTGTTAAAGGTAAATACACAGTGATTGATCTGTCCTAACCATCTTTGATATAATATTTATTATTTACATATAAATCCTTGCTGGTTCATTATTGAACGACAACACAACGGTATATTGTACATTCACGCTAGTGAAACCTTTCTGACTACAGAATTATGTGCAAGACCACCGAAGTCTGAAGGGTCGGAAGTATCCAAACAGACTAGCTACAGAGGTAGTTATTTTACTATTGTTCTTTGTGTACGAGCAAGATCTTACACATGAGATTACCATGGCTACAAACACACAAATAATGATGTTTGGACATTTTAATCACTGTTGCATAATCAGCTATTATATGTACTGTATCGAATGCACATGGTCGCTCGATCGCTAGTAACTTTGTCATCCGCTAGGGTGAAGCAAAAGCTATATCTGAGCTGAATTATTGTAGTTTGATCAAGTGTTCGGTGAGAATGTATTCTCTCTGAAGTGTCTATATAGACATTATTATTCAGAAGTGAATTGGTTCTAGTATTAACTATAATTATTTAGGTCTGTGCTAATAAATGAGCTTTTCCTAACTAAACTTATCGTTAACAATCAGCGCAGAAGTTACTGCGATAGATACTAATGTAATTGTCCTAAAATGACGCTTAGAACGATGATTCTGTGTTATCATCTTAATACCTTATATTAAAGGAATTACGGCAATAGGACTGAAGTCCTGCGTTAGAGTTACGCTATTCTGAAAATAGAATTGGGGATTTGTGTATCGGATGCCTCGATACAGTAGGCAGGGGACTTTAAAATTGTCTCCTAAATACCTACTTAAGCATAGGAAGGACTATGTTGGTACTAGTGGCGAGTCCTACTGAATGTGGCGAGCACGGGGCCACATTTCTTATACACGGGGGGGGGGAAAATACACTATATTACAGAAATAATAAAGATTTATAGAAGTTTCAACGATGAGTTGATCTTAACTATAAATTGTTTGTGTATTTTTTTTTTTGAATAACACGACCTCTGTTGGTATCCTCGAAAACAATTATAATTTGAAGTATTGAATGATTGACAATTAATTTTGTAGATTCTAATTTTACGTGTAGTGCAAACGTATGTGGTAGGTGTCTCTGTGCTAAGTGTTGAATGAGGGCGGTGAAAATTGTCAAATTCCAAACGTCATTAAGAATGTAGTTGTCAAAAGATTGTCTGGTCGTATTCCACTAAGTAAATAAGTGAAATTGTATGTTATATTGTGAGTTTAGTATGATAAATAAGGTGACGAACTGTGGATTGACTACGAAGTAAGGTTGGAGTAGCGACAAATCTGTTAAGAGGTATGTTAAAGTAAATATGAGTTACAATCATAAGAGTATGTGAACTTTGGTTGGGGAACTAGGACTGGGATATACATGAATTCTATTGTAGATAAAGTACGATAAGGAATAGGTCTTTCACAACCCATTTTTCTATAGAATCACGGATTACTGCGTATCACGATAAGCGGTCTGAAGGTCATTAGACGATAGCGCGGCTGGGAATTGTAGGTTTGAATACGAGAGGTGTACGGGGATAGCTTTATACATCTAGATTCAATGGTCATGACATAGAATTAGTTACAACTTGGTCCCGCGTGACCAGGATATTACAAAGTTTTCAAACTATATGATTCGATATTCAAACAATACAGAACGCCAGAGTTGTAAAACTTTCAGTATGCCCTTAATATTAGCGGTGAAAATTATTATACGATTCTCTAGTTCCACAAGAGTGAGTTGAGCCGTCTGTTGGAGATTCCATTAATTTTCGGGATTTAGTACGAATTAGTTCGGATACGAGGGCTTTTCGTAAACCACATGTCAATAGAGTCGGGGCCGGGGCAGCTCGAATAGGTTATGATAAACCTACATTATAATGTACATTATTCATGATATATTAATATGTAATCCCTATTTTCATCTTTACTTAACCATTTGTAATAAATCTAGTTAGTCGAAGAGATTAACTATTAGTTCTTTTTAGGGTTCCGTAGCCAAATGGCAAAAAACGGAACCCCTATGGATTCGTCATGTCTGTCTGTCCGAAACTATAAGAGCATTTTCTGAACCGCATTAAGATTTTCACACAAAAATACCAAAAAAAATTTACCAAGTTTCAACAGCATAGTTCTTATAGACATGATGAATCCATAGAACTGAAACTCAATTTTTTTTCTTCATCAAACTCATACGTGTGGGTTATCTATGGATAAGTCTTTAAAAATGATATCAAGGTTTCTATTTTTTTTTTCTAAACTGAATAGTTTGTGCGATAGACACTTCCAAAGTGGTAAAACGTGTTCCGAGCAATAGGTAGGTAGTTTAAGAGCGACTTGAACTTAGAAACGCAGGATAAATCGTTTGTGGGCTGCAAGGCGACAGCCAGCCGCGCAATTTTGTGAGAAACCTACAAAATTGCGTACAACCATCAATCATGTAGCTTTCCTTTTACATTAGTGTCACTCGGCTTCGGTCGGATAATGAGCAAAAACCTTCACGAAAGTATTAGGGTTCTGAATATCGAAAGACTTGAGATTATTTTTTGACAGAAATGCCTTAGGCATCTACTATAAGTTTACTAAAAGTAACTTTTTTGTTGCCCTAGCTTCTGTTGGCTAATTTCAGGAATTTTCGTTAAAAAAAAATAGCCTGTCAACATTAGATTATACTGTTATATTTATTAATGTGTAAACACAATTGGTTTCAAGGTCTCAGATCACTATGTTTAAAAACTGAGTAAAGTTTGAATTTGCATCGTTGATATTTAATTTAAATTGGAAAATCAAATCAAGGAACGGAAAGAACTTCATCTCACACAGTCATACCTCTTAAGAAGGAGGCGCATGGGTTACCAAAGCGATCTTCAGGCCCCGAACCCATTTAACATTATCATCCGAATACTAGGCAATGCCGGTTGTATACTTATACTCTCCGACTACGGTTTGACTCCACAACACCGTGAGGATATCCTACAGCACAATGTTCTCCGTCAATCAGTAGGCATATCGAGGCTTTATCTTTCCTCGTCGGTAAATGCAGATCTAGGGCACGCAGCCAATTTACAAATAGTAAGTAGGATACCTAATAAGAAGTCATTTTCTGTATCCTCCATGTGACAAAAATATTACTTTTCGAAATTTAAAACATATAAACTCGGAGGACAGTATTAGAGTATTAGAGTTGTATAGAAACATGGGAAGTAATAGCTCATCAATCTCTCTCTATATTTCGTAATATTGACATTTACATCACTCGGCTTCATGCGTAAGGCGCTTTGAAAATGTACGAGGTTCTAAAAATCTAAAAGTTCCCGAACATAATTTTACCATAAAAGAGGTATCAATCAACGTCACGTCGCTAGGGTTGGATAATGAGTACGTAATGTTTGAATAAATATCTAGACACGTATTAATATATATGTAGGTAACACTGACAAAAACTACATACAATTAACTACCCAGTTTAACCACGTAAACAAGAGGAAGTATATACCCCCAGATCTCACTATCAGAGTTGCTGAAGATTATGCAAGTGACGATGAAAATGTAGAAAAAAGGACCCTGGATTTAGTAGTGGAAGTTGCAGAAACCACCGTGACCCTCAGATGATGATGACACACTTTTATTTTTTATTTTTAAATACCCCATAGATATCCTTCCCACGGCCGACGAGCCGCTATATCAGACTCGAATCGACTGAAACCCCACGCCATCCTCTCGAATCTCAAATGCAGGATGTAAAGTGGCCTAATAAGGCATTTTCCTCGCACTCCGACTGACCCTGGGCATACCCGGTTCCGAATCGGGTGTGGGAAATGATGACCCCGTAGCACATAACTTCACACAAAACAGATAATAAATCAAAGATCATATAAAGATTTCAGTGTAGCCATTCTTGAGTTACAAATGGTCTAACATACAAGACTTTTGAAGTGAAAACTTCTTTAGCGGCGTTGGATGGGTAAAAAGTGTTAAACTCGCGTCAGGATCGCTTGAGCTTTGAACCGTAACCGACGACTGACGTCGTCTAATATTATAGACTGTCTATTTTATAAAATATGATACAGAACTTCGTAGCAGATAGTACCGGGTTCAAGCCTGGCCTTCTGACACTTTTTGTGATTATTTTTTCTTTTCGTAATTTATTACTTTTTGTGATTATTTTTCTTTTTGTAATTTATTAATTTCTTCTGACAGAAAATTAGCAGAAAATTAGTGATAGGTTCTATGATTGGCGCTATATTATAGGTATAGTATGGTATGGTATGGTATGGTATGTTCTTTTTATCTTTTGCTATGTACCTATATAACGAAGAAAGAAAAAGTTTTCACTTGTGCCGGCACTCCCAGAGTGCAACCTATCTTTTTTTTATAAGAACTCACTTATAGAACCTATATTGTGAAAATAAAGTATTGATTGGATTCTTTCCCAGCCTGTTCCATTGGAGACTCGCCTGCCTGTCTACATGTAAGTACCTACGTATATCTATTTCTACAAGAACCTAACTAATTCGAACTACCTATACCTAGTAGGGAAGTTGTTTTATACCTACTTAGGATGTTAATTTCTATGAGTAGACTAGCTGACCCGGCAAACTTCGTACCGCCTCAGAATCAACAAGAAAAAAGTTGCAATTTCCCATATTTTCTCACCATTTAAACCTTCCCTGTACATCCACAAATATTTCAAGATTAAAATTAGCTAAATCGGTTCAGCCGTACCTATTCGGGTTTTAGCGAGACTAACAGAATTGCAATTTATTTTTATATATAAGAATATAGGAGATATAAAGCAAAACATAAACAGTAGGTATATTAGATATCGACAGTGTATGTTTAATTTTGCACTCCCTACTCAAACAATTCGTTATTCTGAAGCTTTTTCGCCTCTACTACCCAGGCATTTAATTATCCAATAAGGTGGATCGGGTAGAACGCATATAGATATATAGTTTAAGACATGTGCAAATGGGCTGACAAGCCGGGGTTTAGAATTTAATCCGGTCTGATCAATTTGCCGCACGAAGACTTGGAATTCTTTAACAACACACATGTTTGTTCCTATTATCTCGGATCCGTTAAGCAGGGCGTGAAAAAGCATCTGACGAGGCCACCATTGTTACGTTATTAAATTCTTTATTGGTAACCTTTATTTCCGACTTTACCTGAGCCTACTATCAAACGTGGTGAGGTCAGGTCATAATGACGGATCTAGATGACAAAATAAGAATTACGGCCTGCCTATTAATAGGTAGTCATAGGAAACTGGACGACTGAAAACTGAAACACGTCAACCAAAAGGCAATTGCACAGTGTTTTTTATTTGCCGTGGAAAGTTCAGAAAAATATATAGATATTGTTAGTGTGTAAGTGTGGTACCTTTTAATAAACTGCACTGGCAGTGCAAAGAAAACATTTCTTTATTTTTAATATTCACAAAAAGAATCAATTTTTTTGTTAGCTGTTTTACAACATAATCCGTTTGTACGTGCAAGCTCTTTAGTTATTTGCGTGCTTCGATACCTAAAGGTAGCAATTTATTATTATGTATCTACACGTTTATTAAACAATGATTATTCAAAGTTCAGTAAGCGCGCCCTTATCTGCTAGAACCATAAAAACAAGATTACAAACAGTACTCACATGGCCGATTTTCGCCCACACACCGTTCGTGTTATCGTAACGTCAAGATGACAATACGAATAAATTATAAGCGCTGTATAATTTTATAAATACAATAGATTTCAACTTCATATTTAATATTTTAAAGCAATTTCTATATAAGTAAATATTACGGAATAAAATTAATTATGGGTATAAATTTATTTAAAAATCTGACAAAAACATACCTACCTTTATTTTGGGCGGCCATTGTAATTTTCTGCCCACGGGGAGTGGCGCATTATTTATATTGATAACATTCACATTTCACAAAGTTTTCTTCCGTAAAAGCACGTCGGATAGAGTCACTTGTTTTAGAAACGTGTTTACTATACAACTGATGGCTTGGAATGGGTTGTTTTGTGGAAAAATCGATGTGTCGCCGCGCGCAGTGGGCCGCTACACGCAAGTGATAAGGGCCGCGCCATCCACCGACAGCCTGCCTCGCAGCCTACCTATGTACCTATAGATCATAGCTATCTAGGTACTGTACTCACTCCAAAACTTTCGAAGTAAAGTACTTACTCTTAGATAATAATATGTAGGTACCTATGTCAGTGAAGTACTTATATGACTAACTGCGTAGGTATGTAAGTTCAGAGAATTTCACATGTAGGTTTCTAAGTACTTAGCCTTTATATTTAATTGGGCTATTATTTATTATTTAATTATATATTATTAATGTTAGTATAAGAATTTTATTCTCATGTGGGTACCTAAGTTGTTGAAGTACATGATAATAAGTAATAATGTCGAAAATCCTTAATGTGTTATTTGCAGTTACGAATTTACACACCTATTATATCCATACATCAGAGAAGACATATCGTAATAAAACCTAAAAGTTATAGAAAGACTCAGATGTGATGAAAGTTGAAATAATAAAAACGTAAACATTGTAGGTATGTAATGTACCTACATAATGATGCAATCAATAAAATTTGAATTTTGCCACGTTTCAGGTACAGTATTGCCTGTCTCTGTTTAGTGGTAAAGTGTTACCAATGGTCATAAATTAACCCCATGATGCCGACGCACAACTAATTGTAGATGGCAGCAGGGGCGAAATGACCAAACAACAATAACAAACTCATAGCTGTCAGATTTGAAGAAACTTGTTTTTTTATTATCTATCGTGTTTTATTGGTATTTTTTGTGATCTGGACTTGCTTTCACAAAAAATACAACAACTTAAAACAGAATTTGGAAGGTGCAACTTTAACTGGAAAGAAAGGTAATCTTTAAATTTTACTGTTCTTTCATAAGATATCTATCTTAAAACACTGAATCTATCCAACTATTATGGGTTGGAAATGTTGGAATTGTTCCTTTTTAAGGTATCTGCGTTGCTGTAACTGTCCTGAAAAAAGCGACATTATAAGTGTGTGCACCTTCCAGTGATTAAAAAACAATTGAATTAGATAACTCGTAAATATTACCTATATAGGCAGATTGAACATTAACATTTCGAACGCACATTGCGGTCCTTGGAGACACATCCAGAACCACTCCTGTTTGAGGGCCGGCTGTATAAATAACAAAAACCACATTGTGCATATTCCAATGCGCACTTGACGGTTCCGTGACGTTGTTTTTTTTTATAATCAACCAACATAATCGCTATCCTTGAAGTGGTTCCGACATAACCTCCGTCTCTATAGTCTCCCACTGTTTTTTTAGCTTAGCATTTTGAGGAAATAAATACACTAACCTAACATTACATTAGGTTTTTATTCATAAATAAACGTCATACAAACAGTGCAATCTACGTAGATGATTGCACTTGATGCGCCCTCTGTAGGGATAAAACGCAGTTGGCATCCCCATTCTATGCCAGCAACACATGCGAGGAAACTAAGAATGTGCTTAATTCTGAATTAATTTCACGCTTATGCAGTGCATAATCGTGATTTTTTTCATTTCATGAATTTGCATAATGAATAAGAATTATAAGAATTAAAGCACTTGCTTCCATGCCATGTTTAGAATAATGACAACTGACAATTTTGACAACAATGACTCCTAGCAGTGCTTTTGACAGTGCTGATTCTGTTGGAGAAAAAAATTAATCACTGTACTCTATAACTAAAATAGGCTTTATCTCTTTCTTTACTGACATAAAGACTAAGACAAAAATATATTTTAGTGCTGTCAAACTAATTTAGTTCACTTTTTCTAACTCACGAATCGATACCCATAGACCCATATAGTATTGATACACGGTTCCCAACTTAGGGATTTTGTCCCTAAATTTAGGGGCTAGAAGTGTTAAAAGGGACATTTTTAGGGACTGGAATATTTTGGGGATTTTTTTAGGGATTTCAAACAAAACTTGCAACATCGAAAACAAAACATTTGTTTTCAGTTTTGTGCGTAGAAAGAAACGCACGATATGAAACGAGTGAACTGCGCGGCGCGTTCATTCAATAATGTAACTCACTCAGTGAGTAAACGCTTACCTCACCTCATTCGCTTCACGCACATCTTCATTCGTTTTTGTCTTTGACCTAAGGAGGGTAGAGTATGAGGAGCGTCAACTATTTTTATAGTGTATTAAAAAGTGTCCGCTGATAGGGAGCAAATTATGGTGGCACTACAGTAGCCAGTGGAAGGATTTTAAAAACAGCGCCATATACCATTAGAGTAGGATAATAAATAAAAAAGGAAATACAATAAACTAAAAAGGAAAGAAGACTTCCACTTTTTTAACGTGCATTTTTAAGTATATTTTACATAATCTAATATCTGTAAAGTAGGATACTAAATTAAAAAGGAAAGAAAGACTTCCACTTTTATACCGCGCATTTTAAGTATATTTTACAAAATCTAATATCTGTAAACTAGTGATTATAAAATATTATTAAAAACTTAATTAAATTAAAAGAATAATAATTCTCATTGTATTAAACAAATTTCTAATAATTTAGGCATGAAACGTAAAAAAAAAGTTATTGACGTTTTATAAGCTGCAACTTCACTCCGTCTACAACTGCTAACTTCATATCCCTACGCTATTTGCTGCTTAACGGCGGACACTTTTTGAACTTGTCCACTAAAGAAGATAGCGCTCCTTATACTCTACGCTCCATACTTTGAGATTTGTTGCACAGAGTATAACTGATTTGTTGTGACTTCGAAACGCATATTCAAGAATAATGTCCAAAGTCGCTAACAACAAAAAATATAAACAAAAATACACAAAATCTTGGGAAACAGATCCCTTATTGAAAGGTTCGTAAATTGGGTTTTCTATTTAATATTTCAAATGACTTCATCTAATGTTTAGTTTATTCACTATATAGGATTGTGCGCAGGAGTGTGACAATAGATGCACAACCACTAAATTACCTCAATGTGCACAACGTACCGAGCGATAATGATGTTCCTCGACCTTAGAATCTAAAGTAGTAAGTAGGTACCTACGTAGGTACGTCCTATACCGAATGATGACTGCTGCCAGTGCTGCCTGCTTGCATGTTGGTTGGTTGTTGTTAGATATTTAGCATTTAGGTAATGGTTATTTATAAAAATAAATACCTACCTATATGCATTCCTATATGGTGGTGGATATACCTAGCAATAGTGTGAGTGTGATGACGGTTTGTGTGCTCGAAATAATTAACCATAAACATAATACCTATTTTACTTGATAATTGATGTGAATTTCTGTTCACTGTGGTGTTGGTTTGGTTGGGGCAAACAAGGTTTTGGTTGGCCGACAGTCATGTCATGGATGGAAGTAATATTATTTTTTTTTTTTTTTACAATCAGCTTTCTGTTGGTGTTGCCACTACTAAATAAATACCTACCTATTTATGTGGTGTTTTCTAGCATGAGTTTTGTTGTTGGTGTGTTTCCTGCTACATACCTACGTGTTTCGTCAACACATTCAACAAAAACATCTACACAAAACAAGTGTTGTCACAACAGAAACTAAACCAGTGAGTAGACGAAACAAGATGTTTTTGTGTAATTTGTAAACGAAACACGTAGCAGGAGACACAACTTTAGGCCTTTTAATTATTGTCTGCTTAGACGGGAGGCTATAAAGACTGAATCTAAATTTGTATTTTTTTTTGCAGATTGGTTGTCACCTGATCCAACCAATGACATTTCTGCTGCCTGTAAATACTGTCGCGTAACATTAAAAGCACATAAAAGAGACCTGATCAAACATGCAAACTCGGAAAAACACAAAAAATCTGTAGCTTTGAGTAAATCAGCAAAGTCATGCCAACCATTAACAACTGTTATTAAACCTATCTTATCAGATGCAACAAAGATAGCTGAGCTAAAAGTTGCCGCCTTCGTTGCCGAACATACCTCGCTACTAACTGTTGATCATTTAATGTCAGTGGTCCCTCAGTTAGATGTTTCATCAGATATATTGAAAAGTTTGAAACTGCATCGCACCAAGTGCTCCATGTTAATTAAAAACGTACTAAGTCCATGTATGCTTACTGATTTACTGAAAGAGATTGGTGATTCCTCATTTTCCTTAATAATTGATGAAAGTACCGATCTATCAACACAAAAGATATTATGTGTAATGATTCGTTTTTTTTCTCATAAGAAGAAACAAATTGTATCAACATTTTATAGACTCATCAAGTTAGTTAATTGCGACGCAGTAAGTATGTACAATGCAATCAAGAGCCAGCTAATAGAAGATGGTTTAAATTACAAAAACTTGATAGGAATCGGGGCTGACGGTGCAAGTGTTATGGTTGGCAAACATAACTCTGTAACCGCCTTGTTTAGACAAGAACTGAGTGATTTAATAATTGTCAAGTGCGTTTGTCACTCTTTGCATTTGTGTGCCGAGAAAGCTGCAGAGGAACTACCCCGTCAATTAGAATTCTTAGCACGGGAAGCACATAATTGGTTCTCTTACAGTACCAAACGTTTAGAAAAATATAGAGATATCTATGAAACTATGAATGACGGGAATCGAAATCCCAATAAAATACAAGGCCTAAGCGGTACTCGTTGGCTTGCGCGTTACGCAGCTATTGACACTATTTTGAAACAGTGGGATGAATTGCAATTGCTTTTTTCTTTGGCGAAAACGGAAGACAAATGTTACATGGCAGAACAATTGTATGACATTATGAGACGGCCTGCATATAAAGCATATGTCACTTTTTTGAGAAATGAATTGAAATGCGTTACTCAAATTAACATGCTGTTTCAAAGTGAGCACTCTGAACCGACAAAATTATTGGAAGATTTGTTTCTATTATACAAAAATTTACTCCAGAAATTAGTAGTACCTTCTCAGTTACAGAAAGTGCACGATGATGAATTGGCTGAATTTGATTTTCAATCTTATTTGATGCATACATCATCTATAAATCTTGGCTATGACTTTGAAGAAGTAGCCAAAACTCTTTCAGAAAGAGATGCATTAGATGTAAAAGAAAGGTGCAAGAAGTTTCTTTGCACTTTGGCCACTGAAATGCAAAAAAGATTGCCAGATAATTTATCGATTCTCAAGATGATGAAAAATTTAACACCTGAAGTTGCCACATCGCAAGTTAAGCCCAGTTTAAAAACTATTTTGGAAAAATTCCACCGTAGTTCTGTTTATGGCAACAAAAATGACGTGGAATCGGAATGGCATCAACTGCAAAATAAAGCATGGACACATGTGTCAAGTTCATCAGCTGCATTCTATGCAGAAGTATATAACGATTGCGATGCTGGTAACTGCAAACGATTTGAAAATGTTTCAAAATTTGCTTTAGCATTATTGACGCTGCCTGTTTCCAATGCCTCTGTCGAGCGTGCCTTTTCTATATATGGGATAATCAAAAATAAACTGAGAAACAGATTATCCCTTAAAATGGTACAGAGTATCATGATGGTACGATTTTCCTTAAATCGGGATTATGGATCGTGTGTAAAATTTGTTCCCACTGTAGACATGATCAAGAACTTTAACGTACGTATGTATGACTTCAAAAATGAGACGTCAAACGAAAACGAGGAACAGTATGATGATGCGGTTCTGGAAATAATTAACAACTTTGCATGTCAATAAAATATTTTACTAATTTAATATGTAACATTTTATTTTATGAGCTACGAAACAATTTAGGTAAAATAAGTATGTAGGTAGATAACATATAAAATTATATTTAGGGATTTTTTAGGGAAATTCAGAAAAAACTTGGGGATTTTTTTTGGTAAAGGTTGGTAACACTGTATTGATAGTGACAGGAAAATAAACAATAAAATGTTCTGTATCGTTTATTAAAGGATTATAATATAGAAATACATCAAAATGCTTGAAACAAAGATGAGCACACATCTTTCTGGAGGCAGGCTAAATGTAGCTTTAGTCCAGGAGACTATGAGAACAGAATTATTGAATTTATTACAACTTTACAAAGGTCCGAAGGTAAGTAGTACATTCACAATGGATTAAACCTTATTATTACGAAACTTCTTTCTATCATGTATTCATAGCCGCGGGAACAAAACGATTCCTAGATTGGAGACCATGAGTCGTCAAATGAGAGGTGGGTGATATCATGATATGTCTTTTAGATAACTAACTTTCCTTCCTTCCAGGTAACTATATGGGATGATTGGCTAGCAGGTCCTGTAGGCCTGGTCGCCCAGTATGCACTACTCAAAGACCATGAAGTGATAGACATGTTCCCGTTGAAACCTGGTAACCTACCAACTATATCAGTTAAGCACATTGTGTTCATCGCAAGACCTAATCTGAAGTTGATGGACTTAGTCGCAGACTATGTACAGTCTTTACGGTATGTAATTTAGAATCTTGCGCCTGTAGCAGTAACACTAGTCCAATATTTTTTGAGTAACTTCTCTTACAGTACAAGACATTAGGTCAAAAACATTTTAATATGTAGTTAAGATACCAATTTTTTACCAGAATTATGTTTCGCCACATAAACAACATTAACTTATAATCTAAACTTATTGTTGTAAAGATATAAAGCATGAAATGAAGAGCGCTTAACAACATAGTCTTTTTAAATATAATATTCTTTTGAGGTTTTCATCTCGATAGACATCACATCATGATACTGTATAGCAATGATTGCCAGACAGATTCAACCCAGCTCGGTGCAAATATTTGTATGCACATTCTAATACTCGGTTCATAAGCACTTCTATTTATCGATTAAGATAGGAAAAAGCGAATCGCTCAGATCATAAGCACTTCTATTCCGCGGGTTCCAGTCCCACCTGAACAATTCACTTTATCCTATCTTAACTGATTAAAAAAAAAGTTAGCATACCAATTGCTTCAAGATTTCATTCAACTTTTATTCATTGTATTAATTTAAGTGAACAGCTGTGACCAATAGGAATGTTTTTTTTTTCATGTTAAGTATTTCACTTTAGAGAGTATACTTTTCTGAGGGTAATTTCTTTGTGCCAAGTGTCATTAATCAATGTTTAATTAAAATACCAACTATGTCAACAATAACAAAAGTTATTTATTTCTTGACAGATCCAAGCAGACTACTCCTGTAGAGTTCCACTTATTCTTTGTCCCACGGAAGAGTGAGCTGTGTATAAAACATTTAACTAATAGGGGAGTGATGGCCAGTTTATCCGTACAGGAATTTAAATGTGATATCTTCCCCTTTGAAAGTGATGTCATGTCTTTGGAGCTGCAGAATGATTTCAGGTGAACAATAATTGTGTATTCTTATAATATCCTTTTTTACTAGGCTTCCCTTTGCAGAGTAAGCTGGCAGGAATCGGGTTATAGGGACATTTCACCTCTGGAAGGTATTAACATGCGGTAGAACTGCCTCAATACAAAGGTCTGTGCATGGGCCTGTCCTCTCTATTAACAGGTGTATAATGTATCTGCTAGGCGATGAGGTTGGCTTGGGTGCTATAGACCTTGGTGAACATCAATTAATTATGCAGTAATAGCTGTTGCTCGTTGCTCCGCCCGCATGAAATTTTAATCCCGATTTGCTACCCATGAAAACAAGAATACTGGGATAAAAAGCTTATGTCCAGATAAAATCTATCCTTGTATGAAATTTCAGCTAGATCTGAGCTTCTGTTAGAGTGTGATTGTATAACATATATCCAAACCTTCACAACATTTATAATAAAATATTCATATTTGTAACATAAAGGTATCCAAAGAATAGAGTATTGAGATTGGCCCTCTGCCTACTGCGGATTTTTTGTGTGTGAAGCCTGCCAATCGCAATGCTTCGTTCTTGCAATGGTTCTTTCTCGCGATACGATACGTTTATGTTACGAATTCGAATCTTTTACGTACTCCACAGATCGCGTACAAGATCCGAATTTGTAACATTCCAATATTCCAATTATAGGGGTTCCGTGCTAGGGGTACTATCGTAATCGTATCGTGAAAGTATTGAGAGAACTGAGCATTGCGATTGGCGGGCTTCACACACACGCAGGTTCACAGGCGGCCAATCGCATTACTTCAATCTCTCAATACGTTTATGATGCAATTATGATAGTTTTTCGTGCTAGGGGTACAGGCCACTGAATTCTGTTGAAAACTTTACCAAAGTTGACCTGCATCACACTATATAAACTGGATGAATGTCATGTTATGAATGGATAGTGTACAGTTATGTTAACTTCCGACACGACCTTATCAGCGGCTCTCAGGCACCAGCTCTCTAAATAAATGTGTTCTATCCTTATCAGTAACTTATATAGGAAATCGCGTAATATTTATACCTACCGAATTGTCGAAGCATGTGACCTGTTTTATAATGATTAATTAGTTCACAATTTATTATATTTCGTATGTGCTTAAAAATATTAAACCACGCGGATGTAGTCGCGGGCGCGGCTAGCGAATAATAATTTAAGAGAATAAAAAGACGCGTAAGACTAAACAGAATAAACCAAAACAGTCCTCGAATTGTCTAAAAGCGAATGGTGTTCGATAATATCGAAAATATCACAGACCATCGAGTCTAGCCGTACTGTATGTACAATTGTATAAACTATATAATATGTTATCCGTGTGGTGACGGGGAAAGAATACAAGTATCACCACTCCATCTCATCCGAAGGGTGTCGTAAGAAGCGACTAACGGAAAAATACGCAGGCGATATCACTGCGAGATCAGGAAAACCCGAAACAAAACCCTGTACCAACCCGTCTGGCCAGCGTGGAAACAGTACTGTAGGCCAAAGTCTCTCCACATTGGGAGAGGCAAATCTTCAGCAATGGACCGCGTAAGGTTAATTGATAAAATTTGTTACAGAGAGAACTACTTAGAAGGCGATCCAACCTGCGTTTACAATGCTGCGCAGGCACTCCGGACCATACAGCAGTGGTATGGTATTATACCACGGGTGTTCGGCAAAGGCGTCGCAGCGAAACAGGTTAGGAACATGCATGTAATCGCTTCAACACAAAATGATTAGGTATAGCAATCTGCGCGCGCTAGGGCCTCGTTTCTCCCGCCTCTTGGAGTCATGCTGAAAACTGTACATTAATTTATTCAACAACTTCCAATTTAAATAATTGTCTTAAAATCAGGTTTGGGACCTCCTCTGCCGCCTAAATAAAGAAGAACAAGGATCTGCCCCTAAGGGGTCACCAACATCCTGCATTGACCAGTTGCTCCTTCTAGATCGAGCGATTGATTTCACTAGTGTCATGACGACCCAACTTACATACGAGGGTCTTATTGGTAAGTACTATGTTTAGGACCGGATGAAAAACAGGCCTATAGCTTAGTAGCCTTTTTTTAAGTATGGAAATCCTCTCGGATACCCAAACCCGCTCTACCAATTCAACGGAGGTCGTTATGTCGGACGCAACTGATGGTCTCGGTCCATCAGTTGCTATGTGTGAGGTAGCCTCTAGCATATCCCTCGCACGACCAGGCTGATCAAGGGCCAATGACGGCCCACGAAAGACCCTCAGATGTGGGACTACGGCGTCCCCAATCTTTCCCCGCGTATCATGCCCCCATCTAAGCCAGCTTCTGCTAGGGTGAAAGACGGCTTCACCAGTCACCTGCAGGTCCACGCTCATGGAGAACGGATTTCGTTCAACGACATACGATACCCGAGTCCACTTCGCATCGGCGGGACCAAAGAGTATTACTTGCACGCAATGCTTTGGTCCTTTAATTTCTTGAAAAATCATATGACACTGTTCGGCCACCTCGAAATTTATAATAAAATATCATAACAGATGAAATCTACGGAATCAAAAGCTCCACCGCCACCTTCCCTGGGCAGAAGTTCGTGAGCGCAGAGGAAGCCAATCCAGATGTGTCAGCGAGGGAGAAGAAACGTATCATACTTAACTCCAGTGAGAAAATGTTCGCTGAGATCAGAGATTGTAGCTTCACGACAGTGAGTGTTCATGCACGATGCACGTTCTTTGTCGCGATTCGTGAGATTTTACTGCAAGGTTCATTTTTCACAGGCCCATCCATTGCTTAGCGAATCTTAATAAAGAGCAATAGTTAATAAAGAGACTTAATAGAAAAAGATCGGGCGTTCTAGACATAATTACGATTTTGTGTTTGGTCTGCTTTTTCTATTTGTCTGAGGAAATATGCCACGATTTTAGCTTTCCGAAGCCTTTTTCCGCGCCTTGGGTATGTGCGCCGCGAGACAGGGGAGTATCGAGAATCAAAGAATCAAAGAATCAATTTCGTTAATTCAGTTTAGGCACATAAAGAGCACATATGAACGTGAAAAATGTTGCACTCATGTCAAGAAATTACTAATATAATATTAAATAAAGTATATAAATCATTTGAAAATGATTCTTTCGCTGGTTCGGTGAATTGGTTCTACTGAGAAGATACCAGCAATAAACTCAGTGAACAATATTATCATTTCTTTTATAAAACAATTTGTTTTTTTTTTAATCGATTTATATTGTGCTAGCAAGCAAAAAGATTAGGATGACCATGCATTTTTATCATTGAGGTATTCGTTTACTTTGTAATATCCTTTTTTCATTAAAGACTTTTTTTACTTCTATTTTATATTTATTTAGTGGCATGACTACCAAATCTTGAGAAATTTTATTTAACATTTGAATACTGTTACCTACAAATGAATTACCAACCTTATGAAGTCTGAGTTTTGGCACTACAAGTTTATTTTTATTGCTCGCATTATAATTGTGTACGTCAGTTTTTTTTTTTTTTTGAAGAGATCTAGGTTCTTGCGTACATATAAAACATTATCGTAGATGTATTGGCAAGCAACTGTTAAAATATTAATTTCTTTAAATAGTTCTCTCAGCTAGCAATCGATCATCAAATTTAGTCAGTTCGCCGCCAGCGCTTACCTAGAGCGCGCTACACGCTCGCTTTCGACTCATGCTCTTTCTTTCTTTTTCTTCACCTCGTCCCCCGCCACGCCGCGCTTACCTAGAGCGCGCTACAGCGGTCGTGATCATACCTACTTTAACACTATCTTCTGTTAGTTACAAGGATTATTATCTTACAGGTAGGGGCGGCGCTATCGAAGAAGGCTCGTGTGATAAAGAACCAGTTAGACGAACGGCACAAAGACAAGTCGGTGCAAGAAATCAAGCAGTTCGTGTCCCTTCTCCCGCAGATGTTGGCTAATAAGCAGTCACTGGCCACGCACACTGCCATCGCTGAGTATATCAAAGAGGTAAAAAGTAGGTACACTCCGGACCATCAGACCACCAAATCTCACCAGTGGTGGTCAGTAAAGTCAGTGAGCAGTCAGTTACTTCACCTAATACTAAATTATAAGGTTTGGAAAAACAGATTACTAGCCCTAAAGTGTAAGTTTTAGACGGAACCAGGATTGGCGCTAGTGACTACAATAAAATAAATAAATAAATAAAAATAATTTACTTCCAAAATACAGTTTGACATTTTGAAAGAGCTTCCCGTTGGCCCCACTAAGCAATCCTGTCATGTGGGTACCGTGACGTTTACCTTATTCAGTTTCAGTGCTCGGTCATAAAATTTTATGTTATCAACTTGTGGAATTTTTCAAAAAATGACCATAGTAGGCTATTGACTTAACTATTAAATTGAACCCGGTATCCGCTCTCCCACTTCCTCCTCCCACAACTGCCTTGCAATTAGTATTTCTAAAACTGCCCTTCTTTCTTCGTCTTCCTTATTCTAAGATTCAATATTTTCCAGACAACGGACAGTTTCGACTTCCAAGATATGGTGCAGTGTGAGGAAGACTTCTTGAACTGCATTGATAACGAAAAAATATGTCCGTTCATAGAAGATCTCATCGCGCAGAAAGAACCACTTACTAAGGTAATTATTGCAAAAGTAACAATAACCAAACCTTGGTACAATATTACATTCAAAGTACAGTCAGCATCAAATCGATCTTGACAAACAAAGTACTCAAAATTATCTTAATGCCTTGGATTTCCCATTTTCCTATTGACTGATTTTCTGAATTTATACACACGTTAAGTTCGGACAATAGTACAATTAAAACCAATAAAACAGTTTGATTCGTTCCTCATACCTTGGTATTAAGATTATTTTTGAGACTTTATAGCCAAGATCGTTCTGACGCTGGCTGTACCTGCTGTCGCTTAAGATTTGGCGACGCGTCGCCTTCGGGTCGCGTCGTCTGACTGGATCTCAGTCACGTACTTTTGTCTCTATGGCACAGCTCACGTCTACAACTTGATTATATTTTTAGGGTAGTTATAACCGAAACTATAGGTTAATATTTTTGAGACACAAACAGTTGTAACTAACCTTTAAACATGCACGATAAAGAGACTGCTTCACAAAGCTGGCATTCTTACTCTTCTTCCCAACATTACAACCCACTGCGTCTCCGTAAAAAAAGCCTAGATTCTATGCTCCATTCATTTAGGTACTTCACTAAACGTAAACTATCTTTTAGCGAGTTATATATAAAAACACGTATTAAACAAATAAACTAGGCCAACTAACTGTTTAACTAGCTACCTAGTGGTTTAATTCCGTTTAATTTCGGTTTTTAGTCTTTAAAATGAGTTTCTAAATAGAACAATATTGATAAAACTAAGTTTTTAAATAAAACATATTAAAAAAACACATCAAGATTGTTTACCTTAAGTTAAGTATTTTGAATTAAATTTTTAAGCATTTTTCATGCTAAATATTCAAATCGAATTAAAGAGAAAAAATGTAATCTGTCTAAGCGGGGTTTGAACCCGCAATCTTTGCCTTACACGGGCAATGCTTTGACCATTACGCTACCAAAACCTCGCCCTAACCAATTCAAGCCCCGCCTAAACCGATTCAATTTTTTCTCTTTAATTCGATTTAAATTAAGTACCTAAATGATTGGAGTGTAGAATATTCTGGGATAGACTTTTTTTTTTTAAATTGGCAACCTACATTATCCAAATTACTAATATTCCCTCTAACCCCTCCAACTAAGCTAAATTACTTGTGCTAATAGTGGGTTCACGTCGGTAATGTAATGGCCAGGATTCGAACCCGGGGACCTCTCGATCGTAAGGTCGCCTCCTTAACCACTAAGCTATCAACGCTACCGTTATAATACCTATCTATAGTCGCATTTTATGTCTCCCCGTCGACCAAGGTGCTGCGATTAATATGCCTGCAATGTGTCACCGGCTCAGGTCTCAAACCAAAAGTGTTAGAGTACTACAAACGCGAACTGGTGCAAGTATATGGCCTGAACACTTGGCTTACTCTATGCAACCTAGAAAAAGTTGGCTTATTGAGGCCACAGCAGGGGACCAGGCAGTACGCTGTGCTTCGAAAAGTAAGTGGAAATTAATGAAATTTTAAAGCGAATTAGTATACAAACTATTCAAATAGGTTTAGATTGCAATAAGTGAATGCTCAGACGGATCTTGATTTAGGGAGTGATTGAGTAGTAAGTCTTTCCGGGGTAACTGTATACGCTTTTTTAACAAGCTCCCTACGGATTAGGGATTTACCTGTTGATAATTTAAAACTGTGATTAAGACTAAACTGTGCCAAAATAGCTATTTATGCAACTGTCACATTTTGAAGGGGCTTTTGATACGAGTGCCATTTTTCGGTATGAGCGAAGCGAATACCGAAATAGATGGGCACGAGTATTAAAAGACCAATAAAGTGCAGTTGCATATAAGATTTTATCTACTCTGATACTATAATACAATGATTATAAAATTGAAATCAAAACTCTTATGACAAACATTACGCTTTATTACGATACAGGTCTTGTATAGACACCTATATCATTAAATAACTTTTTAATCATAACGATACACCTATACAACCTCCATCTGGACTGAACCTCAATTAAAAAAAACGCCGATTCGGAAAAACAAAGAAACGCGTATGCGCAATAGATGTTTGCGCCTTGGCGCCAACATTTTACATTCAAATTGAACAAAGTTTGGTTTGACAAGTACTAGTAGTAGACAAGTAGTGTATGACACTGTACATAACTTGGTCTTATAACACTCGTGTGATACTATAAAAAAAACTCGCCTGCCGGCTCGTTTTTTTAAAACACACTCGTGTTATTAGAACCCTTATTATGCAACAGTATCATAAACTACTATTACATTGTCTTTCGCAAAGGTATTCAAGCCGGAACAGCCATAAAGCATTCGATTGTTTTGATTTTAAATCATTTGAATCGAATGCTATTGCATTCCATTTTTAAAAAGTTTATTGAATTTGACTTGATTTTGAAGTAAATTCTAAAGATGGCTGTATGTGAAAATGTCTTTGCTCATATTATTTTTGAATTTATGACGATTCGTATATTACAACCTTGTTTCAATATCGATGCATATTGAAACAGTATTGCAGTAAGAATTTCTATTGAAACAGGATAGCAATATGCATAGATACTATATTCAAACCGCTGTCAAGTTAAAAATCCGAATATAACGAAACCGAAGTAGATAATAAAGGCTATTATGAAATCAGAATATTTACATGATAAACAAGCTTGGAAGTGAGCTGTTCGCTCAACTATGCTTCTCAAGCAAACTATTATATTTAGACTAAGTAGATTAAGCAAATGTTTGTAAAGAGACCATTAAATGGTCTATACAGAATAAATTATTTTTGACTTTGACTTTACTGATTCGGACTGGTCGCGTGTTCAAGTCCCGTCTGAACATTCACTTTTTGTAATCTCAATCGAAAAGTAGAAATTAAGTATAATTTTGAGACATATACCTACATAAAATCACCCAGTCCTTTGCGAATACGACATTGTACATACAAATATTTTCCCTAGAGGGGAATCAAACCTCCGACCTCTTACATAACAAGTGATCGCTCTACCGTCACGCCCTACGGGTCGACAACTCAAAGTACTGTTAGAATTAAAATAATAAAATTGAATGATATTCAAAAACTTGTTTTTCTAACTAATTAAATTCATACATAGATATTTAAACCATCGTGGTCACTATCAATAATAGATTAAATAACCAACATGAAATACCATTTTATTTTAGGGCCATAAAATTAAAACTTCACAGAAATGAAAACAGTTTAATGTTATTACTAATCAAAATCAGTCATACATTCATATGTATAATTTACAGTCTTTAATCAAATATATTAGTTATCAAATTAAAATACAACACAAAAACCAAAATCTCAAATAAGTAACTGAATATGGCATATAAACGTAAATCATCATATCATTATCAAAAACAGACATTAATATCTATGAGATCAAATAAATAAAAATAACAAATTTGTAATTAATGAAAGAAGTTACATAATTCACTTGCAATAGTCACAGACCCAAGTATCAAACTCTAGACCAGCACAATCATAATGTGCTCAAAGTCCACACATTAAGCATTTTATTCAGCTTTTTCCACTTTTATACTTGTAAGAAAGTCTTGTACTGAACATAGTGACTATTCTCTATCAAACACTGGCAACACTCGCGGTGTTTACAAAGTTCCCGTATTTAATTTTTATTATTAAATAATTCTACTGATAAATAGTGTGAAAACAGATCAAGAATCGATGTAACAGGCAATAAATGTTACGTGATACTGTTAGTGACAATTTTAGACCACTCATAATAAAGATACCGAACTGAGTTATTACAATGCGGTGCTGTGAAGTGTTTTGATTAATATAATATTTAGTGTAAACATTGCCGCCGATACTCTTTAATACATAAAAACAGTGCAGTGTTAAACAAACATTATGCGAACACCAAGTTACGTAAGTTACAAGTCATAGAACATAACGTTAGTATATTTTATAAAACCAGTTTGGAAAAATACTTACCCACATACACAAAAACAATTGGCACTTTTACCCGCAAGTGAGAAAATACAATAACAAACAACCACTACTGCCGTTATTACTTCAGGTGGACAGTAGCAGAACTAAAAGTGATACCATATGAAAAAATAAAGGAGTCTTTAAATCTTAACCATAGACAACAACTACTGCCATTAGATACTTGAAGTGGTGAGTAGCAAAACTAAAAAGGATACCATATGAAAAAATAAGTATAAAGTTTGGCAGTTTTCTATCTACCATTGAGAAACATTGTCAATATAATATCTGAATATTATTATCCTGTTTTCTATCTCTAAATATATTAGTGATGAACGAATATGAAAATATTACCTTCAGACGCGAACGACAGCAGTCACTCAGTGACAATAATAATGATGACAATTGTTTCCTTGATCATACATTAAATGACACAATGCACAGTGTGCCAGATGTATCACTCACTGAAGATGTTGAAACTATTATAGAATTAAGGAAAATTATAGAAAACCTCAAACACAACCTGAGCTGTGCCAATGGCGAAATAGATTCATTGAGACTTGAGAATGATAAATTAAAAAAGGAAAACCAAGATTTGATTCAGATGAACACATCATCCAAGTATCCCTTATCAACTGCCGAAACACCGGGAACGTGTTCCCTCGACAAGCAAACACAAACAGACCTTGCTAGAACATACCTTAATGCAGAAATGTATACACAGACAAATCATCATTCTAATACATTGATGGCGGCAGAAGCTGTAATGTCGAAGAAAAGGAGTGTATTAAAAAATAATTTATGTATACTAAGCTCAAATAAAAGTAATAAAAATATACTAAGTTTGGCAAAAGAATATTTCCAGGAATACTACCATATATGTCACTATTTAACACCATATGTCGGAATCAAACATCTCTTACGTGATATACAGAAAAAAATTGAAAACTATACATTGAATGATTTCTGTTTTATAATGATTGGTGAGGAGGATTTCAGAACTACAAATAATTACTTTGACATAATAACATACATAAGAGATATATTAACTGACATGAAACATACCAATATTATTATTGGTCTACCTACGTATAAATTGAATAATAATTATAATAATCTATTTAACTCTAGACTTGAAATGTTTAACAATATGCTGTACTTGGATATTCTCACTCATGAACATGCTTACGTTTTGGACTCGAACTTGAATTTAAGTTATCATCACACTCTATACACACACAGAGGTGCATTGAATGATCATGGCATGAAAATCATATTCAAAGACCTGTATTATCTGCTCCTGGATATCTCAGAAAATAATTTAATCAAGTGTGCAGAAGAAGCATCGGCCCAGGAAGAACCCTCACAATACGAGCTTTTTCGCACCTAAATATATAAGCATTCTACATCAAAATATTGCAGGTTTTAGATCAAAAGCGAACCAATTGACAGTTTCCGTGCAGAATCTTATGGATAGAAATATTGAAGTAGATGTTATCTGTTTGACTGAGCATTTCATGATAACAGAGCAGGAAGACTCTTGCATGATTCCCAACTACATCATGGCTGCAAACTACTGCAGGATTAAAAAGAGAGGAGGGGCTTGTATTCTGGTAAAGGCAGGCCACAACTGGAATAATATTTTAGCACTTTTAAATATGTCTGTTTGTTTTGCTTTTGAATGTTGCGCAATAGAGCTGAAGGAGTACAAAATTGTTATAGTCTGTATATATAGAGTACCTTCAACTAGTAATTTAGACATTTTCTTTAATAGGCTGACTGGCGCATTAACTTACTTAAACAAACACTTTAAAGAGCATCATATTATTATAGCAGCAGACTTTAATATTAATATTCTCAAGCAGAGTAAGCTTACACATGATTTTGAATGTCTGCTTCTCAATTATAATTTGAAATTACAGATAAGACAACCTACTAGACTAATAAGTAAAACGTGTATAGATAATTTTGCACATAACTTTGGGACTAAATGTAAATCAGAGGTGATTGAGTTTGGTTTATCTGATCACACTGCGCAGCTTTTGAGATGTACCATTAAAAGAAAATGTATTTTGAAATATTGGAAAATTAGGCGACGTGATTTTTGTACAGAAAATCTTAAAAAATTTAAACACTGTATAGGTAGTTTAACCTTTGCAGATACGTTCGAAACCTGTGACCCGAACATAGCTTATAATACTTTCTATGATGCATTTTATTTGTTTTATGATCTTTGTTTCCCCTATAAAAATATTACTGTGCGCCTCCATAAAACTCCTAAATGGGTATCTCATGGTATAAAGATATGCTGTGCTAGGAAACGTGAACTCCTATGGAGATATAGAAAGCGTGCTAATAGTGCTAATAAAGAAAATCTTATACAATATAGTAGGAAACTAAAGAAAATTATAAAACTGACTCAAAGAGCACAGAATAACCATAGGATAACGACTTCCACAAATAAATCGAAAACTACATGGCAGATTATAAACACAACAAAGCACAATAACCCTCCAAACACTATACCATGCATTCGACTTAATGATAAAATTGTAACTGACCCTATTGACATCTCAAATTCTTTTAATGATTATTACATTGACAAAATAAAACCGTTAAATACAATAAATAAGTTGAAATATAGACAATATTTGACCACTCAACTTCATTCTATGTTTATGAAACCCTGTGTACCAGATGACGTAAAACTAATTACAAAATCCCTAAAGAACACTAACAGTGTTGGCCATGATGACATTTGTACTAAAGCAATTAAATACGTTATTGATTATATCCAAATTCCCCTCTGTCACATTATAAATTTATCGATTGAAACTGGCACTTACCCTGATAGTTTAAAAGTAGGCATTATTAAACCCGTGCATAAAAAAAATAGTAAAGTAGACATTGAAAACTACAGACCTATTGCTCTGCTCTCAATATTCTCAAAAAATTTTGAAAAATATTTACATAATGCCCTCAATGATTACTTAGAATCTCAAAACATTCTAGTTAGGGAACAAAAAGGATTTCGCCGAGATAAAACGATAAATCTTGCTATTTATGATTTTTTGGAAATAGTTATATCTCATGTTGATAAACGAATACCAATTTGTGGTTTATTCTTGGACATGACCCAAGCATTTGACTATGTGGATCATGACATTTTGCTGTACAAACTTGAGACTTACGGTATTAGGGGTAACATTTTAAAATTGATTGAATCTTACTTGAGAAATCGCACTCAATATACTCAATTAACAAAAATTAATGTTAAGAAGAAGACGGAGAATACATATCGCTCAAACGATCGTAAAATTCAATATGGCGTACCTCAGGGAAGTGTTCTCGGCCCGCTGTTATTTATAATATACATCAATGATCTCCCGAAGGCGACATCTAACCCAATAACCCTCTTTGCGGATGATAGCACAGTTGCAATCAAATGTAATGACGCAGGGACTTATGAGCGTGATATTAATACTACATTGACCGCCATTGTCGAGTGGTTGGATGCTAATAATTTGAAGGCTAACATTGAAAAGACTCAGTTAATGCACTTTAGCCAACGTGAATCTACTTTGGTACCTGAGGTTAATTACAAAAGCGAGCCAGTTGTTGCAGTACAGTCAACAAAATTCCTTGGTATCCATATAGATAATAAATTAACATGGAAACCGCACATACAACAACTATGCAAAAAAATTAGTAAATCCGTCTACGCGCTTCATGAATTGGCCCAGGTCGTAAATTTAAATACATTGCTGACGGCATATCACGGCCTGGTAGTCTCAGTACTGAGGTATGGCATAATTTATTGGGGAAACTCCACTGATATAGACTTTGTATTTAAGGCTCAGAAACGGTGTATAAGAGCTATGTTTGGGCTGCAGACGACTGAAAGCTGTAGGCCACTATTTGCAAAGCATAAAATTTTGACTCTTACAAGCTTGTATATCTATGAAGTAACACTTTTCGTTAGGCAAAATCCCAACTTATATGAGTTAGCATCACAAAAAAGTAACAGATCGCAGCGAGATATGTATCGATTGTGCATACGTAAGACCAATACAGCTTTAATGCACAAAAGCGTATTCCATATGGCCTCTGTGCTATACAATAAACTGCCTAAAGAAATAAAAGTACAAAATATAAATTTATTTAAAAATAAGCTGAAAATTTTTCTAGCAGATAAATGTTACTACAATATAAAAGATTATCTAAATGACCGTCTAATGTAATTACAATATCATCCATTTATTTCTTCTGACATATTAATTTTTAACCATTATTATTGACAATGTATTTATTTGACTATGACATAACACAATTTGTATCCCACTCTTAGAAATTTTGCATGCCTATTCTAAGGTCGGAACACTTGAAACCAATTTATATTGATAACATCATTGTAACAGTGTTTTCTGCAAAATAATAAATGATTTGATTTGATTTGATTTGATTTGAAAAAAATAAATTTCACTATCAATAAAAGCAAGGTGAAAAAATATATCATGGTACCTGCAACAGCGCCGAAATATTGAAAGCTCGTCACAATAACATGGTAATTATCACGGTAGGTACCTCTAATAATAATATATTCATAAACTTTTTTTGTAACCAATATGTCGTGTTCCAGGCACTACACCTTACAATGGATGAATCTGAGATGAACGCAACCGATAAAAGCTACTTAACCAGCAAGTACACTCCTCTGACGGTGCGACTGAGCGACCATATCGCTAAGAACAAGGGCTGGACAGGTATGTATCTGTTGTAAGGGTAAAACGGTAAAGACTTTGACTATAGACACAGCGAGTGTCATTTCAAAGCGGCGTAATAAATGGCTTTCAATTCAGTACAAGTTGACGTATATGTTATACATCTCATAACATGCATACATTAAAAGTTTAAAGAACAATTGACATAAGCTTACACACACTAAACGCGTTTTTACCCGACTGCCAAGAAGGGTTATGTTTTTCGCGCGTATATTGTGTGTATGTATGTATGTATGTTTGTAATATTCTTTATTACCTCATATCTTTTGAACCACCGTACGGATTTAAATTATTCATGTTCAAGCTATTAATAGGGTATTTGACAAATTTTGGAAAACCATTTTAAATTATTCCTTAGCATATAATATGCACACTACATCGATATTTCAAAAAAAAATCAACGGATTTTAACAAAAAGCGATGTAGAAGTTTAAATTTTCAAAAACGCGCGAAAAACGCTGTCACCTTGTATGGAGCCGATTACGTGACGTCACACATTTTGTATAACCTTAAAGCAGTAAAGTCAAAGTAAATAATGAAGTTTTTCTTCAAACTTTGTGAATAAAATGGTGTATAAATGGTGTGTAGTTGTGTACAATGTACAAATACGTCTATAAATAATCCACAAAACTGTTTGTTTCTGTTCTGTTCTGTTCTGTTACAAAGCCGTTTACTTGCGTGTGACGTCAGCAGTGCTGTGATCGATCACAGAGCGTTTTCGTCACAGATAAAAATTCGAAAAAATATTAGATATTTTTAAGCGAAATTCTCAAAAAATATGCTTATTTTAGTTTAATTTATAGTTTTAAATGTCTTTTTACCCTATTATCTGATAGGATGACCATTATTTGTATTATTTTTTAATGTTGTCAAATACCCTAGTGCCCAAGCGTTCTCATTTGTTGGCGCTAAAATGTATGAGGTAAAAAATAAATTTCACTCAAATTTATCGAGTGAACTAGATGACCCTACCAACTCGCACCACATCCACAACAGCTACCTGCTTGGATAATATTTTTACTGACAGCGATGTAAACGACAAATCTATAATAAACTTCATAAAATCCGATCATGCAGGTCAGTTAGCTAGATTTGAGCACCAACATGTTCCATTACCAAAAAATATAGTATGTAGACCAATCACAACATATCGTTTAGAAAAATTTAAAGAAAATATTAATAATAAAGTATCACTTTTGGAACCAAGTATTGCTGAAAACCCGAATGATCTTTACGAAGATTTGTTCGGAGTAATCAAATACGAATTTAATAACATTTTCACAACAAAAATTTGGTTGCCTGTAAAGTCGGTATACGGGCGAAAGTTTTACGTGACAACGACTTTGAGTGGTAAAATAATTTTAATGTGAATATTCATTCGTATAGTAGGAAGAAGGATGAAATAATAGTAACAATTTAAAAATGTCTGTCTCTCTCGCTCTTAGGCGGGCTAACCATGCCCGAGTGGAAGGGACGCGTGCCTCTCACTCGCTCTCATTGTGAGCGCATAACGTGAGCGGAGCGTAACGCAGTTTCTTGAAGTGTCACCCGGCAAACCAATTTATAAGACGTTGTCACGTCAAAACAATTAACACTAATCAACTCAAAATCAAATTTAGTGATTGGGCTACACCTGGAATTTATAAGAGTAGACAGAAATTGTATGAATTATACGAGACAAAGGCATGTACAAATGATCCTCAAATCATTGAACATACTAAAAAGTACTCTAAAATGTTTAAGAAAGTCTGTTCAATGGCCAAATCTAATTATATCCGTGCTAAAATACAAAAATCTGATAATAAAATTAAGGCAACATGGAATGTTATCAACAAAGAAACCTGTAAAGCAAGGTCACATGATCGATCCTTCGAGTTAGAAATAGATGACGGACACATCAGTGCTGATGCTGACGTGGCCAATGCGTTTGAATCTTTTTTTACAAATGCTCCAATTACCATAACTAGTAAATTAAATTCTTCAAAAAACGTAGCTGCTTCTCTTCTTGAATCTTTTGTTGATAAATGTAAAGTTAACTTTGATTTTCAGTATATTGACCCCGAAACCGTAGTAAAAACTTTTAAGCAACTAAATATAAAAAAGACTGAGGATCTGTGGGGCATTTCAACCAATATAATAAAATCAGTAATGCCCACTATTGCATTACTGACATATTGATAAACAGTTCCCCACACTCATGAAGTTTAGTAAAATCATTCCATTATTCAAAGCAGGGGACAAAAGTGATCCATCTAATTTTCGGCACATCTCCATACTCCCAGCACTCAGCAAAATTTTTGAAAAAATTATATTTAATTAACTGCTTTCACATTTCGCTTCTAATAAATTACTTCATGAGAAACAGTTCGGTTTCACTAAAGGCAGAAACACGACGGATGCAGGAGTTGAACTCGTTAAACATATATTTGATGCATGGGACAAGAAACAGGATGCCATCGGTATCTTTTGTGATCTATCAAAAGCTTTTGATTGTGTTGATCATGAGACTGTTACTAAAATTAGGTTATTACGGTGTTTCTAATAGCTCACTTAGCTTGCTTAAATCTTACCTCACTGGTAGAGTACAAAAAGTCAATATTAATGGCACTAACTCATCTGGCGCCCCATTAGTCATGGGAGTTCCCCAGCGCTCGATATTAGGACCCCTTTTATTCTTGATATATGTAAATGATCTTCCTCACTTCACTAAAATCTTTGTGAAATAGTATTATTTGCTGATGACACATCATTAATTTTTAAAACTGATAGACATAAAGTATTACTTGACGATGTGAATATCAACTTTTCTAAAATATTGCATTGATTCACAAGTAACAACTTGCTGCTCAATGCGAAGAAAACAAAATGTGTAAAGTTTACTATGCTTAATGTAAGACAGATAGATACGCATATTACAATGAACGATGAATCTGTTCAAATAGTTGATACCACAGTTTTTCTTGGTATGACTTTAGATAGTAAACTGCAATGGGGTTCTCATATCGCAGCCTTGGCAGGAAGACTTAGCTCAGCTGCCTATGCGGTTAGAAAAATAAGGTCACTGACTGATGAGGAAACGGCACGATTAGTTTATTTTAGCTACTTTCATAGCCTTATGTCGTATGGTCTGATGCTGTGGGGCTCAGCTGCTGATATTGAGACTATTTTCATATTACAGAAACGAGCGATACGAGCAATCTATAGCCTCAGACCCCGTGACTCGCTGAGAGAACTATTTAAAGAAATTAATATTTTAACAGTTGCTTGCCAATACATTTACAATAATGTTTTATATGTACGTAAGAACCTAGATCTCTTCAAAAAAAACTCTGACGTACACAATTATAATACTAGAAATAAAAATAAACTTGTAGTGCCAAAACTCAGACTTCAAAAGGTTTAACCTGTACTGTTACCTACAAATGAATTAACTTCAAAAGGTAATTCATTTGTAGGTAACAGTATTAAAATGTTTAATAAAATTCCTCAAGATTTGGTTGACATGCCACTAAATAAGTTTAAAATCGAAGTAAAAAAGTCTTTAATGAAAAAAGGATATTACAAAGTAAACGAATACCTCAATGATAAAAATGCATGGTCATCCTAATCTTTTTGCATGCTCGCACAATATAAATCTATTAAAAAAAATAACAAATGGTTTCAAAAAAAGAAACTAAATATTGTTCACTGAGTTTCTTGCTGGTCTCTTCTCAGTAGAACCAACTTACCGAACCAGCGAAAGAATCATTTTCAAATGATTTATTTACTTAATTTAATATTATATTAGTAATTTCTTGACATAACTGTAAAAATTTTGACGTTCAAATGTGCTCTTTATGTGCCTAAACTGAATAAACGAAATTGATTCTTGATTCTTTGACCCGGCGAACTTCGTACCGCCAATTTTGTTCCACCCGCGTGGTGTCAGATCCCGTTCCCGCAGCACCCTCTACTATATTAAGTACTAGCTGACCCGGCGAACTTCGTACCGCCAATATTTTCCGCCCGCGGGGCGTCAGGTCCCGTTCCCGCTGCACCCTCTACTATATAACACATGTATAATACATATAAACCTTCCTCTTGAATCGCTCTATCTATTAAAAAAAACCGCATCAAAATCCGTTGCGTAGTTTTAAAGATTTAAGCATACAAAGGGATATAGGGACAGAGAAAGCGACTTTGTTTTATACTATGTAGTGATGTATTATACATAAAACCTTCCTCTTCAATCACTCTATCTATTAAAAAAAGCATACATAGGGATATAGGGACAGAGAAAGCGACTTTGTTTTATACTATGTAGTGATAAAAAACCCGACTGATGCTGAAAAGATCGAAACAAGCTTTATAGCAGGCGGTACCCATTTGCATATCTCAAATCCGATGAAAGGAATAAGTGCCACCTGGGCCTCGATTCTACTAAAGTAAAACCATTGTCATACCACAGACACTGTAAGAATTACCCATTTAATTTTAAACTTTAATCTCATGTTTTTAAAGTCTCATATTAAATGGCTCTTTGTAAAGTGAATGAAAAAGTGAAATGCGACACTCTTCATTTAATTTTGGACTTTAAGCTTATACTATAAAGTCTAAAATTTAATGCCATTTATCACGGTGTCTGTGGTGTGACAGTTGATTTTGCTTTAGCAGAATCGAGAGCCTGCTAGAAAGCTTGTTTCAATCTTTTTAGTATCTTAATCATTTTTACGCCGTTTTTTTTTCGTTGCATGTTGTTAGAAAATCTCAATCTATCCAGTATATGGTCTAAGAGCTAGGAATAATAGTTCGTAGCCAGGTGTGATTACTGTTCGGTAAACAATCAGTGGGTTAAGCTAACTAGGCGCGGTTGGATGGGTAACCGCTTGTGACATTCTATCTGAGCGCTTTCGTGCTTCAGTGGACACGTTTAAAGTAGGTCCCGACTGTCCATAGACATTAGGTAAGTCGGAGGAACTGCCAATGTTGGCCACAATCAGAAGTCAGGCTGGGAGTTCAGACAGCAGTTGCTCTCATTATAGGCGAAAAACCAAGCCACGTCATGTTTAAGCAGATCCAGGACTTCAGTGTAAAGGCCTCTGTTGCTGGCACGACATTCCACCTGGGCCTCGATCCTACTAAAGTAAAACCCTTGTCGTACCACAGACACCGCAAAAATTACCCATTTAATTTTTTGTCTTAAAATCTAATATTAAATGGCTTTTTGTACAGTGAATGAAAAAGTTAAATGAGACTCTCTTCATTTAATTTTGGACTTTAATTTCATAGCAATAAAGTCTAAAATTTAATGCCATTTATTACAGTGTCTGTGGTATGACAGTTGATTTGGCTTTAGCAGAATCGGGGGCCTGGACCCTGCTCTACTAAAAAAAATTCATAGCAACACCTCTGCGTTACCACAGACACTGTAACCAATGCCATTTAACTTTACGCTTTAAATTTATACAATTGAGGCCTAAAATTAAATGAGAATCTTGTAGATGAATGAAACATGTTAAACTCATTCTCCTTTTAATTTTGGACTTTAAAACTCAGTCATAAAGTCTAAAATTTATTGACATTATACGCAACGTCAGCGGAATGATTGTGGTTTTGTTATAACATAAAATTTACAGAATCGGAGGCCTGCAGGGCTAACATGCGCGCGTCGTCAAATATCTCGAATCGAGATGAGATATCATCTCGAGTCTTCTCGAGCGAAGTAACGCCGACATATTTTGTCGCGTCAAACTTTTTCAATTGTTGTCTATGGCATACTCTTTTTTTAAACATTTATCCGATAAAATCGGCCCGATACGGCCATTTGCTCGAAAGCACAGACTAGTTAGGGATGCTAGGTATGAAAAAAGAGAAAAAATAGTGCAAACAATTTTCGACCTTATTGACATGACATGCTATCGAATTTTTTTTCTTATATTCGTGATCAGCGTCATCAATTAATGCGAAAAGACACGTAACAAAGGAAATGTCATTAAGGTCGAAAATGGCTTGCAGTCGCTGTTTTAGTCCAAAATGAACCGAGCACAAAAAATGTTTACACGAGATAACTTCTCGTCGACCAAATGAAAGACGGGAGACAAAACATTTTAATTTAAAAAGAGAAAAAATAGTGCAAACAATTTTCGACCTTATTGACATGACATGCTATCGATTTTTTTTTCTTATATTCATGATCAGCGTCATCAATTAACGCGAAAAGACACGTAACAGAGGAAATGTCATTAAGGTCGAAAATTGCTTGCACTCGCACAAAGGTACTAAATTTTGATCCAAAATGAACCGAGCACAAGAAAAGTTTACACGAGATAACTTCTCGTCGACCAAATGAAGGACGAGAGACAAAACATTTTAAATGTCAAAATTCGAGTAAATAAGGGCACGTATGTCACAATTTGCAGACACTAAGTAGAGATGATTTCTCGAAGTCGAGTTATGGCGACATCTGACAGATCGCCATGAAATTTGCCATGTTACCAACAGTCGATATCGACATAAAACGGCAAAATGCCTCGAGATAGCTATCTCGTGGCGCGCATGTTAGCCCTTCATGCTACCAACAGTCGACATATCGACTTATAACGGCAAAATGCCTCGAGATAGCTATCTCGTGGCGCGCATGTTAGCCCTGCTGGAGTTAGACGCTCAGATAGCAATCGCTCCCATTAAAACCATAGTTAAGCTTATGCAGTTGTACTAATACTACTAATTAGCATGAGTAAACGTCCTGGGGTGCAACCAGGAACAAACGCTTAGGTCAAGTCATGATAGATTATTATTTATTAAAGAAAACCGCTTCACTCTACCCATCCGAACATAAAAATATAATAAATTCGACATTGAGTGAACCCAGATATCGTATGATTCACTCTTGTTTATCAGCATTCAGTATACCTATTATGCATCATGCCAATAGGTATAATTCGGGACAAATATCTTCAACCTAAAATGTGCTGTATACGCGCAGTAGTTTCTTGAATGTCTTTTGAGAATATCACGGGGTGCTACCGCGGTGGACGGTTCACCAAGCATACATTATTTCCAAGCAATCCGCGCGCGCCAGTGCATCGTTTTTCTCGCGAGTCGCGAATTAGGTCCAAGGTATGTGTCCTGAATTATACACATTAGACACAAACACATGCTAACACACATTAACACGTTTTATCGCGCCAATTACCAGACATCGACAGCTATGACCTAATTGTGCCGCTCGTTTTGCATTCACTATGCTACGCCCAATTATAGTATCTTGAAACACTACCTACCCAGTGATAGATCTAATGTATAAAATTCTCGTGTTCGTTCCCATACTCCTTCGAAACGGCTCGATCGATTCTTATGAAATTTTGATGCATAGTCAAGTCTGTGAATCGGCTACTATCCATTTTTCATACCACGATCCGCATTAAACGACAACCACGCGGGCGGAGCCGCAGGCAACAGCTAGTATGTTTAGAAATGTTGCTAGAATTAATTTAGGATGAAGGATTTTTTGATGTTGATAGCTAATTCAATTTCTGGGGCGGGGTATACACCGTGGAGCATGCTTTAGCCATTGTATTACAGAACAAAACCTTACTGGTCGAATCAAGAACCTCCTTTTATATAAAGTCGGTTATACAGCCACATACACTGACAAAATTGGTAAAGTTTAATAATTTCGACAGATAGGACGCACTTGAAAGCATGCCGCTTTCAAGTGCGTCCTACCTGTCGATTGCATGAATGAAACAGTACAGAAAAGTCAAGAAGTAAGGTTAAAAGTGACAGGCTTTTGTCTCTGCCTACCCTGGAGGGAAATAGGCGTGCGAATATCTATGAACAAAGGAATTAAATAAAAAATAAAAAAAATATTTGTGTTAGGATTTAATTTAACAGCCATACTTCGAAACTGGGACCTTTGGATCGTACGGCCGACTCCTTAAGCACTAAGCTACTAGCGCTTCGGTGTTGAACACGGCCATAACCCACGGTAACCACTCCCCTTCAGGTGGGCCATGTGCTTGTCTGCCACCTAAATGGTATAAAAAAATAGTAGTCTAAATCCCATTTTTATTACAGGTATCCAGGACGTGCTGGGAACACTCCCAGGTCCAACTCTTGACGTACTCCAAACTCTGCAACCACGAATGGCGAATACTGTAACAAGCGACACCTCCTCATCCATGGAGAATCCTCGCGTGATTCTCGTATTCTTCATAGGGGGATGCACTTATCAGGAAATATCAGCTTTGAGGACTCTAAGCCAACAAGAAGATTCTAATGTAGAATTTGTTGTGTTGACCACAAAACTTATCAATGGAACAACATTCTTAGAAACTTTGATGGAGAATGAATAATGTTTACTTGAAATTAACAAAAACATTTTTCAACCTATGCATAGAATAAAAATATTAGGGATTATCTGTCAATGGCGAAAGTGAACAGTTTTAAAAAGGAAGCCGTTTGGAAAATACCTTACATCGATCTAAGGCCCATTGGGAGGCCGCTAGGAATCTAATTCTAATCGACCCTCGCTGCTATCTATTTTTTTTTGCCGGTTATAGCGACCGTGGCGAGCAGCGGCGGACGGCGGAGTGCAAAGGTTTTTTGAGGCCATTTTAAACCAGAACTAAGTGAGATTAAGTTTATAGTCATTTTACCGCAAAGAGCAGTGGTGCCGTGAGGCTGCTCGCAACCATTTCTCGTAAATTAATTAATTCTGGATGCTTTCTATGACATAGAAAAAGTCACAAGATTTGTGTAAGACAAAAAAGATTTTGCAAAAGTTTATTTTTTCAGTGGATAGGTTGATTTGAATTATAAAAGCGTTTGGTAATGTATAGATAACTATTATTATCTCTAAGTCAACTGCAAATCATGTATGTTATTGTATTTAATAAAAGCATATTATTAATTTAAATAATCTTTTAATTCTCATCACTCAATGCATCATGAATACGGAATAAAATTAAACAGTGAACCATAAATCTTGGTTTATTAAAATTTCATATTCATAACTTGCATATAATATAAACTTCAATTTGATCAGTTTGTCTTTAAATAAACTTACAAAAATCCTGCATGCTTACTATCTATATATTACAATTTTAAAGCTTTCAGCATAATAAAAATAATTTCATACACCGCATAGGCACAGCCAGGAGGGAGTTTCATGTTAAAAAATTCCCCCTCATCCTTCAAATTACAAAATATTTAACAATGAACCTTCTGTTACTTTTCAGATGATTAATAATGTCATTTCATACACATTTTTGTTGTTTTGTTTTGGGGTTTGATAAATCTCCCATAAATTAAAACCCATCCCAAAACCAAAAATCTGGCTATGCCCATGATACACCAACATACATACACCATGTGTAAAATCTAATGACTATTCTCATAAATATTCATTACTTGTGTATTTTGTAATGTTGGACTTCTTTGGTGGTGCCACATAAACACCAAACTTCTTAGCCAGACCTACCAGCTTCTCATTCTCATATCCAACTTCCTCTTTGTAACATCTGAGCATTAAAGGCATCACTGTGTCTAAAATAAACTTAAAATTCTTCTGAGCATAACTAGAATCATTGCCCAAAGAAAGCATAAGGCGGGAATTGAAAACAGCATGGATACACTCGTCTAAAACTTCCATTGAATCTTTAGTGACCAGCTTCAAACCAATTTTCTGTATTGTAATAACAGACTGGGCAAACCATATTGTACTACTGGATAAGTCCACCCATGTTTCATTAATTATGTACTTAGCTAAAATAAGGCCCAAGTTTTCCATCTGTGACAAAAATTTATTGACTCCAGCTTTGGTGTGCATATTAACAGGCGTCCACTTGTCTTCAGACACCTTACCTTTCATAGAATCAACTGTCTTCTCTTTATATTCTCTCAAAGCTTTGACTATTGAAGACCGTAAACAACTATTCATCTGAAATCTCAAATCTAGGCCGAATTCACAAAACAGTAGACACTGATCCCGTAGACTTTGCACACAATCCAACACAGAATCTAATGCACATTGTGGTGTGAACACCTGCTTTATAATTTGACTCATTAATATTCTAAGCTGCTCGCTAGCCCAGACTACGAAAGCACTAAGTTTATTCTTAGGAAATAACATAATGAACTCTGTTAAGGCATCACTCAATGAGCAAAAGAAAACTTCACCCACTTGCTTTACATAACTATTGATGGATCCTTCTAATTGGACCGCCTTGACATGGACTTTGACTGTATGACTGCATATAGCAAGGAATAGTTCACATGATTGACTAGTCATGTTAAACTTATTGAGTATGAGTACAGGTTGCCGAGATGACTGCAAGCCTCCCCTTGGGCTCCAGTTGTGAGTAACATCTAGCTCTTTTAACAATATTTCAATCAAAACTTTTTGTTTCTGTTCAATTCTTTTGAGTATCTCAGTCCTTTGTGGATGATTTTTATATTCCTCTGTGTTCAGACCTTTTTGGGCTGACACCATAAGCTCATAAGTTTTCTGGAAATGTCTTTCTACTATAAGCACATCCAACTCTTCTGTTACATCAGCTAACCACTCCGGCAGAGGAGCAACTTGGGGAGAAGGTAATTCTTCAACAGAGAGACTGGGTGACTCCAGTGACTCAGGTTTAGGCTTATCTTGACTATCTTTTTTCTTCTGTTTAGAATTTTCTTTTTCAACATAAATCTTTTTTGCAATGTCAAACTTATCCAGCCAATCCTTCTTTATAGTAAAACTATTACACTGGAACACTCTTGTGTCTGGGAAAGCCAGTACTTTAAAGGCCTGTTTTACACTTCCTAAGTCGCGTACATTCACCACAGCTAAAGTACTAATGGGATAACTGCATTGAAACCTATATCTATTGGGACCTCTACGGTTTGATATCCATGAAGTCAACATAAGGCAATCATTAAACAAATACACATGCATTCTCTGTAAGGCAGTGTTCTCTTCGGCGTCTATTTCGAGTAAGTCGCCTTCGTGAAGTAAAGTTCGATCGGGAACATCTAATAAATTCATACAACCTTCTACTTTTTCAGCTATGAGGTTGAGTTTATTTTTGCGTTGTTCCTCGGCACGTTCCGCTTCTACGTCGTGGTTGTCAAGGGATTCGCGGGATATAGCGTTTTCGTTACCTAAAATTGACGCGTGGGACAGTGTAGTAAGCACGGTACGTTGCTCGCTAAGTAAATGCGAGAGCTTGTACATTTCAGCTTCTAGGTGGGATATCTCCGTCGCAGTTTCGATAAACTGCATGTAATTTTCGTACACATTTTTCTTCAGGGCACTTGCAGTCTCTTCGGCTAATCCTTGTATCTGCTCCTTCTGTTGCTGGAGCTCCTCCCCTCCGACACAAGACCTCGTCAACTCCTTCACGTAGCGCTCGGGCACAAAGTCTGACACAGCGAATTTTTCCATAACGATATCGGACATTCTTTAACATGAAATATTTGTAATTTCTACTCGTATTTATTAGTTAAAAACAGTATCACACTCATCATTCGATAATCGGAGGACAGGACGTATCAACCCATCAAATTCAAATGTCAGTTTTGCGTTTCACGTTCCGTTAGTTCTACTATGAGTGTCAGTAGCGTAATGTAAGTTTTACATAATCAAACGTTTTGTTATTCATTGTACATTCCTATTGCACAAAAGAAGTTTTAATTGTTTTCTAAATTTAAAGAAATAAGATGTAGTGAAAGTGGATGTGGGGCTACCATTAAAATATAACGTTTAATTTCATTTATTTACATTTATTTAATAACATAAAAAAATACTTTTATCAAAGCTATTAAATCATCATCGACATTTAGACGTTATCCTGATTGCATCCGAGGCCGAGAGCCTCGGAGCTCAGGGTCCGCCTTCCGGCTCTTTCTCCTCCACTTCGCACGATCTTGCACGTCCATGGTAGCGAAACCATTTGCACGCATGTCGCCGTGCACGACGTCAAGCCAGTACTTTTTGGGCCTACCCCTTCCATCTGGACCCCGCGAGGGCGCCATTGCCAGGCATTTGTTACCCACGTAGCCTGGCTGTTACCGCAAGACATGGCCACACCAGCGAAGGCGACTCTCTTGCATTTCATCTACGATGTCACGGACATAAAGGCTGCCGCGGATGGGAGATTTGCTCACGCGATCCTTACGCGTGACCCCGCACATCCACCGCAGCATTTTCATCTCCGTGACACGCAGCTCCTAACACACACACGCCCTCCGCGAAAAGGACAGGCCTAATGATCGTTTTATAGACCTGTCTCTTCAACCTGACTGGCATTTTAGGATCGCATGTGACGCCATTCATTTCCCGCCATTAGACCCACGCGGTGGCAATACGTGCCTTGACGTCGTGGTCCATCTCACCAGTCACGTGAAGTACAGATCCCAGGTACTTAACCTAATCCGTGCGCTCGACCAAGTCATCGCCTATGCGGACGGGTGTGGGATCTGTTGAGTTTAACGCCAAGTATTCTGTCTTCGCCACATTCAGCTTCAGACCGCCGTTCTCATGAGCCTCCTTCCACACTTTCACCTTTTTTTCGCACCAATCTGTTCCTATCCGCGTCCATCAGCGCAATGTTATTGGCATACATGAGCAACCATGGAGGCTGCTCATGTGAGTTTCTGATGCTGTCTGACAAAACGTCTAACCCCAAGCTGAACACGTAAGGACTGAGTACGGATCCTTGCTGTACCCCGACGGTGATGGGATAGGTTTTTATGTCGCCAACAGCGGACCGAACCACAGAACCCGAGTCGTGGTATATATCTCGGATGGTGTCAATGTAGGCCTCTGGGATTCCCTTGAACCGCAATGCCCAACAGATCACCGCGCGAGGAACACAGTCGAAGGCCTTCTGGATGACTAAGAATAGACAGTGCAGGAACGTGTTCTTCGCGCTATATTTCCCTACGACAATCCTTAGGGCGAAAACCGCATCCATGGTACCGTGCCCGGGACCAAACCCATACTCGGGTGTCGATTATCCTCTCATAGAGCTTCATGGTGTGGGCAATTATCTTTATACCACGGTAGCTGCCACACTCCTGCACGATCGGTGCAGGAGTGCCCTTGAAAACTGGCATAATGATACTCAGCCTCCATTGGTGCAGGATCTTACCAGTGAGGAGAACGCGGTTATAGAGACGCACACCACGGGCACCCATTGCCTTCCAAGCCTCGATGGGGACATCGTCGGGTCCGACAGCTTTCCTGTTCTTCATACGTCGAATGGCAGTCTGGACTTCTGCAGGCGTTATCGGTGGCACTAGTCCTTGATTCGGAGGAAGGTCTGGTGGCTGCACCTCTTTATGTTGCTTATTCAGCAGCTCGTGGGAGTATGAGCGCCATACTCCCGCCCAATACGAGGCGACTTCCTCGTATTGGGTTTCACACAGAGGTCCATGACAAGGAGACGGTGTTGCGTAGTGAGACTCCCCCGGGTATGACCTTGCAGTTTGCTACCTTACTGATGTTGTGCCTCTTAGTGAGTAGGAAATCGATCTGGGTAATATGCCCCTCCCCCCCCCATGTTTGTAGGTGATAAGGTGTTTGGATTTCTTTTGTAGATACGTGTTCACTATGGCAAGGTCGGCAGCCGCACACGTTCTGAGAATGTGCTCACCCTCTGTGTTACGGCGACCGTAACCAAAACCGCCGTGGACACGCTCAAAGTTCTCACACCCATCACCCACATGACCGTTTAGTTCACCACCCAGAACAATTCCCTGCGACAGCGGAATGCCACTAAGCACTTCCCCAAGCTGGTTCCAGAAAGAGATCTTTTCGGCTTCGCTGAGCCCGGCCTGTGGAGCATAGGCACTTATCAGGTAGATAACAATCCCATCGATAAACACCCTCACGACCATAAGTCTTTCACCGATCACGAAATAGCGTTTCACCTTCAAGTTGTCATCCCGAAGTCCCCCGGAGAGCACCATGCCCACTGCGGCCTGCCCATCAGGTGCATCTATGTACATCAGCTGGTAACCGTCTCCAATGAACTTGGAGCTACTGCCACTCCATCGAATCTCCACCCTCCGCCTGGAGAGTACGGCGGCTAACTCCCTCGTGCGACCAGTCAACGTTTCGATGTTCCACGTTGCGAAGCGGAGTTTTCGGGTACCTATTGCAATTTCGGCCTATCCTCTAGCCGTGCCCGGCTCATGCACGGTAGCCCTCGCCCACTTGTCACAAGAGGCGGGCGACCCACATGCGCGCCTCGGGTGCGGCGGCGGTGCCCTAACCCTTGCATAATCCCTTACTATTCCTTCCATTTTAGTTTGCGTAGTTTTGGACTTTCCGGAGGCGACTTGCGTTCTGACCCCCCAACCCGGGAGGAAAACCCAGCGCCATAGCCTCGTCCGTTTTTCAGCAGGTGCACCGGCTTGCAGGTGAGGTTGGCTTGGGTCCCGAAGATCTAGATGGGACCCCAAAGCACCCATCGATATATATAAATATATAAATCGATCAAGCTAGGATTCATTTTTAGAAAATGTCATGTTATTCAAAAGATAAAAAAGAAATATGTCTTTTCCTGACATCTATTGACGACAACTGACTGCTTTAACGACACAACAACACACAACACTAAAGCTTCCAGCAGATGGCGTTGTTACAAAAAGAAGCTCGGTCATCCATGTACTTTTTATTTATGCTAATACAAAACCCAGACAGAGACTAAAAAATGTAATAACGACCCACATATTATATTCGTCTTACCTTTATAGGAATGGGCTGTCAGGTCTTCACGAGTCACGACTTACATAGAAACCCAGTACCTACTTACCTACTACAAATGAATAATATTTATCTATTTTATAGAGACCTTGATATATTCGTAAGTTACGATATCATCACTCTCCGTTTGTATTTGCTTATATTATAACCTCACTCTTTCTTTTGAGCTTAACTCTAAGTTGAGTTCTCTTGCATCAAACCCAGGAGTGTAAAGAGGAATTGCATTATGAGAGGCCAAGTGTAGTGTACATGAAGTGAAGATTTTGATGTAAGAGGTATACGAGATGTATACCTCGGGTAATAGGCATACGTATACATACATGCATACATACATATATAAATATATAGAAACATACAACATACATACTTGCATACGGGGATTCCATCTTTTGTCATAATACCTAGTTTTTGTCCTAATTTAAATTGCCATAACAAATTAGGCATAATTTTCTTTGTCATAATAATAGTGGTCCATAATTGGTTTTTAGCATACTGTGTTATTAAGCATAAATATTATATATCCTAATGTTTTTATTCATAACATTAATATGCATAAATTTGTAAAGCATATTGTATATTTGTCTAATAGTTATTTGGTATAATGATAAACGCCTGCTAACATGGTGCTAGCAAGTCAGCAAGGATCTGGATGCAATCTGGACTTTAGGGTACCCCGACTCGGATAGGTTAGGTTAGAAGGCTAATGCGGGAGCGGAGCGTAGCGAAGCTCCCGCATTAGGCCTTCGTGGTTATTTTTTTATAAACCACCCAGAAGTAGAGCCCCGCCACGCGGGGCTCCGTCGACCAATTAGGTCAAAAGAACATTAGGTTAAATGAATTTTGATGCACCTACAAGTTTGACGAGAGCAATGTATAAAATAGTGTAATATTGTTAATAAAAATTTTGTAGTGATTTTTTCGGAATAGTTATGGTTATGCGTCGTTATGCTTAAGTAAACTTATGCTTTGGGATATTATGCACATTAAATATTATGCTTATAGTAAATAGGAGTAAAAAAAATATGCTTAAGAGTTATGGCAAATGAGTATTATGCGTAAATCATATTATGACAAGTATCATTATGCAATGTTAAATTATGACATAAAATTTTAGGAATAAAAATAGAGAACCTTGCATACGTATTCTCTTATTCTTTTTTTTATATTTAAAGAGGGACTATTGTGTATGAAGTGTGGAAGCTGTAACGCAGATACTGTGAAAGATTTGTGGCAGCGAGGACAAAGTGCCACAGAGTTTACCCCTGGAGACAAGGTACTGAAAACGCTCACGAAGATATCAAGGAAAATGAAGATTATGAAGAATACAGGAGAGTAGGGAAGGTATGTGAACATCTTGACGCCGCAGAATTGGTAACCATTTCAGTTGCTTTCGGAACTCCGAAACGTGGTCGTATCTGCGTAGATCGAAAATAAAACTCCATCTTGTTCCAGAGTTCTTCTGTTGCCTCCAGAAAGGTGATGTCATCAGCATAGTCTAGAAGAGGAAGGAGAAGAGATTGAGCAAGACAAACTCTAGTTTTAAAGGGAAGGAAATTCTGAAGACGCTAAGCTTAAGATAGTGGAAAGTACCGGAAACTCTTCTGCTTACCTCGTTAACATGACTAGTCCATGACAAGTTGCAGACAAAGATAATCCGTAGGTTTTTGGCGACGGTAGTAAATGGTATCAAAATGTTGTTATTAACAGGAGGTAGTGCGACTTGGTCAAGATTATTATAAAAGTATATGCCACATTTAATGACTGAGATTTAGCGAGGTTAAAAAGCAATCCAAAAGCTATGCTCAAAACACGAATGCTTTAAAGGTGATGGCAGTAATGGCCACTTACCTCATCAGCCCCAAAATGACGGTATAAAATCGTTGCAAATCGTCTGCGTAGAGATGATAAATAGAAGATAATATAATATTGTTGATAGCATTAATGAAAATTTAGAAAAGAAGAGGAGAGAGTACGGCACCTTGCGGTACGCCCGCAGCAAGGTCACACCAGTTAGAGGATGCCTCATCAGACCGAACCCGCTGCGTGGGATGACCCCGAAGGTAGTAGATAAATCATGCGATTACAGAGGACGATATATTTAATGAAGAAAAGATGCCCAAAAGGATGTCGAAATCAATAGAATTGAAGGCGCTACTGAAGTCCAGTAAAACCAAACTGTTAGGAGTTTTTTCTAAGTGGCCAGTCTTATATCATCTGATATTTGACTAGTGCCGTAATTGTACTATGGCCTGAACGGAAACCAAGTAATTTTGTCAGACAGCACGAACCCAATAAATCAAGGTAAATAAACCTATCTTCCTATCTAAAGATTTGGGAGAGGCTCGCAGCCTCGCAAGTGCTTCTACTGTAGAACGGTTGAGGCGACAAACCTTTTTCAATGAATTTTCTAAAAGGACTACTATTAAAATCGTACTTAGCAACGATGTATCATCTTACCACTGTGTTTTTGGAGTAGGTATTGTGTGTGCGTGAAATCCGTTAGACTGAAATTAAACTACTTATACTGTTATAATGAATACAAAAAGGGGACCACACGTCACACTCCTATGAATATTCCGAATATTGTGTGTTTATCGATCACTTGACTTAATCTTAACAAAGTGGGCCCTCAATCCTCATAAACCTACGGGATCAAGGTCACACACGAGGTTCTCAAGACCCCGGTCGCACTCGGTTTCGGCTTGACTTATACGGCTATTATTCCTATAACAGCCAGATTGCGAGGTCAGACGACATTCGTAGAAACAAATGCCGAAGAGAATGACCTCCCAATCTAAAGTGAAAAGGGGTGCTGAGATCTTGGGAGATACCGAATTAATAACTACGATGGCATAATAAAAGATATTATTCTCAATAAAAGTCTTTTATAATAACGATAGTTAAGTTTATTTGAAATGGCAGTTTTTCTTATTTTAATAACCGTTCGAACAATTTATTTAGTAGGTACCAATACTCGACTACATTTCAATACAAAATACTTAGCGAGCAATTCTAAAGTACCTACATTTTAATACAATAAAAAAGTAATAAAAGCTTAATTTAGGTTGTTCAAACTTCCAATTCGATTTTAGTAGATCATGCTTAGCACTTTTACTCTTCTTTTGGTTTCATTATTACGATGAAAAAGCGAGCTGTGTGCTTCTGTAATAATGCTAGCACATTTACAACTATTAAATTATACGACCAAGTATCAAATGTTAAAACAGAGGTTATTTATCGAATTGAAAGTTAAAACTAATTTCTCAATAAATCTCATTCCATTGACTCTTGTAACAAAAGCTATTTAACACGAAAGTGTTTTATCAACTAAATGAGAACATCACTCTAGTCTATAAATGTCAATATGACATTAGTTAGGCATTAACCAATAGTACACTTTTGTTACATTGCGTTTTTAGTCGATTATCAGCGTTTAATTATTCTTCTTTTTTCTCGGGTTCAGTACTCTCTTTCTTTTCCGGTTCTGCGGTTTCATTCTTTAATTCGGTGATTACAGCACTTGGAGCCTTTGGGTCTTCTTCTGTGGTGAAATTACCGTTACGCTTATACCGATAGTAGCGGGCGGTTGCGACCACTGATTCAGTGTCATAGCAGTTGATTAGAGCATCACCGTGACGGCCTGTAATAGAACAATAACTTACAATAAACTGTTAAATACCTCGCAAGCATCCTTAAAAGTACCTACAGTACATCCTTAAAAGTACCCTTAAGATATAATTAAGAAGACTGAGAAAATTAAGATACGATAGAGAGGATACATAGCTGAAAATTGTGTGTTCTATTTCCCTTCAATTTTTTTAATTGAAGGGAAATAGAACACACGATTTTCCCTTTAATTGAAGGGAAATAGAAGCTGACAGTGATATAGGTACCTACTTATCTACAATTGTTATAAATTTGATTTATAACAACGTCCTAGAATAAGAGCGATATCGGTGTAGGTAATTTTTCAAAATTAACAATCATGTCATGTTATGTACTATATCAACAATGCAGTATAGTTAGTACCTAGTGGCATTACTTACATAGGTAGGCACTAAGACATACAAACGCCTAACGAATTTGTGCTAAATTATGTACAGCCAGCTATATAAAACGTTATCAGTTAGGTTAAAACGTTATTACTAGGTTGGTATAAATAGGTAGCTATGTGGCCTATAAGAAGTGAATAGTTACCATTAGGGCAGGTGCAGACAGGAAGATGTCTGCGTGACATGCACACGGCGCCAGCACCACACTGTGTGTTGCCAAGGCATGGGTCTACACAGTTGTAGCCAACACACGCCAACGAGTCAGCGCATTGGGAATCCAGCTCGCATTCTCCCTGAAGATAGAAGATTATGTAAGTGTCATATCTTATATGTAAAAACATTATTAAACCGGAATTTGGGGCACTACAATACCCGCACATCCAAGCCACGGCCTATACCAAGTAGAGCAGAACGCAAGGGTTCCTCGGTCTGCTTTACTAGGTATAGTGGTATAGATCGTGACTTTGAATGAAGATCATGATAATTTTAAAAATGCAGTGCAAAAAGTTAAAAAAAAAAACATTTTGAAAATAACAATAGCTTGTAATTGGACTGAGGGTATCTTTGATAATACAAAGTTAATTTTCAACTTACACGTTCACAATTGACGAGAGCGTTGCCTAAATATCCGGTGGGGCAGGTACAGACTGGACGTTCAGCACCAGTACGATCGTGTCCAGGTGTGCACTTAGCGTTGGTACCGCAAGGGTTAGGTTCGCAGAGATCACCTGGCAATTTACAAGTAAAAATTAATTGTGGTCCCAAATATGTACCTTGCGGTACACCTCATACAATTTATTAATCTATATATTAATACTTGTTTTTTTTTAAATCTTTTTTAAGCATTGTAAATATAAACAATTTAAAAGAACTTGTTCATTATAATTCAAAAGCGTGAAATCATTTAGAAATGACTTGTCGATACTATCAAAAGCTTACTACAAATTAATTCCACCTACGGGCTTCGAATGGTCTGCAATAAGTAAAGGGATCTCCAGTCATAGTTTTGGGGCAGGAGCACACGGGAGTCAGGCCACGGAGATGACACTCAGCGTTGACACCGCAAGCGTTGATGCAGGGATCCACACATGCATTATATATGCAAGCTGGCTTGTAGCTGGGACATTCACCATCGGACGTACATTCCGCAGAACAGGAACGATAAGGGTCGCCGAAATAACCCTGTGGAATAATAATAATTTCATTAGGTTGGATTGGATAGAGGGTTTTAACAGTGCGCTGCAGTGGGCTAATTGATTGATTGGGTTGGATAAATTTGGATTCATATTTTGAATTCTTGTCAACTCACTCTGGGACACTTGCAGACGGCACGGTGGGCGGATACGGTCTCACAATCGGCATTAACACCACAGTCACTGCAGGGACTGACGCACTTGAAGTCGCGACACGACTGACTGAGGGAACAATCACTGTCGGAATCACATTCATGACGACAACCTGTCAACGGGCTGCCCTGTGGATATAAATGTTACAAATTAATTAGGTACGAATGGCGCGCAGCGAAGACCTTTCTCTCTGTTTACTGTTAGTTAGAAGGTACAATATAATAAAGAGTGAATACGCTCTCCAAGGAGCTCTGATACATCAAGCTTCTTCTACAGCCTACCAACAGTAAATTTCCAATTTGGATCAACCCTAAAATTAAATTAAGGAATACTATAAGAATGGTTATGAACAAACCTTATATCCAGGCAGACACGTGCAAATAGCTTGATTATTGGATACATGGCACTGTGTATTGGCACCGCAAGGTGATGGACGGCAAGCTTCCTCTAAAAACAAATAAGTAAACAGAACATTACAAGCCTATCTCAAATATGACTGCGTATTACAAATTTTTACAACTTTCTGGGATCTACCTGGATCGTAGACTCTACAAGAGCTGAAAGGAGAGCCAGTGTATCCAGGTGGGCAAGAGCACACTGGAACGTGGTTGCGGACCTATGGAAAGACAATTTGGAAAATGTTAAAAGATAATTATAATATTATAGGTACATAAGGGGTTTGTATGCAGCGATTATGATTTCTGTGCATATATCTGACGGCCATTTCAAGAAGAACATACATTACTTTCTAATGAGACCCATTGCCCCACCTCCTTCCCATCATCTTGGTCACGTATAACAGGCCGAACCGACTCCCTACATTTTTTTTAACCTTTAGTGCCGAACACTCGCGTAGCTTCATCCAATTAATGTGAATAGTGATTGCACTTTACAAGACCTAATATGCTTCAATATAAAATATTAAGGACTTACATCGCAGTTAGCATTCGAACCACAAGTGCCGACGCAAGGGTCCACGCAGTGTTGATTCACACAGGTCTGTGTGCTCCGGCACTCGCTGTTGTCTAGAAAATTACACATGAAATATATTAACTCTCCTAGAAATCAGCTGATGGACGTGGAATTATCATCATTTGCACTAATGAGTTTTGACCTACACCACCAAGATCATTGGAGCCCGCCAACCTTACATGCCGATCGATGGACGAGCTTCTGACAAAAGTGCCCTTTTCGGGATGGTTAAATCAGATGGCAGTCTCTCTTCCAATGTATTATCATCGGACCCTGAGTTTTAAGGAGAAAGCCTCGAATGCATCGTTAAAATAATGACGGCTAGTACTCACCAACACACTCGATCTTCACGCACGTTGACAGCGCGTCTCCAGAGTAACCCGGCAAGCAGGCGCAGACCGGCCTCACATCACCGTGGATACAGTGAGCTCCTACACCACAAGTGTGGGGCCCGCACGTCACCAGATTATCGGAGATGGATCGTCCATGCTCGTATAGATTTCGGCCCAGGTAGCTACGCCCATAATAGCGCTGGGCTATGAAAATAAACAGAAAAAGAAGTTGTTTCAAAAAAAGATCACAAGACCACCTGATTAGAGTATGCACCTCTCTTTCTAGGTAGGTTAGACTACTATGCTTATTATATTCCAAAACTCCTAGATTAGGAGATAAGGCTTTGAAAAGTATCGGACCTCCAGCTTGAAAGTGTAAGCTTTGAATACACCAAAATGCAAAAAGGCACCAATTCGTGTCTCGTATGAATTCTGTTATTACATAATATTCCTTTGAATATAGGCTCTGTGGCGTAGCGGTAGTGAACGCAGGAGGCGTGGGTTAGATCCCCGCTCAAAGCAAATATTTGTATGCATAAATATGGGTATTTGCATTGGTCTGGTCGTGCCTCAGTCAAACATCTATGGCAGCCCTCAAGCCCTCAAAAATCTAACAAGTGGTCTAACTAGAATGCTTCGGATATCGCCTTAAGGTTGTGGGGTTCAGATGGCAGTCACTTGACGGAAAATATCGACGTTCAGCCAAATCCTCAGCTAGTCTGGAAAAACGGACTCCAGACTCTAAGTTAAAAGCTTCGGATGCGACTGGGATTAACGGTAGGATGCAGAAGGCTTTGAAAAATCAATTTCTATTTTAATGCCAATATTTATTTATCATGGTTTTTATTTATCATTCATTCATTATAATGATCCACATCCACTCTAAATGGCCGTTCCCAAAACTTATACGTGAAAATGCGTCTCTCTTTCTTATTAACAAACCTATTTATGAGCAACACAATACTAATAAATAGGTGCAGGTATAATGAAATTAATCATAAACCTAGCATTAATCATTATTCAGGAAGTATCTAATATTAATGAGACACACTAATTACAATACAAACCACACATGATTATAAAGCAAAAACAATCCGCACCCCACGCTCAATCAGTGCGATATTGCTGACAGTGAGTAGAACATAGGTAATTGAGAAAAATAAATAAACAAGACCTTGGCAACATGCCATATGTGTGCAAGGCTGCGCCTACGCAGGATCCTATGTCCTTGTCATCGACTCTAGATCCGTTGACTACATGCTCTACAAAGCAATTGACTGACCTAGAGTCATAGTACGTAATGATAGAAGATAAGTATTCTGTGATTTGCTTGTAAGTACATTCCTAATTATTGTTACCGACACAGGAGATGCACCGCGGGACAGAGTGGCGAACCAAGCTAGTTCTACGATAGTAATGCAACATCACTTTCATCATTCATTTTATCAGATCTAACAACTTTGTCCCCGTGCTTATCAAAAACGTTAGCAAAATATTATTATTTGCTGGAAAGTCTACCTGGCGCACCTAGCTAGAGCGACCGCGACGCTCTGCTCTGGAACCCACGCTAAAAATTTTAGATCCAGGATATTTTTCCAAAAACTTCTAAGTAAATTAAAATAGTTAACTATGGCACGGCACATCCAGACAAATATCCTAGGCCCTGTGCTGCATGCGACACCAAAAAATTCTAGATCGACGTTTCTAATAGGTACCTACTTACTTATAGAAAACCAAACAAACATTCCTACGTCAGCGAATGAGTAAGTTGATTTAATATTAATTATGTGCAAATAAAATGTTCATTGCTTGTTGTCAGTATCTTTGTATCGAATAAAGCAAAAAAAAAAACTATATTTGCACAACATCTTAATTTAGTTACCTTCAGCAGCTTCTCTTATTGACAACTAATTCCTAATAAGAGAATCTGCACTTGAATTAAGTATTTTGTTAGGTTACAACAAGAAGCTTCACTGGTATGCGGATCATGAGCAAAATGTCGGTACCTACTTAACCTGGAATCTACAAAGCATTGTCGATGGATGGAGCAACTGTGAATTCTAAAGGTAGAACTCTTCCAAACATTGTAATGATACAAACACTAAAACTGTCAATGCACACATTTAATTGTTCATTATGAGAGTAACAAATCATAGCTCTTACATTTAATTGATTTTTCTACAGTTTCAAATAATGCGCCTTTCCCATGTACAGTCGACAAAATCGACAGTATCCCACCTTTAGTTCAATGTTAAGGTGGGATACTAACGATTTTGTCGAGTGTAACAACCTCATTTTAAAATATTACAGCTAGAAATAATTCATACTCTTTACAATAAACAACTGCTATGGTTGTTTATAACTCATGGTGAAGCCAAGGATGTCAACCGTCAACCGTGGGTGTGGTATTCCGCTTGGTCAACACAGTCACGTGTTGAGTGACCTTCAAAACCGCGAGGATACGATAATTTGAATTTTAAATTTGATATATTGTAATATAGTGCGTTTTTTTGCGTATCACCTTGCTATATAGGGTAGGCTTACGAATAAATTGGGCGATATTGTCTAAGTTTTAGTCATCAAAGAAACGAAATAATATGCTAAAATGTCTTAAGATGTCTCGGTTTGTACACTCAACGACAAAATAAATTTGCCAAATTCTAGTTTATCGACAACCTTGACCACAGAATAGATAATAGTACTAGCCTTGACTCATAATCTTTTCATAAAATAATAAACAAAGCACAACATACAAATTTATCTTCGTCCTCAGTCGATTATAAAAGACGGGGTGCACTCTGGGAGTGCCGGCAGAAGTGAAAACATTTTCTGTCTTTCTTTCTTCGTTATAAAAAATAATCACAAAAAGTAATAAATTACAAAAAGAAAAAATAATCACAAAAAGTAATAAATTACAAAAAGAAAAAATAATTACAAAAAGTAATAAATTACAAAAAGAAAAAATAATCACAAAAAGTAATAAATTACAAAAAGAAAAAATAATCACAAAAAGTAATAGATTACAAAAAGAAAAAATAATCACAAAAAGTGTCAGATGGTCAGGTTTGAACCCGGTACTATCTGAAACCATAAGGACTTACAGTCGAAGCGTTTACCGCTATACTGCGAAGCTATTTATCGTATCTAGCAAAATGGATAGTCTGTAGCTAATATTGTATGACGTCAGTCGTCGGTTACGGTTCCGCTAAAGAAGTTTTCACTCCAAAAATATTTATACCTACATCTTATTTTTCTAGTCTATAAAACCAGTTCAGGTGTACGAATTTTCACTGGTGAAATACAGTCACAATCGGCCTCTGTACTTCCTTTGTACGTAACAAAAAGTTTAACAATATATCCTTGGCTTTATATAAACTATGTAGAGATGACGAAAACAAATGAGTAAATCGAAAGATATCCATTCTCAGAATATATTCATCCAAATGGCAGTTTCGTGTCCATCAGTACAAGTTTCCTTATTTACATTAAGACAAGCAAGTATGTAGATTGGATTGCAACAGACTTTTAAAATAGAACTAATAAGTCAATTTTATGGTTTGTTAGTAAACATTGTACATCTAATTTGTGTTAATTTATGGCGGGCAGAAGGCCAAAATAACTGAGGCCACAATAAAAAAGTACAATACCCAACTTTTGTAATAAGCAAGTCGAACATAACAGTGAGAGTTCGTCTGGAAACGGCTTCTACGGTAGAGAGAACGCTTTCCAAAATCGAAAGACGAATCACTGGAGGTCTATCACGAAGCATATGAAACTTTTGGCTCGCTGAAAGACTTAGCATTTAGACATGGAGGTCACTTTTTTTCGACCACAATAACCCACACGGTGTAATATCCTGGTCACGCGGGACCAAGTTGTAACTAATTCTATGTCATGACCATTGAATCTAGATGTATAAAGCTATCCCCGTACACCTCTCGTATTCAAACCTACAATTCCCAGCCGCGCTATCGTCTAATGACCTTCAGACCGCTTATCGTGATACGCAGTAATCCGTGATTCTATAGAAAAATGGGTTGTGAAAGTCCTATTCCTTATCGTACTTTATCTACAATAGAATTCATGTATATCCCAGTCCTAGTTCCCCAACCAAAGTTCACATACTCTTATGATTGTAACTCGTATTTACTTTAACATACCTCTTAACAGATTTGTCGCTACTCCAACCTTACTTCGTAGTCAATCCACAGTTCGTCACCTTATTTATCATACTAAACTCACAATATAACATACAATTTCACTTATTTACTTAGTGGAATACGACCAGACAATCTTTTGACAACTACATTCTTAATGACGTTTGGAATTTGACAATTTTCACCGCCCTCATTCAACACTTAGCACAGAGACACCTACCACATACGTTTGCACTACACGTAAAATTAGAATCTACAAAATTAATTGTCAATCATTCAATACTTCAAATTATAATTGTTTTCGAGAATACCAACAGAGGTCGTGTTATTCAAAAAAAAATACACAAACAATTTATAGTTAAGATCAACTCATCGTTGAAACTTCTATAAATCTTTATTATTTCTGTAATATAGTGTATTTCCCCCCCCCCCCCCCCGTGTATAAGAAATGTGGCCCCGTGCTCGCCACATTCAGTAGGACTCGCCACTAGTACCAACATAGTCCTTCCTATGCCTAAGTAGGTATTTAGAAGACAATTTTAAAGTCTCCTGCCTACTGTATCGAGGCATCCAATACACAAATCCCCAATTCTATTTTCAGAATAGCGTAACTCTAACGCAGGACTTCAGTCCTATTGCCGTAATTCCTTTAATATAAGGTATTAAGATGATAACACAGAATCATCGTTCTAAGCGTCATTTTAGGACAATTACATTAGTTTCTATCGCAGTAACTTCTGCGCTGATTGTTAACGATAAGTTTAGTTAGGAAAAGCTCATTTATTAGCACAGACCTAAATAATTATAGTTAATACTAGAACCAATTCACTTCTGAATAATAATGTCTATATAGACACTTCAGAGAGAATACATTCTCACCGAACACTTGATCAAACTACAATAATTCAGCTCAGATATAGCTTTTGCTTCACCCTAGCGGATGACAAAGTTACTATAAGATAGCGATCGAGCGACCATGTGCATTCGATACAGTACATATAATAGCTGATTATGCAACAGTGATTAAAATGTCCAAACATCATTATTTGTGTGTTTGTAGCCATGGTAATCTCATGTGTAAGATCTTGCTCGTACACAAAGAACAATAGTAAAATAACTACCTCTGTAGCTAGTCTGTTTGGATACTTCCGACCCTTCAGACTTCGGTGGTCTTGCACATAATTCTGTAGTCAGAAAGGTTTCACTAGCGTGAATGTACAATATACCGTTGTGTTGTCGTTCAATAATGAACCAGCAAGGATTTATATGTAAATAATAAATATTATATCAAAGATGGTTAGGACAGATCAATCACTGTGTATTTACCTTTAACAATATCTGAATTCTGTAATGAATACACCAGTTCACTGTCTCCATTTCACTCACAATCACTCACTTCACTATTAAATCACTCGTCGTGGTGTTGCAGCATTCGCTTGTAGTTTTATTTTCACCATAATCTTAGCGTAATTATTACACATTACTGTCACTATAATCCCAGTAAATTCCAACAACGTAAATCGACATGAAAATTGGCTTGCAAAAATTAGCGGGAAAACTTTCATTCTTCGGTCACAAGATGGCGGTCATTTACAAATCTGCTTTGTTGTAATTGAACCAATTGTCTATCTAATTTCCCAATCAGTTTATCATGATTTACAATAATAACAACTTAGATCACCCCTTTACAAACGCAATACTACCTACCTAATATATATATTCATATGTTTGCTATTAGTGTGTACCTACTCACCTACCTGACTAAACTAACCATGTATCAACAAACATTCAACTACGTTAAACGTGAAATGTGTAAAGCTAATCTATCTGACTAGGGCGCAGGTAGTAAGCCTGACTTTGAACTATCACTAGTACCCCCTACGAGCAAGAGACCACGGCCGAAGCCAAGGATGTGTTCTCTCACAGGACAAGGACATAAAAGTGTGTATATATACATATATAAAGATAGACAGGACTGATCCGCTCTGGAGAGCGACAACCGCCTCCTCTCCAGTCACAAACCATCCTGGAAGCTCACGGATCCCTTTCAGGCAAAATCCGTGTGCTGAGCGCTTCAGACTATCCTCAGCATGCCTAGCTGAACAGAGGTCAAGAGCTTCGTTATCACCGATAGGTATCAACTCAGGGCAATCACGTCGATTGACTTCCTAAGCGGGGGAACCTAGCTAATACCTAAGGCCTCAACCGTCCCTAGCCCTACCAAAGTCCCACAAAGAATCCCTATATAAACATTTTATCTCATGTATGGCCCTGTACCGCAGACTCACAGTACAGCTGATATTCCGAATTGAACACGAGATTCAATTCTTAATCCCAGAGATAAAGGTGTCTTGTCTGGCTCATACGATAAAATGTTCATTTCGCGAATTATAAACTTCAATAAAGGCGAGCTACCTAATTCCTCTTTTCACTAATTTAAACACTATATATTTACTAATTAAACTCAATTATTCACAATCAAGGTAAAAAAAATCTTCACGACTTTAAATGTAAAATTCTCAAGATTCCCGCCAAAGTACAATGTACAGAATACCTTTCGCGAATCGACCAACCCCGAAGCCAGCTCAAAGAAAAAGTGTCCTTGAATTCCCACTCAAAATCCTACTTTCGCCGAATTAGGGCTCCAATAGTGTCCTCCACCAATCAGAAGCTTTTATTTTCCCGCCAAAAGTCACAATTTCTGAATAATTGACAACAGCGCTAGGTTTTCTATGGCGCCTGCGTTATAATTATGAACTAACTTAAATCTTCCGTGAACCAGTGGCCCTTTTTTAAATATTTATAAACTATTTACATACTTACACTCATTGATTCTAACTGTCAATATTTTCATAATAATATAAGATTAATTTTATGTTTAATAAACATCCATATAATACTCAATAATAGATATAGAAAATTATTCAATAATCATTTGACCTTTAAACAATAATAACCAATCAGAGCCACTTCCTGCATTTTCCATAGCTCTGAGGCACACAGATAATAAATAGTATTTATAATCTCTTTTCAACAGTACTTTATTGCTTTAAATATTATAATTATTGTTCCTTGTAAATAATTAATAAGTTTTAACTTTATCTGTTTATTCTTTTCCTTATTAATTTTATTATAAACAATACACAAAACTATTATAATATTATTCTTGTGTAAATATCCATAGACTATTTTTCTTAAATTCTTTCAATCATAGTCCCATCTATAGGTACTGTATATATTAAACTACATTTTAAATTTATTTGTTCACAAAACAAATTTACTTGCCCTTTGCAATTTAACAGAATAATTTCTTTATGAATCAATTTTTTTCTTTGACCACATACCATAGTGTATATTTATTCATCATTTTATTTACGTATAAAAATTCCTTACTTAATCAACTAGATGGCGTTTTACGACATTGAATTATTTTCGTTTTATAAAAAACCAAGTGATATTCAATTTACTTGTAGAAATTCTTACTTAATTACTAGATGGCGTTTTACGACATTGAATTATTTTATTTATTTATGTTTTCTTGTTTTATAAGAACCTCGAAACGGTGTTTCAGTCCGTTACATCCGACCCCCTGAATCATTTACGCAGGCACAACCATTCCCCCTTTGTGCCCGAAGTAAAGATTCACTAACCTAGCTATAACTCTAGTCTAAATGACCTGCATGAAATTAAAATTTATTTTGGTAGTATACATATTGTTAGATTGGTTAAATCCAATTTAGGTCCAATTTCTATATGTGTGTGTGTGTGTTTCAAAATTGGGACACGATATCGCTTGCTCCCACATTCAAGTTTTAAGGCGAAAACTACGGGACCACGTTATTTCCTGCCAGCCTGACCAATTCAGCGGGAAAAAATGGTTGTGAATCATCTCAGCGCTGTCGCATAGAGTAGAAGATCATAGGGGACTTTGTAGCATGATCCATCTACGTCGCCCATGATCCGCCTACCCCATTCCCCAAAATTAGCCAAACCTTGTGGACAAACAAAAATAAAGGGGCCAATAGCCTCCACTCCACCCGAAGGAGATCCAAGGACACACATCCCATTTCTCAAACAAGCATGTAGAGTGTGCTTTCTTAATTGTTCCTAACGTGTATAGTTGAGACCCTGTGAAGGCCCATTAACGGCATGCTTAGACTTCTAGTCCTTCCTTAACCTAACACCTTGCATAACCTTCACAAAATCTATTGTAGTGTACATAGATAATTGAACCAAACTGGTATAATAATTTTAACACTTTAATTATAGTATTAATCGGGATGGCCCTCCATTCTGATTTTAACAATCCCATTCCATCATCTCATGCAATTCGCTAACATATACATCTCATATAACGAAGAAATTCATCATACACACTTTCAGAACCAACTTCCGCGGTTGTGCTCACTACCAACCGACCAATACTAATAAAGTAAAAGAGTTCTCATTATTTGTCTTCCTTCCACCCCCCCCCCTTTTTTCGTCTCCTTTAATATTGACATTATACGTAAACATATTATTTATTTATTTTATTATTATATATGTTTCCTTCATTTCCTTTTTTTTTTATATTCAACTTTACTTAGTTATTATTATTTTATTTGGGTGGAGCCACCTCTACGCCCCACCATCTGACGAAATGAACAAGATATATATAAACATATCTGACCCTTTTAATATTTGACTACATGTATACAGAACTTAAGAAATTCTTAAACTGCCACATTCTCCTTCATGTCCTCAGATGGGCTTCACCCCTTTCCTCCTTTTATTATCAATTATTAGTACAACAAAAATTACAATTCCAACAATTTTAACATTAATTCAAAATTTTACAATTCTTTGTTTAATTCATTTTTATTCATTTTATTTTGAATTTTTACTTTACAATATTAATTTTACTCTACTCAATAATTATCAATCATGTTTAACAATTGTTAAACATTTCCTCCCCTTTTTAAGTGTTAATTAAATCTTACAATTTTCAATTTATTACTTTCTTTAATTTTAAAGAAAATTTTCAACCTTTAATCAAAATAAATAATATAACTTTCTGTTAACAACACATTAGTTACTTACAAACGTAAAATTATCGTAACAAATTGCTCCCTTTCTGGAGAAGGAAAAGAGAAAGAAAGAAAAAAAAACTTCCAATAACTTCACTAAATACATATAGTTAACCTTTCAACCAATCACCAATTTACTTTGGTGTGACTTTGAATCACCAATTCCTAACTCAGAAGTTATAACACAAATACGGTTCAATTTAATTTCGTCAGATACAGTTAGCCATTCCCATTGTTCCCCAATCCAGTCTTATCCTAGCTTTAATAACATCTCCCCCTATCATCCTTTATGACTCCTAGGAATCAACCCATTGTGTAGCAATTCTTATCATGGTTCTTTATAATACCTCGATAAATGTATAGTATTAAACTTTCCTTTCACTTCGTCTGTTAATGGATTTACCAAAATATAAACATTCTTACAGGGACTCCCCGCTATGACATAAGGCCCTTCATATAAATTTTCAAATTTCTTAGTAATTTTTAACTCAGCATTAGATTTATTTAATTTCCTTATTTTGACAAAATCTCCCACTTGATACTCTATCAATCTATTTCTTTTATTGAATCCCAGCTTCCTTTTTTCCGCAGCTGATTTCAGGTTCTCCCTCACTGAATTCCTAATTTCCACTATATCTAACCTATCACTATCCTTCCCTATAGCTTGGTCAAATGATAGTTCAGTGCTAATCCCATATAGAATTTCACAAGGAGTATAGCCAGTACTTTCATGGTATGTATTATTATACAAGTTTTCTAATTTTGGCAATGTATTAACCCATCCCCTGTGATTACTACTATTATAAGTCCTAAACAGTCTTCCCAATTCTCTATTTACTCTCTCTACAGTATTAGGCCTGGGATTTCTAACTGTGGTATAAATTACTTTAATACCTAACAATTCCATCCCTTCCTTCCAAACTCGACCAGTGAATTGCGTTCCATTATCTGACATAATTGCCTTAGGTTTTATTATTTCAAAATATTTTTTCACCTTGCTAATTACCGCTCTGGCTGTTGCCTTCCTCAAATCATAAAACTTCACAAATTTACTAAAGGAATCCTGTAAAACTAATATGTATCTCATTCCAAACTTCCCCACAGGTAAAGGTCCATATAGATCTACCATCACTAAATCTCCTATATCTTTAGACACAATGGGGCAACATGGACCCACTTTATTATTATTATTATGTTTAGTTAACTGACATACATTACACCCCCTTACTTTGCGCTTTACATCCTTAGTCAAACCTTTCCAATAAAACCTCTCCTTTATATATTTTAACATCTTATAACTACCTTGATGTCCCATCTCCAAATGTACCTGTTTAATTACCTCATCTCTAAGCTTATCTGGCAAGTATATCGAATTTCTCTTTCCACCATCCCTCTCTATAACCAAAACCCCATCTTTTAATCTACACTTATTAATCAGCCTGGACGATTGTCTACCTACCTCACTAGGATTTTGTAATATGTTAAGTAATTTGCTAATCTCTTCATCTTCCCTTTGATATAATTTTATTTGTTCAAGTCTTTTTAACAATTCTTTATTTTGTTTTGACTCCATGTAAAGAATACTAGGCATTTTAATCTTTTCCTCTTGTAAAATCTTCCCCTCTGGCGGATAACGTGATAATATATCGGCTACTATATTATCCCTACCTTTAATATGTTGTATTTCATATTGGAAATTTTCCAAATAATTTATCCAGCGAGTTATTTTTGCATTATATAATTTCCAAGTCTTCACGAATAATAAAGCCTTATGGTCAGTCTGAATAATTACCCTTGCACCCCGTAAATATGATTCAAATTTCTCTAAACAACAAATCACTGAATAAAACTCTTGTTCTGTTGTAGTCCAATTTAATTGTGCACCCCTCAAAGCTCTACTATAGAACCCCAATATCTTCTGCTCATCATTACTATCTATCTGGTATAGAACCCCGGCCAGCCCTATTTGTGAACAATCAGTTTGTAAGTAATATGGCCTAGTAAAGTCTGGATGATGCAACATTATAGTTCCTAAAAACAATGATTTAAGTTGTTGAAAAGCTATCTGTTCCAAATCTCCCCAATTCCAAACCTTACCCTTTTTTAATAAATTATATAATGGTTGAGCCTGTCTATGATAATTTGGAATAAATTTCCTATAAAAATTACATAATCCTAAAAATGCTCTTAATTGTTTAATTTTTCTAGGTGCTGGAAAGTCTTGAATAGCTTTAACTTTCTCTGGGTCAGTGCGTAATCCCTTTGTAGAAATAATATAACCTAACATCTTCACTTCCTCACAACAAAACTCACACTTCTTGAAATTACAAGTAAGGCCTGCCTTTTGTAATTTCCCAAGTACTATGTCCAAATGCTCTAAATGTTGATTAAATGATCCTGTAGTAATAATAGCTAGGTCATCTAGGTAATTTACACAATACTCCCTAACCTCATGTCCCAATATAGTGTCCATAGCCCTACTAAAACTCCCAACAGATGTCTTTAACCCCTGCGGTAATACGTTATAAACATAAGACTTCCCATTAAAGGTGAACCCCGTATATTTCTTACTATCCTGAGATATTGGTATTTGAAAGTACGCATTGTTTAAATCTATTATACTAATAAATTTAGCCCCATGGAATGAGTTCATAACATCTAATTGTAAAGGCGGCTTCTCAGTCTCAGCTACCATAAGCTTGTTAATTTCTCTAGCGTCTAATAACACTCTGATGGAATCATCCTTTTTGATTGTAAAGGTTAAGGGACTACAATATGGAGTTGAAGCTCTACTAATAATACCTAAATTTTCCATTTCGTTTAACTTTAATTCCATTCGCTCTCTGTAAGCATAAGGTACTGGATAACTCCTCTTAACAATGGGGACGTTCGATACCATAACTATTTTATGTTGATAACAATTAGCTCTACCCAACCGTGATGTAAATAAATTCTCAAACTTTTGTAACAATTTTAACAGTTTATCCCTTTGATTACTCTCTAATACAACCCCCGTTTCTAACTCTGACCAATTAACTTCATCTAATCTAGTCTCTATTAATAAGGAATCTTGAACTTCTTTAAAGCTACACCCGTTGTTACGTTTAACGAACGGAATTACGGATAACTGATCCCCCTGTTTTATCACTAAACCTCTATTTTCCCCACTGGTATTAAGAGTTACTCCATGTCCTTTCAGCCAATCAAACCCCAATATTAAAGGATTTATCAACCCCGGAACTACTATGAACCCCGTCTCCGCAACAAACTCTCCTAACTGTAACGGTAACAAAACTACCTTCTTTATTTCCAAACTTTTATGCCCTACAGCTGTTCTTATTTGAAAGGGTTTAATTGGTAGCCAGGGTATCTCTACCTCCCGGCCTAACTTTAACTCGTTCAAAAACTCTTCTGACACACTAGTAATATCACAACCTGTGTCAATCAGTGCCATTACCTCACACCCGAAAACGTGTACATATACCTCCGAAGTAAAACTAATTTCTCCTTCTTTACCTTCTTGTTCTTCAAATACTACCCCTTCTACCCTTGGACTTATACATCCTACTTGTTTAAAGTCAGCCTTCCACTTAATTAAATCTACTATTTGCTCGTCAATATATAACTGTTTTGGTTCAAAATGTCTATAACCTAATCCTTCTTTTGCCTTCCTATCTAATAATACCGGTGCCAATGGTGTCCTAATTCCCCTTCCCCCTTTTCCTAGCATTTCACCTGGTTTCCACCCCACTTTACGCATAATTTCTAATGCAGCGCCCCCTTTAATTGAGACTGGACCGGGAACCAAATTTCCAATCCCTCCTAGTTTAAACCTTCCCTCGCTGTATCTTCTACTACCACCGATAAACCCGAAGCTGCAACGGCTGCTACCTTTGACTGCTGACTAATTGCTGGTCTTGGCCATTTCTTATAATTTTGACGATGCTCCTTGAAATTACGGTCCAACTCCTTCTTCCTCTCCGCCTTTGCCTGTTGAACCCCACTGTCTACTCGTGCGATGTCGTCCATCTCCCTTAAATAATCCGCCGTCTCTATGATTGTGTTCAATTTAGAAGTATACCATCCTTGTTGTATGTACTTAGGATACTGTCTGACTATATCATTCACTAGTTGTCTCTCTGAGATCTTATAGGTAAGCATTTGCGCCTTCCCGGTTAAATTCAAAAAGTGCCCCAACATAGTTGAAGATTTATCTTTATCCCAAACGCCATTTACGATCGACCTCCGCAGCTCATTCTGCTTGCTCTCACTCCAAAAGGTGGATAGAAAATCCATCTTGAAATCCTCAAAATTAGTCCAACGCAACTTATAAACCCTCGCCCAATCCCTGGCCTCTCCTGACAGACATTCTTGTATTAATTCTAGTTGATTACCCCCTTGTCCAATCTTCTTAAGGTAAGTTTCTAAATCTTCTAAAAAGGTCACTGGGTGCAAACCCATATCATCTCCATACTTAGGCTTATCTAATGTGATATTCCGTATATGATAATTAATATTTCCTGGTAAACCTTGATTATTAAACTCCTTACGTTCTCCATTATCCAAACACACTCTGGTTTGTTCGTGTGAAGAATTCGAAAGCTCTGGTTCCACTGCAGAAGGATTCCCTACCTCGGATGACATTTCCTCATTTTGATTGACAGACGCCGATTTAACCTCTTTCACCTCGGCCCTCAATGCCTCTATCTGTGAAGTCAATATTCCCAATGCCTGATTTATCTTCTCTATCACTGAACAATCCATTGGCTCCACTACTTTATTAGAGTTCAAACCCCCACTATTTCCTTTATTTACTTGCCTAGAAACTGGGTGAACGTTGAACGATTCCTCAGAACTCAGATCTCCCATGCTATTTGCACATGTAAACCCAGTATTTGACTCCCTATATCGAGCAGGTGTCTTACGCACTCTACCTTTTGGCTTAACCATCTTCTCTTGGACAATTATCAAGGTAATATTCTAAATGTATTTAGTTCACTAGAAACCACACACAATTCCCCCCTTGTGGCTTCCAATATCAAATAGTATCACAACACAATAAAGTCACACCGTATTTAGTTATACTTCATCAAATTACAGTTTATCAATTACACTTCATTACACTTTAATAAATTTACACATTTTCAAGGTACACTTATCAAATTACACCTTCTTTTCTCTTCTCTTCCCTTTTTATTTATTAATAAATGACGACTTTTAGTTCTAAAAATTAATTCACAATTGCATTAACTTTGTATATTGTATACACTTATTCACTATTATACTATACTCCTGTCTCCCCCATTTACTTCCCTATCTATCATAAATTCCAAGGACGACCCCCCAACTATTAATATTTTATTTCATTCATCATGTTTTTTTTTTTAAATTAAAACACTATCTCGACCCCCCATTTTCTAATATTTTTAATTTTAATTATTACTATTAAACCCCCTCTAATATATTAATACAACCCATTTCCCTCTTACCTATATATATTCACGGCAACAAATTGTACGGTATAGCATAACCATACCGTACCTTAAGGAACTTATTAACTTATATTAACCCCAAATAATTTCACTCAATACTTACTTACTTTCTTCTTACAAACCACCCCATAAGACCCTCTTTTTTTCCTAACCTTATACCAATATATTTTTGCTTTAATGGCAATATTTCTCCCTCTTATTTCCAACTCATAATAATTCTTTAAATCCATTTTGTTATATTTTTTTTTTATAAATACCTAAACTGTAAAGAAATCAATACATCAATCTAACTACTACTATATATAATTCTTGTTTTTATTTAATATAACCAATAATAATATTTTCTGGTCAATGATATTTTTTGTTTACATCTCAATTATATTATAATTCACAGAGTGATTGCACCGATACCTAATATATTCTAATTAATGATACTAAATTATTAATACCATCTTGTGACCATAATACTACCATTCTATTCCACTCCATATTCTCCGCTTAATATAAATGCATTTACTTATTTAATACCAGACCCTACTGGATCCTGGTTTCAAGATATTAGTATTATACCTACTTCCGTGCATCCCTAGCTAGTCTTGGTCGCACAGTACCAAGTAGCACCGTGATATTGACCTTCCCGGGACAACCAAACGTTAACATCCTGGTTAACGACACAAAATTGTAGTGTCATCCTGTTTACCAGGCACTAAATTGTGGTGTTATCCTGGTCACCGAGCCCCAAATTGTAATGCTCAGTGCCATGGATCACGTCACCAAGTTGTAACGTCACTGCAATAACCATACTAATCCTGGTCAGAGGCACCAAATTGTAATATCCTGGTCACGCGGGACCAAGTTGTAACTAATTCTATGTCATGACCATTGAATCTAGATGTATAAAGCTATCCCCGTACACCTCTCGTATTCAAACCTACAATTCCCAGCCGCGCTATCGTCTAATGACCTTCAGACCGCTTATCGTGATACGCAGTAATCCGTGATTCTATAGAAAAATGGGTTGTGAAAGTCCTATTCCTTATCGTACTTTATCTACAATAGAATTCATGTATATCCCAGTCCTAGTTCCCCAACCAAAGTTCACATACTCTTATGATTGTAACTCGTATTTACTTTAACATACCTCTTAACAGATTTGTCGCTACTCCAACCTTACTTCGTAGTCAATCCACAGTTCGTCACCTTATTTATCATACTAAACTCACAATATAACATACAATTTCACTTATTTACTTAGTGGAATACGACCAGACAATCTTTTGACAACTACATTCTTAATGACGTTTGGAATTTGACAATTTTCACCGCCCTCATTCAACACTTAGCACAGAGACACCTACCACATACGTTTGCACTACACGTAAAATTAGAATCTACAAAATTAATTGTCAATCATTCAATACTTCAAATTATAATTGTTTTCGAGAATACCAACAGAGGTCGTGTTATTCAAAAAAAAATACACAAACAATTTATAGTTAAGATCAACTCATCGTTGAAACTTCTATAAATCTTTATTATTTCTGTAATATAGTGTATTTCCCCCCCCCCCCCCCCCGTGTATAAGAAATGTGGCCCCGTGCTCGCCACATTCAGTAGGACTCGCCACTAGTACCAACATAGTCCTTCCTATGCCTAAGTAGGTATTTAGAAGACAATTTTAAAGTCTCCTGCCTACTGTATCGAGGCATCCAATACACAAATCCCCAATTCTATTTTCAGAATAGCGTAACTCTAACGCAGGACTTCAGTCCTATTGCCGTAATTCCTTTAATATAAGGTATTAAGATGATAACACAGAATCATCGTTCTAAGCGTCATTTTAGGACAATTACATTAGTTTCTATCGCAGTAACTTCTGCGCTGATTGTTAACGATAAGTTTAGTTAGGAAAAGCTCATTTATTAGCACAGACCTAAATAATTATAGTTAATACTAGAACCAATTCACTTCTGAATAATAATGTCTATATAGACACTTCAGAGAGAATACATTCTCACCGAACACTTGATCAAACTACAATAATTCAGCTCAGATATAGCTTTTGCTTCACCCTAGCGGATGACAAAGTTACTATAAGATAGCGATCGAGCGACCATGTGCATTCGATACAGTACATATAATAGCTGATTATGCAACAGTGATTAAAATGTCCAAACATCATTATTTGTGTGTTTGTAGCCATGGTAATCTCATGTGTAAGATCTTGCTCGTACACAAAGAACAATAGTAAAATAACTACCTCTGTAGCTAGTCTGTTTGGATACTTCCGACCCTTCAGACTTCGGTGGTCTTGCACATAATTCTGTAGTCAGAAAGGTTTCACTAGCGTGAATGTACAATATACCGTTGTGTTGTCGTTCAATAATGAACCAGCAAGGATTTATATGTAAATAATAAATATTATATCAAAGATGGTTAGGACAGATCAATCACTGTGTATTTACCTTTAACAATATCTGAATTCTGTAATGAATACACCAGTTCACTGTCTCCATTTCACTCACAATCACTCACTTCACTATTAAATCACTCGTCGTGGTGTTGCAGCATTCGCTTGTAGTTTTATTTTCACCATAATCTTAGCGTAATTATTACACATTACTGTCACTATAATCCCAGTAAATTCCAACAACGTAAATCGACATGAAAATTGGCTTGCAAAAATTAGCGGGAAAACTTTCATTCTTCGGTCACAAGATGGCGGTCATTTACAAATCTGCTTTGTTGTAATTGAACCAATTGTCTATCTAATTTCCCAATCAGTTTATCATGATTTACAATAATAACAACTTAGATCACCCCTTTACAAACGCAATACTACCTACCTAATATATATATTCATATGTTTGCTATTAGTGTGTACCTACTCACCTACCTGACTAAACTAACCATGTATCAACAAACATTCAACTACGTTAAACGTGAAATGTGTAAAGCTAATCTATCTGACTAGGGCGCAGGTAGTAAGCCTGACTTTGAACTATCACTAGTACCCCCTACGAGCAAGAGACCACGGCCGAAGCCAAGGATGTGTTCTCTCACAGGACAAGGACATAAAAGTGTGTATATATACATATATAAAGATAGACAGGACTGATCCGCTCTGGAGAGCGACAACCGCCTCCTCTCCAGTCACAAACCATCCTGGAAGCTCACGGATCCCTTTCAGGCAAAATCCGTGTGCTGAGCGCTTCAGACTATCCTCAGCATGCCTAGCTGAACAGAGGTCAAGAGCTTCGTTATCACCGATAGGTATCAACTCAGGGCAATCACGTCGATTGACTTCCTAAGCGGGGGAACCTAGCTAATACCTAAGGCCTCAACCGTCCCTAGCCCTACCAAAGTCCCACAAAGAATCCCTATATAAACATTTTATCTCATGTATGGCCCTGTACCGCAGACTCACAGTACAGCTGATATTCCGAATTGAACACGAGATTCAATTCTTAATCCCAGAGATAAAGGTGTCTTGTCTGGCTCATACGATAAAATGTTCATTTCGCGAATTATAAACTTCAATAAAGGCGAGCTACCTAATTCCTCTTTTCACTAATTTAAACACTATATATTTACTAATTAAACTCAATTATTCACAATCAAGGTAAAAAAAATCTTCACGACTTTAAATGTAAAATTCTCAAGATTCCCGCCAAAGTACAATGTACAGAATACCTTTCGCGAATCGACCAACCCCGAAGCCAGCTCAAAGAAAAAGTGTCCTTGAATTCCCACTCAAAATCCTACTTTCGCCGAATTAGGGCTCCAATAGTGTCCTCCACCAATCAGAAGCTTTTATTTTCCCGCCAAAAGTCACAATTTCTGAATAATTGACAACAGCGCTAGGTTTTCTATGGCGCCTGCGTTATAATTATGAACTAACTTAAATCTTCCGTGAACCAGTGGCCCTTTTTTAAATATTTATAAACTATTTACATACTTACACTCATTGATTCTAACTGTCAATATTTTCATAATAATATAAGATTAATTTTATGTTTAATAAACATCCATATAATACTCAATAATAGATATAGAAAATTATTCAATAATCATTTGACCTTTAAACAATAATAACCAATCAGAGCCACTTCCTGCATTTTCCATAGCTCTGAGGCACACAGATAATAAATAGTATTTATAATCTCTTTTCAACAGTACTTTATTGCTTTAAATATTATAATTATTGTTCCTTGTAAATAATTAATAAGTTTTAACTTTATCTGTTTATTCTTTTCCTTATTAATTTTATTATAAACAATACACAAAACTATTATAATATTATTCTTGTGTAAATATCCATAGACTATTTTTCTTAAATTCTTTCAATCATAGTCCCATCTATAGGTACTGTATATATTAAACTACATTTTAAATTTATTTGTTCACAAAACAAATTTACTTGCCCTTTGCAATTTAACAGAATAATTTCTTTATGAATCAATTTTTTTCTTTGACCACATACCATAGTGTATATTTATTCATCATTTTATTTACGTATAAAAATTCCTTACTTAATCAACTAGATGGCGTTTTACGACATTGAATTATTTTCGTTTTATAAAAAACCAAGTGATATTCAATTTACTTGTAGAAATTCTTACTTAATTACTAGATGGCGTTTTACGACATTGAATTATTTTATTTATTTATGTTTTCTTGTTTTATAAGAACCTCGAAACGGTGTTTCAGTCCGTTACAACGGGTACTCTTGTTATGTCGGAATTGAAGCGACTAAAATGCATGATCCACAGCACAGTCGTTGGTTGCTGGATGTGAGATTGGCAGAGATTGGCTCAGGGTCGGCAGCACGAATGTGACGCCCCTGGTATTGCACACGTCCATAGGCCACGTTAACCACTTACCATTAGGTAGGCCGTGTGCTTGTGTGCCACCTAAGTGGTATAAAAAACACATTTCTCGCACCCCGGCCGAAATCAAGGTTTCCTTTTAGTCACTTTAGTTGTCTTCCGATAGGGTTTAATTGAAACCGAAGTGTCATGATTCGAATTCGGGAAAGTGTTCTATGAAACCATTTATATACCCGAAACATTATTCGCAAATGCAGATAGCTCGTGGTAGGCCTATGATCAACTGTTAACAACCTCGTATAAATTGTTAATTATTCATTTATAATAAGAAATAACTGTGTTAATAATGTAATAATGCGTAACTCACCTTCAGCACTACCTAAGACCAGAAGCACCAGCGGTGCTAACAACAGCGTCTGAGCCATCTGCAGAAAGAAAGAAAAAGAAGATATCTTTAGATTTAGATCTAGCTCTGTATCATTTGTTATTTTAATATTTTTCTCTTATTTTTCGTTCAAAGAACGATGTTATTGTTGGAATTATCCTAAATATAGCCACGAACATTTTGTATTTCTCTCAATTTTTTCAAAAAGCCAAATTGCGTGCGAGAATCCATACTTTAGGTAGGTTTTTTGTATCTCGTGTAAGTGCAGTTCCTTTCTGACTATAATTATTTATTTATTTAACTTTATGTACATAGTACAAAAAGTTAAATACATAAATAATATTCAAGAAGATTATGACAAAGATTGAGAATGGGATAGCTACTTAGTTGATTCGGACGCGTGGAGAGGATGAACCTTGATACTAAATGAGTAATAAATTGCAAACTGTATTTTTGGCTAAACATTTTGCTAATGTGTCTAATATTAGTACAATGCGTCTATGAATATAACAACCATGACTGGCTGGCATGTAACTGAACGCAAACGTCATGCTAATACTTACTTGGTATTCTTTTCAGATTTTTATTGCCTAATAAATATTTTTTACTAATTAATAAATATACTGGCGGCGCGAATCGCCCGATGCGCGCTTCCCCACACCGGGGGCGAGTCGCGGACCACGTAGTCCCCCCTCCCGAGGAAGGCCAGACCGAGAGGGATGGCTCTGGGTCATGCCGGGTTGCAAAAGATATGTCGTCTGACAACCTCACCTTAGGCCTAGCACAACGACCCACAGATGGCGTGCGGTTTAGTCGGTTCGAGTCCGACATAACCTCCCCCTCCGGCTGCGGAGGCGGGAGGAGGGGGTAACCGTGGGGATTTCCCGCACGTAAAAAATAAATGGTAAAAATACTAAAACAAGATGCAGATTGTTTTAAAAATTAGTTGATTGTTGGTTTGTATATATCATCTACGTATTGTTTGTATCGATTAGGAAGCTTTATTTGACGATTCAGACTAGCAGCAGGTTAATACGAAAAATAATGTTCGTTTCGGGAATGCAAATCTACGTACAGAAATCATACGAGTAAATTTTCTTACTCTCTTGATTCAGCGGATACGACTTTTATTGAAGTAACAGCAGAATGACCGCCCAACCCCATGAGTAAAGCCTGCGCTAATGCCTCATTAAACTTGCAGGCGGAAGGTGGTGGATACACCCTTTTATCTTTAACTAGCTTAGTAATTAAGAAGGTGGCCTTAAATTTGGGAGATTCCAAGTTTAAACCTTAGCCATTACACTACCGTTGTGAACCCTCAGTAATATAAGAAGCGATTTAGCTTAGTTCGAGGGGTTAGAGGAATAAAGTAATTTCGGTTGCTAATATTCTTCTTTAAAAAAAAAGTATAGCTTGGCTGGAAGTGGTAATGGAAATACTGGTAATATCTGTTACCATATTACTTTTAGAGAAAAAAGGAGATCCTCTGTCAATCAACAATAAAACTTTGCTCACGAAAATTAATTATGTGAAATTTGATCGATTATTGTAATCTCGGTTGCCGGTGAAGAAGACATCAATGCGCACTTTAAATAATCCATACCAATATTTTAAATGGGGAAGGCCTCTGTCTGTCTGTTACAGTGTCACTCCTAAACCACTGAACCGATTTTGATGAAACAGAATTAAACTTAGTTAAAAGTTTAAGCTTAGTGGTTAAGGAGTCGGCCTTACGATCGAGAGGTCCCGGGTTCGAATCCTGGCCATTACACTACCGATGTGAACCCACTCCTAGCACAAGCAATTTAGCTTAGTTGGAGGGGTTAGAGGGAATATTAGTAATTTCGATAATTTCAGTTGCTAATATTATTTTTCAAAAAAAAAATTTTGTTTAGTCACGATAACCGACAACCATGCGAGCGGAGTCGCGGACAAGCGCGCTACTTAATAAATTTAATCCAGATAAATGACATGATTTCCTTTTTGGATATTGTAAATGAACAAAACATGTCATGAATGCGACTCAACGTCATAGAAGGTTGAACACGGTCCACTGAGTCATGATATAAATATAAGCATGCAAGTAGCTAACACTATATGCCGACCTTCACATTTTCGTCTTTATAAGGTACTAGCGATCCGCCCCGACATCGCATGGGTGGTAAAAACGTTCCCGTGGAAATCCAATATAGCCTATGTTACTCAGGGTGAATGTACCTCAGTAGTTTTTGAGTTCATTACAAACATACAAATCTTTCATCTTTATAATAGTAGTGTAGATAGATAGATAGTGTTTATTTTAATTCCGCAAAAAGGAACACTTGACGAGTTACCAATCTCCGAAGACTTGACGAATTGACACAAAAGAAAGACTTGACTAATAGATACATATGAACGACTTGACGAACCGACACTATTTCACTGCTTGACCAATGAACAATAATTGGAGAGGAAAAAAAGCGCTTGACGAATTGACACTTGACCAATTGTACCCTAGATCCCTCTGTCCCTATATCCCTTTGTATGCTTAAACCTTTAAAATTGCGCAACGGATTTTGATGCGTTTCTTTTTAATAGATAGAGTGATTCAAGAGGAAGGTTTATATTTATAATACATTATTAATATAGTAGAGGGTGCAGCGGGAACGGGATCTCACGCCACGCGGGCGGAAAAATATTGGCGGTACGAAGTTCGCCGGGTCAGCTAGTACTGTATACATACTTGGATGTATGGGGCACCCCACCTCTTCCCCTGCGGTATCATACAAGGTGGCTAGTGGATAGGACTGTTTAACTTCAGATGGATATATAACCCAGATTCAGCCTCAGATGCATGGCTAGAGTCAACAATAGTGCCCGGAATAAGGCAATAGGCTCTCCCCCTATTACGTAGGATCGAATACAATGATTGGTGGAATGTGGGTGTTAATTTCAATTCCCCTTTTTTTATACCACTTAGGTGGCAGACGAGCACACGGCCCACCTGATGGAAGGTGGTTACCGTGGCCTATGGACGTGTACAACACCATGGGCGTCACACTCGCGCTGCCAACGCTGTTAGAACAGAGAGTTTCTGTGACGTCAGTGTAGAAGATAAAGCAGGACAAGCCTCTGGTCTTCCCACTGACAGCACAAAAACTCTCTAGTGAGCTTTGGCCACCCTACTCACCACCGGGAACACAACACGAGGTTATTATGGCCGCGGTATTCTATAGGGCGGAGGTACTTCCCCAGTCGGACTGCTTAATTGGAGGGAAATACCGTCGTGTTCTACCTCCTCCTGAAATGGCGTGATTATGTATGTATGTATAGGGTCTAAATTAATCTCATTTGGCAGCTAATACATGATGAATTATACTCTGGCGGATATATCGTAATAGGTAGGCCAGACGGTCAAATATGCTTGTGAATATCTTTCGACTTCCCAATTCTGAGAAAAAGATTATTACGAACAGTCAAAATAGGTCAAATAAAAGTGGATAAAGGAGGAAAATAGACCTCAGGGTCGATGCCGATGCCGATGATTGATAAGTTTTTTTTTGGTGTACTTCAACCAGCAGTGTTAGTGATAGAATGCGTTAGATGGCTTCTACTTCACCCTAAGACAATAAATAGTTGAGATTTTGAACTATTCAGAAAATTCCAGCTCAGTTCGTAGAGTATTCATTCCCCTTAGACTGACGCGCATTCAAATCTATGTCTGGATGATTACATTGTTTACTTTCTTCTATTTAAATTTATGAAGTATTTTTTTATAGTATTTACGTTTTTGTCACGTATAGATTATTTTTGAACGTTAAATTAAATCTTGCTGTTATTTATTTTAAATTTAATTTATATCACAAACTGTTAATTTAAAATACCCAATATCGATTCTCACTCACTTCACAACCGGCAAATTACTGAACGAATATTATGGTTTTTTTATCACTATTAATTTACGGCACAGATGATACACTTACGTCTGTTCGTGATTTGTCTCGCGAAGAGATATCAGTCTATGAGGCACAGACGCCGTCCTTATACTGCCTCAGGCGCCTACGCGTACGCCTGTACATACGAGCCTTTTTGCACTGATATACTCGTAATATATATGTCGCAGCCAACTAGCTTAATCAGCCGCTTAATTAACGGCCTAGGCACTTTACTGAACGGCGCTGTTCAATTAGCGGCCTGATTGATGTTCAGCCATTTCATTAAACTGCTAGGTAAATAGCTAGGATCGATGACGTTTAATTACTTGCCTAGCCATTCAATCAAACAGTACAAAGACCTTCTAACCTAACCTATCCAAGTCGGATTGCGTAACTTTCTCAATAAACCTATCACTAATTTTCTGTGAATACATCTCTACCTACCCCCTCTGGCATTTACTGGTGTGAGTATATGTGTGTATGTTATTTTCGGTCTTATTTCAGGGTGATGCCCCATCTTACCAATGGCCTAAGCAGTAGCCAGCCAGGTTATTAAATGTTCTAATAAACGTTGCGGCTGAATATCATTCAGGCCGTTCATTGAATGGCGCCGTTTAGTTAAGAGCCTAGGCAGTTAATTAAACGGCTGATTAAGTTAGTTGGCGGCGACATTTACTTGTATATAGGTCTATAACTCAGGAGAGTTGTAAGACTCGGTAATTAGATCAGGAAATGTTGTTGTTAAAGTAATGAATGACGCAGCAGTGGTAATACTTAAGTACAATCATAGTTAGATATGTGACTGGGAATCATCATCATATCTATTTCAAAGAATCAGGCAAAGTGATTTGCCGTGTGAACACATCGAAGTAACTACACTCGACTGTCAGTTGGAGCTAACCATGGAGAAGGAAACTACTTAATCATATTCTGTCCTCCGTGGAGCTAACTAATAACTGAAATCACTACGTCACGCAGTCCCTCATTGTTCATTGGCCTAGAGAACAGTACCTATTTTTCACGAATACCATTCCCGCCGTCCACCGGGCGCTACTCGCACGGCGTCTCGGGTCTGAATTATCCAAGTGTAAGGATGTATCCAAAGGCATTTCTCTCACATCCTGGTTGACCCTGGAGCATCGACGGTTTTAAGATTGCCCCATCCTACCTGTGAGGTGACATACCAAAATATTTTGCCGAGGAGAAAAAATATGATGCCGGTGTGCTTCTGAAAGGTGAAGATCAGATTTTATTTCCACTGATGTATTTTGTGAATCTTGACTAATAGGTACCTGAAGATACTGATGTGAGAATAAAATAAATCTCTTTCAATGTCGGCGCTGTCATACAGTAATCCATTTATAAGGACGTTCTATAATAGTATTTCAGAAAACGTAAGTAACGTTAGACTGAAATTAAACTACTGACACAGTAAAGTAAATTATACTGAAAATGGGAGCGACCGCAGGCATGCTGTAAGAATGTTTCAAACGATCGAACGGACTCGACAGCCGAATCCGCGATGAACTTTCAATTTAGCATGCTGTTAATTTGGTGACGTCAAGTCGACAGTGATGTTTGTTTATGTGCTCGACAACGTGACGTCACCAAATTTATTGCACGCTAAATCTCACCGCGGATTCAGCTGTCGAGTTCGTTCGACCTATCGAAACATTTTTACAGCATGTGCCTGCTGTACTCTCCCGAATAGTGGTTTCCTTATCAACTCACGTCATTCAATCGATATCCCTGCGCATAGAATTGGAACAGACATCGAAATATCGTTTACAGTTCAGCCTTCCTTACTCTCCTGCTTTCTTGTAAGAGTATGCGGCTGATATCCACGCTCTTAACAATAATGAAACAAGACTCGAAGTATGTATTTCATTATTATGATACACCTTTGTTTCATTCTTAGGTACTTATTATTTGTCTAGCCTCCCACCGTTGACGTTTGTAACTTACAATCATCACGATCATCACTACGCCTCGGTCTCATTCAAGACTAAAGAGCATTTTGAATAAAGGAGCGCCCGACAAACAGTATCGGCGTATGAAGGTAAAATTAATTAAACCCAGCCAAGACAAACATGTACGAATCTATTTGTGTTGGACCCTCGCGGGAACGCCGTGTGTACGGGGAGACGTGAGGATTATACCCTCAAAAATTCAGGAAAACATCCACCCCCGAATTTTTTCGGTAATATTAGGAGTGACTGCCGTCTAACCTTCGAGCCTGAATTGTGGTTAGAGGCCAAACATTAACAGTTGTTCCTCCATCTTGACTTAATGACTATTGATAGCCGGCATCAAGTTTTAACGTTCTCCCAGAGCGCTGAAGCATTCTGATGAAATGCTACTATGATTACCCGTCCAAATGGCAACCGCACCCAGGTAGCTTAATTCACTGTTTGCCAACAGTGACCGCCCTGGCCACGATCGCTTCACTGTACTAACAATAAACACACATTTGCTCATTTCTTTTTTAATTATATTAGCCTCATACTCATACTCATTTATTCATAAGATTATTGCACGTTATATATACACATACATTTGTCGATTAAGATTTATGAATGCTTAATTATAAAGTTTCAACATTCAGTACAATATAAGGTAAATTATTTAGAATGTAGTAGGTGTGAGTCAAATATAGTATGTCAGTCATAGGAAGGTAGGTACTCAGTAGCACATTTACATACATAAAGTCACACCCCTTTCCTCTAGGGGTAGGCAGAGACAAGATCTTTCCACTAGCTAAGATCCTGGCATGTTCCTTTCGCTTCTTCTGCTGCCATAATGAATTTCATACATGCTCGCCAGTTGCGGGCACTTCTAACCTGGCCTATCCGTAAGAAGCATGAATTACGTATAATTAAATTTAATAACGTTAGTTGCAAACAGCTAATTATGAGGCTCAAAGCCCCGTTCGGTTTGGTTGTAGAGCGGAACATTTTTTTATGCATGCCTTTTAAAATGGATGGGTTATCAAAATAACCTAAAAACTGACCTTATTATAGATAATGATGATGATGAATGATGCACATTGAGAGATCATTGGCAAAGAGTGAAAATTTTATATAGGAAAGCCGGTGAAAAAATATACCCCGATCATACACCATGTCCATTCGTCATATACCAAGCGATCTATAGAGAAACCGGAATCAAGTAATAGGGACCCCTTGCCACTGTGGGAGAGGTCTATAACCAGCAGTAGACTACAATAGGCTTGTTGAAACCTTTATATTAATGAGTATATTTAAGTAACACAATATAAACCTTATGTAGTGTACATTAACGTCGTTCTTGTCTTGGAGGAGAATTGCGTCCGCGTCTCCAGGCGCTAACGCATCGAGTGGCGCGTCACGATATAGACGTTATTGTACAAGGTTTATAATTGCGTTACTTAAATCGTCCGGTTTATTCAGAAAAGACCGGATTATTGTACACTACATAAGGTTCATAATTGTGTTACCTTAATTGTCCGCTACCGCCAAATGTCAGCAATACGTCTCTTCTGAATAAACTGCAGAAAATTTGAAACCCGAAACAGCATACGGTTTTAATGGGCTTCAGTCCAACATAACTATAGTTACATACATGTGAATAAAAAATACTCTATTGGCGGTACAATTTGTACTGACTGCAATTGTATAAATCTGTCACTCTCACTGCCTATTGACAGACGTGACTATATATGGATAAAAGTACGGTTTAAAACCTAGTTTTAATTATGCACAATCTTAAATCTTTCCCGCCATATTTGGTGTTGCCAAACGTCGACGTCCATGATATCAACAGGCATTAATTTCGCAGTGATGTCATTCACCTACTGTCTTAAAAGTTAAAAGCTACAGGTGTATACTTAATGGTCACGGGCTCATAAGTCACATAAATTAACCGTGGGCATATACCAGCCACTTAGTTTGTTCTCATGTTTATGTTAATGTGAGACACATATTTTTAATTAGGTACGAACCAATGATTCTATATTTAAAAATGGTAGATAAGGCACTAGGGCCTAAAATGCTTAGTTACTCGAAATAAGCAGATATACATATTCTACGACATTCTATATAACGCTATCTGGACCCAAAGTGAGCATTGTTTAACTAGCTTGTGTTATGGGATCTAGAATGCGGATAAACAAATTTAGATAGGTACTTTTTTTGTAAAATATGCATGATATTATACATAGACTCACCCAGACCAATTGAAATATATATATTTGCATCCATACAAATATTTGCACAAAGTGGGAATCGAACCCGTACCCGGTGAGTAGCAGTCGAATATTCTACCGCTACGCCACTGAGGGTGACAACTGCTTTATTTACTAGCTTTTTTTTTAATATCTTGTAAACGCATAATTACTATCCCATAAAAAATAACAATACTTGTCAAAAATACCAAGTCTCGCCTCAGTTATTCTACCGTAATAAAACTGATTATTAAAAATACAAAACCCGACTGATCCTGAAAAGATCGAAACAAGTTTGAAAGCAGGCTGTAACGAACTGAAACACCGTTTCGAGGTTCTTATAAAACAAGAAAACATAAATAAATAATATAATTCAATGTCGTAAAACGCCATCTAGTGATTAAGTAAGAATTTCTACAAGTAAATTGAATATCACTTGGTTTTTTATAAAACGAAAATAATTCAATGTCGTAAAACGCCATCTAGTTGATTAAGTAAGGAATTTTTTATACGTAAATAAAATGATGAATAAATATACACTATGGTATGTGGTCAAAGAAAAAAATGATTCATAAAGAAATTATTCTGTTAAATTGCAAAGGGCAAGTAAATATGTTTTATGAACAAATAAATTTAAAATGTAGTTTAATATAGACAGTACCTATAGACGGGACTATGATTGAAAGAATTTAAGAAAAATAGTCTATGGATATTTACACAAGAATAATATTATAATAGTTTTGTGTATTGTTTATAATAAAATTAATAAAGAAAAGAATAAACAGATAAAGTTAAAACTTATTAATTATTTACAAGGAACAATAATTATAATATTTAATGCAATAAAGTACTGTTGAAAAGAGATTATAAATACTATTTATTATCTGTGTGCCTCAGAGCTATGAAAAATGCAGGAAATGGCTCTGATTGGCTACTATTATTTAAAGGTCAAATGATTATTGAATAATTTTCTATATCTATTATTGAGTATAATATGAATGTTTATTAAACATAAAATTAATCTTATATTATTATGAAAATATTGACAGTTAGAATCAATGAGTGTAAGTATGTAAATAGCTTATAAATATTTAAAAAAAGCCATTGATTCTCGGAAGATTTAAGTTAGTTCATAATTATAACGCAGGCGCCATAAAAAAACCTAGCGCTGTTGTCAATTATTCATGAATTGTGACTTTTGGCGGGAAAATAAAAGCTTCTGATTGGTGGAGGACACTATTGGAGCCCTAATTCGGCGAAAGTAGGATTTTGAGTGGGAATTCAAGGACACTTTCTCTTTGAGCTGGCTTCGGGGTTGGTCGATTCGCGAAAGGTATTCTGTATAATGTACTTTGGCGGGAATTTTGAGAATTTTACATTTAAAGTCGTGAAGATTTTTTACTTTGTTTGTGAATAATTGAGTTTAATTAGTAAATCTATAGTGTTTAAATTAGTGAAAAGAGGAATTAGGTAGCTCGCCTTTATTGAAGTTTATAATTCGCGAAATGAACATTTTATCGTATGAGCCAGACAAGACACCTTTATCTCTGGGATTAAGAATTGAATCTCGTGTTCAATTCAGAATATCAGCTGTACTGTGAGTCTGCGGTACAGGGCCATACATGAGATAAAATGTTTATATAGGGATTCTTTGTGGGACTTTGGTAGGGCTAGGGACGGTTGAGGCCATAGGTATTAGCTAGGTTCCCCCGCTTAGGAAGTCAATCGACGTGATTGCCTTGAGTTGATACCTATCGGTGATAACGAAGCTCTTGTCCTCTGTTCTGCTAGGCATGCTGAGGATAGTCTGAAGCGCTCAGCACACGGATTTTGCCTGAAAGGGATCCGTGAGCTTCCAGGATGGTTTGTGACTGGAGGGGAGGTGGTTGTCGCTCTCCAGAGCGGATCAGTCCTGTCTATCTTTATATATGTATATATACACACTTTTATGTCCTTGTCCTGTGAGAGAACACATCCTTGGCTTCGGCCGTGGTCTCTTGCTCGTAGGGGGTACTAGTGATAGTTCAAAGTCAGGCTTACTACCTGCGCCCTAGTCAGATAGATTAGCTTTACACATTTCACGTTTAACGTAGTTGAATGTTTGTTGATACATGGTTAGTTTAGTCAGGTAGGTGAGTAGGTACACACCAATAGCAAACATATGAATATATATATTAGGTAGGTAGAATTGCGTATGTAAAGGGGTGATCTAAGTTGTTATTATTGTAAATCATGATAATCTGATTGGGAAATTAGATAGGCAATTGGTTCAATTACAACATAGCAGATTTGTAAATGACCGCCATCTTGTGACCGAAGAATGAAAGTTTTCCCGCTAATTTTTGCAAGCCAATTTTCATGTCGATTTACGTTGTTGGAATTTACTGGGATTATAGTGACAGGTGTAACGATGCAAATCGTCTATTGTAGTTTGAATTATTATTTACACATTTAGTCGATTAGTATCGACCTAAAAATTATATTTTAGCTACATTTTTAATCTGCCGTTCTATCAGTACATTTCATTTGTCTCTGACCGTTTGATTGTTTCTGGCCGTGTGCGATATACTATTAGCCCGATACACTTTTAATGGCTGCTGTTCACCGGTGATGTAAAACTAGTGCTAATATGTAGCCCCGGAGAGGCAATTTCGCTATATCCATCATCACCAGGAGGCTGGTCACGTAGGCCCGCCCACTGGCTGATGTCTGGGGGAGGCTATAAAAGCCACTGCAGCCTCATTCGAGTCCTTTTCTCTGGACATCAGCTTTCTTCTGCCAAGGCTTGGGTGAGAATTACTGATAGCTATACGCAGTGTGTGCTAATCTCCTTTTTTATTTCAGGTGGCTCAATAGCGACATGAAAACGATGCATCCTACCAAAGCTTAGTCCTGAGACCTTCTGTACTCATTGGGCAATAATTTATTTTCGGTGCCACGTCGTTTTCATGTAGCTAATGCAAAGCTCCTCCCAGGCAATTACCATGCTTTTTACGTGAGCATGGTGTGCCGTATTTTATTATGTCCATATAGTGTCATATATGGAATATTTTAACGCCACGTTGTGTGTGCATGTAACGGGGTGAAAACCCTGAGATGGATGCTGTTTTTTACGTGAACAGTGTCCATCATATTTTATTTTATATTAAACGCTTTTGCATTATAGTTGCAAGGCTTATTTCGGTTTGTTTCACATGCTTGTCAAAAGGACATTGACCCATGCGGTCGTGGGATCACTGACCTCGTGTCAATACCTTCATGTCAAATTGTTTCTGTGCACCCTTTCCTTTTGTTGCGATGTTGTGAGCCGTGGCTTTTACGGTAGTGACTTTTGCACCACGTGCCTTGGGGAAGCTTGACCACCTGCTCCTGCCTACTGCCTGCCACGCCGCACTTGCAGTATGTCTGTCCGACATACTGATAGGCTTGCTTGCGTTTTTCAGGTGTGTCAGAGCGGGCCACGCGACCAGAGAGCGTCAGCGCGGCACGTGCTCCACCAGTCCTCGGCGGCGAAGAGCTAAGTGTTCACCACCAACTTTGCACCGCGGGCTGTTTCAAATCCACAAAATTTAAATCTTTTGTCGACTGGAGATGCTGAACTCCACGCCCTAATAATCATATATTGTACATCTAATCTGATTATATTGTTGTTAAACAGTTCTTAATAAAATTTTATTTATCTCTGCTCTACCGGGTTAACAAAGTAAAGTACCTTTAATTTCTATTTAATCTATCAAACCAAACATTAACGTTTCAATGGCGCCCAATAACGGATTCTTTCAGTTAATAATATAATTGGATGGAACAGCCCGTGAGTACTTATCTTATTTTATTTTATTTTTAACATTTCCATTGACTTACCAGGTGTAAAGCTTATTTCAAGTGTTAGTGAAGTGTTTTCAACAAGTGTTTTGTTGTAGTGTTAAAGATTTCACATGCTAGCATTTGCTATCATTGTACAACTTGTGTTGTATATTTTTAAACATTTAAGTGTTTTATTTCAGCACTTATATTTATTTTGCTAGTGCTTATAGCATTAGACCAATAGTTACACTATTGGGATTCACATCTTTTAGGTTATTAACCCTAACAGGTGAACAGTTCATTACTGTTAATAATTTTCATTCTTTATTTACCACTGGTAAGTCAATTAATTTATTAATTTTTGTGTGCACTGTGTGTTAGTGATTCTCACCAGTACCATTATGCCTTCTTACGCTATTAAGTTCCTCTCATTGTGTAATAATTATAATAATAATAATTGTAATAATTGTGTATAATTACGCTAAGATTATGGAGAAAATAAAACTACAAGCGAATGCTGCAACACCACGACGAGTGATTTAATAGTGAAGTGAGTGATTGTGAGTGAAATGGAGGCAGTGAACTGGTGTATTCATTACAGAATTCAGATATTGTTAAAGGTAAATACACAGTGATTGATCTGTCCTAACCATCTTTGATATAATATTTACTATTTACATATAGATCCTTGCTGGTTCATTATTGAACAACAACACAACGGTATATTGTACATTCACACTAGTGAAACCTTTCTGGCTACAGAATTATGTGCAAGACCACCGAAGTCTGAAGGGTCGGAAGTATCTAACAGACTAGCTACAGAGGTAGTTATTTTACTATTGTTCTTTGTGTACGAGCAAGATCTTACACATGAGATTACCATGGCTACAAACACACAAATAATGATGTTTGGACATTTTAATCACTGTTGCATAATCAGTTGTTATATGTACTGTATTGAATGCACATGGTCGCTCGATCGCTATTTTATAGTAACTTTGTCATCCGCTAGGGTGAAGCAAAAGCTATATCTGAGCTGAATTATTGTAGTTTGAACATGTGTTCGGTGAGAATATATTCTCTCTGAAGTGTCTATATAGACAATATTATTCAGAAGTGAATTGGTTCTAGGGTGAATTTCCCAAATGGCTTTTTTTATTGTCTTCGGTGAAATTAGTATTTAAAAAAAGGAATATTGATCTGAATAATTTTTTTAGTATTCAATAGGTAGTTATTGGGTTGTGGCAAAAATATATTTTGGCTAGGATTATATATAAAGGTAGAAATAAATACATAAACCTCTATTTTTTTCACATCGGTGCTGTCCCTCTACTTTTTTTACAAACAAAAAAGCTTATACACTAATAAAAATAAGTAAGTTAGGTATAAAAATTATTATATTTCATAGAATATTAGTTTTCTTAGTAATATATGGTATATTTTATTACATAACTAACGATTATTATTACTGAGAGGCACTAACGTACTTGTCCTGCAAAATGTTCTCATATCGCTGGACAAAAGTAATCTACACCTAACTTTACATCAACGGGTCCGACAGTGTCCCCACCCCAATTTTATTTCTCTCGTTAGCCCGTGCTAGTGCGCAGTCAGGATGGATGGGTGTCAAATCGCTGCATATTCCAGCCAATAACGTATGTATGCCATTTAAGTTGCTCCCGGACAATTATTTTATACTATCGGTGGTTGCATCTTTCTAGTGTAATGAGCAGTTTTAATATTGTTTTTTGGTTCTAATAGGGGTAGTAAGTGAATTAGCTTCATCGACTGTTATTGAATTTATTCTAGATAATATGCATTTTTTCTAATTTTCTAAAAAGTGTGTAATTTCTCACGTCGCTGTTCTCATATCGCTGTAATCGGTGGTCTTTATTACCACGGATATGATAATTTACACCGAAAATGATAAGAAAAAATCAATCGGTGTCTTACATCTAATATCGGTGTTTTGATTCATGATCAATGCACAATTTTATCACATCGGTGGATTGCTTTATCATATCGGTAGATCATGTTATCATCTCGGTGAGTCGTTGTATCATATCGGTAGATTCCGTGTGATTTCGTTAAGTATACAAAGAAAAAATTGAACATACATATAAATACATACATGTATAAAAAGTATCATTAGGGGAGGTCTGTATTTGGGAATGTACGTCTATAGGCTGAGATGATGACGGTGAGGTGGAGCAATTGAACGCAATAAAGGTTTTTCTAGAAAATATTTTCTAGTTAAAAAATAGTAGGTAAAATATTTTGTTTAAGAATGCCGAGCCTAAAACTAAAAGAGGAGGAGAAAATGAGAGAAAGAGGTTGCTGGAAAGAATATATTGTCGTGCATATTATCAGAGCAGAAGGCTAAGGCAAATGTTGCCCGAAACAACCAAACAAGTGTTTCAGTGACAGAGCATTGGTCACTGAGGCACTTGTTTGGTTGTTATAATGATATAACAGAATCGCTACTGAAAAATCGAGATAATAAACCGTTATTTCTCAAAAACCAATAAGTCCTCATAGCCCACGGCTATTGCGACAGAATGTTCGATGTTATAGTCCTAATCTGCATATTTATGCCATAGTAGCGAGTAGTTCTCACTATTTACGTACAAGCAGTCCTCTAGATTTGTCAATAGCATCTCCTTTAATGACGCCAAGTATTAGTTCAATAAATTCAGATGAATCAATATTACGCCGAAACAGCCCTAACTTAGAATCGTCCCTTGCAACTATTAAATTGAATCAAAACATTCAAATGAAGTTTCGTAAATATCAAAAATTTAAATCTCAGCAAATATGCGATTTAAAAAAACAATTGGCAAAGGCTAATAAAGAGAAACTGATGTACAAAAAGAGATACATGAGACTAGATCAAGAATTTAAGAAATTCAAACAGAGTAATTTAGAAGTGAGACAAATCCCGATGAAGCCAAACAATACAGACCTGCAAAAACATATGCTTAAGATTGTCGTTCAGATTTTTGAGAATAACGACATCAATTCTTTGCCCAGGTAAAAATGATACTGTCACAAAATGGAATAAAAAATCAGAAAAGGCTGATGAAACACACTATTAGAATTACACTAATTTGGTTGATAATTTTATTTATTTTCACCCATTGAACTGTATTAACCCCGGTTTACTCAGTATTGTGAAATTTTAATCTATAAGAGAATTTTTTTTTTATAATAGATACTTCATTTTAATAAATGGCAATATATAATAAACGTTCTTTTTTTAAATTAATTATCGATAATAACAAAAGAAAAGCAGAAAGTGAAAATAATAAAATAGGTACCTATATAATTTCAAAAAATATAATTTAATTGGATTGCCAAGAGGTCAGTTCTCGCTGGATATGATCTTCTTCAGGTCAGGTCTTCAGTTTTAGGTCACCCTTGTAAAAAGGAAGTACCTTCTAACTATTTCCTTTATGATATTGAAAGGTGGATAGATTATCATTTCGCTGGATATATTATCACATCGCTGGATATGCATGTCATTTCGGTGGATAAACTTATCATATCGGTGTACAGAAAAAATAATCGGTGCCGGTTCGTCATGTCGGTGGAAATCAAAATTTAAGCTAAATTTTGTCCTTAATCTTAAATGCTAGGTTGACGATATTAAATTTGGGGATATATTATATCATAAAGATTACATAAAGCCTGAAAAATATTCAAAAAGCATCTAAATGAAAAAGTTCACCGATATGATAAAAAAAATAGCATTTGTTGAAATTCACCCTCTAGTATTTACTATAATTATTTTAGGTCTGTGCTAATAAATGAGCTTTACCTAATTAAACTTATCGTTAACAATCAGCGCAGAAGTTACTGCGATAGATACTAATATAATTGTCCTAAAGTAACGCTTAGAACGATGATTCTGTGTTATTATCTTAATACCTTATATTAAAGGAATTACGGCAATAGGACTGAAGTCCTGCGTTAGAGTTACGCTATTCTGAAAATAGAATTGGGGATTTGTATACCGGATGCCCGGTACAGTAGGCAGGAGACTTTAAAATTGTCTTCTAATTACCTACTTAGGCATAGGAAGGACTATGACTATAAAAAATAGTGGATGAGTCCTACTGTGAGTGGCGAGCGTGGGGCCACCACCTTGGGGGGGAAACCCACCTTTGGGAAAGCCCAAAGAAGTATACACATATTATAGGAATAGGAAAGGTTAATAGAAATTATCACAATAAATTTTTCCAACTTATATAATATTTATTATCGTTATTTATAGGAAGTATTTAAAACTAAGTGGGCCACATTTCGTATACACGGAGGGGGGGGGGGGGGGGGGAAATACACTATATTACAGAAATAATAAAGATTTATAGAAGTTTCAACGATGAGTTGATCTTAACTATAAATTATCACTGATAGTAATTGTTTGTGTATTTTTTTTGAATAACACGACCTCTGTTGGTATCCTCGAAAACAATTATAATTTGAAGTATTGAATGATTGACAGTTAGTTTTGTTGATTCTAATTTTACGTGTAGTACAAGCGTAATGTGGTAGGTGTCTCTGTGCTAAGTGTTGAATGAAGGGCGTTGAGTATTGTCAAACTTCGAACGTCATTATGAATGCTAGTTGTCAAAAGATTGTCTGGTCTTATTCCACTAAGTAAATAAGTGAATTTGTATGTTATATTGTGAGTTTAGTATGATAAATAAGGTGACGAACTGTGGATTGACTACGGAGTAAGGTTGGAATAGCGACAAATCTGTTAAGAGGTATGTTAAAGTAAATACGAGTTACAATCATAAGAGTATGTGAACTTTAGGTTGGGGAACTAGGACTGGGATATACATGAATTCTATTGTAGATAAAATACGATAAGGAATAGATCTTTCACAACCCATTTTTCTATAGAATCACGGATTACTACGTATCACGATAAGCGTCCTAAAGGTCATTAGACGATAGCGCGGTTGGGAATTGTAGGTTTGAATACGAGAGGCGTACGGGGATAGCTTTATACATCTAGATTCAATGGTCATGGCAACAATCAGTTACAATTTGGTGCCTTGACATAGGATCATTACAAGGCGGTACCCATAAACATAACATAAACCGGATTAAAATAAATGGGGACCTATTTTGTTTTATCCTTTTTAGTTATAATATTATTTCTTTCTTTATATGTATTCTTATTTCCTTTATTTTTATAACCTACTCGATAAGTTTCACTCACTCTTAAGATAAAATCCACACTTCTTAGATGACACATGTCTGGTAAAGAGGTGGCCTTTGCATGGATCCCCAGTCACGTTGGCATATCAGGTAATGAAACTGCGGATTCTTGCGCGAGATTGGCAGCTGGTACAGGAAGCCTTGCATACAACTACGCATTCTCCCGAGATCTGCGCACTTTATCTGGCGCTTATCTGGATAAATCTTGAAACGACTTATGGCAATCCTCCAGAATCACCAAGGGTAAATTTTATGGGTCCATACAACCGTCCATCCCTTCCAAGCCATGGTTCTTCAAACACAAACGATTTAATAAGCAAACTACCTCAGTTATAATACGCCTTCGCTTAGGATTTGTTTGCACTCCGGTTTTCTTGACCAATATTAGAATTCGGGACCACTCTGTATGTGAGTGTGGCTTGGATGAAGGCAGTCTTGAGCATATCTTCTGTTCTTGCCCAAAATTAGTGATTCCATTATATGATCATCTCCCAAAACAGATTCCTCGACTTGTGAATTTGGCCTACTTACTTACTCTGGTGTACTCTCCCCTTATTAAGATTCTCTTCAAATTTATATCAATGAACGAAATAGAACTATAACTGCAGCAAAAAAAAAATTCCCTCCTTCATAATGTTGTGATATTGTATAAATGCAAAACATAAGCTTGGTTTATATTTATTCACATAACCCGCGAAATAAGGTTAAGCCAAATTTTGTTACTGCCCTATAAATACCTAGAGACCGCTTAAAACGATTAAACCTAATCTCTACCTTGAGGTTGGCAGAATCATCGGCAACCAAATAGCTGATGCAAGGAGCCATTTGAATAAAATAAGAAGAAGAAGATAAGTTTGAGTGAAAATATTTTTTGACAACATACATTTTGGCCCTAAGAATGTAAAATATAGCTTTTGTTCACATTTTAAGTATGCAAGAACCATTGGGAGAAGAATTCCTTTCAATTGAGATATCAAATAATGAAATCCATATAATAGTTCAGAAGATATGAGGTAATAAAGAATATTACAAACATACATACAAAAACATATACGATACGCGTGAAAAACATAACCCTTCTTGGTAGTCGGGTAAAAAATTTGTGAGATTCATGTAATGTAAAACCAAGTCAGTTATTAATTTAATCAGTCCCTACTTAAGGGACCTTCTGTCTTAAGTTCTAACGTATTTATCTAACCTAACAACATCTTATAGTGATTATATCAAAATGAAAAATCTTTAACGTTTTAAATACATATTGACTTGGCAATCGCACTACAGTCCGTCAAATCTAAGAAGTACCGTTTGACAGTTCTGACAATTGAATTATAGGGATGGGATGAAAAAATCGATTACTATAATATCCGAACTTTAAGAGATCGATTACTATAATATCCGAATTTTAAGAAATCAATTGTTATAATTAAATAAAAGAAATGTTTAGGATATTTTTTTATTCACTACTAGTACTAGTATCGTCGTCTTCGTCATCATCGTCATTTAAATTAATGACCAGTTGATTGTCCATTACATTATCAAAGTGTACGTCTCTTTCGAAGTCGTCCATTATTATTTTCTTTGTTTTTTGTACTACTTTACTCCAATCTTCCTGTGTAACTTGGGCACATGCTTCCTTTAATAAACCTTCCATTTTCTTGACACTGAAGGGTGGTTTTGTGTTGTGTCTTGCTGCATAACCTGTAAAACAATAATGTAACTATTTGATAGCAGACGAAAACCATTGTTTAAATTATAAATGTTAGAAGTACTCGTGTTATTATTATAATATTATAAAATATTACCTTTAACTTGGGCCCAAATCAGTTCAATGGCATTATATTGGCAATGGTACGGAGGAAGTCGTATGACTTTGTGCCCGTGCTCTTCGGCCAATTGGTCAATTACATATGTCGGTTTTGGTGGTTTATGCAATTTCACTAACTGTAATAATTCAGCTTTTAATAGTGACATGTCGGCATCCACTCCTTTTCTTTGCAGCCATGCCACCAAATCTGCTTTCTTATTGGCTGACGTAGGTGCTTTATCAATTTGCACAGAGTGGTATGGGGCATTATCCATTATAATTGTGCTGTTAGGAGGGAAATTCTGTAATAAATTTAAGAACCACTCTCGGAACCTTACTGCGTCCATTTCTTCATGATACTCTTTAGTGCTTTTGGATTGGAAAGCTAATAAAGAGTTTTCCACGAAGCCTGTAGACGCTGACCCAGCATGGCATATTATGAGGCGTCCACCTTTTCCTATCGGCACCTTCGAGCACGAAGCTTCAGAATCATCAGTCCATGTTTTCGGCACAGAATGGTTGGAATTTAGCCAAGTTTCGTCCAAAAATATTACATTATCCCAGTTTATAATTTGTTTAACTTCGCGCAGGAATGTTAGTCGCTGCATAATTATGTCATGTCGCTCCATAACAATTTTTCGTTTGTCAACTTTTTTGTATCTGAAGCCAATTCCTGTTATTACCGTTCTCAACGACTCTATGCTTCCCTTATACAGCCCGGCATCTTTTAAAGTTGCACATAACTTTGCCAATGTTGGAAATTCGCCTCTTGTAAAATACCCGTATATATGGTTTCTAATAGCATGACTATCGAATTCATCGATGCCTGTCACAGGTTTATTTCTTTTTCGTTTTTTCGGTGTGTGAAGTACGTTACTGTCACTCCCCGAAGGCCCATATTTTTCACTTAATATTTTGCCAACGGTGCGGCTACCAATACCGAGAGCTTCACCGACGCGATCCCGAACTTGTGTAACTGGCAGTAGAAGTCCACCATTTTGAGATTCACGCTCAAAATACTCGTGTAATTTCACCACCAATTCACGAGCCTGGCTGTTCAAAGTACGTCCTCTTTTCGACATTATTAATAAACACTTGCTTAGTTCGGAGTCCAGTATAAATATTGCCAAGGTAAACGGATAAAGAATGATCAGTCCAGAAAAGTAATAGCCAAGTCACAAATGGACTGCTGACGCCGAACCGACCGAGCGGACCGCGTGCGCTTGTAGTTGGCAGTGTTGCCAGAAAAAAAAAATTGTAGAGACTTGGACACCTGCGATTTTGCCTATTGACCTAAAAATAATTAAATTAATTTATTTTAGGGTATCTGTGTATTCAGTGCATTATGCGGTCGCGCAGTAACGTCGTTAATTTATAACATCAGGCAACAACATTTTTGTGAATGGGTTCTACATACCTTATTTTTATTAGTTTTAGACGTAGAAATAAGACTTAGAAGAAAAAATTGTAATTGTAAAATCAATGGATGTGCTTGTTAAAAATTTGTTTATTTCTCTGTAATATGCAAACCCATACTATCATACACAAAAATAAATGTAAAAAACACTATCCCTGACTCCATTTACTATTTCGACAGCGTTAGCGCGAGAAACCCCGACTTATTTGGGCGCGAAAATCAAAAATCGACAAATCGCTTTCGACAACTTTTTAAAGAAGCAAATATATTTGATTTATAAATACGTATTTTTGGTGAATGGGTTTTATCTCATATTTTACGATTACATAACTATTTAGTTATGTAATCGTAATATGTGAGATAAATCCCATTCACATGAAAAAATATTTGTTTGGTTGTCAAGTGTAATTTGTAAATAATACATTCGATTTTTCGTATATGTAAACGATTTTTTTGCATACAAGTGTATCCGAAGAGTCGCAACACTACGTGCAGTGACCTAACTACGTAACTTTGTAATGCGGTCAAGAATATAACTATTAGAAATTATTTACTGTGTAAATATGTGTTATTTTGCTTTGTTTGAAAGTTTTCAATTACATTTAGATATTAAGAATTGTACATTTTTAGATACAATAATGAAATCTTTCTAAATTCATGGTTTTATGAAAAAGGTTATCGAAACTGAATAATGTACATATGAACAAAGTTGTTTCGGTTTGAAAAATATGAAACGTCAAACGGTACCTCTTAGATTTGATGGACTGTAAACAATCTCATTTATATAATACTAGCTGTCGCCCGCGGCTCCGCTCGCGTGGATGTCGGTTATCGCGAATCGGGGTATGAAAAATAGATGTTGGCCGATTCTCAGACCTGATATGCCCGATATGCCCACAAAATTTCATGAGAATCGGTCGAGCCGTTTCGGAGGAGTTTGGCAACGAAAACTGTGACACGAGAATTTTATATATTAGATGTATAGTCCATTTACATATTAAATGTCATCTTAAGAGCTAAACATTTTTTGACAGCATACATTTTGGCCCCAAGAATGTAAAATATAATAGCTTTTGTTCACATTTTAAGTATGCAAGAACCATTGGGAGAAGAATACCTTTCATTTGTGATATCAATAAAATCCATATATTGTCAAAATTAATCTATTAAACCGCCCCTCACCGTTAACGCTAGCGGCATTACCCCGCTGGATAGCAACGGCCAGCCTTTGACCCAGGTACAGTCAGCATCATTAAAATGTTGCTAACAAAAGTAGTCAAAATAATGCACATGCAAAAATTCCAATTTTATATTGGTTATTAGAGTACTCAAATAGTTGTGAGTGTCCAGAGTGGTCCAACTATCTTAAAAATCGTTCTTCCAGAATTATGTAAGTTAGTAGAGTATTCATATTCATTTACACAATCACGCCGGTCGATGGTTTCCTGACAAGTATAATTTCAAAAAATCTTGTCATCATCATCAGTCATTTATTTATTCAAAACGATAAAGATTTTTAATATCGATTTGGATCCGGGTACTCCAAAATACTGTACACAACGATTACGCAGTAATAATAATAACATAAGATGCGCTTAATATGTCTTAAATATTTATATTAAAATGACTAATAAAACACATTATTGTTAATTTATGTAAATGTATCAGTAGTCATTGCTCACGTGTGGGTGGGATCTACGCTTTAGATGTATTGCTACCGTAACTTGGAGTAAATACTTGCTCTAATTTTGATACGGTGGGTTACAATGAGGTAATATAGTTACCTCTGTTCCTTAAGGAAACATGTGCATCTGGATTGAGTGATCTTTTCTTATATTTCAACGAAACCAAAGCGTACATTTAGTCAAAAATTGTCAAAACTTATAACCGATATCCAAAAATTTGTCACTCACAAGATAATAAAGATATTGACCAATATGTCGATCACTCAATACAGACATTTTGCAAAATGTCTTCAAGCTGAATCTTAGCCAATACTTACTCCGTGGACAAAATTTTCGTATCAAAAATTTGTACCTAATTTGTCACATTGTTTTACAAAAAATCTAGAAACTAAAAGGTAAATCCAGGAATCTATGACAGTTTCATTGGATCACTCAATTCAGACAAATTTAGATTGAGTGATTCTAGAAATAGGGTATTATGTAGACATAATAAGTATTTTTTATTTTCACCATAAATTTAAGACTCGAAAACATTTTTACAAATTGCAATCACAACGCCAATATTTATAGTTAAATAGTTATAAGAAATTAAACCTTTTTGAATTTGCTGAACTGAGTGATCTTTAGAAACGCATGCAGGTAACTATCCCGTTTGTTTAAATGTACACTAACTGCGTTGAAAATTTGTACTACTTTGTGACTAAAATTTGGCATAAAATTCATTTGTTTATGTCATTTCATTTACGAGATATTCGTTTCACAATTAATTTCCAGAGAAAAGTGCAGTAGGGTGACCATAGTAATATGAGATCATAAGAGAATTAAAGACTACATAAAATGTTTGTCAATTTTTATTTAGAAAGCAAACTACTCTTTTAAATCGCAAATTACGTAAGTAAGTACATGCAAAAAAATAAGTGATTCATTTTTACTATCATACATTTTTTGCATATTATCATCATAGCAAACCATGCGTCCAAATATATACCCGCGTGCTCTATAATGACCCATTCCACCAGGATGCATAGAAGCGATGAATTCTATACCTCCCAGTAATCTGTAGGACTTCTTTTTTATTAACATCATTTCGGGCACATCATGTAAATTGACTTTTTCTGTTCCATTTAACTCCATCGAAATAACATTTGAAAGTTCGTAATTATAGGCAGCAGTACCATTACAAAAAGAACAAGTTCCCTTTTCGTCGCTAATAGAAATTGCATCTTCTAAGAGCGTGAATTCCAAATACGGTTATTATATTTAGATTCAATGGCAGGAATACAATAGATAGTAGATGATAAAATAGTCCATCAACAGTAAAAAATTATATCTACCCTACAACACTCTATTCTTTAATAAAAATAAAAAATTAAATCTCGTAAATGAAATGACATAGACAAATGAATTTTATGCCAAATTTTAGTCACAAAGTAGTACAAATTTTCAACGCAGTTAGTGTACATTTAAACAAACGGGATAGTTACCTGCATGCGTTTCTAAAGATCACTCAGTTCAGCAAATTCAAAAAGGTTTAATTTCTCATAACTATTTAACTATAAATATTGGCGTTGTGATTGCAATTTGTAAAAATGTTTTCGAGTCTTAAATTTATGGCGAAAATAAAAAGTACTTATTATGTCTACATAATACCCTATTTCTAGAATCACTCAATCTAAATTTGTCTGAATTGAGTGATCCAATGAAACTGTCATAGATTCCTGGATTTACCTTTTAGTTTCTAGATTTTTTGTAAAACAATGTGACAATTTAGGTACAAATTTTTGATACGAAAATTTTGTCCACGGAGTAAGTATTGGCTAAGATTCAGCTTGAAGCCATTTTGCAAAATGTCTGTATTGAGTGATCGACATATTGGTCAATATCTTCATTATCTTGTGAGTGACAAATTTTTGGATATCGGTTATAAATTTTGACAATTTTTGACTAAATGTACGCTTTGGTTTCGTTGAAATATAAGAAAAGATCACTCAATCCAGATGCACATTAAGGAAACTTAGTAGACCCCTTAATATTGCCTACGATATCCTGTAGCAACCTCGTAGCACTTTACGTAGACCTACATTCCCCAGGTCTCCGTGCTACGGGGGTTGTTTTAATACCTATGCTCCATTTAGTAAGGTACCTAATGAAAGGTAATCAATCTTGATGTGTCTTTTTTACATAAATACATAAAGTATATTAAACAAATAAACTACTGCTTAAACCTTTGGGTTTTGGACGTCATATGGCAGTCGCTTCACGGAAAATATCAAAGTTTAGCCAAATCCGCAGTTAGACTGGTAAAAGCGGACCCCAGGCTCCAAGTTGAAAAGCTTCGGACGCGACTGGGATTAAAGGTGATTTTCCACCAGAGGGGCGAGACGAGACGAGGCGAGGAGAGAATTGAAATTTGTATGGCTAATTTTCAATCCTCTCCCAGCGTATCTTTGGTGGAAACAGTGTGGATTGACGAGAATATGCGAGGCGTGAATTGAAATATTTGTTTGTGCAAAAATTAACCGTCTTGGTTCCCATATAGAGTATAAATTACCTTCAAGGTGATTTTCCACCAGAGTGGCTAGGCGAGGCGAGGCGAGGAGAGAATTGAAATTTGTATAACAAATTTTCAATCCTCTCCCAGTGCATCTTTGGTGGAAACAGTGTCGATTGACGAGAATATTGACGCCTAATTTTCGTTCGGAGTTTTCGGCATTGACGCTAGAACAAAGTTATATCGACCATTGTGTGTGAGTTGTCTAAAATACATTTATATATGAAGCATACGGGCGGCGGGACGCGGCGGTCACGCGCGAGCTCGCGATGGCAATTTTTGGTGGAAAAGGGTCAGTGCGATTTCAATTCTCTTCTCGCCTCGTCTCGTCTCGCCCCTCTGGTGGAAAAGCACCTTAACGCTAAGATTAAAAATAAACTACTGCTAAAACTAATAGTTCTGTTTTATTCGCGTTTTATTTTAAATTAAATTTTTAAACAAAAAACTATTCATAACTGAGCTTTTAAATGAAATTTTTATAATACACCAAGATTGTTTATCTTTACATCCTTTTTTTTAAAGGAATATAAGAACCGAAATTATCGAAATTACTAATATTCCCTCTAGCCCTTCCAACTAAGCTAAATTGCTTGTGCTAGAAGTGGGTTCACGTCGGTAGTGTAATAGCCAGGATTCGAACCCGGGACCTCTCGATCGTGAGGCCGACTCCTCATCTACTTGTCATCTTTGATTATATAAATTACTAGCTGTTGCCCGCGTGGATGTCGGTTTTCCTGAATTTTCTTTGCTATAAACCTCACGGAGCCCGAGACCTTTCCAACGAATGCAAAACCGTGGAAATCGGTTCGTGCGTTCTGGAGTTATAGCGTCAGGAAGGAAAACCCGACTTATTTTTATATAGTAGACTAGCTGTCCCGGCAAACTTCGTACCGCCACAGAATCAATAAAAAAATTTGCAATTTCCCATATTTTCTTACCGTTCTAACCTTACCTCCACGAACATTTCAAGACCAAGATAAGATAAATCCGTTCAGCCGTTCGCGAGTTTTAGCGAGACTAACGAACAGCAATTGATTTTTATATATATAGATAGAAGATATAATCAAAGATTGTCATATACACTCGAGAGCAATGAATCCGGGTCACTCAAAGAATCCAAAAAATCTCGGAAAGTAAGAATGCTAGGTTAATTCAATAAATTGTATTTAATAGACAATTTAATACTCCTTAAATGAAAGTATTAAAACTTCTTAGTTATTGTAAAGTTATATCATAAAAAAATCAAATTTGAAAAGGGAACACTGTCGAAGATGGAACTACGTAATTACAGGATTTGTTTTTGCTTTTGTTTGTAATCTGTCATTTATGTTGGTACATAAACCAGGTTGATAGTGCTCAATATTCATTATTCAAGCTGAAATCATGTCGCTTACACTTGAAGAATGCACCAGAATACTTACATTGGTGGAAACCGGCCGGAGTCAGCGCGATACAGCCAGGACTGTCGGTGTGTCGCTGTCAACAGTACAAAGAGTTCTCCGACGTTACGAAGAAACTGGTTCTAACCTACGCAGACCAGGAACGGGCAGAACTAGGTGTACCACAGCACGAGAAGACCGATACTTGGTGAACACCATGCTTCGAAATCGCTTTCTCACAGGAACTGAACTCACAAATCAGTTTCGACGCCTCGGAGGAAGTAAACCAAGTGCATGGACAGTAAGACGTCGGCTTGCTGAATCTAACTTAAAACCCCTTAGACCTGCAAACGGCCCTAAACTGGAGCGTGGCCATCGTATTTCAAGACTAAGATATGCCCAGAACCACGTAAATTGGAGTATTGAAGATTGGTCGAAAGTTATGTTCTCCGACGAATCAAAATTTATGCTCTACAAGCACGATGGAAGACACAGAGTGTATAGAAGACCAGGGGAAAGATTCAAGCAAGCATGCATCGAAGAAAAAGTAGCCTACGGTGGTGGGTCTGTACTTGTGTGGGCCGGAATTTCCTCTGAAAGTCGCACAGAGCTGGTGATCATAGAAAACGGCTCTTTAACTAGCGTAAGATATGTGGAAGAAATCCTCAACGAACACGTTGGTCCATTTATGGTCAATTTGGGTGAGGATGCTATATTTATGCATGACAATGCCCGACCTCATACAGGCAGGATTGTGAATGACTACCTTCAAGAGATGAACATTACTTGTATGGAGTGGCCAGCGCGCAGCCCGGATATCAACCCGATCGAGCATGCTTGGGACGAGCTAGGGAGATGCGTAAAACAACGAAACCCTCCCCCAATCACGCTTCCTGAGCTCAAAATTGCTCTCACAGAGGAATGGGAGAATATTCCCCAAAATCGTATAAGGAACTTGGTGTACAGCATGCCAAACCGCGTAAACGCAGTAATGGAAGCACGAGGAGGTAATACGAAGTATTGAAATTCAAGAAAATCGTCATAAAGTTCAAAAATTTCATGTTTCCTATTTTTGTTTTAAGGAGAGATCAGCAGTTTTTTTTCTTTATGTAATTTTGTGTAAATAAAATGTATGGTGACTCATATTTTTTTAACTTTCATTTAAGGAGTATTAAATTGTCTATTAAATACAATTTATTGAATTAACCTAGCATTCTTACTTTCCGAGATTTTTTGGATTCTTTGAGTGACCCGGATTCATTGCTCTCGAGTGTAGTTTGTAGTGTAAGTCTAAGTTATCTCAAAGTACCCGACTCATGATGAATTGTTGGTGTTACTATTAACGCAGACTGAGCTCACTGTGTCGTTAAGTCTTGCTGTATTTTGCTGTTTACTCGCTTTGATTTGAGTTTTTAGAACCGATTAGTTAATATACGGATATGCCAGTCTTGTGCCAACGTGTGGGTATTGCATACGTTATATACAATACACTCATCAAATCAGTTGCAGACCAATGTCGTTCTAAAATAATAAACAACCCACGCACCATGCTTAGCAACAAAAAATCACTGCGTACAATACCAGTGCCCCATAAAATGCGCATATTAATCCCATATATTATAAAATTGACTCAATTATCGACTATATCCTGAGGATTCAGAAAGCTATTTCGTCTTAAATACCAATTTTTGCATATTTGTTTGGCAATCGGACAGAACTGAGTCAATTATCGCCTACGCAATTACGTAATGTTGAATGACGCCCTGATGTAATAGTCCTATAGGTTTTTATTAATAGGATTTTAGATATTTTTCAAAAATACGTAATATTATATCATACTTATTCTTGAAATAATTATGAATAATCGTATTTTTTTTTTCCATTCAGTATAACACAATTTTATTGTGTTTTAATCTTATTCATTATGATATTGATTGAGGATGGGTTCTTTTTAGTATGTTTCAATTCTACTCATGAAATTATGAAATTACATATTTATTCACATTGTTATGAATAACTAATTATGAAAATTGGAATTATTGTAAATCTATGTAGTTCATTGAATTATTTACATTATACCTATATTTGCAAGCCTTGAGGCGGCATTTAGAAGTTAAAAAAAAAATTCATGTATACACCTTTTGTACCCATTTTCGCAAATAAATGATTCAAAGTCAAAGTCAAAGTCAAAAATTGATATTTCCTGCCATATTACCTCCCAACCTCGAGATGAAAGCTTGCCCAACGCCTCGTTCATTGTTTAAAACGTACACCGAATAGCTGAAGTTGGATTCGCCTCAAAGTGTTGCCAGAGCACTATGATTATGTACATACTTTTTATGGTGACTGATTTTCCGGTGCGTGGATTACTGTTTATTAACATAACTTCAGGTGTATTGTCAATTTTCCACAAAATACATAACATGCGTCATTAAATAACTCGAAAATAAAATTTTACTTGTGTATCTAGGTATTACGAGGAAAATAATAAATACGATGACTCAGCGTACATAATTCGGTGAATTCACAATGGTACTTGTACTTACGATGTGGATTTGGAACTGTTTAACATAATTTTGTATAATGTTTATAGGTACTGTCAAATAAGCACACGGTCAACCTGAGGGACAAACGTTTACTGCTCTCTGTTTGAATAAATCATAAATCTATAGGTACATTATTAAATTACTTGTCGTGTCTGATTTAAATGACTGTTATTCATCAACGCAGACCTACCTACAAACTAAAAAAAAATTACAGTAGGAAGGTGTTTTTATGTTGTAAGCATCCATTTTGGTTTTTTGTAATTTAATTACTAAGGGTTTAAAATAAGGGATGAAAGTTTGCCCCATCTGCTAGCACATACACCTACTGATGTACGACACATTGGCGAAGACCATTTTTTGAATTGCGGTTTTTTTTTTTAAATTAATTGAGGTAGTATGTACGTAGTACGTACGTAGTACGTAGCCTACATACAGTGCACTGCTTAAAATATTTAAGGTGCATTGGGAGGATAATAGTAGAAATAAACAGATATCAAGTTTTAGCCTGATATCCTGGCCACCTTAAAAGATATTTTAAACCTTAGACGTATGTAGTTATACAAGAATATTCAGGACATATCTAGGTAGCTCAATTAGTCAGAGTTAGAGCATTGGGCTGGTAAAGAGAAAAAGACACGAAGTGTTCAAGTCCCGTCCTGCCCCTCTAGACAAGTGGCAATTCGCTAGCTGGCATTTAATGAAATAGAATGCCGAATGTAAAGTCAAAGTCAAAGATTTTTATAATTTTATTCAATCTAGAATAACATGATATAAGTGGAATTTATTATTGACGTCATTAAGAAACACTAAATTATGTCAATAATAAATTCCACTTAGCCTAAGTTTACTATACTCCGCACGCCGAATGATGATCCCTTTGACGTTTCAACTGACAGTTGTATTAGTTATGCGAAACAATTTCGATAAAATACTGTTTTTTCAGGCAAATGTCATGTCATTCAGCCAGGTCATTCAACATAATAAGCAATATTTATTTATTTTGAAAAAAAGACTACGCGCATTGATGGACATAAAACACTAGATAAAAAAGTAACAGCCTTATTATATTTTATTTTACTATACTTTAATTTTTGTTCAAATTGCATAATTTAAAGAATTTAAAATTCTTTTTGAATTGAATTTTAAAGAATTCATAATTAGCTGGCAATTATAGATTACATGGAAAAGTATTTAAAAGGAGGCCATAGACCTACCGTATTTTTTTAATTCAGTCATGTCATGTCTTGTCAGTCTGTTTTGTCTTCTTGTCACACCGCATCACATCGCGTGAAGCTTGCGCTCAAGTGACAGCTGACGATTGGCGAAAAGTGGTCGAAAGAACGAAGAAAATTTGCTTACAAGACTGGGATCGAGATGTACAATACGACAATATCATTGACCAACCGTTAATAATAAACGTCACGGATAGCTGCAGTTCAGACTCAGATTTTGAAGATCCGATTGACCCTGTATCAGATTCAGATTGATATAAATAAAATACAAACTCAAAGCATTTGTTTTATATTTCCAACAAATTATCGATATTTTGTTTATCGATGTGTCCCTTCTTAGTCGATAACAGCTTGACGACGTAACTTTTGCAGCACGTACCATGTACATTTGCATTGAGTTTTTTTCTATTATTTCCGAACATTACGTAATAATTACTTAATATTTATTTTTATAATTTACAATTGTACACAATTATGATTTTTTTGTCTTTTAATGGACCTCTAAAGGATTTGATGTGATAGGACGTCAGTACAATGTTAAGCGCTAACGAACTGTCATAGGGATCATGTTTCAGCGTGCGGATTATACCGCTTGCAAGGCGCTGGTGGAGTTTTGGCATTTTTGACAGTTGGTAACGCATTTCAAATGTCAAACGCAAGTCATACATACATTCGTCATTCTATTCCATCAAACGGGGCTGAATGTTGACCTTATCCAATTTATATTTAAATACAGTTCTTCAGACATTATCGATACTTTTGACACCCGCATCAGCGCTAACTGTCGTCACATTTTTTGTTTAGTCCGTCAATCGACTGCGCCCGCAGGATGGTCAGAACCTAGGGCTCACCCTAGGTTATCACCATCCTGCGGGTGCATCTGGAATGATGACCTGTATCTCCTAGACTCATCTAGGAGATACAGGCCATCAATCCAGATGCTGAAATGGTGGTCGCTGGCTTACTGGCTTCGGTACATGCTTTGTCACGCCCCGTAATAGCACACTACATCGTAAGGAAACGGCAACACAACACGCAGGTAGAGCAAATTACTATCACATGCTTGGAGATTTCTAATTTATTAAAATTTATATATTGTGATTAGTCTCTATGACAACCAACTCCAATTTACATAACAAGCAACGTACCTGCATGTTAATTCTATAGTCGATGGTTGGACTTTCCCAAAGTAGCTACCTACTCTATCTTAGGGTTAAAACCCTAATTATTGCGTCATTGTTTAAAAATGTCACAAATTAGAATATCAAAGAATTCCATGAAACTATAGTTTATTATACCATTCAATTTTATGACAGCGTTCAAGGTCAAATATGTCTTCTGATAAACGATCGACAAATAAATTCTCATAAACGGCGTAGATCGCCATATAAAAGAAATTAAACATTTCTTATTAACGCGGATGGTATCATCCTACGCCCAAATTAACATATAAATACATAAAGCGCCTAATCTGCTTTAGAATAAAAGAACATACGATACCTCCATATTTGGTAAGCATGTACCTGTTTATACAATGTCACTTTTTTCGTTTGGTACTTTAAAAAGGTTATTCATGGTTGGTTCATTAACATAACTAATGTAGATATATTATTGTTTATGAATGGAAAAAAAAACAAGTCCGCATGCTTTTTTTTATGACAGTTAGGTGCCAGACGAGAACAAGGCCCACCTCCCACCGGATGGGAAGCTGTTGTTGTGGCCTATGGATCGGTGAAGCAGAAGGGGCGTCACACTCGTACTTTTTAATAAGTAGATGTCTATATACCGAGTTTTTTTTAAGAATATTAGAATTGAAATTACTAATATTCCCTTTAACCCCTCCAGCTAAGCTAAATTGCTTGTGCTAGGTGTTAACGAGCACGACTACTCATGATAGTTTAAGAAATATTATGTTGTATGTACCTAGTATCTTAGAGGATTTCTTTGTTATATTTAGTTTAGGTTAAGTTACTAGGTAAGATCCCATTGTTTGTAGCCGAGGGATGGGTCTCTATTGTACTAACAGATGTGGCCAACGCCAGCGCACCGTAATTAAGGCGGGGGTCCGCGCGCGGTGCGGGGGATTGTTCTGGTGCTAGCCTGAGACCCACTCCTCGGCAGTCCTGTTTGTAGTCTGAACCGAGCAAGGTTACGCGATCGCCACGCATAAGCACTCCCGACAGCGCGCACGTGGTTATTGTGTAACCATTGCACTGTGTTGTTCTGTAATTGTGTCTAGCTTAGTTGTTGAGCTCAAATATATTTTGAAGAGTATATTACTTGGTCTGTTGTTTCGCTGCTTACTTCATAAGAACCCCGCACCTCTCGTTTACACTAGGAGTAGGTTCACGTCTGTACTGTAATGGCCAGTATTCGAACCCGGGACCTTTCGATCGTAAGGCCGACTTCTTAATCACTAAGCTACCGACGCAATTTTTGAGGCCTAAGGCACGCTGTGTCGGAGCAGTTTTTTCTCTCGGGGTTGGGAAGTAAACGGAAGTCGCTCCAAGAAAAGCCAACATCCCAATCTAAAAGAATAAACGCACATTTTGTTCCGAAAAACCAACTTTAGACGGGACTGGGAATCGTTATGAAGATGAGTACTGAATGTATTTTGAATTTAAATTAGGTAGGTACTTTGATGACTTTGTGTACGCCACGAGCTAGCTAGAGCTTGCCTGTAGCACCTATATTAAAACCGGTAATCAAATATTGAAGGATCTCTTCTTCTTCATTACTATTTAACTCCGAAGTCAGATGGACGGCCATCACTGCCATAAAAACCGTATAATATCTATAAGCAGAACTAAAAGTAGGAGAAAGCGGATCCCGGGCTCCAAAATAAATAAAAGTCTCAGGTGCATCCGGGAATTACGTTACAATGATAATGACTTAGGCAGCTTATATAAAACGTAGAATTTTTATATTAAGTAAAAGCACCAATGGTGAACACTTTCGAAAAAACCTATATTGTAAGAAAATTGACTATTTGGTTTACATGATACTGGTGTCAATTCGGGTTGGCAAAATTCCGACTAAACTAAACTATAATTAGTTTAGTCACGTCAAATTGCGGTTTCTTATTCGGGAAAACACCAACTAACTTAATTTGACAGGACTAAACTATTTTTAGTTTAGTCGAATTCAATTTAGTGAAATTCTCCATTTTGCTATTCGGTAAGGCAAAATTTTATTCCTGTCAAACTAAAATCCGACTTATTTAGTGACCATATTTTTGGTCGCGATTAAACTAAACTAAACCTTGTTCTGCTGATTGTTTGTGCTGGTTGAAATTTTTAAATTACAGAAAAATGAACGTATGCGTTGTGGCTGCTTTTTTCGAGGAGCAAGAAAGGTAAATAAGAAAATTTATCAACTAAATATGTGTTTATTTGTTCAAAACTGACCTAGCATTTAAAAATTACGCATCAATGTCATTGTGGAGAAGCAGTTGACCGACTCGGACACCATGGCCTGTCATGCTGCAGGATCGCGGGGCGAATTCCACGGCACGCCAGCCTCAACGACATAATCCGCCGTGCTCTTGTCATTGCTGGTATGCCAGCTGTGCTTGAACCAAACGGTTTGGCGCGTGACGATGGCAAGAGACTGGATGGTATGCCAATAATGCCTTGGAAAATGGGTAGGACTCTGGTGTGGGACGCAACATGCGTCGACACCATTGCCCCTACCCATATAACTGGCACTGCTAGCTGTGCCGATGCCGCTGCAGCTTCTGCAGCGGCTGTTAAGCGGCGCAAATACTCCAATCTTATTGGAGATTATGAATGTGTGCCGTTTTGAGTCGAAACGTTTGGGCCTTGGGGTCCGAGCGCCCGCAATCTCTTCAGGGAGATTGCGAAATGTATGGCTGACGCGTCTCGTGACCAGAAGGCTGGCCTCTTTTCAGGTCAGAGATTAAGTATTGCCATACAACGTGGCAATGCTGCTAGTCTTCTGGGAACGCTACCAAAAGAGGCATGCGATGCGGATGAATTCCACGACGCATTTTAACTTTTAGTTTTAGTTTTTTTATTATATTTAGTATTGTGTATATATAGTAACTTTATTAATTTAATGTAATATTTGCCAATACATCTGTAATATATGTAAAAATTGTGTAACAATAAAAATAATTGAAAAATTAACTATTATTATAAAGGTTGGGTTTGAAATTTATTTTAAGGTTAGAAATTTATTTGTTTTACAGAAATCGGGAAGAACGGGCCAGGTTGCTTCGGTCGAAGGATGCATCAAATCCATTTGAGATGGCCGACCGTAAATTTAAAAAAAATCTTTAGGGTCATCAGCGGCCAAGTTCCTGTTAGAGATACTTCAAAATCACCTTAAATTAAGTGAAGAGGATTTTTTGTGATTGTGACATACACACACATACACATACATTGTTTATTTTTCCTCTTTTCACGTAATACTCCCATTACCATGCCTCCAAGTTTGTTGTTTTGGTTTGTTTATTTTTTCAGAGGTTTAATTTACGGTCACGTTTGAATTTGAACACGTGTTTTGACAAGAAGTTAAGTTGTCTCTCTCACACTTCAACAACAAGGACGTTGTCATTCGTTCATTGAATTCACAGATTAAAAAGGGTTTATTCAATTTAGTCGTGTGACCTTGACTAAAAATGCATGCACTATTTTTAGTTCGGTGGCCAAACCGAATAGACAAAGCGTTGAACTAAACTAAAATAAGAGAATTTTTAGTTTAGTTTAGTTTAATCGGGTGGACATGCCGAATTAACACCACTATTTGCTTAAAATACATCTAATGGCATACATAAAACATGTTCAAAAATTCGCAACACTGTCGTAAGTAAATATTGAATTTGGGCCAGTTGTTTCTTAAGATTTTGGTTAAGGGTAGTGATTTTTAATACGTGTGATTTTTTATTTATTGATAATGTTTATCACTATTTTTCGTATGGATGTTATAAATATGTAAGTTGTTGACCTACGTAGACCATTCTTCCAGTTTTAAGTGTTTGTCCACTATTGGTGTTTACGACCATGTGTATAATAATTATATTTAGTTAAAGTAAAAATATATGTTAGTTTTTAAAGATTTTATCTGCTAAAGAGAATGTCAAAATTTGGCTTTAATAGGTCAAAAAGGACGTAACGACCATTCTTTAAAAAACATATGTAATTTTCTGTTCTGTGGATTTGTCCTTAAAGTGTCTACATTTTTTTTTTTTTTTTTTTTTTTCCCTTTGGCACTAGCAAGCTGTGTGCCAACGACAAAGTTAAGGAAACTACTAAACATTAAAAGGTATTACCGAGGAAAGGAATAGGAACGGAATTTGGATAATTAGATAGGTTTACCTAATAGTTAAGTCCAAAAAAGTAAATTAAAAATACATATAAAGGATCTTAAAATATATAACTAAAAGTCATAATTACAATTTAATATCATTAAGTAGAAGAAAAGAGGAAATAACATTATAATATAGTATGGAATTCATTAATAAGCAACTCATTCGGGTAGGAAGAGGGACCGACAAGGAAATGATAGAATGCAGGAATGAGGAACGGTCATAACGCGGACATGAGAAGAACATATGATCAATGTCTCCAACATCCATTCCACAATCACACAAATCGCTGTCTACAATTTGCAACCTAGCAAGGTGGGAGGGAGTACAAACATGACCTAGCCGCATTCGTATAATAATTGAAGCTGATAACCTTGAACATTCAACCCTACTAAACCACGGTTTTCGTGGGATTTCAGGTTGAACATCGAAATATCTCTTACCTTTAAATTTACAGGAATCTGTGAAATATTTAGACCATCGATCTGTTAAGAAATTCATGGGCAAATTCACGAGATCATGACAATATAAGGTATAAGGATAAATATCACCATCGTGAACTGCTTCTTTTGCAAGTTGGTCGGCTTTCTCATTTCCCCAAATTCCACAATGGCTAGGTACCCAAGTAAATATAACAGAGTGACCTTTGGATCGGCAAATACTAAGTAGTTTTCTGATGTCAAAGATAATCGGATAATATGGTTTCTTAAATAGGAACTTATCTATAGATTGAAGCGCACTTTTAGAATCGGAAAAGATTACAGTCTTTGGGAGCTTGGCTAATAGTACATACTCTAATGCTTTCAAAATACCAAAGCACTCTCCAGTATAAACTGAAGTTTCAGGGGGAAGCTTAACCTTTTGTGAAATTTTAAATTGTGAATGATAAATGCCTATACCTACACAAGTAAAACTACTTTTAGAAGAGTCAGTAAAAATATGGTGCCATTCACACCAATTTTCGTCCACTGTCTTATTGAAATTAAATTTAGCATCTGGGTCTCCTTTATTTATACCTATACTATAGCAGATGTCAGGTGCAAGGGTTAATGATTCATAGGATATATTGTCAAAAAGGGCAAGCGATGGCGAACGAAAGACCCGTCCATGTATTGAATGAAATTTCCTATAACTGTTAATTATGCATGGAGTGCTTTGTCGTCTCCAGAACTTGGAGTTCAGGACAAGCTGATCAAGAGCATCTAGTTTTTTATGTAATAAATGGTTCGTTGATTCCATTATTTTAAATATAAACCTATCCGATAGGTACTGGCGCCGGAGGTAAAGTGGTGGATCCTCACACTCTACCTGCAGGGCATTAAGGGGGCTTGATTTCATTGCGCCCGAAATGATTCTCAGAGCCTTGGATTGTATGTCATCTAATTTTTTGGTACCTTTTTTGTTGCCCCCGTCTAAAAGGAATGTTCCATAATCTAGAACACTGCGAATGATTGCATTGTATAAAAGCTTAAGGCTAGTGGGATGAGCACCCCACCAAACACCCGTCAAACATCTCATAATGTTAAGCAAACGTTCACACTTGTTCACAACATACATAAAATGCGGCTCTCCAGTAAGTTTCTTGTCTAAAATTAGACCTAAAAATTTTACGGAGTCTTTTACGGGTAAAGTAGAGTCATTAAATTTAACTATGGGATCAGAAAACGCTTTTTTTCTAGAGAAAACAACAACAGTGCTCTTGTGAGTTGATAGGCTTAGTCCATTTTCATCCAGCCAACATTTTAGTAATTTGTGAGAAATTGTTAACGACTCACAGGCGTTGTTAATGGATTTATCTATAGAATATAATAATAGATCATCAGCGTACTGTAAGATATTAACTGTGCCCTTCAGCGAGGGCTCCAAATCATAAGTATATATATTAAAAAGTAAAGGGCTGAGTACTGATCCTTGTGGAAGACCTTTAAAAACTGAATGAGTTTTTCTGCTACCATCAGTAGAGTACACGGATACATATCTAACGGATAGTAAGTTTAAGATAAAGTTACCTAAAAGATGCGGAATTTTAAGAGCTATTAATTTGCGTTTTAGGATAGATAATATGACATTATCATAGGCACCATTGATATCTAAAAATGATGCAACCACAGATTCGTTATTTGAAAACGCGAGATGAATATCAGTAGTGAATACACTTATACTATCTATTGTACTATTTCCTTTGCGGAAACCAAACTGGCTTCTTGATAATATGTGTTTACTCTCAATGTACCATTCCAGACGGTTTTTAACAAGGTGCTCAGCCACTTTAACAAGAACAGACGAAAGAGCTATTGGTCGGTATGATTCAGTATTGTTGGGTGGTTTACCAGATTTTAAAATTGGGATAACCTCTTGGAAACGCCAAGAAGAAGGGATGTTCCCAGAGGCAAGAGCAGAGTTAACTAGTTTTAAATAGTAATTTAGACTATCATCACTTAAATGGACAAGAAAAGAGTAAGGTATACCATCTTCACCAGGGGCAGAATCTTTAACAGACGATAGAATCCCCTTCAGCTCATACAAACTGATAGAACTCATAGAAAATGCACAAAGGAGTACCCGTGTGAATGACAGGGAAAAGAGCTGTGGTGGGAGAGTGTGAGTCTTTCTCTGCAACATAAGGAGGAGCTAATATATTAAGAAACCTGTTAGTCAGAGAAGAAGGTAGTTGATACTGAGAGGATGAGTCATTGAAAGCAGATCTAAACCGTTTAATGCTACGCCACACCTCTGAAGGACACGTTGTCGGCGACAAAGAGGCACAAAAAGCTCTCCATCCTTGAAACTTTTTCCCCTTAAGGATGGTACGGGTTTCTTTCAATGTTTTTGTAAGTTTATCTAAGTTTTCGGGTGACATATCTTTAGCATATATTTTCTCAGCCTTTTTCCTTTTTTTAACAGCATCAGAACAGTGTGCATCCCACCACGGTGGTAACGGAATCCTATTGGAGGAATTATTCTTAATGGGAAACAATTGATCAGCAACATTAATCAGACACTTGGCCAAAGCGTCGTTGCAATCATTCTCGCCACCACGCACAATTTCTGGTAGTAGTGAAATATTGGCATCTACTTGGGTTCGAAATTGGTTCCAATCAACATTATTTAATTTGTACTTTAATCTGGGGCATCGCTTTTTGATTAAAGGACTACTTATAGGTGAGGAGATTATAATTGGAAAATGGTCACTTCCATAAGAAGATGAAAGAAGGGACCACGACAGTGAGGAGGCTAGGTTAGGTGTACATATTGATAGATCCACAGCACTAATTATTTGGTTTGGACCTGTACGGCGAGTGGGTTGACCCGAATTTAATAGGCATAAATTATGATTGTCCAAGATATTCAAAAGTTTTCTACCATTACTTCTCGTCTCGCTACTTCCCCAATATTGATGGTGACAATTAAAATCACCCATAGCTAAAAAAGGTCTATCAAGCGAAGAAATTACGTTTTCTAACTCTCTTATGGCAGCATTGGTAGCATACGGAATATATACAGACACAAAAGAAATATTTTCAATAATTACACCAACAATATCAATAAGAGAAACGTTATTATTTGCAAATGGAATACGAGTAAATGGTAAATTATTTCTAATCAACATGGCTACACCACCGTAGCCGTCATTTCTGTCACTACGTATGCAGGTGTAACCTCTAATACCAAATAATTGCCAACTTAATAGCCAGGTTTCTGATAGAGATATTATAACGGGATTAAACTTATTAACAAGATGAAGAAGATCAGTTTTTTTAGGAATTACTGATCGGCAATTCCACTGGATTATGCTGTCCATTACTGTATTGATTGTTTGGGGAAATGTTTGCAAAGTCATTGATGTCGGCGTGGGACGGCTTTATAATTTTTTTATGAATTAACATACCAATAAGGTTTTTAATCATGTCAACAATGCAATCTAGATCATCACTTTGATGGAACTGGGACTGTGCGGGCTCTTTTGATTGAGATAATCCGCAACCATCATTTGGAATTGGAAATCGAAACTCACTAAGGATAGCTTTATGGGCTGCCTGATCGTAACCCTGTGTTAATTTCGCAGGAGCACGTGGCTTTTGCCAAACCGTTTTCTTGTAAGAAGTCGGAATGTTATTAGGACCAGATTGGGAGGATGGTTGAGCAGATTTATAAGGACTAGAAATCAAAACCTCAGCAAATGACTTTGACACTGGTGGATGAAGTTTTAATGCTTCTACATAAGATAAACAGGAATGAGCCATAGAATGCTTTATATCTTTTTGCCTTAGAAATTCAGGACAACTTTTACTAATTGCAAAATGCCTTCCAGAGCAACAAATACATGAAGCATTATCTTGCTCAACAGAACATGTTTCTCCTAAATGGTTTTGAGCACATTTGTAACATCTAGGTTGGCCAGACCGGCACTGATTCTTGGTATGTCCGTAACGACAGCATCGATAGCACTGAATAGTGGGATAAACATAGATGTCAACTGGCAGAGCATTGTAGCATATGTAAACCCTTTTGGGTAACACTTGACCATCAAGGGTGATTACAACAGACTGAGAGGGCTTCCATGTGTATGTACCATTTACATAGACCTTATAATTTAACCGTCTCACTTTTAATATCTTCCCACAGCCAATTGGGACAGATAAGTTATCTAAAATTTCATCAAGTGACCAGTCAGCAGGGACTCCACGGACAAGCCCCATTCTGGTGATATTAAATGTTGGCAGAAATGCCTTAAGATTACTGTCTAATGAACTACATTTGTCAATAAAATTGTTAGCACTTATAAAATTTGTGAAGGAAACAGTGCATTTATTTCGTCCTATCCTTTTCACAGAACCTGTAACTATATTTTCAAATTTATTTTTCTTCAGAAAGTTACCAAAGGTAATGGGATGTAAACTAGTAGGGCTGTTATCCATATCAGCTTTACGTTGTACATGGACTAAGTAAGGTGCAGCATCAGTTTCTATGTACTCTCTCCGACCAATTTGTATAGGTTCAATCTGGTTGACTGGTGCAGTACTATTAATATTTATTTCAGGTTTAGCCTCAGTGTGTGTTGGATTGTGAGATGGAAGAGATAGACAGTTGCACTCATTTTCATTACAAACATTAGAATCCTCTTTCAGGTTAACTACTCCTTTATTATTTTTTTTCTTTTTATGACAACTTTTGCACACCCTATGTTGCCTACGTTTTCTGCTTCTGTCATTACCTGTTACTGAATTATCAGTATCTCTACCGCTACCCTGAATGGATGCGTCCGTGTCCATACCTTGATCGATTGTGACGTAACTAGCCACGGGGGGATTTAAGCCAGAGCTTAAATCCCCCATGAAATTTATAGGCGGATCGTTCATACGATCCTGACCTTATAAGAGATTACCATATAATAAACAATATAAATAAACTTACCAAATAAACACCTAAACTACACAGAATATAAGAAGATTACTACTAAGTTATTAACTATACAAATTTTCAAACCAATCTAATTATTTTACACGTTTAAATTAATTTTAAAATTTTCGAAAGAAAAAAAACACCCGCTCAAACCGAAGTTTCCCGCGCTTTTTTCAAAAGTGTCTACATTAGTGCTTTTACCACAATATTTTTTACCGTGTTTTTTTTTTTTTTTTTTAGCCTCCTTCCTTAAATTCAGGGTAGGTTCGGGAAGCTAGCTGTAATCACGACTAGAATTCGATCAACTAGCTTCCCAAACCTACCTTTACGCAGATGCGTTCAAAACTACAGTTTCATAGTTCAGAAAATTCAAAGCAATTCCTTTTTTTACCAGTAGAAGTAATATCAGGCATAATCTTAGCAAATAAAGGTACTGATATGCATGTAACAAAATAAAAAGTTATTTATATGAAAATACTACTTGTTATAAGAAAATTTTGTGAAACATAAATACGGACACACTTATTCATATATGTCAAAGTGACAGAACAGCTGACCGCTCTGAAAAAAAAAAAAAAAAAACTTGTTGACATCTTACATCTTTTCAACTCCACCAACAAGAATACAAGATGCATTGACAAAGTCTATCGGAATCGGAAATCAAATCATTTTCGTAAATAAACCGCACAGTGAAACTCGTCCATATCCATTCGCATTACAAAACATGTCCACTAGTAAGTTAGATGCTGTGTATAGGAGTATACTTTTAACAAAATTTTTCACTAAAGGATGGGGCAAACCAGAGAATCTACGAAGGTTAGTTTCGTTCATACCAACTGTTGTGTAACGACATGTGAAAAATGCCGCCAACTTGAAAATTTACTGAATTATCGTTTTATCAGCATAAACATGGAATGTTTTTATTATTTTTAGGTTATTCGAGTTTAGAAAAATAGTATCAAACCGAGAAGAATGTTTTAAACTAGTAGATAGAGACTACCCTATTACGATTACTAAGGTAAATATAAAAATATATTCTGATATCATCATCATGTGACACCTCCATCTCAGAGTCTGGGTTCAGTATGCTTTATGACTGGCCAATTTAGACAATGGAATTCCTGTTTGACCTCCCAACCCTCAAAAAGGGTACCTGCGTCTGACCCTTGTCCAACAGTCAGTCAGCAGGTAAAGTTGACTGGACCTAAAGATCTCAGTGGGACCCCTTTTGCCCCCAACTATGTATTGTGATATACATCACTTTGAAAAAAATTAATGATCAATTTGCAAATGTTTGGTAGGAACAAAATTTAAATGACTGCAGACTGGTGGAAGGTTATTTTATCACACCATTGGAGCGATATCTACCCGGGATAGTACCTGAGATAGCCCAGAAGGCCCACTTTCAAGCGCTGCTACCCTTGCACTGGCCTGAGCCAGGATGCAAACCTGTCTGTCTGCATTTAGCGGGCACTGGAGACCATGTAAGCTTATTCATATTTTTACCTGACCCAAAGCAAAAAGAAGGTAGGTACTTGCTAAAATTTCATAAATGAGGTATTTTTGGAAACTCAATTCTCTCAATTGTCCACTGGTTGCCTTGCAGGCTATGTGATGTCACATTCTAGTCTTCAACATTTTTTTTTAATTTAAGTATTTATATTAATTTCAAATATATACAAATTATTAGCTGTTGCTCACCCCTAAATATTAAGTTCAATTCACCATTCATTCATGGTTTTATATACTGACAAAAAAACGATCCTCTAAAACTGCCCATTGACTGTGCTAATATTAGATGATTTTTTAAAGTGACACAACTAACCTATAAAGAAATACTGAAATAAAGAAAAACAACAGTGTAAATAAATCTGTTGCATGCTGGACTGAAACTACTGGCAGTCGGCCAAAAAACGTTGAGATATAACAAAAAATATTGGTCTAGAATTATAGGTTAATTTTTGGAACTGCTGGTAGTCAATTCATATGTGGAAACCTCTATCTGTAGACCAATATACATGCAATATATATCACTACACGGGAATTGAACCTGCCACCAATGACGTAGCAGTCGAATGCACTGCTATGTCACAAGAGGCTGTTGTTGTTTTCAAGTGCGGAAATCCCTACTGTCTCCCCTCGCCGCCGTTGGTTATGTCGGACTCAAACTGTCATCCGTCTCAGGTCATCAGCTGCTGAGTAGGAGGTAGCCTCTAGGATATTCCTCACTCCACGGCTGACCCAGGGCCATCGTAAGCTCCCTTAGGTGAAAAGTAAAAAGAGAGGCGCGTATCGCACCGCCATGAGGGCCTGTTCCCGTCTCGGCCTGCGTCGTTGTCTCATATCGTATGTGGCTTATAGTTTTGTATTAATGGACAATTGGTTTTAAACTATCGTAGAGGATTTATCATTGTAAGATCCGACCACGACGATCGATCAAAACATAGGTAAACAGAGCCTTATCGTCGTTGTAATAGAGATATTGTATCTATTAATATTATGATGTCAAGGGTCCGTTCTTGGTAAAAAAAAAAGGAAAACTCAGATTTCCAAATCAGATTATAAAGCCTTGATACGGTTTTTGCTAAAATATAACCTTAACAGAAAAGGATGAGAATTAATTGACTTCCAGGCGCTTATTTGTGTTTAATTGAAACATTTATTAAATCAACAACATCATCTGACCACCAATCCAGTCTCCAACTCCCAATTTGGTTTATCATAACTTTTTCGAAAGCGACTTCCGTGTGACATGTCACCCCATCCTCGAGAGTAAAGTCTACTCAAAATTGCCACCCAATCGTGAAAGACGATCTGTGTGTGTAACTTGCACGTCAGTTTCAGTTATCTAGTTTCTAAAATATGCAGATAAGATTAACTAACATATCCACGTCACAACATCTATCATACTTGGCTTAAATGACCGATTACGATATCAACAATGTAACAAAATATGGACACAACGTATTATAATTATACCTATTCAGACAAACAGGCAAAATGCTAAGTTTCCATACGCAACTGAATTGAGGGAAGAACTTGTGCTGAACATAAACGGGAATATGTTTTTAGTGGGTTGACTTAGAAAAGCCGCGTGGTTCCCGGCAGAGTAGAATTTGGGCCACCCCTTCTCTTCCCATGTGGTGTCGTACAAGGCGACTAAGGGATAGGGCTAATTAACTTTAACATCAGACAGATATGTACAGCCTAGACTCAGCTTCAGATGCATGGCTCGAGTCAACAATAGTGCCCAGAATACGGCAATAGGCAATAGGCGTGTGACCGAATACAGATTGGGGAAATGTGGGTGTTAATTCACCTGTACCTAACCCTCCGGGGATAAAGGCGTGATTATATGTATGTATGTATGACTTAGAACTCTGATTCTTTCAAATTTCTAGGTCAGCTGTAAGGCAAACCTGATTCTTCTTCCTCCTAGCGTTAATCCCAGTCGCATCCGAAGCTATTAACTTGGAGTCTGGGGTCCGCTTTTATTAGTCTAACTGCGGATTTGGCTAAACTTCGACATGTTTCGTGAAGGGACTGCCATCTGACATCCACAACCCGAAATCGATATCGAAGCATTGCAGTTAGACCAGTTGTTGGACTTTTGAGGCCGCCAACTACCCGTAAAGACTGCCATAGATGTTTGTATGGCAACCGGGACCGACGGCTTAACATGCTCTCCGAAGCACGACCAGACCAATAAGCAAATACCCTGCATACAAATATTTACACTGAGCTGGGATCGAACTCGCGCCTCCAGCGCAGTGGCCGCATTCACTACCGCTACGCCACGGAGGCTGTACATAATAATTTCAACTTGAAACCTCCAGCGTTCTTGAGAACATGACAAACATAATGGTTTTTGTGGTGTGGTTAAAACTACATATTTTTTACAGTTTTTCGATGTTTGAAAGGGTATTTTCGATTTTGCATTTGGTTCTATTCTCATGAAGTCAGTATCGTAGCTTAAAAATATTGTAGATCATACGTAGGTAGTCCGTCAACAGGGAATGAAACAATAATATTGATGCTGCAATGACGTGAAAGTATGGTAGTTAAAAAAAACACCGAAATAAAAGGAATTCAAATAAGCTGTGGGTGAAACCGGGAGGCACACTTAGTGTATTATGAAATCAAATTAGTTGAATTTACCAAATTCAATGTAATCTCAGCCGAAAACGGACAGAAAACATCAGAAACTAAGGCTTTTTTGTGCTGCGAGTATCAGTTTTCAAAAGTAGACAATTAAAAATTGGACCTTCTTTACTATCGTCTTCGTCTATTAATTAAATGTTTGAAAAGAGTTCATATTTAGTGACGCTCGCTATTGCAGGTACAACCATTATCATCTCTAATACTTTTTTATGTGTAAGTACAACAATGAATTAAGCAAAACGTAATATTAACAAACGGTGGCGGAAGGGGAACCACGAAACGACTAAACTCGGCTAGTGTAGGAAGCGACTCATATCAATGCACGCTGCGTCATCTCACAATGACGCCAATAAATTGAATTTTGTTTACATTGTAGCATGATATTGGCGTGTCCACACATAATATGTATATTAATAGATTGCGAGCTCGATTTACATTGCAGTCTGAATTCCAACGGTCAATGGCATTACAAACGCTACGTTTTGCGACGAGATAGAGATAGCCGGAAGGAATCAGCCCGTTACACGTATGGCATTTTGTTGGCCATCGTATTGTAGAATTCAATGATAAAATGTATAGGCTTACTTATTCTATTCTACAAATGGACAGCCACTTGTTTAGAGGGGCAGTTCTTTTTCGTCCCCTCCGAAAACCCCGAAAATCAAAGAACCGGTCAAATCGCTAAGAAATGATGACTGTATTTATAAGTGTATATCTACCGATGCTTATAGTATAGGATATTTTGTATTTTCTAGTTTTTCTGGCGACGGCGAAATTTAATGGTGAAACCATTATTGAAAGAAGCTGGCCTTGGAGGTATCATATTAGAAAACCCTTTCTATGGACTCCGCAAACCTACCGACCAAGTGTAAGTTTTACCTTTCCATCAAACAAAGGGCCGTTTCACAAAATACATTATGCAAAATACTATCTTACTAGGCCACCGCGCACCGTTTAGACTCATTCATTCTTAGTGTCTACGCACTTAGTCGCTGGTCGGTTGAGCGACTGTTACTTATTTCATTAGTTCAAATAGGTGTCCACGCACTAAGTAGCCGAATGGGTTGAGCGACTGTTACTTTTATTAGTTCAAATAGGTGTCTACACACTTAGTCGCCGATAGGTTGAGCGACTGTTACTTTTATCAGTTCAAATAAGTGTCTACGCACTTAGTCGCCGGTCGGTTGAGCGGCTTTGCCTATATTTTAGTCGCCGAGAGCCTGAATCATCGACGAATAGTCGCCAGTGCGTAATGGCTCCTATCCTATCTCTCAAAAACTTGTCGCGCCATTTCTTTACCGCACATTGCTTGAAGAAGAAATTGTTACTTCACGAATCCATCCACTAAATTGGACCTGACGTGGTAAAAAAACAATTATAACATTAATAAATATTTATCTTCCTTAATTAGACGTTAAAGCATCTGTGGCACGCTCCAGGTATGCTATGTTTCTCATATAATCCTACTAAAAACTGGGACATTAACACAGCTCCATACTTATTTACCCAAACTACGAATAGTTTGTGATAATATTTTCCAAAATGTGGATAAACATAATAAGATACAGAGCGGGAATTGAAACTGACACTTCAGACTAAGCAGTCAAACACTGTACCATTATGCTACATGGTCGTCAGTTCGTCACTATCTAGTGTCATGGTTCACGAAAAAGTACCTCGGTAGCGCACTAAAAAATTAAGATTTTCAAAATGTCGCATGACAGCAGCATCAAATCGATTTTGACCAGCAAAGTACCTGTCAAGCTAGATCGCTCTGATGCTGTCTATGACTGTACCTTACAACTTAAGCAAACGAAATTAAAAATAAAATTAAATAACGTTTATTTCAGGAAAAATACCAATAAGTTCTTTACATTGTAACATGTCATATTAATATAAGAATAAAATGATTTTTTAATAATATCAAACGATGTATTTTAATCCAAATTTTCTTTGATTTTAGTGTGCAATCATGTCAGCAAGGAATCACTGAGACAAGTATAAACCATAAAATTAACACCCTGACTGTTTACCTCGCGATCTACCTCTTTATTTTCGAATTTGTATATTCATGGTTGAATGTTTACTCATATTTCCTTTACGTAAAGCTAGCTGGCTAGTTAAACGCATTGCGCTGGGACCCGACGGTGGTCTAAATTGTGGCAGCGTGGTAGAACAAGGTGAGACTCGACCGGCCTAGCTTGTTGTAACTTAGAAGTTACAACAAAGTAGGCCCCACCTTGTTTTACTTATGTGGTAATTCCAAAATGAATGGTTGTAAGTTACTTGCCAGGGTGAAAGCTAGTACTTTCTACTCAGGCCCCAAATATCACATTTATTCTTCCACTAGTAGGTAAGGAAACTTACCTTCCCTGGCTAATCTTATGCCTCACACCTCACGTAGTGCTATTTAACAACGGTTTTGTTAAAGGTGGAGGTAGTTCTCTAGTCTGACAGCTATCTATGAAACAGTCACAGTGTTAACCCATCATCAAAAATGCCACATCAATCTTACAAATATGTTAAACTTTCAGTCGCTCATCGCTACATAATGTGTCAGATATATTTGTGATGGGCGGCTGTCTAATCTTGGAGTCATTGGTGCTATTCCACTGGTGCGAACGGAATGGACTAGGTCCATTAGGCGTTACTGGACTGTCTATGGGTGGCCATGTAAGTAAGAGATTTTGTTATTTTAAAGGAGACGTCTAAGTGAAAACGAAAGTCGAATGGATGAAAATCATCTGTCTAGGTAAAAAATGGGACCATTTATGCAAGTTATAAAATAAGTGTTAAATTCAACTGAAGAATGTCTTCCAATATGCTTAATTGCTGCTTAGCACCTGCTAAATACCTCTAATCTTCTATATGACTTTGTGTTTGTGCGCGAGCTTGTGTGTTCGTGCGTTTGTGATTATATGTGCGAGATGTTTAAGAATGTTAAGTATTTGCGTGAATGGGAATGTGTATAAGAAAAATAAAGATTAAGCGCTTGCATTGCATTGCTTGCTCAGTGGCTTTGTTCATTCTATCTTTTATTAATTTTGCTAAATTTTACACCGCCTTACTAATAAATGAAAGATTTCTATTAAAAGCACCTCTTGATACCGACCACGCTTGCCAATATGTACTACTAATGAATATTTCAATTTTAACATTCATTCAAAGTAAGTCATTAAATGGTTGAGCAAAATACTGCTATTATTTTAAAATAGCCGTTGAATATAACCAGATGTATGTAGGTATGTATAAATGGTGTCCATGGTACGCCTGTATGGATAAGGAGGGTGGAGGTGAACCAAATCTATAATATTTTTGTATTGAATAGGGGCCATACGTCGAGGCTGGTCCCATCCAATGTCAGATCCACCCCTTATAGGGGAAAATAGGTAGGTAATGAAGGTTCGTATAGATTGTATTGTCAATTATTATTTGGTTTGTTAGTTGGATTTCAGTTCCTTATAATTAGGTGCAATACGTGGGTAGATATTATAACTGTATGGAAATGTCAAATATCTAGAAATTTTGGGCATATTGGAAGTAATGCCCATAAATGCCCGATTGATTTCTGCCCTTGGGCATTCCTTCTACTTATCACTGCATGCAGGCGTATTTATGTGATTCACTGATAAATGAAATTTCTTTGAGAATTGGTGTGCTGTATGACTTGTGAAATCGATACGAAATTGAGAAATTCGTCTTTCCCACACTTTTTCATCATTCAAATATTAAAATGTCAAAAGATGGCGTCGCTGGCAGCAACAAACTGGCCGAAACCCCTTGTCTTGGTTCCTTGCCTCTCCTGGTCAACAGCGTCTGCAGTTTTCTTACAGGTATTTAATTAATATTTTATTGTACATTAGGTACACCGCATGGCCCCCGGCAGAGTAGAATGTGGGCCACCCCTACTCTTCCCATGTGGTGTCGTACAAGGCGACTAAGGGATAGGGCTGCTTAACTTTAACATCAGATAGAAATGTACAGCCCAGACTCTGGGATAAAGGCGTGATTATATGTATGTATGTAAAAATACAAAATGAAAATTTTATTATCTACTTATTATATTACCTATATTATATACCTTAGTAGTGGTATATTATATACCACTACTAAGGTAGCTCCAATCAACAGTAGATACTCAGCCGTCTACCTGTAACTAATTTTCCATTCTATTTTTCTTTTCTATATAGGGTGTAATGGCCCAATCAATAAACTGGGACTTACTAGAAGACCAATATCTCTCAGACGGCCAATACCGAGAGAAACTGTCAAAAATGGTCAGGATAGTGGACGAGGCATTTCTGGCAGGGAAGAAATTTGCGCGCACCTACTCAGAAACAGTTTCAGCCAATGTACAAACACAGACTACAAATAGTGAGAACAGTGATAACAGTAACAAAATAGACATAAGCTATAAAGAAAATAATTTTAAAAGTGAAATAGATACTACAAAAAGTGAAAAGAATATAGAAGATAATAAAAACGTAAAATCTAATAAAGTGTGTACACCTGTTAAGCCAGAACATTTAGCACATATTGCAGCTTTAAACGCTAAGTTAAAACTATTGCATGACCAAAACAAAATTAGTGAACCACTCTACAAAAAGCTGGTTTCAAACGAAAAGTTTGTCTTGAATCCGCAAGAAATTAAAGATATCAATAATTTAACGGAAGAGATTATCAAGGAAGTGCTTCTTAAATGTGATAATGTAGGTAAGTGATGGGCACAGGTTAGCTTTAGCTTTGTTAAAGACAGACTTATTACCATTATCCAACCTGAGAGTAAGCGTAAAAATTTAAAAAAAAAATCCTGTGAATCTATGATTTTTAAAACAGTTATAAAACTGTCATAGATCACGCAAGAAAAGATGGATAGAGGAGATGACGTCTGACCGGAATGTATGGAAGTTGCAGCGAACCTAAATAATTGGGATAAGGATTGGTAGGCGATGACGATGAACTTCAAGTTAACTATTTTGTTTCAGCCGACCTTGAATGCACAGACGCTATACAGCAGAAGCCATTAAAGGACCCAATGGAAGTATTACAAGGAACCCCAACAACCATTATGAAGAGTTCAAACACACTGAACGAGGATCCAGACATAGTTTCATCAAGTCTAAACCCACTCCAAGATCCTCTAAAATCTATTGTGATGTCTGAAAAAAACGATAAAAGTAAATGGAATATTTCAGAGTTAACTTCAGATCTATGGGTACATCTACCGTTCCTGGGTCGGTCAAGTGGGAAAAAGATAGATATTAACAAGATACACTGGAGGGACAGAGAGGCGTTACAGTTTATGAGAGGAATCATGGATGAGTGCACGCACCTCAGTAACTTCTCTGTGCCTTTTGATACCTCTTTAATTATAGGTAAGTTTATTGTTTTGTTATAATTTCGCTATTTTACGATGATACAAGCGCATTACTTTACCATTTCTAAGCTGTACACCATGAACCTTTCATCGCGTTACTGTGGTGATCCACCTAATTGTAATTTATTCCAAGTTTATTTATAATATTTTAAACTACCAAAATGACAGCCTATCAAGTATTTTAAAAGTGCAAGACACAACACAACTCTCTGTATTAATAAATGTAGGACTTCAAAATTTCGTAATAGTATCTTTGGCATGAGTACAAAGATTTACAATAAACTGCCGGACACTATTAAAAGGTCTGTTTCTGTTAATGTTTTTAAAAAAAGCCTCCAAGAGTTCTTGGTCAACAAATCATACTACTCAGTTAATGAATTTATCAATGATACCAACACTGTGAATTGACATATTACATTAGACAAGTATTTGAATTTTTTATTTTTTTATATTAATTTACTTCTATAATTACAATTGACATATTATTATTCTCATATTAACGGAAATTATTTGAAACAATTTTGACATTCAACTATGAATTCATGTGTATTGCATAATTCTATTCTTTAGGTTAGTGGGTTATTTATGGTTTAAATAATGACATCAAAATATTTATATTTTCATTTTAATTTTAAGTCTGTGATTATTGTACGTCTAACTAGGCATGTTACAGCGACACTAACTTGAATTATGTATATGACAACATCTACTAATACCTGTGACAAACAATAAATATCAAAAAAAAAAATTAGAAAAAATTTAAAAGACCCGAAGAGGGAAGTTAAAGTACCCTATCGTATACGGTACCCAGAGAGGGAAGATAAAATACCCTATATGATAAAGTATCTCTGGGAGCTGAGCTATATTGAACTTCGTCATACTATTCCAGCTGTGTGTGCCAAACACGACGCTTACGTGCCGCGGGACGACGTGGGCACGCTGGAGGAAATCTGGCCCGGTGCGGAGGTGCGATATGTCGACGCCGGCCACGTCTCCGCCTACATATTGCATCAGTCACTCTTCAGGTAACACGTTCTGTCAGGTAATAGCGCATAGTTGTAAAGTGTCGTAGGTTCGGGTAGCGTCTGGGGTGGGGTCCCCATTAATACTACCCTAGGTTCCGCTTGTAAAAATATACAGGTATAGTTGGACTACTGCGCTGAGTTAGTAACAACCTTGAAGGCCAGGAAGCGGGCCGCGTCCATGTTCCAATTAATGTCAAATTGAGTTCCGTTTGTAAGAAGTACACGTATAGTTAGGCAGCGGCACTGAGACAGTAACAACTTCAAAGGTCAAAGTGGCGCCCAACATCTATGACTCGATTTTATTTTGTATTATCTGGCGCTACCGCAGCTGCCACCAGAGCCATGTGGCGGCAGTGGAGCCGAGTCAGTTGTAACCTCGATGGTTAATGGCGCCCAACTTGTGGCCGCTTAGATACAACTTCTATGACCCGCCATCATTGAAGTTCGTAGCGTCTACTTGAGTACGAATGTTGTGACATTTTTTACCATTTCAACCCATGTGCTTGTAAACTACGATTGTACGATTATGTAATAGCGCCATATTGCCACAGCTGCGCTAAGTCAGTAACAACCTTGAAGGTTAGTGGCACCCAACATGGGCCACTGAGAGACAACTCGCCCTCTGTGAAATTTGTAGCGACTACTCACGTACGAATCTCGTGGTATTTTTACCTATTGCAACCCATGTTCTTGTAAACTACGATTATGCATTAGCAGCACCATGTGGCGACAGCTGCGCTGAATCAGTAACAACCTCGAAGATCACAGTGGCGCCCAACGTGGGGCCACTGAAAGACGACTATGACTCGTCCTCTGTGAGGTTTGTAAAGACTACGAATCTGTGAGCTTTTTTACCCATTACAACCCATTTGCTTGTAAACTATAATTTGTACGATTTTTTAACAACGCCATGTAATGTAGATTTTTATAGCAGGCGCGAGCTCTTAAATTCCTTTATCATCATCATAACTTAATCGCCCACAAATGACTGGGTGAACATGTTCCGTATTATGTGATACGGTATAACTTGTGCGACAGACGACTATACTTCAGCTGTGTAAAATTGATCTTATCAGGGGCTTTTCTTTACAGATCCTGCATCAAAGAAGCGTTTGAACGATCAAAGAAAAAGTGGAAAGATGGCAAACATATTGATTGACGAAAGTCTTGTCCAAATCTGATTAGTATTATGCTACCTCCGAGCGAAATCTACTGATAAGTAGACGATATGGGGTGTATCACTTTTATACAAGTATTTCTACAATATTTATACATAATTTATTACAGTATGTATAACAAAATTCGTCAAATAGAATGTATTATATTTCGGTTATGTTTTTGATGATACATATCTTTGATAATCTTTATTGTTATTTTTTTCTTTTTCTATCCAAAAACGACAGTGGTATAGTTAGCACAAAATATATTTTTTAAATGTTCTCTCAGGGTATATTTATACTAGCGCTGATTCGAAGCAAAATTCTTTACAATTAAAGCTAACTCAACAGTCAGAGTTGGTCAATCGCAAACGCACATTCCTTTTTAGGCGAATATGATATTTTATCTTTTAAACTTTGCGCTTCGATTCTTCGCTAGTACGAATTGACCTTTAATGACATTATCCGCACTCACTGTACGATCGAAATAATTAACTGCGATGTGGAGATTTTTTTCTATACACATCACTCAGCTTTATTATAAAAGGGTAATATTACGAGTGCTCCTAGTTTCAAAGTTGTATTTCTGATATGCAATCTTTATAGAGTTGTTTATTGTAGACATTTCTTGATGTATATAAGAAAATATATATTTATATTTATTCTCTATTGAGATTGTAAAGGGTATAATATATTTTTATAAATAAACATTTGGTTTTACAAAGCATTACGTATTTTTTATTTAGTAATATTACGTATGGGGAGCATTTTTCCTCTGAGAAAATAAAAACACATACTTATTACAACAAAACGCATTTATTCTGAATCACCTTACGGCCGCAATCACACAGTAACTTAAAACAAAAAAATACAAAATAAAAATATTTCTATTTTTTTAAACAATAAGACGTTACGGTGTCACTATCGTACACTGAGTAAAACTATAGTGCTAGGATGATTGAGAACAATAATTATTATCAAGACGATTGCCATTCTACGGATAACGATAAAAATTTCAACGTTCATCAAGTATCAAAATTTAGAAGTAACAATCGCAGACATGAGCCTAATTTACACAAGTTAACAAAGAAAATGAACGGTTTCTCTTTAAAAAAAAAACTCTTATACAAGTATTTGAAGTTATATGGAATGAATAAATGACAATGTGGAATCTATTGATAGCATATAACAATCAAGTTGTTTGAGTTTTCATATATAACAATGTGAAATGAGATTTGAATTGATCTTTAAGTTGTGGTACATATCAAAACTGTGTAAGTTTACCTATAGACTACTAATAAAAACAATATTACTCCCAAAGCTTCTCAGAATAAGGTCGACAATGAGGTTTACTTTCAAGTCACGTTATTTACAAACATTGCAAACCTATTATGCGTTTTAATGAACATCCTAGAGTTAGTTAGAACTCCTAATGTGGAGAATCCTTATACCTGCAGCTAAAGCGTACATTCTTTTACAAATAAGTACCCAATATCTATTCCGTTTCATAATATAGTACAATAGAATACCATTATAAGTAGCAATGCTTGAAACTAAAACTTTGTCATAGATAGCGTATTTTCCTGATCACTGATATTAAAACGCCTACCCACCCCTTACTCGAGCATAAAGGCCTATCGTCAAGAAATTTCACGTGAAAACCATTCCAGTGAGTGGATGTTTTTGAATATAAGCTTTACAAAGTTTGTCTAAAAAATATATTTTATTTAGAATTTCTATTACATGCCCAAGATTTACAAAGACATGCTTTATTTTTATATTTTATGAATAGCGCCATGTTGCCATCTCTAAGAATTTTTGTTTTCAAATTAGATTTTTGCTTCTACAGTAACCTAATCACTACATAGTATAAAACAAAGTCGCTTTCTCTGTCCCTATATCCCTTTGTATGCTTAAATCTTTATAACTACGCAACGGATTTTGATGCGGTTTTGTTTAATAGATAGAGCGATTCAAGAGGAAGGTTTATATGTATAATATATGTTTAATATAGTAGAGGGTGCAGCGGGAACGGGATCTGACGCCACGCGGGCGGAAAAAAATTGGCGGTACGAAGTTCGCCGGGTCAGCTAGTAAAATATAATGAACACAGATACCTGACAAAAATCGCAGTACGAGCTTTGGTTGTAAATGATAACGAGTTGGCCGCTCCTAGGCTTAATGAAATTCATTGAGTCTTTCACCTTACTGACAGTTCCTGTTGTGTAAACACAGTCTAATGCCCGTATTCTAGAGCGATATTCAGTTCTGAAAATCCTATTTATCTGACTGTATGTCTATACTATCTTTCCTCAGATGAATCGAGATTCAAAACTGAGTACTATTCTAGAATATGGGCCTTAAAAAGAGCCCGCAGTAAATACGATACAAATGATAGCCAAAACACACAAGCGTGCCTCTTTGAAACTATACTGAGAATATCAACTGCACTGAAGACTTATCAACGTTATTATTTTATTTACAAGAAGACTAAATTGTTCATTTACGAGTTACTTTTTGAGCAGCAATGAACGGAAGTCGCTGTTGCTAAGTGGTCGCTTCTCTTCGCTATTGCTGTGGTTGCCGTTGGTTGCTTCGCTAACCTTGGCGGGTGGTGTAGAGGTTGGTTTGGTTACACCACTGGTTGAAGGCCTCTGTAGTACGCTTGGGATGAAACTGCTGAGTTGTGTTCGTCGCCTGAAAGACAATAGGTTAGTAAGCAATTATTTTTAAGTAATAGCTGTTTTCCGTAGCCCCATCCGCGTGGCATTCTAGATATCCACCTTCTGTTATTTTAGGTATTTTATTTCTTTCTTCTTAAAATCTGGCTACCCCCTGACAATGTCAGTTTTCTCATTGTCGTTTTTTATTTATTTAAAGACAATATCAATCTTACAATACGTATATCTTTTGACAATACAGAATATTAATGTGAGATTACAGAACATCAATTTGAGATTATAGAACATCAATTTGAGATTACAGAACACCAGCGTGAGAATACAGAAAATTAATTTGAAAATACATAATTTGAGAATACAGAACACCGATTGGAGATTATAGAATATCTTTTGAGGCTACAGAATATCTTTTGAGAATACAGAATAATCCAAGCTACTCACATGCCCCCTCCCGCGTCCCGCTTGGGCAGGCCGAGCGCGGGCGTGGCGGCTGCGGTTCCGCTGCGTGGCGGCGGCGCGCTCAGCGCGACGTCTAGCTTCCTGTCACACAACATCAAGCCGTGAGCTTTTTCTACGGCGAGGGCGGCCGCCGCCTCGTCCTCATACTCGATGTATGCGAGACCTTTTGCTTTACCGTCTCTGTAACAATTGGCAAATGGATATTATAAATGCGTATTTTTACGGGAAATAACGTACATTTGATATGCTTGACGTTTCGCCCAGGTTACACCGGTTGTGGTCACAGGCTTTTAAATGTGGTCGCGAATACAAGAACGGTCAACCAAGTTGCATGACATCAGCAAGTAGGTAGGTATATTAATTTATTTGTACTATTGAATACGAAACGACACTCTTTAAGAAAAAAGCAACTCACCCAATAAAATTTTAAAAGCTCCTGTGCATTATAGCAAAGAAAAGTCACAATTTGATTACAGGTGTCATTGTTTGGCTAATTGCGGTAAAATTATAGTCAATATTGTGACTCAAAACTCGAATTATACTTTTTTAAAGAATTTATATTTTTTAACTTTTTTTTCTATTGAGCGGATGCCCCAAATTCGCACACAAATCCCGCCAACACAAATCATTTTATTTTTATTTTATGTATTTCTTTGGGTGCATGACTTTGTTAGTTATAGGTGACATTTCAACACACTATGTTTGTTCAAAAATAAATGTTAGAAATTGAAATTGAATTTATGCTAAAATTCGTCATGAATATGTTAAAGGCTACTTACTTGTGCGTAACCACCCTTATATCCTTCACCTTGCCATACTTGTCGAAAACTTCCCCAAGCGCTTCCTTATTACACTTGGAGAAAGGCAGGTTCTTCACGAAAAGTTTATTTTTCTCTGCTTCTGTCGAATATTTGAACGTCGGCTTGCTTTTCTTCGCGGAGTAGCGCGAAAAGAACATGGGTCGTCCGTCTAGAGGGCTCCGGTCGTATTTTAAGGCTTCATCTACAGCTTCCTGTGATTAAATGATGATTATTATTAAGAAAAGTAGCTATTATCTTGAGTGGAAAACTGATCTCATTCTGACCTACAAGAACCTTTAAAATGATCTAAAATCAGGTGCACAACGGTTTCACATGTGTTCAAGTAATCCCATTCAAATGCTGTACACAAACCTATATTTTGTATATCTTTCATATGACCAGCTTCAATCTACTGAATATCCATCAAAACCGGAAAAAATATATTTGTACCCTGTGAAAAAAAATCTTGACGAAACAGATTTAAGACTAGGGTGAATGGGAATCCTGGTAGAAGTTGACCTAGGTATACTTAGGCATACTTATGTCGAAGGTGTTCTAAGGATAATCCAGATCCCACAACAGGCGAGCTTGGTGTATGCCATGATCTTCGAAATTTGAAAGATGTGGTCTTTGCCAATGTGACTATACCAATGTATGTGTGTTTGTATGTATGTATATATACAAGAAGTAGTTTAAAATACTTGCTGTTGTTTTATACTGGCAGTAGCAGATGGAGCCGCCGAACGCTTTGATGCCCTTCCGGACCCGAAGCGAGACTATGTCGCCATATTGAGCTAGTATGTCTCTTAACTTCTGTTCATCAATTCTGCAATATAAATAAAAACTCTGCAATGACCTTAATAAATGTGCAAGTAATGTTAAATGTTTCAATTGAATAGAACATTGTAATTAACTTAGAACTCTGCAATTTACTTACAACTTTGCAATTAACTTAAAACTCTGCTATTAACTTAGAACTCTGCCTTTAACTTACAAGTCTACAATTAACTTAGTGCTCTGCATTAACTTAAAGCTCTGCAATAACCTTAGAACTCTGCAATCAGCTTAGCACTCAGTAATTTACTCACTTAAATTCCAGATTACTAATAAACAAGGTGCAAGCGTCTCTGGTGCCGAGTCGATGTGGACTTGTAGAACCTTCTGTACGCTGACGTTTTGAAGACTCGCCACCTGCAAGCATTGGTATCGTAGATTTAGAGTAGGCTACATACTGCATTAGAATGCATAATGTACAGACGCTGAAACTAATAAAAAATTCTAATTTATGAATCCCTTAACACTTTCATAAAATAATAATGAAAACCTGAACTAATTATTCAGTATTAAAAAATGTGATTGATTGTACATTAGATAGTTTGAGGATTAATGGCGAATAGACTAAAAAGCCCACTAAGTTTCTTGCCGGAGTCTTCGCAGCCGCGTTTTTAATTCAGACTTTTTGTAAATTCGATTTTAATGGTCTATACAAAACAACAATTCATTGTACTTTAATATAAATTACACTTCAAAATATGTGACAACGACCATCTCCGTCACATTTAATGTACCTTATGACACTAGAGAGATGAATACCTTTAATTTGAGACCACACTCAGAGACATCCGAACAGTCGTAGACCTGTAGAGGGGAACAAAGCAAGCTACATACATACATAGATACGCGCGTAAAACATTACCCTCGCTGGCGCAATCGGGTAAAAAGTGGTTATATTTCAAATAACACTTACCTTCTAATTCATCATCGTCATCTTCATGCGACCTCTTAACTCCCCCACTGCTATCATTGTCAACCTCCATCTCCGTATCTTTCTTCCTCTTCACGTGACTCCCGTCATCATTCCCGTCAGATTTCCTTTTACCTTTCTTTTCCTTAGCTTCTTCCTTTGACGGTTTCTTTTTCTCTACTTTTGTTTTCTTTTCCGGCTGTTTGCCTTTCTGCTTTTTACCGATCATTTTGTCTTTCATTGCTTGGTAGCTGTCGCGCCATTCCTTAATTTTTGCCTAAAATATAAATTTATAATTATCATGAAAAGAACCGGCCAAGTGAGAGCCAGATTCGTGTACTAGGGGTTTTGTACTGTTGTCTAGCCCCCGCTAAATATTATTAAATTCTGTGATTGGTATTTGTTGTTGTAGCGGCAACAGAAATAATCATCTGTGAAAAAATCAACTGCCTAGCTATAATGGTTCATGAGATACAGTGTGATGGGGGGGGGGAGTTCTAGGGTTCCGTTTTTATCCTTTAAATACGGAACCTAAAAAGGACACTCCTACTTGCCTCGGGGAGTACGTCGTCGTTGTACGACATTGTCCACAAAATTTAATACCGACAGTAGGTCGTGGTGTTAAGGTGGCAGCGCTTCAAATAGCCGTGCATTTCCTTTTCTATTCTTCATTAACATTTTTTTACCACTTATGTGGCAAACAAGTGCATGGCCCACATGTGGTTCCATAGCCTATGGACGTGTCCAACACAGGAGCGTTACACTCGTACTGTTGACCTCGTAAAAACCTAATGCCCTTCTAGGACCCCAGACTGATAAACGTGTTATTTGACAGAAAACATACAGCAAAATGTCCAAGTGTCCGCTTAAAAGGAATAGGCTCGCCCCCTATTACCTACCCCTACGGAGATTTACAGGCGTGAATATATACAACACTTACCTCACAAGCGTCTAGACACTCTCTCAGAGTATGTAGATGTCCATGGTCCCTTTCATAGTCGGTCCACAGCCTCGCGATGGACGGCGGATAGTCTTGGACCGAGCGCAGCGCTCGACGCATTAGTTCGCGTAATTTGTTCTCTGATAGTTTGGGCGTACGATTGCTTTCTAGAGCGATTAGCGCCTCCCAGTATTTCGACATTGTTCTGTTGTCTCCGTATTCTGTAAATGTGTGTTAGATTTATGGATGTCGGTTATCGCGACCAACTATGTCCTGTCTCAAGGTGTAATTGTAGAATTTGCGTACTCCGATAAATTATATCGACAAATTAGTGGACTGTATTATACATATTTTTACACATAATTGTGGGGGAGAAGCAACGATTTGTGCGCTAGAAAAAAGGAATGAATAAAATAGAACTTACAGATGCAGATTCCGCCGACTACCTCCAAACTTACCCAAAGCTTCGTTTACCACTGTTCACCGGCTCACGATCCCCGAATCCCAATGGATAGACTAACAATGGGTGTGAATATAATTTAGAACACGTTACTGCATCTATTTTAACTCTGTTAAATTAATAATTTGAATATAACACTATGATTGAGAGGGGTTACTGTGCGCCTTCCTATTTTACCGGCCGACAACGAACAGAATTATGAACTCAGTGTTGCCATTTCCTAAACTATAAAATCTGCCAGAAAATGACACTAAATGTTACCAGACGAAAACCAAAACTACCAACGAAAGTGAACATTCCGCCCACCTAAATGCGAAGAATTTAAATTATACATACTTTCACAATAAACTAAATATTAATCTAAACTTACAACTAATTTGTAGAGACTGTTCAGATGAATTAAATAGGCAGGGGACAAAGCTTGACAACCGGCCGCTTATATTGACCCGATGTGGTCTTTACTGTAACAACTCTACAAATACCATCGGAACCCGGATGTAAATTAATTATTCGACCTAACTTCCATTGTAAAGGACGAACTAATTCATCAATTAAAAGAACCAAAGTTCCAACTTGTATGTTAGAATTTTGCTTATCCCACTTAGATCGCTGTTGCAGTGTGTGCACATATTCCTGATACCAACGATTCCAGAAATCTTGGTGAATCTTCTGAATTAAACGCCAACGATGAGCAACAGTAATATTACGTCCGGTAGTAAAATCTTCCTCTGGAAGAATCGACAAAGGTTCCAAAGTTAAAAAATGACCCGGAGTTAACGCGTTTAAGTCATTTGCATCACTGCTAACAGGCGTGAGAGGACGCGAATTGAGCATCGCCTCAACTTGAGTCAAGACGGTGTAAAACTCTTCATATGTCAAACGCTGATTACCAATAACACGCGCTAAGTGAGTTTTCACGGACTTGATTCCCGCTTCAGCGAGCCCGTTGAAGTGTGGAGAGCCCGGAGGGTTGAACGAGAACTTTATTTCCTCACGTAATGAGGCCATCTCCATTATAGACCCGAGGTAATTACTCGCGCCCACGAAATTTCTACCTTGGTCGGATACGATATTATTGCATCGACCACGGCGAGCAATAAATCGACGCAAAACAGCGAGAAAAGCGTCAGTCGACAACTCGGAAGCCAACTCTAGATGAATTGCCTTCGTAGCGGTACATACAAATACACATATATAACCTTTATAAGTTTTAACACCACGTCCACGACCGAGAGCGATATCGAAAGGGCCACCGTAATCAATCGCAACCGACGAAAAAGGTTTAATTTGCGAGACACGATACGGAGGCAACTCACCCATAAGTGGAGTTGGAGCAGGTCGAGGATTAGCCCGAAAACACTTAACGCAATTCTTAACGACAGCGTTGATAGCCCGTTTTGGCGATAAAATCCAAAATTCATTTGAAATTAAATTATGTAAAGTTTGAGCACCAGGGTGCATGAATTTATTATGAAATTGGTCAATTATTAAAAATGTAAAACGACTATCACGCGGTAAAAGTATAGGGTGTTTAACGTTAAAACTAATGTCAGCGTGAGCCAGGCGACCGCCCACCCTGAGAACACCCACTTTATCGACAAAGGGACATAGTTTACGGAAGTGTTTCGGCAGCAAATCGGCACGATTATTTTTAATGTTAATGATCTCACGACCAAACGACATAATTTGGACGTGTTTTATCAAAACGACAAAGGCATTATTTAATTCCCCATATGTTAATGGACCGATAAATTTATCCTCGAGGGAGGTCTGTCGTGCGTTATGAATAAAACGCAAACAGTAACAAACGACGTGTTTAATGATTGTCAACGATGAAAATTTAATTAAAAGTTTGTCAATGCAGTTAAAATTTAATGGATCTAAGTCAGCTGTAAACAAGCTATGAATCCGTGTTTCTGACTCTACAGTTTCAGCACAAGGTTCAGGCTCAAGGGCTGATGATGAAAATTGAGGCCATTTTTCTTGAGAATCACGAAGCCATATAGGACCGTGCCACCAAATGTTACATTCAGCCAAGTCGGCTGGTAGTAAACCACGCGAGCCACAATCAGCGGGGTTACAAGTTGTACTGACATGATGCCAATAGGCCGACGGAATTTTATTCTGTATGTGGCTAACGCGATTGGCTACGTAAGTTTTCCATCTCGATGGACACGACTTGATCCATGCAAGAGCGACCGTAGAGTCGGACCATGCATGAATGTCTTGAACCTCAAAGAAAGGCTTTAACGCCTCCAAAACCGCGCACATCAAATTAGACAAAAGTACGGCGGCTTCAAGTTCAAGCCTAGGCACTGAAACCCTACGCAAGGGAGCAACCCTAGATTTTGCACAACAAAGTTGAACAAAGGTAGAGCCGTCCGAACCCACAGTACGACAATATATGACTGCACAATAGCCACGCTCGGAAGCATCGCAGAATCCATGCAACTGCAATGACACGAAAGATTTTACTATCATTCGACGAGGTATGATAACCGACAACAACGACGATAATTGTGATTGAAAACGATACCATTCGGACGCGATATGTGATGGTACATCCTCATCCCACGAAACACCTGAGTTCCAAAGAAATTGCATGAGATACTTGGCATAAAATGTCACTGGACCAAGAAATCCCAAAGGGTCATAGATTCGAGCGATATTCGATAAGATAATCCGCTTAGTACATCTGGGACTCTCGTTACTAGCAATTTTAAATTGAAAACAGTCAGATTGAGGACGCCACAAAAGTCCTAATATTTTAAACGACAAATCAGAGGAATCTTTGAAATTTATAAAATCCTCTGAATAAACCTCTGAAGGAGGGAGACCTTCAAAAAAGGCACGATGATTAGAGGTCCATTTCCGTAAATGGAAACCTCCCGACGACGAAATATTAGTAAGTTCCAATCGCAACTTTATAGCCTTCTCCATAGAGTCGGTTCCTGACACGACATCGTCTATGTACAGGTCCCTACGGAGGACAGCTGCACCTTCGGGGTACGTGTTGGCAGAATCTATGGCCAATTGAGCCATAGACCGAAGAGCTAAGTAAGGAGCTGAAGAGACGCCATATGTCACTGTACGCAGACGATAATCTCGTACAGGACCGACGAGGGATGGACGCCATAAGATGCGCTGATAATCTTGATCGTCACGAGTTATCAATATTTGTCTGTACATCTGTTTCACATCACCAGTGAAAACAATTGCATGCCAGCGAAATCTGACTAACAGATCAAAGATATTAGTTTGTAACTTAGGACCAGACAAAAGCGCGTCATTTAACGATTGGCCATTGGCGTCTTTGCAACTTGCATCAAATACGACACGGAGAGGAGTACTAAGGGACTCAGGTCGAAGCACACCATGATGTGGTATGTAATATCTACCAACATCCGACAAAAGAGGGTTATCAACTTCTTCCATGTGGCCACAAGCCTCATAATCTTCCATGAACTTGATGTAATCTTCCTTGAAATCAGGATTGGAGTTAAACTTACGTTCCAACGACAAAAACCGTTTGAGAGCAATCTCACGAGAACACGAAAAGGTAGGTTTATTCATAATATCGACGAAAGGTAAAGGCACTATGAATCTCCCATCACTATCACGACGATAGTTTTCGACAAAGTAATTTTCACACATTTCATCCTCCCTCGACAATATGGGATCACTAGGATTAATGTGTTCTAATTCCCAAAATTTCTTAAGAGAATTATCCAATGACAAATTCGAAAGCGCTAACGATAACGACAAATCAGACTGTTCATTACTCGAAACGAATAAACAGTCTTTATTACGACGACAACGAGAACGAGAAGTATGTGACCGATTGTCACAGCCTCCTAACAGGATCCAACCGAAAACAGTTTGGAGGGCTTTGGGCTGACTCGAATTCCCGGCTCTGATTCCCGGCAGCAGTGATGAAGCGAAAATCTCAACACTCAACAATAAATCCACCGGTCCAGGGGTAGAAAATTCAGGGTCAGCTAACGACAAATTTTCTATATGAGACCACGCTGATATATTTACAATTTGATTAGGTTGATCTGTGCAAATCGAAGGTAAAACTGAGGCATTAAATCTAAAATGTGTTTTCAAGTCCAAAGATTTTAACTCACAATTCAAAGAACCATAAGTTTTGGTAGTGGACTCACCGATGCCACTTACCGATCCTTGACTGTTATCAATCCTCAATCCAAGGCGCTTAGCACATGTCTCCGATATAAAATTACATGCACTGGCAGAGTCCAATAGGGCTCGAACAGGTTGATAATTACCAAAACCGTCTTTTAATAAAACCTTGGCTGTCGAAAACAAAATAGTATTATTATTTGTCAATGAAGTTAAAACAGTATTATTATTGGCAGGATCAACACTACTATCACTCACCAAAGGAGGTGTAACATCAGGAGTCGATTTATAAAAATGAAGTAACGAGTTGTGAGAATATGAACACACACTACAACGCGAAGGGCTATTACATTGTTTCATTTTGTGTTTATTCGAAAAGCAGCAAACACACAATCCTTTACTTTTTACTAACTTGAATCTACTATTAGGATCCAATTTTAAAAAGGATTCACATTGTTCAATGTTATGTTGAGCGTTACAAAGTTCACAACTTTTACTTGAAACTACTAGTGTTGACTTCGGCCTTTTAGAAGTATTATTACTGACACTATGATTCAAAACGACAGATTTAATATTCACAGATGTCAACTCCAAGGCTCGGAAGTGCTTTTCGATAAATAACAGAAGATCTTTATATTTAGGAATCTTATCAGGTTCAGATTGTTCTAATTGGAATGCTTCGCGTGTCGACTTGTCAAGCTTCGACCATATTAAGTAGAATAGCATAAAGTTTTCATCGGGTAATTTATATTTCTTTAATATCGATAAGTTTTCACTAAAGGTTCGAAAGACACGCTCTAATTCAGTGGCCGATTTATTCTTAATACTTTCACATGATAATAATTTCTCATAATAGACTATTGCTATTTGACGCTCTTTGTTATAATATTTTACTAACGTGTTATATGCATCTATATAGCTTTCATCTGAAAGAGGAAAATTTTTAATTAAATTATAAGCCGAACCTTGAACACTCGACAGGAGGTAGTGCAGCTTTTCAACATTAGATATGTTTCTACGATGAATTAAAGAATCATATAACTGTATAAATGATACCCAATTATCAATATTTCCATCGAAAGGCTTTATACTAATTTTAGGTAACTTTGCAATGGCACTACCACTATCTGTATCCACAGGCGGCTTAGTATCACCCGAATCTACTTGCTTCCTAAGTCTCATCTTAATATCTTTCATTAATGCTTCGAAAGTGGCCGACACGGAAAATTCACTTCGACGAAAATGTGGAGATACTGAATTTACCACTTTTAGCTGAGCGGAATGAAAATGATCAGCAATTTCCTTAAGATCAGTTTCCGAATAACCTATCAAATCAGTTTTTGCCATATATTCCAACCTCATTAAAGCATAATCACGGGCTATTCTGTTGGAATCAACGGTATGATCGCCGGCAGGATCTTCAGTATCACTTTTAGACATCCTTATAGTTAATTAATACACGAAAACTAACGAAAACAAATGTAAACAAACAAATAATTAACTAATTCCTTGCAAAATACAACTTCGAGAATTGTCAAAATCAAATCAACCGAATGTTGACACTTGACATTGACATTCGAATGAATGAACGAAAATATTTACCGGTAAAACCGAAACGAAACTAAGATGGCAACACAACAACCAACCTCAATCAAGTGCATGCAAAACGGAACGCAAATGGCGTCGCGACTCGCGGCAAATCGTTACTTGTCCCTCAACAAAGAAAAGTTTTGCTAACTACCCTACGATAAAATATTAATTGTCGATTTTAAGCAAAATTATCGAAATTACGACAAAAATTATGGCATTTATGCGTTGCCGACGCTGAGACGTAAGATGTTATGTCTCTTGTGCCTGTAATTAAGCTGGTTAACTTGCCCTTCAAAGTATTATTATGAAGAAATGGACAAGTCGGTGGTACCACCCCAGGCGGACTTGCACAATGTCCTACCACTCTGATTTATGATAAAAATACGAAACAAACGACAAAATCGACAAAATGAACGAAAATAAAGGCCGCCTATCACGAAATATGCGGTTCGAAGAGACCAAATGTAGAATTTGCGTACTCCGATAAATTATATCGACAAATTAGTGGACTGTATTATACATATTTTTACACATAATTGTGGGGGAGAAGCAACGATTTGTGCGCTAGAAAAAAGGAATGAATAAAATAGAACTTACAGATGCAGATTCCGCCGACTACCTCCAAACTTACCCAAAGCTTCGTTTACCACTGTTCACCGGCTCACGATCCCCGAATCCCAATGGATAGACTAACAATGGGTGTGAATATAATTTAGAACACGTTACTGCATCTATTTTAACTCTGTTAAATTAATAATTTGAATATAACACTATGATTGAGAGGGGTTACTGTGCGCCTTCCTATTTTACCGGCCGACAACGAACAGAATTATGAACTCAGTGTTGCCATTTCCTAAACTATAAAATCTGCCAGAAAATGACACTAAATGTTACCAGACGAAAACCAAAACTACCAACGAAAGTGAACACTATCCCTGTTCCAAATTTCATCAAAATCGATTCAGTAGTTTAAGCGTGAAAGCGTAACATACAGAGAGACAGACAGAATTACTTTCGCATTTATAATATTAGTATGAATACGTTCACGCCGATTTTCCCTCGAGATAGACAGTGACAACAGCTCACCATTTCACCCTATCCTTACATACTTCATTAGCTATCATTAAGATTATATGACATGATATTAGTACAGTCCCCATCATCAGATTATATCGTAGCAGACAAGGTGACCAAATACTTCTAGACAGTTAAAATGTCAATAAGTTCTATACACTCAATTTTATCAAAAATATTTAAACAAGATTGCTTGACAATAAGTTCTAAACACACAATTAACCAACAATATTTGAACCAAGATGCTTGACAATAAGTTCTAAACACACAATTAACCAAAAATATTTGAACCAAGATGCTTGACTATAAGTTCTAAACACACAATTAACCAAAAATATTTGAACCAAGATCTTGACAATAAGTTCTAAACACACAATTAACCAAAAATATTTGAACCAAGATGCTTGACAATAAGTTCTAAACACACTACAACTAACCAAAAATATCTAAACATTTTCATGTTAAAATCGCAGATTGGGATCTCTAACCTATTATGGTAACATGTACAGCAATAAAATTATTAATCAATTGATTTCTATATCGTTTTCTATCGCAATTGTTTTTGCCCTTTATCTTCCAGTGTCTTTCATTTTATCTACTCCAATGGGACAAAGGCATTCCTATATGCATTTATGTATGTATTAATGTACAACTGTGAATACTCACTAAGTATTTCTTCGAATATCTCCTTCCCTTGTTTAGGCGCGTTCATCAGCTTATATTCTAGACGCGCCCAGTACAACGGCACTTCACAATCGTTCGCCTCCTCCATCCACGCCTGGTTGTTGTTTAGGTTTAGTTGGAGTTTTTATTTAGGACTTCAGTAAAGAAATTTCTTAGAATTATGATGTTAGAGATCAGTTATGAAGATATTGAAGATGAGTTACAATGCTGTAGATGAGTTATGATATTGGTGATGAGTTATAATGCTGTTGATGAGTTATGATATTGGTGATGAGTTATAATGCTGTAGATGAGTTATGATATTGGTGATGAGTTATAATGCTGTAGATGAGTTATGATATTGGTGATGAGTTATACTGCTGTAGATGAGTTATGATATTGGTGATGAGTTATAATGCTGTAGATGAGTTATGATATTGGTGATGAGTTATAATTATAATGCTGTAGATGAGTTATGATATTGGTGATGAGTTATAATGCTGTTGATGAGTTATGATATTGGTGATGAGTTATAATGCTGTAGATGAGTTATGATATTGGTGATGATTTATACTGCTGTAGATGAGTTATGATATTGGAGATGAGTTATACTGCTGTAGATGAGTTATGATATTGGAGATGAGTTATAATGCTGTTGATGAGTTATGATATTGGTGATGAGTTATAATGCTGTAGATGAGTTATGATATTGGTGATGATTTATACTGCTGTAGATGAGTTATGATATTGGAGATGAGTTATACTGCTGTAGATGAGTTATGATATTGGAGATGAGTTATAATGCTGTAGATGAGTTATGATATTGGTGATGAGTTATAATGCTGCAGATGAGTTATGATATTGGAGATGAGTTATAATGCTGTAGATGAGTTATGATATTGGTGATGAGTTATAATGCTGTAGATGAGTTATGATATCGGAGATGAGTTATGATGTTGTAGATGAGTTATGATATTGGAGATGAGTTATACTGCTGTAGATGAGTTATGATATTGGAGATGAGTTATAATGCTGTAGATGAGTTATGATATTGGTGATGAGTTATAATGCTGCAGATGAGTTATGATATTGGAGATGAGTTATAATGCTGTAGATGAGTTATGATATTGGTGATGAGTTATAATGCTGTAGATGAGTTATGATATCGGAGATGAGTTATGATGTTGTAGATGAGTTATAATATTGGAGATGAGTTATAATGCTGTAGATCATTTTACTAATAATGAATTGGTAAGGAAACAGGAACGTAAACAACGAGTTTTCAAAGTGTGGAAATGGACAAGTTACCTCAGCCAATGAATCCCAAGCTAGTCGGAAGGTACGTCGCAGCCTTTCGACTTCGGTCTCATTGTCGAACTTGGTACAGCGGCGAGTGTACTCCAGATAACTGAGCCACAGGCCCTCCGCTTGCTTGTACGTCTCCATACCTTTGGATAGGGCGACCTCGAATATTGACTTCACCTAAAATTTACAGAATATAAATATAAAAATGGTTCTCTTCAACTTTTCAAGTAAATAAAGTTTTTTTTTGTAAATAAATTTCTTAACAAATCTATTAATAATAATTGAATAACCCAATAAGGTATTTTCCACTATCATGGTCATTAATAAGTTAACGGGATATATACCATGTGTTGTTCTGAGTGTCTTATATTTCGGCACTGTCGCAAGCAAATCAGAAATATGCCGTTAACTCTTATGTTTAAAAGTACGTATGTAACTTGAAAAATCTTTTTGCTATTGTTAATCCAATTCTTATGGAAGTTTTAACATTACGATTTATCCCTTATTTATTACCCAAGCAATAACATAAAAAAACGAAAGCGTGTGACGACGGCGACGCGGTGGACAGAATCAAGTACTGCGAATTATACCGTGGAGCACAGCAACAGCTGTGGCGAGTGGACCCTATAACCCGATTCCTGCCGACTTCGCAATGGGTCGCATGGTACATGTCAAACTAGATCGAAATAAGTTCTTTTCTTCAGTGACTTACCCTTCAAAAAGGTTCAGCCTTCGCCACTAACAGCTAGTAAAGTAACTTACATCATCAATGCTCTTATTCTCATCCTCAGCCTGCTGCATCTTGAACGTCCTTCCGTGGAGAGCGGCGCACACGTCTAACGTACCACGGTTATACGGTGGAATAAAACCGAATAAATACAGTGGGTGACACCAAAGGGCACAGCTAGTAAAAAGTAAAATAACTTACGTCATCAAAGCTCTTCTCCTCATGTTCAGCCTGCTGCATCTTGAGCGTCCAGAACGTCGCCTTCCTCGGGCAGCGGCGCACGCACGCGTCCAACGTGCGTGCGTACGTGCGCCGCGAGCATAGTGCGCGCGTATCACGCGCGTACGACACTAGCAGCGCGTACGCACCGGAACTGTTCAGGCATTCTGATGTCGCGCGGTCGTATAGCACCTGTCAGACGAGTTAGACAGATTTAACATATTGTTAAATATCGCACATCGATCCTTCGTTTATTTCTCTAGCCACGGACATTGGCGGAACCCTGGGTGAATATCTGGGCTCAATGCAATTCAGTCGATCTTATTATAAGAGCTGAAGTCGCAATTTTGGTTTATAAAAGACATTTTCATGCTCGCTACATAATAAATATTGACGAAATACAGAATATACTAATTTGTGTTTTTTTGAGGTCCCATGGAGATCTTCGGGGCCCTAAGCAATATCTGAATGTGATTTGAAATCTGAAAGCCAATACATATATCTGGTGATTGATGAACGAGGCATGACGCAGGCGTACCTCTCGGAGTAGGGAGGCTAAATATTCCAAATCAAGAAAAAGAGGGAAGCAACGGAAGTACAAACTTTGGATGCAACCAGGACTAAAGTTTGCCGAAATGATACTAACTAAAAATTGTATGAAACAACTTACCCTGAGTATCCCAGTACTGTCACATTCAGAATACTTTTCTTCTTGAGATAACACCTTCACAGTGTCTATGTATTCCTGGTACACTGTGCATTTCTCCTCTGGGCTTCTACAAAAAAAAGAACATGTACGCCATCAAACACGTTACATAACTCAGCAACTAGTACATTCCATATTTAAATGCAGATAAAACGAAAAATTTCATTGTAAGACTGGCTCAAAGGAGATCTTAGAATTTCTTAGAATTCTGGTGGGTCACAATGCGGAAACATTAAAATAGTTGAACTTACTCTATTGTCAGTAACTTGTCTTCGAATGGTGTGATTTTTTGTAAATAATCCATGGCAGCAAAATGTTTGACTTTAATCTGAAATAAAAACAAAACATTTATTTTATGTCTGAATTGATTTGTGTTTGTATAATGGCAGAAGAGGATGCTTTCGATGTTTGTTTGAACAGAAGCAGATGGCAAGCTATTACCTCTGCCTCCTGCCGAAAGAACGAAGGCGTAAGTATAATTAATTCACATGAGCAAGAAGAAATGTTACTTACATAAATACTTTAAAAAAATTGTTTAACGCTGAGTACAGGGAAAAAATGCTTGACATTGTATAATAATAAATAAATCATATGAGTACCTTATCAAGATATTGGTCCCTATCACTATCGAGGTAACTGAGCGCAAACTCCTCAAGCTGAACCAGCGCCTCGTCGCCCCTCAATAAAGGCCTAGAGAGCATCTCCACAAAACACCACAGAACGCGTTTCTTTTGAGCGTGATACTCCGTGTTCTTCTCTCTGTGGAAAAACGCGAAATTCTCTTCAGTAATTCGTTTATGTGACTGAGTTTTAGTAATATTGTCATAAATTGCTTAAAATGAGTGAACTATAAACACAGACAATACAACCTACTATAAACCAAACAGTAGTAAAGTCCAAAAGTAACAGGTCATGGCTTTCCAAAATATTGAGTCTGTTTAATATGTACTCTAAATATTGATAAAATTTTGATAATTCAATTTATTTTTTGTTTTATAATTTAATCAAATATGGTTACATACGCGTCATGGTTATACTTCATTGCCACCTGGCGTTGTGGTCGTATGACATGGCAGCCCCGCCACGAATATTGGTCAGAGGACTCAATTCTTTTTAAACATCGAGCGCCAGAAGGACAATTTAAATTCAAGTATTTCTTGTGAATGTGAACTTTTGGCGCGAGCGTTTTATTGAGAGCCAAATAAAAGTTGTGGTCACGTTTCGAACCCAGTGCGGTGGTCCATTTGCTAAGCAAGTCTTCATTAATTTTTGACATTTTTTAAGTTCCATTTTAATGGTCTATGACTACACAGAATACATTATTTTTTATTTCAACTTTTACTAGGTACAATCCGAGCCTAAAAACAAAACTAAGTGCGGACAAAAGAGTCCCTATCACATCCTAGGTACAATACGATTTTCGCGAAGTGAACTTTTTATAGAACTAACCAGAACGCTTCGTTTTATTTTTACACTCAATTAGCGCTTTCCTTTTTGAAGCCCAACATATCTACATATAGCCTGCCTTTTGTAAGTACTTCCACAGTATTACTATCTTTAAGCCTACTAGTAGTTCTACTTCTTAACGCAGCGAAACTCAGCCAAGGGTCATGGTTGTCACAACAAAAGGTACCTTAATTTTGGCGTGCCTATGGTCACCTTCCTACCATATCAATGCATTGCTATCTAAATGGAAAGGGTTTGCAAATATCTGCTTTAAAATCGAGATGCGAGATTTTGCCCGAACAAACATAGTTACATTATAATAAATACATTGCTAGTTAAAGCTTATAAAAAAAAATCCGACAAATTGAGAACCTTCCTCCTTTTTGCAGTGGGTTAAAGAGGTTTTGACGCCAACGAACTGTAAGAAATAATAAGACTGTGGTACTACTGACCTCTCAGTCTCCCCCATAGTCTCCCTCATAGACTCCAGTTCAGTCTTCTCAAGTTCAAGCTTCGCATTCCAGAAAATCTTGCCAGACAGAGGGTCGGGGCCAGCCCGGTGTAAAACTTCCTCAAAGTGATCCCTTGCAAACTTTACGTCGCTCGCTCCTATCAACCAGGAACACCACTCGCTCAGGATTGGGATTGCTGTGAAATAACAATATTTAGATAAAGTACTACTTAAAAAACTATAGATAGTCCAGACTTATATTATAAATGCGAAAGTAACTCTGTCTGTCTGTTACGCTTTCAAGCCACTGAACCGATTTTGATGAAATTTGGTGTAGGGGTAGATTGGACCTTCAGAAAGGACATATGCTATGTTTGGTAGCGACAGCCGTCATCCACGCGGGTGGAGGCAGGGGCAACCGCTAATATGTTTTTTTTTATACCACTTAGGTGGCAGACCTGATGGAAAATGGTTACCGTGGCCTATTTACGTATGAGAGACCCGCATTAGCATTTACTTTATCCAATCTAAATCGATGTATAATATTAATCTAGTAACAGTAGTAACTTTAAAAATTTCCAAACTTGACACTTTCAGCTAGAGTCCAGGAATCAGCAGGTGTATCACCAATTAGCAGGTGGGGCAGCCCAGGCCCAATACCCTTTCATCCAATATGTACGCAGAGTTCATCTAAAAGTAGTTTTCAATGATATTTGGAACCGTGGTAGTGGATGAAATAGCCCACACAAAACGTACATTAGCTCCCTAATTGCCGAAGTCTCCATTGAAAATAATAATAATACTGAATGAAAGATTTGAGAGCAGGTATGATACTCACAGTAACAGTCAAGCGTTGCCTGCTCAAACAGTTCAGACATTTGCTTGCGAGATGCTTCGGTATGCGCCAGCGTCTCCTCAGCTTGCAGTCGCATTAACCAGTGCTCTGCACGCAGTGGCGACATCTGTTGCAAACGGTCGAACGCCGCACGCCAGCGTTCTAACTCTGATAAACCCCTGAGAACAAAAAATTGATGATCCTTATGTGAGTTTGTAAGCAATGCATGAAACTAATATAAAAGATTGTGAAAGATATTTGGATGTTTGTTATTCAATTCAAAGTTCAAGCTCTAAGGGTAAATCCCCACTGAAAGAGCAGCGGCTTGCAGTGGCTTTTGATGTAAAAATTTACAAACCATTTTGAATCTTATCTACGCGAGACAAAGATCATAGTCATTTGAAGTTGAAGGACGTCCCTACAACCTACAACCGCGCGCTCCTGCTCACGTTCATTTCTAGTACAAAAGTCGGGCCGCCGCCGACCGCTGCTATTTCAAAGGGGCTGACCGGATTGGGCTGGATTTTGATATATGGATAGATTATAATCGAGAATAACACATAGGCCACCTTTTATCCCCAGAATATGGCAGAACCCATGAGCACGGGTTAAGGGAATGGGATAAAGATTCCACGAAGATGGACCAGCGGGCTATTGCTGGTCATAGAATAATAGAAAGGACTAAGGTCAGCTATTTGCTTTGGGGTTATCTATCTGCCCCATGGTGCTAACATCCATAACATTTTAGAGTAGCTGTAGTTGTACGAACCCTCTAGATAAGTGGCAATTCGTTGGCTGGCGTTTGATGTTATAGAATCACAAATGTATGGGATTTGACATTTATGACAAACATTAAAGCATGTCAAATGTATCAAATCCCATACATTCGTCATTCTATTCCATCAAACGCCAGCCAACTAATAACCACTTGTCTAGAGGGGCTGGTGATGAATTAAGCAATTAGTTAATATGATTTTTTCGACTTTATTATGTTTAGTTCAGCTTTTTAGGAAAACTTGTCATTATTAACCACAAATTTGTTACAGGGAGGAAACATTATAACTCAAAACAAATCAACTCAACATACCATAACACTTGAATTAATTCAATATGCTGGTCATAATTGTAGGGATCTTCGGCAACCCTCTGCTCCAGTTCAGCGGCTTTCTTCTCAAGTACCTCCAGATCATCATCATCGTCTTCATCCTGTTTATATAATAGTAATAATAATTCATTTTAGAAATAGTATAGAGGACATTCATGCAAATATTATCATAAATTTTCTATAGATATGCTAGAGCTAGGTGTTCAGTAAGTTAAATGCAGCAATGTATTATAAAACAGCAATAAAAGATAAATCAAATTAGATATCCAAAATAAAAATCTATAATAGTAGAAACCAGTATATTATTATTATATCAATATCTTTATCTAGATCTGAACTTATATATCCATAACATCTCTGCTTTAAACTAATAACTCGCAAATGTGGACTGAGTAATCTTTTCAAGAAAATTGCAGAGGATTAGGTAAAACTTCAAAAGTTAGTGATTTTTAATAAGGTTGATCATTCAGCTTAATGGTAAAAAGGCCTTAGTTCCTTTTAGTCATAAATGTCATGGAAATGGCACTTTAACAGAAAGAAAAAAATGTTGTGATTCATAATTTTTTTTTCCTTATTTTCCTTCATGTTGCATGTAAATATTTGCATAGGTACCTTGAAGACGTTACAGTACAGCTCACCTATGCATAAATAATGTATCTTTTACCATCCCAATCCTTTGTACTAATAAAATTATTTGATTTCATTACAAAAGAGTTATAAGAAACTAGACTAGTGTCAATAAATGCACCATATTTATTTATCTATTTACAAATATGTTTACTTAATCTAATTAGAATGTTTTGTCTGAGTAGCGTATGAAGTAAATAGTTCATTTTAAGGTTTATTTATTGTTTAAAAACTACAAAAGCTTTTAGAAAGGCTTTGTTCTTATTAACTTTTAAATTTTAAACTTCCCAATGAAATTAGATTCCAAATTCGTGGTGAGTTTGTGGTTTTTTGTACCAGAAGTATATACAACTGGAATGAATAACTAATCTTGTATAGTTGACTATCACAAACACACAAATCCACATGCAAATGATGGTCACCAAATAACTTAGAAACATGCTGCAGCTTTATCAGTACACATATAGGACAATACTCCCATCTTTTTACATCCAATTACCATTTACTGGTGTTAAGTACAAAGGTGTAGCTGAACATTGATGTAAACACTTTATATTCATTGATTCAAGAACAAAAGCAGTGATTTATTTATACAATAACTACAAGGATCGGTCAATGCGCCTGCATTCACCTTGTAAACATTACAAAAATACAGAGTTCATTGATTTTATTTTGAACGCATCCAAAACATACGTATACCTGCAATTATTGTGATAACTAAATTAATCGCTAGGAACCACATTCTAATTAGATTATCCTTTTGACAACACAATAAAGTAGTAATAAAATGTTTTCAACAATTATTTAGCTGTTTCGAAAGAGAAATATCAGCAATGTGCCAAATTTTATGTAGTGCAGGCATACATCAGAATCATCGGAATCCTGTTCAGGGTCGTCCTCTTCGACTACAACTTCTATCTCGTTTTCCTCTTCGGAATCATTTCTCACTTCGTCTTCCACAACAGCCATTATTCACTACAAAACTATAAACACTTTAGCGTTTTTAGTACGCCTGCTGTTTGATAACAAAATTCGCAAACGATTATGGCCGACGAGGAAACGAAAGTAGTTGTCAGAATGTCAGATTTAGTGATGTGACATTGTGACATATATGGAGCGAAGCGAGTAAAAGAAAAACCTCGGACAAATTACAATTTAGTATGTGGGTTACTTTGGCTAATGGTAAATAAAAAAATATGAGAAAATAAATTCTAGTAAATGTTGTAGTGTACTGTAAATCGTCACTGTGACAAAATGCTGCTCCGCAAGTTCAGTAACTTCTACTTATAAGAAAAAGATAGCAGGGTTTTGTATTGATTATACTTAGGGAAATAAAAATAAAATAAATAAAATATGATGCTCAATACTTAATCGGTACTTTTGAGTATAATCTACGGTATAATCAAAAAGTCTGAAGAACACAGCACAGAAAATTTTGGGACAGAAAGTTAGCATTGGGTGTTCAAAGAATGTTGGTAACTGGATATACTGATATTTCCTCTAGCTAATCTCTATTACTTTCGTTGAGAGTCGGTTCATTGTTTCTGTGATGATAGGGCCGACTGCCTAACCACTGAGCTGTGACGCTTAACAGGTTAATTCCCACTGAAAGAGCAGCGTCCTAATATAAATAAAGTATTACAAATCATTTGAACCTTGTTTGACACAAAAACTATACTTCTAGTACAAAACTCTGGCCGTCGCCGTCGCCGGCCGCTGCTCTTTCAGTGGGGATTGACCCTTAGAGTTTTGAGTCGAGCCATATTATCTCCGGCTATTCGCTTACATACACTATAGAGTAGGTTATAGGGTACGCCGAGCACCATCAACGCGGCAAACGCTATCTAACTCTCATAACGGATGTTTCAAAGCATAAGAAAGGAGTTGAGATACTAAATTTCACGACTTAGTAACTTTGTACTTTGGAGTCCGAGGTAATCTTTCTCTTGATTGAGCTTTGTTATGCACTACGGAAGCAACAGCCCCATGATATCTCATCCTCCAAGAGGGCTTGCGGCAGGCTTCCAGTCATCAGCGGATGAGCCGTAAGATTATCTTGACGTTAATGGGGCCCATACACCCACTCTGCGAGCGACTACCTGAATAAACATTCGCCGGTTCAGAAATGAAATTCCAGAACGTCATGCACGGCCGGCAGAAAGTACGCGGTATTTATAAGCAAGAAATAAAACCACAGATGTGAAGTAAGATCATTTATATTTATTATAAAAATATGATTACATACATTTTTTTACATACAACTATATGAGTAACTAGGAGCTAATTTGCAATCAAATAATTGAGTTACGTTATTTATCTTTTATGACTTTCTATTTAGAAACTTTGGCACCGATTTTATTGTTAGCGAAACAAAAATTTTAAATTCATATCTTCAATTATTTGACAGTAATTACTCAATATTATAGTACAAAATAAATGCACCAATGTGGGAATACATTCTAATATATGAGATACTAATTAAGTACCTACTAAAGTTAGAATTTGGTAATTTAACTAATCACAATGTCCAATTTGCATTTCAGCCTTCTGCTCAATACAATCATTTCAATAATATCTTAAACATAATAATATATTCTCATGCATATTTATCTAATAGGATACTAACAATAAATGGTAAATCGATAATACAAAAAAAAATGGAATACTCAAAATAATATCAGTCATAGGTTAAAATACTTTTGTCATGAGTGAGAAATGCTATGACAAGTCATGCATGAAAAAGAAATAAGGATGTAAATTCTTATCCTCCTTTTATAAAATAAAAGTAAACTTTAGTCGACTTATTTAGATAAATGACGGTGGATGTCAGTAAGCGCTAAAATCGTAACATGCATTCAGAATTGTTTTCATTAATATCTATTAAAATCAGTACATATATTTTAGGTTAGGTACCTACCTATTATTATTTTTCGTTCAAGAAACAAATATTGTCAATTTTAGCGCCTGAAAATGGCATGAATTTCGTAAATGGATTCCATCATAATGGCATTCAATAAATTTCTATGCACTCTAAATTGGAAACTCCCTAAATTCATATTTTTAGTAAGAAATGGCACAGAGTAGCAATAAATGCAATTCAGATCAATAATGAGGCCACTATTCAACAACCTACAATTATAATAATATTCGAATTCACAGAGCAAGTAACTCTACTCTTATATAATCTATGACCTAGTTTTATAGAATTTTAGAAAGTGTAATGTGAACATGTTCAAAAACCGTTATTTGTAAGAGCTGTAACTAAATTTAGGCCCAGTTTGATAACAAGCATCTTCTGTCTCTTTCATTATTTTATAGTTCTGGTTCTGCCTATACAAATATTTTATGGAATAAACATGAAAACCCTTCACTATTGTCATTATGTTTCAATATTACTACTATTTGCAATGAATTCTATATTCACTACTATACATGCTGTATAGAATAAAAAGTTAGTTACTTGAACGCAATAAATTATGATCTGCAAACCAGCCACTTTTTGTAGCTTTTTTGCTAATGTGAACGTACGCCGCGGCTCTGGAGGGGATGGTATTCGCGCACGAAAAAAAAATTGGCATGTTCTTTGCATCCCGTACTTGCTCGCCTCACCCACCTCCAAACTGCGACACAATTTTTATTCTAATCAGCTAATACAGATGTGGAATGGAATGGAAGTCATTGACTAGGGAGCGTATTCAAAAACGATCCTTGGTCCTGAATCTCGATTTATAACTAGATAGATTGTATTCTACATGACAATTCTAATGTCACTGTGAAAATTGATTCACAAATGAGCGTTGTTATGCAATACGGGCGTTTGTTGTCTTTGTAGTTAAATTCCGTCATGAAATACTGAGTTTCAAATACAATTAACAAAGATATATTAGTAATGTTAGATATGGAATAATATTGTTCATAACGATACATACTTCATGTCTACAACCAATCTGTGCCGGAATCGCGACATAACGTTTTTCCAAACAGCTTGTCTGGTAGTACATTTTAACAGTCATTGTACAGGAATGGTCTATTCAAAGAAATGTGTGGACTTGTTGCTAATTTCATTATTTTGTAATACAAATGTATGTAGAAACACATGGTCTATCTGTAGGTATGAATAACAGTTTTACACCATTATATAAAACTTTAAAACATAAGTTAGTGTTACACATTGAATAAGACACTTTTACTTGTCCACAGTCTTATTCAATATGTGTAGAAGTTCCACCCAGTGCCATCGAACGATAGTATAAACATAGATTAGCGTTATTATTAGCTACAGATAGATAGATGAATGTTTTTTTACAACGATAATATTCATTGTATAATACATTCAGTAATTTGTCCATATATTAATGGCTTGTTTCTGAATTGAGAAAGTGAAGTTCTCTTTCTTCACCACAATTTCTCTAATGAGAGTTCTTTTTTTATGAGAATGCCTGAATTGAAAAATTTGAATCTCGAAGCAGGTTTTGCAATTTTTCAATTCAGAAATGAGCCATCAGAGTATAGATAAAGGTGACTACTAGGTAGATTGAATAATCTGATTGATGTAAATATTGCATTTCAATTAATTTCATTACTTATTACTATAGAGAGATAAAATATTTCTATTGTCTAAGATATGGTTTGCCTATAACACTATCGCCCTATTAATATGAGAGGCAAATGATATACGTTTAAGAAAATAATACTTATCTGTAATGTTCATAAAGATACATAGCCTCAAATGCACACATAAGGGAACTAATAATTGAGATCGACTAAAGCTGGTTTCACCAGTGAAAATACGTTTATCTAAAAAGCGTTTACTACGTTTTGCCCACGTTTTAAAAACGCATTTATATTCATTTTTGAAATTCAGCCAAAATGATGAATGACTTTAACCTCAACTTTTAATACACATCATCACGAATACGATAATATCGTCTCTTTAAATCACAAATTTCTTCAATTACCTACGTACAGGAAATTAACGTGAAGATCAAATACAATCCCGGGTCCTCAAGCGAAATGTAAAAGCATCTAATGAGGCCATCAGACTTAGGAGCCATCATATAGCATTATTGGTATTCCTCATTCCGAGACTTCTTCTTTAGATTACTATCAGGTGAGATATATTAAAGTGTCCTACATCCAAAAAAACTAGCTGTACACCAACTTTTTTTTATAATCGTTTCACAAATGACGGAGACATCGATAAACATACATTGACATGAATTCTTGCTTTACATCGAATCATAACATACCACTGACACTGCAAAAAATGCCATTCAATTGTAGACTTTATAAGTATGGACTTAAAGTCCAAAATTAAATGAAATAGTTATTTGTTATACAAAAGTGCAAAGTTCTTTCATACCGCGTGCTTAATTTTGATGGCCGAGCAAGCGACGACAAAAATTAGAACCCTGAGCGTTAGCGAGGGAATCAAAAGAGCATGAGGTGAAAAATCTTTGCACTCGAGTGCAACACGTAAATTTTCATCCCACCTCAGCGAGGAAATGACTAAATTGGTGGATCCGAATCTGAGTTTTTAACAAATTTAATAGTGTGTAGTTTTTAACAGAGTTTAGTATTCTGCAGTCATTGTCGGGTATGTATGAGTATGAACATTACAGCGCGTACGACGGTAACATCCTAATTAGACGTGACGCAGTAAGGGATGACACGTAGTATCGAGTTGACGACGTCGCATGAGCCCGGCAGCTGGACAGCCGTACCAATGTCCAACTATACAACAAACGTTCGATTAATAATACTTACCCTTAAAGTATTTACGTATATAGAAGCCAGAGTGGGTTTTTTGGGGCTCCATTGTGGAACCGTCGAGGCCCAAAGCACCTTCAACGGCAGACCTACTGGTAGACGGATGAGACTATGACGCAGGCTTTCCTCTAGGGGTTGAAAAGTCAGACAGTTGTTGGTTCTATAAAAACTGAACTTTGAGGCGAAAGCCTCGGGTGCAACTGGGAAGAACTACAAGATGATGCCTGATGATATTGAAACCAGAGTATCAACCCCTTGTTTTGGTCACAAGATAGATCTTCTGCTCTTTCATTGGTTAAAGAGACTCGAGATACCCCACACGGAAGCTGCGGGACTCAATCTTCTTCTTCATCCCGGCATTAATCCCAGTTGCATCCGAAGCTTTTTCAACTTGGAGTCTGGGGTCCGCTTTTACCAGTGTAACTGCGGATTTATTTGAACTTCGACATTTTCCGTGAAGTGACTACCATCTGACCTACACAAGTCAAAGGCGATATCGAAACATTGCAGTTAGACCAGTTGTTGGATTTTTTAAGGCTCCATTACCCGTGACGACTGCCATAGATGTTCGAATGGCAACCGGGACTCAATATGTTTTACTAATTAAACAAAAATAGAAGGATGCTCATTGTTTGTACTTAAAAACCTTCAGTTTGCCTTGTGAAAACCATTGACTACTATAGCACAGAAAATAATTGAGAGGAATATAAACACCCACATTTCACCATGCAATCAGTAAACAGGTCAATAAAAGATTGGCATTCATTTACTAAATGCAAAAAAAGCTTTATAATTCCATATAAGTATATAAAATTACAAAGTTACATTTGCAGTTGGCAGTATGACAGCAGTTCAATTGGTAACCTGTTTTAAGTGTTCATGGTACGGGCCCAGATGTAGCCAGGCCAGGTCAGGCTTGCAGGTGAGGCTGGCAGGTGAGGTTGGGCTTGTAAGACCTCAGTGGGGCCCCATAGAACCCTTCTATGTCAAAGAGTGAGACGGCTATACCTGTGCGGTGCGCGTGCACTATGCGGTTGTAGTGGTGCTTGCGGCCTGCATTTGCATCTGGCGTTGCATTTGTTCCAGCATCTCTTGCATCCGACGAAGTTCTGCTTCCTAGAATACATATAAATTGGATTTTTTGTGGTTATTCTGTGGAGGACCATCACTTCTACTCAGCGTCATCTCTTAATCAAATTTGTCGATCATGCTATACCACGTACTATTATAAATGGGTAAGTCTGTGTGTGTCTGTTAGTCCGTCTTTCACGCCTAAACCACTGAAGCGATTTTCATGAAATTTGGTATAGGGGTAGATTAGACCTTGAGAAAGGACATAGGCTATGTTTGGTCGCGATAACCGACATCCACGCGGGCTGAGCCGCGGGCAAAAGCTAGTTAGGTATAAAAACACACTGACCTTTTCGCGGAGTGCACGTTCACGATCGGTAGAATCTTCAGATCCATTTGTCAGCCCATTGGAATCGGCCTCACTCAATCCGCTCTCAGTAGACCTGAGAAATGTAGACACGTACAGACTTTCAGCGTCAGAACGGTCTTGACTATAAACACGGTCTCAAAATGATTTTAGTACTAAAGCATTAAGAGTAAATCCCACTGTTTTATTGATTTCAATAGGGTATTTGACTGACTAGTCAAATTAGTTACTTTTTATTAAACGTCAAAACGGAAAGTTATAAGGAAAATTGTATGAAAAAAATTATTGTGACGTCATAATATTTAATAGTCAAATCATTTACTATTAAAGGTTGGGTGGATGATTAAAAATAAATAACAACCATAAAATAAGAACTGACTCAACTGATTTTCCCCTTTTACCATTCTTAATTTAATAAGTTTAGCTAATTTATTTATTTTATCTACAGGAAAATACCCAATTGTGTTATTGTCTGAACTAAAGGTATGTACCAAATATCTGACTAATTAGTCAACAGGAAGAAGGGGAGGAGGGAGGGGGGGGGGGGGGGGGCATTAATATCATTTAGAGTAGATCAATCTGGTGTTAACTATACAATTATATAGGGACATAGGGGAAGCAGATTCCAGGAAATATTGACTGATATACATAGGAGGTATGACGCGGGGGTATTTCCGTCTAATTGAACATTATTATACGATACAGAATACCGCGGCCATAATAATCTCGTGTTGTGTTCCCGGCAGTGAGAAGGGTATTCAGAGCTCATTAGGAGAGTTTTAGTGCTGTCAGTGGGAAGAACAAAGGCTATTCCTGCTTTGTCTTCTACACTGGCGGCACAGAAACTCCGTGTTTACAGGGTCGGCAACACGCGTGTGACTCCCCTGTTGTTGCACAGGTCCATAGGTCACGGTAACCACTTTCCATCAGGTAGACCGTGTGCTTACCTGCCACCTCAGTGGTATAAAAAATACTTCACTATAGTTTACCGATAATGTGCTTGATAACGTGCGAGATTGATTACATATAATCATGCAATAAAATAATATAATGGAACTATAGCCACGATAATAATAATCAAAATTTTCCTGTTTTGTGTTAGAAAAACAGGAGATACTACTGAATAGAATATAATACAGTAAAAAAAGTTTATACATAACTATTTTATTTATTATTATATGAAGGGGTAGGTAGAGGTGTATTAGCACCCACATTTCGCCACTATGATTTTCGGTTCCACGTACCTATTACGAGGAAACGCGGGCGAGCTTATTGCCATCAAGTGGGTACTTACATGGGTTTTTTTTTTACGTGCGGGAAATCCCCACGGATACCCCACCCCTCCGGAGCCGGAGGGGGAGGTTATGCCGGACTCGATTCGACTAAACGTCGTAGTGCTAGGCCGAAGGTGAGGTTGTCTCGCGACATATCCCTCGCACCCCGGCTGACCCAGGGCCATTCCTCTCGGTCTGGCCCTCCTCGAGCACTTAGTCATGGGTTATATGTTTGCTGTCGGATGGAGCAGCCCTCCCTTAGTCGCCTGCTACAACACCCACAGGAAAAGTTTGGTTGGACTTTATTCTATTCTACTGGAAACCAACAAGTATAAATTACATATAATAATATTTACTCACGTGTGTCGTTTCGGCACCTGTCCGCTGCGCGCGAGACGCTCAGAGCGATAGTTTTCGTAGTGAACCTCTTGAGTCACCTCTTGTAAATCTTGCATGTGAGTTCTGAAAAAAAATATTACCAATAAGGTAGATGTTTAACTTGATTGCAGTACATTCTTATTCTTACAACAACGCGAATTGACGTAACAAACATTGTTCATAATACTTCTTGAAAGAATGCTGGGCACGCGTCGTTTTGTCGTCATTATTAATTCTCTGCTCAGGGCGAGGTCGAACTTCAAGAAATCGTTAAATGTCTCAAACATGTTCGTTGTATGACATATCGAAATCAAAAGTCTTAAATAAAACAAATGATTTCAACAATAAGACTTTCATGATACTGTCAAAAGTTTACACAAATATCACTAATTGAATTATAACCAATTTTTTCCGGATTCTAAAGCAATTTATTTGGTATTATTTTATTATTCAAACTCAGCTTGACAAAACAGCAAATGAATCGCAATAAAATCCGTTAAAAATTGTTTTTATTTCTATTAACAAGATAGACTACCATTCTATCCCAAAGTTAATTTGTCAATATAAATTCCTTAAAGGAGGCTGAGAAGGCTTACTACTAACAGCATGTTAAAATATACTTACATGAGCATTGTCCTTAGTTTAATAAAGTCGCAATGGTCGGGGTTCTCCACTTCGACCACGCCCCAGGGGTATAGTCTACCGCGGACCCTTCGACCGCGTACTTCCAATTGCTGGCCCGCACCGCAGACCGCGAATGGGACTGCTTCTTTCAGTTGACGCACCTACGATTATTTTATAAATGGATATTTATTAAATATATTATATTATATTTATTAAATGGATTTTTTTATTAACACTTCCTATGTTCGGTGGCTCTTTCCTTTGCCACACGATTTGGACCTGGAATTCCTTACCAGCTCACGTGTTCCCTTCTTTCTACAGTCCCTGGTCCTTCAAGCGGGGCGTGAAAAAGCATTTTTTATACCACTTAGGTGGCAGTCAAGCACACGGCCCACCTGATGAAAAGTGGTTACCATGGCCTATGGACGTATGCAACACCAGGGGCGTTACACTCGCGCTGCCGACCCTGAAGAAACCTTCTAATGCCCTTCTTGAAAAACCCCATAATGTAGTCGCTTGGGAAAACCACAGCAGGAAGTTCATTCTACAACCTGAGCGTGCGTGGGATGAAGTTCCTTTCAAATCGTACGGTGCGCACCGTTTCCGGTCGCAATGAGTGAGGATGAATTCCCTGCCTATGGCAAGTGGTGCAATGACAGAATGTTGCTGTGGGCATCATGTCAAACAGTTCATCTGAGCACAGGCCATTGTATAGGCGGTAGAACACACACAGAGAGGCAAAGTCCCTCCTGAGGCTGAGCGGTTCCACATCGCCTTCGAACACGGGATTGTCGACGAGCCTCAACGCCCGTCTTTGCACCGAATCGAAGGGGTCAAGTTGGTATCTAGGTGCTCCGGCAAAAAGGTGACAACAGTACTCCATATGGGGCCGAACCTGTGCCTTATAAAGAAGGAGTAGTTGCCCCGCGGTGAAGTACTGCTTCGCCCTGTTAAGCACTCCCAGTTTCTTAAATGCCAGTTTGGCCAGTGGCCTTGTCTTCTAAATGACTACGGTACTGGACATCACTTAAGATGTCGACACCCAGGATCCCGATACTCGAGGAGGAGATGGTAAGCGGTGTGCCCAGAAACTGCGGCGCTACAATAAATGGGGTTTTCTTAGCGGTGAATGCACATACTTGTGTCTTAGTGGGGTTGAATTGAACTAGGTTTAGTCTACCCCAATAGAATACTCCCGAGAGAGTAGTCTCGATTTCGGACACAAGTTGTTAGCGGCTCTCCTCCACCTCGGACTGAGGGATGTTTACACGTCCCGTGTAACATGCGTCTCCAGTACTGTCGTCCGCATAACAATGAATGGAGTCGTCCGACAGCATGTAATTGACATGCAGCAGAAACAGGGTCGAGGACAACACGGAACCTTGCGGCCGACTGACGAAGCCAAGAACAGATTTTAATGAAATTTGGTATAGGAGTATCTACCCTTGGGAAAGGACAAGGTTAAGTTTGATCGTCATAACCGACATTCACGCGGACAGAGCCGCTGGTAACAGCTAGGATCAGGTTCGTAGATATTTCCATACACTGAAATACTACTACAGTGGAGGCTTGATTAACCCGACTAATATTGTAGTCGTGAGTTATTGGTGTATGGAGTTCTACCAAGATATTCTGTGCCCCGAGCACGAATAATATTCGAATTCGTAACGTAAACGTATGGAGAGAACGAAGCATTGCGATTGGCCGCCTGCCTACCGTGAGCCAATCGAACCCGACTATAAAGGTGATTTTCCACCAGAGAGACGAGACGAGGCGAGGCGAGGAGAGAATTGAAATTTGTATGGCAAATTTTCAATCCTTTCCCAGCGTATCTTTGGTGGAAACAGTGTGGATTTACGAGAATATGCGAGGCGTGAATTGAAATATTTGTTTGTGCAAAAATTAACCGTATTGGTTCCGATATAGAGTATAAATTACTTTCAAGTTAATTTTCCACCAGAGTGGCTAGGCGAGGCGAGGAGAGAATTGAAATTTGTATAACAAATTTTCAATCCTCTCGCGATGGCAATTTTTAGTGGAAAAGGGTCAGTGCGATTTTAATTCGCTTCTCGCCTCGTCTCGTCTCGCCCCTCTGGTGGAAAATAAACTTTATTGTAGGCGTGAGTTATTAGTGTATGGAGTTCTACTAAGATATTCTGTGCCCCGAGCACGAATAATATTCGAATTCGTAACGTAAACGTATGGAGAGAACGAAGCATTGCGATTGGCCGCCTGCCTACCGTGAGCCAATCGAACCCGACTATAAAGGTGATTTTCCACCAGAGAGACGAGACGAGGCGAGGCGAGGAGAGAATTGAAATTTGTATGGCAAATTTTCAATCCTTTCCCAGCGTATCTTTGGTGGAAACAGTGTGGATTTACGAGAATATGCGAGGCGTGAATTGAAATATTTGTTTGTGCAAAAATTAACCGTATTGGTTCCGATATAGAGTATAAATTACTTTCAAGTTGATTTTCCACCAGAGTGGCTAGGCGAGGCGAGGAGAGAATTGAAATTTGTATAACAAATTTTCAATCCTCTCGCGATGGCAATTTTTAGTGGAAAAGGGTCAGTGCGATTTTAATTCGCTTCTCGCCTCGTCTCGTCTCGCCCCTCTGGTGGAAAATAACCTTTATTGCAGGCGTGAGTTATTGGTGTATGGAGTTCTACTAAGATATTCTGTGCCCCGAGCACGAATAATATTCGAATTCGTAACGTAAACGTATGAGAGAACGAAGCATTGCGATTGGCCGCCTGCCTACCAATCGCAATGTTCCATGCGATTGGCCGCCTGCCTACCAATCGCAATGCTCCATAGCTGATGAGAACGTGAGACGCGGAGTACTCTTTTAAGTAACTAACCTGTTCCTTGTAATCTTCATCTTCGTCGCTGTCACAATCCGGGAGCGGATAAATCTTGATACCTTCGCGCTGAATTTCTTCCATGACCTACGGAATAAATAATATTTATGTAACAATTTTGATTATGATATTATCGGAAGTTAATAGATTCTATCGCGATTTATTTGGTATTATGTTATCATTCACAGCGAACCCGATATTTCGGTTGCTTTTAAGCAGCAGTTATTCATTAAATCCTACAAGTCATATGGTTTGATGTTTAAGTAAATATTACCAGCTCGCTGGTAGGTATACTTGCCGATCAACGAACGATTCTAGTACAGAGTTAGTTCTAGCACCGTCAGGGCCGTCTTAACCGGGGGTTCAAGGGTGCGGCCGCACCCGGGCGCGTAGCCCGAGGGGGCGCAGGCCGAGCTCTAAACATTTCGATATTTCCTAATTTAACCTTTAACTCATAAGTACAATATTAACGCCATGCCCCCGTTACGTACACTTACGTCAATTAAACCCCTACATGCATAAAAATATAGGCATCAACCAATATTAAAATTTAACATTGTACCTATTATTGTCACCTTTGCCTTTCGGCACGTGTCATACCGCTCACGATATGCAAGGTAAAATAGCTCTTATATTGATACACACATAACAATTAAATTAATTTAACACGCACGCGGCAATATCTCCATTCCAAAGAGGCCCTTTGACCTAGCCGCCTGGCGGCCGCACTTTTAGCGAGATGGCCTCTATAATTAGGCAGTTAGGGTATACATTGTAATGTAAGTTCGCGATGCGGCTCTGAGTGTCGGTTATTCTTGTTGTTGTAGTTGAATCTTATTGCATGAAAATTAAAGTTTGATTTTGTTTAATGCTGTGAAACGTTAGAGAAATATTAAATCCATTTCTTTTCCTTAATTTTTGAATTTTATTTTTTCATTTTAGGTATATTTATTGTAGATTACAGATCTTAGAGAAAAATAAATGAAACATCAAAAATTTATTGCGTTTTTTGAAGTGAAAACTTCTTTAGCGGCGTTGGATGGGTGTAAAATGTTAAGGAAGCGTCAGGATTAGTTGACCTTTGAACCATAACCGGCGACTGACGTCATACAAGATTAGGTACAGACTAGAGATGGGCCGAGTACTCGGTTGCTACTCGGTACTCGGCGTACTCGGCGGGTTTTTTGATACTCGTACTCGGCCGAATAACTCGGTTTTAATGCCGAGTATACTCGGTTTAGGTAAAGCAATATATTAGGGGTTAAAGTATGAAATTGCCGATTTGTACTGACAAATTGAAATTCGTTTTTTTTTTTTAATTTAACGTATTTATTTAATCAAAATAATTACCATTATTATCTATACATTGCTGCCATCTAGTAGGAAGGTCATTTATGCCTTTCCGATAAAACTCTGGTGATCTAGATTCGACAAACTGTGTGAAAGCATTTTGTACTGCCTCCTGAGAAGAAAACTTTTTATCACATAGAAAATTGTCCAAACCACGAAAAAAATGGTAGTCTGTTGGAGCAAGGTCTGGCGAATACGGAGGGTGACGGATAGTTTCTAATTGCAGTTCCTGTAGAGTTAAAACGGTTTCTCGTGCTGTATGAGGTCTCGCGTTATCATGGAGCAATAATGGTGAAGATCGATTCATGAGTCGGGGCTGTTTCACTGCTAGTTTTGCTATCATTGTTCGGAGTTCGGCACAGTAGACATCTGCCGTTATTGCTTGACCAGATCGTAGAAAGCTATAGTGAATAACACCATGCTGAGACCACCAAACAGTTACCATTACCTTTTTATTGGTAAGCTTTGCTTTAGGACACTGTTGTGGCGTTTCACCTGGGGTCAGCCATTGCATTTTTCGCTTACGGTTATCGTAAAGAATCCACTTTTCATCACATGTCACAATTCGATCCAATATTCCTTCATTTCTGTATCGATTCAACAAGGCAACACAAGTTTCAACACGCATTTCTTTCTGCAGATCAGTCAAATCATGAGGTACCCATTTTTCACATTTTTTTATTTTATTGATTTGACGCAAATGAGTCAATATTGTTGGTAAGGTATCGTTAAACCATGCAGCTAATTCCTGGGTAGTTTGGCTCGGATCGGCTTCCACCATGTCTTTCAATTCATTGTTATTCACCTGTGTAGACGGCCTTCCTCGTGGTTCGTTCTTCAAATCAAAGTTTCCATCACGAAAGCGTTTAAACCAAAATCGCACGGTGCGTTCATTAGCAGTCCCCTCTCCAAACGCAACATCGCAACAACGCAGAAACGAGCGATACGAGCAATCTATAGCCTCAGACCCCGTGACTCGCTGAGAGAACTATTTAAAGAAATTAATATTTTAACAGTTGCTTGCCAATACATTTACGATAATGTTTTATATGTACGCAAGAACCTAGATCTTTTCAAAAAAAAACTCTGACGTTCACAATTATAATACGAGGAATAAAAATAAACTTGTAGTGCCAAAACTCAGACTTCAAAAGGTTGCTAATTCATTTGTAGGTAACAATATTAAAATGTTTAATAAAATTCCTCAAGAGTTGGTTGACATGCCACTAAATAAGTTTAAAATCGAAGTAAAAAAGACTTTAATGAAAAAAGGATATTACAAAGTAAACGAATACCTTAATGATAAAAATGCATGGTCATCCTAATCTCTTTGCTTGCTCGCACAATATAAACCTATGAAAAAAAAAAAACAAATTGTTTTAAAAAAAGAAACTATAATATTGTTCACTGAGTTTCTTGCTGGTCTCTTCTCAGTAGAACCAACTTACCGAACCAGCGAAAGAATCATTTTCAAATGATTTATTTACTTAATTTAATATTATATTAGTAATTTCTTGACATTATTGTAAAATTTTGACGTTCATATGTGCTCTTTATGTGCCTAAACTGAATAAACGAAATTGATTCTTTGATTCTTTGATATTGCGAGCTGTTTCTGCCGCGTTAGTTCCGCGTCGGAACTCGTATTCAAAAATCACTCGAATTTTCGAAGCATTCATCTTTCTTGTCTAAGCTGAATAAAAAAAACAACTGAAAGTCGATAATCGAATGTTGCACATTTTTAAATGAAGAACTACATAGGTACCATGTGGAAAAAGTTTCACTCAAAAATCTCAAACCATGAAGGTTCTATGTCAATTCGAAGTACCTATTACAATGAAACGGCAATTTCATACTTTAACCCCTATTATTTAGGTTGTTTACGTTGACGCAAATGGCTCACGATTTTGAGATATTTCAAGCATGTTAGCTTCTGCTGTTGTGTTTTTATTTTTGGTTTTAATTTTTTTATTTTGTATTCCTTCTCTTTTTCTATTTTATAGATTTTTGTAAATTTAATATCTTTCTATTTATTATTCATGTCGCATGCCCTCCACATAGGAGCCAGTTGAAAACCAGCGTCAGGTACTTGTGCCTGATATCATGTTGAACTGGCTCCTTTTTTGGTGTAGCGCGAAGAAAAATTGTGCCTGATTAACTTGTTTGCGTGTGTCAGTAGGTACACAATTAATTGTGTAATCGGTGTTGCACTACAATAAAAGGTTTTTCTTTCTTTCTTCTTTCTTGTTCTTTCAAAGTTTCATTTTCCAAACATTTAAACTCTTCTGTGTGTTTTATTTTAACATGGCTTAACATTGCTGTCGTAGAAGCCTCCTGTCCAACACCGCTACGTGAAATAAGAGATTTGCATAAGGTGCATTTCACTTTCGTTTTATCTTCCTCAATTTCGTCGTAAAACGTCCAAATTCGGAATCTTTTACGTGAAGTCATCACAGTCAATTGTTAATTAACAAACGTTTTCAATTATTTATCTACTATGACGTGCAACGTGACGTATTTGTTTGTAAACTAGCAAGCGACTGATAGATGAAAGGCGGGGGCGGGGTGAGGGTTGTATCAACGCGAGCTGGCCGCTCGTGCCGCGCGAATCTGTTTGTACTTGTTTACGCGCCTGAAACGTGGATTTAATTGAACAGAGTTACTCGGAAAAAAATCGAACCGAGTAAAACTCGGTACTCGTTACTCGGCAAAAGTGCTACTCGGCGCATCTCTAGTACAGACTATCTATTTTGCAAGTTACGATAGATAGCGTCGTAGCTTAAACGGTAAGCACTTCGACTGTAAGTCCTTATAGTTTCAGATAGTATCGGGTTCAAACCACCTGGCCTTCAGGGATTTTTTGTGATTGTTTTTTCTTATTATAATTTATTACTTTTGGTGATTATTTTTTCTTTTTGTAATTTATTACTTTTTATGATTATTTTTTCTTTCTGTAATTTATAACTTTTTGTGATTATTTTTTCTTTTCATAATTTATTAATTTCTTCTGACAGAAAATTAGCAGAAAATAAGTGATAGGTTCTATGATTAGCGCTATATTATAGGTATAGTATGGTATGTTCTTTTTTATCTTTTTCTATGTATATAACGAAGAAAGAAAAAAAGAAAATGTTTTCACTTCTGCCGGCACTCCCAGAGTGCAACCCGTCTTTTTTTGTTGACCGGAGGGGGGGGGGGGGGCGCAGTCTGAGCTTCGCACCCTGGCGCTATATAGCCTTAAGACGGCCCTGAGCACCGTTAATATGATGTGAATGCGTAATGTATCCGTCGTATTTTGGAGTGTTCCCTCCACATATCATGGTGTTACATATACCTATGTGTGGTGAGAGTCGGTAGAGTGAGAAAGTGAAAGTGGAAAGTAACTGAAGGGCAATTCTCGTAATAGAAAGATGTCCCAAAATGTCAAAACTGGTACTCCCCAATTTTTTTGTGCCCCTCTTTCGCCTTCAAATGATTATGATCTTTTTCTCCTTAAGATAAGATTCAAAATCGCGCTGCAGCTCTTTCAATGGACATTGATCCTTATCCTCTCTCTCTCTTATTGGCTTGCCGCGCCGCCGCCTGCTCTTGAACTCGAGACTGAGGCCTTAGGTGCAACTGGGAATGAGAGAGTATACAAAAAAGAGTACTTACCCTAGACTTGAGCCTCTGCACTTCCTTCTTGGTGAGACAATCAGCTTTAGCGATGACAGGGACGATGTTTACTTTATTGTGCAGCTGTTTCATGAACTCGATGTCAAGTGGCTTCAGGCTACGGAAAACAGCAAAGTAGATAAGAGTGAAGAATCAAAGAATAAATTTTGTTTATTCAATTTAGGCACATAAAGAGCACATATGAACGTAAAAAAATTACAGTCATGTCAAGAAATATTAAAATAATAGTGAATAAAAAAAAATCAATTGAAAATGATTCTTTTGCTGGTTCGGTAAGTCGGTTCTACTGAAAATCTACCAGCAAGAAACTCAGTGAACAATTTTATGGTTTTTTTTAAAAGAATGTGTTTTTTTTAAAACAGATTTATTATTGGGCGTCGAGTTGATATTCAGAGCTATAACCAATCTCAACTGCTCATAGACCAGCTGATTTTCGGACGAGGCTCTGAAGGGAGTTTTCATCTTAGGTTTGGGAGTTCAGATGGCTATCGCTTCCATAAAAACCAAAACAAAAATAGGAGCAGTAGAGGGGAACCCATACTTTAAAGTACAATCTTAGAATGGGATTGGCGCTCGGTCGAGGGGTTTAAAATAACACACGTAGATTGTAGTTCAACAAGTAATGTATGTGCTGCATGCGTCTGCAGATGTCGTATGCGGTCGACTTCGAATTCATACCTTTATTCTGAGTGACAAACCGTTTCGTAACTACGCGCGTTCGTAAAAGGCGACACATTTAAGTTGGTCTAGCCTTATGCCAGTTCTTTCGTCTATGTAAACCGATTGTAATCAGTCTTCTCACGTTACAACTGCATTTGAAACCCGATAGCACTCAGAATAATGCCTCAGTACGGTTCGATTAAAATGATTACGATGTTAATTCTGTACTGCCTTTATGCAAAGGTCAACGTCAATGATACGACTATTAATATCCCAAGCGCTAGATACAAACCTTTATCTTGAGTTCGTTTATTTTATAAGGGTCAATCTCCACTGAAAGAGCAGCGGCCATAGCAGCGGCGTTTTGAGGCAAAATATTATAAACCATTTTGAATCTTATCTACGGGAGAAAAAGATCTTAGTCATTTGAAGGGGAAGGGGGCGCACTGCGGCCGCGCGAGCCTTCTCGCAATCATTTCTAGTACAAAAGTCTGGCTTTCAGTGGGCATTGACCCTGAACGGTTTGAACACACGGCCTAGAAAATAAATATACCATACCTTCATATATAAAGGTTTAACACTTATTTCCTTGACCGTGTATTTCAGTGTCATTATTGGGAACTCTTGAACGGAAATCATTTGTCATTTTCAATATGACAGACGAGCCGAGACACTGAACGCACATTGCTTTCAATATAAAAAAAATAAACGAAATAAAAAAGTGTCTTTGGATTATGACCACATGTTTTCATTACAAAGACAATATATGTCGTTATTTGGATAATGAACTACTGTATTTATGACGTCTAAGACGTCCTGTAGTCTCGGGTCCTTTATGCAGGGCCTAAAAAATCATCTGATGAGCCGTCAAGCTAAGGGGGCCATCTCTGCAACATTGTAGGTGTTTTTAACAGTTAGGCGTTGTATAATCATATTGACGTGTACTATTAAATAGTTCATAAATCTTAGCAGTTTTTGAAGTGAAAACTTCTTTAGCGGCGTTGGATGGGTGTAAAATGTTAAGGAAGCGTCAGGATTAGTTGACCTTTGTACCGTAACCGACGACTGACGTCATACAAGATCAGGTAAAGACTATCTATTTTGCAATTTACCATAGATATCGTCGTAGCTTAAACGGTAAGCACTTCGACTGTAAGTCCTTATAGTTTCAGATAGTATCGGGTTCAAACCACCTGGCCTTCTGAAACTTTTTGTGATTATTTTTTCTTTTTGTAATTTATTACTTTTTATGATTATTTTTTCTTTCTGTAATTTATTACTTTTTGTGTTTATTTTTTCTTTTCATAATTTATTAATTTCTTCTGACAGAAAATTAGCAGAAAATAAGTGATAGGTTCTATGATTAGCGCTATATTATAGGTATGGTATGGTATGTTCTATTTTATCTTTTTCTATGTATATAACGAAGAAAGAAAAAAGAAAATGTTTTCACTTCTGCCGGCACTCCCAGAGTGCAACCCGTCTTTTTTTTTTATTATAGGACACGTCAATTTGACTTCACCTCGCCTGATGGTAAGCTGAAAGCAAAGTCTCAGGATGGAGGGTCACCATTATATTCACGTGCCATGTTAACAATGGTAGCACTCAGCTTGACGGCGTCATCAAATGCTCTTTCACGCCCTCTAAAAGGACTGTAGGAAGAAGGAAATACGTGAGCTGGCAAGGCTGACAGTATGAGCTCTGGTATGAGGAATAGAGTAGTGTCCTAAGTCAACGGATCATCATCAATAGTACTTAATTTCGTAATTTTTTCTCAACAAATATGCATAGTAAACTAGGATATTGCCCAACAAAATTGTTATCCTTTCGATGTTTTTTTTTGTGTGATTATCAGTAGACTTTTATTCTCTTGGTTCTTATAAAAAAAGGTCGAACTAGTGGTTTTAAAATATGCCGATGTTAATATTGTAATCGACCAACAAATCGAGCATGCAGTGGCTGCCTTAAAAGGTTGAGCAACCAACATGTTTCTAAGTGTATGTATGTAAATGTAAGTGTTTTGTTGTACTTAACCAATGGCTGTCCTAAATAATTAAATAAATAAAATAAATAAATGAAATTATGAGTTTTCATAATTTTCAATTCCCAAAAAAGGTGAAAATATAAATAATGGAATTAAGGCAAACTTTATAACTTTTTATATTCCTTATTAAATTCCAAATCAATGTTATTATATTGTACATGTGTAAACGCACCGTGGACTCAGATATTCTCTTGCACTCCATACATTTGCAATACGCGCCAACGAGCTGTGACGTCACAGCTCGCTTCGATTTTGTATGGCCCGTATTCCGGCGGCTCGAAAAATTTAATTTTGAAAAACTTGTTAAACTATTTGTCATGACAATATTTCACTTTAACCGTTCATTATTACTATTGTAAAGGGTACAGTTTACGATAATAATAATAAAATAAATATAGGACACAGCCCTATCACATGAGGTGTATGGGGTACCACCAATACTCTCAAGGTCAAGTGCTGATAGACGGATGAGTCTCTGACGTAGACTTTATAATCAGGGTTGGGAATATAGACAGTAGCCGTTCCCATAAAAGCCGCCGATGTCAATAAAAAAACTTGAGGAGGCATAGGCATAAATGGACCCTAGCTCCACGGTGAAAGAAATCGTGCTAAATTGTTGGAGCAATGATAAGAGCTATTCTAAAACTTAACTCATATTTGAACAATGACCTATTGCATTTCATTTTAATGTTCTAGCGATTACTAATTTACTTCTGTACCTGCTAATCCTACTAGAATCACCAGAGACAATCCTTGCTGATCCTAGTCAGAAACAAATAATATGAGGAAAATGCTATAACGTGTCAAACATCAACTGAATAAGGTAATACTTTTCTTATTGACTGTACCACCTTGATTTTGTTTGAAAAACGCTATTATAAAACTGATAAATTTTCGGAGGTAATCGGTAAAAGGGATGATTGAGAATAAGCCGGTAAAACACAGATTATAGTTTCACTTTGTTAAAAATATATATCGACTACATACCCATGTCCAAACGGCGATATGAAGTAGAAACAGCAATGTATGCGATTATCCACAATGTTGCGCCGGTTGAGACCACTCTCATCGCGTAGAAATCTCTCGAATTGCTCGTCGATGTATTGAATTATCGACTGGAAATAAATATAACCGTTCAGGAATCTAAATCACGCGTTGTATTGGTTGAAAAAAGCTATTTTTGAATGAAGAATGTTGTTACTGTCTGATATCGGAAGTATTCAAAAACAAAGATGCGTGTGGAATTTCAGTTGTGAAACAATTCAGGCTATTTCTTGTGATTTTGCTCTTTCGTGTTTTACGTAGGTGTTTATAGTCTCAAAAATTCAATAATGTATTTTTAGCATATTAAGCTACATGACTGAATGCGGAAGGCAGAGGAATGGACGAAATGACGCGCCTTGGGAAAGGCCTAAGTCCAGCAGCAGACTGCAGTGGGCTAATTGATTGATTAATTGATAGAAACATGTCTTTCAAATATTAGAGTTTATTTGAAACAACCTGATGCCCTCATGGAGTTCTCATCTCTCTATGGCTCTGTTCCCGTTTTTTTAATCCTTGCGCGAAACTTAAGGCTCATACAAAAAAAAATAATTGCCGCATTGGTGGAGCCGTCCCCGAGTTTTGTGCAACATCCATATTTATTTTTATGAGAAGACTAGCTAATCCATAAAAATAACTGGTGTGCCCCCTGCAGGGCCTTACCAACGCATTTGGGACTCAACTAAACGTCAACCTGCTTAACAACGAACGGGCCTCGAGGCTCGTCCGTTCCTCTCAGGTTCGGAAGCTCCGACGACAGTCACTGTCGTAAAAGCCGACGTTCCAATAAAAAACAAGGGAACAGCCAAAAAGATGCAATGGGTAATCGCTATGATTTTGATTTAAATGAAAGAATTAGAATATATTACATAGAATCATAGAATATTACAATTTGTAAAGTAGGTAGGTAGTATAGTTACTTCTGTACCAATGTCTGCTGAATCTTATGAATCATTCAATGACTATTGGTACAAAAATAATCACGTTAATAGAAATGGTCCAATTATGGCAAACCGGTCTCAAATTTGCGCATGCATAGTAACTGAAAAATTACACATGCTGAACATACCTATACATATTCATAATACAAGAAAACAGTCAGGTAATTGTATGTATTCATGTTCTACACACGCGATGATTGGCGTTAGTTCTAAATTTCTCTACAGTTTCCACATAACTGTTACACTACTTATGATAATAAGTTTGAAGTTTCAATTACTTTTAAATACGTCTGTCAATACTGATAAATTTATAACTTAGGACGCAGGTAAAACATGTTAACATATTGTGATTTCATGTAAATTATTATTATTTACATGGAAACACAGATACAAATATAATAAAGGGGTGTTCTTGTCCCTCGCCCCACAACATCGAGATCTATGGGGTCCAACTAACTCCACCTGCTGATTGATGGACAAGGTGTGGTGCAGGCTTTCCTCTCTAATTTGGGCAGTCAGACAGCAGTTATTCCCACAAAAGCCTTACTAAGAAGAGTAAGCTGACACCGGGCTCTGAATAGTAAGCCTTGGTAAATATGTGATTTTTTTTAACGACAGTAAATAACAACAGACGCTCTTAATTTCCAAAATAGTACCATTAGGCCAACTGGTAAAAATTTGTTTCCAAAATCAGAGCACATAGTGGCACATTCTCTCAAAGAAGTTAAACATCTTATGGGGTCACAATATGGAGGATGCATTTCCATCCAAATGTGGAATAGTTTAAGCTGTCTAAACTGACAACTGACCCCAATTGAAGCACACGCAAGGCAAGGCAGGTCATTTACCATAAGCTAAGTCCTGCATTATTGGCTTATACCCGTTGTCTTACTTCATTGTGGGGATGCCGGAGGGATGGACAAATGATCCATCCGCACTTACTGGGGGCCAATTCACCCATATTGCCATATTAGTTCAACCAAGTCTCTTTGACTGTTTGACATGTTTTCTAAGTGGGTCATTTGAAAGGGATCCCAGTTGGACTGTGGAGCTAAATACTAGTGATTTTTTAATAATCTTTAATAGACTTACACGGAAGCAATCAGTGTTGTCAATAGCATCACCATATCCAGGTGTATCAACAACTGTAAGGCGAAGTTTCACTCCTCTCTCTTCAATCTCCACAGTGGATGCATCCAGTTTCACAGTCTGGTTCGTTTTTTCTGTGAAATAAGTAAATGTTAGAATGAAATGTGACACATAATTTGAATTACAATGAGTGTAATGTGGAGGAATGCCACAAGGCATTTTACTACTTTTAGATATAATTTGTGTAATGGTTCTTTTACTTTTATTTCAATTGTTTATTATTGTATACATAGTAATTGCATATTTTTTATAACTTTAAAACTGTGGAACTCTTGTTACGAGAAAATAAGTTCTGTTGTCAAATTGTCAGAATTTTAAGGGCTCTAATAACCCATAACAATGCCACAGAAGGTTGTATGGAATATAATGGTGGAATTAAAGTAAACTCACCAATAGCGTCAGGTATAATCCTTTCTGGATACAAGTCAGTCAGGAACAATGAGTTGACAAGTGTTGACTTGCCAAGCCCACTCTCACCCACTACCATAAGGGTGAATTCAAAACCTTTCTTTACAGATTTGCGGTGCACTTGGTTGGGCAAATTTGCAAAGCCCACATAGCCTGGGGTTTCTAGATTGGAAAACTGCAACAAATATTTTATATTGTAAAGGCACTTTAAGCTAAAACTGCTTTATGAAACAAAACATTATTTTAGATTATAGAAAACTAGACAATTACTGTTACCTATAGTATAAAATGCAGATAAAGCTAAAAAATTAAGAATTTTCTGCTTGGGAGTCCTCCACTTAGATTATCTATAAGTAGGATTTCTCTACTTAGACATTTTATACATATTTAGGATTTCTTGATTTAGAAGTTTACTACAGTTAGACTTCTCAGAGGTCTTATATTAAAGTCAATATTTCTAATTGATCTTTGTTAAACCATCAAAATATAGAAGCTATATTTTCTGTACCCGGAGTAGGTAATATAGATGAAGTACCTATATGATAATTAAATTTAAAAAAAACTTCCTAACATGAAAAGTTTATAAAAAAATGAGTTATATATCAGGCTTAAGAACAGTAGGTATAAGTGAGAGATAAAGCGAGAACACTGAGAGAGTAAGGATATATATATATTAATATTAATGAACAAATTAGTTGTTCAATTAGGGTACATAACAAACACAGTTATCTATCTCATTGTATACATACATTGCACACCGTTATGTTCCTCATTACGAAGTCGACTCGATATAGTTAAACTCCTTCAAACAAATAAGAGCAACTAACGGAGTTTTATTAAAATGTATGCTATGACATCGCTTACTCATCATTAAAGTATTCTTACTGCATACTAACATAAACGCGACATACATAACAACACATCACTACAAAAGTATGTTATAAAAACCGACAAATGAGTCAAAGGATATTTACACAGTTACATACAGTAGTTTCCGATTGCTGTTATCAACACTGTAAGGATACTTACGTTTTTATTTGATGTATCAGTAGACATTTTGCTGTCGGCCGACATTTAACCTTTTAGTCGTGTTACAATTCAAAATTTTATTGTAATGAGGAAGAAACGATGTGTAATGTAATTAGTTTTTGTTATCCAAATCCAATGTAGTCATTTGACAAATCAGAATTATAGAGTAGTAAAAGCAAGATACCACAAATAAATCTGTCTGATTATCAAATTATGTCTGAACTGAACTATATAACTATAATAATGAAATGAATGAATAATGAATGAACTAAACAACATGTTGACATCATAAATGTTGCCACTTTTCGAACAATGAAAGTGCTACAAAGCTCTACAAGTTAGAGCCTCTTAACCTCTTGACATAATAAATGGAAAAGATGATGTGGTGCATGATACATAATAATATATTTATAAATAACAAAAAAGAAGTGAACTATAAATAGATACCTACAAGATAATGTCGAACCCAACCGCGTTGCTGACAAACAGAGCTGCTTTTTTGAGACTATTATTATAATAATAACTAGCTGTTTCCCGCGATATTACCTGGATTGATTCGGTCTTCGAGACCCACGGGCACGTATTCCTAGGATTAAAAAAGTCCTATGTCTTATAGTTAATGTGCTCTTAGTATCAATGTATGTAAGAGCACAAATGAGCTGAGCGAGTGTTTAACTGTCGCGTCATGAGCATCGAGGGCAGCGTTGTCATCGCGCACTCACTTTAAAATTCCGTATTTTGGAAACTGAACGCTAATTTCCCCCTGTATAATAAGACATTGTGTCAATTCGAAAGTTTCAAACGGTGTTCACGTAAAAAAATTATGCAGAAAGCTCATTGACATCATGGTTGTGAATAGGCCATTATTTTTTATATAAGATCGAGGCAAAATTAATCAATTCAAATTTTTATTACAAGAATTGGCCTTCTTTTCATTTAAATCATGATTGTTTTTACATTTAGTTTAAATTTAACAGTTCGAGACTTTCTAATCAAATCAATAATCTACTTCTGATTGAAATGCTTACTGAAAGAGTTCTTTCACGTATATTTTTTTATTTTCAACAAAGAATACAGATGGTGAAATAGTAGATTATGGTACAAGTGTGTAAAGTTGGTGATTACCGCTGAGGCGATATTGAGACCCGAGCGGTAAGGGTTTAAAGAGAGCCAAGGACGGTAATAAACAATACACACGTGTATCATACAACGTTTTTCCTTTCACTTCTGAATGATATAAGACCGAAATTCTTAGCAATCCATGGATTCTCCGTGCGGGTGCCCGGTCCATCGCGTTGCTGAGTTGGGACTCGGGACAGTGCCTGGGACTTGCGACTCAAGTGTAGGTTTAGAAGGGGCCCCTTTTGTTGATGTACATCAACACTCACCTTCAATACCAAAGTTCCCCTCCCTGCCTAACCAAATTTGATACGAACCTACTAGTGCTGCTTTAGACATTCGTCCTAGTAATGAACTTATTGTAGTTTACGATAGGCCTAGGGTCTTTAAGTAGGTTATAGAGAAATTTTGCGGGTATACCTCTCGCTCCCACTTCTACTGCATACAAATTAACCACATAACCGTTTTTGATTAATTGATTTGTGAGATCATAGTATTTATTTTTCTTAAGTGTGCGGTCCTTCGGTATATTTGCTTACCACGGTACACTAAATTCCACAAGGGCCACATATTTAATCATTTTCGAATAGAAATATGTCAGGTCTAGATGACGAAACCCCAACATCCTCCGGAATTTTATAGTGCTCTTCGATTGGGAGAGTCCAATCTGGGGCAGTATCTAAGATTGAATAAGGTTTATTCCTGGATTTTATGGATGAATCTTCAGACACGAAGTTGATATGACGTATGTAAGTAGTCAATCCGTTTTGGGCTCTAGTTACTGTCAGACTCATTGCTTCACGTATGATGATAAGCACCTTGTCGTGGCGGTGTGAGTATTGGATTCTATCGAGAAGCACCCTACATCCTACTAATATGTGCCTAGCCGTCCCTATTGCCTCACCACAGGTATAACATTGCTTTTCTGTGGCCTTCCCCCACCTTACCAGGTTACTCTGGTCTGGGAGGATTATCTGAAAGGCGTTAAGATAGACTTTTAACAACGTCGGCGACCACTCATAGATCAAGGTGCCCTACTTTAAGGCCATCGGTATGCAGAACTCTCCCATTGTCAACCATACGTTTTGGATTTCCAAATTCATCGAGTGCACTCGATATTTATCATTTTCATCTTGCTTCAGAAAGAACCTAAGTATATTCTGGTCCCTTTTTGGCTCTCGTACTCCTAACCCCACTCTGTTTGACTGGGCTTCTATCATAAATCGTTTATGGAATATGGGTCTAGATTCAAGCTCGGACGCGTTATTGTCTTTCGGGAGTGCCCTGACTGTGTCATCTTGGGATTTACCTAAGACGTGGACTTTAGTAACTCTAAGGTGTTTATAGAGTTGCGATGATTTCTTTAATTTCATCCCAAAATTATTTTGATCCCTAAATAAAGCAGAGGGATCAGCAGAGTGCACTAGTCCAAGGCACGATTTTAGTGATTTTATGACAGTTGCATCTATTTTCGTTAGTAAGGTTTTGCCAAAATCACATACCAGAAAAGGCCAAGTCAGACGTGATGATAGGTAGTTGTCATATATCCAAGCTTTTTGATAGTAGTAGATATTTACCCTTGCAGTTTTCAGGTAGTAAACATTCCATAACGTCATAACGTTAAGGACTTTACATCAATCACATCGTATATCAAACGTTGTACAGTATATGTGTATATATGGGGCGGTGTACTAGGTACATAAATCGTTCTTCATAACTAGTAAATACTTGTAGACATTTTAATTAATAAATAACTAAAATTTCCCCAGTAAAAACAAATTGTGAAACTTTTTGGTACTGGCCACGTACTAAATGAAAGAAGTTTCGATTATTTCTATGTGTAAAAAATTGCCAATTTACTTACAAGCAGAGAGAAAACAAAAGTTATATTTGAGTAACTTTTTTTTTTATTATGCATGTAAATGATGAAATTTTCTATTTAAATACGAAGTTGCATGAAATGAACAAGCAATGGGTTAGTATATTATTAATTTATTTGATCTATTGAATACGATTTTCTGTATCTAATTTTTTTTTAAGAAAATTGCAATTTTAAAAAAAAGTCGTTATCCCAGTCGTGATTTAGTAACCATCGAAAAACCACAGTTTGATAATAGGTATCATTGACGTCGATTCGGTTTGGCAAAATTCCGACTAAACTAAACTATAATTAGTTTAGTCACGTCAAATTGCGGTTTCTTATTCGGGAAAACACCAACTAACTTAATTCGACAGGACTAAACTATTTTTAGTTTAGTCGAATTCAATTTAGTGAAAATTGCTATTTTGCTATTCGGTAAGGCAAAATTTTATTCCTGTCAAACTAAAATCCGACTTATTTTAGTGGCCATATTTTTGGTCACGATTAAACTAAACTAAACCTTGTTCTGCTGATTGTTTGTGCTGGTTGAAATCTTTAAATTACAGAAAAATGAACGTATGCATTGTGGCTGCTTTTTTCGAGGAGCAAGAAAGGTAAATAAGAAAATTTATCAACTAAATATATGTTTATTTGTTCAAAACTGACCTAGCAGTAAACAATTCCGCATCAATGCCATTGTGGAGAAGCATTGAAGCAGTTGACCGACTCGGACACCATGGCCTGTCATGCTGCAGGAGCGCGGGGAGAATTCCACGGCACGCCAGCCTCAACGACATAATCCGCCGTGCTCTTGTCATTGCTGGTGTGCCAGATGTGCTTGAACCAAACGGTTTGGCGCGCGACGATAGCAAGAGACTGGATGGTATGTCAATAATGCCTTGGAAAATGGGTAGGACTCTGGTGTGGGACGCAACATGCGTCGACACCATTGCCCCTACCCATTTACCTGGCACGGCTGGCTGTACCGGTGCCGCTGCAGCTTCAGCAGAGGCTGTTAAGCGGCGCAAATACTCCAATCTTATCGGAGATTATGAATTTGTGCCGAGCGCCCCCAATCTCTTCAGGGAGATTGCCAAACGTATGGTTGACGCTTCTCGTGACCAGAAGGCTGGCCTCTTTTCAGGTCAGAGATTAAGTATTGCCATACAACGTGGCAATGCTGCTAGTCTTCTGGGAACGCTACCACAAGAGGCATGCGATGCGGATGAATTCCACGACGCATTTTAACTTTTAGTTTTATTTTTTTAATTATATTTAGTATTGTGTATATATAGTAACTTTATTAATTTAATTAAATTTTTGCCAATACATCTGTAATATATGTAAAAATTGTTATTTTTCCTCTTTTCACGTAATATTCCCATTACCATGCCACCAAGTTTGTAGTTTTGGTTTGTTTACTTTTTCAGAGGTTTATTTTACGGTCACGTTTGAACACATGTTTTTGACAAGAAGTTAAGTTGTCTCTCTCACACTTCAACAACTTCTTATTGTGATTGTACTAATTTACCATAATTTACAGCTTAGACGGCCTACCTTCTTTCTATAAGGACGTTGTTATTCGTTCATTGAATTCACAGATTAAAAAGGGTTTATTCAATTTAGTCGTGTGACCTTGACTAAAAATGCATGCACTATTTTTAGTTCGGTGGCCAAACCGAATAGACACAGCGTTGAACTAAACTAAAATAAGATAATTTTTAGTTTAGTTTAGTTTAATCGGGTGGACATGCCGAATTAACACCATTATGTGCCTAATTTCAGTGAAATCAACCATATTGAGATTATAGCCATTGGTGTTAATTCGGCATGTCCACACGATTAAACTAAACTAAACTAAAAATTATCTTATTTTAGTTTAGTTCAACGCTTTGTCTATTCGGTTTGGCCACCAAACTAAAAATAGTGCATGCATTTTTAGTCAAGGTCACACGACTAAATTGAATAAACCCTTTTTAATCTGTGAATTCAATGAACGAATGATAACGTTGTAAATTATGGTAAATTAGTACAATCACAATAAGAAGTTGTTGAAGTGTGAGAGAGACAACTTAACTTCTTGTCAAAAAACATGTGTTCAAACGTGACTGTAAATTAAACCTCTGAAAAAGTAAACAAACCAAAACAACAAACTTGGCGGCATGGTAATGGGAATATTATGTGAAAAGAGGAAAATTAATAAGTATGTCACAATCACAAAAAAATCCTCTTCGCTTAATCTAGGGTGATTTTCAAGTATCTCCAACAGGAACTTGGCTGCTGATGACGGGACCTTAAAGAATTTTCTAAATTTGCGGTCGGCCATCTCAAACGGATTTGATGCATCCCTCGACCGGAGCAACCTGGCCCATTTTCCCGATTTCTGTAAAACAAATAAATTCCTAACCTTAAAATAAATTTCAAACCCAACCTTTATGATAATTGTTAATTTTTCAATTATTATTATTGTTACACAATTTTTACATATATTACAGATGTATTGGCAAAAATTAAATAAAATTACTGTATATACACAAACTAAATATAATAAAAAAATAAAACTAAAAGTTAAAATGCGTCGTGGAATTCATCCGCATCGCATGCCTCTTGTGGTAGCGTTCCCAGAAGACTAGCAGCATTGCCACGTTGTATGGCAATACTTAATCTCTGACCTGAAAAGAGGCCAGCCTTCTGGTCACGAGAAGCGTCAACCATACGTTTCGCAATCTCCCTGAAGAGATTGCGGGCGCTCGGACCCCAAGGCCCACATGTTTCGACTCCAAACGGCACAAATTCATAATCTCCAATAAGATTGGAGTATTTGCGCCGCTTAACAGCCTCTGCAGAAGCTGCAGCGGCACCGGTACAGCCAGCCGTGCCAGGTATATGGGGCAATGGTGTCGACGCATGTTGCGTCCCACACCAGAGTCCTACCCATTTTCCAAGGCATTATTGGCATACCATCCAGCCTCTTGCCGTCGTCGCGCGCCAAACCGTTTGGTTCAAGCACAGCTGGCACACCAGCAATGACAAGAGCACGGTGGATTATGTCGTTGAGGCTGGCGTGCCGTGGAATTCACCCCGCGCTCCTGCAGCATGACAGGCCATGGTGTCCGAGTCGGTTAACTGCTTCTCCACAATGGCATTGATGCGGAATTTTTTACTGCTAGGTCAGTTTTGAACAAATAAACATATATTCAGTTGATAAATTTTCTTATTTACCTTTCTTGCTCCTCGAAAAAAGCAGCCACAACGCATACGTTCATTTTTCTGTAATTTGAAAATTTCAACCAGCAGAACAAGGTTTAGTTTAGTTTAATCGCGACCAAAAATATGGCCACTAAAATAAGTCGGATTTTAGTTTGACAGGAATAAAATTTTGCCTCACCGAATAGCAAAATGGAGATTTTCACTAAATTGAATTCGACTAAACTAAAAATAGTTTAGTCCTGTCAAATTAAGTTAGTTGGTGTTTTCCCGAATAAGAAACCGCAATTTGACGTGACTAAACTAATTATAGTTTAGTTTAGTCGGAATTTTGCCAAACCGAATCGACGTCATTGGTGTCGATTCGGGTTGGCAAAATTCCGACTAAACTGCTGATTGTTTGTGCTGGTTAAAATTTTTAAATTACAGAAAAATGAACGTATGCGTTGTGGCTGCTTTTTTCGAGGAGCAAGAAAGGTAAATAAGAAAATTTATCAACTAAATATGTGTTTATTTGTTCAAAACTGACCTAGCAGTAAAAAATTACGCATCAATGTCATTGTGGAGAAGCAGTTGACCGACTCGGACACCATGGCCTGTCATGCTGCAGGATCGCGGGGCGAATTCCACGGCACGCCAGCCTCAACGACATAATCCGCCGTGCTCTTGTCATTGCTGGTATGCCAGCTGTGCTTGAACCAAACGGTTTGGCGCGCGACGATGGCAAGAGACTGGATGGTATGCCAATAATGCCTTGGAAAATGGGTAGGACTCTGGTGTGGGACGCAACATGCGTCGACACCATTGCCCCTACCCATATACCTGGCACGGCTGGCTGTACCGGTGCCGCTGCAGCTTCTGCAGAGGCTGTTAAGCGGCGCAAATACTCTAATCTTATTGGAGATTACGAATTTGTGCCGTTTGGAGTCGAAACGTTTGGGCCTTGGGATCCGAGCTCCCCCAATCTCTTCAGGGAGATTGCGAAACGTATGGTTGACGCTTCTCGTGACCAGAAGGCTGGCCTCTTTTCAGGTCAGAGATTAAGTATTGCCATACAACGTGGCAATGCTGCTAGTCTTCTGGGAACGCTACCACAAGAGGCATGCGATGCGGATGAATTCCACGACGCATTTTAACTTTTAGTTTTATTTTTTTTATTATATTTAGTATTGTGTATAAATAGTAACTTTATTAATTTAATTTAATTTTTGCCAATACATCTGTAATATATGTAAAAATTGTGTAACAATAAAAATAATTGAAAAATTAACAATTATCATAAAGGTTGAGTTTGAAATTTATTTTAGGGTTAGAAATTTATTTGTTTTACAGAAATCGGGAAAACGGGCCAGGTTGCTTCGGTTGAGGGATGCATCAAATCCGTTTGAGATGGCCGACCGCAAATTTAGAAAATTCTTTAAGGTCCCGTCATCAGCGACCAAGTTCCTGTTGGAGATACTTGAAAATCACCCTAGATTAAGCGAAGAGGATTTTTTTGTGATTGTGATACTTATATTTATTTTTCCTCTTTTCACGTAATATTCCCATTACCATGCCGCCAAGTTTGTTGTTTTGGTTTGTTTACTTTTTCAGAGGTTTAATTTACGGTCACGTTTGAACACATGTTTTTTGACAAGAAGTTAAGTTGTCTCTCTCACACTTCAACAACTTCTTATTGTGATTGTACTAATTTAGAATTCTACCATAATTTACAACGTTGTCATTCGTTCATTAAATTTACAGATTAAAAAGGTTTTATTCAATTTAGTCGTGTGTCCTTGACTAAAAATGCATGCACTATTTTTAGTTCGGTGGCCAAACCGAATAGACACAGCGTTGAACTAAACTAAAATAAGATAATTTTTAGTTTAGTTTAGTTTAATCGGGTGGACATGCCGAATTAACACCATTGAAAACTGTTTTATTTTTTTCATATTTAGGCAACATTTTGATTGTTCGTAACGGCTATATATTAAAATTGCGATGTAACGATACGCTACTTTTAAAACACCTATTATTTTTTACGCTATAATAATAATATATTACATCGTTTCGTATCAACGATGCGTTTTATTTATTATCGTTAGAAAGCAAGCCGCGCCGCTCGCTGTTAAACGTTACCTATGAAAATAAGCTATGGACTTAAGAATAACAATAATATATGTTCGAGTGATTAGCGGATGGCGGACAGTATTTATTTAATGAAGTTTTGTTTCAAATATTTTTTTAAATTTGAAATGGTTGTTTCAAATGAAAGAGTCTTTTTACAGTAATTACACTCCGCTTTTTTGACATTATCGTCCACCACAGAAAAATAGTGCCACATTTGTTCTTTTCGTGGCATTTTAACAAAAAAAAAACTTTTTACAAAAATACCTAATTTATATTCATAAGCAAAATATTTTAGATTTATTTGCAAAAAAAAATCGACTCGCTTAAGCCGTAATCGCTTACAACACGAACGCACGATGATCGCTTATTACGTCATTCAAGGTCAAGCTTCTAAACCGCACTGAACCGCACGAAACGAACAGAGCAAACTAATAAATAATCTAACGTATGATACGAACAAATATATTTGGCGTGGAAGCGAAACATAAATAGCCTATTCATTACTTTAGTAAAACAATATACCTATTCATTTCACACTGGTTTAAATATAGTTCATATTGAGTTGTTTTAGAGCATAGTTTGGCATGTGACTTGTTGTGACAAAAGTATTATACGGTAAAGTGAATGTGTCGAGTCAGATGTCACCGTCAGTGTCGTCGTCTCGTCGTGTCAGGCAGTGTTGCCAGATCACTGTTTCAAATTCACCCCAAAATGGATACGAAATCCCCCCAAAACTAAGGATTTTTTTCAAAATCCCCCCAAAGTTAGTAATATTTAAATAGTACCTAAAAAAAGTGTAGCATTAACAGCATTCGAATATGATTTTCGGCTAAAACATCAAGGACATAATTCCTCACAGGTTTTCGTGAAAATAAAAGGGAGCCTCGAGCTTTACTCTTCGCCTAGATTTCCACAGGAACCTATTATCGGATGATATTTTCCAAAGTTTACGCGATTATCACTCATTGAGACATAACCAATTTTAACGGACTCAATAACGATTTATTTACTTTTAAACCGACGTTTCAGCTACTTTTCAGAACCCATGTTCCTGGTTTGACTAAGGATGGCAGTTGCCATCTAGTTGAAAGTGTAAGTTATCTCAAAGTACCCAAATACCTATAATACCTAATCGAATGGAGTATAGATTCTCATCTCAGTTTTTAATGCTATTTGTGACATATGCTTAGTATTATGAAAAATTGTGAGATATTTTTGAAAATAATGGAATTAAATAAGATTCAGATTATATTTTTAAACATCACAGATATCTTCAAATCACTAGTTTGCAAGTTAAAATCCCCCGATTACCTCCAAATGTATAATTTTCCCTCCGACAATCCCCCCAAAAAAATTGTCCCCCCAAAAAAGCCCCCGTTACTCAAAAAACTCCCCAAATTTGGGGGGATTCCCCCCAATCTGGCATCACTGGTGTCAGGCAATGGTCTAATAAAAATAACGTTAAAAAATAAAACGCTTGCCTGAAGTAATAAATAAAATAGGCGGCTTGATTATTTATTGATATGAGATTATTTTTTCAGCTATGTAATATAACGAACCACAGAGTAAGTAATATACTACGTAAGAACGAACACTCAGTTGTTAGTCACTTGTGGCTTGTGGCATTATTTTATTTTGTCAGTTTAGTTTGATCGAGGCATTGAATTTAGTTTTTCACGCTAATCGGTTGCCTAGTAACTACATCTATTTTATTTATAGTGAGTTAAGTATGTAGTGAAAGTGAACTTAATTAATTAAATTGGTAGAGTGTTTATTGTTTATTTATGATTCGGTTAATTGTACTTGTTTCACTTTGGAACTATTCGTATTGAGCTGTTAGTGTCACCAGTCTCATCCCAAGTAAATATGGTATTAAGAAATTCATGTCAATGAAAAGTTGAAATAAAAAATATATAAAATAATAAAGTTAAAAGTTATAGCAAAGCTGTAAAATTGCGCTGTGCTTGCTGCTTTTTTATAAGGACCTACGGCTTAAGAGGCAGACAAGCACACAGCCCACCTAATGGAAAGTGGTAACCTTGGCCCATGGACGTTTGTAACACCAGAGGAGCACAGTCACCCGAGGGACTTTGCGAATGGATTGCCAGCTTTTAGTCTAAGAGAAGCATCCAAGCCGTTGTCAATGGCAGCTGCTCGGACCGCATGGACATAAACGCTGGTGTCCCACAAGGCTCCGTGTTGTCCCCGACGCTGTTTCTGCTGCATATCAATGACATGCTGTCTGATGGATCTATTCATTGCTATGCGGACGACAGTACCGGGGATACGTGTTACACGGGTCGTGCAAATATCACTCAATTCGAGGTGGAGAAGAGACGCGAACAACTTGTGTCTGAAATCGAGACCTTTCATTTTCTTTTTCATATCCGATTGGGTCGGAACTTAACCTAGTCCAATTTAACCTCACTAAGACAAGTTTGTGTATTCACCGCTAAGAACACCCCATTTATTGTAGCGCCGCAATTCCTGGGCACACCACTTTCCATCTCTTCGAGCATTGGGATCCTGGTGTCGACATCTCAAGCGGGTTTCAGTTCCGCGGCCATTTGGAGGACAAGGTCAAGCTGGCCTCAAAGAAAATTGGAGTGCTCAGCAGGGCGAAACAGAACTTCATTGCGGGGCAACGATTTCTGCTTTATAAGGCACAAATTTATTGGCCCCACATGGAGTACTGCTGTCACCTTTTTGCCGGAGCGTCTGCATACCAGCTTGACCCCTTCGACTCATTGCAAAGACGGGCGTTTAGGCTCGTCGACAATCCCATACTCACAGGCGATGTGGAACCTCAGCCTCAGAAGGGAGTTTGCCTCGGTGGGTGTGTTCTACCGCCTATACAATGGTATATGCTCAGACGAATTGTTTGACATGATGCCCACCGCTACATTCAATCATCGCACCACTCGCCATAGGCAGGGAATTCATCCTCACACGTATCGACCGGAAATGGTGCGCACCGTGCGTTTTGACAGGAACTTCAGCCCACGCACGCTCAGGTTGTGGAATGAACTTCCTGCCGTGGTTTTCCCAAGCGACTACAATATGGGATTCTGATGCCCCTGGTGTTGCAAACGTCCATAGGCCACGGTAAGCCACTTCCCATCAGGTGGGCCGTGTGCTTGTCTGCCAACTAAGTAGTATAAAAAAATCTAGTGCTGCCAACCCTGTAACAACAGAGAGTTTCTGTGCCGTCAGTGCAGAAGACAAAGCAGGACAAGCCTTTGGTAGTCTTACTGACAGCACTAAAACTCTCTAGTTAGCCCCTACTCACCATCGGGAACACAACACGAGGTTAATATAGCCGAGCCGCGGTATTCTGTAGGTCAGAGGTACTTTCCCAGTCGGACTGCTCAATTAAGATGGGACGACTCCTTTAGCAGATTGGCTTCTGAAATTGGATCTTTAATTAAGGAGTCAAACCGACAGTGGGTTTTTGGGAAAACCTCCATGAAGATCTCAGGGCTAAAGTTAACGTCATCTGCTATAGACGGACGAGATTCTGATGTGGGTTTTCCTCTGGCGGTTGTGAGGGCAGACACCAGTCACTTCCATAAAAGCCACAATCGAAACGGCGCTCAGCCACACACTCAAATCAGGAGTTAGGTAGATTGACAGACTTGCTTTAAATTAATTCTTTTATCAACCGATTTAAAAAAAGAGGGGTTCTCTATTCATGAGAATCTTTCCTATAAATATATTCTTCTATATACCAATCAATCAATTAGCCCACTGCAGTCCACTGTTGGACAAAGGCCTCGCCTAATGCACGCCTCCAGCCCATATATTTTCTAATATGTTTTATATTATTTTAGTAAAAATAATTTTAGGTTAAGCTGAGCATGAATGGGAATTTCACAGGTGAACAGAATTGCAGCAGTTTCAAAATAGGACAAACCGATAGATTTATAATATGGGAACAGAATTGGAATATGGACCTGTATCTGTTAGAGGTTGTATGGAAAAACCAGAGGAAGTTGCGTCTCTACCTACAAGACGTTTTGGGGAAAAATTAGAGGAACTACTACGCCTGTGTAAGCGGAAAAATCCATATCCGTACTAATATTATAAATGCTAAAGTAACTCTGTCTGTCTGTATGTCTGGTCACGCTTGGTATTGGGGTAGATGAGACCTGGAGAAAGGACATAGGCTATGTTTGGTCGCGGTTACCGACATCCACGTTGTTGGAGCCGCGGGTAAAAGCTAGTACACCATATTTTTGAGTTTGTTTTGCTCAAATATTTTTTTATTATTTTTTTTTAAATTAGATACTAACTAGCTTTTAGTAGCTCTGCCAGCGTGGAATTCTCATCCCCTTCTTACTTTTTTTTCGTGCTATATCAGATACCGCTCTGGGTATGTCGGCCTCGGACCAACTAAGAGTAACGTTATATCTAATCCATACTAATATTATAAATGCGAAAGTAACTCTGTCTGTCTGTATGTTACACTTTCACGCCTAAACCACTGAACCGATTTGTATAAAATTTGGTATAGGGGATAGATTAGACCTAGTGAAAGGACACAGGCTATGTTTGGTCGCGATAACCGACATCCACGCGGGTGGAGCCGCGGGCAAAAGTACACCATATTTTTGACTTCGTTTTGCTCAAATTATTCTATTATTCTATCATAATTTGCAATAATAGCATAATGATAAGTCCGCCTTTGTACAATTATTTTTGTATTTGTGCAAAAAGTTTATATAAAATAAATAAATAGCATGTAATGGGTACCTATTATACGTACCTACCTATTATTTTATTAGATAGGTACTGTCTAGCTTTTGCCCGTAGCTCTGCCGGCGTGCAATTTTTTTTGGTGCTAAATCCCCTCAGATAGCATAAACATAACATAAACTCACGCCTATATCCCCGAAGGGGTAGGCAGAGGTGCTAGCACCCATATTTCGCACCCATGTTTAGGTGGCGAGCCTATTGCCATTAACCGGGCACTTATAAACCTGCGATGAATACACACATAACTTCGAAAAGCATCGAAAATCATTGGTGTGTGCCATGGTAAAACCTGGGATCGAACCCGAGACCTCGTCTCCGCAGTCCATTACCCATACCACTAGGCTACCCCCTCTCCCCCTCAGATACCGCTCTGAATAGGTATGTCGGACTATGACCAACTAAGAGTAACGTTTTAACCTAAGTTTTGTTTATTTGATGTGTCAGGTACCAGAAAAACTTTCATCTTGGCAACAGTGGGTGCAATTTTCCTCGGTAGCGGGATCGCATTGATATACCTACATATCTACGACCCACCTAAACTGGTAAAAAAGCAATTTATTTGTAATAGTCTACCTATAATATTAGGTAGGTATATATTTTAGGAACCATTAGTGGATAAGTGAAACAACAACGTAGTCAATGTTGTAAATTCTATAACTAAATCAGGGAAAATAATGTATACTATACAGAAATAGATCTCTGCGACGCACTCAACCTAGAGCACAGCCTAGAACTGCAGGCACGTGCTGTAACAAGTGTAACAACGTTTCGAACGATCGAACGGACTCGACACGAATTTGCGGTGAGATTTAAATTTCGAATGCTGAAAAGAACAAAGGGTTTTGGTTTAATTTCAAATAGGTACTTAAATCCATAACATATTATATTACAAGTAGTTTTTGAATGGATTTTGTATCAAAATCATTCACGACAGAAGTAGAAAAAAATATATGCAGTGCAATCCACTAATCGTCAGTAATAGAATGTGCCCAACATCGAGGTCGTCTTATAGCTCATCGCTGTACGCTTATACAATTATTGCCTTACAGGAATGGGACAGAATTTAGATATCACCAATTGGTTGTGGAGATCCGATGGTAGTTGCTTACTGTAAAGTACAGTATACTGGAAAGCTGACCCTAACTGAGTTGGGAAAAGGCTCGGAAAATGATGAAATAGGTACTTAGGTTTAGGGATGGACAGAGTTTCAGCTTATATCGAGTTATCTAAGAATATGATCTATCAATCAGGGCCCTGATTCTGCTAATATTTTTTTCATGGCAAAACCAGAACCACTGCGGTACCACAGACACCGTAACCATCATCATCATCATCATCAGGCTATATTAGTCCACTGCTGGACATAGCCCTCCCCCAATGAGCGCCATAGCGCCCTGTCTTCAGCTTGCCGCATCCAGCATCTGCCTGCAGTCTTTCTTAGATCGTCATCCCACCTGGTCGGAGGGCGTCCTACACTACGCTTGCCGAGTCGCGGTCTCCACTCAAGAACACGTTTACCCCAACGGTTGTCGGTTCTTCGTGAGATATGGCCAGCCCATTGCCATTGCCACTTCAGCTTGCTGATTCTTTGAGCTATGTCGATAACTTTGGTTCTCTGTCGGATGTATTCGTTGCGGATTCTATCCTTCAGAGAAACTCCGAGCATAGCTCTCTCCATAGCTCGCTGAGCGACTTTGAACTGATGGACCAACCCTGCCGTGAGTGTCCATGTCTCGGCTCCGTAGGTCATGACGGGTAGGACGCACTGATTGAAAACTTTCGTTTTCAAGCATTGCGGTATAGATGACGAGAAGACTCGGCGTAGTTTCCCAAACGCTGCCCAGCCCAGCTGGATCCTCCTCTTGGCCTCCCTCTCGAAATTGTTTTTACCTAACTGCAGAACCTGCCCGAGGTAAGTGTACTCAGAAACGATTTCGAGAGGGTGACCATGTACGACGACCGGCATCGGATCAATGTGGCCATCGATCATGACTTTGGTTTTGTCCAAATTCATACCAAGACCGATACGTCGGGAGGCTGAAGCTAGTCCGCCCAGCATCTGGTTCAGCTCCTCTAGCGACTCCGCCATTAAGACTATGTCATCTGCGAATCGTAGGTGTGAGATGTAGTCGCCGTTTATGTTAATGCCCTTTCCTTTCCAGTCCAGCGTCTTAAACATATCCTCCAACGCGCTGGTGAACAGTTTCGGGGATATAGCATCCCCCTGTCTCACTCCTCTGCGCTACTGGATCGGTTTAGACTGTTGGTCCTGTACTTGGACACTCATAGTGGCGGCTTCGTACAGACATCTCAACACCTCAATATAACGATAGTCTACTTGGCATCGCTGTAAGGATTCCAGAACAGCCCAGGTTTCGACAGAGTCAAAGGCCTTCTCATAGTCCACAAAGGCCAGACACAGGGGCTGATTATACTCTTCGGACTTCTGTATAATCTGCCTCACTGTGTGAATATGGTCTATGGTGCCATATCCTCCGTGAAACCCGGCCTGTTCCGGCGGCTGGAACTCGTCGAGTCTCCTGGCGAGACGATTCGTGACCACTCGTGAGAACAGCTTATAGACATAGCTCAGTTGCGAGATAGGTCTGTAATTCTTAAGAAGGGTTTTATCACCCTTCTTGGAAAAGAGCACCACCAAACTCCCGCTCCACGCCTTTGGAGTTCTCCCACTGTGAAGGACGGCGTTGAAGAGGGTCTGTAGTTCCTGTATAACAGGGGCTCCTCCAGCTTTCAAAAGCTCTGATGTTATTCCGTCCTCACCGGGGGCTTTTCCATTTTTAAGCTGCCTCAGAGCTGACACGATCTCGTCTTGACTGATGTCAGGCAGTTCGTCGGTGTAGTGGCGTGTCAGGGTGGCTCTGGAATCGTGGTCATCTCGTCGAGAAAGAGAGGCATGTGAAGCGTATAATCGGCCGTAGAAATCTTCTATCTCGGCGAAGATCCCTGGCTTTGACAAAACGGTCCTCCCGTCGTGCGTTTTTAGCTTCGTCAGGTGGCTCCTGCCAAGCTGCTGAGTGAATACTTTAGACCCTCGGTTTCGCTCTATCGCCTCTTCGATAAGGCGTGTGTTGGAGCTCCGAAGGTCGCGCCGTACCATCTTCGCAATTTGCTTGTTCAGGTCTGACCTCTCCGACGAAGTCGCTTGGGTGGTTTCCCGTCTTTTTGTCATCAACCCGAGAGTCTCAGCCGAGAGTTTGGATATCCTGCCAGTCCGCTGCGTTCTACAGAACTTGATGCCCTCATTCCTCAGAGTTTCGACCAGATTGTGTAAGCTCTCGTCAACGTCGTTGATGGGTTCCAAGGCAACCAATCTGTTCCCGAGAAGCTGCTGGAACTTCTCCCCGCCCGCCATGATATGGATTGGGTTAGGTCGGAGCGTGGACTTCATCAGTCGGCTTCTTTCAAGCTTTAAGTTGATATTCAGAGAGCCTCGGAGAAGTCGGTGATCAGATCCGGTATTAAACCTGTTGATCACTGAGACATCTCTGAATATGTGCTTGCTATCCGTCATGATGAAGTCGATCTCATTTTTTGTCACAGTGTCGGGGCTTTTCCATGTCCACTTTCTTTGAGGCTGTTTCTTAAAGAAAGAGTTCATTAAGAACAGTCCCTCCTTCTCAAGGAAGTTGACAAGCATTTGCCCCCTGTGATTCCTAACTGCATAACCATGCGGGCCTATACGGGATTCGTTGCCAGTCTGTGTTCCCACCTTGCCGTTAAAGTCCCCCATAACAACATTGAAGTGGGCCTTGGTGGTGTGGTGTAAGGCTTTGGATATGTCTTCATACATATCCTCCACTTCATCATCCGGGTGTGTCGAGGTCGGTGCGTAAACCTGAATGACCTTCATGCTGTAGCGCTTGGACAACCGAAGGATCAGGTACGCTACCCTGGTCGACACACTGGAGATTTCTTCAACGTTGTTAGAGAGGGCCTTATTGACGAGGAAACCTACGCCACCCTGGGATTTCTTATCCCCCTCGCGAAAGTAGAGAAGATGGCCCGAGTCCAAGGTTATGGTCTCCTCCCCCTCTCTACGGACTTCACATAACCCTAGAACATGCCATTTAATGTTCTCTAACTCCACTTCCAACTGCGCTAGATGGTGGTCAAGCCTCAGAGTGCATCCGTTAAACGTTGCCAGGGTCAGATTTTTGTGGCAGCCTACCGTAGCCCGGTGATTCTTAGCACCCCCTGCCCCGCCGTTACCATGGCCGCTGCCATGGCCAGGAATAGCGAGGCGGCCGGGAACTGAGGGCCATCTTTTTTGTTTTGCCATTTTAGAGGGGTAGTGCCCATAATACCCACGCTGGGCATGCGGGTTGGGGATCGCAGTTTGGTTGTGGGTTTGCTCTGCAGGGGGCGCTGCTGCCCACCCCCCGGTGTTGTGTCCCTTAGTCGCCTTTTACGACACCCGCGGGCAGAGTTGGGTTGGTGCTATTCTTTTAGGCCGACACCACATAGCGAACACCGTAACCAATACCATTTAACTTTGTACTTTACTGTTATACTGTAAAAGTCTTAAATCAAATGTCAATCTTGTAGACTGAATGAAAAATGTTATAAACTCAACCTTTTTCCATTTTGGACTTTATTACTCAGCCTTAAAGTCTAAAATTTTATGACATTTAATGCAATGTCAACGGTATGACAGTGGGTTTGTTGTCATAAAATTAGCAGAATCGGGGGCCAGAAGTCACGTCTACCCACTCTGACCTATTGATCTAATTGCCATGTAAGACTTCGCTGCTTTTCCATACTCCGTGCATTTATCGGACCCCAAATAAGTGAAATACTAGTAAGTACCTAATACTTTTTTTTTCAGACCGTACAAGATACAGTGTTTAGGACAGACTATGCAAAATGTACTGATAACTCTCCTGTAGAAAGACGATGTGATGTAAGGGTGGGCCGCGAGAATAATCTTTACTGTATCTGTAGTATAGGCTTTACATTCGGTGAACACATACCAGGAAAAATCACGTTGAATTATGAATTGCCTCATTTTGACCAAACTCATCCTGAATACGCAAGTTCTAAGTAAGTAGCATTTCACATTTTACGATAGTTTAGGCTTAGGCGCGGAACACCTAAATCCCAAAATGGGAATAGACTCGCAAAAGAACTATCTCAGTAGGTGCTACTAATAATGCCAAATTCTCTAGAAGCCCAATTCTCTAAATGGTGAACTCTATATAGCCCTATTCTCTGAACGACCAATTCTATGAAAAACTAATTGTTTGAATGACTAATTCTCCAAAAGCCTAAATCACTAAAAGCCCAAATCTCTAGATGTACAATTCTCTAAATGGCCAATAAGTATACTTATTATACTTTTTGTTCTTATCAGAGATGCAGATCAGCTCGCAGGGAGATTGTCATTGGTTCCTTCAGCCAGCTGTGGGAACTACACGTACCTGTATACACATGGACGGAAGAAGCCTATCGCTCCGTGTGGAAAAATAGCCGACTCCATGTTTACTGGTAAATACTTGTACATTTTAAATGCATAGTTCCATAGCGAGGGATATGTCGAAGACAACCCCACCTTTGGCTTAGCACAACGAGCCACAGACGGCGTGCGTTCGAGTCGGTTCGAGTCCGACATAACCTCCCCCTCCGGCTTCATTGATTTTAGCCCCACGTAAAATTGGGGGTGAGCGTGTGTCTATAGTGCCGTGGTCCGGGCACTATTGTTTACTCCAGCCATGCATCTGACGCTGAGTCTGGGCTGTAGATATATCTGTCTGTTTTTCGTATACATAATATATTATTACATTACAGATCGGTACGCACTATATTATAACAAGCACGATATTCTGGTACCGATGATCGGAACAGGATTGGATGGTGTTACTGAGATGGACAAGAAGCTATTCCGCAACCCGCATGGTGATCTTAAAGAAGGTTAGTGACTATAGTCTGTTTTTTAATTTCAGATAGTAAAATGACATTACCTGTGTTGCCGGTTTATAGCAATTAAAAAATAGTTATGTGCCACTAGTATCGAAAGTTGTCGATAAATTAAATTTAAAACAGATTTTTGTTGGTTATTTTATAGTTAGCTTATTAATTAATTTTAACTTTTTTCTTAAATTATATTAAAAATAAATCACAAACATTGTCGATAGTTTCGCGCACGTCACTAAGCACTAAAAGCTGGTATCATTATTACACAATTATGTATTTGACATTTGCAGTTGTCAATTTACTATCTGAAATTAAAAAACGGACTATATATTATTATCGACTTCGTTTAAAAAACCGACTTCAAAAACTGAAAAGTATAAAATAACTTAGAGAAAAATAACTGAAGTTACAGATTTACTGATCTGTTAGAAGTCGGTGAAATTGTGATATTTCATGTGTTTTCAGGAGAAATGTCTATATGCATTCATACTAAGTACCATTTAAGTACTTAACAAATTTCACGTTCTAAGGAAGTAAGTAGATACCTAAATGTGGGAATCCCCGAAAGTATGTTTCGATTTCGAGCATAGACAATGTGAGGTTGCCACATGTGTAAAAAAATTAACTAACTAATAACTACCTACTGATAGCGTAATCAGCATCTAGAGTCTAGACCAATGTCATCAAAAATAAGCAAAGCAAAGATCCCCAAACCCTATAAACGTGTTTTCAGGAGAAACATGATTCAGGCCGTTAATTGAACGGCGCCGTTTAGTAAAGAGCCTAGGCGGTTAATTGAACGACTGATTAAGCTAGTTGCCTGCGTTATATAAATTACGATGGACGATCGGGGGCGACTGGAAACAATTCGGAGAGGCAAGCTGTTGTCCACACGACTGACCTTAGAGATGAGTATATTATTAGTAGTAACACTGTGATATTATATTAGCGACTGACTGACTGTGTAGTGTGTTAATATAATTTTAAGAATAAGAATCTTTATTTCCAAGAATATGGTAGTTACAGCTGTTGGGTTGATTTATAAAATACAGCATATTATGCCACATGTGACGTGCAAATAGTATTAGTTTTACAAATTTATACATGCCTATTTTTATATCTATTTATGTAGGTAGGTAGGTTATCTTATTCAAATAAATCTAATTAAAAAATATAAAAATTTCGTGTCACTGAACTCCGAAAGTACTGAATGGATTTTGATAAAATTTTGTAACCATTTAAAATATGGTCCAACTTAAAAGATAGGATTTTATAGCCGCAATCCGAATCACACGCGGGCGGAGCCGCGGGCAACAGCTGGTAAAAATAAAATGGCGTCCACGCTAACATGATGAACCTCTAGTAGTCATGATTATTAGAACACATATTGAGAACTCTTGCACTTTTTCCACAGCAGGTTTTTGTTATTGAACCTGGCCCCCGATTCTGCTAATTTTATGACACAACAAAACCACTGTCATACCGCTGACATTGCATTAAATGCCGTTAAATTTTAGACTATAGCTAAGTGTTAAAGTCCAAAATGAAAAGAGTTTGTAACATTTTTCATTCACTCTACAAGATTATCATTTGATTTTAGACTTTAATTGTAAAAGTAAAAGTGTCTGTGCTACCGGCGGTATTTATTATGTAAAAAATATTGGCAGAATCAGGGCCCAGGCCCCCGATTCTGCTATTTTTATGACATAATAAAATCACTGTCATACCGCCGACATTGTTTAAATGTCATTAAATTTTAGACTTTAAGGCTGAATTAAAGTTCAAAATGAAAAGAGAAAGAGTTTATAACATTTTTCATTCACTCCACAAGATTCTCTTTTAATTTAAGACTTTAACGCATAGCAATAATGTCTAAAGTTAAATGGCATTGGTTACAGTGTCTGTAGATCCGCAGTGGTTTTGCTATGATAAAAATAATAGCAGAATCAGGGCCCTGACCGGTTCTGATTTACAACCTAGAATCCTTATCAGAATTTATCTATACGTACCTATAAATAAAATTGGAGTGTCTATTTGTAATATTGAAATAACTTTTTTTAACTACATGCATAATATAAATATAATACGGTACATACGCCAAAATAACACATTTTACTATTTTTGTTTGTCTGTCTGTCTGTTTGTTCCAGCTAATCTCTGAAATGGCTGGCCCGATTTTGACAGGACTTTTATTAGCTGGTAGTTGATGTAATAAGGAGTAACTTAGGCTACTTTTACTTCAGAAAAATAGTGTTGACTCAACATTAAGCGATGACCGAAATCCACGCGGGCGGAGCCGCGGGCAACTGCTAGACCGTTATAGAATGTTAATAGTCACATTAAAAGTCTGTTTCGGCTGGAACTAACTCTAAATTATTCACATGTATTAACTTAATAATTATCTGGGTTTTCCTTGACGCTATTTATTTACGTTTAGCTAGTTGACCAATCCGTGATTTTTTTCGGTTTTCCTCATTCTTACATACCTAAGTGTATCAACATGTGACCGTCTGGGATTTTGTTAATTGTCATTTAATGAGTTTCAAAATGAATCAAGTTCAAGCAACATATATAGGTAGGTAGCTACTATGTGGTGTTGAGGTGGCGGTGGACAGCTCGTACACTCATTATATACCATTGTTATATACCTACCTACAATATTATAGTACGTATCTATAGGAAGAATTATATTATAAATGTAGGTATTGTCTTGGAGGGACGACCTCATCAAGGTCGCCGGGAAGCGCTGGATGCGGGCTGCTTTAGAGACGCCTACATAATTATGTTCAGTAGTGGACTATGTGTGGCTGATACGAAACAGAATTCCACGCGGGCGAGGCCGCGGGCATTTAGCTAGTAGGTAGATTTAATATTTCCAATGAGTTGTAATCGAATCCGCGACTTCTGGGATTACTTAAATAATTCAGTTTTATAAAATACTAGCTGACCCGGCGAACTTCGTACCGCCAATATTTTTCCGCCCGCGTGGCGTCAGATCCTGTTCCCGCTGCACCTTCTACTATATTAAACATGTATTATACATATAAACCTTCCTCTTGAATCACTCTATCTATTAAAAGAAACCGCATCAAAATCTGTTGCGTAGTTTTAAAGATTTAAGCATACAAAGGGCCGACAAAGGAAGTAAGGTTCCACTTTTACTCACATAAAAAGTTGTATGTAAAGGTACAACCGTATCTCCTATAACGAAACCATAATAAGTAAACCTATCTAGCTTGTAGTTAGTTAGTTTCTAGTTATTCTTTACTTGAAGATACGTAGTAGAATATTATTTTCTTAATTACCTACTTCTATTTCAGCATTGAAACCATTCTCCAGACCAAAAAGTTGGATCAATGATCTAACGGAACTTGACGTGGTGGATCCAAACAACAATGGCTTTCAGGTGAGTAATTAAGTACTAATAAATAAATATCACCACCATCCTAGCATTTCGAGACGGTTGTACCGTACGATTATCAACTGAATATTTATGTATTATAAGGTAATATTTATTTACAGAACGAGAGATTCATAGGCTGGATGAAGACTGATCTTACAACGAAGCCGGCATTGCGCGTTATTCACACAGGTATTTTCGAACATGGGCTGCCTGCTGGTAGCTACAGACTCCGAATCACATACTGTGAGTATAAACTTGAATGTAAGCACGAGATTTAACTCATAGCGGCCGCTGATTTATGCGTGTGCACGCAGCGGGCACGCTGTTTCGTGCAAATCATACCTGTGTATTTTTTCTCGAAATTAGCAGAATATTATTTGCACGGAATATCATTTTTGCAATTCAGCTGATGCGACTCAATGATATTTGAGTGGGTTTTTAATCTTACTGCGAAATGGTCAAAATTCGGTACTTTTCGTGAAACGACTGCCATGCCATCTAACCTTAGCCATCTAACACACTAATGATATCGAAGTACATACTGTAGTGTAGACCTGACCCATAACCACTGCCGAATACAATGGCATCCAGGACCGACCGCGCTTTCCGAGACATGGAGGAGTCTCATCTCAATGTCATAAGAACGGCCACCGATCTAAACCAAGCTACTTTTGCTTATCTGTAGAATGTGTTAACCTACTAGATTACATACACAACTAACCATTGATTTATATTGTTTACCTCAGTGCAACAAACACTCCGAAATAATTCAAATGTAAGGAGGTAGGTATATGTACTCATATAATTTATTTGTTGTTTCAGTTCGTTCCGACTACGTCAGCGGGCCGCGAATAGCAATAATATGTTCTACACACACTGTCAGTCGTAATATTTTACTGATTTGGGGAATCATACTAATTATAATGGCAGTCGTCATTTGTGTGGGCATATATGTATTACCTCTGTACGCATTATATAATAGAGACTATATTTAAAATACAGTGTGAGGATTAGCGAAAAGTACTGTGTGAGGCTCGATTTTTCTTTAAAGTCAATTCGCCTAGTCAGAAAGCCAGCCCTTTGATTTTGAGAAAAAACTCTACAACTTCTTTATACTACAGCCATAGTAAAAAGACTAAGCCTTTTAAGTCTAGTGAAGTTAATGTTTGTGTTACGTATGTATACTTAAGCAGTGAGTGCTTTTTTTAAGAATTTAAAAACGGGTCTTCCTTTAAAGTAGAGACCATAAGAAAAATGTAAATGTTTAAGCATAACAAAAGTTGAATTTAAGATACATCCAGCTCGATTCGCAAGGAAAAGACACCAGAGTCTACTCATGGATTGCTGACTGACAGACCACGGTAAGACTACGGTACGTGGATGTTTCTACTAGTCGAAAACTGCATTTAATATCTACCATAATACCCCACCTTGTTTAATTTTGTAATTTACTTCGTTGATATGATTTATTAAATTTTGCACGCCTAAAAACACTTTCCTTGCCTACATTTTTGATAAGAGAACCTGCCTTTTGCGTTAAGTGTGTTACAGATGGTTTTTGTATAAAAATAATGCATTATGAATAGATAGACAATTAGGTAATATTGGATTAAGATATAATGTAAGTACATAATATACAATATAAAATCCGATTGGACAAGGGGCTCTAAATGTAGGTAAGTATAACAAAATTGGTGCGAAAAAAGTAAAACTTTTTTAATGAAAATAAACGTATAATTGGAATTTAAAATGCTATATTCTAGTAGGTACTTATCTAGTTGGGGAGATTGTGATTGTGGTGATAAATTATTACAGAAAATCTGTCTATAATCTAAAAATATGACAATGCCACAAGAAATATTCTCGCAACACCGTGCCTGATGTCGTTCCAATGCATACATTATTCGTATGTAGGAAGTGTAGCAACACCGAACAACTTTGTACTCGAATAATACTACGAAATAGTGTTACCATATTATCAAAATAAAATATTTTTTCGGTTTAACATTGCAAGATAGACCCTCTCGTTGTCCATCCTGCCAACAGTCTACCCACTGCAACTGTAACTTGTATTGAGATTCCTCCTACTACATTAATTATAAAAAAATCTATTATTTTCTGTATCGAAGCTGTTGTATTTTTCCACATCAATAAGCAATAATTTTAAGAGTAGGGGGTGCGGGCGGTCACGCTGATCATTTCTGTTCGGCTGAAAAAAAAAACATCTAATTGTTAATTATTAATAAGTATACAAAGACCGTAAGTAGATACCTACCTATTTGATAAATAATATATTAGTAAGGAGTACGCGTAAGTGGTATAGGCAGGCACAGTGATGCACAATTGGCCTACTGTTTCTGGTACCTTATGCAATAGGGATGTTAGCCGTTTTAAGGTACAGTTTAGCAATGAGGTGACGTGACATACTGAATGATGGCCTACAGTTACACATTGCAGTGACCCATCACTGACCAATGAATAGACATACCTACTGGTCGAATATATAATACTTATCCTCTTCTTTTGAGAGAAAAATAATAATCAATTAGATTCTGAACCTCTTCTCCAGTTCATAATTTCTAAGTCTTTAGTTAACGGCATTATTTTTTATGTCTGAGGCCCAGATATTAATTTATCTAGTTCGGACACAAATGATGCACTGAACGAAGTAACTAGCGGTAGTTTATGGTATAAATTTCATGTCATGGGTGTACTTACATATAATCATATTTATATATTTTGTAAATATTCTCGTATTAATATTAAGTGTAATATGTTGTTGATTGATGTAATTTAATAATCTGTATTAGGTACCATTATGCTGGTACCTTTCATTATGTAGTACCTACCCAAGTTAATTAGCGAAAAATTTACGTACTTATTACTTAATTTCCTAAACGAGTACAAAAAGATTTACTGTGTAACTGTACTGTGTATTGAAAAAAGTAACCGATGACAAGTCCAAATCAATCATTTTTGTGAGTATTCTGCGGATTCAGAAGCGGAATTAAAACAATGTGCTATTACCTCTTGCCACACTTGATGTGTATGACGAGTAATACAATGCCCAGCAGGAGACATAGCGAGCCGACCACGATGTAAGCTATGCCTAAGAACGGGTTCTTGCCGCCGAGCACCGAAGCCGTCGATATGACAAAAAACTTTTTACCCTTGAATTCTACTACGGGATAGTCTGGAAATAATAAGAAAACAGGTACCTATAACTATAAGTTTGTGTGTGTACTCAGACTATTTTTTTCTTTCTGAAATTCATAAAAGTACATTTTTTGTATACAGCTTTAAGGTCACCCGCTGCGTTACGCGAGCGAAAGTATCGGGCGCCCGCTTTTTTGTATCAGATACTGCTTTGCAGGCTCTGACCAAGGAAACATGTTTATGTTATGATAAAAGGTGAGATTGGCTTGGACCCCGAAGATCCCAGCCCGATACACACGCCCCCTAACACACGTTAAATAACTGAAGTTCAAACAATACATAACAATTGCACAACTCACTATATTCCACGACCAACGTATAATTTCCATTGACGAGCCCGTTTCGGTAGCCATCTATTTCATGGTTCACGCGCCGGTACAGCTTTCGAAAGTGTGGTAAAGCGGCCGTGCGCATCCAGACAATCAAGTCTTCATTCTAAAGTTTTATGACAAATTGAATAATGACATTTTATGAATAATATGCATAGTGCAACTAATTATTTATAATTATTGTGCTTGAGAGTGCCATGTCTGCTATAACAATACAGACAAATCAAATTCAAATATTGTATTTATCAGTATTAGGTACATATATTAATTTTTACAAGGCTAGAATGTGTGCGTTCGCGCAGCGGAATGTTGTTGCATTTAAAGATTTTATTTATGCAGATATTTAGTGTATGACGTCGTGTAATTGTGTATGGTAAAAAAAAATTTGTGCATGTGGCCATTGTGGAGAAATTCGCTAAAAACTGATTCCGCTGGGCGAACGTTGTCCTGGCGGAACTTTTTTCTAATCCATGGACTTAGAAGAAAAGAAATGTGTCCAAAAATTAGTGTGTATTTGTGTGTAATTGTGTATGTATGAATAAAATTAGTGCATGCATAAACTTCGGAGAAATACAAGTTTCCGCTACGCGAACGTTTGGCCATTAGCTAGTTTTCATATAAAGCTCTTATATAGAGAGCTGTAGATTTTTACATAGGTTGTTTTGAATTTGTTTAAATTTGTTTAAAAAACAGATTTAGAAGAAATCGTAGGGTTTAAAAGATAAAAATATAAACGTGAAATACGCTCATTAGGTCTTAGTTCGTGAAGTAGCCACTTTGGGGTCTAGATTTTCACGTTTATACAAACCTTGTAAGTGTCTGCAACATGTTGCCAAGTATCAATGATGGTTCTTTAGTAATTAATGAGTTATAGGACAATTTACCATGAGTAGACCACTGTTTGCAAAGCAGTCAAATATCAAGACGTTCTAAAGTAATTGCATAGTAAAATGTATTCCAATAATTAGTGTATTAATTCAACTACTCACGTGCAAAATTTCATCTCATTAAATTCAGTAATTAAAGAGAAACAATTAAAATACTGACAAAGCATCGAAAACCTACATAACCCGACCAAGTTCGGATGGCTACAAAAAAGCGAGCGTGCCATATTTCTAAGTAACGTTCTTAACCTTCCAGTATAGTATTTATTAATATGGTACAGTTGCGTACACAAGCGTTAGGAAAAAATAAAACAATTGCATTTCTAGAATGAAAAATATTTTTTTAATAATACCGCCCCTAACTGCGATAAGAATAAATTTTCAATTAACAAGTTCTAATTAAACATCAGCTTCTCACTATCACTCACTCAATATACCTACCACATAATTATTTTAAGCTTCACTGTTACACTATAACATTAATAACACACTGTCAATATTATTATTACGGAGAATTGGCGATACATAGCAAAACAACAGCGCATACGCACATTGTCCTTGAGTGCAAATTTGTGAATGGGGATAAAACAAAACCAGGTTCAAGTTCAACAGCAAACGAATACGCGCAGGCCGTGGCTTATGTGAGTTATGAAAACATATTGCGCTCTCTTTTCTTCAAGGATGGAAGTACTGTTTCAAGAGGGAAGCCGGCTCTATCGCTCGTTGCGCGCAGCGCGTTGTCTGTTTTTTCACACTAGCATAATATTTTTGATCAATTCCTAACTACAATACTTAGACTATTTAATCAAAGGACTAGCCTTAAGTGTACCGCTTCGAAAAAAATAATTCTGAATATTTTGGTGGGGTGCGCGGGAACACGCCCACATACATAAGTCCAGTACAACGGTAATATCATATAAAAAAAGCTATAAAGTAGCTACGTAAATAGTACTTACTGTCATAGTCAAATACATTTAAAAAATCATGTGTAGAAAAATAAATGACCTATAAATTATATCAAAACAATTGTGTTATCACCTGTACCAATTAAATACCGGTATTATACTGTAAATTTTAGAATGTTACCTAGATATATTGAACGGCCGCTTTTTTATATCTATCCGAATTTGGTCGGGTTATGTAAGTTTTCGATGCTTTGTAAGTATTTTAATTGTTCCTCTTTAATTAATGAATTTAATGAGATGAAATTTTGCATGCAAGTAGTTGAATTAATACACTAATTATTGGAACACATTTTACTATGCAATTACTTTAGAACGTCTTGTTATTTGACTGCTTTGCAAACAGTGGTCTACTCATGGTAAATTGTCCTATAACTCATTAATTACTAAAGAACCATCATTGATACTTGGCAACATGTTGCAGACACTTACAAGGTTTGTTTATACGTGAAAATCTAGACCCCAAAGTGGCTACTTCACGAACTAAGACCTAATGAGCGTATTTCACGTTTATATTTTTATCTTTTAAACCCTACGATTTCTTCTAAATCTGTTTTTTAAACAAATTTAAACAAATTCAAAACAACCTATGTAAAAATCTACAGCTCTCTATATAAGAGCTTTATATGAAAACTAGCTAATGGCCAAACGTTCGCGTAGCGGAAACTTGAATTTCTCCGAAGTTTATGCAAGCACTAATTTTATTCATACATACACAATTATACACAAATACACACTAATTTTTGGACACATTTCTTTTCTTCTAAGTCCATGGATTAGAAAAAAGTTCCGCCAGGACAACGTTCGCCCAGCGGAATCAGTTTTTAGCGAATTTCTCCACAATGGCTGCATGCACAATTTTTTTTTTACCATACACAATTACACGACGTCATACACTAAATATCTGCATAATTAAAATCTTTAAATTCAACAACATTCCGCTGCGCGAACGCACACGCTAGAATTGCAGCAATTTAGTTTTGGTCTATAGCTTGCAGTGAAAATGCAAAATGAGAAAAAATTGTAATATTGCAATGATTTCAGAATAGTAATAAAAAAAGATGAATATTACCTGGAAGCCATTGTTCTCAGGATTGAGAGGATCTAACTCCCAAACGTGTTTGCGCCAGTTCTTGGGTTTTGTATAATTTTCGAAAGCTGAAAAATATCCGTATAAAACTTCAAATTATGTCAACTTCATAAGACCAATAATTGTAAGGTCAGGGAATTGAGCCTTTTTAACTTCGATCATATAAGCCCCTCCCCCAGGATATTTAGGAAGGTAGGTATAAGATGGAAGCTTGAAAAAGATCGCCCAGGTCAAGAGGAACTCACGAACTATGCAGACTACCTACATTTCTTTAATACCTATACCATTAATTTCCAAGTTCAAGCTACTTCAAACAAAGGATTTTGGTGGGTAGGTTGAACTCGAAACTCGAACACACTAAAACCGCAAGGTGCTAAAACCTGAGAGGAAAGCCTGCATCAGAGCCCAGAAGGACAACCAGCAAGTGCTAGGCTTGCAAGTGAAGTTGGTTTGGTTTCCGAAGATCTTGGTCCCTTGGATAACATACCAATTCGTAGGTCATCTCCAGGCGGGTTTTTGAATTTAATTTCCCTGTCAGAGCTCCAGGCAATGCCGGTGTTGAAGACTGGCACGGAGTATTCGCCATCTTTAGGCCACACTTCCAACGTATCTGGAAATAATATTACAATAAGATATACATAGGTATTTGAATGGAAGATAAGTTTAGCTAGTCATATTCATTTCTTTTTGCTTACCATTAAATAATGAATTAGCGATGGCACCACAAGGAGCTATAGGTATATCGTTGTCTTCTGTACGAAAAGGCTCACAATCGTCCGACGGATCTGAGTCGAGATGACCTTGCAATTGGTTGTCATCTCTGCAAACATATAAATAACGATGACAAATTCAAAGTTTCTGTTTATGAATCTCATCTATATAAGTAATTAGGTATTTCAGGTGCATGCGCTATTTTTTTGGACAAAAAAATCAATTTCACATTGACTACTTATGTAGATCTTACTTTTAATTGCCTCGATATTTCAATAGAAAATTTTGAAATAAATATAGTAAAAAGTGTTTTCTAATGTGATTTTTTAATAAGTATACGATACATATTAAAAAGTTTAAGTTGGTTTGTGTATGCTTCAACATCTCAAAAAGCTTGCATCGATTGCATTGAAAAGCGATTGATGGACATAATATCTAATTATTTAAACACGGACCCGCTTTACTGCAGTGTTGAGCACATTTTAATTGCAATTAAATTGGCAATTTCACCGACTGCTGCTTAAACGATCATAACAAGTTGGACAGAAGGCGGTGTCCATTATTTTTCTTTTGTTTTATAAATGTCAATAAGGTACCGCCTGCTGTCAAACTTGTTTTAATTCTTTAGACAGCACTCGGGTTTACTTGTATCGATCTTTTAAACAGCAGTTAGGATTTTGAATTGCTTAATATTTTTTTAGATTTGCAAATAAAAATCCCGCTTCAAATTCTTCAGAGATGGTTCTAAGCTTCTTAGCTTTGCTTTTTTCGCATCTATGTGGGTCACAGGATAACGAATATATATCCGGTCGAAGTTGGAACCCGGGCCGCTTGTTAGAATATACATACTTATTTAGTTGATATACATTCTGTGCACTTACCTAGACTTAACATATCTTCTATGATTCTGATAGAAATTTTTGAGGCCGTAATAAAAAAATACGTCCTTTTCAAAGTCCTCCATCAAAGTAAAATCAATGCGGCATTTACACGGCTCCACAGCCTCCGTAGTTATCGCTGAAATATTACTGACGTAGGTAGCACACGTAATGTTATCATTTTCTTTCATACAGTGCGTGTAGTCTATTACATGTTCTTTGACCTGTAAATATTATAACTTTTTTTTAATTCTTTTTCATTGATTTTTGTCTTATTTAAATCAATACTAGACTGTATTGATTCAATTCAAAGATTCAATGTATTCAAAACACTATAACCGGCACGATATGATGGCCGTTAAGTACTAAGAGTACTTAGAAGAGCTTACTTGCACTCTCTCTTTTTTACACGGCCGTTAAGTACCACCTTATCAACACAACGACAGATGACTAGACCTCTTTACTCGGTTAATATCGTAACTTAGCTAATATCAAAACAGCCATCATACCGCACCGGTAGTATCTAAAGTCATGCGTGTCCATGCATGCAAGTGCTTGTATCGTGAAATTAATATCGCTTATTTTTACTGAGAGGCACAAACGTACTTGTCCTGCCAAATGTTCTCATATCGCTGGACAAAAGTAATTTACACCTAACTTTACATCGACGGGTCCGACAGTGTTCCCACCCCAATTTTATTTCTCTAGTTAGTGCTTGCTAGTGCGCAGTCAGGACGGATGGGTGTCAAATCGCTGCATATTCCAGCCAATAACGTATGTATGCCATTTAAGTTGCTCCCGGACAATTATTTTATACTATCGGTGGTTGCATCTTTCTAGAGTAATGAGCAGTTTTATTATTGTTATTTGGTTCTAATAGGGGTAGTAAGTGAATTAGCTTCATTGACTGTTATTGCATTTATCCTAGATATTATGCATTTTTTCTAATTTTCTAAAAAGTTTGTAATTTCTCACATCGCTGTTCTCATATCGCTGTAATCGGTGGTCTTTATTACCACGGATATGATAATTTACACCGAAAATGATAAGAAAAAATCAATCGGTGTCTTACATCTAATATCGGTGTTTTCATTCATGATCAATGCACAGTTTTATCACATCGGTGGATTGCTTTATCATATCGGTAGATCATTTTATCATCTCGGTGAGTCGTTTTATCATATCGGTAGATTTCGAGTGATTTCGTTAAGTATACAAAGAAAAAATAGAGCATACATATAAACACATACACAACACACTTTCATCCCTTATTCCGCCCCTCCCAACCCTCTTTTTTGCGACAAAAGGTTACCTATGTTAGTCCCCAAGCTTTAATCTATCTCTGTACCAAATTTCGTCAGGATATCGTCAAAAATTACAAATTTTCATCCCAATGCCATATTCCTCCCCTTGTACCCCCGTTTATGCGATCATAGGTAGCCTATGTCCGTTCCCAAGCTTTAACCTATCTCTGTACCAAATTTCGAAAATAATGACATTCATGGCCCAACTCCCCCTTCTACCCCCCTTTTCGTGATAAAAGGTAGCATATATCCGGGTTCGAGGTCTAATTCATCCCTGTTCATCAGGATATCTTCAAAACCGACAAACCTTCACCCCCTATCCCCCCCCTTTAACCCCCGTCTTCGCAACGAAAGGTAGCCTTTGTTCGTTCCTAAGCTTGAAATTCATTCCTGTACCAAATTTCATTAGGATATCTTCAAAATTGACTAACTTTCATCTCCTATTCAACACCCCTTAAACCCCCCCTTTTCGCGACAAAAGGTAGCCTTTGTTCGTTTCGAAGCTTTAATCTATCTCTGTACCAAATTTCATCAGGATATCTTCAAAAATGACGAACTTTCATATAAAATTTCATCCCATGGCCCTACTCCCCCTTCTACCCCCCTTTTTCGCGACAAAAGGTAGCATATGTTCGATCCCAAGCTCTAATTCATACCTGTACCAAATTTCATCAGTATATATTTAAAACTGATAAACTTTCATCCCCTAGTCAACCCTCCCCTCTTAAACCTCTTATTTCGCGACAAAGGGTAGCCTTTGTTCGTTTCCAAGCTTTAATATATCTCTGTATCAAAAATCATCAGGACATCTTCAAAATTGACTAACTTTCATCCCATGGCCCTACTCCCCCCCTTCTACCCCTCTTTTCGCGATAAAGGTAGCCTATGTTCATTTCCAAGCTCTACTCCACCTCTGTACCAAATTTCATTAGGATATCTACAAAACTGACAGAACTGTCACCGCCTGGGAAGCAACGCTTCTAAACCCCGTCCGCTCCTCATAAGGTTTCAAAGCTATCTGCTGCGGAATGAGGTATGGAATAGCAAGACTAGGCTTAAGGGTACGGGTGTAACTCTGTCTGAATTTCTGACCAAGCCACGCCACGACGTCTTTATGGACGCCCGCAAGCATTTTGGTGTAAGGCAGTGTTGGACCTCAGATGGAAAGATTGTCATACAACTCGCAAATAATTTTCGTCGTAAGATTGAGACATCATCTGAACTGCGTAAGTTGTGCATCGAATTCCCAAACCCACAATTACCACCTCCTGGGACATCAAAAGCTCCACAGCCAGTTGTTCAAGGTCAAACAGCAGCCAGAGTAGCCACCATCAATGAGAAAAGACCCCGGAAGCAAGTCAAGTAGCACCACTATTTACTTTAACCTCCTGTATACTACCGGGTAATGCTTGAATTTTGTTACTTGTTTTTTTTACAATCTGCAGTTGAGGTCAGTTGTAAGTTAATTTTTTGTCTCCTTCTAACTTCGAAAATAGCATCGTACTTGCATTGAATTATCAGTCAATTTTGTATCTTGAATAATTTTGCTCACAACCTCACATTTACAAAAGAATTGTTTACATAAATATGATATTACTGAGTGACAGATGACGTTGTGTCATGTGTCACAATATGTCATTCAGCTGTGCGTTTTGTTGTTGCAATATTTTGTAATTGTCTCTGGCTCCCTAAGTGCATTGAGGATAACTACATGAGAAGTTATTTAATTTGCTTATTTATTTTAAACAATTTATGATTATATATTATTATTTTATTATTATATGTCATACTTATGTCCGATTATGAAGACTGTTATATTTCTTGTTCTTCTGATACATCTAATGGCGACTACGCCAGTGCAGGTAGCGATAACGAAGGGGATGCAGTCCTTTTACACAAAGAGCTGCTTACTATATTTGGTCCATTAGATAAATTCTTAAATGTTGTACATATCAACGCTCAAAGCGTTCACGCTCACTATCCTGATTTACTTTCATCTTTCGATTCTCTGAACATCCATGCTGTCCTTATTTCCGAAACATTTCTCAAACCTTCACTTCCTTCAAAACAATATACTTTACCAGGATATAAGCTTATAAGAAATGACAGGGTAGGTGTGGGATATGGCGGGGTTGGGATTTACCTTCGTGATGATATCGCCTTCAAAGTGTTAGATCAGTCTCCTACTGTTTACACTGGTTTTACTGAGCATATTTTTCTTGAAGTTGATTTTCATTATGTTAAATTCCTTCTGGGTGTCTATTATAGCCCTTCTCTTAAAATCGACTATTTCTCTTCCTTCGAATCTAAGTTAGAGAATCTATCCGCTTTGTACCAGCACTCTATAATCTTGGGTGACTTCAACACGTGTCTACTCAAAGATGATGCGCGCAGTCGGAGACTCCAGTCCCTGGTCTCCTCGGTAAACATGCATATTCTCCCATTGGATGTGACTCATCGCGCTCCTCACTGTACTCCTTCTCTCTTAGACCTTATCATTGTTTCCAACCGTGATAAAGTTGTTACTCATGGTCAACTATCTGCTCCTTTCTCATACCACGATCTAATATACCTCTCCTACAAAATTCGTGCGCCGAAACCTAAACCTAAATTTCTCTTGCTCCGGAGCTTCAAAAACATTGACTGGGATACTTTGAGTGCCGATGTGAGGGATACTGACTTTTCTCTGGTGCACAACATAAATGACATCGACATAAAAGTAGATAGCTTTAATAAAATACTCTTAAGTATTTACGATAAACATGCTCCACTAAAAAATATTAGGGTGAAGCATTTGCCTGCGCCCTGGCTGTCAAAGGATATCAAAACGGCTATGTCTAAACGAGATAAAGCCAAAAGACAGTACAATCGTTATCCCTCGGACGAGAACTGGTCTACCTATAAAATCTTTCGAAATCGCTGCAGTCGTCTGTGTAGGGATGCGAAAAGGCGCCACATTCACGATTCCATTAATAATTCAAACACATCTCAGGTATGGCAATTTTTGAGGTCTCTCGGTATCGGTAAAGATAATGTCGACGTCGCAGATAATGTTGATCTCAATGCGCTGAACAAACATTTCGCCACGCCTCCAACTTTGGTAGATGAAGTAGATAAAGCTGCTACTCTCAGTTATCTTTCCAGACTCCCCCTGCCTGAATGTGCTTCCTTTATATTCAACCCGGTTGCAGAGGACGATATAAGGAAACAAATAAAATCAATAGCAACAAAAGCGATGGGTAATGATGGCATTCAACTTCAAATGCTGCTACCTATTCTAAGTGAACTTCTTCCAACCATCACACATATTATTAATTTTTCACTTGAGAATAGCGCTTTCCCTTCGGCTTGGAAAAAAGCACTTGTCATTCCGTTGCCCAAAACCACCAATCCCACCTTAGCATCCCAGTTTCGTCCTATTTCAATCCTGCCAATTCTTTCCAAAGTCCTCGAGAACACAGTGCGAAATCAATTAGCTTCTTACCTTTCCTCTCATGGTCTACTGAGTCCATACCAATCTGGCTTTCGTCCAGGCCATAGTACAGTCACGGCACTACTTAAAATATCAGATGATATAAGACTGGCCATGGAGAATAAACTCCTGACAGTAATGGTTTTGCTGGACTTCAGTAGCGCCTTCAACTCTATTGATTTCGACATCCTCCTGGGCATCCTATCATCATTAAATATGTCGTCCTCTGTAATCGCATGGTTTAACTCCTATCTTCGTGGTCGCTCGCAGCGGGTTCGCTCTGACGAGGCATCCTCTGACTGGTGTGACCTTGCTGCGGGCGTTCCACAAGGTGCCGTCCTCTCTCCTCTTCTTTTCTCGATTTTCATCAATGCTATCAACAAAGTGATATCTTCAAATTTTCATCTCTACGCAGATGATTTGCAGCTATATCGCCATTTTGGGACTGACGAAAGGAATGAGGCCATTACTGCCATCAATAATGACTTCAAAAGCATTGGTGCTTGGGCAAAATCGTTCGGACTGCTTGTCAATCCTGCTAAATCCCAGGCACTCATTGTAGGTGGCAGATAGGTACTTCTACAATAATCTTGACCATGCCTCTCTTTCTCCTGTCTACTTTAACAATACTGTGATACCGTATACCGCGGTTGTCAAAAATCTAGGGGTATATATTGATTGTAATCTGTCGTGGACTAGGCATATCACCGAGGTCAGCAGAAAAGTCTTCGGTACGCACCATTCTCTTAAGCGCCTTCAGAATTTTCTTCCTTTTAAGACAAGAATCTGTCTTGCTCAATCTCTTCTCCTTCCTCTTTTAGACTATGCTGATGTCACCTTTCTCGACGCAACTGAAGAACTCTGGAACAAGCTGGAGCGGTTGCAAAATTTATGTATCCGGTTCATATTTGGTCTAAGAAAGTACGATCACGTTTCAGAGTTCCGACAGAAACTGAAATGGTTACCGATTCGGCGGCGTCGAGATATTCACATTCTTTCCTTACTCTTTTCTGTTCTTCATAATCCTCACTCTCCTATTTATCTTCGTGAGCGATTTGAGTTTCTTGTCCCCAGGGGTAAACCCTGTCGTACTTTTTCTTCTCTATTACTTCAAACTCCCTCCCATAGTTCCTCTTACTATGACAATTCCTTTACGGTTTCTGCAGTGCGGCTGTGGAATTCTCTTCCTCATTCAATACGCGATAGCCCTTCTTTAAATATCTTTAAGGAACGAACAAGAGACTATTACCTTTCTCAACAATAACAGACATAATATGTATTTATATGTATGTAAATGTATGTATGCCTATATGTATGTATGCCTATATGTATGTATGCCTATATGTATGTATTTATATAGTCTTTATTATGTGTATACATGAGTATTTTATATATGTGAATGTAGTCTATAATGGTTATATATATATAAGTATATGTAATGCCTTCTGTCAGGGGTATACCTTTTGTATGCCTACTCATACTATTAAGTATTGACAAATGTACACAAGACTTTGCCTCTCTCATTGCATTGCGATTCCTCTGTGCACTCCCAGGTTTGCTGGAAGAGAACTCAATCTGAGTTAAGCTCGCCTTTGTACATAATATTTCACTTGTTTGTATAAATGCCATTTAAGTGTACATAAATAATAAATAATAATAATAAATAATAACTGACTAACTTTCATCCCCTATTTCCCACCTTAAACCCCCTTTCTTGCGATAAGCCTATGTCCTTTCTCAAGCTCTAATATACATCTGTACCAAATTTCATCAAGATCGGTTCAGTGGTTTAGGCGTGAAAGCGTAACATACAGACAGACAGACAGAGTTACTTTCGCATTCATAATATTAGTATGGATTGGATTTCCAAGAACTCAGTTCTCGTTGGATATGATCTTCTTCCGATCAGGTCTTCAGTTTTTAAATCAACCTTGTAAAAATGACGTACCTTCTAACTATTTCCTTTATGACGTTCAAAGGTGGATAGATTATCATTTCGCTGGATATATTATCACATCGCTGGATATGCATATCATTTCGGTGGATAAACTTATCATATCGGTGTACAGAAAAAAATAATCGGTGCCGGTTTGTCATGTCGGTGGAAACCAAAATTCAAACTGAATTTTCTCCTTAATCTTAAATGATACGTTGATGATATTAAATTTGGGGATATATGATATCATAAAGTTTACATAAAACTTGAAAATTATTTAAAAAGTATATAAATGAAAAAGTTCACCGATATGATAAAAAAAATGGCATTTGTTGAAATTCACCCATATTGAGCGTATTTCATATAAAAAGAAAATAGTTTGTTACAGGGTGCGCACGCATAAGGCAGCGAACGCTATTACCTACTCTTGATTAATGTAAGTAGTATTTAAAAGAATGTGTGTTTGTTAGTTACGCTTTCACACATTAACAACTTAACTGATTTTTAAAAAATTTGGTACAAAGATAGACGAGCTTCTGACAGGACATGGGTCTAGGTTTTTAGCAGCGATAATTGACGCTACTCTAATCTACGCAGGCGGTGCCGCGGGCAACATACATTTTACACAGAAACAACGAGACAGATGCAAAAAGACTTATGGACACTAACGGAAAATCGAACCCACTACCTCCGTTGTAGTCGAACGGTACACCATAGAGGTGATACTTTATTTTGGAGACGCTATGCATCACAGAAATATTATCAAGATACATACATATGTAGATACTATCTCAATAGCATACAATAGCATAAGCACGTGAGTAAAAGAGATAGCTCTGGATCCGCAGTCCGTCCGTCCTTAACTAATTCACGATGGCTAAACATCTCAATTGGAATATTTTCAAGTGTTCACTTTTAGAATATAATTTAATTGATGCCAATCAACCCAATTATAAAGTACAATGCTTACTGATAAAAGTGATGTTTGAATTCCGTTCGAATGTGCGTATTCTGTTCACTAAGACTAATTTATGCAGTCAGACATGATTCATGATTAGAACAATTGCTTAATGAGCCTTAATTATACCTGATAAATTAACACAAACTGCCGACTTGCTTAGGAAGTAATTATAATGGTAAAATAATAACACATCCTATATAACTACATCTACATAATTAATATAACTACATCCCTCTCTCTGGATCGCTTAGAGCACGTCATAGTAGGCTCACAGGTAAGTATAGATAAGTAAAGGAGGTCTAAACCATAGGAGGTAGGACATTACGGTATTCCCGTTCCAATAGTCAATCCGACTAGGGAAGTACCTCTGCCCTACAGAATACCGCGGCGATAATAACCTCGTGTTGTGTTCCCGGCGGCAGCGGTGAGTAGGGCAGCCAGAGCTCACTGGAGAGTTTTTTTAATTTACGTTTAAGATCAATGGCTTGTTCTCCTGCTTTGTCTTCTATACTAACGGCACACAAACTCTTTTTACTTACAGGGCCGGTAGCACAAGTCTGACTCCCCTAGTATTGCATTATTTCATTGGCATAAAAAAGGCTTACTTACCGTGTCTGAAAAATAGAGAAAACCCACTCCAAGAGGTACGAAGGCCACTCCTATTATGAAAAATGTTGGCAGAACCGTTCCAGCAGTGAGAATAGGCTGCCAAGCTGGCAGACGTTGTTGCTTGAACGCAGATTCTGCAAAAAAAACAGCAATCACCATCGATATGAACACTGGGCCTTTTGTAATTTTTAATGGCTCCGGCGGGGGGTTTCCGAGGGCATTTGCGCACGTTAAAAAGAAGGTGTAAGCTTACCTGCAGGACGCCTGGATTTGACGTTGTGCTCAGAAGTTTCACTAGCGGCCATTGTGTTGTATTGTATTCTAAAATATTAAGCGTTGTAAATGATTTCAGTTATTGATAAAAATATACTATCACATTCATGTCTATCTATAGATAAACAGTTTTTTTTATCATCAACTCTAATCACATTTTATCGCTTTTTTATAGATAGGTACGCATTTATAGACTACGAGTTAAACGCCGCAGTGTACCTACCATTAACAGTTTATAGTAACAATGTCTTAATTGCTTAGTTGACAATTACTTACCTAATCAAAAGTGAGCCAGGAATTTCGATGCAGGTAAGTGATGAGAATAGTTAGAAACCGGTTTCATTATTTTTTATTTCACTGTAGCCACCTAGATTAGATACTAACTTTTATGACCATGGATGATCAGAATAATAGCACAAAGAAAAGACATAGGTATCAGTGGGGTAGGATAAAAAATTTCAAAACGGAAGCTGGTGGAAAAAATTCTTAACTACCTCAATCGAGTTTGTTATGCACCATGCAACCATTGGGAAAGCGGCATTGGGTTATAGGGACCCCTTGCCACTGATGGGTACCTAGGCTACCTTTATTTGATAACTTAACGGACTGGAAAATAACACAGTTTGTTCCTAATTTAGTACCTACTTTAAGAGTTAGTGCGATAAATAGGTACCACGTATATTATATAGGATTTCTACATAACAGAAGTATCTATATAAAAATAACATCAATGTAAATAAATCAATAAGTAGCTTGACGTTGAACATTAACGCAATAATCTATTTGAGAAATAAGTATATTTTTATCTCACCAATCAATCAACTAATTAGCTCACCGCAGTCCACAGCTGGACATAGGCGTCTCCAAAAAGTCGAGTAATATTGTGAGCGGAGAGAAGCTACCTATGCACCAATAAACGTCTATCACTATCAACGACAGAGATAGCGCTGACAAAGCGAATCGTTTGTGTTTCATTATCATTACGCGACTGCCTAAAAAATGTAAAGTCTTGTCTTTTGTAAAGTCTTCAGCGTTTAAGGATCTAGCCACAGTAGATAACTTATAGTTTTTCGAAATCTAGTTGCGTATCTTTAGACCACCGTAACCGTGAGCTTCGTTACTGATGAGTGATGATACTATTGACAATGATGTTTTTTTTTATAAAAGATTTGTTAGTTCGTTTGTGTTTGCTAATCTCAGGAACGAGTTACTGATACGCACATACTTAAAGTGCGATTTGTATTTTGTTTCCGTTTTCACTGATGAGAGGATGGAAAGTAGCACTTGAGAACGTGTTCTAAAGTGTAAGGAAGACCGAGTACTTTATGCAGATCACTAAGCCATCTGTCACCGTCGTGCTATGAACTCTGGCATTCGCGAGTTTTACGGCATATGATCAGTGCCCAGCTAAGTGGGTTATTAATATCTGGCCATGCCCGATGCAAGTTCCACCAGGCCCCGGAAAAGAATTTGGGTATGAATGTATGATCGTGTATCACACTGATGCAAATTCAGCTGTCAGTTGCTGTATGTCTGTATCAAGACCGTTAAATAAATTAAAAAAAAAAAAACATTTCTGTCAATTGTCAGTCTGCTGTCAAAGTCGTCAAACCAAGTCAAACTGTCATGTCAGAGTGTCAAAATACTTGAACGAATGTGATGTGATATCATAATTTTATAAATAGCTGGAATAATTTATTACAAATAACATTAAGAATACAATAAGTCGCGATGGCTACATCTAGCGACACTTCAGAGCCCAATGGTAAATCCAGGCGTCCTGCAGGTAAGATATACCATAAGAATTGGCCTTGTGTTCTGAATATCGATTGGTGACATACTGCTTTCTTCGCAGAATCTGCGTTCAAACAGCAACGTCTGCCTGCCTGGCAGCCTATCCTCACTGCTGGCACTGTTCTGCCTACTTTCTTCGTCATAGGCATAGCCTTCATCCCTGTTGGGATAGGTCTGCTCTACTTTTCGGATGAGGTACGCCCGACACACCTATTTTTTAATTACTTATAATGAATAAATATATATATCTGTTCTATCTGTAAATATGTTTAAGTTGTCATTAGACAATATAACTGACTATTTGGTTTTCTGGAATGAAATAACATATAATAAAGGAATACTAATCAGAATTTCCAAAATTTAAAAATACTTGTTCAAATTGTTTTTATTACCAGTTGTACATATTTTATCTGCATTCAATATTGAATATAAATAGCAGAAAATATGTTGGAACTTTTATTTATTACCTATAGGCTTCATTTATTTACTAGCATTTGCTCAAACTGTAACCTAAACTTTATGTGACTATATACCTACCATATCTGCGGTCGCTTTATCTGTGTGGTGACAGAGGAATAATAAAAGTAGGTTTCACCATCCATATCATCCGAAGGGTGTCATAACAGGTGATAATATCACTGCGAGAGAAGGAAAACTCAAAACAAAACCCTTGACCAACCTGTTTGGCTAGTGTGGAAACAGTATGTTTAAAGCCTTACAACATTATGAGAGGCCTATGTCCAGCAATGCACTGGGATAGGCTATTGATTGATTGATTGATTGACTGATGGGTAGGCTAGAATTATAGTGTACATGTACAACATAAAATGTGGTAGCATAAGGATGTAAAACAACAATTATGTTTTCACACATTAATGACTGCTGTTTGGCACATACAAACAAACACCAAGTTGTGATTCTCCTACTTATAAAAAGGAAAACCTTTACATTACCATACATTCTATTAGGACATACATATACTCACGCCCGTTATCCATAAAGGGGTAGGCAGAGGTGTGTTAACATTTCGTGATAAAAATTCTGTCCCAGGTAATAGGGGGCGAGCTGATTGCCGTCAACTGGGCACTTAGTTTTAGACTGTATGTTTACTGTCAATGGGAGAAAAGCCCTACCCCTTTGTCGCCTTCTACAACAACCACAGAAAGAGATAGGTTGGCTCTATTCTACTCCACTGGGACTCAACACGTAATAATAATTAAATTAATATATTTTTCAGGTCAAAGAACATGTGATAGACTACACAGGCTGCTACAAAGAAAATGATAATATTACATGTGCCAATTTTATTAAACACACCACTGACCTATGTACCTGCCGGATTGACTTCAACTTGACAGAGGATTACAAGAAGGATGTATATTTTTACTATGGTCTCAGTAATTACTACCAGAATCACAGACGTTATGTCAAGTCCAGGTAAATATGCATGTTTTTTTTTAATAATAAGAATAGCAGTAAATAAACTCGTCAGCCTCCGTAGTGGTAGTGAACGCGGCCTCTACGCGGGAGGCGCAGGTTTGATCCCCGCTCTGTGCAAATATTTGTAATATGGGTATATACATTGGTCTTGATGTGCCTGGGAGAGCATGTTAAGCCGTCAGTCCCGGTTGCCATACGAACATCTATGGCAGTTGTAACGGGTAGTAGGAGCCCTCAAAAATCCAACAACTTGCGACAATATTGCCTTTGAATTGTGGATGTCAGATGTCAGTCGCTTCATAGAAAATGTCAAAGTTCAGCCAAATCTACAAATGGACTGGTAAAACCTCAGACCCCAAGATGAAAGCTTTGGATGCTATTAGGATAAACGCTGGGATAAAGAAGAGGAGTAGTAACTAAAATTATTGGTTTTCCCTCTAATCCCTTTAGCTGAGCTTAATAGTTGTTTTTTTTTTTTTTTTTTTTTTTTTTTCAATTCAATTCAATTTATTTATTTAATAATCGTTGTACAGTAATTTACATGTTTTCTTAATCTAGTGTGCGTTAGTACATCGTGCATGTAGGGTAATCTTAGATATGTAAAATATATTTATGCTCAGTTAGGTGTCTTACATAGCTTTTATCTATGTTAGGGATAATCTAAGTTATGCCTGAACTAGGTAGTCCTGTGCTTCGGGCGTCATGTGCAGATAAATAATAATCCTATAATACAATTACAAATACAATAACAATTATAATTACTTTGAATAATATAAAGCCAAAGTTGTTACTACTGTTAACTAAAGTAATATCTTAAATATGCAACTTATCATTAATTATACCTATTTTAACACAGACAACAACTCCTCTGTGTCATCGTAGGACAAGCTTTGGAGGTAATTCTTCACCACTTGCTTACAACAAACATAATTTAGAGAATAAATGCTAGATAAAGCATTTATCCTTTTGTACAGAAGCGGTCCTAAAAACAAGTAAAATTTGCCTGTGTACTCGTGTTTTATCGCAATTCTTTCAGTACATACAATATCTTTCCGTCTTTTGTTAGTACTTTCGGTGCTGTATGGAAGTGCTGCGTGTTGTTTTAGTACTGTGTTTAATATAAATAACTGGCGGACTGTTAGTACTTTGCAGGATTTGTATAGGAGATCGGTGGGAGATAAGAAGGAGCGGAACGTTGCTATCTTGAGGATCGCTCTCTGAGCTCGCTCGACGGGCAGTAGCAATGTCCTACCCCCTCCCCCCCAAGTTGTTATGCAATATGTTAATATTGACTGACAAAGGGCATAGTAAACTTGTTTAATCAATTGTGGTTCACTGATATATCTTATTCTCTTAAATACAAACATCAACTTGCGTAATCGATTAACTAGTGTTTCGCAATGCTCTTTAAACGAAAGGGTTTCATCTATTAAAATACCTAGGTATTTTATCTTATGGGTTACAGTTATAGCCGGGCAAGTACACTTATCCTTATTATTATTTGGTTCTATACAGTGATGCGCATACAGTAAGTGCTTGGGCTGTGTTGTAGATGGTCTTTTGCGCATCGAGAAAGTAACGTATTTAGTTTTGTCTGCATTCAGTGTTAATAAATTATATTGAAGCCATTTGCTTACAATGTTAAATCCCCGCTGCGCACGCCCGTACACTTCTGTTTCTGCATCAGCAGAAAAAAGGAGGGCAGTGTCATCGGCGTATGATATAATCGTACCGTGTTCTAGTTTTATATTACAAAGTTCGTTTATATAAATTAAGAAAAGTGTACTTCCTAATACGCTTCCTTGGGGAATACCAAAAGAGGTGTTCTCCATTTCCTCACTGAGAACACTCCCTATCTTTACGCATTGGGTACGTTCTTTCAAGTAGCTCTTGAGAAGTTCCAGCTGTAGGCCTCTTATTCCCATATTATCAAGCTTACTCAACAGTTTGGGAACAGAGACCGTATCATACGCTTTAGCGAGGTCCAGAAATATTCCCACTGTATGATTACCCTTATCAAGCTCTTGCGCTATATAATCCGTCAGATGATGCACTGCATCGGCCGTAGACCTCTTAGCTCTAAATCCAAACTGTGTATTTGATAAGAGCGAATTATCCTCTAAATATTTAATCAACCTATTATTTATGATTTTCTCAAGTATTTTTGAGATTGCTGGGAGTATGGATATAGGCCTATAATTTGATACTTGGTCTTTCCTTCCGGATTTATATACAGGAACAACTACAGCTTTTTTAAGGCACCTAGGGAAAACGCCTATCGCTAAACATTTTCGGAATATGTTAGTTAAAGGTTCTACCAGTATATGCCTGAATTTTTTAAGGATTTTATTTGATATGAGGTCTACGCCAATAGCACAGTCGTCTTTTAAGTTGGCGATTATACTGTCAACTTCGTTTTCGTCGGTGTCCAATAGTACAAAAGATGACAGGGTAGTCCTATTCGGGAAGGGGGGGCCTGAGGGAAACTGCGTGTCCGCTTGCGTTTGCTGTGCGAGCCGCTTACCAACATTTATAAAGAACTTATTTACTATGTTAGCAGATTCCTCCTGTGATGGATGGGTGTTTAATAGACTTGAAGGCGATTCCTTTTGCTTCTTAGTGTAAGTTATATTTTTAATATGTTGCCAGATCTTTTTACTATTCGTCCCCGCCCTCTCCAGCTCTAGTTTTTCGTGATTTATTTTGACTTTTCTTAACAGGTTATTGCAAAAATTTCGATATCTTTTATAAGATACCCGTAAAGTTAGGTTGTCAGGGTTACGTTTACATTTCAAGTGAAGCTGATCCCTGTGTTTCATACAGCGGATGAGACCTGGTGTAATCCACGGTTTGATGTTGCTGTTTTTGTTATGCAATCGTGTTACCCTTGTATTTTTATGTATTGCATTCTTTACATTTTCGATAATGTATTGCATGCAAAATTGCGGGTCATCAGAATAGTAAACTGGGTCATAGTCGATGTTGCGTAAATCGTGTTCAAGTCTATCCATGTTTAATTTTGTGATTAAGCGAGTTTTTTCTAGTTTAGGTAACTTGCAGCTTATGGTTAGTAGGGCAGCGTTATGATCGGTTATAGTGGAGTTGATGATGAATACATGTGCGGGATATTGTGTTTTTAGCATGATATGATCTAGACAAGAACCACTTGCTTGACGCGTGATAAAAGAGTGAGTGGTGAGTAAACCATGAAATGAGCAGAGGTTGAGATAATGTAGGGCATCCTCCTTTACGTCTTGTTGTCCTTTTAAGATGTTTATGTTAATGTCTCCAGTTAAAATTATGTTTTTATAGGAAGACAGTTCTTGTAGGGTATTATTTAATGAGTTGATAAATTTATACTTATCGCTAAAAGCGGGAGGTCTGTATATTGCAAGTATTACCAAGTCTGTTCCTATTTTTATCAATAATCTATTGCATTCTTGCATACTTGGTTCCTCTACAGTTGCATTTATGTCACTTTTTATGTAAACTACTATCCCATCGTTCTGGTTATATATTGTGTTACTTCTGTGCATATTATATCCCGGAATTAATGGTATGTTATATGGTAAGGATAGTCTACATTCCGTAAATACAATGACGTCAAGGTTCATATCTATTCTATGTTGTAAAGTTAGAAATCCATCTATGTTCTTAAAGACACTACGAATATTTTGGGTTATTATGGTTAATGGGTTACTGCACGAGGTTAGATATTGTTTGCACTCTTCTGCCTCACACGTTTTAGACTCTGCCACAGAGAAGTTATCTAAGTCATTTACTAAATTATAAGCCATTGTCCTAACACTTATAGTAAATTAAAAACTATAAAAATAAAAAGGTCGGTAAAAAACTTGGTTAGGGGCGCTCTTAGGCGCCTTCATAATCGATAGAATTTAGGTACCTTCTTTCCGCCATTACTTTTGCAGGACAATCCGGTGCTCCCGTGGAATGGTTACTCGGCTTCTTGAACTTTAGGCACGTCGCGCATTTGGCTTCTTCTGTCTTCTTTGCACATTCCTTTGACGCGTGTCCTTGCTCTCCACACTGCCCGCAGGTGTATGTCGTCTCCCTGCATGTTTTAGCTGCATGGCCGTACTGCTGGCACTTGAAACATCGGGTCACAAGCGTGAAGTCTCTAACAGGGCAAGATGACCAGTTCACAAATACCCTTTCCTTGGTTATCAGGACTTTTCGTATGCTTGCAGGTACTTCTATTATATAATTATGGGTCTCTGCGTCCCTCTTACCCGATTTATGGCTGAGTCTAATCGAGGCCAGGAACTTTTCAAGGCAATAATCCTGCAGCTTTTCGCCTAAGTTCTGGTGGTACAGGCAGGTAAAGACTTCCTTTTCTTGCATATTCGCCGGCACTCCTATGATTATAACCCTCGGGTTTCTTTTTTTCTGATCATTTACAGTGAGGCCTGAGTTAGTTAGCTGGGCTGATTTCTTTAATTTCTCAATGTCTCCCTTTGAGTCAGTACTAATAATAACGCCACCGTTCTTTGTTTTACGCAGCCCTCTGACTTGCAGTTTCATTTGCTCTGGGCAGATAATTTTTTGGACTAGGGACTTGGTCTCTTCGCTTGACTTGGCCTTGTCGTTGGGGTAGATCACCACTGAGTTAATGTTTGAACTGGGTATAAATTCGCTGGTCCCCTTTTTTACCATATTTGCAAATGATACTGGTGTTACTCCGTGTTTTTGCTTAGAGGCCTCCTCGATGGTTTGCTGTAGGTCAGTTATTTGTTTGGATAGGTCTATTTGCTCCATGAGTGCTTGGCGAGCTGTGTTGACTTGTATAGTCTTTCCTTTTAGGGCCTGTTAGCTTGTGATAGGTTGCCTGGCAGAAATTGCTTCCAGCAATAAGGCTGAGTTGTCCTATTATAAATCTGTTGGTGTACAGTGGACAAAGGAGATACTTTTTAATATACAATTGTATTTTTTTTAATTTCTTTTACTGATAAATTATCATGCAAAGAATTCAAATTATATCAGCATTCCATAAACCACAAAGGTTTGTTTTGTATGCTGTATTACTCTCGATCGATACAAACATAGAAAAATAGTTTGATAACAAAATCAAGAATAATGAACTACAAAGAAAGAGAATTACATGCATAGACATACTAACATTTAAAATACTTAGTTCTGACCACGGAGGACAGAATATGATTAAGTAGTGGAGATGCCATAGTCAAATTTCTCTTAAGAAAAACGCGTGACCAAATGCGGGTGGGAAGGGAGACGCGGGGGGCATGACGTTATACCTCGTCCCCGTCTCCATCTAGTGTGTCATAGCGAAACCGAATAGAAACAGACCTTGTCATTTTTGTTATATAGTTTGACTATTCGCCACTAAGCGCTACACAGAATTCTAGAATAATCTATTATTAGGTAAATAATTTTTAAAAATAAGGCGCCATCTTTCGGATTATAGCAAAATCATTTAGGGGGCTAAATGATTTGGCCTTATACCGACAGATGGCCCAATTTTTTTTACTTTAATTTTCAATTTCAGCTAAATATGCCATTTAATAAATAAAATAACATTTTTGAAATTGCTAATGAACTTGGGCGAGCTTATTGTGATGAAATTTTCATAAAATGAATTGAGTTATTATTACAATTAGTAAACATGTAAGACAAGGCTACTTATTTCTTCTCTACGCCAGATGGTTCTGTAACGACATATTTTGAAAAAAAATTAAATTTAAATATAGTGGACTTACTGATGAAATGTTATACCCTTATAATGTTTAAATTGTTTATCTATATACTTTGTGCATCCTTGTACTGCACACTTCATTCTTAAACCAGGTCAAAGCTATTTTTATCGTTGAACTTTTGACCAAAAATGTCGACCGAACGCAAGGACGTTTCACTAGAACTAGATGGTGACGTCACAGACCAATTTAGTCGTTTTGACATATGAAAGGCTCGCGACTCGATTGCCTTGCAACATCTCCGCTATCATTTCCTTTTCCATGGTTCTGACGTAAACGATTTTGTTTATAAAGTAAAAGTTCAATTTGTTTTAAGTTAGTTGCAGTAATAACATCTCTCACTGTTGTGGGTAGACATTAAAGGTGCAACTGTATCGCCTTTCTTGACTTTACAATAAAGAAATATCTGTCTATATAAGTATAATGTCGGTGGTGTAATACCCCCCAAGATTCTAACTTAAAACCTCTCAGTTGTAAGATTGACTGCGTTACCATTAAGGTACCATTATTGTATTATTATTTTTCTCATACTTACCTCATTTTTTACATACCTATTATACGGATTATTCAAAAAAAAATAGTAATTTAAATCCAAGTGCCACTGACTCATTATTATTCTCTTTATGGAAATTATTATTATCATTTATCAGGCAAACAGACTTATACAACTGATAATGCCCATATCCAACTTCCTTAATCAACTTATTTTTAACTGAGTAGTTCCTGTAACTGATACCACATATTCTGCACGCATTTATGAATTTGTACACCTATATGTAACATAAATAAATATGTAAAGCACAATTCTTTGATCTGTGTTAAACAGTTGCTTCTTGATACGGTAAAGACTACGTAGATCTAGCGATACATAATAAATACATATATTGGAACATTCTACACTGTGCTATTTACCCCCTAAGTGAACATACCTTAACTAGCCTGTGTTGTGGGTTCTACAATGCGGATTAACATGCTACTTTGCATCAAAAGCAATATCCAGCCTGATAAATTTACAATCATTATCATTGTGTGTAGGCTTGTTATTAGCAATATGTCAACACAATGTAATCTATGTCGCAGCCAACTACCTTAATCAGCCGTCCAATTAACCGCCTAGGCTCTTGCGGGACGGCGCCGTTCAATTGGCCGTCTAAATGGTGTTCAGCCATTAAATTTAACGGCTAGGCAAATGCTTTAATCGATGTCGTTTAATTATTTGCCTAGCCATTTAATCAAACAGCTAGAAAAATGACTTATTTCTGCATTATAATAAAAAAAAGGGGTTTACAGGTGTGAGTAGGTATATGTATGAATGTAAGTAAATTTCTGTCTCCGCATCTTACGAATGGTCTAAGCATTAGCCAGCCAGGTTAATAAATGTTCTATTAAACGTTACGGCCGAATCCTTCGGGCCGTTCATTGAATGGCGCCGTTTAGTTAACACCCTAGGCAGTTAATTGAACGGCTGGCGACATATACATTATTGTTTTTAGCCTATAAGCCTTCTTTAATGTAATAAATAAATAGAAAAATAATCCAAGTCTCCCTTTCGTGTGGTTAGTGGCCAACCTGTGATAGAGTTGTTCAGGTCGCCCATACAGGCCTCCGTCTTGACCTAACGACTGTTGACAGCCGGGACCGACTTTAAACGTGCCCTCCGAAGCACGGAAGCTCTCAGATGTAACACCACTAAACGGTCACCCATCCCAATGGTCACCTACGCCTAGCGAACTTAAGTGTTAATCATAATTTGGTTGTGTCCAAACTTGCACTTTGAAGCCTGGGTAATGCTATCATACATACTCCTTTCCATTATTTGTTTTATCTGGGCTATTGCCGGAGGGACTGATCTAACTTCCAGATCATGTCCTGTATAATCCTTTCTATAAACATAAAAAAAATTACATGTATTGTCATCCTGTACTACTTATTTTTGTAGAGATGACAGTCAGCTTCTGGGCCGTCTGTCCTTGACCCCCTCAAGTGACTGTGAACCCTTCGCGTACGCCGAGGTTGATGGCAAGATAAAACCAGTGGCACCTTGTGGAGCCATCGCTAACTCGTTATTCAATGGTAAGTTTTTTTTATACCGCTGAGGTGGCAGACAAGCACACGGTCCACCCGATGGAAAGTTGTAACCGTGGCCTATGTCGTGTACAACACCAGGGGAGTCACACTCGTGCTGCCGACTCTGTAAACACAGAGAGTTTCTGCCATCAGTGTAGAAGACAAAGCAGGAATAGCCTTTGGTCTTCCCACTGACAGCGCAACAACTCTCCAGTGAGCTCTGGCTACCCTATTCACCACCGGGAACACAACACGAGGTTATTATGCCCGCGATATTCTGTAGGGCGGAGGTACTTCCCCACTCGGACTGCTCAATTGGACAGAAACACCGTCGTGTCCTACCTCCTGCACCTTTATAATCTTGGTTGGATACTATGTCGCACGATAGGAGGGGCAATATCCAACCATAGGCTCTGGTATCTGCAGTCAATAGAATGATACTATAATAAAATGTTATGAGGGAATACAGTTTTCTCGAGCTGAGTGCTGTCTCCAATGAGGGTATTTAGATTATCAAGGTTAACTTTCTTGTTTAGTTTATACTGTTGATTGATGGCACTTGGTGGAACTTGCTACACATCTTCAATGAAAACACTTGTACTATTCCACATTGTTTATTGGATCCCTGACCGGTTTCGCCTTACGGCATTATCAAAGGTTGATACATGTTTTTTGGGTAAAAACATGTATCAACCTTAACCAATAAACAATGTGGAATAGTACAAGTGTTTTCATTGAAGATTTCTTGTTTAGGCGTATCAGTTAGTTTTAGGGTCAATTCTGACTAAAACTGCTTTTTGGCGCAAAATATTACAAACCATTTTGAATCTTCTCTACGGGAGAAAAATATTGTAGTCATTTGCGCGGACGTCACGCGGCCGCGCCAATTTTCTATCGTATACCTTCTGTCATAATTTCTAGTAACAAACTGGCTGCTGCTGGCTTTTGCTCTTTCAGTGGGGTTTTTAGGTTAATGGTATTTCTGTATTGTATAGCACATTTATTTCCTTGACTGTTTTCATCTCAAAGTAGTGATAGGACTCGGCGTTAATATTATACCAAGGCATGTAGGCCATATTTCACAAGTACATACATGTCTCAGTATGCTCACAACAATACATTCAATGTCCACTTATTAATTGAACTAGCTGACCCGGCGAACTTCGCACCGTCAATATTTTTCCGCCTGCGTGGCGTCAGATCCCGTTCCCGCTGCACCCTCTACTGTATTAAACATGTATTATACATTTAAACCTTCCACTTGAATCAATCTATCTATTAAAAAAACCACATCAAAATCCGTTGTGTAGTTTTAAAGATTTAAGCACACAAAGGGATACAGGGACAAAGAAAGCGACTTTGTTTTATACTATGTAGTGATATTGCATCGTAGGACGAACCTGTTAGGGTATACTTACTCTATGGTTCACAATGAATGTAAAATTTGTATTCGTAATTAATTTATATTAATAGCTATTCAATGTATGTTGTGTTTGAAGTGTATGATATAATAAATACTGTTTTGAATATTAAGTAATTTTTTTAATTATTTTTTTTAATTAGGGTTTTTTATTCTTGACAGAATATGCCAACACCGAGTAATTAATAATAATACAATAAATTGTAAGACGTTGAATATTCCTTTAATTTTAATTTATTATTTTGCTTACCAGATACGCTGGAAGTGTTGTCTGGAGACAGATCGTACTCCGTTCCGGTCCTCAACACCGGCATCGCCTGGAACTCCGACAAGCAAATCAAATTCAGGAATCCACCTGGAGATGATCTAAAAACTGGTACATACATACACCTCTCTCTCTCTATTTTCTTCTCTCTTTATTTTCTTCTCTCTTTGTTTTGTCTGGGTTTAATGGAGGCGAATACCAACTGGCTCCCCAACTACCTGCGTTAGAATCACATGAAGGGTTCACAGTCACTCGACGGAGTCAAGGACAGTTGGCAGTTGATCTATAAAGAAATAAAAATCACAGGAGATGACCTTGTTCTTCAAACAGCAGGTGTGGTCTGTAGGTGAGGTTGGCATGACCTCATTTCCATAAACCGCACTCCCAGGGAAATAAAGGCGTAATTACGAATACGTCAATTTTTTTCTTGCAGTTTTGAATAGTACAAGATAAGAGAATATATTTTTCGTAATATTCTGACGTAAAATTAAGGATATTGGCATACAATAAAACCATTCATTTCGTCAAGTCGTCAAGTACACGTGTTTAAAGATTTTTGTGTTTTCAAATTACGCCTTGATTTCCCTGAGGGTGTGAAACTATCACTATGTACAGTCTACAAAGGAGACACGGTTTCACCTTTACATACAACTTTAGATGAAAAAGTGCAACGGTATCTCCTTTGTCGACAGTACTGTGGAGTCAGGGGTTTGATCTCCACAGCTTCACTATCTCACTTCAAGAGAAACAACTTTTTGCTATGATATTGATATTTATTGGGAAAAAACATATCATTCCTATACGAGCTTTTTAAAAGGGGATTTTACGCGAGGTTTTTTTTAATTTTATACAATACTCGTTTTAGAGGACCGCGGAAGCTAGAACACTTCTCTTCAAATCTTGAGCTTCCGGAGCCTCGCTGGCTTCTTCAGAAAACTCTTGTCAACTGTCAGGAACTGTCCCGCTCGTTCAGTTTTTTTCCTATCTTCTAAATTCAATATTAATTTTTTATTCGTATGATTTATTTTTAAATCGTTGACACATGATGTCCAGGCAACTACTAGTAATATCTGCCACGGAGGGCGGATATCACAGTACACAGGAACGGAAAGACAGTATAGAGAGAAGAGAAAGGATCTTGGGCTCCAAAGTGATGAAGAAGATTGCCGAATGTGATCGTGCTGTCCTGAGGCCCATCACCTGGTTTTACTGATAATGTTATTTGTTTTATAGCTTTCGCGAATTTCACAAAACCTACGAACTGGCGTAAATCCGTTTGGGAGCTGGATCCCACGAATCCCGAAAACAATGGATTTCAGGTAATTTTTAATTTTTGATAGTTTTTCATTTGTTTGTTTTTGTCTGCCTATCCAGTTAGTATCCGAAATGATTAGAAGGCATGAACTTTGCAACTATTTTTATTTAAAAAAATATTTAGGCCGTCAAAAAACTCCATATAAGTACATAATTAAAATCTAGATATTTGCTATGAAGAACCCATATGGGAAGTCATTTTTAGTTTGGGGTCTAGATGCCGCTGTGTAATATGGTCGTTCGAATATATAAAATACCTTAAATCTGGCTTTCTCTCTCTTTATAGTTTTCTCTAATTGTTTTAGATTCACATGCAAGTTCAACTACATACATATACTCACGACCGTAAATCCCCGAAGGTGTAGGCAGAGGTGTATTAACACCCACATTTCGCTAACTATGATTTTCGGTCCCACGTAATAGGGGGTGGGCCTATTGCCGTCATGCGGGCACTTAGTCATGGACTGTAAGTTTCAGCTATATATTTCAAATACGTTTTTAGAATGAAGACCTGATTGTTTGGATGCGGACCGCCGCCTTGCCCGCTTTCCGCAAGCTGTACCGACGAGTAGATCACGAAAAGGATGGCTTTCGAGACGGCCTTGTAAAAGGGAGTTACACGCTCGTCGTTCAATACAGTGAGTTGTACTTATTGCTTTAACTGTAACAGGATTAAGAAGTTTTGAATGCGGGTGTAATGCTCCATGGGTTACCAAGTAAAAAACATTTGGCATTCTTTGAAATAAAACCACTTTTTAATGGATTCTATTGCGATTTATTTGTTCGTCCGTTAAAAAGTGGTTTTATCAGTGATATTTGCGTAAACTTTAGAAAATATCATTTGTCATACACTTGTAATTTTCCGCAGTGTTTTACTTTTGAACCTGCCAGATTTCGCCTCGCAGCATTCTCAAAGGCATTGGCGGTTATCAAGTTCGGCAGGTATTCGGCAGGGTCAGGTTGACAAATAAAATACTGTGGCAAGGTACAAGAGTGTTATTTAATATGTTTAGCAAGTAGCAAGCCATCGATCAACAGTATAAAAAATAGAAAATAAAAGTAAATATGTATAATTCATTACACCATTTAACAGTGCCCTTAATAAGGAATAAATTCTGAGAAGTAGGTAAACACATTCGATAAACTGAAATAAAAGTTCACTTCAACAAAAATACTTTTTATTTTCTTATGATACTTACCTTAACTGGTTATTTGTTCAAAAGGATGGTTATTGTTCTCAAAACAGAGCTACATTCCACGTGTTAGCATTGTGCTAAAACAAAACTTGCACTTTACTAAATACTAATTATTTACCGTTAGGTGAAGGGCTTTGCTTTCAATTAACAGTAAAGAATTAGTGTTTGACTATAACTTGAATGGTATAATTATATTAATGAGCGTTATAACTTTAATTGCGCGATGTAGGATTAGTGGTTCCGTAGTAGGTCAGCTTCGTTGCGATAGATGGCGGTAATGTGATATTGCTAACACATTTTTAAAGCAAGATCCATTCTTCGATACATATGTGGGTTGCTATGTAAGTATTCGGAGTAACAAAGTAAAACAAATATTCATATATAATTTATTACAGTTTTATTCCTTTTTTTGTAATATTCTCCATGATGATTGATGCACAAGCACCGAAATTTTCTCGACTCTTCATGGTGATAAAAGATACGCAATTTTTAGAATGACGCCACAAAAGATAAAGAAATAACAGCTACATAAAAAAATTGTAGTCGAAGAGTTATATATTTTTAAATGTTATAATTACTTTTTTGAATATTGTTCTAAGCAAACCCACGGACACTGCAAGAGAATCTACCGTAATTTTAGACTTTAATGCAATAACGTTAAAGTCAAAAATTAAATGGCTTTTTGCAGAGTGAATGAAAAAGTATAATGAAACTCTTTTCATTTAATTTTGTTCTTTTATAGAAATAATGTCTACAAAAGTCCTCATTAACAAATGAAGATACAAACAAACAAACCAAAATATGAGCCTAGTAAAATATGTTTTTTTTTTCAGACTATCCCGTTATTGACTTCGATGGTAAAAAACAGTTCGTAATATCGACGACATCGCTGCTCGGCGGCAAGAACCCGTTCTTAGGCGTGGCGTACGTTGTCGTCGGCACGTTATGTCTCCTGCTGGGCATTATACTACTCGTCATTCACGTCAAGTGCTCTAAGAGGTACATTTGCTGGTTACATTAACTGTCTAGCTTGTTTGTGTGTGAAAATGCCTCATGTACCATTACTAAAATATTCACAAGAATATGTCAGGCAATGACATCTGCAAACACATGCTGTAAGAACGTTTCGAACGATCTAACGGACTTGACAGCTGAATTCGCGGTGAGATTTCAATTGCGCATGCTCTAAATTGCTCTAAATTTAGTGACGGCACGTTAGAGCATGCGCAATTGAAATCTAATTCAGCTGTCAAGTCCGTTCAATCGTTCGAAACGTTCTTGCAGCATGTGCCTGCTTTGTAGAAACCGTTACCGATCGATGGTACCGATTCTGTAGGGCCTCTCACTAAACTAAAATGCTTTTTTTTTTCAAATTTTGAACCTTCATTCTAGAAAACATTGGATGAAATTTAGACTTTAAATGGATAGCGTTAAATGTGAATTTTGTACTTCATGGTTGACGTCCTTTTATATAGCTAATTTTTTTTTTGCGAGCGGTACGATTGTCGATAGTTATTTCTATTCTGCCTACAATTTTTGTGAATGTTTTGCCCTTCTGTATCTTAAATATTGCTTTTATTATCTAATTTTACTTAAATATCTGTTTCACTGTGAAAAGGCAGTACTCGGCTCATGATTCACTAACTTTTGTGGGTATATTGAATTATGATTTATTAAAAGAAATTCAATGTTGAATCTGTTTCGTTTATTAATTTATCGAGTCTGTTAACATTTTGTCACCAAGTTTCGATGGCCACACTTCAAATAATTTGTCCTGAACCGAGAACCGCTTAATATTATCATATTTTCAAACTTTTTATCTGTCTTTTATATTGATCTCATCTTATCTCTCTATCTTATAAAGAATCAAATTGTAAATAATCTTCTCAGACTACTATTTAGTTTGGACTATATTTCAATAGTTCAAAGAATTGTTTGAATATGGCACTTATTTACCAAGACATAAGAAACTGCACAGTAAATTTATAAATATGTGTACAATCGACAAATCTGTATTGTTATATCAAAATAACGATTCTTGTATCAATGCGATACGGCGACGGACCACTGCATATAAATACTATGTGTTCAAATTCCAAAACTTGGTCTTATTTCATCTTATATAAAAGACTTTTAAAAATATTTATAATTTGATTTTATTCCTGATTCATCTTAATTTATACGTGTAACGCTCTATGTAATATTATATCCTTGTATATTTACCTATGTAATACTTGCTGTAAAAATGTTTGATTATCATCAAGTCATTTTCCAATACGCTTATGTATGCTGTAGTGAACATTTTCTTTATGTATTTAGGCTTTCTTAGTTTGCAAATGAAACATACCGAGAAACCGGTAATATGTTTTCTGATTACATTATTTATGATTCCATACATAATCTAATTTCCTTTTAAGCCTCGTATCCACTAGGCAACACATGTTGCTCAACAAGTTGGTGCCGTTGCGCAAAACCAACATCACGCGCGATTTTACCAGCTGACGCGAATATTGCCATGTGGACACCAGGCATAATGCTTACTTACTTCCGTACGCAAATAACAGCATTTTTATTACGGTAGTTAAACATTATGATAATATGTATAGTCAAAATCTTAACTAAAATGTAAATGAAGCATCCTTTGAAGTCAGTCATTTGGGCTATGATAAATTAAAGTGAGTACAATTTTCGTACAATCGGCGTCAAAGTACAGATGATCTGGGCCGCGATTCTGCTAAAGCAGAAACACTGCCATGCCACGGATAATGCAAAAAGTTTCATTTAATTTTAGACTTGTAAGTGATGCTGTTAAAGTCTAAAATTAAATGGCTTTCTATAGAGCGAATGAAAAGGTGTAAAGGAACTTTTTTCATTTAATTTTGGACTTTAAGTCAATAACGATAAGGTCCTAAAATGCCATTTTTCGCAGTGTCTGTGGTATGACAGTACTTTTACTTTAGCACAATCGAGGCAAAATTCAGATCAAAAAATAGAAATCTGCATGAAATGTATCAATTATGTTTGAATCAAAATTTAAAAATATGAAAAATATATATAAAAATAAAAAATATATAGAAATATAAGAAGTTACACAGATTTTCAGTAAGAGATATAAATTACTCTGCTCAAAATTAAATTTTGAAATTCTGTTAATGATCATTTACTTTTGACGCTGACTACATACCAAAATTAAATTTTGAAATTCTTAAAATGATCATTTACTTTTGACGCTGTCCCAGCATGTTAAAGTAACTTTAGACCAAACAAACATAGAGCTAGAGCTAGAATAAGAACATTCTAAGAGCATTCTTTATTAAGATTTTAGTGTAAAAGAAACCTAGTTTTCGAACAAAGAACAACGAAAGAATGTTCTGTCACTGTTTACACTAAAAGAATTTAACGTAGAGCGGATAGAATGTCGCTCGTTTGGTCTAAATACACTTTTACGAAAACGTTTCTTTTATCGTTGTCTAAACACAATCTTGTTGTAAATTTAAACTGTTGTCACTAACAGAATTGCTTTTATTAATAAATAAAAAATGCTTTTTATTAGATAAGATTGATAACTAATATGGTAACAGATGTCTAAGGCATGTTGTAACATCAGATACGCACATCCCATGCCCCAATCCTACTTCCTAGAGGACCCGCACACATCCGAAAATGTCCTTATTTCTTCGTAAGTTCATAAATTTATTTTTTATTTTTACTATATACAGCTGAGTCTCACTAATCAAGTACTATTTGAAACTAGGAGGTACAGTCACCATCAGATCGATCTTGACCAGCAAAGCACTCAAAATGAACTGAATAACTAACACTGCTTTATTGAAAAAAAAATTGTATTATCCTTCGAACTAAAGATGTGTACAAAATTTAAGAACAATCAGTCAACAGGATAGGGGGGACAACCAAGGTGTTAAGATCATTTTGAGTACTTTTCCAGTCAAGACTTTTCTGATGCTGTCCGTACTTGATTTCGAAGCGGATTCCAAGACTATTTAAATTACCCTGGGACTTATTAGGCAGTTTTTCTATATGTGGAATATGTATTTTCTCGGGACTTATTAGGCAACTCCCGTTGATACAAGAGTTGCATTAATCGAAATGTGAATGGGATAAGTCTCGGTAAAAACGAAAATGCCCGATTACTGGATAGTTCAGGTTAATGGATTTTATAAAAAATCATAATAAATAACTTAAATCGTATTTATTTAATCGAATCATATCGTATTTGCGTTAATACGACTAAGCAGGGACGCTCGGACGCAGGGTACTGAGTTACTGAGCGTGCCAGACTATTGCAGTACCGCATTTGTGAGACTCTACTGTACTTGTACCCGACTGTGGCCCTGAACAAGAGGGTTATGTGTTTCATGGGTATGTCGATCTGTCGCTATGTAACTAAACGACGAAATCAAGTTTGATTAATCATTAGAGTTTATAAATGGCGAATATTTGGCGCCATAATGGGCATAAAGCGCTGCAGTCGGGTATTTTGCTTTTATTTTTTATTATTCAAGCTTACCGAGCAACTGAAACTTTTAAAGTGAAAATACCTAGTCCTTTTATCATATAATATGTATTCAATACCTTAAAAGTTTAAATACCGAAATAGAGGCACAGCACTCTTGTTTCAGTTGTTCTAATTCTTAGTCGTTAGTGCTGTCAGAAAAAAATTTGGAGAATTGGTCAAGGCTTGTTTAAGAGAAAGTAATTTTATTAAATTGTGTTTAATTTAAATTTAAAATAAAGCACATTTTCACTTTAATTTGAGATTTCAAAAGAAAAACAACAAGTCATAACTAGTTTATAAAAGCTTTCATTTAAGGAAATCGAAGTATTATCTCGAGGATATAAATTCACTTAAACGCACAGACTAATTTTGTTGAGTCTAAATCTGTCTGGTCGCTGGTTCGATTCCTGTTCAATGCAAACATTTGTATGCATGAAATCTGCATTGGCCTGGGTGTTTCTATGCATAATATGTATGTATTTACAAATAAAAAGTAGGCAAATAAGTATGTTTATCCGCTTTGTAGAACCTATATTAGAAGCTAGTTCAGCAATGTTTACTTTGAGCTTAGATAGCACAGTAGGTATGGTATGCCCTAGAATATTATTATAACTAGCATATAGCTCAATATTGAGAACATGGACTGTGTGATTCACTCTAATTTTGTGAAGTTTTATAATTTTTTACATATGATTTTGTTTTTCAGCACAACCGAGATGATTAACGTGAACCCACGCACACCCTACTCTTAAGCCTGACGTTTCATCCACGACGCCACGGTGAAATATCACCACACTGTAAAAGAAAATTATATCTGTCTTTTAATAATCGGTGTAGTACAATTTTCGTTACAAGAAGCCCGAAAGAGCATGACGTACTAGGATCGATCTTCCTTTAAATAACTACAGCGTAATAACAGTTTTGTTGCTGCAGAAAAGAGGAAACAGAATCACAGAACAATTTAATTAAGAAAATTGCCATTGGCATTATTCTGAATTACATTGAGTTCCATACGCACTCGTTAAAAGACGGTAGATTTCAATTGGTTAATATAAAAGATATAACTGGCAGAAAACTAGAACAATTCAAATGTGTGGCTATTACGAACGCGTGTAGTTACGAACAGTTGGTCTCTCAGAATAAGGGGCCAGAATACACAATCTATATGGTCTGTTTCTGATTCGTGACAGCACGGTAAAGGATTTTTATGTGACGAATGGAAATAGACCTTAACGTTATGAATTTAAAGTTCAAAACTGTGGCTCTGTTTTTTTAATATATATTTGCAAAAATCATCATTGAAATTTCAATGTTATCAGTATGTAGCTTATAGTTTATTTCACCTAAAAAATTACCGCACCGTGACATCACTCAGCGTCAAACCTAAGGAGGTTTCAATTCAGAAACCGACCATAAGTTGTCTTCAACTTTACCGTTTGTATTTGGCTTTTCCCAGTCAGCTTATTCCAGGCTTGTTGTAATGAGAGTTAATGGTATGATTCCGTAGGTGACCGCATACGACGTCTGCAGACGCACGCAGCAAATACGCGTAATTCTTTGCGGCTTCTCAATGGTTCCCTTTATCCGTATCGAAGTTACCAAATAATGTATGTGCTGCAGGCATCGGCAGTTGTCGTATGCGGTCGGCTTCCGATTCATACCTTTATATCTAGAACTATACGATGACAATCACTGTGGACTTACAGGAGGATATCTGTGCATCACTCTGCTCGCTAGAACTTAAGGAGGTCACCTATTGCACGATTGAGGTCCACAGTTTTCGACGATGATCATTATATATATATTATCACGCACGTCTATTTGCGCGACGGGCTAGGCAGAGGCGAATTAATACGCCCATTTACAAATAAAAAAATCTAATTTAGTTTAAAACGCAGTAGAATTTTGTTCTCTAATATATATTGTGCTTTAGGTGAGCGTATATTATGATATTGTCAATTTGCAAAAGGAGTAGAAATCGAAATTTTTATGGCAATTCAAAATTCTTTAATCAAATGATGCATGCCCTTTTGAGTTATGATTTTAAGCGTCATAAATTAGGCCTCCCCTCATAGTGCATCATATGACACCTGATCTTAGCTATCGATCAGCCCTCCATAATGTGTCAGTTCCTCGATTATTTTTAACATTCGTAATCGAACGCTTTGGTTAAAATTGTAAACTTGGTTCTATAAGACATTAAAAGAAAAGTTGACCCCAAATGTACCACCTTAGACACCAGCCTCGTACTGGTGAATCCACAACTGAGTTTTTCACAATTATTCTTTCCAAACCGTCGGTCTTTCTGACTGAGGGACGTCTCATTGTAAGGAATACATATTATACTGCTCACTGCACAGCCCTTTTTAATCAAGCTTATCAATAAATTTATTGCTAATAAATATTGTAAAGGCAAAGGCCAATCACGATCAAACAGGTATGTGATTGGTTACAATTTGATTAGAGAACAACCTAATTTCAATGTCAGTTAATAACCAATCGCGTTGCAAGTATGTTGAATAACAGCGGAGTACTAAGTATTCCGTTGGAAATATTTGTATAGATTAGTTTGTCATTCATTTAGTAATTTGTTTACAGTACTGAATGGTTGTCAGGTTGGAATACGACCAAATGTAGATTTAAGGCCCAGCGCACATCGCTGGAGGCGCGGCGAAGAACATTTTAAGACATCAATTTAATATAAACTTCAATTACCTTCATATATGACCAAAACTACAGTAGCGCGCATGCTCTTGTAGCCGCATCGGGCGCTGCGTGCGAATTTATTCTTGATTTACAGTTTTTGACTCGTGTGTCAAGGCATTTGTTGTCTTAAAATGCTTTTCGCCGCGCTTCCAGCGGTGTGCGCTAGGCCCTTTACAATTGCCTTTAACGAGTCTATAAGGAAGTCGTGGTAGAAATTATTTTATTGTGATAATATAATTATAAATCCTTCACTATATTATTATGTAAATGTTATTTTATTAACAAAATTTATGTTGTAGTATTAGGTGCAAGACTTTTAAGTTTCGCTGTTTTATTATTTGTTAGCTATAGGGTCAAGTGGGGTATAATGTAACAGGTAATTTCGATTTATAAAGAAAATGTAATACTATATTGAAAATCGTTAGTATTATCGGGCAATGTTTGAAATATCATACAACAGAAGCAAAATCCGATTCGATCCGATCCGGAAAATCTTTATTTATTATTAATATACCTACATTCATCCCATTACCTATAATAATGTTTGTTTTTTTTAAACATTTTACTATAACATACTTAATGTCGTCTTTAAAGATTTGTTTACGAAAGAAAGTGTTTTTTGAACAAAAAGTAATCTAAGGACACTAGCCGATTTGTCAAAGTATTAACAGCGTAAGAGATTGCCACCAATGACACTCATAGAAGCGCCCCCGTGACACTTGACCTAATTTCGTTGATGACTATTTTACTTACAGGAAATATTTTTATGTGATGAAATATTTTTTAGATTTACATAGCTCGGTTCCTAGAGAAAAGTTTCTTATAAACGCCGAGTTGTCGATAAGCTTGTTTCATTTTTACGCTACCCGTACTAGTGACACAGTAGTAAATACGATTTAGTATTATTTTATCACGTTTTAAAATTTTCAAAATTGTCTTATTATGTAGCTAACACTTTCGATATTATTAATGCCACTTGAACATGTAACTAACGCAGAAACACTAGAATCAATGATATTATATACGAGATATTGAAACGTTCATTGCAATTATAAATCAATATCTTACGACACAATGCTACCTAGATCCAAACTAATTGACATTTAAAATCTGCTGGGCTATATACACGAATACTGATAAAGTGCACATATATTGACGAGTTCTAGGGATGAATAGTACATACGATAGCAAAAGCACGTGCCTAAAAGAGACAGCTATCATTGGAACGATTATACCGTGTTTTTTTTGTATATAATATCATTGTCTAAAACACAAACGTAGTAGTAGTTACTTTAAATATTTTCCTGTGTCCACGTCATGGTAGCAGTTAGTCGTCAAAGTGGTACTATAGATTAGAACATTAAGTATATTTTATGTTCCACGAACAATTTGTTACATATTACTCTTTTGCGAAATGGGTGGGAACTACTCAAATTAATAATTTGCAAAAAAATAAGCATCAGTAGTTAGTAGCAATTTAGCCTAGCTGGATGGGGGGTAATAGGTACTAGTAATTTCGGTTACAATTTTTTTTCAACAACCAGATGTAACTGTCTTTCAGAAAATATTTAGTAGACAGAGAATAAATTGAATTAGCTATATATGCTAATATACGCTTATATATGTTAATTGTAATTGAGTTATCATCCTTTTCGTAAATGAGAAAAATTCGTAGTTTATAATATCTCGAATATTTTCTTGAATATAAGTTAAATATTATTCCATTTACTTAAAAGTGTACTTTATATTTAAATTACTGTGACGTTCACCAGGTAACAAATATATTAAATTTGAGCTACACTAAGTCATATTTCATTCACAAAAATTTATAAAAAATGAGACATTATACTTCATACTTTCATTATTAATCCTCAAACACATGCGCGTTATTATCGTTCGAGCAGCACGTGTTATTCCAATAGTCGTTAAAATTCAATATCGATTAATTAAAAGTTACTAGTACGGAATAACGCAGAACGCACGAACGCAAGCATCCATTGTGTGATCGATACATACACATTGAACAATACAATTGTTCTAAGAACTTATATCGGAATATAAGCGTCCTACTGGCTGCGCACTGTGGCTATTTCGCCGTTATTATCGCCGCGTGGTACCCATGTCCTACCACATAATAATATCGCAATCGCGTGCGGCATTTTAGACCGGGAATATCGCGTCTGTCGTTTGAGACTTTTTTGATCACAGAACAGAAAAAACTGTTAGAAGTGTGATAGGACAGATTTTATAGGGAAACCAATGTCACCAAACTCACACATACAACCAGATAATAATACGTTACACTACTAGTACCTAAACGTTTGTTTTGGTTGGTCGTATGTCTTTAACACCAAATTAGCCTAAAGTACACTGCAAAACGAAAACACACCTTAGTGATTCGCAGTAGAGATTACTTTAATATATGGATTAAAACGTTTCGCATCTGAATTAAACGTGTTATGGGTTACGAAAAAGTTCAACGAATTCTCAGTAGATGTCAGTTTATTCTAAGAAAGCTATTTAACACTTTAAAACTTAAGGATGCGGTTGACATTACTTTGAAGGTCGAAATTGTACGCTCTTGCAAACCTCCGCATTTGAATGACACGCGTGCCACACCTACTTCACACTTCCATCGTTATTTTCTGTTCCATGTTATTGTTATAATTATAGTTGATAAATTTAAGTGCCTTCGTATAAAATAATTAGAGCTTTGGTATTACATTCACTATCTCACTTTAAAGTATTATATAAATAAGTAGTATTTATACTTAACAAATAATTAAGACGAGCCTCGAGTAGCTTATTGGCAGAGCATTCATTTGCTATCTGGACATTCTGGACCGAGGACGAGACCCGAGGTTAATGATTGCCAATATTGAACTTTAGATTACTGCATTTATTTCTAACGAAATCACTTTAAATGTTAACACTGAACATGCAATTAATGTACTTAGTTCAATAAATGTTTTCGAATATATTTGTTTTTATATTTTTGTACCGACGAAATAAAATAACAACTGTAAACCATTTTATTCTACGGTCCGCAGAATTTGAGGTTCGCCTCTCAAAAACTCGATGAAATTTTAAATATATAAGTTATCAATAGGCTATTTGACTACTGCTGGAATATAGTTTTATATTATTTGTTATTGCATAAAATGCAAATCATTTTATTATTTCCTGGAGATCTTTCGTATATACGGAGAAAATCAATGTTAAAGTTTGAATTGAAAAATTACGCGCCAAAACGCAATTTTTGCTATGGCGCCTGGTTGCTCTGACAGATGACGTCACACATAAGTAAACAATAAACTGTTGAAATAGTTTTGAAATTTATTGCATATATAATGGTTTATAAGTGGTGTGTTGTGCCAAAATGTACAAGTACATCGATAAAGACTCCGGAAAAACAATTTGTACCTGTTCCGATAGATCCTGAGAGACGAAAAAAGTGGTTAAGTGTAGCTCGTCGAAACCTTGAAAGCATTGGACCTAATTCAAGTGTTTATATGTGTGAAGATCATTTTAAGGTATGTAATATTTGTATTATTAAAAAAAATAAAAATAAGTAGCTTTTACTAGAGAAGCAAGCTCACGCTAACACACCTATACATAACCTTTAAGATAACAGTACATTCAGGCCATTGTCTTACTTAGAGGTGTTTACAAAGAACTTTAAATAAACAAAACTGTAATAGGACGTCTGGGAAATAATGTAAAAAAATAATTTTAATGTGAATATTCATTCGTATACTAGGAAGAAGGATGAAATAATAGTAACAATTTAAAAATGTCTGTCTCTCTCGCTCTTAGGCGGGCTAACCATGCCCGAGTGGAAGGGACGCGTGCCTCTCACTCGCTCTCATTGTGAGCGCATAACGTGAGCGGAGCGTAACGCAGTTTCTTGAAGTGTCACCCGGCAAACCAATTTATAAGACGTTGTCACGTCAATAATACGTAGATCGCATGATTGAAAAGAAAAACAGAAAGCATGCACTGAAACTAATGTTCACTTCTGTATGACGTCATCAGAGTTGCAACCAATCACAGAGCGTTTTCAAACACGTGATTAAACCACAAAAAAAATTAAATTTCATTTATGTTTATAATACAGTAAATGACCTTATTTTTTCAGAACATCAATAAAATATGCTTGTGTACATTACATTTTATTAGGATGACAACAAATTGTTCCATATTTTAAACACAGTCAAAATGCCTATTTCATTGATTTGATTTTTATTAATTTATGACATTGGAATCGTGTTATTTGGTGGCCATTTTGCATAGATATAAAATAAAAAATAAAGACGAATAACAAAAAATAGATTTATGCGAAAATAATAAAACACCAAGCAAATTGGTTCTTAGAAATATCTTATAGCATCTATTACAACTTATAACAAGATTAGGCTTAGAAATATTAAAACATGAAAATAAAATCTAAGCTGTTCAACAATGATATCTTGAACGACACATTTAACAAATCTGCCACCTATTACATTACATAATAGTCTGCTACCTAAGTGGTTTAAAATAAAACTATATAATCACTACAGTTTTTTAATTCTTGTCTCAGAAAATCTTATAAATCATCCAACGATTGTAGAGTAGAGCTACCAAAGAGACGTATTTTAATTTTTAATTCGTATAAACTCAATGTTCGTATTAAACTTTTTAGTGTGTATTTTATTTTTACTTCTATAAGTATAGTACGTTTTTTTTAATTTCAGATAGTAAATTGACAACTGCAAATGTCAAATTGTGAAATAATGATACCAGCTTTTAGTGCTCAGTGACGTGCGCGAAACTATCGACGATGTTTGTGGCCTAGATACAAGTGGTTTATAAAATAACCATAAAAAATCTATACTATATAAATTTAATTTATCAACAACTTTCGATACTGGTGGCACATGACTATTTTTGAGTTGCAGCAACACAGGTAATGTCATTTTACTATCTGAAATTGAAACAGACTATAGGTATTTTAGCTACATTAAAAATATAATGCAAATCCAAAACATATAAAAAACAACTTAGGTCCAAAAACTTACCCATATTCTGACAAATAAACCATCATCATTTCATTTCAAAACTACGAGACATGTTCGGTGTTCCACAGGGATCGGTTTTGGGGCCGCTTCTGTATAGCATTGGTTACGACTGGGTGCTTCGTGTTTGCAGTGCCTTAAGTACCTACTATTTCCTTCCATATATATATACTACCGTATTCTAGATTCCATAACACAAGCTAGTTAAGCTATGCTATAGAGTTGTACGAAATGTTGTGAAATATTATTATTATCCTATATTATGGTTGAGTAACTAAGCAGATCACCTAGAAATTCCTTTAAATTCGTCAAATACCTACCTATATTAATGATTACATTCAGCTTAAACATAGATAAACTTTTTATATACTTATTCAAATTGTTATAAATTCAAATGCCATTATACCCGGTATAGATCAACTGAATGAATGTAGGTGGGATTCATTTACCATTAGGTATATTCTGCGATATTATTACATTTAGGTATCTAGATTAGACTACCAAATAAACATGTCTATGTTGAAAATTTTCAGCTTTGGGAGAGCAATGTAAATGATTACGCTTACAATGGCTACGGCTACTACTGTATAGATTATGACGAGGGCCCAGGTAGGCATATCGCAATTGATCGTACTACCATTGTCGGTAATTGGATTCGGTCTTCTTGGATCTCGAATCACCGGCTCTGGAAGGACTTTCTCTGTATTAAGTACAGGTGTGGGGACGACAATGTGGTTAGATTTTGTTGTTACAGTTGTTGGTTCGGTGCTATAACTTGCATTATCTGTAACAACGACAGACAGGGTGATGAACAGCCGGCTCTATAACGACACTCTTAAACTCAATTCATGTGTAGATGGAAGTGATCAGCAAGTAAGTGGCGAAATTAAATTGAATAAGTTCATAGGGAAACTCGTCAGAGGCAGTAGTATATTTTATGGGCCCCAAGATTGCAGTCAGAATATTAGATTTAAGTGCCGAAGATTTTCGGGGCCTAAGTCAACCACATCTGCTGTGCAATTCCCTAAGCACACAGCGTCGAGCACAGCGCTGCGCAGCTTTGATAACGATTGTCATTGGTCGAGCTCCAGTGACGTCACCGAGTCCGACCAATAACAATCTCTATCAAGGTCGTAGCAGCCCTGCCCCTCTAGACAAGTGGCAATTCGCTAGCAGGCGTTTGATGGAATAGAATGACGAATGTATAGGATTTGACGTATTTGACATGCGTTAACGACTGTCATTTACGTCAAATCCCATACATTCGTCATTCTATTCTATCAAACGCCGGCCAACGAATTGCCACTTGTCTAGAGGGGCTGTGCTCGACGCTGTGTGCTTAGTGAATTACACAGCTGCTAGCCGGTATCTTCCTACTGACTATCTAACGAAGCTCTGGTGCAGGCTTTCCTCTCCAATTGGGAGGTCAGACGGCACTCGCTTACGTCAAATTCAAGATAGGCCAGACTAAGATATATTCCAGCTGATTTAAAAACACGAATGGTGATTCACATTGAGGTAGAACCAAATTATAGGGCTACAAAACGAATATTTTCTTTAGCGGATAAATCCTGTGACTTTTAGGCCAGAGAAGAATTCGCAATGAGCTTGGTACTGGATTTTACACTTGATACGATTAACAACGATAATGTAAATTATATGGTTATTTGCATCGGTCTGGTCGTGCCTTGGGGAATACGTTAAGGTCGTCGCTCCGGGTTGTCAATTACGGGTACTAGTTGGATCCCACAAAACCCAACTAGTCTAACTGCAGACCTTCGATATCGCCAATTGTTTGTACAGGTCAGATGGCAGTCGCTTCACGGAAAATATCCGACCCCATCTGGATTGGAAAAGGTATGAACCTTTTCCAATCCAATTATAAGTCATTTATTTATTTAGACTCATGAAGCTTCATGGGCCACGGCAAACTGCAAATGGTGGTCTCAGCTGGTACTTATATACTTAGTCAAACAATAGTTCATACTTTTATCGTCCGGGAGTAGATTCCGTCCTCTTCCTCTCGAACTGGAAGGCTCCGTAGACGTTTGATTCTCTGTGATGGGCACAGGCCTCTTAGAACTTGTTCCTGGTGATGTGATGGTGGACATGGTGGTTGTATTATCTGAAACAAAGATATAATGTTGGCGACAAGAAATCCTGCATTGGTGCACCAAGGTCCGGCCTCTAATCCGTTTCTGTCGAACAGCATCCGAAACTCAAATGAGCAGCTCCACGGTTGTGCATATAGGTACGCAGATGATGTGCCGCTAATAGACGCTAACAGGGGCAGATTGGTTCGGTGTGTGTAGGCGGGGAAGGAGGTGTTTGAGAACGGTGATTTGAAGCCTAAGGCCGGGTTGCAGTGCGACAAGTAGATATTAGGGTAGGTACTGACTGTCGAATGCAACGATTGCGAGAATTTGTTTCTTGAAAAAAAAGGTTACATTATTATCATCTAGATATTCCTATGCTCTATCTTTTTATATAAACTATGATATTATTTGATAACGGCGTCTTTATGTGAAACGTATTTGAAATAGCGAATTGAGCATTAAATTTAACGTGCTTGACGCTAAATTCTATCGAGCTAATTATTATGAATCGGGTTTCTGGCTTCACATATCGCTTGACGGTTTTGTATCATCATCATCATATCAGCCGCACATAGTCTACTGTTGAACATAGGCCTCTACTATGGACGATGGAACGACCGATCTAAAGCAGCCCGCATCCAGCGCTTTCCGGCGACCTTGATGAGGTCATCCTTCCACCTTGCCGTTGGGCGTCCTACACCACGTTTGCCCGCAAGCGGTAGCCATTCTAGAACTTTTTGCTTCATCGGCCATCTGTTCTGCGCGCTATGTGTCCCGCCCACTGCCACTTCAACGAGCCAATCCGCTGGGCTACGTTGGTTACATTTGTTCTACGGATATAATCATTTCTGACGCGATTACGTAGGGATATACCTACCGAGCATAGCCCTCTCCGTAACTCATGAACATTTGAAATAACCTTTGTCTTGTCCATACTCATCTTGAGACCCATCTGTTGGGATACTCTATTGAGTTTTCGAGCATGGTGTTCAAGTCCTCCAGCGATTTTGCCATAATGACAATATCATCGGCAAACCGAAGGTGAGTGATATACTCGCGGTTTATGTTGATGCCACGTCCTTTCCAGTTCAGTAGTTTAAGACGTCTTCCAAGGCAGCGGTAAACAGTTTTGGAGAAATAACGTCTGCCTGTCTAACGCCCCTTTTCAGTGGTATAGACTTAGTGCTCTGTTCCAGTACTCGGACCAACATAGTGGCGTTCTGGTATAAACACTTCAACACTACTCTACTACTACTCGATATACTGATGACCTATCCGACACCGCTGGAGAGACTGTAGCACGGCCCATATTTCTATCGAATCGAAGGCTTTCTCATAGTCCACGAATCATAAGCAAAGAGGCCGGTTATTCTCTTTGGTCTTCTGTATAACCTGCCGCAGCATGTAGATATGGTCTTTGGTACTGTAATAACTTGTTCGGGAGGTTGGAAGTCATAGAGCCTGTTGGCGAAACGGTTCGTTATAACCCTCGAAAACAGCTTGTAAATGTGGCTCAAGAGCGTGATAGGCCTATAATTCTTCAACAAGGTACCTATTATCGCCTTTCTTGACGAAAAGGACCACCACGCCCTTGTTCCACGCTTCCGACATTATGCCTTTTTGTAAGACGGAATTAAAGAGCCTCTGAAGGACCTTTAGTACCGGCTTTCCGCTCGCTTTCAAAAGCTCTGCTGTAATTCCGTCCTCACCCGCCGCTTTGTAATTCATCCTAATCTCGTACAGGCTGATGTCCGGAAGGTCTTCGGTATAGTGTTGGGTAAGTTGGCTCTTGGACCTCTAGCCATGCCAACGAGCTGTGTGATAAATGTATATAGCTGCCCATAAAACCTTTCGACCGCCCTATGTACCTCTGTCGTTGTCGTTGCCATGCCTGTTTTAAATTTTTCAGCTTTAGGAGAGCAATTTCAGGGTTTTTAGGGTCTCTGATTACGAATATATCATCAATTTAGCGATCTAAGATGGCGTACTCAAAATTTTCCATAAAATCGATATGGCTATCGTTTTCACGGTTTTGGGGTTGGGGATTACGAATATATCATTCATTTAGCGATCCAAGATGGCGGTCTCGAAATTTTTACTAAATCCGATATGGGCATCTATTTCAGGGTTTTTGGGGTTATTGATTACGAATATATCATTCATTTAGCGATTCTAGATGGCGGACACAAAATTTTCAATAAAATCGATATTGGTATCGGTTTCAGGGTTCTTGGGGTTGCTGATTACGAATATATCATCCATTTAGGAGTTTAATAAATATTGTAGATAAAAATTAAAAATAAAAGCTATAGTGTAACCCTGACAAAACTGCGAAAGGCGGCATTACCGCAAACATCAAAGGCGACGGCATACTGTATGACTCGTTATACTGTGATTATAGACTGTACAGCCTGTGTGGCGTGGCGATAGTGAACGCGACTGTTACGCAGGAGGCGCGGGTGCGATCTCGGCTCAGTGCAAATATTTGTATGCATGAATATAGCTATTTGCATTGGTCTGGTCGTGCCTCGGAGAGCACGTTAAGCCGTCGGTCCCGGTTGTCATATGGTAGCCGTAACTGGTACTAGTTGGATGCCACAAAATCCAACTAATCCAACTGCAGAACTTCAATATCACCAATTGTTTGTGCAGGTCAGATGGCAGTCGCTTCACGGAAAATATCCGACCCTAACTGCATTGGAAAAGGCTCAGAGAATGAAGAGTTCTTTATTTATTTAATAGGACTGACTTAGACTCACGTAGCTTCATGGGCCACGGCAAACTGCAAACGGTGGCCTCAGCTGGTACTTATATACCTACTTAGTCAAACAATGGTTCATACTTTTATCGTTCGGGACTAGATTCTGATTCCGTCCTCGTCCTGTCGAATTTGAAGGCTCCGTAGAGGTATGATTCTCTGTGATGGACACAGGCCTCTTAGAACTTGTTCCTGGTAATGTGATGGTGGACATGGTGGTTGTATTATCTGAAACAAAGATATAATGTTGGCGACAAGAAATCCTCCCTTGGTGCACCGAGGTCCGGCCTCTAATCCGTTTCTGTCGAACAGCATCCGAAACTCAAATGAGCAGCTCCACGGTTGTGCATATAGGTACGCAGATGATGTGCCGCTAATAGACGCTAACAGGGGCAGATTGGTTCGGTGTGTGTAGGCGTAGAAGGAGGTGTTTGAGAACGGTGATTTGAAGCTTAAGGCCGGGTTGCAGTGCGACGAGTAGATATTAGGGTAGGTACTGACTGTCGAATGGAACGATTGCGAGAATTTGTTTTTTGAAAAAAAAAGTGTCATTATAATCTAGATATTCCTATGCTCTATTTCTTTTATATAAACTATGGTATTATTTGATAACGGCGTCTTTATGTGATGAAACGTGTTTGAAATAGCGAATTGAGCATTGAATTTAGCGTGCTTGACGCTAAATTCTATCGAGCTAATTATTATGAATCGGGTTTCTGGCTTCATATTTCGCTTGACGGTTTCTTATCATCATCATCATATCAGCCGCACATAGTCTACTGTTGAACCATATTCATCTTGAGACCCACCTGTGGGGATACTCTATTGAGGTTATCGAGCATGGTGTTGAAGTCCTCCAGCGATTCTGTTTATTGACAATAATATCATCAGCAAACCGAAGGTAAGTGATATACTCGCGGTTTATGTTGATGCCACGTCCTTTCCAGTTCAGTAGTTTTAAGACGTCTTCCAAGGCAACTGTAAACAGTTTCGGAGAAATAATGTCTCCCTGTCTAACGACCCTTTTCAGTGGGATTGACTTCGTGCTCTGTTCCAGTACTCGGACCGACATAGTGGCGTTCTAGTATAAACACTTCAACTCTTCGATATACCGATGATCTATCCGGCACCGCTGGAGAGACTGTAGCACGGCCTATATTTCTATCGAATCGAAGGCTTTCTCATAGTCCACGAATCATAAGAAAAGAGGCCGGTTATACTCTTTGGTCTTCTGTATAACCTACTGCAGCATGTGGATATGGTCTATGGTACTGTAATCCCGCTTATTTGGGAGGTTGGAAGTCATAGAGCCCTCGAAAACAGCTTGTTAATGTGGCTCAGGAGCGTGATAGGCCTATAATTCTTCAACAAGGTAACTATTATCGCCTTTCTTGAAGAAAAGGACCACCACGCCCCTGTTCCACGCTTCCGGCGTTATGCCGTCTTGTAAGACTGAATTAAAGAGCCTCTGAAGGACCTTTAGTACCGGCGTTCCCGGCGTGCCCGCTTGCTGTAATTCCGCCCTCACCCGTCGCTTTGTTATTCTTGAGCTGTTTGAGGGCCATCCTAATCTCGTACAGGCTGATGTCCGGGATGTCTTCGCTATAGTGTTGGGTAAGCTTGGCTCTTGGATCTCTAGCCATGCAAACGGGCTGTGTGATAGATGTATATAGCTGCCCATAAAACCTTTCGACCGCCCTAATTACCCCTGCCGTTGTAGTTGCCATGCCTATGTTTAAAATTTTCAGCTTTAGGGGAGCAATGTTAATGATTACGCTTAGGTACAATGGCTACGATTACGGCATACCGCAATTGATCGTACTATTATTGTCGGTGATTGGATTTCGAATCACCGGCTCTGGAAGGACTTAATCGAACTGCCCCTCTAGACAAGTGGCAATTCGCTAGCCGGCGTTTGGTGGAATAGAATGATGAATGTTTGGGATTTGACGTAAATGACAGTCGTTAACGCATGTCAAATACGGCAAAACCCATACATTTTTTTTTTAAATAGGACACGTCAACTCGACTCCACCTCGCCTGATGGTAAGCTGAAGGTAAAGTCTCAAGAAAGAGGGCCACCATTATATACACGTGCCATGCTAACAATGGTGGCACTCAGCTTGACGGCCTCATCAGATGCTTTTTCACGCCCCGCTTAAAGGACCCGGGACTGTAGGAAGAGAGAAACACGTGAGCTGGCAAGGAATTCCAGGTCTTAATGGTGCGACAAAGGAAAGAGTCACCGAACCGCTTGGTTCTTGAAGGAATGTTCTGCACCGTATAGGGGTGACATCTAAGTCCTGCACGTGTCGTCCTGTATAGGAAGGGGGAGGGTGGGACTAATTGGAATAGCTCTTCAGAACATTCACCATGGTAGAGACGGTCAAAAACTGCCAAGGAAGCAACATCTCTACGCATCTGCAGAGACTCGAGGGTACTCGTGACCTCAGGATTTCCGATAATGCGGACCGCAAGTCGTCGCTGCAACCTGTCGAGAGCATCTAATAAGTACTTTGCGGATCCATCCCAGAGATGTGAGCAGTACTCCATGCAGGAACGAATTTGTGTCTTGTAAAGAAGACACCATTGCTCCGGCGTGAAAAACCGTCTCACTCTGTTCAGGACTCCGAGTTTACGCGAGGCTGCTTTGATGATACTCTCGATGTAGTTTTTGTTGTTCAGTTTGCAGCGAACATTTGTCATTCTATTCCATCGAACGCCTGCTAGCGAATTGCCACTTGTCTAGAGGGGCTGCAGAACTTCAATATCGCCAATTTATGAATCTAATAGGGCTGACTTAGACTCATGAAGCTTCATGGGCCATGGCAAACGGTGGCCTCAGCTGGTACTTATATACTTAGTCAAAAAATAGTTCATACTTCTATCGTTGGGAACTGGATTCTGTCTTCTCGAACTTGAAGGCTCCGTAGAAGTATGATTCTCTGTGATGGGCACAGGCCTCTTAGAACTTGTTCCGGGTGATGTGATGGTGGACATTGTGGTTGTACTATCTGAAACAAAAATATAATGTTGGCGACAATAAATCCTTCCTTGCTGCTCCAAGGACCGGCCTTTAATCCGTTTCTGTCGAACAGCATCCGAAACTCAAATGAGCAGCTCCATGGTTGTTCATATAGGTACGCAGATGATGTGCCGCTAATAGACACTAACAGGGGCAGATTGGTTCGGTGTGTGTCAAAGTCAAAGTCAAAGTCAAAGTCAAAAATCATTTATTCTGTATAGACCATTAAAACGGTACTTACAAAACGTCAAGTTTAAAAAAAAATCTAGACTAGTTTAGCAAATGGACCACCGGTTCGAATCGCGGCCCCAACCTGAGAAGACTCCGGCAAGAAACTCAGCGGGCATTTTTTTTTTTTGGTCTATTTACAAACATTTGCTTAGTCTACTTAGTCTAAATACAATAGTTTGCTTGAGTAGCATAGTTGAGCGAACAGCTCATTTCCAAGCTTGTTTATCATCTAAATATTCTTGGATTTTATAATAGCCTTTTTGGCACAGTTTAGTCTTAATTATATTTTTAAATTTATTTACAGGTAAATCTCTAATTTCATTAGGGAGCTTGTTGAAAAAGCGTATAGTGTAGGCGTGGAAGGTGTTTGAGAACGGTGATTTAAAGCTAAGGCCGGGTTTTAGTGCGACGGGTAGATATTAGGGTAGGTAGTGATTATTGTCGAATGCAACGATTGCGAGAAATTATGTTTTTTTAAAGCAAAAAATAGTATCAAAAATGTAACATAATTATAATCTAGATATTACTATGCTCTATTTTTTTATATAATTTATGATATTATGCGATAACGGCGTCTCTATGTGAAACGTGTTTGAAATAGCGATTGGAGCATTGAATTGAACGTGCTTGACGGTAAATACTATCGAGCCAATTATTATGAATCGGGTATCTGGCTTCACATGTCGCTTGACGGTTTTGTATATATCATCATCCTCATTTCAGCCGCACATAGTGCAACGACCGATCTAAAGCAGCCCGCATCCAGCGCTTTGGCGAGGTCGTCCTTCCACCTGACCGTTGGGCGTCCTACACCACGTTTGCCCGTACGCGGTCACCATTTCAGAACTTTTTGCTCCATCGGCCAGATGGCAGTGGGCGGGACAGAACGCAGAACAGATGTTCTGCGTTCTGTCCCGCCCACTGCCACTTCAACGAGCTTATCCGCTGGGCTACGTCAGTTACTTTTATTTTCCTACGGATATCATCATTTCTGACGCGATCACTAAGGGAGATACCGAGCATAGCCCTCTTCATAGCTCGTTGAGCGACTTTGAGCTTTTTAACGAGACCTAAAGTAAGGGACCACTTTTAAGATACGTAAGTCATCACTGGTAACACATACTGACTGAGGACCTTCGTCTTCAGGCACTAAGGTATGTCGGACGAGAAGACATCTCGTAGCTTCCCGCACTTGCCTACCTGGATCAATTGACCCAAGTAGATGTACTCTTCAACAGCTTTTAAGACTGAGTCCACAATAAGAACCGGAAGACGTGCAACTTGGACATTTGACATTCAACCGTTGTCTTGGCTATATTGATCTTGAGGCTTACCTGTTGGGATATTCTATTTAGGTCTTCGAGCATTGTGTTCAAGTCCTCCAGCGATTCTCCCATAATGACAATATCATCGGCAAAGTGATATACTCGCCGTTTATGTTGATGCCACGTCCTTTCCAGTTCAGTAGCTTGAAGACGTCTTCCAAGGCAGCGGTAAACTGTTTCGGAGATATAACGTCTCGCTGCCTAATGCCTATTTTCAAGGGTATTGACTTCGTGCTCTATTCCTGTACTCGGACCGACATAATGGTGTTCTGGTATAGACACTTCAACACTTCGCTTCACCAATGATCTATCCGGCACCGCTGGAGAGACTGTAGCACGACCCACATTTCGATCGAATCGAAGGCTTTCTCATTCGTGGACCATGTCCACGAATCCTAAGCAAAGAGGCCGGTTATACTCTTTGGTCTTCTGTATAAGTGGATGTGGTCTATGGTACTGTAGCATTTTTTGTAGCTCTTTCTTTGATAATCCAGCTTGTTCGGGATGTTGGACGTCATTGGGACTGTTGGCGAGATGGTTCGTTATAACCCTCGAAAACAGCTTGTAAATGTAGCTCAGGAGCGTGATGGGCCTATATTTCTTCAACAAGGTATTATCGTCTTTCTTGAAGAAAACGAAATTAAAGAGCCTCTGAAGGACCCTTAGTACCGGCGTTCCGCCTGCTTTCAAAAGCTCTGCTGTAATTCCGTCCTCACCCGCCGCTTTGTTATTCTTGAGCTGTTGGAGGGCCATCCTAATCTCGTACAGGCTGATGTCCGGGATGTCTTCGGTATAGTGTCGGGTAAGCTTGGCTCTTGGATCTCTAGCCATACCAACAGGCTGTGTGATAGATGTATATAGCTGCCCATAAAACTTTTCGACCTCCCTAAGTACCTCTACTGGCATCCTCCGTCTTCAGCTTCTTCAGCCGGCTTTGTCCTACAGGCCAGGGCCGGATCTACCATGGGGCTTAATGGGCTTAAGCCCAGGGCCCCGCGGATTCAAATCAAGTCAACGTAAAAATGAACGATAATGTGAAAAATTCATAATTGTATTAAATCAAACAGCACAATCATGTACACTTTTTCATACCACATCATTTTTTAACATAAATACTTCTAATAGGTTTCAAATAATCTTTAATATTTATTGATCTTGGAGATTTATGAAGACTAACAACTTCTTCTGGCCACCAAACATCGTTGTTTAAATTAGTCTTTTAGTTAGTTAGATTCTCTAGCATTCTTATTATAACAGCAAGTTATTAGATACATCTTTCTTAGTTGATACTCATCAAAATTCCTCAGAACTCTAGGAAATATTTTTTTTCACGAATTGGTAACCTAGACCTAATCAATGTACTGAATAATAGCCGTGTGTGGAAAAGGCTCTTGTAGTTGATTCTATATACTCACCTTGTATGGAGAACTAACTACAAGAGTCTTTTTCCAAACATAGTTGAAGTTGGATTTCCGGGCTCACTGTGAAGCAGTCTCCACAAGTACAAACCAATAGGCGTTCGTGTGCCTCTCTATCTCCACAGCACAGACGGGGCGTACCTGCCGGAGAGAGCTGTCATCTACCCAAGTGCGACTGGCCTTGGTCGGTGAGAGATGTCGTGCGGTGTTCCGCAGGGATCTGTTCTGGGCCCGCTCTTGGGGAACCTCGGATACCACTGAGTGCTTCGCGGTGAGCAGACGGTGCCGCGATCAGGTACTATGCGGAGGAGTGCAGTTGCCCACTCGGATTCTGCGACTGAGTCTCGAGGTGGCTCTGCACAAAACCGAGGTCATGTTCTTTCATGGACCTCGGCGTGGTCCACCGGAGGGATCCTGCCTCACAGTGCTTTAGTGGGAGACTGTGAGGCTAGTCGGCTCTCATCAGTGTTGAGCCCAGATGAAATATATATAATGCTAAATATAAATATATATAATGCTCGATGGCCGGTGGGTGGTAGGGGAAGTCTCTGAAGTCTGGCTCCCAAACTGAAGGGCCAGCTAACGCTTTGGCGCGGCTGCTGCCCAACATGAGGGGTCAAATGGCTCCTGCAGTAGACTGCGCGGACTCTCTACGTGACATGGTAGCGGAGTGGGAGCGACGACTTGGGTAATCACGCTTAGGGCACGCCGTAGTGGCGTCGGTATTCATATTCATATTCATTCATATTCATTTATTTATTCACAGAATGCAGGTATAACAAGTGTGGTCTTATAATTAAAATAATGTTTCCTGGTACATTCTACCACTTTTGCGTGGTATGTAAATATTCATACAGTCAATAATTAATTTGTGATATCATTATGGGGGAGTGGTTAGAGAGGTCACACGGCGGCTCGTACCGGCTGCCATAGGCTATCACCGGGCCTAGGTGATTTCCTGCATTGGATTCGGCAAGCCAACGTCCGAGTGCAACCACTGTGACATGAGCATGGACTCGGAGCTGCTTACGCTCACCCAGTGACCGGCGTGGGAGACGCCGAGGCAGGAGCTAAGGAGCTATGAGCGACCCTAGGAGTGGGAGTTTTTTCGCCGCCTTGCTCATGGCGATGGTACGCTGCGCTACTGTGTGGGCTGCCGCCGCCTCCTGCAAACAAGTGATGGCCAAAAACGGCGGAAACGGAGGAGAGTCGCAGTCCCCCTTGAGCGCGGGCCTTGTAGTGACGGGTGGAGCCGCTTGTCATCCTAGCAGATTCCTCTCTATACCCGTGGGCTAGTTGGGCCCGGAACTCGGCGGTCCCCACATCCGAAGAGGGCCAAATCGAAAGAAATGTCTCTGGGTCGGGCCAATCTAAATACTTCAGCACACCAAACGCGGGTCAGTAGCAGCGCTGTTTGAATGCGGGCCCGCGCAAGATGTAATACAAGAAACTCTTTGAACAGCGTTACACCAAAATTAAACTCGGACTCGCGCTCAAACTGCTCCACGCCGCAACTACGCACAAAAGCGGTTGAGGACTATATTGTACTCTACTGTATTTTTTACAACTGCGTGATGGATACTAGGGAAAAGCCTAGCAGCCTAACCATCTTACTGCCTACCTACTGCCTGCAACCCCGTCATACTGAACGCGGTCCAGCGTTGCAACTGCTTTGAAACTGCCGCTGCGTTTAGTGTGCCTACTCCCGCGTTGCTACTGACCTGCGCTGCTACTGGCCCGCGTTAGGTGTACTGAAGCCTTAAGCTCAGATAATCTCATCTCCAGCATCTTATGACTCATAGTCTCACAGATACAAACGACACATGACACGACAACTACCCCCAGGCCACCAGGGATGTCTGGCTTAGGTGCTCTTATTAGGTGGGCCCCTAACCAGTATTAGCCCACGGCCCCCTAAACTCACACTCCGGCCCTGCAACAGACGCATTCCTCGCAAACACTTTGGAACCCTTGTTTCGCTCTATCTTCTCCTTAATATGTTTGGTAGATATTATAGGAGCGAATCTCGTGTCGCAAGGATTTTTGTATGCGTCTGTTGAGCGCCTATATGCCTCCGAATCGTCGGAGGCTTGTAGAGGCATAGATCGATGTTTTAGATCCCACCGTTTGGACAGCTTCTACCAGCACGCTAATTAACTCGTCCACTGAAACGCAATCCTGTAGACCACCGAAGCAATACGGCTACGACGGTCATCAGACGTGACCTTTATAGTCTAGGGTTAATATTCAATGTTACGATACGATGATCGCTACCGGTTTTTACACGGCTGATCACAGAGACATCATTGAATACTTGCCTCTTTGTCGTCAATTTGTAGTCAATCTCATACGTCATCTGAGCCGGGCTTCACCAGGTCCACTTTCTCTGGGGTGGCTTTTTGAAGAAAGAGTTCATCGCGAAGAGGCCCTCCTGATCCTCGGACTGACGGGCATACTGACAGAAAACACACAGCGAGGCGAAGTCCCTCCTAAGGCTGAGTGGTTCCACATCGCTTGCGAGTATGGGATTATCGACGAGCCTCAACGCCCGTCTTGGCACAGAGTTCAAGAGATCAAGCTGGTATGCTGGCGCTCCGGCAAAAAGGTGACAGCAGTAGTCATGTGGGGGCGAACCTGTGCCTTATAATGAAAGAGTCGTTGCCCTGCAGTGAAATACTGCTTCGCACTGTTAAGCACTCCAAGTTTCATTGAGGCCAGCTTGACCTTGCCTTCCAAATGACTGCGGTACGGAACGTTGTTTGAGATGTCGACATCTAGGATTGCAATACTCGAAGAAATGGAAAGCAAACCAAGACCACAATCGGATACTCCCGAAAAAGTAGTCTCGATTTCGAACATAACTTGTTCGCGACTCTTCTCCACCTCGGACTGAGGGATATTTGCACGGCCCGTGTAACACATAACCCCGGTACTGTCTTCCGCATAACAATGAATGAAGGCATCAGAAAGCATGTCATTGACATGCAGCAGAAACAAGGTCGGGGACAACACTGCCATCGACGACAGCTTGGATACTTCTATTGGAAAAAAAAAACTGGCAATCCATAATCCATTCGCAAAGTCCCTCTCGGAGTCTATAGCGTGACCACTTCGAAAGAAGACCTCTGTGCCAGAGCCGATTAAAGGCCTTTGCTATATCGAGTGCCTCGCCCCGACTCTCGCCGGCTTGCGCCCACCGGTTTGTGAGATAGGTACCTATATAAGAAGGTTACCGGTAGATGATGTTATTCAAGATTCCATGTTTAAATATAATTATACCGAGTGTATTGAGGACAGTATCTAAATATGGGCTACTATTTAATTTTGATTGAAAAACTTCTTTAAAAATATGATTTATTTTCATAGAGAGCAATGTAACAGTTTTTTATCATTATTTAATAATAAATTACAGTATCTAAAACTAGTAAGAAGAAGATGAATAATTAAACAAAATTTAAAGGTATGCTAAATATGGAATTTATCTATAAGTACTCAAATATGAAACACGCACCGAACATTCAAAGATATTATCAACATAATAATGTTTTAAGACAATAACAAAAACACCTTTAAAGGTACGTTTATCTTGTAAGAAGTTCCATTACTTTGGGGTCATACGTAAGAATTACATATCATATCATAATTTATAATCAAGAAGTCACATATTTGAACGTCAAACTTTAGGTCAGCTCAATTATATGCCCAGTACGAGCTCACACATAAATTTGATCCATAGGTCTCTTCGAGTGCCTGTTGAAAAAGAACGCTGACAGAACAGTTCTGACAGCATTTTTTTGTCTCTGGAATCAGAGGCTTCTCTCCCTGGTATGATATCTAGGTCACTGTCTGAATAAAATATTCACCTTCAATGTTAATTACATTCTCGTGACTAGATAGCTTTAACTTATTCTTTGGTTTCTTTTCTTTTTTTCGGTTCCTTGTTTTATTTTTCTTCTTATTTTTATATGATGAAGAAGTTATAGCAATAGAGGCTAGTTAATACCTAGTCCTAGTCAATATTTGCCGAGAAAACAACCGGTTTTCTGGTGATAATACAATGTCCTTATTTTATTTTCATGTGACCGAGTTATGACTGTATTATGCAACATATTAATAAATGAATTAAAAATATATTCTAGCATTTTTTTTAAAATTTTTATCGAGAAATAATATTTGTACACCGGAAATTCGAATTTTAGCCTCGTATACACCATGTTAATTTGTTTGCCTTTGGTTTCATATTTCTCTTACGTAAAGTTTTTCGATGTTTGTTTTTGAGAAATGTTACTAGCCCATATAAAAGCACCCGCCCATATTAAAGCACTAGCCCACATTTAGTTACTTTCCATAATATTATGCTGTCATTAAGCCCAAACTCTTGTTAGACTCCTTTAACATCTAATTACCTACCAAATTATCATAGACAAATTTTTAATTTTGAACTTTGAGACAGCATAAGAAATCATTATGCTTGTGAAGAACACACATACGGCTGTATAGATCACTACGAGGGCCCAGAGAGGCATATCGTAATCTTGCGTACTTATATCGAATTTGGTTATACCCAGTATACTTATAGGCTGCGTGGTGGTTTCCACTGAGCCGGCTTCAGACTTCCCGCCATATCGTGTTGGTACGTTTGTCAGTTCGAAATCTGGAACAAAGACAGACTTTTTGATGAATCTACTTAGTGTTTTCGAAACCAAGTAATGTACGCGCGAATAAGGCAGGATCCAACCAACTGCGAACGTCCAATATCGACTAATCCGAAGGGCCTACGAACATTTTGACTAGCAGCAGTCACTAGGTCATTGATCGGATCCTGTGATGTCGGTAAGTGTGTTACACTCTTTCACCTTGTACAGTCAATGTCCAATTAAAATAATGAAGTATGTGATACCTCGTCATTCAAAGCTATCGACGAATAAAGCTCATGTCACATAATATGAAAGTATGGGAACAAGTAATAGAGAAACGATGGAGAAGATAATGAAACCACTCAAAACCAGTTTGGTTTTATACCAGAGCGGGGTACTACAGATAGACGTGTGCCTAATAACCTGCACATGGTGTTTGTGGACCTCGAAAAGGGGTACCTTAAAGTACCCTGACCGGTTTTGTGGTGGGCCCTGAAAGAGAAAGGAGTGCCTTTTTTTTACGTGCGGGAAATCCCCACGCATACCCACCCCTCCGGAGCCGGAGGGGGAGGTTATGTCGGATTCGAACCGACTACACCGAACGCCGTCTCTGGGTCGTAGTGCTAGGCCGAAGGTGAGGTTGTCATGCGACATATCCCTCGCACCCCGGCTGACCCAAGAAAGGTGTGCCAGTGAAGTATGTAGAGTTAATCCGTGCTATGTACAGGCAATCCCATACGCATGTCCGGTTGGCCGCGGGTAACACAGGTGACCTTAGTATGGCTGTAGGCTTACACCAAGGGTCGGCTTTTTTATACTAGTTAGGTGGCAGTCAAGCACACGGCCCACCTGAGGGAAAGTAGTTACCGTGGCCTATGGACGTGTGCAACACCAGGGGAGTCACACTCGTGCTGCCGACCCTGTAAACACAGAGAGTTTTTGTGCCGTCAGTATAGAAGACAAAGCGTATTCCCGCTGACAGCACAAAAACTCTCCAGTGAGCACGTACCACTTCCTGTTAATAATGGATGATGTATCTACTAACATCGAATATACAGGATGAGGTACCCTGGTGTATGCTTTTTACCGCCGACATTGTTCTTGTTGGTGAGGATGGAACCGAGATCCAGACTTGATTGGCAACGTGGCATTAAGGTGAGAGTATTGGCCTGAAAATTAGCAGAACCAAAATCGAATACATGTTCTGCGATTTCGACGGTCTCTCTAACGCTACGATCTCAGCGCTTGATGACGCTCCTATTTGGTCTGCTCCGATTTAAGGTACATCGGTTCATTCCTACAAAGCGAAGGAGAATTAGATCGAACAGTAAAGAACTGGATTAACATTGGTTGGATGAAGTGGCGGCAGGTTACGGCAACTACGTGTGACTCGTGAATGCCCCTGCGACTTAAGGAAAAAATCTACAAGAGCATGATCCGACTTGCCGTCCTGTATGGATCGGAGAGCTGACCAGTAAAGATGACGGATGAAAGACGGTTGCATGTAGCCGAGATGCTAATGTTGAGATAATGTGTGGCGTGACAAGAATGGACAAGATTAGGAATGAATATATTAGAGGAAGTTCGAAAGTAGCACCAATTACGGAAAAATTACGAGGGAATCGACTGTCCTGGTTCGGACATGTAATGCGTAGGAATTAAAGTAATGTCATAAGGAAGGTATTATCTATGGAAGTGGATGGCTACAAGGGAAGAGCAAGACCTGAAATGAGATGGATGGACTGTGGGAAAGATGATATGGTTAAGAAAGGAGTAAATCTAAAATCTCTAGTTAACTAGAGATAAATGGAAGAAACACACATGTTGCGCCGACCCTATATAAACTTGGGATAAGGGCAGAAGGATGATGACGATGAATATTCACACTTTACTACTCTACTAAAAGGCCGCTGCGCGGATGCGTGTACGGCCAGCGCCTCCTTCTGCGAGTAGGTCATGCTCGTGAAGGAGACAGCAGAGCGGGCGCGGCGCGATGAGCGAGACACATTTAGGAAAATAGTAAAATTCGCATGATGGTTTAAAACAAGGTAAGGTATAGTCTACGTAACCTTGGGGTTGTGGCGCCTAAGAATAATGCAGTCAAAATAAACGAAATAAATTAGTATACTTGCATAAATTCGCTTAGAGCTGGAAATTGTTGGGGGTCTACACTATAATGTAAGACATATCAGAAGTCGCCATCGATTAGACGTGCATTTTTTTAAATTCAAGGTCAAAGTAAAAAAGTCATAAAAATCGCGATAGCTCGAAAATGGTAGGTAATACGTACAAAAAAAAAGAATGGGAACAATTTTGTAGGTATTACATGATCTACAACTTTTGCTATAAGAGTTGCTGTTTAAGAGAAATGCACGAATCCAATATTTTAGACCTTTGACCTTGAATAAAAAAAATGCCAAAGTCCAATTGGTGGGGTATTTTGATTTTTCTTTTATTGTTGTATTTAAAACTTCTACGAATTTTTTGCACTATGCAAATTCATATAAGTGCAAATGTTTATTTTGTCTGGATCCCTATGCCCGCAGCCGCATACATATTTCAATATTTCCGTATATCGCACTTTAATTACAACTAGCTGCTGCCTGCGGCTCCGCTCACGTGGATGTGCGCTATTGCGATTTTTGTTTATCCGGTTTTATTTAACCGTAGAATATGATATGATAGATAAGCAAGTCGGACCTTTCAAATAAAAAAAACCAGTATAAAAATCTTCAGTAGTTCGATAAAATCTGAAGTAATTACTATGTTAACGTTTTAAGCCGGACAAGTCAACATCTAGGACGGGACTCGAACCCGCGATAGCCTATTTGTAGACAGAATACTCAGCCAAAAACAAAATAAACTGAACCTCTTGGGGTGGCTGAAATTCCAGTCTACGTACATTGTAAGCGTCGGTAGCTTAGTGGTTAAGGAGTCGGCCTTACGATCGAGAGGTCCCGGGTTTGAATCCTGGCCATTGCTCCCACTGTGAACCCACTCCTAGCTCAAGCAATTTACCTTAGTTGGAGAGGTTAGTCCCTCTAACCTATTAGTAATTTCGATAATTTCGGTTGCTAATATTTAAAAAAATAGAACTGTCTTATTAATAGTAAGACAATTTTTTTTAAAAAGAATATTAGCAACCGAAATTACTAATATTCCCTCTAACCTCTCCAACTACAACTCCCTCTGCTTGTGCTAGGAGTGGGTTCATGTCGGTAGTGTAATGGCCAGGATTCGAACCAGGGAGCTCTCGATCGTAGGCCGACTCATTAACCATTAATCTCTCTATAGATGAAAGCTATTTAAATCGGCCCGGTTGTTATTGAGTTTGTCGATTATTTGCAAGAATACAAAACGTTGCAACGTTACTATCACGGAGTATGGCAAAGAGGTTAGTATATAATTATATAGGTAGATAAGGGTACATAAATGAATAAAGCGAATAAAATTACAATAATTTATTTCAATACCATTACATAGTATACAATATATTTTAATGTTATATATCTAACATAATTATAATAATTTGTTCATTTGCTTACCACTAACTATAAAATAAATATTGCAATGCTCAAGTTAAGGCCTGAATTATACAGGTAAGGCAGAAGCAATAAGGCGAGTTTAAGGCGTTCACGGACGCCTAAAAAACGTGTTCGTACAAAATGTATAGTTAGGGGTATATATCTTGAGCCCAAATCGCGAGATAAAGGAGGCGTTAATTAGCTTGTTTTGATATAGTCTGTGATTGGTGGATTTGAAGCTCCTTCGCCACCGTAGCACCTCAAAAGATACCCAAAAACCGCGTACTCACATGGAGTACATTTTGTAACGTGTGTGTAAGATATATGTATGTGGGAACGAAAGGAACGCTTCTAACGTTAATAAATACTTAACCTAATTCTACACAAAACTATTTAATAGGACGGCAGGTAGAGATGGGGATGTTTGAGTTGCTATTAACATCCACGAGGCACAAAACAATCTCTCCTGCCTATCAAGCATCAACGAATGAGTGCGGTCCATGGCCCTATACGGGTGCCCTGTATGGGCGGACACCCTCGAGGAGAGGTATACGCGGATGCTGCATCTCCCGCAAAACAAGGTGGCCTACAGGGTTATCAAGGGGTACCGCATGATATCCTTCGAATCGGGCCGCGCCGTGAGGGCTCTCAAATGTTGGATGCGAGAGCCCTTTCGGCGCTATATCGGTTCCGAAAGGAGGCGCGGGAGAGGGGACACGATCCCGAGCCTGAAGAAATTCGGGCCGAAAAGTCCTGGCTCCACAGGAAGATGGTGACGAAGTAGGAGCCGCGACTTGAACAACCACCCGCAGGGCACGCCGTTATGGCGGCGGTAAGACCCACTATAGGGGTGTGGCTCAAGACACAGATGATCACCGAGCACGAGAGCTTCGGGCCGTAACTGTGTCGAGTCAAAAGAGGAAAGATCCAAACGCCCCAGTGCCGTCACTGCGACGCGAGCGAGGACTCGGGGCTGCACACGCTCACTGAATGTCCGGCGTAGGAGGCAGCGAGGCGGGAGCTAGTGGCGGCCCTGGGAATGGGAGTAAGAGTTCTCACGCTTGCCACCCTTCTGCGAGAATGTTATGCTCGTGAAGAAGGCGGCGGGACGGGAGCGGGACCGGGAGCGAAGAAGACTCGCCGTGCTGAGCGCGGGCCTGGGGATGACGGGTGGAGCCGCTTGTCACCCCAGCAGAAGCAGGCCACGGGGATGGCGCGCAACGCGCACCTCCCCTCCCCCCCTGTACTGGGGCCTACCTGGGGACCTACTGGTCCCACCCACCCGAAGAGGGCCAGATCGAGAAAGATGGCCCTGTGTCAGCCGCTGTGCGCGGGATATGCTCAAAGGCTACCTCACCTTCGGCCTTGGACTGCGACCCACAGACGGCGTGCGGTTTAGTCGGTTCGAGTCCGACATAATCTCCCCCTCCGCCACCGGCGGGGGAGGCACTCGTGGGGATTTCCCGCACGATAAAAAAAAGCATCAACGAACGAGATTATGGGGCAGGTTTTTAACAGAGGTTGGGAGGTCAGATGAGAATAAGCCAAACATAAAATCTAAAACCTTAGGTCAGCTTTCCGACCTACGGTTCTGAGGTGGAAACCTGAAATACATATGTAATCATGGGATCATCACAAAGATGATTATAATATTATAAAATCTTAGTACAGTCAACAAAAACGTAATTAATTTAAGAATTACGTGAACTTGGTTCACTAAGATAAGATAACATAAGATAAATCTTTATTGTACCCCAAAGAAATACAGTACATGTACGGATAACATGAAACATTTACTAATTTCGGCTTTATCGCTACAAGCGCTCTCTTCCAGGAAACCGGGAAACAGTCCCCTAGAGACTATAAAACTACTTATACATTAATTCATCATCATTCTCTGAGCCTTTTCCCAGCTTCGTTGAAGTCGGCTTTCTAGTCTGTCTGTGTGTCAGTGAAGTGACTACCATCTGACCTCCACATCCAATTGGCAATATCAAAGTTCTAGAGTGAGACTAGTTGGACTTTTATGGGCTCCACAACTACCCGTATCGTCCGCCATATATGATCATATGGCAACTGGGACCGACGGCTTAACGTACTCTCCGAGGCGCGACCAGACCAATGCAAATACTATATATATATATTATATATATATATATATTCATGCACAAAAGTATTTGCATTGATTTTGAATCGTATAATATTTTTTTTTATACTACTGGGGTGGCGGTTCACTTGATGGAAAGTGGTTACCGTGGCATATGGACGTGTGCAACAGCACCCTGTAAACAGCAAGAGTTTCTGTGCCGTCAGTGTACAAGACAATGCAGGAATATGGTCTTCCCACTGATAGCACAAACCATCTCTAGTGAGCTCTGGTTATCCTATTCCCCACCGGGAACACAACGCGAGGTTATTATGGCCGCGGTATTCTGTAGGGCGGAGGTACAATCCCAGTCGGACTGCTCAATTGGACGGTAATACCGTCGTGTCCTACCTCCTATAGCCTACTACATTAATTATTGGCATAAAATAATGTAAAAATAATATATTTTATACTTAAGTGTTAAGTAACTTTTTTCGTTGACTGTATGTACTATACGAGAATTGTATATATAGATTTGTTCAATAAATATATTCGTGAGTGCACTTTATAAAGGAGTCTTTTTGGTGCAAATGGCGACTGACATTTTACAGCCTTCGCTAGACATGGGTCTCCACCAATCTCTTCCAACATCTAGCCATCTTGCTATATCGAGGCTAGCGGTATTGCGGTAGGCATTGCGCTGCGATCGACCTTCATAGAGACCGTCATTGGTCGGTCTCCAGTGAAGTCACCCAGCCCGACCAATTACAATCTCTATCAAGGTCGATCCCAGCGCTACGCCCAAAGCTGAATACTTAGAACATTGCACAACTCTTTGCGACAAATCTAACATATTTGGTGATGATCTAACATTTTTGATACCAAAAATATATTACTTAATATAATATGATCTACTTTCGACGCTGACTATACATTGATCAATGAAGGAAAAAGCTAATCAGTGCATATGGGATTCGAACCCGCGATCTTTCCCTTACAGGGTGTATGCTCTGACCACTTAACCACGGAGCCATGACAAAAGCTATTGAAAAGATAGCATACTAAATACTTTAAAATTTCATTCAGCTGACTACAATGTTTTATTTTTATCGAAATAAATAGTACCCTTTTAATGTCTACCCCTGTAATGTGCAGATGACTAAACCTATAGCTAGGACTGCCCAGAGAGGCATGGCTTTATTGTTAAATTGGTTGTTCGTACGTGTGCTAGCGGTGGTCCTGGCTAGCCTTTCGGCTTCCTCAAGCTCTTTAGTAGCGAGACGTTCTGAACTTATGAGCACTATTCGTGGGCCGGTGATGTATTTTGAATGATCTGAAACAAGGACAGAGTATTAAATTAATCAATTGGCATCATAGACCTCTCCCAATGTTGAGGCTTTGGAGGTTCCCATGCTGGCCAGACGGGTTGGTCTGCGTATTTTTCCGTTAGTCGCCTCTTACGACACCCTTCGGATGAAATGGGGTTTTGATAGTCGTATTCTTCCTTCGTCACCACAAGGACAGAGTTTTAAGCGCCTGGATCTACTAATCACAATATGATACTTAAAATGGTCAGTGTATATTTATAATTAACAAGGGGGGGGCCTGAGTCTCGATTTCGCCTGGGATTAAGAATAAATTAGTAAAAGATATCTTATAAACCGATTGCAACGCCATCAAAGTACGGAAAAAAATGACAATAATAAATTATGAAACCTTTTTATACCGGGTGGAAGATTTTGACCTTACCTGGAGCGGAAGTACTCTTAATAATGGTGATTACCTTTTGTATTTAGTTAGTGTGGCAAGTGAGTTTTCAAAAATCACTGAATGCAGTTTTATTTCTTTTCAAATATAAAGGAATGTTTCCTTGGAGTGAAATTCGCTAATTCCAATATTTAGAGTAGGTACATCCTCTCCAGGTAAGGTCAAAATCTCTCATAGCGTCATAATATTGTAGTGTCAGCTATATGACAGTGGCAAAGCACTTGGCAAATCGATATCAATATAAAGCGTGCAGTTTTTACAGACTACCTAGACCCCGACTCTGCTTATTTTCATACACTAATATTGCAAAAAATGTCAAATTTTAGATTTTATGAATATGGATTTTTAACTGAAAGAGAGTTCATTCACTTTACAAGATGTCATTTCATTTTAGATTTAATCAGCACGAAGGTAAAGTCTAAAATTAAATTTGAATGAAATTTTAAAGCATTTTGTGTGCTTAATATTTAAATCGATTAAAATAGGAAAAATATTGAATCGGTCTATGACCACTAAGCTACCAGACCTTTTTCCTATTTTAATCGAGTTAAATACTATTTTTTACAGTGTTAAAGTGACTTTTTTTTTACAGATATTGAGCAGAATCGCAGTCCCGATATACTCTACTTCAATTGAATTTATAAGTTTACATTTTAGGGATTTCCTTTCATTTAATTTACTTTTCCCTTTACTGTTTCCTTACGATTGAGCTATCGATTGAGGATAATGTTAGTCGCGATAACCTACGAAAAATTTACGATTTTAATACAGTGTTTTATCCACGGAGGGCAGAATATTATAATTCTCTACTCCATGGTTTTGTCAAGCATTATAAAACAAAATTTGTCGGAGGGTATCGAAAATGGGGGAAAACGCGACTATACACTAGCAAATTGTCGAAAAATTTGGATGCATATTTGTTGCTTTTGCAAGAATAACGAATGCTTTGAGGTGAATTAATACCCACATTTCACTAATCATTGTATTCGGTCCCACGTAATAGGAGTTAAGCTTATGGTCGTATTCTGGGCACTTTTGTTGACTCGAGAGCCATGCATCTGAGGCTGAGCCTGGGCTGTATATATCTGTCAGATATTAAACAGCCCTATCCCTTGCCGTGTTGCTTCCCGGTGGAGTAGAATAGGACCACTCCACCTCTCTCTGTGGGGTTGTAGAAGGCGTATAAAGTGTAAAATCCTTCAAAATATGAGGAATGGACTCTACGTTAGGGTAGGAATTACAACAGGCGGGTAGATAATGATGACTACTAAAGGTATGACGTGGGTTGCTTCTGTGCTGCAATGGGAGGTATTGGGTGGTTTTCTCTTTATCGATTGCTTTTTCAACGGTAAAGTTTCTTAGTAGCTAAGCTTGTGACGCTTGCAAGCTATAGTGACGCCGCCAATCATCATCATTATAGTATTTCTAAATTACTGATGTCGTCGCTAACATTCTCCCCCAGGGTGCGTCCAGCATCCCTGGGCAGCGACGATGTTGCAGGAACCAGCACGACGACTCGACGTGTCGGGCGACGAAGCACTCCTCCTGACGTTCGCATGTCTAATATCCTGGTTCTACCGTCTGGTCATGGGTACTGGACCTCTCCTCGGGGCCACGAGTTTCTTGGTAGCATTGCGTCTACTATTAGCACGACGTCTCCTTTCTTTGGGTCGTTGGTTTCTTTACCCTCCACCTTCCTAAGCATTAAAAGTGGTAGGTATTCTTTGATTCATATTTTCCAGAAGTGGTCTGCGAGTCGCTAAGTGGTTTTCCAGCTTGGTTTTTATATTAGCTCGGTGTCGGCGAACTCTCCTGGTGTTCTTAATCCGCAAGATTTGCCAAGCAGGAAATGGTTAGGAATCAGGCTCTCCTCCTCTGTGGGGTCCATGCTGACAGGGGTGACGGTGTGCTTGACCTCAGTCATAAGTGCCTTCTTCAGGTGGCGATTTTTCGTTGAGAATTGCCGCTAATGCTGTTTTCACTGTTCTCATGGGTCTCTCCCAAGTACCTCCCATGTTCGGACAACCAGGGGGGATGAACTTTCACTTAATACCGTTTTCTTGTGCGGCTTGTTCCGGCTCCTTGTTCGCTCCGACGAAGTTTGGGCCGTTGTCGCTGACGATAGTCTTCGGGGTTCCTCTTCTAGCTGCCATCCTTCAAAGTGCCATGATCATAGAGCTAGTACTTAAAGAGGGTACTAGTTCTAAATGTATGGCTTTGGTGGTGAGGAAAGTAAATAGTGCCCCCCAGCGCTTCTCTGTTCGTCTTCCGACGGTCACGTACCCGAAGTAATCCACGGCAGTGTTGGTGAATGGGAATTGATGATGCTGTAGACGCTCGCTTGGCAGGTCTCCTACTGGAGGTATCCCCAGCACACTCTTCCTTGTTTTGCACTATTGACAGCTATGGGCTATCACTTTCAGCGTAGCTCTCAAGACGAGGATCCAATACTTTGGCGAATCTCTCTTGTGATAGTGTTGTATGATAAGACTCGTGATTCTGTGTTTCCCATCTAGTACAACTGGGTTCATTCTTCTTTCGCCTTCATCACGGAACTTGTATGTTCTACTTCTTAATTTGATGATGTCGTTTTCTCCTATGCAGACATCAATCTTCTTGATCCGACTTGCTGCATCTAGGGGTTTCTTCTCGTGAACGGCGGTGGTGGTTGCCTTACGGGTTCTCAAGAGACTGATGAAGGCAATCACTATTGCAGTCGTGCGACGCAGTCGCTCCCAGCTTGAGAATCGTTCTAGTTCGAACAAGATAGGGTTTAGAGTCTTTGCTGCCATTGTTTTAGTAAGGTTCTTCTCTTCCAACAGCGCACCTCCTTGTTGGAAGTCTCGATGCGGCCATTCTTGTGTTTTATTTATCACTTCGTCCCAGTCTGTCTTGATGCGCCAAATCTTCTTGAATTAATTTCTTTCCTTGTATCAAGGCTGGCGCGGCGAATCCTAGCGGGTCGAAGGTGGACATTACGGACGTATCTTCTCTCTTAGTCGGTGTCCGTCTTCCATCCAACAGGTCTTCTGGCGCATTGCGTAACCCAATGTCGAAGGCTAGCGCGTCTTCTTTGGTCAGCCATTTGAGTCCGAGGGTCTGCTCTTCCTTTGTGAGTTGTAGGGACTCTTCTTTGGTTGCTTCTTCTGATTCTGGCAGTGCTCTTGAGTCGTTACTGGCCCAGCCCTTCAAATGGAAACTCGCTCTTGCACAGATTTCTTGCACTAGTTTTGCTGTTTTCTTTGCTTTCTCAATAGATACGAAGCTTTGTAAATAGTCATCCATATAGTGGTTTCGGTTGATGGCTTTCACTGTTTCAGGTTGTGTCTCCTTGAAGTCTTATGCGTTCTTATTCATTACGTATATTGCCGTTGCTGGCGATGACGCTACTCCAAAGATGACCGATGACATCCGGTATTCTTCGGGCTGACCTGACCTCTTGCTGCCACGCCATAAGAATCGAAGGCTGTCCTGATCCTCTACTATTATCTTGATTTGAAGAAACATGTCTTGTATGTCAGCCACGCCACGATGGCTACTGGACCTTCACTGAAGCGAAGTAGCACGCCGAATAATGACTGCAATAGGTCTGGTCCTGGTAGTAGAGCGTCGTTGAGACTCTTTCCGTCGTACTTGGCAGCTTCGTCGAAGACTTTTCTCGGTTTCTTCTTGATTGGGTGCATCACGGCGAAATGAGGTAGGTAGAAGGTTTTTCCTTCCCTTGTGACGTCTGAAACCTTTTCTGAGTATACTTTCTCAACGAGATTCTATATTTGCTTCTCGTAAGACTCTTTAACCTTGGTGTCTCGGTCCAGCTTCTTCTCCACGTTCGTTAGACGTCGTAATGCTTGGTTGTAGTTGTTAGGAAGGGACTCGCTTTTACTGTCCTGTTCCTGTTTCGAACTGGACACTAGGTAGTCTCTTGGTTGTCTTCTCGAGAGTTTAAAAAGGTCTTCTGTCGCTATCATTTGTTGGCAGCTTGTTCGGGATCCCTTGTGATTGCAGTTGGAAATGCTCTGGGATGACGTCTTCCATGGTTTTTTCTTCAGTCTTGATTCAACCGTAGTGAACACAATGCACCGTAGCGTTGATACCCGTTTCACACCCGTATAGTACCCATCCCAAGCTAGTGAGGGAGGCTACGGGTTCGGATGGCTTGCCTTTCTTCAGTTTTCTTGTAACTATGAGACCCCAGTTGTCTTGACCTATCCACCATGTTGGTTACGTGGTGGATAATTTGTATTAGTTTTTAAGTTTAACTGTTTTTTGTACCTAATAAATAAATAAATAAATAAACATCTTGGGTTTTTCTGTGACGTAGAGAAGTTGATCTTCGATCGTCTTCAAGTGCTGGCAGCTAGTTATAGTGTCTTTGTTCAGACAGGTTCAGATCGTCGATAGTTCTCGCGGTGATATTCTTCTTATCTCTTCTGAATGCTCTTTTATCTTCAGTTAGATTTTCTGAGAGCTTTTCTTGAATTTCGTACCGACTGTTTCAATTATTAGCGTTTCCTCTTTTCCCTCAGCTCCATTTTTTCGGCCACCGCTTGGTCTAGAAGCGTGATCGTTGATCCCTCATTCAACACTGCTAATACCCGTGCTTGCCCCTTTGGTCCGTAGACGTCCACTGGTACAATCTTCAAGTATGCTTTTTCTTTCCCTATGTTGTTGTGGATTGAGGTGACTTTCTCTTCCGTTACGCTCCCTCTTCTTTCTTCTCGAACGGCTCCGGTGGTTTGTCAGAGTGTAAGATAGTGAGATGCCATCTTCCACACTGCTTGCTGTTTGGAGCGCTGCAGTTATTTCTTGCATGATTGAATCGAAGACACTTGAAACAGGTCTTGGCTTTCCTAACTATGTCCCATTTTTCATCTATGTTGGAGTCCTTGAACTTCTTGCAGTCCAGCAGTTGTCCAGCAAATGCTCCTCTTCACAGATTGGACATTTCCTCTTATATTTTTCTTGTTGGATTTCTTGCATCGAGCGTACATGTTTTCTTATTCCCCTCTTCGGCTCCGAAGGCGCTTCAATTGGGGCAAAGTCACCACACATGTCCGCTTCAACCTCTAGGAACTCTTCAATTAGCAGGAGTTCTTGTATATCTTCATCCCTCATGCTTCTGTGGTATGAGAACCATCTGAACTTCACGGATGGCGGCATCTTGTCTATAATGGCTTTCATTGTTTCAGGAGAGCTGAGGTACTGTGGTTTCTTTAATGCCTTAATAGTCTTCACTTTATTTGTGAACGTGCAGATGTCGCTTGGGTTCTCGCCGGCTCTTGACAGGTTCTTGAATTTTTCTAATTCTGCTACTGCTAGTATCGCATGTCTTCCAAATCTTGACTGCAGTGCCTTGAGTACTTCATATGGGTATTCAGCGGTGAATAGTAGGCTTTGGACGGCTTCTTTCGCTTTGCCCTGGATTGCTCTTCGAAGACGTGCCAAGTTCTGCGAGCTTGAGAACGTGGCGGCTCTATCTTCGAACGTCCTCTTGTAGGCCAACCATTCTTCGCTGGCCCTGTTGAAGTGACGAGAGTTCAACCATCTTCGATGACATATCTGGTGGCTTCTAAGGGAGCTCTTTTATAGCTTGAGCCAACTCTTGAATATCACTCTTCTTTTCATTCTTTCAGCAGACCTTCGTTCAGGGTTTGGCCTGACTTGGTTTGCATGATCCATTCTTGAGTTATTTCGTACGACTCTTCTCCAGCATCTTCTTCTGATTCTGCGGCTATGAGTTCAAACTTGGCTCGAGCTACCTTGGACCTTGCTTCAGCTAGCTCAAGCTCCCTTAGTGCCAGTGCTATTTTCACTTGTGCTTCTGCTCTCTTCCTATGCGATGAGCGGACAGTTAGGGTGAGGCTGCTGCAGACAGTCTTCATGCTTCGATGTCGGCGCGTTTACGCTGTCCCGGCGTGAAGCGACACTTCTATGGCTGTCTGGCAACGTTGTGTGGCTGGCTCCAGCGGTACTCTGCTCCTCAGATTCCTATCCCTCTTCGATGATGCTGGTCGGGGCGCGGTACGAATCGGTTCCCGGTGTGATTGATTCCAACCTTGTCCCATCAAAAGAAAGTTCCCTGGCTTGCTTCTGTGTCAGCGGCTTCTTCTTGATGGATGTACGTGCAGCCGATGATGTGCCTGTAGACGTAGACGATGTACCTCCACTTGGCGTGTTGATACTCCAGTCCGATGAGGCAGACTCCTCAGTCTTCGAATGTTCCGATTATTAAACTCTGTCCATTCGTTTATCTTCTTTTTGACAGCTCACACATAATGGAGTTTTAGGTGTTAACGCTAGAACAAACTTAAATCAACTTTGTTCTAGCGTTAACACCTAAAACTCCGAACAAAAATTAGGCGCCATTTATTGACAAGGCCACGTCAGCCAGAAAGCAATTTTAGGGATGGAGTTAGTCGATCGACTGTGTTCTTATTATAATAACTTGAAAATGTTACAATCGAAACGAGACTACTAGAATATATATTTTTTTATTATTGCATTACTGCCGGTTTTTATTAAATAACATTTAATTAATGTAAGATTGATTGTCACGCGGGCACTACACAATGATTTATCGAAAATGTGTTGAGGTCTTTTAAATCGAAAAACACCTAACCCCAATGTGAATTAGGTATATGCTTTGGAGATTAGCGTGTGCGTTATGGCCCACTATAGGTATTTATTTATTTATTTATTTATTTAAAGACTATGGAAGACTTACAGCTAAATACAATGGTGATAAGTAACAGTGTGATAATCTGACAGCCAATTACAAGTCTTCACGTCTAGAACTTGTCTGGTATAAAATAACTGTGGAGCAAATTGTACAAACTGCCAGTTAATGCCAAAAAACTAAAATAAAATTAAATACATGTTGGTCAAGACCATCACCTATCAAATACCTATGTTAGGGACTATATAATATAATTACCACAGGAATTTCCCATAGATCCAAGATATAAAAGTTAATACATAACAAAGTCTGAAGAATTTAAGCATCAAAGAAATCCTTAGCCAAACACCTTTTTGCCGAGCTCACGCTTGTTTCGAAAAGATCTAAGTCAAACCGTTTGCACACCCCATTAAAATACCCACTTGCACGCACAATGTAAGAATTTTTCCTGTAATTAGTATTTGCAAATGGTACCCGTAGTGGTGGATTGAATCTTAAGGATTTACTTGGAACATTGATGTAGAAAGATGATAGAATGTCAGAACAATTTATATCACCTCGAACCGTTTTCAACAAAAATATACAATCGGAGATCTCACGACGATTAGTCAATGGTAAGAGATGATACTTTTTGCAGAGACTGAGATAGTTACTGGACTGGTACGGAACCCCCTGATGGTAGCATAAAAATCTTACAAATATTTTCTGTATGCGCTCAATGCGGTCAATATACTTCTGATAGCATGGACTCCATATTTCAGATGCGTATTCCAAGTGGCTTCTAACGAAAGTACAGTACAGAATTTTTAATGTCTTAGCTTGAGTGAAGCACTTGGATAATCGCATAATGAAACCAAGGGATTTCGAGGCTTTAGCGACGATGGTATCGACATGCTTATCAAAAATAATTTTGGAATCGTGATGAACCCCCAGGTCACGAATAGTGTTGCATCTAGGTAATATATGACCACTAAGAGTATATGATGTGGCCAGGACTGATCGGTTGCGGGAATACGTTATAACTGAGCATTTTTTAGGGTTGAGATCAAGCTTGCTTTTTTGGCAGTATGTTTCAAGGTTCAGTAAGTCAGTTTGAAGTGCGATCATGTCAGCAGTCGATGATATGGTAGCATAAATTTTCATATCGTCAGCGAAGCACAGTAGCTTACACGAGGTCATACAGGAGTCAATATCGTTAACATAGATGATAAATAATAAGGGACCGAGCAGCGAACCTTGGGGGACTCCGCTAGGGACTAAAACCCAGCTAGATACATAATTATTTAGTACCACAGCTTGAGACCTGTTTTCAATATAAGAGGAAAACCATCGTAGTAAGTCCCCGCGTATACCGATACCCTCTAACTTCCGCAACAGGATGACGTGGTCAATACGGTCGAAACACTTACTATAGTCTGTGTAGACAACATCGACCTGTTTACCGTGGTCCATTGCGTCGGTGATGTAGTTATTCAACAGAACGAGGTTTGTAACAGTGGATCTACCCTTGAGAAAGCCGTGTTGGAAGGGACTAAACGATTGTTCTAGAGCGGAATAGACCTGGTTGTAAATAATCCTTTCAAAAACCTTGGCAATGATACACAATTTGGATATCGGTCTATAATTAGTAATGTCAGTCTTGACTCCTTTCTTATGCACAGGCGTTATAAATGCTGCTTTCCAAAGTTTAGGGACAACACAAGCACCTAAAGATTTTTTAAATAGAATTGAAATAGGAAGTGCAATAGATGTAGCGCAGCGTACGAGAAGTTTGGATGAGATATTATCTGGCCCTGGTGCCTTCGATGTATCTAATTTTCGAAGCAAGTCGGCTATGTCTTCAATGTTCACTGTGATATAATTAATATCGGACGATAAGTTTGAGGAATCAGTGGTAGAAGACGGATTGGAACTAGAACTACCACCGTGACCAAGACTGGGATCTAAAAAAGTTGAGTGAAAGTAAGCTGAAAATGCCTCACATATGGATTCACCGGTACGCAGTGTTTCATTGTTATAATTGAACGTGCTGGGGATTGCGTTTAAGTTATGACGTTTTTTAACAAAAGTCCAAAATGTTTTCGGGTTATTTTTAATAGACGTTTCAGTTAGTTTTAAATAATTTGTGTAACACTGACTTTCTAATACTTTTACTCTATCACGAAGGAATTTAAACGTTAGTTCATCGGCTTTATTGCCATAGGTTTTAAGTTTTTTTAAATATTTATGCTTCTCTTTTATTGTTTTTATTAATGAGGAACTGTACCAGGTAGGATAAGATTTATTGCGACAAAGTTTCTGAGGTATATAATTCAATTGAAGATTGTGAATAGCTTTATTGAAGAAACTTACAGAATCATCAACTGATCCTACTGCGAACTCAGATTCCCAGTCAGTCATACAAATATCACGATTAATGGATTCATAATCACCCTTATCATATAAAAATTGTATACGTGGTGCACACTCGAGGGGAGGTGCTTCAACAAGATCCATTTCGATTAACAATGCTGGGTGATAATCATCGATTTTTACCAGTGGGCTTAAGCTTTTAGTCACATTGACTGCTTGGTTCGAGAGGACTAAGTCAAGTATTTTACCGTATGCATTAGTCACGCCATTATACTGACCAAAATCAAGAGTACATAACTCATCTCCTAACAACACCTCATCACTAGTACTAAGGTTCGCTGGGACGAACGATACATTGTCGGATCGGACCCAACTTATTCCACTCATATTAAAATCACCTATTATAAGGAATTTGTCAGAACCATTCTCAATCACAGATCGATTTAATGTCGAAAGAAAATTAGTCAACTGTGAAGAAAAGGACAGACCAAGATTTTGTGTACATAAATAAATCCCACAGATGTGTAAATTAAATAATTACGCGTATCTACTGCTTTATTATGTATAGATAGATAATAAATAAAACATAAAATCATCAAATCTTTTGCATTTATCGATTTATGATTTTTTAAATCGAGGTTTTTAACTTAATTGATATTTGAATTTTTTGTGCAATCACTACTTCCATCTGTCTAAACAGGGCCGTCTTAACCGGGGGTTCAAGGGTGCGGCCGCACCCGGGCGCGTAGCCCGAGGGGGCGCAGGCCGAGCTCTATATTATATCAATTTTATCAAGATATCTTCGAAATTGACAAACTAACATCCCCTGGCCCTATCCCCCCCCCCCCTCTACCCCCTTTTTCGTGATCAAAGGTAGCCTATGTTTGTTCCCAAGCTTTAAATTATCTCTGTACCAAATTTCACAATAGAAGACATTCATGGCCCTACTCCCCCCTTTTATCGTGAAAAGGGGGGACCATTTTCGCGATAAACGGTAGCATATGTCCGTTCTCAAACTCCAATTCATCCTTTTACCAAATTTCATCAGGATATCTTCAAATCTGACAAACTTTCATCCCCTATCCCCCCTCTCCCCTTAAACCCCCTTTTTCGCGATTAAAGGTAGCCTATGTTCGTTTCAAAGCTTTAATCTATCTCTGTATTAAATTTCATCAGGATATCTTCAAAAATGACTAACTTTCATCTCATGGCCCTACTCCCCTCTTCTACCCCCCTTTTCGCTATGAAAGGTAGCTTATGTCCGTTACCAAGCTCTAATCCACCTCTGTACCAAATTTCATTAGGAAATCTACAAAAATGACAAACTTTCATCCCCTATTTCTCCCCCATAAACCCCTTTCTCGCAACAAAAGGTAGCCTATGTCCGTTCTCGAGCTCTAATACACTTCTGTACCAAATTTCATCAAGATCGGTTCAGTGGTTTAGGCGTGAAAGCGTTACATACAGACAGACAGACAGAGTTACTTTCGCATTTATAATATTAAAAGTATGGATTACAGATCTTAGAGAAAAATAAATGAAACATCAAAAATTTATTGCGTTTTTTTTTGTTGACCGGGGGGAGGGGGCGCAGTCTGACCTTCGCACCCTGGCGCTATATAGCCTTAAGACGGCCCTGTGTCTAAAAGAAAATAAACGAATGGACAGAGTATAAAGGTATGGCGTGGGGGCTTCTGTGCTGCACTCGGAGGTACTGGGTGGTGTAAGATTGAGGGATTCAGGGACTCTTAGTGTGGACTCTTGATAGGACACTTTTCCATGTTATTTTCTTTATTTCGATTTCTCTTTATCGATTGCTTTTTTCGAACTGACTCGGCCAATCAAAAAGAAGCTCGTGACTTTTATATTATGTTCCAGACATGGTTTGTTTTGACTTTCCTTTCGCAATTTCAACCTTTACAATATTTTCTAACTTGGTAATCACTTATTTAACTTACTTAGCATAAAAAACATCATAAAAATACAATTACAAAAACACAACATTGTGTGAGCTAAGCTTGTGGCGCTTGCGAGTTACAGTGAGGCCGCCAATCGGAATAATATAAGTATTTATCTATTCATTATACTATTACTTAATTACTGTCGCCGTCGCTAACAAGTCGTAAACTAACGGTAAGTAAACATACTGCCCAAGACAAAGTACTTGTTGACAGCAATAGCGCGACTATTGCTGTCAAGACCGAAAATCATAGATCGCGAAATGTAGGCGTTAATACACCTCTGCCTACACCTTCGGGGATGTACTGGCGTGAGTATATGTATGTATGTAGGGTTATAATCGTGAGCACTTACAGTAACGGATGCGGAGAAAATAGTCACCCGCGGCAAGCCCATCACCTTCCATACCCGTGTTGTAAAACCGCATGGCCGGCTTAGTTCTCAGGTCCGTCTTCATCCAAGCTATAAATCTCTCGTGCTGTGAACATTTGAAATAACATTTGAATGAAATTTTAAAGCATTTCGTATGCTAACTATGCTACTATTAAACCGATTAAGATAGGAAAAAGCGAATCAGCTCAGCGGGCTCGAACCCGCGATCTTTCCCTTACAGAGTCATACACACACACAAACACACACATTTGCACGTAGATGGACGCACTCTGTGCTCACATACTTATGATGATGATGATGATTATAGAATTTTTAATATGTACGCACTTCTTCATCTTAGCGTTATTCCCAGCCGCATTCGAAGCTATCAACCGGAAGTCTGGGGTCCGCTGGTACCAGTCCAACTGCAGATTTGGCTAAACTTCGACATTTTCCGTAAAGCGACTGCCATCTGACCGATACAAACTAAAGGCGATATCGAAGCATTGCAGTTTTGAAGTGAAAACTTCTTTAGCGGCGTTGGATGGGTACAAAGTGTTAAACTCGCGTCAGGATCTTTTGACCTTTGAACCGTATCGTAACATTAGCTACAGATTGTTTATTTTGTTAGGTACGATAAGCTTCGTAGCTTAGCGGTAAGCGCTTCGACTGTAAGTCCTTATGGTTTCAGATAGTACCGGGTTCGAACCTGGGCTTCTGACACTTTTTGGGATATTTTTTTTGAAGTGAAAACTTCTTTAGCGGCGTTGGATGGGTAAAAAGTGTTAAACTCGCGTCAGGATCGCTTGACCTTTGAACCGTAACCAACGATTGACGTCATACAACATTAGCTACAGACTGTTTATTTTGCAAGATACGATCAATAGCTTCGTAGCTCAGCGGTAAGGGTTAGGGGGCAAGTCGTCCACTTCGAAACTGGGACCAGGACGAATCCTACCTTATCTATTTGATTAATAGACAACTGGGCCCACCTTAATTTAAGTACTGGGACGATTGCACTACTGAATATTCTCTAGGGGTTTATTGGTCCCATTAAAGTGATACTACCTATAGCAAAGGGTAATAAAACATAATTGAAAGTTAGTTGATATCATTTGTTTTATGTAGGTATTCATACTTATCATTACATTTTTTTCCGTTATAAAAATGTCGTTCTAAACAAACAAATCAAATAATTTTTTTTTTCTAATTTTCTATTAAACTCTTAATGCAATTCACGGAATATTTATATACTTATACTTACATACTTCTATACTTACCAATTTTTAACACTAAAGTTCTTATAGTTTCAGAAAAACTTTGCTATGACATACGGACGGACAGACAGATATGACGAATCTATAAAAACCATAAAATCAAAAGGTGTGATAAACGGTTGTAGTAGAAACAATATGTAAACTTAGCAACTGTTAAGGAAATAATTGACGGAAAACAGTGTTTATACTATCATTATTTATAACATATAAGTATTCCATTTTATAATGATGTTACTACTGTGATACTAGTTCTTTATTTTCTTAATGAAAGTATACTTAGTTCATTTTTGACTCGGCGAGTAACATTTTATATAAAAGTTTTTAGAGGGTAGTTTTGCAATACATGTGAACGCCTGAGTTACATTAGAAAATATGACAGACTGTGTGTAGATTTGTAGGTTGCAAGTTTATAAGTGTTATTGTGCATCGTAAATATATTTTTCTGTTATAGTACATTTTATACTGTCTTGGTTTTATTCTCGAAGTAAAAAGGTGAGTTTTATACCTATTTCTTACAACAATTACTGTCGACCCAATCAGTACACAACTTATATTTTATACGTCTTCTTTTTGTAGTATGTCGAGTGCAGTGGCGTCTAATAATAAACTTTATGATATTATAAAGTCTCAAGGGGGAGGCGATTTATTGATTCGTAATGGACATCGGTACACAATCAAGCGTTCGAGTCCCAACGGCCATATTGTATGGAGATGCGTTAAAAGAAAAGTGTGTAACGCCAAATTGATTACCGGACATAGTGTGATAATAAAGGAGGAAACTCACCAATGTCAACCTAATTTTGCAGAAATCAAGTAAAACAAATTATTAACGTTGTTTTAGAAAAAGCAGAGAATGAAACAACCCCGATACCCTCCTTGTACTCGGAAATCATTGAAGAACTACATGAAGGTCAATACAATTTTGTAAACAAAATCCCAAAATACGATAGCATAAAAAAACGATTATACAAGCACGGAACCCAAGCTTTAGGCGTTAAAAAAACAAGATTTTTAAATGTTACTGAAGTCTCAGTTCCACAGAAGTTTCAAAATTTTCTCTTAGCGGATTATTGCGACAATGGGTGTAGATTACTTCTCTTCGCGAGTCCTGATGCAAGAGAAGTTCTAAAGAGGGCCAAGCATGTGTTTGGCGACGGCATTATACCTGTTGTATATTGCCTGCTTTCAGATAAAAAAAAGAAACATACAAGATCATGCTTTGGCTCATAAAGAGCCGTATTCCTGAATTCAACCCAAATACTTTTACTACAGATTTTGAGGCAGGTGCAATGCAGGCGATCTCAGACATTTTTCCAGCAGTGAAAATACAAGGGTGTTTGTTCCATTTTGCAAGGGCATTGTGGAGAAATGCCAAGAAGTCAGAAATAAAAACAAATAAATATTTAAGAAGTCACGTTAAACGATGCATAGCGCTTGCCCATCTTCCTCAACATTTTGTGGAAGATGGGTGGTTATACAATTTAGGAGAGAGTGAAAGGACCCCCAAATTGATTCATTTAATACCTATTTTGAAAAAACTTGGTTAAGAAAAGATACAATTTTTAATAATACATGGTGTTTTTACAATAAGTTACATAATAGTAGTTTATGATACTGTTGCATAATACCTAAGGGTCCTTATAACACGAGTGTGTTTTAAAAAAACGAGCCATAGGCGAGTTTTTTTATATTATCACACGAGTGTTATAAGACCAAGTTATGTACAGTGTCATACACTACTTTATGTACTCTCATACTATAATACATAAACTAATTTATTTTACAAACAAAACCAAACTTTGTTTAATTTAAATGTAAAGAAAAAAATATGTAGGCGCCAAGCGCGTTTTTTTTTTTTCTTCCGAATCGGCCGTTTTTTTTTAAAAGTAGAGGTTCTGTCCATATGGCGGTTGTATAGGTGTATCGTTATGATTAAAAAGTTATTTTATGATACAGGTGTCCATACAAGACCTGTATCGTAATAAAACTTTTTTTTTGGCTTGTGCGTAATGTTTGTCATAAGAGTTTTGATTTCAATTTTATAATCTTTGTATTATAGTATCAGAGTAGATAAAACAAATAATGCAGTTGAGGCGTGGAATGCACGTCTCAATAAAATGATAAAACCCAAGCCGAACTTAGTAGTTCTTATTACAACACTACAAAAAGACTCTAGTTATTACTTCGGTAAATTGAAAAATGACGGATATACCCAAATACCCAAATTTTAACCCAGATAACAATGCGGAACATTGGAGTAAATGGCTTCCATATTGGTGTTTTGCCTATAACACATCAGTTCACACAAGTACGAAATACACACCCTTTGAGTTAGTTTTTGGGAAAAAGTGCAACCTTCCCAGTAATTTGTCATCTTATGTCGTCGAACCATTGTACAATCATGACAATTACCCACTAGAACTAAAGTATAGGCTTCAGACTTCGCAAAAAGAAGCGAGGGAAAATTTGTTAAAAAGTAAGCATGACAGAAAAATAACGTACGATTTAAAAAATAGACAAGTAGTATATAAGCCTAATGATAAAATATTAGTTAAAAATGAAGATAGGAAAAAGTTGACCCGTGTATTTTCAGGTCCATTTGTAGTATTAAGAGATTTAAGTCCGAATGTTGAGATACTGAAAAATGGAAAAGTAAAACTTATTCATAAGAATAGGACAAAATTATATATTGAATAGGTAACTTAAGTTTTGTTAGAGAAAAAACAAATATGTATAACACATATTTATTTTTCTCCCTGGGATGGAGATGTAGTAGGTATAGGTAAATGTAACTAGATTATAAGTATCAGGTATCAGCTTGTTGGTACCATATTAGGAAAGGTACCCCAAATATGGGGTAAGGTCTCATATGTACATCAATAACAACCATCTCATATAACAGGTCGTCATAAGACACCTTACACGTGTGGACCTCCCCACCTAACCACATGTAGCCTCATTATAGTTAAGACTATATAAACCCATGTATTATCCAATAAATAGATAATTCTTATTTAACAGTCAGATAGCGTGTTTCACTTTACCCGTCTCTCCTCCAACATCGCAATTTCAAAAAAAATCTCGGAAACCATTACCAATCACAAAAACGACTGACAAAAATTATTCGAGAACTGATGGACAATGAAATTAGTTTAGGACATTGTATTGAGAAATTAATTAACTAAGATTGTGCTAGAATGGCTTATCAAGCGTAATGGGATTTTTTTATTTGATTTGTTTGTTAAGAACGACATTTTTTATAATGGAAAAAAAAATGTAATAATAAGTATGAATAACCTACATAAAACATATGATATCAACTAACTTTTGATTATGTTTTATTACCCTTTGCTATAGGTAGTATCACTTTAATGGGACCAATAAACCCCTAGAGAATATTCAGTAGTGCAATCGTCCCAGTACTGAAATTAAGGTGGGCCCAGTTGTCTATTAATCAAATTAGATAAGGTAGGATTCGTCCTGGTCCCAGTTTCGAAGTGGACGACTTGCCCCCTAACCCAGCGGTAAGCGCTACGACTGTAAGTCCTTATGGACTCAGATAGTACCGGGTTCGAACCTGGCCTTCTGTCACTTTTATTTATTATATATATTAAACTTTTTGTGATTATTTTTTCTTTATGTAATTCATTAATTTATTCTGACAAAAAATATATTATAGGTATGGTATGGTATGGTATGTTCTTTTTATCATCTTCTCTGTATGTAACGAAGAAAGAAAGAACAAAAATGTTTTCACTTCTGCCGGCACTCCCGGAGTACAACCCGTCTTTTTTTTTATTATACCAACTAGGTGGCAGACAAGCGCACGGCCCACCTGAAGGCAAGTGGTTACCGTGGCCTATGGACGTGTGCAACACCAGGGGCGTCACTCGCTCTGTCGACTCTGTTAGCACAGAGAGTTTCTGTGCCGTCAGTGTAGAAGATAAAGCAGGACAAGCCAAAGCAGGAAGCAGGAAGACCAAAGCTTCCCCACTGACAGCACAAAAACTCTCCAGTGAGCTCTGGCTACCCTACCCCTACTAGTTAGACCAGTTGTTGGACTTTGGGGGCTCCAACTACCCGTAACAACTGCCATAGATGTTTGTTTGGCAACCGGGACCGACGGCTTAACGTGCTCTCCGAGGCACGACCAGACCAATGCTAATACCCATATTCATGCTTATAAATATTTGCACTGAGCGAGGATCGAACCCGCGCCGAACCCGCGCCTTCCGCGGAGCGGCCGCCTCTACTACCGCTGCGCCCTGCAGGCTGTCTAATTATATTGTCTGTGGTAATACGTACATACCATTGTGATTCTAAAAATTAATGTAAAGCCTGTGTCATCAGACAAAGACAATTACTTTGAGTTCTGCTGGTACCCGTAACACAAGTTAACTCTTACCATGGGTTTATAACGTGACACTAAATTGTAAATTGGTCTGAGATTTATTTTGTAAATTGTTAAAAAAAATTGTTGTTAAATAAATATTTATTTATTTATTTTATTATTAAATTTGTTGTACTTTATATGTTGAAAATAAAAATTATCTTATCTTGTCTTTCCCTTACAGAGCCATCACCCTGTTAGGATAGCGGGATCGAGTCCAGCTGAGCTGATTTGCTGTGCTGTTTAATATCTTTAAAATACTTATTATAAAAACAGCTGGTGATGGTCGTACAATTTTTTTATCATAATTTTTTTATGCGTATAGTCCCGGGTCGCCACGTTGTAACATTATTGGTGTCTGCAATAGCATGGTGTACCGATACTAAGAAAATATCTTTGGTAATATTCAAAAATAAACAGATGGCAGTAGTAGACTCATTTAAGAAATAAAAAAATCAAAACCACGCTAAAACGCTTATTTGCTGACTTAGAATCACGTAAATTATTTCAGAACTTAAATACATGATAATGTAAGCATATAAGCATATGATACTCGTTGGTAATGTAATAAATAAAGATTTCGTAACAATCGTGCTATTTATTTATTTTTGTGCCATCTAGCGGCATAGTGCATTATGTCTGTAACTTTTACAATAACTGCAGAATCTGGCAGAATCAATATAGAATAGAATATTTATAGTTTTATTCAGTCATACTCAATGTGTTCATTATATATTTATTTTTGATAAGTTAATTTGAATACCTACTAATAGTTATAAAAAGCTTGCCAAACAATGTCGCCATCTAGTTATAACTACTGAACTAAAAAGCTGCCTGCCTGCTTACTGAAGTTACGAGACTAACCATTTTTGTTCCTGATTGTGCATCTGTATAAGAAATATGTTATATTATCTGTAGTAATAGTGACCGTTTATTCTGAGACTTTGCCTTAACCTTATCAGCACGCCGCGACGCTATGATCGAATTCTGCAGACATGTGGTGGATGAGAAAATAGACATTGCACTCCTGCAAGAGCCATACGTTGTCAAAGGACGTATCTCTGGGCTCGGATCCTTGGGAGGAGAAATCATCTACCACGAAAGCGGTGAGTTAACTCCCAGGGCATGTATATACATCAGCAGTAGTGCAAGATCGTTAGACATAATAAAGGCAGATTGTTACAGTGACCTAGCTAGCGCTACAGCAACAATCCAGTTAAACACAGGCAGAAAAGAGAGGGTGCTTCTAGTCTCCGCATACATACCAAGCGAAGTGGACTACAAACCCCCGACACCAGAAATGGAAGAAATAACAAGAAAATATAACGGTAAGAACATTCCTATTATTCTAGGTTGCGATGCAAACTCCCACCATGTGGTGTGGGGTAGCACGGACTGCAATGACAAAGGTGACTTACTATTAGATTTTATCAGTTCAACAGGCTTTGATATACTAAACGAAGGCCGAAGAACGTTCGTTACCAAGGCCAGAGAAGAAGTGCTGGACATAACCATCGCATCAGACTGGATAAGCCAGCATATAATAGACTGGACAGTAGACCAAAGGGACTCGAAATCGGACCACAGACGAATAACCTTCAACCTGGGTGCCAAGATCGAGAAGACACTAACAAGAAATGCAAGGAAAACTGATTGGGCAACATATGCACAACAAATCGAAAGATGGAGCCCAATCGATGCAAGCCTACTGAGAGACAAAGAGGATATAGAGAGAGAAACCAACCGCCTGGTTGAAGCCCTGAAAGAGGCATACCACAAGGCATGCCCACTAAAAGAGATAAAACCAGGAAAGGGACAACCATGGTGGACAAAAGCACTGGAAAAAAAGAGGAAAAGGACAAGGCGAGCCCTCAGGATAGCCCAAAGGAAGGGCGATGAGGATAGCTGGCTGAAATACAAGATGGAAAGAAATGCATTCAAAAAGGACTGCAAAAGGGAAAACAGGAATAGCTGGAAAGCCTTCTGCGAAAGGGTAGAGAGATACCCTGATGCAGCAAGGCTAGCGAAGATGTTCCCCAAAAATAACACCTGCAAACTAGGCAGTATTAAGAACGGGGACGAACTGATCTCTGACCCGGAAAGGATCCTGGAACTGATGCTCAACACACACTTCCCGGAATGCGAAGAATACAAGGATCATACGAGGCCCACCGACACGTACCCAACAATTGAGACGGAGGAGGGCACGGTTATTACCAAAGAGCATTTAATGTGGAGTGTCCAATCATTCCAGCCGTATAAAGCCGCTGGACTGGACGAAATCTTCCCAAAAATGATACAAGCAGCCATAAAATATATAGGCGACGATCTTCTGGCGCTATATAACTGCAGCATCAGACTGAAGTACATACCAAGAAGATGGAGGGATGTAAGGGCGGTTTTCATACCGAAACCAGGAAAGGCCACATACCAGGAAGCCAAATCCTTCAGATGTATAAGCCTTTCCTCGTTCTTACTAAAGACCCTGGAAAAGATACTAGATAGACTGATAAGAGAACAAGTAGCCATGAGCGGATCTCCACTGCATAGAAACCAGCATGCGTACATGGATGGAAAGTCGATTGAGACAGCCCTACACAATCTGGTCAACAGAGTGCAGAGATCGCTGAGCAACAAAGAATACGCACTGGGATGCTTCTTTGACGTCGAGGGTGCATTCGACAGAGCGACTCCAGATTCAATAGAGGAGACCCTGAACCGGGAAGGAATAAACAAAGACATATCAGGATGGGTGAAAAACATGCTGAGACACCGACTGATACAAGCAGAGATAGCAGGAACAAGACGTACGGTGATAGCGAAAAGAGGTTTTCCGCAAGGAGGTTGTCTATCACCACTACTATGGTGCCTGCTAATAGATGAATTAGTTGACAAGATTAATAGGAGACACATATATACACAGGTGTACTCTGATGACGGTGTGCTCCTAATTACAGGAAAAGTCCTCAGTGTTATGTGCAACATCATGAACAGGGGACTGAAAGAAGCACTAGAATGGTGCAGGAATAAAGGCCTAAACCTAAACGCTGACAAAACCAAACTAGTCCTATTCACCAACAAGAGAAAAATAGGACAGACTGAACCAATTAGAATAGATAATCAGGACCTTGAAGTGGTGAAGGAGGTCAAATATCTAGGAGTAACACTGGACAGCAAACTGACCTATAAGACACACATAAGCCAAGCATGCTCAAAGGCGAAAATGGCCATGATGCAATGTAAAAGAGCGGTAGGCAGGAGTTGGGGGATGAAACCATCCATAGTGAAGTGGATATACAAAGCAATAATACTGCCAAGGATATTACACGGAGCTCTAGTGTGGTGGCATAAAGCCCAAGCAGGGAAAAACAAACAAGAACTGAACAAAGTCCAAAGATTGGCAGCTCTAATGACCACCGGCGCGATGAGGACAACTCCAACAGCCGCGCTGGAAATCATACTGGGCCTGAATCCAATAGACCTTGAAATAAAAAGGAAAGCGACAGAACAATGGTTCAAGCTGAGAAGCACTGGTCAATGGACCGCAAACACATTCGATGAGGGCCACGCCAGGATCAGTCAAGGCTACGAAGAAAGATTATCAATGGTCCTATCGAACAACGACCTGATCAGGAAGGAGAGGACTTTTGATAAGAAATATAGAATACATATAGGAACAAGAGAGGACTGGATGATGAATGCAGAAGGCATCATCTGCTACACGGACGGCTCTAGAAAAGAATCCAAAAAGCTTTCTGGCTCCGGGGTACACATTAAGTGCGAAAACGGAACAGAAATAAACAAAACGATATCTTTAGGCAAATACGCAAGTGTCTTCCAATCGGAAATTTATGCCATAATGGAATGCGCGGAAATGGTGAACTGCCTGAAAGACACAGGAAAGGTAACCATTTATAGCGATAGCCAGGCAGCATTAAGGGCACTAGGAAAACCAGAGACGACATCAGCGCTCGTCAAAGAATGTAAGGAAACTATGGAAAGACTGTCAAGGAAACTCGACGTAACACTTGCCTGGGTGCCCGGACATGAGGACAATACAGGCAACGAGACGGCGGACGAACTGGCAAGAAAGGGAGCTGATGAAAATCAAGTGGGGCCCGAGCCTCGACTACCGATTGCCCACAAAATAACAAAGGGAGTCATCAGCCGAAGCATAGTGGCGGAAGCTAACCGGAGATGGAAGTCCTCGCCAGTCATGAGACAGTCGAAGATCTTCATTAAGAGCATGGACACAAAGAAAACGGGCCGACTGTTAAAACTCTCCCGAGGAAACATGAGGCTGGTCGTAGAAGTGATAACGGGACATTGTCGACTAAACAGGCACCTGACACTTATAGGGGTGAAAACTGACCCCAAATGCCCAGAGTGCATGGAGGAAGAGGAAACCAGCCTCCACCTGCTGGCCAAATGCCCCATGTACTCAATGTTAAGATGGGAAACCATGGGAACGGACACCCTAGAAGAACAAGACCTCAAGGATCTGAAGGTGGAACAGATCGTAAGATTCTGCAAAGAGACAGGTAGGTTCGACGGAACGCCGTGATTGCCGGACACTCCTTAACCTCCGAATAGGAGGAACAGGGGAAATGGGTGAAATGGCCCCCATAAAAGGGCAGATCACCCGTCCGGTCTGCGGCGTCCCCCGCTGGAAGTAAGTAAGTAAGTAACCTTATCAGCAGGCGGGGCGAAGATATATTGAAGTGGTCCTTTATAAAAAATAAAAATTGTCGATAGCATCGTGAAGCCCCAGATTCGAATCCCAACTAAACTACCGAAGTGAACCAACTCCTTGAATAAATAATTCAGCTTAGCTGGCTGAGTTAATCTTATTACAATTTACACAAACCCGGTTCTTAAATTAAAATCGAACAAGATTTTTTATACATAGAACACGTCATCGTAAGATGAAGGCAAAGCCTTAGGAAAGAGGGTCACATTATCACCATTACTCAGCTTGACGGCTTGTCGTCGCAGCACCGCGTGACACCCACCGGTCCCATCAGTGCTGCGACCACAATCCCCCTGCCCGGCTATGCACTTGCTGACCCCTGAACGCAATCCAACAGAGATTGGATTACTATTGAAGGTTTTCGCAATCGTGCACGGTAGTACCCACCCGTTTGCTTTGTGGTAACCACCCATTTGTGACAAATTTGTGCCTTCAGATTTGTTACAAATTTAAAGGTACAGTCAGCGTCGGAACGATCTTGACAACAAAACGTGTTAAAATGATCTGAATACTAAGGTATTACGAGCAAATCTTACTGTTCTATTGATTTGTCCGAACTGAGGGTGCGTTGTGCACCAAATATCAGAACAATCAGTCAATAGAAAGAGGCAGTCAACCATCATTGTGAGTACTTTATTCGTTAAGATTTATCTGATGCTGACTGTATTGTATTATAGAGATTTACCTGGAACCCGTTGTTTTCTGGATTATATTTATCTAGTCCCGTCACATCAGTGGACCAACTTTTTGGTTTGGAGAAATTTTGAAAAACTGAAATAAGATAAGCGACATGTTACATGTTGATTTAGGCACACACCTGAAGTGGGTACATTTGGGGTCTCATCTTAATCTTCGGGGCCAAGCTATCCTCACCAGTACTTGTAAACCGATACACCTGCTGGGGCCCTGATTCTGATAATTTTATGTCACAGTAAAACTACTGTCTATCACTGACACTGTATGAAATTTTAGACTTTATTCATTTTGACTTAAAAGTCGAAAATTGAATGAAAAAGAAATCATTACATTAATAATTCACTCTACAATAGGCCATTACATTTTAGACTTGAACGGCATAACAGAAAGTCCAAAATTAAATGTCATTTTTTGCAGTATCTGTCGGTAAGAGAGTTGTTTTGCTACGACATAAAATTCGTAGAATGGGGCCCCTGATCGACGGACGGGTTGGGAGGTTAGCTAGCAGTCGCTTTGCAATAGTCAAAATATACCACATTAGGAGGTGAACGTGTAGGCGAGTGGATTTGGTGCCCCAGGGGCCTCTCTCTGAGGGTAAGAAGAATCAGTCATCCTTTCTAAGGTGCTTTCAGCAGATTCCCCGTACGACATGGCTTACGCGAAAGACACAGTGCGTTTTAATAGGTTCACATCCGATGTAACCCTACCCACCTCACTGTTAACTCTGGCGACGTGAAGCCCGTGGGATTTCCGCAAGTAAAAAAGGTACCTTCACATAGTAACTAGGTAATAATATATATTTTAATGTTATAAATGCTATCGGTTACATTTCAGTTAGTAATATAGCTCATTATTTTTATTGATACATATTGAGTTGTTTTTTTTTTCCGGCTTTATCGTACTGATAAAATAGTAAAACCATACATATTGTAATATTGGTTTCATATGCCTACTATCGAAGCAAGTATAAGTTGGGTACCTACTCTGTGAACATGGAATTATTGGAAGAAATAATTGCATTCACAAAATTATTGGAGTGGGAAGGTTGTTTTGGAAGTCGATGGAAATGAAAAAGTAGTCGTTTTAAAACGAAATAATTTGGACACATTTCGATAGCCAAATTGTCTGGAAGTATTTTTTTCATCTTATACATTATTCCATTCACCCGTACATTATTCATATACATTACATTTAAAAAAAAAGCATATTTTTCAATTTCATACCTCCAGATGATTTTGCTATTAAAACTGTGCCCAAAATGTTTTTTTCATCTTATACATTATTCCATTCACCCGTACATTATTCATATACATTACATTTAAAAAAAAAGCATATTTTTCAATTTCATACCTCCAGATGATTTTGCTATTAAAACTGTGCCCAAAATGTTTAATTCCGAAAATATTTTTTGATTCTGTTTCCGCTAACCATGGGAACCTATTTCCCGGCTAAAAGCTTAAGACCAACCTGTTTTAAGATCGCCGGAGGGGTTATGGTAATTCTCCTTTTCCTTCTCGACACCATCTAAGTCTGTTCCGGTATTTGGCACTTCCTTTGGCGAGCTCGTTTTGACAAACAATGAGAATTGGTCTGTAAAATAAGTATTTGACTACATCATTAGGGGTGTATAGGATCCTACCATCACCTTCGAGGTCCAAGTCAACCTCACCTGGGTGTTGGGCGCTCGAAAAACCCAGATCAAAAACAACGGCAAGCTTCTAGGCTATATCTATCCTTGTTGGGGCGCGGGGTCTTCGCTCGGTCATTTATTATACTTGCTTATAAGTTAATTTTCATATAACATATTAATTTACAAATATCATCTTAAATACTAACTGCAAATACATTGTCAAAACAAAAAAATATCAATTAACCCGCCCCTCACCGTACCAGGGGCATAGCTGCCCATGACGCTAGTGGCATTACCCCGCTGGATAGCAACGGCTAACATTTGCCCCACGTACGAGGCGGAACTTATAAATAAATAAATAAATATTCTACAACATTCTACACAACGCTAAATTCAATATTTTTTTGGAAATTCGGTCTAACTTTCCAGATGTGGTTGATTTCAAAATGGTGGTCACTTGACGGCCTCGACAGATGCTTTTTCGGGTCAATAAAACAAGATTTTAAATTATTCATACCTACTAATAAAATTCGGTCAAGTAAAAATGCGTATTTAAATGCGACTTTCGGGTAAATAAATATACACACATACATATAATCACGCCTTTATCCCCGGAGGGTTAGGCTGAGATGAACTAACACCCACATTTCACTAATCTGTATTCAGTCCTACGTAATAGGGGGTGAGCCTATTGGCGCACTCCGGGCACTATTGCTGACTCGAGCCACGCATCTGGGCTGTTCATATCAGTCTGATGTTAAAGTTAATCAGCCCTATCCTTTAGTCGCAAAAATTGGTTAGACAAAGTTGTAGATTATGTCATTACCTACACAACTGTTCTCATTCTATTTTTGTACGGACATCATATCCGAGCTATCGCGGTTTCAAAATAGGAAGAAGTCATATCTATCATATACAAAATTACTTGTTCCTATAGAATGATTCATCAACGCAGAGCTTAAACTTGAAATTTTGGCAGTAGATGCTTTTCAAGTAGCTAAATTCCAATAAGAAAGGATTTTTGGACAGTTTGTTAAAGTGTCTGAAATAAGGGATGAGCAGAAATGAAGTTCTATATAAACTTTCATCCCATATTTTACCTTCTTAACAGCAAAATTCCATCAAGAAAGAACCCTTTCTTGCTGGATAGTAGTAACATGAAAAGCATCTACTGTCAAAATTTCAATTTTATAAGACCAGCGGTTCAGCAGGGCTATCATGCGCGCGTCGACATATTTTGTCGCGTCAAACTTTTTCAATTATTATATCATGTTTTTCAATTATTATGTCTATGGCATACACATTTTTTAAACATGTTAGTTGCTGTCTTCACATTTATCCGATAAAATCGGCTCGAAAGCACAGACTAGTTAGGGATGCTAGGTATGAAAAAAAGAGAAAAAAATTTCGACCTTATTGACATGACACGCTATCGAATTTTTTTTCTTATATTTGTGATCAGCGTCATCAATTAACGCGAAAAGACACGTAACAAAGGAAATGTCAATAAGGTCGAAAATTGCTTGCAGTCGCACAAAGGTACTAAATTTTGATCCAAAATGAACCGAGCACAAGAAAAGTTTACACGAGATAACTTCTCGTCGACCAAATGAAGGACGAGAGACAAAACATTTTAAATGTCAAAATTCGAGTAAAGGGCACGTATGTTACAATTTGCAGACACTAAGTAGAGATGATTTCTCGAAGTCGAGTTATGTCGACATCTGACAGATCGCCATGAAATTTGCCAAGTTACCAACAGTCGATATCGACATAAAACGGCAAAATGCCTCGAGATAGCTATCTCGTGGCGCGCATGTTAGCCCTGCATGTTACCAACAGTCGACATATCGACATAAAATGGCAAAATGCCTCGAGATAGCTATCTCGTGGCGCGCACGTTAGCCCTGCAGGTTCTGCGTTGACGAATCATACAGCATAGGTACTACAGGGAATTAAATTGTATACTAATAGAATATGACTACTTCCAATTTGGAAATCGATATATTACCGAAATGGTATCCCCATTTGTTGATAAATGTAATTAAATATCCGCACAAAAAAGTAATAGACCAATTTTGTTGATAATAAGATGTTACAACTTTGTCCAATCAGCTTCTGCGCTAACACTTGCCGTTTACGAGAAAAATGCAAGAATCCAATATTTTTTACCTTTGACCTTGAATAAAAAATGCAGAAGTCCAATCGATAACTTTTGATATTTCTTTCATTATGGTGTACTTAAGACCCCCACCAATATCCAGCTCTCAACGAATTTTTGCAAACTTACTATTTTATTTCATTTATTTTGACTGCATTAGAAATAATTTTCTGATATTTTAAATCTGATTATTGAGATCCGGAATTCAATATTTTGGCATTTTTGGGTGTCCCTCTATATATTTTTGAGTGTTGTACAGACTGGTATCTAATTCTAGAGATATATTTACCAAAAAAATATGAGTCAGCAATTTCTCCGCAGGGGGCAATGGGCCTCTTGTCGGCATCATACGAGAAGTCGCCACAGCTCGGTGAAACGTTCATCGACAAGGTTCCGTTGAGCTGCTCTTTATCCCTATGTAGCAGACAACAATGTGTAAAGTACAGTCATCGCCAAAAATATTTTGACTACAAAGTCTCAAAATGACATTCAAAATTTTTCAAAAAAAAATTGTTTATGTATTTAATTCGCACTTTTTGCATTGTCGATTTACGTTTATTATTATAATTCAAACTACTACTACTTAACAGCTGGTTAAAAAAAAATTGTATATACAAAACTATGTTATGTATGCTAACTATGTTATAGTTGAAATAATTTAACAGGAACATTATGACAGTTCTGTTGTAATCTAGGGTTGAAGTGTCTTAAATCGGTTGTGAGAATAAACGATTCAGGTTACAAAAGAGTAATCGACGCGTTGTCAGAATGTAACTTAAGAATATTACTTTCGTATCGCGTAAAAGTCATTATTATCCAATTCACCAGCCGTATCACCCGCAATAACAACTGTATTGTTTAAGAAATCACTTGAAACGCAGAGGTATCGCCGGGGATACCAGCAACAACGACTTTAAGCCATTTTAACAGTTGTAGTCTAAGGTTAGAGTGTCTCAAATTGATTGTGAGAATAAAAGATTCAGGTAACAAATGATTAATCGTTTTAAAATATCAAGTATTAATATTAAGATTAGGATGTATGTTAGTGAATTAATTGATTGAGTATTAATAAAATTATAATTTTTTCACTTTCGCATAGAAAGCTTCTTCTACTCCAGCTTTTATTATCTAACCAAAAAAATCGTTGTCTTTAGTATGCGATGGCTAAAGTAACATCCTACGAATAAAACGAATAAAATGTAAGAGCCTTAGATAATACAGCCACAACACTAAAATTAAAAACACAAAAACCACAAAACGTAGCTGTCGAAGTCACGCAGAAATAAAAAATCACGCCATAGTTTAAACTTTAAATTAAATTACTTTAAATTTAAACTGAAATATGTCACACTAAGTATATTTTTTAAACGTACTATTATAAGCTATTACGTATTTACCAATTATTAAACGTAAATTATAATATTTTTATGTATCGTACCAATCGTACCTAGTTACCTTCTATAGCTTAGGGCATCTGTCATAATGCACCTATTAAATTATTTCAACTATAACTATTTGATATATACAAATTGATTATAAAAAAGGGTGAGAAACTGCAGCTTTAGGCATCGGAAAATTCCTCCCCTACGATCTTTACTGATACCGTTACCTAAAAGGCTGGCGGCATTACCACGCTGAATAGCGATACTAATTCTTAGAGCGAAGTAAAGACCAGCCCTATGGTCACTGGAAGAGTCGATTAATCGCTTCGCTATATCTTTGAATAACGCACGCGCGCTTGGACCCCACGATTCGACTCCAAACGGCTATTGCCGTCGTCTATTGCCATCGTCGCGCGCCGGCGGTGACAAGAGCCCCACGGATAATGTCGTTAATATTGGCATGTTAGGACAAGCAGCCTGCGCTCCTGCCGCAAGATATTCGTGATGTCCAAGGCAGTCGACTGCTTCTCCACACAGACATCGATGCGGAAAAACACACGGTGCCCCCAAACGTAGGCAAGTTGCGATGCAAAAGGTAGTGTTAATGTTGAACCAAGGAAGTACGTGGAGCCAAACACCAGATTCCCATTCCCCCACAGCCAATGGACGAGCACGCTCAGCAATACTGGTAGCTTACTGATTAAGTTTTTTAATACAGAGCGGCTCATTACATTGCCTTTGAGATGGCTTGGCGGACATGACGGTATTTGGGTAGGTCATTCTCGAAGCATTTAAAGCTTCGGCCTTACCTGGTACATCCGAATTAATCAGTAAAGGAGACAGAATTTTCCTGACTAATTCTTCAGTGCCAGACCGAAGATAGAAACCTCCGCTCCCGAATTAGCCTTCTAACCTAACCTAACCAAATCGGATTGCGCAGCTATCACAATAAACTTATCACCAATTTTCTATGAATAAACCTCTGTATACCCCCTCGGGGATTTACAGGTCTAAGTATATGTATGTATGTATGTATGTTATTTTCTAACTTATTTTAAGGTAGTGCCCCATCTTACGATTGGCCTAAGCATTAGCCAGCCAGGTTATTAAATGATGTAATTAACGAGATGGCTGAATATCATTCAGGCCGTTGATTGAATGGCGCCGTTCAGTTAACTGCCTAGGCAGTTAATTGGACGGCTGATTAAGCTAGTAGGCGGCGACATATACGTGCTTACTATACTCACTGGCTGTATGTTCACTGTCAGATAGAGAACAGCCCCCCGGTGGAGTAGAATATGGCTACCCCATCTCTTCCTTTTTTTATGACATAGGAGGCAAACGAGCAGATGAATCGCCTGATGGTAAGCGATCACCGCCGCCCATGGACACCTGAAACACCAGAAGGGTTCTAGGTGCGTTGCCGGCCTTTAAAGTGGGAGTACGCCTCTCTTCTTGAAGGTTTGAAGGTATCGGTCCGGAAATACCGCAGGTGACAGTTCATTCCACAGTTTAGCTGTGCGAGGCAGGAAATTTCTGGAGAAACGCACAGTTGAGGACTACCAGCCATCTAAGTGGTGAGGATGAAAATATTGTCGCGTAGGGCGATGGCGGAAAGATGCGGCAGGGATTAATCCGAACAATTCCTTAGAGCACTCCCCATTGTACATGCGATAGAAAATGCAGAGCGAGGCTACACCTCTACGCAGCGCCAAGTGGTCAAGCCGATCCGAAATACGGCAATTCGAGACGCTCGTCGTTGGATACGGTCCAGAGGGGCAAGTTGGTACTGAGATGCCCCTGCCCATAGATGAGAACAGTATTCCATGTGAGGGCGAACCTGTGCCTTATGAAACTGAAGGCGGTGGGCTGGTGTAAAATAGGTACTGTCTCGATCTGTTGAGCAAACCGAACTTCTTTGAGGCTAATTTGGCGTTACCCTCTAAATGGGCGCGAAACTGGACTTCGCTCGAGATGTCGACGCCAAGTATTCCTAGACAAGCTGTGGCAGTCAGGGGAGTGCTCTCAAAACGCGGTGATACGACAAATTCTAACTTTATTGCCGTAAACGCGCAAACTTGTGTCTTGGTAGGGTTAAATCGGACTGGGTTCAGTCGACCCCATTCAGATACTTCTTTTAAGGAAGTCTCAATTTCGGACACCAGATTGTTTCGGCTCTCGATGACGTTTTCCCGAGAGATATTGCTGCGCCCGGAGTAAACGGCATCACCCGTACTATCATCAGCATATCAATGGATGCCGCTGATTTGCAACATGTCATCGACATGCAGAAGGAATAGCGTAGGTGACAACACACAGCCTTGGGGGACACCAGCATTCACAGACATGGGTTCAGAGCATTCACCGTCAACTACGACCTTAATGCTTCTGTCTGCTAGGAAGCTACTGATCCATACACACAATTTCTCGGGAAGCCCATAGGATGGTAGCTTCGAAAGTAGTGCCCCGTGCCAGACGCGATCGAAGGCCTTCGTCATGTCCAAGCTAACGGTAAATGCTTCACCCTTTGCCTCGATCACCTGTGCCCAACGATGTGTCAGGTTGACTAGAAGATCACTGGTCAACCGTATTGTCGGTCACTAAGCAACTGGTGGTCCTCTAGGTACCGAAGGAGCTGGCAGTTGATAATGGACTCCATTATCTTCGGGGGCAAAGAGGTTATGGCTATTGGCCTGTAATTGGACGGAATCGAGCGGTCGGTTTTTAGGGATCGGGTGCACCAAAGCTGACTTCCAAGAAGACGGGACTACGACAGAACAGTAAGAGAGCCGAAAAAGACGCGTAAAACCGGTGCCAACTCAGGAGCGCACATCTTCAGCACAATCGCAGGAATTCCATCGGGCCCAGACGACTTATGAGTTTCTAGAGAACGAAGTACTTTACGCACTGACCTTTGGTTGAACCGGATATGCGGTATAGTCGGCAGTGCGCATCCCCCGTCATCCAGAGACAAGTTGGACGCAAAGAGTTTACCCAGGAGATCGGTTTTGTCTTTTGCGACGTAGGCCAATGTATCGTCACTCATGTGCAAAGGTGGAAAAGACGGCGTGCAGAAGTTTCCTTGGGTAGCTTTGGCATGAGACCAGAACGCACGAGTTCCCGATAAAGGAATAGGGTTGTTCTCCATCCGGAAGTAAACATACAGCACATGACTAAGTGCCCGCTTGACACAGGTAATACTTACAGAGAATTCGCATAGCTGGCGCGCGTTTGGTTGAAGTCGGGTAACCTGTAGTACAACCTCACCGGCCCCGGCATGGCCCGGTCGAGGGTGAATTCCACGTAGCAATAACATCCCTCAGTGGTCACTTCTGCTGCACACTCTTGGGTTGACCCCTGTCTGTTGACTTTACAGTGTGCGTAGTCAAACTCTATCGTATTTGGCTGTAAAATTAAATGGTAAACTAAGCTTAGATGATCGAAGTAGAAATAGATTGGTCACTGAAGGGCACGCCGTGATTGCGACGGTAAGACCCATCATGGGGGAGTGGCTAGAGAGGCCACACGGTAGCCTCTCGTACCGTCAGATGCAGATCATTACCGGCGAGGTAGCTTCGGGCGGTATCTGCATCTGATGGGCATAGAGCCAACGCCCGAGTGCCATCACTGCGACAAGTGTCCGGCGTTTGAGACACCGAGGCGGGAGCTTGTGTCGGCCCTGGGGGTGAGAGTGCTCATGCTCTCCACCCTGCTCGCGGCGATGGTCTGCTGCGCGGATGCGTGGGCGCCAGCGCCTCCTTCTGCGAGTAGGTCATGCTCGTGAAGGAAACAGCAGAGCGGGCGCGGCGCGATGAGCGAGACAGACTCGCGGACATCACTACCCGCGTTCTTAGGCGACTCGGGCGTCAGAGGGCACAGACCAACCTTCACCCCTCATGAGCGCGGGCCTGAGGTTGACGGGTGGAGCCGCCCGTCACCCTAGCAGGCCACGACGGCGGAACTTACTTTTAAAATCATTTTAAAAGAATTGCAGTTAATTAGGTTCGGTCTCGTCTCGTGTCTCCCCTCCTCTCGGGAGACATCAGGATTCTTTCAGTCTTGTTGTCTCCTCTAGGCTAGGGTGACATCGGAACTTACTTTCAAAATCATATTTTGAGTACTCCGTAAATTGATAAGTTGAAAGTTAATTTTGCAATTGGGTCTCGCAAGGATTTTTTGTTTTGAAGAAACTTGAAGGGGAACAAAAAATGTTCTACACAAAAAAGAGGATCTAGTTGACGTCAGCTCATTTTTAAGATTTACCTTAGTCACTTGCGTGAGTCGAAAATCTGTCAGTCACTGACTGCCAGTGGCGAGGGGTCCCCTAAATTCTGATTCTTGTCAGCTTCTTAATGAGTCGCTCGGTGCATGGCAAACTAGATCGAGGTAAGTTTTTATTTTTCACCGGCTTCCCTTTTGATCAGTTCCACCCATTGCTGTCTAGAACCACAACAGCAATAAAGCTCTTCTAAGAACTTAATTACAACGGAAGTTATCGAATTTCGAGACGCAAAACACAACGGTTTCTAGCGACTCCCCGGAAAGCTTAGTAATTTAAAAATATAGTAAGTACTCCACGTATATTAGGAGTAATATCTTTATACCTACCCAATACTTACCTTTTCTAAGGTTCCAGCAACAGCTACAAACATCTCAGTAACAAGCAGCGATACTGCTAATGATTTAAGAGTAGCCATGAGTACATTCTCTTTACATGAAACAAAAGAAACATTATGAAGTTGATGGTGCGTGATAACGGTGACCCCTAAAATTCAACCACACGAGATGTGTGGTTGAATTTTAGGGGTATCAATAATCTACAAAAAGGTCTCTGGTAGAATTTCTTGGAAAAGTTGATATTGTTTTTTTATTCCACTTATATGGCAGACAAATATACGGCCTGTTTGATGGAAAGTGGCTACCGAAGCCTGTGAACGTGTGCAACACCAGGGGAGTCACATTCGTGCTGCCAACCCTATAAGAACGAGTTTCTATGCCGTCAGTGTCGAAGACAAAGTAGGGCAAGTTTTTATTCTTCCCACTGACATCACAAAAACTCTTCTTCTTCTGGATAGCCAGAGCTATCCTACTTACCGCCGAGATCACAACACGAGGTTATTATGGACGCGGTATTCTATAGGGCGGAGGTACTTCCCCAGTCGGACTTCTAAATTGGGATGGAAATACCGTCGTGTCTCTGCTACCAATAAATTTCATAAAGATTTGTTGCGAAAATATAGGATTCTGTGGATCTTGGGACAACAGGCGACCACTAGTGATGAAAAAATTTTAATAGTCTGTTTGTCACTTTGTCCACATATCGACGGATCTGAATCCAGTCGCGGACACAGCATGTGAGGGATTATAATAGACCTAAACGGTACCTTGTAACTTGCACCGATCTGGATAATGAATGATAGTTAAATAAAATAAAGATAATATCGATCGTAGTACTAGTATCGATTTACCTGTTATACCTGTCTACCCAATGGTTGAGAAGGGAAAAAATAGTCAACCTAACGTTTGCATATTTTATGGGCTTCATACTTTCGATTGGTATCGAATTTGTTTATTAACACAACTACTGGACTGAATTTTTTAAGGCAACCCATTTGCAATATATTAGGTCCTTACGTATGAAATTAGCGTTTTGTCGTACTGATAAATTTGATCTGAAATATCTCCTCTTTGGTTAAGAATTCCAAATTCAAATTAAAAAATTCATTTAGCTGGTTTTTTTTTCTTTGGAATACAGTCATTCATTTGTTATTTTCCTCAATATTTTTTCTTTGGCGTCGCTTATTACCGCGCAATGGAAAACATGAAATCTCGGTATATTTATGAGTACGAGTTCTACCGTGGAACCAGTGCTGCAGAAACAGCTCGAAGATTAATGATATGTACGGCGCTGGTGTCGCTAAAGACAGCACGGTACGTTTTTGGTTTCAACGTTTTCGTTCGGGAAATTTCGACCTTAAGAACCAACCCCGTGGACGGCCGGAGATCAAAGTGAAAAACGAAGAATTAAAGGCTATTGTGGAAGCGGATCCATCACAAAGTACTTCAGAGATAGCAGTAGGCTTCGGGGTAAGTGACAAAACTGTATTAATCCACTTGAAGCAAATCGGGAAAGTAAAAAAACTCGAACGATGGGTACCACATGAATTGAGTGAATCGAACTTGCAAACACGGGTCGCCTGCTGTGTTACTTTGCTCAACCGACACAATAATGAAGGGATTTTAAATAGAATCATTACTTGTGATGAAAAGTGGATATTGTACGATGATCGAAAGCGCTCATCGCAATGGCTGAACCCTGGAGACCCAGCCAAATCCTGCTCTAAACGAAAATTTACTCAGAAAAAGTTACTTGTAAGTGTTTGGTGGACTAGCGCCGGTATCGTTCACTAGAGCTTTCTAAAATCTGGCCAAACGATTACGGCAGATATCTATTGTCAGCAACTGCAAACCATGAAGAAAGAACTAGCTGTTAAACAACCGAGATTGGTCAATCGCTCTAGGCCACTGCTGCTTCACGACAACGCAAGACCACACACTGCACAACAAACAACCACTAAGTTAGCTGAGCTACAATTGGAATATCTGCGACATCCACCGTACTCCCCGGACCTTGCTCCAACAGATTACCATTTCTTCCGGATTTTGGACAACTTCTTACAAGGAAAAAAATCCACTCCGATGCAGCAGTCCAAACCGCCTTCAAAGAGTTTATTGATTCTCGCCCCCATGGTTTTTATAGTAAAGGGATCAATGAACTACCCATAAGATGGCAAAAGTGCATAGATAACAACGGTGCATACTTTGATTAATTAAATATATTTTACAAAAAAAATCGACTTTTTATTCCTCCCGTACAAAACGCCAATTTCATACGTAAGGACCTAATATTAAGATTATGGTTCCGTCAACCTGACGAACGTTTTTAGACGTTCCTTCATTGCGGCAGGTTAATGATTAGCTCAAGTGATTTGCTAATGGGTACCTGCCAGCTACCAGCCGTTATTAAACTTGTTTCGATCCTTAAGGGCATTGTTTGTAAGTAACTAGACTTTCTTGCAATCGGGTTTTCAATTGTTAATATGCATAATTAATAATTATGTTCTATATTAATGAGCTATGCTTGGAGTTTCATTGAAGGATTCCACCAAAGAATTAAAGTCACCGACATAGCTCGCATAATAAGCAAGCTGAAGTGACAGTTGGCTGGCCACACCACATTTGTCGAAGGCCTGATGGCCGTTGGAGCAACCGAGTCCTAGACTGGAGATCGCGAGAAGGTAAACGGATGTTAGGACGCCTCTAGTCCGTTGGACTGACGACCTGAAAAAGGTGGCTGAAAGAGACTGGATGCGGAAGGAAGACGTTTGCCAGAAAGTGCGCACATCGGGAGAGGCCAATGTTCAGTAGTGTACTGCAATAGGCTACTTGATTGATCTATAGTTACAGTTCAAAATATTTACATTATAATATAACAAGTCAGACATTGCGCATGCATATATTTAGACGGTACCTATTTACATTTTCCTCATGTATGTACGTAGCGGTCCAACACAATAATATCACGTTTGATCTAAAAACCTATATGGCGTGAAGGTGGAGCGTTCGACTGCTTCGTCAGAGCACGCGGTTTTGCTATACCTTTCATGCATTATAAATATTTGCTCAGACAGTACGGGGTACAGTCAACACAGGAGAAGCGGTTGCACCTTTACATATATCTTCACACCAAAAAGTGTAACCATATATCTTTTGACAACTGTACCTACAGTGGCTTGCGGTCACGTTACATGGCAATTGCCTGGCTACTTGGTTAACACATCATGTCTAGTCATGCCACTTCCGTCGGGGGAGGAGGGAGAAATAAGGTTTAATGAGGATGAGGAGGTTGTGAGGGATATCCAAGACCGTGCGAAGTGGACTAGAAAGAGATTCCGCAGTGAAGGCTTTAGATTAATCCAGATATGACGCTTAGATGATACTGATAGCATGCATTTTGGAGCCCGGAGTCCGCACTCATAGTCCTAGTTTCATGATTCGATTTTGCTGGTTTTTACGAAAGCGAATGCGATCTAATCGCCAAACGCCAACAATAATGCATGCGCCAGAACCTTGTCCGTCAATCAGCACGTGTACTGTTTGCGGTTGAGGTTGGCTTCGAGTGTAGAAGTACATTATTTGATAAAGGAAATCGACTTCAGTCTCGTGTGTCCCTAGATGCCTCCCCTAGAGGGGCCTTCAATGGTGATACGAGAAAGACGCGAGAAAATCGCTTTGACTACGTACCATCATTTTTATGCACGTTCCATTTCATTATTCCGAACAAATCACTTAAACACTTCACATAAACAAAGTCTATAAATGTTACTATACGTAGGTACTTCTATTTACAAGCACAACCAACTAAATTCATTCGCGTATTAAGAATAATATTTAGGTTTTGAGTTATATATAATTATACACCGTGCACATACAAAAGCACTACTGTACGAACGTTATTATTTCAATTGACTGACCGATTGTTGACTATCAGCAGGAAGTGTTCCTAATAAACTATAATAATATTAAGCTACTGGCTACTGAGTGCGTTAGGTATCGCTGTGTACCTCTCCGGACCACGGCAGGTAACCATGAGCACTATAATAAGGTGTAACAACTCTCGGACTGTTGAGGGGTTGATCAGTATCTAGATTGCTGTCTCTACAATGAAATTTACCGCAGCTAGCGTCGCCGTATGTTTTGTAAACGATATTTCGACGGCTGTCCCAACCCTATGCTCAGAGCTATCCATTAAGTCAAGTGATTGCAGTGATGCCAGATTGGGGGGTTTTTGAGTTACGGGGGATTTTTTGGGGGGACAATTTTTTTGGGGGGATTGTCGGAGGGAAAATAATACATTTGGAGGTAATCGGGGGATTTTAACTTGCAAACTAGTGATTTGAAGATATCTGTGATGTTTAAAAATATAATCTGAATCTTATTTAATTCCATTATTTTCATAAATATCTCACAATTTTTCATAATACTAAGCATATTCATTCATAATACTCCATTCGATTAGGTATTATAGGTATTCGGGTACTTTGAGATAACTTACACTTTCAACTAGATGACAACTGCCATCCTTAGTCAAACCAGGAACATGGGTTCTGAAAAGTAGCTGAAACGTCGGTTTAAAAGTAAATAAATCGCGATTGAGTCCGTTAAAATTGGTTGTCTCAATGAGTGATAATCGTGTAAACTTTGGAAAATATCATCCGATAATAGGTTCCTGTGGAAATCTAGGCGAAGAGTAAAGCTCGAGGCTCCCTTTTATTTTCACGAAAACCTGTGAGGAATTATGTCCTTGATGTTTTAGCCGAAAATCATATTCGAATGCTAATAATGCTACACTTTTTTTTTAGGTACTATTTAAATATTACTAACTTTGGGGGGATTTTGAAAAAAAACCTAAGTTTTGGGGGGATTTCGTATCCATTTTGGGGTGAATTTGAAACAGTGATCTGGCAACACTGAGTTATTGAAAAAGACACAACTATTCGGGAGAGTACAGGAGTGTGACTTGTGGTCGCTCCCCTTTATTTTTCAATGTAATAACTTTACTGTGTCAGTAGTTTAATTTCAGTCTAACAGATCAGAAACGGGATCTAGCTACGCCTGCTAAAGTGACGCATAGTGTACTCGTAGAGTTTAGAATTAAAGTATTGTACCTAGTGTGTGTACCTACTTGTTATTTGTTGTTACAAAGCATGCTTTGCTAATTGTGGCGATAATAGATTGCGTATGTTACCAACCTCTATTGGATGATTTCTAAATACCATAAGTGAATATAGTGAATTATAAGTATGTGGTATTGCCGTATGAACAGACATGTTTGTAAGAGTACCTACCATTAAAAGAAATGACATTAAAAAACTGGACTTTTGAACTGACCCAGTGGTTGGATGTTTCAACGTGAAAGTGTTGGAATCAAGAACATTCCTGGTTTATTAGTGTTGACCTAAATCAATGAGGTGAACAACGAACTAAGTAATGAAATTCTCGTATGGGCGCGGGCGCCTTCGGGTGACGCACCGAATAACAAAAATTCGTTCAAGTGCTTTCGTCGCCTGCGCAACATATCGCGGCGACCGACCCTTTTCAATCAACGGGATTGGGTGAGAACGTTCCAGTGTTGAGGAAAACGACAAATAAAAGGCTGTGTCTTATACCAGTAGACACATCAAAACCACTGAAATGAAGTACCACAGTTTTGAACTAGAGGCATTAGCAGTTGTTTTTTAGTATTCAGAAGTTCAAGGTTTATGTCTAAACGTAATATTCCGTGATGTAACTGCTTTGCCTTACGACTGGCATGGTCAAAGAAGGATTCATCAGCCCGCATAGCACGTTGGTGGCCTAATCTCCAAAAATACGACTTCGATATAGAATCCAGACCCGGAACATCGATGTCACACGTCGATGCCCTTAGTCGCAATCCATTCGCAATTCCACTCATTGCGAAGAAAAATCTTATTGACGCCCCTCAAGATGGCGATGAAGAGATTCAGTCACTCATAAAGAACCTACAACTGGAAATAGAAGCTGGTAGAAATAAGAAGATTGGGCTGGCCAAAGATTTAAAGGTGATCAATGGTTTGCTTTATCGCTCAGTGGATGGTGGTTGCTGTCCTGTGTTGCCTAAGGGAGCAAGGTGGAATATATTCAGAACGTATCACGACAACAATGGCCATCTAGGCTCAGCAAAATGTTTGGAGGCGATCCAAGCGAAATACTGTTTCTCTAAAATGCGAAGAAGTGTTGAGAAACATGTGGCCAGCTTTATCGGGTGTCAATTTACCAAGAAACTTACTGGTAAATAACCGGGACTACTGCATCCTATACCACGGGATTCTACACCATATTGCAAGAGTAATGGTAAGACCTACCTTTCCTATTATTGATGGCTTTATTAAGTTTGTGTGGCTGGAAGCTGTTGCGAGTGAGAACGCTAAAGGAGCTATTACAGCGCTAAATAAGTTTAGCCAAGTTTTCGGTCACATGAGAATAAGCGATAGAGGCACAGCATTTACGTGCTGTGATTTTGAAGACTTTTGTATTAAACTTGGGATAAAACATGTACTGAATGCTGTGGCCTCGCCACGAGCAAATGGTCAAGTTGAGAGATTTAACCGTACAATCTTAAGTTCCTTGTCAGCTCAAATGGGCGAAGAGCAAAAAGGCTTACTTACCAAACGTGCAGTATAAGTAGCAGGTATAAGTTCTACGATGAGTCAGGGCACCGGAAAATCACCGCTTGAGTTTCTCGACCTCGATTGGCAGGTGATCTACAAGGTGCCCAGTATACCTACGATAGATTTGCAAAGTTTACGAGAGCAGACAGCTGAGACAGTTGAGCATAATTCACTTGGCAAGAAAACGCACATTAATAAAGGCCGACGAGCAGCAAAACCAATGCCGGTGGGCAAATTGGTTATGGTGGCGCGAAAAATTTTACGACCAGGACTTACGAGTAGCAAGCTTGTGTCAAGATTGCCACCCTATAAAGTAACCGCAGTCTTACCAAACGATCGGTATGAAACTACCTCAGCTTCCAAGGCAAGAGAGTATACAAGAATATAGTCGCTAGAGACAAGAACAAACTCTGGTGTGACAGAAGACAAGATTCTTCGAATGAAGACTTGCAATGAGATGATGTATCCGCTAAGAAATCATAATGACTATACGACTATACGATTGTTAATGGTTTGCTTTATCGCCATAAGGAAGCAATTGCTCGAGACCGTATACAGAGAGTATTATAAGTCTATGCACGAGACAAAATCAAATGATGAGGTGTTAGACGAGATTGTCAGATGAATATTTGGAACATGATCACGTATCCTCTATCAAATCACGAGCCTTTGGCGGCGATGCTTTGGGGATGGATCGAGGTTGTATCAAGTCACTGCCTTCGGGGCGTCAAGGTAACATTACCTTAGAGGTTGCATCAGGTTACTGCCTTCGGGGCGTTAACATGACATTGCCTTAGAGGCTGTAACAGGTCACTGCCTTCGGGACGTTAACGCGACATTACCTGAGGGCTGTATCAGGTCACTGCCTACGGGGCGTTAACGTGACATTGCCTAAGAGGTTGTATCAGGTCACTGCCTACGGGGCGTTTATGTGACGTTGCCTAAGAGATTGTATCAGATCACTGCCTTCGGGGCGTTAACGTGACATTGCCTAAGGGGCTATATCGGGTCACTTGCCTTTGGGGCGTTAACGTGACATTGCCTAAGGGGCTGTAACTGGTCACTGCCTGCGGGGCGTTTACGTGACGGTGTTTAAGAGGCTGTATCAAGTCACTGCCTACGGGGCATTTACGTGACGTTGCCTAAGAGATTGTATCAGGTCACTGCCTTCAGCGCGTTAACGTGACGTTGAATAAGAGGCCGCATAAAGTCACTGCCCTCAGGGCGTTAACGTGACGTGGTGTTGCCTATTTTAAGGTTCAATTTCAGGTGCCTCAGGAGCTTACAACGGGATCATCTATGGAGCAGTCATTGAGAACCTGGTGATGTTACGAGCTTGGACGTCACCCGCATACTCCTACGAGGACGCAGGAGAGTCAGGAAGGCCGAACTGTAAACGATATTTCGACGGCCGTCCCAACCTATGCTCAGGGCTATCGATTAAGTCATGTGATCGAAAAAGACACAACTATTTGGGAGAGTACTGGAGTGTGACGTGTGGTCGCTCCCCTTTATTTTTCAATATAATTACTTTACTATGTCAGTAGTTTAATTTCAATCTAACAGTTTGTATGAAATTTTGCGCGCACGCAATAAAACTACAAACAAAATAGGGTCGGCACACGTCGTCGAATACGCTGGTCTTCCGTACATTATAAATAGGTTTACTACAGGTCAAACAATAAATTTGTCGATATAAAATATTAACTGGAGATTCCCCAACTACTCTGATAGAACGGTAATACCCAAGTGCTACCACTGGTCGGTCTGTTCCGTGGGCACTCCACTACACACACAGGCACAGTGCCCAGCGTGGATGGATCGGTGTCGTGTTCTGGTAGCAGCCCGCGAAGCTACTAGTTTCACACTGTAGACTCTGAGTGTTGGGCATGTCTGCAGCGAAAGTGTGCGGTATGCCATCGCTTTGCCAGTATCAGAGATGTGCATCTGGATTGAGTGATCTTTTCTTATATTTCAACGAAACCAAAGCGTACATTTAGTCAAAAATTGTCAAAAATTATAACCGATATCCAAAAATTTGTCACTCACAAGATAATGAAGATATTGACCAATATGTCGATCACTCAATACAGACATTTTGCAAAATGGCTTCAAGCTGAATCTTAGCCAATACTTACTCCGTGGACAAAATTTTCGTATCAAAAATTTGTACCTAATTTGTCACATTGTTTTACAAAAAATCTAGAAACTAAAAGGTAAATCCAGGAATCTATGACAGTTTCATTGGATCACTCAATTCAGACAAATTTAGATTGAGTGATTCTAGAAATAGGGTATTATGTAGACATAATAAGTACTTTTTATTTTCGCCATAAATTTAAGACTCGAAAACATTTTTACAAATTGCAATCACAACGCCAATATTTATAGTTAAATAGTTATGAGAAATTAAACCTTTTTGAATTTGCTGAACTGAGTGATCGTTAGAAACGCATGCAGGTAACTATCCCGTTTGTTTAAATGTACACTAACTGCGTTGAAAATTTGTACTACTTTGTGACTAAAATTTGGCATAAAATTCATTTGTCTATGTCATTTCATTTACGAGATTTAATTTTTTATTTTTATTAAAGAATAGAGTGTTGTAGGGTAGATATAAATTTTTACTGTTGATGGACTACTTTATCATCTACTATCTATTGTATTCCTGCCATTGAATCAAAATATAATAACCGTATTTGGTATTCACGCTGTTAGAAGATGCAATTTCTTTTAGCGACGAAAAGGGAACTTGTTCTTTTTGTAATGGTACTGCTGCCTATAATTACGAACTTTCAAATGTTATTTCGATGGAGTTAAATGGAACAGAAAAAGTCAATTTACATGATGTGCCCCTTCTTGATGTTAATAAAAAAGAAGTCCTACTGATTACTGGGAGGTATAGAATTCATCGCTTCTATGCATCCTGGTGGAATGGGTCATTATAGTGCACGCGGGTATATAAATGAACGCATGGTTTGCTATGATGATAATATGCAAAAAATGTATGATAGTAAAAATTAATCACTTATTTTTTTGCATGTACTTACTTACGTAATTTGCGATTTAAAAGAGTAGTTTGCTTTCTAAATAAAAATTGACAAACATTTTATGTAGTTCTTTAATTCTCTTATGATCTCATATTACTATGGTCACCCTACTGCACTTTTCTCTGAAAATTAATTGTGAAACAAATATCTCGTAAATGAAATGACATAAACAAATGAATTTTATGCCAAATTTTAGTCACAAAGTAGTACAAATTTTCAACGCAATTAGTGTACATTTAAACAAAAGGGATAGTTACCTGCATGCGTTTCTAACGATCACTCAGTTCAGCAAATTCAAAAAGGTTTAATTTCTCATAACTATTTAACTATAAATATTGGCGTTGTAATTGCAATTTGTAAAAATGTTTTCGAGTCTTAAATTTATGGCGAAAATAAAAAATACTTATTATGTCTACATAATACCCTATTTCTAGAATCACTCAATCTAAATTTGTCTGAATTGAGTGATCCAATGAAACTGTCATAGATTCCTGGATTTACCTTTTAGTTTCTAGATTTTTTGTATAACAATGTGACAAATTAGGTACAAATTTTTGATACGAAAATTTTGTCCACGGAGTAAGTATTGGCTAAGATTCAGCTTGAAGCCATTTTGCAAAATGTCTGTATTGAGTGATCGACATATTGGTCAATATCTTCATTATCTTGTGAGTGACAAATTTTTGGATATCGGTTATAAGTTTTGACAATTTTTGACTAAATGTACGCTTTGGTTTCGTTGAAATATAAGAAAAGATCACTCAATCCAGATGCACATGTATCAGAGGAGTGGAATCTCCCGTACGACAGAAGGTACTTCGAGTGGTGGAGATCAGAGAGAGAAGAAAACTTCCACGTGTCCCTCTGATTAGCAGATATTGCATTGGAATGCCGTAGGTAGTTATACCCGCGCGATCTTACTATCGTTATCGTTTCTATGTTTTGATTAAACGTGCATCTAGTTATTGAGAACATCTTTTTCAAAGAATATCTAAGACTACTATTTTGGTATTAAGTAACAAGCAAACTAAAGAATAGCTTTTATTTAGTTTCATTCACCTGCCCCGACCCGAATTTTGTCATCAAATCTTGCAAATGAAATTTGAAGATTCCCGGTTACCGATTGAGCTGAAATTTTGCACACGTGTGTAAATCGCGTTACAATGCAATATTATTGTGACATGGTGCTGATCTGGTGATGGAGAAGAAAGGTGGCCAAGGGAACTTCGCAATGAAACGACTCAACCTCATCGAGTTTGGGCTAATTTGAATAATTTTTCTTTCAGTGGTATCCAGCAGTAATTTTACATAAGTAACCTTGGCCACCTCGGCTGTTTAAAACTAAAAGCTAAATTATGGGTATTATACCGTGATATATTATGTAACCAAATAAAAATTCACGATTCTAAGTAGGTATATTAGAATTAGGTGAAATGAACAGAACAGCAAAACTTACTCTACCAGTATTATCTTGTTACAACATATTCGTAGTAACTAGATGAACGTATCGGAACATAGGGACGATCTATAAATATTAGGGGTTAAAGTATGAAATTGCCGATTTGTACTGACAAATTGAAATTCGTTTTTTTTTTTAATTTAACGTATTTATTTAATCAAAATAATTACCATTATTATCTATACATTGCTGCCATCTAGTAGGAAGGTCATTTATGCCTTTGCGATAGAACTCTGGTGATCTAGATTCGACAAACTGTGTGAAAGCATTTTGTACTGCCTCCTGAGAAGAAAACTTTTTATCACATAGAAAATTGTCCAAATCACGAAAAAAATGGTAGTCTGTTGGAGCAAGGTGTGGCGAATACGGAGGGTGACGGATAGTTTCTAATTGCAGTTCCTGTAGAGTTAAAACGGTTTCTCGTGCTGTATGAGGTCTCGCGTTATCATGGAGCAATAATGGTGAAGATCGATTCATGAGTCGGGGCTGTTTCACTGCTAGTTTTGCTATCATTGTTCGGAGTTCGGCACAGTAGACATCTGCCGTTATTGCTTGACCAGATCGTAGAAAGCTATAGTGAATAACACCATGCTGAGACCACCAAACAGTTACCATTACCTTTTTATTGGTAAGCTTTGCTTTAGGACACTGTTGTGGCGTTTCACCTGGGGTCAGCCATTGCATTTTTCGCTTACGGTTATCGTAAAGAATCCACTTTTCATCACATGTCACAATTCGATCCAATATTCCTTCATTTCTGTATCGATTCAACAAGGCAACACAAGTTTCAACACGCATTTCTTTCTGCAGATCAGTCAAATCATGAGGTACCCATTTTTCACATTTTTTTATTTTATTGATTTGACGCAAATGAGTCAATATTGTTGGTAAGGTAACGTTAAACCATGCAGCTAATTCCTGGGTAGTTTGGCTCGGATCGGCTTCCACCATGTCTTTCAATTCATTGTTATTCACCTGTGTGGACGGCCTACCTCATGGTTCGTTCTTCAAATCAAAGTTTCCATCACGAAAGCGTTTAAACCAAAATCGCACGGTGCGTTCATTAGCAGTCCCCTCTCCAAACGCAACATTGATATTGCGAGCTGTTTCTGCCGCGTTAGTTCCGCGTCGGAACTCGTATTCAAAAATCACTCGAATTTTCGAAGTATCCATCTTTCTTGTCTAAGCTGAATAAAAAAAACAACTGAAAGTCGATAATCGAATGTTGTACATTTTTAAATGAAGAACTACATAGGTACCATGTGGAAAAAGTTTCACTCAAAAATCTCAAACCATGAAGTTCTATGTCAATTCGAAGTACCTATTACAATGAAACGGCAATTTCATACTTTAACCCCTATTATTAACAGTAGGTAAGCAATAACCATTCTCTTGGTTGTTATTTCGTTGTTACTGGATAACATAATAGGGTGTTAATAATACTATGTTTAGTATCATCAAATTAGTATATTCAATAACATGAATATCAAAATCATAATCTAATATAACATCTCTAAAAGCAAATAAGGGGGTGGGCTGGCTCTAGGCAAGGGCTACCGTGGTTCTCGTACCATCTCAAAGCCGTTTATGGCCCAAGGTCAGTCGGAGTGCGATGGAATTCTTATTGGTCGAACTTACACACCGGCAATCGAGACCAGACCCCCGATTCTACTAATATTATGTCATCCAAAACCACTGTCATACCGCTGACATTGCATAAATTGTCATTAAATTTTAGACCTTATAGCGCAGTCTTAAAGTCCAAAATGAAATGAGAAAGAGTTTATAACATTTTTCATTCACTCTACAAGATTGTCATTTAATTTTAGACTGTAGCAGTATCACAGTAAAGTGTAAAGTTAAATGGCATTGGTTACAGTCTCTGAGGTATCGCAGTGGTAAAAAAAATAGCAGAATTAACAGGCCCCGAAATGGCGTACGGTTTTAGTTAGTTCAATTCCCACATAAACACCTTCGCCGGATGTTTCTATCGAACCGGAGACAAAAAAAAGGGAGGCGGCGGTGCATCTTGTTTCCAGGCGCGCTTCTCTATAGGGAAGGGAGGATTGGCATGAGCGGCCCTAAACCAAAACGCGGTGCACCCTGGGCAACGGAGACGGCAGCGCTTCTGTTTTTCCCAAGGAGAGCAGCCCTGTAGAAGGTTACTTGGAAGTTTTACACGTGTCCCTCTGACTAGCAGAGGGCACAGTGGCGATCAGGCAAGGGGCGGACCGTTCGCCGAGCGCAGGCCGTGGAGGTCACCCCCCATTCCAGGATTCTATGGCTTCACCGTGCCTTCCACACCCATCCATCTTAAGACCGTAGATGGCCCGGCAACCTTACACTCAGCCATATGAAGACTCGAGACTGTGTGCGGTTTTAGTCGGTCGGAGTACGACAATAACACCCCGATGGCAGATGGGGGTGGTTTCCGCTCGAAAAAAAAGGAGGGATGAAGGATTTGATCCCCAACCGCACGTTAGCGGCCAAGGCCGGTAGGTGTCCAGACATGCCTAATGTTTATTCCTGTAAGGCGGCGACGTGCGACGCCCAAGTGAGTTGTCATAACCGAAAGAAATTAAATATGGGGGCGCTGTTTCCTTTTGCACCGGGGCCCTTGGTCATCGAGCTATGCCACCAGTTGTGTGAAATAGAGAAGGTATTAATTTCACCTATTTTTGCAAATTTTATGAGTACTAGTATCACACTAGTAATAGAATAACAAACGACAGGATAAACATTTGAAGAATTCAATAACAAATTGCAGAAATTCCGACAAATTGAAATGTAAATGTAAATTTGTTTGTTATTTTACATACTTCTCTACATAATGTACACACTCTATACAGTGATTTCATCAAAATTTTATCATAACTCTACATTGTTTTGTTTTATACCTACCTGATATTTTTGACCATTATCACCATTTACTATGAACTGGGGCGCTATCACTCTACTAATAACTAATATCTCTGACGCATAATATGTGATTCATTTCATTGGCATTATTAGGCCTCTCCTTTTATAGGCTGTGAAGCGTGGCCGTTACTACTACGAGCTATGTCAGTGTGTCATGGAGATGAATATGCTGCACTGGAATAATGAGTAAAAGTTCCTTGACATCAGGGGCAAGAAGTGGGAGCCTCCCTTTTGCTGGCCACATCATGCGGCTACTGCCTATTGTGTCGGTTAGGAGTATCTCGCCATTCCGCCTCCGCCAGTTCCTGGTAACATGGATAGATAGACCCAAGAAGCACTGATTTGCCAGCTTGTTGTTTTTTTTAATATATTTGGTCCGTCAATTGACTGCACCACGATAGGTGATAAAAAGCTGAGGTGCAGTCCAGAAGATTCGATGCCACAAACCATTCTGATGCTATTGGCCTTAAAATGGTGCTCCCTAACTTGACGGCCTTGATAGATGAATTTACATGCCTGCTTTAAGAATCCGGGATGGTATTTCTGTCATAATAACCTCGTGTTGTGTTCCCGGCGGTGAGTAGAGTAGCCAGAGCTCACTGGAGAGTTTTTTTGCTATCAGTGGGAAGAGTGTCCAAAGGCTATTCCTGCTTTGTCTTGAACACTGATGGCACAAAAACTCTCTGTGTTGCCAAGGTCGGCAGCATGAGTGTAACTCACCTGGTGTTGCACCTGTCCATAGGCCACAGTAACCACTTTCCATCAGGTGGACCGAGTGCTTATCTGCCACCTCAGTGGTATAAAAAACCCTTAATATATTTATACCCTTAAGTTAAAAACTTTTGTTAGTTAATAAATATAATGGTTTGTATGGATGTAATTTGAAAAATTAAAATTGGACACAATTTAAATAATAGAGAACAGTAAATGAATAATAAATAAGTAGTTATGGTAACTTATTTTCGTGATGTCAAAAATGTTTTTAACATTAAATTTTTAAATTACAATTAAATTTTTAAATTACACCTGCGCCGCAATGATAGTAAAGTCGTTGTAAACTTGTAATAGCCAAGCAAAGTTTGGGCGTTGTTTTTTTTGCATATATATATTTTTTTTAATTGCAAATTTGTTTTTACCTTTAAACAACTCCTTGTGACACATTTTTAAATTCTTGCACTTTTATTGTGTACTCCAATACTCTTCATTTAAATTCAATTCTTGTTGACTGGCTAGCTAATATTATTATAACATATTTTGCCTATTCTATACTTGGTTTATTGGTTTATGGCTTTTGCGAGAGCTACCTTAATTTCGCCATATTCTATACTTCTATCATATTTTGATTTTTGACATTTTCATGTCAGTAATGTCACTTTGACATTTTCATATTTCAGTTTCATTTTTGGCATGGTAACATGAATTAATTTGTATGATTATCTTCATTTCTTGATGATGATGGTGCTGATTTTTTTTTGTAATGATTGATAATGACGGTGAATGATGATTGCTGCCTCAATAATGTTGTGAGGACTTTACTAAAAGCTCCTTTGGAAGATTTTGAGTGAACACGACGACCGACGGTGGGAGACATCTACCGATACTCGTAAGAACTATATAACTAATCAAGTTGTGTTTTTAAATATAATCAGAATCATGGAAACATATTTTCCTGATTGCATCCGAGGCCAAGGTGAACTTGGAGCTCAGAGTTCAACTTCCAGCTTCTTCTTCCGGCTCTTCCTCCTCTATTTCGCACGATCTTTGGCGTCCATAGTACTCGTAGTGAGACCATTGGCTCATTGCCAGGCATTTGTTACCCACGAAACTGGCTGTTGCCGCAAGACGTGGCCACACCACCGAAGGCGACTCTATTGCATTTTATCTACGATGTCACGGACATGAAGGCTGCCGCGGATGCGAGAGTTCCTCACGCGATCCTTACGCGTGACTCCGCACATCCACCGCAGCATTTTCATCTACGTGACACGCAGCTCCTGCTTGTGTCTCTCCAACAGCGGCCACGCCTTACAGTCGTGTAAAAGGACAGGCTTAATAATCGTCGAGCGCAATGTCAGTCGTCAGTTTATGATGCTGTCCGACAAAACGTCCAATACCAACCTGAATAGGTAAGGACTAAGTACGGATCCTTGGTATACCCCGACGGCGATGGGTAAGAGGCCAACAGCGGACCGAACCACGGAACCGGAATCGTTGTACATATCTCGGAGGATGTCAATGTAGGCCACTGGGATTCAAGCATGGACCGCAATGCCCACCAGATCATCGCGCGAGGAATACAGTCGAAGGCCAACTGCAGGTCTAGGAATAGGCAGTGTAGGGGCGTGTTCTTCGCACTATATTTCCCCGCGACAATCCATAAGGTGAACACCGGGTCCATGGTCCCGTGCCCGGGACGAAACCCATAACCCTATTGCCACTCCGGGAGTGCACTCACCTGTCGGATCCGGGTGTCGATTATCCTTTCATAGAGCTTCATGGTGTGGGACATTATCTTTATACCATGTTAGCTGCCACACTCCTGCACCGATCCCTTGCCCTTGAAGACTGGCGTTATGATACTCAGCCTACACTGGTTCGCGATCTTATCGGTGAGGAGGACGCGGTTATAAAGATTTGTCAGGATGCCCACACCACGGGCACCCATTGCCTTCCAAGCCTCGATGGGGACATCGTCAGGTCCGACCGCTTTCCGGTTCTTCATGCGTCGAATGGTAGTCTGGACTTCTGCAGGCGTTATCGGTGGCACGAGTCCTTGATTTGGAGGGAGATCTGGTGGCTTTATGCTGCTTATTCAGCAGCTCGTGGAAGTATGACCGACATCTCTCCTTCACCGCGACTTCCTCGTATAACAAGTTGCCCCCAGGGTCATAGCGCCCTGCTGTAGCCCTGGAAGCCACCAACTTATAGATGAGCGATTGCCCCTCAGACGATTTCAACATGTGGTACAGCGGTTTCTTAGTGGCGCGTTTAGCATCGTTATACGCGTCGCGGTCTTCGGGAGATTCAGACGCTTGCTACTTTTAAGAGAGGGCTCTCTTCGCCTTGATCTCCCTCTGGACTCGTTCCACCACCAAGTGTACTTGTCACACTTGCGTCCACCCTTACACATAATCGGGCACGGCCTTTCCCGCCTCAAGAATAGCTGCTTGAATCTTGTCCCAGCAAACGTGTACTGGTTCGTTTACAGCATTGGCGCACTTGTCACCGATGGCTGACACGAAACTCCGGGACGTGGGTTCATCAAGCTGCCACCACCTGATTCTGCGTTGGCCGCGCTCAGCACGCTTGCCTTTGGGTTTCACACAGAGGTCCATGACAAAGAGACGGTGTTGTGTAGTGAGACTCCCCGGGTATGACCTTGCAGTTTGCTACCTTGTTGATGTTGTGCCTCTTAGTGAGTAGGAAATCGATCTGGGTAACATGTCCCCCATGTTTGTAATGAGGTGATAAGGTGCTCGGATTTCTTTCGGAAATACGTGTTCACGATGGCAAGGTCGGCAGCCGCACACATTCTGAGAATGTGCTCACTCTCTGGGTTATGGCTACTGTACCACTGCACTACCGTAAAACCGCTGTGGACACGCTCAAACTCCTCACACCCCTCACCCACATGACCATCCAGAACAATTTCCTACTACAGCGGAATGCCACTAAGCACTTTCCTGAGCTGGTTCTAGAACGAGATCTTTTCGGCTTCGCTGAGCCCAGCCAGTGGAGCGTAGGCACTTATCAGGTGGGTAACAATCCCATCGATAAGCACCCATACGGCCATAAATTGTGCGCTGTAGCGTTTTACCTTCAATATATAATCTTAAAGCCCCCCGGAGAGCACCACGCCCACTCCTGCCTGCCCATCAGGTGCACCTGTGTACATCAGCTGGTAGCCGTCCCCAATGAACTTGGAGCAACTGCCACTACACAAAGTCTCCTGCAAAAACGCCACGGCGGCTAACTCCCTCGCGCGACTAGTCAACGTGCCGATGTTCCACGTTGCGAAGCGGAGTTTTCCGGGATTGCAATTTTGGCCTATCCTCTTTAGCCGTGCCCGGCTTAGGCACGGTCGCCCTCGCCCGCTTGTCACGAAAGGCGGGTGATCCTCCTGCGTGCCGTTTTGCGGCGACGCTCTATCCCTCGCGCAAGCCCTTACTTTTTCATGCATTTAATTTGGCGTAGTTTTGGCCTTTCCAGGGGTGACTACCGTCTAACCCCCAGCTCCAAAAGGGAAGCCAGTGCCAGAGCCTCGTCCATTTTTCAGCCGGTGCACCGGCTTGCAGGTGAGATTGGCTTGAATCCCGAAGATCTTGGTGGGACCCCCAAAGGACCCTGGTCTAAAATCAGAACTTAATGGGCGGCCTACCTGGACTCGACGGGGGCGCCATTGTCCGACATTTGTTACCCACGTAACTTGGTGGTTACACAGATCAATACATCAACATTTAGAGATCCAAGATGGCGGACTTGAAATTTTCACTAAAATTGATATGTGAATCGTTATCGGGGTTTTTGGGGTTGCTGATTACGAATATATCATCCATTTGGCGATCCAAGATGGCGGACGCGACATTTTCAATAAAATGATATTCAAATTCAAATTCAGGTTCAGAATCAAATTCAAGACTTAAAGTACCTATTACGCACTCTATTTATTATATAATACTAGCTCTTGCACGCGGCTCCGCCCACGTGGATGTCGGTTATCACGGATCGGGGTATAATAAATAGATAGTAGTAGTCAGCAGTTATTTATATTATCGTGAGTTGATGTGCCTTGAGAGAACAAACAGACTAAATAGGGGTTAGATAAATATTGCAGGTAAAAATTAAAAATTAAAACTTTAGTGACAACGCTGACAAAACTGCAAGAGACGGCATTTTTGCTAACATCAAAGGCGACGAACTACTGTAAGAACTCGTTATACTGTGACGTGTATTTCACGCACAAACAATCCGCGTAGTTCCCTGCAGAGTTGAATTTGGGCCACCCCATCTCTTCCCATGCGGTGTCGTTCAAGACGACTAAGGAATAGGGCTATTTAATATCAAACCAATATCCCCAGATAGCCCAGACTCAGCTTCAGATGCACGGCTCAAGTCAATAATAGTGCCCGGAATACGGCAATGGGCCGAATACAATGATTGGTGAAAAGGCGTGATTAATGTTCTTCGTCTTTCTGTCTGTTTGACTTGCTTATCTAGGAAATGACTAGACCGAATTTAACGGGACTTTCACTGGCAGATAGCTGATGTTGTAGGCGTACGTACAGTCAGCATCAGAAAAATGTTAACTACGAAAGTACTCAAACTAATACCAAAATTCCAAATTGTAAGCATCCAGAGTGGTCTAACCATCTTAGCCATCTTATTATGTAAGTTAAGAGTAGTAACTACCGACCAATAGCATTACTCTCCATTTTCTCCAAGATTTATGAAAAAGTTATTTATAATAACCTGTACAATTATTTTGAAAATAAAGAACTCTTTGCTAATGAACAAATGGGATTTAGGAAAAATAAATCAATAAATATGGCATTATACAATTTTTACAATAAAGTCTTAACGAACATGGATAAGAGGGGTCCTACCGTTGCTCTATTTATGGATTTGACTAAAGCATTTGACCACGTAAAATTAGACATTCTGCTAGACAAATTAAATAGATACGGTGTTAGAGGTAACATTCTTCAATTAATCGAATCATATTTAACGGACAGACAACAAAGGACTGATATAAGTAAGATATGTCATAAAACAAACAATTTGACGAATTACTCATCGGACATAAGACATATTCAATGGGGGGTGCCCCAAGGAAGTGTTTTGGGGCCATTACTGTTTTTAATATATATTAATGACTTTCCAACAGTAACAACTAATTCTATGACTCTTTTTGCTGATGACAGTACTATTCTTTTTGACAAATGTAAAATTAATGACATTCATGACAATATTAATCTGACATTAGAAAATACAATTAATTGGTTAAATGGTAATAATTTAAAATTAAACATTGGCAAGACAAAAGCTATTCAATTTAGGCAGAAACAATCACCCCTAAACTTGAATATAAACTATAAAGAGGAAGTTATAGAAGAAGTGCAATGTACAAAGTTTTTAGGTATTTACATTGACAATAAAATGTCATGGAAACAACACACGGATCACGTATGTAAAAAATTAAACAGTTATTCGTTTGCTCTTAGGAATCTTATTAGAGTTGTCAATATTGATACAGCGTTAACATCGTACCACGGATACGTATCGTCGACTTTTCGCTATGGTATTATATTCTGGGGTAACTCCACTAATGTGAACTGTGTGTTTAGAGCACAAAAACGGTGCGTTAGAGCTATTTCCTGCCTAAAGCAAATAGAGTCGTGCAAACCACTTAAAAAAAAATTAAATCTTCTAACTTTACCATCTATATATATTTACGAAACAGCTCTTTTTGTAAAATGCAATCTACATTTGTTTGAGCATTGCACAAGACAGCGTCACATAGGCAAATTATGCATTAGACCCTCTAAAACTGCTTTACTTCATAAAAGTGTTTTCTGCATGGGTCCTAAAATATATAATAAGCTTCCAATGAGCTTAAGAAATGAAAGTCACTTAAATTTATTTAAAAAGAAATTACGTGCCATCCTGGTTGAAAGGACGTACTATTCGGTGAAGGAATACTTGGAGGAATCTGAAGGCATATAGTATATAGAATGGAATAATTTATTAATTAATTACATGTGTGACATAAGCTGTATTATTATTTGAAATTATTTGACATTATTATTATTGTATAGCTTAATATTTCTACACCTATTATGGTAGAATATGTATGAACAATGTAATAACATTAAGACCTCGATGTACCATATTCATAGAAATAAATTCATTCATTCATTCATTCATTCATTTATTATTCATGATATTGTACGATTTATATCGACTCGCTTGTTTTGGCTGAATTAGGCCTTTAAAATAATAAATTTCATTTAATTTTAGCCGTATAATATTTAATTATTTAATTTATTGTATAAATATTTAATTTTAGACAGAAATGTCAAATGAAAATATTAGGCTGAATGAAAAACTGTGGCTTTTGCCCTTGCCCATTGGAGACGGTCGGTCGTTTAAAAAAAAAACCCAACTGTGTCTATGGTCGTGGTAAGACGCGGTTTTTGTAAAGTTGTAGGCTGTACATAACCGTGTATTAATTTTCCATAATTTCGTTGAAATTTTGAAAGGATGAAGTGAGTACATATTAATTTATGTAAAAATTACGATCTCACGATTTGCTATGTATGCATCTCCAATACTTACTATTTACTTTAAAATTGTATTTTTTATAAAAAAAAAATCAGTTTAGATTAAGAGATTATTAGATAATAGTAGTACCTACGTACGTTAATAGTTACGTAGATAGTACCACTACATAGTTACTGGCACATCAGCTTCTTTTAACAAGCTCAGCAACAAAAAAGAACTAGACATTAAACGTTGCCCAAATAAACATTTCTTGGATGAATACCCACCTAGAGTAAAAACGATACTTTAATAATTTCTTACAGTTTTAATAGGACAGGTAGGTATTAATACTTATTTTTTCAGGAAAATCACTTTTCAACGATGTCTTTTGTAGAGTTCACTCGCGTAATGCCAACTTTTGATTTGACAGATACATTCATGTGTGAGTTCTAGATGACTTTCGAATTGGCGCGTTAATTTTATTTCGGAATACGAAATAGTGAAAAACGTCAAAGTATTCACTTGGAGTAATTCTTCTCACTTCCGTCATCACTCTGTGGCGCTAGTGTCGAACTCACTCATTAACCGACGTGTTCGGAATACGAAACTTGAATCTCACCGCGGATTCATAATCGACTTTGTTAAATGACTGTTCGGAATAGCACGGCTGGTGCGCGCTAATCTAATATATAAAATTCTCGTGTCACAGTTTTCGTTGCCAAACTCCTCCGAAACGGCTCGACCGATTCTCATGAAATTTTGTGGGCATATCGGGTAGGTCTGAGAATCGGCCAACATCTATTTTTCATACCCCGATTCGCGATAACCGACATCCACGCGGGCGGAGCTGCGGGCGACAGCTAGTTGTTTTTATATAATCTACGTTTGGTGGATTTGATTACTTCTATCGTCGTAGCACACTTATAGCTATATTCAAAAGTCACCCAAAAACTCGTACTGCGGGGTTTGCTCTTAGAGAGTACATTTTGTGACGTTATGAGGGTCAAGATATTTGCCGTAACTATACCTCAGCACCTACCTTCTGCAAATATCGTTCATCTCCAATGATTTTCTGTATATAGGTATATACCACAGTATAAACAGCCCAGATTCAGCCTCAGATGCATGGCTCAAATCAACAATAGTGTCCGGAATACGGCAATAGGCTAACCCCCCTATTACGTGGGACCGAATACAATGATAGGTGAAATGTGGGTGTTAATGCTCCTCTGCCTAACCCGTCAGGAATAAAGACGGATTATAATAACTATAATATATCTCTTTATTGTATTTAACTATAATGTGAAGCATTACAATTAAAAAAAAAAACAATTTTGGACGGTTTGTGGCTCAGAATCTAATGAAGTTGAATAAAATTTAAAGCAATTAGTACGTGCAAGTGGCAAAGACTAAGTAGGAAAGCGGACCTTGGTTTCTTCCGCGCTAGGCGGAACGAGCAACCGGGAGACACGCTGGGTTGATGATAATGATTTTGCCAACTGAACACGAAAGTCACAATACACTGTAAAACGCAAATTTCCTACACGTATGTGAGTTTTCCAAAAAATTCAACATTTTTATTAGTGTCCGACCGAACCTAAGGTACAATTCTGGCCGAAGCGGAAGTGGTTTTCACTTCACTGGTGTGATGGCCCTAAGAAATACGAAAATTTGCTAATACCACAGATAACATAATATAATTCTTCTAATACTATCCAAATAATAATCGTAAATTGTGTGCACTTTTCGCTTTGGAATCAAGTGACTGTTTTTTATGTAGTACATGTCAATTTGACTCCGCCTCACCTGATGGTAAGCTGAAAGCAAACTGTCAGTAAAGAGTGTCACCATTTCAGACACGTCAATATTACAATGGGGGCACTCAGCTTGGCGGCCTCATCAGATACCGAAGGTGCTATTGTCTGCATAGTGATGAATACTGCCAGTGGACAGCATGTCGTTGATACTCGTATGCAGAAGAGAGAGAGTGGGTGAAAAGAGGGACCCCCTGCAGCACGCCAGCATTGACCTGCAAGAACTCTGGAGCTCGTCCATCATAAAGGACGCGAATATGGCACTCCTGTAGGAAGCCAACTACCCAATTGCACAGCCTAGAAGGCAGACCAAAGGCTGATATACAGCGGGACTCATATCTTGGACTTAAATCGCGAGACAAACGAGGCTTTGGCGCGTGCACATTACATTTTAATAATCTATGCTTGAAATTGATTTAGTCTACCGCCGCCGTCGCCACAAAAATTGAGAAGATATCAATCAAAATCATTGAGCGAATATCGGTCACCAAAGGTTTACTCTTTGGAAACAACTGGTTAATCGCTGCGCGGATGATAATGGTGCGGTGGCTGTAATAAATAAATATTCAAGGACATATTACTTCCACTAATACTACAGTGGTATCTAGCTTATTTTATGGGTTCAACAATGCAGACTTAAGCGTACTTACATATTTTCGTAAATGCATAAGTTGGTACCTACATATTATTAGTTACATAACTACATAGAAACACCCAAACCAATGCAATTATTCTTGCAATATCAATTCAATATTCATGCATAGGCACAAATCTTTCCTATGCTGTGCAATTCTCTAAGCCATTCTAAGCATTCTCGACAGGCTTGAAGGAGATTGTCATTGATTCGTGGGTTTAATTGAAACCCACGACCTATAACCGCAACTATTATAATATAGACTGAAGATGAATGCACAATACACTGGGATGATTATGACAATAATAAGTTAGATAATATTATATACCTACTTAAATGTACCTACCTAATAATTTTAAACGCGTCATATTATAAAATAACGAAATAGAGTCTGTACTTTACCTATGTTAACGTTAAATGGCTAAACGTGAGAATAGTTCTCACGATTCGCAGTACACAATACATAGTCTACAAGAGGTTTAAGTTGGTTTGAGCTTAAATTAATGAAAAATAATAATACAACGCTTTGGATATGGTATGCTTCATACCTAGCTAAATAGATAACGCTTCAATCGGGTTGTAAGATTTTCCGACTTGACCCAGGCTGATATAACGGAAGTAACCTATGATTACAAAAGGAGGAGACCAAGGTGGGTTGACATAAATTTACATTTTTCATATTAACTCTGTTTTAGTTACACCTGTGAGCTAGTAATCTCTTTAATTAAAAAGGCAATTTCATCAAGTATCCAATTACAAAGAACAGGCAGTTGAAACTAATGGCTCTAAGTTGATGAAAAATTTAATTTAAGCGAACGATTCCGACTGTTTCAACTCTCCTAAAGATGAGGTAAATTGAAACACGGGTATAGTCTAGTCGACAAGTTGAAATTTTTTTTCACTTACAATTAAGATGGAAGTTCGAGAAAATTTTTTTAGTCAACTATGTTTAACTTGTTGAAAAATTAACTTTAAATAAAAATTCCAACGGGAATAAATTATTTATAGTGTTCAGAACTCACCGTATTTTTTTTTTAAATTTAAAAAATACATTCAATACCTTAAATTAATTAATTTATGTGCCGTACTCGCTTTTGACGCTGTGCGCGCAATCTAAAAATGTCGCGCGCAGACCTATTTTCAGCGTTAAATTAAAATTATAAATGATAGAGATAGAGTTCCGGGAGTAACAGTTTTTTATTGGAAATTTCCTCCTCTTTCAGAATCCTTTTTTGAAATGATTTAAATATTAATAGTTTATGAAATATTCGTAAAAAACGAAATGCCATTTTTTTTTCATCTTTAATTGTTTATAACTTTTGCAATTTTTTATGTGCGTCATTCCGGATCCAATGAGCTATCGCACATAATTTTGAGAGCAGTATCTATTTTGTACCATTTTCAACTTGTCGATTAGACAAGTAAATGTGCGTTGATACTTATTAAGAAATTATCTGTTTTAAATTAGCAATCAACTTTATGAAACAAATTACACAGTTAACGTATGTATCTACTATTATAACAAGTCTTTATAAATCAGTAATAAAATATTTAAGGATAATGTGAACCTTGGCTTGTGGTTCTCTACGAAAGGTATATCCGAAAGCTGGTACGATTTTTTGTAAAATGCTCCATAAACAGTTTCAGCCAAACTTCTCCAGCCATTCATTATGCTCCCATAAAGCGGGACATTTTTTATTATTCCTTGAGCAAGTTAATATGCCAGTCGCCTAGTTCTGCTATGAGTTTATATATTTTTAGACTGCATACCTACTTAGAAATAATATTATATTATTATATAATTTATTTATTTATTTTTATTGTCAGTTTTAAAGATCTGATGAAATTTGATACAGGGATTAATTAGATCTTGGTAACGGACATATGCTACCTTTTATCGCGAAAAGAGGGGTAGAAGGGGGAAGATGGTTATGGGATGAAAGTTTATATGAAAAATGGTCAGTTTTGAAGATATCCTTACCGAAGGTACAGAAATAGTTTAAAGCTTGGGACATAGGCTACCTTTTGTCGCCAAAAAGGTGGTTTAAGGGGGGGGGGGGAGGGGGGTAATAGCAGATGCATGTTTGTCAGTTTTGAATTGAACATCTTCTGATAAAATCTTTTCGCGATAAAAGGTAGCATATGATCGTTAGAAGGTTAAAATACTCGTAGCTATGGGATGAAAGTTTACATAAAAGTTTGTCATTTTTTAAGATATCCTGATGAAATTTGGTACAGACATAGATTAAGGCTACCTTTTGCCGCAAAAAAGGGGGTTTAAAGGGGGGGGAATAGGGGATGAAAGTTTGGCATTTTTGAAGATATCCTGATGAAATTTGGCACAGAGACAGAGCAGAACTTGGAAACGGATATGGTACCTTTTATGGCGAAATAACCGGGGTTAAAGGGGTGAGGGGTAAAAGGAGATGAAAGTTTGTATGATAGTTTGTTATTTTAAATATCCTTATGAAATTTGGTACAGAGATGATTTAAAGCTAGGGGTAGGGTTAGGGGAATAAAGTTTGTCATTTTTAAATCACGTAAAAAAGGGGGTGAATAGGGGACAAATAGTAAGAATTTAAAAATTAAGAGGATAAAGTTGAGTAGAGAGGTGAATTTAATGTTCAATAGCGTCGGCTCAACACTAAGCGATAACCGACATTCACGCGGGTGGAGCCGTGGGCAAAAGCTAGTAGTAAAATAAACCTAAAGAGTACTATTCATTATTCTGTGCCTAAAGTAAGTTGACACAACCGAGCCGAGTTGAAATAAGTCGTTTCAACTTACCTCGCCATTAGAAAATCCGGCTATGGCTACCGAATTGTGCTGTCCATTATGAGAGATCAACATAGATATTTCTGCAAAAGAATATTACATAATAATACTACATTAAACACATTAAACTATTGCTAAAGATTCAAAATCCTATTTGTTGTTATTAAATAAATAAAACTTGTCAAAAATTACTTTCTTTTTGTGAAATTTTGCGCAAAGACACGATAACTTCACAACCACTCGTTAGGTACAGCTTCACGATGTGTACTAACCATAGAGTAAGTGGTACTAACCTAACACGTTGGTGTGTGCTTCGAAGTTAGTCAAATTGCAAAGTTGCCCTTCTTCTGGTTAAGTACCTTTGCTTTCCGAAATATTGTACTTGTGTCAACCTATATCTGTTTCAACTCACCTTGGTTTCCCCTACCTACAGATGATGAGAATGGAAGTGTTCGTTTTTTAGTATTAAAACAACAACTTATTGATTCACATGTGAATGTATTCATTAAAAAGTTCTCCCTATACAACATGGTACTTACCACAAAATAAAACTATTATTTAAGTATATAATTATGAGAACGGGAATTAACGTGATCATGGTATAGGTGAAATACCTTTGATTGCCTCACGTTTCGACCAGGTTACACCGGCCGTGGTCACAGGCTGACTGGCTCAGCGGTGCACGACGGCTCATCGAATCCGTGAGGTTCTTTATCTACCCGTACATTTTCAATATTTTCTTTTCGCCATGTACCGTCACATACCACACTCAAAGTGTCCCTATTCTTTAAGCAAACTGTCCGGTGTCTGTCCGACTGCGCAGAAAAGCGAGGTTGCATGTTTTTTATCACTGGATTCCATGTTGCAGATAATTTAAAATTCTTGATTCTTCTTGATTTCAATCGCTTCACGTTACAGCTCTTGAGTAAGAGTGAGGTTCCTTGGAGAGGACTTGCGTATGGTGGAATTCAATCCAGTGATTGGTGAAGTGAATGGATGGATGTATGGATGGATGTTTGTTACTCTTTCACATATAAACTACTGAATGGATTTTAATGAAACTTTACAAAAATATAGCTTATCCATCAGAATAACACATAGGCTATCATCATATCATCACGCTACTACTCAAGGGAGTGGAGCAGTGATCATTAATGTCAACAAATCCGACCGACATATAGAGGGAAGTGACAGTGTAGTTATTTCTGTTGCTAAGCCACGGCGCTGTGCCACAGAATAATTAATAGTACTAACGGCTGTGCATCGCGCAAGCGCGCGGACTTAGCGGTTGGCGGTCGAGCAGGCCGCCTTAAATTATTTGAATACAAAAAAAATATGCGGTCAAAGGGCTGATACTTGGTACAGGGATGAATAAAGCTTAGGAACGGCCATAGGCTCCCTTTTATCGCGATAAAAGGGAGCCTATGTCCGTTCCTATCGCGATAGAAGGGGTTAAAGTGGAGGGTAAGCATAGGGGTTGAAATTTTGTAATTTTTGAAGTTATCTTGGTGAAATTTGGTACAGAGGTGAATTAGAGCTTGGGAACACTACGCAATAAGCGATATCAATGCCTGCAGTCCCGCGGGCAACAGCTAGTAAAATATAAATAAATAAATATTCCACAACATTTGTGTATTAGTAGTTTAAACGTCATAGTGTCGCTTAAAACACTATGGGAACTAAATGAATAAATTAAATTAAAATTCTAGGCCAAACATTGTACACAGCACTATCTAGTAATAACATGGGTACTTTTTAGGGTTCCGTAGCCAAATGGCAAAAAACGGAACCCTTATAGATTCGTCATGACTGTCTGTCTGTCCGTCCGCATGTCACAGCCACTTTTTTCCGAAACTATAAGAACTATACTGTTGAAACTTGGTAAGTAGATGTATTCTATGAACCGCATTAAGACTTTCACACAAAAATAGAAAAAAAAAACAACAAATTTTGGGGGTTCCCCATACTTAGAACTGAAACTCAAATTTTTTTTTTCGTCAACCCCATACGTGTGGGCTCTATGGATACTTAGGTCTTCAAAAAAGATATTGAGGTTTCTGATATCATTTTTTTCTAAACTGAATAGTTTGCGCGAGAGACACTTCCAAAGTGGTAAAATGTCCACCCCCCATAAACCATGTTACACAACATCGATCAAAGTAACAACGAACTACAAGAACTTTTATATTATGTTACTTGCTGCTACTGAACCCTTCATGGGCGAGTCCGACTCGCACTTGGCCGCTTTTTTTCTTATACCTCATAGTTTCGGATTCGGCCATCCACGTCCAATTGAAATAATTATTCACCCTACATGTACACTAGCATCAGAAAAATGTTGACCACAAAAGTACTCAAAGTGATCTGAATACCAAAATTGCAAATTGTTGTAAGCATCTAGAGTGGTCTAGCAATCAGTTTCCCTTTATTATGTATAGGTGGATCCGGCGAACTTCGTAGGTACCTACCGCCAATATTTTTCCGCCCGCGTGGCGTCAGATCCCGTTCCCGCTACACCCTCTACTATATTAAACATGTATTATACATATAAACCTTCCTCTTGAATCACTCTATCTATTAAAAAAACCCGCATCAAAATCTGTTTTAAGCATACAAAGGGATATAGGGACAGAGAAAGCGAATTTGTTTTATAGGTACTACGGTACTACTAGCTGTCGGTCGCCCGCGGCTCCGCCCGCGTGGATGTCGGTTATCGCGAATCGGACTATAATTTGAGATTTAAACTATCCTATCTCTCAAGTTGGATCGAACTGCACATGGTGTGCGAATTTTATTATAATCGGTTAAGTGGTTTAGGAGTCCATTGAGGACAAACATTGTGACACGAGATTTATATATATTAAGATGTAGCGTAACTTCACTACATAGTATAAAACAAATTCGCTTTCTCTGTGTTTATCTTTATTTATTCATGTGTGTGTTTAATATGTTACAATATCAAAAAAAAATGATTCTACGATGATGGTTTGACTACTCTGGATACTTACAACTATTTGAGCACTGTAATAAATAACTTATATATACTTGGAATTTTGTAGGTATTCTGATTATTTGAGTACATTTTGTGGTCCACATTTTTCTGATGCTGGCTCCGTACCTACACAATGAAACAAATATAAATTTATTCATCTGTCATCTCGGTACGGCGACGGAGGGGATTATCTAAATTACCGGTGCTGTAAAGACATAATGCCTTCATGATAATTTTCTAATGTATTTACTCTAAAACGGCAGCCTTTATACGTACACACATTGGATACAAGTCGTGACGAGAAAATTGTGAGTATATTATTCTTGCTTAATGTTTCTCGGAGGACTATGACTACGACGGACGCAATTATATTTAACTAGCTATTACCCGCGGCTCTGCCGGCGTGGATGTCGGTTATCGCGATCAGTGGAGGATCCGAGGAGAGGGGAGGTGAGTCCATGTTAAAGTCAAAGATTTTTATTCAATCTAGAACAACATGATTGTTTCTTATTGACGTCAATATGTAATAATTCTACTTAACCGCTTCCAAGGCGCTGGTAGAGAAAAAACGGCGCATCAAACTCCACTGCGGCATTGTCTGAGACGTCAAATTACTATACATATTTATATCCTTAAGGCTAAATGTGGACGAATCTACATTTGTCTCGTGTATGAATGAACAAAAGTATATAAAAAAAAAGACGGGTTGCACTCCGGGAGTGCCGGCAAAAGTGAAAACCTTAAATGAATAAATCGTGTTCATGTAGAATTTGTTATCGACGCATTATATTAAATATTTTATTTATTACTAGCTGTTGCCCGCGGCTCCGCCCGCGTGGATGTCGGTTATCGCTTAGTGTTGATCCGACGATATTGAGCATTAAATTCGTCCCTTTACTCAACTTTGTCCTCGACTATGTACTCACCTCTGTTCTCGACTTTCTACTCGCCTCTATACTTGAATTTAAACTCGACTCTCTACTGACTTCTCTGTTCCCCTCTCTACTCGACTTTGTACTCTTCTGTATACTTGCCTTTCCATTGGCCTCTCTACTTGCCCATCCATTCGATTCTCTTTTCGCCTATCTACTCGCACCTCTACTCAACTCTATATTCGATCTCTACTCGCCACTACATTTATCTTACCACTCGCCTCCCTATTCGCCTCCCTACCCATCCTTTACTGCATTCTATTTGATTCTATACTCGCCTCTCCACTGGCTTTCTGGTCACATATCTACTCGTCCCTGTAGTCGACTCTACTCGACTTTTGATCTTTACACGCCTATCCACTCGTCCCTATAACAATCTCTACTCGCCTCTCCACTCGCTTCTATATTTGCTTCGCTACTCGACGATGTCCGTTCCGAAGCTCTAATTCACCTTTGTACCAAATTTCATGAGGACATCTTAAAATAAATTCTTACTATTTATGCCATATTCACCCCCTTTTTGTGCCACTGAAAAATTAAAAACTTTAAAGTTTATAAATAAAGAATAATCCCATAGCCCTATTCCCCTTCCCCCTCCCCCTTCTATCCCTTTTTTCGCGATAAGGGGTAGCCTATGTCCATTTCCAAGCTCTAATCCATATCTATACCAATTTCATCAAGATATCTTCAAAATTGTCAAACTTACATACCCTAGCCCTATTCCACCCCTTCAACTCCCTTTTTCACAATAAAAGGTAGCCTATGGCCATTTTCGAGCTCTAATCCATCTCTGTACCAAATTACATCAGGATGTCTTCAAAACTGGCAAACTTTCATTCCCTATAACCCCCCTCCCATCTTTAACCTCATCTTTCGCGACAAAAGGTAGCCTATGTTCGCTCCCAAGCTTTAATCTATATCTGTACCAAATTTCATCAGGATATCTTCAAAAAAGACAAACTTTCATCCCAAGGCCCTAGTCCCCCCCCTTCTACACCCCTTTTTGCGATAAAAGGTAGTCTATGTCCGTTCCCAAGCTCTAAAATATCTCTGTACCAAATTTCATCAGGAAATCTTCTAAAACGATAAATTTTCATCCCATAGCCATTCTCCCCCCCCCCCTCCCCCCTTCTACCCCTTTTTGTGATAAAAGGTTGCCTATGCCCGTTCCCAAGCTCTAAACTATCTCTGTACCAAATTTCATCAAGAAATCTTCAAACATGACAAACTTTCATACCAAGGCCCTAGTCCGCCCCCCCCCCGTTCTACCCCTCTTTTCGTGATAAAAGGTAGCCTATATCCGTTCCCAAGCTCTAAACTATCTCTGTATCAAATTTCATTAAGATATCTTCAGAAATGACTAACTTTCATAACAACTTTCATCCCCTAGCAGCAGGAAATCTTCAAAAACGACGAACTTTCATCCCAAGGCCCTAGTCCCCCCTCCCTTTTTCCCCCTTTTCGCGATAAAAGGTAGCCTTTGTCCGTTCCCAAGTTTTAATCTACCTCTGTATCAAATTTCATTAAGATATCTTCAGAAATGACTAACTTTCATAAAAACTTTCATCCCCTATTTCCCCCCTTAAACCCCCTTTCTCATGATAAAAGTAAGCCTATGTCCGTTCTCAAGCTCTAATATACCTCTGTACCAAATTTCATCAAGATCGGTTCAGTGGTTTAGGCGTGAAAGCGTAACATACAGACAGACAGACATACAGACACACAGACAGACAGAGTTACTTTCGCATTTATAATATTAGTATGGATATTAGTATGGATTTCAGTTGGCTTCGAATATGTTTATGTTATATAGCTATGAATAAAAAATTAAATAATTATAGATTTTCATTCAAAATACAGCTTTTGGTACGTATCTAAAAAAGCAGTAAGTAAAAGTATACGAATCAATGAGTTATCTGAAACTTAGATACTAATACCAATGAATTTGTTTTCAATATTTTACCTAATTATGTGATAACACTGGTAACCCTGATAATAGGTAAGCCGGCTTGGTTGAAATGGCTTCACTTCGTTCGCGCGTATTGTGTTTCTATGCGAATAAGGCAAATAATTTAAAAATAAAGGCCCTCTTTCGGATTCTGGCAAAATCATTTAGGCCCCCTAAATGATTTGATATTGAACTCGGGCGAGATTATTGTGATGAAATTTTCATAAAATGGATTGAGTTATTATTACAACTATTATACATGTAAGACAAGGTTAGTTACTTACTTACTTACTTCCAGCGGGGGACCCCGCAGACCGGACGGGTGATCTGCCCTTTTATGGGGGCCATTTCACCCAAATCCTCTATTCCTCCTATTTGGAGGCTAAGAAGTGTCCGGCAATCACGGCGGCGTTCTGTCGAACCTACCTACCTGTCTCTTTACAGAATCTTAAGATCTGTTCCACCTTCAGATCCTCGAGGTCTTGTTCTTCTAGGGTGTATCATTGAGTATATGGGGCATTTGGCCAGCATTTGGAAGCTGGTTTCCTCCTCCTCCATGCACTCTGGGCTTTTGGGGTCAGTTTTCACCCCTATAAGTGTCAGGTGCCTATTTAGTCGGCAGTGTCCCGTTATCACTTCTACGACCAGCCTCATGTTTTCTCGGGAGAGTTTTAACAGTCGGCTTGTTTTCAAGACAAGGTTACTTTATTTTTTCACATTTTTTTATTTTATTGATTTGACGCAAATGAGTCAATATTGTTGGTAAGGTAACGTTAAACCATGCAGCTAATTCCCTGGTAGTTTGGCTCGGATCGGCTTCCACCATGTCTTTCAATTCATTGTTATTCACCTGTGTGGACGGCCTTCCTCGTGGTTCGTTCTTCAAATCAAAGTTTCCATCACGAAAGCGTTTAAACCAAAATCGCACGGTGCGTTCATTAGCAGTCCCCTCTCCAAACGCAACATTGATATTGCGAGCTGTTTCTGCCTCGTTAGTTCCGCGTCGGAACTCGTATTCAAAAATCACTCGAATTTTCGAAGTATCCATCATTCTTGTCTAAGCTGAATAAAAAAAACAACTGAAAGTCGATAATCGAATGTTGCACATTTTTAAATGAAGAACTACATAGGTACCATGTGGAAAAAGTTTCACTCAAAAATCTCAAACCATGAAGGTTCTATGTCAATTCGAAGTACCTATTACAATGAAACGGCAAATTCATACTTTAACCCCTATTATAATATTAGGTCTTAACTTAACATATGAAATTGGCGTTTTGTTTAACTAGCCATTTTGATCTCAAAAATCCAGCGTTTGGTTAATAAGAATTCCAAATTCAAATGCATTTTCATTTTTAAGCTTGTCTATTTTTGTTCGCGCTATTTTGCCCTAATATCGTTCTGTGCGAAAACTTAAAATATCGTATTATGCAGAAACAGCAGTGCAATTCTCTAACTTCAACATCGACGCCACATCGATGCGGCAACGTTGTCTCGTCGATTTGCTTGAATTTGGTATTCTCTAACTGTACACTAGCGCCATTGGCTCTAAGATGTGCCGTACGATGTAGGAACTACTCGACAACGACATCCTACTGTGCAAAGATTATATTGTATGGTAGAGCTACTGTGATTGGTGTCAACCTAAGCTCAACCTTGAAAATGATTGTGATTGGTTGATTTTCGTAGTTGCAGTCGACGATGTTTCGTCGTTGTAAGCCAATTGAAACAAAGCATGTCAAACACGTTTAACCTCATCTTCATCCTCAATTTATATAAAATAAATAAAAAGCTTTCAACATTTACATAGACAAAGGGTAAAAGTTAAGTATGTAGTTAAAGTTGCATTTGTATAAGTGATTTTTGGGAGAAATCTCGAGAAGCGAAGCGAAATCTCGAAAAATGAATACTAATCTAAAACAAATTTACATATAGTTACGAAAGTAAAGTTTAAAATAATGATTATACAGGATAAAAGGCACATTTTAGTGCATGTGAAAGTGATGCAGATTGGCATTATGAACAAGAACGGTAGGTACCTACTATACATGGTAGTTTTGTATTATATAATCCAACACAGTGATATAAGATCATTTAGATACTCTTATCCGTAATGGTGAATAAATATACTTAATTTTACGATAGTATTGGTTTAAAGAGATAAATTATATTACAAACATACATAGTATTCACCCAAATTTCACTATGATTGTTGGTCCCTTAAAATAAGATGCAAGCCTATAGCCATCAAGCAGACACTCTGTCATGGGCCCTATGATTACTGTTGTATGGAGAACAGCCTTCTCCCTTAGTCGCCTTCTACAGTTCCTGGGAAGAAATAGAGTGGCCCTATTCTTCTTCACCGGGACCAACATATTTTTTACATTCTGTTCCCACTACCCATAGGAACATATTCCCAAGATAGAAAGTACCATAATGTGTTATTCCAGTAAGCTATTCCTGTACCAAACCACAGATTACCTAATTGATCAAATAGCTAGATTCTTTCTGCCATTAGAATGTTATTGAATAATAAACATCTTCACAAACTTTCACACTAATATATACATACATTATCTTGCCTGTATCCCCGGAGGATTAAGGACAGGTGAATTAACACCTACATTTCACTGACCATTGTAATTAATAGGGGGTGAGCCTATTACCATATTCCCGGTACTATGACCGACTCGAGTCATGCATCTGAGGCTGGGTCAGAGCTGTATATATCTATCTCATTTTAATTAGCCCTATCCCTTAGTTGCCTTGTATGTATATAATATTAGTAGGAAATAAGTAGAATAGGATTTAAGAAAACAACACAAAACAAACAATAGTATGCACAATATTGATTTATTACAATAAACATTAATATAAATAAATTATTGATTACATTGTAATTCTCAAAGCACCTACCGACATTGTTCACTTACTGAGAAATCTAATTGTGTGCAAATTAATTATAATAAAAAGAATACCATATATGTATTTAAAGGACAATATATATCAACATATTATGATTAGAAGATAAATTTGTGATCACTTTTCAGGAAATGCGAAGCATACCTAAGAGTTTTTGAACCAACCTGGTTGCTGGAACTCCTTTGTTATATATAAGGAATGCCAGTATCATACTTGGTACAGTGTGCAGAGTGGTTAAGATGCCTTTATGGATTCGATTTTTGATGTTGACAATAAAAGATTTTTGCACATTTTAATTTTTATTTAATCCCCTATAAGCTAACACCTGATGATATTGCAAAACCTCCCATGTAACTGTTTTGCCAGTCAAGAGAAGGTTGGGTAAGAATATACATATGACAACTGAACTGACTAAAAACAATCTGAATGATAGACACTGAACTTCAAAAGCACTTCACTTAACGCCAAATAAACTCTTAGGTTAATAATTATTGGACAATTTCATGGTGCTGTAAAACAAAAATATAAATTAATTACATGTTACTCAAATAGTGTTAAAGAATAATGAAAAACATTCAATACTTATTTGTACTTAGATTTTTATGACAATGATTTATATGATTTGTAATGCCAGGCTTCTGGCCACCCTTCCAGTTGACGTCGATGGGGAGGAATTCTTTGACGCCTGAACCTGCAGGTTGTTTTTATATTTTTATTTAAATAATTGTAATGTAGGTACATATTGTGAGATGTATTTCCTTATTGTGGCCGTTGAAATAGATCTCAAATTCATTTACTTTGTTTTGTAACATCCCATGACAACAATAAAAACAATTCGAATATTGAATATTGTTCGTTCATTCCCATCGTTAAAATTGTTTCTTCTGCTTTGCTTCTGTCGTGCAAATTTTTCTTAATATAGACGGTTTCTGCAGCAGAATAACCAAAATATTGTTAATACAGTTATTACATATCACTGGACAAGACGATTTGTTGTTTTAACGTGTGCATAACGCATAGATACCAATCCAATCATTCAACCTTTGAAGTTACGCCAACTGTTGAATTAAATTAAGTTACTTGATAGTAATAATTCTTAGTTAAACTATAATCTTTTAAGCACTTAAAAATAGCAATATAATAATTTTAAAAGCAACCAAATCATATTTAATCTGCTGTCAAAATTTATCGATAAAATCCGTAGCATGTTCAGCGGCGCAGCTATGGAGAACAAAATCTATCAATGCAATCATAATATTCAAAGAATATAATAGGGTATGGGGGAGTCGGCTTTATTTCTCTCGCGAATTGGGCTTAGATAATTTATGCCGGTATGTACTTATCTAACATAGCGTGAAAAAACAATGAGAATTAATTAAATAAATTGAATACTTGGATTTATGAAATATAGGTGTCGATCAAATATGAAATTAATATTATTATTATTAAAACTAGCTGAACCACCTCGGCTTCGGCCGTGGCACACTTCGAAAGCCTATGGGAGGTTGCCGGATTTGTTGATAGGGTTACAGCTCCGCTCCCTTGAGTTGTAGCGTGATGATATTTACCCTATAACCTTCCTCGATAAACGGGCTGTTCAACACAAAAAGATTTATTCAATTCGAATCATTAGTTCCTGAGATTAGCGCGTTCAAACAAACAAACAAACTCTTCAGCTTTATAATATTAGTATAGATAACCTTTAGTAAAATTATATTCTTTTAAGAACTTAAGAACACCAATATAATAATTTTAAAAGCCACCAAATAAAATTTAACTCTCTGACAAGATTTATCGATAACGTACGTAGATCCCTAACCTGTCTGTGTCGATAACTTTTTATAACAATAAAATTAACTTTCCAGCCCTAGCCCGCCTTAGAAACATGACATGACGTCATGCGACAACGTTAAGAGGGTGACGTCACCTTGCTGCCACTCTAAGCTCAACCTTAAAACTGTATTCAATTGATTGATTTTCGTAGTTGCAGTCGCCGATGTAGCGTGTTAGAATTAGAAGTACTTTGTGTCTTAGAACAAACATGTCAAAATACAACGTATGAGGCGTATGACATTTTTTTTTTGAACAATCAAATACGTTTAACCTCATCTTCATTCTCAATTTATATAAAATAAAAGCCGTAGTACATTAGTCACTCTGTGATAAAACTTTCAGCATTTACGCAGATAAACGGTAAAAGTAATGTATAAGTGATGCTAATGAGTGGGAGAAATCTCATTAAGCGAGAGAAATGAATACACTTGTACTTAAATTGAGTTAAACGACGAGATGAAAGTAAAATTTAAAGTAATGATTGTATAGAACAAAAGGTACATTAGTGCATTTGATAGTGATGCAGATTGTTATAATGGTGTATGAATATACTTAATTTGAAAGATAGTATTGGTATAAAGAGATAAATTTTTGTAAGTATATTTTTTTCTTTTTCTTATATCGAATACATAGTATTCACCCAAATTTCACTATAATTGTTGGTCCCATGAAATAAGGTGCCAGCCTATAGCCATCAAGCAGACACTCTGTCGTGGACCCTATGGTTACTGTTGAGTGGAAAACAGCCTAGTCGCCTTCTACAATTCCTGGTAAGAAATGGAGGGGCACTATTCTTCTCCACCAGGACCAACATATTTTTTACATTCTCTGTTCCCGCTACCCATAGAAACATATTCCCAAGATGGAAAGTACCATTACGTGTTATTCCAGACTATAAGCTATTCCTGTACCAAACCACAGATTACCTGACCAATTAGCTAGATTCGTTCTGCCATTAGAATGTTATGGAATAACTAAAAGCTTCACAAACTTTCACATTTATAATAATATACATAATCTTGCCTGTATCCCAGGAGGATTAAGGGCAGGTGAAGTAACACCTAAATTTCACTGATACTCGGTACTATGGGTGACATGAGTCGCGCATCTGAGGCTGGGTCGGAGCAGTAATCCCAGTCGCATCCGAAGCTTTTCAACTTGGAGTCTGGGGCCGGCTTTTTACCAGTCTAACTGCAGATTTGGCTAAACTTCGATATTTTCCGTGAATCGACTGCCATCTAACCTCCACAACCCAAAGGCGATATCGAAGCATTGCAGCTAGACCAGTTGTTGGATTTCTGAGGGCTCCACTACCCTTAACGACTGCCATAGATATTTGTATGACAACCGGGACTGATGACTTAACATGCTCTCCAAGGCACGGCCAGACCAAAGCAAATACCCATATTCATGCATACAAATATTTACACTGAGCGGGGCTCGAACCCGCACCACCTGCGTAGCAGTTGCGTTCACCACCGCTATGCCACGGAGGCTGTCATTATATCAACATATGTTTAGAAGATAATCTTTAATCAACCTGGTTGCTGGAACTCCGTAAGGAATGCCAGTATCATGATTGCAACGGTATGCAGAGTGTTTTAGATACCTATATATGGATAAGATTTTTGATGATGACAATAAAAGATTCTTGCAGATTTTAATTTTATTTAATCCCCTAGAAGCTAACACCTGATTGATACTCACAGAACTGTCTGTTGTGCTTCCACACCACAACTACTGAGCAGATTTTGATGATCTTTGGTACAAAGTAAAGTAAATTTTGATATTTGGTACAGAGTTATAGTATTTATTGCAAAACCTCTATATATAACTACTACAAGTTTAACCAGTCAAGAGATGGAAGACAGCTTGGGTATGAAAATACATATGACAACTGAACTGACTAAAAACAAGCACTTCACACTCCAATATATTCTTATATACTCCAATATAGTATCAACTGCGGCTGAGCTCAATGATTGTCTTGAATGGCATACATACCGCCAAGTAAGGCTTACTGCAAATAATTTTCATACTATTTGTGACCTTCGACCAAGCACAATGTGTAAGTATGCAAAGGAAATATTAGACAGAAAGCCATTTATGACAAAAGCAACAAGCCATGGCATACTGAATGAACCAATCGCTCTAACCAAATATGCTGCTGAATATGGACTCATAGAGCCAAGTGGTATTTTTATAAGTTTAGAAAAACCATATCTTGCTGCTTCTCCTGATGGGTTACTGGGACAAGAGATTATAATAGAAATAAAGTGTCCTTTTGCAAGCTGATACCAGGAAATTAATACTTCTACTGTTCTCTATTTAGAAAACAATAATGGTACTCTCTCACTAAAAAAAACTAGCCCGTATTACTTTCAAATAACATACTGTAACCTAATTATATATATACATACAGGGATTTTAAAGTAATTTATATTGTAAAAGAAAATTTAGATACAAAAATTAGATTCACTTTTCCATCTTTAAAGAAGCTTTCTTTGAAAAATGTGAGCAATTAGAAATCAAATGAAACAGGCATAGGTATTCATGTTAGTTTTATTTACAATATCCCTAACAGTACAGAAATGATAATGCATACATAGGTATATAAATGAAGATACATGCAAATACAATTAATAGTTAGTTATCCAAGTATTAATCATTTATCATCATTTAACCACTGGGTGAGGCACCTACTACAAATTTTAAGGTATTCTTATGCTTATAACTACTAAAAGTGGCTCTTTGGTCATTGGGCTAGCTAAGCTTTTGAATTTCTATTTCAATTCCTTGCCAGCCTTGTTGAGGGATAATATTTTTTAAAACTATCAGGCATTTAAAAATTCACTAAACTGCGGCTAGGCCAAATGTTTATTAAGCTCCAGATATCGCCAATAAAATTTATCCACATCACTATAATATTTGACACTTCAGCTTCACTTACACCAAACATTTTACCTAATTCATAATCAGTTGTATCTCTTCTAAGCTTAATAGCGTAAGATACTGATCCTGTACGGTCAAGGAAATGACTCTACTCCAAGGGTAGAACTGTAACAGTACTGAAAATTAGATGAAATTTACCCTGTCTCTAATCCAGTATAAAAATGCACTGTCTCATCATCTGCAAGAGTGAGACAGAGAGAACAATCTTAATATATAAGATGTTTGTGTCCCACAAGTGCTGTGGTTTGGCCGAATAGATTCAAGAACTACATTCTATCACTAGGTCTTGAGACACACCATTATCTCCTTCTAATGGCAATATATCCTCACAACATTGTGTACTTGATGGCACCTCAAAACACAGTCTTTTCTTCAGGTTGCAGTATGTCAATCTTTCTTCTCTAGCCTTTGCATTCCCGGAAATTGCTTGTGTTTTCCACGGAAAAACAGACGGTATAGCACCTTTCTTGAAGAACTTATGTTGATGTTAACTCCTAGAACAAGTGATTTTTAACATTTTAAATAGGCAGGTACGAAATCACGTCATCCTTTATAGAGAATGTGATTGGTTAATCCTAGGCACAACCAAGGCACAACGATGAAAGAGTTTGTGATTCGTTACATCCTTGAGCTCGCCCTTAATATCAATTGTCATTGGTTGATCCGGCGTGGATGTAAGCATCGATGCGCGCAACGTTGCGAGAAAGTTAGAGAATTGCACTCCAGCTCGACGGATTAATGATGTGTGCGAAGAAGCCACTGTTAAAGAAAACACAGTACGTTTTTGGTTTCAACGCTTTTGTTCTGGAAATTTTGACCTCCAGAATAAACCTCGTGGACATCCAGAGACCCTAGTTGCCAATGTGGATATGAAAGTGATCGTGGAAGCGGATCCATCTCAAACCACGTCAGAGTTAGCTGCAGGCTTTGGTGTGAGTGATAAAACTATTATGAATCATTTGAAACAAATTGTAAAAGTGACAAAGCTTGAAAAATGGGTACCGCATGAACTATTTCAAACAAACCAATAAACACGCGTCTTCTGCTGCGTCACGTTACTCGACCGTCACAATGGCGAGGGGATTTTGCATCGTATCATTACTTGTGATGAAAAATTTATCTTAAACGATAATCAAAAAAGGCAAATCACAGTGGTTAAACCCTGGAGAACGTACGGCACTGCTGTGTCCCCAGATTAATTATCATAAACTGTCAAAACTGTAATTTAATTTAAATAAGTAATATTATGTAACTGTAAGGTCAAGGAATTATCATAATAATCTACTGTCAGTAATTTAATATTGCTACTGGAATGTTTGATGATGAATTTATTCATTTAAGAATTTGTCCTCAAAATGTGCTTTGAGTGAACTGTAATCATTTTTGATGATAATACGAAGTACTTATTTTATAAACAGACTTCTGACTAAGAGCGTTTTCACTCTCATCCGATATCCGATATCGGTGTCGGATGAGTGTGCACACACCTTGTGCTGTTTTCACATTTATCCGATAAAATCGTGCCGACACGGCCATTTGCTCGAAAGCACAGACTAGTTATGGATGCTAGGAGTAAAAAAAAGAAAAGAAGTGCAAGCAATTTGACATGATATGCTATCGAGCTTTTTTTCTTACATTCGTGATCAGCGTCTTGGTATGGTATGGTATGGTAGCACGGGCTGGTATCCGCAACTCCACGTCATGGCGCGTTTTTTGCGGCTGGGCATTTCACTCGATGGGCATTTCACTCGATCCACCCCAACTCATTGAAGAACGCCAGCAGGCTCTTCACACTGCTGGTGATCTCCCGGAGCGTACCTGTATTATTGAAGTACTTAGCCCTGTATGTGGCGGTTGCAGGACAGTGTAGGAGCACATGTGCCGCTGTTTCCTCCTCTCTCATGCAGGCTCTGCAGAGAGGGCTGTCGGTTATCCCTAAAATAAAAAGGTGTTTATTAAAGGAGCCGTGCCCCGTGATGGCAGCTGTAGCCATGCGTAGATGTTGTTTTGACAGTTGTCGAAGACGCCGGGTCAGTCTATGTTCAAGCACAGGGATTGCTTCCCTGGCCTGCCTGCATCCTTCTAGGTTTGTCCAGTATCTGTTGTGTTGATCTATCGTTCGTTTGTTTACGATGGTTCGTAGGTATGCAAAGGGGATCGGTATTATGGGCTCAGGTCCCATTGCGACCATGTCAGATCCTCTCCTAGCAAGCTCGTCCGCAGCGTCATTGCCGCGCGAGCCGCTGTGGCCCTTGATCCATTGCAGGATTATGTTGTTGGTGTTGCCTATTTGGTTCAATTTACGATGGCACTCCAGTATCAGTCCCGAGTTTATAATGTGGCTGTTTAAGGCTTGCAGCACGGCCATGCTGTCCGACAATATACGAATAGAATGTCCTTCCACTCTCCTGGCCATTACTGATGAGGCCGCCAGGGTTATCCCCATGCATTCTGCTTGGAATACTGTGTTGTGGGTCCCCAGCGTTTTCGAGATGGTGATGTTGAGGTCTTCTGAGAAGACGCCGGCTCCCGTGCCTTTATCCGTTTTTGATCCATCTGTGAAGATACGCATTTCTGCTGGGCATAGTGCCTCGCAGCGGTGATCTTCCTGGAGCTGGATTTTGTATTTCTTATCAAATATGTGCTGTTTCGGTACACGATCATTTATTGCTCCTATGATAGGCAGCTCAGCTGTGAGATCTGTGAGCAGTGATGTATGTCGTGTATTCATGTCGCTCCATAGGTTTAGTGCCTTTAGGCGTATAGCCGTAGCTGTTGCTTCTTGGCGGATAAACAGATCCAATGGTGGGAGTCCGAGCATGACTTCCATTGCCGCCGTGGGGGCGGTCTTCATGCATCCCGTGGTTGCCCTACAGGCTAATCTTTGGGTCCGTTGTAGTTTATCAGCGTCTTTAATTAAAGCGAAAAGACAAGTACCTCAGAAAATGTCCTTAAGGTCGAAAATTTGCTTACATAATAATAATAATAATACCGGTGGGACACTACTTTTTATATTTTTAAATAGATGTTTTTTTTTTATATGTATTTAAAAATATAATTTGTAAGTTTTTTAAAACGAATAAAGAGAATAATAATAATAAAAACTTTATTGACATCAAAATATACATTGTCATCCACTCTTAATTAGACATATTTAGTACAATGTGAGATGAACGTCGTCCGTAGTACTAGTACAGTAATATGCTGGATAAGATCGTAGAGTAGGTAGTAGATAGTAGATAAGTATAGAGATACGATATTATTTACAATTTACGATTTGGTAACAAAATTTAATGAACCCTGTCTCCTAAACTAGGATATCCTGTATCTTAGGAGACAGTTTTCGGCTAATGTTTACAATATTAATTTATCAATGAACAGTCAGCAGTCTCGGTCGGTCGACCTGTGGTTCATAGAATTATGGAATAAATTGTGAAGGATGTATATTAGTTGCCAATTTCGTGATGAGTGTGTGAGATTGTGTGTGTGCGTGTGTATGTGTGTGTGTGTGTGTGTGTATGTTTGTGCGCGCGCGCGCGTGTGTGTGTGTGTGTGCTTACAGTCGCTGTTTTAGTCTCTGTGTTCCGATATCGGGCCAAAACAGTGGTGTTGGCAGGCGTGGTTCACTCCGCGCAGTACATCCGTTATATACCTACAACGAAGTAGCCGGCCGAGCGGATTAAAAATTAGTCGAGTGTCACGCGCGCGCTCGTGTGAACGCTTGAGGTGTTTTCTATGCTCGCGCTCGGCTGGGATTTTATAAAAACATTTTTTTTCTCTCTTGATCGTGCCTACTACTGGTACCTACCTTAGAATGGACAAGAAAAGAAAATATGACAGACGATATTGTGTGGCGTTCGGCTGTTTGAATTCGAATAGAAATATGCCGGATTTATCTTTTTTCTCGCTTCCCAAAGATGCTGTAAGGTAATTTTGCCAAATTAATAAATTTTTAAATTTTAAGGTACTTACCTACCTACCCATAACCCAACCTACCACTACTACTGTTCAAAATGCGTAACTAGACTAAAACTACTTATTTTATAGGTAGACCACGAAGTAGGTAGGTACCTAGCCAGCTAGATTTTTGAACTGGGAGGGTTATTGGATCGGACCCATCGGGGTCAACGTACTCCGCTGTCACCCGCCTCGACGTATTTTTCTTATTTCGAGTGTCCTTGACGGGCATTGCGCGTTGACTATAGGTAGGTAGGTACCACTGACGATACCTACCCTAAGTAATTTCTGCAGTTCCAAGTTCCTTCTTTTTAAACAACTTAAAAAAAGGAGGAGGGTCTCTATTCGATTTTTTTAATTTCTTATGTTTGTCCCTTCATAACGCCGTCATTTATTAGTTCTTAACTACATAATATATGAACCTTCGCGCTCGAAAGCTACCTTATAGCTAATATTTAGTATTCTTTGTTTATAGTCCGAGAGCTGAAGTAATAAATTTAATAGGTATACAAATGAATAGCATAATATTTAATATTATTCACCTGAACATGATAATTAGATACTTTGGCGCACTTTGGCTAGTCTGACGGGTATATAGACCGAGAGCTAAGGTTAAGTTTGACAATACATGGTGGCCAGCTCTCCTGGCCAAAAAATTTGGCGCCCCATATTGAGGAGTATTTGAGCCACCCCCATGTATGTCCAGTGATTTTTACTAGCTTAGGAGATACGATTTTTGAAGTTATACTACTTTTGGCGCACCTAACCTTTCTCGGCGTGGCGATTATCAAACACTTAGAAAAATTTTCATTGTATAGAGACTGGACTATGGCGACTGCAACGGGGACTGTTCCTGTGACGGCGACGAGCGACTACTACGGTGACTGTGCTCCTCAGTGCCCCGTTTGCTTCACTCTAACCAAAGACCATAAGCACATGTGTGTTTGCTCCGTACTGACTACCATTTGTCTATTTTATTTTAGTCGCCGAGAGTGGCTGATTTTAATAAGACGAGAGGACTTACTAAGCAAAGAAAATTTGAGAGCTAAAAGCTACGAAGTCTGCTCCCATCATTTTGAAGATTCTGCAATCAGGAAAATCAAACAACTGAAACCAAATACAGTTCCAACAAAGCTTATAGTATCCGAGAACCGAGTACCTAACAATAATATAAATTCAAATACGAACTGCTTTCAAAGCGCATTCAATTTAGCTGGCGCAAATCAAAATAATTTACCAACATGATTTTTGGGTGTCGGCTCTCGGACTAGTTTAAGCCGTTTCGTATTTGCGTCGTACGGCATGTAACTAAACACGTAAATGGTATGTTCAATTTAGCAAATACACTAAAGTGTAGTAGCAAAGAATACTAAATGTAGTAGTATGCTTATCGTCTTATGTTAAAATATGCGGACATTGTAATAAAATACTTTTTTCATCTAATACTAGGTAGGTATGTTTAAAGTTGTCATTTTCACATAAGTAGAAAATTAGTAACAGGTACATAACTGGACTGGTAATCAAATATTCATTTCTTCACAAGAAGGCAACCCTAACAGGCGTAAGAAGAGATAAGAGGTACGCGATAGAAAGAGACGAAGTAGTAGGTGAATAAAATTATAGGTACCTAATGTTGTGCGAGCTGAATTCCACCGTATTGCGTCGGAGCAAGACTGGAATTAATTAAATCTTCTTGCGCAGTGATCCTTCTGTACGTTAGTACTATTAATTATTCTGTGGTGTTGGCTCCGATAACCGATATCGGGCCGGATAATGTGAAAGAGACATAAATATCTCATACATTAGACTTCTTCCGATATCGGATGTCGGATATCGGATGAATGTGAAAACGCTCTTAGGTTGAGTAATTTTGTGTGAGAGAGAGAGAGAGAGAGGTTAGTAGGGAATTTCAAAAGCAAACTTCACGGGTTTATCTCCCCGAACCTGGAAATATTCAGGCCCGCGCCTCCTTGCCTTACCGAAATAGCACCAAAAGCACTCTCACCTCCAGGATCTACGGTAGCGAACCGGCAAAGGTAGAGAGGCACTTTGTAACAAACAAGGTTTTAAACGTATAGGCGATGTCTTAGGACACCGTGCCTGAGGGTGAAAGGTGAAGCCGCAAGCCGAGGCTCCTAAGTCCGGGGATTTCACGCTTCTTTCCGGGTTTACGAATTTTGGAGATGGTAGCCCTGCACTAGCATCCAGTACCATCCATGCAAAAGTACAGCTTAAAGCATTGATTTATATTACACTAGATTAGCAACGACCGCGCCTTAATCAATGCCACTACAGATCTGACCACGGTCATATCCGAGGCAACTTCATTTCAGTCTGACGAGTCAAACCAAACGAATTTAACCGAGAGCTAAAATAGGTAAATGTACAGTGAAGGATTGTGATTCTACGTCCAAAAAACACAATAAATCAAACGGGATTACTTTTCACACGTAATAGGTACACTATTTATACATTTATATTAACATAAATACTGCTATAATTCATTTATAAAATTAATTATTATGACTGCCATTCAGTGCTACCACTAAAACATATTATTAGTTTACTCGTATTAGATACTGGACGAATTAGTAATTCTGTAAGTTATAGAATAGTAGGTATATACTTTTTGGAGAAATTTAAAGTTTCAAATATATGAAATTATTTTTTTTTAGTTTAAATGAATGAATGAATTAATAATTACAAGCAAACGGCTCTCCTGATGGAAAATCGTTCACGTTACGATGTGGGCAACACCAGGGGCGGTATACTCGCACTGCCGACCCTATATATAAGAACGTTTAAATCCCTTCTTGAAGAACCCCATATTATATCCGTTTGGAAACACCACGGTAGTAGAGAGAGAGAGTAGAGTTCCTATCATACCTAACTATACGTACTGTATCAAATCGAAACGTGAGGATGGATTCCCTGCCTGTGTCGAGAGGTGCGGTGACAGAATGTAGCCGTGGGCATCATATCAAATTATTCATACAATTCATGCAATTCATACAATTCATACATAATCATTTATGACAACCATTTTTTATACCACTTAGGTGGCAGACAAGGACACGGCCCACCTGATGGAAGGAGGCTACCGTGCGTCCGTGGCCTATGGAGTTATGCAACACCAGCCCCTCTAGACAAGTGGCAATTCGCTAACCGGCGTTTGATGGAATAGAATGACGAATGTATGGGATTTGACGTATTTGACATGCGTTAACGACTGTCATATACGTCAAATCCCATATATTCGTCATTCTATTCCACCAAACGCCAGCAAGCGAATTGCCACTTGTCTAGAGGGGCAGGGGCGTTCACACTCGCGTTGCCGACTCTTAAATATTTCATAAAAAAAAGAATCTGTTTTATACACTTTACCGTATACTTGGACCACAGATAACATAATACACTTGACATTAATCGGCAGATTACCTAGTTAAATAAAAAATTGTTTGAGTTCTTACATTAATGTATGAACTCAAACATTTTTACCACTTTAACTGATGCAGCCAAGTAATTTGTAGAATACCTAGTTAATCTGTACTCTAACTGATTGACGCACATAAAAGGTAACATCTATACGAATAAAATCATTTGGACTTTGAATTGAAACTGGAAACACCTGGTGTTGGTTACGACCATAGGCCTACCTACTATATACCTACCTACTTTCCATTTTATTTTTATTTATTTCACTTCATGCACAACGTACAATAGCGGACTTAATGCCGTAGGCATTCTCTACCAGTCAACCTAGGGTGGTGCAGAGCTATAACGAGGTAGGCACAAAAGAAGTATACCGTTCCAATATTTTATGTTTTCCATCAGGTGGGCCGTGTGCTTGTCTGTCCCTAAGTGGCATAAACAAAACAAGAAGTTAGAAAAATTGTGTTCTACTATGTAATACATAATTTATTGGTGTTGGGGTTTCGTCATCTAGACCGGACATATTTCTCTACTCGAAAACGACTAAATATGTGGTCCTTGTGGAACTTACTGTACCGTGGGCATTGATATAAGGTACCTGCGGCAAATAAGGCCCACCTAATTTTAAAACCAAATAACTCAGAAATTATTGTAAAAAAATTAAAGAAGTCTAGTTCATATGAATGTTTATTTATTTGCGATTAAAATAAAAGGTTAATAGTAATACGAAAATCAGTATGGAAAGAAACATAACCATTTTTAAAAGCACTTACCGTGGGCCTTATTAAACTACCATAGTAAATTAAGTGAAAAAAAATAATAATCAACGAAACATAACGTTTATGGCACTTTTCAGCTAATATAACAAATAAAAATGTTTTCTTCACATAATCTTAAGAGATAATAACAATGGGCCTTTTTATCCCCCAGGGGGTAATAAGGCCACTTATTAAGTTATCACAAAATTTCTTATACTAAGACTAGTAAAAACATATTCTAAATCAGACTTTTGATTAGGAACTGTTGGAATTAAATTAGTTTAGAAGTTATCGTACTTCAACCACTAAGAATTTACCATTATACACACAAATATTTAGGAAAAAATAGGTACTCCTTTGGGAACTATACTTATTCATCACAGTTTTGACAGTAAAAAAAATCTTTATCATTTTTGGTTAGCCCTAGGAATTCTTCGTGGTACCATATTCTGCATTTAACACACTGTCTCATATCAGACACACGATTTTCATTGCAAGCTGGGCAGAACCAAGATTCCTCTACCGATGGATTGCTTCTTTTTCTTTTATCCCCTTTAGATCGTTTCTTTTTTCATTTTCAGTCTTCTTCTCTAATTCTTTGGGTTTTCTTTTCTTTGTCAACTTATTTTCTTTCAATGTTTCTTGTTCCTTAAACAGATCTTTGGTGACTCGTTGACCTTTATAATTGATAGCTTTTCTCCTAGGTTTATTCTTTGTCACAGCGTAGTTTGGCGTTGGCAGTAGTTCTTGAAAAGGAGACCTAAATTTATTGTATTTGAGGTTCGTCAAAGGCACGTTGGCATCAGAACCAAAATCATCGCTGTCTTCGATATTTTCTTCAGAACCATATATATTATCCATGGCCAGTGATGATTTGTTTAATTCCAGTTGTGTTATCTGCAATTCAATATTTGTTTCAGAGTCTGTCTCGGATCCTGTAAATTATTGGACGACGATACATAGGAGCTCTGTGAAGTCCTGAAGTGGATGGTTTTGGTGACTGGGTCGGAGTAACAATGATTTGTGCCTTCTTTGGTGTTGTTTCTACATCATTCAAGATCTTTTCAGATGATTGAATAGTGTCTTCATGCTCTTGGTTAGTTAAGACCGACAAATTATTTAGATCCATGGCGCTTTGAGCAGGACTTTTCTCGGGTAAATCAGGAACTTGCTCTAAATGAGATTGAGAATCATCCTCGTTTCGAAGCTGTTCTTCTGGCTGATTGACAGTATAATTATCTGGATGATCTGTGTCTGAGCCTACTAAATCGCTGGGTTCTGTTGGTGGAGGCAGCTCTGTTAAAATTGATGGAGCAAATGCCTCGTCAGGTAATATTTCAGGGTTGAAAGGGTACAAGCCCGTAGCTCGAAAACCGTTTACTATATTGTCGTGAGTCAAACACTGTGACCACACCTTTGTGAAAATTGTATTAAAACTGGTTTTCGTTATGCGTCTTTCAGGATTTTGGTACATGTATCTTAAAACCTCTTGATCCCAATAATGTTCAAACAACTTATTCACAGATTTGTCCAGAGGTTGCAGCTCGTGCATAGTATTACTCGGGAGACAATAAAGGACTATTTCATGCCGGTCTGCTTCCTCAACGATCGTGTAATCTAAGTGCGATGACGCTCCATCGAAGATCAACAAAATTTTTCCTTGAGTCTTATATTTTGCCAAATGTTTAATGAACTCCACGAATAGTTCAGTTGTTATGCTCCCTTTTGCTGACATCTTCACGAAACTCCCCGCGGGTAAATTGTCACTGAATTCAGGTTTCTGCCTCTGTCCTTTAAATATTATCATCGGTGGAATAGCGGTCCCGACAACATTGACACAGATTGCGATCGTGACATTTTGAGCATGCTCTGGCGCTATTAAATGGACTCGTCGAGCTCCTCTTTGTGCTAGAACAGTCTGTTGACTATGAACAGTCAACCGACATCCCTTTTCATCTATGTTGTAAAGTCTTTGCGGGTGTGTTATAATTTCAAGCTCGTCATATTTTTTTTTGATTTCTGAGAAGTGTTGGCTAACGATTGGTCTGTTTAGCTTTTGCGCCCTAGCCGGATTCATGAACTGTGCCTTTCTCTTTGAAATTTCTGGATGCCGTTTCCAGCAAGGCCAATGTCTGCGTTGAAGTTATGTTTTAGCTCATATTTTTCACAAAAGATGAATGCTTGTCTGCTAATAAGCTTTGGAGTAAGTGGCATCCCTATATACCCCATAATTGAACGGCGTTCTAAACATCGCATTGTATTTCCACTTTTCAAGTGGTTCCTTAGCGTACGTCTAGGTATATAATATCGCTGTGCTGCACCACGCTGCGTCAACTGCCCTCGTTGTACGGCTGCCATAGCAGAACGCAAGTTTTCTTGAGTCCACGGAGCTCGACGTGGAGGCATTTTTATTCGATCTGTGAGTAGAAACAAAAATCAAGTTGTATTATAACAAAGGTCGGTTAATATGACCTACTGTAGTGGGCCTTATTAGACGCATAACATGCTTTATAAAATCATCAATTTAGAACGATATTAAACACTTATTTTTGATTAATAGCATAGAAAATAACTAATTTGATGTCTAATGTTTAATAAAATTACGTTACTTTATAGCTTAATAACAATTAAATCAAAATACTTACATTTCTCTATCACCAAATTTTATAAATCCGAGCGGTGTAGCGCACCCTGTCACAAATCGTTCACTACTGGCAAAATGGCGGCGCGCGGCGGCCGCGCGCTACCAACACAGCGAACCTAACGGTCTTGTGTATCTGTGAGTCAAGTTCGAACCGGAATTGAAATATTTTAGCGCGAGATTTCAAGTGTGGGCTTTATTACCCTCCGGGCCTTATTTGCCGCAGGTACCTTATACACACTAGATTAGCAATAGCCGCACCAAAATCAATGCCACCACAGATCTGACCACGGTCATATCTGAGGCGACTTCAGTTTAGTCGACGTCACACAGTTCTATCACACGTCCGAACTAAACCGAGCGCGCTAAAATGGTGAAATGTGCAGTAAAATCTTGTGATTCTAAGACCTACATGCACAAAAATCAAAAGAAATTAGTTTTCACGCGTAACTATACTATTTATACGTTGATATTGACGCAAATAACGCTATAATCCAATTTTAAAATTAATAATTATGATTGCCATTCAGTGTTACCACTAAAACATCGTTTTGGTTTACCCACATTATTGGGAGAATTATAAGAGAATTTATATTGAGATCATACATAATTTAGGCTATATATACGTTGAACACAAATCAGTTTACAACAAGGTCTTATAGTAATGACCTTCACACACGTTAAATAATGTCAAAATACAATTACAAATAGCATCACGTTCTCGGGCTCCCTCGCAACAACAAAGAAGCGAGTAACGGACTGAATTTCGACAGTACAATACTTCGACATGTAGCGAACTTCGAAAACACATAGATCGACAAGTCATTGCTTCGACAGACAATAATTAGACAACACACATCTTCGAATGACCACTACTTCGACAGATTTTTTTTTATCATTCTCCTATTACTAGGTGGTTTAAAAAAAAATAACCACGAAGGCTAAAGCGGGAGCTCCGCTCCGCTTCGCTCCCGCCTTAGCCTTCTAACCTAACCGTCGGGGTGCTCTGAGTCGGGGTGTTAACCATAATGAAGTAATTTAAGACACAAAAACCAAAGAAAAAAAAAGGTTACAATTCAACGAAAGACTACTTTTCTGTTCCGTGGTCAACACTGACTCACTATCACATGTATAAACTTTTGTCTTTGTCTAATCTCAGCAGCGGCGGTGTTCATGCCACGCGTGCGAGTGAGACATTTACTTTCATCATCTTCAATAGTCTAGTATAATTTTTCGCAGTTTTATAGTTGCGCTTTTAAACTCACAAGTGGCAGCGCTTATTGTGGGTTGCTCTCTGGTTTGCCACTCTAATTGTGTACCTCCAAGGAAAGGATTTCAGAGCTTAGCTGCGGACGGACGAACATACCGAAAATAAAATACTTACATAAGGGTTCCGACTTGATTATTGAATTCAATTCAAATGAAGTTAGAAAACTGTGAAACATTGGTCATTATTTTAGATTAATTACCCTTTGTTAAGTGTGATCGTTAATCCATTATAACACACTGTTTCTAATTGTTACCACGTAACCTACTTACGTAAAGAAATGCGTAAGTACATTATGTCGTAGGTACTATACTACTGGTTACTGGCAATACAATTCAATTGGGTACCTTGCCTAGTCGTATTGTATACAATGTCTAACGATATTAGTTACCTACTTAAGCAGATTGTTATGTGTAGGATCTAACAGAGACGACGATGATGTATAGGACCTTACAGAATTTATATAGCACACGTCATCCAAGTCCTTCAAGCTAAGTTTTTAACAGTACCACATAAGTTGTAAGAGGTATACAGGTACCTACTTAACAAAATCACTAAGAAAAAAATAGTAATAGTTTAGTAAGGCACGGAAAATAAAGGAAGCTTCTTACCTATAGCAAATAGGCACCTAATTCAGTGTGTGTGCAACAGATTCGAAGTACCTACGAGTTACGACTAACAAAACACCTATGTGAGTGCCGAATGACTGATAATAATTGTGATTTATTGATAGCATTACCACAAATGGTACAGGGTGAGTTAAAATGTTATTCATTTTACCCGACTGCGCCAGCAAGGGTAATGTTGTTCGCGCGTATGTGTATATGTATGTAGTTTACTTTGTTCTCCTAACGGTTGGATGGATTTCGATGAGTGGGGTCTCAAATGAAAGATTATCATCTCTCGAGTGTCATAGGGTACATAAAATGTCAATAAAACGTATGATTTTATTTTAGGTGCTCTCATGTGTGTGGCCGGAAACAAATTTATACTCAAACTTATCGTGTAGGAGTAGGGTATCAAAGTGAAGGGAATCTGCAATTTAAAAGATCGTAACAAGTTTGATAGCAGGCGGTAGCCTTTAATTTTTGGTTTATGATGGGCAAATGGGTACCGCCCGCGTCAAACTTGTCCGATGTTTTAAACAGCAGTCGGGATTTTTTTTTATATAAATGAAAATTAATTATTCTCCCTAACTCCTCTAGTTAAGCTAAATTGTTTGAGGTACGTTAGGAGTGGGATCACGTCATTCGTCTTTAACTGTAACTGTGAGGTATCAAACTCGAGACCTCTCGATCGCAAGGTCGCCTTCTTAACCACTAAGCTTCGGTAGCTTAGTGGTTAAGAAGTCGGCCAGTAGATGTTATGTTGAATGATTTTAAACTTAAGGAAAATTTATAGTGAGAAATTCAAATAAACACTATTTACTATTCCAAATTACTCAATAAGGTACAAAATGAGAGAAAAAAAAAGAATATTAAAAATTTTCACTAAAAAATGTAGATTTTCTCAATGTCATAAATATATGATATGAGTTCTTTATGTGAACGTATGTTGTGTCATATACATACGACATTGGGTATTTAATATTATTTTATGACAGTATTATAATTAAATGCTACTAAAATGTAAAGGAAATGATATCAGCAATATATGAAGAAAATAATACTAGTAATAAATAACAAATACTACTTCTGATATTATCAATAACAATGCTTACTTAATAATTTATTAAGTGGGAACTTAACAATTTATTAATCATCTCGGAGTCCGGGGTCCGGGGCTTTTCCAGTCTAACTTCGACAGTCTAATTTCGATATTTTCCTTGAAGTGACTGCTACATGACCTCCACAACTAATTAGCGGTATTGAAATATTGCAGTTAGACCAATTATCGAACTTTTCTAGAGCTCTAACTAATCGTAACGACCACCATACATGTTCGTATGACATCCGCTACTGGACTGACTTAACGTGTTCTAAAAGGCACAGGAATGCCCAGACTGAATCAAGTAGGCGTTTTCGAGCCACGTTTAGTGCTATATAATTGTTATATAATAAAATGCAGCTTTATTATAAAACATCTCAATGTCTTACAGATATTACACTGTTTACAGCAATCATTGAGAACGCAAGTAATACCTGTGTAATATTAAGATTTACCCTATATATATGAGAAGGTACCAAAAACAAAAACTCTTATCAAAATTGACAATGTTTTATCAAAGAACACAAAACTATAACCACGTATTTCTGACCACGACGTCATTGCTCACATCATTTCAAAAAATAAAGTATTAAATGTCATATTGTCAGCCAATTACAGCTTAAAACAACGGTTGGTAAGCTAGTCTATCGAACAAAACTAAGAGTTGTAACTAAATTCAATAGATGGCGATGCTATATTTTTTTGCGTTCGAAGTATTATATATATGACGCTAGGCCTCAGGAGGTTAAGTGTGTTTATATACAAAAGTCTTGTAGTTGCAGTACATATTTTAGAGTAGGTAGGTATTCCTTTAACTTATAAAGATATCGTAATTTTTATATTTGGTATGAGGTACAATCTCGATTTGTCGAACACAGTGGTTAAATTTCGTAAAATCCGGAGAGTAGACCCTGCACTTCTAGTTGAAGGCCTCGGATGTAACCTAAAGCAAAGATAATGATGAGAGAATTTTAGTCCAAAATCGAACCATTCATATTTTAATCATCCTTGAAGGCGATACGGAGTAACAATTTACAAGCGCTAATAATATGCAAATTTTATTTCAGAGTTTAAATGAGATAAGTGTATTATTAAAGTGAGTATTTGGGCAGAGTTCCTGAAAGATGGTGTGGTATATGATCCTTTTGGTGTGCAGTGTATTGGCTCAAGACAGTGGATTATACGAACTCAATATCATACATTATAATGACTTCCATGCCCAGTAAGTACATACTTTTATTTTATTTAACAGTAATCTATCCTCTATCCTACTCCTAACACTCCTATTATTATTGTAATGTAAATGTTTGTAAAGGTCCGCCCTACAGAATACCGCGGCCTATAACCTCGAGTTGTGTTCTGGCGGTGAATAAGGGCAGCCAGAGCTCACTGGAGAGTTTTTGTGCTGTCAGTAGGAAGACCTCTGCTTTGTCTTCTATACTGACGGCACAGAAACTCTCTGTGTTTACAGGGTCAGCAGCGCGAATGTGACGCCCCTGGTGTTGCACACGTCCATAATCAACGGTAACCACTTTCCATCAAGTGGCCCGTGTGCTTGTCTGCCACCTCAATTGTATATAAAAAAGGGCTGAACGGGTGAACGGAGCTGACGCATGAGAGCGATCTCTGGGTTTGACAGTACCACAGAATAGATAATAGACAGTACATGCTTTGCGTCTGCTTATCAGCCACCTAAGAGGTATAAAATTATAGATATTAAGATGTTTATTATTTGACCGAAGGCCACAGTCGCACAGAATAGAAAAACCTTTTTCTGTTGTGGGCAAAGCTATTCGTCAATCAGCAGACGCAGATGACTTAGCCCCTAAAGATTTAGATGGGCCAAAACATCCATAGGTTAAGTACTGATAAAAATTGAAATAAATTAATGATAAGTATCTGTTTTTGACATTGTTGGACAATATTATTATAGACTTGTACCTAATCCTCCTTAATACCACAGAGAAAATATATTGACTGCAATATACTTAGTCCTAATGCTTACTAAGCTCGGCAGATAAGATTATTTTATTAAATACGCTAAATAAGTACCTGTCGGTATTTATGGGGGCAAGTTTTATTAAAAACTAGCTGTTGCCCGCGGCTCCGCCCGCGTGTATGTCGGTTATCGCTTAGTGTTGAGCCGACGCTATTGAGCATTAAATTCACCTCTCTAGTCAACTTTTGACTCGCTCATGTACTCGCCTCTGTTCTCAACTTTCTACACGCCTTTATATTCGACTCATTACTCGACTTCCTACTCGCCTTTCTACTCTCCTCCCTACTCACCTCTGTGCTCGCCTCTCTACTCTCCTCCCTACTCACCTCTCTGCTCGCCTCTCTACTCGCATCGCTACTATACCAGACTCGTTACTGGCTTCTCTACTCCCCTCTCTACTCGAATCTGTACTCTCCTCTATACTCGCTACTCCATTGGCCTGTCTACTCGTATCTCCATTCGCCCATCCACTCGATTCTCTTTTCGCCTCTTTACTTGACTCTATTTACTCGCTTTTCTACTCGACTCACCATTCGCCTATCTACTCACTTCTCTACTCGAATCTCTACTCAACTCTTTATTCGATTTCTACTCGCCTTTACATTCGTCTCTCCACTTGCCTCTCTAATCGTCTCTCTACTAGACTCTCTACTGAGCTCTATTTGATTCTATACCCGCCCCTCCACTAGCTTCTGTAGTTGCATATCTACTCGCCCCTGTAGTCGACTCTACTCGACTTTCTATTTGACCTCTACACGCCTATCCACTCGCCCCTATAACGATCTCTACTCGACTTTCTACTGAACTCTATTTGATTCGATGCTCGCCTCTCCACTGAAATTCTGTAGTCGCATATCTACTCGCCCGTGTATTCGACTCTACTCGACTTTCTATTTGACCTCTACATGCCTATCCACTCGCCCTATAACGATCTCTACTCGCCTCTATATTTGGCTCTTTACTCGACTTTTTCCGTTCCCAGGCTCTAATCCACCTCTGCACTGAACTTTATCAGGATACCTTTAAATAAAATTCTAACTATTTATCCTTTATTTACCCCCTTTTTTACGCGATTGCAAAATGACAATCTCAACCTACACCTCCCCCCATTAACTCTTTTTTTCGCTATAAAAGGGAACATATTTCCGTCCCCAAGCTCTAATCTATCTCTGTACCAAATTTCATCAGGAATCTTGAAAAATGACAAACTTTCATAGTAACTTTCATCTTCTAGCCCTATTACCCCCCTCCCCCCCTCTCCACTTCTACCCCATTTTTCGCTGTGACAGGTAACATATGTCCGTTCCCAAGCTCTAATCCCCATCAGTACCAAATTTCATCAAGGTCGGTTCAGTGGTTTAGGCGTGAAAGCGTAACATACAGACAGACAGACTGACAGTTACTTTAGCATTTATAATGTTAGTATAGATAATAACTTATATAACTGTATTATATCGCAGCCACCTATGAATCTGGCTAAATCAGCCAACTACCTAATTGATCGTCTACTAGGCCGTTCTTTCTATGTCGACACTCCATCTTTCTAATTTAAAAAAATAAATGTTTCTTCGAAGTTTTCAAGCAATAGGGTATTAGACAAATTTTGGAAAACCATTTTAAATTATTCCTTAGGTATGCACACTACATCGAAGTTTCAAAAAAAAACCAACGAATTTAAAAAAAAAATCGATGTTAAAGTTTACATTGCTGTCACCTTGTATGGAGCCGAGTACGTGACGTCACACATTTTGTATAACCTTAAAGCAGTGAAGTCAAAGTAAATAATAAAGTTTTTCTTCAAACTTTGTGAATAAAATGGTGTATAAATGGTGTGTAATTGCACAATGTACAAATACGTCTATAAATAATCCACAAAAACTGTTTGTTTCTGTTCTGTTCTGTTCTGTCACAAAGCCGTGTTTACTTGCGTGTGACGTCAGCAGTGCTGTGATCGATCACAGAGCGTTTTCGTCACAGATAAAAATTCGAAAAAATATTAGATATTTTTAAGCGAAATTCTCAAAAAATATGCTGATTTTAGTTTAATTTATAGTTTTAAATGTCTTTTTACGCTATTATCTGATAGGATGACCATTATTTGTAGTATTTTTTTAATGTTGTCAAATTCCCCATTAAATGATAACCGACATCCACTCGAGCAGAGCCGCGGGCAAAAGCTAGTACGCTATGTTTTTGAAGTAATTTAGGGTCAACACCAACCCATCCCATGGATGTGTGATTGGGACTCCGTGGTTCCTACACTCGAAGAGGACCAGCTTGAAAGAGATGGCCCTGGGTCGGCAGGGGTGCGAGAACGGAGATCTACTTTCTCGATAACGGTCTCACCTCCGGCAACCTACGACCCACAGACGGCGTGCGTTTTCGTCGGCTCGAGTCGTCCGACACATTGATATACTGACATAACCACCACCATATCTGGAGGCACGGCAGTGCCCCCGCCAAGACGAGCCAAGCGAAGGACAAGGGCACTACCTACTTTTCTCGAAACGCTTCGTCGTTTTTTTGAACTGTCATAACTTTGCTTTGGATGATTCTAAATAGTAAAAAATTTCAAGATAGGCTGTCAGTACAATCATTAAACATACAAAGTTTGAATGTTGTAGCTTTTATACTTTAGATTTTATTAATGTCTCAAAACCCCCGATTTCGTCACTGACTCACTAATCATCAAAATTGTTACGGTACTTCCTGATGTCCTAGTAAGTTTGGCTCTACATGAGATCTGACTACTTTTGCATATATTTTGAGTAAGGTGTAGTGTAGAGCTTGTAGGTTTAGACCGTGCAGTCTTTAGATCCTGGCTCTGTACGAGATCTGATAACTTTTTCACAGGATAAGCTACGTAGACTCGTCTTGGCAACCAATTTTACATGAAAATGTTTTTGGTGGGATGGTATATGCTAGTATACTGTTCATATAGTACCTACATACACAGTTGGTCAGAGGAATACTCCGCCTCTACAGAGGGACCGATTTCAGTTTCAAGTCCCATCCCGAATGTTATCTTTTTCCGATTTAAATTATGATAAACATTGACAGTCGTCTTCACTGTACATTTTCAAATAAGTATTTTATCTTTTGCGCGTGAACCTTGAACGATAACTTTAACAAAATTATCTTCCTTATTGGCTATGTAACCTAATGGTTATCATATATACTAAAAACATTGAACAATATCGCTTAGCTAAATAATAACTTATTGACACTTGTGACCTGACTGAAGACCTTAGAATGATGACATTCTCTGAGTCTTTACCCAACTCAGCTGGAATCAGCTTTCTAGTCTAACTAAGATGCGGCTGAACTCGATATTTTCCGTGAAGCGACTGCCATATGACCTCCACAATCAATTGCCGGCTGTCATCTGATCTCAACTTGAGTATGTAACAGTTGATTACTTGTATGTAAGCATACGATTTTTGGAAATTTCCACCCCGTCTTGGTAAAATGACAGGCTAAGGGGTTTGTGTAAAATTTAAGGATATCCATAGCATTCGGGTGCGAATATACTTAGTCGTAGTAAAGATTATTTTATTTTCTTTTACCACAGCTTTGACGAAGTAAGTCCAACTGGCACGGTATGCAGCCCCACCATCGATCATTGCGTGGGTGGGTTCGCAAGGTTGTACACAGCGATCATGGAGGCATTTGAGGCCGAGCCTGCATCGCTGCTACTCAATGGAGGCGACAGCTTCCAAGGCACAATGTGGTACAACTTCCTGCGTTGGAACGTCACCCAGCACTTCATGAATTTTTTGCCTCATGACGCTCACGTTAGTATCGATATAAAATTAATCCCGTGTGGTGGGGATGGAAGTCTGAGATAGTTCTTAACTTAGCAGTTCTGCATAATATTTCACTCTTGAATGGACTCTTGTATGTGACCCCACCCGGGAGGATCGAAGTCTCAACAAAATTCTATATTTGCCCATCATTCCTTTACAAATTATTTATTAAGTATATCAGGACCGTTAGGTGCTTGATGTCTTGTCTTGTTGCACCCGTGCTTGCATGCAATGAGGGAGACAAAACAAACCTCGTTTTGAAATTTTTTATTCATGTTAGTCGCATTTGGTTCAATTCCCATGATACAAATAATACCTAACTAATTAAACTAATTTCACGCAGGTGTTAGGAAACCACGAGTTTGATCACGGTATCGAAGGCTTGGTGCCATACCTGGAGCGTCTAAAGTCGCCCATGCTTGGCGCTAATGTGAACACCACTGGCGAGCCTTCTATGACGCCCTATATTAAAAACCACATCATCGTCGAACGAAATGGCAGAAGAATCGGCATCATCGGTGTGCTACTACAGGAGGTAACAAGAATCCAATTCTCTTTATGGATATGGAGTGCCTACTAATATTCTTAACTAGTAAGTAGATGATTAGGTACGTACCTTCTTTTGAACTGCTTGGGATTGAGACATCAGGGTCCATGCCTCGGAGCAAGTTAAGCCGTCGGTTTTTGTTGCCATACGAACATTTGTAGTATTCATTACCTAAAAGTACTAACTTAATTGAGAAACTCCTTTTTAGAAATCTGTTAAAAAGTCCGGAGATGGCTCTTGGTCAGGCGAGGTGCGAGAGATATGCCAGTGGCAATCTCATCTCCGGTAACTGATGACCCAAGACGGCGTGCGATTTTAGTCGGTTCGAGTCTGCACTAATAAGTCGATACTACGGATCCACATCTCAGGATAGGGTTTAATTAATAAGAATCCTTTTATCATACATCTAATATAACAAATTAATGCTTTTATTCCTTTCCTTTTCCTAGTTCATCTAGTACATATTACGAATAACAATCGATACTTACCTACCTACATACTCACGACAATGAATTATTATATTAGGTATATTCAATCTTCTTATATTCATTATTATGTGTAATCCTCTTATACCTATATCAATTATATCATATTCATATCTAATATTATATTTACTCAACGTGAAAATAAAAAACAAAAGCCGGTAACTGCAGAATGTATCTATTCCTTTTCTGGCTGCAAAAACAAACCACAGATGCAATAATTAAATTAAAGAGTATTTATGTTGAACGTATACCTGGAGTAGAATATTTAACAAATAGACATGTTGAGGCGTACTCGATACAAGCTAACATAAGGTGTCGACTGTCGAGCGTGTAATGACATTTGTAAAACGATTTGTTTGAATCGAAGATTATACCTAGTATAGCGCGTGAGACGCCTCGTTCAGGTCCGAGTCCTGAGGCGGGGGGCTCTCCCCGTCCCGCTACAGCACCCCGCCGCTCGAGCCGCGTCCGCAAGGGCCCAAGTAAATACGCGGAGTAAGGCGCCCGCGCGCCAACAGTCAGTCGGCCCCGCACCCAGCGCGTGCGTAGCCGTCGCGCGCGCGACTCGAACCGCGGTCTCGACGTATATATAGTGTTATAAGTTTATAACCAATCCATGTTCATAAGGTTACTGTAATAACTTGTGTTTCTTCGATTAAAGTTCTAAGTTGAACTCACTACTTTCATTAATACCTACTGCGGGACCATCAGTCCTATTAAGCTAAAACTGGCGATCCAACGTTGGGCAATACCCGTAGGTATTTAGAGTTTCGCGTGTGATAAACCTGTGCGGACACGTAACCGTGAAGTAAACCGTTGTTAATACGTCTTTATCACTGAGAAGTCAGTCCTGTGCAAGTGTGCGTCTTTTCGGACTTGTCTTTCCTATCCAGTGTGGCGTCATTCGGTGTGACGGTTAAACTCTAAAATAACGAAGTACGAATTAATTTTCAACAATATAGCGTTCAGTAGGTAACTAAATAATAAGTGACTCAAATTCAAGTGTGTATAGTGTTTTCGCTAAGTTATAAACTCTGATATAAACTATGTACCTAATCTGTTTATGAAACTTCAGTGTACATAAATGTGCGTTGAAACGATCAATCAATAACTGTGAACAGACAGAATCCATTATTGTGTTATGAACAGTATTACTATTACGTTAGTCCATCCGTTTCGTACCTATTTATCATAATAGTAGGTACATATGTTTTGCCGCCTCTCGTAAGTTCCAAGAAGAGGCCCGCGCTAAGCACTAGGTACCTACTCACGCGTCATCGTATGATCGTATCGCATCGTTCGAAATGAGTGTAAAACGGTAAAAGTGCGCGGTGAGACTTTCGTATGAGAATATTGGAAATCGGACAAAGGTGTTGTGATGTGCTTTGTGTATATAAACTTTATTGGCTTTTTAATAATAAATAAACGTTTTGAATGCACGATTTTGTGTTCTGCACTGCTAAATTATTAACTTTGCTGTCATGGTCGCATGTTTCATAAATATACAATAATAATAATATTTTGCATGGACAATTTTATTACGGTGTTAAGTACCTACTAACTTTTTAAAATAAACTGTTGGGGTTTATACTAACGCCAAAATTCTATTTAAGTGTTACTAACATTGGTGATGGTTTTGTAAATAAAGACTTACTGATGTGTGTTAAATAAGTGAACTTTTATCGTATATAGCTTAGTAATGTCTCGCGTATAAGATTTTTTAGCCTGGACAGCTTGGTGCATTTTGTAAATAATGGTGCTAACGCGATCGCGTACGAACAGCATGAGCCAAGCTACTGCTTCCGCTTCCGACTCGCTGTCGGGAGTGGCTCCGCCACCACCACCTCCTGAGCTGGACTCGGAGGGTCTTCAGATGCCTGCCTTCGGGTTGCCCGCGGCCGTTTCTGCCGTGCCGGTTATCGGTGCGCCGCCGTGCGTTGCGCCCGCGGCGCCGCCTGCTCCTGCGGGGTCTGTGACCCTAACCAACGAGCAGTTTCAGCTACTGATGAGTAGGTTGCTGCGTGATCCTGTAAGTACACCATCTATTTCTGGCCATTTTGCCAAATGCACCGCACGTTTTGATGGAGAAAAATCCAGTGATGTAAGAGCATTCATCGACGCTATCAGGACGTACAAACAGTGCGTCTGTATGGATGATAACATTGCTCTTAAAGGTCTACCTATCCTGTTAACCGGCCTAGCTGCAACATGGTGGCAAGGAGTTAAAGCCACTGTGAATTCGTGGACAGAAGCATTAGAGTTGCTGAAGCAAACTTTTGGACCTCGATTACCGCCACATAAATTATACAGGCAAATATTTAATAAAGAACAAGGTGCAAACGAATCGACGGATGTATTTATCTGTAACATACGGGCTCTGTTTGCCCAGCTGCCGCCGAATTCGTTGTCAGAAGTAGTCCAGTTGGACATGGTGTATGGACTGCTCCATAGACGCATCAGGGAGAAGGTTGCTCGCACCGCGTTTGGCACCTTTGGCGAGTTGTTGACTCTGGCTCGTCGTATAGAGGATCTCTACGACGAGAGTCGACCGGCGGTTCAAAGTAGGCCGTCAACATCGTCTACCCCGACTGCACCAACTGTCCCATCGACTTCTGTTTTGCCTCCTGCTGCTGCCACAGAGAATAAACGTCGAGATTACTGTTACTACTGCCGACAGCATGGCCACAACAAGGATAGCTGCCGGCGGCTCGCCGCCAAGCATTCGGATTCCAATCAGCAACCTAGGCCTGGGCCTTCAACGTCAACGCCGCCCTCTATAACATGTTTTGGCTGCGGCACCCCTGGTGTAGTGCGGTCAAAGTGCCCAAAGTGCGGTGTAGTGCCTAAAGTAGTTAAAGCCGAATCGGCAATTCAATCACTCAGTGCAAACAGTGTTTTAGATTCGAGGTTACGTCCCGTTATAGAAATCGAAATATTTGGTGAATCGGGAAATATTTTAATAGATACAGGTGCTAAGCACTCTATAGGTAGTATTAAGTTAAGAGAATTTTTTACTAAAAATTGTCAATGTTTTGATAAAATTTATGCTGAATTAAAGTTTGCCGACGGGCGTGTTGTTGCTCAAGAGGTAGAAGTTGCCAATGTGAACGTAACGGTACGGGGAGTAGTACTGCCGGTGAAATTTGTTATGTTGCCCGAGGCAACAGAGAGTCTGCTCGGTATGAATTTCATCGAGGATGTTGGTATGGTACTTGACTTTGAGCTGGGAACTTATTATGTCAGAGATAATTGTAGTCCTATGCCGATGCTCCTTGAGACTGTGAGTACATCCTCACCGTTTCAACTTTCAAGCTCTTCTGTGGTTCTTCGCGAGGACGAGGGCGCCTATCTGGATCCGGATATCCGGGGTAGGTTGTCTGAACTTCTGCATGTCAACGAAGACATCTTTTTGCCAGGGGGAGGACCGACGAGTTTTGCTGTTCATCGTATCGATACGGGTGATGCACGTCCTATTTCAGTACCGCCTTATAGAGTAACGCCTGCTAAAAAGGAAATCATTCGTAAGGAAATAGATAAGATGCTGGAGGGTGAGATTATAGAGGAAGCCGAGTCCGAGTGGGCTTCACCAGTCGTTCTCGTCCCGAAGAAAAGCGGCGAGGTTAGATTCTGCGTCGACTACCGTAAACTAAACAGTGTCACTCGGGCAGATCAGTATCCTCTACCAGTCATCGACGAGCTTCTCCAGACTACGAAGCCAAACAGTGTAATGTCAACCATCGATTTAAAAGCTGGTTATTGGCAGATCGAAGTAGCACCTGAGGACCGTCGCAAAACAGCGTTCACCACACCGTATGGAACATTCCAGTTCCGGAGAATGCCGTTTGGACTTCGTGGGGGGCCCTCTACGTTTCAGCGTCTTATAGATAGGTTCAGATCGGGGCTAAAGGACATTTGTGTGCTGGCTTACTTGGATGATCTTCTGATCATATCAGACGATCCAAATTCTCATCTACAGGATCTCCAGCAAGTATTTGATCGTCTCCGACTGTTCAACCTTACAGCGAACCGAGACAAATGTGTGTTTGCTCGGGAAAAAGTGACTTACTTAGGCCATGTCATATCGTCAGGTGGCATAGAGCCAGACCCCATGAAGGTCGAAGCAGTATTGCAGATGGAGCCACCGTCGACCCTGAAACAGTTGCAAACGTTTTTGCAAACATGTTCCTGGTTCAGGAAGTTCATTCCGAACTTTTCAGAGGTAGCTCATCCTCTCACTAACCTCACTAAAAAGATGGCACGCTGGGAATGGGGGGAGAGTCAGCAACGTGCTTTTGAAGAATTAAAACGTCGTCTCGCAACTAGTCCCATACTTCGTCAGCCAAACTTCGAGCAACCCTTTGTTCTTCGAACTGATGCCAGTGGATACGCCTTAGGCGCAGTGCTCTTGCAGGGTTCCACACCTCAGGAGGAGAGACCCATTGAGTATGCCAGTAGACTCCTGACGCAAGCAGAACGTAATTATCACACCACCGAGCGTGAGGCTTTGGCGGTGGTCTGGGCTCTAGACAAGTTTAGGGGTTACGTCGAAGGGGCTCAAATTCGGGTGGCCACCGACCACCAGCCCTTAAAATGGCTTTTGTCTTTAAAGTCACCTAGCGGTCGTTTAGCCAGCCAGATTGGATTTTCATAGCCCATCTGGGCTATGAAAATCCAATCTTATAACTTGGATATTCAATACACGCCAGGTAAAGCAAATGTTATCGCAGATACTTTGAGCCGTCCCGTTGTGAAGGATGTCAGGGTTACGGACGAAGCCGTTCCTTGCGGGATTTGCCCGGTCGTCGTCGACTTACCTCACCGAGGTCCAGAGGACATTCGTACCGCTCAGTTGGATGACCCAGAAGTAAATCAAATTATCCACGATTTCGAAGATAATAATAACCCTGATGCTGCTGTTCGTTGGTCGGATAGAGGCTATTATCTTTCCCAAGGCGTTCTGTATCGTTCCGACCCAGACACGGAGTCCGAAGAACCGCAGTTGGTGGTACCAGAATCTTTGCGCACAGAGCTTATGAAGGAATTGCATGATGCGCCGACTGCTGGCCACCTCGGGTTAGAGCGAACACTAAGGAAAATTAAGGAAAGGTATTATTTTAAGAACATGAGGGCCTTTGTTGCCAAATACTTAAAATCATGTGAGCAGTGCCAAAAATACAAAGCGACAAATTTAAAACCTGCGGGTCTTCTCCAGACGCCAGTACCGCAGCAGCGTTTTGAGGTCCTTGCAATGGATCTTTTTGACCACTTCCGGCAGGCGCAGACGGGGAGAAGTGGGTTTTTCTCGTCGAAGATACGGCCAGCCGATGGGTAGAAGTGTTTGCTTTAAAAGATGCTACTGCTGAGACCTGCGCTAAAGTTCTAATCGAAGAGGTTTTCATGCGATATGGGTTACCTCGTCGGGTGATATCCGATAATGGCACCCAATTCGTGTCCGCAGTCATGCAGAAAGCTATGTTCGTCCTGGGTATTACGCAATCTTTGATCCCGGTCTACCATCCGGAAGCCAATCCTGCGGAGAGAAAAAACCGCGAGCTGAAGCAGCTACTCGGCATTCTTGTGGAAACAGAGCATCGTCGTTGGCCAACTGTTCTGCCTATGGTCCGTTTCGCACTTAACAGCGCACCTAATCAAGGAACAGGGCACACGGCAGCGTACCTAACCTTTGCGCGTGAGATGAGATCTCCACTGATGATCCACACAGACCTTCGTGCTATAATATCCCAGGAAAACTTTGTCCCACAAATCACGCCGTACCTCAAAGAGTTTTCACGTGCCCTAGTCGACGTGAAACGGCGTGTAGAACATCAACAAGACATCCGAAAGAAGACTGGAGACAAACGCCGTCGTCCCGCATCCCCTTTCAGGGTGGGCGACCCCGTTCTCGTGGAAACACATTTCTCTAGTAATTCGGCCAAGGGCTTTACTAATAAATTTGCCCCTCGTAGGGAAGGACCTTACCAAGTCGCCGAAGTCGTCAGTCCGACTTCTTACATAATTACTGACTCAGAAGGGATGATCAAAGGCAAGTACCATGCCAATGCGTTGACTAAGTATGAGGGATCTTCCCCGGTTGTTACACATCGGCGTCGTCGTGGTAGGCCTGCCAAGCCTCAAGCGGGACGTTCTTGTGGCTTGGAGGGGGAGAATATAGCGCGTGAGACGCCTCGTTCAGGTCCGAGTCCTGAGGCGGGGGGCTCTCCCCGTCCCGCTACAGCACCCCGCCGCTCGAGCCGCGTCCGCAAGGGCCCAAGTAAATACGCGGAGTAAGGCGCCCGCGCGCCAACAGTCAGTCGGCCCCGCACCCAGCGCGTGCGTAGCCGTCGCGCGCGCGACTCGAACCGCGGTCTCGACGTATATATAGTGTTATAAGTTTATAACCAATCCATGTTCATAAGGTTACTGTAATAACTTGTGTTTCTTCGATTAAAGTTCTAAGTTGAACTCACTACTTTCATTAATACCTACTGCGGGACCATCAGTCCTATTAAGCTAAACTAGTAATATTTTGCTATTAAACATAAATTTTCATCATTTATTTTAAGTTCACCGCGTCCATTGGTAAAGTTGTGGTGGAGAACGAGCTGGAAGCTATCAACCGCGAGGCCGCGATCTTAACCGACGTAGGTGTGGACATCATTGTGGTTCTCTCACACGTTGGATATTCCAGTGACTTGTGAGTTTCAACATGATTTTTATTTTCTATAGTTTTAATTCCCGGCGTATATTTTGACGCCAAATTGCGAAGGAAACGAGGCTCTGGTGGATTTGACCTTCTCAACCGCAGTAGCACCTCATGCTATCTTCAAAACGCACCCAAAAACGCGTACCTACTGTGCATTTTGTAACGTTACAGGCAAAAACATAGGTATACCGTGTTGATTCCCGGTGGAGTAGAACAAGCCCACCTTTTCTTGTGGGTGTCATAAAAGGTGAATAAGGGATAGTGGCTATACTCCATCCGACAATAAACATACAGCCAATGACTAAGTGCCTGCTTGGCGGCAGTTACAAACTCACGCTTTTATCCCCGAAGGGGTAGGCAGAGGTGCTAGCACCCACATTTCGCCAGTTTATGTTTAGGTCCCAATGTAATAGATGGCGAGACTATTGCCATTAACCGGGCAATTATAAACCTGCGATAAATACACACATAACTTCGAAAAGCATCGAAAAGTCATTGGTGTGTGCCATGGAAAACCTGGGATCGAGCCCGAGACCTCGTCTCAGCAGTCCATTACCCATACCACTAGGCCCTTTATTCCCAGATAGACCGAAAATCATAATGGCGAAATGTGGGTGTCATACACGTCTAACTACCCCTTCGAGGATTTACAAGCGTGAGTATATATATATGGGTGAATTTCTCAAGCGCAAAATTTACGCGGCGCGGCTAAAAATTATACTTACCTGGGTGATTTTATAGTCGTTTCGGAAAAAAAAAGAATTTAGGCACAGTTTCGAGAGTAAAATCGTGTGGGAATAATAATTCGCCGAAAAATAGTAGATCATGGTACATGTGTAAAGTTGGTGACTACCGCTGAGGCGCCAAGAGAGCCGAGGACGGTAATAATCAACAATACACACGTGTATCATACGACGTTTTTCAATACACTTGTGAATGAAATAATACTATAATAGATATTTACTCTTACAGTTTTCAGGTAGTAAACATTACATAACGTTAATAACTTCACATTAATCACATCTTTTTACCCATTATGCATCTAAATATGGAATGGCGACCGTGTACGGGCAGACGTAGTGTAGGATGCCCAACGGCCAGATGGAAGGACGACCTCATCAAGGTCACCGGGAAGCGCTGGATGCGGGCTGCTTTAGCTCTGACGTTCTGGAAGTCTATAGGAGCGGCCTATGTTCAGCAGTGGACTATATGTGGCTGATATGATGATGCTGATGATGATAATGAAATATGGATTTAAAGCTAAGCATACAAAAAGATTACCTAAATATCTAGAAACAAAAAAGACACCAAATTTAGGTAAAAATTCATAGATGTTGAAATTCACCCATTTTACTAACGTAGCTTACGTTCTGCAAGTATCTATGGTTTTCGAGATCCAAGGTGTACAAAGCTTTACTGGAATGTATTGTGTTCTTACAGGGCCCTCGCCGCTCGCGTTTCTCCAACAGTGGACATAATCGTGGGTGCGCACTCCCACACTTTACTCTATAATGGAGACACGCCTACTGGCGACTCACCAGTAGGGGAGTACCCTACAGTTGTCGAGCAACCTAATGGACACCGGGTAAGGATTTATCCAAAAATAACCAACTACTTAGGTACTTAAATCTATGTATATTTTTAAATTAAACCAACCCACCTCCAGGCTTCAGCAGGTACCTATTCCATTTTTTTGTAGAGAGAGAGAGAGAGAGAGAGAGAGAGAGCGTACAGAGCGGTTGCTTCGATTTTATAGAGCGCTCTCTACAAAATAGAACCAAGCCGATTTCAACCGAATTATTCTACAAGACGACGACGTGCAAATTCAATTCTGGGTAGTGTGTCTTCATGTATATTACTGGTCTTTTTCTTCTCCTTCATCATCCTAGCATTAATTCCAGTCGCATTAGAATCTTTAAACTTAGTCTGGCTTCCACTCTACCAGTCTAACTGTTTACTTGACTGGGCTTCAATATTTTCTGTGAAGCGATTGCCACCTGAACTCCACAATTCAAAGGCGATAGTTGTTGAACTTTTTTAGGGCTCCAACTATTCGTAACGACTGCCATAGACGTTCGTATTGCAACAGACGGCTTAACGTGCTCTCCGAGGCGACCAATGCAAATACCCATATTCTTCCATACAAATATTTGCATTAAGCGGGACCGAACCTGCGCCTCCTGCGTAGCGGCCGCGCCACAGAGGCTGTCAATACGGGTCTCTTTTATAACCTCTAATATTGTATACCTTTGTCTGTTACAAGATCCCTGTAGTACAAGCATCGTGCTACACGCGTTACCTGGGCAACATCAAGTTATTCATCAACGACCAGGGTATTGTCGAAAAGTGGGAAGGGATACCTGTCTACCTGGGCACTTCCATTGTACCAGGTAAGTCTGTCAAAGCTTAGGTACAGTAAGGCTTAACCTTATCTGCTTCTTTTTTCCGAGTGTTTCCTAATGGTATTCAAACTTTTCACTTTGGAGCCAGGCATCAAATTTCTCCTTTCGATCATTTGGTTTAGATAGACTTTTATGGAAGCAACTGCTGTCTGACCTCCCAATCTCGAGAGGGCAGTTAACGGCAGAGCCTCTAATGTGGGCAAAAAACATTTGGAGAGGCCCCTTTTTTAAAATCCCCACGTACAAACCTCATCATGTAACACTATGTGTCGGTAGGCGGACGGTGGGTCCTTTCGGACGAGGACCAGTTGCCCCGTATTACATAATTGCGGACACTGGCCCCACTACAAACATGCGCTGGGAAACTCGCCCAGTCCGCCCATAGTGGCCGCCGCTTCTGCACAGAAGCTTCATATTTTACTTTGAAATAATACTTACTAAGGTGTATGCTTTTTATTCGCAGATCCTAAAATGCTGATGGAACTTGAGCCATGGCGTGCGGAGGTAGGCGCGAAGGGTAAAGAGGTGCTCGGCACGTCAAAGGTCACGCTCAGCAGATCATCATGCACTCGCGGCGAGTGCAACCTTGGGAGCTGGGTCTGCGACGGCTTTTTAGAAGAGGTCACTGTTTATTCACTATAATTTTAACCAATTCAAATCAATCTAGAAAAGGACGTACCTACCTACCCTTAAACTTCGATAGCATGGGAAATAGTACTGCCAAATTTACTAAAAATTTAGAAAACTAAGGCCCGTATACCGGGACAATTTGAACTGTCAATTAGAATAGAATCCTGTCTTCAGATCTAGTAAGTTATAATTCGAGATTCAGGACTGAGTATCGTTGTGAAATACTGGCCTAAAATCAATTTTATTATATGGATGCCGCTCACGTTACGGTTAGTCAATCTGAATAAGGGGACAGATGCTGTAAATGCTTATAAACTGGTGTTTTAACAGAAAGTTCTTCTTTTGTTATAGCTCATGTTGACGCGGCCAAGCACAGGTTGGAATGACGTCGACGTTTGCCTAGTGAACGCTGGCGGACTCAGGGTGCAGATCGACTCTGGAAGTTAGTGCCTTTGTTAATATGAACCACCATCAATCAGTCAATTAGCCCACTGTAGTCCACAGCTGGACATAGGCGTCTCCCAATGTGCGCCATTTCTACTTGATGACGTCCTCCAATGCAATGGTAAAAAGTTTGGGGGATATAACATCCCCCTGCCCCTGACTCCACGCTGGAGGCTAATGGGTTTCTTCTTCCCGTCTTGAAGCTGGACAGACATTGTGGCAGTGTCATACAGGTATCTCAGCACCTCGGTGTATCGCCAATCGACACGAAACCGCTGCAGGGCATCCAAAACTACCCAGGTTTCGATGGAGTCGAAGGCTTTTTCGTAGTCCACAAACGCCATACACAGCGGCTGATTGTATTCTTGAGTTTTTTCTACAATCTGCCGAACAGTGTGGATATGATGGTCCACGGCTTGCTCTGGTGGCTGGAACGGTTGTCTATTGTTTACCCGAAAATTATATGCCATAATCATCATATTCCCGAATTTCATTTGCCCGAATGTTTTGTTTGCCCCAAACCTCTGTGGTCTTCATCATTGTATCCCGTCGGTTTACTCATCCGTGATACATACAGCTGTCCATAGCAATTCTCGATCTCTTTAAGAATTTTGAACTTTGAGGCAATTATTCGGCCATCCACAGTTTTAAGTTGCGTCAGATGGGGCCTCCCAAACTGCTGAGCGAACACTTTCGACCCCCTATTTTTCTGAAACGCCTCCTGGATGATGCGAGTGTTAAAGCGTCGGAGATCGCGTGGTATCAGCTTTATTATTTGTTTGATTATGGCCCTCTCATCTGAGGGAGACGACTGTGTGGATGGTTGTTCACGCCTCTTTCTCATAAGTTCGAGAGCTTCAGGAGAGAGTTTGGACTCTTGCTATTTGCGTTTTCCACACACTGCATTATATAAATACACTGTCAGACTCTTGTTTCACTGTTAATGTCTACTTCTAACACATTTCTTTTTTCATTCACTATCACATTCTTAAACCCATTAGCTTTAAAATTGTACTTTGAAGCTCTGGATCTGCTCTCCAGCTCCTATAGATTTAGTTTATCTTGACTAATGCAGGAGCGACTGCCACTTGATCCGACAACGAGAGGACAGCCCGCGTAAGAACCTCATCTGTCAATGAATTAGTATACCGGTTTGCAATTGAACTTGACTTGGGTTCCAAAGATTTTGGTGGGCCATAAACTAACCTAATCCAATCTGCCAACTAAGTTAAAAGCACCAATAGAACAAATCAAACTTCACTCTACAAAATTACACATATTGTTTAAAGAATGGTCGTTACGTTCTTTTTTAACTGTTAAAGGAAATATTAGACATTACCTTTGGCAGATAAAAACTAACATATTTTAACACCAATAGTCGAAAATCACTTAAAACTGATAGAAAATCTAGCCATAAAAATACGGAAATAGTCTACGTAGGCACAGAATAACGTAGGTCAACAAGTTACATATTTATAACATCCGTACTAAAAATAGTGATAATCATTATTAATAAATAAAAATCACACCTATTAAAAATCACTACCTACCCTTAACAAAAATTTTAAGAAACAACTGGCGCTAATTCAATATTTACTCACGACAGTGTTGCGATTTTTTTTTGTATTGCCATTTGATGTCTTTTATGTAAATAGTCATGTAAACAAAATAGTTACTTTTCTTACAATAAAGTATTTTTTCGAAAGTGTCGACTATTGGGTCAATGTCGACTATTGGGACTTTTACCTTACCTGTACTATATGTGAGCTACTTTCTATTCACATTGCAAAGACTAAAACTAAGGTTTCCTTTTAGACGTGACCACCGAAAGTCTTCTCATGGCGATGCCCTTCGAGAACTACATTCAAATCTATGACCTAAAGGGCATGTATCTCCAGGAAGCACTGGAGTTCTCAGTTGGCGTTTCCTGGACTGGTACCTTCTCCAGCGGCCGCATGTTGCAAATAGGCGGTAAGTTCATCGGCAATGAGCTTTGTGAACTTTTTTCATCATTACATCATCATGCGAGTGCCAATCTCAACTTATCCGAAACTGGAACTTTAGGACCTGGAATCCGGTCTTTTATTCCTACGTTCCATTGTTTTATCTGGGCTTCTTTGTGAGAACCCCCCCGAGAGGAAGAGATCGCTACCGTTGATACCGTTCTGAGAAGAGTGTGCTTGAAGTGGTCACTTGTAGATATTGTGATCAGCGATCACAAAAACCGCCAAACAGCTACCTATATCTGTTCTGTCCACAATAGATTAATACTTCCATTTTTTTATATATGGGACACGTCAATTTTACTTCACCTCGCCTAATGGTAAGCTGAAAGCAAAGTCTCAAAAACGAGCCCCCCTATTATACAGGGTGTATTTTTGAAACGGGGCAGTAAGGGCAAGTACCTTAACCGTTGCAGTTACAGCAAAACGTTCTTAGAAGACCTTCCCTAACTTTTTGACATATTTTGAACTGCATTCACAGATTTTGTAAAAAACTTACAGTTGGCAAAAAAAAATGCAAAAAGTCCAAAAAGTTTTTTTCATGCCAATCAATTCTATTTCATGTGGGGATTATAAAACTCTATGAGACCATTTTAGCTTTCAGTACTAGGAAAGACAGAAATCGCCAAAAACGTTTCCCATACATTTCGGCAACAGAAACAAATTTCTACGATGGTCTAACTTTTTGTTATGGCCAGGAAGTGGGTAGAATTGACTGTAAAGTAAATAAAAAGAATTTTTACCCTCAAATTTCGAATTTGATTCGAAAATCTGTGTGTTATTCTTAGTTTCAGCTGAGAAACTTCGTATGAGTTATTAATTAAGGATTTTCGCTAAAATGTCTTCTAATCGTGAAAAAATTGACTTATTAGAAGCGTATTTTGTCAATAATCGAAATGCGGGAGCTGCATTAGTGTGGTACCGCAATAAGTATCCGTTGCGGCATGTGCCAACAAGAAAGGTTATTACAAATCTTTTGAAAAACCTGGAATTGCAGGGTTCTTTCAAAAGAAAGCGGCAGCCTCGTGTGGACATGGACACGGAGATTGCGGTTCTAACTTATGTCGAAGCATATCCAGAGGTATCGTCCAGGCAAGTCGCCCTTGAAGTAGGTGTATCCCACTCCCTTGTGATAAAGATATGGAAGAAATACGGCTAAAAGTGCTATCGATATAGGCGCATAGTTCAAGTGTTACATCCGGGTGATGATGTTCGAAGGCTTACTTTTTGCAGATGGCTAAGAGGAAAAATAAGCAGAGATCATGAATTTTTAAATTACATACTGTGGTCAGACGAAACGAATTTTTCCAATAACGGTATGTACAACAGAAAAAATCACCACTATTGGTCCAAAGAAAATCCACTAAGAGTTACGGCAAGTCATAATCAGGTTCGCTTCTCATTCAACTGTTGGTGTGGTATAATGTCCAATCGAGTCATAATGGTGGAATTTTATGAAGGGAAACTGAATTCTGCCATGTATAATGAAGTCATTTTACACCATCTTGAAAACGAGATGGACGAATGGCCCCTGTCGGAATTGCGAAAAGTTCATTTTCAACAAGATGGTGCTCCGCCACATAACAGTCACCTTTCACGTTCCAATTTGAGCCGCCTATTCGGTACACAGTGGATAGGTACACATGGTCCAACACAGTGGCCACCTCGTAGCCCCGATCTAACACCACTTGATTTTTTTTTATGGGGCTTCGTGAAAAACGAGGTGTATAAGACGACGTACGCCAGTGTTCAAGAGCTCAAGGATGCATTAATGACCATTTTACGTAATATTCATCCCAGAACATTATTAGCCGCCATTCGTTCAGTGCAAAAAAGGATAGACTTATGTATTCGTGAAAATGGAAATCATTTTGAGCAATTTATTTCATAAACCAATTTCTTAAATGTTTAAATGATTTTTTTTATTTAAAAAAGTTCAAAATTTTACCTGACCTATGAGTTTCGAGTTGATTTATCATATTTCCGTACGAAATGTATGGGAAAGGTCTTTGGCGATTTCTGTCTTTTCTAGTACTGAAAGCTAAAATGGTCCCATAGAGTTTTTTGATCCCCACATGAAATAGAATCGATTGGCATAAAAAAAAATTGAACTTTTTGCATTTTTTTTGCTAACTGTAAGTTTTTTACAAAATCTGTGAATGCAGTTCAAAATGTCCCAAAAAGTTAGGGAAGGTCTTTTAAGAACGTTTTGCTGTAACTGCAACGGTTAAGGTACTTGCCCTTACTGCCCCGTTTCAAAAATACACCCTGTATAGGTACACGTACCATGTTAACAATGGTGGCACTCAGCTTGACGGTGTCATCAGATGCTTTTTCACGCCCCGCTTAATACCCGGGACTGTAGGAAGAAGAGAACACGTGAGCAGGCAAGGAATGCCAGGTCTTAATGGTGCGACAAAGGAAAGAATCACCGAACCGCTATTGTAATTGTAACTTCTTTACATATCTTATAGGGTTACGCATTATTATAAACGCAACTCAACCGATCGGGTCCCGCGTGACGACCTTCGTGCGGTGTACCGACTGTGATGTGCCACGATACCTGCCCCTTGACCCTAACAAGACATATAGAATCGTTTCTCAGGACTATCTTGGTAACGGCGGCAGCGGTTTTACGGTAAGATATTACCTATCTACACTCTATTACACTAGGTATATCGTATTGGTAGTGGTTAAAATCTGTGAGTAGGTACTCATTACACCCGAATTTTTACCAAAAGGCATCTGTCAATGTAGGTAGTAAGAAAAAACCTACGTTCACTGATGTCTTGTTTTAATAAACCTCATAAAAATGGTTATTTGGATAATTGATTGGAGGGAAGTCGTTCGAGAAGTTGAAGTTCCGCAAAAGAAAGCGCTTTAAGCAGTTTGTACGATATTTGCCAATGGCGCGATGGCAGAAAATTAACCGTGGGTAAAATCTCAAACAAGCAAAATCTCAAACAATTGACTGCTGTCCGACTCCCATACCCGGGATATATTCGTCTATTACTCAGCAGGTGTTCCATATAGGTAATGATATCTCGAGAAGACATCTTACGAGATTAAATTTCGCGAGATCTCATATCGTTAGAGTTCAATACCGATCTAAAATCTCGAATCTGATCGGGATTGCAGACGCTAGTACCAGCTTGGAGGTGGTCTTGATGGGGCTCCACATACCCCTTACTAATCTAAATTATATGATGTGTTTCAGATGTTGCCCGAACATAGGGAGAACTTAGAAACCTTAGATGTGGACTACGTAATGTTGCAGAAGTACATGCAGAGACAAAATATCGTCGTGAAGGACCTCGATGGCCGAATACAAGTGGTCTATTAAACATCTACTTTAGCTTATGCACCTATTTATTTTATATAATTAACATATTATCGTATTACCGGGATAGCTGTCCCGATTATTCACTGACTGAGGTCGCGGGTTAGGTTAGAAACTTGAAAAAAAATGTAATATTTGTTCCGAACGTAACCCTCTTCCTAACCTGACCCGCCTTCTTGTTCCTATCACGAATTGCGCAGATATGTTTAATTACTTGCTTACCACGAAGGCTTAATACGGAAGCTACGCTCAGCTCCGCTGCCGCAATAACCTTCTAACCTAATCTATCCAAGTTGGATACTAAATACGAAATACTGATTTGACACATATGTACTTTTTATTTTGAGAAAGATTAGAGAGAATGGCCAATCTGCGTAATTCGGGTTATGATAGGAACGACACGTCGGGTCAGATTAGAAAGTTGTTACGTTCGAAACAAATATTACATTTTTTTTTTTTATTCTAACCTAACCCGCGACTTGGTCAGTCAGTTTTCGGGTCAGGTTCGGAATAATCAGCTGTACCGCGCCTCAGGAAAGTGCAGCGGCGTGGCGGGAGTCGAAAAAAAAAGAAAGAAGGGTATGAATCGAGAGCGAACGAGATACCGCCGTGAGTGTTGGCGGCGGACTGACCAAGTCTGATGATCGATTGCTCGATACTCCCCCGTCTCGCTGCGCACGTACCCAAGGCGCGGTACAGCAGATCCAGTCGGTCTATAACACAAATGAGTGAGCCAGTGGTTTTTACTCTATTTGGTTATTACAGGGGCTACTAGGAGGCAGGCTATTAACAAAAAATCGTACGAGTCTATTTAATTTATTTCAAAAATTTTACAGTCATTGCTTGTAAAGATGTTATAATTCGTATTTGTAGCATTTATAGTCTTTTATCAGTGACGTCATCTACACTGTTCCATCGCAGAAACAAAATATATATTTAAGTACAAATATTTATAATAATAATTGAGTATATTTTCTATACGTAAGAAATTTTTATTTTATTTACAGAATACAAAATAAAGCCTTATATTACAACACATTCATTTTAAATACTTAAATAACCTAAAGATTTAAATAATTAGTTACTAGAATATCTCTATACAGAAAAGTTGAGACGGCGAGTCGAGTATGAGGACTATTATCGAATATGACTATAACTATTATTATTGGCATACTATTATGATCTAATATCATGATTACATTATTGCGTTTAGGTTCAAATCTCATCAGAGAAGGGCAAATATCCTGTTGTATATTTTTTAAATCAGGCAGAAAGAATCATAAGGTATACTATGAAACTATACGACCAAGGAGATTAGGATACACCTTCACATGTGAGAGTGTAAGTACAGGTGTATACTCATTTCCTTGGCCGTGTGTACATCAAAAGTACCGAGCAATCGGTATTATAATTGAGCCCGATGTTTCGGATGTACGTATCAAGGTTGCCTACTCCAGAGATTTTTTTATGCAAAATATTAACACGCAGACGTTACACTACAAATTTTAATTCATGGTAACACTGTTTGACAGAGAAATTCATCATTTCTAACAGAGTACTAAATAGATTATACACTTCACTAAAGATACACCTTTCTAGAGATTCTAGAAATTCGTTACTTGAGACAGATAGCTATTGCTTGACTGGTCATAAAGTCATTCGAGAACATTCTTTTGGAACACAAAATCGACGTGTAGATATGTGAACGTGTACAAGACAGTTGTATACAGACGACCTTCACTGTGCAGTACCCGGTTATTAATTGTAAAGACGAGTAAGGCCTATAATGAAATTTACATTCGAATTTGCGGGCCCAAGTTTAGGGAAATTAATACCATGAAACGCATTTATTTCGTTCTTTTTAATTCTTTTGTTTGTGTTTCGGGTAAGCCTGTAATTTCGGATGCAAATTTCATGGTAGTCCCCAGATCTTATTGGAAGAGTGCAATCGCTTGGCTCGGAAAGGAAGACATTAGACACCGTTATGTGATATTTTACTTAACATTTGTGCTTTTATGAGCGCAGGGCCGGTATAATACTCGACTTGTGATTCGGCACCAGTCGGGAAGAAGAGAGAGAGACTTCGGTTGAAATCGGATCGCTTCGGTTTTTTGAAACTTTATTTCGCACACTATCGCTCAGCATATGTCTTGACATAGTTGTTTAATCATATTAAAAATGTCAAAATTGGTGAAAATGTGATTTTATACTGAATTACACTCAAACAGTTCTTTATCCTTGGAATACATTCCAGTGGGTTACAGTTGGGATCACAATACCACATAGACGGAGCCGCAGGTAATCACTAGTATCTGTTTCAACAACTCTATATAGGTACCCATCTGTCAGTCTGAAAAAAAAACCAAAGCAAGTCCACATAGCAAAACCCTCACTCTTCTTCCCAACTTCCCGAAAGCCTGTTTAACGATGCTATAAGATGTATTAACACTGTGCTAAGTCAACTTTAGGCACGGGAATGATGGGAAGATATTCTATAAAGGAATCTATATCTGTGATAAAATCTGTATTGCTCTCGATCGTGTCGCCAATGGGGTTGCTCGCGTCCAAGTATATGAGACTGTAGTCTTTCGGTGTGTCCTTTTCAATGGTGTTGTTTTCCGTTTTGTGGCCCATTATCTATAAAGGGGTTACATTGTAAAGTTACTGAACATTAACAGGTTTATAATGACCGGCAAACATCTTAAAAACGTCGGACAGCGGTTTTTAGGTTTCTTTGGTAGTTGTGCTGGGTGCAAGGTCGGAGGCTTTTTTTGTTAGGGATCCGTACCCAAAGGGCAATAACGGAACCCTATTACTGACTCCATTGTCCGTCTGTCTGTATAGCTGTATCTCCTGAACCGAGATTTAGAAGTACAGCTGAAATATTTCTTTTTGTTTAAAAAAATCTGTTGCTGCTTTTACAACAAATATTAAAAACATTATAAAATAAATATTTGGGCCAATTAATGGAACGGAACCCTTTTTTCAATTTTGAAACTCAGTTTAGAACGATTTTTGTTTAATATGTTTGCCGGCTATTACGTCACAGGTGTAAGGTAAGATGTAATATTATAATGCGACCGCAAGCGCTGTACCGCTCTCATGGAACGCGCGGCGTAGCGGGGGCCGAGGTAAAAAAAGAAAAAGCATTAGACGGGAACAAGCGAGATAGAACCGTCAGCGCTCACGATGCTATCTCGCTCACTCTGAGCTAATTCTCTTTCTTTCTCTTTCTTCACCGCGTCCCCCGCTTCGTCGCGTGATACAACGCTCGTGGTCGGTCTATAAATGCCCTCGTAGCCAGATGAGCTCACTGTTCGCAAACCGATCAGTTGGTTTAAGTACCTTGGCGAGGTTACAATGGGGATAAGTGACCCTTCCGTGCTTCGGAGGCCATGTTAAAAGTCGGTCCCGGCTGTCCGTAGTCGTTAGGTCAAGACGGAGGCCTATACGGTCGACCTAAACTAAACTCTGTCAAAGGTTGGAAACTAACCACCAAAAAAAACATACTTGTATAGATAGTTTCCTAAACTGTGATTTGTTGCCGGTAGAGAAGTGGTTCTCCACCCAGCTCCTGATGTCGGACAGCTTGATCTTCTCTATCGCGTCGGCCTCGGAGAACAGCCGGTGGAACTTGTACTCCCTGCTGACAATCTCGCGCCAGTTCCTCTCCACCTGTGTTCAATTAGTCCGATAAGTTTCCTTCTCATCCGTAGTAATATTAAAGTACAATTTATAAAGGGTATAATTTAAGCCGAATACATAAAATAAAATAACTCCAAAAAAAATAAATTGACTTTATAAAAAGGGTCCTAAAAATCATTTTATGATCCAAAATAAATAAACAAATATAGAATAATTGCAGGCATTGTACAAATATTCATTTTGATTCTCAAAATAGATATCTGATCACTGAATAATGTCTTACACAAAAATTAATATTACTACCAAATTTACGATGTCCGATGAAATTTTGGCAGGGTCAAGTACTGTTGAAGCTCCTTTGCTTAATAAGTTGAAGTTTAATATACATAAAAACGTCATTATGGTTAACACTCCGACTCAGAGTACCTCGACTCCGATAGGTTTGGTCAGAAGGCTAAGGCGAGGCGAAGCGGAGCGGAGCTCCCGCCTTAGCCGTCGTGGTTTTTTTTAAACCACCCAGAAATAGGAGCCCCGCAATGCACAAGGGCACCGTCGACCTATCTTAGCGCAGATGGTAATCAGTTACTAGTTATGTTTAATATCTACTTAGGTTACTATTACCTATAACTACGATATAACTTAGAAAGAATAAAACAAAGATAGTTTGATAGTAAAATAGGTGCATTTCTGGCAGGCGCTTTAACACAAGCCATAAATAAGTGACCTATGTTTGGGAACCCCAGTATATAATTTGGTATTTAAAAAATGTTCTAGCGATTTTTAGCTTTTTTAGCCTAGCAAAAACTACCAAATTAAAACTCGTGACATAAAATAATGGTGAAAATGATGGCTGACAATTTATAATATTTAGTCTGTAGTGAATTTTAAAGGCGTCCATATATTTTTATGGCAGTCAATAATAAGAAAAATTGCATTTATTTGATAATATTTTAGGCAACGTAATTTGGTGACCATTTATTCATTTTGGTAAGTTTCAAATTTTATTGGTAGTAAAATAGCTACATTTTTGGGCGGCGTTTAAACACAAGCCATTTATAAATTCCAATCGGAAACACTGAACATCCAGAACCCTGATTTTGCTGACTGGCAAACACTGTCATACCACAGGCACTGAAAAAAATGCCATTTAGGGTCTATTCCCACTGAAAGAGCAGGCAAAATATTACAAACCATTTTTAATCTTATCTATGGGAGAAAAATATCATAGTCATTTGAAGGTGAAGGAAGGGCCGCGCGCTACTGCGCGCGCCTGCTCGCGATGGCCCCCACCGGTCGCACCGGCCGCTGCTCTTTCAGTGGGAACTGACCCTTATTTTTGACTTACTGCTGCTGACCCTCCCAGACAACGTCATGACAAGGTTCCGTACATCCAGAGATTTTTTTTTTTTTTTTTTTTTTTGTTTGAAAAGAATATTAGCAACCGATATTATCGAAATTACTAATATTCCTTCTAACCCCTCCAACTAAGCTAAATTGCTTGTGCTAGGAGTGGGTTCACGTTGGTAGTGTAATGGCCAGGATTCGAACCCGAGACCTCTCGATCGTGAGGCCGACTCCTTAACCACTAAGCTACCGACGGCTACAAGGTCACAAACTTTATAATAATAGTACAAATGTCCTTCTTCACTTGTGCTTACCTCTTCTTTAAGCTCGTAATCGGTGGTATGCTTGAGTTGTACGAGCGAGTGCTTGGTGGCGGCGAGCGTGCGCTCGTTTAGTCGCTTCATGTCGCGAGCGAACTTCTTGAGGAACGCCTCGACTCGCGAGTCTACGTGTGATACACTGCAGAAACGACAGAACATTTATTTATTCATTATGTAACATTAAATTTAGTTGTTTTATGTATTTTAATTTATTTTATTTTATTGTATTTATTTATAGATGTATCAGTATAAATTAACACACACGGCCATTCCAATTTATCTCTATTCGAAAGTTGTTTTTTTTTAATACAAACTGTATAAGCCAAATCAAAAGGAGGGGAGTTCCGATGTCTTCGATGTTTCGGGTCATCAGTAGCCTCAGCTATATCCCACGCTCCCCGGCTGACCGAGCGCCATCGAAGGTCCGCTCTTTTAGCGCCGCCGCCTCGACTTGCTTCTGCTGGGGAGACAGGCGCCTCCACCTGTCTCCCCAGGCCCGCGCTCTGGGAGGCGGAGCACTGGCCTGGGGGAGGCCTGAACTGACCTGAACTTGTCGACCTGCGTGTTGACGGTGACGGAGAAGCCGAGCACGCCGAACGTGTACCGCATCATGCTGAACACGCTGTAGCCCAGCTGCTCCTTCGTGCGCAGAGAGTCGAATACCGGCTCCTCCATTAGCAGCTGCCGAGAGACGTCATATTTTTATTTTTTCAGAATAATTACAAATACAAACAATTAGAATTAATTTCTTATTTATCTTATGTCAATACAAAAACTGTAATTGTAAGACTGGTGCCTAAACTAGATACGACAGTCTGTATCTGTATTTATAGGACACCAGGAAACCCACGCAACCAGATCAGTGCGAGTAAATTACAATACGTCACTACAATATCGCGTCTAATTATTTAAACAAAAACAATAATCAAACTATACAATGGATTAGTTATATAACCGAACTTTCAGCTTGAAACTTCGAGGAAATACTCTGTTTCGTCGTAATTTAGATGATGCAACCAATTTGTGAGCATTTTTTTTTATTTTGAGTACAGGCTTATACTTCTACTAGCTCTATTGTACGTCGGTATGGCCGTTCTATCATAATATAATTCTGTGGTGTCGAACGCGGATCCGATATCAGAGAAAGTAAAATGTATGACATTGTTATTTGTCTTTCACATTGTCCGGCCTGATATCGGGTATCGGAACCGAGATCGCTGTGTTGTTAGCTATCGGCTGTCGACTATCGACGTCCGACACAAATATAGGATCGGATAATGTGGAAGAGCTCTTAGTAGGGCAGCATATGTCGCCTAAATGTGAATTTATTAGAGCGTTGTGGGGACCTAATAAATTGAGAAGCTTAGATGCCAAAAATGCTAACAATGCACCTTCTCTGGGGGTAAGATGGGGTCACTGAGGTTTATTCACTCGAAGGGGCATCTCGAAACCAAAAAAATCTGAGTCAACCAAGGTGCAAGGAAATGTCTTATGTAATCCTACACCTCAGCATCGGAAACTTGAGACGGCGTGTGGATTTAGTCGGTACGAATCCGATTTAACCACCCCGCCGGGCGGCGAGCATTGTTTGAGGAGATATCCGTAGGAAAAAAGGCTCCCCTACTTTTTCCTTCTTGATGTGACAAATCCAAAACCAGCAGGGCTAACATGCGCGCCACGAGATAGCTATCTCGAGGCATTTTGCCGTTTTATGTTGATTATGTCGACTGTTGGTAGCATGAAGGGCTAACATGCGCGCCACAAGATAGCTATCTCGAGGCATTTTGCCGTTTTGTGTCGATATCGACTGTTGGTAACTTGGCAAATTTCATGGCGATCTGTCAGATGTCGACATAACTCGACTTCGAGAAATCATCTCTACTTAGTGTCTGCAAATTGTAACATACGTGCCCTTATTTACTCGAATTTTGACATTTAAAATGTTTTGTCTCTCGTCCTTCATTTGGTCGACGAGAAGTTATCTCGTGTAAACTTTTCTTGTGCTCGGTTCATTTTGGATCAAAATTTAGTACCTTTGTGCGACTGCAAGCAATTTTCGACCTTAATGACATTTCCTTTGTTACGTGTCTTTTCGCGTTAATTGATGACGCTGATCACGAATATAAGAAAAAAAATTCGATAGCATGTCATGTCAATAAGGTCGAAAATTGTTTGCACTATTTTTTCTCTTTTTTAAATTAAAATGTTGTGTCTCCCGTCTTTCATTTGGTCGACGAGAAGTTATCTCGTGTAAACATTTTTTGTGCTCGGTTCATTTTGGACTAAAACATCGACTGCAAGCCATTTTCGACCCTAATGACATTTCCTTTGTTACGTGTCTTTTCGTATAATTGATGACGCTGATCACGAATATATAAGAAAAAAAATTCGATAGCATGTCATGTCAATAGGGTCGAAAATTGTTTGCATTATTTTTTCTCTTCTTCATACCTAGCATCCCAAACTAGTCTGAGCTTTCGAGCAAATGGCCGTATCGGGCCGATTTTATCGGATAAATGTTTAAAAAATGTGTATGCCATAGACAACAATTGAAAAAGTTTGACGCGACAAAATATGTCGGCGTTACTTCGCTCGAGAAGACTCGAGATGATATCTCATCTCGATTCGAGATATTTGACGACGCGCGCATGTTAGCCCTGCAGGTATTGTACCCGGTACTGTATTATATAGTTACCATGAGCACTTCGAGCGTGGCCGTGTCCCGCGGCGTGGTGGCCTCGCCCTGGTAGTAGTTCGTGACGATGCTGTTGGTTGAATGCTCGTTGAAGCTCATTACTCGGACCTTGCGTTCGCCGAGAGGCAGCTGCACTACCTTAACCTACAAACATATTTTAATTGCAAGACTCAGCAATTGTAGCAAAGTCGATTTTTGGATGGGTAACCATTCTTAAGACTGAGGCCCTTTCGTGTTTCGGAGAAGCGTGTTACGCCTACAGTCTCGGTTGCCACACGAACACAAACCCACGTCCTCACATGTTTATTAGTCCGACGACTGTTGTAAGTACAGAACTTCGATATCGCCAATGGGTTGTGGAGTGCTAAAACGAATTGAGAGAATGGAGCATTGCAATTGGCCAGTTGCCTATACTGTAAACCTGTGTGTATATGAAGCTGGACAATCGCAATGCTTCGTTCTTTCAATACATTTACGATACGATTACGACAGTTGTTCTTGCTACGGGTACAGATGGATGTCGCTTTACGAAAAATATCGAAGTTTAGCCGTGTCGCAATTAAGCTGGAAAAAACGGACTCCGAAGTGAAATTTTCTGATGCGACAGGGATTAACGCTAGGATGAAGATGGTGATAACTTTATAAGGGTTTTGAAACGGCACTGCACAGCACACTCTTGAAAAACATAAAATTTTGAAAATCATGCCGTAAACAAATTCATTTTAAATATCAAAACAGTATCTCTTACCTGAGGTATTTCCTCTTCGCCAAGTCCGTTCCACCGTATGTTATGATACACAGTGCTAGATATTTTGATCGCCTCGTGCCATGCCAAGTTGCCTTGCACCAGAATCTAAGAGAGTTAATTATAATACATTATCTTAATTTAGAACTTATTCATACTAATATTATAAATGCGAAAGTAACTCTCCACCCTGTCTGTGTCTCCTGTCTGTTACGCTTTCACGCAGACCCACTAAACCGATTTTGATGAAATTTGGTTTAGTAGATTAGGACATAGGCTATGATTGGTCGCGATAACCGACATCTACGCGGGCAAAGGCTAGTATTATTATAAAATGTGAGAATTTGCCAAGATGATTGAATGTTTGTTATTTAATCACGCTCTAACTGTTGAACGTATTGGTATAGATCAGTGTTTCCCAAACATTGTTCTACCATAGCCCGGTAATTTTCACACTTCCCCATAGTGGCCCACTGAATACTTTTTAACCCAAGCTGGTTCCATTAATAATACACATTTATTAATAGCAGAAATGTTTTTTAATACTAGGTACATACAATATTTTGGTATCACCTATTTAGTCACTAAATTTTAGTGCGAAGTATGGAGCTGTTGCCTGTTTTTTACTAAGGAATCTAAATTTGCGGAAAATGACGAAAGTTTTATCCTAAGGTTCCACTTTAAGTGGGTTTCTATATTTATTTTTAATGTAAACGAGTGTTGAAAACCGAGCTTCAATTAAATTAATATAGGATACATTGATCGATAGTAGGTGGCCCGGTACCGAGTCGCGACCCAGCAAATAAAAAAAAGCTAGTATAGATTATGGTCTAGAATAACACATAGACAACTTTTATCCCGGGTATAGGTTCCTATGGGTAGCGGACACGAGATCAAAGCGAGGCATTAAGTAGTTGTTTATAAATAGTTCTATTACTAACCTGGCAGTACATAGTGCTAAGGAATTTATCACTGAATTCCTTAAGGTCCGCTAGTGTAAGCTCATGTATAGCGATCGCCTTGTCACGCGGAGTCACGTATGGCTTAAGTAAGATGTTCATCCGAATGTCCCTGAGAAGAGAAATATTGTTCACTGAGTTTCTTGTAGAACTCTCTACCTTCTCAGTAGTACCATCTAACCGAAACAGCGTAAGAATCATTTTCAAATGATTTATTTACTTTATTTAATATTATTTTAATTATTTCTTGACATAATTGTAAAATTTTGACGTTCATATGTGCTCTTTATGTGCCTAAACTGAATAAACGAAATTGATTATTTGATTGATTCTTTGAACGATCAAATTTATTATATTAAAGAAAATATAATTCAATTAAAAATATTAAGATAGGCCGTCTCCATTATGGGGTGTTGGTTATAAGGTCGTGATAAACTGGTGTACCCACAGAATATACAGAGACTTGTGAAAAAACCACATGCATGCCACTTTGCAGGGGTAAGGGTGTGATGAAGAGGGGTTAGATCTCGTTTACTCTTCTTTACCATGTGGTGACGTCAGGATCTGGTGTGTCTGTAGTGGCGGAGAAAGAATACAAGTGTCATTACCCCATCTCGTCCGAAGGGTGTCGTAAGACTCGAGTAACGGAAAGTACATTGGGAGAGGCCTGTGTCCAGCAGTGGAATATTATAGGCTAATGGATTGACGTCAGGGTACACCCGAGAGTCACATCGTACAGTTATTTAGGCCTTACCCCAGTGGTACCCTTACCGCAGTGGTACCCCATTTGTGCACTAACTTCCTAACCCCAATGGTACCCGTACCCCACTTTGAAAAGTTCTGCTATAAAGGATTGAGCGTACTTGGCCAGTTTGTGCGGTTTGATGAGCACGTTGTGGTACGTCCTCGCTCGCACCTCACGCACTGCCTCGAACAACGCGTCGTTCAAACAGTTTGTGGACGTGCGCATCTCTCGAGTTATTATCTCCACTAGTAACTGTAAAATAAACGATTATTGTTAAGATAGTAAGAGAGAGACAGAGGGGAAGAGTGAGAGAGAAGATAGGAAAAGTTGAGTAAGTTAAAAGAGTTGACAGAAATGTAGAGTACGTTAGAAGTTGTGGCACGTCGCTACGTATCACGAAGAAAAGTGAATCTGGTAAAGATCGCAGTATTGTAGTGTGTTCTCTCTATTTCAGTGTGCTTAGTGCAGCATTTTCGGCTCGTAAACTTACAAGCCGAAAATGCTTGTATTGTGTTGTGTGATTTAACCTTTTTTTGCACATTTTTTTTTACTTGCTAGCCTTCGCTTACCAATAAGTAACTATACAAAATCTAGAAGTAAAAACTTGTAATTGGCTACCAGATGTTTAACTTGCCTTTTATTATATTGTGTTAGCTGTAAGTTTTCCATGTACAAATAAATTAATAAATAAATATCTATCTGTTTAATTACTTCAAGGAGTAGTTAAAACCGTTTATGTTTATAAAATATTAAAACCATAGCTTCAGTTTTAACTACTCTATAAATATATCAAGCTGTAAACATCCCTTCATGCTGCTCTACGCGTCAAATCAGAAACTGGGTACTGTAACAATTTAGGCTTCCAAATAACGTGGTTCAGTGTATACTTACATGAAGATTTTGACTATACCCGCTAATCTTCATAGTCAGTCCTTTGTCGCCCACATACAACGAGTGAGACAGATCGGCCATGTTAGCTGGATATACTTCTTCCTACAAAAAAAAAGTAACAGTTTAGGCTCCCAACCTAAACGCAAGCGCATTCATGTTTCCGCTAGAAATTGGGTATTTTCCTATTTAGCTGAACTTATTAAATTAAGAATAGGAAAAGTGTGAAAATAGCTGCGTCGGTTCTTATTTTATAGTTCTTATTTATTTTTAATCATTCACACAACCTTTTTTAGTAAATGATTTGACTATTAAATATTATGACGTCAAAAATAAAACTTTCATACGAGTTTCCTTATATCTTACCGTTTTGACGTTTAGTAAAAAGTAACTAATTTGACTAGTCAGTCAAATCATCATCATCATCATCATCAGGCTATATTAGTCCACTGCTGAACATAGCCCTCCCCAATGAAAATGCTTGTATTATGCTTATTAAGAAATCTATAATATTTTAATTATATTACTTATTGTTGCCCGCGGCTCCGGCCGCGTGGAATACGGATTGCGGCTATAAATTGAGCTGTTAGCTATCCTATCTTTTAAGTTGGACCATATTATAAATGGTTACAAAATTTTATCAAAATTCGTTCAGTAATTTCGGAGTTTATTGCGAACATACATCGTGACACAATTTTTTTATATATATAAGATTAAGCGGCAAGCGTCAGTGTTGGGATAAGGTCAGGTAGATAATCAAATATGTTATAGGCTGGAATAGCACCTAGGCTAAGGTTACGATGTATTAGGACTCCTTATCCCGGGAATAGGTTTCCGTGGATCACCATAACGGGATCAATAAATCACGGGTGGACGCCCGTAACATATAAATGAAACTTACCTTCAGTCCTTGGTGCAACACATCTGTCCATAGATCAAGTAAACATGACCTGTGAAGTAAAAGCTTGTTGAGGATCAAATATAATATAATAATTTACAATTTAAATACCAGTACCAAAAGAGAACAAATTAGCCGAGCACTGTTATATTTTTTCGTGCGTAAATTCCCCTCGGGTATTTCCGCAGTTATATTGAACTCGAACCTACTAAAATCGCACGCTATATTAAGTATTCAGATGCCTGAGATGAGTTTGAAATTTATAAATAAGCCGATTCCGAGCTCCGACGTTGGAAGCTTCGTTTGCAACTGAGAAAAAAAATCATACGATTTGATTTCAATTCTCAATTATTTGAAATATGCGGTGTAAATGTCTGATGATTTTTTTTTCTATTTCCACTGTGTATTAAAATGTACTCACTCTCTAGGTGACTTGAGGCTTAGCGGTGTGATGAAGTAGAAATAGAGTAAGGCCGTGGGGAAGCGGAACTTGAAGTCTGGCTTGTACCAAAGCTCCACGTGACGGTTCTTCCGTAGCAAGTTTGGCTGATCTAGTCTGAAATATAAAACATATTTTTTAAAGAACTCGGACATGAAGATGAGTAGAACTTATATTATGGGCTACTTAAGCTTACACTGGTATCCCGCGCTATGTATTATATTATTGCGTGTGTTTGTACAATATTTGCAACCAAATTCCTCCGAAACAGCTTCACCAAAATGATTTTTTTGTGTATATTTGGTAGGTCTGAGAAAAGGTTTAAGTATAAATTTAAACATATCAACCACGGCTTCCTTGTGCAGAGCACTATTGTAGGTTATTTTTATACCCTTAAGTGATAAACCCATTTTTTGCTTATGATAGGGGATTAAAAGATAGCATATATCTTTAATTTTCACCCTTCTAACAACAACCCTCATTTTATATTCAAAAACAACGTTATTTACGCACAAAATGTCTGAATGAAACCACAGATAATATAATATAATTCTTATACTGATACACAATCAGGAACAAAAAATGGTTACACTCGTAACTTCTAAAAGCAGACAGGCAACTTTTGTTTACAGGAGTTGTTACTAGATGGCGCCATGGTTTTGGCAGGTTTCTAATTTTTACAATTAAAAATTAACTTATGTAAAATGAACACACTTTTTTGAATATGACTGAATAAAACTATAAATATTCTAATCGATATTGATTCTGCAATTATTGTAAAAGTTACAGACATTATGCACCATGCCACTAGATGGCGGCTTCCTAAAATAGTACTATTGTCACGAAATCTTTATTTAATAATTACCAACGAGTTTTATATGTTTACATTCTTACATTATCATGTGTTTAAGTTCTGAAATAATTTACGTGATTCTAAATAGGGAAATAAGCGTTTTAACGTTTTTTATCTATTCAAATGAGTCTACAAGTGCCATTACTATACATTTTTGAGTATTACTAAAGATATTTTCGTAGTATCGGTACCCCATGATAAAACTTACAATTACTCATGATCTCACCTAAAATTATTCACAGTAGCAATCAAATCACCGTGTTTCAACTCTTTAATCTTCCTCCGACCCTCAGCTTTCTTGTATATATCTTTTACGGAGCTAGTAACTAGGTCTACGTTTAGTTCGTTTGCGACCTCCGTATACACCGGGTCGGGGGGTACCAGGTCAAAGTTAGTAGTGACGTAGATATTCTTCTCGGGTAAATGGAAGTTTGAGTATGGGGTCGCTCGCATCCAACGGTGAAGCCATTTGCTTGGAATGTCTGTAAACAGAAAATATCGTAAGTAGGTAATCGTTTTTCTAACTGTTTAATTGAATGGGTGGGCAAGTAGTTAAATGTCATCGATCCAAGCTATTTGCCTAGCCGTTTAATTAAATGGCTGAACACCATTCAGGCCGTTAGTAAAGAGCCTAGGCAGTTAATTGAACAGCTGATTAAACAAGTTGGCGGTGACATATACTTAAGCAGCTATCATCGACACAATTTGAATTTGTGTGTATTGTTTTTGTTCCAATAAAGAATATTATTATTCTAGAGAGATTAGAATCTCTCTCTAGAATAATAATATTTTTTTTTACCTGTAAATAAATTTAAAAATATAATTAAGACTGAACTGTGCCAGAAAGGCTATTATAAAATCCAAGAATATTTAGATGATAAACAAGCTTGGAAATGAGCTGTTCGCTCAACTATGCTACTCAAGCAAACTATTGTATTTAGACTAAGTAGACTAAGCAAATGTTTGTAAATAGACCAAAAAGAAATGCCCGCTGAGTTTCTTGCCGGAGTCTTCTCAGGTAGGGGCCAAGCGGTGGTCCATTTGCTAAAATAGTCTAGATTTTTTTTTAAACTTGACTTTTTGTAAGTACCGTTTTAATGGTCTATGCAGAATAAATGATTTTTGACTTGACATGACTTGACTCTATTATTATTTACGTACCCATTTTCTTATACTCAGTGCCGAACCATTTCTCCTTGGCGTCGTACTCTATCGGCGTGGAGTGCTTATTCGATAATATCATTATGTTCACTTTGTCTGCTCGCATGCAGTCCAGTAATTCTTTTATACCCTAGAAAGAAGTAATCAATGAATTTATTTCTCACCACGATAAAATTAGGTTCTATTTGAATTGATCAAGTCTTAAAATTAGCAATCATACATACATAATATATAGATACATTCACGCATGTAAATCCCCAAAGGAAGAGCCAGAAGGTGAATGAACACCCTTTCATCCATATTTCGTTATGATTTTCGGTCCCACTTTACAGGGGACGAGCCTATTGTCGGCAAGGGGGTACTGTCATGGACTGTATGTGTTTTTTTGGAGATGCAGCCACATATGTTATAAACCACACGATAACTATAAGATCAAAGTTTTACTCCTCCGCAAAGTGTCACACGTTGTTAAGGCAATTACAACACCTCCTCTCTGTCTTTGCTCTATGAGCAGTTTTTGTGATATTATCCATAAACTGTATTACTAAAGCGGATGCGGACTTCACCAATGCAATATTTGCATAACCTAAACTCCTATGAGAGTCATTAAGCAACTTATATTCACTAATGAGATTCACTTTTTATCTATCAAAGTAAACACATTTCCTTGTAGGCAACTTTATGACGGACTAGCTTTTGCCCGCGGCTCCGCCCGTGTGGATGTCGGTTATCGCGACCAAACATAGCCTATGTCCTTTCTCAAGGTCTGATCTACCCCTATACCAAATTTCATCAAAATCGATTCAGACAAACAGACAGACACACACACTTTCCCATTTATACATTTTAGTATGGATGGGGGGACACTGTGGGGTCATGGGTAATCCGGGAAGCGAAGGACCTTGGGTCAACTTACACTCCTTACCACCTTAGACTCGAGACGGCGTGCGGTTTTAGTCGGTTCGGGTGCGACAGAACTATGTGATATCCGTGAGAAAATGAAAACAATTTAAATGCTATATGACGTATTCCTACCTTAGGATCATATTTATAATACAGTCTGTCTCCGGTGATGTAGTGTTCTGGCGGATAGAAATGCATGTTCTCAGCTAGAGTCTCTACGTATTCTGATGGCTGAGATTCTTCTTCGAATCTGAAGCTCGTCTCTTCTATTGTCTGTGAAGTAAAATATCAGTACCACTAATAACAAAATCATATTTAGTGCTTACCGACAATGCCCAAATAATGGCTTTGTACTTAACTATAATGAATATGTGAATTTACCTTTATTTCATCGTATATTCTTTCTAGTGGTCCAATTTCTTTCAACATGTTTATGTATGAAAATACTGCTTCCAGTACCTGAAATGAAAACCAGACGATGTATGAATATTTTGATGACATTTGGATGAAATTAGTATGCTAAGATTTTTGAAGTGAAAACTTCTTTAGCGGCGTTGTACACTTTTTTTATAATGGGTAAAAAAAGCTTAAACTCGCGTCAGGACACGTGACCTGATCGAAAATTCGTAAGACGGCGCAGGGCGCTTGCGCGAATGTTCGTGTTTGTTTATGTTACAGCGTGCCACGTGCATTCATGGATGGTGACAGCTGATGACTCGACCGTCTGTGCAGTAGCCACACTGCTGTGTATTCCTAAAATTCGTGTATATAAAGTGTCTAAAATATGGAAAAAGCAATTCGTGCAAAATTATTCCCTAACCATTTCAAAATATCAAAAATGCACAACGTTAATATTCAAGTTTTCACTTCAGCCGGCACTCCCGTCGTTTTTTTTTTATAAATTTAAGCTGTTAATAAAAAGGAACTGGTCGCGACTTTCATTCCTGTCTTGGATGTTAACTTTTTTTAAATTAAATTTATGTAGGTATCCATATTTATTTTTAATGTTAGATTAGTCATGCGAAGCAACAATCTTGACATTCATGTGTTACTTTTTGACCTGCATGGATATTCATAAGTGTTACTTTTAGACCTACAACATACACAAAAGATTTAAACAACTTTATTTTTTTACTTGCGCTTTGCTAAGAGAAGTGGATTAATTATATTTTAACTTCTCTAATTTCAATTCACCGTTGCCTTTAGGTCATTACTAGATATATTCGTGGATCAGTCCTTTTAATCCTGGTATACATTAGTAACAGTAGTGGGCTTGTGGAGGGAACTAATCCCATATAAAAATGTTCTACCTCGTCAACGTGGTCCAGTCCTTGTTTAGTGAGCACGACCTGTGTAGAGAACAGACTGTACATGGATGTGTAGTCTATACCGCTCTCCGAGTTACCCGTGTAAATTGCAAGTGCCCAAACCCTGAAAACAATAATATATGAGTAAAGTTGGACTACAAATACTTTGTGTTAGTAAGTCTACCCAAAACATATTTAAGAACCAAACTTGCCAAACGTGAAAAAATTATAATGATAAAATTTATCAGTTAATAGTCACTTTTTCAATTTTCGTTCTCAAGAAACAGTAACTAAAAGCTTGAACGTTTAAAGACAGTTCGAAGACCTGCTTATCTTTTATATCTGTTTTTATGTGGCTTATTTAATTGCCATCATCTAAACTCCCAACAGAAAGAGCATTGTGCCCTGGACGCAGATTTACATTAATCAGAAGGTATAGACATGTAGGTAATCAATTTCTATTCATCACTCACCTTTTTCTGAGATATGAGAGTAAGCTGCCCTTGCCTTCATGTCCCAGTAAATACGATATGTATTGGTGTGGTTTGGACTCATACTCCTGCAGTAACGATCGCATACACCAAGTCAAATGGACCTGGATATAAAGGGCAAATTTGAGACAATTGATAAACTATTACTTGTTGCCCGCGCGACACACTGCTTCTGTTACCGCGACCCAGGTAAAGTTCCTTAAAGTTTCTGTGAGTCAAGTACTTCATGCAAATGTACTAGGGTCACAGGAATACTTTTTCCGTGACCGCTACCCATAGGGACCTATACCCGGGATAAAATAAAGGTCGAATGTAACGAAAAGTATCCTATGTCCGTCTCCTGAGTCTAAGCTACATCCCCCACCAATTTGCAGCCAAATCGGTACAGCTGTTCTCGACTTATTCATAGTGTAAATACCACGACTTTGTTTTATATATATAGATAAGTCCAATTATAAGTGAGCAAAAATCCATATTACCAGACCCGTTGCAGATTTGCATAAGAAAATCTCGTAAAAACTCATATTACCTAAGGTTACACAATGCCAATAACCTTTGCAAGAGTAAGCAAAAAATTGAGGAAGATAATTAAGATAATTTTAATTGCATAATTAAAAATTAAAAACATACGCTTGCAAATATGTTAGGTACAGTTATGACATATTATAAATACCCAGAGGTCATGATTTTAAAGTTAAATTAAACGAATACAAAAAGTTGATGATGATATTTAATCACAATCGGATTGAAAGTACGCTTACGCATAAACTACGACCAATTATTATATATTGATTTTTATATTTTAGATAATCGATATCACATCTCTGACAGTTATTCAATATTTTCCACTACTACTACTACTTTGATTTATATCTCACTAGCTTTTGCCCGTGGCTCCGCCCGCGTGGATGTCGGTTATCGCGACCAAACATAGCCATGTTCTTTCTCAAGGTCTACCCCTATACTAAATTTCATCAAATCGGTTCAGGGATTTGGGCGTGAAAGACGGACAAACAGACACACACACACACACACTTTCACATTTATAATATTAGTATTACAAATCATCATCATGAAATCTAAGAAATATATACACTGTTAGATGTAAAAAACAACGACCTTCGCGGAAACGAATAATTTACGTTTATACATAGTTTCGTATATATTTTAACTGTCACTCACCTCCGTAGTATCCCCCACAGGTTTGACGTAGTAGATGCTGCGAAACTCTGGTGTGACCGAGTCAGGTTCGAATGCATAACGGCTGAAGTCGTCTGCGGGCAGTTTGTTCGTAGGAATGTGGCCGAATGTGTTCACTACGTGTTGTTCTAGAGCCGATAGGTCCATTCGTGCCTGGAATTACAACAATATTGTACCGGATAGAAGTTACGAAATCGGATAATTTAGTATTTGAATCTAGAGAATACGCAGATAAACGATTACATTTTGGTAATAAATGAAAAAACTTCTATATAAAAATATCTAAAAAAGAGTTATGCAAAGTCAACAAGAAGGGTTTGAAGTTCTTTTTTTATATATAGGACACGTCAATTTGACATCACCTCGCCTGATGTTTAGCTGAAAGCAAAGTCTCAGGAAAGAGGGTCACTATTACATACACGTACCATGTTAACAATGATTGGCACTCAGCTTGACGGCCTCACCTGAAGAGGATTGTCGTCGCAGCACCGCGTGACGACAATCCTCTTCTAGTCCCATTAGTGCTGCGACCACAATACCCCTTGTCTGGTTATGCATTTGCTGACCCCTGAACGCATAAATTACTGCTAAAAAACCTCTTGGGGTCCTAATTAGCCTTTGAATAATCTAATAACCTCGCCTAAACTCATCTATAAGCCTACTAACCTACTTATTGAGAGAAGAAACTCTGATGCAGATTTTCCTCTCAGGGTCAAACGGCTGTCGGTCCCATAAAAACCTTAATTTAACGACACGGCGTACGGTTGCGTTGGACCATGATTCACCCTCGGATTAAGCAGAAGAAACAGTTATCTGAGCAAACCGAATTCTGCAATTATTCGCACAGGTCATCAGCGGCAGTTGCATCATCAAATCGATTAATTATTGTCGATTGTGTTCGACGGTGTAGGTACGCTAAATACAATGGTTTATCGATTGGATAATGAAACTGCCAAATACCATTATTATCGAATTATTATTATTGAACCTAACAGTATAGTAGTCACGGGGGCGAAACCCTAAGAGGAATGGCTGCGCCAGGGACCTGACATGATCAGCACATGGACTAGCTTATGAGGTTTGCTCAGGCCCCGAAAATATTAACATCACCCTATACACTCCTTGGGTATACGGGGCCCCATGAGGACCAACAAAGCCCGATCAACCTTGTGACCTCAGACCGTAAAAAGGACACATAAGCCAAATCTAAAGAGAAGGAAGGAGTGAGTGAACCCTGGGCTCAGAAGTAAATTCTTCTATGCAACCAAGAACCACGAAGATGGTGATGACATGATGGGTAGATATGTCCACTAGATGGAGGTAGATCTAAATAATTACCTGGACAGCAACGGTCATACGATGGGCGCTGTAGTGTCTCCTCCTGAACTCATGCGCAGCCTTATGTAGTTTTTCATCATCATTGATTTCATCACGAAGACTGCGAAGGTTACCCCACGTGAACGTCTGCGCTGGATGACCCTTTGGGAACAAGCTGGATAGTAGCTGGTCTTTACGGTTCGAGTCTGATGGCGATGCTATAGCGAACTCTAGAAAGAAAATTAATAAACTATCAAGCCACAGTCGAGTTTCAAGACTGAATAGCAGTAGATACTTAGTTTGAAATATGAGTTCCTATAAAAGGATTTCAAACCTTTTTGCGACTTTACCTATAGTTTTACTGTGGCGATACCACATATAGCCAGTGCCATATAGAATGTAAATTTCCTTCTTCTACAGAATTACCCATCCTGCATTGCGCAATGTGAAATCATGCGCTGGTTCAACATAATTATACATATTTGACAACATCCTCCAATCCGTTGGGTGGCAACGTCATTGGGTGGATCGTCTTGCTTTGTTCGATCGGAGGAACATCTCACCCCAGTTCTTCCACAGCAGACGGTAGTATTAAAAGTCCAAAACATTTTATTCATAACTAGCATAAGTAAAGTGTCTGGGCAAGTATTCTGTGTCGCATTGGATTTATTGTCCGCCCTTTTCCAAATAAATGGCAGTAGAACAAGGTGCTATTTTAGTACTAAACCAATACTCATAAATTAATCCGGTGGCCAGTGTAAGGATATATTACTAATTGTATCAATGTGTATTATTAATTCATGTATATTATATTCAATAAACCAGTCTGAGCGCAGTGACTGTCTTTCATTGACGTACCACTGGCGACGAGCGCGGATAGAACAACCTAATCTATTTTTTATTAACAGAACAAATTAATCTGCCTATCGGGAACTTGGAGTCTTTCGATCTTTCCTCAAAACAATGGCTAGCATATATTCGTCGCGTAAAACAATTTATAATATTAAATGAGATTGAAGACGAGTTAAAAGTTAGAAAAAACAGTAACTACGCCAGTTTTGGTCACCCTACCCGGCAATCATGATGCATCCTGTGTCGGTCACAAAAAGCATGTACGTGTGCAAAGACCCTTAACTATATTTATCTACGTTTCTAACATTGATTGTGAGGATTATTAAGATATTTATTACAGAATGTTATACAATCATTAAAGCAATGACTTATCGGCTTCCCATTTGATAAGAGTCTTCGCTATTGTTACAATTTCTGAGTATTCATAATCTCGATCCCAGTTCTTATACTCTTAGGTGCGATTTTGGCACTAATGAGTAATAAATGGGATCTCTCCCTTACAAATACCAAGAATAAAACTTACGATTCTAGTTTAGATTTTTTTTAAGAAATAATATCGTTGTAATAGCCGTATAGTGGATAGGCATCTAATAACAATCAAACGAGTACCAATAACTACTGTTGTCTCGCATTTTCATTGGAACCATACATATGTATAAGAAAATAGACACAAATGTCGAAGTTGTGTTTCCATTGCTTACAATCCCCTTCTTGATTCGTGCACAGCACTTTAATCCCTGTAGTTTAAAGCGCGGGGTTCACCAGAGCTCCGAATTCATCGCTGACTGGGATGTAATCAGGTAAACACGGCTCTATGAGAATGATGACGATATTTCGATTTGTTTACTACTCCGTCTACAATTTAATAATAGGTCTGAGCAGTTCTGATGTAACGCGGCTAATTTAGCATAATCGCACGTTAGACGACGGCAACGGTCGGTTAATCGCTGTAATGGTGTAACCACACTATTGTTAACCGGCAGCCTCCGTACCAGCCGCATTGTTATCACAGGCCTATTATGTTAACCGCTCAAAGTGACAGTTTCGTAACAAAATCTACGCCATAACAGTTTCTAGGAATCGTTGTTATGAAGAGCGGTGTAGAAAGAACGGATGACAACATCTTGGATTTAGGGTTATTAAAAAATGAGACACTGTATCTTCACACAAAATTTCATTACACGATCTAAAAATATCTTTCAGCGGAACCTTCCGATAGCGAGCTTTACTATTCGGATTGGTGAGGCAGACGGCAGCTATCAAGTAGCAGGCTAGGTTCGCTTGGCTGCAAAGGTCTTCGAGGGGAATACCCTACAGAATACCGCGGCCATAATAACCTCGTATTGTGGTCCCGACGGTGAGTAGGATAGCCAGAGCTCACTGGAGAGCTTTTTGCTGTCAGTGGAAAGACCAAAGGCTATTCCTGCTTTGTCTTCTACGCTGACGGCACAGAAACACTCTGTGTTTACAGGGTCGGCAGCACGAGTGTGACTCTCCTGGTGTTGCACACGTCCATAGGCCACTGCAACCACTTTCCATCAGGTAAGCCGTATGTTTGTCTGCCACCTCAGTTGTATAAAAAAAAATATACTCGCATGAGTATAATTCGATCATAAGGAAATTCATATAACGGTCTTGAACGTGAGCTATTTAAAACTATTTAAATAGCGTATTACGTGCAACAAAATACATTCATCAAATTATAATATCAATAGGCACTAGACAAAAGGCAAGTTCTATAATGCTTTGTCGGTAACATGCATACGCTAGCCATAGAACTGAAATAAAATATTCAACATATTCTTCTTAGATATTGCTATTGAGTCTTATTGAGTCAAACTATAACCTTTTACATATTGGATTCATAATAAACTTGTGAGTTTTCCTAGAACATAACAATGCAACCATTGAAGTGCGACAAATGTTATAGGTAGGTAAATACATTTCAAGAAGCAAAATACTCCTCCATACTTTAGAACTAAACGTCTTATAGAATTAAATGGACGCTTTACCAAGATCAATGTACGAGTCCAACAACATCTTATAAGGCCCTTTCAGTTCCAATACTTGGTCAAAAGCATCTGATGAGGCGCGACGGCCTCTTCAGATGCTTTTAGAGGGCCACCATTGTTACATCGTAGGTGACTGCAATGCTGGGAACCTTCTTTCCTGAGACACTACCTTCAGTGTACCATCAGGCACCACGGGATAGTCAAATTGACGCGTCATATCACACCTTCGGTGCAACAAAGTCGTAACAGCTCATTTTGTGATTTTACAGGAAAGCACTTTTAAGTTTTTTTTCGGGTTTGTCGTCTTATTACTAAATTACTATCTACAGTAGGTTATATATTTTAATAAAATTATATTGTTTGTTTCTTTCGCTACAGTTTCATGAATTTTTTTCAATTACTAATATTATTTTTAAACGATCTGGCGTACTTAAGTCGATTTTGCTATTGGGTATTTATGACTTTGTTGCACCGAAGGTGCGATGCGATATATTAAAAATAATATTAACTGGCTGGATTCTCGATACGGTCAGGTTCTCGATTAGGAGGTTAACCTCTGAGGATGAGGACCTAGATGTGTACTCGTGGTCGCATGAGTTAAACAACCATCCATGCAGTTTATATTTCTGTCCAGAGACTACACCTATTTTATTTATTTATTTTATTTTGCTTTATTTGGAAAACAAACAGTTTTACAATTCTCATTCATAGGTGCCTTAAATTATAACTGAAAACCATTTATTAGTTTTCGCATCTTTATCATCTTTATCATACCTATAAGCTGGTACTTTTGTCAAAATCGTTCCCGTCTAGCGACTCGGTCTCGATGAGGCCGGTTAACTGTTTATTGTTGGTAGTCTTACCTATGGTGGTCCAGATCTCTCGAACACCCAATTTGCTTTGGAAGTTTTAGAAGTGGGCCTTCGGCAATCGATGCCACATTGCGACACCACGAAAGGTTGGTGCCGAAGTTTAGTTCTTAACTAATTTGTAATTGGTTTAATTTCTCACACGTTATAATGTAGGACATTGTATACTTAGTATTCTACAATAATAATTTAGTCATAATAATTTGGCACTAAAAAATTACACACCATTGTGTCAGACTAGACTAGATCTCATAATCTTATACCCTGGGCCTCTAGACAAAGTGACATTCTATTAGCGATAACGCCAGTGGAATCGTTATGTCATATATGTGACTGACACAATCATCAATGTGACCTAATGTGACTTAAACCTTGTATGGCAACCTCTTCCCTTTCAGTATAGGCACGTACTAGTTGCTCATAGTTTCACTTTTGTGGGTACGTTGATTCCGCTTCCAAGACATGCAAAATCCTTTAATGGGATTAATACACATAAGTAAGTTGTTTATTATACTAGTGAAAATGTGCAGTAGATATATTTAATAAACATACAGGATATGTATGTATTACACTTTTGGGCATATTGTACGAATATGCGATTTTCACCAGAAAAAAAGGTACAAGCTAGCTACAAGCAAGTATAAGCACTCTCAATTTTTGTACTTGTTTAGTCATGATAGTTACGCAAACGTACAAAAAACGATTTTAAATAAAATAAAAATTGCATGGGAACACCTTAGTGTTTCGAAATTTCTGAAAGTCATATCTATTTTTTTTTTAAGAAATCTTTACGAATTCGTTCGCAGTTCTACCTAATCAATTTTTTTTTTTTAATGGAATATTTTGTATTGAAATACATAGCAACTAAGGACGATTTTATACCTCTCACTTGGACCCTTCGTGAGGTTTGTGAGTATTTTTCAGTATTTATAGCTTTCGTTCTCGATCCTAATAAAACTATATATATAGTATATGTCTAATTTTGTGAAGATGTTTGTATGTTTATTACTCAAACGGCTGAATGTATCTGACTGAAATTTGGTACAAAGATAGATTTCGAATGATACCTAGTCTGGAATAACATAGGCTATTTATGTCTAGCTTTTTATCTCGATGGTTGCGGACCGGGTGCCCAAGCGGGAAGCGGGTGGTGCCGCGGGAAGCGGATGGTGCCACGGGAAGAGGCTGGTGCCGCGGGAAGCGGATGGTGACGCGGGCAACAGCTAGTAAGTTTTAGAACAGAAGCACTTACCAGATTCGATAGCTTCTCTCTCACGCTGCATGGCTTCCTTCATCATGAGCGGACTTACGAAGAACTGGCTAAACATATCCATAGCACGTGGCAAGTGCTTCTCTTGGATTTCAAAATAGAAAGTCGTCACTTCGCAGTCTGTTGATGCATTGTCTGAACCGCCCTTTTTCTGTAGAAGAAAAATACTTTATTTAAATTCTTCAGTTACAGCTTTCCTTACATGAGACATTCCGCGCGTGGTCCTAGTATTGGTTTATTTTATTAAGCATAGGCCCACATTAAAGCTTCTACAGTATCTGATCTAAGTACCTGTGTGGCAGGGGAATCAGGTATGCTCTAGAAAGGATATGCAATAGACCCCGATGGGACCTCTTGGGGATTAAATCTGCCAATTCCACAAAGAGACGCTCTGAAACTCGATGGGCTTTGGGCCTGAAGCTGCTTGAGGAACGGTTAGGCTTACATATAAGCGATATTATAATTATATAAAAAATATTATGAGTGAAGTCTCTACCATAGATATATGAGGTATCCCCAACTTCTTCTGTATCAATGAGTCAATACTCATAATTATGCCAGTGATGACGACTTTCTTTTTTATTCTTATTTAGTTGTGTGGTTGGGTATTGTATATTAGGTACCGTCATTAATACAATATGATTCACGTTCTTATCATTGTTGCTTATGTCGGAGGAAAAGAGTTGGATTTTCCAAAAGCTTTTTGTCTCTGAGCATAGTACGAGTATGAAGAATCGGTACCTGACTCATTTAGATCAAAATAAGAACCGTTAAAGCGACGGCGTGCAATACGGAAATACACTTCGCACGCACGTAACCGCTAGCGATAGCGAGAGCGACCTTGAGAGGGTGGAAAGAGTTAACGTCTAACACCCACGCCACGCATTTAATCGACAACAACGTTATGAACTTTAGAAAAGAAAATTATTTTGACAAATAAAACATAAGTATAATATATTAGCCTGAAGCAAAAACCATGACTAAGTAAGCGGCTAAAATAGCACCACAGACTATTAATCAAGTACCACAATACCGAGAATTTAACCTATATACATGGGAATTGATCAATACATTACATATACATACACATTTTACTCATGCCTTTTTCCCTATAGGCTAGAAAGAGACCACCCACCATCTTCTGACTTTACACAATCCACGATTTTTCGTCTACACGACAGTCATTACACCTTTCATGGTAGTCCGCTGGTTTTCGGTAGGTACTCTTGATCTGACCTTTTTTAAATCGGCAGCAATTTTAAAGCCTAGCTTACCTTTACAAATGAATCGAACTCATTCTCTTTAGGGAACTTCTCGCTGCCCATGAACACCATATGCTCGACGAAGTGTGCCAGGCCCTGTATATCGGCTGGGTCACTGTAGCTGCCGACGCCGACGCACAGCGCACACGCCGCCTAGACAAGGGAAACGAACAGTTAATATTATAAATTTAAGATTGTTTTCGTGTGATTGGAAACCAGGATAATCACGATCACATACTTAATTTATTATGTAAGCGTCTAATCCAAAACCGGTCTCATGTAGATCAGAGTTCAAATCATCCGAAAAGTACTAGACTAATTTAAGGAAAAATTAGTTAACACGTGTACTTGCAAAAAATATTGTGAAAAAATTCAGGAAAACAGTCAAACCGAAGTAAGCAAGATATAAATCCAGTTATAATTCGTGGCGGTCTGTATAAAGTTTATTGTAGTATCACTGTATCGTGCTGCAGTAAATCGGCGGTCCTAACCTAGTAACTGCAGCGTTTTTAAGTGGTATCAAAGCGTCAATGCTATGACCATTGAGTCTAGCTATTTTGCCTGAAAAGCTCACCATTTTACCCTGTACTATTTATTTTTAAACGCTCGCTGTTTTGGATTGAGACATCCTAATCTCTTAGATATGCAACCGGGAACGTCGCTAAGATGATGATGTGTATTGTGTATGTATAAAGATATGGCGCCATGGTGAAAAGCGATATATGAAATTTGCAAACCAGTTTGTGAAAGTACATGAGTCATGATTTTATGAAAGTACCCGAGTAAGCACAAGTTGTATTATTTTGTACTACGATAGCCAAATTGCTGTGGTGAATGTATGGAGTCCAGCCAAAATCTTCCGGATCTAATCTAACTTCACCGGTAAGTGGTACACCTGTTGACGGACGAGGTTGTCCGCTCGGGGTTGAGGTGCGATTGTTATGCATAAACTACACTCCGCGCGAGAGCTGAACTATAGGCGCCTACTATAGTTATAACTGCAGCAGCCAGCAGCACGGAATTCAGAACAGACTCGCTCTCGTGGACCGAACATAAAGAATTAGTGAAATCTAGGTACCCAATAGAAACAACTCAGTCAGCATACGTCTTCGAAAAAAGTGTGATCGGTAGTTGAGTGGTCTATAATTATAACTATGACCCTGCACGGGTGACCCTTCACGACAACGTCAAGCCAGGACTTCTTGGGCCTACCCCTTCTACCTGGACCTGGCGGCCAGGGATTTGTTACCCACGCAGCTTGGCGATTTCCGTAAGACGTGACCGCACCAGCGAAGGCGACTCTCTTACATTTTATCTGCGATGTCACGGACATGAAAACTATCCTTTGATGCGAGAGTTCCTTGTGCAATCTTTATGCGTGACACAGCTGTGTAAAAGGACAGGCCTCATCAGAATCAGTTTTATAGACCTGTCCCTTCAACCTGACTGACATTTTGGGCTCGCATGTGACGCCAGTCATTACCCACATTGGCCCACGCGGCGGCAATGCATGCCTCGACGTCGCAGGCAATGTCACCAGTCACCTGAAGTACAGATCCCAGGTACTTAACCTGGTCCGTGCGCTCGACTAAGTCATTGCCTATGCAGACGTGTGTGGAATCTGTGCCCCGAGCAGGAATAATATTTGAATTTGTAACGTAAACGTATCCAGACAACGGAGCATTGTGATTGGCCGCCTGCCTACTGTGAACCAATCGCAACGCTCCATGCTTTCGACACGTTAACGTTACGAATTCGAATGTTATTCGTGGGCGGGGTACTGTTGAGTTTAACGCAAGATATTCTGACTTCGCCACATTTAGCTTCAGACCGCTGTTTTAAAGCGCCTCCTACTACACTTTCACGCAAGTTTCTATTTATCTTCTTTATAACGTCCTAAGTTAAAGAAATTTACTAACATGCAAACTGCGTTTCAAAACGTGAAACGCAGTCTGTAGTGAGACAGTAAAAAACAGGGTTGCATGCAAGTCAATTGTTTATGCATCAGTTGTTTATTTCAGAATACATTTTTTTATACAGGACACGTCAATATGTTTCAATACGTCTAATAGTAAGCTGAACCAACAATGTTACAATGGTGGCCCTCAGCTTGACGGCCTCATGGCCTCATCAGATGCTTTTTCACGCTCCGCTTAAAGGACCCGGGACTGTAGGAAGAAGGTAACATTTGTGCTGGTAAATATATGCCAAGCCAAGAGCCAACACTCTATAGTGTGGCTAAGATTAGAGTCGCAGAACGCTTGGTTCTTGATGCAATTGTTTGCACCGTATACCGTACCGTGATTTAAGCCCTATTTATTTTGCACACAAAGGATTGAACATTATTATAATGGCACAATTTTCACACGGCAACAGCTAAGTACTTGTTTATTATGTGTACAGTACATTACCTATATTATATACATGGGAAATATTTTAAAAGACACACATGGCCTATGCTATTATGTTATAATCACAATGACATATTTTACGCATTCATCATAACATTTTTTTTTTTTTCAAATAGAATTTATAATCTAAATCGTTATATTTCATGTCTATTTTCCTCGGAACAGAATTGCCTACCACCTACCTACCTTCTTACCTAATTTAAAAACACTATTATTGTGAAATTTAAGTGAAACAAAACTAAAACAAAAGGACTGAAAACAGCATTATAAAACGTTATTATTGTTTTCATGTTCGTATTAGTTACATCTGCCAAAGTTTAACGGTATTTCAATAACTATTGTTAGGTACCAATACAATAAAATATACAAGATCGTCACCATTTTTAGAAATGCCCTCTGTGAAATGTAAGAATAACATAATACATTACGTACCTATCTTCTACTTTTTTTGAACCTAATGTTCTTATCTAGAATGTATCTATAAATTTCTATGTATTTGCACGTACCTACTGCACTACACATTAGATAGCTCCCCGCAAAAGATTTTGTTGCCAAATTTAACTATTGTGCAAACTCAATACATAGGTACAGGGCTCATGGGTTAGTCGCAATTGCCCCCAGTCTCGATTTCCCCGAAAAGAAATCGGGTCTAAAATAGTGTTTATCGCAGTATTATAAAATACGGGATGAATCGAGAACGGAATGAATCGATAAAGAGGGGTATATAAATTGCCTTCTGGATCTCATATACACCGCGACAAACCCATTTTTTACTTAAGTTTTAATTTGTCCCGTGTCTTATCCAAAATCGTAAAATAAATCATCTGCTCTGCGCTGCACAGGCGGGGCAAGCTCTGAAACCTCAGTAAAAATTTTCACATTTAAATACGACTTCTATCGATTTTATGATGGCCCTACCTGAGAACAAGAAGAGCGAGCGGGACTGTCCCTCTAGACAAGTGGCAATTCGCTAGCTGGCATTTGGTGGAATAGAATGACGAATATATGGGATTTGACGTATATGACAGTCGTTAACGCATGTCAAATACGTCAAATCCCCTACATTCGTCATTCTATTCCATCAAACGCCGGTTAGCGAATTGCCACTTGTCTAGAGGGGCTGGTAATACAAAGAGTTCGTAGCGAAGGATATTTTTTGCGATGATAATTATGGAGCTGTACTTTGGCCGACTGGCCTATCTTTCAGGCAATTTAGTTATGGCACGGATTACCCTGCTTGCGTAAAATGAATTGAAGGTAATTAAATCCGATCAGATGCAAAAGTTCCTTGCAAATAGAGTTCATCGTAAGATAATTTTAGAGGCCTTCGTCTCAGAGAGCATGTATATGGATATACCATAAAACTTGCCGATGCGACATTCAAAAGAAAGTACCTAATCAAAGGTGTGAGAATAACAGAGTAGTTACTCATTTGGCATCAAAACTATACTATTTTGCGGAGGCGAACGTTTCGAATCGAGTTATACCTACTCTATCAACAAAATCCACAAGTATTGAAATCGTACCGTATCAAGTGTTAGCTGGGAAAAGAATATCTTGCATCGCTTTTTAGATACTTTCTCGCATGCGTTCTTGAACATTTTTAAAATATTCCCTTTGAAGTGAGTGAGACCCTGTCGAAAGCATACGTGTTAGTTCCATATCCATACATTTACAAATGTACTAGATAAGACGGGTCTAGGGATCTAGGCACAATTGTGAATGACAGTCTAATTTAGATAGAAACCGAAACTGTTTCAGGGGCCAAGTGGTGACTAAGAGTCGTAATTTCCAATGTCTAGACAGAGGTATCAGAGAAAATGCGTGATGCAGATAGATGGATGAATTGCTTCTCATTTGGCAGTTATTTTTGACTCTACGAATAATTGTTAGGGAATTCGTAAACCTGTTTTACATAACAGCTTTCACATTGATAGTTATTAGATTGGCCTTCTTAATACCTAACTGCTACAAGAGAAAGTTATGCTCGATACGAGTGTAATTTTCACAAAGATCAAAATAAAGCTACCAGTCCATTCACATGGTGGCTGGTATTGATAATTTTAATTTTTATTACATTCAGTAAGTCATTTCACACACATATTTTTTACACAACCCACTGGATGCTGAGAAGCTAGGATGAAGTCAAGAAGATACGAGCCACTGTGTCACAATGTGACTGTACGTTACAATGTCAAATTAACACGTTATAATTACAAACGTTAAATCTGGTCTGGTCTTAATTCTGGTCAGGGCTACCATGAAGTTGCGATAAGCGTTCGTTTTTCAGGCGAGAAAGAGTGATGGAAATATACACACACCATATTTAGAACCATCCCTCTTCCTCATTCAGGATAAGAACGCTCACATCACGTCACGATAGGCCCGGCCCATTGACTGGACATGGATGACCAAAGTCGCAATAGCCGACATTCACGCGGCTGGAGCCACTAGCCAGATAAAAAGTTGAATCGTATGTGCGCAACATGGCATAAATTATGGCTGCCATCCGTCCGGGTTTTCTTAGATTTGTAGTTTAGAAGGCATCCGGGGAGCGTCCGGGCCGGGCTCCGAGTTTTACCCAGACTACACTTAAAACCCAGAATGCTAGTTCATGGAAGTATGAGCACCGTCTCTCCCTCACCTCGACGCGACTACCTCGCATCGGTTGTATCTGAGAGGTGAAAAAAAAGTTCTACTGTCCGGGGTAAAAAGCTCAAAAGTCCGGGGTTTTTACGCCTCTCGTCCGGGTTTACGAATTTTGGAGATGGCAGCCCTACATAACAGCGCTAAAATTCATGGTAGTTTGGTATTTAGTAATAGTATTGCTTATTTGTTCTAATTAACCGATCAGTCCGGTAATGTAAAAAAATTAAAAAAATTATTGATGCATAAAATAATGGACATGCATACAACCCTGTTTTGCAACAAGTAGGTGCAACGCAAGTGCGTTGTAGGCCAACGGCACGTGGAATAATATGAACTTGCTTTGAATTACATAAGTGAATTATTTATACAATTCTATAATATGTTCGATCCACGAAGACGAGCCTTCTCCCGATTCTGTGCTGCTATGTAGATTTTACTTATTAAAATTATACAAATTTGAAATACAACAGCCGCACCTCAACTCCAAGAAGAATCGAAGCCGGCGACAGAGCTTGTCCGGAAATCAATAAATTTTATTCAATGCTCGCTCGATAGCCCGCTTCGCGAATTTTGATCCGTGGGGTAGCCCCACAGGACCCACACAAGGATCTGCAAAAATAGCCACACTAAAGAGGGCCATTTCAGAACAGGCCAAGCATAGGCAGCTTAAGGAATGGAAGACCAAACCAGGCCTAACACATTCGAAGGAATTCATAAGTAATGAATTAGGAAGGCTAAGCAATAAAATAATTAATCTCAGCAGGGACAAAATTCGGAAAATAATGGGAGTGTTCACTGGCCACAACTGCAAAAAGTACACCTTGAGCAAGATTGGTATCATGAACGACGCAAAATGCAGACACTGCGGGGAGGGCGATGAAACGATGAAACACATACTGTGCGAGTGTGTCACACCTTAGGAAGACATCGTATGGATCTTCTCGGGAAGGGCTATCCAAAGTCAGAGGATTACAGGCATCTTCAATTACGCGAGTAATTGCCACCTTGATAGAGAGGGCTATCCCTTCTCAAACGTAGGGGCCAGGTGGGGGTTGACATAAAGGATCCAATAGGGTCAAAGCGTCCGCGATAGCTCCAAAGCATGCACCCCAATAACATAAGAAAAAATAAGATATGTCCACGTTTCGGCACCATACCATAAGTCATAACTGGCAGGACGCACTAATTGACAAAAGTCTTCCCAAAATTTAAAACTCGGTAAAACAACCTGAAACTCCTTCTGAATTCATGATATTGAATGTCTGTAAACAATGATTGAATAACAGTATTGCCCTTCAAAAGAAGTAGACTGTGAAGGTGCCCAATCGTGCAAAGAACAGTTTCGTCAACAAGTTTCGCAATTGCATCAAATTGACCTAGACTTTACTAGCACATGCAAACTTTAAACTTGGGACATAGTGGTCAAACGCCACTATGTCACGCGAAATTCCAAAAAGGCCAAATTATGTGATGTTAAAACAGACAAAAAGTGATACTGATTTTATTCATATAATATATTGTGCGTGATTTACCCTTTCTAGGACTACAGTTGCACACGAAGAGCGGACCCTGAACTAAAAGTGACTACTTTGGATGTAGGATGTAGGTAATTGGATGTAGGTAATTATGCTTGAAAGAAAAAGAGTTGAACAAAAGCCATCTCTCCTGTTTTAGTAATAGTGTGTTAATAGTGATTACACTTTATTATTGTGCCCACTATGTCGTAAACGGTTATCCTTTCAACTTCAACTTCTTTAAAATGGCCTCTGCAGCAAATCGCCAATGAAGTAAAATGTATTATAAAATTATTAATGGCAAAATGCAAATGTCAAGTGTACCTGAGCCACGTTAGGCACGCCAGTAAATTTGTTTCCGTGTATCCGCCCCCACGAGATTCAGGTGGGCGATCGGGACGTGTGGTTGGATTTTAGCGGGCGGTTATTCTTTCACGACTATCCTTCCCATTGATTCGTGATGGCATTTTATCTGTCATAACGACAAAGTAGAAATAGAAACGTGCCCTAACTCATCTCGATCTTCACTACCAGTATCCATGACACACAGTCCACGTGTCAGATGTGTGATTATCCATTTGCAACCTGCACTTGACACAGAATAAATTGATAGAATAGGCTTACTCTTGACATGATTTGATTCAAAGAAATAGATCGTAAGACTGAACTCTTAAATGGATGCGAGGACCAAAGTTGACGATTATTTCCTTTAGCTGACGTTTTTGCATGTACTAGTACAGCACTACGGTGCTAGTTCAATAGAATGGTTGAACTGCTGTTTTAGGAATGCCTGTTTTGTTTTTTATACAATGACGCTATCGAGACTCAAAGTAAGCATAGCTTAACCGACTTGTTCGTCAAATGGCATGCACGAAATTCGCGAGTACCTCATATGACTCACCTCTCTCTCATTTAATTTTTTTATCATCAAGTCATGTATCTAGCTTGTAATATGAATTCTATGAATTCTAAAATGCGCATTGTAAAAAATAGATAGAGATTCATGGACACAAATATTAGGACTAAGGGGAAATTGTACCTACTGTAAAAAACATTTTAGGTTCAATACTTGGATCGGGCAGTCTTGACATCTTTCTTTTATTTATTTATCAGTAGCAGCACAAAGTTTAAAAAATAAATTATTGAAAATAAAAATCCCCGACTGATTCTGAAAAGATCGAAACAAGCCTTAGGCTTGAGATTTGCGAATGGGTACCTGCTATAAAGCTTGTTTCGATCTTTTCAGAATCAGTCGGGTTCTTTATTTTTAATACATTTTTTTATGCTTTTAGTTATCTACTATATAAAAATAAGTCGGGTTTTCCTTCCTGACGCTATAACTCCAGAACGCACGCCGCGGGCAACAGCTAGTAACGTATATATATTTTTGTAATCGTCTTCAATTTTCCTTCATTTTGATACCCCACTTGATAAATTACAGTAAAAAAATTTTTTGTGCCTAAAATCCAACATAATAAATGGCTTTTGTTCATATTTTATGTACCTAAGAACACTTGGGCAATGAATACCTTACATTTGAGATATGAATCATTGAAATCCGTGGTTCACAAAATATGAGGTAATAAAAGATCTTACAAACATACATACAAGATACGCGCGAAAAACATAACCCTTCTTGACAGTCGGGTAACAACTGTATTTCTTATTTCTACTTTATCTTTCGCCATCATAAAATACGTTGCGCGAACAGCGATCAAGCGGGTAATGAATTTGGCTAACCCAGATAGCACAACTGAAGATGCATACACAGTACACACTTCATATTTGTATACCTACTTCCATGTCCAACATGGAGATAATAGAAAATGTTTATTTGCATTCGTCTGGGTGCTTCTAATGTATGAATTGTGTATTTACAAAGAGAAGATTGATGTTCTAAAGCTAGACCCATAAAACAAGCAATGCATATTATTTGTCTAGAGAGTGCTGTATAAATGTGTCATTATGATTTCTAGCAAAAAAAAATCACAAGGAATTTTTATTAGAAATCTAATATTACAGGGTCTTAATTTAATAAAAATATGTTATCTGTAAGAGGAAGAACATGTTTCTCATTATGCCAAGGCCTAGAGTACCAATTTAAATTAAAACAAAATTAAATATATTTTGCAATAGTGTCTGTTCTTCAGTCAGTAAAGAACTGTTGAGTGCAAAACAAATATTTACGATGTCATCTAACAAAAAATAAATTTGTCGATAATGCTGGCCTTCACCTAAGACCTTGGATAACTATGTTGATTGCAAAAGTTGGATTAAATTCTAAATAAATGCCAAAATGTTTGATGTTATATTCTCGGTTCCCCCAAATATAGTATTTATAATGAATTTTTATATTCCATTGCTCTGATTTTTTTCCATCAGGTGTTGTTATGGAATTTTTTATCTTTACTAATGCAAAAACCCCATCATACTCTATACCAGTAAATATTTTACAATAATTTACATAAACAAACCAAAACAAAATATCAATACCTACAAAGTGTCTCAAACCCAAACTCTAGCCTGGTTTATAATAAAGCTAAGCTCCTGCCCGCACTTGCGACACCTCCAGGATACTCCAAACCTCACTGTTGGCTGATGAGACCAAGTGAAATAGCCTTCCGGCCTTGTCTGGCGTTGGCTCAGACAGCACAGGCTGAACCCAACTCACATCCAGCCCATTCAGCTTCAATTCACTCATTAGTAATTCCCAATTATCACTGTCCAATTAGATCAATTGGAATTGTCTAATAAATGTGTGAATAATGCAGTCTTCTAATTGGGCTGCACTACCATATATTCCACTGTGTAAATAATATTTAAATTATTAATAAACCTATACAAATACAAATGTTGTTGTTGGACAAAATAAAGCCACATGGAATCCAACATAGTAACTGAAATGCATTTAAAGAAAGTCAATAAAAATAAAAAATAGTTGAATCCAAGTCCCACAATCACTTTGATATGAAAAGGAATACTGTAAAAAAAAATACTCACCAATTTTTCCTCATCAAATTCACTTCTCCTTTTGGTCCCATGATGATCACTGACAGCTGACTGACCTGACTTTCCACTGTCACTTTCAGGATCTGTGGTTTCATCGGACCCACTAGTCTCTTCTTCACTAGAACTTGTCTCATTAGTAGCCGCCGGACGTGTCGGATCTGAGATCAGCAGCACTGTTAGACCATTTTCCAATCTTATCGTCCTTCGAAAAAACACCAAAATTATGTTATGAATATACAATGATGTTGATGTTCAATGAAATTTAATAGATCACACAAAGTTGTTCCCGCAATGTTTGTTATGAAGAAATTATTTAAACATTTGTATTTATTTAGCTAATTTTCAAAACGACGATCTACTCACTTGTAGAGTTTTTTATCAGCAGCAGATTTGATGGGTTCAGGCAGCACTTCCACTTTCTCCTTTCTAAAAGGCATGCCTGTAGTTTGTTTTGATTTACTTATCACCTTCACTTCAGGCCTAAACTTAGGAGCTTTGTGAAAACCACTTCTCTTAGACATAGCAAGTGCAGTGTGTATTACGGCAGGATAACCAGATGTTTTTTGAATAAAAATGGACAAGAATTTTGACATTTGTGTCTGCATAAACGGGGTTACAAGTTATAATAAACTGGCCAACATTAAAACTACAAACTAGTGTTGTATTTTATCGTACCTTCCGGTCAGTTTCATAGGTTCCATGCTGCCAAAAAAAATATATTTCTTCCACGGATGTCTCTTGGCTTGGTAGAGATTTTTTCAGTTGTTTTCAGTTGTGTTGACATTTTTACAACTTTAGGTAAAAGCACTAATGGCGGACACTTTAAAGTACAACTTCAATCTACATATTCATGCATACAAATATTTGCACTGAGCGGGGATCGGACCCGCGCCTTCTGCGTAGCGGCCGCGTTCACAACCACCTAGGCGGTGGGATTCATTGCTTTAGCAATGTCCTCGTATACGGCGTCGGTGGTTTCGTTAACTGAAGCGAGGTCGGCGCATGGACCTCTATCACCTTCAGTGAACGACTGTTTGTGATTTGAAGTTTATGGTACGCTACCCGGTTCGACACACTACCGAATTCAAGAATGCTTCTAATGAGGTCCTTCTTTACCAAAAACCGACACCTCCCTGGGAGACAATGGCGGATTTTCGGGAGCGGCGAATTGGGCAAAATTTTTTATTTCAAATCTTTTAGTTTGTAATTTTTGAAGATATCCTGATGAAATTTGGTATAGAGGTGGATTAGAGCTTGAGAACGGAGGTGAGTGGAGAGGCGAGTAGATAGGCGATTGGGGAGGCGAGTAGAGAATCGTGTGGACAGTCAAGTAGAGAGGCGAAAAGAGAATCGATTGGATAGGTGAGTAGCGAGGCCAATGAAGAGGTCAAATCCACATTGTTTGTCTAGAGGCAAATCCACTAGACAAACAATTAAGAGTTAAGAATGACAAATAAATACAAGGATATGGTAAACACTATGATAGAGTTGTCACGTTTGGTTTGCAACACTATGGAGGTCGTATACGACTACGACCACGGAGGTCGCGTTTCACCTCACAAATAAAATATCACGCCTATTAAAATCAGTACCTTTAACAGAAATCTTAAGGAACAACACAATTGCTATACTTGCCTACATTATTTGCTTTCAACTGTCTTTTTCTTAAACTAAAGGTGTTTTTCGAAAATGTCCACCATTGGTACAGTGTTCACTATTAGTGCTTTTACCTTAAACTTTAGTTTGGTCTACCTCAAAAATAGTATTTATTATTAAAGGGATGTGGCCATTATTATATGTCTGTTGAATAGCTATTGTGTTGGCAGTACCACTGCTAAGTCTTTGTCAGATATAGCTTAAAGGTCTTGTAACCAAGCCAAAAAACTTCAACAAAAAAACTGTCAGTCATTAATGTCAATGTCAATTGTTGTCATTGTTGTCATCTATGGTTGTCATTCTGATGTCATAATTTAAAACTGACGCTGTAAGTGAAAACGTAAAACTTTTAAAACTTATTTTAATTTTAGTGAAAGACTAATTAATAAAAAAAATACTGTGAATGAATATACAGAATGGAATCTATGGATGAAATATACTCCGAAAGTGATGTTACACTCTCTCCATCACAAATATTAGAAAGGTTACAAGTGTTGCGACGGTTACAACTAATGCAGCGCGGGAAGTTGCAAAAACAACGATTACAGTATAAAGAAAGTTCAGAATCTTCATCAAGTATCACCGAAATAGTCAGCCACTTCAGTAACAGCACCAGTTATAATACTTTTCGAAGTCTATTGCAATCCTCAGAGGATATTTCTAACGAAAATGTCTCCCGATTAAGTTCTAGTAACCAATCTCAAAAGGTGCAGGCTCGGGACCTAATCGATGGTATAGCTGTATTGAATCTCTCTCAAGAATCTGAATTTATAGTGAGTTCTCCTTTATCAAGTAGGAGCCAAGCCTCTGCTTCTCCCCAAGTTCAAGAGCCTTCAAAAGAATACGAAAAAGTTCCAGTGAGGGATACTCCAACAAATATTCAAAGAAGTTCAGATACAGTATCAGAGCTCAGCAGTTCAAGTAATGGAATATCTAAAAAACAAATATCACTTGATGATATGCCTATTTTGTCTCCGAAAAAAGACTTTGAAGCTTTAATCCTTGAAAAGCTACAAAAAGAAAAAAGAAATGTTCCAAAAGCTAAAAACCTGAAAATAAAAAGCCCAGTACCCGATAAAGCCAAAAAGCCTTTCCTGAAAAGGGGTGAGGGTATAGCTCGATTTAGACTGAAGAAAAATGCCATAGTGATACAAAATACTAAGTCTTTACCCTGGAGAAGAAAAAGTTTCCAAAATAAATCATGTGACTCTCCTCTTAAACAAAGCATAAATGATATGAGAAAAAAAGTACCAGATAACCAGTCTGATTTATTAAAACCAGAGTTATTAGTACCTGATTTGAAAATTGGAATGCTCAACAGAAAAAATAAAATAGAGAACCAGCATAATAATAGATGTGAAGAATCAACTCATCAAGAAGTTAGGCTATCTGATTCACAAGATAATATGAAAACTCAATGTAAAGAAACTGTAAGGAATAACAATGCAAATGAACCAACCTCCTCAAAAATGTGTACAATGCAGCCCTTGAAAGCAGCACAAAAAATACAATTTTCTAAAAAGAAGCATCCACTTACTATTAATAAGGGTAAAACTTGGGCTGCCGTGTTGACCCAAGAACAAAATGACTTCCTAAGACAATTGAAACAAAGTGACTACTATAAAAATTTTAGTTCTCCAACTAAAAGTGATATTTCAGATGCTAGCTGTAATGAAACTATGACAAGACTGAGGCAAGAAAGAGAGTCAGCCGAACAACACATGTTTGAACTTCTAGAAAACAAAGTCAATGATGAGAGTTTCAATATGGAGAATTCATTCTTCAATAGATTTTTGAAAAGGAACAATTTAGAATGTTCTGGTGAAAGTACTCCTTTAGTAATGCAAAAATGCTTATCAAATAATCCTGAGCTGATGCATATACTTCCTGGCTTGAAAGAAAAGACAAGGAATGAAAATTCCCAAAGTGATGCAGAGACATGTTGTAGCAATTATACGGACTGCAGTAGTGATGCTTGTTCATCAGTATCATGTTGTTCTTGCAAAACTGTTGAAGAAACCACCAACTCTCTACAGAAATGCACTGAGAAAAAGAAGAAAAGTTCTGACTCAAAATCCAAGAAAGTACAGGTAAATCAAAAGGAGGTTGATAGCAAAACTGATCAAGATGTCACTATGACAGAGACTGATGTCATGAAAGCAGACATGGCAGAAATGAATGCTAAATTAATAGCTACAAGTGAACTGTTAAAAGATAGGCTCTCTGAATTAGAAGATGAAATAGAAACATTCAGGAAAGAAAATGCGAATTTAGCTAAATTACGTGATGAAATTGACCAGGACAGACAAAAGTTTTATGAGGAAAAGGCAACTTTTGAACAGAAGCTTCATGAAGAAAAAGTTCTGTCTGAGTATTATCTAGCTGAGGAAAAAGAGAAATTATCAAAGCAGAAACAGATGTATGATCGATATGTGAAAGAAATGAGAGGGAGGTTACTCAAGAAAGACAAAGATGAAGTTATCAATCTGAAAAAGGAAGTAAGTGATCTAAAAGAGGAAATAAGACTGAAAGATGCAAAGTCGACGTCCATAATAGCTAGACTTCGAAATCAAATTAAGATTATGGAAAAAGAACGAAATGACTTACAAGTGGAGGTAGAGAAATTAAAAAAGTTGAACAAACGAATACAACACAGTAATGAAGTCACACGAAGATTGACAAATATCAAGTATCTTGAAGAAATAAATAAGAAATTAAATAACATGGCTTCTAAAGACACTAGATCCGAAGTGGGTGTAGATCATGACAATAAATATAAAGCTTATGAGATAGAAAGACAGAGTAGAATTAAAAAGGTGGCATCAGTAACTAATGGAATGACTAAACCCCTGACTAGAGCAAAAAGTGTACCAAATCTCAATGTTACTTCTAGATATGCTAAGTATTTCAGTCAACGAGATACAGCCAGCCAGATAAACCATGACAAAATGTTAGATAATGCAGGATACAATGACTCGGATGATAATTTGGATGTTGAGGAAGATATTTCACTTGATTCTTTTAAAGATAATGCAAGTAATGAAGAAGATAATTATCTAGAAAAAATGTATTTGGAGAGATTCAAATCAAATTCTCCCAAAAGCAATAGATCCAGTGGATCCAATTCAAATTTTATAGATAAGCCACAGTTAAATGATAATGCTAAAGATTTTTTCATTCAAAAGCCTAGCTCAAGTTCACTTAGGATGTCAAAATCACCTAGAACAGTATCTCCTAACTACAACATCAGTGAACCCAATTCAAATAAGTCCAAGTCGCCAATACCCTTTTTAAGTAGCAAATCAAGTAATAGATCACCCAATTTTGAAACGATTTCTAATCATTCTTTTAATCAAAACCACTCAAAAAGGAGCTCAAAATCACCTAGTTTAGCATTCAATCACTCATCAGCAAGATCAGCTACTGTGATTCACAATACTGAATATGTAGATAAGCATATGACTGTGAGCCCAGAACCTACTGTTAGTAAAACAAGTTTAACTAAAACAAATTTAAATCCAACTGAATATAAGAGGCCTGATGGATCAAGAGAGCTCAGGTTTCCAAATGGTAATGTAAAACACATATCTGCAGATGGAAAATATAGCAAATTTATGTATTACAATGGAGATGTCAAAGAAAACTTTTATAATGAAGGAAGAATAAAGTATTTTTATGCAGAGACCAAAACATATCATACAACTCATGCAGATGGATTAGAAGTGCTGGAGTTTCCAGAGTAAGTTGAAAATGGGCATACACATTACAAAAGTCTTTTTACAGGGTGGAAGATCTTAACCTTACCTCGAGGAGAAGTACTCTAAATACTGGAGATAGCCAATTTCACTCAAAGGAAACATTCCTTTATTTTTTAATTTAGTCTTGTGTGGCATGGTGGCCCACTGCTACATCAGAAGTGGACTGCTATACCTGGATACAAATATTTATATTAACAAATATTTCTTGTCTATTTGTCTAATACAAATAGACAAGAAATAGTATATGTATGTGAGGATGAATCCCCGTAAACCATAATCTAATTCACATAATTTTTCTACATCTCTATTTACCTTATAACAAACTGTGCCTGCTTTGGGTCTAGATTTTAGATAATAGCTGTGGTTATCATAAAATATAATGTTGAACCTATTCAATGCAGGATTTCCCATCCTAAAATTTAGACCTATTATTATGTATGTGAGTTTTTTGGACATTGTCATCATTATCATCATCCTCCAAGCCTTTTCTCAAATCAGTTGCCAAACACAATGAAGACAACCTGTCATTGTAACCATGAAACTGCTGTAGGTCCATATTTTCCAAGAAGCAACTACTATCTGATCTCCATGACCCACAGATCCGACCTTTTCAACCTACTAACGGTATTGGACACTGACATAAGTTATATTTTTTCAGTGGTCAAGTAGAAAAGCGCTACAAGGACGGGTCATCAGAGATCCGTCTCGCAAACGGTAGCATCCGGTACTTCGACCCGAAGAATGAGCACGTGCGTGAGGAATGGCGCTTCCCTGACGGCGCCGCACTTTCGGTAGCAGCTAATGGAGAGCGGCGCATTGTATTTAGCAATGGACAAATCGAGGTGCACGCTAAAGATCACAAGGTATATCTAAATATGAACAACTAGCTGTTGCCCGCGGCTCCGCCCGCGTGGATGTCGGTTATCGCTTAGTGTTGATCCGACGCTATTGAGCTGTAAATTCGCCTCTCTACTCAACTTTGTCCCCGACTATGTACTCACCTCTGTTCTCGACTTTCTACTCGCCTCTATATTCGACTCTTTACTCGACTTTCTACTCGCCTCGATACTTGAATTTATACTCGACTCTCTACTGACTTCTCTGTTCCCCTCTCTACTTAACTTTTTACTCTTCTCTATACTCGCCTTTCCATTGGCCTCTCTACTTGCTCATCCATTCGATTCTCTTTTCGTCTCTCTACTTGACTCTCCCCACTCGCCTATCTACTCGCACCTCTACTCAACTCTCTACTTGATCTCTACTTGCCACTAATTAATTTATCATCAAAAAAATAAATTCATCTTTCCACTCACCTCCCTATTCGCCTCTCTACTCAACACTTTACTGCATTCTATTGGATTCTATACTCGCCTCTCCACTGGCTCTCTAGTCGCATATCTACTCGCCCCTGTAGTCAACTCTACTCGACTTTCGATCTTTACACGCCTATCCACTCGTCCCTATAACAATCTCTACTCGCCTCTCCACTCGCTTCTATATTTGGTTCGCTACTCGACTATGTCCGTTCCGAAGCTCTAATTCACATTTGTACCAAATTTCATGAGGACATCTTAAAAGAAATTCTCCTTTTTTTTTATATAGGTCACGTCAATTTCACTTTACCTCGCCTGATGGTAAGCTGAAGGCAAAGTCTCAGGAAAGAGGGCCACCATTATTTACACGTGCCATGTTAACAATGGTGGCACTCAGCTTGACGGCCTCATCAGATGCTTTTTCACGCCCCGCTTAAATGACCCGGGACTGTAGGAAGAGGGAAACACGTGAGCCGGCAAGGAATTTCAGGTCTTAATGGTGCGACAAAGGAAAGTTTCACCGAACCGCTTGGTTCTTGAAGGATTTTTTTTCTATTTAATTTCTATTTTGTTCTATTTATGCCATGTTCACCCTTTTTGTGCCACTGATAAATTAGAAACTTTAATCCCATAGCCCTATTCCCCTTCCCCCTCCCCCTTCTATCCATTTTTTCGCGATAAGGGGTAGCCTATGTCCATTTCCAAGCTCTAATCCATCTCTATACCAATTTCATCAAGATATCTTCAAAATTATCAAACTTACATACTAACTATCTAGTCCTTATCCCCCCTCCCCCTTTTACTACATTATTCGCAATAAAAGGTAGCGTATATCCGTTACCAAGCTCTAATTAATCCCTGTACCAAATTTAATCAGGATATCTTCAAAACTGTCAAACTTTCATCCCTTATTACCCCCCCGATGCCTCCATTTTCGCGTCAATAGGTAACCTATATTCGTTCAAGTTTCAAGTTTCAATCCATCTCTGTACCAAATATATCATCAGGATGTCTTCAAAACTGGCAAACTTTCATCCCCTATAATCCCCCCCCCCCCCCTTTAACCTTGTCTTTCGCGACAAAAGGTAGCCTATGTTCGTTCCCAAGCTTTAATCTATATCTGTACCAAATTTCATCAGGATATCTTCAAGAAAGACAAACTTTCATCCCATAGCCATATTCCCCCCTCCTTCTAACCCTTCTTGCGATGAAAGGTAGCCTATGTTCGTTCTCAAGCTCTAAACTATCTCTGTACCAAATTTCATCAGGCAATCTTCTAAAACAATAAACTTTTATCCCAAGGCCCTGATCCCCCCCCTTCTTCCCCCCTTTTCGCGATAAAAGGTAGTCTATGTCCGTTCCCAAGCTCTAAACTATCTCTGTACCAAATGTCATCAGGAAATCTACAAAAATGACAAACTTTCATCCCAAGGCCCTAGTCCCCCCCTTCTATCCCCCTTTTTTGCGATAAAAGGTAGTCTATGTCCGTTCCCAAGCTCTAAATTATCTCTGTACCAAATTTCATCAGGAAATCTTCTAAAACGATAAACTTTTATCCCATGGCCCTGATCGCCCCTTGTTCCCCCCTTTTCGCGATAAAAGGTAGCTTATGTCCGTTCCCAAGCTCTAAACTATCTCTGTACCAAATTTCATCAAGAAATCTTCAAAAATGACAAACTTTCATACCAAGGCCTTAGTCCGCCCCCCTTCTACCCCCCTCTTCGCGATAAAAGGTAGCCTATATCCGTTTCCAGGCTCTAAACTATCTCTGTACCAAATTTCATCAGGAAATCTTCAAAAATGACAAACTTTCATCCCAAGGCCCTAGTCACCCCCCCCCCCCCCCCCCGCTTCTACCCCCCTTTTCGCGATAAAAGGTAGCTTATGTCCGTTCCCAAGCTCTAATCTACCTCTGTACCAAATTTCATTAAGATATCTTCAGAAATGACAAACTTTCATAAAAACTTTCATCCCCTATTTCCCCCCCTTAAACCCCCTTTCGCGTGATAAAAGGTAGCCTATGTCCGTTCTCAAGCTCTAATATACCTCTGTACCAAATTTCATCAAGATCGGTTCAGTGGTTTAGGTGTGAAAGCGTAACATACAGACAGACAGACAGACAGACAGACAGACAGACAGACAGACAGACAGACAGACAGACAGACAGAGTTACTTTCGCATTTATAATATTAGTATGGATATCTGTTATATCTGAATGGGACACGTCAGCTGCAACTGGTACACTTGCTAATTGACGGACAAGATCAGGCACAGGCTTTCCTCTCAGGTTGAGCCGCGGTCTGTCTCAACAAAGAACCCAAATTTGCGATATTGTCTCATTTTTAAACAGTGCAGTTGAATGTTTGTGCAACTAAAAATAATAATAAAAAGCCCTTTTATTTCCATACATCCATATAAATGCGAAAGTAACTGTCTGTCTGTCTGTCTGTATGTTACGCTTTCACGCCTAAACCACTGAACCGATGTTAATGAAATTTGGTACAGAGGTAGATTAGAGCTTGGGAACGGACATAGGCTACCTTTTATCGCGAAAAGAGGGGGAGAAGGGGGGGGGGCTAGGGCCTTGGGATGAAAGTATGTAATTTTTGAAGATTTCGTAATGAAATTTGGTACAGAGATAGTTTAAAGCTTGGGAACGGACATAGGCTACCTTTTATTGCATAAAGAAGTAGAAGGAGGGAGGGGGGATATGGCTATAGGATCAAAGTTTGTCGGTTTTGAAGATTTCCTGATAAAATTTGGTACAGAGATAATTTAGAGCTTGGGAACGGACATAGGCTACCTTTTATCGCGAAAAGGAGGGTAGAGGGGGGGGGACTCGGGCCTTGAGATGAAAGTTTGTTATTTCTGAAGATTTCCTGATGAAATTTGGTACAGAGATAGTTTAGAGGGGTAGAAGGGGGGGATATGGCTATGGGATGAAAGTTTGTCTTTTTTGAAGATATCCTGATGAAATTTGGTACAGATATAGATTAAAGCTTGAAAACGAACATAGGCTACCTTTTATCGCAAAAAGGGGCAGAAGGAGGGGGGGGAGGGTGATATAGCTATGGGATCAAAGTTTATCTTTTTTGAAGATATCCTGATGAAATTTGGTACAAATATAGATTAAAGCTTGGGAACGGACATACGTTACCTTTTATCGCGAATAATGGGCAAGAAGGGGAAGGGGGGATTATTATTATTATAAGATAGTTAGTATTAAAGTTTGTCATTTTTGAAGATATCCTGATGAAATTGGTACAAAGCTGAATGAGAGCTTCGGAATGAACATAGTCGAGTAGCGAACCAAATATAGAAGCGAGCGGAGAGACGAGTAGCGATTGTTATAGGGGCGAGTGGATAGGCGTGTAAAGATCGAAAGTTGAGTAGAGTCGACTACAGGGGCCGGTAGATATGCGACTAGAGAGCCAGTGGAGAGGCGAGTATAGAATCAAATAGAATGCAGTAAAGGGAGTAGAGCAAAAGTTGAGTAGAAGTGCGAGTAGATAGGCGAGTGGGGAGAGTAGAGAGGCCAATGGAAAGGCGAGTATAGAAAAGAGTGCAAAGTCGAGTAGAGAGGGGAACAGAGACGTCAGTAGAGAGTCGAGTATAAATTCAAGTATAGAGGCGAGTAAAAAGTTGAGTAGAGAGTCGAATATAGAGGCGAGTAGAAAGTCGAGAACATAGTCGAGGACAAAGTTGAGTAGAGAGGCGAATTTAATGCTCAATAGCGTCAACATAAAGCGATAACCGACATCCACGCGGGCGGAGCCGCGGGCAACAGCTAGTCTAGTAATAAAGTGTTGACCATGTTATTGCTAGTTGCTTAGTGAATATTGTTAGTATTTGTTAGTGATTACTATTGATGTTTTATTTTTAGGTATGGATCCCTTTTAGGGTATAGGCCTCCTCCAGTTCCGTCCATGCCTCTATCTTTGTGTCTGTTCAACTGCTCAGTCACTATGTCGTAGAAAAAAAAAACTTATGTCAGCATTTCGAAGGAATTTGTAAAGTGAAAACCGCAAATTCGAAGAGTCAATATTTGGAAAGTTATAAGGGTTTAACCGTGGCCGCGCAGTCCGCACGAATTCAACTGCGCGGCCATCAGTTCTCGTACAAGTCTTATTCTTTTTGCTAATCACTGATACGATTTCAATGAAAATGTAGATTATAAAAATAAAGAAGCCAACTTTCTAAATATTGACTCTTCGAATTTGCGGCTTTCACTGTTCGTCTTTTACAAATTCCTTCGAAGTGCTGACATAAGTTTTTTTTTCTACGACATAGTGGCCGAGCAGTCGAATCGGACACCTATCTTTGCCTAAAGTGATCCTGTCAGCTGCTGTATGTCGTCTGCCCATCTCATTATGGGCCTGCCGACATTTCTTTTTCCTGCTGGCCCTCTCCATCGTGTGGATTCTATGGTCCATCTCTTGTTTGGGAGACGGGATATTTATGGTTTGTGCAACTAATATATACCAATATACTTCATTACAGCGACGGGAGTTCCCCGACGGTACAGTGAAGCTGGTTTACAACGATGGTACATCGGAAACAAGGTACGCATCAGGGCGCGTGCGCATAAAGGACAAGCACGGTAGTCTCATCATGGACTCCGCCCCTGGTTGATGGTTTAGTAATTATAAAAGTTGTGATATTTATGGTAGGTATAGTTTCTTATGTATGCTGTGTATCAGTGACGAAGAATCCATTTAAGATTCCTACCGATTTCCATTTCAAATGTGATGAAAGGAAAGAATATAATGCTATTGGAAAACTATACCCAAGCATTGTTGGTTTTCTTTCAAAAATACTGTTTTCGCCACTGCCAAGTATTAATAAATTTTGCTAATATTATCACTTTTTCTCTGTATAAAAAATTAAGGGTCAACAATTCGGTGATATGTATACTTACTAAGTATACCTATTACCGAATTGTATGCAAATAATTATTTCCAATCCCATTTGATTGTAGTATTTATGATATAAAAATAAATAAATATTAAAGTTCGGCTGGCCGCAATATTACAATATCTCAGAAAGTCTATTAAACAGTTTCCATTTTCTAAGGAGCTGTGATTTGAATTTTAGCAGTTAGGGCAATTGACTTAGTGCTTTTAATAGTTTAATTGTGATAGCTATGCGTAATTCTTTATACAAAGTTTATTATAATTGTTAATATTTATTTATAGGTAAATTTTAAATAAGATCTAATGTTTGTATAAAAAAATGTTGTAAGGACAAGATTTTAGTAAAGAATGTTATTTCAACAAATTTATATGTTTTACTTTGTTAGATATTTAACATTCGCACCGCAGCTGACCATGAGCACCTACGGCTTTGAGATGACCCCCTTCGGTGTCAGAACCTGTCTTGCCCCAGAAAAGCTTCGTGAAACCCTTAACAGGGCCGCTCCCGATTCAGTAGGAATTGGCCGTAGCTGGCAACCTACGCCAAGTCTCTGAGTTGCCTAAGATGCACTACTTAGCGGTAGTGAACGCGGCCGCTACGCAGGACGCGCGGGTTCGATTCCCGCTCAGTGTAAATATTTGTATGCATGAATATGTATATTTGCATTGGTCTGGGTGTTTCTATGTATAATATGTATGTATTTACAAAAAAAAGAACGTATCTAATTATGTTTATCCGCATTCTAGATTCCATAACACAAGCTAGTTAAGCTATGCTTACCATGGGTCTAGATAGCGTTGTGTGAAATGTTGTGGAATATTATTTATTTATTATTATTACTGACTAAGCAACACATTTAACATTAAAATATCCATACTTCCATACTAATATTATAAATGCGAAAGTAACTCTGTCTGTCTGTCTGTCTGTCTGTCTGTCTGTATGTTACGCTTTCACGCCTAAACCACTGAACCGATCTTGATGAAATTTGGTACAGAGGTATATTAGAGCTTGAGAACGGACATAGGCTACCTTTTATCACGAGAAAGGGGGTTTAAGGGGGGGAAATGGGGGATGAAAGTTTTTATGAAAGTTTGTCATTTCTGAAGATATCGTAATGAAATTTGGTACAGAGGTAGATTAGAGCTTGGGAACGGACATAGGCTACCTTTTATCGCGAAAAGGGGGGTAGAAGGGGGGCGGACTAGGGCCTTGGTATGAAAGATTGTCATTTTTGAAGATTTCTTGATGGAATTTGGTACAGAGATTGTTTAGAGCTTGGGAACGGACATAGGCTACCTTTATCCGCAAAAAGGGGTAGAAGGGAGGGGGGAATATGGCTATGGGAAGACAGTTTGTCTTTCTTGAAGATATCCTGATGAAATTTGGTACAGATATAGATTAAAGCTTGGGAACGAACATAGGCTACCTTTTGTCGACGAGGACAAAGGGGGGGGGGGGGGGGGGTTATAGGGGATGACAGTTTGTCAGTTTCGAAGACATCCTGATGATACATCCATACAGAGATAGATTGAAGCTTGGGAACGAACATAGGCTATCTATTGACGCGAAAATGGAGGCATGGGGAGGGGGGTAATAAGGTTTGAAAGTTTGACAGTTTTGAAGATATCCTGATGAAATTTGGTACAGGGATAAATTAGAGCTTGGTAACGGACATATGCTACCTTTCATCGCGAATAATGTGGTAAAGGGTGGGGGAGGGATAAGGACTGGATAGTAAGTCTGAAATGGTGAAATTTGGTACAGAGATGGATTAGAGCTCGAAAATGGACATAGGTTACCTTTTATTGCGAAAAAGGGAGTTGAAGGGGTGGAATAGGGCAAGGGTATGTAAGTTTGACAATTTTGAAGATATCTTGATGAAATTGGTATAGAGATGGATTAGAGTTTGAAAATGGACATAGGCTACCCCTTATCGCGAAAAAAGGGATAGAAGGGGGAGGGGAGGAAGGGGAATAGGGCTATGGGATTAAAGTTTCTAATTTTTCATCGGCATAAAAAAGAGGGTGAATATGGCATAAATAGTAAGAATATGCGACTAGAGTGCCAGTGGACAGGCGAGTATAGAATCAAATAGAATGCAGTAAAAGGTTGAGTAGAGAGGCGAATGGAAAGATGAATGTAGGGGCGAGTAGAGATCGAATAGAGAGTTGAGTAGAGGTGCGAGTAGATAGGCGAGTGGGGAGAGTCAAGTAGAGAGGCGAAAAGAGAATCGAATGGATAGGCAAGTAGAGGCCAATGGAAAAGCGAGTATAGAGAAGAGTACAAAGTCAAATAGAGAGGGGAACAGAGAAGTCAATAGAGAGTCGAGTGTAAATTCAAGTATAGAGGCGAGTAGAAAGTCGAGTAGAGAGTCGAATATAGAGGCGAGTAGAAAGTTATGAACAGAGGTGAGTACATAGTCAAGGACAAAGTTGAGTAGAGAGGCGAATTTAATGCTCAATAGCGTCGGCTCAATACTAAGCGATAACCGACATCCACGCGGGCGGAGCCGCGGGCATGTCGGTTACAGTTACAGCTAGTATATACACGAATATTTTTTAATTACCAGAGAAATTTTGGCAACGTGATAGGTATTCGATACTGAACACATCCATGCTATAAAAAAACAATAAAGTACGTATGTCAATTTCTTCCTCAAAACCACATAAATTATGTTCACGACGTAAAAAATTTTACTCAATGAATATGACTAACGCGCTCTCTCTTTCTACTAAAGTTCGCTCTGCGTCCTTGAGCGGGGTGCAGTGCCGGGCGGCGCGTGCGAAGGTCCCTGCCCCGCACATACCTACCACACCGCGCTACACGTGCCGGCGGCATCTCTTTGATGTTAAAAAATTTAAATCATAAATGCAATATGCAATGCAGTTCCGGTTGTAACGTCTCGATCCGCGCACGCATCCTAATCAATATCGACATTATCGAGATGGCGTACCAATTTACCAATCGCGAATACGCATAAACGTTACGTACCTACTTATTTTTTATCCGGTGAAAATGTGAGTGCCGCTTTACGGATGTATCGTGCGTGATCTCTACCCGAATGCCCGACAGCCAAATTATTCCACGATGTTGAGCGTCTACCAACGTCTGTTAGACCACGGCTCATTTCACGTACCGACGCACGCACAAGGCCGGGGTAGACCCGCCGTATCATCCAACCATGGTATCAACCATGTTGGATGATATCCCACTCGCAAGCTTGCGAGACCTCTGGTTTCAACAAGATGGTGCTCCACCCCACTACCACATCGCGGTAAGAGACTACCTCAGTACGCAATTTGAAGTCAGGTGGATTGGATGGGGGGCTTCGGTCGCATGGCCCGCTCGATCTCCGGATCTGACGCCAATGGACTTTTTCATGTGGAGTGAAGTGAAACGTAGAGTGTATGTCAGTGAACCCAACACCCGTGAGGACCTCCGAGAAAGGATAATTGTCGCCTTCGATGAAATCCGGCAACAAAGAGACATTCTCCTCAGTTTGAAATCGAACTATGAGCGGGCTCGTTTATGCATCCAAAATGACGGAGGACATTTCGAGCAACAATTAAAGTAGGTACTTGTAGGGTAAGTCTTGCACGTGCTAAATACATAAATTAATCATTAGGCCAATTAACTATTCCAAGTTATTTAGTACCTATCTGCCAGTTGATAAGGTACCTACTTAAATTTAAAAGTACTGAATTACCTACGTTAAAAGTTACTGCGGTTTTACCATTGTTTACTCAGTACACCCAAACTTGTGTTAAACACGCTATTAAAAAATTACTGCCACTAGAATCAAACTCGTATGACGAGCATTTTAACTATTTAACCAATTAACCATACAATAAAATCGTACTTGTATTTTGACCTTGAAGACTGCGTCGCCTGTCGTGCATTGTCGGGCATTCCCGGAACTGTTCGGCATTTTTACGATGAAAGTTAAAAGTTCATTGATGACCTATTTACTATCCACACATCGTGCGTAAATAAAAAGGTGTCTATGCATTTGTGAGATTTTAAAAACGGTAATAACTTTGTTTTTTTGTATGGTTGGGTATTTGTATTATTCCATATATGTTGAAGTATATACGTTCCATATCAGCCCCTGCAATTTCTCTGGTAATTAAAAATTAGTAGTGTATATATATATATATATACACATAATAAACCCTTAATTTTTTGTAAGGATTTTTTTTCGTATCAAATCACCAATAGCCATTATAACAGCTTGCTACGTTTAAATAAAACCGTATATATATTTAATATTAAACAATTATAATTCTAACACTACATAATAAGTAACTAATCTAACTAGCAGATATCTGGTATCTCGTTTGTGAGGTCGCCTTTGGTAGGCTTTCAAGTTTGAAGTCAATCGGTTTCATGTGGTCTTCTGTACCAAAAATCTTTTTGAGGGCCTCTCTCGCAGCCATTTCTTTCGCGGTAGCTACTGTTTCACCGAAACCTGGAAAAAATGAATTGATAGAAATTAATTTCTAACTAAGAATTACTAATTTTCTGACTGACAAGAAGCATAATGCATAATTATGCATGTATATTTATAACAAAACTTGTATTTACTCAATATTCAATACATTTATTGCATTCCATAATGTGAACAGATGTCATGTTAATATTATTTTGTTACAATTATGGACCCTGTCGGGCACAGCACAATGTTTGGAGAGAAGGAGAATTTTCTGTTGTACACAGTTTTGTTTTACTATAAGAATACTTATCTACATTCAGAACCCATAACATGAGCTAGTCAAGCAATGCTTACTTCGGGTCTTGATAATGCTGCAAAGAATATCCCAGGGACAATGTATTTATTACTAATTTACGCCTCTTAGTACGTAGAATCGAAAATCATAATTGACGTGGAACTGTTATTATGGCTACCCATTCGGAGATTTACAGGCGTAAATTTAAGTAATATATTTAATTACTTAAAAATAAATTAACAAAGTGCAGTAATAATCACCTGAAGATATCATTTTCCTGTCAACATATAGGCCAACTCTGTAACAAGCAAGTAGTGTATTCTTGCCTGCTTCACCAATTAGCCTGGGCTCTATCTTGGCACCTTCTTTTTCTTTAAAGCTGGTCAGCATGTTCCATGGGTCTTCTATTTGCCAAAACTCATTGATGTCTTTACCTAAAACATCTAAATACTTAATTACTGTGCATAATTTGTTATGTTCAATGATCATGTGCGGACAGCCAATGTCATTCTAGTTGCCTCATAAATATTATGCTTTTGATGTAGAGTAGTTAGTGAGTGAAAGGTAAGTGGTTTATCAAAACAATATATATATATATATATAATATATCACATAAAAATGAAACAAATAAAACTGAAATTACTGACCTTGTAATTGGGTGATAACAAAATCTCTAACAAAGAGTGCAGCTCTCTCTTCACCAGAGCTATGAAGGAGTACACCAACAACTGCCTTGAATGTATTCGCTAGAACCAAGTCTTCTGGTGGGTATTGCTGCAAGGGAACAGAATTGGTATGATTGGTATCATTTATTACATGCTCTATATATAAATAAATAGAAAGTAAAAAGAAAGAAAGTCAGCGGGACCTATTTCAAATTAAAAATAATTTGACACAACACACAATGTGAATAAACTCAATCTACTATGATATATTAGTTATTTTTTTGTTAGTCTGGCACATAGAGATGATTAAATAGCACTACCACTGGGTCTCCACTACCACACCTCGGAAGCTCTCGGAAAAATGTATGAAACAATCGCGTTGTAATTACTACAAACATAGCTCGTGTACATGCACGGTAGTGTTGATGTGTGAGAAAATTAGAAATGTCATGGATGGCACTATTTGAAATTTGACCTAATTTTCGAGTGAGATAGCGTGATTTTTCTCACTCTATCCCTTGCTGTCATGATTTACGTCACATCCGACGGAGGCGACAATCCTGCTGTTACAAAAAGTCATATTAATGATTTTGACATTATAACGTATTTCCATCTTTTTCTTCGCTTCGGAAGAAAAGAATACGACGATACATTTTCGTCCTGTCAAACAACAGAATTGGCACAAAAAACAAAACAATACTACAACACGACTTTGATATGTTTATAGAGTAATTAAAACCGATTGTGTTTATAAAAACTAGCTGTTGCTCACGGTTCCGCCCGCGTGAAATTTTTCATTAATTATAAATAGTCTCCGTTCCGTTCGGTCCATAGGGCACATTTCTTAACCGATTGTCACCAAACATGCCATACATGTTCTTTGATTTAAAACATCATTTTTGCCTCGAGCTTTTTTAATCGGAGGACAAAAGGGGTGCCTTTTCTGTCGCGTTATTTATGAACAGATAATGATGATTTTTGGCTGAAATATCCGAACATGATTCCTTACAGGTAGTTGTGGAAAAAAGAAAACACGTGAAAAGGCGGAGACGTTTGTTGTGGCTTTTTTAAGAACGGATTGACAATATTTATTGGTGAAATATCCAGAGAGCTATAAAATAAAGATACGTATCGTATCAAAGAAATATAAGTGAGGATACCAGATTTGATCTCCAGGTGCCAAAAAATGATCTGGAACTCTTTACAGAACTACTAGTATTTATCCCTTAGTAATTAATGCTCCATGGCCAAGGGTAAAGGTAGAACATTTCTTTATAAATGGTGTTTTTATTAAGTACCAAGGTTTCTGAACCTCAACTGAATGACACGGATTTTATACCCGGTTTTTGTAATAACTATCCTAATACTTATTTAGAATTGTCAACGGCGAGTAGGAAATTAGAAAAATGGCAGTTGAGCACACTTTAATTTAATAGTGTTAATTTATTTAAGTATTAATTATAATTTATACTAAACGGAAGTTCACGGAAAAATATCTATTTATAATTTTTTTAAATGAATGGTTTTAACCGTTCTATACTTTATAAAATTTAAGAATCATTATTTTGACAGCTCACGCCTATGAAGTGTGGCATTTTTTTTCGATTTGAATGTATCACAATTAATGTCGTTCATCATGGATTCCGTCATTGCCAGGTACCGCCCATTTTTTAACCCTAGAATGTATACTAATCTAAATCTGCATCATATGCTATTGAGTTATAATCTTTATAATGTAAAAATAATACACCTATTATATAATCAATATCGGTCCACCATAATGTCACTCAACATACTAGTTCTAGAGTTATTTTCTAAAAACTCGAACTATATGAAAATTATTATAATTGATAAGATTTTTCACGAATTTATTCCTGGGCGAACCTGGCATTCAGTTCATTAGTTTTTTTTTATACTGTTCATTGATGACCCTTGGTGGAACTTGTTGTTACACATATTGATAACCAGAGGCGGCCTTACCCATTGCGAGGCTCCGGGCGGTAGGTCTTTGCGAGGCCCTTTGTATATGATGCGAATGTAGGTCTGGTTGTTTGGTTTAGGTATTTGTCATGTTTAAGGAGAAATGCTAAAATTATACAGATAAATCAAATTTGAGTTTCAAAATATTTTACATTGAAAGATTTACAAAAGTCAACACGAAAAACGTCGCGAGTACAATCAAGAATAATCGAGTAATATTTATTATTTACTATTTTTTCAACAATTTGAGTCTTCACGTGACTTGCCATTATTTGTATAAGCTCATTTTGAATACTTTTTCCGATATATATAGTGGTCATTAATCGTTTTATTTGTTTAAGGTGCCTGCTTTCTTTTGATAGCTCGTTTCCTTTTTGAACTCCCTGACTCAAATTTTCTACCGGCATCACGATCACGCGAACTTTTTTTATATATTTTTTTAATTTACTTGGATTGTTGCGCGAGGCCCCTATAAGGGCGAGGCCCCGGGCGATTGCCCTGTTCGCCACCCCCTAAGGCCGCCACTGTTGATAACACTTTTTCTACAGTATTTATTATTGAACCTGACCAGTTTCACAATGTTTATGAACATTTCTAGTCGTAAACACCTCTAGTGTTTAAGATTAGAAACATTTCAAATACATCAATGAAAACTTTTGAAGTTACCATAAGGCGAAACCGGTCAGGCTCAATAATAAATACTGTGGAAAAAGTACAAATGTTCTTACTATGTGTAGTTCATTAGTTATTTATACAAAAAGGCAAGATGCATTTGAGGGTTAAATTTCACTATCGTCATGTGTGAAAGAGAGGACGCCTTAAAAACCGAAGCTAGCCGAACTTTTCACTCTTCTTCCCGAAGTGCCGTTCCTACACATTTTACCGGCGACAACCTTTGTTTTAGGCGCCCATGAAAGCGCCCATGATTTTGACGTGCGGGGAGAGGAAATGAAATCGGTGGGAGGGGGTGAGCTTCCATTCTGTACGCTAGTACTATTATCTATTCTGTGCCACTACGAACAAATTTTATTAGTGACTAATAAAATATTCTAGATGGCGCTATGTGTATCAATTTAACATAGAATTCTAAATGAACAAGAATTGAATCCTATATATATAATTTTTTCATAAAACTTTAATATTTGTTCCTCATAAACATAAAATAGTGAACTTTTAAACCTAATTTCGACAATTTGTTATAATTATGCAGCGCCCTTCGCGTCTTTTATCGGTACTATAATGATACTGCCGATACTGTGCACTAGGTTACACAAAATAGATGGCGTGTTATTCAATTCTCTATATTTCACGGCTGTTACTGAAAAAAAAACATATCGAACGAGATTTACTGAAATTAACAATTGATTAGTTTTTTTTTTAATTATTTTAGGAGTATGATTAAAACTAACAATTAAAAAGTTACTTCTGTTCTGTATTTTTTTAACGTACCACCTTTATTGTTGAAGAAAACAGCTATTTGTATAATCTATGAAATTTCGTAGGTATCGCCCTTTGTCACTTTGTCAATGAAAATTAAACAATCCTATAAAACGTTTAGAATGCTTATTTATTTTTAACCACCCGCGCGAAAAGGATAAGTCATAATAATATTATTTGTTTAAAATTAAAAAATAATAATAACTCTCTCCAGTGTTCTAGGGTATATTTTTGTTCACATATTAGTACTTGGGTGAACAAAAGCAAAACGTTGGATTTTTGGCACCAAAATGTATTTTGTCAAGTTTTTTTGGCTCTAACTTATCAATAAGGTTATTAAAATAAGGGGAAATTAGAAGGCACTTGCATAATACCTTCTAAGGGTATCAAAACTGTCAAACTAGGGACAGCATTTTGTAATGGCGGTAACTATTTTATGGATTGCACCCCAGCTTACCATTAAGCGGGGAGCAGTCAATTTGGTAACCGAAATATTTAAAGCAATTTAAACAAATTAAGAAAAATAACGCTCCTGGGGCGCGCGCGTTGTGTAGGTAATACTAGGTTAGGTAGGTAGTACTAGATATATATAGTACCTGCTTCTTACCTATTAGAAATAACAAGGGCTTTTAAACATGCTGAGTACGGATTTGAAAAAAAATGGATATTTGGAATATTTCTCGCATATTTCTACTGAAATAATAACGGTAGGTACCTACTTTCTGCCTCATTTTTAAAGACTACCTATCTATTGGGGTACTTTCTGAGTTGGTGTAGTGTAAATAATGAATTTATATAATTTTGTCACAGGCATTTTTTCAGTTTCCACTGGAGTTAGAACTCTTAAAATCACTTTTTCAATCGGTAAGTACCGGGTTTTGGAGCTTAGGCCCCCGGTGGCCGACGCCCGACTGAGACTCCGTATCCAAATTAGTATTCTTCCTACTTTTGCACAACTCTGGGTGACCGTTCTTAACATTTGAAGTTTTAAGCGATATTAGCCAGGTCGGTTTAAGGATGGGTGACCGCAGGGCCGTCTTAAGGCTATATAGCGCCAGGGTGCGAAGCTGAGACTGCGCCCCCTCCCCCCGGTCAACAAAAAAAACGCAATAAATTTTTGATGTTTCATTTATTTTTCTCTAATCTTAATAAATTTTTTTTAATAATTTTTGATGTTTCATTTATTTTTCTCCATACTTTTAATATTATAAATGCGAAAGTAACTCTGTCTGTCTGTCTGTATGTTACGCTTTCACGCTAAACCACTGAACCGATCTTGATGAACTTTGGTACAGAGGTGTATTAGAGCTCGAGATCGGACATAGGCTACCTTTTGTTGCGAGAAAGGGGTTTATGGGGGGGATATAGGGGATGAAAGTTTGTTATTTTTGTAGATTTCCTAATGAAATTTGGTACAGAGGTGGATTAGAGCTTGGTAACGGACATAGGCTACCTTTCATAGCGAAAAGGGGGGTAGAAGAGGGGAGTAGGGCCATGAGATGAAAGTTAGTCATTTTTGAAGATATCCTGATGAAATTTAATACAGAGATAGATTAAAACTTGGAAACGAACATAGGCTACCTTTAATCGCGAAAAAGGGGGTTTAAGGGGAGAGGGGGGATAGGGGATGAAAATTTGTCAGTTTTGAAGATATCCTGATGAAATTTGGTAAAAGGATGAATTGGAGTTTGAGAACGGACATATGCTACCGTTTATCGCGAAAATGGTCCCCCCTTTTCACGATAAAAGGGGAGAGTAGGGCCATGAATGTATTCTATTGTGAAATTTGGTACAGAGATAATTTAAAGCTTGGGAACGAACATAGGCTACCTTTGATCGCGAAAAAGGGGGTAGAGGGGGGGATAGGGCCAGGGGATGTTAGTTTGTCAATTTCGTAGATATCCTGATAAAATTGATATTATATAGAGCTCGGCCTGCGCCCCCTCGGGCTACGCGCCCGGGTGCGGCCGCACCCTTGAACCCCCGGTTAAGACGGCCCTGGGTGACCGTGAAAATAACAAGAAGGTAGGTAGGTATCTACCTAATACCCTTTAGTTAAACGGCTTTATTAATTGAAAGTATGACAACTCAGGCAGGTATATTGTCGTCGGAAAAGACACACGCCTTCCTACTTACCTACCTACCTATCAAATTTAATATCAGATCAATTACTCAACAGGAATAGGGTAACATTTATACCTAAGTACATAAAGCGAACTTAATAAAATGTATCTACGTCAAGATAGTCAGTAGTAGTACCTACCGCACATCAACAACACACGGCGACGAGCCAAGCGAGCGGATGATACACCTACCTATAATGAGCTCCTATGAGACGACTTTCTCGCTCGCACATACGGCCCCCATACGGCTCCCTTGATCGATTCATCCTATCTCGCTCTGTCTGTGCCGGCAGCGCAACAATAGTCTCAGTGGCTGCCAGCCGGTGCATTTTAAATTTCTACACGAATATCTATGGCAATCGTTAAAGGAAGTTGGAGCCCTTCGAAGACCGATGTCAAATCTCTCATAGGATTGGTGACTTGGTGACCATTCCTCAATTAAAGAATTTTTGTTGAAAGATTCCATTAGCTCTTTTCTTGGGTAGGGTAGTAGGTGTAGGACCCGTAGGTCAGACGGTAGTCGGTCAGGTAAATTTAAGGAGTCAGAGTCATTTTGAGTTATTCGTACACCCCCACTGATAAACGGATGGGACCTCTGGTGCAAGCTTTCTTCTTGAGGATAGTAGGTCAAACGGCAGTCGCTTATGTAAAAGTCAAGGGGCTGAGTCATTTTGAGCTATTCGTACCACCCACTGATTAATGGATGCGACTCTAGTGCGATTTTGCTTCTTGAGGATAGTAGGTCAAACGGCAGTCGCTCATGTAAAAGTCAAGAGGCTGAGGCATTTTGTTTTGAGTCGTTCGGCGTGCCGGAACAAAATGGCGAGAGTAGGGACCTAGTCATATTTATTCGTGTTTATAGGTGTATAGATACCTACATACCATATTTACATATTCTTGTCCCATTCTAGGTATGCCGACGTCTATGTAAGGCGGGAGTGCTTATGTCGTACTCGACATATACGCGGTGCATCCGCGTCGGCTTAGTCGGTTCGAGTTCGAGTCCGACATGTCCACCGACCACCGCGCCGTGCCGCCGCGCCAGCCGCCGGTGATAACAGGTATGTTGAACTCGACTGGATATACCTACTCTGGCATGAGGTGTGTGTTTTTAATCCGTTCGAGTTCAACATAACCACCAAAAATGACACCAAATTCGTACTCAGCACACCTACTCAAAAACAAGTTAGACCATACCCGTATTACAATTTTGTATAAATTGGACTTTGATTATCATCAAATTCGAACTCAGCATACTCGAAAACTCAATAAACCATACCCATATTGTAATTTATCTAGGACACCGCGGCGGCTATATTGGATCCCAAAAATGACATCAAATTCACACTCAGCACACTCGAAAACCTATTAAACCATACCCATATTGCAATTTTCTACCGACAGCGCGGCGACATATTGAAGGCCAAAACTGACGTCAAATTCGAACTCAGCATACTCGAAAACCCATAAGACCATACTCATATTGCAATTTAGCTAGAACACCGTGGCAGCCATATTGAATTCCAAAAATGACATCAAATTCACACTCAGCATACTCAAAAACCTATTAAACCATACCCATATTGCAATTTTCTACCTACAGCGCGGCGGCCATATTGGAGGCCAAAACTGACGTCAAAATCGAACTCAGTATACTCGAAAACCCATTAGACCATACCCATATTGCAATTTAGTTAGGACACCGTGGCGGCCATATTGGATTCCAAAAATTACATCAAATTCACACTCAGCATACTCAAAAACCTATTAAACCATACCCATATTGCAATTTTCTACCTACAGCGCGGCAGCCATATTGGAGACCAAAACTCAGCATACTCGAAAACTCATTAGACCATACCCATATTGCAATTTATCTAGGTCACCGCGGCGGCCATTTTGAATTCCAAAAATGACATCAAATTCACACTCGGCATACTCAAAAACCTATTAAACCATACCCATATTGCAATTTTCTACCTACAGCGCGACGGCCATATTGGAGACCAAAACTCAGCATACTCGAAAACTTATTAGACCAAACCCATATTCCAATTTATCTAGGTCACCGCGGCGGCCATATTGGATGCCAAAAATGACATCAAATTCACACTCAGCATACTCAAAAACCTAATAAACCATACCCATATTGCAATTTAGCTAGAACACCGTGGCGGCCGTTATGGATTCCAAAAATGACATCGAATTCGTACTCAACACACTCAAGAACCCTCTTATCTGGCAAACGAGGGTATTACCCTTTTTTTCTTGCGAAGATCCGCTGTGGAAAAAGGCCGATTGCGAGTTTGGAGATGCGGTCTATACTAACATCACTCACAATCAATCTTCTTAAATAAATAGTAGTAATAATGTGCCTACCTATGTTTATTCATATTGTCATTTATGTATAACACTTCTTATCGTTAAAAATATAGTACACCACCATCTAGCAGCTACTACTGTAAAACGTAAGCTGAACGTCGGGCTATATTGTTGACATCTATTAGCGAATATTAATATTTAAATTTAGCCCGTAAAATAGCCCGAGTTATGGTGGCCTCATTTTTTTATATGGGATGAGGTATCTGTACTTTAGTATTATGTTATCTGTGGCACTACAGAAGTTTAACTTTGAACTTTATTTGCACTTACACCAGCTAGTATGATATCTTTTGTGCCCAAATGCCGAGAGATATTCGCCAACACAGCTTCACTGGTTAAATACTTCCGAACTTCTTTGATACCTTCTAAAGGAAACTTTGGTAGTACTGTCTCCAAGTAACTCTGAATATATTGATTTATGAATGCCTCTCCTGGAAATAAAAACACATAAAATACTACTTCTTATTCTTCTCTCTCTTAGTTCAGTCTCAACTCTGAATTCTAAAACAAGATCCTCCAAATATAAAAAAGACTACATATAACAACCCGAATGAGGCTGAAAAAATCGAAACAAACTATAGCAGGAGATACCCATTAATTTTCATTGGGTTTGAGATTTGCAAATGGGTACCGCCTGCTATAAAGCTCGCTTTGATCTCTTTAGCATTAGTTTTTAATAATTTATTTTATTTTATAATAATCATACATAAAGTCTTGTAATAATCCATCGAGCCATTCAGGCTGCAGAGCGTGCCAAACAATTATACATACATACAAATTCTCGAAAAACATAACCCTCCTTCTGGCGCAGTCGGGTAAATAGAGAATGCCCTAGCAAAAGCGCTTACAAATGTCAACTAAGGCCTACCAAGTCTTTATACATTCTAACCATGCATAATGGAGGAGTTGCCATATCTACGAGATGCAATGAAACAAAATCTAGTTATAACTGGATTGGTCTATTATATTGTTGATTTAACTGAAGTAAAAAAGAAAAGTATACTCAAGTGGATTTTTCAACTGATAATAAGTCTTGCCCTCTGTACTTGCAAGGTTCAGAGGTACAAGTCTTCCAGCATTAGGTACACATCAGAACAACATAGTATAATGGTGGGTGGTATTATTTCCCATCAATGGAAAATTCCATTAAAATGTAAACGGTATGGTTACCTTTCTCTGCAAGTTCCCGGTTATCTTTCATTTGAATATCAATTTCCATTTCTTTCTGTTTCATTTCTTCTTTAATTACATAAGATCTATCTGTAAAAGCTTGCAACAGTAAATCAGAGTCAAAATCTTCCTGAAGACGTTGCCCGAATGCGAATAATTCCGCTTCCATATTCCATTCTAAATATGTGTTCCTTGGATTGGTTTTCTTTCCGCCAAGTTTATCTTCACGGCGTTTAAATTCCATTAATGTTGGCGCGACCCATCTATGTATTTTTTGACCTATAACATTATTTTTTATTATTTCGTTTCGTGAAATATCAAATACTTTATATTATAATAAAATTTTACATACTTTGAACAGCCACTGGATATATTCTAATAACATTGACAACGGACGGTAAAAACCGTCTCACGAAAGCCATTTTTGTATCTTAACTATGCAGTATTATAAGAAGTAATAAAATTAACAGTATGAACTTTATTTCAATACATTCTTATTGATAAAATGAAGAAAATAGATTTATTAATATACTCTAACGTCTGAAATGAAAACAATGATGAAATGTCAAACTAACTTTTGAGGTTAGGTTATAGTAAGTTTGTCTTTTTTTTAGATTCTATGAAATGATAACTAAGACTTATAGGTTTGTCAAAAAACCATCGATTGTCGCAATTGTGGTCGAAATAGTTTTTTCCATAGATTTAGTATTTTTTTCTATTCTGCTATATAAATAATAGGGGTTAAAGTATAAAATTGCCGTTTCATTGTAATAGGTACTTCGAATTGACATAGAACCTTCATGGTTTGAGATTTTTGAGTGAAACTTTTTCCACATGGTACCTATGTAGTTCTTCATTTAAAAATGTGCAGCATTCGATTATCAACTTTCAGTTGTTTTTTTTATTCAGCTTAGACAAGAAAGATGGATACTTCGAAAATTCGAGTGATTTTTGAATACGAGTTCCGACGCGGAACTAACGCGGCAGAAACAGCTCGCAATATCAATGTTGCGTTTGGAGAGGGGACTGCTAATGAACGCACCTTGCGATTTTGGTTTAAACGCTTTCGTGATGGAAACTTTGATTTGAAGAACGAACCACGAGGAAGGCCGTCCACACAGGTGAATAACAATGAATTGAAAAACATGGTGGAAGCCGATCCGAGCCAAACTACCCAGGAATTAGCTGCATGGTTTAACGTTACCTTACCAACAATATTGACTCATTTGCGTCAAATCAATAAAATAAAAAAAATTGAAAAATGGGTACCTCATGATTTGACTGATCTGCAGAAAGAAATGCGTGTTGAAACTTGTGTTGAATCGATACAGAAATGAAGGAATATTGGATCGAATTGTGACATGTGATGAAAAGTGGATTCTTTACGATAACCGTAAGCGAAAAATGCAATGGCTGACCCCAGGTGAAACGCCACAACAGTGTCCTAAAGCAAAGCTTACCAATAAAAAGGTAATGGTAACTGTTTGGTGGTCTCAGCATGGTGTTATTCACCATAGCTTTCTACGATCTGGTCAAGCAATAACGGCAGATGTCTACTGTGCCGAACTCCGAACAATGATAGCAAAACTAGCAGTGAAACAGCCCCGACTCATGAATCGATCTTCACCATTATTGCTCCATGATAACGCGAGACCTCATACAGCACGAGAAACCGTTTTAACTCTACAGGAACTGCAATTAGAAACTATCCGTCACCCTCCGTATTCGCCAGACCTTGCTCCAACAGACTACCATTTTTTTCGTGATTTGGACAATTTTCTATGTGATAAAAAGTTTTATTCTCAGGAGTCAGTACAAAATGCTTTCACACAGTTTGTCGAATCTAGATCACCAGAGTTCTATCGCAAAGGCATAAATGACCTTCCTACTAGATGGCAGCAATGTATAGATAATAATGGTAATTATTTTGATTAAATAAATACGTTAAATTAAAAAAAAAAACGAATTTCAATTTGTCAGTACAAATCGGCAATTTCATACTTTAACCCCTAATATATAAATATCGATATATACCTACAGTGGCGGCGCTAGGCGTCGGCGACGTCGGCGACCGCCGACGGCCTCGCGCTTGAGGGGGCCTCGCAAAAAAAATTTATTATTTAAAATTTAGTTATTCATTTTTATTTATTTTCATGTATAACTTGTTAAGTGAGTGAGTTTCTCGAAAACTAGAAGTTCAGTAGTTTTTGTGCTATGAGCACTTTACGGGCAGAATAGTCTGGCAACACTATGAAAGTTAAACAACTTCGTGCGCGAGACGGGGAATACCCGTGTCGTCTTTGTATTTCTTCTGTGAGCGAAACGTAAACAATCATTCCTTTTGTGAATGCAACGCAACACTCGCAGACTAGGCTCGCATGGACAAAATTTCTTTTTATTGTGTTGTAAAGTCATTTATTGTGTTGTAAAGTCAGTCAGTACCCCGGTGGTTGAGTGATGATTTAGTGGACAAAAGTGTTAATTTATATTGTGATTTCGTTCATACTTCGAAGGTTATAAGATAAGGTAAGTCAATATGAACTTTTATAACAACTTTAACGTAAAGTATTTGTCAACATCAATATAATAATTTTATAAGTCTTAATTGCAATGTATTTCTTTAAGGATATCGAAATTTTAAAAAGTGGATAGTTTATGTAGTTTTAAATTCAAACTGTGCTAGTGTTTTTTTTTCAAGAACTAAAATTTTTAGCTGTTCGAGTATGTTTACAAGCACGCACGTGCTTATAAAAATATTAGCCTCAAAATTGTCAACAAATTTTTATCGAGTTTTTCTATCGTTGCGCCTAGCTCTTTAGATCTAGATTACTTTGTATTAAAAGAACTCCGCACTAGAATCTGGTGTTGTTTCAGTACAAAATAACGTAAGTAAATAATTTTATTCAGTTGTCTATCAAAAGCATTGGCGTATCTATAGTTTTTATAATCTGCTACACAAAAAACATCGAACTACAGATCGATAGATCTCGTATCGCATTAATATTAACTTTGACGCTATTGAGCGTCACTAATAAAAATTAGTAGTAGTAATAGTAGTTATTTATTACATACATAAATATACCTAATTTATGATTAATTAAATAAACAATACTTCTAATTGTTATTTAATTTCAATGTTGTTGTTTTTATTTTTAGGTCATCATGTCTGCAGGACCAAGTAGAGACAGAGATAAAGGGAGGAAATGGGAATCCGGAGCATTCAAAAGAAAAAGAAAGGCTGAAGCTGTTATATCCAACCAAGCTCTAAGTTCCAGTATGATGAAATTTCTCAAGAAACCTTCTTCGAGTGTCACTGCTTCAGAGTCATCTGATGAAACTTTAGTTTCTGAGCCAGCATCAGAGTCAAATGAATCTTTTTTTGGAAGTTCTGATACAGTTTTACCGGCAACATCGAGCGAACCTACTATGATCCAAATGTCGGAACCCAATAAAGAGTTAGAAAGTGAAACGTTGTGTGACTCAGAAAATCAAGTGGAAGGAGTTCATTTAAAAGAGTCATTTATAGACTTAGATCCAGGGAAGTGGGTATTTCCAGTAAACGATGCGCAGCGTCATGACCTAATTCAAAACGGACCCAATCAAGATCTAGAGGAATCTGATGACAGTTACCCAAAAGACGCAAATAAAAGACATTTTTCTAAATTTCATTTCACTCGAAAATTAAGTAACGGCGAAACGCAACATCGCCGATGGTTAGTTTACTCCATTTTTCAAGATAAAGTTTATTGCTTTCCATGTAGACTTTTTTCAAATTTGCATACACAGATGGTAAAAGAAGGATGTTGTGACTGGAAAGATTTGAGTCGGATATTGCAAAGACATGAACAAAGTCAAGGACACATGGAATGCATGATTAAATGGATGGAATTCTATAAAGGAATCAAACACGGAAAAACAATAGATAAAGATAATGAGAGATCTATTAAAGAATCGCAAAAGTACTGGTATAATTTGTTTGAAAGAATGATTGATATCATAAACTACTTAGCCTCACACAATTTGGCATTTAGAGCTCATCGAGAAACCTTTAAATTGAACGATAGCAAAAACAGTGGCAACTTTATAGATTTATTTAAGTTGTTATCCAAATATGATCTGACACTACGGGAACACATGCAACGTATTAATGAAAAGCAACTATCTCAACATTATCTGAGCCACGACGTCCAAAATGAATTGATTGCATTTATGTCTAAATCAGTTATTGAAGAAATCATACACAGCGTTAAACAAGCAAAATACTATGCCTTCTTGATCGATTGTACCAGGGATGTCAGCCGCGTTGAACAAATGTCAATAATATTAAGATTTTGCAATTCTTCAACTGGAGCAATAGAGGAACATTTTGTTGGGTTTATTGCCGTCACAGAAACAACGGGAGAATATGTAACAAATTCCATATTACAAGAACTGGAAAGAAATGGTCTAGATATCCAAAACTGTCGAGGACAAGGATATGACAACGGCGCCAATATGGTCGGTATTAATAAAGGTGTCAGAACAAGAATACTTAATATAAACCCAAGAGCATTCTTTACGCCGTGCGGATGTCACAGTTGGAATTTGCTTTTGATGGATGCAGCTAAGTCTTCTACAACAGCCAAAACGTTTTTTGGCTTCATCAATAAAATCTATGTGCTGTTTTCAAAGTCAAGTAAGCGTTGGGATATTGTGAAAACTAAATTAAAATTGACATTAAAACCTCTGTCTCAAACACGATGGGAGAGTAGAATCGGAGCAGTAAAAGCAATATTTTTGCAATTTGATGATGTTATCGAATGCGTGAATGACCTGAAAAATAAAAGTGATGATTCTGAAACTCTCAGCGACTGTGAAGGTGCTTTTCCACCAGAGGGGCGAGACGAGACGAGGCGAGAAGAGAATTGAAATCGCACTGACCCTTTTCCACTAAAAATTGCCATCGCGAGCTCGCGCGTGACCGCCGCGCCCCGCCGCCCGTATGCTTCATATATAAATGTATTTTAGACAGCTCACACACAATGCTCGATATAACTTTATTCTAGCGTCAATGCCGAAAACTCCGAACAAAAATTAGGCGTCAATATTCTCGTCAATCCACACTGTTTCCACCAAAGATGCACTGGGAGAGGATTGAAAATTTGTTATACAAATTTCAATTCTCTCCTCGCCTCGCCCCGCCTAGCCACTCTGGTGCAAAATCACTTTGAAGGTGATTTATACTCTATTTAGGAACCAATACGGTTCATTTTTGCACAAACAAATATTTCAATTCACGCCTCGCATATTCTCGTCAATCCACACTGTTTCCACCAAAGATACGCTGGGAGAGAATTGAAAATTTGCCATACAAATTTCAATTCTCTCCTCGCCTCGTCTCGTCTCGCCCCTCTGGTGGAAAATCACCTTGACGCAGTTTTCAATGAAATGTTAACTTTTGAGTTTGGTGTTGCGATACACGTATGGTACGAGATTTTATTACGTGTGAACAATATAAGCAAACTATGGCAAACGGTTCAAGTCAACTTGAAAGTCGCTATTGATACTTTACGGTCATTTTGCAGCTGGATTCAAGAATTCCGTAATACAGGATTTGACAATAGTGTCGCACAAGCTCGATTATTTGTAGAGAAGAGTACTTTCGAAATTGAGACTCAATTTAAAGAAAAAAGAACAGCCAGGAGAAAACGAATGTTCGATTATGAACATATTGATGAACCTATTCAATCTTTTGAAATGCAGTACAGAGTTACCTTTTTTAACACTATGATTGATGCTATTATAGTTGATACCGAATGTCGATTTAAAGCGCTCAATGAATATTTTGAACGATTTGGTTTTATTTATGATATCAGATATTTAAATTCTATATCAAAAGAAGATCTCCTCAAGTGCTGTAATGATTTAGGTACAATACTTCGGGAAGGCGAAAACAACGACATACAGCCTTTCGAACTGTATGAAGAACTCCAACTTTTAAAAACAAATTCACTAGACTCTATCAACGACGCGAAACAACTCATTCAATATATTTTAGAAAATAATTTGGAAGAAATATATCCAAATGTTTATATAGCAATTAGAATCATGCTCACAGTTCCTGTCAGTACAGCTTCCGCTGAGAGAAGCTTCTCAAAGTTAAAATTGATTAAGACCTACTTGAGAAGCACGATGAGTCAAGAGAGATTATCTTCGTTATCAGTTCTATCAATTGAAGCTGAAATAGCGTCTGGTATTAGCTATGACGTAATCCTGAAAAAGTTCAGTGAGGCCAAAAGCCGAAAAGTTCGTTTATTTTAACTTCTATTTATGTAAGTTTTGTCATCATTTGATAAGCAATAAAACTTGTTTAATAGCAATAAAATATTTAATAAAACTTGTTGTTAATATTATTTTAACTATAATTCTGCTTACGTAATTTAATATTTTCTTGATTGGGAAAAAAGGAGGCCTCGCGAACCTAATTTGCCGACGTCCACGCGAGATCTAGCGCCGCCTCTGTATACCTACGTCGATTATCCATGCTAACATTATAAATGGGAAAGTGTGTGTTCGTGTGCTTGTGTCTGTTTATCCGTCTTTGAAACCTAAACCACTGAACCGATTTAAATTAAATTTGGTATAGGACATAGGCTATTTTTGATCACGATAACTGACATCCACGCAGGCGGAGCCACAGTCAGAAGCTAGTAATTTAATATTCTTTATTTTTAATTCTTGATTCCAGAAGATCAATTCTCGTAATTTAACAATATAATATTGTGCAAAATCCGGTCTCGATCCAATTTCACCTTGGGATTTCAAACCGATCGACTATTTTGGTAGCAATTTAAGAGCTTTGTACAATATTTGAAACTCGGGAAGCCTAATGTACATGGGCCAGGGGTGGCAGGTGGAGCCGCCTGTTACCCGCGCAGAAGCAGGTTGAGGCGACGCGGCGGTGCAATACGCGGCTTCTCACACCTGGAGGCCAGATGTAGACACTGTAGTTTCCATACCCAAAGGGATGCCAGCACGAAAGAGATGGCCCTGGGTCGGCTGAGGTGGGTGAGATGTCTCCGGCAATCTCACCCCCGGCAATGCGATACTGACGGTGAATTTTCGTTGATTCTGACATTACCACTTACGCCGACACGCCGCCGGCCGATTGCGGGGTATAAGAGAGGGTTATGCGCGAGAAAAAAATGACCTATTTTGACCCCATATTTTCCAACGTAAACTTTTTAGCATTTTAGTTTTTTTTGTTTGCATTGAGGGTGCTTGTTTGCAACCTGAGAACTTATGTGTCGATACGATACGAAATAATAGATATATAGGGTGGAAGATATTAACCTTACCTGGAGGGGAAGTACTCTAAACACTGGAGATAGCGAATGTCGCTCAAAGGAAACATTTCTTAATTATTAATAAATAATTTAAAAAAAAAAAACGACTTCAAAACCGAATTCGTAAAAAAGTTTAAAGTAACTGAATTTAGAGTGGGAATTTAGAGATTTTCGATCCGTTAGAAGTCGGTGCAAACTTTGTTTGCTGTACCTGAACTACCATGACACAATCAAATGATAGATATATTGATCAATTCAATACAGAAGTTGGAGTCAAGTCAAACAGATAAAAAATAAAGCTAAGTACGATATATGCCACCCCTACCTCATCAAGTTATCATACGTAAATTGATGGCATTATAGCAGGTCAGAACAGCTACCAAAGTTGGCACCGACTTCTAAAAGATCGAAAATCTCTAAATTCTCTCTCTAAATTCAGTTATTTTAAACTTTTTTACGAATTCGGTATTGAAGTCGGTTTTTCTTTTAAATTAAGTAGGTATTTATTTTTCCCGTTTTAGTGGGCCAAGTTTTGCCTTCGTAGTCCAAGTTTAATCCAGTCCTGCAAGCCATCAACCACAGCATTTATCTTTTAGGACCATAATACACATAATTTGTTAAACGGAACTAATAACGCGCTCCATTACCTTCGAGAAAAAGGAGGTTACAGCAATAGGCCTGTAATTTGACGGATCTGTTCAGTCGCCTTTCTTAGGCACAGGATGAATGAACGCAGTCCTCCACGAGGCCGAGACTTGTCTCGAAGGAAGAATAGGTGGCTCGGCATTCCCATCGATCATAGTCGAGTTTGACGCAAAGAGATTACCCAAGAGATCGGCTTTCTCCTTAGCGCCATGGGCTAGACCACCGTCGGGTTTTTGCAGCGGTGGGAGGCAAGACTGACAGAAGTTTCCCTCGGTAGCTAAAACGCACAGCCGCCAGATGGGTACCGTGCAAGCAGCTCGCCGATTCTACCGATGAGCTCGAGCTCGAACCTAGCCCAGGCCGTTGCTTTTTTACAGGACCTCGAGGCGACATTCAATTTCCACTTCACTTTAACGATGTTCGGATCCTGATTGGCAAGTGCCATGGTCCAAGCTATATATGCAGATTGCTTGCGGTAGAGACCGGTGCTACTTCCGGTGTACTTCTCTGCACGGCTTATTAAGCCACGGGTGTTTGCTCGCTCCTATCGCGATCCAGCGGTTGGGAATATAGCATTTCATACCCGCTAGGATAGCATCAGCGACTGCTGTTGCACAAGAGCTTGGATCATTTGGATTTGAAATTAGTTATTTAGGTTTAATTGAAATAACCCTAGACCACGTTGATGTGTGTACACTGATTTGCTGATTGCTAACACAAACTAAGTACGTGAATTTTCATGTGATTTTGAGGTTTTCCCTCAATTTCTCCAGGATCTCAGCATCAGATCCGGACTACTGCGACATGGAATCACTCTGATAGTATACCATATCCAACGCCGCAAAAATAATAAAATTCCGTGTATATCTGGTTTAGATATCGCGTAACAAACATACATAAAAAAATAAAAAAGTCCCATAGGCGACGAACTTAGAACTTCCTCGTTTTTTGAAGTCAGTTAAAAATAAATAAAACGGCATGCAAAGAATTTCAAAAATTCGCTTGCCACACACGGTAATCGAACCGACTATAATCTGAAAAAAATAACAATTTCTATTTTTATGTCATCAATCGACAGCGTCAATCATAAGGATTGAAGCTTTCTAACAAACATGGTAAATTAAATGAAAGACAATTCTTGAAATCTAAACTTATAAGTAAAATTTGACAAAATAAAGCACTTTACTCAAAGGCTCATCTGATATCATACTACATTAACAATGAAATTCGATATTTGAATAAAATTACTTATTTTTCGTGGGGATACCGCCGCTGGTCAGTAGTGGATTTACATCGGACTCAAACCGACTAAAACTGCACGCCGTCTCAGGGCTCGTAGTTTGGCGGTAGTGAACGCGACCGCTACGCAAGTGGCACAGGTTCGATCCACACTCAGTGCAAATATTTGTATGCATGAATATGGGTATTTGCATTGGTCTGGCTGTGCCTCGGAGAGCTTTGGAGTTCTAAAAAGTTTAACAACAACTGGTCTCACTGTATTGCTTCGAGATATCACCTTTGGGTTGTGGAGCTTACGACGGCAGTCGCTTCACGGAAAATATCGAAGCTAAGCCAAACCCGCAGTTACATTAATAAAGTGAATCCCAGTTTCCGAGGTGAAAGCGACGGATGCGACTGGGGTTAACGCTAAGATGAAGAAGAAGAAGAAAGTCACCACCAATACGGCAATTCTCTCGCCATCCCCGCTGCCCAGGGCCTCGATTCTAATAAAATAAATTTTATTTTAAATTAATTTTAATTTTAACCATTTCATTTTAAACTTTAAAGTTATGAATTTAAAGTCTAATATTAAATGGCTTTTTGTAGAGTGAATGAAAAAGTGAAATGTGACACTCTTCATTTAATTTTGGACTTTAAGGTTATAGTTTTAAAGTCTAAAATTTAATGCAATTTATTGCAGTGTCTGTGGTATGACAGTTGATTAGGCTTTAGCAGAATCGAGGGCCAGGGTACACCGCGTGGAGGTTTGCAATCCATCATCCTAAATTACTAACTACATACCTCATGCAGTTACTCAATAAAGTTACATTCTAAACCGGAAACAAAGTTCAGTCCTTAAGTATCTATTCATTTTATGAAATATTTGGCTACAAAGATAGGTGACTTTATTGTAGGTAAGGTTTGAGATGACTCCTTGAGTAAAAATGCTGTAGGTATCTGCTGGCGCTGAGTTTATAAGTTAAGATTTTATGGACTTCCTTTCATATAATTTACCATGTTTGTTAAATAGATTTTATCCTTATGATTGACACTATTGAATGATGCCGTAAAAATACAGGACGTTACTTTTTGGGATTTTAGTCGGTTCGATTACCGGGTATGGTAAGCGAGTTTTCAAAAAGATTTGAATGCTGTTTTGTTTCTTTTTAAAAATAAAGGAATGTTTCCTTTGAGTGAAATTCGCTATTTCTAGTATTTAGAGTAGTTCCCCTCCAGGTAAGGTCAAAATCTCCCACCCTGTATAGGCTGCTACGGATCAGTTCAACTGATGAGTCCCCGAAAGTACAAAAAAAAAATTTTTAGAGACACTTAACCGTGTCAAAGGACCGGCTTTAAGGTTTTATGGTCACAAATAACGCCACCCACCTTTCCCCAAGAATATTCGTACACTATTCTAAAATGAACTAAAACGAGTATTCTACGACTTCATAATATACTTCCATCGTCAAAAAACAGACAGTTTAAAAACACCATATAAAAATATATAGGTACATATAAAAATATAAACAATGATACAACATCCAGTTTCAGCTCCTCCGGTTCGTGAGAAAACCTCTGACTGAATTGAAAAATCCTCTTTTTATTTTGCTGTTTATTGGTAAAATTGTGTGGTTACTGTAGAAGGACGCTGAAGTATCATATATTGAAGAACTCACTTCTACGGCCTGAAAGAAACGTCCAAAAACATTTGCATAATTAGATGTTAATTATATTTTATTTGACTCTTTACAGATAGGTAGATACTACGTCATCAGAATTCAGGGATCGCATGGCAATTAAATTGCGTAAACGTTTTGCAGCGACCGTCAGTTCACTCTCGTAAACTGACAGTTTAATTGAGTATTCAGTAAGAAATATCCGGCAAAAGTGCCCCTGCCGATTCCCAGCGTGAGGGTAGACCCAAAACTGCTGGCTTTACGTCGTAGAAAGTGACATATGTGCCAATGGTCTCATTGCCAGGGATACCTAAGACCACGCAAGCGATACTTACTCCAAGTGAAGTGCTGATGTGATATGAATCAACTGAACTATTGACACTGGGTATCTCTTTGGCAGCAGGAGTAGGTAGCTTGAGATCCGACGCTCTAGTCGACCGCATAACTAAGCATGACATCAGCCGCCTCAGAAACGGTCTTTTGTTAGGTTTCACATCACGCGGTGCCATAATAAATTTTGCAGATTTGTTCGAATTTAATCCATTTTCCGAATAAAGTGAATAAATTGAAGTGCCTAGGTTTGGGGTAGGAGATTTTCTTCGTCCTGGAAAACAGTAGACCACGTAAATTACTATGGACTATTAAATCTGATAACTTTTAGAATTCTATCCACTTATAACTTGACGCAATCATTATATATACTCCTAAACTCCCCAAATCAGAATCTGATTTTAGGAATTTTTCAAAACGCTTTCATGTTTTCGCGCAGTATTTTTGTGATATATGCTTTTCTTCTTCTTTTGCAAATTATACCTCTGTAATAATGCACTCATTAAGCAGTTATAAAAGTCCCTTTTGCCTGCTCTATTTTTTACCTTGGAAGAACTTCACAATTATGTGTACACCTGAAATAATTATTACCTACTGGCTCGTCGCTCAACTCTATCCATAACGAGAACGATTAATTAGGTCTTAATTAAAAGTTAAATATACACACTATGATAACAAACGATGTTTACTCACCTCTAAAAATAGTTTGGATCGAGTTGACGTGACACAAACTTGAATCAGAAAGCACTGCAAGATCCGATGAAGACATATCAAAATTTTTCATATAAGCTACACTCGTGTAATGGATTTCCAGTGATGAGACAGTTTTTTTCGTTGATTGGTCTGTGTGATCGGCTTGTAAACTTTCTGGCCTTTGAGCATCATATAATGTTACTGTTCTTAATTGCTCTTCTTTAACTATTTCACTATCATGTCCCTCTGAATGACATGATCGTTCTTTTGTGTTTACACTGCATTTATCATTATTCTTATGTTCTTCATTCTGTCTATGATGTTCTCCATCAAGTCTGCAATATTCTAGATTTTGCCCAAAATACTCATCCCCTTCAAAGTCCGGTCTAAAATAATCTTGAACGCCTGCATAAAGCCTAGAGTAATTTTCTTGTACTTTGTGTTTAGATTCTCTATTATGTTTCTGATATTCTACATCTTCAAAGCAGGGATTATCGACTGTCACATTTTCATTATGCGTAGTGATATGTCTTAAACGTTCTCGAAGCAATACTTCGTGTCTCTTAAGTGGCTGAGTACGTTCCTCAAATGACTCATTATGTGCTATTACTCTATCTGCATGTGCATTACTAGCTCTGTAATGATCCCGTTTTATTGTGGGACATTCTTTAACTCTATTAGCTTTATGTGTTTTTGAATTTTGATGACCAGGCAAGCTATGTTCTTCATTTTGTGGGAACCAAAGACTCATTATGCGGGGCTCTTCACTTTCTATATTGTAGTCTCCACACTCTCTATGATGTATCCGATTGGCTATAGCATGTTCTATAATATTTTGCATATTAGGTGGTTCACTGTGTTTACTATTATTACTTACGGCACGATTTTCTTGAACAACGCTTTGATGTCCTGCGGTAGAAATTGCTTCTCCTTCGATACAGCTTTTTATTGATTGACCTCTTTCTTGATCTCTGTTTTCCTTACTATATTCGTCATTTAATTTATCTTGTTCGGTAACTTTCAAAGTCTTATTATTATTATTACTATTTCTTTGGTCTTTTATTTCTTTGAAACATTCTTTATTTTGTGTATTTAAACTAATTTCATCTGATTTTCGACATTCTCCATTTCCGTTATAACAGTTATTAATAAATTTACAATGTGCTCCATTTTCAGAACGCTTCTTTTCATGTGCTTTAGCATATTCTTTCCGTTCTTTACAGTACTTCGCATGTTGTTTGCGTTGCTCTCCACTAAGTAAGCAAAAATTTTCATTTGGCTTATGTTTTCCACGCTCCTTATTTTTCTTTTTGTCAACTATCACGTTAGGTATATTATAATCGCATTCAACTTTGTTTTTTTTTAGCTCATTTAATCGATCAAATTTTGGATTTCGGCTGTAAGCATCAGGGAGTTCACACTGCCTTCGCCGTTGAGTTTCGAAGTATTGCTCACTAGGTCTGTAATGATCGTAATGATCGATCGGGCGCGTTATGGTTGTGCGACATGTTCCCTGACAAATTTGCAATTTTTCATTTCTTTCTTTCTGTGGATAAATTTGGCAAAGTTCATCTGCATCCTCATATGCATATCTTTCGTCCCTATCCGCATCTTTGTCTTGCAGCCTTTCTCGGTGATATTTTGATCTCGGTGCTCTGACCATATATCTAACTTTTGATACCATTCTAGGTCTTTTGCTTTGAAAGCTACATTTACCCCAAATCCAGTCAGTTTGTATTTCTTGGTCAAAATGTAATTCTATATTTTTGTTTTTTCTCTGTCTCACCTCTCCTACTGATATATCACTTACGTCTCTATATTGGTTTTTATGTTTTTCTTTACATTTACATCTGTGATTTAAGGTAGTTTGTATAGTTTTCTTAACTTTATCATATTGTTTTCGTGATAAAATTATGGGTTTTTGTTTGGAAAATTGTTCTACTTGGAGAAATATCTGTATATTCCGGTTTAAGATTAATTGTTGATAGATGGCAGAACTTTCATTATTGCCAGTAACCCCTTGACTCTGTTGTTTACGTACATATTTTTGTTCTTTATTCTGTACTGAAGATGACATGGTTTTATCATTTACTTGTTTTATAACTACTGCAGCTTCTTCATCACCACAATTGCGCCCACATTTACATAAGGCATTGTTGCAACAGCAAGATTCTCCTCTGAACGTCGATGATAGTGAACCAAGAATTGGACAGTATTTCAGCAAATTAAGTTCCGCCACTGGACGTTTCTCGCTAAAAAAAAAAAGTTTTAGTTTTATTTGATATATACGAGTATAATAATTGCTAAGTGAGAAAACCAAACGTTACAACAAAAACAAAAAACATAAACCATTCTCTCCGGTATAAACATTGGTATTCCCCGTTTTCAGAAGAATGTGCCTAAAAACAATAAAAATAACAATTATGGTTTATAGAAAACTAATATTTCTTTATGTTGAAATAATAGCAGTAGTACAACATTATTTAATTTAATTATAACTCTAAATCTGAACTGAATGTTCCGTAACCTGTAAGGATGTAGGAGTTAAATATTTGGACTTATCCACACCAAGAAGTATCCGGATCTGTTTGTCCCTTTCTACTGGATCGCAAATAGAGCAATCATCGCCAGTATAATGCTTCATTGGAGCTGGAAAATGAAATGATTTGTTATTTCACCTTTAATCTGAGGAGTTGTGTAGGCGGGTTATTGATTAAGTTGTACCTATTTTCATAACTACAAAACATTTACAAAAAATTTCAATCGGTTAAGCTTTTTCGGAGGGGTTAGTTTACTGTGACACAAAATGTTAATATGTATGATAAGATAAGATTTTGTTATTTATTTGTAAGTAAATACCTAGCCATGGCGGGTTATTTGAGAGATCTTCGATGCAGTGCGCAGGAATACAGTTCCGTGTACTCGTCACATCACAACCGTGCCTATCCTCACGTCTGAAATATACAAACTCAAAATAGATTACTATCTTCTTGGAATTAACTATTGAAAAATAGATATTTTTAAACAAATAAACTACCTGTGAGAAATTTCTATACTATCTCGAATGGTCATTCCTGAGAAACGCTTATTCTTTGAGTTCTCATCGAATTGCTGAAAGTAAAAACAACCGATCTGTACACCTAGGGTTACACTTTTAACAGTATTTAGCTATAGAGAACACACCTTATCATTTTCATCCTTATCACGTGTAATTGACGTTGACTGGGCATTGCAATTTTGGTTAGATACTATTAATAAATCTTCAAATGTAGGTAACGCGTCTCTATTACAACTTTTTTGGGAATTCATATTTTTCATTGTTTTATTAACTCTCAGGTCGGTAGATAATTTGCTTTGATCAAATAATACGTTGTAACATTCCTGTTCACCTTCTATATTAATTGTTACTTTAGAATTGTCCAGCCTGGCGGGAATTTTATCTCTATGATTCATTTGACCAGTAAGTTGTTTCGTATAGTTTTCTACTAAATTCTTTTTTGCTTTAGCGTGATCTGTGATAGTTCCTTTTTCTTCTGAACGTAGAATAGGATTTCTTTTCATGGGTGACTTACTTCTCTGGACTGGTTTTGTTGTAGGAACCTTTGAACTAGTTGGAACCTCAGACCTACCTCTATCCTTTTCTGAAGTTTTGTTTTTAGTGACTCTCATTGTTTTATAACGATCGTGAGCTGTATCAATCTGTGTTTTGAGAACCATAGTTTCTGTTTGATTTTCTGGTACATTTCCTTTTGAAGTATTTTTAACAGGTGATGGTGAACGACTGCCCAGGGGCCGTTTATTATATTTCTTGAGTGGTGTGATATGTTTTCTGTTTTGTCCTTCATCTACCTTTGATTCAACGATTCTTCTGTTTGCACTTTCATCTACATGTTGTGATTTTGTCATATACGTATATTTCCTGTTTTGTCCTTCATCTGCTTTTGATTCAATGATTTTCCTGTTAGTAACTTCGTCTATTTTTGAATCAACAATTTTCTTATTTGTACCTTCATCTACTTGTGATTTGGACACATAGGTATAATTTCTGTTTTGTCCTTCATCTGCTTTTGATTCAATGATTCTCCTGTTTGTAACTTCGTCTCCTTTTGATTTAACGGTATTCCTGTTTGTACCTTCATCTACTTGCGATTTTGACATATACATATAATTCCTGTTCTGTCCTTCATCGGGTTTCGATTCAATGATTCTCCTGTTTGCAACTTCGTCTACTTTTGATTCAACGATTTTTCTGTTTGTACCTTCATCTACTTGTGATTTTGACACATACGTATAATTCCTGTTTTGTTCTTCATCTGCTTTTGTTTCAACAATTTTCCTGTCTGTACTATTATCTACTTGTAATTTTGACACATACTGAACTGAAAATCAAAGATTATTTCTTTTTTAGGCAAAACAAGCTACAACGTTTAAAATGATACTCAAGTCACAAAAATAAACAGTCAAATTCAAAGAAAATTAGATTGAAGGACAAACTACGGCAAATAGCTTTCTACCAGTTCACGATGCCTGTTAGGACTTGAATACGATACGACAAACTCACAAAAAGTAATAAGCAAACAGAAGTTATAATGTCGACCATATCCACCGATGGCCACAAATCCTAGAGTAGAAGACTATAATCCGGCAAACGGAACGGAAGGTAACGTTTTTCGAATAGTAGTATATAGTGTAGATCAGTACAATACTTACCATTTGCACTTGTATGCATTACTGGACGACGATATGTACACGACGAGTACTTATACGTCTCTTCAGTATTCTGTTTGGGATACACTGATATAATGACTAAAGGGCTTTGGCCCTCTTTTAAAGCATTAATTTCAGATTTACCACCAACTAATTTATCTTCTGCAATGGGGTTGCAATTACACTGAATATCTTTATCGACTCTCATAGCTCGGCAGCAATATCTTGGATCCGTTGAAATGTTGAAGTTCACCTGTGTTGCTTGCGATTCTTTGCTGTAAATTTAATTTGGTTTAGTTAGGCCAATTTCACGTCACGGAGCAATTCTGCTTAATGTCGTGAAATTGGCATTACTAAATCAAATTGAACAAGGCATTTATTACCTGTATATCACACCGGTGACTACATGCTGTTGGTTTCGGTTACAACTTCCATAAGTAGCTTGCACACTCACTTCTTTTGTAACTCTGAATTACATAAAATTCACATTATGAACTAAGTACAGCACCAAACTACTCATTAATGTTAAGAAAACAATATGTGATAATTGTAGGTGTTACTAAAGCTAAATATTTAAAAGATGGTAATATTAATGAACATGAAAGAAATCAAAACGTAATGGTCTTACTCTGGGCTAGCATCATAGGTATTACATCCTGATCGTGGAAGAGCTTGCGGTAAGAAATCTTGGGTTAACTGAGTAAAATCTGTAACTAAACAAAAGTTTTAGAGAAAATTTGTGTGAAAGAGCTGTGTTTTTCTCTGTTTATCCAAACACAGATTGCCTAATCACCGTAATATCATTTCAAATGAACTTTTGGACTAAATAGTCAGTTGTCTGACAGCGACTGATGACTTACTGCATTACTGAGGCAATTATATCCAAGTAATGAGCTAGTCATAATTGAAGTGGAGAAAAAGACAACATATGAGAAAAACAGACTGCTTAAATTTATTTACCTAAAAAATTTAATTGGTCCAACATCAAACCCTGTGGAACGCCCATATAGAAACGACAGATCCCATTGTAGGAGTGGGAACTTTATCATTTACTTAACGTGAACTCTGAATTCCAATGCTTAAATAGCAAATTCAAAAGATCAAGAACTTCAATCCTTATATGGTAAGGACGGTTTCTTGATTAATTTATCGTAATAGACGCCATCGAATGGCTTGGATAGATCGCAGTAGAGATCCTTCCAGGCTTCACAATTACTTTTTAATGCGTCCTTTAGAACTATCAACTACCAACGCCTGTATAGATAATTACCATACGTAAACCTCAGGCGAACGTTAACTAATTTAACTATAGTTTACGTGTGTTTAGTGTACGTTTTCACCGAGTGACCTGACTGCTATTTCGATTGAGCAGTTCACACGACAGGGACAAACACTTGTTTTATTTTGTGAATACCAAGGCATCCTCATTGTAGGTAGCAAATTAATTATTTTAGAAAAGCACTGTTATAGACGATGCCGAGTAGAGTATTATACCTATCACATTTACCTGGTTTATCGTTTACTGTGGCGCCATATCTGAGGACGTAGCGGTCATCATCAGTACGCCCCAACTGTCCATATATTCTTACTCGGCTTCTATTCAATGGTCTTTTTCCACCTTCCAGGTTTCCGGAATATGTATATTCTTCACACTCATATGGATCGATACCTTTGCATGCATACGAAGATGTTTCGTTGGGTGTATTTGGGGTAGTGGTTTTTTCTAATTCATCAATTTTAAGTTCCTTTTTAAAGTTTCTTTGTTTTTGATCCATGTTCAACGACTGGATTAGATGTTTGACATTCGAGAATCCCTCTACCGAAATGTCATGTTTACTGTAATTATTATCTGTTTTATCAGAGGAGCAGGTTGCACTTCCCGTTGTCTTGATTTCGTATATCTTGTTTCTTCGGCCCGCTACTACTAGGTAAAGATTTTTTGTTTTGATAGAATTCTCGTGATTAGATGAAGTACTTTGGATTTTCTTTGGTACACTCCTTCGTCTTCTGAGCAATTTAGCTGTTTGTACTTGGTCACTTTTAGGAATAACAGTAACTTTTATTAGCGGTTTGTCTTTAGTCTCTAGGCGGGTACACGGTTCACCCGGTGACGTTGTGTTTAAATTAGATGACTGCAAGCTTGTGTAGCTCACCACTGTGTACCGCTGCAGAATCTAATAGAAGAATTAATTAATTAAGGAAAAAATTACATTTATGTTGGTATATGTAGGTATTAGGTATATAAAAAAATGATTCTTCGCTTTTTGTATCTCTTATGTCTGAAGCATTCAGCATAGGTACATTGTGTCTACTAGGTATTTGCTTAACGTACCGAATTGCGATAATTTAGATAATTATTGCGCACAATGCGTACAGGTCTGGTATAAGGTATGTAATAAGCTGCCTTAACAGAAATTAAATCATTTTTACGGAATTCATTGCAAATTATTTCGTACTAGTATTTGCTAGCGTACGCGTTAAATTTGTATTTGTTTTTGTAAGTATGTTGTGTGTCTCGTAGATATTCTATTCTATTTCGTCTTATATGCGTTCTGTATATATAAATATTGTTTGATAAAATTCCTTGATGTGTCGGTGAGCCTGGTACTCCATACAAAAAGTACCAGGCTCGCAGAAATACTTATTCCGCGATATTCCGTGACCACGACCAACATTTAAAATCCGTTAAAGTAGCTTTATTTCGATGAATGATATTCGCGTTAAATTCCGGCGAACAAACGAACATCCTCATAAAGAAAAAATATAAAAACCAAAGGGCTGGCCTGTTTTTTTGCACAACGGATTGGCATTGCCATCCAACGGGGTAACGTCGCCAGCCTTTTGGGCACGTTACCAGTCGACATCGATAGGGAGGAATTCTTCGACGCCTAAACTCTTTGACCTCTTCTATATTCTTGTAAATATTTAATTTAAACATTTTAGTTTTAGTTTAACTTTTAAAATATAGAATAGTTCTAATGTTAAAAACGTGGTAGGTAATACTTTTCCATTTTAATATAAAAATATAGGTAGGTGATTGTGCGCAAGTTTTAACCTTTCTTTCCGATGTCTTCTTTAATATCAAGGAAGTCGAAGACGCTCCTCCAATTTTAACAGTTCTTGTGACTTTCTTAACTTCTTTTTCATCCACAACTTTATCTTTAGCAGCAAATTTTCTACGAAATCCGCGTAACAATTGGATGTTGTTTGGTTCACCGTTATAAGCGTAACCAAATAAGTCCCTGCTGCTAATTCTTTTTAGGGGGGGACTTAGAAAATCCAATGAGTCTAAAAAACATACAAAATTTAAAATAAAGGAGTTATAAAGAAACGTGTAGGTACGTAATGACTAAAACAAAAATAAAGAAAATTAATAAGGACCGATAAACTCAGACTCCGATTTGTAACAATCCATAATGAATTTCGAGGCGATATATTAAATAGAAATATCTCTCAGCGACCACATTTTTCGGTAACAGAATTTTGACAATACTAGGTACTTTGACGTGAATGAACGCTATGTTTTTAAAATTTTGCGACTCGATATTAGTCTATGCTCAATGGTATTTAACAAAAGAGTTCTATATTATATTTCTTTGACGGGTCTTTGTGTTTCACAAGGTGGTTTGATTCGCAGTAATTGTTGATAGGTTTATTTACAACCTCTCTGGCGTGGCGATAGTGAACGCGGCTGCTACGCAGGAGGCGCGGGTTCGATCCCCGCTCAGTGCAAATATTGGTACCTATGCATGCATGCATGAATATGGGTAAGTATTTGCTATTTGCATTGGTGAAGATGGCAGTCGCTTCACAGAAACTATCGAAGTTCAGCCAAATCCGCAATTAGACTGGTAAAGTGGACCCCAGACTGTAAAAAAGTAATTTTCTGAAAGAATTTTCGCAAGTCTAATCAGCCAACCTTCAGGCGGCGTTGCGGTCATCCTCGGAGGACAGAATATGGGTCCTCCCTTTTATTTTGACTTTGCTTGACTTTGTGATTATAAAAATCTCATTGATGTGTGCCACGGGGATGTGATTGGACTTTATTCTCTATGGTTATCCCAAATTAATAAACAATTACAAATTATTACAATGACATAAAAAATAGTTACATTACATTATGGTATAACTTAGAAAAAATTATTGCTTTTTTAGAGTAAATTATTATTTTATTATTTTTAACGACATATAGAAATAATTTATTACATCAAATTGAAATTTAAGCTCCCGGACCGCAGTCAAATAATATCACAATGAGTGAACAACCAGAAGTAAACTTGAAAAAAATACACACAACGTTGCAATTACGCGATACCATCAGAACGAGTATGGTTATACCAGTTTCCAAGAATACGTACTTCAACACCAACTGGAAACCAGCTTCTGCCCCCCTGTGTGCTTATGACATGCTGTACCATCCACCTGACTACAATCCTAAGTCACAAAGATCTGATCGACAGGAACCAAAAATCATACGACGAAATATTTGGGCGCAAGTAAATATACTCAATTTTACACAGTGCCATCAAGTCATTAGATACCTATAGATAGCTTAGCTTAGAATACGGGTTCTAGAATTGAAAAAACCTACTTAAGTAATTAAGTATAATAATATGTTACCGTTCGAGCGCGGAAGCCGTTAATGTGCACATTACCTAGGTAGGTAATCTGCAGATTTTCTATTACGATCAGTTTAAGTGCGAAATTTTTGTTTAAAATCACACCATCCTCAATGGATGAGGGATCTTCATCCATTGAGGATGATGTTATACGGATTGATTAACTAAGAAAAAATCACGGAACAGAAAAAACGATGGAAGTGTGAAGTAGGCGTGGTACACGTGTCATTGATATGCGGAGATTTGCAAGACCTTACAATTTCAACCTTCAGTCGTATCTGTCATCACGTGTATTTGACAGTTTTGGACCGTGTGTTATTTAATACTATTTAATAGAAATATGCCTTACTGGGTCATTTTGTAGTGCACCAATGATAGTAGGAGCATAAATATTTGAAATGGAGGCGTTTTATACCATCGATAAGTCAGGATATAGCAGAATTTATAACTAATCTTATTGAAATGCAAAGAAATAAAATAAAATAAAAAATCAACCTTACCACATACCAATAAAGCTTGTTTTTGATTATACACACAATAGACATGTCATACTTATTTATTCTAGAACTTTCTTCGCTATTCATTTAGTGATGTGGTCAAACTTTATCGATATCTACTTTTTTTAGAAATATTTAAGTATAAACTTTTGTCAAATGGTTTTATTGTTTTTTTTTTGTATATCACGGAACATTCTGAACACTTCTGCATACCCATTCAAAGGATACGGGCGTGATGTTATGATGTGTAGTGGCATAGACATAGCAATAATATGCGTTTGCAGCAATTACTGCTGATTTCCTGGTTTATTATTTTTTTAATTTAGAAAACGGAAATTAACGCGATCATGGTATAGGTACTTACATACCTCAGCCAGCCTGTGACCACGGCCGGTGTAACCTGGTCGAAACGTCAGGCAATCAAAGGTATGTAAGTACCTATACCATGATCGCGTTAATTCCCGTTTTCTAAATTATATATCATGGAACGCGAGAGTTTAAAAGTTAGTTTTTTTTTTTATATATAGGACACGTCAATTTGACTTTACCTTGCCTGATGGTAAGCTGAAGGCAAAGTCTCAGGAGAGAGGGCCACCATTATACACACGTGCCATGTTAACAATGGTGGCACTCAGCTTGACGGCCTCATCAGATGCTTTTTCACGCCCCGCTTAAAGGACCCGGGACTGTAGGAAGAGGGAAACACGTGAGCTGGCAAGGAATTCCAGGTCTTAATTGTGCGACAAAGGAAAGAGTCACCGAACCGCTTGGTTCTTGAAGGAATGTTCTGCACCGTATGCGGGTGACATCTAAGTCCTGCACGTGTCGTCCTGTAAAGGAAAGGAGAGGGTGGGACTAATTGGAATAGCTCTTCAGAACATTCGCCATGGTAGAGACGCTAAAATACTGCCAAGGAAGCAACATCTCTACGCAGCTGCAAAGGCTCGAGGGTACTCGTGACCTCAGGATTTCCGATAATGCGGACCGTACGTCGCTGCAACCTGTCGAGAGCATCTAATATTGAAGTGTTTCGTGGTCTCTCTCTGAAACCCTTTATCGGATCTTTACAAAAAATAAATGGTATCATTCCGGAATAGTCTTCTTTCGAACAAAAAAGGAATTTTGCAAATTTGTCTACACATGACGAAGCTATGCGCGTACAAACATACAAAAATATAAACTTCCGAATTGAACAACTCCAGCTGGATATTTTCTAGTTTGTGAACGCGGCGCAACATGCATACGCGATCAGCAAATAGATTTTGGTGCTCTACGTTTTCTCATTTTATGCAAATTACATTAATTATTTCAAAGTAGTGTATGAAACTGCTCGTAATATGGTCTTAAAACACCCGTCTGATACTGTAAAATACTCGCACTTGTATTTTAAGTATCACGATTTCACATTTTCTGATATTGGGTGTCTGACGCCGATAGCCGTCACCATGTGCTGTTTCCACATATATTCAATAAAATCGGTCCGATTCGGCCATTTGCTCGATCGCACAGACTGGATGAAAAAAAGAAAAAATATCCTAGCAATTATTTTCAACATAGTATCAAGTTCTTTTTCTACTTTATTTTATTTCCTTCGATATCGGAGCCGACACATGCGCCGGATAGTGTGAAAACGTTTTTATTTTGCAACAGTTACATAAAATATCTACTATAAATGGACACCTTGTTTTATTTCAATTAAATAGGTACATACGTAGTTTGACGTCTTCATACATTTTTAATCGTTAATAAAAAAACAGTTCAACAAGCTATAAAATCCCTCTTTTTTAGTACTCTTAGATTATAATTACTAACAGCGTTTGGAATCCTTTGACATTACGAAAACAAATTTCAAATCTATCGATATTGCCAAATTTTTATGTCACCGGTCTAGCGTTAAAGTTAAGGAGTTAGAGTGAGAGAGATAATACTTCAAAGTAATATAAACCGTATTCCTAACTCTTAAGCTTTTAAATAACATTCTTGAAATAAACGGACATCTGTTGGGGAGTAGTTGAACTTTTTCGGAATAGAGTTAGAGTGAGAAGCAAGTTTGATCCAGATACAAAACGAAGTGATCACTAAAACGATTGCATAAGGTATGTTTTCGTTTTGCAGTGTGCATATTTTAGGCTAGTTTGGTGTTAAAGATATACGACCAATCAAAACAATTGTTTACTAGTAGTGCAACGTATTATTATCGGGTTGTATGTGTGAGTTTGGCGACATTGGTTCCGCTATTGAATCTGTCCTATCACACTTCTAATAGTTTTTTCTGTTCTGTGGAAAAAATACCTTTTGGACCCTTGACACCACCGTCTTGCACCACCGGTGGTGTAAAGGGTATTTTTTAATACCCATTACACTACCAAAGAGCTGCAGCAGCACTGGTGGTGTAAAAGGTATTTTTCAATACTACGCTCCCCAAATCTCCCTCTGGGTAGACAGAGACAACAGCCTGCCATTTGACTCTATTCCTCTACTGTCATTAAATAATAATATTGTTATTTATCGCCCATCTTTTCAGGAATTACATAAAAAAATTGCATCTACGAATCACTTTCAATATGGACGGCCTACGTGGAAAATTTTAGACATACCCACTAAACAGTATGTCAGATCTCAAGGTAAACAGCTGAGTTATGCATTACGTAGTGCCTTGTGGATAGTGCTAGCTCAAAGCATTTTTTTTTACACTTAGAACATTAAAAAAAAAATGTTTTTATTAATACGACTTGCCCCGGTCGCATGGGAAATTCCACCACCTGATAGTACTTTTGCAATACCTGTAGAATAATAAATACAGGGGAGTCCCCGCTTGTATTTTTTTTTTGAATGCACTACCACAACATGCTTACCGCGGTCTACCTACTCTTTTTTGTGATCCCAGCACAATCCCACTTGCGCCAAAGCTGTGTTTGTACTTTGAAAACCGGGATGTACTTTCCTACAACACCTTATTTGGTTTATACGGAAGCGACTTTCGTTTGCACTTCTGATTCGAGAGGAAAGCCTCTGAAAAAGCCACCTTGGGCAAATTAGACGGTAAATTACATGCCGAGGCGAGAGCTGTCCTGTAGAGGGCTGCTCGGAGCTTTAGTCGTGGGGATTTTCCACGAAAAAAGGTACAAATTATATACCGTAAATTTTATCGATTTTCATTATTTTCCTGATTACAGTAAAAACCGGGAACCCTCACATGCGTATCCACAACGCTTTGAGTTGGGCCATATTACTTTGCGATGGAAAACCAAGCCTCTGCGACTGATATACACAAAATAAAGATAACGGGAATTAACGCGATCATGGTATAGGTATACAGATCATGTAACGCGAGAATTTAAAAGGATATACAAACACTAAAGAAACGTGGACAATAAATTGTTACAGAAACATTTTGGTGTTTATTTTTGATCCTAAACGCAAGCATTCTGGGCTTGATATTTGCAATTTTTTGGCAAGTTCTAACTAGTATTAGTATAGTAACTAGCAGGTAGTAACTCACAGTTTACATACTTATGTTGGTACTTAGCAGTATTTTGTAGGTCAATATTCAGTGTGCGCCAATGACTTAAATCTGACATATCAGCACTTAGCATCCGAATCACGGTCGACGCGTACTTATTATAATTTTGTGAGTAAACGTTAGCAATAAACTTTTATATTTCCATTTCAAAACTTATGTTACGTACATATTTTTGGTCCTTCGAGCCGGATTGACATCACAACACAATTTATGCTTTTATAGTTCGTAAACACTGTCGTATTTATACTGCACTAGTAGGTATGTGTAAAAGCGAGAACAATAGTGCTAGTTTTCACGGCTGTTTGCTAAAGAGATAGATTTTATCAAAATCTGTTTTTTATACCTATATAATGTGCTTATTTTGGGAATTGCACTTCAAAGTTCTTATTCCTGTGGCTCTTTTACCCCAGAGTCAACATGTGCGAACTCAACGTGGCACCGCCTAATAAAGATGATCTAAATACGGCATATTGTTATATTAATAATGAACTAACCCTAATTAACCCTTTTAAGAATCTAGAATAACTATTTTTGGTACTAATCATTTTACGCGGGCCAAGAGTATTTATAATTATGGCATTGAGGGTCATTATCATCTGATGTAAACATGAGCAGGTAAAATAAAACTTAAGTTAAGAGATAATATATAATATACTATGTAAATTAAGGAAAACGGATACATACGTGATATTGATTACATAACTTACACACACAATTCTTTTAAAACCTACTAAAATGTTCAGTATTCAAAGATATAAGTACCTAATTCATAATTTAAACAAAAAAATTGTCATTTAAAACTTAAAAATACTTCATTTTAGAAAATAAGAGGTGTTAGTATACAATTAATATTAGTAACCCAAGGAATGATAATAATAATACCAATTTGTAGAATTATTTGTACAATGGCAATACTGATTTAAAACATCTTCAATGAAATTACTTACTTATAATGTGAAATAGTACAAGTAATTTCATTGAAGATGTGTAGCAAGTTCCACCAAGTGCCATCAATCAACAGTATAAGCACTGATTTAAAACATTCTGAAAGCCTCAATGTATTCAAATAATTTGTTTAGATTCTTAGAACTTATTCATATTTTACTATTGTTAATAATAGATATGATAAATAGTGAATTCTACTTTTAAAAACACAAAACAAATGCGGTATGAGAAAATTCGAATCAAAATATTTCATGGAATAGTGTAAGTATGCTATAAAGAGTGTGAAATTATAGCCAAACGTTAATAATACGATGGTCCAATAATATGGAATTACAGATAATTAGAAAAAAATGCTGCAATGGAAATGATAATATCTAGGGTATTTTTAGCACCTCATATCTTGCGAGATTATCTTGAAATCCATATCAAAACTAACTTATACATCTACTATATTATCTTAAACCAATTTATTTGTTTGGCAATTATAGTTAATATTTTAATGGCGACGAGAGCAGGTTGTATGATGCTCATATGTTTTTGTGAAATATAAGTGTACTGTACCTACATACATATACTTATATAATCGTCAAATTTCTGTTACGCTTCATTTAAAAAAAATGGAAATATAAATTCATTTTACTTTTATTGCATCATAAAGTTTAATAGATTTTCTTATGAGCACTACAAGCTTTACATATCAAGATACAAAATCATAGATATTGCATCTTTCGCAAATATTAAAACGAAATATACACATATTAGTATGGTAGGTAGGTAAATGATCAATGATTTGTTCAAATATTTATATCTGGCAACTAAAACAATAGGTACTTACCCAGTTTAAAAAGTTTGATCATTAATGTTGAAACAGATTTTTCGAATTAATTTTTTTAAGCCTTTTTCATGCTAAATATTTAAATTGAATAAAGGAGGAAAAATTGAATCGGTCTAGGCGAGGTTTGAACTCGCGATCTTTGCCTTACAAGGGCAATGCTTTGACCACTAAGCTACTCCCCAAAGCTGTCGTGGTTAGGGCGAGGTCTGGAATTGGTTAGGCGTAACCCCGCGTAGACCTATTTAATTTTTCTCCTTTATTTGATTCAGATTCTTTGACATAGATTCCAATTCAGCTAAATTGCAGTATGGTGCAGTAGATACACAAAAATAAATTTAGAATTTAGAAATGATTATATTCTGAAGAATAATTTGAATCCATGTAATATATTTTAGATGCTAATCATAATTGACATATCTTCTTAACAGACAAACTACTCAAAGACTATTTGAACAAGATTAATAATCTGTGATAAATCAAATTTCATAAATGCATGCTTCTACCTAATTTATGGTTATTATTATAATCATCTACTCACTCTATATCAACAGTAGGTAATATAGCACACAACTACTCAAGCACGGAAACCAATTTTTAGTACATTTACTGTTTCTATAACAACCTGCTCATTAGTTAACATTTTACTGTTCATCCTTATCTTTCGCGCCATGCTTGAGTATGCGTGTGAATTCCACATAGTCAAATATTCCGTCGCGTATTGGCGCCTCACGCAACATCTCATCGACATCATCGTCTGTGAAACGGTCGCCCATTGTAGTCAGAAGCTCACGTAGGCGTTCCTCTCCAATCACACCTGTGTTTTCCTCATCGAAGCATCTAGACAACATTATATAGTATTAGTAACAACATGTTTGGTATTTGTCTATTTGATGATGGTGATGTCTATTGGATGCCATAAGGCGGTCAGGTTCAATAATAAATACTGTGGAAAAGGTACAAGTGTTCTCAATTTGTGTTCTGTATTTGTGTATAAGGTAAAAATGTATAATAATATAAATTTCTGTTAATGTAATGCTCTAGCAATGGTAAGGGTTGCCAGAAAGTAACTTTTGTAACCATATAGGTATTTTTGTGGGATTAACAGAAGTTTTTTAAGTCAACGTGAAATTGGTCAACTCTTTTAATAACCATGGCAACTCACATTCATAGGTCGTATAGTTTCTTGTTATTGAGGAAATGAAGTTGAGAGTTAAATTATTTCCAAATCAGGTGAGGTTAGCATCATAGTCAAATATGATTAAATATTTGAACTGTTTCAGTTACCAGTACTGTACTCCTAGCAAGAAAAACTCGTACTAGTATCGTAAACATATTGAGAGAATGGAGCGAGCATAGTATAGGGCCAATCGCAATACTCCATACTCTCAATATGATTGAGTTTTTCGTGTTTTAGTATTTAGTGTAGATAAGTGCCCTTAGCACTACAATACACTATTACACTACACTGCACTACACTGAAAAACTTGAAACTAGACCCCAGACTTAGAGGTTAAAGCTTCGAATGCGACTGGGACAAACGCTAGGATGAAGCAGAAGAAATTCTAAACTCACCCAAATGCATTCTTGATGACATCTTCAGGGTCAGTACCCTGCAGGCGTTCTCCAAACAGAGTGAGGAACATCGTAAAGTTGATAGGACCAGGAGCTTCATTCATCATACCCTCTAAATAATCTTCAGTCGGATTTTTACCTGTAACAAGTTCAAATGTCACTTATTTACTCAAATTGATTTGATTACTCTTAATATTTAGAGGATTCATGTCAAATAAGTTGTCTACCATAGAAGTTCCCAGTCTCATTTGGAGTCTGAAAACTTCGATAAACTATATTATACTACAATATGACAAAGAATAAATAATTTTAAAATTGACCAATTTAAAACTCAAGAAGTTTTATTTTTATTTTTGAGCCATATTTCAAAATAGTAAAAGCAGTAGTTGTGTTCTCTTCTAAGAAGACATCAAATGCTTTGGAGCACTTATTCAGAAGTTATTTGTGTACATACATTTTGGCAAGTCATTTAGCTAAACACAAGACGAAGTTATTTTATATGTATAGACATAGATTAATTTGAATAAGACTTACCAAGTGAAGCGAGCATATCATGAAGGTCATCTTTGTCAACAAAACCATCTCTGTTCTGATCAATCATGTTGAATGCCTCCTTAAATTCCGCAATCTGGGCCTGATCAAACATAGCAAACACATTTGAAGTGGCTCGCTGAGCACGCTTCTTGTTGGTACCACGGCGACCGGCTGTCTTACGGGACGACATGGTAGCTACCTGAAAAGAAAAAACATCGTAAATATGTACCACTCCCTAATTTTTATTTTAAGCGAAAAATGTAAATAGTAGCATTATGAAAAATGAATTTCTTGTACCGTATGTATCAGATATTAGTATATCAACAAAATTTTAACACAATAAACTGTACTGCTATTGTGCTGTGACACAAATACCTACTAAGATTTTCCGTGTAAAACAAAATCTGTTTAAAAATAAACTTCTAATTAAGTAAGGTGTCTCTACTTATCGTCAGCTGCGTACGTTAATAAGAAAGTGAGTCATTGCCAAAACCGCCTTCCCGTAATAACGAAGTTTATCTAGGACACGATGTCATTACACACCAAAGACTACCATAAAAGGATATGTTTTCCGATTTAACATCTGTTTCGTTCTCCTCCAATATAATTAATATAATATTTATTTATACACTTACCTGTATTAATATCAATACGCACAACAAAAGAAACAGATAATTTTACCGTACAATCGATTTTTTTAACTTTAATTTACTGACCACTACTTGGTGACTAAGTTCTCTAGTTATTTTTTGACGTCACGTCAACTCACACAAAACTGCACAAAACAAAAGATGCATTCCAAAACAAATATAATTATGCTGTTGTTGATTTTGATTTTATTGTCGCTAAATTGGAAAATAAATATCAGAAGTTTTCAGTTTTACCTAATTATAATTTTCTAACTGGCTGAAATTCAAGGTTTTAGTTCAAATGATTTTGTGGAGTAGTTAGTAATTTACTAAAGCATATGATCATTACGTGTGTAAGAATGTTATTTGGTTATTTTTTCACTTTATGTACCTACTAAACTTGTAAACAGAATTTTGCAGAAATTAAGTAAGATAAAAGTGGGTAAAAACACCAATGGTGGACACTGACCAAATAATGGACATTTTCGAAAAAAACCTTAATTGGAAGTTAAATAACAATTTTTGGTTTATATGACCATTTACTTAAAAGATACCTAATGCCATACATAGTACATGACCTTTCTGTACTGAATATATTAAATTGTTCTATATAAAGTGTTCGCCATTGGTGCTTTTACTTGACAAGTTTTTAAGAAACAGTTTTTAAATGTAATATATTTGTCTCTGGTGGCTCTGCCATAGACACGACAGCAACTAAGCCATGCTCAGCTGTTTGTTGACATTTGTTTTGATGGCTGACCCTGTTCACTTCAAGTCAGGTGTCAAATCAAAAATATGTCAAAATTAGAGTAGTTTTGGATAATACTTAATTGTAATTTTAGCGTATAATTACTTAGATTTGAATGCTATTAAGCATTCAATTTTTCAAGTAAACCTGGAAAATACAAATAAGTAAGTCTCATATATTTGGTTATGTACGTGTGCTTTATTGGTATGGTTATAAAAAATAACAAAAATGTTTGCAGATGATCAGACTAGGTAACACGAATTTGGTGTCAGGCGTACGAACGTCTGTATCATCAATTCGTACATTCGCAAGCCACTATGACGTTCTTGGAGTCACACCGAAATCAACACAGAATGACATCAAAACAGCTTATTATAAATTATCAAAAGTCTACCATCCAGATAAGTCTACTGTGAGAGAATCGCATGTTTTTAAAATACTCATAGAAGAGTTTTACGTAACACATTTTAATAAATATCACTATTATTTCAGGATGAAACTGCTGCGAAAAAATTTAGAGCAATAACTGAAGCATATGAGGTGCTAGGAAACGTAAAATTGAAAAAAATGTATGACAGAGGTTGGTATCATAGGAATAACCTTGTAGTCTAATGCTTGGTTCACATTATTCCAGTAGCATTCCATTCCAGCGAGCGAAGCCAGTGCCAGAATACTACTGGAATAATGAGAACTGAAATGTGTGAAATGAAAAAATGGATTACTGGGAATGTGAAAGAATGGATTATGAAATTTCATTTCAGTGAGTAATCTAGTCCAGTTACTGGATTGTTACTGGATTGTTATTGGTTCGAGCGCTTTTAAAACACTGGAATAATGTGCACACTACAATCCATTTCAGCACTGCACTGGATTGATTCGTTGGATTACTGGACTGGGATAATGTCATCCAGACATAAGTCTATCTAGGCTAGAGGTACCAGGGTAAGGGTAAGGTACCAGGAGTAATCAAAGCTTAACTAGCTTCTGTTGTGGATTGTTTAATGCTGATATATATACTTAGATACAATAGGAAGTCAGAAGTCATACTGTTGAATAGAGTAAAAGAACTAGATAGATTAAAAATGAATAATTTGACTCATATAACTTACCTGCTAATATAAACAAAATTATAATGAATATAAATAAATAATAATAATAATATAATCAAAATAGTGGTTGTTGCTATAAATTCTCTTTAATAATTACACAATATTATATTTCAGGTTTATTAGGTTCAAGTCCGCGTTCATCAGGCGTGGCCCCTGAGGCAGAGCCGGAGCCAACAGACCCATCACTAAGGTTCTACAAGTCACGCAGCCAGCGAAATGTTGTACCTACTATGGATGGGAAAACTCCAATTTATGATTTTGATGCTTGGTATGTGTCTTGTATTGGTAAATATGAAACCCATGAAAATTACCCATGATAAGAATTCTAAGTCCGAGTCTAGGTGAGGTTTCACTTATACAGTACAACCTCAATATAACAAATCGGAAGAGAACAAGGTAAATATTTGTTATATTTCAATCAATCAATCAATGAATTAGCCCACTGCAGTCTACTGCTGGACATAGGCCTCTCTTCTCTATATGTGCACCATTTCGTACGATCCTCCGCCTTCCTTATCCTTGTTATATTATGTAATTTGTTAGTCAGAGGTTCGTTATGTTAAGGTTTTGGGTCTAAAATTCATTACAGAGAGGTAAAAAAATTAAGTAGTAACAAAATTTTTCCCCTACATTAATAATAATCAAAATTAAATGCAGTAAAATCCGTATAAGTAGATATCTAGGTAGGTACAGTCAGCATCATTAAAATGTTGCTAACAGAAGTACTCAAAATAATCCAAATACCAAAATTCCAATTTTATATTGGTTATAAGAGTACTCAAATAGTTGTGAGTGTCCAGAGTGGTCCAACTATCTTAACAATCGTTCTTCCAGAATTATGTCAGTTAGTAGAGTATTCATATTCATATACACTATCACGCCGGTCGATGGTATCCAGTCAAGCATAATTTCAAAAACTCGCGCCATTTCGCCCAAACCGCTGAAATACGGGCGTTGATGTCACGATCGATGTCTCCGGACGCATCAAGCACAGATCCGAGGTACGATCCGTACGCTCGACGGTGTCGTGGCCTATACGGACAGACGTCGGATCTGTGCTATTGCAGGCCATATACTCCGTCTTCGCCACATTAAGTTTCAGACCGCCGTTCTCAAGCGACTCATTCCACGCACGCACGCGTCGGGTAAGCCGTTCCTTGTCCCCATTCACCAGAGCGATATCATCAGCGTACATGAGCAGCCAAGGCTGCGGTAATTGCTGTACGATGGCTGACAACTTGTCTAATATCACACTGAAGAGATAGGGGCTTAGGACCGAACCCTGGTGCACGCCAACCGTAATAGGGAAGGGAGTGGTGTCGGCAACAGCGGTCCTAACTGAACAAAATGTGTTAAATCGAGTAAATCATTATATATCAAGATTGCACTGTATATGTATCTAAAAAAAGTCGTGCTATAAATCCTACAAATAGTAATTATAAATGTAAAAGTTTCTGAAGATGATTCGATGTTTGTTACACTGAAACATCTAAATGAATTTGGCTGAAATTCAATACAGAGATAGATTATAATTTGGTATACACATAGGCTGATTTTTATTACTGGCAGAGGTTACATTATGCTGGTTGCATTACTACTTGTTAATTAATCATGACCTTATGTTTTTAGGGCGAAAAATCATTACAGCACCTTATATGAGAAGTCACAGTATGAAAAGGATTTTATAAAGAAGAAGCAAGCGAAACAAGCTGAAGCAATTGTTGCCCACAGGCAAGAAACAGCTATGTTTGTCGTGATGGTATTAGGTGGAGTTTTTTTAATGCTGGCAATAAATGGCACTACAGACTATGATCAAACGAAGCCAATTACAAATACGTCAAATGATATACAACCGGCAGATGACAATGTTAAAACCTAGCGTAATGTGAAAGGAGCATAGTGTAAAATATTCAGCTTTAAAAGTTTTATGCTGTTTCTAGATCTTTAGTAAAATAATGACGCCTGTAGACTCTGTAATATATATAATGTAAATACAAAACTTGTTCTGGTATACCCTCTGTTACATAACCTTAGGTAATTATTTGAAACTTAATTGAGGATTTTCATTGTTTTACATCGGCTATGGCCGCGTGGTCCGACCGATCGGACGACACTGAATGTTTTCCTGTTGCTCCGACCGGTCGGACGACGTGCAATTTCTCTTCCTGTTCCGACCGATCGGACTACGCGAAATTTCGCTTACTATTGATCCGACTGATCGGACAACGCGGAAACAATTTCTTCTGAGTCCGACTGGTCGAACGACGCGGACTTGTTTTTCCTGATGGTGCGACCGATCGTACGACGCGGACTAATAATAATAGGCTTAGACATTAACGTGCTAAATTGATTTTTTTTTGCATAATATGTTATAACAAACATTTTCGAACCTTCGAAATAAAGTATTAAAAAAAGTTGTTGGGATTAAAATAATGGCCTCTCAGCTCGGATGTATACTGATATTAATATGAACATTCTTGCGAAACTTAAATTACAGAAAAATAAACGAGCGTTTTAGCGAGCATTCATTCTATCTAGTGTTCTGGCAAACATTCTTGTGAGTACAGTAAATTACCATCGACTAGAGCGTTCGCTAGATAGATCATGAAAACCAGAAAAAACCAAACGAAATAAATGGCACCGGATTCGTGGTCACATCAGTGTGACAATCAGAAAGGTTTTTTTTTTACGTGCATCCCCCTCCTAAGCCAGAGGGGGAGCTTATGTCGTACTCGAACCGACTAAACCGCACGCCGTCTGTGGGTCGTTGTACTAGGACGATTTTCTAGCGATGTGCCAATAACATAAAACAAAGTTAAATCATAAATCTTTACAATAGGTATACGGAAAAATTATATGTTTACAAAAAAGAGAAAAACTGACTTATAGAACAAAAATGCACTAAAAACTCAAATAATAACTCAAAAGATAGATGAAATTAAAATAGGACTACCTCAAAGCTAACTCAAAACGAAAACAAAACAATTTTTAAGAAAAACATTTATGAATAAATAATTAATTTCTATCATCCTTGCGTACCCATGGAAAGAATAGGTACGGGTGTGATGTAATGTGTAGTGGCATATACATTGCAATAAAATGCAATTACAGCAATCGTGGCTGCTTTCCTGGTATTTATTGAAGAGATTCGTGGTCTTTGTCTGAAACCCATTATAAGATCTTTACGAAATTTGAATGGGACCATTCCAACATTTTTCGAACAAAAAATATTTTTTCATATTTGTTTGTACATGGAGCTTGGCGTATGAACTTGAAAAAAAAAACATCAGAATAAATCCCTTCCATGCTAAACCCTCTAAAAAGTAACCAACGGGAATATTATCATCAGTTAGCATGGCAGTTCACCACTGGGCTGCTACTACCATTTTGCACCAGAAAGTTGGAAATAACCACAAAATCTCAATTTGAATTGTGCACAAAGTATACGGGACTGCCGCAAAGACTCGAGGGTGTTGGTGACCTCAGGATTCCCCATAATGCTAACCGTACGTTGCTGCGAAAAACTCCGCGTCTTCCTATCGGTAGGGCCAACAAAAAACGAGTCCGCGTCGTTCGACCAGTCGGACCAAGAAGAAAGTGATTCGTCGTCCGATCAGTCGGAGTTACAGGAAAAAAAAATCGGTATCGTCCGACCAGTTGGATCCAGAGTCCACGTCGTCTGATCGGTCGGACAATGCCGTCGGACCACGCGGCCATAGCCGTATATATTTTATCATATAAAGTTGCATACCATATCTCCTTTGTTGACTGTACTTACTTATATTTTTTCCTGCAGAGATTATAGCATGCCATTTGCTTATCTGAAACACCAATGACGACTATGGTATGAATGTAGATGCCAGTAGGTGATTCTGTATTATTACACCTACCCTACAAATGTTAAGGATGAAGTAGGTATATAATTCGAACTCGAACGGACTAAACCACACAGTTGTCTAATGTCTGTGATGCTGGAGAGGCGGGTATGCTTTAGGTAGGATACCTTGAATGATGACATAATTTTATAAATTACATTTCTATTGGTTATATAAAGTTAAATAGATTTAGCTATATGCTATTATTAGTACATTACTGCCGCGGCCACCAATTGTAGTGTTGCCGGACGATCGTGAAGTATGGCACGCATTACGGAGTCCGGCAACGCTCAGTTGTGGCCAAGGCTTGTATAGTGCTTTTCTCAAACAATGCGCGGAAATTAAAACTAAGTAGTATCTAGGCAGAATTTTTTAGTTACCTACTTTTCAAAACCAATGACGAACAACGAACAACAGTAATTTTTCACGCGGCGAAATGTTCATTGGTTTTTTATTTTTCTTAATAAAACGCATTCTATTTGCAAGCCAGTTCTATATTTAAATAACGCCTTGGATAAGTTACCTCCTTGGTTGCCATGGTTCGGAGTAAAAGTTGGTTCCATTTTTAAATTACACGACAGATATGAGTTTACATAGTAATTTATTTGGCCGCTAAAACACGACAGATATGGATTTTCATACAACTTTATCTGGCCGCTGCTCGCATGTACAGCAATTTCGATTTATCTCGAAGAAGGTTGTCAAAATAATGTTCACATTTCCAAGCATGTTTGAGAAAAAGAATTTTATTGTATTATCTGTGACACTATACATGCCTACCTACCCACTGGTTGTGAAAATAGTTTTGTGGTACAGTTAATAACGAATATGGTTCAGCTTTGTCAAATAGTGAATCAAAGTTTATTTTTGTGCAATATTTTGCCGGAAAAGGAGCACTCCAGGGGTTACAAGTTGACTTAATATTTATTTTGATATTACGAATATACATAAAATAGTAAGATGATCACTATTTTTTTTTAATTGTACCTACATAGTTTTATGTTATAGATATTTTTATACAGTACTAAACTAAAAAAATAATAATACCTCTGGACACATATCTTGGATTGTACCTAAGTTGCAAGACAAGCGAGGCCCTGGCGCATGAGCTTTGTTTTGTAATAATCTATGCTTGGTTGGTAAATATGTCCAATGTATATGTTCCTAGGTAATAGTAACTAGTGCATTGAATTGTATTAGTCCATATATTTATATATTATGCTGTGCCAACTAAGACATATTTCGTAACTTAGCTGATGGACTGAAAACAGCATGCGTGCGTACGGGTGCTTACATAGAGAAGCAGGTGGGCCCGCGCGGTCGTCGAGTGGTCAAACTCAATAGCGTGTGTGTAAATGAGCTCAACAGCGTGGTGGACAGTTTTTATATTTGTTTATGGTACCTACCCATGGCTTATTGATATCCTTTCTTGTTGAAATATATACCGTGTACGTACCTATACTATATTACTATGGTATTATTTATTACTATGAAGGTATTATTCTATATGGTACTGTAGCGTATGCATGCACATACGTACCGTGTGAAAATATTAGTTTATACCATATTAGTAGTCGTAAGTTATGTAATAGTTTAATATTCTGTGGTTGTATGGTTGAACGTATTTCTGAACGCAACCCTGTACTCTGTGAAGTTGTCACCAGAGAGAAGCTAATCTATGGTTGTTTTTTTCACGAGACTGAAAAAGTATTGGAAAACTTTATAATTAAGTAATTAATGTAATTGCGGATAGTAAACAGTTTCTTCGTTTATATCAAGACTGCCGTTTTATTACTGACTTTACGCAAGCTGCCATCTCATCCGGCAATAAATCCTACTCCCAAATTGGTGACCCCGATAGTGAAAAATTGCAACAGGGATTGGATCTTTCTCATGCTCCGGACTTGGCATTACTATTAACAAGTATGGTGTTATGTGCTGCTTCTGCTGCTAACGGCCTGGTATCCTTTGAATGGTGTTATGTTTTCCATCAAATTGTCACTATTTCCCACGCTTGATGACGTTTGTTCTACTTCTGCATCCTGTTTGAAACGTAGCTTAGCTGCACTTGACCTGAACTGAGTTTGTTACTATACTACCTAGGATATAGAAGTGCAAATATCGATTCTAGAACTAACAGTGAACCAATAGTGCAAAGTCTCCTAGACAATTCATAAAAATATAACTTTCAAGTGCATTCCTTACTAACAAGATTTCTTAGCTACTAACTTACTATCTCCTGACAATAACTTTACTAATTGCACACATTAATTCATATTTTTACTGGTGCATGCCATTGTTATTTTGTTGTGTGTATAATATTTTATGTTTTGGTTTTGGTACTTGCTATAAGTTTTTAACTAATCCAACATACTTGTGCATAATTACTTGTTATTATTAATAGTTACTTGTTTTGAGTGTTAATTTATTTAAAGTGTGTATCATTTACCTCATATAACTTAGGTTTAGCAGAGGTACATGGTTTTCTGAATAGTTGTAAATAAAAAAATAAAAAAACAGTTACGCATGTATCACACTCGGGTTATTGTCACCTGTTTATGATTTTGTGTTTTATATCTTAAGTCAGCTAGTTTGATTGCTAAGATCATTTGTTACTGTACTGTACATTTGGGTGGTACCTTATTGTGTGCACATTTAGTACTTTCTTTATTATTGTGATTTTTTATAACTGTTTTGTTATTATTATTATTAATTATTTTTTTCTCATTGTTTGCTTGTTGTATATTGTACAGTGCATGGTGTGTTAACCATGGCTGAAGCACTACAGGAGCAATTAGAGAAGGTGTTGTTGGAGAAGGCTGCCTTGGAGCAAAGGCTTTCCAACATAACACCACAAGTTAGAAGCACTGAAGCTTGTGCAGTGTCCGTCAAACTTCCTCCCTTCTGGCCTAACAAACCGGCAGTATGGTTTGCCCAGGTGGAGGCACAGTTTGAGTTGGCTGGCATTTCGATTGACTCCACCAAGTATAATTATGTGGTCGGACAAATTGACCACAAATTGGCAGTGGAGGTAGAGGACATCATAACGGGTCCTATTGAGACCGGAAAAAAATATGAAACCATTAAGCAGGAACTTATTAAAAGGCTGTCTATGTCTGAAGAAAAACAGCTTCAGCAGTTGCTTGGAGATGAGGAGATGGGTGATAGAAAATAAGTTGTAGTGAACAACGTACGGAAATCTGTCCGACTTGTTGACGTTCATGATTAATCATATTTAGCCTATAACCTTCCTCGATAAACGGATTATCAACATAAAAATAATATTACCAAATCAACTGTCCTTGTATTGCGATGAACGCGTCCAACCAAAGAAACAAGCAAACTCTCCAGTTTTAAAATACTTATACATAGTAGGTATAGATCTCGAAAGAAATCAACAAGACTCTCCACCATGAAAACTTATTTACACACTATACTAATACTAAACAAGAGCCGATCCCGCCGGCTGATCGAAGCGCGGGCAAACCGCTTCTCTATGTAAGCACCCTACGGCGCACGCATAAGGCAGTGGACGGCCTTAGCAGTAAAATTACCTGCCGCCTGTGGCTCGCTACTTTAAGCCTCAATTTCCACTCTTTGGGAAGCAGAAATCTCTTAGTGGCTGGAACAAAATACGCACCGCGCAATGCAATCCCTTCGATTTGCCTGGACTTTGTATGCTTGTGTGCTACACCTAAGTTGTATAAAAAAAACTTCGAAAAAGTGTTCTAGGTTACTACATTTTATAACAATTATTTTCCCTTTGCCGTTTCATAAAAATCAATAATGTAATACTTCAGATATGGGACCATTACAACTCCTTCCGCTCATTCTAAACCCCCCTTTTTACAATAGGGAACTGTTTGAAGACTCGAATTATGAACTTGGGTGTCCTGTCGTGACACCTAAGTTCATAACCCCTACCGGAAACGCGGACCCCGAGCCCCGCATTATCTTTCGAGACAACACGATGACTCGATAAAGCACATTCTGCGCCCAAATACTAATCCTGACTTTTCCCCAATTTCATTTACAATTTTCTCGTCACGTGACAATAACTATGACTTTTTAATAGTTGACCTTCAAAGGAGCAAGTCCTTCCATGGTCCATGGTCCACCCACGTTACTAATCCTGACTTTTCAGAAATTCATGAAAGTATAGGATGCATAGGTACCTACTAATGAAAATTCGTTGATTCAGTTGGTTTCAAAAGACTTATTAGAACGGCTTTTAAAACTTTAATTCAAAATATTAAGTCTATGTAAGTAGGTACACGTTTAACGACATTCATTATTCGCTTTGTTCGTCTGAAGATTCCTCTAATATTGCCTTTATATCATCGACTGAAGAGCCTGCCGATTCATTGGATAAAGGACTATGCATATCCGCGCCATCCCTGTTCCTAGGGTACTCGTGTATAATGACTTGATGTCGGAATGGCGGTTTACCTGAAGGTTTAGCATCTGAACCAGTAGAATGCCAACTGAATTGGGGCATTTCCTGTCCTTGCGTAGATGACCCGGAGGCATTGCTATAGCAGCAATCATTTGGTTGATTATATTTAATATTTTTTATCAACTTCATGACTTCAAATCTAAAATCGAAATTTTGTCTCGCATCCATTGACTTCATATCTGGTAGAATATTTAGTAGGAAATTCATATCAGGATCTCTTTTACGTGTCAGCGAATTAGTTTTAAAACTACGGGGTACTTTTTTTGTGTGTTTCACCGAAGATTTCTTTTCCTTAGACCACGTAAATGATGAGCGGCTTCCATCTGAATCAGCTTCATGCATCATGCTATCATTCTGTTCGGTATTATTGCTCGATTTGCCTAGTTCTTGAGAATCCTCGTCGCCTGGTTTGGGTATATCTAAAAATTGTAACATTGCTAAAAATGGTGCCTTCCGTTTTCTCAATGGTCTTTCACCTTTAGTTGCGCGTTCCTTGGATTTTTGTCGAGTGAAATAGTCCCGTAGTCCTTTCCATTTTTTCTGCATGTGTCGGACTGTAAAATAAATAGGTATATCACATCTTTAATATAGTAGATACCTTAAGATGATGCTACCTATTGTGTTTTGAACAAACTTATTCGGGATGTATGCTGATAAATCGTCACTAATAATATTTTCAACATGTTAACAACATTTTGACACCGCAACGTAACACACTGGGTAGTGATCGAACTCACAACTTCCATTACGAGTCTGAGGCGGTTACAACATCGTTAACAGTGGGCAGTAGACAGTACTTACCGATTTCTCGTTTATTTCTTTCACTCAATGTCATAAAATCTTCGTACAAAGTAACTGCAATTTCCATCCAAGCCTGTTGTTTCACATCCTTATCGTTGTAATCTACAGCACTATAATTCCATATGCAGGGTCTACTGTGTACTTCTGTAATGAGTTGTTCAGTTTCAATGTAGACTTGTGATTTTCGTGATTTCGACCTAGAAGCGAATGAAGAATCGCTGTCATCAGACTCCTGCTCATGCCTCACACCGTCATCAGGTTTCGTTATGTTCAAAAACTGGAGCATTTTTAATGAAGGGGCTTTACGTCTCTTTCGTCTGTCAGTTTCATCTTTATTTTTTGGCGCGTTGTTTCGTGCTCTGGCGAAGTAATCTCGGAGGCCTTTCCATTTCTTCTGTATTTGTCTAACTGTAGGAAATTGAGAACAAAATAGTATTAGATGAGACTGATACGGTAGCGGTAGCGGAACCGACATAGCTCGCAGATATGTCCTAGAGTGGAGACCGCGAGAAGGCAAACGGAAGGTAGGACACTCCCTAGTCAGATGGACTGACGACCTGATAAAAGGTGGCCGGGAGCCTGGGACAGACTGGATGCGAAAGGCGGAAGATGGGACAAAATGGCGTACAGTGGGAGAGGCCTATGTCCAGCAGTGGCGCAGTCCACAGTGGGCTAACTGAGTTGATTGATTGCTACGGTAGTACTTAGTTTCAGTGGTCACCTCACCACCTGACACTGAGACGACGCGTGAAGGCTGTGAATTCGGTTCCCATATAGTGCATAGATAGGTACTTAATTGTTTTGAGTCGGGTTTTAATTTGCGTCCGATCTGCCTAGGCAGTTAACTAAACGGCGCCATTCAATTAACGGCCTGAATGGTGTTCAGCCATTTAATTAAACGGCTAGGTAAATAGCTTGGATCGATGATGTTTAACTACATTTAATTAAACAGTTAGAAAAATGACTTAATTCTGCATGGGTATAAATTTTCTGTGAATACACCTCTGACTACCACCTCAGGGATTTACCTATGGGTGTAAGTATATGTATGTAATTTTCTATCTTATTTCGAGGTAGTGTCCCATCTTACGATTGGCCTAAGCATCAGCCAGCCAGGTTATTAAATAATGTAGGTAATAAACGACACGGCTGAATATCATTCAGGCTGTTAATTGAATGGCGGCGTTTAGTTAACTGCCTAGGCAGTTAATTGGACGGCTAATCAAGCTATATTGTTGGCGGCGACATATAGATAGACACCTATTATTTTTATAAAAATACTGATTAACGATCGAGGTTCTATTCCTCTCGTGGTCTCGTGGAATTCTAGACTCGGGTCAGATGCCAGTCGCTCCTGCAAAGGCTTAGTGAATAGAAAGAGAAGAAGAGTCGACTGTCAACCGCGGACCGCGGGCGCCTAGGTACCGGTCTCACATAAAATCGTTACGCTTTGTACCCACCTATATTACTGAAACAGGTATTTTTATGATATGTAAGAGATTAGTGAACAAATGTAAACAAAATACTTACGTTTTTCAGTTTTATTTGTTGCATCCATAGTAGACCAATCAGCGAACATAATCTGTGCAATTTCATCCCAAGCTTGTTGTTTTGCTAATTTATTACCACTGTAATTTTCTAAGTTGTTGTTCCATAAGCACGGTCTCTTTTGTATTTCCGCAATAAATTTTACTGTATGAATACCCATTATAACAAATTACACTAATCAAACTTCAAAATATTGCGCTTTAAAATTAGCACTCTGTTATTTGCAAATTGATTGCACTTCGCCGCTGACTGCGCTGACCGAACGGCTTATGGGTCAATACTAAAAAGTTACTACTAAAATGCCGAACAACAAGAGAAAACAAGTTATTTTACAGTCTACTGATAATCACGCATTTTAAGTACAAACTAGATATCATATTCTTGTTATATGATTGCGCAGCGTAATTAATCAGCTAATAGTAAGCTAGTCAGCGACAAACTGTTTGTTATGTGACTGCTTATTTTGCCACAATGGCGCTGTCCACAGAGTAAGTTATACGTAAGGCGCTGTCGAGCTCGAGTGCTCAAGCACTCGACCGGCGCGGCCAGCGCACAGTGCACTCGCCCTTGTGGGAGCGTTTACTTCATGCGTCGCCGTCGTTTAGTACGGATGGTATATAGATAAGCATAAACTACTAATTATAGAAACACTGGTAATGACATCCTAAAATATAGTTAAATCTTGAAGATATTTCAGTCTTAGTTATAAATAAATTAATCTATCTCAAATTCAGTAGAAAGAGATGTTGCGCCGATCTAAATAATTCGGCCTAGGAGAAAAATGGGCACTTATAATAGCGAAATCACTCGAGTCTAAGTTTTGACGGCAAATAAATAGCACCCATTGATACTTAATGAAGAACTCATCAAAAGAGGATTGTCGTCTGCGTGCCCCGCCCACTACTGCTGTGACCACACCCCCGGCTGCACTTACTGACCACCCTTGTGTCGTGCGGTCCATGGCCCTATATGGGTGCCCCGTATGGGCGGACACCCTGGGGGCCAGATTCCTGCCTTTGCTCCACGCATCGCAGAGGACGACGGCCTCCAGGACCAACAGGGGGTACCGCACGATATCCTTTGAAGCGGCGAGTCTCCTGGCCGGATCGCCACCGTGGATCCTGGAAGCGAGGACCCTTTCGGCACTCTATCGGTTTCGAAAGGAGGCGCGGGAGCGGGGATTCGATCCCGAGCCCGAAGAAATTCGGGCCGAGAAATCCCGGCTCCACAGGGCCATGGTGACCGAGTGGGAGCTACGACTTGAGCAACCACGCGTAGGGCACGTCGTGATTGCGGCGGTAAGACCCATCATGGGGGAGTGGCTAGAGAGGCCACACGGTGGCCTCTCGTACCGTCAGACGCAGGTCATTACCGGACACGGTAACTTCGGGCGGTACCTGCATCTGATGGGCATAGAGCCAACGCCCGAGTGCCATCGCTGCGACGCGAGCGTGTACTCGGGGCTGCACACGCTCACGCGAGTGTCCGGCGTTTGAAGCGCCGAGGTGGGAGCTTGTGACGGCCCTGGGGGTGAGAGTGCTCACGCTCTCCACCCTGCTCGCGGCGATGGTGCGGCTGCGCGGATGCGTGGGCGGCCAGCGCCTCCTTCTGCGAGCAGGTCATGCGCGTGAAGGAGACAGCAGAGCGGGCGCGGCGCAGCGAGCGAGAAAGACTCGCGGACATCGCTGGCCGCGTTCGAAGGCGGCTCGGGCGTCGGAGGGCGCAAACCAACCTCCGCCCCCCATGAGCGCGGGCCTGAGGGTGACGGGTGGAGCCGCTCGTCACCCTAGCAGAAGCAGGCCACGGCGGCGGCGCGCATCGTAGGACGATGCGCGCCTCCCCATACCGGGGGCGAGTCGGGGACCGCGTGGTCCCCCCTCCCGATGAGGGCCCGACCGAGAGGAATGGCCCTGGGTCAGCCGGGGTTCGAGGGATATGTCACAAGACAACCTCACCTTCGGCCTAGCACATCGACCCACAGACGGCGTGCGGTTTAATCGGTTCGAGTCCGACATAACCTCCCCCTTCGGCTCCGAAGAGGGAGGTATCCGTGGGGAATCATAGCCATTAAATCGATATAATAATTAGATTAATCGATGGATCAATTCACTATATTGTTGGCTCGGATCGAACATCCCCATTCGAAGTTACTTGGATTTGCTCCGAAGTCTTGGAGGAAAAACGAAGTGTGGCACGTCGTTGTGCTATTTTATTTTCCGAAATTGTTGTGAATTCAAGTTTTTAAGTGTAAAAATGGTGGATTTTTAGTCATAACGTCTTGGCCAACGCACACAAGTGTTGGAAAATGGCATATTACAGTGAAATGTGACTTTTCGTGTTCGAGCCAAATCTCCCTAGGGAGTTTCTAGTAAAGGCCCACAACTTTACTGACGCAGTAATCATCTCATTGATCGTCATCATCATTATCATCATCGTCATTAATATCATCAATCCATTATCATCATCATCAAAAATGAAGATATTATATAATAAATAAATGAAGATGTGACTTAAAGGTTCAGTCACCAGTTCATAAAAACCCAAAAAAAATGTCTATGCTCTACTCCATACTCTGTCCATCGTAGTGTTTTACATACTCTTTGCTGTCCATGTTTAATGTTTTATTGTATGTAAACGTCAATCTTCAATTTATTTTCACGGCATTTTATCACACACTCGTGGTGATTTTCACTATTGTGGAATTAATTATCAATAATCGTCTTGAGATTACAAAGAAAATAAAGGAATAATCATGGATTCTCTGGTCGGTTATGGCAGTGATGACGAAAATGAATCTGAGCGATATGGAAGCCAACAAGCATCGGTGAGTTCTGGGCGTCCTTGAAATTATTTAGCTTTAATTTCATATGCATTTCATTTACTTGTATTACTTTATTTTCAAACCATCCTTATCGATTAAATTAAGTGCATTTTGATATTATGATATGAGAATCCTGGATATTAACCTGTGTTCTCTGCTTGACAATAGAATAATATTTTAGGTGGTTGCGGTCGGCAGCTGTGGGCCTCGACGGCGGGACGACGACACAAATTACGATGACGTGAACATGGATATGAGCGAGGTAACTTTTAGCTATGTTTATCAACAACGTACTTAAGTCAGTCAGTTCAGTCCACTCTAGTATCTGACTGATTAGTAGTGGCCCATTGTTGAGTCACTCACTATATTGACTACTGCCGAGTATCATAATTAAACACTTAGATAATATGTTGATACAAGTAGTATATTCTTCATTTAATTCTAGCATTTATGCCAATATTCTCTATTATCTGCAATATTTTTGCATTAGTTTAGTATTGCCTATAAATTTTACACCATAGAAATTGTTGAATAAAAAGCAACTTTTGCGTAAAGCTGTTTTCAACGATGATATTAACACTTTTATTATTTTATATGTTACCCATTTGTAAATTGACACAAAACAAAAGTCAAATACCCCTTGAGTACGCGCTGAGGCTTGAAGATGACCATCCGAGTCCGTGCAAACTGCGCCCCTTAGCTACAGACCCACGTGAGTACATAGCTGTATAAGTAAATCATAATTCAAACTTAAAATTTTGACACTTCGGCAATGAACTTTATTGGTTGAAAGTTACAAATAATATTTTTTGAAGGTTTTATGTGAAAGTAAATTTAACTAAGCAAATTCAATTCATGTTTGGTGGTACACCAACTTCAAGTAAAAGTTGAGAAAATAAATTACAATTTATTATTTAGAGAGGTTTTTAAAGATGGAGTTAAACTATCAGCAAACTTATTCTTAAGGATTTTACCATTGTCTACTAGGCTGTTTTAAATGGAGTATTACTGTAAGTTTTTTTTTAATATATACACTGTGGATTACGATTCTTTGATCTAGAATGTCAGGTTTATTTGAAAAAAAAATTGAGTTTTTCTTTTTGAGTATGCTGTAATGTAAACTCTCTACTCGGATACTGGGGTTCGGGAGTGACGCGAAGATGATGATGAAATCTTACTTTATACAAAAGTTAGTAAGGATACTAACTCTACACTCAGCATGTGTTAATACTCTATTAAATACTGAGTCATGTACAATGATTATAAAAAGGAACATTAGCTATAAATTTCACAGTAACTAAAGTATGAGCTCGTTAAGGAGACTATTCATTAGCACAAAACATTTCTTTTGTCAGTTTACAGCTGTGAAACTATACAAGAATACTTTGGCTGCCCCCCTTATTTGCCCTTCTGTGCATGTCCACAGTGTGGCACGGCCACATGCACCAATAAACCTTAATTAGGTGATGTCCGGACACATACGGATGGCACCTGCACAGGCTTTATTCTCTGGATTGTGTCAGTCAGATGTCAGTCGCCGCGCAAAAGCCAAATGAAGAGTAGGAGAGTGGGCCCTGACCTCCAAAGTATTAGCTTTGGATGTAATCAGGACTATGGTGTGATTATGAGGAATGACTAAATAATTGATATATCATTGTTTTAACTATTATTTCTGGGTGAAATAACTTGTGACGGATGGGTTATCCACCCTTCTGCAGGGTGGATAACCCATCCGTCACAAGTTATTTTCAAGGATCTTCATTTGATTGAAAGAATCTACTATGAAGGCAAAAATTATTCTATACATTTGGAGTGAAATGATGTGTTATTGTTATTAAGGCCATGGACATGTTAGTCATTTTCATATTAATATTATTGGTCAAGCAATGAATCAAAGGCTAAGTTCAATACGTCTGGATTTAAGTTACATACATAATTTAAATGAATTGTACACTTATTATACACTTATCAGTATATTATATTAATAACCTATAAGTTATATTTATATGTGATATACAGGGTGGAAGATTTTAACCTAACCTGGAGGGGAAGTACTCTAAATACTGAAGATAGCGAATGTGACTTAAAGGAAACATTCCTTTATTTTTTCTAAGAAATAAAACTGCATTTAACTATTTTTGGAATCCTCCTTGCCATACCTGGTAATTGAACCGACTAAAATCCTAAAAAGTAACATCCTGTATTTTTATGGCATCAATTGATAGTGTCAATCATAAGGATAAAATCTATCTGGTAAATTAAATGAAAAGAAGTTCATAAAATATTAACCTATAAACTCAGTGCCAGCAGATTCAGCATTTTATACTCAAGGTGTCCAACAGAAACCTTGTCAACAATAATTTTATCTTTGAAGCCAAATCTTTATTAAAATGAGAGGAGTGAACATTGTTTTCGGTTTAGAATGAAGTTACATTCTAGTGGCAAGCAAATTTTCAAAAAAATTTGAATACTGTTTTATTTCTTAAAAATATTTACGGAATGTTTCCTTTGAGTGAAATTCGTTGTCTTCAGTATTTAGAGTACTTCCCCTCCTGGTAAGGTCGAAATATTCCACCTTGTATATTTAATATTCACATCACATAAATGTAGCTAGGAGCTAATACCAGAATGGTAAACAAGTTATGTACTTCAAATACAGTGGTGGACACATAATTAAAGACACTTAGAGGATATTAATATTTCAAAGTTTACCTATCCTATATTATTTTATTATAGTGCAATAGGAGCTTGCAATTTTAATTAAATTATTCTAACGGTTATCGTGAAATGTTAAAATGAAATAAACGGAACAAGGATGTCGTCTTTAAAATTTATTAAGTTGAACTTTATTGTAGATAGTAGGGACTAATACAAAGACTTGGCCAATTAATTAAAGACACACAAATGAAGTAACCATAAAATAATAAATATTGTGAATATTAAGATGAACTTGACTTTAATTAGTTTTAGATGTATAATAAGAACATAAAACTATGTTATTAATATTTTGTTGCATGTCCTTTAGCAGTAATGACAGCCTAACACCGCGTAGGCATTGAAGCGATCAAATTATTGCAGGTTTCAATCGAAATCTGCTCCCATGCCTCCTTAAATACCGAGTAAAGTTGATGCACATTACTTGTACGTTTTTTGCCACTATTTTCTTCACATAAGAGCACCAGTTTTCGATTGTGTTAATGTCAGGACTGTACGATGGCCAATCTAAAACTGTAACTGATTCGCTCCTTAGGAATTCTTTGACCACAGCTGAAGTGTGTTTTGGATCGTTGTCATGTTGGAAAGTCCATATCACTGGCAAATTATCCTCGGCATAAGGTAACATGGTTTCTTCTAAAATATTCTTATATTGAAATGTATCCATGTTACCTTCTATTTTTTTTATAGGTCCCACACCGTAACCAGAAAAACATCCCCAAACTTTCATATTACCGCCTCCATGTTTGACTATTTTCTTTGTTATTTTGTATTAATTTCTTTTTTTGAAGGATGTCTCACGTAAACTTTTCCATTAGAATTAACCATATTAATTTTAGTTTCGTCGGAAAAATGCACATTTTTCCACTGTCGTTCTGTCTAGTGTGCATATTTTTTGGCAAATTATAATCTTGCTCTGATATTTTCTTTCTTCAAAAGTGGGACCTTACGAGAAACTATTCCAAATAAGTCTGTCTTACATAATCGCCTTATAACCGTTCTTGCAGACACTCCTCTAGACCCCTCTGCACCAAATACTTCTAAGCGAATAACTTCTGAGCCTTTGGAACGTTTTTTTTAGCCAACAATGCTATTCTTGAGTCTTCTTGCGGGGTTGTTTTTAAGGTCTAGGTTTCCTAGGCACTTTATCCGTAGTATTAAACTTATTAAAATGCCGAATAGCGTTCATAACCATATCTTTAGAGCATCGCAATTGATCTGCAATTTTCCTGTACGACCAACCGTTGTCGTGAAAATTGAGAATTATCTTTCTTGTAGAAGGATCGCAACTTTTGCTTTTTCCCATACTACGAGTATATTTCAATTTAAATTTTACAATAAAATTTAAAGCAAGCTTTAAACTGAGCTAGTTTTAGCGTCTCACAATAATTCGCGGCAAAATGGAAAAAAATTAATGCTCCTTTTATTTTTATATTAAATTTAGAACACGAAATACGTACTGTCTTTAATTAAATGGCCAGCGGCAAATGCATCGAAAAAGTTTGTGTTGCATTTGAAAAAGGAATAAAGACTAAAATATAGTTTATTTACCTTTTATAGTATTCTCATTTTAAAAATACGACATCAATTTATGTAAAATAATAATAAGAATGGAATTTATTCCTATCTTGGGTATCTAAACATCATTTATTTTGATGTATGTGTTCAACGTAAATGGTGTCTTTAATTATGTGACCACCACTGTATATGCATATTAGTTTTTATGAACCGAATCAAATGCTTTTTAGTTTCTAAAATTGAGTTGCAATACTGACATTTCTTTGTTTTTAACAAAATTATGAAAAAATACGATATGTATAGTAGTTGTTATGTCCATTTCATACATTTTTAATAGTACATGCCTATGGTGATTGATCTATTCACCATAGATGTGTATACTTTAAGGTAGCAAAATCTTCATTAATTTGTATTTGTCTAAGTTGATAAACAAGAAAAGAAGAAACATTAAATTCATGTTTGATGAATTTGGAAGCAATTATGAAGATAGTTTTCAGATCATTAGCCCCTTCATATTGGTAGCTTATGTGATACATCATTTTATGTATAAAAAAATTAAAAGTTTATGCTTAGAAGTCGAGCAGTTTAAACACAACCTTTTTTGCATTTTGTACCTAATTAAGGTAACTTTCATATAACATCACAGCTTTCTCCCTCTGGGAATCTATCACACCATTTTCTTTAGATATTTTTTTTCTGAACAAACAAAAATAAATAAAACAAATTGAAAAAAAAAAATAGCTTCAATAGTACTTGAAAATGTAAGTAGTGCTACTTCTATAAATAATCCAACCATGTAATGAGTAATGGGTTCACATTTTATTCAACATGAAACTTTGAAAATAAGGGAAACGTATCTTGTCGCAGGACTCTCAGGATGGTGAGTCGGAGCCCGAGCTGCCGCCAGCCGAGCCTGCGCCCCAGCCGCCGCCATCGAGGGACAACGGTAGACGCTCTAGTAAGAAGCCTTGGAAGTTGTTATGGCCATTCACTTTGCCATTATACCAAAGTCTAGGTTTAGTGTAGACTCTTTGGCGTGGCAGTAGTAAACGCAGGAGGCGCGGGTTCGATCCCTGCTCAATGTAAATATTTGTATTTGCATTGGTCGTACCTCAGAGAGCACGTTAAACCATTGGTCCCAGTCACGGAGGACAGAATATGATTAAGTAGCGGAGATGCCACAGTCAAATTTCTCTTAAGAAAAACGCGTGACCAAAAGCGGGTGGGAAGGGAGACGCGGGGGGCATGACGTCATACCTCGTCCACGTCTCCATCTAGTGCGTCATAGCGAAACCGAACAGAAACAGACCTTGTCATTTTTGTTATATAGTTTGACTATTCGCCACTAAGCGCTACACAGAATTCTAGAATAATCTATTTTAAGGAAATAATGTTCAAAAATAAGGCCATCTTTTGGATTATAGCAAAATCATTTAGGGAGCTAAATGATTTGGCCTTATACCGACAGATGGCCCAATTTTTTTTACTTTAATTTTCAATTTTATCAAAATATTCCATTTAATAAATAATATAACATTTTTGAAATTGCTAATGAAGTCGGGCGAGATTATTGTGATCATTTTCATAAAATGAATTGAGTTATTATTACAACTAGTATACATGCCAGTCTAGGTTACTTATTTCTTCTCTACGCTAGATGGTTCTGTTAAGACATTTTTTTCGGAAAAATTAAAATTTAAATATAGTGGACTTACTGATGAAATGTTATACCCTTAAAATGTTGAAATTGTTTATTTTTACACTTTGTACATCCTTGTACTGTACACTTCATTCTTAAACCAGGTTAAAGCTATTTTTATCCTTGAACTTTTGACCAAAAATGACAACCGAACGCAAGGACGTTTCACTAGAACTGGATGGTGACGTCACAGACCAATTGAGTCGTTTTGACATATGGAAGGCTCGCGACTCGATTCCCTTGTAACATCTCCGCTATCATTTCCTTCTCCATGGTCCCAGTTAATAATACACACATCAAAAGTCTAAGCAACATGCAGGATATTACAAATTTACCATTTATATTAATTTATTTCTAAGTATTTACTCAAAGTGCGTAGGAAAGTAAACTTTTTTGTTATTGATGACATACTGGCTGGTAAAATAAAATCGATTACGTTTTGTTTTTCATAAAATTCAAATGACTGCGAATTTGTTTGAATTTAAGTGCGTTTTAATTGTTACGTTTAGTCTTGATTTTATAATTTTACCGACCATTTAAATAACGATAATATTGTTCACTGAGTTTCTTGCTGGTATCTTCTCAGTAGAACCAACTTACCGAACCAGCGAAAGAATCATTTTCAAATGATTTGTTTACTTTATTTAATATTATATTAATAATTTATTGACATGATTGTAAAATTTTGACGTCCATATGTGCTCTTTATGTGCCTAAACTGAATAAACGAAATTGATTCTTTGAATCTTTGACAGGCAAATGTAAGCACAGGTAGTACGCAGGTGTTAAGCTGCTTGCTTTTAGTTTTTATATGAAGATTCTTGTCTTTCATGCTCCAGTAGCTTCTCCAGCCATTTCCTATTCTCCTATCTATTTCATTGTTTAGGTTATCTTCTGGTGCTATTACTTATCCCAGATAGATGTATTCGTCCACATAATCAACCTGAGTTGGGCCCAATTTTATTAATTTTTTAGTGCCATTGGTCTTGACTTTGGTTTTGTCTGGATTCAGTTTAGGTCCAACTTTTGCACTATCTGATGCCAGGTCTTCAATCATTCGGTTAAGTTCCTCTGAAGATTTAGCAAATAACAAAAAAAAAAGGCTTTCGTAGAGAACAATGCTAACAATTTTAACGAAACACATGCACACAGCATAAGTCTATCGATCACTTCATAACTTATATATATTTAAAATTTTAAACTCATACTCAATCACATTAAAAAATTCGTTGCAAGATGACTATGCCGTATATCTAAGCTATCTCTGTTTAATATGGAGATTAGACACCTTCGAAAAAGTTTAGATATTTACTAACACAAATTATGTAAATGTGTGAACTCTTCTACATAAAGGTCTATTTGGTTTTACTAATCTATAATAATGACTAAGCTAAAAGAGTTTACATATTTTTACATATTTATTTTATTTATTTATTTATTTCTCATAATAACTATCATTACAGGTTTTCCTAATGCAATAGTGTAGCTCTCTTCTATCAAGTATGAGTCTTATAACTAAACATACATATTTATTTTACATATTTATTATTTATTTATTATTTAATGACACCTAATTACATTACCAAGAATTTAAAATATAATACCTAATTACATTAACAATTTGGGACCTACCTGACCTAGGTTTTTGTAAACCTGTGTTTCAGGCTATGTCTGTTCAATGATAATTACTTGTTGCAATCAATTAGTCAACATATACCAAAGAACTTAACAGAATGTCATCCGCAAATCTCAGGGGTATAAGTACAGTACAATATAGTTGCCATCTATATTCGAGCCAAGATTTTCCCAGTCTAGGCCTCTAAAAATAGTCTCTAAGACTGCTGAAAATATTTTTGAAGATAAGGGGTCTCCTTGCCATACTGCTTTCTGTATACCAAATTGGTCCCAGTTACCATTCAACAAATTGCAACATGGTATGGTATGGTAACACGGGTTGGTATCCGCAACTCCACGTCATGGCGCGGTTTTTGCGTGAGGGTGGGCATTTCACTCGATCCACCCCAACTCATTGAAGAACGCCAGCAGGCTCTTCACACTGCTGGTGATCTCCCGGAGCGTACCTGTATTATTGAAGTACTTAGCCCTGTATGTGGCGGTTGCAGGACAGTGTAGGAGTACATGTGCCGCTGTTTCCTCCTCTCTCATGCAGACTCTGCAGAGAGGGCTGTCGGTTATCCCTAAAATAAAAAGGTGTTTATTAAAGGAGCCGTGCCCCGTGATGGCAGCTGTAGCCATGCGTAGTTGTTGTTTTGACAGTTGTCGAAGACGCCGGGTCAGTCTATGTTCAAGCACAGGGATTGCTTCCCTGGCCTGCCTGCATCCTTCCAGGTTTGTCCAGTATCTGTTGTGTTGATCTATCGTTCGTTTGTTTACGATGGTTCGTAGGTATGCAAAGGGGATCGGTATTATGGGCTCAGGTCCCATTGCGACCATGTCAGATCCTCTCCTAGCAAGCTCGTCCGCAGCGTCATTGCCGCGCGAGCCGCTGTGGCCCTTGATCCATTGCAGGATTATGTTGTTGGTGTTGCCTATTTGGTTCAATTTAAGATGGCACTCCAGTATCAGTCCCGAGTTTATAGTGTGGCTGTTTAAGGCTTGCAGCACGGCCATGCTGTCCGGCAATACACGAATAGAATGGCCTTCCACTCTCCTGGCCATTACTGATGAGGCCGCCAGGGTTATCCCCATGCATTCTGCTTGGAATACTGTGTTGTGGGTCCCCAGCGGCTTCGAGATGGTGATGTTGAGGTCTTCTGAGAAGACGCCGGCTCCCGTGCCTTTATCCGTTTTTGATCCATCTGTGAAGATACGCATTTCTGCAGGGCGTAGTGCCTCGCAGCGGTGATCTTCCTGGAGCTGGATTTTGTATTTCTTATCAAATATGTGCTGTTTCGGTACACGATCATTTATTGCTCCTATGATAGGCAGCTCAGCTGTGAGATCTGTGAGCAGTGATGTGTGTCGTGTATTCCTGTCGCTCCATAGGTTTAGTGCCTTTAGGCGTATAGCCGCAGCTGTTGCTTCTTGGCGGATAAACAGATCCAATGGTGGGAGTCCGAGCATGACTTCCATTGCCGCCGTGGGGGCGGTCTTCATGCATCCCGTGGTTGCCCTACAGGCTAATCTTTGGGTCCGTTGTAGTTTAGCTGATATCGTACTGTTTTCGGTCCTTGGCCACCAGACAATAGCGCCATACGCTATCATGGGGCGGATCACTGTTTCGTAAAGCCATAGAATGATTTTTGGCGTAAGGCCCCACTTTTTGCCGATCATTCTTCTGCACTGCCAGAAGGTGATTCCGGCCTTTTCTAACTTGCTATCTAGATGGCTACTCCATGTTAATTTACTGTCGAGAATGAGGCCGAGGTATTTGACCTCTTTTGACAGTTGGAGTTCAGTATCGAAGAGTTTGGGTAGACGGTATTCTCCCAGTACCCTTTTGTTCGTGAACATTACTAACTCTGTTTTGGTTGGGTTCACCGATAGATCGAATTCCTCGCACCATTTTTCCACGATGCGTAGGGCTTGCTGTGTAAGGTTGCAGACTGTTCCTGCTACCTTTCCAGAGATAAGGATGGTAAGGTCGTCGGCGTATCCTATTGTATAGGCTCTGTTTTTGTTCAGCCTTGTGATCAGGTCGTCTATCACTAGGTTCCACAGGAGTGGAGAGATTACTCCACCCTGTGGGCAGCCTTTGGCTATCAAGGCCGTTTGATCTTCTTTTCCAAGGCGAACCACTCTTTTGCTGTGCATGTTTGTTATCCAGTCTGTAAGTACCGATTCTGTGCCACGTTTTGACAGGGCGGCCTTTATACTAGTGAAATTGGTTTTGTCGAAGGCTCCTTCGATGTCTATGAACGTACCTAGGCAGATGCCTTGATGTTCGATCGCCTCCTCTATCCGGCTGACCACCAGAGAGAATTGCAACATGTATGCCAGTCGTTTTATAGGGGAAATGGGTGAAATGACTCAAACAGAAGGGCTGATCACCCGTCCGGACAATGGCGTACCCACTGACAGTAGTAATATCTAAGTTTTGAAGCTATAAGCTTTTTTATGAAAATTAAAATGGATAAGTGAAAGTTTGTGAAACAACAAACTTCTGGTTGTTTGCTATGAGAATAGTCTTGAATAACACAAAGGCTACTTAGGGATTCCATCTTTTGTCATAATAGTTTTTGTCCTAATTTAAATTGCCATAACAAATTAGGCATAATTTTCTTTGTCATAATAATAGTGTGCCATAATTGGTTTTTAGCATACTGTGTTATTAAGCATAAATATTGTATATCCTAATGTTTTTATTCATAACATTGATATGCATAAAGTTGTAAAGCATATTGTTTATTTGTCTAATAGTTATTTAGTATAATGATAAACGCCTGCTAACATGGTGCTAGCAAGCTGGCAAGGATCTGGATGCATTCTGGACTTTAGGGCACCCCGACTCGGATAGGTTAGGTTAGAAGGCTAATGCGGGAGCGGAGCGTAGCGAAGCTCCCGCATTAGGCCTTCGTGGTTATTTTTTTATAAACCACCCAGTAGTAGGAGCCCCGCATAGCGGGGCTCCGTCGACCAATTAGGTCAATAGAACATTAGATTAAATGAACTTTGATGCGCCTACAAGTTTGACGAGAGCAATGTATAAAACAGTGTAATATTGCTAACAAAAATTTTGTAGTGATTTTTTCGGAATAGTTATGGTTATGCGTCGTTATGCTTGAGTAAACTTATGCTTTGGGATATTATGCTTATTAAATATTATGCTTATAGTAAATAGGAGTAAAAAAATTATGCTTAAAAAGTTATGGCAAATGAGTATTATGCGTAAATAATGTTATGACAAGTAACATTATGCAATGTTAAATTATGACATAAAATTTTAGGAATAAAAATAGAGAACCGGCTACTTATCCCTGGAATAAGTTTCCATGGATCAATAACATCATCTGCGAGCCCAGCTCTACATATAACTTCATATTACTTTTTTGCTCACAGATGACAGTCGCGAGCGTGATCGTGAACGGGACCGAGACTCGGACCGCCGGGACAGACGCCGCGACTCCCCAGCGCGCTCCCGAAGTGACAGAGATCGCGCTGACAGACATTCACCCCGCAGAGATGATAGATACAGGTACTTTAATATTATTTGGTTCATTGATTTTGTCTTCTTCATCCTAGCGTTAATCCCAGTCGCATTTGAAGTTTTCACCTTAGAGTCTGGGGTCCGCTTTGTCCAGTCTAACTGCGGGTTATACATTTTATGATGTTTATTATCTTTTTGAATTTGTAAATTACTATAACTATGTGGGGTATCTGTGCGAGAAACCATGGACGGTACGGTAATCGTCGTGTCGTGGTTGACCTTAAGAACTGCTTTCCTCAAAATGCAAAAACGTGTATTACATGTATAGAGCACATTTTAGGTCCAAGATATATGGCACGAGCAAGATCCGCAACGAAGTAGTTATTTGAAGGTTCCAATATGGATAGTAAATCGTCACATCTTCCATAGGTCAGATCGTGACCGCACAAGCGTCCGACCGGAACCCCGCCGCGGTCTACTCGGCGATCGGCCTGACGATAAGGTGCCCGCACTTATGGACCTGAAACCTTTCGGTGGCGACCAGCCGCCAGTGACAGACAAGAGGTCGCACGATGCTAGGGATGCTGTGTCGCCTAGGTATACTTTTGATGATATTTCTCGACTAGTTATTATCCAAATTGAATTCAATAAATCATTTGCTATCGATATACTTAACCAATAGTTACTTAAGTTAGAATCAATTAATTGCTATCAATATATCGACTAATAGTTACTTAAATTAGAATCAATCAATTGCTATGAATATATGGACTAATTGCAACTCAAATTAGAATCAATCAATCAATTGCTATCGATATATTCACTAATTGCTACTCACATTTATTTACTTATTTAATAGGTTTATCCACAGCAAATGCATTAAAAAATTATATATAGGACAAATTAGAATCAATCAATCAGTTGCTATCGATAAATCGACTAATAGTTGCTTCAATTAGAATCAATTAATTTCTATTGATATATCAACTCATCGCTATTCAAATTAGAATCAATTGATCAATCACTTGCTAGGCGCCTAGGCTCTTTATTGAACGGCGCCATTCAATTAGCGGCCTGATTGGTGTTCAGCCATTTGATTATACGGCTTGGATCGATGAAGTTTAATTACTTGCCCAGCTATTTAATTAAACAGCTAGAAAAATTACTAATTTCTGCGTGGTTATAATAAAAGTAAACACGAAGGCTTTTTAAACCCTATAGAAATAAGTAGTTTTTCTAACTGTTTAATTAAATGGGTTGGCAAGTAGTTAAACGTCATCGATCCAAGTTATTTGCATAGCCGTTTAATCAAATGGCTGAACATCATTCAGGCCGCTAATTGTATGGCGCCATTCAGTAAAGAGCCTAGGCGGTTAATTGAACGGCTGATTAAGCTAGTTGGCTGTGACAGACATATCTAATTGCTTAAATGAGAATCAATCAATCAATTGCTATCGATATATCGACTAATTGTTGAGTAACAATAGTAGTATCAATGTATCTTTTTCTATCGATACATCGATCGGTCTGTGTGGTTCCCGGCATAGAATAGGACCACTCCATCTCTTCTCGTGGATGTCGTAAGAGGCGACTAAGGGAACACCAAAGGATGGGCAGCGGCGTCTTTTGTGATGCATCCTCATAAATACTAAAATACCGCGCTCGCCAACCCGTTTGCCAAGCGTGGCGAGTATGGCAAGAAACCTTCCAATGAACGGACAACAAAAGACCAGGCCCCTAGTCCCCGGCAGCCCCGCTATTCCTGGCTCCGGTAGCGGTCATGGTAACGGCGGGGCAGGGGGTGCTAAGAATCCCCGGCAGAGATTCGGCTACCACCCCAGACGGAAACTGGCCCTGGTAACATACAACGTCAGCACGATGAGGACTGACGAGAAGCTGCTCGAGGTGGAAGAGGAAATGAGTAGGTTACACTGGGACATTGTTGGGCTGTCCGAAGTGCGAAGAGCGGGGGAAGGCACGACAACCCTGAAGTCTGGTCACCTACTCTACCACCGGGAGGATGACAGAAAGTCACTACATGGTGTCGGGTTCCTCGTCCACAGGTCCCTTATTAACAACGTCATATCCATCGAGAGTATCTCGAGTCGGGTGGTATACCTGATACTCAGAGTATCCAAAAGATACTCGTTGAAGGTCATCCAGGTGTACATGCCCACCAAGTCATACTCCGATGAAGAGGTCGAGGAAGTGTATTAGGACATAAGTAGGGCCATACATGCTTCCAAAACCTATTTTACTGTTGTTATGGGGGACTTCAACGCGAGACTGGGCGAACGTGGCGATGGGGAGTTGAGGGTGGGGCCTTTTGGATATGGGCAGCGGAATGATAGGGGCCACATGCTGGCGGACTTTATGGAGAAAGAGGGTCTCTACGCGATGAACTCTTTCTTCAGAAAGCCACCCCAGAGAAAGTGGACCTGGCTAAGCCCCGCTAACATGGCGTATGAGATTGACTACATCTTGACGACAAAGAGGCAAGTATTCAATGATGTCTCTGTGATCAGCCGTGTAAAAACCGGTAGCGATCACCGTATCGTAAGAGGCACATTGAATATTAGCCCTAGACTAGAAAGGTCACGTCTGATGAAGTCAACACTCAGACCGTCATATGCCGATGTCCAGGACTCCGAGAGCTTTCAGCTCGAACTATCCAATCGTTTCGATTGTCTACAGGATCGCGTTTCAGTGGACGAGGTAAACAACGTGCTGGTAGAAGCTGTCCAAACGGTGGGATCTAAATTCTTTAGGTCTCGCCCTAAACAAAAACCTCAGGAAATTTCGACCCAGACCCTTGATCTCATGGCCAAACGTCGATCTATGCCGCTACAGACCTCCGACGACGCTGAGGCATATAGGCAGCTCAACAGACGCATACAGAAATCTTTGCGACACGACATTCGCTCCTATAATACAAAAACTATTAAGGAGACGATAGAGCGAAACAAAGGCTCCAAAGTGTTTGCGAGGATTGCGTCCGTTGGACAAAGCCGGTTGACGAAGCTGAAGAGGGAGGATGGCGGCATGGCAACGACAACTGCAGAGGTACTTAGGGAGGTCGAAAGGTTTTACGGACAGCTTTATACATCAGTAACACAGCCCGTTGGCATGGCTAAAGATCCAAGAGCCAAGCTTACCCGACATTATACCGAAGACATCCCGGACATCAGCCTGTACGAGATTAGGATGGCCCTCAAACAGCTAAAGAATAACAAAGCGGCGGGTGAGGACGGAATTACAGCAGAGCTTTTGAAAGCGGGCGGAACGCCGGTACTGAAGGTCCTTCAGAAGCTCTTCAATTCCGTCCTACACGAAGGCATAACGCCGGAAGCGTGGAACGGGGGTAAGGTGGTCCTTTTCTTTAAGAAAGGTGATAATACTTTGTTGAAGAATTATAGGCCCATCACGCTCCTGAGCCACATTTATAAGTTGTTTTCGAGGGTTATTACGAACCGTCTCGCCAACAGGCTCGATGACTTCCAACCTCCCGAACAAGCCGGATTCCGTAAAGGCTACAGTACCATAGACCACATCCACACGCTGCGGCAGGTTATACAGAAGACCAAAGAGTATAACCGGCCTCTCTGCTTAGGATTCGTGGACTATGAGAAAGCCTTCGATTCGATCGAAATATGGGCCGTGCTACAGTCTCTCCAGCGGTGCCGGATAGATCACCGGTATATCGAAGTGTTGAAGTGTTTATACCAGAACGCCACTATGTCGGTCCGAGTACAGGAACAGAGCACGAAACCAATTCCACTGAAAAGGGCGTTAGACAGGGAGACGTGATCTCTCCGAAACTGTTTACCGCTGCCTTGGAAGACGTCTTCAAGCTACTGAACTGGAAAGGACGTGGCATCAACATAAACGGCGAGAATATCACTCACCTTCGGTTTGCCGACGATATTGTCATTATGGCAGAATCGCTGGAAGACTTGAACACCATGCTCGAAGACCTCAACAGAGTATCCCAACAGGTGGGCCTTAAGATGAACATGGACAAGACAAAGGTTATGTCAAATGTCCATGTTGCGCCTCTACCGGTTCATGTTGGGGACTCAGTCTTAGAAGCTGTTGACGAGTACGTCTACTTGGGTCAACTGATCCAGGTAGGCAATTCCAGTTTCGAAGACGAGGTAAATCGACGAATCCGACTCGGCTGGGCAGCGTTCGGGAAGCTACGAGATGTCTTCTCGTCCGACATACCTCAGTGCCTGAAGACGAAAGTCTTTAACCAATGTGTGTTACCAGTGATGACTTACGGATCGGAAACGTGGTCCCTCACTATGGGTCTCCTAAACAAACCAAAGTCGCTCAACGAGCTATGGAAAGGGCTATGCTCGGTATATCCCTACGTGATCGCGTCAGAAATGATGATATCCGTAGGAGAACAAAAGTAACCGACATAGCCCAGCGGATTAGCTCGTTGAAGTGGCAGTGGGCGGGACACATAGCGCGCAGAAGAGATGGCCGATGGAGCAAAAGAGTTCTGGAATGGCGACCACGTACGGGCAAACGCAGTGTAGGACGCCCAACGGCTAGGTGGAAGGACGACCTCATCAAGGTCGCCGGGAAGCGCTGGATGCGGGCTGCTTTGGATCGGTCATTCTGGAAGTCTATGGGAGAGGCCTATGTTCAGCAGTGGACTGTGTATGGCTGATATGATGATGATGATGATGATGATGACATCGACTAAAAGTCACTCAAATTATAATCAATGAACCGCTTTCAATTGTTTACTCTTTCTTTATACAGGTTTTAAGGCAGCCACAAAATTCAATATGGCATGTCGATATTTATTATTTGACTTTTTATACCACTATAAATGTATTGCAGATTTCATAATCTGCATAAACTGATATGAATCAGAGTTTGCCAATAACTTTGCAATAAGAAAAATCACTTTGCTTTACCACCTCGTATAGATCGCAAGATTTTTTTCGATGGATAATGAATAATGAATTTAGGCCTGCTGCATTTTTTTTATCAATTTTCTCTAGTCTCTTTGTCTTACGCTATAGTTTTACTTTACAGATTCGTTGATCGTGAGCGTCGTGACAGAGACAGAGACCGTGAGCGTGAACGGGAGCGCGATAGAGAACGCCATATAAGACGATCAGAAGAGAGGAGGTAAAGTATTGCTTTTTTATGATAGGAGCCCGTGTTTGACCACTATCTTACACTGTACATTCAACCTTCAGGAACCTATTCCCAAGATATAAGTAGCTCATGTGCTATTTCAGACGACAATCTATATGTGTGTCAAATTCAATGCAGATTCGTTCAAACCTCTAATCTATCTGTGTACCAAATTTCATCAGGTTATCTCTGAAAACATGACAAACTTTCATCTCCCTATTTGAACATATCATAATTAGCCTATGCCCTTTTTCAAACTCCAGTTCATCTCTGTACCAAATTTCATCAAAATGGGTTCAGTGAAAGCATAACAGAGTTCCTTCCGCAATTATAATATTAGCATGGATTTTTACAGAAAATCATGTTTGTCTAAACGAATCACTAGTGAAATATCACTGATCAAACATTTGAATATTGTTGCAGGACTTCGAGTCACAGGCACGATCGCCGCGACAGATCTCGATCCAAGTCACGAGGCGCACCTCACACGTCGGGCCACTCATCCGGCCACTCGTCGGGGTCAAGCGAACGTCGCTCACCAACCGGGGACTATAGACCTTCTTCCTATAAAGTGAATAAGAAACTAGAGGTCATGGAGAAAATGGGTAAGAATTAATAATCGGTCGTCTTCTAATCTCTATAGTAATTTCACAGCTGCGTTCTAAGTTTGTACTTAAAGCACAGGGTCCATAAGCGGCTGCCGTCTAAAGCTCTAACAGAAAGGAAAGCCTGTGAGTCAGCATCAGTTCATGTGCTCTGTCTTGTATAATAATACTAACTTTTACCCGAGACTCCGCCCGCGTAGATGTCGGTTATCGCGACCAAACATAGCCTATGCTATGTCCTTTCTTAAGGTCTAATCTACCCCTATACCAAATTTCATAAAAATCGGTTCAGTGTTTTAGGCGTGAAAGATGAACAAACAGACACACACACACACTTTCACATTTATAATATTAGTATGGATTGAATAAGACACTGTTTAATAATGATTAATGGACACAGGTGTACATAATAGTCCATATCATTTGAGGGTTTATGAGAATTACTGTTGGGTGCCCTATTTATTGATTAAGGACACATGTAGGATAATAGATAGATAAAATGTAGAATGAAATATCAAAGTGTCTACAATATATTTATTGTAGTATTTTTTTAAATCAAGTGCTGTGTAGTATCTGATTTAATATGACTTAATGCTTTGTCCAGGTCTCCAAATTAAGACTCCAGACGGTTCCATGGCGACCGCGCAACAGTTGCGAGCCGCGGCCCACGATGCTCCACCCAACACTTCAGGGGGCCTACCATCATATTACAATCCTAGTGCGATTAACGCCACAAAGATTTTAGACCAGGTAAGCGTTTACATATGTTGTATAACCACAATGGTGTAATAAAATGTATATTTTGGTGGTTGAACACCCTGAAATCGACAGGAAAGGAAAGGGTAGGTACTCACACTGCACTGGCGCGGCGTCTTCGTCGTCTTCCTCCCCCGGGGGTGTGACCACTACGAATCACTTCACTAGGTACACAGCAGTTAAGTTTTATGAAAGTTTGATTATTAATTTTAAATATATGCGTCTGCGGCGCGTCGTGTGGCGCTCGCTCGAAAAGGAAGTCTTCAGTCCTTTTTTCGCCGTAGGCGGCAGCACTTTCTTTCTGCCCGATGTTGCCAGGACTCATTTTAATTTGAATTTAGGAATAAAGGAAATAGGAGTCGATTACCCAACATTTCCCCCCACCGAAATCAACATTGATTTCAAAATAGGTATCATCAGACAACGTAATGTTTAGTATAAATTTACCTACTTACATAATTTAAACACATAACATTAGATTTACTCGACACATAAATGCGGTTAAAGAGAACAAATGGACTGTATATAATAAAGAAAACTAAACATTAAAACACGTTTATATAAATTGAATAAATTGAAGTCATATATAATATTAATTTTCCTGATCTTTTGGAAGAGGACTCAGTTTAGTGACAGGGCGTTGAAACCGAGAATTCTGTGTCCGTATGGTGACAACACGAACTCTACCATCAGGACCAGGATGAGTTTGTTCTATGCGTCCTAGAGACCATTGTTGACACGGAGTATTATCATTGTGAACTAATACTAAATCATTTACAGCCAACTCCGGCGTATCTACAAACCATTTTTGCCTCTGTTGTAGAGTATGCAAATATTCATGTTTCCAACGACGCCAAAAATGCGTAGTAGCTTGTTGAATACATTGCCACCTGGTTAATCGATTGATGGACACGTCTGAAAGATCGTAACTAGGAGCTGATACTAACTGACGACCAACTAAAAAATGTCCTGGCGTAAGGACATCAAATTCACCCGGATCGTTAGACAAACTGCACAGAGGGCGAGAATTTAAGATAGCTTCAATATTAGAAAAAAGAGTAGTTAACTCTTCGAATGATAACGCACGAGTACCCATTACTCGCTTTAAATGGTACTTTGCTGATTTAATACCAGCTTCAAATATACCGCCAAAGTGACTACCCGTTGGAGGGTTAAGTTTCCAAGTCACTTTTCTGAATGTTAACCCCTCAGTTAATTTATTTTCGTTAGAATTATAAAAGTGAAACACCTCATTCAGATATTTTCTTGAGGCCACAAAGTTTTTTCCGTTATCAGACCACACAGTGTGCGGAAGACCACGTCGAGCCGTGAAACGATCAAATGAGGCTAGAAAACATTCACTTGTTAAAACCGAGAGAGCTTCAAGGTGCACTGCGCGAGTGGAGTAACAGACAAATAGGCACAAATAAGATTTTGATATTTTGGCATTGCGTCTATTACTCTCTTTTGTATAAAAGGGACCGCCTATATCAACACCGACCGTATGAAATGGGTAAATGTCTTGTAAACGGTATTTAGGCAGCGAAGCCATTTTAGGTTGATTTATAGTGGGTCTATTTTTAAAACAAGTACTCACGCATTTTGAAAGACGTGATCGAATAATACATCTAGCGGCGATAATCCAATATTTTTGTGCTAATATATTTTGTAAATTTCTAGGGCCAGCATGTAAATACAGTTTGTGGTAATAATCTATCAAAATGTTTGTGAAATGTGATTTTTTAGGCAAAATTAAAGGATGACGTTGAGTAAATGGTAAATCTGCTTGAGAGAGTCTACCCCCCACCATGAGGAGACCGCGGTCATCAATGAATGGGTCTAATTTGCGTAGACTTTGAGAGCAGGGACTACCTCGCTTTATTGACTCAATGGCGTCAGAAAAATACTGGGATTGAACAATTGCAATAATTTTATCGTGTGCATTATTTAATTCTGACGTGACTAAAGGGCCTTTTAATCTATTAGGGTCACGAGCCCTTGAATTATTCATGAATCTATAACACCATGCTACAATACGCTGTAGCTTGTTAAAATTAGATACTTTCGATATTTCATCACAAAAGTCTGTTTTCAAAGTGGGATTTTGTGATAATAATGATGCATTTTCTTTAATAGGTTTTGATTCTAATGGTTCACCACTGAACTCACCGACAGACCTCACCGGCCACGTGTGCTGTGGTTCATACAGCCACTGTGGACCGCTGAACCAACTGTCCGCTATTTGTAATAATTGCGCAGGCGTCGCGCCACGGGAACAGACGTCAGCGGGATTGTCAGCGCCGTTAACGTGATACCACTGTACGTTTGAGGGACTCTCCGTAATCTTAACCACGCGATTGGCAACAAACGTTTTTAATTTAAATGCCGGTGTATTAATCCACGTTAAAACTACCGAGCTATCAGTGAAATCTAATACGTCACTAATTAGTACCTCTTTCGATAAAATAGACAACATAGTTAAGAGATTTCGATAATAGATGAGCAGCCATTAGTTCAAGGCGAGGGATTGAGACTGTTTTTAAGGGCGCGACCTTAGATTTTGACAACAGTAGACTCACTTTGACATTTCCCTGCGCATCCTGACTGCGTATAAATATAACCGCGGCTATACCAAGCATGGATGCGTCACAAAATCCTACGATTTGAAAGGCCGTGTAATTTTTTATTATGAAAACATGACGATCATGTTTTAATTTAGATAACAATGGAATCTGAGATGAATAGGCATGCCATTCATCGCGCAATGCGTTGGGCAACATATCGTCCCAACCTAACTTAGCACACCATAATTTTTGCATGAAACTTTTAGCAAGAAAAACACAAGGTTGAACGTACCCTAAGGGATCAAACAATTTTGCTATTGCAGATAGTACAGAACGCTTCGTAACTTTGATATCCGTATCAGTCGTGCGAAAAGAGAATGCGTCTTCCTGCGGTAGCCAATGGAGACCAAGAATTTTAATAGCCATCGTTTTACCATCGTCAAATTGGACGGGCGGTTCGAGCTGGTCGTTACGTAAACTATTTAAAACTTGATCACTATTACTAGACCATTTACGCAATTCGAATCCTCCAAGCTTTAATAACTCAACTAACTGATGCTGGATCTGGAAGGCTTCGTCTACACTATCTACCGACCAGATCAAGTCATCCACATAGAAACCCTCGCGGAGAGCACGCGCAGTATCCAGGAAACGAGAACCCTCATCTGCCGCTAACTGCTGTAAAGTACGGATCGCCAAATACGGACTACTAATGACACCGTAGGTAACAGTGCGTAACTCGAATACCTTTATCGGTTCATTAATTGAATCTCGCCAAAGAATATGTTGAAATTTACGTTGGTTTTCATCGATTAATATACAACGATACATTTTAGAAATATCTGCACATAAACAAATTTCACGCAAACGAAAACGAATTATTAATTCAATAAGATCTGACTGCAATTTAGGCTCTGTACATAAAATAGAATTTAAAGATTCCTTATTTGTAGTCTGACACGATGCGTCGAAGACTACGCGAAGCTTTGTCGTACTACTGTCTGGCTTATGAACGCAGTGATGAGGTATGACATACTTTGACTCCACTTCCGCTACGTTACCGATACAGACCATGTGACCGAGATAAGCATAATCGTCCATAAACTTTTTATACTCACACCTTAATTCAGGTAAACGAGACAGTTTCCTTTCTAAATTTTCATATCTTTTTAATGCAATTTGCTTAGAATCACCTAATGACATCTCGGGTTTAAAAGGATAACTTACAATATACCTACCGGTGCTATCACGCTTGCAATCATTAAGGTACATCTGCTCAACGACCGCGTCATTCGGGTCCTTCGGCAAGTCACAGGTTAAACTTTCCGTCTCCCAAAAGGATTTGATCAACTCATCGACCTTAGATGAGCTACCAGAAAACATACAAGTTACTTTATCTGAATTATTATTGTATGACAATTGACCCGTTATAACATACCCAAATACACTACTTAACGCGAGTGGTAATCCTTGTCGTGACGGATGATATTTACCACCATCGTAAACAAATGGAAACACGTCGCTACCAAGCAAAATATCAATACGACTTGAGCGATAAAAAGTAGGGTCAATTTTTATATTCTTTTATTAATTCCTGTGACAAAGTTGCCAATGGCATATCTCCTGAGATTTTAGGAATCACTACTGCCTTAATATTGAAAACAGGGTCGTTTGATATATTTGGTTTGATTCTACACGAAACCATGCCTTGATCATGAACCACTGTACCGTCTAGGCCAACCAACTGAGTATTACACTTCGAACGTGGAAGCCCTAAACGTTGTGCACAGTCATTCGTAATAAAGCTAGACTGTGACCCACTGTCAATCACCACACGCACTGGTTGATATATGCCTAAACCGTCTAACACGTGAATGACCGCAGTTCCTTAGATTACTGTTGAGCCAGCTGAACATGTTAAAGACACCTGTTTCGCCTGCTCGACACTAGTATCATTATTATTAACGACAACGAGTGTTGAATTCGAATTTAAATCCAAATGCAATGTGTGATGATGTCTGTCTTTGCAGACGGTACACGTTATCTTAGACGGGCACTCGTTAGACGCGTGACCTTGACGTAGACAATTATGACACAATTGCAATTCTTTTATTTTATCAATTCGTTGACTCGGTGTCAACGCTATATATTTGAAACATTTATATATTGAGTGAGAAGGCTTATTACAATATAAACAAACCTTTTTCGAACTATCAGACCCATTAGTGTCCGTATTACTCGTTAAACATGTTTTCACATTGACGTTTTTCGTAATTAGTTTCGAATTAGGTTTAATAGAATTATTATTATTCGTTGGTTTACTAGAACTAGGTTTCGATCTGATGTTTGTAGCCATACCTAACATGTGCGAATGTTGCATTACAAAATTAATTAATGATTTGAACGTAGGTATGTCATTTTGACCGATAGTTTTTTCGAATTCACACCTAGAAACCGGGTCCAAGTTTTGTAAGCCGATATAGCATAGTATAAATCCTGATAAGTCCTCAATTTCTAATAACTCAAGTGCCTGAACGCAGTCTTGAAAGGTTGCTAGAAAGGAGTTCAACCCGCTCACGGACTCACTAGACAACGGTTTAAACCATGGAGAAGGAAATGATAGCGGAGATGTTACAAGGGAATCGAGTCGCGAGCCTTCCATATGTCAAAACGACTCAATTGGTCTGTGACGTCACCATCCAGTTCTAGTGAAACGTCCTTGCGTTCGGTTGTCATTTTTGGTCAAAAGTTCAAGGATAAAAATAGCTTTAACCTGGTTTAAGAATGAAGTGTACAGTTCAAGGATGTACAAAGTGTAAAAATAAACAATTTCAACATTTTAAGGGTATAACATTTCATCAGTAAGTCCACTATATTTAAATTTTAATTTTTCCGAAAAAAATGTCTAAACAGAACCATCTAGCGTAGAGAAGAAATAAGTAAACTAGTCTGGCATGTATACTAGTTGTAATAATAACTCAATTCATTTTATGAAAATGATCACAATAATCTCGCCCGACTTCATTAGCAATTTCAAAAATGTTATATTATTTATTAAATGGAATATTTTGCTAAAATTGAAAATTAAAGTAAAAAAAATTGGGCCATCTGTCGGTATAAGGCCAAATCATTTAACCCCCTAAATGATTTTGCTATAATCCAAAAGATGGCCTTATTTTTGAAAATTATTTCCTTAAAATAGATTATTCTAGAATTCTGTGTAGCGCTTAGTGGCGAATAGTCAAACTATATAACAAAAATGACAAGGTCTGTTTCTGTTCGGTTTCGCTATGACGCACTAGATGGAGACGTGGACGAGGTATGACGTCATGCCCCCCGCGTCTCCCTTCCCACCCGCATTTGGTCACGCGTTTTTCTTAAGAGAAATTTGACTGTGGCATCTCCGCTACTTAATCATATTCTGTCCTCCGTGGTTTAAACGCAAACAATTGATCCAAGTAATTAGTAGCCAACGCTCGCTTATTTTCGAATCTGTCAGTCAACGCCGACCAAATAATATTATAATTGTCACTTGACACACGTAAACTTTTTGCAATTTGAAGCGCAGGTCCGCTTACAACCGATAACAAGTAATGAAACTTCTCGGTATTGCCTATCTCATCATTATTATGAATCAAATTCGTAAAGGTATCTCGAAAAGTGACCCAATTGTCCAACTTACCATCGAATTTAATGAGTTCAATTTTAGGTAAACGAGCTTTCGCGGGGCGCGCGGTTTTGCCGCCATCTTCGTCACCTTTCGGGAACCTTCGATTTGGTTCGTGATTACGAAAAATATTTTTTATTTCAAAATACAAATCATCCAAGGCATTTATCTCCTGGTCACTAATAACATACTCCGGGTTACGCTTTTGTTCTAACACAGAGATCTCATCGACCACTTTTTCAAACAACTCCCGAGTAGTGTCAAGGTCGTTAGCCCTCACGCGCAATTTCTCCAACTCAACGAGATTATGTTCAGCACTTTTAGCCAAATCGTACAGCTGTTGAATTCTTCTAAAATAACGCTGTTTACGGCTAATTAGCGTATTTATTTTGATATCTAAATCAGTCAATTTATTAGGCATTTTGAATCGGGAAAAAATGGCCTGTAGATAAAATGGCGTGTGTAGGTAGGTATGCACCGGTTCCCTACAACAAACTGTTCACCAAACTGAGTCAATTTCAATACATAAATAACGCAGAAATAGATTAAAATATTTGACTACGTATACATGAACTTGAAATAACGATATTACACAGCTACAAATAGAACTATTGAATAAATATTTGTAGTGAAATATGTATCGTCGTATGTGTAGGTACCTACAAGTCTTGCAGGTTACGACTCGAATTTGTATACGAAAATTATAAATATCTCCTGATACCTATCCTGAAGGAATGTGCTCCGGCTCGAATGACCAAAAATGTTGTATAACCACAATGGTGTAATAAAATGTATATTTTGGTGGTTGAACACCCTGAAATCGACAGGAAAGGAAAGGGTAGGTACTCACACTGCACTGGCGCGGCGTCTTCGTCGTCTTCCTCCCCCGGGGTTGTGACCACTACGAATCACTTCACTAGGTACACAGCAGTTAAGTTTTATGAAAGTTTGATTATTAATTTTAAATATATGCGTCTGCGGCGCGTCGTGTGGCGCTCGCTCGAAAAGGAAGTCTTCAGTCCTTTTTTCGCCGTAGGCGGCAGCACTTTCTCTCTGCCCGATGTTGCCAGGACTCATTTTAATTTGAATTTAGGAATAAAGGAAATAGGAGTCGATTACCCAACAACATAGGTTTCCCGAATTCACTATCTTTTCCCGTAATTCACTATCTTATCCTACATTCACTATCTTATCCTACATTCACTATCTTTTTCCGCATTTACTACCTTTTACACAAAGAAGCTTTTATGTCCGTGACATCGCATGTAAAATACAGTAGAGTCGTCTTTACTGTTCCTGTCAAGTTTTGCGATAAATGCCAGGCAGACGTGGGTAACAAATATCTGGCAATGGCGCCTCGACGGGTCCTGGTAGGAAGGGACCTAAGAATAATATGGTTTGACGACATATATGGCCCCAGGCGTGCCAATGGTGGAGGGCTAAAAGCCTAGGGCTCTGAGGTGAAGGCCTCAGATGCAATTGGGACATTAGATTTCATGATGATGACTGTCTTTTCTCACATTCACCATCTTTTTCAGGTACAAAAGCGAAAACTGCTGTGGGGAAATAAAAATAAATCTGAAGCGGAGGAGGCGGCCAAATGGAGCGGCACGAGGTTCGCGCAGGACTCTGATGGGAAGCAGGTGTCCAAATTTATGAGGCTCATGGGCATTAAGGAACCTGGTGAGTCTTATTTGCAATTTTACTGTGTATCACCACAGTATTACTACTACATACAGTAGCGCGACGAATGTACTTACACAGAGCAATGGAGGGGAACTTGCGACGCGTCGAGGGAGCGGACGCGCTGTCCGCCAAATCGCGTCTTTTGCGGGAAAGTTCGCTGAGGGCTACCGTAGCCGCGCATAGGTATCGCTCGCGTGACAATTATTAAGAATTGTTTTCATTTCATATCATAATGGTGCACTATTGTTCCGTGTACGGATGTCTTTCGACATCAAGTGTCAATAAAGACATACGATTTCATAGATTTCCCCGTTACGCGAGGTAAGTTTATTTCTATAATTTCAAAGTAACGTCTACAATCTATCGATAGAAGTCACGAAAAATGTAGTTAAATAAACATCAACATCAACATTGAAAAAACAGATGTCATATCAACTTTGTGTCTGAAGGCTCATCCATAAAATCCAGGAACAAACCATATTCAATCTTAGATACTGCCCCAGATTGGACTCTCCTAATCGACACGTATGAAAAGCACTATAAAATTCTGGAGGATGTTCGGGTTTCGTCATTTAGACCGGACATATTTCTCTACTCGAAAACGACTAAATATGTGGTCCTTGTGGAACTTACTGTACCGTGGGAAATATACCGAAGGACCACACACACTTAAGAAAAATAAATAAATAAATTTCCTTTTTTTCTTTTCTGACAACCCTTGCACATTTGCGACGAATAGGGTAGGTACTTACGCGAGCGACGGCATCGTCCGATATCAAAGGCGTTTCACCACTGTATGTAGTAGTAACACTGTGGTATTACACATTACACTATCTCGAAATTATAATATATGTTTACAAAACTACGCAAAAGTTCAAAAAGTATTTATCAGATGCTTTTAAACAGCAAATTCTGTCTGATTCCGAAGAACCCTGCACTAACGTCAATCAGCAGATTGGGTTGCAGGTGAAGCTAGCTTGGGCTTCGAAGACCTTTGTGGTACCCCTTCCAATTTCATTAGTATATTTTAATTTGAAATTATTTTGTCATATGGGCGTAAATATTCAGGCGAAAAAAGAATTTAGCATCGAAAGTAATCTACTGCAAATTATCTTTACAGACATTAAAAATACAGTTTTTTGCAGCTGCAGTAAATGAAGTACCGGACAAGACAGCCGACCCTATAAAGAAGCAAGAAGATTTATTCCAAGCCATGCAAGCGCAATACGAAGTTGCCCGAGCCACCACACACACGATGCGAGGTGTTGGCCTCGGTTTTCAGAGAGGACAATATTAGCTCATCTCATAATACTATTTAAAATGGAATAATAGAGATGCAATCTTGCATATTTTCTGCATATGCATATAACTACAGTATGCTGTGCTGTATGCCTGTCCACTGGTTTTAAGTGTTTAAACCAGTGGTTCTTGTGCTCGCAATTAACAAGTATCTTCAACCTGAATTGATTTTGTTTGAGCAGGTAATATTATGTGTGTACATAGGTATCTAACTGGTCAAAGAAGCAAATAACACAATATTATCGTCATCACAAATTATCTTCAGCGTTTTTCAATGATTATTTTTACAAACTTAACTATAAAGCCTCTGCCTAGCACCTTTTGTTTGTTATTTGATGTATAAAATTACGTAGAGGAACTTTCCTCAACGTTTAGGCGTTATTTGATATTATATAGGACGAATGACTATATATATTATTGGACATGCTGTTTAGAATAAAAACAAATATTGCGCGGGAATGGGAGGAGAAAAATGAGTTAATGATTTTTAACGCGTATCTCGTCATAGCGCGCATTATTGAAATGTCCACATTTATTACAGCTATAGAAAGTTCTGTAAGGTTGATTTTTTGATCGATGGCTATTCCGTACAGCTAGTCCAGTAGTTTAAATAAAAGTTCATTGTATAGGACTTGTAATATTGTATTCTCATTAAAAGTTACTGAGTAATCTTTGTACCTCTTCTATTCAAAATAGAGTATATATTTTCCATAAAAAAGCTATAATTGGCATTGATGACATGAATTATTTTTTTTTTTAAATTGTGTAATAATTCAGACATTATTATAAGATTATATCAAGATGCAAATTGCACAATATTATTAGGTATAATGTCGCTAAAATTTAATGTTTAAAATAATTACACACTGTAAATATTAGCCATGACCGGTATTGTGAAATGTCTCAAAAAGTTTATTTATAGTACTACAAGAGATGTATATTTCTCAAATAAATGTGGAATTACGTCACGCCAAAATGTGTGGGTGAGATGTGAATGGCGCATGCAAGACACGTGCGCAGTTACTAAAGTGCTGTTATTAGGAGTTTCGTAGTTGTTTTCGAAAGGCAACTATTTCTTGAGTAAGTTTTTTATTCACAATTAAAGACAAATTAAGGTTTCTACTTATACCGCCATTATGTGATTGTGCTCTCATGATGATCTCCGTGTGGCTTAGCGGTTCGATTCTCGCTCAGTGAAAATATTTGTATTTACGAATATGTATATGTCACCGCAAAATAACAAGAACCGCAAATATAAAACTTTTCTACGAAATTTATGATGGTTCGATTAGTTTGTAAATTTGCTAGAAAATGTATAAACTTGCGGATCTTGTAATGTTTCTGTAAAATATACATATTTGCTATGACCTGGCTATTTCTAGCACGCTTAAGTGTTATGGTATTGTATCATAACAACTACGAAACTCTGAAATCTTTATCATAAGTGTTAGATTTACTGCTATGTGTGATATAATATTATTCAATTAATTAGTTATTATGGAAACAAGCTATTGTGTGGGTAAGTCAATAAAATCCTTCTTATGTTCCTAAGTTCTTAGTGATGTAGCTCGCAAGTAGACTAGTTTCTTGTAGTGACTACCCACACAATAGTTATTTTTTTTGTAGTTTAAGTAAATAAAAGGAAATTAAAACATCCTATGTTTTATTTAATTAATACTAATCCTATCATTCAATAAGAATGTTGGGCTTATATTAATTTTAATAACCTACAATGCCTTAGACCCTAATGTCAATCCCAGTGGAAAAACAGCGGGCGGAGGCTGCTAGACTTTTGTACTAGAAATGACTGCGAGAAGGCGCGCGCGGCGCCGCGCATGGCCTCCTTCGCCATCAAATAACTATGAACTTCACCTCCCGTAGATTAGATTCAAAATTGTTATATTTTGCCTCAATAAGCCACTGCAGGCCGCTGCTCTTTCAAACCAACCTCGGTACACCTGCCGATTAAAGGATGTGGCTCTGAGGCAGGACTTTGCCTCGAGATCGTATGGCAGTCGCTGCCGTGAAGGTTAAAAGTGCAAAAAAAACAGGTATCACAAGTTGTTTCTTTATAACTTGCGGATTCCAAGCTATTGCCGGGTTCGAGGAGATTCCTGGCTAGAGACAGCTAAACAGACAAAGATAAAAAAAAACTAATTTCGTATCATCCTCAATCGACAGACTGATTGACCTACACTAAAAAAAGTTGTTATTTTTATCTCAAGATTTCACAACTCTTGAGCTCACCGTCAATCATATTATAAAAACCTGATCGAAAAACCTACACACTCACTTGGAACCCAGGGCGACAAAAGCTAGCCTTGTTACGCCTCTGAGTACACCTGTTGATTGTAGAATGAGCCTCGTGCTCAGGCTTTCCTTATGGAGTTCATGAATCTGACGGTAGGCGCTCACGCATCATACCAATATCGAATCGACGAGAAGGAGAACGGCCCCCACAAATGGCCACAAAGCTCGTTCGGATCACAGCCGTATAAAGAGGTTCGGATATAGAACTCAATGGCAGAGCATAGAGGAGTACTTAATACTTTTAATACCTACTGAACGAAAAGAATAAAGTTAGTTACGCACGGTAGTTAGGAAACTTGCGAAGACTGCTTAGAACACAGAATACTACCAGAAAAAACTGGCTACCTAATTATAACGTTAACGGTGTATCCACGGAAAAAAAACGGGGTGTATCAATTTCCAGTTGTTTTTGGGGTACTAGCATAGAGTAAAATTGTAAAGTGACTAGGATCAAGATGAGTATTTCTGAAAAAGTGACAGCATGATCTGTCAAATGTCAAAATAATTAGAATTAAATTCGTAGTCTGTGGTACGGGATTTACCGAAAGTGTTCAATTGAAATAAGAAAATGTTTTTGTTTTAAGTTTTTATACCAACTATAAAATTCCTCGCTAATATAAGTTGAACAGCTCAAGAGAAACTACCGCCAACATTGTATAGAGCAATAAAATAGAAGTATTTAATAGACATTTTAAGGAGTTTAGTGCCAATTGCTTGTGTATATTTTGTTATATTAATAGAAAATACTTCTTAGGAGATAAAATGGAAGATACTGAAACAAAGTCGTGTCCTAATTGGTAAGTTTTGTCCACAATTTGCGTGTTATGTTGACAAAATTAGTTCTATTTCGGAGTACACACGTTAGCCGGCTATTTATAGACTATTTGGAGCATTGCGAACATCGCAGCTGTCTGAGTTAGCTTGTTTACCTTACTTCACAATACTGTTAAGAAAACTCTTTAAAATAAGTATAAACATAGTATTATCATTATCTAAAATATAAATGATAATATTGTGTGAAGTTATTATGCTAAAACACTTCAAAAGAGCGTATATGTGATATCTTTTTTAATAGTTTAACTTTAGCAGATATAAGAATTTAATATGTTGATGAACCTTTTGACCTCATTTGACCTGTTTGACCTATTATATTGTAGTGGTAAAGTATATCAGTTAATGAAATACATGCCTTCATTATTCCTGGTGAATTTAGGTTGCGTTTGATATGGATTAATAACAGGTCATATTATTAAGAAAACATAAATATAAATAATTAACAGTTTATTATATAGTGTCTTTCTAGCAACTGATTTCTTTCTTCCTACCTTTTCTGAACATTATTTTATCCGTTTCTTAGGCAGTGAAATCATAGTGAATTATAATTCATCTCATACAGCCGTATTAGATGATTTATAATTCGCTATGATTTCTATATTTGTGATTTGTGATAGCCATCATAAATTACAAATATTATTGATACAAAACTTGACAACTAATTAAGTTATCCAAAATAATCAAGCTTATTACTAAACTTCCTGTTTTTTCTATTTATTTTAAGGTCTTAATTTCATGTTCAACCATTTGACAAAATGCATACATTTTTCTTACTACCTTCAGATGGATGTGTTTTAATACATGTCATTGAATTTAATATTTTTAATTAATGTGATTTTTTTGGTATGGAGATTATATTTGTATAATATGTTGTAAATGCATGTTTTTTTAGACAAAATATTATAATCCATATGCAAAACTGGGAATTCTACTTGTTGATTTTGGAAAAAAGCACACACTATTAATATATCATCAATAATATTGCTAAAAAGGTACAAATTTTGAGAAGAAATGACAGGGTTATGGAAAACGCTCTTATTTAAAAAAGGAACTTGTTCCTTTATGGTTGAAAAATTCACCCCATGTGCGAGGATGCAAAATTTTTGACAAGGCAACAGCAGATTTATTTGCCATATTACTGTTGTACAATTCATATTCCGTTATTAGATTCTCCTTCAGTTCAAGCCTTGAGTTCTTGACACATTCTATCAGCAAGGTGTAGTATAACTTTTAGCTGATTGCATAAAACACTTGCTCGAGCTATTTAGGTCATAATTGTGTTATTTTTTAATGTTGAACTGACCTTATATTGTGAGTTATGATTCTTTGGGATCATACAGCCACATAATGTAGGCCCTGTGTTAACTAATAATGTTTGTACTTAACAAATTTTTAGTACTGATACTATATCAATCACAATGGTCATCATTTTAGGTCAGTGCCTTAGAAGCAGTGATGATATTAATTAGCTTAAATAGAATTATTATTGACATCAATAATTGACAATTGTATTCAAGATTGAGAATAAATGACTATAACTATGACAGATTATATTAACCCGCAGCAAACGTGAGATACCCAGCGTGAACTTCACGATCCACAGCGTGCATTGCGCGCGCAACATCCGCGTGTGCCCGGTGTGTAAGGAGCCTGTGCCACAGAATGAGTTGCAGGAACACCACAACAAACTACACAAACTACGTAAGTATCTATAATATCAACTTCTTTTTTATATAGAGCTCGACCGATGGTAAGCTGAAGGCAAAATCTCAAGAAAGAGAGTCACCATTACCAACACGTACCACGGTAACATTGGTAGCACTCCGCTGGACGGCCTCATCAGATGCTTTTTTATGCTCTGCCTAAAGGACCCGGGACTGTAGGAAGAAGGAAACACGTTATTTGAATCAATGTACATTAATTGTGAAAACCTATTTTAATTGTTCTTGTGAACCAATTACAACTACAATACAATTTATAATAATAATAATTTAATATGATATAATTTTTTCTTAGTACGTAATATTCCCGGCGACCTTTATGAGTTCGTCCTTCCACCTGGCTGTTGGGCTTCCTGCACCACGTTTGCCCGTACGCGGTCGCCAGCTCTGGATGCTAGCTGCCTTTGGATCGGTCGTTCTGGAAGTTCATAGGAGAGGCCTATATTTAGCAGTGTATATGTGCAGCTGATATGATGATGATGATGATGACGTAATATTATTAATATGTACTAAGAAAAAATATAGAAACTGTCGTATGACTATTTACTACATAATTTGCAAATTGAAAAAAAAAAAACAAAAATATCTCGGAAATGGTTGGTCGTAGCTCAAAAATAACCAAAAATTTACTTTCCATTTTCAATACCCCTTCATATTTTCAATAGTGTGCAAAATCCCCGCGGTTGATCCCCCATGGAATGATCTGATTTTTCATGCCAACATAAATTTATTTTAGCGCTAGAAATTGATTTTAGGCGCCCTTTGCCACCTGGCCCCCTCGCCACGTGGTGCCTGCAGTGGTTGCTCTTCTCGCACTATTCCAAAGCTGACGCTATTCCCATTCAAGCCAATTAAATCCACACGTTCTCAGGAATACGCCTTGCTCATACTCTCACACGGAAGTTTGAGAAGTAAGAAGTGTCCTTGTTTGCTACCTAAGTGATATAAAAAATATTGCTCTATTAGTCTATTCGACAGACTTTGTATGGAGAAAAGTAAAATATAGGTACTATAGTCACATTGTATAGTTCCACTATTAAATAATACATTATGTTTTTATCTGTGGTCTGTGCTACCTACTACTAGGAGTGTTCGCAACGGCTATATATTAAAATCGTGTTATAACGATATGTTATTTTTAAATCACCTATTATTTTTTACGCTATAATATATTACATCGTTTCCTATCAACGATGCGTTCTTTTTATTATTATCGCTGATAAACGTTAGGTACCACTATGAAATAAGCGATGGACTTAAGAATAACAATATGTTCGAGCTGCTGTTCGACTGATTAGCGGACAGTATTTATTTAATGAAGGGTTTATTTAATTCAAGTCCCACTTAAGTTTTTAATTGAACTATAAATACTAAATAGTATACACTAGTACCATATTAATAACTAACTAACTAACACTAAACTAACTTATATTTAAGGTTTAAAAAAATATCGACTCGCTTATGCCGTAATCGCTCACAACACGAATGCACGATGATCGCTTAATCCGTCATTCAAGGTCAAGCTTGTAACGCGCACTGATTTTATTCAAAATGTAACGAACAGAGCAATATAATAAAAATATATATATATAATACGAACAAATATATTTGGCATAAATATTCATTACTTTAGTAAAACAATATATTCATTTCACACTGGTTTAAAAATAGTTCATATGGAGTTGTTTTAGAGCATAATTTGGGATGTGACTTGTGACAAAAGTTTTATACGGCAAAGATAACGAGTCGCGTGAGACGTGACGTCACCGTCAGTGGCGTCAGTGTCGTCGCGTCATCTCGTCGTCGTGGCATGCAATGGTCTAATAAAAATAACTTTAAAAAATATAACGCTTGCCTGAAGTAATAAATAATAGGCAGTTTGATTATTTATTAATATTAGATTATTTTTTCAGCTATGTAATATAACGAACACTCCTACCTACTACATAGTATAACTAAGACTTAATTATATTCCTGTTGCAAATTGATACCACCACAAAATAGATAATGGTACTGACGTAACCCCAAGCGAAAGTAGTGAATCATTGTGTTTGTATGTCTGTCCTCTTTATATATTAACTAGCTTTTGCCCGCGGCTCCGTCCGCGTGGATGTCGGTTATCGCGACCAAACATAGCCTATGTCCTTTCTCAAGATCTAATCTACCTCTATATCAAATTTCATTAAAATCGGTTCAGTGGTTTAGAGGTGAAAGCGTAACATACAGACAGACGGACAGAGTTACTTTCGCATTTATAATATTAGTAAGGGTTAAATGCTTTGTACATACAAAATATACCCATATTGATGCCGGTCTAAGGTATATATCCGAAGGGGTCACATAAATGGCAACCTTGTAATTACTGTTAATCGGGCAATATTCCTTGGACTTTTTATTGTCGGACGAAAAACAGCCTTATCCCTTAATCGCCTCGAACATGAGGTGCTAGTATGAAACTTTGCCAAGAAACCACTTACTTACTATATAATCATGTATAATTTGGATTTAAGATAGGAAAAATTTAATCGGTTCAGGCGGAATTTGCACCCTCGGTCTTTCCCTTATAGGGGTAAGGCTTTTTAACCATTGAGCATTTGAAACACGTCTGAAGCCATACTGTACACACATCACATATTTCTGACGGTGGGGGCCATCTACCGACGCTGTACGAAGTATCGGAACCAATGAATTGAATCATGATACACTCAAACTTTGAAACCTTTTTTCAATTTTAAACATTAACTTTTGATTACTCCGCCCAAAAAGGGGTGAAAGCACTTTTTTCGCGATATCTCGGAAACTATGCGTCTTACAAACAATTTGTAGTCATAATTTGTAGCAAATATTTTTGCCGACAAATATGTATGTTTATATAACTTTTTTCCCTCTAAAGATTCAATTTTCGATCCTTAAATTGTAACATTTCAATGAACTATAATTGAATGAATCGCTTTGAATAGTTTAAGCTAAGTTAGTTAAGTTTTCATTCCATTGCATTGTACTCGTTCTATATACCCAGATAAGACATAAAAGCTACATTTAGAAACAACATTAATATTTTGTTACAACATTCATAACCAGTGGCGTAGCTTGCCTTGTCGGGGCCCCGTATAAAAATCTTTTTGGAGGCCCTTATATGGAGGTAAAGATTTTTCACAAAAGAAAAAAAATATTGTGAGAAGAAATATTTATTTATCACATAATTTACCCATTTTACAAATAAAAATCGAATTTTAAATATTCACTCTCCTTGCCTTTTTTTCGGCAAACTGATTAATTAAATCATTTATGGCAGATGATGATTTTAGTTTTTCTAAAGTTTCTGCCTCTATGGACAATAGTGAGATGTCTGACAGTCGTTCTTGTCCCATCGAAGTTCTTAAGTAATTTTTTATTAGTTCTAATTTTGAAAAACTTCTTTCTGCCGTTGCAGTTGTAACTGGAAGGGTCAAGAATAAAAAGCATGCTGTGATTACCTCGGGAAAACTGGATGCAAGACTATTGAATTTTACTAGTAATAATTCAATGAGTTCTTTAATGGAATAATTTTTTTTAATTTCAGAATTTAAGCATGTTTTTAGAGCCTTCAATTGGTCACAAAGATTAAGTGAGATGTCTTTACTGTATTTAGCAGACAGTTTTTCGGAAGCGTTTAATATCTCTTCGCTTGAAGAAGATAGGAGTTACTCCGGTTGTAATACTCTCCTTGCCTTTTTTTCGGCAAACTGATTAATTAAATCATTTATGGCAGATGATGATTTTAGTTTTTCTAAAGTTTCTGCCTCTATGGACAATAGTGAGATGTCTGACAGTCGTTCTTGTCCCATCGAAGTTCTTAAGTAATTTTTTATTAGTTCTAATTTTGAAAAACTTCTTTCTGCCGTTGCAGTTGTAACTGGAAGGGTCAAGAATAAAAAGCATGCTGTGATTACCTCGGGAAAACTGGATGCAAGACCATTGAATTTTACTAGTAATAATTCAATGAGTTCTTTAATGGAATATTTTTTTTTAATTTCAGAATTTAAGCATGTTTTTAGAGCCTTCAATTGGTCACAAAGATTAAGTGAGATGTCTTTACTGTATTTAGCAGACAGTTTTTCGGAAGCGTTTAATATCTCTTCGCTTGAAGAAGATAGGAGTTTCTCCGGTTGTAATATTTCGAATATACTACTCAGGTTGCAAAGGCTCTGAAATCTTTCTTTAGTTTGAGAAATTAATATATCTAAGCAGCAATAGTATACATTGACTTTGAAATAGGATTCCGGGTCGGAAATTCTCTCATCTTGTGATAACTCATCAAAAAAACGCTTCGTTATCTTTCGCCTACTGTTTTTAAAAACAGTTGTTACCCCCCACTCTTTTGCTAAATCTTTGGATTCATTTAGCAAACTATTAAATGAATTCTGATTTCTTAATTGGCACAGTCTATTTAAAAGATTACTTAATAAAATACTAGATTTCTGTAAGTCATTATTTTCATGCTGTAGAGCTTTAGAAACAGGATTAATAATTTCAAATAGTGAAGAAAAAAATGTAACGAGCACTAAGAAATCAAAACTCTCTAAAATATTAATTATACTTTTACATTCTTCACGTTCATCTTTTTTATTTGAAATTAAATTTAGTTGGTACAAAGTTTTCATGATTGGTATAAAATTTTTCTTTACTGCTAATAAAGCGTCGTTCCTAGAAGACCATCTGGTAGGACATACCTTTTTAAGGGTAATCAAATATTTTTCAGATGAATCGTCACTTAGCATAGCCCAGCGTTTTATACTATTGCCAAAAAAAGTATATATTTTTTTCTAAATTATCGAAAAAAGTCGATACTTCACGAACATGTCTCGCAGCATCGTTCAAAACCAAGTTTAAAGCGTGCGCAGCACAATGAACATAATCGGCATTTGGAGCATGCTCTTTTATTAGGGTTTGTAATCCTCCATACACACCCGACATAACATTTGCTCCATCGTATCCCTGTCCTCTACATTTAGTCAAATCAATTTCATATTCTTTAGTCAAATTTAAAATGACAGTTTTCAGACCTGCAGCACTGCAATCGGTTACTGCTATAAATCCTAAAAAGGACTCACAGATTTTTATTTCTTTAGGCACATTATCATCATTTTCTGTATCAAAGAATCAAAGAATCAAAGAATCAATTTCGTTTATTCAGTTTAGGCACATAAAGAGCACATATGAACGTCAAAATTTTACAATAATGTCAGGAAATTACTAATATAATATTAAATTAAGTAAATAAATCATTTGAAAATGATTCTTTCGCTGGTTCGGTAAGTTGGTTCTTCTGAGAAGAGACCAGCAAGAAACTCAGTGAACAATATTATAGTTTCTTTTTTTAAAACAATTTGTTTTTATTTTATTTTTCATAGGTTTATATTGTGCGAGCAAGCAAAGAGATTAGGATGACCATGCATTTTAATCATTAAGGTATTCGTTTACTTTGTAATATCCTTTTTTCATTAAAGTCTTTTTTACTTCGATTTTAAACTTATTTAGAGGCATGTCAACCAACTCTTGAGGAATTTTATTAAACATTTTAATATTGTTACCTACAAAAGAATTACCAACATTTTGAAGTCTGAGTTTTGGCACTACAAGTTTATTTTTATTCCTCGTATTATAATTGTGTACGTCAGAGTTTTTTTTGAAAAGATCTAGGTTCTTGCGTACATATAAAACATTATCGTAAATGTATTGGCTAGCAACTGTTAAAATATTAATTTCTTTAAATAGTTCTCTCAGCGAGTCACGGGGTCTGAGGCTATAGATTGCTCGTATCGCTCGTTTCTGTAATATGAAAATAGCCTCAATATCAGCAGCTGAGCCCCACAGCATCAGACCATACGACATAAGGCTGTGAAAGTAGCCAAAATAAACTAATCGTGCCGTTTCCTCATCAGTAAGTGACCTTATTTTTCTAACCGCATAGGCAGCTGAGCTAAGTCTTCCTGCCAAGGCTGCGATATGAGAACCCCATTGCAGTTTACTATCTAGAGTCATACCAAGAAAAACTGTGGTATCAACTATTTGAACAGACTCATCGTTCATTGTGATATGCGTATCTATCTGTCTTACATTAGGCATAGTAAACTTTACACATTTTGTTTTCTTCGCATTGAGCAGCAAGTTGTTACTTGTGAACCAATGCAATATTTTGGAAAGGTTGATATTCACATCGTCAGGTAATTCTTTATGTCTATCAGTTTTAAAAATTAATGATGTGTCATCAGCAAATAATACTATTTCACAAAGATTTTTAGTGAAGTGAGGAAGATCATTTATATATATCAAGAATAAAAGGGGTCCTAATATCGAGCCCTGGGGAACTCCCATGACTAATGGGGCGCCAGATGAGTTAGTGCCATTAATATTGACTTTTTGTACTCTGCCAGTGAGGTAAGATTTAAGTAAGCTAAGTGAGCTGTTAGAAACACCGTAATAACCTAATTTTAGTAACAAAGTCTCATGATCAACACAATCAAAAGCTTTTGATAGATCACAAAATATACCGATGGCATCCTGCTTCTTGTCCCATGCATCAAATATATGTTTAACGAGTTCAACTCCTGCATCCGTCGTGTTTCTGCCTTTAGTGAAACGATATGTTGTGATTGGTCTACATACTATATTTTTTGGCAATGGAACATGTTGGTGCTCAAATCTAGCTAACTGACCTGCATGATCGGATTTTATGAAGTTTATTATAGATTTGTTGTTTACATCGCTGTCAGTAAAAATATTATCCAAGCAGGTAGCTGTTGTGGATGTGGTGCGAGTTGGTTCACAAAAAAGATTTTGTAAGTTAAAAGATTTAAAAAGATTGAGGAACCTTAACGCGTTCTGGGAGTTTTCTAAGATATCAACATTAAAATCGCCACATACAACTACCCTCTTCTTACATTGAAATGCCCTTTTTAAGATTTCTTCCATAATAGATTCAAATAGGTGGTAATCTCCGGAAGGAGGTCGATAGACGCTAATAATAATATATTGATCAAGCTCTGCACATGATATTTCAATATTTCGCTCACTTGAGAGTGCTACAATATCTTTTCGTTCTTTAGATTTTAATTTGTCATTAATTAAAATGAGTGACCCACCTCTTATAGCGGTATCTCTAGTAAACGAACTAATTATTTTATAATTGTCAATATTAACTAATAGTTCATGTTGTTTCAACCAGTGTTCAGTTAAACAAAGTACATGAATATGTATTACATTTAAAAATAATTCTAGTTCTAACTCTTTGCCAGAAAAACCCTCAATATTTTGGTGAATAATATTCATGAACATAGACTTTTCCTTTGTCCCTAAAATTAAATTGCTAGAGATTTCCCCTATTGTCCTAGAATTAAATTTAAATGACTGTCACTCTTATTTGGAACAGATTCCAAGGTCGCAAGACAAACATTGTCATTTTTCTGCTCAATAAAAGCAGGTTGGTTAGCCAAATTCTTGGCTGAGTATTTAATATAATATGATAGCGAAGATGCTATCTGTCTCTTAAAATATCTATTCAAATAGAATTTATCTTTTGTCAATAATAATTTATTTTCTAAATACAAGTTTATGTTAATTAAATGAAATTTATTGGAATTATGAAATGTCAATGTGTGTAATGTTTGATTGAGCTTATATCTAATATTGTTTTCTGCTTGCGACAAACTACGGCTATATGGAAGTGTAAATAAAATTATATTTTTAACATTTAATAAGCTCAATGATTCAAAACAATTCATAAGAGCATTTCTGTCCGCATTTCCCCTGTCTCCCACTAAAATTAAAAGTGTACTGCTGGTGTTTAAACTATAATTCTTTATTTTTTCTATAATAGTACAGTAACTCAAGCCCGGCATACAATAGTTAATAACTTTGTGTTCTAAATATGAACTTAATAACTGGCCCATTGATTCCCCCAATTCATCACAAAACATTACTATTTGGGATTGTACATTATTTTGTTCGGTGAAGGAGCTACTGGGTTTCCTATTTGGCTCATGTGAAGGACTTTTGAGTGAAGGTAGCAAGGACGTACAAACTGGCTGAGGACTGAGTAAATTATCTTTTGATGCCAATGTAGAATTTGGACTCATCAGGTCCTTCATGGCCAGAATGTATTCCTGGTACTCACTTTTAACATTACAATATTTGTTGGTCATTGTGTCTAGCGATTTCTTTAAATTAATAATATCCGTTTCTAACATTAATATGTTACTATTGTATTCAGATATATTATTTTCAATTATTAAAGAATACATATCAAGTTCATCACTTAATTGCCTTCTCTCATTAATATATTTTACTTTTTTATACATACATTTTTGTCTTTTAATCAAATTTTGAGTTTTTCTTATGTATCTATTAATTTTTACATATTTCTTAAGTTTATTTCTACTGCACTCAACTCTGCCCATCTTAGGATAAAAATTATGAGCTATTAAAGTATCATCCTTTGTTAAGTCTATAGTAATAGTGGGTTCTAAGTTAGGTTCAGTAGAAACAAGGCTGGGCACACTACCGACTAATTCCTCAAACAAGTTATGGGTATGGGATACTATGGTGTCACGTTTCTCAGCCTCAAGGTTGTTAATGTGGTGGTGAGCTTCTTGCAGTTCCTGCTCTAAGACCGACATGCGCTTGAGGCCCTGCTCGTACTCATCGCTGCACTCCCTAAACCCAGCCACAACATTATACAATCTGTCCCGCTCGTCTAACACTAACCTATGTTCTGTGTGCAGCTCAGCCATCTGCTTTTTGATTAAATCGTGTTTATTTAAACTATCCAGTAGTTCCTTCTCATTGTCATCTCTTTCTTTGTGCATTTTGGATGCATCCAACTCCTTCAAAGTTAGATCCAGTTTTCTCAAGGTATTATCTAGTTTAGCCTCATCCCGGCGTGCAGAAGACATGCTACGTGTGATTGGCATTACTATTTTTTATAAATGTATAAAGGAATAAATACCAAAATGCAGTTTGATCAGTAGGTACCTACCCTACACAATTAAATATGAGACCTCAAAACGAAATGGGTTGAATACGCTGCAAATATAAACTAATATGATAATAATCTGTAGTTATTGATACGATTACCTGTGTTAAAATCACTTTAAACTGTAGTTATAGAGAAGACAAAACAAATTATTTTCAATTAAGCGGTGTCATTGACATTTAGCTGGTGAACCAAATCAGCTGGACGTAATTTTCACTGATTTATTTCACTTTTACACACACGTTTTTAACTAAATACACTTTTATAATTATAAGATCGTGTTTTGTGATGAATTTTAGCCTTAATTCTCGAAATAATTAATAAAAAATTAAAATAAATACGGGACGAAATGCAATCAGATGTTAGCCCGTAACCGAGATATATCGAAAAACTACAGATAGTTGGTCAATTTTTGACAAGTCTTGTGTTGTATCCAGAATTATTGTCAGAAATGGAGCTTTTTTAATTTCTGAGATAATATTGTTCCTAACGGTGGTACCAAGCAAACTAATAATTTCGTTTTGAATCGTAGGGCTTAAATAATTTATTTCACCTTTCGGTTTTAGAAGAAGTTCTTTTAAAGTTGCATCATAGTTAGATAGCAGACCTGAAATTGCCATGAAATTGCCAGAATCAGAATCATGCCCCCTCAAAGGTAGATTACAAGATACTAAAGTAATTATAACATTAATTATACGATGCAGTACATCTCTCCAGAATGTAATTTTACTATCGATTTCACTTTTCAATAGAGTATCGATGGTATTTCCTTGCAACCAATTATTATAAGAGAGTGAGGCACTAATATGCTGCTGTGACTTTTCATGGTCAAGAATAGTTTGTGTGAAATTGCTTCTAACCGAAACACCGTTAACCCAAGCAGAGGAGTACGATTTGTTTTGACGATCTGCTAATAACCAACAGAAGTGACAGTACGGTTTGTTTAAAACGTTAGAATAACATAACCATGGTCTTATAATTTTTATGCCTGCCTGATTGAAATATGAATAATAATAAGCCGAAAAAGGTCGGTTATTTTCTGAAACTTTTGGAAATGGTCCTTGTGGTTTAAATGGACCCAATTTAAAAATTATTTTTCGTTCGCATTCAGTTAAATTGTCACCAAAATTTCCTCTATCTGATGAAATTATATTACAATCTGCAGATATATCAGAATAGTTGACTTGGGGTTCCTCGATTTCTGGATGGACATCTGATAAAGTATGTGCTTGGCTTTTTTCTATTTCCGGATGGATATGTGACGAAGAACATGCGTCAGAAGAATCTAAAAATAAACGAGTAATTGTTAAAAAATAAATACGAATGCTTTGATACTAAACTAAAAAGAGTTATATATAAATAAATAACGTTACTAAGGGTCACAGTTAGAGAGTGTTCAGTTCAGACCCACACAGACTCTACGCGGATTGTGCTCGTACCTATTAGTAGATACAAAATCACCTGCAGCCCGTCCGTGCATTACTATACACCTGCGTGCTATTTAAACGCAGCGCGTTGTGGCCATACAAAACGAGAACCCGAAAGCGAGTCTGCACATCTGAAGTTCTCAACACGCAATTAACGATACGATACGGATTGATAGACAAACAACAAAACAAATCGATCCTATAGATAAGTTAGAATTTTGTTTTTTTTTTAATCAAGGCACGGAACCCTAAAAACAGTATAATTGTGAAAATCGAGGGGGGAGACAACTTTTTGTGACGGACAGATGGACAGACCGAAATTAAAAGATTTCCTTGTTTATCACTACAGGCCCCTAATAAATGTTTTTGTAAAATTGTTTTTGTGAAATTGTACTTACCTTTCCAATCTAAATCACTCACAGTATCTTGTCTCTGAAAAAATGAAGAAATTTTGGGGACTTTTTTATAACCTCGTCCCTTTTCTGTTTAATTTTTCTTTTCTCAGCGCCGCTGGGATAATCTCTTTTCCTTTCACTCATTTCTTTTACAAATCCCTACTAATACTGCTAAACCAGAAGAACAATATTGTTTGTACTGAATTACAATGTAATGCACATTTATATAAAGCGCGTAAATAAACAGTGCACTGTACTCCGTGGTTTAACATCCAATGCAAAAAGTACAACAACGTACACGTACATCGCGATATCGATGAAGGATTCCCGGGAATTCCCCGCTGAGTTGAAGATGAAGTAAGTAAAACGGGGAAGCTCCGCAGCCCGCCATAACGATGTAGAGTGTTGCCAACTTTTAAACGCACGCTTAAGGCGGGAAAAAAAGGAATTGCTTTATAGAATTTTGTCATTTGTAAAATAAAATAAATTAGAAAGTTTTTATTCTTTTTCCTTACACACTTTGGGGGCCCCCGTGACCCGGGGGCCCCGTATAATTGATACGGCAAATACGGCGGTAGCTACGCCCCTGTTCATAACGATCAAGGTACGTACTACTGTTCCATTGTATAGTCGCTTGCTCGTTGTACACTGATATGTGACTGTAACGGAAACTCCCTCAATTATAACATTGAAATTATAAATTAAAGTACTTCAACTAGCGACAGTTTGTTGTGTGGCGATAGTGAACGCGCCTGCTTGCAAAAGGAGTGGCTTCGATTACCGCTCAGTGCAAATATTTTTATGTATGAACGACTGCCATACGAACATCTATGGCAATCGTTATAGGTAGTTGGAGGTTTAAACTGAATATTCAGATAACAGGAATAACAGAGCTAAATACAGCTCATCAGAACATACAAGCTCTTCCTGGCAAAGAATTAATAATTGAATTATTCTTAGAGGAATTTAATGTGGATATTTTGTGTTTGACCGAGCATTGGCTCAAAAAGAGTGAGATGATGTACAGTATAAACAATTATGATATAGTAAGTTGCTTTAACAGAAAGTCTGCTATTAGAGGTGGCTCTATGGTCTTTATAAAAAATGGTCTCCGCAGTAAAGAGTGGATTAACATTGTTAGAGTTTCTGTTGAGCGCTGTGCTGAGGTGGCCTGCGCCGAGCTTGACAGTTGTATGGTAGTCTGTGTATACAGTCCACCCAACAGTGATTTTGGAACTTTCATTACGGTCATGGACCAGGTTCGCAGCAAATAGTAGAAAAAATCTTATTGTGTGCGGTGACTTTAATGTAAACATCTTAGAACAGTGTAGGAAAAGTACTCAATTTCTTAAAAATTCAGAAGTTATAATCTTGACAATATTTTCTTTGAGCCAAGTAGAAAAACTTTTTTGTGTGAATACTTAAGTATGTCTTTAATTAGTTCGTTGCCGTTCGTTGACAACGTTCGTTGACAACTAGTATCCTTTTCCAAGGGTAATAATAATCAACCTAAGAAAAAGATTATGTAGTAAATTATCTGATGCTTTTTCAAATACTTACTTCCAAACAAAAATGTTAAAAGCATAGTACTAAACCTAGATTCTGTGAATAGCAACTGTAGGCATATATAAAATTAGACGAACACTATTTGACTTATACGCCCAAAAACAGTTTAGATTTGATAATGTTTCATCGAATTACTCCAAAATCTTCAGAAAAGTATGTAGGCAAGCCAAGGCCATATTACATTAAAAGGAAAATAATTGGGGCTCCTAATAAAATGAAGGAGACTTGGAAAGTTATCCACAAAGAGTCCGGTAAATGTAAAATGAGGGATTATATTACTAAAATTAAATTAGAAAATAAGGATAGGTATAACCTCTCCGAAAGAGATTGTAAATGCTTTTGAAGATTATTTTATCAACATTCCATTCAAACTTACTTCTTCAATCAATTCTTGCTCTTCCGCTCTTATTGAGAGTAATATTAGTTGTGCTTCTAAATTTAAATTCAAACATATTCTTCCCAGTGATATTTTAACAGTTTCAAATATCTTAAAATGAAAAAGTCTAAATATTGCTAGGGTATGTCAGTTAGTTTAATTAGTCATGTAATTGATATCATTGCACCTGATTTAGCATTCATATTTAATGAATACGTTGATAACGGTACATTTCCCAATCTAATGAAACATAGTAAACTAATACCACTATTTAAGAAGGGATCTAAGTCAGAACTTGGAAACTACCGCCCCATTTCTATTTTTCCAGCTCTGAGTAAGGTGTTTGAGAGAGTGATGCTCAATCAGATGCAACTTTACTTCAAGACAAACAATCTTTTCCATAGCCAACAATATGGCTTTACTGGCGGGAAATCTACTACCGATGCGGGAGTAGCTGTAGTTAGCCTAATCGACGACGCTTGGGAGAGATCGCAGGATGCTATTGGGGTATTCTGTGATCTTTCTAAAGCATTTGATTGTGTTGACCATCAAACACTCTTGCTCAAGTTACGTCGATATGGTTTTGATAAGAAATCAGTAGAACTGTTTGAGTCGTACTTGACGAATGCTTCAGACTGTTGATGTGAATAACGTGAAATTAAATGAGTCAAACGTCAAAATAGGTGTACCCCAAGGATCAATCCTAGGACCCTTTCTCTTTGTGGTATATGTCAATGACTTGCCTTATATGGTCGAGGCACAAGCCGGTATAGTATTGTTTGCAGATGATACTTCGTTAATATTCGAAGTAAATCGGCATAGTACAGATGCAAATAATGTTAACAATATCTTGAATGCCATCTCAAATTGGTTTTCTGCAAATAATCTATTGTTGAATGCTTAATGTGAGTCAAACACACGTTGACGTCGTGCTAGGGGGAAGAGAGTTAGAATTCGTAAACAGCACTACTTTTCTGGGAATTACAATAGATTCAAAATTACAATGGGGTGACCATATTACTATTTTGGCAAATTGACTTAGCTCTGTTGCCTATGCTGTGAGACGGATTAGGCAGTTGACAGATGTAGCTACTGCTAGGCTTGTATACTTCAGTTACTTCTATAGCTTGATGTCCTATGGAATACTACTTTGGGGAAATGCGGCAGATTAAGAAACTATATTTATATTGCAAAAGAGGGCCATTCGTGCTATTTATTGTTTAGGCAAAAGTGACTCCCTCAGGGAACGATTTAAGAATATTGACATTTTAACTGTAGCTTCCCAATATATATTTGAAAACATTATGAATGTCAGGAAAAATATATCTTATTTCACAAAAGTGAGTGACTTTACAGACAGAAATCTGCGTAATAAACATAAACTGCTACTTCCATGTTATCGGCTTAGCAGAGAAAGCGATTCTTTTAAGGGGGAAGGCATACGCTTTTATAATAAATTGCCTGAATCGGTCCTTAGTATGCCTGAAAACCAATTTAAAACTTATGTAAAGACCATTTTATGTAAAAAAGCATACAACAGGACATATGACTATCTTAAAAAAAAAGACAAACACGTCTGGCTTGAGTATGGCGCAGGCACCTCCTAAAATGCTGTAGATTCGGCATAATACTAAACTTAAGTCATATTTTAAAAATAATTAACCTAATAATTATTTTATTATAAAGTTTTTTATTTTATTTTATACTAGCTGTTGCCCGCGGCTGCGCCCGCGTGAATTTCGGTTATCACTTAGTGTTAATCCAACGCTATTGAGTCCTCGACTTTCTACTCGTCTCTATATTCGACTCTCTACTGACTTCTCTGTTCCCCTCTCTACTCGAATTTGCACTCTTCTCTATACTCGCCTTTCCATTGGCCTCTCTACTTGCCGATCCTCTTCTCTTTTCGCCTCTCTACTTGACTCTCCCCACTCGCCTATCTACTCGCACCTCTACTCAACTCTCTATTCGATCTCTACTCTTTCTATTCGATCTCTACTCGCCACTACATTCATCTTTCCACTCGCCTCCCTATTCGCCTCTCTACTCAACCCTTTACTGCATTCTATTTGATTCTATACTCGCCTCTCCACTGGCTCTCTAGTCGCATATCTACTCGCCCCTGTAGTCGACTCTACTCGACTTTCGATCTTTACACGTCTATCCACTCGTCCCTATAACAATCTCTACTCGCCTCTCTACTCGCTTCTATATTTGGTTCGCTACTCGACTATGTCCGTTCCTAAGCTCTAATTCACCTTTGTACCAAATTTTATGAGGACATCTTAAAAGGAATTCTTACTATTTATGCCATATTCACCCCCCTTTTTGTGCCATTGAAAAATAAGAAACTTTAATCCCATAGCCCTATCACCCTTCCCCCCTCCCCCTTCTATCCCTTTTTTCGCGATAAGGGGTAGCCTATGTCCATTTCCAAGCTCTAATCCATCTCTATACCAATTTCATCAAGATATCTTCAAAATTGTCAAACTTACATACCCTAGCCCTATTCCACCCCTTCAACTCCCTTTTTCGCAATAAAAGGTAGCCTATGTCCATTTTCGAGCTCTAATCCATCTCTGTACAAAATTTCATCAAGATATCTTCAAACATTACAAACTTTCATACTAACTATGTAGTCCTTATCCGCCTCCCCTCCCTTTTACCACAATAATCGCGATAAAAGGTAGCATATGTCCGTTACCAAGCTCTTATTAATCCTTGTATCAAATTCCATCAGGATATCTCAAAACTGTCAAACTTTCATCCCTTATTACCCCCCCACCCATACCTCCATTTTCGCGTCAATAGGAACCCTATGTTCGTTCCCAAGCTTTAATCCATCTCTGTACTAAATATATCATCAGGATGTCTTCAGAACTGGCAAAGGATATCTTCAAAATAGACAAACTTTCATCCCATAGCCATATTCCCCCTCCCCCTTCTACCCCTTTTTGCGTTAAAAGGTAGCCTATGGCCGTTCCCAAGCTCTAATCTACCTCTGTACCAAATTTCATTAAGATATCTTCAAATAACAAACTTTCATAAAAACTTTCATCCCCTATTTCCCCCTCTTAAACCCCCTTTATCGTGATAAAAGGTAGCCTATGTCAGTTCTCAAGCTCTAATATACCTCTGTACCAAATTTCATTAAGATCGGTTCAGTGGCTTAGGCGTGAAAGCGTAACATACAGACAGACAGACAGACAGAGTTACTTTCGCATTTATAAAATTAGTATGGAAAGTATGGATTTTGTTCATTAGACACGAGATAAATGTAGAATCGTCCACATTTAGCCTTAAAGATAAAAATATTGTGAATTGATGTCTGAAAAAATGCCGCAGTGGAATTTGTTGCGCCGTTTCTTCTCCACTAGCGCCTTGGAAGCGGTGGTAAACTTAGGTTAAGTAGAATTTATTGACGTCAATAAGAAACAATAATGTTGTTCTAGATTGAATAAAAATCTTTGACTTTGATGAAGAAGTGCTTCAACAATCCGTATTAGTCAATCTCAATATATACTGCAGCGATAAACGTGCGATTTTTATTTCCCACACTAATAAATATATATCTTACTTCATAAGTGTTGGACTTGCAATTACAATTAACAACCTTTAAGGGGTTAAACCCTACCCAGAACCCCACTGACGCGAATGCACTACTAACACTAGCAATTTATCATAATTGAACGAATACTAGTAATGTGACGCATGGATGGATTTATTTGGACTATAGAAGGACTAGCTTTTCTAAGAACAAAAATATTTTGTTATTTTAGTATCAGCATAGGAGGAATTTCGTGGGCTGGACTTGATACTAAAGGTGGAAGCTCAGGTTCTATGGCGCACATTGGGAGAGGCATATGTTGCGCAGTGGGCTGCCATAAGCTAATGGATTGATTGATTAATGATTGGTATACGTGAAAAACTAGAAATTCATTAAGTTCAGAGAAACGTTAAATAGGTTCTAAACAAAATTCTCATTAGTACTAATAAACCCATTATGATCTAACCTCTTATTTGGCACCTCTGCCTGATCTATTTGTAGTTTCTAGAACAAAACATTGCATTCAATTGATCTGTGCTAGTTCTAACCATATCACATGTTTCACGTCAACACGATCGTTACTATTGTTCATTATGTTAACTAGTGGTTACCTGGTCCCAAAATATGAAATTCTTTTGATATAAGTAATGAAATTGTATTTTACAATTATAATCCTCCCACAATCCCAGGTAAACGGGCGTGAAAAAGCATCTTGCATCTATCAATACTGTCAAACTGTGGACCACCATTTAATCATAATTGTTGGCTTCAATAAAGGTGGCCTTCATCCTTTAGACTTCAGCATATTTTATTTTACTCGTGGTTTTACCCTTACCAAGACGAGCCTAAGGAAACGCGGCTGTACCTTACTTTTCTCAAATAATTTTGTCGTAATTTCAAGCTCTGGTTTGGACAATAATAGTTCAAATCGTAGAATAAGATGGAGCACTAGCTTTGTATATCAGTTGTATTTTAAATTTTATCACCATAAACACCGATCATTCGATCCAAGATGCTGAAAATTGGTAAGCAGGCTGGAATCGGCTGTTTATATTACGTTTTCACTCTTGTAACTTGTGCCTGTATTTTGACTATAGAATTAGGTAGGTACCATTGCTCATTTTAGCATTTACAAGTTATAACTTCCTGTATAACCGTATAATATTCTTGTTCGCAAAATTCGACGACTCATTACATTTGGAAAGTGATTCATCGAAGTGGTGAATATTTATATAAACTTAGCGTATTGCGCCATCATCTATAATTGCTCCGCGGAGATGTAGAGGATGGCGGAATAGCATACTTAAAAGGAGAAATGATGAAAATTTAAATTTAGTATGAAATATTGTTGTTCTTATTCAACGTTAACTAAGCTATATAACACTAACCGCTTCTGAGTGGGTAAATTCATCATTCCTAAGAATTGTGAGAAGAAAGTGAAGTTGTTTAAAGAAGTCACAGAAGGGAACAACTCACAAATTTTAATAGAAATTGTAGACAGCCAATTTGATGCTTAGGCACAGTCATCGCTCGTCGACAATCAGTCAACAGGAAGTGCGGAAAACCAAGGTATTAAGATCATTTTGAGTACTTTGATGCTCATGATCGTTCTAGTGCTGATTGTACATGGTTGAATCTTAACGACCGTTCTGGCCTGAGGACATTGGCATAGCTATTCTGTTGCAACGGGATGTTGTTTCCCCGATTAATTGCCAGCCGTCTTGATGTTTGGTATGGCACCGACTTGAAAAAAGTTTTACGCACATTTTTGTCTTTTGTTTTATGTCTGTAGTTTTATATCACTGTAATTTATTTATTTTTACAGTGAATTGATATTATTAAGTATGTTTAAATTTATAAAATGTTTTTGTTCTATGTAAGTGCCGTGTCAGAAATGCGGCGAAAGCGTGTGCGGTACCGACATGGAAGATCACATACGAGACTCGTGTGCACACACTATCAAATCTTGCAGGTATTTTATTTATTAATTTGGACCAACACCTTCGGGGCCCAATCCAACCACTAGTCGGTGCACCTGCGCAACAACGGACTAGGATCTATTGCAGGATCTCCTCTCGGGGTTGGGAGGTCCGTCTGACCAGTCGCACCTGGCCGAAAAGGTTCTAAAGTTTGGATTTGGTTTTACTTTGCACGTAACTGTGGTGCCGATTACCTATATTGCGTATAAGTATATAGAGTGAACTGTCACTGAAATAATTTCATTTAAATTTGAAATCGTCATCCTATGTAGCACTGCGATATGCCAACTAATTGATCCTATGCTGCATGGGATAAACTTAGTTTGATTTATTTTAAACCATACCTAGGTAAATAAATAAAAATGAATGTCACAACTTGAGAACGGGACGAGCGGGTCGACCAATTCTTATGTTCCTTAAGGCCCTCGCAAGGTTATTATATAAAAAGTTCCAGTTTCGGGAACAGAAACAAAATTCCACGCGGGCTAAACCGTGGGCAGCAGCTAGTATCCTATAACTACAAAGTCAGCTGTTTGTCCATTTGCGTACTGCACTGTACGAGTAATGAACGCTCCCTACATATCACGAATCCACGAATATAAATAGTTCGTTACTATCGATAGCAAGAAAAGATGGGTGCTTATTATATGTTCGAAGAAAAAGTATGTTCATTGTTTTCGTAAATTTCGCAAACAATGCCAGCTGTTACGTATCTTTAACACAATGCCATCTTTACACAGTATAATACAATGTCGTTTTCTGCTCTGTCCTTATGTAGATACACTTAGATCTCATAAACTGTGCAACTGATATTGAATCGGTTTTCACTGTCATTGAAATAAGTGTCGGTAAAAATCAAGAACCAATTCCGATAAGTCCGCACATGTACCCTAACTGTAATATGGACTGATCAACCAATAACGCGAGCCCGTGATCCTACTAGTTTAATATTATAAATTTGAAAGTTTGTGTAGATGTTTGTACTTATGTGTTTGAGTGTTTGTTTTTCCATCACGCTCGAACGGCTGAACGCATTTTTATTCCGGGAATACCTTACCATAATTAGCGGGCACGAGATCAAAATTTTACGCGGGCGGAGTTTTACAGCCTACTACTACTACGGATTTAAATATGACCTATGGTGGTTGATAGACGCGCGTTCGCCGTCGCGCCCCGCACTTACCACCAAAGAGACCGTAAAAAGCGATTTAAGCAGTGTTCAACAATATTTTCAAATCGTTTGTGATTGAGAAAAATTTAATGCTCAGGCAGGCCGTGGTCCCGTCACCGACTGGGACTCCTTACAAGGGGAATGCTCTAAGCTACTGAACCGCGCTTTCAGTATTCGAAATTCTCCTATGCAACTATCGCGGGGTAAGTCCTGTCTGAGCAATCACTTTTTCTAATCTAAATCCATTTGAACAGTTAGCACACTAATTACTTTATATAATTAGATGCATCAATCTCAATGAAATTTTTAAAATAGGAAAAATATCGAATCGTTCTTAACGGGGTTTGAACCTGTGATATTTGCCTTACAGGCAGTAGCGTAGCTATGGGTGGGCAAAGGGTGCTATGCACCGGGGCCCCCAAGCTCAGAGGGCCCCGTGAGCTTGGCCACTGAGCCCAAATTAGCAAACATCATACAACTAACGAACATATCTTACATTCGGAATTATAAATTGGTTGTAACACAACTCCAATCAGGGCAACTTATTTGGTTGAACTTGTAGGGAATTGTGTTTGTGCAGTATTGTCACCTATTGTCATTACGTTTACAGCCACTGAGCTTTGGGGCCACCTGAGCCCTCAGGAGGCCCGGCTCCCTGGCTCAGTGGCTAGAAAGGCCTCACGGTGACATCTCGTACCGGCTGACGCAGGTGATCTCCGGGCACGGGTGCTTCGGAGACTAGGTACCTATGTAGGATCCAGAAGGAACCAACGACCCAGTGCTATCATTGTGATGCGAGCTAGGCCTCAGGGCTATGCATGAGGACCGAGTGCATCAATTTTGCCTATCACTATACTTATGAAGATCCGGCAGAAGAATCATATTATGAACTGCAGCATTACTTATTTACAGGTTCTGCGAATTAGAGGTGCCTAGGCGTGACTTGCCCGGGCACGAGAGCTACTGCGGAGTCCGCACGGAGCAGTGCCCGGAGTGTCGCGAATGGGTGATGATCAAATATCGTCAGCTGCATGTCGACTCCAACCATGGCTTTATACGACTTGATGACGGTGAGTTAATGCCATATAAGTATATCTTATATCTATGGCGACACTTAGGGCTGTTCTTCATTCGACAGTGAAAATACAGCCCATGACTAAGCTACCCGCTTATAGGCTGGGCCCCTATTACGTGGGACCGAAAATGTGTAGATAGATAGATAAATAGATAGATAATATAGATATATAGAAAACTCTTTATTGTACACCAACATTAGATTACAAGAGACAATAGTATGGATAACAGTATAGTTAAATGCACAATGGGCGGCCCTATCGCTAAATGCGATCTCTTCCAGGCAACCGTGATGTGTAAGTCAGGGTCGTAGTCTATGTGGAAACATGTGGTATCTGCCTACCCCAAGTGAGGAGGCATGATTACTGTAAGTAGAAGTGGTAAAGAATTTTAGGAAAAGTTACAGCTAAAAGATAACATTAGGTAAATTCATATAATAAAGGCCATTTACAAGTTTTTACCGACAACACTTTTTTTTTACGTCCACGGCAAGTTTTATATTTAGGTAAAATAGAAAGTTATAGTAAGCAATAAATGTGAATTACTAATCCACAAAGTAGTGATCACGTAATGCTTGCTTTACTTTAGATACACTAATGAAGAATAAATCTATATCAACATCACGACATGTCGCATTGCACCTACGTATGGCAGGCTCGTAGTAGATAAGAATTTTGTCTGTAGGTAGTTGCAATAGGACGGTACAGTAAGTTTGGGTTACGTAAGAACAAGGATCAACAAGGTCGCAATAATTTCACCAATGAATGAAAGTAAACATTTCACCAATGAACATAACTGCGATCACATCGAACAAAACTCCGTTAAAAAAAACATTTATGAACTGAGTATCGTTGAGTAAAACATGAGAACTCAATTCAGTTGTGCCCAATTATTGTCACAGCCTTATATGCATTTTCATAGTAGCTGAAGGACACTATAGGCTTTTGTACATAGTCTAAGCGGCATTAATAGAAAAAAAAACATAAGCCCATAATAAAAAGTACTTATTTTAACATTTACAGATCCAACACCAGTCCCTAAAAAGGAACTTCCAAAAACCAACGCACCTAAATCTGTGATCACTAAAATCACCAACATACCTTCAACCAGCAATATCTCACAGCCAAGCACTTCTAGGCCTGAGAATAGACCGATCACTGTTAACGGCTATATCAAGAATACGAACCACGGGCCCAAAACTGAAGTGAGATACTTCGACAGACCCAGCACTAGTGGTGCTTCGTCCAGTTCGAGTAATGAAGGGTCTACAAGAAGTGATTGGAGAGGTTCTAATCTGATGAATGGTACCAAAGCGCCGCTAAAAAGAACCAATGATCAGCCGCAAATAAATACTAACGTGATTGCAGCAAACAAGGTTGAAAAGAATCTGTAAGTTTTTGTTGTATTATTAAAAAGTAAAGTAAATTATAGATGGAGATTGGTAAAAGTACGAAAAGGATGGGTCTAGTGATCAGTCATAGAATATTCTAACAACTGGGATCCTGAACACATCCTGAATGCTTGAAAAAATTGAGGTAGTTATAGGTACATACGTTTAATAAATGATGTAGCATTTATTGTTTCTGTTAGGTTGTAAGAATTTCTTTAGATAATTAGACTTCAGTGTTTCTCTAACGCCAGATTTCCACGGTGCAAGGTTTCACGGACGCTGACGCATACACGGACGAATTTACTATGACAAATGTTTCTGCACGACGAGTCTCTTTCCACGGAGCGTAGTCCGTGAAATCACGGATTGTGGTGAGCGGCCCCATGACGTATGACTGTGTGAAAGATCAGGTAAAGAAGGGAAGGTTGAAATGATTGCAATCAGAGATGAATGGCAATTTGAGTATGCACCATTATATCTGAACAGAACACTGTTTTCTTTCTTGCCCATTCGTGTAAATGTACCAGGTGCCAGGTAACTTATTATAATATTATTATTATAGAGGAATATCCCGCGGTGCAGTCAAGAAGCGGCCGGCCCCGAAGCCTCCGACTCAACCGCCGACGTCAGAGCCGCTGCGCGACCTGCCGTACTATAGCGCGTTACAGCGACAGCAGGAGGAGGAGAGAACGAGACAAGAACAGACTGCATATAATTTATCTGTAGGTCAGTGACACCTTTATTTTTAAATATTGTAAAGATAAATAATAATGATAAATAATTATTTTTCTTAGATCATATACATCCTAGCGTTAATTCCAGTCGCATCTGAAGCTTTCAACTCGGAGTCTGGGAACCACATTTTCTAGTCGTAACTGCGGATTTGGCTAATGTTCGATATTTTACGTGAAGCGACTGTTATCAAACGTCCACAACCCATTTGCAATATCGAAGTGTTGCAGTTAGACCAGTTTTTGGACTTTTAAGGTTTTAACTTTAGATGTTCGTATGGCAAATGGATCCGACGGCTTAACGTATTCTCCCAGGCACGATTAGACCAATGTATATACCCATATTCATGCATAATCGAAAATGCGCGCCCTTGTGCAGTCGCGTTGACTATCGTCACACGACAGACGTGTCTTTCTTTACCACACCATAGAGGCTGCCTATAATCTTGTCTCTGTGCATGTTCCTATAGACTTCAAAAGGGATGGGTCTTTTGTGACGATACTTTAGGATTAGCACAGCGATCGATTTTCGCCGTAGTGTGGTTGACATCGACTTATGAAATAACTGTTCTCTCCATCACAATGACACTGCTATTTTATACTTGTATTTTTTTTTGCAAATATACTAGTAGCCGACACAGTAATGGCCAGGATTCGAACCACTAACCTACCGACTACCGCTAATTCACTTAGCTGCATTGTATAAACTAGTAAGCTATTAAAAAAATACGAAAAATAAATCCAGATACTGACAAAAGCTACGTCACTCCTACAGGTTTACCGCCAGTTTTAAGTCCTGCTGCCAAACTAGAGAAACTTCGGAAGATGGACGCTCTTCAGAACCGTGAATCTAACGAAGACTACTCGAACAAACTCCAAGGTCGGGTGTGGAAAACTCCTGACCACGAGGCTGGCCACTCGGGTTATGTTTTAGGGTCGGATGAGAATGCAAGAAGATTGCAAGAATTCAAGAATTTGAAGCCAATGACTCCTCAGGAGTTCATGGAAAGATTCAATGAGTTGCAAGTAAGGAAAGACGGAGAGGCAGATAGGAAGAAGAGTGCAGATAGATTCAGTGAGATTAAGTCTAGCTTGAGGGAGTTAAGAAGAGGTCTGAATGAGGTGAGATTGTTCAGTTTTAATAATAATCTTTCCGTTAACCCCTGTCGGATAAGTTAAGATTTTATGAACTTCCTTTTATTTAATTAACCATGTTCGTTAAAAAGATTTGATTCTTATGATTGACCATATTGATTGATGCCATAAAAATACAGGAAGATCTTTTGGAATTTTAGTCGGTTCGATAAACGGATGTCGCAGGCGAGTGTAAAAATCCTGAAATGCCTAAGGGAATGTTTACTCTGAGACGAGAATTCGAAACGAGGTGATCCGAAAAAGAAACAAAGTTACCGACGTAAGTCGGAGAATAAGCAAGCTGAAGTGGCTATGGGCTGGCCACGTCTGTCGAAGGACCGATGGCCGTTGGAACAGACGAGTCCTAGAGTGGAGACCGCGAGAAGGCAAACAAAGGGTAGGACGCCCCCTAACCGATGGACTGACGACCTGAAAAAGGTGGCTGGGGTGGACTGAGGAAGGCGGAGGATCGTACGAAATGGCGCACATTGGGAGAGGCCTATGTCTAGCAGTGGACTGCAGTGGGCTAATTGATTGATACTTTGAGCGAAAGTCGAAAGTATTTAGAGTACTTTTCCAGTTGAGGTCAATATCTTCCACCCTGTAGATAGCTTCTATGTATATTAAATCCGTGTGTATATTATATAAGTGTGTACTGGTTGTACTATTAAATCCTATATTAATAAATATTTGCTTTATGTTTTAGGTGACAGCGCCATACAATTCCAATTCTGCAAATAATAATGGGTAAGCCATTCCCTTATTGCGTGTGGAGTATATATTATAGTCTATATATTATATTCATCTTTTAATTATATTATATATTTATTCCTCAGGGATCGTGCGAACAACCCTCCACCGCAAGACGAGGACCGACTCCCGTGCGAATTCTGCGATACACTTATTCCTGCTGGAGACTTGGTGCAACATCAGGTAACTGTCAGATAAATTACCTTTTTATAAACATTATAAATGGGGTATATGAGACCAACATATTCGGTACCCAAGCAAGGTACCAATCACAAGCAAGCCAGTCTCACCATAGAGCAATTATAGAGAGGAGGCGGCCAAGTAACTATACTGTGAAGCTCAATCATGTCAGGGTCTACTGAAGAAATAAGATTGAAGGCATTCTGGTAATATATAACTAATTTATGTTATACCGGGTGTAAGGGTAACGCTCCCGAAGCCGAAGGCCCCTGGTAGGACTGGACCCCTGGTAGTTTTGAGCTTTCCTAATACGATGGAGAATATGTAATGCTAAATAAACGGATTTTTTTAAATGAAAAAGAAAAACCACAATTTCGAAATAATATTATGCGCCAATATGTAGTGTATCCGGAGTACATTCGGGAGTGTTCTCCTTGCACCCAGTATTTACAACATGACAGTACACAAACACAAGAACGAGAGAGCGCCATAGATAAAATATAGTAGACATAAAGTATCATATAGCACCATGGATGTCCTTACTCACAACACATACCCTTTTAGTACGTGCGGGAAATCCCCACGGATACCCCCCTCCGAAGCCGGAGGGGGAGGTTATGTCGGACACAAACCGACTAAACCGCACGCGGTCTGTGGGTCGTAGTGCTAGGCCGAAGGTGAGGTTGTCTTGCGACATATCCCTCGCACCCCGGCTGAACCAGGGCTATTCCTCTTGGTCTGGCCCTTCTCGGTAGGGGGACCACGCGGTCCCCGAAACACCTACCCTATACCCTTATAATTTCTTTATTGACCTGTAAATGGGTAAAATTAAGTAGGCTGGTTCGAAAGTCTTCACCATTTTCATCACACTCTCACCCTTGCAAAGTGTCACGCGTTCTTCTATAGGGAAATTCAATTGCAACATCCTCTCTATATTTGCTCTGCCGGTCACTTTTTACCCCATGTATTTGATTTTTGCGTAGCTCTTTCATACGCATTTAAAGCTTTGATCGTTTTTGGTTACAAAGCATTCTGACAGTCAGAGACTCATGGACCATGAAACATTCATTTTGAGGCGTTCTTTTTTGGGAAATGGTCAGTGTAAGAATAGCCGGTCTGGTATATAGTCATAATGAGATGTGGTCACTTTGATATATGGTCATTATATGCCGGCGGGCCTTGTACACAATCTTGTAGATTTATTTCATTATCATCACAACACTGCACAGAGTTAGTGCTGGTTGCGTCCAAAACTGGTACTTAACTGGTTCTCAATTCTGTCTTCTGAATTGGTTTGTCTTGGCTTACACGAAAGCGACGCTCGTTTAACCCTCTAACCTCGATAGGCTAACCCCATCCGCCGATAGTGTGTCCATAATCCATTTGCTGGTCACGGATGCGTCTAACGCCACGTCCACAGACTATGTAGAAAAAAATCCATCTGAAATTTTAAAATTTATTTTGATATTCTTGCGTAACGTAAATACCGTCGTCCACTGATGACAAGGCAGCGTGGTCATAGCATCTTGCCTGTTCCCAAAGGAACAAAATAACCAAAAAAAAAATGTAAAGACCGTCATTAAAGGTTTGTTTTTTCATTTTTTAGTGTTTACATTTCAGTATGAGAGTAGATAAAATGATTTTTTAGTATTATTTTATTCACAAGTGCGCTGAACTCTACACACTTGTTCCATAATGTATGTCTGATATTTATTCCAGACGGGTTGTCGACCGGACCTCGCCCAGTTCCGGCCCAGGGCCACGTCCCCGGTAGCCCCGGCCAGGGCTTCGCCCCGGGCCTCCGCCTGCGCCCTCCCGAGACAGAACTCCTACGAAGACCCCGTCATACCTTGCGAGTTCTGTTACGAGTCTCTCCCTGTCTACCTCATCAGCGAACACCAGGTAAATGATATTGCTTTTTAAAAAGAATTACTAATATACTTAGGGGTGGCCGGGGTGCGAGAGATATGTCTCAGCTAATCGGTTCAGTGCGACATAATCACCCCGCCGGCCCCTTGGGGTATCCGTAGGGATTTTGCGCGCACTGTTAGGACTATGTAGGCACTAGTGTTACAACCTACTACTACTACTTGTGTGCCTTCCTAGCCCTTACAATGCCGGCATAATACCACAAGGGACAAGTCGCGAAGGAGCGATGCTTATCTTCTAATATTTGATATTTTTGTATGACTACCCACATTTCTACTACTGTAACTGTTGTATACCGTATACAAAACAACGAGTTTTAACACTTGTGGATAAATGGATCGGCACCTTATTTTTCGCTATAGGGCGTAATTTAGGTTACTTTTATTCTATACAATCTAATATGCTTTCGCAAAAAAATAAATAAAACTCAGTTTAATGTGAATTTCCGCAAACGGATTCCCGGGCACAGCTAGTATAATCATATTATATTACTACGATTTTCTGTCATGGGACTAATTGAAATTTTCAGGAGCGATGCGGACGGGAGGCAAACTTGCTCTATCCAGACTGAGCCTGTGTTCCAAATATATATAATAGTTATAACAAATTATATAAGAGAGGCATTTTTGTATAAAACACTACCATATTATCACGTATGTTTATGATGTGACTGACTCAATATATCGTAACCATAGACTATGATAACTCAGTCCTCTTTCGCGTTGTTAGGCTATCCGTTGCTTGTACGCATGCGGCTATCTTTATCTTGCAAATTATACGAAGAATTTTAAGCAAATAATTCATTAAAATGTCGTGAATATGTACAGTGTCAGGTACAGGTGTACAGGCTGCAGAAGTCCGAAGACAATTTGAAACTAAAATTGTATGAAGTGACACCGCACGATACTTCTGTGTGTAATTATAGGTGCTTTTCAGTTTTGTGGACATCTATCTATCAGGCAATAGACGTCCACTGCTGGACATAGTAACGTCAAATACTGTTAAATTAGACTTAGATGCTCAAAGGATTATAGATCTTAAGCTGTATGCGATCTTCTGCAGCCCTCTGTATTCAGATAGATAGATTTGGAAGACATGCAGGTACTCACATACGAGACACGTTGCGGGCAGCCAAATCATAACACTTCCAAATAAGTTAAACTTAATTTGAGAACAGGTGGAGTGCAAGGTCATACATAATAGTTAATAGATATCAACTGGTAAAGCGGACCCCAGACTCCAATTTGAAAGCTTCGGATGCGACTGCGATTAACGCTAGGATGAAGAAGATATCAACACGGTTTTGATGTGCAGTTCGAAGAATCTAGTAGCTTACCTATACTGCATTCGGTTAGGCCCTTCAAACAGTCTTGTACTTTTTGAACTTTTTATAAAAACACATATTAAACAAAAACTAGGCTAATTATTATTAATTGACTATTTGGGTATTTAAAATGAGTTTCTAAAAAGTTGAAGCGTCAGTAGCTTAGTTGGGCTTTACGATCGAGATGACCCGGGTTCGAATCTTGTTAATTACAGTACCGCCGTGGACCCACTTCTAGCATAAGCAATTTAGCTTAGTTGGAGGGGTTAGAGGAAATATTTGTAATTTCAGTTGCTAAAATTATTTTAAAAAATTAAACATAAAATATAAATAAACGAGTTCTTAAACAAAATCTATTTAAATTTTTTTAATTTTTCATACTAAATATTTAGCAGAAGGCTTCTCTTACGTTAAACAAGGGCTACAATAAAATTCGCATGCAAATTTGTATGCATTAAGGAAAGTATAGTTAGATATTAAATTAAAAGAATACGACGAATTTAAGAACGACGGTAGCTGTTCAAAACACTAAACAATTTTAATAAGCATCAGATGCATTTTATAGATCTGTAAAAATAAATTACATATCCAAAAGATAATTATATGTGTGTGTCCAAAACGACTTCATTTTTCGTTTTTTTTTACATGTTCTTAGTAATTGTGCCAAATAAGCAATATTGGTGACGATTCTGTTGTTACAATATTCTCTTTCCATACTTGGTTAAAATTGTATAAAAATTGTTTCGTTCTGCCCTCCTAGACAAGTGGCAATTTGTTGGCATATTCTAGAATTTTGAGGCATTAAGGACTTGTATCCAGTTGCCAATAAAATCTATAAAAAAATCTAGAATTTTGACATTTATGTCATACGTTGACACCTGTCATAAACACCATATATGTGAGGCAGAGCACTAAGTGGCATCCGCAGAAAAAAATACCTTATTGAATAAAATGACTATTGAATTGAAGATATTTTCTATTGGCGAGGTGTGCAACAGAATCCTCACCAATATCGGTCGGTCCATCCGTGATTGCGACCGCTGATATTATTTTATGTTCAGATTTAAATGTAAGATGAGCACAATTGTTTAGGTATAATGAATATAATTTTTTTTTTTTTAAACTGTTACATTATAAAAGATAATCGAACATAATTTGTAGGCAATATATGACTAAATGCTAAGAAATTTATAACTAGTTAGGCGTAAAAATTATTATCCATATATAATGTTACTATTATTTAAGGACTGTTCATATTTTAAGAAAGTATCTTTATTTGTCATTATATGTATATTAAAGTGCAGCAGCATTCTGGTAGTATGTTTTTTTTGTATAAATATGCAGTCACTGACACATACTGTGCTAAGCTAAATCTGAACAGTCCTACGAATTATTTTAGGCATTGTTAATTTTTGTGATAACTATCGATGGATTAAATGTTAGACAACCACAGACGAGTTTCATTTTTTTACACTTCAATAACCAGAATGTCTCATGATTCAGCAACTTTTTCATGTACATTAGAAGAATTAGTAACTGTTTTACGAATATTGGAGGAATTCCTTATCATCTGCTGGGAATTCTAAAAGTAATTAATTTTAACTGAACTGCTTAAGCGTAAGGCCACACGGTGCGGTGCGGCTCTGGCGCGGCGCCTGAGCGGCACCACAACGCAGCATATAAAAATGTAGGGTATACCACACGGCGCGTCCGGCTCCGCTACGGCGCCGTACCGCAGGCGCACCGCACTTGGGAAGGAAGCAGAAGAGGCAGGGAAGGGTGCAAGCAGTGCGGTGGCACCACGTATTTGTTTGTATGACATAGCAATGAGTGCATGATACTGGACTGATCCAGTATATTTGTATTCGTTTGCTTCTATGTCGATTTTGTCGGAGGTGAAGTAATAATTGTAGCACCGCACGTTTTTCCCGATCCATTGTTTATTGTAGACTGTTGTCAACTGGGCAAACCGATTGGAATCTGTTGCGGTGCCGCAGCGGCACCGTAAGAACATTGCGGCTCCACACTGCTCGTGTGTCCGGCAGTGTGCGGCGCGCCACACCGTCTGGTCGTACCCCAAGACTTCTTATGCTCTGATGATTACAAAAATAAAAGACTTCTCGTATAAACAGTTAATTTTTAATAGATCCAATTTACTTGCCTTCTCCTGTACAAAGGATTATATCTCGGGACACATATTTGGACCTAAGTCGCAAGACGAGGCCCTGGCGCGCGCGGATTGTTTTGTAAATATTTATGCTTGGTGAATATGAGCTCGTCCACTACCGTAGCATCCCGTGCTATCCTCCAAAAGACACCTAAGAAACGCGTACTGCGCGTCTAGAGCACTTTTTGTCATCTTGAACACATTTTTAGGTCCAAGATATATGTTCCGAGGTATAATTGACATGATGTCTTCTTAGTTTACTACTTACTAACTTTATTAAACTAAAATAGATATAAGTTACAGTGCCATCTTTGTTCGAGCTAATAAAATTTTATGTTAGCTAGAATTCAGTTATGTACATTTAAAGGAAAACTAAGCTCGGTGGGCCCATAAACTGAAAAGTCTTCCTCGAGTTATTATTAGAGGTATCGGGATGTTTGCCTTGTTGCATTGTTTCGAATTTCCGATATTTCGGTTCTGATGCAAAAACCATGATCACAGAGGAGTGCCTCCGTGATCATGGTGCTTGCGGCAGCGCCGATACCGTTCAATACAACATGGCAAATATCCCGATACCTCTAATAATAATAATGTAAGTAACCATGATAGTTTAAATATCTTCCTCCAGTGTTTAAAACACACACTCTGAGTGTTTATCCACAACATAAGAAGTATTCATCTGGACATCTTGCTACACTTATTTGTAATTTTGCACAATTCCATATTTTCTCGCATCTGCATCGAGACCTGAACCTTCGTTTTCCTGAAACGCTTATCAGATTTTGTGAAAAGGGTTTTTTCGTTTTGCCATAATGGCTCAATTTTGGTAGGAACGTTACAATCGGTACTTTGGTAGTTTCTATGTTTACGTCTGTAGTGGTCACCTCATCAGATTTTTCGGTCACCGATTCGTAGTTTACAGTGACATCAGTTTCGGATTTCTGTGTCGAATTCTCATTGTTCGCGATTGAATCAGTATTCAGAGTTTCCGATGGAAAACTATCTGCGCTGATAACTGGTTCAGTGACTGCCTCGACTGCTGCTGTTGTCTTAGTATCTATGACCTTTTTATTCTTTTTAGTTTTAATGGAATAAATTCTGTCTGAGTAATTATATAATGGTTGATCATTTTTTGGTTCATGTGATTGATCAACTGCTTCTTTTGCTGGATTATTCGTAAGTTGTTTTTTGTTATCGTCACTATAGCTATCAGGTACGGCTATCGGTACGGTTAGTGGTACGATATCGATCTTAGTTTCTCGAGTAGTATATCTGAACTCTGGTTCTTGGCTTAGCTTGATGTATGTGATGTTACTGTCTTGTTGAGGTGCTCCCAGTACTGTGCTTATACACAGCAGCATCGCGAACAGATTTCTGAAAAAGAAAATCCATTGTTAATTTTATAATACTATTAGGCGGCCGTTCTCAACTTCGTACGCGTGGTGAGTTAGACTTTCATGCAAACTACCATTCCCTGTTTGAACCTCAAAACCAACCCCCTTTTCTATTTCAATGGATACAGAGTCAAATTCAAAGTCAAATATTTATAATTTATTCTGTATAGACCATTTGATCGGCACTTACAATACGTAAAATTTAAAAAAATACATTTTATACTAGTTTAGCAAATGGACCACTGCCTCGAAACTCGTCCCCAACCTGAGAAGTCTCCGGCTCCGACATTATTAGTATATCTCCACACTATCTATAGAGCATACATTTTGAATTTCAAGTCTATTTTAATAACATACGACTTTCATATAAACTTCTAAACCCCGTTTTCCTTAGGGGTAAAATCCGTTCTTAGCTGATGTCCACACCCTATACGGGACGTAACTGCCAAATTTCAAGTTTTCGGTATAGCTCCTGAGATTTATTGAATAATCGTGAGTGGTATTTCGCTTTTATATAATAACTAGCTGTCGCCCGCGGCTCCGCCCGCGTGGTTGTCGGTTATCGCGAATCGGGGAATGAAAAATAGATGTTGGCCGATTCTCAGACCTACCCGATATGCCCACAAAATTTCATGAGAATCGGTCGAGCCGTTTCGGAGGAGTTTGGCAACGAAAACTATGACACGAGAATTTTATATTTAGATAATTATACATGGGACACACTAAAAGTTTTGCACTTCTAGCTTATCGGGACTATTTGAATTCCGAATGTTATATAAATGTAATATAACTAAAACCTTCTTAGTTACATAAAAAAAAAACTGCCGGAAATCATTTTTCAATTTATTATTATTTATCACACATCAAAGTTCTACGTAGGAGATTCACCCGCCACCGTACATCGCGGTGGTACACAGATCAACATGGTCTATAGATATTTCAATGAAACCTAAATAACTAAAATTCTATTAACTTTTTGTTGAGACAACTATACATTAAAATAAACCTTGTTTAATCTAATCTGATAATAAACTTTTAGATAAGAAGTTAAATTTAAAAAAAAAACTTAGAAGAAGAAAAAACATTCAAAATTTAAATCTTAACTTTATTTTTGAAACATCAAAACCTAAACAAAACAACTATTTTTTATTATTTATAAAAATTTTTGAAAACTTAAAATTAATAATCCTTGGATCCACCTAAGACTTCCCTGACACATCTGCAGCGGTTCTGCATGCTCAAAACAAGGGTGTCAGTATCCTGTTGTGGAATACTGTCCCAAGTCCTGCCAAGATGCAAGAAAAGCTGGTTTTCATGCACAATATCTAAAGGAAAATTCCTAAAAGCTCTTCTTTGAAGCATATCGCAGGCATGCTCAATAAGATTTAAGTCAGGGGATTGCGCAGGCCAGTCTAAACCTTGGATATCATGCTGTTGTAACCAAGTTGTAACGATACGCGCCGTATGTGGCCGGGCATTGTCGTGCATTAACTGGAAATTTTGTCCCATTTGCTGTCTGTGGGGCAAGATTACAGGCTCTAGCTCCTCATCTCGGTATTTTAGAGCAGTCATATTGCCTTGTATCCAAACGAGATCCGTTTTACCGCCGAAACGAAATCCTGCCCAAACAGTTTAAAATGGATGTAACGATCTTTCTGTAAGGGGCCATCCATAAATTACGTCACATGTTTAGAGGAAGGGAGGGTGTCGATAAAGTGTAACATTGTGTGACAAGTGGGTGGGAGGGGTCCTAAATTTCGTTACGTCACATTTCAAATCCTATTATAACCTAAGTATTAAAACACGAACTTTAAACTATTACTTTACGAAAACCTCAAAACATGAAACATAATACAGTGCAGCATGAACTGATAAAAAGAGAAACAAATTGTACAACAAAAATATGTGACGTCATACTAGGGAAGAGGGTAGTCTCACAAATGTGCCCAGCTGTGACAAGGACGGGGGAAGGGGCCAAAAAAGTCATAATATTCGTGTGACGTAATTTATGGATGACCCCTAATGAATATATTAATTTTTGTAGATTGAAGTTTGATTTGTCCTTAAAGTGTGCGTTATTGGTGCATTTACCTTAGTTAAGTTTGAACTGGGTTACTACGCATTCGACATTGTATAATAAATAATAATATATAATAAAACTAGCTGACCCGGTGAACTTCGTACCGCCAATATTCAGTCAGATCCCGTTCCCGCTGCACCCTCTACTATATAAAACATGTATTATACATATAAACCTTCCTCTTGGATCACTCTATCTATAAAAAAAACCGCATCAAAATCCGTTGCGTAGTTTTAAAGATTTAAGCATACAAAGGGATATAGGGACAGAAAAAGCGACTTTGTTTTATACTATGTAGTGATGGGAGTGCTTATAAACAAAATTTATTGTCAAAATCAAAACTCATGATTCAAAACGACAATGCTTTTTAGGTGTCGAATAATTTTGGCTGGTACGGCTCGGTCGTCAGTATATACTTACGGCTATAAATCCCCAACGGGGTAGAGGCAGACAACCACATTTCGCTTACTATGATTTGCAGTCTCACGTAATAGGGGAGAGCCTATTACCGTCAATTGGGCACTAGGTTATGGGCTGTATGTTTAGTGTCGGAGGGAGAGCAGCCCTATCTTTTAGTCGCCTTACGACACCTGCAGGAAGAGATCGCCCTATTCTACTCATTTGGGAACCAAAACGGCCAAATTAAAAAAAAAAATCAAGTTAAATATGGTTACAAGTAAGAAGTCTTAACCTAGGTATACATCTATACACACATATAAATAAAATTGGAGTGTCTGAATGAATATAATACGGTACATACACCAAAATATTTTTTTTTAAATTTTGTCTGTCTGTTTGTTCCCGTTAATCGCTGAAATGGGTGGACCGATTTTGACGGGACTTTTATTGACAGGTAGCTGATGTAATAAGGAGTAACGTAGGCTACTTTTATTTTAGAAAAAAATAATGCTCAATAGCGTGGACTCAACACTAAGCGATAACCGACGTCCACGCAGGCGGAGCCGCGGGCAACAGCTATCAATGTTAAAATAGGTAGGTAGAGGACAGACAGGCTCATTCAGGGGACTATCTAGGACACTGAGGGTCTCTCTCAGATTGTCTGGGGTATGTTACACGTGTCCCCCTTTGTGTCAAGACGCGATTCACACGGACAAATAAACAATAGGTAGGTAGGTAAGTATATTACTGAAATTTAATTAACTTAATCTGTAAAAATATTGTTATTCAACAATTAACTATAAAGCTGTTTTTATGATAAGTTTTAATTACTTACGAGAACACTGCTATAATAAGCATGATAATTATTTAGTTACATCTACCATTTTCTTGTAGAATTATGAAGAAACGCTATAAGATTATAAAAATTATAACATTGCTGTTGTGTAAGTATTCTTTATTTTATTAATTGATAACTAGTGCCTGCGGTTCCGCCTGCGTGACAGGCGTGAAAAGGAAAAGGGTGAATCCAGGCGTGTAATGTGACTGGACACTTTTCTTGCCACTCCGTTGAAAGAAAAGTAACCCACGCTCCCTCCTCCAAACAGGAGGAATAGGGTAACTGGGTGAAATGGCCCCCACAAAAGGGCAGGTCCGATCGGACTACGGCGTCCTCCGCTAACAGTAAGTAAACTCACGCTTCCACTTCTCTCTACTCCATTCGGCTTGGTGCATAACTAAAGGTAAACAATGTTTTCTTCCAGACATAGCACAGACCACGTGTAATGAAGACAAAAAGAAAGATATTGTTCACGAAATCGAACAGGCCGCGTTGAAAAAATACCCGTGGTTATTGAATGAACCAATGCATGAGACTGTACTTCCGTCGGCGAATTTACGACGACATGGTGCCAAGCCATGGCATCGTACGTATTGATATTACATACATCTCACGCGTGTTGATTTTTAGTCCCACGTAAGGCTTAAGGCGCCCACTCACTAACAGTCCGCCTGCAGTCCGCCTGCAGTTCCTGATCTGTCCGGCGACCTGCAGTCCTAAGCCGATAGCGCCCACACACTAAAGCGATTTTAGCCTGCCGGCAATTCCCTGTTGTCAGTTTTGCGACCACACACTAGCAGTTGTGAGTCGTCAGTTTTAGGTCGTACGATCGCCTGCCGGTAATGGTCTAATATCAGTTACATAGAGAGTACGAAACAGTGCAAGCGATTTTCGACCTTATTGACATTTTCTTATTACATGTTTTTTCGCATAAATAAATGCTGCTGATCACGAATATAAGAAAAAAAACTAGATTTGTTGTAATGTCAATAAGGTTGAAAATGGCTTGCACTACGTTATTCTTATATAAGTATGTGCTAATCATTGTGAGAAATAGGTGTTAGCTATTTTGAACCTTATGGACTATGTGCATAAGAAATATAGACGAGTATGTACAAAAAAGGAATAAAATCTTAGTAAAAACTGACACGAAACGTCGATCGACAGGCCCGTTGTGCTCGTTCGCCCTGACGGCCTAGGACTGTCCGGCTTAGAACTGTCCGGAATCGTTCGGCGGCCACACACTATCGGATCGTAGTAGTCGTCAGTCCAAAATCGTTAAGGAAACTGTTAGTGTGTGGGTTATTGCGATTAACTGACAGATTTATATCGTCCGGTAAACTGTTAGTGAGTGGGCGCCTTTAGGCCGCATTACGGTTTTTTCCCGCAAGCGGTAAAACCGCGAAACCGCAGAACCGCTCGAGACGCAAACACTATATAGGTAGTTAAAAACGCGATATTTTCACAGTTTGAATTGGCGGGTGTACCGAATAATGACACTACTAGAACCGCTCGTGGTTACCGCGTCAAATGTATGCGCGCCAGATTATAAATTTTGGCGCGGTTTTTCCCGCACGCGGTTCTAAAATCAGTCGCGGTAAAAAACCGCCAGTGTGGCCGCTTTCATATGTTTCCTTTAGTCACAAAATCAGGCGGTTCAAAAAACCGCGGCGGTTTTTTTATGCCACTTAGGTGGCAGACAAGCACACGGCCCACCTGATGGAAAGTGGTTACCGTGGCCTATGGACGTTTGCAACACCAGGGGCATCACAATCGTAATACCGACCCTGTAGATACCTACTAATACCCTTATTGAAGTACCCCATATAGTAGTCGCTAGGCCTAATAGAGGGCGAGCTTATTGCCGTCACGCGGGCACTTGGTCATGGCCTGTATGTTTACTTTCGGATGGAGACCAACCCTATCCCTTAGTCGCCTTCTAGGACACCCACAGGAAGAGATGGGGTGGCCCTATACTAGATAACAGATTCGTAACCTATTGGGACCTGATTCTGCTATTATATTTTTCATGGCAAAATCACTGTGCGGTACCACAGACACTGTAACCAATGCCATTTAACTTTAGACTTTACTTTTATTCTGTTAAAATCTTAAATTAAATGACAATCTTGTAGAGTAAATGAAAAATATTATATAAAATCTGCCTTTTCGGTTTTGGACTTTAAAACTCAAACATAAAGTCTAAAATTTAATGACATTTTATGCAATGTCAGCGGCATGACAGTGGTTTTGTTATGTCATAAACTTTGCAGAATCGGGGGCCTGGTATTGTGTCATGGGCATTATGAGTGGTGAACGGATTGCTCGCCCAAAAAGGTAGGGTCGCCAGCAAAGGTGGTCAAGATATGGTGCCAGGGAGTGATGGTTTGCAAGTAAATCAACTATCCCGGCAAATCCTTTGATGTTGAGAACACTGGGTTTTAGACTGGATTGTACCAGGGCAAATCTGTCCTTACGTGCTACTCAATGAAAGCATTGAGAAAAATGGTCCGGTCGTTAATAATTGTTCCTCATTATCTTTTAACCATTGCTCCCATTTATTGAAAGTGACTTCCTCATGACCTTGCAACCCTGAGAGTAAAACCTGCGCTAAAGCCTCGTCCTCGTCGTCCTGGGCAGCCTGATGAGCAGGTGTAGCTTACATGAGGTTGTCTTGGCCTCGAAAGTTTCTGATGTGGCACCACACACCCGCAAATAAATTGTCGTCTCTTTACAGAGGACTTTGAAAATCGTCCACTGTGGCATCGGTATTGGTACAAGAATACGCAGACATTTGGTTACGATCTTCAATATTATGTTAGAACTGGGGGCGATAGGATAAAACTGAGAGGATGCTATATGATTTTAACTACAGCTACGGGCGCGTAAGTTATCAAGATAAGACTATTCTCAGGGCGGTTCTCCACGGTGCGTGTTTCTGTGGAATTTATCATATACAGGATGTATTTTTTAAACGGGGCAGTGAGGGATAGGGAAATTCTTAAATAATCACTGTAGGAGGTAGGACACGACAGTATTTCCTTCCAATTAGCCAGTCCGACTGGGGAAGTACTTCCGCCCTACAGAATACCGCGGTCATAATAACCTCGTATTGTGTTTCCGGCCGTAGGATAGCCAGCGCTGACTGGAGAGGTTTTGTGCTGTCAGTGGGAAGACCTAAGGATTTTCATGCTTTATCTTCTACACTGACGGCACAGAAACTCTGTTCTAACAGAGTCGGCAGCGCGAGTGACGGTCCTGGTGTTGTACACATCCATAGGCCGCGGTAACCACTTTCCATCCAGCCGTGTGCTAGTCTGCCGCCTAAGTAGTTTATAGAAAAAAAACAAAAAAAAACACGAATTTTCTCAGCTCTCACTAAAAATGACAAAGATATTAGCATCAACTTTGTATGTTGTTTACTTTTTAATCCTACCGACTTCCTGCCCGAAATAAAAAGTTTGATCATTGTAGAAATTTAATTTAAAATGTATGGTAAACGTTTTTGGCGATTTGTCCTTCCTAGTACTCAAAGCTAAAATGATCCCTTAGAGTCTTTTGATTCCCACATGAAAGAAGATCGATTGGCACCAAAAAAAAATTTTTTTTTTACTTTTAGCATTTTTCTTGCTGACTGTACGATTTTGCCAAAATCTGTGAATGCAGTTCATAATATCTCAAAATGTTAGCGAAGGTCTTCTAAGAACATTTTGCTGTAGCTACAACGGTTAAGATTACTGCCCCTATCAAAAATACACCTTGTATATACCCGGCAAGCTACGTATTAACAGTCACGCACCGCATGACATACCCATTGTAACTGCCACATTTTTTTAAAGAACCACGCTTCATTCATGTGTTATTTGTGTTCGAGCATAAAAATTGTCGCGTATTTCCAGGGTGTTGATTGCCTAAGGCATATCCCTGGCAGCCCGGATGACCCATGGCCAACTCTTAGGTAATCTGTGCCCAGGGCTATCTCTGGTTTCGCGGTGGTCTCCTCGGGTATGGGAAGCACGACGTCCTTAGCGAATCCTGGAAAGGGGGGGAAGGGGGATGGAAGTATCCCGGCGGCAAGCTGTTGGGATCTATATGGTGAGAACTGGTCGTCCTGTCACCAGTACGTAAGCGTTCGGAGAACCAGCCCGCCACTTACCTGCTCTCCACAGCAGAGGCGGCAGAGACTATGGGCGAACTGAACGACCGCCCACGGCCTCGCGGGGGGCAAAGGGGCCTCGCTGGGCAAAGCAATGAGCGCCAAGAGCGGCCCTAGTAACTTTTGTTTCAACATGAAATAAACCTTAAAATAGATGAATGACAACAGAGAAAACAGATTGCGGCGGTAATTTTAATTTAAATAACTGTACTGACGGACGCAGGTGATCACCAGGCATGGGTGCTTTGGGGATTTCTGCAATCTTTACTTATGGTAAGAGGCAAGCTGCCCCACCGCCGTTAACTCGGTCTCTATTCGAGGTACTCGGAGGAGTTATTGGCTCCCTTTTCCAAAACATGTTCGCCTGTGGCTTCCAGCGTGTCCGAGGTCCGATAAGACAACGTGTCTGAGGATCCTTGGGTGAAACTAGAGCTGGCGGTGCGAAGGCTAAGGCCAAGCGTGGGTGCTACAGGCAGACTGACAGAGCTTCCCAGCGTATGTTTGTAGTGGGGCCAGTTTCCGCAATTGTGTAAGACGGGGAAACTGGTCCTCGTCCGAAAGAAGAGGCGCCCAATGGACTAACCGTCCGCCTACTGACCCTTAGTGTTACTTGATGAGGTGTGTAAACTGTTTGAAAGATATAACGAAGTTATAACGAAGCATCTCATTGAGCACCTCTCCAGTGTGTGGTCGGAGCAGGCCCTCGATTCTGCTAAAGCAAAATCAACTGTCACATCACAGACACAGCGATAAATAGCATTAAATTTTAGACTTTACTGTTATAATCTTAAAGTCCAAAATTAAATGAAGAGTGTCACATTTCACTTTTTCATTCACTCTACAAAAAGCCATTTAATATTAGACTTTATCTAAGTAAATTTAAAGTTTAAAATTAAATGGGTAATTCTTACAGTGTCTGTGGTATGACAATGGTTTTACTTTAGTAGAATCGAGGCCCAGGTGGATTGTCAACATGCCTTCAACCAGATGCGCACCACTGTAGATGCCATCAGGCGCGTGAGGGCTCTGATAAAGGATGCGGTTACCCAGGACTAGATAATGTTAGTGGTGACTTTGGACATCACCAACACGTTCAACACCTTGCCATGGTGCTGCATTATGGAGGCGCTCGTGTATCATCAGGTGCCTTTCTACTTTCATAGCATAGTCAGGGTGTATCTGACGAAGAGAACCATTATCTACCCTGTGACGAGCCTTGGTTGGTGTGAAGCGCCATGCAGTATTCTGCAGGGATCGGTTTTGGGGTCACTTCTGTGGAACATAGGATACAACTGGGTGCTTCGCAATGAGCTCATACGGTGCTGTCATCACTTGTTATGTGGATGAAATGCTCGTGAGGATGCGTGGTACTACCACCACGAAGCTGCCCTGAATAAGTTGACCGCGTTTGCGCGGTTGTAGAGCGGATCTGGCGGCTGGGTCTCGAGGTGGCCATGCATAAAAACGAGAATCTGTTCTTCTATGAGCCTCAGAGCGTGTCTCAAGCCCCAAATGAAATTTAAGCTGATGCAGGTGATCTCTAGGAGAGGGAGTTTCGGGGACCATTTTTTTCGAATCAGGAAGAAGTCTACGTCTCTGTATCGTCACCGCGCGTGATGCGAGTACACACGGGGCGGAGGGCTGCACACGTTGGCGGAGTGCCAGGTGTGGAAGGCGCGAGGCACGGTATCCGAGGGAAACTGCGCACGAAATATAAGTGGGCGACGGTGGCAATTTTCAGATTTTTACCCGCCCAAAAAAAAATTAAGATTCGGGGCTGCCGCCGTTTCCTTATGTGAGCAAGTAATGCTCGAGAAGAAGGTGGCGGGGCGGGACCGGAGGAGAATTTAAACAGTCCGCGACGATCGGAGGTAACTCGGTCGCCAGAGATTACAGAATGACCTCCGACCCCCATGAGAGCGGGTCTGGGGGTGACGTTTGGAGCCGCCTGTCGCACTAGCAGAAGCAGGCCGAGGTAGCAGCGGTGTATTACGCGCCTAGCCATTTTCGAAGCTAGATGGTGACTCCGTGGTGCCCACATCCGATTAGGGAGAACTCGCAAGAGATGGCCTTGGTTGCGAGATATATATATATATATATATATATATCTGCCAATCTATGTGCGTTTAAATCGGTTCGGATCCGACATAAGAAACCTCGCTGAGCGCCCTGGGCGGTAGTATATAGTATTTTGCACACATTCCAAAAAAGGGGCCTCGCAAAATGTACCTTGCCCACATTAAGTCTACGTCTTGCGCCGCCACTCTCCACTGTTCCCTCTGCCAGACAGAGGGACATGTGAAGAGCCTCCGAGCAGAACCCTAAAAGGCCACTCCTGCCTCGATTGGCATTGGTCATAGGCCGCACGTTCTCCCTCTGGTCTAGGAGACGTCCTTGTTGCGCACGCTGTACAACGTGGAGCATCCAGGCGTGCTCCCCGAAGTCTCAGTAAATACTAACTCATTTATTTTTTATTTACTTATCAATTTTTGCATGATGTTATACGCCTCTGCTCTATGTTACAGCTCTGGAGATATGCGCAGATACTATTCACTGAGATACTTGTATCACGATCACGTGGATTTCGAAATAGGATATATGACACATGAAATTATTATGAAGTATCAAAATCTTGTAGAACTATTTCACATAGCCAGAAAGAAGTATTTCTATAATAGACATAAAAATTTAGCACCTACCAAGTACCTCTTTAATAAGTATATGAATATGTTGGAAACCAGCACCGCTATTATTCATTTCTGCAACATGTTCCACGAAATTAGATTCAAGTTCGCCCAACAGGGGCCGAACGATACAGCCAACCAAGTTTTTAACGATGCACCTATAGAGGATAAAATTTCTGCACCAGGTATTGTTCTATTTTTTTAAGTAGTCTACAAAATCGATAGTATCCCACTTTTACATATAAAGTTGTATGTAAAGGTGGGATACTATGAATTTTGTTGAGAGTACATGTCGCTGTAAGCGCGATCGGGCAGCTCACTCACTATTTTTCCGAGTCGAGGTCTATGCGTATGTAAAGTATTTTTGTTATAAATATATTTTAAACGACTTTACGGGCATTATTAGACCAAGGCCTTATTTGTATCAAGTACCTTACAATGAGCGTACAGCGTCCTGGCAATACCTTTGGGGCTAAGCCGCTTGAGGCTTCGGAGGTCAGACTCCTTCGTAACCATATTATTCTCTCGTGTAGATGTTTTCCCAGTATTCTGTTACTCTGTTAATTGCAATTCAAATTCTAAAGCGCACTCCCTAAAAGTAGATAGGTATAACTCAAATCGAAAGGAGAAGGAATAAGCGGGCCCTGGGCTCGAAGGTGACATCCTCGGATGCAACCCGGAATAGCGTTAATATACCGATGATGACCTTTTATCATCACAAAATAAAAGACCCGTTTTGAAATTTACCTTCGTAACGTAACTAGTGATGTTACCATACGACTCGTACTTGATACTCACGATAAATCGATTTAAGTTTGCATAAATATTTGATCGATTTGAATATATATTGTAAAGATTACGGTTCTGATTAGAAAATTTAACTTAAACTTTGATATTTAGATAATATATCTAGGGTTCTACCTTTTTATCAATATGTAACTTCAAAAAGGGTGTCTCTTCTACTTTCAAGTGACGGTAAAGTATGAAGCATTCAACGCACCAGCAGTGGTCAATGTAACGGGAGGAGATACAGTTGAAACCATGGAAGCTAAAATACAACAAGAGAGAGCAAAGCAACGTAAGACTATAAGAATTACAGATCGATGGAGACCAATGATCACACCGTATCCTCCGTATCCGACGCGATATAAAAGGTATTTATTATATAATTATTAGGTGGTTGTGTATGTAGGTACATTGGAGGTATTAAAAAAATAGTTTTCTTATGTTAAATGTAATACTGAACCCAAAAGTATTGTTGTTTGTTTGTTCGCGATGGATGCAAAAGCTACTAAACGGATTTGATGCATTTGACAATCGTTTAGATATAATGGTATATTGGAAATAGGTAGTACCTAATCGACCGGGGAGTTTGAATGGGCTTGGTCAGACTTAAAATCCTACGTTTCTTTTATTACAATTAGTAACATAGAAGCGGATATACGATCTGAAGTCGCGATAACCGACATCCACGCGGGCAGAGGTGTAGAGGACTGCTCGAAGACTCTCCACGTGTCCTCCTGAAGCCTACCATAGGGCACAGTGAGAGCAGGCAAGGGGCGGGTTAGTTCTCCGGGCGCATGCGTGCTGGTAAAAACCCTCAAAGTACAAACAAAAATATACTATTTCTAGTGCCTATATATAATTTAATTTGAATATTTGCATCTGGGTATCATTTTTACATTGTTGAGCTGTTGATAGAGCCCCAAGCTACTACTAAGGAGTAATACATTGATATGGAAGTGCTTTTCATTTTTTACTTATAATTCACACTTTGTTTCAGCTGGCAATGGCCCCTTATTTATGGCTGGTCTATTGAAAACTGGTAATATACAAATTGTGCAGAGAAGCCGTAAACTGCGCTTATAATAATTATTAAGTTATACTACGTGATAATTTAACATCTTGTAATCCGAGAGGCTACCATGAAATGTGGTTGCACGAAACACGATGGGAGGACGTAGCATTTAGCCGCATCTATTGTATGGTTGAACCGGAACCGAAATGTCACATACCGTTTTCGCAACAGACTGGACCCCGAATCTGCCAATTTTTAACCACTGAAACTGCAAAAATTTCATTATAGGTCATTGACAGGCTTTTTGGAGTAATTTCAATTGATTTTCTGGATCAAATTACTTAAAAAAAAAGACGGGTTGCACTCTGGGAGTGCCGGCAGAAGTGAAAACATTTTCTTTCTTCGTTATATACATAGAAAAAGATAAAAAGAACATACCATACCATACCTATAATATAGCGCCAATCGTAGAACCTATCACTAATTTTCTGCTAATTTTCTGTCAGAAGAAATTAATAAATTACAAAAAGAAAAAATACTCAAAAAAAGTAATAAATTACAAAAACAAAAAACAATCACAAAAAGTAATAAATTACAAAACTAAAAAATAATCATAAAAAGCGTCAGAAGGCCAGGTTTGAACCCGGTACTATCTAAAACCATAATGGCTTGCAGTCGAAGCGTTTACCGATAAACTACAACTCTATTTATCGAAACTTGCAAAATAGTCTATAGCTAATATTGTATGACGTCAGTCGTCGGTTACGGTTCAAAGGTCAAGCGATCCTGACGCGCGAGTTTAACAATTTTTACCCATCCAACGCCGCTAAAGAAGTTTTCACTTCAAAAATATTTAAAAAAGTAATCATAGGACTTTTTTGACATGTAAGTTTTGTGATATTTTTCAATTTTTTCTTATATTCGGTCCTCCAAATATGTGCCGAACACCATTCAGGAAACTACCTACTGTTGTTTAAGAACGACGAACGCGTCGCAGTAAAATTTTAGCGTCTGTGTTATAACGGGTTGACAATAGGCAGAATCGGGGTCTTCATTTCGGGATATGTGCCCATGGAACCGACTCGATTGCTCGAATATTCGATCCGCATTTGTGGGTGTTTTATGGTAAAATATAAGTATATTCTCATTTTATCTTATTCCTTGTGTATTTGTTTGGTTTACTTGCCTTCCCAGCATAGGTTCCTTTTATGAGCTTAACATTAATTTCTAGATTGAAATGAAGTTGGATTCTTATTAAGGCTCGGACCTTAGGCGGCCTGAAATTAGGGATAGGTACCGTGAAGGAGGCCATCGAGGTCCTCAAAAGAAAAACTTTGTACCTATAGATAGAGAATCTGAGCCTATGAATGGAAGTCTTCGCTGTAGAAGTGTGAGTGTGATGCTCCTGGTAATGCACAGTCCACGGTAACCACTCCATCAGGTAGGCCGTGTGCTTTTCTGTCATCTACGTAGTATAAAAAAAGAATACCCTCGACCTGGGGGTCGATTCCACTAATGAAATAGTGTTTGAATGGTGTATCGTCGTAATAATTTTGCCCTTTTCGTATTCTGCTAAAATTTAAGAGCGATGGCTTCTCAGTTGCCACCGTGAGCGTTGCGTCCTTGTGGTCTTGTGATACAAATTGGAGTCATGTCTGCTCAATATCTTCGTAATAATTTAAAAAGTGGTATTCTACTAATTATTTGACAGCTGTCAGAATGAATATTTCACCGTTCTGAAGAAATAGAGCGTCCACTATGCAGACGCACTTTTTTCGTGTAATTTGAACTAATTTGCCGTTGTGTTTAGGTCTAGGTAAACGATGTTTCCCCTCAAAACTCCGTACTAGAAGCTGCTCACGACGGAGATCGTCACCACGACGCTCTCAGAAATAGCTGCCAAGCTTCTGAGTTATAGCAGCGCAATTTATTAAGACGTTTAAGCTCACAAAAAGCCTAGTGAGAGAAATTGCACAGGATACCTATCTCTGTGCGGCAAGAAAGGAATGACAAAGTGAGTTGATTATTTACAGACATTCTATATTTGCATTCTATAGAATGCGTCGATAGCTTAGTGGTTAAGGAGCCGGCTTTACGATCGAGAGTTCCCGTGTTCGATTCCTAGCCATTACACTACCGACGTGAACCCACTCCTAGCACTAGCAATTCAGCTTAGTTGGAGGGGTTAGAGGGAATATTAGTAATTTTGGTTGCTAATTCACTATTACATAATATATGATGGTAGTATCTCCATGATGATGACTGATTACCTAAGTAGGTACTGACCCATTATCACTAAGTAGGTTATATAATAAATACACTAACATAATACACACTAATATAATAAATATTTATATACATAGGTATGTCTATTTATTCATCAATCATTAGCTTATCAATTAGGTACCTACATATTTAATTTATAAATAATAACAAATGAATATTCTATGCCATTCTATTCTAGCGCTATCACAGCACAATTCTTTTACTATAGTACTATCTAGACCCATAATAAGCATAGCTTACTAGCTTGTGTTATGGGACCTAGAAGAATGCGGATAAACATACTACATCAGAAATTGTATAATAATTTAATGTTATCTAACCAATTACAGGTACGTGAAACAGTACTGAACATTATGTGTTGATGCCAGTATTCCTGGTACGGCCGATGATCATTATGCCGAGCAGCCCACTCAATCAAAGAATCCAGACAAAGAAGCCAAATGATCATAAAAAACTATGCAAGACAAATTTAAAGCTCAAGTTATGGTACAAATGTATGGTGCAGACACAATGCCTCTTTTGTACAGCTGACCCTACTTATGAGCAGTTAAAGGTATTACATACATACTGGGTACAATATGATGAAAACTATGTTAAGAACATATTAATTTCTGCTGAAGATTTTTGGGAAAATTATATATTTGAAACAAATTTGGAAAGTGCGAAATAAAAATACATGTTTAATTTTATTCAGTTTTTTATTCATTACTTATAATTCAATTTGTATTTGTAAGTACTTCCTTGTTTTGGAGAAAGCGCTTGCGCAGTTATACTTTCTTTTATAAATGCATCTTCCACGTTGAGGCTATTCTTTTCTTAAGAAATAATAGAAAAATATGTAGTTCTCGGTCTGCTATCTTGGGCTTCATTCGCACGGCTTTAGTACCACGGTCTGTCACCTTATCCATTTTCACAGGAAAAGATGAAGGAAATATGTACTAGATTCAGGTTCACATTCACTAGTTTGTTGTACTAAACTTACCAGACACTTAGGTTATATAAACCTTGGTTCAGGCCTAGCTTTCATGGTGGTCCAATAATAGTAACTTTCTTTCTACTGAAACAAATGACACTTTAAATTATTATTATAATCATTAAAAAGGGTTAGGGTAGTCCTGCAATGGATATAATACATCTGAAATACACATAAAAAACAATGTTGTCTATATTTTGTGTGTATTTTAAAACTAAGCTACAAAACATGATTACGTTAATGCTATCAACTTAAAGTAATACAGGTTAGGAATACTCACATTAAGATGTGCTTTACATATAATAGGGCCCATTTCAACTTCGTGTATAAAACGCGTGTTTTTATTTTGTTGTGATTTGACTCCACTGTCCTTTTATAGCAAAATTTCATTCCTACAATGGTACGTACTTTTGCCTGGAATTCATTATATATTGTGAGGACATTCTACTACAAATTATTCAAACTAAATGAAGGGCTATAGCTAAATAAGAGACAGACTTATGGTTTTCGAAAGATGTTTCGAAAAATCAACGAAAACGGAGGTGACAAATTGACAACAATGACAGCTGACAACTTGTCATTTGGAATAGGCTAAGGTAATATGACTATTCTGTCTTGTCATCAGTTTATAAATTAGAACTAAAGTCGGAAAAACCCACATTTGAAGTTGCATCGAAATTCGACAACGTAACCTTGTAACAGGGGATAAAAATATTTCAAAGTTAGAACTGCACCATTCCTTAACTATATTCGTATAAAAACTATCGTGAGACATTTTTCAATTATATTTTATTACGGCTACACTCACGTGAATCGTCTGGATGCGCCCGACTAGTTTCTTTTCATAGTTCAAAATGCATATGATAATTCTTGCTCTAGTAACTGAAGGTCATTACTAGGTTCCGTCAGTGCTTAGAAAAAATACAGTCGTCAGTGCATCTATTTTCTTTATAAAAACTAGGGATGTTACCCAGTACCTTATGTATAAAAACTAAGTACCTATTTGTAAAACTTGCTACTTTTTACTCATATGCCAAGACATTAGAATTTGTATTAAATGCAAAGATACCTACTTGCGAAGGAATGTTAAACCATAAAATTATAACTGCATTTTGTGATTATATTATAACGTCTCGTTACAAGATCACTTTGTTGAATTTTGATGAAACTTCAAAAATGGATTTTAAGAATGATCCGACTATGTGTATTTATTAGAACGGTCTCTAACAGTATAACAAGTGTTAGACTGTGGTTCTATAACGGGTGTTAGGGGAAAGCTCCTGTAGCCAAAAGCCCGTGGTAGTACTCCGGGTATACTACATACCTATTGGCATAATTATATTTTCAATTTGGAGAAAAAAAAACTCAGTTTTTTAGCATCATTTATTCTCCATCGTATTAGGAAAGCTTAATGAAACGACAATTTCATAAAAAAATCATAACTACAGAAAAAAACAAATAGCGCCGAGCGCGTGCTTTTCTGTAGCGATGTTTTCTTATGAAATTGTCCTTTCATTGAGCTTTCCTAATATGATGGAGAATAAATAAAGCTAAAAAAATTAATAAAAATTGTAAAAAAGAATTAATTTTTTTCTCTAAATCGAAAAAAGAAATGCTAATATGTAGTATACCCGGAGTACAACCACTGGCTTCCGGCTTCGGGAGCGTTCCCCTAACACCCGGTATACTGTGTACTTACATATATATATCGACAAAACGGAGTTGATACTATTTTTTTTATTAGATCTGTCTATATATTATGTTAACTTAGTGTATTTTGGTATAAATCCCTTAAAATGAAGAAAAATTCGTGTGCGTTTATGCAGCAAAAACAACCAAAAAGTTTTAAATGTCTGTACTCTACATTACAAAAAAAATAGTAGATTTTACAACAAGTGCACAAAACGAACCATTTTTATCCGAGACTTTTAGCAGCCCGAGCCGGAGGCGAGGGCTGATAGTAATGTCGAGGATAAAAATGGTTTTGTGGACGAGTTATAAACTCTGCTTTTCACTTCGATTGCGAGGAAATAAAACAGTAGTATAACATTTCTTAGCAAATTGAATCAATTAATAAACGCACGAAAAAACAAGAGCTGTTTCCCGCCGCTTTATTTTTTTTTAATCTTACGACATTGAGGCGTGGGCTGCAGACCTATACAGCCTACTATAAAATTAATTTTGTAATAATAATTTTCTTAAATGAATTAAATAACCTACCGTACTTGAATTTAAATTTTAATATCTTTTAAGTCTTAAAAAACACATAAGGCAAAATAAATTAAAGTGAATGTTATAAAATAACAAATTCTATCTATGAACTTCTTATTGTGTTAGGCTGTATGGCTCATTTTCTTTGCCTTAATATAGATACATTTATGAGTAGATACGTTAATGCCCTTGTGCACAAAATTCGATTTTGTGCAGCCTATATCCTGCACAAATAAGCACTTTCAGAGCATGAGAAGTGAAAATATTTTTTAACTATTCTTTTTACATAAATTATACATATAATTGCGTCTTTTTTCACGGAGAGTTAGGTGCATTAATACTCGCATTTCATCAATTTGTATTCGGTTCCACGTAATAAGGGGTTAACCTATTGCCATATTTTGGGGACTATTGTTAAATCGAGCCATGCATCTGAGGCTGAGTCGAGGCTGTGAATAACTGTCTGATGTTAAAGTTAACCAGCCCTATCCCTTAGTCGCCTTGTACGACACTACATGGGAAGAGATCGAGTGGCCTAAATTCTACTCTGCCGGGAACCCCGCGGCGGGGGTGCTCATTATTATCGACATTTAGATTTTATCCTGATTGCATCCGAGGCTGAGATGCCCTCGGAGCTCAGTATTTCTTACCCACGTAGCCTGGTTGTTGCCGCAAGACGTGGCCATACCAGCGAAGGCGACTCTCTTGCATTTTATCTGCGATGTCACGGACATGAAAGCTGCCGCGAATACAAGAGTTCCTCACGCGATTCTTACGCAGCTCCTGCTGGTGTCGCTCTAACAGCGGTCGCACTTCACAGCAGTGTAAAAGGACAGACCTAATGATCTTCTTATAGACCCGCCCTTCAACCTTACTGGCATTTGAGGATAGCATGTGACGCCAGCCTTTTCCCGCCACTTATCCCACGCGACATCAATAAGTGCCTTGATGCAATTATAGTGGATGTCTCCAGTCACGTGAAGTACAGATCCCAGGTACTTAACCTGGTCCGCGCGCTCGACTAAGTCATCGCCTATGCGAGGTACGGTTGTGGGATCTGTTGAGTTTAACGCCAAGAATTCTGTTTTCGGCACATATAGCTATAGACCGCTGTTCTCAAGTGCTTTCTTCCACACTTTCACACGACGCACCAATCGGCTCCTGTGCGCGTCCATCAACGCAATGTCATCAGTATACATGAGCAACCATGGAGGCTGCTCATGTGAGTTTCTGATGCTGTCCGACAAAACCTCCAATTCCAAACGGAACAAGTAAGGACTAAGTATGGATCCTTGGTGTACCCCGACGGTGATGAGGAAGATTTTTATGTCTTCAACAGCGGACCGAACTACGGAACCGAAATCGTGGTACATGGCACGGATGGTGTCAATGTAAGCCTCTAGGATTCCCTAGTTCCACAGTGCCCACCAGATCACCGTACAAGAAACACAGTCGAAAGCCTTCTGCATGTCTAGGAATAGGCAGTGTAGGGGCAGATCCTTCGACCATTTTTCCCCGCGAAAATTTCTTAGGACACACCGAGTGATTATCATTATACCACGGTAACTGCCAAACTACTGCACCAATGCCTTGTTATTGAAGACTGGCGTAATGATTCTCAGTCTCCACTGGTTTGGGATCTTACCGGTGAGAAGTACGCAGTTATAAAGATTTGTCAGGATGCCCACATCACGAGCACCCATTGCCTTCTATCGTCGGATCCGACAGCTCTTTTTTTCATATCGGACACGTCAATTTGACTTCACCTCGCTAGAAGGTAAACTGAAGGTAAAGTCTCAGGAAAAAGGGTCAACATTACAAACGCGTACTATGTTAACAATGGTGGCACTTAGCTTGACGGCCTCATCAAATGTTTGTTCACGCTCCGTTTAAAGGACCCGGGACTATAGGAAGAAGAAAACACGTGAGCTGGTAAGGTTTCAACGATGCGTGGTTATGTCGGACTTGAACCTACTAAAAGCGCACTCCATCTTGGGTCATCAACTCCAGAATGTAAGCTCTGGCACCCTGGTTTACCAGTTTCCCTGTCTTCCACAGCTTAGGAAACTGGCATCACTGAGAAACCCTCTCATTCGAGCTCGAATGCGTATTCCCCTAGAGCTAGAATCCAGCGTCCTTCAGGGGTTCTTGGCCTAGAGCCTTCGCACCGACAGCTGTAATTCTACCGAAGTGACTTAGGGAAGGTCGTCGTCATCACCGCTGTATGCATCCGAGGCTGAGTCATTTGTGGTGCTACATATTCTCCGAGCTGTGCACAACAACAGTGGGTCTCGAGGGCGCAGCTTGCTTCTTACCATAAAGTAAACCCGTCCCCATGGGTTCCGCTCTAGCGTCAGGTTCGTTGCGGGCTTCATCGATCGGTTTCGGTGTGATATTTTAGTTCATTGAACTTATCCTTGGTTTCATTCCAGTTTACACCAAGATCGACGCATCTAGAGGCTCATGCGTTAGGTACCCAAATCAGTATTTAATTTTGGCATGGCATTAATTTAATTTTCCTAAAATTTCTTAACTTCGGGACAAAGAGCAGGTAGGCAGGGCCCCACTTGACCTACCTTTGGTACGCCCATACTCAAAAACCTCTTTTGGGAATTTTTGACATGATTGATTGTATATTTTACAAAACCCTCCAGGCAGAACTTTATATTCTATCTGTGTTTAGATTTTACGGGACAGGCATCTGACAAATTTACTAAACTAAAGCCCTACCAAAAACTCCCTACTAAAATACCGACCCAAAAATTGGCGTCATTTCTTGGACTAACTTATACCTACGAAAGTAATATTAAATACTAGATGTTGCCCGCGGCTCCGCCCGCTTGGATGTCGGCGGACTGTATGGCTTAGTATTAAATTCGACTTCCTAGTCGAGTTTCTACTCGCCACTATACTTGAATCTATGCTCGACTCTTTACTGGCATCTCTAGTCTCCTCTTTGCTCGACTCCGTACTCTTCTCTATAGTCGCCTCTCTATTGGTGTTTCTCTCTCTACTCGCCCATCCTCGATCCTCTTTTCGCTTCTCTACTTGACTCTCCACTCGCTTCTTTACTCGCCTCTCTACACGCCTCTCTACTCGAATCTCTACTCAACTCTCTATTCGATCGCTACTCGTCTATCCACTCGTCTCTCTACTCGATTATCTACTGGACTCTATTTGATTCTATACTCGCCTCTCCACTGGCTTCATAATCTGGCTTTTATCCATCTCTTAAAATTAAAATTAGCATACTTAAATTCCCTAGCTCTCTCTAGCCCTATAAAGCCCCCCCCCCCCCCCCTCTTAAGCCCCTTCTATCTCTTCATCATTAATCTATCTCTGCTACAAATTTGGACACCTTGTCTTTAAAAAGACAAACTTTCATTATACTTTTGTCCCATAGCTTTATTCTCCACCTTCTACCCCCTGTTTAGCAATAAAAGGGAGCCTATGTCCGTTCTCAAGCTCTTATTCACCTCTGTATAAAATTTTATCAAGATCGGTTCAGTGGTTTAGGCGTGAAAGTGTAACATACAGACAAACAGACAGACAGACAGAGTTACTTCCGCATTTATAATATTAGTATGATTGGATATTCAATACGTTAGTGCCAATCACATACAACCAATTAGTTTCAACTTTGCAATGTTAGGTAGGTATAGGTGAATTAAGCAGTTATGGCCACGTTTGTACATTTGTATCAATAAATACGTTTATAATGAGCTACTTTGAGAGAGAAAATGAAAAAACGAGTGCGTTTTGAATTTACCTATTTCAAGTTGGCATCTTTAATTTTATTGATATGGCAATTTTGGCAGTATACTGTACACGGAACACTTCGAAACAGCGGTGAAGTGGCTTTATTAATGTCTACTATAACGTTGCAATAACATTACCCCAGTGATTTTAAGTTAGCAGACTACCGTTTTTTTATCTACGATTCTAGATTATCAATAGAGTCGCTTCGAATGAACGCTAGCTATGCCTCGAGTCACACATCTTGGACCTTATTTGCGAGACAAACGAGGTCAAAAGTTGAGCCTATAGAGTACATTTTAGGTCTGAGATATATGTCCCGGGGTATAGCAGACTGCAGTCTGCCATTGTTACTTTACGACGTACGTTGCAGTTGTACTCGGCCATGTTTGTTTCTGTTTGGTGGAGTTAAGTTTGCGTCGCATAAATAAATTCCGTCTCTTCTCTCAGTCTCAAGCTATATCAGTACTTACAGATTGCAATTCAATTCAAAACATTTAAGCTCCCAAAAAGCCTTGTGTGAAAAATTACAGAGGATACATATCAGTAACATTATTTCATTAGAGCATAAAAGTGAGGGAAATTCTATGATGATGAAGATATGGATATGACTCAACGGCAAAAAAGGAATGCATAAAGACAGTGAGTGGATTATTTACACATTTATTCTATTCTATTCTATAATATATATGTAGACATATATATTTTCATTATCGACTTATTTAGTTACTTAGTTTATTGGAAGAAAACTCAACTTTGAGATAAACTTTCCCTTGGACCTACATTATTATACCACATGATGTTTTTTAATAATGTGATTCACATCACTAATCACTATACTCTATAAATGTCAAAATAATTCTTTAGACCTCGTACTAATATTATAAATGTGGAAGTTTGTAAAATTGTTTGGATGATTGTTATTCAGTTACACCTAAAAAAAACTGTGTGGTTTAACACAAATGCGCTTTTATACTTATACATTGTAAATACTTTGTTTTAGGTGTCAATGGATACCCCTTGCGCAGGTGAATGATGATCACTTTAATCCTAAACATCATAGAGGGACACACATGGCACACCAAATGGATCTAGAAGTAATAGATGAATCTAGTAAAGAATACCACTTACGCACCAGGAAGTCCCTTTTTAGTTCTAGTTCACATTCAGAGGCTTCGGTGACACTTCGTCAAGTATTGAGCAAGAAAATCTTATATGTGATGTGAAAGAAGACAGACAAGTGATATGTATAAAAAATATGAAGAAAATCTTACTTATTTTGCTAGCTATGGAAGAAGAGTAAAAATCATTTCAAGAAAATAGTGCATGGGTCTTAGTGAACAAACCTATATAGTGATGGCTATGTAGTGCAGTGTAAATATATCTATAACAAAAAGTTAAATAGTGATAATTCAGTGTGATATAGAGCAAGACTTGTGGTTATTGGTTTTCCCTTGTTCGGTAGACACTATGTCCTGTTCTAAGTATTCTTCAATTAATTGTTGTTTGCTATTAGCGTTAACTTAGACTTAAATATAACTCACTTGAATGTGACTATTACATTCCTCAACAGCCATCTCGATGAATGTGTTTTGTATGTAAAAATCTCAGCATTTTAAATTTAATGATAAAACTTAAGTTTTGAAGTTAATTAAAGCTATTTATAATTTTAAGCAGTCTGCTAGATCATAGAGGTAGCTGAATCATAAAGGTAGATGATTGTTGGAAAAAGAAAGGTTATATAAAATCTGTTTAGGAACCATTTTTATTGTAAAATCATCTGGCAATTTTGAAACTCAACTGTTATAATGAAGTATATCACCACCAAGAGAAATAGTTACTAAAGTTTCATATGGTGTACTATGTGTATAAAGTTAAATTAATAAATAAATAAAATAAAAATGTTCTAAAGATTTAGCAACTCCTATGGAAGTTAATTTAAAACTTAGTAAAGACAATAATAATTGGTATTGTAAGTTTACACATCAACAATTAATAGACGGCTTAATATATTGCATTTTATAATGATACTCATTGTAATCATGCAAAAAGAGTTTTAAAGCTGTTTAAAATCTTATGGTTTTATGTTTGTTAATAGTTATATATATAATAGCTCTGATATTGTTGGTTTTGTTGATGCTGATTGGACATCTGATGTTGTATTCTGGATGTGTAATATCTCATGAAAGTAAAAAACAGACAGTACAGACGGTAGCCTTGTCAAGCACACGGCCCAATACATGGCTTTGTGTGAAGTGTTTGAAGTTGAAGACAACAAGGTGCCAATTACATTATTTAATGATAACCAAAGTGCACAGAAACCTTCAGAATTTTTTTTTTTAAATTTTATGTGCCACTGTACTGTACCGATGTAAGGCTTCATTTTTTTGAGAAGCAGTTGCTAAGAATTTAATTAAAATTGTTTATTTAAGAATATCTCAAATGCTTGCTGATGTGTTAACTAAAAGTCTTTGTAAAGTACCTAAGGTAAAAGCACCAATGATAGACACTGACCCAATAGTGGACACTTTCGAAAAAATACCTTTATTGTAAAAAAGTAACTATTTTGTTTACATGACTGTTTAACCAAAAGACATCTAATGGCATAAAAAAAATATCCCACAACATTTCACACAACGCTATCTAGACCCATGGTAAGCATAGCTTAACTAGCTTGTGTTCAAGTGAGTTATATCTAGAATGCGGATAAACATACTTAGATACGCATTTTTTTTTTTTTGTAAATACGTACATATTATACATAGAAACACCCAGACCAATGCAAATATACATATTCATGCATACAAATATTTGCACTGAGCGGGGATCGAACTCGCGCCTAAATCGCCAATAATAATCTATAATATAAAAATGAATCGCAAATAGTGCAATTCTTTTCTGATTCTCGTATTAGATTATTTTGCTAAGTGGTGAAGTAGAAATATAAAAAAAAAATACTAATAAGTATATTGAAATAATGTTAACGAATGAACAATTTAAATAAATGGCTGTTTTGTTTAACTCACTTTGTGTTTTAATAGGTCAAATGTAAAGGTTTGTGAGCTAAAGTATAAACTTTGTTACATTTGACGTCTGCATTCCCAACAAAATCAACTTAGCTTGGTTACAGAGAGACCGACGTTTGTTTAATTATTTTTTTAAGAAAAGATGATTCTGCAAGAGTACCCCCAGTATAATGAGAGAACTGTTAGACATTTCTAGGTAAATGTTTGAAGCCTATTCGTCGCCTATCATACATTCCCCGTGCGTAATCTTGAAAAACGCTGAAACATACCTATTCATTTATTTCCAACTAGACGTAAGTAAGTATGCGATACTTTAAATTTTTAAGTTTAGGCATAAAGAAGCACATACGAACGTTAAAATATTACAGTTAAAAAGAAATATTTAAATTAATGTATATAATAAATAGAGTAAATACATATTTTGAAAACGATTCTTTCGCTGGTTCTGTAAGTTGGTTCTACTCAACCAAGTATGATCAAACCAACGTAATACTTTAAGTCTTGAATTTGAATCTGAACCTGAATCTGCATTTGAACATTGATTTTATTGAAAATTTTGATGCTGCCATCTTGCATCGCTAAATCGATGATATATTCGTAATCGACAACCCCAAAAACCCTGTAAACGATACCCATATTGATTTGATTGAAAATTTCAAGACCACCATCTTTTATCGCTAAATGGATCTTATATTCGATATTCGTAATCAGCAATCCCAAAAGCCCTTAAAACGATACCCATATCGATTTTAGTGAAAATTTCATCCATTTAGATATCCAAGACGATGGGATATCTAAATGGATGAAATATTCGTGATAAAGGACCCCAAAAATTCTGAAATCGATATTCATATCGATTTTAGCGAAAATTTGGAGTCCACCATCTTTGATCACCTAATTAAATTATTTTCGTAATCGAAATTACGAAAACTTTTAACTAATAAAACGAATCAATAAAATATATAATAAAATAAAAAACGTGATAACAAATAGGAACAGCCCTGAATCCTTAGTACCAAGTTAAATATATGGCTACTTGGAACAGTACTCCTTCTCCCGCCATTTCGCTCACCTCGCACGATTGCTCTGTCTAGACGGCTTCGTCGACAGGCTGTGCTTTTATCTCCTATTTTAACCCATTAGTAGTGAAATTTTCAAAAATTATTTCTAGGTTTCCAAATAGTAGTATTTATTGTAGTAGTATTTGGGTAACTACATTTTCCTTTGGAACCATCTGCAGAAAGTAGATCTTTGCAACGGAGTAGGAGGATCTAAAGTCGTAATGTATTGATATTTTTATGAGGTAGGTACTTTAAGGAAGAAAATAGAAAGCCAAGCGCATTTTAAATTTATTTCAAATTGTCATGTTTACTTTCGCTGATATGGCAATTTTGGCTGTAAAGTTAACACCACTTTGAATCAATGCAACGATGCGCCCACTGTGCTGCCACTACGACATGTCTCATATAATATTAACCCACTTAACAGATCACCGCGCTTATGTCTATGACAGTGCTATCGCTATGGACTCGTTACCGTCATCGTCTCTAACATAACTTAGCAGAATCGGGGGCCTGACCAATCACACACAGCTGTATGCGAATTACTGATTGCCGGAGGGACAATTTTTAAATATTCATTTTTTTACTTTATGTGTCTTAACTTCAGAAATGATATAAATAAAAGTAAATTTTATATCTATAATATAAAAAGGAATCGCTGAATGTGTTGCTAAGCGCAAATCTCGTGAACAGATGAACCGATTTTAAAATTCAAAATTTTAAAAATTGCCTGTAGCACAGAATAGATAGTCATTTCCAGGCCATTAAATTGTGAATCTACTCCCATTCAAACCATTCGTTCTAATACTCAAGTCAATTTAAACTTCATTACCACATCATAAAGTTCAAGTGTTATGCCTAGGCCGCATATATTACAAATTTACTCTGTTGACCGCACTGCGGCTAAACCGCCTGATTTTGTGACCAAAGGAAACATATATTATGGAAGCGGCCGCACTGACGGTGTTTTACCGGGACTGATTTTAGAACCGCGAGCGGGAAAAAACCACTCCAAAATTTGTAACCTGGCGCGCACACATTTGACGTTTGACGTGGTAACCGCCATACCGCGAGCGGTTCTGTCATTAGTGTCAGTGAATTTGCGGGTGTACCAAAACACCCGCAAATTCAAACTGTGAAAATATCGGTCTTTTACCGCGTAGTGTGTGCGTCTCGAGCGGTTCTACGGCTTCGCGGTTTTACCGCTTGCAGGAAAAACCGTAATGCGGCCTAAGCCTTTGCGGTGAGGTTCCGAGTAGGCAAAACAATTGAGCGACGCATAATAGCTTAGAGGTGCTACGGGGTTGAAGTTTGCCACGGGCGATGCCGGGGCGGGCCAGCTATAGTGATATAATAAAAGTAAGTTTATATAATCTGGGTGTTGATTAACCTATTTCTTACCGAAACCTTTAAAATTTTAGCGGCCATATGGTATTTTGTTTGCATGACTGTCCTTATATTTAGTGTAAGGTTCACAAGGGCGCCGTTCATGGCCCCACACACTAGACCGTTTCTAGAATAGGAAGTCATGATATGTTACTTAGGTTTAATTAGAGGGTAGGCGTCAATATATAAGACCTTTTTAAACCTTCAACAATATTTAGCTTATTATTGAAGTATAAAATATCTCCTTACATACATATATTTGTTGTCTGTCTTGACTAGTAAAGTAGGTACTCAAAATGATCAGAATACTGAGTAATGACTATTATTGACTATCAAGCTGTTTTATTGATTTACGCAGGAGGCGTGGGTTCGATCCCCGCTCAGTGCAAATATTTGTATGCATTAATATGTATATTTGCATTGGTCCGGGTTTTTCCTATGTATAATTGTATTTACGCTTCAGCGTACCACGCTAAAAGTGTGTTGCCACAACGACCTATTGCTGCAACGTCATTCGAAACTACGTACGGGACTCCCTCAAAATGCTACACGCGTTGGACCAATTCTTCAGATATTATTTCTGCTGCAGATTCGTTTTGAATTTACCAACAATTATTTACCTGACCGAGTTTAAAGTTGACACGTTCCTGATTGATGTAGAAACTAAATGGACATTAAGTTTGAGTTAAAATGTAATAATCCTTGCATTGTCCAACACTTTGCAACCATAACTAAGTAGGTACTTATACGTATCGTGACCACAACATTGGGAGAGGCCCACTGACCTCTATAACTAGCTGGACTGGCTATTCCATGGAAAATGACAGCTTGCTTTTTGTGTAGATTTGAAGTGAGTGTACTGAGAACTATGTAAGTAATTAGTTTGCGAATGGACTTTGTTCGTGCGTTCGTTTTTATTTATGCATTACCATAAAAATGTCTAAAATGGCCGTATTGTTAATTTAATACATAACCATCGTGTATATTAAATTATCGATACGACAATTGTAAGTTGTCCATCATTAGTTTAGTTCTAATTACACTTACTACTGCGTGCCGCAACTAACAGTGCCAATATGGCGTTTAACAATTGGGTATATTATTTGGGTACCGATCACCAGTCCAGCGAGTACTATTAAAGGTCAGTGGAGAGGCCTATGTCAAGTAATAGGCTATTTGACTACTGCTGGAAAATAGTTTTAAATTGTTTGTGATTGCATAAAATGCAAACCATTTTAATATTTCCTGGAGATCTGTCGTATCTACGGAGAAAATCAATGTTAAAGTTTGAATTGATAAATTACGCGCCTGAACGCAATTTTTGCTATGGCGCCTGGTTGCTCTGACATATGACGTCACACATAAGTAAACAACAAACTGTTGAAGTAGTTTTGAAATTTAAATAAGTAGAAAATAGGTACTTACGCTGCCGTTTTTTGCATTTTTAATTCCCCGCTGCCTAAAAACCTGGATTATTTCTAAAAATTGTCCAACCATAGTCGCATCCACTTTGGGTAAGTTACTGCTGTCAGCTCGCACAAAATTTATCTCCATTTAATGCACAGAACTTTAAATGAACAAAACTGTAATAGGTAGGACGGCTGGGAAATAACGTAAATAACCCGTAGATCGGACGATCAATATAAATAAAAACAGAAAGCATGCACTGAAACTAATGTTTACTTCTGTGTGACGTCATCAGATTTGCAACGAATCACAGAACGAACCACAAAAAAAAATCATTTATGTTTTTATACAGAAAATGACCTTATTTTTTCAGAACATCAATAAAATATGCTTTTTACATTACATTTTATTAGGATGACAACAAATTGTTCCATATTTTAAACACAGTCAAAATGCCTATTGACTGCGATAGGCTAATGTTATCTGTAATTTATTAATCTGCAGTATCTGTACCGTACTAAATTATAGAAACTGAGAGCAACATTTTGAAATTAGGTGAGGAATTTTCTAAATACTTTTTAGGGTGCTATATGCAAACGGTAAACATAGACTACATTACTGCAAAAACTCGAAATAAAACCCTGTTTCAGGCTAGCGTGGACACCCCCTCGTAGTACTCCAGGTACACTATATATTGGCATATTTTTTTTTTCGAGGAGGCGAAAAAAAATTTTATTAAATTTTTTTTTTGTTAATTTTTTTTTCCGTTTCATTAGCATTATTTATTTATTCTCCTTCGTGTAAGTAAAGCACAATGAAATGGCAATTTCATAAAAAACATCACTCCAAAATCTAAAATTTTCTGTAGTGATGTTTTTTTATGAAATTGTCGTTTCATTGAGTATTTTCATTGAGCATGAATAATGAATAAAAAATATTTTGCTGAACTTATTAAATTAAGAATGGTTAAAGAGTGATAACAGTTGCGTCAGTTCATATTTTATTGTTTTTATTTATTTATAATCATCCACCCAACCTATAATAGTAAATGATTTGACTATTAAATATTATGACGTCATAACTCAATTTTTCATACAATTTTCCTTACTGTTTACCGTTTTGACGTTTATTAAAAAGTAACTAATTTGTAATACTCAGTCAAATGCCCAATTGTACAGGGCCTCGATTCTACTAAAGTAAAACCATTGTCATACCACAGACACTGCAAAAATTACCCATTTAATTTTAAACTTTAAAGTCATGGTTTTAAAGTCTAATATTAAATGGCTTTTTGTAGCGTAAATGGAAAAGTGAAATGTGACACTCTTCATCCAATTTTGGACTTTAAGGTTATGGGATTAAAGTCTAAAATTTAATGATATTTATTGCATTGTCTGTGGTATGACAATTGATTTGGCTTTATAAGAATCGAGGGCCAGGCTGTACCCAAAATATCGTGGCGGGCATGATAAAATTAGGTACAATAAAAACTTAAAAAAAATCAATTTTTGAAGAAATAATACAATTTCAAAAATAGGTACACTTTTTTATATTATTAACATTAGATCGAGGCAAGATTACGTGATGTGATGATGTGAGTATAAATTTTATTACGAGAATTCTCCTTTCATTGAAATCGTTGGCATTAGGGAGATTGGGAATAGATTGGGATTTTGTACATCTATCTTTTCCGGTGGAGTAGAATAGGGCACGCCTTTGGGTGTTGTGGAAGGTGACTTATGCCCGGTTCAGATTATTCCAGTCCAGTTATCCAGCGATTCAATCCCGTGCTGCACTGGATTGTAGTGTTTACATTATTCCAGTGTTTTAAACGCGCTTGAACAATCCACTGGACTGGACTGGAATCACTCACTGGAATTGGCACATTCTAGTAATGCTTCACATTATTAATGCCAGTAGCATTCCAGCACTGGACTAATGTGAACCGAGCATAAGGGACAGGGCTGTTGTCCATCCAATAGTAATCATACAGCCCATAACTAAGTGCCCGCCTGAAAATCATAGTTGGCGCAATGTGGGTGTTAATACACCTAAACCTACTTCAGGGATTCACAGGCGTGGGCATAGACTTTTTTTTAGGTGAAGTCAAATTGACGTGTACTATACACGTCAATTTGACTTCACCTCGCCTGATGGTAAGCTGAAGGAAAAGTCTCAGGAAAGAGTGCCACCATTATATACACGCGCCATGTTAATAATGGTGACACTCAGCTTGACGGCCTCGTCAGATGCTTTTTCACGCCCTCTTACAGGGCCCGGGACTGTAGGAAGAAGGTAACGTTATAATTCTATGGGCGTGGGTATGTATCTTTTCATTAGGTGAATTAGCCTTCAGATGTCGGGCGTCGTCATGATACGGTAGCTACTAAATTAACGACGAAAACTTAATTACTATGAAGTTAACCCGCAGTACCGACCAAATCACTATAAAACAGTAATTCACAGCTTAGTTGAGAGATAACTCGCAACATTATTATGTTAGTTAGAAAAACTATTCATTGTATTGTGTTGAACTGTAGACAATACGCAGGGAATGCCATTATGCTGTGATTAAATTATAGACAAACTGGTCGGTTGTTAACTGATTTAGAGATAAAACTACTGTCGAGTGCGTTGTGGTTTTATACCATGGACGTCTCAATCGAATTGTGTGATACCGCACATTGCAACTCATTAGTTATAATTATAATACAACTAGCTTTTGCCTGCGCCTCCGCCCCACACCGGTGTCGGTTATCGCGACCAAACATAGCCTATGCCCTTTATCAAGGCCTAAACTACCCCTATACCAAATTTCATCAAAATTGGTTGTGTGATTTAGGCGCGAAAGCGTAACATACAAAGAGACAGACAGAGTTAGTTTCGCATTTATAAAATTAAAGCGGCTCCGTTTCTTAAAGTAAGGTTTAATTATGGTTTGGTATATTAAGGTGTAATTTAATTTCTGTGTTCAGATTTAATTTGATAGTTGTGAATAAATATTTTTGTATGCTTGAACATAAATAATGATAAGGTTTGTAAAAATATAGAAATCTGTAGTCTGTATATGAAGATTATTGTCTATTTTAATTCACTTATAAATAACCCTTTTTATTCCTAATACATATAAAATAAATAATAATAAGGCAACACCTATCTCAGTACTTATCTATTATCATCATTTTAATGAAATTTTAAAGCAAATTAGTGTGCCAACTATTCAAAGCGATTTAAATGGTAAAAATAACAACCTGAGCCTCGTTTTGAGCATTCGAAGTTCGAAGTAGTTCAGTGGTCAGATCATTCCCCTGTAAGGGACTGTTCGCTGGTTCAAGTCCCGTTTTGAGCATTTACTTTTATTTGTCTAACTACTTATACCCAAAGTAAGCATAGCTTAATTAGCTTATGGTGTTTTTGGGGCCCACCAAACCAAGGTATTCGCGGTCCAAGCCAACGTCAGCAGCAAGCCGATACACCTGGTTGACGGAGGAGGCTATTGCGCAGGCTCTCCTCTCGTATTTGGGAGGTCACCCGTATAAGGTAAACCAACAGGAGTAAGTAGACCCAGGCTCCGAACTACACCGAGTCTGATGCAAAGGAGAACGAAGCTAAGACGACGATGCTGATGAACACGAACTCGTTTATAACGTGGGGTTTAGAAATTAAAGGTTAATTTCGATGCCAACCTACATAAATTGAAATAATATACGATTTTTTTCGTCTGGAAACACCCACGCGGGGCAACATCGGGTTCATCCTCACCAGGGTTAGCCGTAGAATGGTTACGTCGGAATCGAACCGACTAAAACCAAATCAATACTGGAAAAAACGATAAATTGCTGAAGGAAAATCATTCTTGATAGAGCTTCGACTTTTTTTTATGTTGTATACCTAATAATTTGCCGCTATAAATCTACCTTACTTTTTAATTCACAGGTTCACACACATTAAAAAATTAAACTGTCACAGATTTACAATAAAACAGACCATACAAAACATACTAATTGGAAATGGAAAAAAAGTAAGATTTTAATGAAATAAAAATGTGAACTGACCGGTACATAGCTTCGAGCGGTGTGGTCTCGTGCGATTCTTAGTAAACAACGCGGAGAGATGCGGCATCCACCTTGTAAACAACCTATTTATATGAGAGACACTATAAAATATCCAATGTGTTTCGCGGCGTGCGTATGTTTTTTTCGCGCCAAACGGTAAACGACTGCAGGCAGCCTGCCAGATACAACAGCCTTTCAGATTAAAGTAGTAGGGTGGGTGGGTATCATTGTCTACGATATGTTCATTCATCACTTTAGAGTTCTTGACAAAGAATAATAAACCTTAATAGTAGTAAAAATGTAAAATGCAATGCATAACGTGGCGGTAAAGCGTTCGAGCGCTACGTTGAAGGTCGCGGGATCGATTCCAGTCAATGCAAATATACATTTTTATGTATGAATAATATATCTATTCTCATTGGTGTTGTTTTTATGTATTCAATTATTCTTTCTTTAGGTGAATATAAATAGAACCATTATATCGTAAACCAAACTAAACAATAAACACCAAACTGAACAATAAAACCAAATATAAATAGAATAATTCATCCAAAAATTTGCAGTAAGCATTCAGAAAATCTAATCTGGGACCTAAACTACTTACTGCAACTGCGAATCTGCTATTTTCTCGAGGGTATCACTCAATTACCCTATTGCAGTCCACTGCTGGACATAGGCCTCCTCCAATGTTGCGGGCTTTGGTTTACTGTCTCCACTCTGCCCCTCTAGACAAGTGGCAATTCGCTAACCGGCGTTTGATGGAATAGAATGACGAATGTATGGGATTTGACGTATTTGACATGCGTTAACGACTGTCATATACGTCAAATCCCATATAGTCGTTATTCTATTCCACCAAACGCCAGCTAGCGAATTGCCACTTGTCTAGAGGGGCTGGCCAGACGGGTTGCTGCAGGGTTATATTTCCAGTTTTCCTTCTCTCGCAGAAATATCGTCCACGTATTTTCCCGTTAGTCGCCTCTTTCAACACCTCTCGGATGAGATGGCGTCGCGATACATGTATTCTTTCTCTGTCACCACACGAGGGTAGGTATGCATATGGGGAATAAAAATAGAAATGTATGGGACATGGTGCCCCACCTAGATTTCCATGACCATTAGCTGATTGATGGTGAAGGTTATGACCCATGCTTTCCTCTTGAGGTCAAAGGTGAGAAAGAAGTAGAGGGGGGTAACGACACCGAAAAGTCTTGAATACAACGGGGTATATTGCTAAGATAATTTATGATGATAATATACAAACATTCAAACATTTTACACTTACTTCACTCTGTCTGTTTAATTTACGCACTATTATTCAAAAATATTTATTTAATTATTTACATCTAGCTATTACCCGTGGCTCCGCTCGCGTTGATATCGGTTATCCCGACCAAACATAGCCTATGTACATTCTCAAGGTCTATTCTACCCTAATGCCATACTTCATCAAAATTGGTTCAGTGGCTTAGGCGTGAAAGCGTAACAGACAGACAGACAGAGTTACTTTCGCATTTAGGTATAATATTCGTATCTAAATGAATTCGATTAAACTGAAATTAATTAAATATATAAATAAAATTAGAAACAACATTCAAATGTAGATTTTTTATACGGAACCTAACCGGTTTTGAGTTAAGATTATATTATGAAGTATAATGACATGAACTTGAATTGAATTCCCATCCGTTGGGAATGTTTTGGTGGAAACACGAATGTTTAGATACCGGACGTTCTATTATATAATAGTTATGCCTGTTATAACAGCAAGCAGTTTTGACCCTGATTTATCTACTACTACTACTACCGACATAGCTCGCAGAATAAGCAAGCTGAAGTGGCAATGGGCTGGCCACGTCTGTCGAAGGACCGATGGCCGTTGGAGCAGACGAGTCCTAGAGTGGAGACCGCGAGAAGGCAAACGAAGGGTAGGACGCCCACTGGCCAGATGGACTGACGACCTGAGAAAGGAAGTGGCTGAGGCGGAGGATCGTACGAAATGGCGCACATTGGGAGAGGCCTATGTCCAGCAGTGGACTGCAGTGGGCTAATTGATTGATTGATTATATACTGGACGACTTCGTAATCTTACATGAACAAAACAATTATTTCGACAGTTAACATACAGCCCATGACTTATAAGTGCTCGCTTGACGGCAAAAGGCTCAATCATAGTGACGAAATATGGGGTTTATATTAATACACCTCTGCCTACCCCTTCGGGGATTTACAGGCGTGAGTTAATGTAAGTATGCAATAATTAAGGCATTATTTTGTTCGTAAAATCTATACAATATTCTATTCAACTATGTTATGTCAGGAATTGAGGAATTTAGAGTACAGTGGTGGTTAGCGTAATATTAGTAAATAAATTATAGATTCATTCACGCTCTAGATTATAATATATTAAAGTTACACAGTAGAATATTCTTTACTGTGATAGTTACTTATAATCTAGAGCAAAGGTGAAAATATTATACTTCTGGACCACCAAAATAAAATTATCGCGGGCCAATATACCTACTGTTCGTGTCGATGAACAGGAAAGCTTTCGTGGATCATACCTTTCCCATCACTGATCTAAACCGTGAACCTTCTTTTAAAATAAGATTTGAAATTGATTGAATAAATAAATATTCTAGGACATAATTGCACACTAATACACGAACAAGGTTCCTATGATTCTCTTTTGATTTCTCTGCTAGCTGACCCGGCGAACTTCGTACCGCCAATATTTTTCCGCCCGCATGGCATCAGATCCCGTTCCCGCTGCACCCTCTACTATATTTAACATATATTATACATATAAACCTTCCTCTTGAATCACTCTATCTATTACAAAAAAAGACGGGTTGCACTCTGGGAGTGCCGGCAGAAGTGAAAACATTTTCTTTTTTTCTTTCTTCGTTATATACATAGAAAAAGATAAAAAGAACATACCATACCGTACCTATAATATAGCGTTAATCATAGAACCTATCACTTATTTTCTGCTAAATTTCTGTCAAAAGAAATTAATAAATTATAAAAAGAAAAAATAATCACAAAAAATAATAAATTACAAAAGAAAAAATTATCATAAAAAGTAATAAATTACAAAAAGAAAAAATAATCACCAAAAGTAATAAATTATAATAAGAAAAAACGATCACAAAAAATCCCTGAAGGCCAGGTGATTTGAACCCGATACTATCTGAAACTATAAGGACTTAAACAGTCGAAGTGCTTACCGTTTAAGCTACGACGATACTATTGTAACTTGCAAAATACATAGTCTGTACCTAAACTTGTATGACGTCAGTCGTCGGTTACGGTTCAAAGGTCAACTATTCCTGACGCTTCCTTAACATTTTACACCCATCCAACGCCGCTAAAGAAGTTTTCACTTCAAAAAACCGCATCAAAATCCGTTGCGTAGTTTTAAAGATTTAAGGATACAAAGGGATATAGGGACAGAGAAAGCGACTTTGTTTTATACTATGTAGTGATGTAAAATACCATCTAAACTCAAACGAAACATGGCTTGTAATATGAGTTCTAAAAAATAATTGTATTCATTATTCAAATGTAATTGCATTTATCAATCCCCGTGTTCACGTCCGTTATGTATTGGCCAGGATTCCAACCTGGGACGTCTCGATCGTATGGTTCTAGTCCAAGAAGCTTCCGTCGCACTTTTTAATTTTCAGTGAGTCGAGGACTGTACTCCTAAGCACAGACTACCCAGCAATAATGCCGTAGACTGATTGAGTAGACTAACAATTGATAGGTACTCCCTCGACCTATTTTTATTAAAAACTATTGCGGTGTAGGTAACATGTAAAAAAAACTGCAAATAAAATAAATTACCATCTTATTTCTACAAATTGATAAATCAATCAGATAAAACTTACAACTTTAATCGTATTTTAAAGAACCGTTATACAGATATGAATTAAGTGAACAAACTAATGGAAAAAGGTTAAAGTTCAGGAAAATGCCGCCAAGAGGAAGGCTACAGAAGTTATTTTTTTAAATGTGGCATGGCTCACAGGCGATGTGGAACCTCTCAGCCTCAGAAGGGACTTTGCCTCGCTGTGTGTGTTCTATCGCCTATACAATGGTTTGTGCTCAGATGAATTATTTGACATGATCCCCCACCGCTGCATTCTATCATCGCATCACTCGCCATAGGTAGGGAATTCATCCTCACACACTGCGACCGGAAATGGTGCGCACCGTGCGTTTTGAAAGGAACTACATCCCACGCACGCTCAGGTTGTGGAATAAACTTCCTGCCGTGGTTTTCCCAAGCGACTACAATATGGGGTTCTTCAAGAAGGGTATTAGAAGGTATCTGCAGGGTCGGTAGCACGATTGTGACGCCCCTGGTGTTGCAAACATCCAAAGACCACGGTAACCACTTCCCATCAGGTGGGCCGTGTGCTTGTCTGCCACCTAATGGCATTAAAAAAAATGTAAGGGGCCACATGAACCTACCTAACGTTGTCAGAGGAGGCTCAGGTGCAATTTTTTCTCTCGGTATCGGCAGGTCGAACGGCTGTCACGTCACACCCATAAAAGCTGCATAAGCCGAAATTAAAGCAGGGAAATGAGTCAGTAGACTCCAGGTTCCTATATGGGAGCCTCGGTTGCGGAACCAGGAACCACGCTGCTAAGATGTCAATTTTCTATTAATTTAAATTCAGTCTGTATATCATCCATCATCACGCTCTACATTATAAATGCGTCGTAAGCAAAATGCAAACTGCATAGTGTAAAACTACCTATATACTATCACTAACTCACTTCTAGACGGCCTCTGTGGCGTAGCGGTAGAACGTTCGACTGCTAGGCAGGAGCCGCGAGTTCGATTCCCGCGCAGTGCAAATATTTTTATGCATGAATATATTTGCATTGGTCTAGGTGTTTCTATGTGTAATATGTAGATATATATTTACAAAAAATAAGTATGTTTATACGCATTCTAGATTCCATAACACAAGCTAGTTAAGCTATGCTTACCATGGGTCTAGATTGCGTTGTGTAGAATGTTGTAGAATATTTATTTATTCATTGTTTACTAGCTGTTGCTCGCGGCTACACCCGCGTGGACGTCGGATTTGTTGACATTAATGATCACTGCTCTGCTCCCTTGTGTAGTAGCGTGATGATGTATAGCCTATGTGTTATTCATTAAAATCCATTCAGTAGTTTTTACGTGAAAGAGTAACAAACATCCATACATACATCCATACATACATCCATACATACATACATCCATACTCACAAACTTTCGCATTTATTATATTAGTAGGATATCTGATCAACCATCATTCTCATAGCAATCCCAGTTGCGTTCAAATTCTATAATTCTTATAAGTATGCCCGATATTCTATAATTATTATTTATTGGTAAGTTCGTTTGAACTCCTAAACCTCAGAGGAAAGCCTGCGCGAGACAATGAGCTTCGTTCACCAATCAGCAGCTGTACCGATTTGCAAGTGATTTTGGCTTGTTTCTGAAGATCTTGACAAGGCCCAATACACTGTATAGGTACCTACATAATAACATGCCCATTGACAGAACATAACGACCATGCATTGTTTCAACACCCTTAATTCTCATTATTGTTTAAATTCAGCAATAATATTATTTTTATTAAAGCCCAAGACGCAGCGGAAAGATTTTATGTCATAGGAGTTCATTAGTTAAGGACATTGCCCGCAACGCCCGGGTCATTGCCAAACACTGATCGTATTAGCTATTTAAATAAGGTAGTGTTATTTTACAAGTGTTACATCACACACACGCGGATAGTTCAGCCATGGATATGCTCACAGACGCAAAAGTCTCGATACTCGATATAAATAAACAACAAAACCACAGAATAGATAATAGTACTAGCGTACAGAATGGAAGCTCACCCCCTCCCACCGATTTCATTTCCTCTCCCCGCACGTCAAAATCATGGGCGCTTTCATGGGCGCCTACAGTCCGTCAAATCTAAGAAGTACCGTTTGACAGTTCTGACAATTGAATTATAGGGATGGGATGAAAAAATCGATTACTATAATATCCGAACTTTAAGAGATCGATTACTATAATATCCGAATTTTAAGAAATCAATTGTTATAATTAAATAAAAGAAATGTTTAGGATATTTTTTTATTCACTACTAGTACTAGTATCGTCGTCTTCGTCATCATCGTCATTTAAATTAATGACCAGTTGATTGTCCATTACATTATCAAAGTGTACGTCTCTTTCGAAGTCGTCCATTATTATTTTCTTTGTTTTTTGTACTACTTTACTCCAATCTTCCTGTGTAACTTGGGCACATGCTTCCTTTAATAAACCTTCCATTTTCTTGACACTGAAGGGTGGTTTTGTGTTGTGTCTTGCTGCATAACCTGTAAAACAATAATGTAACTATTTGATAGCAGACGAAAACCATTGTTTAAATTATAAATGTTAGAAGTACTCGTGTTATTATTATAATATTATAAAATATTACCTTTAACTTGGGCCCAAATCAGTTCAATGGCATTATATTGGCAATGGTACGGAGGAAGTCGTATGACTTTGTGCCCGTGCTCTTCGGCCAATTGGTCAATTACATATGTCGGTTTTGGTGGTTTATGCAATTTCACTAACTGTAATAATTCAGCTTTTAATAGTGACATGTCGGCATCCACTCCTTTTCTTTGCAGCCATGCCACCAAATCTGCTTTCTTATTGGCTGACGTAGGTGCTTTATCAATTTGCACAGAGTGGTATGGGGCATTATCCATTATAATTGTGCTGTTAGGAGGGATATTCTGTAATAAATTTAAGAACCACTCTCGGAACCTTACTGCGTCCATTTCTTCATGATACTCTTTAGTGCTTTTGGATTGGAAAGCTAATAAAGAGTTTTCCACGAAGCCTGTAGACGCTGACCCAGCATGGCATATTATGAGGCGTCCACCTTTTCCTATCGGCACCTTCGAGCACGAAGCTTCAGAATCATCAGTCCATGTTTTCGGCACAGAATGGTTGGAATTTAGCCAAGTTTCGTCCAAAAATATTACATTATCCCAGTTTATAATTTGTTTAACTTCGCGCAGGAATGTTAGTCGCTGCATAATAATTATGACATAATTATTATGTCATGTCGCTCCATAACAATTTTTCATTTGTCAACTTTTTTGTATCTGAAGCCAATTCCTGTTATTACCGTTCTCAACGACTCTATGCTTCCCTTATACAGCCCGGCATCTTTTAAAGTTGCACATAACTTTGCCAATGTTGGAAATTCGCCTCTTGTTAAATACCCGTATATATGGTTTCTAATAGCATGACTATCGAATTCATCGATGCCTGTCACAGGTTTATTTCTTTTTCGTTTTTTCGGTGTGTGAAGTACGTTACTGTCACTCCCCGAAGGCCCATATTTTTCACTTAATATTTTGCCAACGGTGCGGCTACCAATACCGAGAGCTTCACCGACGCGATCCCGAACTTGTGTAACTGGCAGTAGATGTCCACCATTTTGAGATTCACGCTCAAAATACTCGTGTAATTTCACCACCAATTCACGAGCCTGGCTGTTCAAAGTACGTCCTCTTTTCGACATTATTAATAAACACTTGCTTAGTTCGGAGTCCAGTATAAATATTGCCAAGGTAAACGGATAAAGAATGATCAGTCCAGAAAAGTAATAGCCAAGTCACAAATTGTAAAACACAAACGAGAAAGCAAGTACGCGCACAGTCAGCTTCCAAGATGGCGAGAGACTGCTGACGCCGAACCGACCGAGCGGACCGCGTGCGCTTGTAGTTGGCAGTGTTGCCAGAAAAAAAAAATTGTAGAGACTTGGACACCTGCGATTTTGCCTATTGACCTAAAAATAATTAAATTAATTTATTTTAGGGTATCTGTGTATTCAGTGCATTATGCGGTCGCGCAGTAACGTCGTTAATTTATAACATCAGGCAACAACATTTTTGTGAATGGGTTCTACATACCTTATTTTTATTAGTTTTAGACGTAGAAATAAGACTTAGAAGAAAAAATTGTAATTGTAAAATCAATGGATGTGCTTGTTAAAAATTTGTTTATTTCTCTGTAATATGCAAACCCATACTATCATACACAAAAATAAATGTAAAAAACACTATCCCTGGCTCCATTTACTATTTCGACAGCGTTAGCGCGAGAAACCCCGACTTATTTGGGCGCGAAAATCAAAAATCGACAAATCGCTTTCGACAACTTTTTAAAGAAGCAAATATATTTGATTTATAAATACGTATTTTTGGTGAATGGGTTTTATCTCATATTTTACGATTACATAACTATTTAGTTATGTAATCGTAATATGTGAGATAAATCCCATTCACATGAAAAAATATTTGTTTGGTTGTCAAGTGTAATTTGTAAATAATACATTCGATTTTTCGTATATGTAAACGATTTTTTTGCATACAAGTGTATCCGAAGAGTCGCAACACTACGTGCAGTGACCTAACTACGTAACTTTGTAATGCGGTCAAGAATATAACTATTAGAAATTATTTACTGTGTAAATATGTGTTATTTTGCTTTGTTTGAAAGTTTTCAATTACATTTAGATATTAAGAATTGTACATTTTTAGATACAATAATGAAATCTTTCTAAATTCATGGTTTTATGAAAAAGGTTATCGAAACTGAATAATGTACGTATGAACAAAGTTGTTTCGGTTTGAAAAATATGAAACGTCAAACGGTACCTCTTAGATTTGATGGACTGTAAAACAAAGGTTGTCACCGGTAAAAGGTGTAAGAACGGCACTTCGGGAAAAAGAGTGAAAAGTTCGGCTAGCTTCGGTTTTTAAGGCGTCCGCTCTTTCACACATGACTATAGTGAAATTTAACCCTCAAATGCATCTTGCCTTTTTGTATAAATAACTAATGAAGTGTTCTCAATATGTGTAACAACAAGTTCCACCAAGGGTCATCAATATAAACATTACAACAGTATAAAAAAAAACTAATGAACTGGATGCCAGGTTCACCCAGGAATAAATAGGTGAAAAATCTTATAAATTATAATAATTTTCATATAGTCCGGGTTCTTTAGAAAATAACTTTAGATCTAGCGTGTTAAGTGACATTATGGTGGACCGATATCGATTATAGGTTAATTATTTAGGAACTGCATTTTAGTGGCATTAAATAAGTAAATATTAAAATATTAACATGATTTTTTCTTATTACTTTATTACTATTCGAAAACTATGATTTTATTTATGTATTTAAGTGAGTATTTACTTACATTGGATAGTTGTAAACCGGAATTAAATTTTACCCAGAAAGTGCGCCAACATTGAAAATTAACACGGCCTATAAAATAAAGGATAGAATACCCAGTTCTTAGTTATTTTTTTTTTTTTAATTATAAAGATTATAACTCAAAAGCATGATTTAGATTAGTATACATTCTAGGGTTAAAAAATGGGCGGTACCTGGCAATGACGGAATCCATGATGGACGACATTAATTGTGATACAATCAAATCGAAAAAAAGCCACACTTCATAGGCGTGAGCTGTCAAAATTATGATTCTTAAATTTTATAAAGTATAGAGCGGTTAAAACCATTTGTTTCTAAAAAATATAAATAGATATCTTTCCGTGAACTTCCGTTTAGTATAAATTATACTTGATACTTAAATTAATTAACACTATTAAATTAAAGTGTGCTCAACTGCCATTTTTCTAATTTCCTACTCGCCATTGACATTGATACAAAAACCGGGCATAAAATCCGTGTCATTCAGTTGAGGTTCAGAAACCTTGGTAAGTAATAAAAACACCATTTATAAAGAAATGTTTTACCTCACCCTTGGCAATGGAGCATTATTTACTAAGGGATAAATACTAGTAGTTCTGTAAAGAGTTCCAGATAATTTTTTGGCATCTGGAGATCAAATCTGGTATCCTCACTTATATTTCTTGTATACGATACGAATCTTTATTTTATAGCTCTCTGGATATTTCACCAATAAATATTGACAACCCGTTCTAAAAAAAGCCACAACAAACGTCTACTCCTTTTCTCATGTTTTTTTTCCACAACTACCTGTAAGGAATCATGTTCGGATATTGCAGCCAAAAATCATAAATAACGCGACAGAAAAGGCACCACTTTTCTCATCCGATTAAAAAAGCTCTAGGAAAAAAATATGTTTTAAATCAAAGAACATGTATGCCAAGTTTGGTGACAATCGGTTAAGAAATGGGCCCTATAGACCGAACGGAACGGAGACTATTTATAATTAATGAAAAATTTCACGCGGGCGAAACCGTAAGCAACAGCTAGTTTTTATAAACACAATCGGTTTTAATTACTCTATAAACATAAATCAAAGTCGTGTTGTAGTATTGTTTTGTTATTTGTGCCAATTCTGTTGTTTGACAGGACCAAAATGTATCGCCATATTCTTTTCTTCCGAAGCGAAGAAAAAGATGGAAATACGTTTTAATGTCAAAATCATTAATATAACTTTTTGTAACAGCAGGATTGTCGCCTCCGTCGGATGTGACGTAAATCATGACACCAACGTATAGAGTGAGAAAAATCACGCTATCTCACTCGAAAATTAGCTTAAATTTCAAATAGTGCCATCCATGACATTTCTAATTTTCTCACACATCAACACCACCGTGCATGTACACGAGCTATGTTTGTAGTAATTACAACGCGATTGTTTCATACATTTTTCCGAAATAACCTTTAGGTACCTATACAAATTATTGGTTTTCTGCAAATAGGTAAGGTAATACTTGGTACTTTACCCTAATGTTTGGGAGAGGTGACAAGATAGTTCCGACGATGTGGGGAATAGTTAGCCAGTTAGGGCAAAAGGCAGAGGCTGGCAGAGGTCAAAGTCAAAGTCAAAAAGCATTTATTCTGTATAGACCATTAAAACGGTACTTACAAAACGTTAAATTTAAAAAATCTAGACTAGTTTAGCAAATGGACCACCGCGGATTCGAAACGCGGCCCTGACCTGAGAAGACTTAGTCAAGAAACTCAGCGAGCATTTTTTTGGTCTATTTAGGAACATTTGCTTAGTCTATTTAGACTAAATACAAAGTTTGCTTGAGTAGCATAGATGAGCGAACAGCTCCAAGCATTTCCAAGCTTGTTCATCATCTAAATATTCTTGGATTTTATAACCGCCTTTTTGGCACAGATTAGTCTTAATTACATTTTTAATTTATTCATAGGTAAATCCCTAATTTAATTAGGGAGCTTGTTTAAAAATGTATACAGTTGCCCCGGAAAGAAAAACTAATTTTATGGAGTCTACTATCACAAGTAACAAGATTGTTTTTGTCTTGTATTTTTTTTTTGCCTGTCACAAACTCTTGAAAATTTTGTGATAGTTTTCCTTACATACATTAGGTTCTCGAAAATGTATTGTGACACCACGGTTAGAATGTCTATTTCTTCAATTTTTTCTCGAAGAAAACTCTTGGGCCCAAATTATAACTGTTAAACAATTACACTGAGCATGAATCAAATGGCCACACTACAGACGCTGTCAAAAACGCACTACAGAAGCTGTTCTTTTTGGCGTCGTCGCTGCATTCAGGTTAAAAGATGAGCACAAAAAGCACATCGAACATAAAATAATCGCAGGCAATTACTTGACATTCAAGGTAAACCAGGAAAATAATAATACAGCCGAGATTCAGGGAGGGACCTATTCCTTACAGACGCGCATTCACTGAGATGCTGCGTGCCCACATAATACGAGAATTATGGTTAACTAATTGAAACCTCTGGCTCTGCCCGCATGGTCATAATATCTCTAATGTACATACAGACAGACAAAACCAACACAAAACAACTGATTTTATAATTTCATGACGGTAACTGACGTCCCCTACACAATACTAGGATATTTTATAAAGAGAATTTGTGACGTTGTAGGCCCTTTTAGGGGTAATCTCTGAATTTACTGAACCAATTTTGCAATAATTGTTTTAAACCAATAGAAAGCCACATCATTTGTGATTGCAAGTGTCATAGGCGTATTATGCTTTCGGGAAGGGTCAGCTGCGGAAACGTGATTAGAAGTCCACGCGGGCAGAGCCGCGGTCAACACGCTTGTAAATTGTAATAATTATACTATGGCGCCATCTGAAAACCAGTGCTTCGTATACTCTGTTGTTGGTGTACGAGGCATTCATGCTGAGATGGTAGCCCATTTAGGTTCGCACGATGTACTTATATATAGTCTCTAATATTACGGTAATAACCTATGTAACTAATATCTGTATGTATCAACAATATTAGGTACCTATAACTCTTTGTGTTTGATACTTTTGTACATTGTGCGTTTCTTAATGCTTTTTCTCTCTTTCTATTTGTAGGATTTTTGTTTACGGATCTGACTCGTGCCTACGTCACGTCTATTATAATAGTACGAATTTAGCTCAAGTAATTAATAAGTGGGTATACGTTACAATGGCAAGGACAAATGTGTGTATTACGCGGCTGCCGTGCGGCGCTAATTGTATGGAATTAATGGAATTTAATTAGGAATTACCCATTTAAAACAATCAATTATCTTGCTTATTCTATTTGCAGATGTTTTTTTCTTAAAATCTGAAACCTACTTTGTAAGATTTGTTGGTAGCAAGACGATTACCCTGACACACGAGCTTCATATTAGTATGCCTGCGGGAAAATTAATGTGAAAATTGACGATCACACCAACTAATGCGTGTGGTACCCAGATGAACATACTTAACAACACGAATTAGATGCAACACCAATAGTGTGATGATGATGAGTGTGATGACTTGCAAACGGTCTAATTCCTAAGGAGATATCATCAAATAGTTGCTCTAAGTGTGGCTATAGCGATACCTATTCCTGGAGTAAGTGATAATTATACCCTATGGGTCTGGATACCGAGGGGCTAGCCCTGTATAAACCACTGAATGCTATAGATTCTCTCACTCATTTAGGCGCAGCACATGCACAAAATCCCTACGAAAGCAAAACCATTCGTATCCGTAGAACCCGGCTTTAGGCGGACCTTGGAATCCGAAGTGAAGTCCTCAGATGCTACCGGGATTAACGCTGATCTTCCCAGGCCTGTAGGAAGCGGGCGGACGTGATACAGTTTCTGTGATATCTTTTCATCTAGGTATTCTTATTCTTGGATTTTCTGCTACCTTGCATCCTCGCATCTTTTTGCATTCGTAATCGCTGACACAAATTCGAGTCAGTCATGTTTGCATATTTACAACACTAGCAAACCCCAGACCAGTGGCGAGTGGTCCCTATAACCCGATTCCTACAGGCTTCCCTTTGTATAGATGGTAGAGAAGTTTAAATTTGATAAACTAGATCGAGGGAAGAATTCTTTTCCACCGGCTTCTATTTTGAAAATTTTCTGCCATCGTCTCTGACTCCAGACTCCAGCAAATTAGTGAGCATACCGGAACTTTTGTGTCCAAACGTTTCCGGCAGTTTAAAAATTGTAACAAATGGCATAAAAAATCCTGCATAATAACATGATAAATAACTGTTGCCAGTTACCAGTTTGGATACGATCCAGTAAACGGAACAAAACTATTGTTGGCACCAAGGAGTAACGGAGGCTTTACATTGTACGTTCAACTGATTCCAACTAGGTCAATGGTGCACATGCGAATATTTACATACGTAGCCATGGTACAGGTTTCACATCGTTAGGAATCAGTAGCATTTTAATAAAAACTAAAATTGAAAAAAAAATACCGACTAAGTAGTCGAGTAAATGCATGGTGTGCATGGTGGATGATCTTTATAGATGGAATGTATTTGACGCATTGACCAAAGAGGCAAGAATCAGTTGAATAGAGCCATCTAAACCTCAACCCCAATCACTATGCTCAATGCAGTGTCATGAGCATTCAAGTCTGGTTGACGAACGAGGCTCTGGAGCATGTTTAAGTTTATCATTATAAAGTTTTGTTTTACCTTTTAAAACATTGCGGTTGGATATGTACTTGGTAGGTGTTTCAGCTTAAATTTTGTTTGTAAGTCCTTTTAGATATTGTATAATGGAATCAATGGTTTATGATCTAGTGTACTTAACTTAAAAAGGTTCAACTTGTAGGTATCTGTCTTTCATTTATCAGTAACCACAGGATGGCAGGTGAGACAGATGTCTTCGGCCAATGAAACATGAAACAGTAGAAAACTTTGCGTGTCCAACATGACCCAGTCTTCAGTGTCGTGATGATGCCGTGCTATGATTGCTTGTGTCTCACTAGGTTTTGAACTAGGAGTTTCTCTTTGGCAGTTTTGCGCATTCGAGATACTCTTTGTCAAATCTTTGGCTTACTGTCATGATAAAGTCACAATCTGTCAATTTTGTCAAAATGTAAAGTGTAATACCCCAGCATCAATATGCAATTTAACATAAAACAACATATATTCAACACAAAGCGTACACGCAGACTGGATTTTATACTGAAGTAAATGTTTCCAGGAGGGTGTGATCTAGGCTGTCACCAAAATATAAGGGTTTGTCCGCAAATAGGTAGTAGATCTGTCGCCAATATGAAGACGACGTCGACGCGGTTCCGCTTTGTGAAGCCCCAATATCCTTGTACATTATCTCAAGTAAGCGGTATCGTGTTCTGCGGATAATAATCAATGTATTTGGCGACAGATTTAACATTTTGAGTACCAACATTTGATACCAGAATATAAACATTGCTGACAAAAAATATATTTCCCTTTCAAGAAAATGTCGCGAAAATGGTTTAGCTTCAAGAGGAAATCAGGCAAATGTACACACTCAAATAATATGCAATGCATGTGCCCTGCAGTGGTGGTGACTACGAAAAAAGCTTCGCATGCGGTAAAATGTCAAAACGCACCTAACAGTAATATTTCTGAATGGTCTAAATATGCTATTGCTGCTTTAGTTTTGTGGCTGATCTTTGCATATACATGCAGGTGTTTCCCATTTAACTTTTGCATACATGTGACCTGTCGCCGAAGGAATCGGAGCAATCCGTGTTAATAGAATTATTTAACAATATGGCTTAGCATTGGTTTTATTGACTTTATCTTTACAAGTAAGTATTAGTTATGAAACTAATAAATGAATTCCTTTCGTTGACATAACAAGTAGGTATAGGTGCACCTACATGCTGTATCATTTTTACAGAAGAAATCTAACTAAAATAAAATAATATTAAGGAAATATACATGAAGATTTATTTCTAAAAATATACCTATTACCCATTCGGTAATCTGCGAAAATCCCCATTGGATATCCCCTACCGCCGCGCCGCCTGGCGGGGGCGAATGATGGACTCGAATCGACTAAGAGTGAGGTCCATTTGTGCGTTTGCGTTGTGACGTCGCAACGGAGCAGGTCATTCTAAGACAGTGTTGAATATTTCTACACCTTTGTTCTGCTCCGGTGCGACGACGCAACACAAACGCACAAATGGAGCCTCAAACTAAAACCGCACGCCACGCGCCGTACGCCGTCATGGGTGTGAGATTGCCTGACATATCCCTCGCTACCCCGGAGCCTAGGGTCAAGTTTTTATACAACTTGCCTATGTTTTATTGCGATTTTTGTGTTTTTTTGGTGACGGCGCGAGGTGCAACAGCCGAGGCGCACCAATTACCAATCATGAATCAATCACGGGCTTAAAGTGCTCACTTAGTTGGTTTTTTAAACAGTGTGGCCTGCTTATTGGTGGGTCGAAATTTTGTATACCTCCCGCCATATATCTTGGAACCAAAATGTGCTCTATAAGTATGCATATATATAACCTTTGCAAGTTGCAACTGAATTTCAGAGAATTGGCTCACCCAATATTTTTGAATTTTTCTATCCACACATATTTTCCGATGCCAAGTAGATAATCACACAAAGTTCCGAGACTTGATTTTGTTACACTTTATATACAGGTACGTTGTACGCGTTTTTCGAGTGTTTTTTTAGAATAGTCTCGAATCTCGTGAGATAGGCTTCGTTTTCCTCGTGACTTGGGTCCGACATTATGGCTGGAGGTACATATTAAGTTTTGTTTTACTCCTTTCTGTTAACTGATTGATCTGGTTACGGATTTTTGTTAGGTACACATCTTTAACTTTGATGACAATACAAATTAAAGGTGTAATAATTTAAAACCGTTTAACTAAAAAAAAAGACGGGTTGCACTCCGGGAGTGCCGGCAGAAGTGAAAACTTTTTCTTTCTTTCTTTCTTCCTTATATACAGAGAAAAAGATAAAAAGAACATACCAATATAGCTCCAATCATAGAACCTATCACTAATTTTCTGTCAGAAGAAATTAATAAATTACAAACAGAAAAATAATCACAAAAAGTAATAAATTACAAAAAGAAAAAATAAACACAAAAAGTGTCAGAAGCCCAGGTTCGAACCCGGTACTATTTGAAACCATAAGGACTTACAGTCGAAGCGCTTACCGCTAAGCTAGCTTAGCTCTAGCGTAGCTCTTAGCGTACCTAGCAAAATAAACACTCAGTAGCTAGGAATGTTGTATGACGTCATGTTTTCCTACAAAGTCGTCGGTTACGGGTAAAGGTCAAGTGATCCTGACGCGCGAGTTTAACAATTTTTACCCATCCAACGCCGCTAAAGAAGTTTTCACTTCAAAATATTTAAATATCTATTGCCTACTATATAAATTATATTATTTTTTCTTTTGCCTTTTTTCACATTTGTTAGCCTTTTGTACCAAGCCTTAGTCTACCTGGTAAGAAGATAATTATCTTATGAACAAAGAAACATTGATAAAAACCAGATTTTCGATTTCCGATTTTACCGCCATGGATTGTTAAATTGATGTACGACCGCGCCTTATACATAGGCGGTCGTCGCCAGCCAATACCCAGGTTCAATGGCTAGTTTCAAGGACAGCATTCCATGTTATTGCTCCTCTCCACACCATCAATAACTATAAAAATTAATGGTCTTTTGACTGGTTTTCACCCGACTGCAGCGAAGCCAATAATACTAGAGTTATGTATAGATATTTATTTATTTATATTGCAAATACAGGTAGAGGGTTGGTACAAAAGTTATTTCTTACAAGTATCACTACATTTGGCCTTCCGTCACTTTATTCCTAGTCCCTTTATTAAGTAGGTATAAAATGAATGATAGTAGTTTTTAACCCAAGGGTGAAAAGTGACTCATTTCACCCGAAATATTGTGACGCTCGAACGAAGTGAGAGTGCCAATAGTTCGAGAGTGAAATGGGCAATTTCACCCGAGTTTGAGAGTGAAATGGGAATATAAGGATAGTATAAATAGAAGAATTTTTATTATTTTGACTGTTCGCCACTTTGTAAAATCATGGTATATTTTTAAGTAGGTGTCTTCCCTTCAAATTTCTGGTAAAAAAAATCAACTACTGTATTTGCCTCGTCTTTTCATAACCGAATCTGAGGTCAAGATTTCAGAACCGCTTGAACTCATTTTTAAACGAATATTATTCTGTATACAAATCCGAGATTTTTAATTTCGGCACAGCCAATTTTTTTGTTACTTTAACAATGGAACATACTCGCTGCGTCACTGCTGCGAGCCACTTCGCCTAAGTAATAGGAGGAGAAATAAATAAAACTGTCTGTTTATAAATGCACAAGGCCGCAGCTGGGTTTTTAAAATTTTATACTACACCAATTCGGAAAGTATATTAGTTATTACTTGAAAAAAGGGAAGAAAGTACGTAAATCCAAGCGATTTACTTTCTCCCCTGCTGGAGACCCACTACACTGCACCCGCGTTGGTAATCGATCACTTTCTTCCCTCGACAATGTAGATACTATTATTATTATTTTTATTATGTAAAATTATTCCCACTAGACGGCGTAACCAAAAGTTTTATTTTTAAAGTTCATTCCCGCCCTAGGGAGGGGATGAAATTACTATGATTCTTTTCTGCCCTAGGCTGGGAAGCAACGTTTTCCACCCGGTACTAGGGTTAGATATACATAACTTTCCAAATATGAGACATGAAAAATGATTTTCTTAACTGATGTATCGTAAGATTTATTATATGGAAGTTAAAAATATTAAATTTATAAAGTACCGTCTGCAGCTTAGTGGTTAAACAGTCGGCCTTACTATCAAGAGATATCACAGGTTCGAATCCCAGCTATTACACTACCTGCGTAACTTCTAAGCTAGGAGCCACGTCGGTAAATTGATTGAGTTGGGAGTTCTAACACAAGCAATCTAGCTTAGCTACCTGCGCTAGCGGGAACTGTAGACAAAGCATTTTTGTTAATTACAAAATTAAGTTTTTTAATGCAATAATAGATTTCATATTTGAGAGACTTAACTATTCTCTCTTGAAAATGTACGGATATAACAACCTAAGATTTAGACTTACATAGTGCAATCATAGCAAAAACAACAACAAATTTGACTATCAAGGTATGTTCACCTCAGACATTAACTAGTTTGAAACCTGTTGTTATCTATAAAACATTTTTCTCTTTAATGTAGCATTAATGTACCAATATACCTTTAGAAAATTGTAAGTGATTCGTGTCTGTACATTGGAGAATGAAGATATTCAAAGACACTTGGGTTATGTTGGATTAACAATTCTGAACTTATGACTCCTTCGTTATGGACGCAAAATACTACTGAACCGATTTTGATGCGGTTTATACAAGGATATCTGTGGGGTTATATTGTATTAGTGAGGTCTTGGTGCGTCTACCGTAGGTATGTTTGATTGCAATTTGTTGAGTAGAACAGAGAGATATGGGACATCCACTAGTATTTATCTTCTAAATATAAAAATTTCGTGTTACGATGTAAGTTCGCGATAAACTCCGAAACTACTTAACGGACTTTTAATACAATTTTGTAACCATTTATAATATCGTCCAACTTAAAAAATAGGATAGCTATTATAACATCTCAATTTATAGCCACAATCCGAAATCCACGCGGACGGAGCCGCGGGCAACAGCTATTAACTATAATTTACTATGTCTGATATTTATTTATAGGCGATTCTATATGTACCTACATATAAACCGTTATTATGTAATATCATTAAATATTTTGAGACGAACTGTAGTGTGATTGACCTTTTTATGAGTTCTTATAAAATGTGACATCATCTTAATATATATAAATCTCGTGTCACAATGTTTGTCCTCAATGGACTCCTAAACCACTTAACCGATTATAATAAAATTCGCACACCATGTGCAGTTCGATCCAACTTGAGAGATAGGATAGTTTAAATCTCAAATTATAGTCCGATTCGCGATAACCGACATCCACGCGGGCGGAGCCGCGGGCGACAGCTAGTAGTTTTATAACTTTAATAATAAAATTTATCAATGGTTTCATATGATATGTATTTAATATTCGATATCCCGAAGAGATAAATTATCTAGGTGGGCAGAGACAAGATTTTGCCAGTTGCTTAGGCGATTGGCCTGATGGAGATTTGATACTGAGCTTTGTGACTGAGGTGAGAAACCATCTAAATACAAAAAGCAGGATAAGTATCTGACGATAAGTAGCTTATGTGCTACCAGTGCTATTCCAATAGCAAATCGTCCCTCTTAGTCAACAATACCGCACAAGTCCTTACCAACTTCAACTTACGTATCTCACTATTTTGTCTACCCGCACAGTCAATATATTACGGCATTATCAACCTTTGATAATGCCGTAAGGCGAAACCGGTCAGGATTTTTATAAATAATGTGGAATAGTACAAGTGTTTTCATTGAAGATGTGTAGCAAGTTCCACCAAGTGCCATTAATCAACAGTATAAGCAGTTCTTCAAATGGCCTTTGCATGCAAATCGCCACAATTTGCCAATGTCAAGTAAAATGTATTACAAAATTATTAATGGTGAAATGCCAATGTCTAGTTGTACACCAGAGCCACGTTAGCCACGCCAGAAAAAATGTTTCCTTTTGTCCGCCCGCAACGAGATTCAGGTGGATGATCAGGACGTGTGGTTGGATTTTAGAAGGCGAAGATACTTGCCCTACCAACAGTACAGGAAAGGGAAAAATTGTCGTATGTTGACACGCCAATTGATTTACGCGTTGTCATTACTTTGCGAACTACGGCTTCTAATTGGCTGAAATGTATATCATGTGACCAATGCTAAGACGCGGAACGAGCAGCTCTATCCAATGGCATTAAAATGTGAAAACCCCCAATTTTCAAATTGACCGCTATTCTTAACTAAGAGACGAAATAGGCTTTCCATCCTGGATGTTATAGAAGAACAGCTTGAAATTAATACTTAGTGTTGTATTTACTGTAGTGGATCAAGGTGACTAAAGTAACATAGACCGATATCAGTCAGAGACCTAGAAGTGTTCTACAAAGTCTCCTCCTGTGCCTGGTAAGTATATTGTGAGGATACACTGAAGGTATTCCCTTTCAGCACTGCCCGTAAGTGTTCAAAGACAGCAACACTCTAATGACTTGTTAACATAAGAGAATACTGTCTTTGTATGTCGATTTCAATGGAAATCGGGTAAGTGTAATTGTTTGTAAGAATGTGTTTGTAATGTTTTGCTGGTGTGTACTGTAAATAGTAGTGGAAAGTAGTGAATGTAGTGGAGGTAGACGGTTGGATATGAAAGTAAAGAGGTCAGTTCAGGTGGTTAAGGTCTTGGTTGCGACACCTGCGATCTCGTACGAGGACCTGTCGGGGTCTTTTTATTTATTCGGATTTACGCGATCAATATGAACTCATCAGGCCGGTTTTAAATCTAGCAAAGTTAGTTTCCTTTTTTTATCTCTTTTTTTATACTACTTAGGTGGAGCACACGGTCCACCTGATGGAAAGTGTTTACCGTGGTCTATATATGGACAATGCAACACCAGGGGCGTACCGTGCTGCTGACCCTGAATAAAGTTTATAATTCTTGAAGAAACCCATATTGTAATCGCTTGGGAAAGCCGCAGCAGGTTTTGTAGAGCCTTTTTTGAGAAGTGAAATCGTAGGTATGTAGTTATACATTATGCACAATGTATGCAATATTTAATTTAATTACATATCCTACTCATGCAATGTTATCGTGCCTTCGGTAAATACAAGTAGTAGCACATAGTATCACGTAGGCTACCCATTGTTATCGGGGCGGATGTATTTTTTATAATCAGCTTTTGGTAAAGTCTCATAGTTATGTTTCGTTAAATTAGTTAAAAGAACAATATTTATGAGATAAAAACCAAACATTAGTACAGAAGTAATTGGTAAGTGGAAAGGGTGGGGAGAAATGGGGTTCCACCATTACAAGAGAAGATAAGAAGAATGAACTTTAGGCTCCAAAGTGTAGGCTTTGAATGCAACCGAGACTGACGCTGAACTTTCTGATGATCATGATGACGAAAGCGGCAAGGGCCAGATTGTATACAGATTGATAAGTGAGAGATAAACCAAGAAAATAACAGTATAGTAATCTAACAAAAGAAACAAGTACATACAGCAAGCGATTGGCAATCAAAGAAAGATGGATCCAGCCTGGAAAAAACTAAGTAGGTAATCAGACAGAGAGGACGAAGGGACTTCTACAAAACAAAGCATGAAAAATAAACTAATTAAATAATTAATTCATACAAATCTCATAAAATATTAACTAAAGTAAAATAACAAAATAATTAGTTACATTGTACAATGTTAGGTACAAAAATCTCACAGTAAAATAATTTTCAAAAGTAAAACAGGATTTTGATAGAATACGTTTCAAAGTTCAGTTTTTACAAGGTTACAATAAATTATACTAAGTATAGGTTACAATTGAATTAAATTTTAAAGTAATTAGTATGTAAAAAATAGTATGTTTAATTTTCCTATAGAATTAAATCGGCAAAAGTCAGCATCCAAGACTTAAACCCGTGAGCTGTCGCCTACAGGAAGAATGTTCTGACTAACTGGCCAGGGTCAACCCCAAGACGCATAATGCCTACAGAAGAATTTCGATTACCTATCCAAGTGTTCAGTTGGTCAGAGCAGTCCTCCGCATCCGCATCAACCGATATGTTGATACTTAAGCAATGATATAATTTCAAATATGTCCAGATTAAAGTACTGTCTTGGATGTGTACTTTTCCCGATAGAAATCAGGCCCTCGATTCTCCACAGACAATGCAAAAATGACATAAAACTTTACACTTTATTGCTATGGGCTTAGAGCCCAAAAGTCTAAAATCAAATAAATTTGTTTGCAGCGTCCGTGGTATGACAGGGTTTTAGCAGAATCGAGGCTACTGTTACAAATCTTCAATTATTGCTTGACAGTCGGCATATCTTAAAAATCTTGATATTTGTATGTTCGTATTCACAGCCTGTAGAACAACTCAGTCATTTGTTGCCCTTCGCTAGGCAGCTGGCAATACTACACAGCAAACTGCCATACGATGAGCCGCAACCGACAAGAGTTAGAATCTTCAAATCTTTTTCCAATATCTTCAATTCTTGGATCTGCTCGATCTTCGTAGGTACTTGATTCATGGCTGGTTCTGACTGATATACAATACCGATATTATGTACCTACTATACATACGGGCATGGGGTGACAGACAGCAGGCGCTCCGAGCGGAGGTTCCAAATCAAGCACGCCAACAACGTTAATCAGTGGAATAAAACATTCCCAGTTGTTATTAGTTTTGACTAGCGGGAATAAGCCCACAGCAAGTGTGAACAAGTGGAAACAAAATGTCGCTTTCATCGCCACTGTTAACCTAGTAGCATAAAAAATTCCCAGTAGTTAACAGTAACAACGGGGTTTTGACCAACGGGAATGACCTCCCAAATCCCACCCACTGTATTAGGTACTAGTTGTGACATTAACAGATTTCTGCTAACACACGTTATCTTAATATTTTTTTGGAATGCAATAGGAAACGAGTTTGTAGTTACTTAATTAAAATGATTAAATACAGAAAATGCACTTAGAGGTATAGATATACAAATTACCTCGGTACTTAGGAGAAGTTAGCACACTGACTACTTCGAATTTTCATTCATATATATCTACTAAAAATTTACATAATTATCTCTAGCACTTAAATAAGTAAATATAATTATATTTATTATTTAATATGCAAACAGAAGATGCATTTCAAATAATAATTTAAGTGTCAAATTAGACACTTAAAAATTATTAAGTATTTGAAATGCATTTTTTGGTTTTCATATTTTTTAATAATATCAACAATTTTACTATACCATCAAGCTTTACAGTAAAAACGACTGGTGCTACCGTACCAGGACTAAAAAAGCAAATATCTTGATGGTTATAATCATTAAGCTTTTCGGATTTAGATGTACAGTCAACGTCAGAATGATCTTGTCTACAAAGTCACAAAATACTCTTAAAACCAAGGGTATCAAGAGCAAATGAAACTAAGTATTTTATTGATTTAAATTATATTAAAGGCATAGGTAGTTTTTATTATGTGTTAATTCCCTTAGACATAAATTGTTATTATTAAAGGTGTGTACCAAATATCACAACAATCTGTCAACAGGACGGACGGGAAACCAAGGCGTTAAGATCATTTTGAGTATGCACTTGGTTCTTACTGTACAAACATACAAATACCCTTCCCAGAGGTGTCCTTAATGTTTTCTGCTTCGATCCCGCCGTACATCTTTCGCTTCTTTTACTCTATAGTTATAAGTTAATGCCGAATTATATAAATACTAATATAACTGTAGGTACGTACCTCTGCCAGCTGTAGTCAGTTGTAATGCGGTGGCTTACACCAAAAGCACAAATAACTAAATTCCCGAACGGCCGCTGTTAATAAATACAGTTTATCTACAAGGAAAGCCACGTATTTATTATATACTACTAATTAATGTATTTCACAATTACCGCAGTTCGACGCACCACAGTGTGCGGTTTAACATAAATGGCAGGTTGACGGGTTGGGCTTCGAATCCCGGGCTAATCCCGGGATGGGACGTTTGGGTAGTTATTCAAAATAATAATAGCGACTCTTTTTTCTGAATTTATAGCGAGTTATAGAGGGTATTTTTTCTCGTGTCTTGTCTCGTGTCCCGGTGTATTTTTGCTTGTTATTATGAGGCTTAGTATTTAATTAGGTATTTACGTGGGTACGTAATACGTTTATGCCGCTAATTAAAAATTATGCCGCTAAACATAAAAGCATAACATATCTGACAAGTAGTTACGGCTTACCGCTTGAGTTTGAGAGGTCAGATGTCATTCACGCCCCGTCACTCCTGTAATAGTTAAAGTAAGCCAAAAAGGAATGACTACTCGTAAAACAGGAAAATGAACCCTCAGATGCAACCGAAATCACAGTTAAAATGATATGTCTGTATCTTTTTGATTGCGTTTGTTATTTAATTAATTAATAATTGAACTTAAATCCCCGTTGTTTCTCATCACTATTGTTCAAACGGACTCACGTTGTTATCGGCAACACAGGAAATGTGACAGGAAGACCGGACCGGCCACCGATATGTTTTAACGTTTCCCTGTAATACTCTGTATAATAACATTGTTTCAGTATATCAAAACCACAAAATGTAATAGGTACTTAGTTTACTATACATGATAACTATACTTTAATTAGTTTATTATTCCTCATCAGTGCTTACCATCTTTATCCGTGAGGTCGATATTCAACATTAAATCTTCTGCGGGCCCAAGTTGGCCTCTGCAAAGATGGTATGGTAAAATAGGGTTTCTTAAACCAACGGGTCGCCAGTTCCATGCAATTGCGGGGTTCAATCCTAGTCAATGTCCACTCTTGCCTGCTGTGCTTAATGTGGAGGGTAGTGGAAAACGCAGTGTCTGTGGTCAAATTTGGAACCGATAAAAATAGCAAAATGGCGCTATAAAAGTATCGAGTCGACCAGTTGCAAGTTCACTGCGATTACAGGGTCCAATTCTAATCATCGCGCATTTGTTTTCTTTTCTGCTGTGTCTCTCCACCTTAAGGTACTTCCGAAGACTTATGTGAAGCAACGGAAAACACTGTGACTATGGTCAAGTTTGGGCCTAGGTAGGTATAGTTACAATCTAGAAAATACCTACGTAGTTATTGACTCAAAGAAGAAGAACGTTTTTGCGAACCCATGCTCTTTTTTTTAATGCCAGTCCTGTCTCCATAGCAGGAGCCAAAGGATCAGACGACAGTTGTCCTTAAATTTAAAAACAAACCAAATTCTAGTACCCTGCACTATTAAAAGTTTGCCAGTTTCACTTTATTTACTTTGGATATTTTTTTATATAAATAACTACCTAAAGTTTCCAGTAGTTTTAAAAGATTGAACAGAATAATGTACACGAGATGATACAGTCCAGTGCTATACTGAAGTGATCCACTGGATTTAGTCTGAAATAATCTGCATTGGGCACATACATCCAGCAATTCGTCTCAAACGTCCAGTGGGCCTATATATCGTGCTGTTCGTTCCGGACGCGAAAGAAGGATAGGTAGAGCTATGCACCCGTCGTCTGATGATGTTGTCTCAACTACCCTATTGGGTTTAAGAGTTTTCCAGTGAGAGGAATGGGTGGTACAGAGCATCGTCTTACCTACTGTTATTATAATGTTAGCAGTCCTAATATTATTCATTTATCCATAACATAGTGCACAAGCAATTACAAAACAAGGATGCAGTGGCTGTAAAATTTTGCTAGGTAGGTATTTCTATTTATAATGTCATAATATGTACGAGGACTTATTAGAGACGTTATTGATATAACTGTTATAGCGTTGGGAGGAAAACCGCCGAAGAGTGACCATGGCTTGTTTTAAACATGACACATCAAATATGTTCGATTTAATTAAATACTAACCTATGCCTGAGGCTACGCCCGCGTGGATGACGGTTTTCATAACTTTTGGACATAGCTCCAGTTCTTCTCAAACAATTGCGATCAAACTTAATTACCTACCTATATAAGATTTTAATTCCAACCAAGACCTACCTACCTGACAAAAAAACTTCGCACAGCAGTTTTTTCGTTCACATAACTCAAGTTCCCCAAGCCTTTTTTCGTTTCTTTTTATTTGTGTTGTGCAGCATCAAAATATTTAGATTCCATTGTTCTACTTACCTACTAAACATATGGATCAAGGTCACAAAACGGCGCACTTTGTCATCTCAACATCACTAAACTCAATACCTATCAAGAAACAGAGATTGTGCAATGCAACTTATCGTAAATTCAACGTAATCCTTATTATTTTGATGTAATATTGCCTTTGAAGCGACAAGGGTAGGCAGTGGGATATAATCTCATGGAGGTCACTCAGTATCCTACGTGATGTCAAGTTCTAGGTGAAGGCCACTGTCTCGACCTGCGCAAAGCGATGCTCCCAGGAATGTTGCCAATTCTCAATGCCAGCGAGTCGCGTGCAGGTTCAATTATGATGTCTGATGTCTACAACCATTGTTTTTTAAAGTTAAACGAGAGTGCTTCGGTTTCATTAATGAAAAAAATATTTTTTTAAACTAACTTTTAACTGAGTGGTAATCAAACGGTTCTTTATGAAAAATAATACAGTCTTTTGGAACGTTATACCTACTCACTTATTCAGGTCTTACGGTTTTTTAGTAATGTTTTGAGGAGTGATCTTGAAAGAAATACTGTGCTAACTTATTATCATTATTATGTATAGTAAAACCAACATTCCCGTGAAATGAAGGAGGCCGCCACTTTCCTTTCAAGAACGCCAAATCGTGCTGAATCGTCTTTGATTTGGAATAAAATAGTATGCATTTGACAGTGACAACCGTAGTTCCTATTTTGACCATTTCACAGAATCGTTGGTTGAAGTGTACCCATGTCCATATCTGTAATGCACAATGGTTCTTATAGGTTCTCAGCAACGCATCATAGACAGATACTTAAGTATTTCTGAGTTGGTTTTGGTAGTCAGTGCTATTTTGAACTATTTATTTTTCACTCAAATGGCAAGTAAAGTAAGTAAGTAGGTATTTTTTGAGGTCAGGTTTAACGTTTAGACAAAATTCCCACGAACACTCCCATCCCCGACGGACTCGAACCGACTAAAACAAACACCGTCAAGTCGTACGAGGTTGCCAGACGTGAGATTGGCTGAGACTTACCTATCTCTTGCCCCCCGGCCGACGACCCGGGGAAAGGTAACTTGAAATGTTAAGCTTAACACACTTACCGATGGCGACTGTACCTATACCTCAGGACACATATCTTGGACCTAAGTCGCGAGACAAACGAGGCAGTCACGTGCGGATTGTTATAATAAGGTATATGCTTGATGAATTCGAACTCGTCCAAGGGCGGCGTAGCAACCCGTGCTATTCATCAAAGGGCACCCAAGAAAGGTGAACTGACCGTGTAGAATAGAAGTCTTCAGGCTTTCACGGCCGGCGTTGTATGTAGAATATACTGCTTCCGGGCTGTTTGGCCGTGGTCCATGTGAAACTTGTGTTCCAGACGTTTCGTCGATCACTGCGGTCGACATCTTCAGTGGCGTAGGTCCGGGCGACGAGCGTGTAGAGTACATTTTAGGTCCAAGATTTATGTAAGTATGTCCCGAGGTCGGTACCGAATCTTCACTCCACCGTATATGGTAAATGTGTATGAGGGCTATGGTAGGTAAAGGTAACCGTGGCCCGGGGTGAGTTCAACACCTTGCCCTAGCTTCGCATTATATAGGGAGGCGCTCGTGTATCACGAAGTGCCTTTCTACCCTCGACGCATAGCTGGGGTGTAAACGGAAAGAATCATCATCTACCCAACAGTGACCGGCCTTGAACGACGTGAAATGTCATGCAGTATTCAGTAGGGATCGGTCTTGGAGTCACTTCAGTGGAACATCGGATACGACTGGGTGCTTCGCAATGAGCTCAGATAGAGCCGCCATCTCGTGAAGGCGTGCGGTGCTGCTACCATGTAGTGTAACCCGAAGACCACGACCGCGGTTGCCCCAGTTTTGGAGCGGATCAGGGTGCTTGGTGTCTCGAGGTGGCTCTGCATAAAACTGAGACTCAGGGTCGGGCTGGAGAAATGGGCCTTGGAACGAGCTACCAGGGATCGGAGGGATCCAGCCTTATAGTGGAAGGTATTCCTATTAACATCAATTTCCGAATGAAATTTTTGAAGCTCGTGCTTGACGGCATGGGACAGCGATGGAACTTCGGGGAGTAATATCCGAAGTCTGATGTGGAAGGCGCAGAGGGAAGGACCCCAGGGAAGGACTCCTCTCGCTCAGCGCTTAGTTGCCACCGCCTCCTTCTGCGAGCAAGTAATGCTTGAGGAGAAGGCGGAGCCGGTCCGTGAGAGACTCAGATATCTCGCGAACTGCAGAGCTCGTGAGGCGTGGAGGTGACAAAGACGACCTCCATCATTCATAAGCGCAAGCCTCTGGGAGTGACAGGTTGCTTGTCATCATAGTAGAAGCGGCATATGCGCTGCCAATATATTCGAGGGATGTTCGAGGGAAAGATGGGAACACCGTGGATCCCACACCCAAAAAGGCCATCTCGAGACCGGAGATGGCCCTGGGTCTAGTGGGGTTGGGGATATTGCTTAGGCAATATTCTCTCCGGTGGCATCTGAAGAGCCGAGACGGCGGCGTGTGATTCGTGCTGTTTAGAGTTGGCTTATGAGAGCCTTAAGAACTTGGAGCACTCAAGGCACAACTTCGTTCAAATCAATGTTTGCTCGTACTTTGCTGTGCAATTGCGATAAAACTTTGTCAACTTATCGCTTGTACTCGTGCGAAGGTCATAAGCAGAATAGAATTATTCGATCCGGTAGGTCGCGCTACAATTTGATAACAGAATGTTTTTAAAATTTTCCTAATTGGGGAACTGGTTAGTTCTAAGTTAGTAAATACAAATATGTATTAAATTGTGTATTTAACCACATTTTATATTGTTGCGTATTGGTCAATAAGCAGTCGGCCTTAAGATCAAGAGATCCCGGGTTTGCATCATGCATGACCATTAAAATAAACAATAACGAAGTGAATCCATTGATATTTCATAATCATAACATAGGCTAAGTTGTAACAGGAATACTAAGGTAGGTACTAAAGTCCACGTCACGAGAAACGATAATTTTTGTAAATAAGAAACTTCTATCAATATACGTACGTAAAATTATGGCAAATTCAATCTACTCTAAGTAACATAGGTACGTATAATACGACACTCACGCGCATTTTCAATTAGTCGGGTTATATTTTAGCGATATACCTACACAGCGGGGTCAATTATTGTACATATGTGGTACTGCCCCTCTAGACAAGTGGCAATTCATTTTCCGGCGTTTGATGGAATAGAATGACGAATGTAAAGGGACTTGACGTTTATGACATGCGTTAACGACTGTCAAATATGTCAAATCCCATACATTCGTCATTCTATTCTATCACACGCCGACCGACGAATTGCCACTTGTAGAGTCGTAGAACATAAACATTCTGGTTGCCATTTTAAAGTTCACGTTGACATGTTGTTAATTCGAATTTCGAATGTATCTCGAGTTGGCGTACCCGTGAATGAGTGTTTACAATATAAAATATATAGCTTTTCGTGACGGGGATTTTAGTAATCTCTAAGGTCTCGGGTGTGGGAAGCATGGTGTCCTCATCGAACTTCGAGAAGGCACACCTCCATGACAGGTGCACGTTACGTCGCTGCGCTGATGGGAGTGAAGCTTCAGTAGGGTCCACAGAACAAAATTAATAACAGGACGAGTCAGATAGCTTGTTAAAGTACACCTATTGATAAGTTGTTAAACAAATAAAACTCTTCTCATAAATAGGTATATAACTTATAAGTAATATAATCAACGTAAATTAATATAATGATAAAATAACACATAAAAGAGCACAACATAAAGAACAAAAAAATAAATCTAATTATCTACCTACAGTACCTGCCGTTTGAGTACCGTGGACGAACGCTGGGTATGCCTCGGGACATATATATTGGACCTAAAATGTGCTCTATACGCGTAGTAGGTACACGTTCTTTGGATGTCTTTCGAGGGTGCTACGCTGGTAGACGAGCTCAAATTCACCAAGCATATATTATTAAAAAATAATCCGCGCGCTCCAGGGTCAGTTGGTTAGTTTGTCCTGCGACTTCGGTCTAAGACATGTGTCCTGAGGTAAACTTACCTACTAAGAATATAATATTTTACACGAGCTGGTGGCACCACGCACCATTCTTATTATTAGTCTTGTTATAAAATATAGTATTTCTATGCATTTTTCAAATATTTTCATACAACAAAAAGGGGTGGGGAATGACATTCGAGCATCCTTCCCCACGGCACAACCAGTTTGCATTTTTCTATAAAAAATACCATAAAAAGGAATTAAACAAGTTGGTGCGATTTTAAGTTCTCATTTGTTTTTATCAATGCTCAGTTACAGTTAAAAGCAAATTTAAGACCAATGATAAAACGGGGCAAGGTGCAACCGCATTTTTTTTAACAGAAACTGCCTTTATTCACATAATACATACAGTTTAAATGTTGTCGTTGTATGTATTTGTGTACATCAAAAATATACTTTAAACTTAGTATTAGGCCTAAAAATAGGAAAACAAATTAATATGGCATGAGAATGCTTCAGCCTACTCCAGAACGCTTCTGGTCCACTCCAGAATGCTTCTAGCCTGCTAAAGAACGCTTCTGGCCTACTCCAGAATGCTTCTAGCCTGCTAAAGAAAGCTTCTGGCCCACTTCAGAATGCTTCTAGCCAGCTAAAGAACGCTTGTCAACGAAACGCATTATCTTCTGTTCTAAAAGGTTCCGACTCGAGTCATAATATATCCACATAAAATGAGGGTTCATTTGACATGTAACAGTAAAAGTACGCCAACGGCTCATTTTTTTTGCATTTTTTTACTAAAATACTTTACTAAATATATAAAATCATATAATCACGCCTTCATTCCCGCAGGTTTAGACGGAGGGTAATAAACATCCACATTTCACTAATCATTGTATTCGGTCCCAGGTAATAGAATAGGTGATGAGCCTTTTGTCGTATTCCAGGCACTATTGTAACTGAGCCGCTGGAGAGGTACATAAAGAAGAAGAATATATATGGGAGGTCAGAGTGCATTCGCTCCCGAAATGACAATGAACACCATAAGGGTCAATCCCCACTGAAAGAGGAGCGGCTGCGCTTTCAGTGGGGATTGACCCTAACCGAATCTCAGATACTAAAGTTTAAACTTAAGACGCAACTGGCAAATCGTTATGAGGATGATGAAATAAAATTCACAATGCCATGGTACCCTCTGACAATGAAATGGAAAGAAAAATTATCATCAATTTATGGCTTTATTAATTGTGAAAAATGTACCAAACCGTCCCAGTTCACAAGGTAATGTTAACATAGTCACCGTTAATAGTACACACATTGAAACATAAGATAAAGCTTTATCTAACCTAAGGAACATACTTATCCAATATTTACAATACAACCCGTACAGTTAGCAGCAAAATTCGCTTTACAAATCATAATTTACAGCTTCCACGGTATTAAAAAGCCTGGTAAATTATTAATTTCATAATAAATAAATAATAAATTTTACTTGATATTCTTGAAAGTTTACGCGAATTTTATACAGTAAAATAAATTTTATTTTCGGTGGATTTTAAAAGCCTGAAAAATCGAATCTAGGTCAATTATTCATTTCACTTGTTAAATGTCTATTACAAATTGATTTCAAAGTATTTTAACGGATATTTTTTTCTTTGACATAGGTACATAATATAAGAACATAATTTTAGTCCTCCGATGACCATGGCTTCTGAAAACCATAAGAATCCGGTAAAAATAGTTTTATTAATTCATTTTACTGCGAGTTAACAGATGGTGCAGTTTGACTGTGAGTGATATGTAATTCATCCTAAAATTTGTAACAGAATAGACTTGTAAATTTGCGATTTTCGTTGCTGACCATACATCAATTTATTTTCACAAATTTAGATAACACAGTTCCGATACAAACATTGGATATTCATAGTTTTATACACTAGCATGCCACGTGAAATATGCATAAATAGCGTGTCACTGGCGTACTATATAAGCTTAATTCAAAATGAACAGGACACCTAGCATATTACTGTTATAAAGCCCTGCTTAATCCATATAAATAGGCATATCCTGACACGCACTACCGCCCAGGTCATCTGTCCGACTTGCCAGCATTGTGTAAGTGGTTCGGTGCATCGGCAAACGCAAACTTCAGCCTGTAAGCCTCTGCGACCAACATACTAATGTTAGAATCCGTCCAGTTCTGAGTCGGCACGTTTTGTAAGAGAATCATTAGGCCTTGGAAATCTTTCTCGAGCATCAACCTTTCGCGCCAGTGGAGCAAAAACGCAGCACAGACGTATAGCTGGAAGGTGGCGAACCCGTCCGATTCTGCGAGGTAGGTGTCCCAAAGGCGAATAGTACACGGTAAAGGTATTTCTCTGGTTAGTAGGTTGTTCATCCACCTGAATGAGAACTGCAGGTAGTCGACGCCGTGGGTTTGAAGGTGCTCGTGAAGTGGTAAATCGATGCGGCGAATTAGTTCTTTTAGTTGATTTACCTGTGAATAAAAGAGTTTTTTATAGTATTCACGATGTTTCCTGGTTGCACAGCGGATGTTTATCTGTTCTTACTTAGTAGTTAACCATTCCTAGCACGAGCTATTAAGCTTAGTTGGGGGGGTTAGAGGGAATTTTAGTAATTTCGGATGCTAATATTCTTTAAAAAATATTTTTGATTATCGTATGGCAATTTTTTTTTTAGGAAGTATTGTTTTGTTAGAGTAAGTGGCATACAACCACAGCCTGCTATCCCTGATATTTTCTCATTTAATACTTTTTAGAGTGTGATGTTTCAGTCAGGTTTTATTTTTTAAACTTATGTTAGGTAAGTATGTTTATTCAAATGCAGTTAAAGTCCAATGGATCATTATTCTTATCACACTACAAATGGCGCGTGCAATAACGGTTAACAATAACAGGGTAAAATAACATTTATTAATAATAGTTTTGTGGTTTATGATAGCACCTAATTAGGAAGGCTTGGCTGTAAACCATTGTCATGGCATTTTCCCTAAGGATAGTTATAACCAACGTGAGTATTTATTGACGATACTAGTGTTATTATTTCAAATTTAATGTAACTAAATCTATACTATATTACTATTTGCGAAAGTAACTCAGTCTGTCTGTCTGTCTGTCTGTCTGTATGTAACGCTTTCACGTCAAAACCACTGAACCAATCTTGATGAAATTTGATACAGAGGTGGATTAGAGCTTGAGAACGGACAGAGGCTACCTTTTATCGCAAGAAAAGAAGTTTAAGGGGGAAATAGGGGATGATAGTTTGTATGACCGTTTGTCATTTTTGAAGATATCCTGCTGAAATTAGGTACAGAGGATTTGAGTTTTGGAACGGACATAGGCTACCTTTAATTGCAAAAAAAGGAATAGAAGGGGGGAGCGGCCGGAGATAGGGTTAGGGGGTGAAAGTTTGTCATTTTTGAAGACGTCCTGATGAAATTTGTTACATAGATGGAATAGAGCTTGAGAACGTACATAGACTACCTTTTATCGCGAAAAAGAGGGTTTAGGGGGAATTAGGGCATGAAAGTTTGTAATTTTTGAAGATGTAGTTGGTAAGATGGATTAGAGCTTGGGAACGGATATAGGCTACCTTTTATCGCGAAAAATGGGGTTGACTCTTATCGCTATGGGATGAAATTTTATATGATAGTTTGTCATTTTTGAATAAATCCTGATAAAATTTGGTACATAGATGGATTAGAGCTTGAGAACGTACAAAGGCTATCTTCTATTGCGAAAGCGGGGGTTTAAGGGGGGAAATAGGCGATGAAAGAGTTTATGAAATTGTAAATTTTGAAAGTGTCCTGATGAAATTTGGTACAAAGATAGATTTGAACTCAGGAGCGGACATAGGCTACTTTTTATTGCAAAACAGGGTGGTAGGAGAGGGGGGAGGGGGGAATACCGCTAAGGGATGAAAGCTTGGCATTTTTGAAGATATCCTGATGAAAGTCAAGTAGAGTCGACTACAGGGGCGAGTAGATGTGCGACTAGAGAGGCCAGTGGAGAGGCGAGTAGAGAGACAAGTAGAGTCCAGTGTAAAGATGAATGTAGACGTGAGTAGAGATCGAATAGAGAGTTGAGTAGAGATTCGAGTAGAGAGGCGAGTGGGGAGGCGAGTAGCGAAGCGAATGGAGAGAGTCAAGTAGATAGGCGATAACCTACATCCACGCGGGCGGAGCCGCGGGCAAATTCAATATTATTTGTGTTGAATAGTCTATTCATCGAGGAAGGTTATAGGCTAAATATCATCACGCTACTATACAAGCAAGTGGAGCAGTAATCACTTTTAACAAATCTGGCAGATTCCCATGCATCATTTGAAAACAAAAAATGACGAGCATATTTCGATTTGGAGCATTTGAGAGCGTTGTGCTAATTTCTATCGAGTCAAATAATAGGGGTTAAAGTATGAAATTGCCGTTTCATTGTAATAGGTACTTCGAATTGACATAGAACCTTCATGGTTTGAGATTTTTGAGTGAAACTTTTTCCACATGGTACCTATGTACATAGTTCTTCATTTAAAAATGTGCAACATTCGATTATCGACTTTCAGTTGTTTTTTTTATTCAGCTTAGACAAGAAAGATGGATACTTCGAAAATTCGAGTGATTTTTGAATACGAGTTCCGACGCGGAACTAACGCGGCAGAAACAGCTCGCAATATCAATGTTGCGTTTGGAGAGGGGACTGCTAATGAACGCACCGTGCGATTTTGGTTTAAACGCTTTCGTGATGGAAACTTTGATTTGAAGAACGAACCACGAGGAAGGCCGTCCACACAGGTGAATAACAATGAATTGAAAGACATGGTGGAAGCCGATCCGAGCCAAACTACCCAGGAATTAGCTGCATGGTTTAACGTTACCTTACCAACAATATTGACTCATTTGCGTCAAATCAATAAAATAAAAAAATGTGAAAAATTGGTACCTCATGATTTGACTGAACTGCAGAAAGAAATGCGTGTTGAAACTTGTGTTGCCTTGTTGAATTGAATCGATACAGAAATGAAGGAATATTGGATCGAATTGTGACATGTGATGAAAAGTGGATTCTTTACGATAACCGTAAGCGAAAAATGCAATGGCTGACCCCAGGTGAAACGCCACAACAGTGTCCTAAAGCAAAGCTTACCAATAAAAAGGTAATGGTAACTGTTTGGTGGTCTCAGCATGGTGTTATTCACTATAGCTTTCTACGATCTGGTCAAGCAATAACGGCAGATGTCTACTGTGCCGAACTCCGAACAATGATAGCAAAACTAGCAGTGAAACAGCCCCGACTCATGAATCGATCTTCACCATTATTGCTCCATGATAACGCGAGACCTCATACAGCACGAGAAACCGTTTTAACTCTACAGGAACTGCAATTAGAAACTATCCGTCACCCTCCGTATTTGCCAGACCTTGCTCCAACAGACTACCATTTTTTTCGTGATTTGGACAATTTTCTATGTGATAAAAAGTTTTCTTCTCAGGAGGCAGTACAAAATGCTTTCACACAGTTTGTCGAATCTAGATCACCAGAGTTCTATCGCAAAGGCATAAATGACCTTCCTACTAGATGGCAGCAATGTATAGATAATAATGGTAATTATTTTGATTAAATAAATACGTTAAATTAAAAAAAAAAACGAATTTCAATTTGTCAGTACAAATCGGCAATTTCATACTTTAACCCCTAATATTTATGAATTGTATTTATCTTTATTACACGTCACTAGACGATTTCGCCTACTTTATAAATATGATTGTTATTTGGCGCAATTTGCTATATACCTTGATATAAACATGTTAAAAACGACTGCAACCCGGCTTTGATTAGACTGTGTTACGGGCCTTCGGAATCAGATAAACCTAATTAAGATTTTTTTTCACTACTTCCTTAGGTTCACCACTGACCAATACTAATATACATTTTTCAAGCATACAAAAATCTGCACTAAGCGAAAGTCGAACCCGCTATCTCTGACTTACCGAGTCGATCGCTTTACCGCTACGCCACACTTATCTAGTTAGGGTTTTTAAGACGAATCTTAGGATTTGAAGGAGAATAAAGAAATTTACACACACATGATATATACCAGAATGGGGCCAAAAACATAACCTTTCCTAGCAGTTGAGTAAATAATATCACGTGCCTACTAGCGACATCTAGCCTAACAGGCCCAGAACGAGAAAAGGCCTAATCGGGAAAATTCGATCAACAAATAGTGCGAAAACGCAGGAATACACAAATTATGCCTACTAGCGACATCTAGCAAGCAGAGTGAGTACTAGTCAACATTCCCAATATTAGTAACGAATTGGAACCAACAGATGGAGCACCGGCGTCGTTACTAAATGCAGTTTCTTTCGCTAAATCGATATTACAATAGTAAAATAATTCATTCTAGAGAAAAGTGGCATATGACTACGGCTGTATTTGGCACATATTTTTTTTAATACTTCTAAGAGCGTGATTTTTCAGGAGCTGCACGATAGTGTTAATTTTTTTTTAAGTAAGACACATAATTTGTGGGTGTCATAGGCTATATATCATCCCCCCATAGCGGGCGCGAGTCGGGGACCGCGTGGTCCTCCCTCCCGAGGGCCAGACCGAGAGTAATGGCCCTGGGTCAGCCGGGGTGCGAGGGATATGTCACGAGACAACCTCACTTTCGGCCTAGCACATCGACCCACAGACGGCGTGCGGTTTAGTCGGTTCGAGTCCGACATAACCTCCCCCTTCGGCTCCGAAGGGGGGAGGGGGGCTATCCGTGGGGATTTCCCGCACGTAAAAAAAAGCCAATAAGCTAAACCAAGAGAAAGAGTAGACAGGTTTACCCTGGGCTCCAATTGAAAGTACAGGCTTTGGATGTAACTGGATGCAGCTAGTAGTTATACGATTAGACAGAGAGTGCAGTGAGGAGGATTTTATTAACGCACTCGAAAATCAACGTCAAGGTTACAGGCATAAAGTTCAAATATGCTTGAATGCAGAAACGCGAGAAGCCTATACTCAAGCATACGCGATCCATCAGAAAATGTCCGACACCGCGTGACAGTTATTCCTCACTGTCTGCGCTGACCTGAAGCACGTATTATAGAACGACGCTCAGTCCTAAGTCTCGTCAATCCGTACAATCGGTCCTCAGATACATACAGAGATACATATCTGAGGGCAGATTGTACAGAAAGATTGACAAATGGTCTCTACAATGTGGCATCAGATAAATCAAGATTCAAAATTGAGTACCATTCTAGAATACGGACCTAAGACTGCCTTACCACTGGAGATGTGCTCTGTAGCTATGCTACGAAAAAGTAATAGCTATAGTCTGTTTTTTAATTTCAGATAGTAAAATGACATTACCTGTGTTGCCGGTTTATTGCAATTAAAAATAGTCATGCGCTACCAGTTTCAAAAGTTGATAAACTAAATTTAGTACCGATTTTTTTTACGTTATTTTATAGTTAGCTTATATGGATAGTGTACGAAACTAAAAAAACTTTTTAATTTAAACTATTTTCTTAAAATATAATAAAGCCAAACCACTTGTTTCTAGGCCACAAACTAAGCACTAAAAGCTGGTATCATTATTTCATAATTTGACATTTGCAGTTGTCAATTTACTATCTGAAATAAAAGAACGGACTATAAGCTACAAAACTGTGTGACCATTTCCACTGTGCTATGCTATGCTATGCTGCTAAGAAGACGCGCTATTCGAGCTATTTCTGCTACAAATTTTTCAAATTCAAATCTTCTCTACAGCACAAATCTATAGCATGTATCTTTCTATATCAAAAAAAAAAAATAGCTTAGCTAAATCGCTTTCCACCAGACCAACGAATATGATTAGTGGATATCGAACACATCCATGGTAACATAGCATAGCAAAGGCAGCCTAAGACTATTGGTAGTAGCACAAGTAACGAGGGGTAAAATAGCATTATTCTCACCTTATATTGAATACCAAGTTGAGCAAATATATAATTGTCCTGTATACTATCCAAGAACTTCGAGAGGCACCAGAAGGAATCGGCTTCGATGACGTCACGCTGTTCCTCACTCAGCTTGTCCAGGGGAAAGTTGTCCAACTCCTGGCCCGGTGCTGCCTCTTGTAAGAACACCATGAAGAATGGCGTCACTAAATCGTTGATGCCTTGGACGTATCCGGATGCTGGATGTCTGATTGCCCAGATATAGAGGATACGTTCAAACATGACCTGGAAAAAGAAAACAAATTACAGTTTAGCTGATAAAGTAAAGTGGGTATATGGGGCAGCAAGACTTTCACAGTCAAGTCAACCTCAACTGCAAGCTAGTAGTTGAAGGGCGAGGCACTACAAAAAACAATGTTTAAAAATGATTGCAACATCATTCATTGCTTTCGATATTTCGTATGAATGTCGGTAGATGGCTCCCACCGTCGTACTAAGACAGTAGTATAGGAGAATTTGGATAGCTTCAGGTGTGGCTCGGTGGCTTCCCTTACAGGGGGAATGCTTCAGAGCATTCCCCCTGTAAGGGAAAGATCGTGGGTTCGAGTCCCACCTGAGCATTCACTTTTTCCTATCTTAATCGATTTGAAAAGTTAGCATAGTAAATGCTTCGAAATTTCATTCAAAGTCAAACATATTATGGGAAAGTTATGAAAGTGTACCTTGAGCTCCAAGCGCAAGTTATTATCAGATAAAGGAAACAGATTAACTTATTAAAAAAGAGCTAAGATGATTGAGAATTTGGGATGTGTTACGCTAATTCTATGGGCGACTGTACTTGGGTTCCAAGAGGCATTTCCCGCATTTATAATAATGAGCTAAGTCATGTGTCTACAAAAATTGGATTTTATTAATAATACATGCTTAAATGGTTAACCCTGCAAGGTGTATTGTACACCTGCTAATAGATGGAAGAGACACCGACAATAAGACTGAAAAAAGTGGACCTCAGACTCCAAGATGAAAGCTGTGTACAGCTCCTTCTCGAATACAAGTTCTTGACATCAATTGTCGAGAAGCACTTTGATGTGTGCTTTTTTTATACCACTGAGGTGTACACAAGGTCCACCCGATGGAAAGTGGTTACCGTGGCCTATGGACGTGTGCAACACTAGGGGAGTCACACTCGTGCTGCCGACCTTGTAAACACAGAGAGTTTCTGTTCCATCAGTGTAGAAGACAAAGTAGGAATAGCCTTAGGTCTTCCCACTGACAGCACAAAACTCTTCAGTGAGCTCTGGCTAGCCTACTCACCGCCGGCAACACAACACGAGGTTATTATAGACGCGGTATTCTGTAGCAACGCATGCTGCTTACTTTAGTGTATGGCCCCCTTAAGAATGAATTGTTAATACCTCACCTGTACAGTAATCTGTTGGAATAACGCAACCAACGGGCTCATTCTCGGTATATCTATATGAATCTGTCTGTATGTGTCATCATCCCGTTCAGCATCATAGTACTGTCGCACCAAGTGCTTGTAGTCTGCTCGCTTGCGTTCCAGAGTCTCCACACGGCGCTCTGCGTTAGGGGGTAGGTACCCCGCTAGTAGACGCCATGTGACTGCCCTAGCCTGTAATACAGCAAAATCATTATATGAATAGAGTAGATAGCCTCTGGCATGGCAGTAGTGAACTCCATCGCTACGCAGGAGGCGCGAGATCGATCCCCGCTCTATGCAAATATTTATATGACTATGGGTATTTGAATTGGCCTGTTCGTGCCTCGGAGATCGTGTTAAGTCTGTCCCAGTTCAAGAACTGAACTAAAAGGTGCCTGGTTATAAAGAAGAGGTCGCCCGTTTTGAACTAAAGCAGCCTGGTCTCCAAAGTGCAACTTTGAATGCAACCATAATAAACCTGTATCAAAAAATGAACCCAGTATTCTGGAAAGTGAACGAGTATTAGAAATGACGTTTTTGGAGGGGAGGGTCGGTGTTTAGTCCTTAGTGGGGTGAGTTCTGCCAGGGAATTTACCTTTAACCTAAATGCTAAGACGACAACAGCGTACGCCTAGGTGAGCGAAGCTAGGCTGTTCGGCGCACAACGGCAAGTGCTTTATATACGTCCCCGCCGCTCCCAGGCCGCCGCCGCGACCCGGGAGCGGGCCCGCTTGAATTTGTCCAGGCGGGTCGTCCCCTCCGGGCAATGCTACGGTTCATAACGAGCATCGCTCATTCCACCTACCTCGGAACTGTAGTAGCTAAATATGAAGCACGAAGGCAAACCTTCGGCGCCATAACCGGACTTCTGGCTAGGGGAAGAAAATCCTGAAATAAAAATAACCCATTGTGACTGGGCAGTCACCTGCGTCATGGACCTGCGCAGTTGAGCGCCGTACGCAGGGATGAAGGGATCCTGGGGGGTTGAGCCGAACGGCGCTGGCGGTTATGCGTCCGCGAGGCAACACGCCCTCTTTGGCCCGGATTTCAGGCAAAACGGTGTCCCCAACCACTAGCCACGGTTGGGGAAATCAGGCCATGGTGTCCCACTAGTGGGCCACCGGCGAGGAGCGTAGGGTCCACGATAGCCGTCCTCGGATAACTATCGTGGTGGGCAAAGGTCATGCTGACGGGGTAAGTGAGGGTTGACTAGTCGTTGGGGGTAGGCCTCTTTTCATGCCCCCAGCGCCAACCCGATCGAGCTCCCGATGTCGCACTGTAAGCCAGCCTTGCACTCCTATATCTCTTTGGTAGTCCTAGTGCCCCTCGAATTACGTCGAGTAAGGCACTCCCAGTTGCGGGCTCCATGTAGGGTGGGCAGCCAAAGAGACGAATTATATATTATTAAAACAGTCATGGATAGGCCAAATAAAAATAAAACCACAAATCCCAAAGTTGGAAGCTCAGTGGTTCAGACTACGGGCACCAGCCAAGGGAAACACTTAACAAGCGCCCTCAGCGTTCACTTGGGCCAAACCGGCAGCTTAGCGGCCTCGGCTGCAGGCACCGGTAAAGGCAATCACACCACTCACCACACCGCCCAAACTGGCAGCTCAGTGGTGCAAACTACGGGCACCAGGGAGGGTGAAAGCACCACACGCGCCATCAGCGTACACTTGGCCAAAACCGGCAGTTTAGCGGCTGTGGCTGCAGGCACCGGGGCTGGCAACCACACTACACAAAAACACACAACACCGGCCCAAACTGGAAGCTCAGTGGGAATATCTACGGGCATCAGGGAGGGCAACAACACAACCGCCACGTGAAGCTCAGTGGTCCATCTACGGGCACCCGTGAAGGTCTTAACACACATAAGGAGATAACCCTTATGTCCCACAACCTTCCTCCTGGAGACGGTCTCCGCGGCGTCAGCCCTGTGGCTTCCTGCTCGTCCGACCCCGCCCTTGGGCGGGCAGGGACGAGTAGTCCACAGGAGGACGCTTTTTCGGAAGGCTGGCAACTGCCCAAGTGGAAGAGTTCAAACAGGACCAGGGCGCGTACCCAACCCACTGGCACTGATAGTAAGGCATCTGTCGAACCAACCAAGCCAAAGAAGTGGAGGGTCCGGAAAACAAGGAAGGAGAGACGCAGCCAGCACTAAGGCGGCGTCCCTGCTCTCCTCCACACCGCCGTCTTCCTCGACAACGAAGAAAGAGGCCAAAGGCCACCTTAATTTTGCCGCCGGGGAGCGGAAACTACCGCCCACCGGGGACAAAGCGAGGGTGGAACAACAGCGGCCTAAAGATGAGGAGCAGCCCTCTGCTAAGCGTGCTCTCAACGAGACGACTTCGCCTCGCGGGGAGCACAAGAGGCAGAGGCTGGACCAAACCAACAAGGTCGCCAAACGTAATTACGCCCAAGCTGCTAGCACGCCCCTTAGCGTAGCAATCACATGCGCACGCTCGGGGCGTATCAGCAAGGATGTATCCGAGCAGGTACTCACCGAGATATAGAAACGTATCTTCGGCGATGCTATAGCTCGGAAACAAACACAAACCCCAAAATTCAAGGCGAAGCCGCTTTTTATTGAGGGGGTTTTGAAACTGTGGTGTGCTGATGAGTACACACGCAGCTGGCTAAAGCGTGCCATCGCCGAAATGGAACTCACGGCCAACGTCAAGTTGGTCGTGAAGAACCAGGCAGACATCCCGTAACGGGCACGCTGTGGTATACTGGTCCCGGATCAACAGGGGCTTCTGGAGAACGCGCAATATATAGGGCGCGTTCTGTCCTTCCAGAACCCCGAAGTTGATGTACAAAAGTGGACCCTTATAAATGCGGTCAAACAAACCGCCGCCGCGTGGTTCCTGGTGGTCGGTCAGGAGGACCCTCATGAAGGCCGGACGCCGTCTCTCATTTGGTGTGGGGACGGTGTACGTAAAATTCCAGGGTCGGTCCGGTAAGTTTACCGACGTCCCTCTGGGATGGGACCCCAATACTTGTTCCATAAAACAAGACCTCAAGACACCCCCGGCTAAAGAGGAGACTGATCGTCAGCCGGGGGCACCGAAAAAGGTGATGCCCGAAGAGGCCTCACCATCCACTCCCAACAGCCTCAGACAGGAGAGCGCACCCATGGGCGCGGAGGAGGCAGACAATGTGCTGGCCTCGATCTCCGGCCTCCTGGGAGAAGACGCCGACTCCATGGACCTGGACGATGAGGGAACTACCAGCGATGGTGCCCCCCTCATCCAAGATTAGCCTCCTTCAGGCGAACCTCCAGCACAGCCGAGATGGGACGGCTCAATTACGGAAATGGCTGGAGGTTCAACATACGGCCATCGCCCTGATCCAAGAGCCGGCTCTCCAACTTAGGAGGTAAGCTTATAGTGACCAACGACCACGATCATCCTAGATCTTGTATATACGTCACAAAAAACCTTAAAACACAGGTCCTCACAGAGTTCTGTTGCAGAGATCTTACTGCCATAAGGCTTCACACACTGGATGGCGAGGACAATGTGGTCACCCTCGCCTCAGCCTACATGCCCGAAAAGGAGGAGCTGCCTCCGCAAGACCTCATCCGACTGGTGGACCACTGTGAAAGGGAGAGGATGGAGGTCATCATCGGGGCTAACACCAACGCTCACCACCCGCTGTGGGGTATGAGCGCTCAAAACGAGAGAGGTAAGTACCTTGTTGAATATCTTTTTACCACAAACCTCACCTTACTAAACACCGGCTCTGAACCAACATTCGTCACTAGAAGGAGCCGCACAATCATCGACTTAACACTAGCGACAGAAAATGCAGCGGAGGCCATTACGGGCTGGCATGTCTCCAAAGAGGCATCCTGCTCGGACCATAGATGGATCCGCTTTGACCTACAGGCAGGAACACTACAAATTCAGCCAAAACGAAATCCAAGAAAAACGGACACAGTCAAATTTGAGCGACATCTGACAAACAAACTCGCTGAACTGCGCATCCCACAGATTCTCGAGAATACCACACAGATTGAGGAACAGGTAAACCACCTAACCAAATCCATAATAGATAGCTACCACATAGCATGTCCAGAAACCCTTCCGCCCAAAACACCAGGCAAACAGCCGTGGTGGGGCCTAGAGCTAGAACGCAAGCGAAGGAAGGTTAGGAAAGCGTTCAACAGGGCGATGAATACATGAGCGGATGAGGACTGGGACACCTATCGCTCAGCCAAATCTAGCTACAAAAAATGCATAAGATATCGAAGCAAACAAGGATGGCGAAAATTCTGTGGTGACATAAAATCCTGCCAACAGGCAAACAGGGTGAGGAAAGTCCTATCACAGATGAAACAAATGGCACCAACCGCCCTTTGCAAACCCGACAACACACTTACAACATCGCCAGAAGAAACCAGACGCATCCTAATAGAGATCCACTTCCCAGGATGCATCCTCTCAACTCAACTTCCCAACTGGCAAGATGAAACCATAACACCAACTGCCCGAGATTGGCAGTATGCAGACAAAGTGGTCTCTCTGGAAAAAGTCCAGTGGGCCATAGGTTGTTTTCACCCTTTCAAGGCAGCAGGCCCCGACGGGATCATTCCCGCTATGTTACAATGGGGCAATCTACCGGTCACGAGTAGACTGGAGAGCATATATAAATCCTGCCTGGCACATAGATATGTTCCGAGGGGATGGAGGGAAGTAGGGGTCATCTTCATCCCGAAGCCAGGAAAGGGTGATTACACAAATCCCAAAGCACATCGACCGATCAGCCTGACCTCCTTCATGTTAAAGACCATGGAACGTCTGTGCGAGAGGGAGCTGAGAGATGGAGCACTAAAGCAGTTACCATTACACGCAAACCAGCACGCATACAGCTCCGGTAAGTCCACGGAATCAGCCCTCCATCTGGTGGTCAGCCGGATAGAGGAGGCAATCGAACATCAAGGCATCTGCTTAGGTACGTTCATAGACATCGAAGGAGCCTTCGACAAAACCAATTTCACTAGTATAAAGGCCGCCCTGTCAAAACATGGCACAGAATCGGTACTTACAGACTGGATAACAAACATGCTCAGCAAAAGAGTGGTTCGCCTCGGAAAAGAAGATCAAACGGCCTTGATAGCCAAAGGCTGCCCACAGGGTGGAGTAATCTCTCCACTCCTGTGGAACCTAGTGAAAGACGACCTGATCACAAGGCTGAACAAAAACAGAGACTATACAATAGGATACGCCGACGACCTTACCATCCTTATCTCTGGAAAGGTAGCAGGAACAGTCTGTAACCTTACACAGCAAGCCCTACGCATCGTGGAAAAATGGTGCGAGGAATTCGATCTATCGGTGAACCCAACCAAAACAGAGTTAGTAATGTTCACGAACAAAAGGGTACTGGGAGAATACCGTCTACCCAAACTCTTCGATACTGAACTCCAACTGTCAAAAGAGGTCAAATACCTCGGCCTCATTCTAGATAGTAAATTAACATGGAGTAGCCATCTAGACAGCAAGTTAGAAAAGGCCGGAATCACCTTCTGGCAGTGCAGAAGGTTGATCGGCAAAAAGTGGGGCCTTACACCAAAAATCATTCTATGGCTTTACGAAACAGTGATCCGCCCCATGATAGCGTATGGCGCTATTGTCTGGTGGCCAAGGACCGAAAACAGTACGATATCAGCTAAACTACAACGGACCCAAAGATTAGCCTGTAGGGCAACCACGGGATGCATGAAGACCGCCCCCACGGCGGCAATGGAAGTCATGCTCGGACTCCCACCATTGGATCTGTTTATCCGCCAAGAAGCAACAGCTGCGGCTATACGCCTAAAGACACTAAACCTATGGAGCGACAGGAATACACGACATACATCACTGCTCACAAATCTCACAGCTGAGCTGCCTATCATAGGAGCAATAAATGATCGTGTACCGAAACAGCACATATTTGATAAGAAATACAAAATCCAGCTCCATGAAGATCACCGCTGCGAGGCACTATGCCCAGCAGAAATGCGTATCTTCACAGATGGATCAAAAACGGATAAAGGCACGGGAGCCGGCGTCTTCTCAGAAGACTTCAACATCACCATCTCAAAACCGCTAGGGACCCACAACACAGTATTCCAAGCAGACATGGTCGCAATGGGACCTGAGCCCATAATACCGATCCCCTTTGCATACCTACGAACCATCATAAACAAACGAACGATAGATCAACACAACAGATACTGGACAAACCTGGAAGGATGCAGGCAGGCCAGGGAAGCAATCCCTGTGCTTGAACATAGACTGACCCGGCGTCTTCGACAACTGTCAAAACAACAACTACGCATGGCTACAGCTGCCATCACGGGGCACGGCTCCTTTAATAAACACCTTTTTATTTTATGAATCACCGACAGCCCTCTCTGCAGAGCCTGCATGAGAGAGGAGGAAACAGCGGCACATGTGCTCCTACACTGTCCTGCAACCGCCACATACAGGGCTAAGTACTTCAATAATACAGGTACGCTCCGGGAGATCACCAGCAGTGTGAAGAGCCTGCTGGCGTTCTTCAATGAGTTGGGGTGGATCGAGTGAAATGCCCACCCTCACGCAAAAACCGCGCCATGACGTGGAGTTGCGGATACCAGCCCGTGTTACCATACCATACCATACCGAAGAAATGACGTTTTCAGATTAACTTGAACTGGGTTCTTCATTTCGGAAGTTACATACATTAGATTTTTAACTTGTTAAGTTATTGATACAGGTTGCCGTACAGTGCCCGTATGGCAGTCATTACAGGTAGTTTAGGTTTAAGGTGTCTTGAACAGGAACAGTGGATGGTAACTGTTTTGTTTAGTATATACTAGAATGGGATACGATGGGATTGACATATCTATATAGATAACCCCCCGCTCCCCCTCCCCAAAAAAAGGTAGTTGTAGCCCTAAGAACCCCGAAAACGGTCTAGCTGCATAATTTTATTATCGCTAATGAGTTTTGGAGGCTACATAGCAATCGCTTCATGGAAACGATTGAAGTTTAGCTTTAAGAAAAAGGCTTAGAGGATGACGACAAGACTTCTAGTGATGCGGCTTAAGTATTGCAAGTAATCAGGTCAACCTCTCTTCATACCTTCTGCTTCTAATACATTGCCGATGGCAATACATATTTGATAGAAGTTAACTACTGCTAGTGGGAATCCATTTATTGAATGGGTGATCAGCTCTTCTATGTGGGTCTTTTCACCTATTTTCCCCATAAATCTATGGGAGTCAGATGTTTCGTATGTCAATTAGGTTTAATGTACTCTCCGAGAAATGGTTAATTAAAGAAGTTAAATTAATAATAGTAATCTGTAACCCTGGTAACCATGTTCTTAAATGGTGTACTCTAAATATGAACAATAATGAATTTATAAATTATAATAGCACCTTTAAATCTATAGTAAACAGTGGATTTGCTCACAATGGCATGTCCTTGTCTATGCATGTGTGAAGATAATAACTATCAAAATGACAAAAGACAATGGTGCTTTTATTTGAATGTACTGCATTTAGGGGCCATATCCATAAAAAACATTGGCAAATTAGACAAACAGATTGGAGGTGAGGTGGGAATTAATTTTGTATTTAGTACAAGATACAGACAATAGATAAAATGCAATTGGGATAACGTCTAATGTGGATGATGATGATGATGATGATGATGATGACAGACACTAGATAAACAAGTTAATGAATTTTGACACACTTAGGTAGGCACAAGGCACCAGAAAAGTTAATGTAATAATTCTTGGCAATATCACATTTTATGATCCTCACTGCCTCAACCAGGCGCGTACAGGAGGGGACATGACCTCCCCAAAACAGTGTGTATCAAATTGAAAAGTCTTCTAAAAATATTTTTTTAAATAATTACCCCCCAAAAGTTCAGGCTGCATCCACACCCTATGCTATGGGATGAAAGTCTGGGACAGTAATGGGAAGAATGTTAAGCATTTTTTTTTATACCACTTATGTGGCAGACAAGCACACGACTCACTTGATGGAAAGTGGTTACCGTGGCCTATGGATGAGTGCAACACCAGGGGTGTCACACTCGCGCTGCTGACCCTGTTAAAACAGATAGTTTCTGTGCCATCAGTGTAGAAGATAAAGCAAGACAAGCCTTTGGTCATCTGACTGACAGCACAAAAAGCATTAGCATTAAGTTGCTGATGTGTATGTTTTATCGCCCAGGTCTATTATAATCTACTACATTGATGGTGGTAAACCTGCAAAACTCGCATACCATTTTTTCTAATTATATTTGATATTGTACCACTGTATGTTTAGTGACTACACATTTTCTATAAATAAAATAAATAAATAAATATCCCACAACATTTCACACAACGCTATCTAGACCCATGGTAAGCATAGCTTAGCTAGCTTGTGTTATGGAATCTAGAATGCGGATAAACATACTTAGATACGCATTTTTTTTTTTGTAAATACATACATATTATACATAGAAACACCCAGACCAATGCAAATATACATATTCATGCATACAAATATTTGCACTGAGCGGGGATCGAACCCGCGCCTCCTGCGTAGCGGCCGCGTTCACTACCGCCACGCCACGGAGGCAGTCATCAGTAGTACCCTGGTATATTCCCATGAAGAAATTACTACCACTATTACATTGATATTTGTCAAGTTCGAGACTGGAAAATGTTGTAAAGATAGTGGTATTGATACGTAATAAGACAAGAACCAACAGAATATTGGCTTTATTCAACTATGTAATACGACATGGTGAAATAATGCAAAACATAGAATCATAGATAATACATATACTACAATCTTAGATACAAATCAAAGAGGTAAATGTAAAACACAAGAATATTATCACAGCCCCTCTAGACAAGTGGCGATTCGCTAGCCGGCGTTTGGTGGAATAGAATGATGAATGTATGGGATTTGACGTAAATGACAGTCGTTAACGCATGTCAAAAAGATATCTCATAGTTGACTTATATTTGCAAAACCTAAACATACATTATTTTACATGCTTCTTATGAGAAACATACTTCATTTCCAGCTTTTATTTTATACTTGGATTGGAACTATTTTCACAAACTATGTTCAATAAAGGTTTAATGTCACAAGTTAATAGCCAATATCGCCATAGTCAATCAATTAGAATAATTAGTCTTAGTGACTCATCAAGTATAAGTAAAATACTCACCTTAACAGGTATTCCTGACCAACTAAAATGCTTCAGTTCATCTAGGTCTATTACAGTACTGTCGTGTAGCTGTTGGAATCTCTCAAGCTTCGACTCGCTGCTCTCTTCGCGAGACGTTAGGGCTGAGAGTCTAACAGGACGCGGCCGGCCTGGGTAGTGACGCAGTGGACCTGAGCTAGAGCCACCTACTTTCCGAACTTCATTTTTCTTCACTTCCACAGCTTCTGCTTTAGGTTTCACAGTTTCACTGTCATCTTTTACGTCACTTTTGTTTACGTTCTTATTGCTATTCCTATGCGAATTTATAACGTTCAAAGCGGCGGTTTGCGATATGGCTTTAGATATTTTAGTTTCTGCTATTCCAGATATGATGTCGTCGTCACCAAGGTCCCAGGCATCGTTCACGGACGCCTGGAACTGTTGATACGATGACCCAGACATAACCTCGGTACGTTGGACCCTCTGACAAGGCCTGCCCGGGACTGCGCGATGTGGTGTCCTCCAGAATGTATCAGACAATAAACCGTTCTTGTCATATTCGGGTTGGTAGCTTTCCATAATAAAATTCAGTCGTGAACATTCTAAATAACTTTGTTGGACAACAAAAAATTATAGTGAAAATGTTGTTGATATGACATATCACTCGGTCGACCATAGAGAACTTGCATTCCAAATTACATAAATAATTCATTTGCAACATATGACGTGACTATGCTATCTCACTTTATCATTATTAATGGAATAGAAAGAGATGCAATGCGTATACGTTCCATTACATGCATTTTCTTATTCTAATCGTAGTATTTTACTTTGTATTCTAATCTAAACGAGATAAATTATCCTTAATGATAAATAAAGAGTGGATGGTGGAGGTCAATACTGCAGACAGTATGATTGGGTAAATATTTAGACCATTTAACTAGGTATTCTGATAGTTAAATTGCATTATATTCACGCCGAGTCCTCTAGATTATTCTTGAAAATATATATAACTACATGTAGTATCGCCTAGTTATAACCACTCTTGCACTAAGTTTAGAGAAAATAAATTCTTTTTTTTTTTTTGTGGGTAGACATGTATTGTTACCTTTGCCTTGCGACATTCGTTCAAGCTCATTCGCATTCTAGTGCTCAACCACTCAACACGTTATCTGTTCTCGCACGGTTTATTTAAAAAATGTTAAAACGTAAAACGACTTATGAAGAGATATTGACCGTTATAAAAATAAAATACAAAGATTGGAGAAGAAACTTAGTAAACGACGAGTTAGTGCATCAGTACTGACTGATTGTCTTCATCATCTGATGAGGCCGTCATGCCCGAAGAGGATCTGGGTGCAGGTATTTACTTTTTGAATTTTTTAGTAATATAATGAGTGATAAGTGTAAAAAAAAAAAAATGCAACCGGAGCAGTCGCTAGGGCTGTTCCACCGCATTATTAAACTTCTATAAAATGAGCTTGTACTTACGTAATTAAAACGTTTGCAACCGGAGCAGTCGCTGGGGCTGTTTCAACGCATTAAAATACGTCGGCACTTCTGCCGATATTATAGTTGATAGACACGTATCGACGTGTTCAATATATTGTTTTATGCAACCGGAACAATCGTTGGGGTTGTTTCAACGCATCAAAATAAGTAAAATTGGTCTTTTCTAAGAAAATATTTCAAAACAAGTAGCTACCCACAATGTGGTAACACAAATTATTTTATGCAATCGGAATAGTCATTGGGGCTATTTCAACGCATTTAAATAAGTTATCAAAATTATCATACACGTGATAATCTTCAGATACTCCAGCTCTACGACCTCATGACTGGTTATTAGACTGGCCTGAAGATAACATGCATAACTCCAATGAATCAATTGAAACTTTGCCACGGCCAAGTACGGTTTCTGAACAAAATGTTATTGTCCAAGATACCGATCCAAACACTCCTGTTTTGAATACAGAAATTTTGGGAGATGACCCTAGCATTACTAACAAATATGGCCCAGAAATTCGTACTGAACTTGCTAACCGCTTATTGCATATAATTAAAGAAGGCCTTACTAAGGAAAACAGAAAAAACCTATTGGCTCAGTGGTCAGAGCATTCCCCCTGTAAGGGAAAGATCGCGGGTTCGAGTCCCACCTGGGCATTCACTTTTTCCTATCTTTAATCGATTTGAAAAGTTAGCATAGTAAATGCTTCAAAATTTCATTCAAGAAAAAACCTAGTTTCAAAGTACCTCCCACCGTCAAATTGCATCGAAATGGATTCCCATAAGTTAAATCTAGAAATCAAAGCAGTAATCACTGAAGCCGCGTATAACGCGATAAAGGCATTTTAATAAAACAAAAACAAATGTACAGTGCTATTTTGGGTCTCACGGACATAATTAATTTTCAATTAAATGCTAAAACTAAAGATATTAATATGCTGCAAAAGTTGATGGACGTAAACAAGATTTTATGCGATTTGCAATATGCAGATTCTATCACAAGAATAAGAGATATGAAAGAGCATCTTAAAAATACCAAAATTGATACATATCTTTTCGGTAAAAACTTAGCAGAAAAATTAAAATCGGCCAGAGCCGTCAATAAATCTGGCATTGAGCTGGAAGATTCTAATAACAAACTGTTGAAAACATTAAAAGAGGCCCTGCGAGACCTTTAAACCGCAAGGCTCCTCTCCAGGCGCGCAGGCCACCTGCGGGGACGGCGCTTGCCCCGATGACGAGCCACGAGCCTGCAGCAGCGCGCGGTCGGTATGCTACGCCAGCGACTCAACACCAGCCGTCGCATGCACTCTCATCGAAGAAGTCATCACGGGGCCAACAGTATCCCAACCGCCGCTACTAGACTCAGTTAAGTATGCAGGCCTTTTATCTCAGTTCCATCATAGGTGGACTCTTATCACTGATGATCAGATGGTGTTATCATGGATTAAAGGGTATAGAATACAATTTGATTCGCCTGTTGTGCAACATGTACTGCCTCATAAAGCCAACTTATACATACAACGAAAAGTTACACTATTTAGAAATTATTAAAGACCTAATCAGAATAGATGCTATATCGCAGTGCTCCCCGTGTAAGGGTCAATTTATATCGAGCACCTTCTTATTGCCAAAACCATACGGCAAAATGCGATTTATATTAAATTTTAAAATCTCAATAAATCATTAGAACTGAACATTTTAAATTATGAGATTTAAGAACTGCATTCAAAATTATAAGATATAACTGCCAAATGGCATCTATTGATCTCAAAGACGCTTAATTTTGAATTAAAATACACAACTCGAAAGTATTTGAGGTTTATTTTTGAGGATCAAATGTTTGAATTTAACATTTTACCGTACCGAACCCGAACGGCTCAGGGGCCGTTACAATGTAAATTTTTGGGTTTGATTTTGGATTCACACAAGTTCCAGGTTAGTTTACCATTAGATAAAAAATCGAAGATTAAGACTCAGCTCCAAATCTTTTCAAAATTAAATCGTTGTTGAATTAGAGATTTTGCTCAATTGCTAGGGTTATTAGTATCTTCATGCCCAGCTATAGAATACGGTTGGCTGCACACGAAAGAAATGGAACGCTGTAAATATCTCAATTTGATAAACTGTAATGACTATAACAAATTTATGACATTACCCACATCACTCCAAGCTGTTTTCATTGGTGGTTAAATAAAATAGAACATTCAGTCCATCGAATTAGAGTTGACGTTTATCATGTTGAAATATTCTCTGACGCCTCAACGACGGGGTGGGGGGGCTGCCTGTGAAGGATTAACTGCAAGCGGCCAGTGATCTACCGTGGAAAAAGGAAAACATATTAACTATTTAGAGCTCCTCGCAGCCTTCATAGCTTTAAAATTTTGTTTTTGCAAATCCATATTTTAATTGTCAAATACTGCTGCGCATTGACAATTCAACAGCAGTTGCGTATATTAATAAAATGGGGGGCATCCAATATCCACATCTAACGCAAATAACTCGTGATATCTGGAACTGGTGTGAGACCAAGAATCTCTTTATTCTTGCTTCACATATTAAGTCAAGTGATAATACTATTGCAGATTACGAATCACGTCAAAATCATCCAGATATCGAATGGGAATTATCTGGTTGGGCTTTTAATACTCTCACAAATTACTTTGGAGTCACAAACATAGATCTTTTTGCAAGTCGCATTAATAACAAATGTGATACATATATTTCGTGGCATCGCGATCCAGAGGCTTTTGCGATAGACTCATTTACAGAATCATGATCTGACTTAAATTTTTACGCATTTCCACCTATTTCAATTATCTTAAAACATTGACACAGATTATTACAGATAAAGCCAGAGGCATCATGGTCGTGCCTTTTTGACCGACTCAACCATGGTACCCTTTGTATAGATCTCTTCTCACAACAAAAACTGTAATTTTTTCACCTAAAAGCAATGCGTTGTTATCTCATTCTAGCTCGCGTTGGATACACGACTCGATTATCCTGGTGGCAGGAATATCTTTAGCGCCAAATTCCATGAAACAGTATAATGTATATTTGAAAAAATGGTGGGTTTTTGCTAAACGAATTCTGCAAATGTTTACGAGGCATCTGTACCAACTGTTATTTATTTTTTAACGAAGCTCCTTAATAAGGGGTTTCAATATCGCTCTCTTAATTCATATAAGTCAGCTCTGTCATTAATTCCGGGACCAAGTATAAGTCAGGATGATAGGTTAAAAAGATTCCTCAAGGGTGTTTATCGACTAAAGCCACCAAAACCTAAATACAGCTTTACATGGGACACCAACCTAGTCCTAAACGAGCTATCTTTATGGCATCCTAACGATGAACTTAGTCTAGAAAAACTAACAAATAAAACAGTTACTTTATTAGCTCTTTCAACCGCACAAAGGGTTCAAACTATTTCAAGATAAAGCTTAAAAATAAAATTAATAAAAATTTATTCCCAGCGCATCGTTATTAAAATTCCCGATATTTTAAAGACTTCTAGACCAGGTTCATATCAACCTATTATCAACTTGCCCTTCTTTACAAACAGGCTTGAAATTTGTCCGGCAACAACATTCCAATGTTACATAGAACGCACTACATCTTTGAGGAAATCTGAAGGACTATTTATTGGTATTAGACAACCCCATAAACCAGTAGGTACACAGACACTTAGCCGCTGGATAAAGCATACGCTCGGTGAATGCGGGGTCGACACGAGCGTGTTCAATGCACATAGCACGAGTCACGCCGCCTCGTCGTGCGCGCACTCACTTGGCGTAAATTTGGACACAATCAGAAAAACCGCTGGCTGGAGTAAGAACTCTTCGATTTTTGCCAAGTTTTATCATAGACCCATCCTTGATAATGATGATACTATTCTGGCAGAATCAGTGATAAACGGTTAAATCATTAGTTAAAATCTTGATTTCTGTCGTCACAGAATAGGCATTATGTTTTCTTTACTATTGAAGAAGCTTATTATCAATATTTTGTATTTTACATCTAATTATTGTAAGAATAATTATATTAAATATAGTCAGTGAAGTAGTCCAGTACTGCGTATAAAATTACTAAATACTTTTTCGTTACGTGATTATAAATATTACAGAGATAAATACAAATTACATAATAATAAACAAAACGTTTATTGATTTATATTCTCATTGATGATATTCCCGAAATACCCAATGTAAAATGACTCTCAAAGTCTACATGTAGTTATATATATTTTCAAGAATAATCTAGAGGACTCGGCGTGAATATAATTAATGATTAAACGAACTTACCTGTATGTGAAGTTCTATCATAATTATGTTCACGCCGAGTCCGAATAGATTATAAACCCACCCGCCCTATGCGGCCCATATTTATTTTACCTAATATTTCGGCGATACATCAATGATTTCTATAACTCTGGAAGAACTCTAAACTAAATGAGCTTGAACGAATGTCGCAAGGCAAAGGTAACAATACCTACATGTCTACCCACAAAAAAAAAAAAAAGAATTTATTTTCTCTAAACTTAGTGCAAGAGTGGTTATAACTAGGCGATACTACATGTAGTTATATATATTTTCAAGAATAATCTATTCGGACTCGGCGTGAACATAATTATGATAGAACTTCACATACAGGTAAGTTCGTTTAATCATTAAATTTAATGGTCTAAATATTTACTAAAAGATACAATTAGAGTAAATTTGTTGATAAGGTCGATAAATGTTTAGCAGTAGGAGCAGTTTTCTCCATAAATTTCTTATATTTATCTTGGAAACTTATAATAACAGGGAGCTTCGCTATGGCAGTATTTATATAACCTATAGATATTTTTCTAAAGTAATTTTTCACTCAAATGAAGCTAAGTCACCTGTCTCAACGCCAGCGCTTGTTATACTGCGGTTCCTATTGAAAGAACATAAATCTAGCTCATTTTAATAGAAGATCTTTAGCAGAATTTTTGATAGACACTATGAACAATGTTGGACCAAGCACGCCTCCCTGTGCTGTGAGATACCGAAATGGGCAATGGTAAAGATTACTTAATACTTAGGTACTGTGATCTATCAAAGAGGTATGATTCGAACAAATTCGAACTATCCTAGGAGTAATAGGCCATGTTGATATTCAAAGAACTTTTTGGCTTTTTCTTAGTAGCTTTTTTTTGCACCATAATTGATCTAACAAGTAACTATATCTACTTATACCTAAAACATTTAAATCAATATAATTTGATATTAACTACGTCGGTAGCTTAGTGGTAAGGGTTTGACCTTACGACTGAGAGATTCTGGGTTCGAATCCTAAATCAAAGCATCCCATTTTCACTACTATGGACTAGTAGGTGTCTATTTTTAGCCAGATTTTCGAGGTTTTCCCTGAAAGCATATCGATTTATGTATACCGTCCGTCCCTTTGGTTATTGCATGCGGATACTCGGTTGTCTGCAATGGTATAAGTACATCATCGACGTAACGGTACCACGGCAAATAGAAATTGCCATGCAAGCAATGGTAATTCCATGGTAAACGAACAGTATGCAATAGGAGGTAGGTAAATTAACCTACCTCAATGTAATAACCTTCATGTCAAAATTGTAATTAATTTTTATAAAAAAAATGTGTCGTAGCCTAAAATAGGTTATGTTGCCTTATTTTTTTACATGAATATAGCATTTTAGTAATACCAACCATAAATATTGTTAAATTGTGTAAAGTTCTAATTAATTATACTATATGGTACTTGTAGTCATACAAAGTAATAAAAGGATAATATAAAATATAATTAGATTCAACTTAGAACGGCACTAAAGACTAATTTTAGGCCTATCGTGCAAATGCCCGTTTCTAGGAAGCTTATTAGATCAATATTCGGTAGACTTACAATAGAAAATCTTCCGTACTGTGAAATAATGTTCTAAAAATGGCCAGTCCCAATCCCGAATTTGATTCATCATCAATGTTCATGGTAAAAGGGGATGGTGTTAATAACAAAAGTCCAATAAGATCGGAATCTTCTACAAGAAGAAATTCTACAATCAAAGCATGCGTCCCAGTTTCATCTGAAACCATTACTGTAAAGGACTTTTTCGATTTTATGAAGACTGCATACCAAGTTTATGAACATTTAGAAGGTGATGAAGATGAGGGGTCGAAGATTGACTGGGAAGAACTAACCAAATTAACAGTAATTAACCACGTTATTGAGCAACAGGAACGGGACCTCCTTTACCAAACAGCTTACGATGAGCCGAAGCCTATTGTAAGCAAGAGTGATACCACTATCGGAAAGAAACATTCTGAAGAATGCCTCGTTGAAAAACGATATAGTTGTACTGAACTTGAAGGTTTGTCAAAAATGTTATTTTGTGTGAAAGCAGTAAGCGAATTGTGTTCGAAATGTAGCATTGGAAGCATGAGATATCTGCCATGAAATATCAAATATTTAGCCAGATGCAAGTGCCGTTGTGACTGATTTATAATTTACCTAATGATTGTTTTTAGCAAAAGGGCGACGGGCAGCTATTTCAGCAGATGCTAGAGTCGAGATGCTTGGCGTATGGACCGAGGCAAATCTGAACTGTAAACTGAACGATGTTAGTGGAAATAAATTATTTTTAGATTATTATGTATCGGTCTGTATCTATACTTATCGGTAGGTGATGAGGCTGAAATTGGGAGCCAAGATTGTAACAGCCAAAATCGGCAGTCAAAATTGGCACTCAAATTGTAGCAACCAAATAGGCAGCCGAAATAATACAAATTAATGATGTTTATAACCGAGTTTGTATACGAGATTGCGCAAATCTTTAAATCTGTAGATACGATTTGATAGTCTAAAAGTTTGCATTTGATAGCCCAGTCTGCCCAGTTCTTGGGGAACTACATAGGCTTATTCATCATTGCGATACGACCCTCAGTAGCCGAGCAGTGAGAAAAAACGATTAGAAGGACGTGAGTGGGCAAATAATGTAGCGCGTCTTTGAGCATACCATTCGCCCATTTTCGATTTCTTTATCATCTGGACTTCACTTTAGCTTCTTACCATTTAGCCAGCGGGGAGTTGTCAACATATAAAAAAAATGAAGAATCCCCTGGGCCATACATTTTCCTGAGAGAAGTGAGATACATGAGACACCACACCAGCTGATGTTTAACATTCTTTTTGATATTTCTTAGGTAGTAAATGAAGGCATTTTGGATTCTATTCTACCGTACTTGGTGGGATACAAAAAATCGTCGAAAACCACGTCTGTTTACGCGCCAATAATAAAGAAAGTTCCGTCTGTCACCACGGTCGATGTCAAAAAGCCTGCAAGTTTCGGAGGTACGTTTTCATACCACTTGGGTGGCCGACAAGTACCTACTCGGCTCACTTGATGTAAAGTGGTTACCGTCTCCAATGAATGGTGGTCACCCTTCGGTCAAATTTTCAAAAGAAGCCGGTGGTAAAAGAACTCACTTCGATCCAGTTTGTCATGCACTTTGCGACCCCTCGCCACTGGTGACCGGGTACCGAACTCGCAACCTCCACGGCTTAATAGAGAACGCTCTAACCGCTACATTACAGTGGAAGTCGTTCTGAATCGATTTGAGTCACACCTTGTCTTACTTTTTTTTTTCATTGTTTTTAATATTCAAACACAGGTTCCCGATAGTAACATATATACATATATTCACGCCTGTGAATCTCCGAAGGGCTAGGCTGAGATATATTAACACCCACGTTTCGCCAACTACGATTTTCAGTTCCACGTAATAGGAGGCGAGCCTATTGCCGTCTACCGGCGGTTCTTGATAGTTAATATTTGGAAATAATATTAGCACGATTGTGTACTTACCTACGCTAATTATTTTGTAGGATTTATGGACGAAAAGGATTCCAGAGACCGCTTGGGAAGACGCAAATCATCTGTAACAGTAGCTCACGACCGCAACAGTCAAAAACATGAGTAAGATACTATTTCCATTTTGTAGAGACGATATTCTTAGTAATCCATGGATTCTCCGCGCGGGTGCCGGGTCCATCGCGTTGCTGAGTTGGGAACTCGGGACAGTGCCTGGGACTTGCGACCCAAGTGTAGGTTTAGAAGGGGCCAATTTTGTTGATATACATCAACACTCACCTTCACTACCCTGTTATATATGGTGGCAACACTAATTCCCGCCTTTTTTACGACAGCGGTTAGGACAATGTGAGATGTCGGTTAGAGTTTGTAAAACTTATATTGTGGACTTCATTATTAATAAAACAGACTTTAAAGCAGAAATTGGTGTATTTGTTAAAACATTAAAGTTGGCGACGATTGGGAAGAATGGCGCTAATAGGGAACATAGAACAATTTGATCCAGAAAAACAGGAATTCATGGATTATGGTGAGCGCATGGAACAGTTTCTTATAGTGAATGAGGTTCCAGAAGAGAGAAAAGTACCAATGATAATAACTTTAATGGGACCGGACACATATAACATATTAAAAAACTTAGTGTCACCAGACAAGCCGGCGACGAAATCTTATAAACAAATCATAGAAATACTGACTAATCATTTTGTAGTGAGGAAGTCTGCTATCGCTGGCAGGTATGAGTTCTATATGACAAAACAAAAACAAGGACAAAAAGTAAATGATTTTGTAGTTGAAATAAAGAAGAAAGCTGCGCTTTGCAATTTTGGCTCGTTCTTAAATGATGCTTTGAGAGACAGGTTGGTGTGTGGAGTATCCAAAGAGCAGTTAACACGAAAACTTTTAACGATGGGCGATGACCTTCAATTTGAAGAAGCAATAAAAATAGCGACAGCTTTTGAGAGTGCAGAGAGTGAAATTAAAAAAATGCAACCTGGTTTTGACACCAGTTGTGTTCAAGCTATTCAAATGAAAAAACCCTTACAAATGAAGAACCCTGGACAGTCAACATCGCGTGGTGGTCTGATGCGTGGGCGTAGCAGTGGGGGTCGTGCCCAAAGTACCAGTGAGTGCACTCGTTGCGGTGGCAACCATTCAGCTGACACATGCCCTAAAAAATCATGGATTTGTTACTACTGTAAGAGGCAAGGCCATATCGCTAACAAATGTTATTTCCGTTCTGCGGGAGGAGAAAGAACATTGAAACAACTGGATGAAGATGAACCAGCCTGTAAGGAGGAAAACAAGGAGGAAGAAGTTGTGTTGGGAAGGATAATGCAAATTACTGGAGGAGAGGAGGCTGCTTGGATGCCTTTGTGACTAAAAAGTGGACAGTCTTTGAAAATGCAAGTTGACACAGGTGCGTGTAAATCTGTAATACATAAAAGAGATTATAAAAAATATTTTTCACACTGTAAAATAAGGCAGTGTAATTATAAATTAAAGTCAGTATCTGGGGAAAATCTCAAGGTGTTAGGTTCTATCAAGGTAGAAGTAAGTAATATGAAAAGAACTTTGTTTTTGATTGTTATTGAGTGTGAAAAATATTTTGAGCCTTTGATTGGCAGAAATTGGTTGAAAGTGATGTTTCCAAAATGGCAAAAATGTTTTGAACTAAAAGTATTAAATAAATGTGAAAGCAATGAGAAAATGACATTAATAAATGTTATTAAAAATAAATATAAAAAGGTATTTGAGAAAGACAGGTCTTCACATATATTTAATTTAAAAGCTAATCTGAAACTTAAACCTGGAGCAGAACCTGTTTTTCACAAGGCATATACGATTCCATACTCAAAAAAAGAGGAAGTTGAGAAAGAATTGTTAAGTTTAGAAAAGGCTGGTGTCATAGAAAGAGTTAGACATAGTAAATGGGCTAGTCCAATTGTTTTAGCACAGAGAAGTGACAAAAAAATACGTGTTTGTGTGGATTATAAGGTCACTCTAAATAAGGTATTAGATACTGAACATTATCCATTACCCATTCCAGAAGATATTTTTACAGAAATGTCAGGTGGTAGTGTATTTTGTGTATTGGACTTAACTGGGGCATATCAACAACTGTTATTAGATGAGACGTCTCGGGAGTACATGACCATAAATACTCATTTAGGATTGTTTAGACCAACACGGTTACAGTTTGGGGTATCAAGTGGACCTTCGGTTTTTCAATGTGCCATGGATCAAATTTTAAGTGGATTAAAAAATGTGAAATGTTTTATTGATGATGTGGTGGTTAAAGGAAATAGTTTAACTGATTGCTTTGAACATTTGTGCAGTGTTTTGGATCGTTTGAAATCCTATAATGTCAAAGTAAATCTGGATAAGTGTCAATTTTTTTGTGAAGAGATAAAGTTTCTAGGGCATGTCATATGTAAAGAGGGAATAAAACCACTGCCCGAAAAAGTAGAGGCTATTGTCAAAGCTCCAGCACCTAAAAACATTACACAATTGCAAGCTTACTTGGGTCTTTTGAACTATTATTGTAAATTTTTGCCAAGATTGTCAGAGTGTTTGAAACCGTTACATAATTTACTAAAAAATAATACTCCATTTGTGTGGTCTGAGTGTTGTGAAAAAGTCTTTGAAGAAAGTAAGCAGTTGTTAATAAGAAACCAGTTATTAGTACATTATGATTGTAAAAAAGATTTATATTTAACTACAGATGCAAGTGAATATGGAGTAGGGGCAGTATTAAGTCATAAAATTGATGGAGAACCTATTAGTTTTGCTTCAGGGTCTTTAGATAGTGCTCAAAAGAATTACTCTCAAGTTGAAAAGGAAGCCCTGGCTATAATATTTGCGATAAAAAAATTCCACAAATTCTTATATGGTAGAAAGTTCATACTAGTCAGTGATCATCAACCTTTAAAATTTATATTTGATCCTCTGAAAAGAATTCCTATTACTGCTAATGCCAGACTTCAAAGATGGGCCCTGTTACTGTCAGGTTATAATTATGAAATAGTATATAGAAAAGGAACTTTACTAGGAAATGCAGATGCTTTATCCCGATTACCGCTACCTGATACGGCAGAGGAGGCAGACAGGTTAAATTATTTAAATTTTACTGAAGATTACCCTTTGGATTTTAATGATATTGCAGAAAATACTAGAAAAGATCTCATTTTAAGTAGAGTGTATGATTATGTTACTACAGGGTGGCCAAAGTCTATAAGTCAAGATGAGTTAAAACCTTATTTTTTAAAGCGAGCCGAATTGACTGTGGAGAAGAAATGTGTATTATGGGGTAATAGAGTGATTGTACCTTTAAAACTTAGGAGTAAAGTATTAAAGTTATTTCATGAATCACATCAAGGTGTAGTACAGTCTAAAATGCTAATGAGAGAATATTGTTGGTGGCCAAATTTAGGTCAAGATATAGAGAAAATTATAGCAAATTGTAATATTTGCCAATCAACAAGAGATTTCACTAATAATACCTGTTCATTGGTACCTTGGAGAAAAACTGATAGAAATTTTGAAAGAGTACATGTTGATTTTTTTTATTTTAATTCCATAACATATCTCCTTTTGATTGACTCCTGTTCTAAGTGGTTGGATGTACATATTATGCAAAATACTACTGCAACTCAGGTAGTAGAAAAATTATGTAAAACCTTTGCCTTTACTGGAGTACCAGCAAAACTTGTAAGTGACAATGGACCACCTTTTAACTCAGCGCAGTTTATATTTTTTTTGAAAGTAAATGGATGTGAGGCTATTAAAACTCCGCCTTATCACCCTCAGTCCAACGGTCTGGCTGAAAGGGCAGTGCAAACAATAAAAAATAGTTTATATAGACTTAAAAAAGAAAATCCTAAATTAAGCAATGAGGTTCTGCTGCAACATTTTCTGTTCACTTATAGGAATTCACCAAATTCAACTGGTATGACACCAAATGAAATTTTGTTTAAGCAGAAACCTCGGACAAAATTTGATTTGATGAAACCTCATAACTGTGAGCCTAGAGAAAATTGTAATAATAGGGAAAAGCCAGTTAAAGTATTTAAAGAAGGTGATAGAGTATGGTGTAAGGAATTAAACAAGGGGAAAGGATGGGTGATAGGAAAAATTAGTAAAAGAATAAGTTTGGTTACTTATATTGTTAATGTGGATGGTATTGACAAATATTATCATGCATCATCTTTGAGATTGTGTCAAAATACTAATATTAATATTGAGGATTACTCTAAGGTATTTGTACCGATAGAGGCACAGGGGACACAACATCAGGAACCCTCAGTTCAGATTCCAACTGAAGTAGTTGATAGAAGTTTTGTAGATTATAAAGGTAGAGAAGAAAGTTCAAGTAATATTCTGTTGGATAATGATCTGAGCTCTGGAAATACCACTGAAGCTTTTGGAGGAAATAGAGAATCAAGTTTTACTGAGAGTGCTGGAATGGAGTCACCTGTGCCTGCCTTGCGTAGATCTACTAGGTTAAGAAAAGTTCCTAATCGGTTAGATTTATAAACTAAACTTAGACTAAAATTTTGTAATGCCTATTTGTTGATTATGACTGTGTATTACTGTAGATTATTAGAATATAATATTTCTGTTCTATATACCTACATAACTGTTATGTAAGACTTCTCTAAAAGGGGGACGAGTGTTATATATGGTGGCAACACTAATTCCCGCCTTTTTTACGACAGCGGTTAGGACAATGTGAGATGTCGGTTAGAGTTTGTAAAACTTATATTGTGGACTTCATTATTAATAAAACAGACTTTAAAGCAGAAATTGGTGTATTTGTTAAAACATTAAATACCCAAGTTCCCCTCCCTGCCTAACCAAATTTGATACGAACCTACTAGTGCCGCTTTAGACATTCGTCCTAGTAATGAGCTTATTGTAGCTCTCGATAGGCCTAGATCTTTAAGTAGGTTATAGAGAGATTTAGCTGGTATACCTCTCGCTCCCACTTCTACTGCATACAAATTAACCACGTAACCGTTTTTGATTAATTCGTTTGTGAGATCATAGTATTTATTTTTCTTAAGTGTGTGGTCCTTCGGTATATTTGTTTCCCACGGTACAGTAAGTTCCACAAGGACCACATATTTAGTCGTTTTCGAGTAGAGAAATATGTCCGGTCTAGATGACGAAACCCCAACATCCCCGGAATTTTATAGTGCTTTTCATACGTGTCGATTAGGAGAGTCCAATCTGGGGCAGTATCTAAGATTGAATAAGGTTTGTTCCTGGATTTTATGGATGAACCTTCAGACACAAAGTTGATATGACGTCTGTTAGTAGTCAATCCTTTTTGGGCTCTAGCTACTGCCAGACACATTGCTTCGCGTATGATGAAAAGCACCTTATCGTGGCGGCGTGAGTATTGGCCTCTATCAAGAAGCACCCTACATCCTACTAATATGTGCCTAGCCGTCCCTATTGTCTCACCACACGTATAACATTGTTTTTCTGTGGCCTTCCCCCACCTTACCAGATTACTCTGGTCTGGAAGGGTCATCTGAAAGGCGTTAAGATAGAATTTTAACAGGGCCGGCGACCACTCATAGATCAAGGTGCGCCACTTTAAAGCCATCGGTATGCAGAACTCTCCCATTGTCAACCATTCGTTTTGGATTTCCAAATTCATCGCGTGCGAGTGCACGCGATATTTATCATTTTCGTCTTGCTTCAGAAAGGACCTAAGTATATCCTGGTCCCTTTTTGGCTCTCGTATATTTTGTTGGAATTTATGTAAATTATCAACTGCTGGACAAATATTTATCTTATAAAATTTCTTTAGGTAGCTATCATCACCATATAGGTATAGTGTTATTCCTGGGCACTGATCTGCTATTATTTTATTCATGGCAAAGCCACTGACACAGTGACCTATGTAACCAATGCCATTTAACTTTAGACTTTCCTCTCATACAGTAAAAGTCTAAAATTAAATGACAATCTTGTAGAATGAATGAAAAATGTTATTAACTCTTTCTCTTTTCATTTGGGACTATAAAACAGCTTACGAATTTTTTTTGACATTTAAAGCAATGATAGCGGTGTCACAGTGTTTTGTTATGTCATAATATTAGCAGAATCGGGGGCCAGGAATTGAAGGCCTCCACATCACTTTTTTTTAAATATTTCAGCCCGTCCATTGAATAGTGACTACACCCTACTGGATGGTGAAAAACTAGGACCCCTCTTTCTCTTCTCCTTCTATTTTTCTTAGTTTTACTCATACAGCTTTTGTGGGAGCGACTTCAGTCTGCTCTCCCCACCCTGAGAGAAAGAACGAGCGTGCGCCAGAAATTGTTATCGGTCAATTAACAGGTGTATCGGCTTGTAGGTAACTTTGGTTTAACCCCGAAAGTCTTGCTATTGCCCCATACATACAAACAATATTTCTATAAGTTCCATGTATTTTCGTAAAACTACAAAATACATATCGCACCCTTAGTAATATAGGGGAACAATTCAACATTTTTGCTAAAATGAGTTTTGTATTACAACTTATTGATACAAAACTAATTTTATCAAAAATTTTGAATTGTGAAAAATGAAATTGTCTACCGGGACTAGTGATGGGTAATTGTCCGAAAAATTTCAAATTCCGGAAATTTTTCAATTTATTTTTCTGAAAAATTGAAAAATTGGAAAAATAATGGAAATATATCTTTTTATCGAAATTATTAGTTAAAATGAAATAGTTTATAAAACATAGTTCATAATAAGTTGAAATTCAAAGGTTTTAATGGCTTTACATGTTGTTTAAAAAAAAACAAATGTGCAAAGTTATATTTTAATACAGATTCATGGTCAATGGTTTATTTTACACATTGTCGTGCGGTGTTCCACAGGGTTCGGTCCTGGGGCCGCTCCTGTGGAACATCGGTTACGACTGGGTGCTTCGCGTACGGTGTCACCGTCACGTGTTATGCGGACGACACGCTGGTGACGGTGAGCGGGGCTACGCACCGCGAAGCGACCCTGAGGGCCACGACCGCGGTTGCTCAGGTCGTCAACAGGATCCGGCGGCTGGGTCTCGAGGTGGCTCTGCACAAGTCCGAGGCCATGTTCTTTCATGGCCCTCGGCGCAGGCCAGGCCCGGGAGCCAGCCTTACAGTGGGAGGCACTCCCATCGACATCAAGCCCCGGTTGAAATACCTGGGGCTCGTGCTTGACGGTCGATGGGACTTCGAACAGCATTTCCGAAGTCTGCGCCCCAAGTTGGTGCTCACGGCGAATGCCTTGGGCCGGTTGTTGCCCAACTTGAAGGGCCCAGAGGCCTCCTGCAGGAGACTCTACGCGGGTGTCGTGCGGTCCATGGCCCTATACGGGTGCCCCGTGTGGGCGGACACCCTGGAGGCCAGATTCCTGCCTCTGCTCCGTACAGCGCAGAGCACGATGGCCTCCAGGGCCATCAGGGGATACCGCACGATATCCTTCGAAGCGGCGAGTCTCCTGGCCGGATCGCCACCGTGAATCCTGGAAGCGAGGGCCCTTTCGGCACTATATCAGTTCCGAAAGAAGGTGCGGGAGCGGGGATTCGATCCCGAGCCCGAGGATATTCGGGCCGAGAAATCCCGGCTCCACCAGGTCATGGTGGCCGAGTGGGAGCGACGACTTGGGCAACCACGCGCAGGGCACACCGTGATTGCGGCGGTAAGGCCCATCATGGGGGAGTGGCTAGAGAGGCCACACGGTAGCCTCTCGTACCGTCAGACGCAGATTATCACCGGCACGGTAGCTTCGGGCGGTATCTGCATCTGATGGGTATAGAGCCAACGCCCGAGTGCCATCACTGCGACGCGAGCGTGGACTCGGGGCTGCACACGCTCACGGAGTGCCCGGCGTTTGAGACGCCGAGGCGGGAGCTTGTGGCGGCCCTGGGGGTGAGAGTGCTCACGCTCTCCACCCTGCTCGCGGCGATGGTCCGCTGCGCGGATGCGTGGGCGGCCAGCGCCTCCTTCTGCGAGCAGGTCATGCTCGCGAAGGAGACAGCAGAGCGAGCGCAGCGCGATGAGCGAGAAAGGCTCGCTGACATCGCTGCACGCGCTCGAAGGCGGCTCGGGCGTCGGAGGGCGCAAACTGACCTCCACCCCCCATGAGCGCGGGCCTGAGAGTGACGGGTGGAGCCGCCCGTCACCCTAGCAGAAGCAGGCCACGGCGGCGGCGCGCATCGTAGGACGATGCGCGCCTCCCCACACCGGGTTTAAGTCGGGGACCGCGTGGTCCCCCCCTTCCCGAGGAGGGCCAGACCGAGAGGGATGGCCCTGGGTCAGCCGGGGTGCGAGGGATATGTCGCATGACAACCTCACCTTCGGCCTAGCACTACGACCCAGAGACGGCGTGCGGTTTAATCGGTTCGAGTCCGACATAACCTCCATCCTTTTATGAGTGTTTTTGACTGATCTGACCCACAAAACTGCCATTGTTAGTAGACAGCGATGTCCAAAGGTAAGCACCTAAAACTAATATTTTACTATTAAACAGAAATACCAACGAACTAGTAGGTATCTATCTACATAATATCGCACGTTCGTATAACTACTCGTACACGTAGCATTATAATATATTTTAGACTCAGTGGCTTTGCCTTCGTGTGAGTTTATGTAGGTATGTTTATTTGTTTTTCAGAAAAGATTATACTAGCTTCAGATAGTGAATCAGATACTGAAATGAACTGTAATTTTGACAATATGCGTAATGAATCAGAAAATGTATTCACTGAAAATGCTGATTAGATTCCAAGAAAAAAAAAGCTTTCAGAAGTCGCCGGAAAAGACAATACTCCAAATTGCAGCTTACCTAGAAGTGATACGTACATATCAGAACCAGATTAGTACAGTCAGTACGCTCAACGTTGGTCTAGTCCAGATTATACAGTTAAAGAATCCCAAAAACAAATTCCAAATTCAGAAAAACAGTTTTGTGATGCGGCAGTGATGACAGAACCAGAGTACAAAGCGGAAGAAAATGAGAACATTAGAATTTCAAATTTAATGATTTGTAAATTTATCTCGCATGAACTTGACCGGTATATACCGGTGATGAACGGTATAATCTTATGCAAGAAATCATAAAAGTCTTTAAGAAAAATAATAAATCACAGTCTTAGTAATAGGGTACGGAATCCTAAATATGAGAAATTTTAGTATTTTGATAAAAAGTAACAAATAAAAATTTGTTATCTTGTTTTATTTTCTGATCTTGGTCGACTCCCCATTTTTTCCAATATTTGAAAAATATTTGAAAAATTGGAATTTTTTTGGAAATTTTTAATTTTTTCTTTTCTTTTCATTCCGAAATTTTTCCATTATCCATCACTAACCGGGACAAAACACAAACACAAACATAACCCACTGACAATACTTGTGTCTCTCTCTCACACTCGGCCCGCACGTCCTCCGCTATTTAATTACTTGTCCTTATTTATATCACGAAATATCATAAATAAATAATGCATTTAACAAATAACAAAATTGTTAAATTTTACCATTATAAAACAAATAATCAGCAAATTATTCATAAATTAATCTAGAATGGCAGAATTCAAAATCTTTAAATGCGATTTCCCAACAAACTGCTTTTTTGAATTGTGCCCCTACATTTACTACATTACTAAGGGTGCAATATGTATTTGTATAATAATAATAATAATAATACATACATATTTTACATATAAATGATACTTTCGACCTCATCTACAACATCCGATATGGTCTAGTGGCTAGGATACCTGGCTCTCACCCAGGAGGCTCGGGTTCGATTCCCGGTATCGGAAGATTCTTTTTGACAATTTATTTTCTATAAATAATTTATTTCTCTTAGGGGTGACGTCGAAATTCACGTTTGTGACGAAGTAAAAGGCCTCAAGAAAGATTTCAAATGTCCTCAGAAGTTGTTAGTGTCGAAGATGGGATACTTCGCCGATGTCACCGCTGGTCAAAGACTTGAAGATATGGATATATCTGTCCATTGTGATATACAGGTAATCTATAAGTGATAAGCATTACAAAAATACTAGAGATACAATATAGTTACGTACTTAACTATATAATATCTCAGTTTGTAATCAAAAGTATAGTAGCCTTTTTAAACGTGCTGAAATCCTCACGGCTTCCACCTCCACCGGCTGGTGTGGTTTTGACGGATTCAAACTGACTAAAACCTCACGCCTCGGCTCTCTACCGAGGTGTATTGCTTGCTTAGAATAAGCCGTCTTAGGTCGCCCACTATTCAGGGTGAAGCTAAAACAAAAAAATACTATCTAAGATACGTTTGAAAATAGAAAATATTTTTTAGTTTTTGACAACAATTTACAGATTTTTGATTGGCTAATGCGTTGGGTGAAGAGAGACACGATTCTAGTGGCTGACTGGCCAATTTTGGACCCACACAACGTCGTTCCCATACTGGTGTCGGCGTCTTTCCTTCAGGTAAATAATACGAAATGAAAAAAAAAAGAATAGGTACGCTCGTGTAAAAATACTTACATGAAATACCTTCACATTTTGAAACTACGAGAACTATGAAATTGCAGATGGAACCATTGTTACATGACTGCATGATCTACTGTCATGCACACATGAATGACATTGTGAAAACATCCACAAACTTGGCGTGCCTCAGTGACGCACTGCTTAACAGGTAATCTTAGTACTTTTTGTAACTGTTAGGCATGGGGTGAATCTTGAGATTCGGCGTATTCAGTTGATTCCCTTTGTCCATAAAAAATAATTAAATATAACATCTTAATAACTGGTACTTACGAAAATGGTGCCTATTTAAAAAAAAAACTGTTTATAATTATGTATATAGCTTAGCTTAACGCCTTATAGTACATATTTCTAAAAACTTCCAAAATAAAATGTGCCACTGAATACGTCGAACTTCAAGATTTACCCAAAATATGTCATCGGACAAATTGTATCCCCCTGATGGTAAGCGAACAAGTTCAAAAATTAAAGGCCATTAGGTGCTACAAAATGGTGGTCCTTTGTTTGATACACCTCGACGTCGAATGTCTGAAACGCCATGTTGTCAGTTGTACTCCGACATAACCTTTTGCCATAGTCACGGCAATGTGGTCCCCTGCCACAGTCATCCGGGAAGAAAGTAAAGATCTAGCCAAGTAGAAAAAATATTAGTTATTTATAATTAAATACGGTGTAATTGTAGCTGCAATTTTCTGTGTAGACTTGCCGCAATGTATACGAACGTGGAATTAGAAGCAATCAAAGACCGTAAGGATAAGATTCAATCTCGTCTATACTGCAAGATGATTTTGTCCCTGGCGGAACCCGTACCCGAAACCCTCAGGGGACACTACTCGACACTCGCTACGCTTTTTAAATGCAACAAGTAAGTTTTACCTATTTACTGAGTAACTATTGCCAAGGGCGAAATAAGTTCCAAGGCGATTGAGTGAAACTTCATTCCATATCCATACTTTTAACCGGCTCGAAGCCGTAGATATGATCGGTTCCATTTGGGAGGTCGTCTGCGCTAGCTAAACTTTTTTGAAATTTGCGCTTCGCATCAAAGGATCATAGCCTAATGTCAAATACCCTATAAACTTCTCCAATACTACCTCAAGCATACACACATCATACTTACATCCACCGCAGCATATTCATCTCTGGTACACGAAGTTCCTATTAGCGTCGCTTTAGCACCGATTCATAAAAAAAGTACGGGCGTGTCAATATAGACCTGCTCCTTCAGTGCTAAACCACCTCATATATTTAATTGGGCAAAAAGTGAAGATCCAGAATTCTGGTGTGCTTTAATAATAAAATGTTAATATTTTCGTAGGTGCTACAAGTTATTAGGACGTCACATCGCGGAGCAGGTGCCTTGCCAACCAGCCAGTATGCGGATTGACAGACGAGGCAATGTTATTTCGACGCACACCAAGTAAGTTTTTATAAGGGAACTTTTTTTTTTAGCAAAGTTTAAAGGACATCAATTTAGTCTTTAACATTTGAAGACTAAATTGATGCCCAATGTTACCAACATTAGATACTAAAACTCTATAGAGAATTGTGTGGCCCTTGTGGAAACGGATTTTTAATATAGGTATTTATATACCTACATTAAAAATCCGTTTCCACACTCGTTTTCATTCGCTAGAATGCTACAAAAACCGTTCCTACCGGAAAATTATCCACGTATCTATACAAACCAGGGACCTGACGTGGAGCCTGAACGAGTACATCTCGTGGCTGTACGGCGAGCTGCGCTCCTGGCGCCGTGTCTACTGGCGCCTGTGGGCTGACTGCCACTTCCTCAAGTGCCAGCTTTGCGAGAGCTACTTCCCTATTTATCAGGTATGAAAGATTTGCTAAAGAGAGTTAATGAAGCCATTATCCTCCGAGTCTCCGAGCCTTTTCCCAATTCAATTGGAATGGACTTTTAGCTAACGAAACAGCATTCTCTAAGCGTACACCTTCGATCACAGCGGAGCTTTGATAGAGATTGTCATTGGTCGGACTAGGTGACATCATCACTGGAGATCGACCAATCTTTAACAAGGCTTTTGCAGCGCTTTGCTTGACGCTTTTTTATACCACAGGCCCACCTGATGAAAAGTGGTTACCGTGGCCTATGGACATGTGCAACACCAGGGGCGTCACACTCGCACTGCCGACCCTTTTAGAACATAGAGTTTCTGTGCCGTCAGTGTAGAAGATAAAGCACGACAAGCCTTGGGTCTTCCCACTGACAGCACAAAAATTCTCCAGTGAGCTCTGGCTACCCTACTCACAGCCGGGAACACAACACGAGGTTATAATGACCGCGGTATTCTGTAAGGCGGAGGTATTTCCCCAGTCGGACTGCTCAATTAGACGGAAATACCGTCGTGTCCTACCTCCTACTATACAGTGGGAGGTAAGACACGACGGTGTGCAATTCTCTAAGCATCCTACGTACGCGGCAGATATCAAAGTTTGTTTTTAGTCCTCGGACTTTTAGGGCTCACAACTACGCATACGCGAAGGATCGTACGAAATGGCGCACATTGGGAGAGGAATATGTCCAGCAGTGGACTGCAGTGAACTAATTGATTGATTGATTGAACTTCTGGTGATCGGAATACTGCCAGAGGCAACATTTCTTGCAACTGCAAACTTCAGGATTCCCAACAATAATAACTTGTCATCAAGTCTCCAGAATCAAAGAATCAATTTCGTTTATTCAGTTTAGGCACATAAAGAGCACATATGAACGTCAAAATTTTAACAGTCATGTCAAGAAATTACTAATATAATATTAAATTAAGTAAATAAATCATTTGAAAATGATTCTTTCGCTGGTTCGGTAAGTTGGTTCTACTGAGAAGAGACCAGCAAGAAACTCGGTGAACAATATTATAGTTTCTTTTTTTAAAACCATTTGTTTTTTTTTAATAGATTTATATTGTGCGAGAATCATTTTCAAATGATTCTTTCGCTGGTTCGGTAAGTTGGTTCTACTGAGAAGAGACCAGCAAGAAACTCGGTGAACAATATTATAGTTTCTTTTTTTAAAACCATTTGTTTTTTTTTTAATAGATTTATATTGTGCGAGCAAGCAAAAAGATTAGGATGACCATGCATTTTTATCATTGAGGTATTCGTTTACTTTGTAATATCCTTTTTTTCATTAAAGACTTTTTTACTTCGAAGAAGAAGTTTGCATAAGTTACAAAAGGTCCCATTTCCAGATGGAGTGGTGTTCCCACCACGAGCAGCCTCCTCACATGTTCACTTTAGAAGGCCGGCCCTCGCTCCCAGCAGGACGATATCCCTGTTGCGGCGAAAGAGCGTACCGCTTTGAAGCTGTCACCAGGAATACTGTGAGTCTTGTTCTCTTACCTTACATTTACTATAGGCAATTTACATACAAAAGGGAAATTTAAAAAAAATTAGTGGTATTACCTAATCAGGATTAGAACTCTATGAAACGTGCGTGATCTTCAGGGTCAAAAGAGAAAATTTTCAGTTATTCTTGAAAATAGCTGGTTGACGTAGTGAACAAGTGATGAAAATATGCTCTACAAACACAGCTATATTTTTTCTGAAGTAACCATTTCTTTAGTGAAAGGTGATATCCGTATAAGGGGTCATTATTGGACGTCTTTACTTTTAGTACCTATACCTACACTTGCAACTACAATAAAGTCGCATTTAACATGTAAGTAATGGAACTTTCATATTACTGCTAGGGTTGTCAATTCCGTGAGCACCTACCCGACGAGCAGTTGCCAACCGACGCGTCGGTGATGGAGATCTATAACAAGTTTCGTGATATCATCGCTATGAGGCCGCCGCAGCTCATGTTTCCTGAGCGGCTCACCAGGCTGGTCAGCAGAGGTATGAATTCTGTCATTGAATAAAAGCAGTAGCAGCTGTGGTCTTTGATGCGCTCATATTCACCTTTTTTTTAAATCTTCAATTCATTCAACGACATTTGTCGACTTGACTTTATTGTCTGAAGTAAAGGTGTGTACCAAATAGCAGAACTATATACATCAGCCGGAAGGGGGAAAGCAAGAAATTATTTTGAGCACTTTGTTTATCAAGATCGCTCTGATGCGGACTGTACATAGAGTTAATGACAAAAGTAATTCAGTGTATTCCAATTTATTGGTCACCCTTCCTAAAATTGTAGGTATTATTGGTAGGTAAATAAGCTACTGACTGTATTATGGTTACGAACTAAAAAAGGGTTTTTAAATATTTACTTATCGTTGACTTATATGTACTCGTATAAGTAGTGGCAACATTCCAACTTCTAAACTTTATCCCAGAATCAGGTGAAGACGTGAGCGGTCGTCTCCAGTGCAAGGAGGTGTTCTGGTGGGAAGGCATCCAGCTGGTACCGCCGCGCCCCCCACTAGGGCTGCTCGGAAAGCTGTACACTAGCAATAACAAGTTCAACCGTGAGACCCGCACTTTGATATCGTTATGTGTAGAAAACTGTTGGGCAAGTGGTACGGTGACGTAAAGAAAATATCTGCTGTGTAATTCTCTAAGCATATATAGTGTCGAGCACAGCGATGCGACAGCCCAGGGCCCTGATTCTGATATTCTTTTTTTCATGGCAGAACCACTGCGCGCTGCGGTACCAGACGCACCGAAACCAATGCCATTTAACTTAAGAATTTATGCTTATACAATTAAAGTCTAAAATTAAATGACAATCATGTAGAGTGAATAAAAAATGCACGAACTCTTTCTCTTTCAATTTTGGAATTTAAAGTTCCATTATAAAGACCGCTGACATTGCATTAAATGTCATTAAATTTTCGACTTTATTGCAGAGATTTAAAGTCCAAAATAAAAAGAGAAAGAGTTTATAACATTTTCATTCACTCTACAAGATTGCCATTTAATTTTAGACTTTAACAGTAAAGTGGTAAAGTCTAAAGTTAAATATGCATTGGTTACAATGTGGTGCCGCAATGGTTTTGCCATGAGAAAAATAATAGCAGAATCAGAGCCCTGATAGAGATTGCCATTGGTCAAAATTGGTGACGTCACAGGAGATCGACCAACGTATGCTTAGAGAATTGCGTCTATAGCTGTATTGAACAATGATGAAGAGGTTTTTTATGGTCATTATGTCCAAATACCATTTGTATGTTAGAGGTTTTGATACGTAAATATTTCGATTCAACATCGTGTTAACGTTATTCCCGCTTGCATCTTTCATCTTGGGTGCGTTTACTCTGGCTTGTATAGAGCAACTGCTGTTTGATTTCCCAACTCCGAAAGCCCGATTCATTTAATTAATTCTTACTTAATTAACAACCCATCTTATGACTTTTCTATCACTTAAAATCTTTTATCTGTGGTTATACCTACCTACTTATTAGACACAAATTTTTATTTGTATCTAACTACGTCACCGTACCAACCGTACAAAAAGGATAGGTTATTATTATACCGCTGTAAATATGCTGTTCAATTGGCAATTTAATAATTCATGTAGGGACACTTTAGTTTGCAAAATTCATACTTATGTAGGGAGGGTAAGGATTAAGTGTTTAAGATATTGTAAATACACACTTTTATAGTTCTTAGGTTCATGTATGAAGTCCTGAATTTTAACCTAGGTGTACAATATAGGTACGTACTTACACCTCAAACGTTATGAACTAATCCAATCCAACAAATTCAAAAATATCGCCTACCAACTACTTTCACGCCACGATTTTGTCACTGATTTCGTCGCTAGAGAGGGTAGACTTTGAGAAGCTCAAATGTTCAAGACGCAAACCCCCCTAAGTTCATATTGACGCAACGAATCTGACTTCAAGAGATGTGTTCTTTCCTTAGACCTCTTAGTTATGAATCATGATACACCCAATCCAATAAAATAAACTGGCGGTATGCGTCACTAAAGCTCAGGTCAGGCTCAAGCTATTTACGGATGGAGCCGCCCGTCACCCTAGCAGAAGCAGGCCACGGCGGTGGCGCGCATCGCGCAATGCGCGCCTCACCACACCGAGCGAGGGCGAGTCGGAGACCGCGTGGTCTCACCTCCCGAGGAGGGCCAGACCGAGAGGGATGGCCCTGGGTCAGCCGGGGTGCGAGGGATATGTCGCCTGACAACCTCACATTCGGCCTAGCACAACGACCCACAGACGGCGTGCGGTTTAGTCGGTTCGAGTCCGACATAATCTCCCCACCGGCTCCGGAGGTGTTATCCGTGGGGATTTCCCGTGCGTACAAAAAAAGCGAGAAAGTCACATAATGCGGATATTTAGGTACATCTTTTCACTTAATATTTCAGTAGGTTGCCAATCAAAACTAGCACAATTGGGTACTTTCCTGTAGTTAAAATAAATTATTTAGCTGGACTTATTAAATTAATAATGGTAAAAGAGTGAAAACAGTTGCGTCGGTTCTTATTTTTTCGTTCTTATTTATTTTTAATCATCCATCCAACGTTTAATAGTATATGATTTGACTATTAAATATTATGACGTCACAAATATAGTTTTCATACAATTTTCCTTATAAATTACCGTTTTGACGTTTAGAAAAAAGTAACTAATTTGACTGGTCAGTCAAATACCCAATTGGATCAAATCAGACAACATACAAGTTTCATTAATGTCCACAAAGAAAACTCACATGTACACTAATCATCGCACATTTTAGAAGAATACAGAATACATTCCAAATCCACACATGCAGCGGCCGTCCGGCCCGGGTCGCCCGCTTTGGGCCCGACTCAGGTGTCCGCTCAGTCCCTTGCGGGGAATTGCTCCAGTGGGTCCGCTGTCACGCTCGAGAGGGAGAGAGAGATCAAACTTCTGACCAAGCCTCCTATCAAAGATGAAGTTACCAGAACAAAGGTAAGTCTCGGAGTACCAAAACCAATACGCAGGCCTGGACTACGAGACGTTTCGTTTTTTAAGGTTCTCATAACACATTTTACATTAAATAGTTATCATTACTATGTAGCATGTTTATGTAAAAATATTATTTTGATCTTCACTTTGACAATCCACAATCACTGTCATAGTAGCTAAAACTGCTAGTTTTAAGTGTGCAGGCAGATCTCCTTGGTGCATTACTTATTTAGGTACCTACCTGTTTATGGTTTTCAATGAATTTTATGTCGTAAACTTGTTATGTTTAAAGTATATATCATAAAAATCGAAATACTGCAAAATAACATGTAAATAAATAGGCAGAATTGCAGTGGTATTTTTTAAACATAGATGAAACCGAAAAATCCACCGAAATAGTAGCGTTTAATTATTTTTCTAATCCGTCTTCGTATAGGCTCAAATTTCTTTAGAACAGCTTAATTATGTATTTAGAATTTGGAATAAATTAAAAAAATGGACCCAAAAATGTGTAGTATCAAGGTCTAAAGTACCTATTCAACTAATAAAGAGATCTATATATTTTTAATGTAAGTCGCAAACGTGAAATACCGTGGTATACAAAGACAGGCGCCCCGGGGGGCGGAGACTCGGCCGGCGAATCCGGAGGGGAGCAGTCCAGTTCTTCAGACGACAGCGAGCAGAGCTCGGCCAGTGCCAGGAGTGACGAGGAGTCGGCGCCGCGGCGGCCGCTGAACAGAGCGGCCAGGAGGCACTCGCACTCGCACTCACATCCTGCCACCAAGTAAGTGTTTCATGTTTGTTTTTTTACAGGCTGTCAGTTTTATTTGGGTTTTGGGGCCAACCAAGATCCTCTTTTATTTTTGATGCAAGCTTTCCTCTGATGGTAAAGAATTCCGACGGCAGTCGTGCCCATGAAAGTCGTAAAGCGCCGTAAGAACCCGTAACAAGGATTATATCGATTATATTATCAGTGCCATAGGTAACGAATGCGACAGATATTTGTATGGCATCCGAGACCGACGGCTTAATGTCGTAGGTACTGTCAGAGACACGGAGGGATATCTTGTGACCCATGCTAATACAGACCTGACGTTAGCAGCTCCCTTATCATTTAACCACGAGCCTCAAGCCTATGTCCAGCAGTAGACCGCGATGGGCTAACTGATTGATATTTTATAGACGTACTCGCGTGGTGGGCCGTCAATGGATCTCGTGCCTGTCGGCTCGCAGCAACCAGGACGGACAGCGGCGCTTCGAGGAGCGCGCCTCGCGGCAGATGCGCGCCGTCCTCGCGCGAACTGCGCAGATGCAGCAGAACAAGGTCAAGCACAACCCTGGTTAGTAGCAACGACTTCGGTATTACTGGGCTGTGGGGAACAATAAAACCACAACCCGATCACTTAGTTACTTTTGTTGTCATACAGATGACATTATAAAAGATTATTTTCATACGATGCTCATCCATCGGCGTGGGAAGCGCCGAGGCGGTTACCTGTAGCGGCCTCGAGGGTGGGAGTTCTCTCACGCAGTACGTAGCTCAGTGTCTCTCACACCCAAGGGGGCCTTCGATGGTCCTGGGTCAATCGGGGAGTGAGCGGTTTTAGTCGGCTCGAGTCAGACATAACCTCACCCGTGGGGTGGATCGAGTAAAATGTCCACGTTCATGCAAAATCCGCGCCATGACGTGGTGTTGCGGATACCTTACCAAGCTCACCCACTGTGTCCGAAGGAACCCGTATCCATGAGAATTTCTGCACGTTAAAAAAAACCCATCCGTCAGCTTAGTACCTGAAGTAGCATACCTACTAAAGCGCTATATTCCGTAACTACAGCAGGTGGAGTCTACGCGCGGCTGGAGGCGGAGTGGCGCGAGCGTCACGGCCAGCGGTCGCGTAATTCTGTATCAGTGCGGGCCAAACCACACCAACCAGTCAACAAGTTTAAGTAACAAATTAAAATAAACATCTGCATTACAATCCTGCTTTTTTGTATAGACAACTAGCTGTTGCCCGTGGCTCCGTCCGCAAGGATGTCGGTTATCGCGACCAAACATAGCCTATGTCCTATCTCAAGGTCTAATCTACCCCTCTACTAAATTTCATAAAAATCGGTTGTGGTTTAGGCACGAAAGCGAAACAACAGTATGGATCACTCGGAGTACTCGGACCGTAATAACGAACAATCTACATTCACTTTAAGGCACGGTTTATAGTAATACAATATAAACCTTATTTAGTGTACAATAATGTCGTTTTTGCCTTAGAGAATCGCGCCCGCGCCTCCAGCCGACGTCCCGCCACTAAATGACGACGCAATTCTCATCATAGACAAAAACGACGTTATTGTATACAACATAAGGTTTATATTGCTGTTATTTTTGTTATTGTTTATTTCGCAATCATTTCTGGTACAAGTCTGGCCTCCACCGACCGCTGGCTCTGTCAGTGGCGATTGCCCCTTACTGATCCAAGTTCGAATCCAAAATCAGCTTAGTAATTTATCATACTTTGTAGCTATAAGCACATTTGTATTATATTTTCTAGCAGGTTTCCCTTCAGTCAACCGGCATCAGAGTATACGTCCGATTTATCATTAGCGCGTCTATCCATAAGGAGCGTAAAGCACCTACCCATAAGGAGCGTAAAAAGCGTTTTAGATATAAGAAACTCGTAAACGAAAGAACTGCTAAGTAATAAAAGTATATTAGTTAGTCACAGATGTTTATTGTGCCTTATATCTAGAACTTCATCCTGTGCGGAAACTGGCTGGAGCGCAAACCGAACGCCGATTTGAGGTAACCTCGCAGAACCTTCTTGTCGGCGCGTTTGCCTATCGCCTTCACTACCGCGTCGTCCACTAACTTCTGGTCAGACTTGCGCTGTTCCGACGGAACGTATTTCTGTAAAGGAAGTAAATTTTGAATAGAAAGTTTCTTCTTTGCCATCTGAAATATACGGCAACATATTGTGACCATTCGTGAGATTTACCTACAAATGTACAAAGTAAAGTAGATAAATGTACGTGATATCTGCTGAACATAAGCAAATCCTGACCCCATTTGAATACTACTGGGAAATCCCGATGAAGATGATCAAGTCGCATGGACCAATACCTTGACGCTAAGCAAACCTCGCCTGCTAGCCGGTAAAAAATTAAATGCAGCTGAAGTAACCGAACCCCAAGTTTCAAGGCGACATGGCGACAGCCTAGGATGCAATAAGTACTAATACTATGACGACAATGGTGAACATAATCTCTAACACCACAGGGGTAGCGCTACTAAGGTAATATCTTGAGTAATACTCAAATATCAATAGATGAAACTGGTACACTCATTTAAAATAGTCTAAAACGCTTATTTCCTTATTTCTTATTATCTAGATAAAATTCTTGCAAACAAAAGTTGCCTGCCTGCTTTTCGAAGTTACGAGTGTAATTATTTTTTGTTTATCAGGTAGTATGACGCACATTGTTACACAGGGTCATGTTAGAACTGCATTAGGGTAATTGATTTGAGTGATGTATTCTCCAAGGTGTGTAGGACTCCCTTGCTGATTAACGGACCAGACACTGGCGCAGGCTTAGCTCTCGTGAATGGGAGGTCGGTCTCTTGCCTCCATAAAAGCAGTATATGTATAAGACAAATCAAATGGGAGTATGTGGACCTTGACCACGAAATGACGCCATATTATGATGATGATTCTCGAACAAGTTATTATAATATCCATTAGGTATTATTACGAATGATGGAGTCACTTACCTCTTTCTTTGAGGCAAAGATGTCTTCACCCTGCTTACGCTTCACGCTGCGTTTGACACTCTTCTTATTCTTCTTGAAATACTCGTCATTGAGGTTCTCAGGTAGCTTGAAGTCACCGAGATCTATCTTGGTGGATGTGCCAATCACGTAGCGCTGTGGAATACGTCTCAGCGGGCACGAGTTGAACTGAAATGGTTGAGTACTTATTAGACTTTCAACAACTAAAACTAGGCAGTATTTATCTTTAACAGAAGTCTGGAATATTAAGACCAACCAAAAAATCACAGAGTCGCGTTATTAGTAAATAGTGAGGGTTTGGTCGTCGCGCCCTACACAACAACCAAAGACAAACGTTTGTTTGCCAGTCATTATAGCAAGCTGCAAGGATGATATCACAAAATGACCTGAATAGCAGAAAATTACTTTCGAGAATTTTTCCAGGAACCAAAGATTTAAATAAATTACTGAACAACATTACTCAATATACTGCTTAATTGTATAAAAGACAATAAGCTTTTTAGAATTTTTTACCAAACCACAATCATCATCAGTCACATGATCAAAATGGTTATGTTGAAGTGGCCAACAGTCTTAGGTTCCCTGTAGCTCCTAAGATACTGTACTCTTAGCATGAATAAAAATAGTAATCATATATTTATAGAGAGAATGGAGCTTTGGGATTGGCCGGCTTCACAAACACACAGGTTCAAAGTAGGCAGGCAGCTAATTACAATGCTCCAGTCTCCCGATACTTTTATGATTTAATATGTAATTAATGAGGTGTCAATTGTTTCATCATCATGCAATAGGCTATATTTTATTCATATAACATCAATATAATGGATGTTAAAGAAATTTCGTTAAGTGAAATACTCACAGCAAAAGGACCGGTGACAAGCAACAAGCCACTGGGTAGTACTCCGACAAGCACAACACGCTTGCCAGAATGTCTACCCGCGAGCAGAACGCACACTGTACCAGGGGTGAGGGTAGGCCTGATCCTGCGCACATGCTTGCTGAATGTCTTATGGTGGGGACGAGTGCGGATCCTGTAAATAAGAAATGAATATGATGAGTAAAATATAGTTATTAAACTTTACTAGAGAGAACTAGTATGATTAGGATTCAGTGGCATTTATTTTGTAACACACACACACACATTAATATCTGGAACTACATGTGAGTGTCATAAATTTATCTTGCATTTAATAGCACAGTTCTTGAGGTAGGTTATTAGCTATTATAATGTAAAACTTGACTCACTTTCACTAAATCTTGCAAAAATAGTATCATAAAACTGTCACAAATGTTGATGTTGAAGACAATAATAATCAAATAATTGAAAGATCCAGGTTAAAATTTTGACTGCACCTTAAGTTTAGCTGGAGGGACTAGGGGGAATATTAGTTACATTGGATAATAATAGTCTATTTGGTAAAAAAAAACAAAATTAATTTGCCTAGAATACTCACTTATCCTGGGTGGGGTAGAAAGATCTCCTGCGGCGGAGTAGCACAGTACGGGTTCCTCCATTCTTCTCACCACCAATCTGCTTTACAACCACGAAGGGCTTCTTGGGTTTCTCCGGCTTGGGGTTCTTTTTTCCAACAAACCTGTACTTAGCCTGTAAACAGATAGAGGTATTGATATTAAATTTTTCATTTTTTGAGCACACTGATTTCAAACTTGAGGTGAATTTACAGTAAAACAGTGTAATTCTAACTTTTGATAAACAGTTTTAATACTTCTTGAATAAAATTTTAAAGTGGTTAATTAGTAGCTAGCATCCAAGATATAAATTAATGATATATTTCTTGCTGTACATTTGTTTATTTATAGTGAAAAGGTCTTCACTATGATTAATACTGCAAGATGCTAGCAAGAATTAGTCAGTATTTACTGCCTGTTAAGTGCCATCTAGATACACCGGTCAGTGAAATATACTGAGACTGTTAAGCCATGTCACATAATACAGTTGACATAGCCTCAACAATCAATGAGTGTTGTGGGTGAACAAGTATCATAGGGGGTCTAGTGCTTGTGATTAATCAAAAATATTTCAGTAGATGGGATAGTTGGAAGGTACCATACCAACTTCCTAAGTCATACATTTAAACCAAATAGCAATGCTTGGATTCATTAAGCATAAGTAGGTAAACAAATAATTTTCAGGTATTTTGAGATAAAAACAAACTTCGAGGGGGCTACTACCACCATAACTATGACTGCTGCGTGGCATCATATGCAGTCGAATCGTTGGATAAAGTGTGAATACAAAACTAACAAGCAATATTTTAATATTATTACAGGGAACTGACTTGATATACGGTTCATTTAGATTTTCAAGATATGAAAAACATAATATATACTTGTCAAGATACTAGCTTACCTTCTTGTGGAACATCTTGGACTTCGAGAAACGCACGACACCATTTCCCAGGTCGTAATTCCTCGATTTGCCAACCTTGGCTTTAGATACACCGCCCGCAGGCGCTGCAGCGGGCTTGGCCGCCGCCTTGGGCTGTGGTGGAGCCATTTATGATCTGAACAGATAGAAATTGATATTTAAAAACAAACTTACCACCTGACAACAGTTTCGAGGTTAGGTTATGTTTGAATCTCCTTGCAAACAAGTGGCAAAGAGACTTGCTGGAGATAGTTGAAACTATTAGCACGAAACAATATGTACCAAATAGAATAGGTACTTAGAATACTAATTATACAAATCACAAATATACACTATCACTTCGTGAACGTCAGAAATTTGGCACTTGGGAATACATATTTTTCGTAAAGTTTAAAAAGAAATATAAGACACAATCACATGTTTGAAAGATATTCTTTTTGATTCTTACGTGGAATTACAAAAAATAATTCAATTCAAATCTATGTATTTGGATTTCTTTTCATCGAAAATAACATCAACTCACATTCCAACCGGGATCAAGTAAAAGAAATTCTAGAAGAGGAATTTGTCTATGGAAAACTTCAAGTTACAGAAGAAAGGTATGGATATCGATCTTTTGAGATGGCAATCATGCTTTTGCATTGTTTTGTAACTTTAAAATTCAAATATGTGTAATTTAAATAAGTAATGTTTTCGAGATGTTTACTATGTTTTGTGTTAAGTTTTCAATATTTTGGCAAACGCCGTGATCACAGAGTTCTGTGCAAAAATCACGGACAAAAATAATCGTGAAAAAGCCAACATGCGTGCCTTGATACGTGTGTCGTTTTTGAATCGTGTCACTCGTGCCGTGTCACTCATGCCGTGTGAACTTTAATATTAAGTCGTGATCACAAAACAGAAAAAACTGTGATCGAGGTCAAGTTTGGTATGGTGATACCAGTAGTATTAAGACTAATTAAGAGGTGTTACATGTATGAGATGAATACGAAAGATGTTATATCTTACGTATAATGGTATATTTTACCTTCTATATATGCTTATTTAATAATATTTATCACAATGTATGTATATGTTGCCGCCAATTGGCTTAATCAGCCTGTCAATAAACTGCCTAGCTGATATCTAAACGACGCCTGTCAATGAAGTGCGAGGCTAGAAGCTCATAACGTACGCTCGTGTCTGCCTACCCTAGAGGGAAAAAGTTCTGAGTATATGTATGTATGCTTGATAGACACAGCACTTATCCACTTTATAGATTTATCATTTAAAAACTTCTAATTTGCAGTCACAGTCCAAAAATAGCAAATTATGTTCAAAAAAGAGTATAATTAAATTTGTCTATGGACTTTTATTTAAGAACGTGCATATTATTATTCATTCATTCAATTCATTCTATTTTATGTCAAATTAATTAGTAATGTCATTTGTCAATCACAAAAATTCAGTTCCAAAAAATGGGTTCTATGAGGAGCCCGTCGTCGCCGTCCGACGGATATAAAAGGTTCAGTGATGATTTCGCAAACACCAGCGTCAACAATTACGGGTCGAATGTCACAAGTAAAAATGATGCTATGATATTTTACGCACTGTAGATGCCAAGATTATTTGTATGCTTTTGTTGCATTAACAATACATTTCGTGATCCATTTAACATTTTGTTTTAATGTTTTTCACCTCGATTTTCGCATTATCGGTTGATGTCCATTCATATGTAAGTCAGTGAGATCCGATTAACTTTTATTCTAGTCCTAAGGCGGATTTATGACTCACCATATGACTCATGAGCTACATTAAACTAACATGCATAAAATAAACAGCCTCCTACAAGCTTGCTGCAGTCCATGTATAGTCGCTTTTAAATAGAACATCTCTACAATACTAACCTTTTAATGCATGTTTTAAGCATAACTTGTTTTGCATGCCAGCAGTTCTGCACCAGATTCTTTTTTTTTTATATTTGTATTAAATCATAGCCTTTAGAGTTTTGTCCATTGGCATTAATTGAAATGTCCTTAATTAGACAATATTAAATGCTACTGCTTACTGTTATACAAAGGTATTTGCCCTAACATTTATAAAATAAATATTCCAAATCTTCACCTTTAAAATATAAGTAGTTAGGTAGACCACCGACTATCCTACTTACGATTTTATATTATATACCTTCCTAGGTAACAATTATTATTGAAGTAAGTAATGACGTCTAGTAAGAAATAAATTCTAAGCCCAAGCAATAATTAGGTCAGACTTCCTGATGTGTCATCTTATTTAACCTTACCTAGAATAGAAATTACTTCTGTTTATGAATTTGAATATTGCACTTAACTAATAAGACAGATATAGCGAATAATTGGTGTTTCTCAATCACGTATACCCGGCATTTCCCGGAATTTGGCACATCGCGTATGGATTGTTGGGAAGAATAGTGCAAGTTCGTCGAAGATTCGGTTTTGTAGAACGTTATCACTATCGCACATCGGATTGACAGGTTTATACCTTTATAGAGTGGTTAAAACCGTTTGTGTAGGTCAAGGCTTCGGTTTTAACTACCTGTATCTGTCGAGGCTATCAAAGACCGCCATTCTAGGGAGAACATCTGTAATAACGACCATTAAATTTGAACTGCATTCTAACTTACCATCAAGCGGGGCTCAGTTAAATTGTTGATCTAGAAAATACTCAACAAAGTATCAAGCTGTTAATCTGTGGGACAGAGATAACGCTACAAAACCGAAGAAATTGTCCTTAACCAAATTCTCCCTCTTTTCCCGACTGCCGAATCAAAAGCCGGGCACATTATATATCTTGTATTATTTGCATTTATTATTACAGATAGAATAAGTAAATATCTCGTCAAAAAAAAGGAAAGATTGTTTGTTCATATTTATACCACAGATAACATTATACGCTGCCGTTCCGCTCACCCGATTGCGATAAAACTTTATGTTATTTCCTGCATTTGCGCGAAGGTTATAGGTGGCGCTTTAATCGAGTTACAGAATTTTCTTTACAAAATTTTAATAATTTGTCTCGCTTCTGCCCGCGGATTAGCCCGTGTGGAATTTGTTTTTGTACCCGAACCCTATGGGCTCCTATTCGCGGGATAAAGGAGCCTATGTGTTATTCCAGACTAAAATCTATCCCTGTACAAAATTTCAGCCTGATCCGTTCAGCCATTAGAGCGTGATTAAATAACGAACATAGGTACAAACATCTTCGAAAGCTTTTATATTTATAATATTAGTAGGATACCTACAATGTCCTATGATGCAATGATACACTAGTTAACTGCTCTATGCAGTACCATTAACTTATTGCTTAATTTTGAATGTTCACGAAGTAAAACATAGTGATGAACTTAATGGTTACGGAAACAGAACAATAGTCGGTATTATCGGTTAAACAGATTTCTACCAGTTACCTATATTATTGTTTGATGGTCTCATTGCCATGGACGCCCAAGACCGTGCGAAGTGGAGAAGGAAGAGCCAGAAAGCGGATTGTGAGCTCTGAGGGCGTCTTGGCCTCGGATGCAATCAGGATAACGTCTAAATGCAGATGATGATGATGACCTATATTATCGTTGAAATACATTCATTATTCAATACAGTCAGAAAAAATTGTGATTTGTAGGCAATAATCTTGATATTTTGATGTGGATTCTAGGGTCGGTAAATAGCCAAACCTTGCACATCTTTTTATTTATTGAGGTATTGGTTTATTGCGAGTAGAAGAAGCACTTGAAGTGTGCGAGGCTAGAAGCTGATAACGTGCGGTTGTGTCTGCCTACCCTAGAGGGAAAAAGTCGTGAGTATATATATATATATGTATGCTTGATAGACACAGGACTTCCACCGTCCAATTTCTAGACAACACTTATCGAGCAGGTAGTGTCCTTCTAATTTGCAGTCACAGTGTGTGAAAACTACGTCAGGGCTAACAAATTGCCCTTTCAACAGCTCAAGGGCAGTGGACATTGTCTAACATCAACTTCCATCCGGCCAACACGTAAAACTGACTGACAATACGCCATGTCATGAGCGGTCATGGTCATGTAATGCCGCCAAGTGTAGCCTGACATCCAATAGCCTCGCTTAGAATACTCGCTCGTGTTTCGCTTGAGGAGGATCGATAAAAATCGTGGTTAGGGCCTTGGAAGACAGTCCCTCGCGTTGAGGTTATCTACAAATAGGCTAGCACTTTAAAAATAGGATAATCGATATGCCTCACCACGTAATCACATTGTTGCAGTGCGTTGAGTATTCATAGGAAAGATTCGTAGTGGGGATAAAATTAGTATGTAATGGCATTCATGTGAAAAACAGCAGAATGTTTTAGGAGCGAGGAGTGTAGAACTCTTAAAACACGTCACTTTGGCAACGCCCATGAAAGCTGGGAAATAATATGACCTCCTGAAGCCAAAATATACTAAATTAAGTACCTAAAGGAGGTTTAGGGCAAGCGGATCCCGGAATCCAAATTGCAAGCTTTGCTAACACCTCTAGAACTGAAATCAGAGCCATATTCTTATACAGAGCAAGAGAAGCCGGAATGGGGTTTGACTCTGATGAGTATTATGATGAAGCAGGCTAAGATTACCTGTCAGTGCTCAGCGACACTGGAGAGATCCTGTAATACATTTCCTGATCTTTTCTAACGTCTTTGTTGCGTATATCAACATGACGCAAAATGCGTTCTGTTTTCATTGACAGAAAGAGACAATTAGTCTCTATTAAAAGACTTTCTGGATTGACATTGTGAGCTTTTGTTTTATCTTTGTTTACGCTGATTTTTCACAGCCCATTAACACTGCAATGTTCACTCGCGTCTCTGTGACCAATAGAATGAGCCATTATTGATCAACTGACATATTATACTGTCATTCGAAGACACGCCATGCTCTCACCAGGCTGCAAAGGCTGCAGGAATCCCTTACGACAGCTTCTGTTGTGATCACCAACTGTAACTAATGATTTTGATATCAGTATTGATATTGTACTTATCATCGAGACGTATATTTAAACTACGCCGTTATCAATACTATCTATCACATAAGTGACAACTATTTTATCAAACAGGGGTAGTCAACATTTTGTAATGTTTCACTAAAATATTTTAATATTAGCTTTAATAAAAAGCGAGTCAATTCTGCTGAGAGCGGAACTGCACTTCACTTTGTAAGCAGTATAAATGTGTTAGGTAATTAATAAGTATTATTTCTAAAATACGTAAATTATACAAAACATAAAATATCCAATCAACTTCCTATTTCTGTGTTATTGCATAAAGAAACACAAGGTCTTCTAATATTGTATGTGTTACTAACTCCACTTCCAGATATGCTATTCTGTAATATAAAAATTATTTATTCTCACTCCGACTTCACTTTGTATGTAGGTACAGGGGGTCGGCTGGATAGTGTACAAGCGAACTTCATTAGTTCTTCGACATACCCTGAAACCCTGACAGACTTCCGCAACCCTTTATATAATTACAGTAGTCCGATAATTGTTGTCTCAAATGCACTCGTTGTTTGCTATATCTTGGATCTACTTATGATTTCTACTTTCGAACCAACTCCATAGAAGATAGTACAAAAAAAATGGAAAATGTTTGTGACCACTGCCTAATTTTTCATCTCGTTTGAAGTTACTATTGTTTCATCCTTTCATGATTCTGTGTTAGTTTGAAAGAAAATTATGAGTTTATTTCATTGTTACCAGTGTTAAAGATGACAAAAATGCTTGAATATATGAACAATAAAGTGTATTATTCTATCAGAGATCAGTGGCATAGATTGAAATCATGTGAGTGTTATGAATTAATTGCATTAAATTACATACTTGAAGAAAACTTTGTTATGTATTGCTTTAGCTTAACTTGCGCGAAGGTTATTAGGCATAGGACTCGTAAGTACAATCATTGGATTCGTTAGTGGACGTGGCAATCAAACTAATCCCGCCATCGTTTAAGAAGTTTAAAACATTTACGAAATGTTGTAAACTTCTCAAACGATGGCGGGACGGGTCAGCTAATTAGCTCTCCCTTTATGAGTTGGATCTGTACCTACAGACTGACCGATATTGCTCGACTTGAACTTCCTAGGCTAGACGGCTGTAATAATATAGGTAATATAGGGATTATACATACGTTACAAGCATTTTTACATTCAAGCTATACAGACGGTATACAGGAGGTAGGACACGACGGTATTTCCGTCCAATTGAGTAGTCCGACTGGTTCAGTAGGTACCTTCGCCCTAAGGAATACTGCGGCCATAATACCTAACTTTGTGTTCTGTTTCGGGCTGTGAGTAGGGTAGCCAGAGCTCACTGTAGAGTTTTTGTGCTATCAGTGGGAAGACTAAAGGCTATTCCTGCTTTGTCTTCTACATTGACGGATCCAAAAGTTTGACTACAAATACCGAACTTGAGGGACATTTGAAGCAACCCTCGAAGCTCACTTAGTTGAGTTTGAGTGAAGTGGCATTTGCGGTAACGTTTAGGAATACGGGTGTAAGCATGGTGTAACACCTTTGAAACCCAAATCACCCTCTCCTGCTCGTCAGTGCATCTGGTTAACAACGGAAGAGGCTATGTAGACAAATTATTATATAATAATACTAATAATAATTCAGGCCAATAGCATAGTAAATAAAATATCATTATCTTACTGTATGGGCGATCCCTACATGTTGTTTTGATTGGTTTGGCATCATTCCAAAAGCGGGAACGAAATCTATGGAGACAAAATTCAAATCCTTGTCTGTCTGGCTGCGAAAAATCTTTAGTATTCACTGTCTGCCATATATTTGAGTATTATTGAACGCCTAAAATAGAACTGGCTACAACATTTTTAGGGTTCCGTAGCCAAATGGCAAAATGTGTCTGTCCGTTCATAAGTCACAGCCACTTTTTTTCGCAACTATAAGAACTATGCTGTTGAAATTTAGTAAGTAGATGTATTCCGTGAACCGCATCAAGATTTTCACACAAAATTAGAAATAAAACAATACATTTTGGGGGTTCCCCATACTTAGAACTGAAACGCAAAACTTTTTTTTGTCATTAAATGATTATGTTACATGCTGCTACGGAACCCTTCATGGGTGAGTCCGACTCGCCCTTACCGCGGCGCTACCCGCGTGGATGTAGGTTATCACGAACAAACAGCCTATGTCCTTTCTCAAGGTCTAATCTATCTCTATACCAAGTTGCATCAGGATCGGTTCAGTGGTTTAAGCGTGAAAGCGTAACAGACCGAGTAACTTTCACATTTATAATATCAGTAGGTATAGATTTAACTGAGGTTGAGCAGTAATAATTGCGTCACTCACTACTCAACCATTAAAGCAAATACAATTTTACATAGTATTTAATAAACCGCTGAGGTACTTTAGGTACTTTAAAAGTAAAGAAGACAATTAATGAAAAGAAACAAATTTTACTTAAAAGTCAATTAGGCACGAACTTACTCATTAAGGTACAATAAGGCAGAACTATAGGGATATTCATCATGGTCGTGGGCTTTATCGAAATACTAGCTTTTGCCCGCGGCTCCGCCCGCGTGGATTTCGGTTATCGCTTAGTGTTGAGCCGACTCATTGAGCTTTAAATTCGCCTCTCTACTCAACTTTGTCCTCGACTATTTACTCGCCTCTGTTCTCGACTTCCTACTCGCCTCTATATTCGACTTTCTACAAAACTGACAACTCAAATCTGACGAACTTTCATCCCCTATCCGCCCCTCTAAACCCCCTTTTTGGCGACAAAGGGTAGCCTATGTTTGTTGCCAAGCTCAAATTCATCCATATACCAAATTTCTTTAGGATATCTTCAACACTGACAAACTTTAATTCTCTATTGAACCCCCTTTTCGCGTCAAAAGGTAGCCTATGTTCGTTTCCAAGCTTGAATCTATCTCGGTACCAAATTTCATCAGGATATCTTCAAAAATGACAAACATTTATATAAACTTCCATCCTATGACCCTACTTCCCCCCTTCTACCCCTCTTTTCGTGATAAAAGGTAGCCTATGTCCGATCTCAAGCTCTAATACACCTCTGTACAAAATCTCATCAAAATCGGTTCAGTGGTTTAGGCGTGAAAGCGTAACATATAATATTAGGTAGTATGGACACAGATAACATAATACTGTATGGATAATAATATCGCGTTACTAAGAATTACTTATAGTAAACTGTTTGACAATGATTTGTGTACATTGTCGTCATACTTTTATTTACTTAGTAATTTCTAGTAGTACCTACTTAAATACTTATCTAATGTTAGGTTAGGTATTAAAATGATTATGAATAGGTAGGTAGATACTTACACGTAAATTACTTCTTATTTTAGTACCAATCATTGTAATAGCACAGTCTAACGAACACTGTCATCGTTCCATTGTGGCAATTTTGTATACAAATATGAGATAAGAGAATGGGAGTGATGATTTCTCTAGTTGAAATTTCTACAAAATACTCTGGTCTGCAATGCCTTAAAACTGTGGAAACCAGTGAATAACGTAATTGTTTTTTTTTTCTGTTCTATAGTGGAAACTGAAAAATCCGCTTTCTAAATCGATGTCATCAAAAGACACAGCTGTTTCTGTTATAGAGTCAAACCAATACAAAAATAAAAACCTATAGGGTAGGTACAGACACCGTCAGAACAATCTTGACTACAAAGTCGGAAAATTTTCCTAAAACTTTTATTGATTTATTTTTATTGATTTAAATTGTTTTATCATCCGAACTAAAGGTGTGAACCAAATAAATATCAGAACAACCAGTCAACAGCTCCTCTAGATAAGTGGCAATTCGTTGGCCAGCCTTTGGTAGAATAGAATGACAAATGTATGGGATTTGATGTATGTGACATGTGTTAACGACTGTCTAATATGTCAAATTTAATTAATTCGTCATTCTATACCACCAAACGGCCAACGGATTGCCACTTGTCTAAAGGGGCAGAAACGGCGGAATAACAAGGAATTTAGTTCATTTTGAGTACTTTGTTCGTCAAGATCAATCTGATACTGACTGTACGTTCCGTTTAGCTAGAATTATAACATTTTACAAGACGCAAGTGCCTGAGTCTGGCTCTCCTTTTTTCCTTTTTTTTCTCCTTTTTTAAGCATCGATTCCGGTAGCATCCAAACCTACCTACTTTGGAGCCCACAGTGCACTTTCCTATTCCAGCAGCCGCCTACCTCCCAGGCCGACTCTCTTGGTATTTATTAACCGTATCTTTGGATACCCTCGTTTGTGGATCTAAGTGGCATTTAAATTGATATTATTATTGAACCCGCTCTATGGTGGATTGAAGAGGAATTAAAAGTATCCAATGATCCACATGTGGATCTAAACTGTTGACCCTAGTGGAGGGAGGCCTAAAATAGATGCAATTAAATGGTACTGGGAATATTTGCGCGCCCTCGTTCCACTTGATTGCCTCCAATTGATAACATCAATAGCTTCCAGCTGTGTTATCTTGTCTCGCTCACACTCAATAGACACAGTCTTTACTAATTTACCAAACAGATTTATTCTTTACGTTGACGATTCCCCTTAAAAATTATGATGATTCAACTTTGTTATATAATAACTGAGTTAATTGAAAATTTGTATTAAAACATAATTGTTCTAGTGCAGTTAACTATACAATTAGCTTAATAAATCCTAATTTATTGATCATTGTCGTCCCCAAATCTAACATCAAATATTAATTTGGACCTCTCTGTCATCACTTCGGTAACTATTGATACTTATAGAATTCCAGATAATAGTACGTTACGGTACAAGTGTGTGAAGTTGATGATTACCGCTGAGGTGCCATTGAGACTCGAGCCGTTAGGTGAGGGTCTTAAAAGAGCCGAGGGTGGTAATCAACAGTACGTACGTGTATCAACCGTCATTTTTCAACACATTTTGCGAATAAAATAATATCTACTAAAAATCTATTTTTATATGCACTTATTGAAATGTAAACATTGAAAAATTAAAACTTTTTGTTTCGTTTGTTCCTTCTGGAAAAGACTAAGGTTACTTAAGTTAAGGACTAAGATTTAGGTTACGACCTTGCTACCTTGACCTCAGTGGATTTACGCACAGAATAGACAAATAAATTTTAAAACTTCAGCTGGATTTTTCTACGTAGTCTGTGGACTCAGCGCATCATCATTACGCAAATTATATTATTTATTTCATGAGATTAGATAAATTATTGTATTAAACTGCACATCATTTGATCTTAAAATACTCGTCTGCTACTATAACTCACACTCGTATTTTAAGAGCCCTTTTCATAATCTCTTTAGAGAAATAATTAGTAAATATGCAGTTAGTGAAATTATAGATAACTGTTTTGATGGCATAGATTTACAAGTTGAAATTATCTATGAACTTGCATGAAATGAGAAAGCAATAGATAGAATATATAGTAATACACAGTAACAATTCTACCAAAAAAATGTACCATAAAATCTTTAACTCACTTGTGAATTATAACAATGAAAATGATATAGTTTGATTAAAGCTGTTATTATGTGCCTAATTCCGGTGAAATAAGAGCCACTTTATGAGCAAGTGTGTTGTAAATTTTTTATTAATATTTTAGTGTTAATCAACTTATGTCGTTAAGTATACATAGACATACCCTGAGAGGCTGAGACCTGTGGTTACCGTGTTTTTGAACATATAAATTTGATTGCAAAAATATCAAATAAAATACGTTGTATTAAAACTTGTAAAAACAGTTTTATACATAATTGATTCTTTTGTAGTAGTAATTACTTATTATAGTTATTATACATGAGTATTAGAAATAATTCAGAAACAGAGGCACCTATTTAATAGGTACATCTATATTTAGCCTATTCAGTCTTGCCGATATTGAGTATCTTCACGTGAATAGTTATGTAATATGCACGACTCTAGGGCTTCTCCTCGTCGGAGGTGAGTCTACGTATGTTTGGCTTGAACCGACTAAAACCGCATGCTGTTGAACGACAACAATTACGAGTGTAAATCCCCGAGGGGTAGACAGAGGTGTATTATATATATTATATATTATAATTAATTTATTTATTTATTTATTTATTTATTTATTTATTTATTTATTTATTTATTTATTTATTTATTTATTTATTTATTTATTTATTTATTTATTTATTTATTTATTTATTTATTTATTTATTTATTTATTTATTTATTTATTTATTTATTTATTTATTTATTTATTTATTTATTTATTTATTTATTTATTTATTTATTTATTTATTTATTTATTTATTTATTTATTTATTTATTTATTTATTTATTTATTTATTTATTTATTTATTTATTTATTTATTTATTTATTTATTTATTTATTTATTTATTTATTTATTTATTTATTTATTTATTTATTTATTTATTTATTTATTTATTTATTTATTTATTTATTTATTTATTTATTTATTTATTTATTTATTTATTTATTTATTTATTTATTTATTTATTTATTTATTTATTTATTTATTTATTTATTTATTTATTTATTTATTTATTTATTTATTTATTTATTTATTTATTTATTTATTTATTTATTTATTTATTTATTTATTTATTTATTTATTTATTTATTTATTTATTTATTTATTTATTTATTTATTTATTTATTTATATGATGTTAGCAATATAAGCTTACAGTATACACCAAAACGCTTATATGCTATATGTTACAGATTAGAATGTCAATAGATGAATTACAATTAGAAAGACAAATAAATTAGAAATCAATTTACAATTCATCAAAGTATTATTTATATTAATACATTAGAATGTCAATAAATGCATTAAAATTATAAAGTCAAACAAATTAGAATTCATTTTACAATTCATCATATATATTTAATTAAAATGTCAAAAGTGTACAATACGTAAATATCTGTATTAATAATCAAATTACATTAAATTATTCAAACATTAAATTATAAATGACATAGATGCTTTCTTACACTTACACGAATGGTACTAAGCTTGTCATAGAATATGTCTGCATCTGGATTCATTTCCAAAAAGCTATTTAGGGACTGTACACCTCTAAAAGCGGTTAAACGTCATCGATCCAAGCTATTTACCTAGCCGTTTAATTAAATGGCTGAACACCATTCAGGCCGTTAATTGAATGGCGCCGTTCAGTAAAGCGCCTAGGCAGTTCATTGAACGGCTGATTAAGCTAGTTGGCGGCGACATATACATAGGTATTTAGTGTATTTACTCATTCATAAAGTAGAGTAAACCTTTTTCAATCCATAATATGGCAACTAATTTACTTGTTGGTTAATTGTCATTGTCGACGTCGACTAACTGTGGTTTTTAAGTAAAAGGGGATGAGTCATTATATATCATATTCATTCCATATACGGTAAAATCCCATTTTGGCAAATTTTTGACTCATCCCCTTTTACCTAAACACCACAGAATTATACCTAACGTCGATCAATAATAATGTCGACCAATTGGCGTGAACCATCAGAAACTCTGTTATAATAGGGTCGACAGCACGAGTGTGACGCCCCCCTAGTGTTGCACACATCCATAGGCCACGATAATCACTTTCCATCAGGTGGGCAGTGTGCTTGTCTACCATCTAAGTAGTATAAAAAAACGAATAATTTTAGTTCTGATGTGTAGCATCCTTACAAATAGTCATCCATTATCTTTCAATGCAGCTACTAGATACTCTTGTTATATATATAGGTAGGTACACACAATTATCTATATCTATTACTCATTCTTGTTATTATTTGCAATAAATTACTAACAAAGTAGGTAGTTTCATCTCAAGGTTTTCAAACTATCAACCTAATTATGTATAACATTGAGATAATGAAGTTTATTCAGGCTTTGAAAATAAACACAATCACCTAAAAAAATTACTTTTGAATATACAGACAGCACAAAATATATATAACTAACTTCTATCTAAAGTCTGTTTTTTTTAATTTCAGATAGTAAATTATTATTTTTTTTAAGTTTTTTAGCTTGGTTACAAGACCTTTAAGCCATGTCTTTATTTAGTTTTATTTATTCACTTTTCATGACGATGACGATGAGTGATGATTGCCATGACGATGACGATGAGTGATGATTTCTGCTTCAGTAAAGTTGTGGGGACTTTACGGAGATTTGGAACGAACACGAAATATCACAATTCACATTCACACTTGTGTGAATTGTCCAAGACGTTATGTCTAAAAATCCACCATTTTTACACATAAAAACTCGAATTCACACCAATTTCTAACTGAATGACATTACCTGTGTTGCCGGTTTATTGCAATATAAAAGAAAAATACTATATCTATGATAAAAACAGTTATGTGCCGCCAGTATCGAAAGTTGTCGTTAAATTAAAAGTAGAGATTTTTGTAGATTATTTTATAGTTAGCTTATAGGTAATAATTATGGATAGTGTACGAAACTATATATACTATATATATTTTAACTTTTTCTTAAAATTGAGTAAAGCCAAACCACTTATATCTAGGCCACAAACATTGTCGATAGTTTCGAGCACGTCACTAAGCACTAAAAACCGGTATCATTATTTCACAATTTGACATTTGCAGTTGTCAATTTACTATATGAATTTAAAAAAAAACGGACTATATGAAAAAATGTTAAGAATCGCATTAGGTAATCTGTGATATCGCGAGAGACCACTACACTAGGTACTTGTTCAGCAACAATACGGAGCTTTTTTTCGTTTTTATGTATTTTTATTACAAACAAAACATTAAGTAATCCATACTTAATATTATAAATGCGAAAGTAACTCTGTCTGTCTGTCTGTCTGTCTGTCTGTCTGTCTGTCTGTCTGTCTGTATGTTACGTTTTCACGCCTAAACCACTGAACCGATCTTGATGAAATTTGGTACAGAGGTATATTAGAGCTTGAGAACGGATATAGGCTACCTTTTATCACGAGAAAGGGGGTTTAAGGGGGGGAAATAAGGGATTAAAGTTTTTATGAAAGTTTGTCATTTCTGAAGATATCTTAATGAAATTTGGTACAGAGGTAGATTAGAGCTTGGGAACGTACATAGACTACCTTTTATCGCGAAAAGGGGGGTAGGAGGGGGGGGACTAGGGCCTTGGGATGAAAGTTTGTCATTTTTGAAGATTTTCTGATGAAATTTGGTACAGAGATAGTTTAGAGCCTGGAAACGGATATAGGCTACCTTTTATCGCGAAAAGGGGGGTAGAAAGGGGGCGGACTATGGCCTTGGTATGAAAGATTGTCATTTTTGAAGATTTCTTGATGAAATTTGGTACAGAGATAGTTTAGAGTTTGGGAACGGACATAAGCTACCTTTTATCGCGAAAAGGAGGGAAGAAGGAGGGGTATCAGGGCCTTGGGATAAAAGTTTATCGTTTTAGAAGATATCTTAATGAAATTTGGTACAGAGGTAGATTAAAGCTTGGGAACGTACATAGACTACCTTTTATCGCGAAAAGGGGGGTAGGAGGGGGGGAACTAGGGCCTTGGGATGAAAGTTTGTCATTTTTGAAGATTTTCTGATGAATTTTGGTACAGAGATAGTTTAGAGCTTGGGAACGGACATAGACTACCTTTTATCGCAAAAAGGGGGATAGAAGGGGGGGACTAGGGCCTTGGGATGAAAGTTTGTCATTTTTGAAGATTTCCTGATCAAATTTGGTACAGAGATAGTTCAGAGCTTGGGAACGGCCATAGCCTACCTTTTATTGCGAAAAGGGGGTAGATGGGGGCGACTAGGACTTTAGGATGAAAGTTTGTTATTTTTGAAGATTTTCTGATGAAAATTGGTACAGAGATAGTTTAGAGCTTGAGAACGGAAATAGGCTATCTTTTATCGCAAAAAGGGGTAGAAGGAGGAGAGGGGAATATGGGTGTGGTATGAAAGTTTGTCTTTTTTGAAGATATCCTGATGAAATTTGGTACAGATATAGATTAAAGCTTGGAAACGACCATAGGCTACCTTTTGTCACGAAAGACGAGGTTAAAGGGGGGGGGGGGGTTATATGGGATGAAAGTTTGCCAGTTTTGAAGACATCCTGATGATATATTTGATACAGAAATGGATTGAAGCTTGGGAACGAACATAGGCTACCTATTAACGCGAAAATGGAGGTATAGGGGGAGGGGGGGTAATAAGGGATGAAAGTTTGACAGTTTTGAAGATATCCTGATTAAATTTGGTACAGGGATTAATTAGAGCTTGGTAACGGACATATGCTACCTTTTATCGCGAATAATGTGGTAAAGTAGTAGGAGTAAAGAGGCGAATAGGGAGGCGAGGGGAAAGATGAATGTAGTGGCGAGTACAGATCGAATAGAGAGTTGAGTAGAGGTGCGAGTAGATAGGCGAGTGGGGAGTGTCAAGTAGAGAGGCGAAAAGAGAATCGAATGGAAGGGCAAGTAGAGAGGCCAATGGAAAGGAGAGTATAGAGAAGAGTACAAAGTCGAGTAGAGAGGGGAACAGAGAAGTCAGTAGAGAGTCGAGTATTAATTCAAGTATAGAGGCGAATCGAAAGACGAGTAGAGAGTCGAATATAGAGGCGAGTAGAAAGTCGAGAACAGAGGTGAGTACATAGTCGGGGACAAAGTTGAGTAGAGAGGCGAATTTAAAGTTCAATAGCATCGGATCAACACTACGCGATAACCGACATCCACGCGGGCGGAGCCGCGGGCAACAGCTAGTCAATTAATAAGATCAACAAGAACTAAACGTTTGGCCAGTGCTATTGTGAGTTACGAATTATCAAAGATTAACATAAAATGATACATAAATAAATATAATCTTCGCTTAGAGTACCTTATTACAAAAATTAAAAAAAAAACATTGTCTCTATCTACTTACAATGAATTGAATGTCTTCAAATAAAGCTAAAAATTATTCGTACAACTTGCAGGGCCTTTTTTAAATCGGTTCGACTGTTTTGTCGTGTTTGGCTTCATTAGTGAGTGACATGGTGCTCAAATTTAAATAATATTGAGTTAAGATTTTATATCTCACACTAGCTTTTGCCCGCGGCTCCGCCCGCGTGGATGTCGGTTATCGCGACCGTACATAGCCCATTGATATATACACACTAGATTAGCAATGGCCGCACCAAAATCAATGTCACTACAGATCAGACCACGGTCTTATCTGAGGCGACTTCAGTTTAGTCGACGTCACACAGTGCTGTCACACGTCTAAACTGAACCGAGCGCGCCAAAATGGGGAAATGTGCAGTAAAATCTTGTAATTATAAGTCCAATATGCACAATAAATCACAAGGAATTTGTTTTCACGCGTAAGTATACTATTTATACCTTGATATTAACGCAAATACCGCTATAATCCAGTTATAAAATTAATAATTATGATTGCCATTCAGTGTTACCACTAAAACATCATTTTGGTTAACCCACATTATTGGGAGAATTAGTAATTTTGTAAATTATAGAATAATATTTTCTTTTCTTACTTCTTATTTCTATGGCTAGAATTTCAAACGGTTTTATGTGATTGTTCACTTTTCGTGATTATGATCAAGTGTTTTATATATTATTGTATTTAAAGTAAAAATATGTTAGTTTTTGAAGATTTTATCTGCAAAAGTTAATGTCATAATGTTGCTGTTAGAATTAAGAAAAGACGTAACGATCATTCTTAAAAAACATAAGTAGTTTTGTATACCTTCCTATTGAAGTTTGATTTGTCCATAAAGTGAAGTCTATTGGTGCTTTTACCTTAATGGATGGATCTTGAAGGTCGATACATATTCAGTTGATTTCGGCACATTTTATTTTTGAAGGTGAAAAACCATAATGCCTGTATTTACATACATATTTGTTTTACTTAATTATAAACTATTTCAAAATATAAATAATTTGTTTCATAATGTGGAAGTAAATACATACATACCTACATACCACTCAAAATCGAAACCCGCAGTCTGGTAAAAATATATATTTCAAACAAAATTTTATAACAAAATTGGTTTAGAAATTCTATATTATCGTGGGTAAATATTCATACGTCTGTCAACACTGGCCCATGCTCACATGTTAATACTTCTGTCTTTGTCTAATCTCGGTGACAGTGGTATTCATGCCACGCGTGCGAGTGAGACATATATATTAACCTTCATCATTTTCAATAGTTAAGTAGTTATTCTCGTAGTTGCGCTTCTAAGCTCACAAGTGGCATCGCTTTTTGAGGCGGCGATCTGTACTGGTTTGCCACTCTAATTGTTTACCTCAGTGACATAGCCTATGTCCATTCTCAAGGTCTAATCTACCCCTATACCAAATTTCATCAAAATCGGCTCAGTGGTTTAGGCGTGATTCGGCGTGAAAGCGTAACATACAGACAGACAGACAGAGTTACTTTCGCATTTATAATATTAGTATGAATTGTTAGACACCATTCTCGTATCCTTGCCAAAATTCTTGAGGCCAAGCCAACCTCACCCGCAAGCCTGTGTACCTGCTAAACAATGAACGAGGTCCTGTCGAATGTTTTTCTAGTCAGGGTTGGGACTTGGGACTTAGGAGGTCTGACGGCAGTCGGCATTAAATCATTGGATATAAGTACTTACGGTACTTACCTCACCTTTTTTATTACATTCTACACAACGCTAATTGGACATCAAGTTGCAAGGTAGCATGTTATGGGAGAACGTGGATAAACAAACGTAGATACATTTTTGTAAATACACAAGTACAACCCAGACTAATGCAATTTACAAATTCGATAGCACTGACTGGGATTCGAACCCGCGCCCCTGCGTAGCAGTCAAATCATGTCGAATGCTCTACCGTTACGCCACAGAGGCCGTCGATAACTTTAAACTGAAAAAAGGGGGAGGATTGAGTGCTACGTCATGAAATATGAAGAGGCACGTAAACAGTGAACTAAAAATAAGTTGATTCATTGGTTAATTTGCCCTCGCCTAACGATAGGACACACCCAGGTGAAGATAAGCGTGCTTAATCGCCATAGCTATATAAATTTATTCACCTAGATCCTTTAATCCACATTATAATAAAACATTTGGTATTATTTTTACACATTACTATTTATAAAAATAACTATAACGTGTGTCGATACCCTTGCGCCTTCACATCTTCCAAGCACGGCAGGCTGTGCAGCTTAACAGGTGATTATGTATTTAAGCCGTTTGGGGTTGAAACGTTCATGACATGGGGTCCAAGTGCCCACTTTCTATATAAAGATTTGGCAAAGCGACTGATCGACGCTACGCGAAAACCAGAAGGCTGGTTATTATCTTGCACAGAGGATAAGCATTGCCATTCAACGTGGCAATGCGGCCAGCCTAGTAATGTAGTAGTGTAATGGCCAGGATTCGAACCAGGAACCTCTCGATCGTAAGGTCAACTCCTTAACCACTAAGCTACCGACACTTCAAGTTACCTACCTTATGTATGTACGTTCCTGGAGCACTTTTTTGCCGATGGTACTTTGCAGCCTACATTTCACTTTTATCTAGTGACACCTTCGTAAACAATGTGTTAATGTACACTCACGTTCAGTGTGTATGTGTCGACACTGTCGGTCGCGTATCCGGATACTTTGATTTTGAACAGTGGCAGCTGATAATAATTATGAACTATGAAAAGTTTGACAACTGGACTCGAAATATTTTAAGGACTATTTATTGGACAGTTCGGAGATATATTGGTATGTAATAGGTTAATTTGGGCTGTTTTATTGCCGGAGTGATGTTTCCTTTTGGGCAAATGGGATACCGAATAAAAATGGTTAGAAGCGGTAGGAAATCGAAACCTAGGAACCGAAATAGAAGCTTTGAAGGTAATCAGGACAACAATAGGATGAAGAAGGATAACTAGATGATAGAGTAACGTTGATGGATTAAGCGGGAACAGTGTGTAAGGGAACGTTGAGGTACTCATGACAGAACATGTTTTTTATACCACTGAGGTGGCAGACAAGCACACGGTCTACCTAATGGAAAGCGGTTACCGTGGCCTATACACGTGTGTAAGACCAGGGGAGTCACACTCATACTGCGGTCCATGTAAACACAGAGTTTCTGTGCCGTCAGTCTAGAAAATAAAGCAGGAATAGACTTTGGTCTTCCCACTGACAGCATAAAAACTCTCCAGTGAGTTCTGGCTACCCTACTCAGCGTCGGGAACGATTTACTATTAAATAAATTTATTACGGATATACTCACGTAAATCGTCTGGATGCGCCCGACTAGTTTCGGACCCGACCGGAGTCCTTATTCATGAGCAGAGCATCCTGGCGCGGCGACGTCAGGTGCTTTACTGCGTTCCCAACGTTGGCGCGCGCTCGGATAGCGGAGGGGTGTTTGGTCGCGTACGGGACAGTTCGGCTGTCCTCGCTGTCGGGTCTGTGTCGTCATCGTCGTCGCTCGGTGGTTCAGCAGTGAGGCATAACGCGCTAACCGTGTCGCATGCCAGGTTCGATTCCCATTTGTGGTACGTGCATTTCAAGGCCGGTATCCAAGCTGGTGGCAGTGTCCATCCCTTATCTTTGTTTACTAGTGTTTGACAAAAAACGTAAAAAGGGTTTTATGGAAAGGTCAGGCAAAAGAAGCTAGTTAGCTAGCAACCAGCGCGGCGTGTATGTAGGAAAACATTTATGGAAGAAGAAGATGTGCAAGAGTATATGCCAGGAAGGGAGGAAGTGGAAATGATTAAAATGGGTAGGTAATTAGAATTTTAGTGAACAATAAAGATGTGTTTACCAAAAGTATTCGTGGATATGGGAAAAAATCAGGAAACAACGTATAATTAAATTATTCTTGGCAGTCGGGTAAAAAGTAGATCATCTCATATAACATCAAACTTTTTAAAATATTGGAGGCAATTAAACAAAAAAAAAAAACGAAGTAATTAATGAATTTAAAACAAAATACTGAGGTATCGTGTAATGTAGGTAGTCTATTTACTAGTCACTAGTCAGCGAGTTAAGTACATAGATATCTAAGGCAATGGCACGTGCGTTGTAAAAAAAACTCTTAAGTAAAAAGAAAATAACACGTAACAATTGATTACAGCTTTAAAACTATTTTTTAGGTATAATTTGAACGCAAATTTTTAATACATGGAAATATTTGAATAAATAAATTACCTATTATGTAACATTACCTTATATTCAATCATTCATTCCTTTCCAGGTCAAGTGGATAAAAAGCGTGCTATAAAAGAAACAATTTTAATTAGTCAAAGAGATATGGCACCCATTTCATTCATTCGTTCATTTCAAGTCTCGTGTGGGGTAGCGTGTAATGCGATTGCAATCACTACATTGCACTTTAATTGACCTTCTAACTAAGCAAGCTGATAATAATTGTAATACCTACTCAATGACCTAACAGTTTCCTATTTGTAATAACTCAATCCTTGAGGTTTCCAGTATTTTTAGGCTGTTGGAAATCGCGTAGATATTATTCATAGGTAGGTACTGATATTAAGCCCACGTAGGTAATTTAAGGTTGCCTCCCGAGGAGGGCCAGACCGAGAGGGATGGCCCATGATCAGCCGGGGTGCCAGGGATATGTCGAGGACTATCTCACCTTCGGTATAGCATAACGACCCACAGATGGCGTGTGGTTTAGTCATTTCGAGGCCGACATAACCTCCCTCCCGGCTCCGGATTAGTGTCCGTGAGGATTTCCCGCATATTAAAAAAAAGGAATTTAAGGTTGGCACTTTTATGAAATAGTAATTATTATTGTTATTTCACGTTGACAATGACAGGAAGATGAATTGATCCTTGTAATGCTTAGTTACTTAATCCTTGCTTGCTTACTCTGTAACGACTTAAAGTGTCGGGTGTTACGATATGAAATAGAAGGTCAACTACATCTGTAATCAGCAGTGTTTGAACCTCTCATCGCAGAAACCTAATAGATTTAAATGCATTCATTCACTCATTCGTTATTTTCGGGTGAAAGAAAAAGGAGGTGGGTTAAAAAGGATTTTTGAGTGAGGCAAAACCTTGTGTGTTGGTAAACTTAAACTCTTCCGGATTATATGCCTGTTTAAAGGCGCCCACTCACTAACAGTCCGCCTGCAGTCCGCCTGCAGTTCCTGATCTGTCCGGCGGCCTTCAGTCCTAAGCCGATAGTGCCCACACACTAAAGCGATTTTGGCCTGCCGGCAATTCCCTGTTGTCAGTTTTGCGACCACACACTAGCAGTTGTGAGTCGTCAGTTTTAGGTCGTACGATCGCCTGCCGGTAATGGTCTGATATCAGTTACAAACGCTACGAAAAAGCGATTTTCGACCTTATTGACATTTTCTTAATTACATGTTTTTTCGCATAAATAAATGCTGCTAATCACGAATATAAGAAAAAAAATATATTTGGTGTGATGTCAATAAGGTTGAAAATAGCTTGCACTACGTTATTCTTAAATACGTACGTGCTAAATATTGTGAGTAATAGGTGTTAGCTATTTCCAATCTTATGGACTATGTGCATAAGAAATATAGACGATTATGTACAAAAAATGAATGAAATCTTAGTAAAAAATAGTGATGTAGGTACATGTCATCATAATTTCATAATGTTATTACTTCAAACAAAAGAATAAAATTAAATCACTGTTTTATTCTAAGTTTATTACGTAAAAAAGCTGACACGAAACGTTGATCGACAGGCCGCCGGCCGACATGTGCTCGTTCGCCCTGACGGCCTAGGACTGTCCGGCTTACAGGGCCGTCTTAACCGGGGGTTCAAGGGTGCGGCCGCACCCGGGCGCGTAGCCCGAGGGGGCGCAGGCCGAGGTCTAAACATTTCGATATTTCCTAATTTAACCTTTAACTCATAAGTACAATATTAACGCCATGCCCCCGTTACGTACACTTACGTCAATTAAACCCCTACATGCATAAAAATATAGGCATCAACCAATATTAAAATTTACCATTGTACCTATTATTGTCACCTTTGCCTTTCGGCACGTGTAGGGTTACCATCCGTCCGGATTAATCCGGACATGTCCGGACTTTTAGAGACCTGTCCGGACTTTGTCCGGCTTCTTAATTTGTCCGGATTTCTTTTTATTAGATGGAATATGAGGAATATGAGTAATAAGACTACATACTATGTAATATCAAATAAGTCTTTAATCTTTATTAACTTGAAGTTCTTCTGAAAACAAAAATAAAATCTTCTTTAACAATCAACTTAAGAGATCAAACAATAAATATTTTACTTTTTGCATACAATCAACTAGTTCTAACTTATTATGGGTAATTTCTTTAAAAAAAACTCAACAGTTTATATTTTTCAACACTAAGCAACTCAGGTTCGTTAAAAGTTTTCTGGTAGAATTCTTCGCAATTCATATTTTTAACTGAGGGTATAGTCAATCTGTTTCACTCTTTTGTCCATTGTGCTCCCATTACAGAAAACACTCTTTCCACATTTGCGTTTAGAGCATGGATAGCAAAAATAAACTCACAAATACTCAATAAAATGGACAGTCTGAAGATCGTGAAGCTTTTAAAAATGGTAACCGATCTTTTATGGAGCATCATACTGAAAAACGCATCTTTTGTTGGCACAAAAACGAATTGACGACAGCTATTTTATCGAACAGCTTTACATCGTCGACAACAACTGATTTGCCTTTCATAAATACAACTGAATCCACGAGCTTATAAAACTCAATCAGTTCGTTCGTTTTTAACTGGTACCAGTCAAAGACTTTAAAGTCAGACAACGATGTCGTCCAGTTTTCAAGATACTGGATACTAGTTCTGTACCTACTTAATTTTCACGTCTTCTCAAAAGGCTTCTTGGTTTTCTGGGGTGCATTGTCCAAGCAATTCTCCTACCTTTAGCGGTAGAAAATTAGTATTTGCGCGAGAGTATAGCAACTCTTGAGTATCACAAAATGTGCTCTATACGCGCAGTCCACGTGTTTTGGGTGCCCTTTAAAAATGGCACGGGGTGCTGCTGCGGAAAACGAACTCAAATTTACCAAGCATAGATTATTATAAAACAATCCGCGGTCGCTAGCCTATACCCCGGGACACGTATATTAGACCTAAATTGATTGTTTGATGAGATTGTTTTGTAATAATCTATGTTTGGTGAATTACAGCTCTCCCACCTCAATATCACCCTTTGCTATCCTCAATTCCAAGAAACGTGTAATGCGCCTTCAGAGTACATTAGGTCCAAGATATATATTATGTCCCGAACAATTAAATACCATGCCATTGCAACTAAGTGTCCGGACTTTTATCGAAATGTCCGGCTTTTTGTCAGGACTTTTCAGAATCCAAAATGGTAACCCTAGGCACGTGTCATACCGCTCACGATATGCAAGGTAAAATAGCTCTTATTTTGATACACACAAAACAATTAAATTAATTTAACACGCACGCGGCAATATCTCCATTCCAAAGTGGCCCTTTGATCTAGCCGCCTGGCGCCCGCACTTTAAGCGAAATGGCCTCTATAATTAGGCTGATAGGATGTACATTGTAATGTAAGTTCGCGATGCGGCTCTGAGTGTCGGTTATTCTTGTTGTTGTAGTTGAATCTTATTGCATGAAAATTAAAGTTTGATTTTGTTTAATGCTGTGAAACGTTAGAGAAATATTAAATCCATTTCTTTTCCTTAATTTTTGAATTTTATTTTTTCATTATAGGCATATTTATTGTAGATTACAGATCTTAGAGAAAAATAAATGAAACATCAAAAATTAATTCCGTTTTTTGAAGTGAAAACTTCTTTAGCGGCGTTGGATGGGTGTAAAATGTTAAGGAAGCGTCAGGATTAGATGACCTTTGAACCGTAACCGGCGACTGACGTCATTCAAGATTAGGTACAGACTATCTATTTTGTAAGTTACGATAGATAGCGTCGTAGCTTAAACGGTAAGCATTTCGACTGTAAGTCCTTATAGTTTCAGATAGCATCGGGTTCAAACCACCTGGCCTTCAGGGATTTTTTGTGATTGTTTTTTCTTATTATAATTTATTACTTTTGGTGATTATTTTTTCTTTTTGTAATTTATTACTTTCTATGATTATTTTTTCTTTCTGTAATTTATCACTTTTTGTGATTATTTTTTCTTTTCATAATTTATTAATTTCTTCTGACAGAAAATTAGCAGAAAATAAGTGATAGGTTCTATGATTAGCGCTATATTATAGGTATAGTATGGTATGTTCTTTTTTATCTTTTTCTATGTATATAACGAAGAAAGAAAAAAAGAAAATGTTTTCACTTCTGCCGGCACTCCCAGAGTGCAACCCGTCTTTTTTTTTGTTGACCGGGGGGGGGGGGGGCAGTCTGAGCCTCGCACCCTGGCGCTATATAGCCTTAAGACGGCCCTGCCGGCTTAGAACTGGTTGCTGGCTTGGAACTCGTTAAGGAAACTGTTAGTGTGTGGGTTATTGCGATCAACTGACAGATTTATATCGTCCGGTAAACTGTTAGTGAGTGGGCGCCTTAAGAGTTATATTTATAAAGGAATTTACACTTTAGATTGCATGACAACCACATTTTTCTGTCACTCCATGACCATGGTTGCTGAAAAGAAACTGAAAATTCGCACGCAGTGAAAAATAATACAAAAGAAGTCGCGATAGAGCCCATTATAATAGTTTTATTTTCATAATGTGTTTGAGCTTAGCTTAGACTATTTAGTGGTTGAGCAATAGCTCAACCACTAAATAGTCTAAGCTATGGGATTTGTCGTGTCAAGTCAATTAATTAGGTAATAACCTAATTAATTGACTTGACAACGCCATTCAATTTTGATTATATAGGTACATACCTACCTACAGTCCGTCAAATCTAAGAAGTACCGTTTGACAGTTCTGACAATTGAATTATAGGGATGGGATGAAAAAATCGATTACTATAATATCCGAACTTTAAGAGATCGATTACTATAATATCCGAATTTTAAGAAATCAATTGTTATAATTAAATAAAAGAAATGTTTAGGATATTTTTTTATTCACTACTAGTACTAGTATCGTCGTCTTCGTCATCATCGTCATTTAAATTAATGACCAGTTGATTGTCCATTACATTATCAAAGTGTACGTCTCTTTCGAAGTCGTCCATTATTATTTTCTTTGTTTTTCGTACTACTTTACTCCAATCTTCCTGTGTAACTTGGGCACATGCTTCCTTTAATAAACCTTCCATTTTCTTGACACTGAAGGGTGGTTTTGTGTTGTGTCTTGCTGCATAACCTGTAAAACAATAATGTAACTATTTGATAGCAGACGAAAACCATTGTTTAAATTATAAATGTTAGAAGTACTCGTGTTATTATTATAATATTATAAAATATTACCTTTAACTTGGGCCCAAATCAGTTCAATGGCATTATATTGGCAATGGTACGGAGGAAGTCGTATGACTTTGTGCCCGTGCTCTTCGGCCAATTGGTCAATTACATATGTCGGTTTTGGTGGTTTATGCAATTTCACTAACTGTAATAATTCAGCTTTTAATAGTGACATGTCGGCATCCACTCCTTTTCTTTGCAGCCATGCCACCAAATCTGCTTTCTTATTGGCTGACGTAGGTGCTTTATCAATTTGCACAGAGTGGTATGGGGCATTATCCATTATAATTGTGCTGTTAGGAGGGATATTCTGTAATAAATTTAAGAACCACTCTCGGAACCTTACTGCGTCCATTTCTTCATGATACTCTTTAGTGCTTTTGGTTTGGAAAGCTAATAAAGAGTTTTCCACGAAGCCTGTAGACGCTGACCCAGCATGGCATATTATGAGGCGTCCACCTTTTCCTATCGGCACCTTCGAGCACGAAGCTTCAGAATCATCAGTCCATGTTTTCGGCACAGAATGGTTGGAATTTAGCCAAGTTTCGTCCAAAAATATTACATTATCCCAGTTTATAATTTGTTTAACTTCGCGCAGGAATGTTAGTCGCTGCATAATTATGTCATGTCGCTCCATAACAATTTTTCGTTTGTCAACTTTTTTGTATCTGAAGCCAATTCCTGTTATTACCGTTCTCAACGACTCTATGCTTCCCTTATACAGCCCGGCATCTTTTAAAGTTGCACATAACTTTGCCAATGTTGGAAATTCGCCTCTTGTAAAATACCCGTATATATGGTTTCTAATAGCATGACTATCGAATTCATCGATGCCTGTCACAGGTTTATTTCTTTTTCGTTTTTTCGGTGTGTGAAGTACGTTACTGTCACTCCCCGAAGGCCCATATTTTTCACTTAATATTTTGCCAACGGTGCGGCTACCAATACCGAGAGCTTCACCGACGCGATCCCGAACTTGTGTAACTGGCAGTAGAAGTCCACCATTTTGAGATTCACGCTCAAAATACTCGTGTAATTTCACCACCAATTCACGAGCCTGGCTGTTCAAAGTACGTCCTCTTTTCGACATTATTAATAAACACTTGCTTAGTTCGGAGTCCAGTATAAATATTGCCAAGGTAAACGGATAAAGAATGATCAGTCCAGAAAAGTAATAGCCAAGTCACAAATGGACTGCTGACGCCGAACCGACCGAGCGGACCGCGTGCGCTTGTAGTTGGCAGTGTTGCCAGAAAAAAAAAATTGTAGAGACTTGGACACCTGCGATTTTGCCTATTGACCTAAAAATAATTAAATTAATTTATTTTAGGGTATCTGTGTATTCAGTGCATTATGCGGTCGCGCAGTAACGTCGTTAATTTATAACATCAGGCAACAACATTTTTGTGAATGGGTTCTACATACCTTATTTTTATTAGTTTTAGACGTAGAAATAAGACTTAGAAGAAAAAATTGTAATTGTAAAATCAATGGATGTGCTTGTTAAAAATTTGTTTATTTCTCTGTAATATGCAAACCCATACTATCATACACAAAAATAAATGTAAAAAACACTATCCCTGACTCCATTTACTATTTCGACAGCGTTAGCGCGAGAAACCCCGACTTATTTGGGCGCGAAAATCAAAAATCGACAAATCGCTTTCGACAACTTTTTAAAGAAGCAAATATATTTGATTTATAAATACGTATTTTTGGTGAATGGGTTTTATCTCATATTTTACGATTACATAACTATTTAGTTATGTAATCGTAATATGTGAGATAAATCCCATTCACATGAAAAAATATTTGTTTGGTTGTCAAGTGTAATTTGTAAATAATACATTCGATTTTTCGTATATGTAAACGATTTTTTTGCATACAAGTGTATCCGAAGAGTCGCAACACTACGTGCAGTGACCTAACTACGTAACTTTGTAATGCGGTCAAGAATATAACTATTAGAAATTATTTACTGTGTAAATATGTGTTATTTTGCTTTGTTTGAAAGTTTTCAATTACATTTAGATATTAAGAATTGTACATTTTTAGATACAATAATGAAATCTTTCTAAATTCATGGTTTTATGAAAAAGGTTATCGAAACTGAATAATGTACGTATGAACAAAGTTGTTTCGGTTTGAAAAATATGAAACGTCAAACGGTAACTCTTAGATTTGATGGACTGTACCTGCGTATATTATATGAGGGCTAGTATCCGTGTGGCCTAAAACTGGGTCAGGCCAAGCTTCATTTCCGCGAAGCTCGTAAAATTTCGCTAATACAGTTACGTCTCTTTATATATAGTCTGTGGACGCCGATGGCGTTCATTTTTAACTTTATTGCCAACAAGACGATCTAATTAATTCAGATTGTGTATTGTGCAGGACTAATGAACTGTGATGTTTTAAATGTAAATAAAGAATGAACTTGAAGTGAAGATAATCGACTTCTAATTCTACTTCAAAGAGTCTAACTTGATGAATGTTTTGGCGTGCACACCTAGTCTGCGAAGAAGGAAACCTATTTGGATACCCTTACCACTTAAGATACGATGCCGACTGTGATGCATTTGAATAAAAGGATGTTGATCTGATGATGTTGGTTTCAGGATGCTCTCTAAAGTCTAGAGAAATTAGGCTTACAATAAATTTCTCTAGAATAATCTAGAGCATCATTTTATCATGTATGGGATTTGTCGTATCTGACAGTCGTTAACGCATGTCATAAACGTCAAATGCCATACATTCGTCATTCTATTCTACCAATCGCCGGCCAACAAAATACCACTTGTCTATATAGAGGGGCAGGTTACAAATCGTCATGGTTCTGAATCTTCGTGTAGAATGAACAAGGACTGACATTTGTCATGTACAGTGTGCGGTAGATAATTTTGTAAGTATATGAGCTCATAAAGCCAAACCCAGTCAAGTGTAATAGTTTTGAAAAAAGATACAACCTTACCTATCTCATCTTATATATTCTGTATCTTCGAATTTCGTACTATCAATCATCTATCAATATGATATTTTTAGTTACCGTTATCTGTAGGAATTTACAAATTTAGAATATCTTTTCAGTCCTAGATAAAAATATGTTGACGGGTTGACTCACGGCACACCGTGTCGCTCCTGGTGCATGGTGGACGTGCTCCGGTTAGGACTGTCTAGCTGTTTAGCCGTCCACTGCCTACCGCCCATACCGCCTTTTAGGTCTTCCTCTCCCCTTGTAGCCATCCTATTCCGTAGTTGATGCCTTCCTTACGATATAAGGTACTTTCATCTCTACGCATTACATGTCAGAATTAACCAGGACAAACGACTGCATATAGACTGCAAATAGTTTATTATTGTTTTATTAATTAGTTTTGTGAACCAAACTGCGCCTTAACGTCCGGAATTAAAGGCCCTATTTATTGAAATTTGGTCCTTGAAGAGGAATTTCAGTACGGAAATCTATTAGGTACATATGTTCTATTTGGACCTAATCTTGTCTGTAGACATTTGAGTCTTTCGATATTGTCTAGAATATCATTTTGGTCCTTAGAGCCTATCCGACAGGTGGAACGTGGCGTCTGTAAATCAGATACCGTTCCACCACAGGAAAAGCACCCACCAGATATCAATTTGGTCCTTCGATGCCTAGAATTTCCGGCGAAGTAAAAACGAGAGCACGAGTTCACTCGTAAAATTCAGTCTATCTCAAATATTTCAATAGCTTTCTTTATAAATATTTGTTAAGTGGGATGAAAAATTCAATGTGTATAATATTTATTCACTTGCAATATGGTAGACGTTACGCCTTTATAGGGTTGTCCAACTATCCATTATTTTATGTTCACTCGGCAGTTAGGTATCGCCAAAGAGCAACACGGTCCGCCGAGGGTCCGTGTTGCCCTATGGGTATCGGCGAATGGAGCATAAAATGTTTAATAATAAATAGGTTTCTAAAATAATTAAATTATCATGCTTATAAGTCTTACATTACAGAAGTTTCTTATAAAAAGAAACTAAAAAAAGTAAAGCGAGTAAGCCTAGTAGTTTATTACACTAAATTTCACTTGATCCTGAATCTAGAATCAAAACTTGATTTGTGCCGATCCAACTATGAGTTAAGCAATTAACATTGTCCGCTAATACTTAATGTCGATAATGTCCTCATACCTACTGCTGTACAGCTGTTGTCATATCATATTTCCGAATCCGGATCATCCGTGTCGTGTAACCGTCATCCCGTGAAGGTACCTAATATAGTTCTGATTGATTGCTTTTCCACATTGTTCCAAGATGCCTTATCAAAACTGATATCCGGAGATTTGATCACAGGCGGACACCGGCCAGTTCAATCTAGTCAAAACGTCAGGCAATTCCAAATTTACTAAATTTCGTGCAAAAAAGAAGGTTCGAATTTTAAATTAAAACTACTCAGGGCCGATTCAAACTCGACTGTAGCGGTTCCTACCGAGTTATTTAATTGCGAATCTAACCCATTCAGGTCAGGGACCTACATCTTGATACATAATATTATACTCAAGTACTTAGCTATTGTTAACGCGGACGCCATCGTCGCCGCCCGCGCCGTTGTAAAAACCATAGGGCTACGTATGGAGATCAAGCTGTATTATTAACTACTCAACCAATTGAAACCAGCTGTACATACTTTATTTTAAGTTTTATTGGAATTCGTTGTACCGTTCTCTACATTTTGTACAACGAACACACAGACAGCGATAAAAAATTCTACTTCAGGTTTATTGTAGGTTTTAGAAAGATAGATAGGTAAATGAACACACCGCTCTACTTTTGTAGCTATATAGGTACTTGAGTACCTAGTTAAAATACTTGAAAATAAAATGTATATAGATGATAACATAGTAGATCCGTATCAGTTTATAATTTGTATTCATAATCACCGTTTGCCTCTGCGAATAAAAATATTAATGAAATAGCTATAAAATCAGTAGATACCAGTATGAAGTAGCGACCCTAACGTAAAGTCGGTTACTAGGCTCAGTGGAGCGCTGCATTCCGTTTTCTGTGCCACAGCTGTGTAGTGTGTGAATTGTGAATGAGTGTCATCGAAAAATTATCAATATGATGGATAAACAGTGTATTACTCTTGAAGGTACGTGAATAAGTCATTAAGTCAAGTCATCAAAATACCTACTATCTCGAGCGAGAAAAACAGTTAAGTGAAATTCGTGCAGGATTTTAGCAGCCAATTTAAAACCATAGTTCTAAAATCAAAGTGTGTTGTCTTTTTTTGTAGGTCATAATGTTACTTTCGCCAAATATAAAAAAATAATAACTCGTAGCAACAGTTTTATTGAATGGTACCTAATGTCACTTTAGTTTTTTTTTTGTATATTATCATTTTTGATTTTCGAGCGTCATAATGTTGTTAATTATTTGTCTACGTTTAATACCGCGCTCTACCAATTATTCTTAAATGCATTTATTTATTTCACTTCTTTCTTTGATTCTTTCAATTATCTTTTTTTTTCTTCTCTCTTTCTTCTCTCTTCGTTTCTTCTTTTCTCTCGTCTTTGAGTTTGACAAATTAAACATTGATCCTTGACACATGAATTTAAAGTTTATTGACCTAATATATTTTGGATAGATTATAGCAATACGTTATAATTAATTACCAGGTTTACTTATTGTAAATAACAATGTTGTGCGTGCCGCTTCGTGGGAGTGCTTTATGTTAACAAGTTACTGTTTTTGAATACCGCTGTTATTTAGAAATAAGTTCCCACTATTGCCACTATGTAGAATACCTACCTGTCTACTGTGAATCATCTTGTTTGAGTGAAGAAACGTAACGGTTCTTGTCAATGTTACATTTTAATATCCATTGTTGTCATTTCTTAAAATAGATTATGAGTAAAAATTACAACTACTTACTGTGTTATAGTCACAGTTGTTATAAGAGTCTTGGTAGATTAATCAGTATTTAGTGCCCTCTAGAAGAATGAGTAGCTATGAAGAGAAGAAGGGATACCTCAAGGTTCTAAGGCCGGACAACGATAGAAACTGCGGTTACAGCGAACTAAACCTGCATTGAGTGAAACGTGAGAGCTTAGTTTAGTTTCACTGATGAAATCCAGCCTTAAGAAGTAAAACCTAGGTGTCTACATCTACTAAGTCTATTTTGTCTTTAAAATGGTATCGAGTCGTTGCGTTTCGTACCCTAGCATAGAGGATTTATTCATAGGTACTTAGATGGGTAACTAGGTACCTACTTTGTAAGTGTATTACCCCACCCCAAGTTTCTACAGGAACGGGAAACATAACTAATAAAATACCATTCGAATTAAAACATCTTCCTTTTTCAAGTCCGTTAAAAAAACATCAATGATTGTGTTTATGCGTTAGGTGTCTAAGCCACTACAAATATTGCAATGTTGTTTGCACATGCCTATAATTTATAGCTGCAATCGGTTTTATAGATCTTTTTTTACGAAATTTTATTGCGCGAAATCGAGACGCGTCAGCAAATTTCAATAGGTATTAGGTATAAATATAACGCAATAATACATAAATAAACAGTTAATAGAGCGAAGCTACAAATAAATGTGTAAAAACGAAGTAATGTAGGTAAGTTACGGCTGTGGTTACGGCAGCTCGAGTGTTTTCTTTTTACTTGCGGGAAATCCCCATGGATACCTCCTCCCCCATCCCCTTCTCCGGAGCCGGAGGGGGAGGTCATGTCGGACTCGAACCGACTAAACCGCGAACGCGAACCGTTTTAAGGCGACATATCCCTCACACCATGGCTGACCCAGGGCCATCCCTCTCGGTCTGGCCCTCCTCGGGAGGGGGTCCCCGGCGGCAGCACGAGTGTGACGCCCCTAGTGTTGCACTCGTCCAAAGGACACGATAACCACTTCCTATCAGGTAGAACGTGTGCTTGTTTGCCACCTAAGTCTTATAAAAAAAGTTAGTAAGTATCTGTGTAACTATCCGCGTCTGGGATAAAACGGAATTCCTCCCACATTACAAGAAATTTAATAAAATAGTCCCACAGAGCGTCCCACATCCCGCATTTATACAAATATCCATCATTCATTAAATGTCAAAGTTCAAAGGTCAAGTCAATCAATATTGATTTATTTTCAAAGCTTCTTCCGAAATAAACTGTAGTCACAATCAATCAATCAATGAATTAGCCTATTACGCCTCTCCCTATGAGCGCCATTTTTCCGAATGCCAATTCCGCTGTAGTCACAAAAATGAAAAAATGTTGAATATATCCACTGAAGGTTACAAAAATAGTAAAATTAAACATCAATTTATTTGATTTATTTCAACATCGTTTTTAATGTTTTTAGTGTTCAGCAACTTCGGAGGGCGACTGTACCTACCCTATTATGCTCAAGTTTTCAATAGACGTTAGAATACAGTCTGGGCCTTAATGGAATGGGTCAGTGATCTCTTGAAACGATTATGATTTTAAAATAATAAACTTCCGTGTGTACTTATTGTGAGTAGTGACCGAGCTTGAACTTCTGTACCTGCCTCGCATTGTTGTTGTCAAAGTTTTACCACAGAAAAGTGCTGTTATATATGGCTTAGTGGTCAATTCGCACTTTGTGTGAAACGACACTCTTTGAATTGAATAATTTTAAGTCGCTAATTGAAAATAAAAAATTGAACAAGGTGAATTTGTTAGTATTTTCAACACCTATAAAAAAACTGTGGTGGCAATTCGCATACATTTTCTTAAATGAAGATATTTAAGGAAATTGTACCTACAGTAGCGCATATAAGTGTTTGATACCTACATTAAAAGATAGTAAGGGCATTCAAACTATTCAAAGCCTAACAAACCCCTAAACTGAACAAAATCAGAAACCATGATGGAAATTTCGCGACAGGTGAAGATTTGTGATTAACAGTGATTACGCGGTAAAGAGATGGCCTTCCATCAAAGCGCCCAATGTCCATTATATCTGTTAATAATTTGAATTCTATATTTTCACATATCTGACTAAAACTACAAAACTCCCAATGAGGTGCGGAAACGAATGCGACACGCGCGTCATAGCGCGTAACCGTCTATCAACGAGATGCTTCCTTCAAGCGGTCACTAATAGAACAAAAAATAAACAGGGGCCTAATTCTTTTAATTTATAAAAATTGGATTTCGATTTGATTGGCTGTCAAAATCAAATTACCTTTGTTGTAAATAAATAAGTAATTGTCTATGATTAAGGCTATAGTCTACGCAAACAAGCGCCCTCTTTCCTGGACCGTTCCGGCGTCAGCCATTAGGATGTAACCTGGGTGTGTGTCTCTCAAAATAAATAATTAGTATTAAAGTTGAAGTCGTTAACTTCCATCTCAGCCATCTCACCAGGAACCCAAAGCAACCTTAATGTCAAAACCATTCATGATTGCAATAAAAAATGGACCAATTCTCGTAGTTACCTAATAAAAAAATATTCATTAGATTTGCCTCGATCTGTCAGGAAAAGGAAAATCGAAAAATAAGAAAATTATTGGCCTTCTGTCCAAACGTGGTTCAAACTATGTAAGTGTGTGCTCATTATGAGCTGTGAATCACGCTTTAGAAATTCTATCGACAGTGATTGCAGAAAGATAATAAACTTTTTGCATCATTATTTCTTGAGGATCGACTATGATGTTGTGATGACGCATCGTGATAGTCACTCGTTATCTCGCGAAGATCTGACGTCTTCAGACGTATCTGCCTCTCCTCCACGATGAGTATTGGCGTTACGTCATAGAGTGCAACATTCGTCAGTAATGCTGATGCCAAAATAGTACCTATCCCCTTATGCTAACTATGGTTGAAGATACCGCCGTTGTTGGCTTGCTTAGCTTAGGTACTCTTACCACTGCCATAGACTCTCTGCTATTCTTTTACATTACATGGCAGTTGGCACACGCTTTCCACGCCGCGCACCGTCCCAAGTGACCAAACGCATGTGCTCTTATGTTCATGAGGAACATTTTGTCTTCTTCCTATCCCATAGCTTTCAAGGGAGCGCTAGATATAGTGCGAAATGCGAATGCTCGTCTGCCAGGAAAGCAGTGTTGTATTGTAACGTAATGCTCATTGCTCATATGTAACATTACAGGTGTATGCTCTCGGTGAAGGAGCACCTTTAAGCAGCGGTGCGTTGTACTTACTGTAGTCTCCCCCCGCTCACGTGTGTGGGTTTGTAGGTTGACTGATCAGCTAATTCAAACAATACGTGATTTGCAGTGTATCGAATCAAGCGTCCAGTATTATGTATAGGTAAATTGCATGCAGATTTCGCTTGATAACGAAAAATATCTGTTTTATTTATAGCGAGGGAATTTAAACTTAGAAGATACATGGAACGTGGCTAGCATTTGAACAGTAGACGGTTCCTCTTTCTGCGCGTTCTGGGGGAAAGGGAGGGGGATTGCCTCCAAAATCATGACGGGACCACAAGTCTATTACCCACCAGGGTTCCTGGGGAATTTCTTCCTAGGGTAAACCTTGGGTCTCTAATAAAAGGCTAACATTAGGTTTGTACGTTTTCTGAAATCCGCCTTTAGTAATCTAATTTGTGAATCGCATCGCCATTAGCCGACGCCAAACGTGACGTCACGATGTGCGTCATCCGATTTATTGGCGTCGATACATATAGGTATAGCTCGATTCACATATCTTGGACCTAAATTGTGGCGCAAAATACGTTTCTTAGATGTATTTTGTGGAAAGCATGGGGTGCTAAGGCGGTGGGCGAGCTCAAATTTATCAAGTAGGTAAGAATATTTCAAAACAATCCGCGCACGCCAGAGCCTTTTATATCTCGCGTTTTAAGTCTATATGTATGTACATATGTATATATCTTGTAGATGTGAATCCAATGATAGAGATGTTACACACCCCATACATCATAGGTACAGTGACCTAACAGTGTATGGCAAAAAAGTACCTAATTTGAAGTTATATTGTATTTACTAATTTCAATTAACTTAGGTTATTTAGGTTTTTGGAATTCTTATGCCTGAAAGCTGTTTTATCATTGCGAATCTTGCATTTTTTTTTGATGCAGTCATGAGACTAAATTCCACGAGAATAGCTGCACAGATCTGTATAAAATTTGCCATTAAAATAGATTATATAGTCGGGAGGGATATTTCCGATTAGCGGTCACACACACACACATAATGTATGAAATGTGTCCTACTTTTTATCCAGGAAATAGGTTTCACAGAATAAATAAATCGCGATCAATGATCTATAAATGTTAAAATCAGTTCAATTTATTTAAACCTTAATAACCAAACCACTCAGTTCAAAAACCCTGAACAACTTGCCATTCATATTGCTTAAACACAACTTAGCTCTGCAAACCAATTAAGTTAATTATATTAGCGTTGTGGCTTATCGTTTTAGTTGAAATGAATGGTCGATAAACAATTAGGTAAGAATTGTTTTGTTTCCGTAGTTGAAGGTTCAATTAAAAAAGTATCTATTGGATTGTAAATAACTAGCTTTTGGCTGCGGCTCCGCCTGCGTGGATGCCAGTTATCGCGACCAAACATAGTCTATGACCTTTCTCAAGGTCTAATCTACCCCTATACAAATCGGTTCAGTGGTTTAGCCGTGAAAAACGTATAAACAGACAGACACACACACATTTGCCCATTTATTACATTAGTATGGATAACACGCGTCCTTTTTACCCACAATTTTAAAATATTTAGGAAGGCTCCTCGGTTGATTTGACACTCAGAAGAATAAGAGTTTGATTACCTTCGGTCCTGTGGAGCGGACCAATATGCTACTTATGTTTCACCGATTACCTAAGTGGGCACACAAATGCATGATCTTACATGATTTATTAGTAATCCAAATTACATAGGTACCTATTAGTAAGGTACCTAATCTTTTGCGGAATATGGGTGTAATACACCTCTGCATACCTAAAGTGCCTACCTCTTCGCGGATTGACAGTCTCCAATTACATACTTATAAGTATTTACGCCAGATTATACATACCAACAGTTAAACAGTTTACATTTTTCGAAGTTGAGAAAAAGTCTACAGGCATCATTTCATTTGAAAACCGTCTTCCACATTTTAAACGCCTAGAAATTTAAACTAAAGCAGTACCTTCTGTTGTGCAGACACACGGACAGGCACAGATGGCGCCGGCGACACGGGTACCCTGGACATGGGCAGCCGCTCCTCCCTGCACACCGGCTTGCACATGTCTGAGGACGAGCATTGGGAGATGAACTATCATGAAGCTGCTATTTATTTGGAGGTAAGCTTCTTAATCGCTCAAACCACAAAATGACAATCAAATCTAATATTCTAGTTAAAAAACCAGTTAAGTGTGTCGGACTCGCGCACCGATGGTTCCGTACCGTTTCTTTATAGACCAGAAATTTTTGGCGACACATCTTTTTATAACCTTAAGTCTTCTGAAAGTTTGTATATTTATGTCGTCTAGTTAGGTCAGTCAATCACATCTTAACATACATCACATATTTCTCTAATTACAAACGTGTCTCTTGCTTCCTATATACAATCCTGGATCCTTTCCTTCCTTATAAATCTGATGAAACTGTCAAACTGATGGCCACCAACGGTCACCTTTGTTCCTGAAACTTCACCTTTAGATTACCACAAGGCGAGGTGAAGTCATATTGACATACCCTACACAAAAAGCCGAATCATCTATTACATAATTATGATGTAATTTGATCGACTAATTACGTGTGTTTTGGGCAAACTTAAGGTGATTCATAACTATACAAGAGGACTCTAGTGCAGGCATGCAACATAGCTGACTGCATTTTAAAAGATTAGGTTTTGCATTTGGTATTCATGGGCTTACACCCCGATGAAGATATGAGACGACGTGCAGTTTTAGCCGCTTCCAAACCGACATAACCGCACCCGCAAGGTAGCTGGGCATATCCGAGAGGACTTCTATACTACTAATTTAGGATAGGATACATCCACCTTGGTAAAATTATAATTTAAAAACGCCTGTAAATCCCCGATGGGATATGCAGAGGCGTATTAAACATTTACTTTTCGCCAAATATAATTTCGGCCCCACGAAGCTATATCCGAACGCTCTTTTTTTCAGGAAGGTCTTAACAATGAAAAGTTTGACTCCCACCCTTCAAGCCCAGAAGAGCTACCAGCGTACCTTAGAGTCCATAACCCGTGGTACCACGGACTGGACTTACTGGCTTCCCTAGTATTAATTCTTTTAGCTTTTACTGAAGATCCTGCAGTTCCAACCTTTGAAGTAAGTATCCGTAACTAATAAGTGCGAAAAGTCACCTATCTGTCTGTTACGCTCTTATCCACTGATTAATCTTGATGAAGTTCGTACAGAGATAGGTTAGATCTATGCCCGGATACCGTAAGGCGAAACCGGTCGGGTTCAATAATAAATACTGTGGAAAAAGTATAAGTGTTTTCAATATGTGTGACATAGGCTATGTTTGGTCGCGGTAACCGACACCCACGCGAGCGCAATTGCGTGGAACAGCTAGTTTTCAATATTAGTACTTAGCTTTTTATCATCCGTCGAGGGTGATATGGCAGCCAAAGTCCCCGACAAGACTTTCTTTAATAGGGTATTCCCGGGATTCTTGTGACGGAACACCTTGTAATTTTAATCCGATTGATTCCGACGTAGACGGTTCATGGCTAGACCAGCTGAGATGAAACCTGTAAGGGTTACCATACGTAAAGAAAAAAGAAAATACAACCTCAAGATTACAAGATTAAAGCAATATGGATTGCCCTGTCGTCGCCTGTCTTCTAACGTTCTATTCGTAAATTCTAGCTGCCAGTATGGGCCCACGGCACAGTAGAACTCCTGGCGTTGTCAGTGATCGGAGTAGAGTTACACCTCAAGCTGAAGTGGATTGGATGGGGCACAATACTTAAACACAAAAGAACTATGTTAAAGGTAGGTAAAGAACTGTACAGTAGATACTATTAAAATTTATATATTCTGTGACTCTTGTACATAAGGATGCTCTTTTAAAACCATCTTTAATACAAAAGATGATATAACTTGAGGTTCTTCAAGGAGGGTACTAGAATGTTTTTGCAGGGTCAGCAGTGCGAGTGTCACTCCCCTAATAGTGTTGCATACGTCCATAGTCTTCTGATAACTGCTTCCCATCAGGTGGGCCGTGTGCACGGATGCCACTTAGGTTTTCTTTCTTTTCTTTATAAAATAGTGCCTAAGTCTCTTTCTAGGTATCGTAAATAGCTTAGTCATGCAACGTTAGATGACGTAATGATATCAGCCTGAATATTAGGTATCTATACCGTCCTACCTGCTAATATAATGGATAGCTCGTATAAACTCAATAGATTACACCCGCACAGTTTTATGTAGGTCACGAGCGAAAACTGTAATGTCAGTAGACACTTTAAGTAAAGGTCATGCTATGAAAATATTTATATGTAGGCTTATATACTGTATCTACACGTATGTCCCTTACACAAAGATATGGGTAGGAATTACAATAGTATTACTTTCTTGACTCTTTTATATTCTTGCAAACAATTTGAAGACAATATAGTTACCTAAATACCTACTTACCTATTATAGATGTAGTTTCACGATGTTTACTATGAGTAGGTATTACGAATACTGTGCTTACAGGGTCGGCAGCAAGAGTCTGACTTCCCTGGTGATGCACACGGCCATAGGCCACGGTAACCACTTTTCACCCGGTGGGCCGGGTACTTGTCTGCTCCCTAAGTGGTATAAGAAATATATCCCTTAAAGATCTTACGGCTCGGATATTTGTGTGTACGTCAGACTCTCATAAAAACCAATATATAAATAGCTGCACGGATTCCTAAATGCAAGTTTAGAATGCAACCAGGATTAATGCGTCTGAAATCTATGATGAAGCTTGTTATAATATGACCGTCACCGCTAGGAAAGTGCTTTGTGTCGGGGAAAGAGCATTATTCGAGGGCGAGCGAGATATCACCATGATCGTTGGCGGCGGACTGACCAAATCTGACGGTCGCTTGATCGATACTCATCTCGCCACGCCTCGCACATAACCAAGGCGCAGTACAGTGGCTAATCAAAGCATGTTCTTTTTCAGGGTATAACCCTCTTAATAATGGTGCTAGAAGCGGTAGTGGTGTTATGCCGGCAGTCGTCACATTTTCGAGTGACGCGTGCACTGCGTCCCATATTTTTGGTGGACACTAGGCACTGTGGTGGGGTCCGAAGGTTTATCAGACAGATACTACAATCACTACCGCCTATTATTGATATGTTGGGTAAGTAAAATTAAAACGTTCTTCCATTTTATGACCTTTGCACCAGATTAATTTCAATTTAGTTCCTACCTTTATTAGTATGTAGTTGAAGTCTTTGACAGCTTCTATGGCGTTGTGGTAGTGAACGCGGCCGCTACGCATGAGGCGGGGGTTCGATCCCAGCTTAGTGCAAGTATTTATATGCATGAATATGGGTGGGTATTTGCATTAGTCTGGTCGTGCCTCGGAGAGCACGTTAAACCGTCGGTCCCGGTTGCAATACGAACATCTATGATTACGATTTACGTTACGGGTCGGTAGTTGCAGCTCTAAAAAGTCCAACAACTGGTCTAACTACATATGTAACCTTAAGCAAACTGGTCTAATAATACAACAATATCGCCATTGGGTTTTGGAGGTCACGGAAAACATCGAAGTTCAGCCAAATCCGCAGTTATTCTGGAGAAAGCGGACCCCTGACTCGGAGATGAAAGCTTCGGATGCGACTGATGGGATTGACGCTAAGATGAAAAAGAGAAGAAGAAATTGAAGTCTTTAAATCCAAAGAGTGTCAGTTATACTTCTGTTATGAACGAAAAATTAGGTATCGCTTTATGAGATAATCGTTTGTGATTTGCAGGACTATTGATGTTCTTCGTGGCAACATATTCGCTGTTGGGCTACTATCTGTTCTCGGAACACGTCGACAACGGGCACTTCCAGACCATCAGCGATTCTTTCGTCAGCATGTTTGTCCTACTCACAACTGCCAAGTAAGTGTTCCTAAAATAAAATAAAAATTGTTAGGATATTCTACATGGCGCTGTCTACACCTCAAAAAATCTAATTTTGAAACAACGCCGAAAAAAACCTATCATTTTGTAAACTAAATACCTACATTACCTAGTAAAAAATTCAATATTTTTTATTCCAGCTTCCCAGATGTAATGATGCCGTCGTACGCGAAGTCGAAGTGGTATGCGGTGTTCTTCATACTGTACATCATCACAGTTCTCTACGTGCTCATGAATTTGGTTAGACACTACCTATTTAGTAAACTTTGATAGAATCACTATTACTGTACTTTATAGAAGTTGGTTCACCAAACAGTTTTTTGCCCACAGTTATATTATGTTTTCTGTGGTTATAGTACGCATTGCGTTTTGTTTTTGCTATACATGTGTTAGGATTTATAATATTTTTTGTATCTTTACTGCATTATCACCTGACTAAATATTAATCTAATTCATTCCTGCTTCTCATCATCATCCGAACGCCAATCCTGGTTGCATCTAAAGCTTACACTTTGGCACAGAATAGATAATAGACTTTGGAGCCTGGTGTCTTCTCCTTTTTATGATTTGGTTAATATTGTCTTATGTGGGCCTTACTATCGTATTGCACCTATTGCGGCTACTGCCTACTCTAAATGCTTGACTGGTGTGGGCAGATGCTGGCGGTGGTATACGAGACGTTCACGCGCATCGAGCGCGAGAAGTGCCGCGCGCTGCTGCTGCACCGGCGCCGCGCCGCGCGCCACGCCTTCCGCCTGCTGGTGTCGCGCCGCGCGCCGCACGCCGTGCGCCTGCGCCACTTCGCCGGCCTCATGCGCCACTACGCGCCGCACTACAGTACGTATTGTTGAATTTGACTTTCAGTCTAAGTACGAAACTGTCGAGTTTTGATAAATTATCCGTACGATATCGATGTTCGGTTTAATGCTGACTCCGAACACGTGATGTGAGCCCGCTGGCGACGTGACTTAATTATACATTTTAGTAAAATTAAGTAGTGTACTTTCGGTTACCGTCGCGACCGGGTGCATTCCTCTAACATTCCCATCAATAACATTTGAACAGTGACATCCTAACATTAACATCCCATACAACCATTTTTGGTCACGAACTTGTAAAAAAGTCACAGATTTACAATAAACCGTAACAGTGACGTAACGATTACTTAACTTATTAACTGTGTGGATTTTGGTTGCAGCGTGTAGTAACGATGTCAACACATTGCATGGAAAAATGTTTTAGTAAATATGTGTTGTACCTGTGTCGACCAGTTCCGACATATATTTTTCTATATTAATTTACAACACATTGTGTATTTTTTCAATTTATGTGTAAATATTCAAATTTTACTGTCGACACATTGTAGACACTAAATTGCAATAAAATTTTGCAGTTACACATATGTAGTAACAATTACGACAATGCTGTGTTGGATTTGACCAGACAAAAACAATGGGTAGTCAAAGTGTTCTATTGTGTTAAATAAAATTATTTTTCTTTTTTATCAATGAGTCATAAACAAACGAAGCGTTTTCGTTTATCTTCGAGTATTTACAGAAAAGTAAAGATGAAATCAAATTCAGAAAATAGACAAACAGGTAATGATTTTCATTGTTAATTCAACCGAAATTGTAAAATCATGATAGCCATTTTTTAACTTTTTTATACCTAGATAATTCGCTTACACTAACCTCCACGTCGAACGTTGTAAGTCAAGAACCTAGTTCGAAAATTATTTCTACTAGACATCAAGAAACTGAAAATTTTTATTTTAACTACAATGTACCGGATTTTATGACAAAACAAGATAATACCGCAGAACTGTCTGGTGTTCCCAGACATTCGGCTAATATAGATGTCGAAATGGCTGACTCACTTAGTCAAATATTATCAAATTACGATGATAACGAATCATCAAATTCTGATATCGCTAACCTGGATCAAAATTATAAATTTTCTTTTAAATCTAAGATTCAGCAATGGGCATCACAGCATCAAATACATCAGAACGCTTTGACCGGATTACTAGGAATATTAAGAAGTATTCCAAACATGGATTTTTTGCCAAAAGATAGCAGAAGTCTATTAGAAACTCCCAGGACAAATAATATAGTCGCATTGGGAACTGGAAAGTATTGGTACAATGGTTTACGTAATTGTATAGTCCAAGTTTATTCTAAAAATATCACACAGTTACCTACTAATTTAAGTTTGACATTTAACATTGATGGTTTGCCTATAGCAAAAAGTTCCAAAGACCAATTTTGGCCTATTTTGTGTAAAATAAGTAAAAATGATCTTTCACCGTTAGTTGTTGCAATATATCATGGCAGCACGAAACCACCTGTTAATGACTTTTTACAGCCATTTGTAGATGAGCTTTTGATTTTGCTAAAATCTGGAATATTAATCAGAAATCATGTGATCAATGTTAAAGTACGCTGTTTCATTTGCGATACTCCTGCTCGATGTTTTGTTAAAGGTGAGAGATTAACCTTTTAGGCTCGGCGCAAACGTGCCACTGAACACCAGTTGTGGCCAGCGACAAGCAGTTATTTTTCACACATTTTGCTAAAGGTAGCGAGTGGCCATCACCGGTCAGACATGTGAACTGCTTATTATAATTTTTTCATACATTTTACAAAATGAATGAAAAATCGCGTGAACTGCTTGTCGCTGGCCACTGGGGGCTGGGGTAGGTGGGCCGTTTGCGCCGAGTCTTTATCTACATATATTGTTATGAATTTGAAAATCCAGTACCCAAAGTTGGAATATGAATTGCTTATTTTTTTCTGAGTGCATATCCATTCGAAAGTATGCTCTTCAAAATAAAAATCTATTACGAAAAGGTGAATTACCAATATCTCAAGTAGCAAACAGATTACAAGAATTGTCAAACATGAACAGTACTGATAGAGATTTACAGGTATATCCTATAGTCAAATACGAAAAAGAATTAGCAACGGGTGAAATAGTTTTTACTACACTAATATTGAACAAAAATTGTTTACTTTCCAGTAAAGAATACAAAAATAAATGGTTTTTAAGTACCGACAATAATATAGTTGAAATGGAATATGCAATTCAGGTCGAGGGAGAATTAAAAATCAAAGGAAAAAGTATTAAAAAAAAGTTTAATTTCTTCGAGAAACCTTTTAAATCTTCACATATAAATGTTTATGCAACTGCACTTAATTATGAAATAGGAAAATCAAAAACATACACGTTACAATGTATAAAATGTAAACTTCTGTCATTAGTTTACCATGATAACACAATCTTTATTTGTCTACACTATAAAAGATAACATGTTACTTACTCAAAGTACGCAAAACGTCTCTTGGCGTTGCTCAAAACCCATAAAATCGAACAACGTTCGCTACGAAACAAACTACCTAGATAATCGCGAAAAAAATTCAGCGCCTATTCGATAAAAATCGAGCAGGCGCTGAACTTTTGTGCTATCTTGAATTTGGTCCCATAGTTAAAGATGTTTAGTTGGATAGGCTGAGCAACCCCACGAAAGGTTTTGCGTACTCCTTCGCTTGTAGTGATATTATCGCTTGACATTCTATTTTTATTTTGAAGTAGATCAATGATGGTATGGTACCATCAACATCTTTTAAAGTAACTTGTATAGTATCCCCTATATTGGTGCTTAATACTTCTTCGTTATTTTGCTCAGGGTTTACATTGACATCTTCATCATTTACGTCCATATCGAATTCCGTATTGACATCAAGTAGCTGATTCGACAATATTTTAACAACTTGTTTTTTTTTGTTTTGATGTTCATGGAGATACCTGCATAATTTCAAATATAAAAAACTCCTATAATACACACACATACACACACACGCACGCACGCACGCACACACGCACACACACACGCACGCACGCACGCACGCACACACACACACACACACACACACACACACACACACACACACACACACACACACACACACACACACACACACACATGAGCGTAAGCACGCGATCATCAACTTCCAGCCTGGCAGGACAGCTGGTGTCCAACCGAGAAGGGTGGAGCTATTTAAATGAAAGAGATTGTACTTGAATGGCTTTTTAGTCGCATTATGTCCAATTCGCATTCGCAAATTGTCCAATTCTCACTATGTCCAATATGGTTAACACCCCGATTCAGAGTTTCCTCATCCTCTGTATCCTGAAATTTTTAAAAAAATTTAAATGGACAAATATCACTTAATTTTAGCCTGCATTTTATTTTTTTCCATGATTTGTCTGGTGTGCTGTTTTCATTACTCCTCAGTGACTCAATCTCGCTTTTTTTTAGTGAACGGGGCCAGTAGAGATATGTTCCTACGACCCATCCTTCTGGTACCGCAGTTACTTCCTCACTAGGACCATTTTTTGTTAGAACCAAACGATATGGCATGTTGAGAATCACTGCAAACACAAAAATATCAAAAGTCCATTTTGTATAATCAGTCACACTGTGACGTATTTCACCATATGCCGACACTTTTAACCATAGTTACGAAACATTGTGTTGAGTTTTATGTCTCAACTAAATACATATTTTTTCAGTTCATTTTACACAATTACCTAATAATATTAGTAATTTAGAATGTGATTTGGTAAAACTTATGCAAATTGTATCAATAAAATCTTCTGCATTACTCAAAATTACGATTTTTGTGTATTTTTTTATTGAAAACAATGACACTAATTAAAATATATTTTCTCTCTTTATAAAAATATTAAGGGCGCTTTGTTAAATTTGTTTAAATGACCTCAAACTTCACGATGAATTTAATTTCGCAGAGTACTTACGATCAATATTGAAGAACTATCATAGAAAAATATACTCACATGTTTTGTGAATCCAAATCCACACACCATAACATAAAAAAGGAACGAGAATTATATTAAAAACTGTGACAACTGGACATAAATATGTCAATTGTCATTCATTTCAATGAATGATTGAATGAGCGGTGAACACCTCAAAGCATTCAGAGGTGCACACAGATAAGTCGCAATGTGTCAACACGGCGACGGTGCAATGTGACTGAGAGTTACTGTTACGATTATTCCCCACTTTTCGAAACGGCGTCGAAACACAGGTCGACACTAAAACGTTATGCTACGGAACAAAGTTACAAGTAAATTCCGTTACGACACAAAAATTGTCAACATTTCTCGTAACCGCTACTTCATATGGCTGTATGGGATCTCATAATTTACATTTAATTCCATTTACCATTTAATTTATAAACTTAACAAGTATACAGTGTAATTTCTAGTGTAGATCGAACAATAAACAAATTTGTATTTCTCAACAAACTCTCTTGATTCTAACCCCACTTCCGATCGCATCTGTTCTGCAGTTGTCGATTGACGGCCTTTTTAAAGATTCAAGTACCCGTAACGAATACCATTGATGTTCGTATGGCAACTGAGACTTATGGCTCACTGTGTTAAAGCCGTCACCTATCCTAAGACTGACCTGGCTACCACTTACTTGGGGTGGTGAATCGTGGTAGCCACTTAGCCACTACCTGACGAGTGCCAGAAACCAAACTCAAATTCACCGCCCAGAGATTCTATTCCATGTGATAAGTAACTGTGAGCTTTTTTATATATAAAATAATCTTTTTCACAGGTGGCTTGGACGTGTACCTGATGTTCAAGCACCTGAACCAGTCCTCTACCGGCGGCCTGTCCCGCAGCGAGTTCGCCAACCTGTACGAAGTGTTCGCGCTCCGCTGGGCGGGCCAGCAATCCCGCGCGCCGTGGTACGCCGAGTCGCCGCTCGAGCCCATAGGGCGAGCTGCCCAAGCGGCCGTACGGTGGCCTTACTTCGAACATCTTATATGTGAGTATTCTTTTGCATACATACATATATACACTTACGCCTATAAATCCCCGAAGGAGTAGGTAGAGGTGTATTAACATCCACATTTCGACAACTATGATTTTCATTCTCGCGTAATAGGGGCGAACCTATTGCCGACAAACAGGCACTTACTCATGGGCTGTATGTTTACTGTCGGATCTAGAACCCTATCAAATGCTAAGCCCTATCCTTAGTCGCCTTCTACGACATCCGCAGGAGAAGGTGGGTGACGCTATTCTGCTCCACTGGGACCCAAGACAAATAACAAGTCTTTTTTGGTCTTCTAGTTTCGTACTGCCAAAAGGTCTTATAAATGCCTTCTTAATTCATATTATCCTGTTTGTAGGAGGGATTAGTCTTGAATATCAATCTTGTTCCTGGAATGTCTTGTATTCATCCTATATAATATCCTGTATAACAGTGATAGTAATGTACCTAACTCCTTTACACCAGGATCTACATCTGCAATCCAAGAACATACCAAATAATGACACCCCGGAAATACCAGGATAAATTAAACTGAGCAAATTGGACGATTTAAAATCATAATAAATCCACTTCCCTCCTTAGCAAAGCAAGAAAAAGAAGTAACCCTAGTTGTGAAAACTGGCTAACTTGGTTATTGTCTATTCCAGATGCTTTGATCATCGGCAACGGAGTAGCCTTGGTGCTGCGAGTGTGCGAGGCAGCCGGTGACCTGCAGGACAGTGCGCGGCTGCTGTGCGCCTCGTGGGACACCTGGCTGTTCCTTACACGTAAGTCATGAAAGTTTCGGTATTTGTAATTGAAATTTCTTCTCAGATTATTGCAATTTCTACTCAGTTTACTGCAATTTCTTTTGTAAGGCGGTAGCTTCATATGGAAAGCTTCGTTCATTAATCAGCAAGTGCCGCGGCTCGCGGGTGACATTAGTTAGGCCAAAAATCTCTCGTTGTGAGGGAATACACACATGTGTTCGAATACACTCAATTTCCTTATTTCTTTCACAGTGTTCTTGATAGAAGCTGGTCTCCGCATGATGGCGTCAGGCTTGGGCCCGTACCTGGAGAGTGGATGGAACGTGTTCGACCTGAGCGTGACGCTACTGGCCATCATGGGAGCTGTACTGCTTAGCATCGCACCTACACTGTTCATCGTCGTTATATTTAGACCGCTAAGGTTAGTTTTATTTCGTTCAGATGGGTTTTTATTACTTATTGAGCAGCGTGGATCTCGGCTTATCGTTTTCAATTTCCGGTTTCTACTTAACCAATTGCAATGTAATATACGATAGGTTTTAAGTTTAAACAAGACCTTATGCGGTATCAAAATCATTCACTTATTGTGTTTTGCTAGAAATGTCTTGATCAGGCTTAAAAACTGCCGCATTAGCTAAGTAGAACTGGAGATATGACCATAATAGAAACATATACTTAACCGATATCCATGCGGACGGAGCTGTGAGCATCAGTTATAGTTCAACCGTTACCGCTGTAGCGCGCCTTCGGCATGTGCGCGGCGAGACGGGAGAGTATCTACCAATCGACCGTTAGCCCCTCTAGACAAGTGGCAATCCGTTGGGCGGCATTTGGTAGAATAGAATGACAAATGCATGGGACTTGACATTGATGACATGCGTTAAAGACTGTCAAATACGTCAAATCCGGACCGCAAAGCCGGGCAACAAACTGCCACTTGAGATTTGGCCAGTCTATCGCTAGCGCTCCTAGCTGTGTCTCGCTCGCTCTAGACTCACGCTGTTTCTTTCTCTTTCTTTACCAGCGGTAGCGGTCGGTCCATCGTACAATATTACTCTGACTCTCTTTTTTCTTATTATCTTATCCCTCTATCTTCTATCCCAGACTGATGCGTCTCTACAAGCTCAAGAAGCGTTACCGTGACGTGTTCGGTACGCTGGTCCTGCTGTCCCCACTCATGTCGTCCGCCGGATGCGTGATGCTTGTCATGTATTACTTCTTCGCTATCATCGGTATGGAGCTGTTCGCTTCTTATGATCTTCGAAACTGCTGTGTGTAAGTATTTACCTGGGCTACGATTCAGTCAATTACGTTTATAAGACTTTGTGATGTCATTGAAAATGAATGAAGCTATGAGTGATTCTGAGGGTTACTTAATAAATAAATACTCTACAACATTCTACACAACGCTAACTAGACCCATGGTAAGCATAGCTTAACTAGCTTGTGTTATGGAGTCTAGAATGCGAATGAACATACTTAGATACTTTTTTGTAAATACATACATATCATACATAGAAACTCCCAGGCCAATGCAAATGTACATATTCATGCATACAAATATTAGCACTGAGCGGGGATCGAAACCGCGTCTCATGCGTATCGGCCGTGTTCACAACCGTCACGCCACAGAGTGAACATAACAATTGGATGTTGAAATTGATCATTTCATACAACGCTATCTAGACGAGATAGCGTTGTGTGAAATGTCGTGGATATTTATTTATCACCTATTTATTTATTACATTTTTTGTGTGCTTATATATTCAATAAAATAAATATTTCCAGTAACACAACAGTGGAAGATTTCTACAAGTACTCCCTAAATGGCTCGACGGCCCTCGGCTACTATTACTTAAACAATTTCGAGAACATAGTCACAAGCGGGGTCACCCTGTTTGAGCTGACCGTTGTCAACAACTGGTTCATACTGATGAACGCGTACGCCACCGTTGCTGGACAGTTCAGCAGGATATACTTCATGGTAAGTAGGTTTTGATAACTTTCGAAAACTCTTGATCGAGATTCATGGGACATTGTTTGTAGGCTAACTGTATCGTACTAGATACCCTTTTTAAGAAATGACCTCGGATACCCAACCCTCCCATGATCGATAGATAGAATGACCATACAATTTAAAAATAATATAAAGTGAACATAACTAGTTAGAGCAATGTTTCTTTTGCAGAGCAAGCTGATAGAAATTGTGTTGTAGGGACCTCTCGCCACTGGTAGTTTACGAAACTGTTGCATAATAAGGGTTCTTAAAATACGAGAGTGAGTATAAAAATTAGCCGTAGGCAATTTTTTATTGAAGGTATATCACAAATGTTTTGTGACCAAATTATGTACAGTTTCATACACTCTTTATCTAATCTCATGAAATAATTAATATACTCTGCTTAAAATGGCAGGAAAGTTGTGCGCGCACAAGTTGAAAGGTGATGGTAATTTATGAAATAATACATGAAATCTGTGCAAGAATCGAACCCACAACCCTTGACTGATTTATTTCCTACTACACCGATGGCATCCTAAAATCAGAGATAGATCACCATTTTAAAACGAAACACATAATATTTTTCATACTTAATGAACTTCCAGGTATTCTACTTGTTCACGATGGTAGTGCTGACCATCGTGGTGGCTAGCGTGCTGGAGGCCTTCCGCTTCAGGATACAGTACAAACGCAGTACCACCAAGCGAGATGGTGAGACTTTTACTTTAGACCTAAACCGACATTGCAATGAGACTGATTATATCACGATAAGAGTTCCTCCTTGATAAGGTGCCACCAAGATCTTCGAGCCCTCTTCCTTACCTGCAAACCCGAGCACTTGCTGATTGACGAACATGTCTGGCGCAGACTTTCTTTAGATCAGTGATCACCGCTACCTTAAAAACCAATATAAACTAGTTCGTAGGGAAAGGACGAGTAGGAGAGCGGCCACGAATTCTAAAGATGCAACCGGGTGCAGTTGTGTTGTGTAGAAATATTGCAATTTCCTTTCAACATCACGAGCGCTCGTTGTATCGTTCATCACGCCCGCTGCCGCGAATATTGCCCTCACTCCCATCATCGCGTTGTTCAACATTCCTGTGTTGTATACCTTCCGCCGTCTATCTCGGACCAAGGAGAAATCGCGAGAGACCGCGAGGGAAACGAAACCCTGACCCTACTATTTGTAGATTTGAGTTCCTCCGCGCCACCGTAGCACCCCGTATTATCATCAAAAACACCCAAAAAAACACACGCACATATAGAGCATATTTTAAGTCCAAGATATACATATGACAGGAGGTATAATCTAGGCTAGTTCATCGCGTTCGTATTGCCGCTCCTTAAAATCGACAATGTCAACATTCGCGGCATGACAAGTAAGCCAGCCAGCATCACGTCTCTCTGCGTCTCTGCCCATTTCTCACTACTTCTCTCGCTCATCGCAGAGGAATCGTGCTATTTTCAGCAAGTATAGGGTTGATACAATACCTACTTACCTTTAAGAGAACGTCGGCAAATATTTTTGTAAATCTAGGCACTATGCATGCTAAAAAAACAAATTTGTAAAGGAGTGCCTACCTATATTTAAATATATTTTTTGTTGATGCTTTTCAGAGGAAAAACTTCTACATGAGGAGGTGCACACAAATTGGGAGGAGGCCCAGAGGCTCGGCGCCAATGGAGACCTGTCCGAGGAACTCAGGCCTCATCTACCACCTGGCGTAAGATATTAGACTAGAACTAACATAAACATCACAATTTTGAAGACTTTAGTTTATTTAGTAAACTGAAATATACATACGTTTTGAAAACTTGAAATTTTTATAATCTTCAGAGTTAAAGTTTAACCTTTTTAAACTTTTTCTTTATTATTTTATGTAGAGTTTTAGAACAAAGGTGTGTAATGTGTTAAGCTGTTATAATACCGATGATGACTATGACGTAGATAAATATAATTTTTTCTCCTACCTAGGCCGAAAGTTAAATTTTTGTCCATGTGACACTTTCTGTCAGAAAATTGAGCTTTTGACCGAGGTAGGAGAAACTGTCAGGGACAAAAATTTAACTTTTCGGCCTGGGTAGGACAAAAAATAGTATCTATTTATGACACGTGACGATGTGTGCGGGGAAATTACTACATACTCATCCGAGCAATCCACACACGCGGGTCAGAATGTAGTACTTTCGTCCCTTGTGGCAGAATATACTATTATACATAGATAAGTTATTCAAATAGGTTCCACATACAGACTAAAAGAATGATATAGACAGAACCTACAGAACTAGAGAGTCAAGCCGTATGAAGTGATACTAAAGGAGGCACCGTCTTGCACGCACTCGCACTCATGCGTGCACATAAAGAGTGCGAGTGAAAAGTACCTTTTTTTACGTGCGGGAAATCCCCACGGCCGCCGGAGGGGGGGGGGGGGGGGGCTATGTCGGACTCGACTAAACCGCACGCTGTCTGTGAGTTGTTGTGGCCTCACTCGCCAGTTCTGTACGTTCAGTGTAATTAATTCTTTTACTCTGAGGGTCTGCTTTTGTTTTTATAGGTGGAGGTGACATTTATTGGTTCTCGACCTCGAACGAAGGAGGTGCTGCAGAGGCGGATGTACCAGCTGGAAATACAGAAGTGGCTCGCTGAGGAGGATGAGAATGAAGGTGAGAATATCTATAGCACTTTTGACGATCATTGTGTACAGTTAGCAGTTTTTACAGCTTGCAGTACAGTTAGCATAAGAGCGATCTCGACGAATTAAGTACTAAAAATGATCTGAATATCTTGATATTCTCCCTTTTCTGTTGACGGATTGTTCTGATATTTGGTACATACCTTTAGTTCGAATATTTAAAAAAAAAAAGAATATTAGCAACCAAAATTATCGAAATTACTAAAATTCCCTCTAACCCCTCCAACTAAGCTCAATTGCTTGTGCTAGGAGTGGGTTCACGTCGGTAGTGTAATGGCCAGGATTCGAACCCGTGACCTCTCGATCGTAAGACCGACTCCTTAACCACTAAGCTACAATAAAACAGTTTCATTTTGTAGTCAAGATCATCATGATGCTGACTGTACTTACTTTGTTTTGTTTTCAATTCTTCATATAACGTTACACTTATTCAAGTTTCTGTTTATGTGTACCTACCTACCTGATGATATCTTACCTATACTTTCTATCTGAATCTGAAATATATTCCTTTTTGCAGGTTTGCCGCCATCGACCACCATAACTTCCAGTGAGGATCCACTTGCACCACCCTTGATCCACCAGCCTGATGCCGAACCCAACCACCAGTTGAGAACAGGCTATCAATTGTAGAACTTAATACGCTTAGCCTTGATTCAGAGGCTAACGGATATCTGGCAGGAAATCAGTAGCTTATGATGGGCTTTTTGAGGATGGGCCTTAAGCTGGCTACAAGCTTAAGTCAGATGCTTCCAAAATAAGGGACTCAATGACGTATTTGGCTTTATAATAATAATATTTTATAATAATATAGTCCTCTGGTAATGGATTCCATTATTTAATCGTGAATGAATTCGATCTCTTAAATGTCAAAACGATGACAGCTACACGTTTGTTTGTACAGTCACGGTAAAAATATGTTACATTAGTAATAAAAATGTTATTCTTTACTACTACAAAGAATATTAAATAGTGTAGACATGTAGAATTCTCTTGAATTGGATGATAATATTAATCAGAAATTTCTCATAAATCGTATTAATTCTTAACCGTTTACAAAAGTAGATGGCATTTAAATAGCCAGTATTAATACTTTACCTGTTAGATTAATGTATTCATATGAGAGGCATGAACAAGAGTGTATTACTAATTGTATTGAGAGATAATAACATCTGTGATAGAATGAATTAATGAAATGTGGATTATACCATTTGTTGGCACAGATAATAATAGTGTTATTTATTTAAAACTAGCTTATATTTGAGTTCTTTGGCTTCACGGAGTCTTGTGATTCTCGCTAGCTCGTAATATTTAGTGACTTAGATTAGGCTGTCATGCCTTATAGTTTAATCTGTTTAATAGACTCATCTCTGAACAAAGATTAGGCACCTACGACTTCTACGAGTTTAATATTTTTGTTATATTATATTGATTATATGTTGATTTTATGGTTGTGTTTATTATTGGTTGAATTCATTTTGTCAAATGAAGAGTGCATAATGATTAGAAGTACATTTTAAGATTCGTACTAATATTTCTAGGGTCATTAGCAGATATTGTTTATTTTATTCATATAAATTAAGTCTTAATTTTGTATTTATATTCAATCACTCTGACTGAATGTTAACGTAACATATTGAAATAAAATGTATTACTATAACTAAATCGCCTTTGTAGGTTTACATAATGTATTTTAACGGCCAAATCATTTAGTGTTACAATGTATGACTCGAAACAATTATGTTACTACATAATTCAGATGACTGCTGCTGTTACTTTAGGCAATTTACTTATGTTCACGACTGTACCATTTTATTGTAATGTACCGTATCGTAAATATTTAAGAGCACGTTAATTTATGTTAAAACAAAAATATTATTCAGATTTTTAAACTTTTTACTGTGTTGTAATAATATAATATTTTATTTCTACTTGTAGTGGAGTGATTTGGTTATTTTGTAAGATCAAAATGTTTGAGCCATCTTCTATCTAAGTATTGTCCAAAGAGGTTTAATAATCGTTTCGTTTTTTCTTTTACTGCACAACATACATATTTGCGAAAATAATAATAGATAAGTTTTATGAATGTCTTCTCTTTGCAATATTATTTTGATGTAACATAAACCTTGGCTTCAGGCTTCATAAAATTAAAGACAACCCGACCTACTCACCTACGTGGTGTGATAAGGTAAACAGGTAACATTATATAGGAAAAAATATGATTATGTAATATTTTTCTTTTCATTTGAGATTGAGATATCGGCTACTAAGAAATTAATGATAATTAATATTATTTTAAATAGGTAAAATAATACTTGTAGTCATTTGATGTGATAAGGATAAATAAAAATATGGACCATAAATCGAATTATTTGCATGCACTCTTTTATTTAGTTTTTGTACCAAGATATCATTTTAATTAAATCCTTTTTTTATTTTATTAATTTATTGCTTCAGTATTAACTTCGAAATATTTTAAGAAATTAATATAATTTAGATGTGTAAGTCAAATTAATAAGCCCATTATTTTTTTATTATAGAAATATCTATATAACCTTGACTCCTTTAGACAAAATCATGATAAACATTTATACTAATGTACTTAAATAATGTCACAAGATTCACCCAACCGCAACACAATATTATATCTACCTAATTGATCGTTACCCATTGAAAATAATAGTTTATAGGAATTATAGCATTATGACCTATAAATGTATCAGTTATAGTAGATAAACTAATAGACAAAGTTAGCCCTCAGGAGCTCCAAGTACTAACTATTATTAAAAATTATAAAAGTACCTACTGTCTACTCCATATTAAAAGAAAAAAAATGTTAGAACTCTCCCTTCCCATAGCCATACAACATAGGAAGTATTACCTGTCGGAAATATCACATAACGGTATTATAAGGAGGCTTTAGAGACATAAGGGTCAATCCCCCACTAAAAGAGAAGCCGCCAGCTGCGAGCAGGAATGCAGACATGGCAGTGAGCAGGCTCGCGCCCTCAAATGACTATGAACTTTTCTCCCGAAGATAAGACTCAAAATTGATTGTAACATTTTGCCTCAAGAAGATGCTGTCGGCCGCTGCACTTTCAGTGGGGATTCACCCTAATGGTTGTACTCCACACAGCTGCACAATTTTTTAACATTTATTTTATAACATTAAACAACTTCAACCAATGATAAAAGACTAAATTAATTGGTCAACGAGATCAGAAAAACACGAGTATATTGTACTCGGTTTGTATATCAGTATGAAGAGTGCTTCCGATGAAAATGACTTGCTTCGGTTTTGTAGTGGTCTCTCAGTCGCACATCAAACTGACAGTGTGATAGAAAGATATGGAACTGTCAGATAGGTGTCAGATAGATACACATACACCGGGTATGACAGAGAGAACGCTCTACGAGACCGAATGAAGCCGATCTTCTCTTTTTACAGTCAAACGACCAAATACGTCCAATATAATATAAATGTATAGTAATCCAATATAATGACACGCGTGTTGCTATGTGGGTTCAACCATTAAAGTATTGGTTATGTATAGAGGCTTGACATTATTCCGAGGTTTCATGTAGGTAGGATTTTCGACAGGGTCTAATGAATAGGAAAATCGTGTTTTAATGTAGTTATTGTATTGTATTAATGGATTACAATGTTATAGATACCGGCAAATATCTTGAACAAAAGTCGGCTTGGTGCGGGAAAGTTGGGCATGTAGATGTACTTCTAAACAAAAAAAGGAACAAGCAGAAAAAGAACTGATTAAACAATGACGCATGCCCTTTAAACCTTTGATTGGTTTAATATGATTCATGATTGGTTGCTAAAGTTACCTAAAATGGTTGCGCGGTTAGAATACATTGTCAAGAAGTTTGCCGGTTACTAGGTATACAATCATAGTGTGCACTAATGAGTATGAATTTGTGTCATTAAAATGGTGCTTTCGCTTGTATGTTCGATTCGAAGTAGACAATTGATAGCTTTATTATAAATTAAGAACATTTTGTTTCTCCAATTGTTGTAATGTCTGAACACTGCTGTAAAGAGGCATTAAGCCTCGGCGCAAACGGCCGAGTGCAACACCGCGACCGGTGGCCGGCGACAAGCAGTACACACGAGTTTTTATACATTTTGTTATAACGAGGCGCATACGTGTGGCTGGTTGCCACCACGCTCGAATTAGTGTCCGCGACTCGCTACTAGTGGTCGCTCGCTCTCGTTTGCGCCGAGCCTAAATAGGATCGAAACTGTTTTCTAATGTTTACCCAAACAATAAATTGGAAAGTTGTAAATTGGATTTTGTTTATTTTAATTTTATTTTATTTGAAAGAGAATAGTGAATTTTGTATATTATTTTAATTTCTGGGTAAAATATGTTGTTCCATACGGTCAGTGGCAATATAAGTATAGGTACCTACCTAATTATTTTTAAACCAAATCAACTTTGTACTAAGAAGAAATAATTTATTGGTTAACATTATGCTACCTATACGACTATGACACTGCGGATTTTCATTTTATAGAAACTATAATGTATTTCGAAGTATTTAATTACTTTCATTTCTGTTTTGATCTTTGATATTTCTACGAGCAAACTTATTTGTATTATTAAAAAACTAGGGATACTTTTAATGTGATTTTAGTATGTAGTAAAATGTGAGTTTTATTGTTGTAGTTTGATTTTCTCGTGCAGAAGTCCCTATGGGTACCCCAAACCAGTGGGGGTGGTTATGTCTGACTCGAATCGATTAAAAGTAAACGCCGTCTCGGGGCTCATATGCTGGGCTCTCGGTTCTCGAGCATTAGGGTCAACCCGCACTGAAAGATGCAGCAGCCGGCTGCCGCCGGCTGAGGCCAGTTTTTGTACTAGAAATGTCTCGCGGCAACACGCTGCACCTCCGCCTTCAAATGACTATGATCTTTTTCATCCGTAGATAAGATTCAAAATTTTTTTGTCACATTTTGCCTCAAAAGCCGTTGCGCTCTCGCTGCTCTTTTAGTGGGGAGTGATTTGCTCACAGAAGACAGCAGTGGTGCACGTTCTGGCGCTCCCACCCTGAAAAACGTTCCGAGGACCCGCCTCTAACACCTCCCACGCTGGACTATCTACCAGTGTGTGTATAAGCACCTACCTCGTAATCACTGACCAGGCTAACCTTATGCTATTCATCCTTCCATCCATAGGTCACTAACATGGCATACGGCAAAATACAAGTATAGGTACCAACTATCCTGTTACCAACTAAAAACCAGAGCCTGAGGTAATGGGGGATATGCATGTTTTGTTTTTATATTTTTAAATGATTATTTACATCATTATATAAATATTTAAAAAAGAAACAGTGCCATACAGACAACATTTGGTTTTTAAAAAGAGTTTTTATAGTAGGCTGATATCAGCTTTTCAAACGACCGCCATGTTGGCGCGCTTGTCGTGACAAGACAATGCACATGACAGCTAACAACTACATGATGTCGTGAATAGTTGCAAAAGTGTTTTAGATTGTATAATATTCATATTTTGTGTTTTACTTTGGACAATTATTCACAAAAAATTGATACCAGACGACATAAACTGATATTTTTAATATGGGATATGACGTCAAAGTACATTCCGAGTCGGAACGCCATTGGTCGGAACTGTGTACCCAATAGCGTTACGTTTTAACACATTTGAATTTCCCTCTCAACTTACCCACTTTTCGGCAATTATTTCCAAATAATGAATAATATAATCAAATCGTAATTAAATTAAAAAATATCATGCGTAAATCTAAAAGAAAAGACCACATTGTAAAAAAAATGGGCGGTATTTGAATCACATGCATATTCCCTATTGTGAAGTACCACGCTACTGGTTATCCATTTCATTTAGTCGTCCACAAAAAAAATAAAAAACAATATTAATATCCAAACGTTTTATTCTGTTTCCAAAATTATTAAACTTTTTATTTACTCAACGGTTTCTAAAATACATTTTTATTCAGCACCAATTAACACTAAATTATTGAGCGCGACGTATAAACACATACCACTTAAATTCAATAATTAAATAGCTATTAAGAAATACTAATACCCAAGGATGAAATCTCTCGATATTCTAGGAATGTCCTTGTTTGAGACAGGAAAGGTTCTAAGTCTCGGAGTGTTGCCAGAAAAGAATACCAAATAGTAATATCTTTCAAAATGAAAATTTGGTAATAGCAACACTGATATTGTAATCACTGGCCCCGTACCAAAAGTAGGTGTTACTTGACGAAACATTAGGTTTTTTATCACAATGACACTGGAATTATTACGATATAACGAATAAGCAGTCTCTTGGAAGACATAGGCATTTATACATACTCAATCAATCTGATAGTACATTTACACGTTTGAGATATCCAGATACTTAACCCCTTGTAATGATTGCATAATAATTCTAATATAGTACAGTACCCGGCTTTTGGTTTCGCATTTTGGAAAAAACAGTAAGAGTAGAGAGTTGTCTATTTCGCACATCAGATTGACAGCTTGATATAAAGGTATACCTCGAACCAAACTTAATGGCGGCTCGGAACTCCGTACGAGTGCAGGCCAATCGGTGTTTGACTCGCTCTCTTTTGTCAAACGCCATTGGCCTGAACCCGCACTCGTACGAGCGGCCGACCCGCCATTAGGTTTGTTTGGAGGTATAACAGTCATTCTGATGTTCGAAAGAGATAGTGCTCTACAAAACCGATATTAACCGAACTCTCATTCTTCTTACCGACGATGTGCTAAGTTAATAGCCGAGTACCGTATATTCTTTACAATATCAAGTGCAAAGAAATGTTTGCAAGCAAAATAACATAATGTATTGACAATATAAATAAGTAATTTAAAAACACTGAGCTCATTTTCAAATAGATATTTTCAATTTTATCATTTTGCTAACAAGTTTTATAGCAAAAAAATATAAATATGCAACTAGTTAATCATGATTTTACATCAATATTCGATTTTTTTATTTACACATTCATTTATATTTGATAAGGACATAAGTTAACATAACCAGAAAAGATCATTTAGATTATATAAAATATGTTAGGTGGGAATTTGTGGTCCCAAATAATGTCCCCGAATCTATAGACCCATAATAATTATCGGCTATTTATTGCCGGCTTAGATGGACGATCTCAGATTCATAATACAATACACAAAATGACATGGTTTGACAAAAATACTAGCAAATTAGCTCAAAAGTGAAGACAATCGTGTCTACCAATAATTGTTTGCCTACCCCATAAATGCGTATTAGAAATGCTTTTTGAAAAAAACCTATATTTGAGACCAAAAATCCTTCGTCAACATTCATAAATTAAAACGAAGAAACAAGGTGGGTACTTTATAAATTAAACTAATTAATTATCCTATAATAAATATAATAATATCATGTTTAACATGTCAAAAGATTGACCGAGCCAAACTGTTTTGTAAGATTTGTCAAAATTGTCACTGGTATATTCAATATATAAAATTATCGTGTCACAATGTTCGTTCCCATACTCCTCCGAAACGGCTCGACCGATTCTTATGAGTAAGGCGTAAGTTAGCGCGAAGGTCTAATCTTGACTTGTATTCGCCTAATGGTACATATTTAGCTCAAGCTATAACTTGGTCGGCTAGTCTATAATAACTTTGATTGCTAGACTGCAGCAGTACAACCTAACAGTCAGGCTAACAACTGTTTCTTGCAGATTGAACCCCTGCCTGCCTGTCTGTGTCCCCTAAAGACAACCTGGAAGTCTCAAGTGTCGAGCCAATAGGTTCCTTCTAGGCATACGTGTTTTATCTTACACCATATCATCACTGACCGTCAGGGGTGATTGAGGTCAAACGTTAGCCAATAACATATGAAAAACCAGATATGCAATACTAAATACGAAAATAAACCGATTATAAGTAAATATGGAACTTTAATTATGTATAGCATGCAATACAAATAAATTTGTTTTAGTTTGCTCTAATTAATTTCCGTAAAAAGTACTTCGATGCAATCAGTACATGTACCGTAAGACTTGACACAAACACAAAAAAAATCGGTTTGTCCAGCGCTTTAGATTCTCTATCGATTTAGTTTTGAGATAAATGTGTCTATTTGACTTACTTAAGTAGGGCATTTATCATGACAGTATTTGCAAAAATTTGCATCATAAACAATTACGTGAGTTGTAGTGTTTCTTTTTTTTGCAAAAAGTATTCGTATGATTGATTTGAAGTTGCCGAGGTAGAAAATAATCATGCATGATAATAATTTACATATACCTTATTAAGCAATTCTCAGTAACGATTTCTTGTTTCAAATAACTGTTCACACAGTCTTTCATACATTTCTGTATGAAATGCGGAATTATACACATATTTTAAGGCTATACCATTTTTTGAAGCGTTAAATTCTCTTTTCCCTTGAACTTCTGTTCGGTTACAACAGGCACACTTTTTTTTTAAATTAACATACATAAAAATGTGAATCAAACCCGCCTCCATATTCTAGTTGAAACTACAAACATTTATTTCCAGGTTCATTCGTTTCATAACCAATTCTTTCAAACCTATAAAGTCCATCAATTGTAAAAAAAAAACAGTCACATTATACCCATACAACTGTAATATAAAACTATCCCTCATTTTTATGATAATAACTATCACTATTAAGTCTATCGCATTGTCAGATTTATGACATTCCAAATACAATTGTTTCTCGACACGCACGTTTACGAAACAATTATCGCGCACCCATGCACTCAATTGTGTCCAAACTATCTTGCAACTGTTGCGCAACTGGATAGCAACTTTCCGTTCATGAATTCTCTTACTTCAAATAACTTGACATACTAAATGGGACTGCTATGCGATCCGTAGCCGCTTGCCGGGAAACCGACGTCACATCTCAATGGACACTCCGGGGCCACCGAGTCTCGTTTCTTTGACTCTGAAGCCGTTTTCCAGCAACTGGCCTGAGAGCGAGTCGACGATGGTGCGCGGGGTGGACGGTGGGATTAATACCATTGCGTAACTGAAACAATAATTGTCATAATTAGATATTTTGTGGAAAAATTGTTCAATGAAGGTCCACTCATCCTTTTACTTAGTACCGTATTTATATCCGCGAAGGGGAAAGCTGATGATAACATTATGGATGTAGGATGTCCACGTTAAGTCCTTTGGACTTAAGTCAACATCATCTGTAAACCTGTGTAACAGTTTATTGACACACAAGGCTCTAGCCCAAGTTTTCCTCTCAGGGTTGGGAGAGCAGACGACCAAGTTACCCGGGTTTATATACTTCTTCTCAGAAACAAACCCCGGGCTCAGAAACGAAAGTCTCATGCAATCGCGCACAACGCTAAGATAATGATAACAAAATAATAGGCATTATAATATTCGGAGATAAGATGAACTTACCCGCCACCGCCGGCACCTGTGAGTTTACACGCAAGCCCTTTGGCCCGTGCTAAACTTCGGATAGCTTCTAAGGCGGGGTGCGACACCCCCAGCGCAGATAGCAGGCAATGGTTCATGTCCCAGAGCTCCTGTAAACGAACATTATTTATATTGTATATTATATGTATGTGTTTTTAATTTAATTTAGTACTTTTATGAAATCCAGAGTTGCAATATAAAAAAAAAAAGTCGGTTACCTGACATTGAAACCACGCAATTAGGGTTCCAACATTCAAAATACCTATACATTTGCATATCATTCAATTACACATATATACTCACGCCTGTGAATCTCCTAAGGGGTAGGCAGAGGTGTTTTAACAACAACTATGATTTTCGGTCCCACGTAATAGGGGGCGAGCCCATTGCCGTCTAGCAGGCACTTTGTCTTGGGCTGTATGTTTACTGTCGGATAGAGAACAGTCCTATCCCTTAGTCGCCTTTCTTCTGAACAAACATACATACATATATTACAGACATATATCTCATAGACAAGTTGCAAAGTCAAAAATAGAGATAGACTCGGCGAACGGATTTTGTGGCGGTTTTTTTTAAGTTTAGATCCGACTCAAACCCTGCTGTGTCTCATTTCAAGTAGTGGTTTAATAGTGATTTCTTGCGTAGTAGTAGTATTTTCATCTTATAATTTATACTTTTTTTTATGTGCGGGCAATCCCCACGGATACATACCACCCTGCCCCTCCGATGCCAGAGGGGGAGGTTATGTCGGACTCAAACCGACTAATCCGCACGCCGTCTGTGGGTTGTTGTGCTAGACCGAAGATGAGGTTGTCTCGCGACATATCCCTCGCACCCCGACTGACCCAGGGCCATTCCTCTCGGTCTGGCCTTCCTCTCTTATAATTTATACTTGCACTGTAATTTATTTTATCTACTCTGATACTATAATACAAAGATTATAAAATTGAAATCAAAACTCTTATGACAAACATTACGCACAGGCCAAAAAAAAAGTTTTATTACGATACAGGTCTTGTATGGACACCTATATCATAAAATAACTTTTTAATCATAACGATACACCTATACAAACTCCATCTGGACCAAACCTCTACTTTAAAAAAAGAATCCGCCGATTCGGGAAAAAAAAAAAGAAACATGCATGTGCAATCGATGCTTGCGCCTTGGCGCGAACATTTTTTTTTGTTCTATACATTTAAATTAAACAAAGTTTGGTTTGGTTTGTACAATAAATTAGTTTATGTATTATAGTATGAGAGTAGATAAAGTAGTGTATGACACTGTACATAACTTGGTCTTATAACACTCGTTTGATACTATAAAAAAACTCGCCTCCGGCTCGTTTTTTTAAAACACACTCGTGTTATAAGAACCCTTATTATGCAACAGTATCATAAACTACTATTAAAAGTCTAATAAAATTATAGGTAGGTACTACGTACTTATTATATTGTTTTAATTACGTGTCGTGTGGTACCTATTTTCCCCATAATTATAGTTAATTTCATTTATGTTTTTGTACAGAGAACAACAATTTAAGCACATATTATTGTTGTAAGTACATACCTATGCAATTATAAACTGAAGGAAATAAGTATAATTTGGACTTGACTTTGAATTTGTACTCACCGCTAAATGCTGATAGTCTGCTTCAGTATCGTTTTCACATTTGCCACTGGATAGTTTTTCCAAAACCTGTAAAGAAATCATAAAGTTTATTCCTGACCGAAAGTCGAGTAGGGTACACAATGCGCACAGTGGGCTGGAAGACTACTTTCACAGAGACCAGAGCCAGTTTAGAAAGATCCTCTGTTTCTTGCATTTTTATTTTGCTTTTGTTTCTGCCATACCACCACTAAGTCAAATATTTCACGCGAGTTAATTTATTACAAAAACATAACTGTTTATTTCTTTAAAGAAAAAGTTATTAAAAGCTGAATTAGCATTGAAAGAAATCAGCAGTACCCACCCTGTACTGCTGATTTCTTTCAATGCTAATTCAGCTACCTACACTCAGTAAAATTGGAACTTGAAAGTATAAGTTTATGGTAACTCAATTGAATTTAATGGCTAACGAGTCGACCTGCTAACACAAGCAATTTAGTATAGCTGGTAGGGTTTGCGGGGATACTAGTAATTACAAGCTTCTTATTAAATTGCTCTGTATGTAATTTGTTCGGGGCAAATCTTGAAACCCGATTTTGAAGCCGATATCCTCAACCGATGGTGATGAAATATGGATACACGTTTAGTTTGGATGACATTGCATTATTATGGTACCATGGTCTAATGAAGGAGTGGGAAGGTGGCCATAGCAACTTCGTTTGCAGCAGATTGGAGTTATTTGTTTTGTCTTAACAAACTCTTTGGTATTACATGGTATTCAGGGTCTGAAGATGGAGTCGGAAGGTGACCATAGGAAGTCTTAAACTTAACAAGATAAACTTATCGTGTTTGGGCTCATTTGCTTTGTCTTAACACTCTGTCTGGTTACATAATACTTCAGAAGATGGAGACAGTAGGTAGTCATAAGAATTTCTGAGCTAAACATAAACTACGTGTGTTTTGGATTCGATTGGCTAGTATTGGTTTGTTACATGATAACAAAATTATTTATGAAAAACCTTTTAAAAACAAGCTTTTCTTTAAATAATCTGTTATAAAACGGAAATAATAATTGTGCTGATTTCATAAGCTTGTAGCGCAAAAAATAAACATTCATCAGTAAGAAAGAATTTACGCGATATAAGCTAGCTTGCTCTTAGTACCGATTATTTAAAGAAAAGCTTGTTTTTAAAAGGATTTTTATTAATAATTTTACTTCTACAAAGATCTTTTTTTTTTTTACAAAATCTGCCCACAGAGTGGCTATAAAAAAGCAATAAATAACTCACCTGTGTGGCTGTGTGAGCTATATGATCGCACGCATCAAGGATATTATCTACAGCCGCTGTGTTCCTCTGTCTAAGCGCTGCCACTTTCACCACCAGCGCCCTGGTTTCCCTCGACACGCGGGAATCCACAAGGAGTACTCGCAGGTCCATCCTGATGTCCAAATGTCGAGGTTTTGTACCTTTCTTGAAGGAGACTAGGGAACCGAAAGTGCAGGTCGCGTTGTCTATACCTGTGGGAAAAATAGTATTTTTTTATATAAGTCATTGTCGGAAGCTTTTACCAATTGAGTTGGGTTGGTTTTCCAGTCTAAGGCCCGTAGAGTCTAGAATGTCACTCAGCTGAACCTCGATTTACGTGGGCAAATTGTCTGGCAGATTGTTTATACGATTTTTTCTCAGACAAATGGCGATTCAGCTGAGTGACATTCTGGAATATGGGCCTAAGTGTGATGCTGCTCAGTGGCAAGGGGTCACTAAATACGATCCCTGAAGGCTTCGTAAATGGGTAACGAAATAGATCGTAGTAAGTTCTGTTGTTCCACCGGCATCCCTTTTATTCACCCTTCGCCACTGATGCGTTTGAATTTTAATATTTAGTGAAAACAAATGAAAAAAAACAACAACAATTCTTTTTAATTATATAGGTACCTAGTTATTTTTAATTTTATTGTCTCTGTCCTCATGTGCTTGTTATATAATGTTAATTAAAATATATTTATATAATTGTTCAATAATTTATTTATGAACAAAATATGATAGAAAGTTGTAATAATGAGCACGTGGATAGGAACGTATAAATATTAAGGACGTGCTGTTGAACTTATTTTTCAACTGGATGTCGTGAATCAGAAACTATGAGGAATAGCGAAAAATGCTCAAAGGAGTCTAGCCCGATTTTGATGAATATTAAAATAGAAATGTTGCCATTTTTTTAACTTCGGGAAATGATCACGTAATAATAATAAATTTTTGAGCCGTACGAGAACGCTCTATACTAAATCGTTACAAGCAAGTGATGTCACGCGTTCTATTGTATCACTGGAAATAAATATTCCTAGTTAGGAATGTAACTTATCGACAAAACATAGCCTATGTCCTTTCTCAAGGCCTAATCTACCACTATACCAAATTTCATAAAAATCGGTTCAGTGGTTTAGGCGTGAAAACGTAACATACAGACAGACAGACAGACAGACAGAGATACTTTCGCATTTATAATATTAGTATGGATTAGACGAAATAATCGATAAAATAGGTCACTTGTGATAATTTCAGTAAAAAAGAAACCTAACACGAGATAAGAATTATTTTTCATTTTCGAAAAATTACCATTTCGTAATAATATAATGAACTTTAAAACTGAATTTTTTATTAGTAAATATTGGAACAGGATGCTAAAACAATTTTGCCATCTTGTCAATAACAACCTGAAAACAAAAATTGCCTGCCTTCTTTTGGAAGTTACGAGTGTAACCATTTTTTGTTCCTGACTGTGCATCTATATAAGAATTATATTACCTACGTAATCTGTGCTAGAACGCTCGCTAAAACCCATGTATACAGAAAGGGAATAATGGGTGTGACATAATCACGTCCGTTTAAGATAGGTTAGATAAGGCGACTAGCGGGTGTGAATGTTATTCTGATCTACGACCCTCATGACTTTTCTGGATACTTAAGAAGTAGATAGTTTATTTGACTCAAGTAGAGAGATGATTATTAATCATACCTTATGTAAGTTAACATCATTCGCTAGAAGGCTGATTACATACGCAAACTTACGCAGAGTTGTTAAATACAGTAATAAAAATTATTATTACCTATCACAATTCTTGCTATTGGTAAGCATAATTCTTGGAAATGCATATATTAAGATAACATTTGGGCCTGAATTTTGAAAGAATAATATGATATTTTTTCAATATCATTTATAACAACTTATGAGATTGTATAACAGGCAAATGAGTCCTAGAGTGGAACCGCGAGAAGGTAAACGTAAGATCGAACGCCTCCTAGCCAGATAGACTGACTACCCAAAAAAGGTGGCTGGGACAGACCAGACGAGGGAGGCTGAGGATCAAGAGCAAAGGCGCACATTGGGAGAGACATATTTCCAGCAGTGGAGTACAATAGGCTTATCGATTGATTGATTATGAAATTATACAATCTATCAGCGTGCGTATGCACCCGACACATGCGTGTTTCAATAACGTTTTGAATGCTTGATTTTGTAATGCAAGAAAAAGTAACAAGTAACTACTTAGTCCATTTTACACGATTATCTGTCATGATTGATTCGTTTTTTTGACATTGATCACAAGTATCATGCATAATGTAAATAAACAACGAGTCATGTCATGAAATATGTAAATGCAATCATTAACATTTGAATTTTTTAATATTGGCATATTGTATTAACTAAGAGCGCACAGGATTTGTTTAAATAAACACGAAATAATGGTATTTGCAGTTAGGTCATCTTTAAGCCTGACTGCATAGTGGCTCCAAGAGTGAGTCATGACAAAACAAATAACTGTCTTGATCTTATCAGTTAGAAGCACCAATGCCGGTAGAATCCGAAGCTTGTATGTTAAAGCCCACATTTTATACCAGCCAGGTGGTAGACAAGCACACGACCCACCTGATAGAAAGTGGTTACACCAGGGGAGTCATACTCGTGCTGCCGAACCTGTAAGAACAGAGCCGTCAGTGCAAAAGATAAAGCATGACATACCTTTTGTCTCCGACCACTTTGGATATACGAGGCTCTGCCAACATCTTCGAGACCCAAGTTAACCTAACTTGCAAGTTGGACATTTGTTAAATAGCGATCTAGACGTAGGCTTTTCTTCTAAAATTGCGAGTTCAGACGGCATGCGCTCCCGGAAAAGCCGCCATATCAATCGAAAACAATAAGCGAACTTCGCACTGCATAGTGCAAACTGGACACACGGGGAAATCTAATGGCATTTGGCTGGCTTGTCGTAGAAGGGTGACATGTGTCTCTCAGGAATCCCAAAAACCATGCCAAGTGGAGCAATACAAGCCGGGAAGTGGGATTCAACACTGAGATGACTACGATGAGTCAATATCTTATCTTATCTTATCGGATATCATATATATATAAAAATCTAATGTCACGATGGATGTTTGCGATAAACTCCGAAACTACCGAATGGATTTTGATAAAATTTTGTAACCATTTATAATATGGTCCGTCCAACTTAAAAGATAGAATAGTTTTTATCTTCATCACGGGAACGGGAACATAATTCCACGCGGGCGAGGCCGCGGGCATCAGCTAGTGGTATCTATAAGTAGTAGTATAGGAAGGTGTTCCAATCGGTATCCAGCGGAAATATGGCATAGCACTCATCTAAAAATTCATTGCGACATTCCTTCTAGTATTTCAATTGCAGTTGCAAAACAATTTTATTATTACTTCGTATTAAAAAGCCATAACAGATCATGTTATCTGGGTCATATTGATAAATCGAACGTTCAAGAATTCGATTTATTGGAATGAAATATGGTTTATCCATTGCTAGTTGCGACCCACGGTTTCACTCGTACCTACTCGATTCCATTCCATAGCCCATCGTTCCCCGTGTATTTTTATTTTATTGCTCGGCTCTAAGGGGTCATAGCGTAATATTATTTAGCATATAGGCTACTCGAAGAATTGGGTTATCAAATGCAAAAAATCAAATTGCACAAGTGGTTAAGCGTTAATAAGCGCGTTTAAACAAATTTATCAATTTAATTATTTGACAAGATATAGATAATATCAATAAATAACACAAATCAGTAAATACATTAATAGTGACATGAATATTGTGAAACTGTGTACAACTCCATAAAAAGATGATATTTATATGTAGTAGTTTATTCATGTTTTGTCTCCAAATCGTAAAACATGCACTTAAGTAGGTACACTATTAGTAACACGCAACAGAAACACATTGTATGGTATAATTAATTTTCTTTGACGTTTTATTTTTCTTTGCGGGTAGTGAAATAATGTAATTGATAGACAATGTGACGTGTATATAAATATCGTGACGTGTATTTAGAATATCGTAAAATACTGAACATTGTGAAATATGAAATTATTCTGAATTGTATCTGAGATTTTCTATGTGGAGCCTAGAGCCGGTTTCCTACTATTTCTACCCTACTTCGGGATCCCAGGTATTTGACTATATACCCTGACATTTGGGACGTATGTTATCCGCTACGACCTCTAGTCCTCCTTGAGACTACCCCTCTTAGCAGTGTCTAATTAGAAGCGGCATTCTCCGACATTTGTACCCCATGTAGCCTGGAAGCGGTCGCCCCATAGCTTGCTTGCACTCTTGTAGCTTGGGTACGATATTACGAATATGAATTACAGTGCATATTCTGATCTGTGACACGCAGCTCCTAATTGTATCGCTAAAGTACTAGTCGCACCATACGCAGTCCCTAATGATAGAGTCATAGACTCGGAAAAGATAGATAGACGCAAAAATCCCTACCGCCCCATTAAATGGGGCTATTATGTCGGATTCGAACCGAGCACAACCGCACGCCGTCATGGCCGTCACGGGTCTCGAATAAGTCGATTACCTCATACCCTGGTCGTCCAGGGCCATTTCTTTCGGCTTTTCCCATCAGATGGCCCAGGGTGAAATGTCCCTCACCCAACCGGCCAAATCTACGCTGTATGGTACATAACGACGCACTTACATATAAGTATGTGCGTAAGTAATTGGTGATAAGTGTGTCAAGGTTAATATGTCGCTTTCTACTGACGCTGTTTAGGGTAAGTGATGATGCGGACGCCCAATGCTTCCGCGAACTTGTTCTACATACTTGATTAGTACTGATACTACATAAACAACCATTATTGCTATACGACTAACTAAATCATTGGTCAAGCGGCAGTTGTTCTCATGAGGCTAATTCTGCTTTGCCTTCTACACTGACGGCACAGAAACTCTCTGTGTTTACAGAGTCGGTATCACGAGTGTGATTTCCCTGGTGTTGCACACGTCTATAGGCCACGGTATTCACTTTCCATCAAGTGGGACGTGTGCTTGTCTGCCACCTCAGTGGTATAAAAAAAAACAATAACCTTTTTAAGAGTGGCTGCTGCCTGACCTCCTAACATTGAAAGGAAAGCCTGCTCTAAAGCCTTGTCTGTTGGTTTAGCAGGTGAGGTTGACTTGGTACTCGTACAGTCTGGTTACGCAATGTTTTGAGCGAATCGATCTTAACCTCTAAATGACAGATTTATCACAGACAGATAAGTAATCGATTGGCTGTGGACTATGAAAGTATGGAAATTATAATGTGCGAGATTACTAGATTACACGAACAATAGGGTAGAAACAATGCAATCAAAAATGCGTATAATGAAAATTAAGACGTATAAGTAAAACTAAATCCTTTTTATATGCAAAGAAAAATTGGCCTCGTGTTAATTACGAGAACAATAATTCTCTTCTTAATTTTTTTAGAGCAATTTACAGGAAAAGATGAGGCGAAAAGGGCCTTATAAATCTCTCTCCCGCAAAACAAGCACCGAACGCCAAAGAGCAGCCTCCGAAGAAGCCTCCTATGGGCGAAGAGATGGGATACGTTTTGCTGCCTCAGCAGAAGTGTCGCCCAAGATGACGTGTTCCCTGCACGTCTTTCAAAACTGAGTGGGGTACCTACTCCACTTTTCCTTACGTATCCGTGTGGTGTCGGAGAAAGAATACAAGTATCACCATAACTCATCCGAAGGGTGTTGTAAGAGGCGACTAACGGAAAAAAATCAAGTCTAAATCACTGCAAAATAAGGAAAACTCGAAATAAAACCCTGTACCAACCTGTCAGGCCAGCGTGGATACAGTAGGCCAAAGCGTCCTATACAGAAGCAGGTCGTGGCGGAGGCGTGTCGTGTGTGTCCTACACACGCTTGCCAACTCACCGACGCGGGATATAACCCGACCCCACCAGGCGAGGCCGCGGTGGCAGCCAATGTCCGCCGGCAACCCTGGGGTTATCCTTTCGAGGGCTTACCCGGGGTGTCCGGCAATGGACACTTGGGAAGGACACCGTGTGGTTTTAGTCGGTCCGATTCTGACACGCCTACCCCATCGTCGGCACCATGGGGTTGAAGCCCGTGGGGGTCTCCACACGTTAAAAAAAAAAAAAGGCAAAGCCTCCCAACATTTGGAGAGCCCTTTATCCAGCAGTGGACTGTGGCGGGCTAGTTGATTGGTTTTTACTTTAACTTTATTATGAGACCACTTTCTGATGCCTCATAATCATAGTAAAACCAATCTAAATCAAAAATTTACCAACGGAATTAAAACGAAAGTTAAAAATTATAAGCTTCAATGAGCCACAGGTGACCTTGACATTTCATTCATTTACAATTATTTACAGATTCTTGTTGACTGAGGTCAACGCAGATGTTTTGACGGCCACATGCCGTCAATTTGGACTATACCTACGACTGAACGGTCAAGGTGTGTACTAATGCCAAATACTACGATTTAGAGAAATACATACCTACTTATTACAAAACGTATGTACATACATACAGAAACTAACACCTGTAAATCCCCGAAGGGGTAGGCAAAGGTGTATTAACACCCACATTTCGCCAACTATGATTTTCGGTCCAACGTAATAGAAGGCGAGCCTATTGCCGTCATGCGGCCACTTAGTTATGGGCTGTATGTTTACTGTCGGATGAAGAGCAGCCTTGTCCCTTAGTCGCTTTCTATGACACCCATGTGCCACGTCCCACAGGAAGAGATGGGGTGGCCCTTTTTTACTCCACCGTGAACCAACACGGCAACGTATCTCTTTAGTTTTAGATCATACTCATAGCAAATAGCTAGCTGAATTATTTAAAAAAAGACGGGTTGCACTCCGGGAGTGCCGGCAGAAGTGAAAAGTTTTTCTTTCTATCTTCGTTATATACAGAGAAATAGATAAAAATAACATTCCATACCATACCTATAATATAGCGCCAATCATAGAACCTATCACTAATTTTCTGTCAGAAGAAATTAATAAATTACAAAAAGAAAAAATAATCACAAAAAGTGTCAGAAGCCCAGATTCGAATCCGGTACTATCAGAAACCATAAGGACTTACAGTCGAAGCGCTTACCGCTAAGCTACGAAGCTTCTTAGCGTGCCTAACGAATAAAAAATCTGTAGCTAATGTTGTAAGAGGTCACTCGTCGGTTACGGTTCAAAGGTCAAGTGATCCTGACGCGAGTTTAACACTTTTTATCCATCCAACGCCGCTAAAGAAGTTTTCACTTTAAAAATGAGAACATTTTCATTTCAATCGCGTTTTTAGATTCATAATCGTCATCACATCGTTAGTCCCGGTTCCATCTTAAGAGCCCATAGTCCGCACTTCTACTTCATGTCTTGTCTTGGAATTTGTGGAAGCAACTGTCATATGAACTTCCAACCCTAACAAAAAAGCCTACGTCAAAGCATCGTTTGTCAATCAGCACGTGAAGTTGTCTTGTAGGGAGGGAATTGCTTCATTGCTATCATGATTTCTAAGTACCCAGGTACTGTGTAGGTTCTTTACGCAAGCTTAAAAACACTTAGGTACTGCTAATTTAGTTATTTAACGGTACGCTAATGCGAAAGCAACTATTTGTTTTGTTTGTTTTAATTGCAAATGACAAAGATAATATTATTTCTGCTGAAGAGACTATCTTTTACATTTAAGTAAATGCAAATTCATTTGACGTGTCAATTTTCAAGAAGTAAATGGCGGGCTCTTGTTTCTGTCTGCAGTATACCTCACGTATCTTGGACCTAAATCGTGATATATAAAAGGCTGTGGCGCGCGCCGATTGTTTTTTAATATTCATTACTTGGTGCATTTGACCCCGTACACCGCCATAGTACCCTGTGCTATCCTCAAACATTCTTGAAACGTGTATAAGCGGTAGCCTAGTGGTATAGGCAATGGACTGCTGAGACGAGGTCTCGGGTTCGATCCCAGGTTTTACCATGGCACACACCAATGACTTTTCGATGTTTTTCGAAGTTATCTGTGTATTTATCACAGGTTTAAAAGTGCCCGGTTAATGGCAATAGGCTCGCCACCTATTACATTGGGACTTAAACATAAACTGGCGAAATGTGGGTGCTAGCACCTCTGCCTACCCCTTCGGGGATACAGGCGTGAGTTTATGTTATGTTATTTAGATCACATTTTGAGCACATTTTATTTCCAAGATATTGTATAAAACGAGCAATAGTATATAAGAAAATACGTCCGTGACCATGTCATAAGAGGCCTATAAGTCAACTGTCAGGTACTGGTAAATATTTTCGAAAAATACTTATTATCCAGTATGTAGATGCTTACTAACCTACTTCATAAAAGGCCTTTCTGCCAAAATTTCAAAAATTAGATCAATCAGGTTCAAGCTCCTCAAGCTTTGAAGTAAAGACAAGAGTATTCGCTCATATATTCTTTACTAGCTGTTGCCCGCGGCTCCGCCCGCGTGGATGTCGGTTATCGCTTAGTGTTGAGCCGACGCTATTGAGCATTAAATTCGCCTCTCTACTCAACTTAGTCCTCGAATATGTACTCACCTCTGTTCTCGACTTTCTACTCACCTCAATACTTGAATTTACACTTGACTCTCTACTGACTTCTCTGTTCCCCTCTCTATTCGACTTTGTACTCTTCTTTATACTCGCTTTTCCATTGGCCTCTCTACTTGCCTATCCATTCGATTCTCTTTTCGCCTCTCTACTTGACTCTCCCCACTCGCCTATTTACTCGCACCTCTACTCAACTCTCTATTCGATCTCTACTCGCCCCTACATTCTTCTTTCCACCCACCTCACTATTTGCCTCTCTACTCAACCCTTTACTGCATTCTATTTGATTATATACTCGCCTCTCCACTGGCACTCTAGTCGCATATCTTCTCGCCCCTGTAGTCGACTCTACTCGACTTTCGATCTTTACACGCTTATCCACTTGCCCCTATAACAATCTGTACTCGCCTCACCACTCGCTTCTATATTTGGTTCGCTACTCGATTATGTCCATTCCGAAGCTCTAATTCACCTTTGTACCAAATTTTATGAAGACATCTTAAAAGAAATTCTTACTATTTATCCCATATCCACCCTCTTTTTTTGTGCCATTTCAAAATGAGAAACTTTAACCCCATAGCCATATTCCCTTTCTCCCCTCCCTCTTCTATCCCTTTTTTCGCGATAAAGGGTAGCCTATGTCCATTTCCAAGCTCTAATAAATCTCTATACCAATTTCATCTAGATATCTTCAAAATTGTCAAACTTACATACTCTAGCCCTATTCTCCACCCCACCCCACCCCCTTTTTCGCGATAAGCGGTAGCCTATGTCAATTTCCAAGCTCTAATCTATCTCTATACCAATTTGATCAGGATGTCTTCAAAATTGACAAACTTACATCCTCTAGCCCTTTTCCACCTCTTCAACTCCCTTTTTCGCAATAAAAGGTAGTCTATGTCTATTTTCGAACTCTAATCCATCTCTGTACCAAATTTCATAAGGATATCATCAAAAACGACAAACTTTCATACTATCTAATTCTAATCCCCCCCCCCCTTTTACCACATTATTCGCGATAAAAGGTAGCATATGTCCGTTACCAAGCTCTAATTAATCCCTGTACCAAATTTCATCAGGATATCTTCAAAACTGTCAAACTTTCATCCCTTATTAACCCCCCCTATACCCCCATTTTCGCGTCAATAGAAAGCATATGTTCGTTCCCAAGCTTTAATCCATCTCTGTACCAAATATATCATCAGGATATCTTCAATAATAACAAACTTTCATCCCAAGGCCCTAGTCCCCCCCTTCTACCCTCCTTTTCGCGATAAAAGGTAGCCTATGTCCGTTCCCAAGCTCTAAACTATCTCTGTACCAAATTTCATCAGGAAATCTTCAAAAATAACAAACTTTCATCTCAAGGCCCTAGTCCCCCCTTCTGCCCCCCTTTTCGCGATAAAAGGTAGCCTATGTCCGTTCCCAAGCTCTAAACTATCTCTGTACCAAGTTTCATCAGGAAATTTTTCAAAATGACAAACTTTCATCCCTAGGCCCTAGCCCCTCCCCCCCCCCCTTCTACCCCATTTTCGCGATAAAAGGTAGCATATGTCCGTTCCCAAGCTCTAAACTATCTCTGTACCAAATTTCATCAGGAAACCTTCAAAAATGATAAACTATCATCTCAAGGCCCTAGTCCCCCACATCTTCTACCCCCCTTTTCGCGATAAAAGGTAGCCTATGTCCGTTCCCAAGCTCTAATCTACCTGTGTACCAAATTTCATTAAGATATCTTCAGAAATGACAAACTTTCATACAAACTTTCATCCCCTATTTCCCCCCCTTAAACCCCCTTTCTCGTAATAAAAGGTAGCCTATGTCCGTTCTCAAGCTCTAATATAGCTCCGTACCAAATTTCATCAAGATCGGTTCAGTGGTTTAGGCGTGAAAGCGTAACATACAGACAGACAGACAGACAGACAGAGTTACTTTCGCATTTATAATATTAGTATGGATAGACAAATTACTTCTTTTGCCCCTAATAATGTACTATCCGTATTGCGAGGGGTTTTATAGACAGACATTAAGTGCCTACCCACATTCGGACTTAGAACAATTCCCTATGAAACACACAAATAAATTGTCCCATATAAGAATCGGTGCTGACCACTTAGAGAGATACACCACCCGCGCAAACAAAACTTCCCACATTTAATGCTGTGGATTGCACCCACAGCATTACAGTAGACTAGATAGCACTAAAGGAAAGAACATGAATAAAAATATCTCGTATAAACTTTCGTTAGCCAATGTCTCGTGTCGCAAAGTCATCAATGATATCATCATTGGTGACATAATCATCATGTCCCCTATGTCCTACCTCCTGCATTAAAGACGATTTGAATAAAGTCACTGACAGCACGGTTGAGATGGCACAATTTCTCACAAGAAGAAGACAAGTAGGTACAAGTTTATTATTGATCTGAGGGTGTGTGCTATGACTAATCTAAAGATATAAAGAAGCTTTTAATGTACTTCGAGGTTTGCTTGCTTACAGTGGCGTCATCCAGCACGTTTGTTTCATCTATGTCGACACGTTATATCGCTTCAGCCAGTGAAAGTTAAACATAACATTGCAGATGAAAGAAATATGGCATAACCGTTTAGTATCACCCAGGGTAAATGTACAGTCAGCTACGAAAGTATTTTAAAAGAAAACATCTCAAAGGAAATTTCATTAATGAAAGGACTCGTGAACAATGCAAACTGGAACGCGATACTACATTTTACTCAATGAATTTCATTCACACCGTTTAGTTGAAGAACGAAACAGATTTGACTTCGATTTAGAGTATGGAAAGATAGTAACTAAACTGCGATATCACATTTTAGAGTAATAATTTTGATGAGTTAAATGTTAGCTGTACAAACAAATTTCTTGTGTTTTTATTCGGTGGAGAGATTTATATCGGGGATTAAATTGCTTGAGGCAGTGTCAAATAGTTGGTCTCATCTCAGCAACAGGCCACGAAAATAAAATACCGGTTCGCAGCATTGTCTAATTATTTACATTCAATCATACTCGTGCATGATCAAAACAGATATTGTTTTGTATTAATGTCAAAGTGAACGCTAAACTTATGTTAATTATTTGGACATTGTTTTTTTTTTCCACTTGCATTAGGAGGGTTAGGTAATTATCTGGTGGCGGGTCCCGCACGGGACGAAAATATTGAAAAAATTGTATCAGGTCGTAATCGAGTTGGACAAACACTAGATTGTGATATTTTCGATCCTGACTGTACATATTAATGTTTCTTTATATAGCATCGGCACTTCGTGGTCATCGGGGTCGCGTGTGTTATAGTATGATATCGCATAACGAAAAGCAAAGTTTCAACTGTTTGAATGATGGAAGGCGCTGGGCCTTCAATTTCTTTTGTGTGTAAAAACCCCATCAGACTTCACATCACCGGAGCTATGTCAGACACGAATCGACTAACACCGCAAGGTGTTTCGTCAAATTGCCTTTAGCCTTTTTTTTTTTTTTTTTTTTTTTTTTTTTTTTTACGTGCGGGAAATCCCCACGGATACCCGCCCCTCCGGAGCCGGAGGGGTGGGTTATGTCGGACTCGAACCGACTAAATCGCACGCCGTCTGTGGGTCGTGGTGCTAGGCCGAAGGTGAGGTTGTCTTGCGACATACCCCTTGCACCCCGTCTGACCCAGGGCCATCCCTTTCGGTCTGGCCCTCGGTCTGGCCTCGGGAGGTGGGGACCACGCCGTCCCCGACTCAACACCGGTGTGGGGAGGCGCGCATCGTCCTACGATGCGCGCCGCCGCCGTGGCCTGCTTCTGCTAGGGTGACGGGTGGCTCCACCCGTCACCCTCAGGCCCGCGCTCATGGGGGGCGGAGGTCTGTAAGCGCCCTCCGACGCCCGAGCCGCCTTCGGGCGCGAGCAGTGATGTCAGCGAGTCTTTCTCGCTCACCGCGCCGCGCCCGCTCTGCTGTCTCCTTCGCGAGCATGACCTGCTCGCAGAAAGAGGCGCTGGCCGCCCACGCATCCGCGCAGCGGACCATCGCCGCGAGCAGGGTGGAGAGCGTGAGCACTCTCACCCCCAGGGCCTGCACAAGCTCCCGCCTCGGCGCCTCAAACGCCGGACACTCGGTGAGCGTGTGCAGCCCCGAGTCCACGCTCGCGTCGCAGTGATGGCACTCGGGCGTTGGCTCAATACCCATCAGATGCAGATACCGCCCGAAGTAACCGTGCCCGGCTATCATCTGCGTCTGACGGTACGAGAGGCTCCCGTGTGGCCTCTCTAGCCACTCCCCCATGATGGGTCTTACCGCCGCAATCACGGCGTGCCCTGCGCGTGGTTGCCCAAGTCGTCGCTCCCACTCGGCCACCATGACCTGGTGGAGCCGGGATTTCTCGGCCCGAATGTCCTCGGGCTCGGGATCGAATCCCCGCTCCCGCGCCTCCTTTCGGAACTGGTATAGTGCCGAAAGGGCCCTCGCTTCCAGGATCCAAGGTGGCGATCCGGCCAGTAGACTCGCCGCTTCGAAGGATATCGTGCGGTATCCCCTGATGGCCCTGGAGGCCATCGTCCTCTGCGCCGTACGGAGCAGAGGCAGGAATCTGGCCCCCAGGGTGTCCGCCCACACGGGGCACCCATATAGGGCCATGGACCGCACGACACCCGCGTAGAGTCTCCTGCAGGAGGCCCCTGGGCCCTTCAAGTTGGGCAACAGCCGACTCAGGGCATTCGCCGTGGTGACCAACTTGGGGCGCAGGCTTCGGAGATGTTGTCCGAAGTCCCATCGACCGTCAAGCACGAGCCCCAGGTATTTCAGCTGGGGCTTGATGTCGATGGGAGTGCCTCCCACTGTAAGGCTGGCTCCCGGGCCTGGCCTGCGCCGAGGACCATGAAAGAACATGGCCTCGGACTTGTGCAGAGCCACCTCGAGACCCAGCCGCCGGATCCGCTCGACGACTTGGCCAACCGCGGTCGTGGCCCTCAGGGTTGCCTCGCGGTGCGTAGCCCCGCTCACCGTCACCAGCGTGTCGTCCGCATAACACGTGACGGTGGAAATTGCCTTTAGCCTGTAAGTTCGGGGATTTGGATTTATCCCATAAAAGAGAGCCCGACCGACATACATTGGTTACCAAAATAGCGACCTCGACATGTTGTTGCGAAAAAAATCCAGTCTAGTCAGAATATCATAGAAACACTTCCTACTTACATGTAATTCTTAAAGCCTTCCTCTAGATGCACTGTATAAATGGCTATTTAACTAGCGTGCTCCAACTCGCGCGTATCAACTAGCTATACTGCAAAACGTTAGCAACCCACATACCACAAACAACTTTAGACGGGACTTGAGCACACGCGCGTGAATCGCATGCGATCGTTGCGCTTGCACGCATCGACACGCGCGAATCGCAGCTAATTCAAGAGCGACTTGTGTACAAAATACGCGTCATAGTCACCGCATATCAACGAATTAGTGCGCTTGTACACTAAACAGTAAGCGCCACGACCGCAACGCTGTTTAGATCACACTACCAAGCCGGACACGACACTTATGATATTAATAACATTGAACCCTTTTGTAATACGGAGGACCATCCCGCGACTCGACTGTTTATTTACTTAAAAAATTACGCATTTTGGCAGTGCGGGCAGTGTCGTCTACGCTCAGCCATTACGGTGCATCAGCGGTGCGGTCGCGTTTGCGGTGGCGCTGTGTACACGAGCCCTTACCATACTTAAATAAAAATTAACCTAAAAATCCTGACATCCGTAAATGTTGTGACTCATTCTATCTTGTAGAATTGGGTACACTCTGTACAGTCCACTTTCCTAACGTCGTCGTTTCTATTCTGTTATGTTACGCTCCATTTTACTGATTGAATCACTGCCAGAGGTATTAAGACAGTGCGCTTCAAAAAACAACAAAAATACGCGTTTCAACAGTACCCTGAGCACGAATAATATTCGAATTCGTAACGTAAATGTATCCAAGGAATAGAGCATTGCGATTGGTTAAGCTATTAAATATTAATAAAATCAACTCACCTGAAGGAGATCCATGCATTATTCTTTCACAGTTGTACGCCCATTCCGATATAATTTCTTTCTCCGTAGGGTTAAACTGCTCGCTACTTTGATCGTAGAATGCGTCGTAGCCCGATGACATTTTCAACTTCAGCAACTGTATCAAGGCACCCGCCAAACACACGGCGAATGACGCTGAGCTGCCGGTACCCGCACCAATCGTCAGTTCCGAGCCAAGAGATATTTCCAAAGACTTAACAGGCAAACTCGTGCTTCCGAATATTCCAGAATATACGTACAGGAAACTTCGTAAAGAATTCTTTTGATTGTTTTGTAACGAGTCGAAATTTGGCTTAATTATGTGTAGAAACTCGTCTACCCGTCTCAAGTGGTTCTCGTGGTCTAGTTTGTCAGGTATTTTCCACGAGAATTTGCCTGTGATGCCGTTTGCTAGCTTGGGGTGAAAGAGGCTCTTCACTGTTGCCCCGAGTGGCAATGTTTCTTCAAGCCCGACGCATGGTAAATGTATTCTGATAGTGGGTTCCACGTGGTAGTTTACTTCCTGTAAATTAGTGGCATTTTATCAACTAGATATCGTAATATAGGTAATAGATTTAAAATATTATTCAAAGATAACTGTCAATATGATCTGATTAATGGTATCTATTATCATACATTCAGATCATTCAGATCTTGGAAGGTATGTCGATACAAATAAGGCTGCAATAATGATTAAATTTGCAAGTGAGGTTTACCCCTAGGAACGGTACACAATGTGAGCTTTCTTTGCCGTGGTTGGAGATTTCCCTCTGACCAAGATCGCGTCTGGTGCCCCTAGTGGGCTGAGGCCGTTTTGGTAGTCGCACCCCATTCTCCCACAATCTAAGAATACTTTAAAGTCCTATAATAGCTTTTCGGGATATTTTTTAGCCACTACTATAAAATATCTTGAAAATTCTATATTGATTTAAATTTACACAATAAAGGCTTTTTTTGGGACAGGCCATATTCAGATTGTGCACAAAAATATTGTTCTTAAGTATATTTTTTCTATTAACATTAATTCCATATTTATTTATATAAAATGCTCATGGCTAGGATGAAATTATAATTTCATACCTCAAACCTTAATGTGTAAAATTGTTTTCCTTTTTTGAAAACCTATTTAAAATAGCCCATTTTTACAACTATTACCCAATACTCAGCTTGTACTGCCGCTATTTCTACCTCTTTATAGGTAGATACCTACCTATAAAGAGGTATATATATAGAAATAGCGGCAGTAAATCTTCACATCGAGAGCATTTTTGAACCCCGCGTTAACAGAGTCCGAGCCTATAGTCGTCTAATAGGTACAAATGTACCTATTAGACGACTATAGGCTCGGACTCTGGGTTAAACTGCTTACTGATAATTTCCATACAAAAAGCAGTCAATAATATCATTGCCGAGTCAGAACACGAAACCAGGAAGACGATCACACGCAAACACGTTTGTGCTTGCACATTTACGCCACTTGAACAACAAGACCAATTTAGATATCAATTTGTCCTCCTAAGTATAGGTATACTAATTAAGTTCAACCCCACGCGTAATGACCAATTTTTTACCGACTGAATTTTTAATTGCACCAAGTGCGTACAACAGAAGGTGCAATGAAAAAACAGTTAAGACACGTTTTTTCTCTTTTTCCAGCTTTATATAACGAATACTATAAATAAAAACAGAAAAATAATAGATGAAAGCAATAATTACGGTTGCTCGACTAGTCTCGTTTGAAGAAGATTTAATTGATTGTTAGATTGTAAGAAGATTGCAAGAACTGTTTGATTGAAGTCGGCAGCGTAGTGAATAAATAGTCGATACTATCGAGAGATCCCGGATTCGAATTCCAAAGGTGTTAGAGGGTAATATTAATAATTTTGGTTACTCTTAATGTTTTCTATATTTGTGAAAGTGAAAACATCCTAACGTTAACCCCAGTCACATCCGAAGCTTTTCAACTTGTAGTCTGGGATCCTCTTTAACAGTCTAACTGCGGATTTGGCTGAACTTCGATATTTTCCGTGAAGCGACTGCCATCTGACCTCCACAACCCAATAGCGATATCGAAGCACTTCGTTAGACCAGTTGCTGTATTTTTGAGGGCTCCAATTACCCGTAATGATTGCCATACATGTTCGTCTGGCAACCGCGACCGACGGCTTAACGTGCTCTCCGAGGCACGACCAGACCAGTGCAAATACCCATATTCATATATACAAATATTTTCATTAAGCGAGGATCAAATCCGCGCCGCCTGCGTAACGGCCGCGTTCACTAACGCTACGCCACGGAAGCTGTCGACTTTATAACTTACTCCAATATAACATATATAAAGTCATCTTAATCCATCACAGAACGTCGTCTGTATAAATTTGTATCCGTTGGATGCAGAGGTGGAACCACTCACATTGCGTCAATTCCTTTTTCAGTGCCATGCAAAAGGGTCGAGCTTATTGTAGTCTATCCCACACTCTTTCATATCTCTATGAGTTTGAATGCAGCGATTTAGAGGATTTATGATATTTTCAAGTGTTTTGAAGAAAAAATTATTTTATCTATTTATTTAAATCTATTAAGATTTTGAATTTCCCGCCTGAACAAATTCAAAATGTTTAGGCGTAATTGAAATTATATCTGCGTGATAAAATGTAACTTTACCAGAACCTAGATATTTTTATGCTCTATTTTTTAATACAAACTTCGACACTATTTTATAATGGCGTCTAAGTGTAAAACGTTGAAATAGCTATTTGGAGCATTTTATTTACGTTTGACGGCAATTTCTATCGAGACAAACGTTATGAATCGTATTTCGTCGTATGTCTTTACACGTCCCTAGACGGTTTAGCTTGAATGTTTTATTTCTGGCGCAATTTTCTGTATAACTTGATGATAAATCTGTTTAAAAATGTTAAAAACGACTGCAACCCGCCCTTAAGAAATTGAGCCCAGTAGTATTAAAAATAGTTTAAAACTCATGCGCAAGTATCTTGATGAGCGAATATTTACTCGCTTTATTTTCAGAAATAACATATATCTAGACAATTAGGAAAGCAACATATTATTAGCGTTTCAACTAATAGTTTAATTACAGTATTTTTCAAAATAGACTTCGTATGTGAAAAATTCAGAAATTCTTTTTTTATTTCACAATTTTGATCTTTTTCAGTAAACTGTTACAGTAAAGTTTAAGTAATCATTAATGCAATATAAATGTATTACTATTTAGTACAGGCGTTAGTCCATATCTCGGAAACTACTAAATATATTTTGCTAAAACTTACTTAAATGTGAAATTTAAGTAAATGTGAACTAATCTAAAATATTACAGATATTAATGAGAAATTGTGAATAAATAAAACAAAGGTAAAACCTTTTTTACATGATCATAATATGAAGTAAAAATACACAGAATTTTTATACCGCTCGACTTTTTGTTAATTCCTATGCTAGCGTTCCAAAAAAAAAAAGAATTTGTTTTTCAGACTGCCAAAAAAGAAAAAAAAAGAAAAGAAAATTATATCAAAAAATATTACCTTTATCACAATAGAGCTCCTCAGTCCCAGACTAACGGCGACCGCTGTCTTGCCATACACAACAGAGTGTTCTCCATGGAGAATGACTTTCCCGGGCGCGGACACACTTACTGTGTACAGATTATCTATTCCGTTCATCATCTTTACAACTCTTTCGCAAGGAACCAATAAAAACAACATAAATTTAGTTCTACTGCATTATTATTTTTCAATTACATTTTAAGATTTCTGTGCGTTCCATTGTTCAACTGTAAGCGTTTTTTGCGTGAATGCGTGTATACTCTTCAGTTCTTCCTGTAGTACTGTGTTCACCAATCTGTGGAGCGAATTATTATACTTTAATAGGAATAATAGATCGATTGTAATGCAAACGAGGACGTTTCGAAGGCGATATAAATCTGTGAATATATAACGTGTATTGTTGTCTTTATCTCGTATGAATCCTATGATGTATTTTTGCTTGTTTCGGTGACGTATCATTGGAAATTCTAAGGAGTTTTTTTGGCGTATTTTGTATACATTAGCAAAAGTCATAAGGTTAAGTATTGTCATTTCCTTAGTGAATACGTCTTTAGAATTTTTATGGATTCTTTATTTAAAAGTGCAGTCCTGATGACTTACAGATAATATTGTTCTTAACGTACGTGTATTCAAGTTATTTTAAAAGATATAATAACTTTATTTTTTTTAAATGGATTGAACAATAAGACGCTATATTCAGAAGGATCGTTTGAAAGTATTACGACAACAATCATAGTACAAAGATGCTGTATTATTTTAAGGTACGTCATGCAAGAATATGGCGCGAACTTCTTCTTCATTCTAGCGTTAATTCCAGTCGCATCCGCTATCAGCTATCAGCTTGGAGTCTGGGGTCCACCTTTACCAGTCTAACTGCGGATTTTGGCTAAACTTCAACATTTTCCGTGAAGCGACTGCCATCTGACCTTCACAACCCAAAGGCGACATCGAAGCATTGCAATTAGACCAGTTGTTGGACTTTTGAGGGCTCTAACTACCATAGATGTTTGTTTGGCACGCGGAGCCGACGGATTAACGTGCTCTCCAAGGCACTCTTCATGCATACAAATATCTGCACTCAGCGGGGATCGAACCTGCGCCTCCTGCGTAGCGGCCGCGTTTACTACCGCGCGCATTGTAAGTATAAAAGATTATAACTACTTACTAATAATACATCAATATTATTAATTTATAGTATGAATTTGAATATTATTCATTCCAAAATAATAAATTATTATTTCGAATTTATTATTATAGAATAGTTTTTTTCGTAGGGTTACTGTAGCGTCTCTGATTGATCTATTTTAGAGTACGGACAACGCATGTACAGTTTATAATATTTCATTGATTGTTTGTAGTTTTTGATCATCGTAAAGTGATATCAACTGATTTTTCCTGTTAAGCAATTCTCAGTAAAGTAGCGATACGAGGTCTAAAAAAGTGCCCATTTTGACAGCAACTGGCTTGTGCCTATTACCGGTTATTACATGATACCGAAAACATATTCGGTGATAGAATATATACAAGCGAGAGAATATAATAAGGAATCTAATATCGTAAATTTTAAATGATCATTTACCAGTGTCTATTGTTTACTACTGAAGATGCATACTGCTCATAAGCATCAGTAGCTTAGTGGGTAAGGAGTCGACCTTACGATTGAAAGGTCCCGGGTTCGAATCCTGGCCATTAAACTACCGACGTGACACAAGCAGTCTTCCATTCTTAGCACAAGCAGTTTAGCTTAGCTGGAAGGGTTAGAGGGAAATTTAGTAATTTCGGTTACTAATACATTTTCTAATATAAAAAAGTGAGGCAAGCAAGTAATTTACGGGGTTGGCAGCACGAGTGTGACTCCCCTGGTGTTGCATACGTCCATAGGCCATGGTAACCACTTTCCATCAGGTGGACCGTGTGCTCTCAGTGGTATGAAAAAAAGAAAAGGAGGCGGGAAAAAGATAATAAAGAACCTTTTCAAAAATAGGTTAGTTTCTACAGCCAAGGAATAAGCCTCTATAATAGGCGGGGTTTTTTTTTACATGCGGGAAATCCCCACGGATACCCCCTTCCGGAGCCGGAGGGGGAGGTTATGTCGGACTCGAACCGACTAAACCGCATGCCGTCTCTGGGTCGTAGTGCTAGGCCGAAGGTGAGATTGTCATGCGACATATCCCTCGCACCCCGTCTGACCCAGGGCCATCTCTCTCGGTCTGGCCCTCCTCGGGAGGGGGGACCACGCGATCCCCGACTCAACCCCGGTGTGGGGAGGCGCGCAACGCCCTACGATGCGCGCCGCCGCCGTAATAGGCGGGAGTATAGGCTATGGTATAGGGCCTGCCACCTACGAAGCGATACACCTATTGATTGACGGATGTGGCTCCGGAGCAGACTTTCCTCACAGAATTAGAATCTGACAACAGTCGCTACTGATGAAGCAAATCATGAAAGTAGAAGTAAAAAAGCGGACCTCTAACTTCAAAATGCAGGGTTTAGAGGCAACTGGGAGCGGTACTCGGATGACAAAGGGTACCTATCGGTCACGGGATCGTGATCAGTATTCCCCAGCCCCTCTAGACAAGTGACAATTCCTTGGACGGCATTTGGTAGAATAGAATGACGAATGTATGGGCGCTTTGACATATTTGACCGTCGTTAACACAAGTCATAAAGGTCAAGGTGGTTCCCGGCAGAGTAGAATTTGGGCCACCCCTTCTCTTCCCATGGGGTGTCGTACAAGGCGACTAAGGGATAGGGCTAATTAACTTTAACATCAGACAGATATATATTCCCCAGACTCGGCCTCAGATGCATGGCTCCCGAATACAGATTGGTGAAATTTGGGTGTTGAGTCACCTCTGCCTAACCCTCCGGGGATATAGGCGTGATTTTATGTATGTATAAAGGTCAAATTCTATACATTCGTCATTCTATTATACCAAACCGGCCAACGAATTGCCACTTGTCTAGAGGGGCTGGGGCTGATTCGCAATCGTAATACCTACGCTAGTGATTCATATAAAAGTGATTGGACGTGATTCGAACACGCAAAATGTTGCTTGCAAAAGTGATGCCCAAATCAATTGCTATTTAAATCAATGTACTGCATATGATTCCAGCTGAATGAACATGGCGCATTATAAGTAGCCCAGATCACTTAAGGCAATGCACTAACCGTGACAGCCATATTATGATCAATATGGCTGTAATAAGCTTCGGTAGCTTAGTGAGTCAGGAGTCGGTCTTACAATTGAAAGGTCCCGGCATCGAATCTTGACCATTACACTACCAGCGTGAACCTACTCCTGATACAAGAATTTAGCTAAGCTGGAGGGGATAGAGGGTCTTCAATAGACGAAGAGTAGTTTCTATGTAAGAAAGTTCTTACAAAATGACATTAAAAAAATTACTATCTTAGATTCCTATGTGATTTTTAAGTTTAGCCACGATTTAAATAGCTGTACAATTTTCAATAAGTGAATAAATACAAAAGTAATAAAATTAGAGCGTCTATTTGTAACGTAAACAAAGCCAACGCGGACGAAGTCGCGGGAACTGTTAGTCTAACTATAATAATAATAAAGCTGGAGTTTGTTTGAACGCGTTTATCTCTAGGTCTAGAACTACAAACGTGATTTGAAAAAATATTTTTGCATTTGAATTTAAAAAATATTTTTGCATTTGAAAAATCAGTTACCGAAGATAATATAGAATGACGTACGTAGGAGGGTGATACCACGAGGGATTGGGGTGTGAAACCGTGGAGCGCAGCTAGTTTGTTATATATGCAATTGGGTTATAGGGATATTTTGTTTCGTCAATCTTGTTTCATCCATCATCTCTATGCGTCCGAAGCATTTCAGCATCCTTTTCCTATTTTTGTACCCTGTATTTAGTATAGCTTTTACCATTTTTTTAAATATAGGACACGTCAATTTGACTTCACCTCGCCTGATGGTAAGCTGAAGCCAAAGTCTCAGAAAGGAGGGCCACCATTATATTACACGTACCATGTTAACAATCTTATCAGATGCTTTTCACGCCCCGCTTAAAGGACCCGGGACTGTAGGAAGAAGAACACATACAACAACATTCCCTATAATTATGTCTTCGTTTTATCTAGTCTTGATACCGACATTGCTTAATCATCATTTCTATGCGTAAGGTATCGTAAACCAGAACATACCCACTTTTGACAATAGTTTAGTGAATTCTGGCATCCAGCCAAGTTGTTTGTGCATTCTTGCATATCTGTATGACCTTCTCATGAGCGTATTATACACATGTTAGTAATATAGGAAACAAAGGTATGCTTATCTGTTTGTATAAATAACTTCAGAGACGTAGACTTGACTATGAATGGGTTTATAAACTTCTATTCATTGTAGGGTCAGAATGTTAATTAGGGTACTGGGTTTGTATAGGCTATAATTTTCATGAACGCCTATCGAATATATGTAATTCAAATGTGTAAATTAAATGCGTAGGTACAGCTAGCGACAAAACTAGCATAACTCTAACAAAGGAATTATCTTCACACAATAGCCAAAAAAAACAATCAAATCGACAGTTCGTTTTCCCATTCCTTAATCATGATTTAGTTATTTTTGGCTTTTACGGGAACGATTGCCGCCTAACCTCGCAATCTAGAGAGGAAAGCCAGTGCCAGAGTCTCTATATCTTCATTTGTTTTTTTATCGTGCTGGAAATCCCCATAGATACATACCCCGCCGGAGCCGGAGGGGGAGGTTATGTCGGGATCGAACCGACTAAACCGCACGCCGTCTGTGTGTCGCAGTGCAAGGCCGAAGGTGAGGTAGCTATAGAGCATATCCCTCGCACCCTGGCTATATCTAGAGTGACACCGATGGCCGAAATGTGATCTTTACATTTACAATCTTTATTTGCTCACGATCGATATTTCAGCAACTCGTAAAAAACTGCCCCTCTAGACAAGTGGCAATTCGCTTGCCAGCGTTTGATGGAATAGAATGACGAATGTATGGGATTTGACGTTTATGACATGCGTTAACGACTGTCACAAACGTCAAATACTATACATTCGTCATTCTATTCCATCAAACGCTAGCAAGCGAATTGCCAATTGTCTAGAGGGGCTGATCAGTTTCAGCCGAAATGTTGCACGAATATTGTCCGAGAGTCAATCATTTTGGTTTTACATAATTACGCTATTACATAATTATGTTTGGTGCCAGCAGTAAAGCAATTTCGATCTAAATTATTATTGAACATAACTCTATGATTCAGTGGCAAGGATTCCCTTTTAGGTATCCTAATTATCCTAATTCGTACCGGCTCTTTTCAGTTGATCGCACAGTGCATGACAAACTAGAATTAACTAGATCGACGTAGGGTTTTTTTCCACCCGTTTTCGGCACTCATTTCCCGATGTACTAAATCAACAGCTGGGTAATGTAATTGTTTGTTATTTTTAAGCGAAGATTCTATAAACATGTTCAAACTAATTTACCATCACATGTTGCCTGTATTTACTCAGGTACATGCAGCACGTGAATACGTACACGAGACTTTAAAATAAATCAGTACTCAGTTGCACTCAACTAAGAAATTGATAGAATATGAGTGCTGTATTTAAATTGTTCAATCAAAACGCATGCGTACCTACGTATCAATTTATGGTCACGGTCTTTGTCTCTTTTTATTACGTGATCTATTAGGTAAATTGTCAACTTATTGTATTAGTAGAGGAGACGTGGAAGATCGATCTTTGACCATAACCAGATGACACATATTTTTTATCGAATATTATTCATTTACAGCCTTTGATAACTTGCCTATCGAAAAGTGTTCAATAATTGAATTAATTTTAATCAATATTGTTTCAGTCTGAAGATTACGCGAATATCACTCATTTTTTTTTATTTTTTTTTGTGTAAGGTCAGTGTCCCTAGTGGGCCTACCTGTCCACCCGCAGTGGGGTGGCCCGCGAGAGCTGGACCTATGCTAACTTCTCCCTCACACCTCCCAGTCGCATTCGAAGCTTTCAGCTTGGAGTCCGGGGTCCGTTTTACCAGTCTAACTGCGAAATTTTCCTGAACTTTAATATTTTCCGTGAAGCGACTGCCATATGACCTCCACAACCCAAAGCGATATAGAAATAAGTATTGCACTTAGAAAAGTTGTTGGATTTTTGAGGGCTCCAACCACCCGTAAAAACTGCTCAACGTGCGCTCTGAGGCACAACCAGACCAATGCAAATACATAGTCATGCATACAAATATTTGCATTAAGCGGAGATCGAAGCCGCGCCTCCTGCGTAGCGGCCGCGTTCACTACCGCTACGCCACGGAGGCTGTCGCGTTTATAATACATAATTATTAAATCATGCCAAAGATTTATTGAGTCCCGTGTTTTCTTAAAAAATATCTAGTGTTCCAGATATTATTATTAGGATTGATTGGGCAGGCAAGGGACACAGAATTCTAAAGCCAAAACACTCGAGATTTTTATGAGCAAGAACATAAAAGTTTTAAAAACGCATTGGCTTATGAGGCAAGGTTTATGGCCGATTGCTGTGTTATTGATGTTTATAATTAGATCAATAATAAGTACGTTCTGCAAGAAAAAGTAAAAGGAATTCATTTGTATTTTATATAAGACTGACCCGGCAAACTTCGTACCGCCTCAGAATCAATAAAAAAAAAGTTGCAGTTTCCCATATTTTCTCACCTTTTGAAACTTCCCTGGACATCCACAAATATTTCAGGACTAAAGTTAGCCAAATCGGTTCAGCCATTCTCGAGTTTTAGCGAAACTTACAGAATTGCAATTCATTTTTATATACATATAAGAGTTTCATTATGAAAATTCTTTTATTAAGAAAATTTCACACCGACAGGAAAAAGCGTAAATGAGTGAATTTTTATTAGGTACTTTTTATCAATATTCGGATCTAGTGGACTCAGTGGGGTTAGTGGCTAGGGTGTAGGTAGGTTGGCATATTGCAAGGCCTATGTTAGCTAAACCAGCCTCAGGATAGGCAACCATTTTCAATACATTGAGACCCCTCCACGCCTCGGAGTATGTTAAGCCGTAGTCGGTCCTAAAGCCTCTAATGGATAAGCAAAGTTGTACCAACCAATACGCGAATTTTGATTTCAGTTCCACATATTTAGGCAATGTCGTCAACTGGGTATTTTTTATAGAATCCGTACTACTATTGAAAATTACCCGACCAAATAATCCAGTACCAGACGTGTTACCTCCTATGGTACTTACTCAATATCATTAAAAAAGCACCAAACACTTGTTTTAGTTCTTTCTATTCATTTTATTCATATCTATTCTATTTAATTTTTATTAATATCATCAACTAGCGATGCGCCCCGGCTTCGCACGGGTGGTAAAAGCGTTCCCGTGGAAATCCAAAATACCCTGTTACTCAGGATGAATGTAGCTTTCCAATGGTGAAAGAATTTTTGAAATCGGCACAGTAGTTTTTGAATTTATTAATTACAAACATACAAATCTTTCCTCTTTAGTGTAGTGTAGAAGTGTAGATGTAGATATACCAGTCAAACTTTAACATCTTTCACTCTCACTTTAGCCTGCTTTTAGCTCAATACCATCGGTATGGCAGGTTAATGGTAGGTCACATACCAGGCCCCGATTCTGCAAATTTTATGACATAAGAAAACCACTGTCAAATCGATTACATTGCTTAAAATGTCTTTTAATTTTAGACTTTATGGCTGAGTCTTAAAGTCGAAAATTTTAAGAGAAAGAGTTTATAACATTTTTCATTCATTCCACAAGATTTTCATTTAATTTTAGACTTTAACAGTATAGCAATAAAATCTAAAGTTAAATGGCATTAGTTACAGTGTCTGTTGTATCGCAGTGGTTTTACGATGAGAAAAATAATAGCAGAATCAGGGCCCAGCAGGTATGCGTATACGAACGTGTTTTAAAAGTACCTAAATTCCTCACCTATGCCTCGCAAGGAGTGGTTTCCCTTGAAACTTATCGGACACGATCACTGCGGAGAACTTCGCGCCACAACCGTCACTATCATCTGTCACCTCCTGTCGACAAACAGCATACAATATTTATAATCCTTAATCAGTACAAAATACTTGAAATAATTGAACATTGCGAGTGATTGCTTGCATTTCTAGGATTAATAGGCAAAGCTTAGATTAGAGCCTTGAATGGGATTGTAGGATTTTTTTTGCAAATTTTCCCTTGTGAAGCCGGCACGGATCAGCTATCTACCTACCTTTAAAGGTAATCAGAATGTAACACGAGTCCTACCAAGCACAATGTCCGTTGTTTGTTTAATTCAGGTACAAAATGAAATCGTATCAAGGAAAAATCAGATATCCATGTCAGCAAAATTACATAGTTGCAAAACGCATTTCTGAAAGGTAAGCGTTTTACGCTTCTTACGATTTAAATAGTGCTAATACCTCACAAATAATTAAGACGCAAAATATTAATTTAAGTTTTAATGAAAACTTGCTGTAGACTAAGCAGATAAAAGTACTTTGCGTTGGCATCTTATTTATTTATTTAAGAACGCTGCATCAACTAACGCGAATCTTTTTGTAGGTGGATCAAAATTCATACGCTCATTACAAATTTCTACATCCCGCACCCCCTATATTCCTGAAAGGAAACACAAATTGTTGTTTTAAAGTCTTGTCTAGTAGTTTACATTGCTTCTCCGTACTTCTACGAAATACAAAATTTATAACATGTCACATAACGCAGGGTTAGGCAAGTCAGCACAAAAAGTAAACATAGCCAACTCTATATACCTACTACGTTTCAAGCAGGTAATTGGACACTCGACAGAGTACTATGTTAATTGTTACACGATCCTATAAATAGGAAAACGGGCTAAACCCGTCCTGCACCTTGTGAAACATGACTGCGTGTGTTCAACTGTTTCATATTAACTAAGTATGGTTTGGAAATCAACATAGGTTTGTACATTATCGACAACACGTTAAACCTGGTAGGTACTTAAGTGTCTATGAAGGATAACATTCGTAGCCGTCCGACAATGCGGGCCTGAGGGTGACGGGTGGAGCCGCTCGTCACTCTAGCAGAAGCAGGCCACGGCGGCGGCGCGCATCGTAGGACGATGCGCGCCCCCTCCATACCGGGGGCGAGTTGGGGACCGCGTGGTCCCCCCTCCCGAGGAGGGCCAGACCGAGAGGAATGGCCCTGGGTCAGTCGGGGTGCGAGGGATATGTCACAAGACAACCTCACCTTCGGCATAGCACATCGACCCACAGACGGCGTGCGGTTTAGTCGGTTCGAGTCAGACATAACCTCCCCCTTCGGCTCCGAAGGGGGGGGGGGGGGGGTATCCGTGGGGATTTCCCGCACGTAAAAAAAAAAACCGTCCGACAATGGACTAAAGTTACCGACATAGCTTACAAATTAAAAGTAAGCTGAAAAATTGTAATGGTCTGCTCGTTGTAGTAAATCAAAATCCTTTAGTGGAGAACGCGAATCGGCTAATAGAAGATGGGACGAGACGACCAGGTTGATGGGCTGAATACTTAAAAAGGTTGTTGAGATTAGACTGTATATGGAAGGCAAAGGGTCGCATGCTACGGCGCACTTTAGGAGTGGTTTATGCTCAGCAGTGAACTGCAACAGCTTAGACCAGTCCCTGACTATTCACCGTATTAGTTAAGTATCTTTATATTATAAGAGCATACAAGAATATTACTTTTACAATTTCAGTGGTTTTATGATAGCCGATGTTATCACACCTTACCCAACAAAACAGTTAATTCTGAAGGTTGAATACTTCTAAAAGCTCCTAACCTTCACGAACTGACCTATACACTATCCTATTAATGTACACATTTACCTATATGTAAGTGTACTATCGGGGCCGTGATATTGATTGGTGGCGAGACGAGAGAAGTTAATGCAAATAGGCAACAATTGGCTTGGACTTTTATCAAGGATGATAGTAATTGGGTCAATAATTTGTATTGGACGTTGTAAGTAACACGTTAAGTTAAATCACTTTACTCCTTACTCCCCAAGACAAAGACGAGGTGAATAAGGAAATTTTAGGTACAAGTAGGGCGAATGCGGAGTAAACCGAAAATAATTTATCAGCTGTCATGAATCCTGATACTGGATCAATCAGTCCATCGCTTTTAATGTCCGGATATAGAACGCCCCAATTTAATCCATAACACCTACTGCGCCTTCACGAGAAGGCCGCGGCCGTCCATTTTAACTGTCATATCACTGGCTGTTGCTCGCGGCTTCACCCGTGCGCCGAACATACATTCCCGAGAAAAAATAGCCTTTGGCGCTATTAGCCTATTCTAGACTAAAATCGATCTCTGTACCAAATTCTCTCCGTAAAGTTTAAATTACAAATATACGTTGTGTCCTCCGTACCTGACAATTGCAAATAATCTGGTTTAAAAGTCAGAAAATACCAACTGTGCTACTGACAGAAGTCTGTCTGGGTTCCATACACACAAGAACATGTTTGTCTGATCAATTTATTCGTAGACTATACAGGCTGACGCACCTGGCAGCAAGCTTTCTCAGTTTACTTATTACTAGAAAGGCCGGACACGGAACGATCGTAGTGTTTATAAATACGACTTTAAAGGGACATGGTATTAGTAAGTATAAGATGTAGTTACAGAATAGATTTTGTTCGTGGAGGAAAATCGCCTGCAACAGATCGTTTACATGGTCGGTTTTAGTCATCGGCCGCACACGGCCGATCGCCGTGAGGCCGGCTTTAGGCCTTGCGGTCTAACCGAATTGCCATTAGTGGTTGAGAAAAATCGTACGGTTTTATTCACCTGTTTAAACTCCGTGTAGAGACTATTGTGTCACTTTTCATAGCTCTTTAACTATAGCGTGATAAATTTATAATCTGAAGCAACAAAATGTCGCAACCGGAAAATCGCTACGGAGATGATGAGCATCCTTATCATCTTGTGACATTTTACTAGAGTGACTGAAGAATAATGTCCCAACCCTGAGACGAAAGCCTGCGCCTTGTTGTGACTATTAGATCAAATAAAGATGTTATAGCGGTTATTATTTTTAGGGTGTAACGTGAACGTGAAATTCTCTTACAGCCTATTTATTAAACCTTTATTGCCTAAAAAAGATTAATTTTACAGAAATGACGCTGACGGCGTATTAGGTTAGTTGTACAGACAGGCAATTGTATCACTCAAGGTTTAATAGACAATGTGTCAAGAACATTATGCGGAGGTGGTACGCCATTTATTTCCGTCAATGCATAGGAAACAATTTTAAACAATGCTCAACGTGCAATTCAAAAGCCACAAATATAATGTACATGTTCTTTATAGTTATGTATATTTACGCAAGTTTATCCCCAAAGACCGCACCGCATCGTACTAGCGAAAGTACTAATGCGGTCTGCCACGCTCATGCATTGGTCGACGGCTGCTTGACAATACCGGGAGCGGTTGGGAGGACTGGCAGTCTTTCTAAATAGAAGTTCCTCAGAGAAGTCGTTCTCGCTCGTCTCGCTTCTAGCAGCAACAGGATCCAAGCATTGACATACATGTCTTCTTTCTTTCGGAACACAGCCCTGAGATCCCCATGTGGACCAGGGAAGAATCCTCCAGACCAGGTGACACTCGAAGTTTATGTGGCGCATTACATTCAACAGAGTTTTCGGGCGCTATAAATGACCTATATCAAATAGTTCAGCAGATCTAAAAAGACCACATTGTATGTTGAATATACTGATTTCATATTTGTGAATAATTATATATAACAATTTAAATTGGTTACATATTTCACCAATTTCACATCAAAGATTCATAAGTATAAAATATGTGGACCATTTTACGTATTTTCATACAAAACTGTTAAATATTACAAATAACATACAATATGGCCTTTTTAGACATGCAGATGCACAGAACTACCGGCAATTATAATATTCCTGGCCTAAAAACGGGTCCAGATACTCTCCACTATTTTGAAATCATCCTAAACAGCATGGGGAGAGGGGAGGTACATTTAATTTCTTTCTTTCTTCCTTACCCACTCTCCTATTAAGCCAGACACCATGTGGTTTTAGTCGTTTCAAGTTCAATTGCTTCGTTGTACAATCTACCTCAGTGAACGGTTTTGAGGTTTCTACACGATAAAAAAAAAATATTTTGCGACACGGTCTGATTATGTCGTGTCTGCCAATGCCAAAGAGTTTATACAACACGATTCATGGCCGCTTCCCGTTTAATTAAAGTTGTTATGCGATGCTTTTAGTTGTGTGTTCAAAATGAAGAGAATCAATTATTTAAAAAGAGTTATTATGGCTTGATCACTGAGAAATAACTTATTCAACCACTATCACTAGTACTAACAATATAGGTACTTTCTGTTTCTCCAGAATTCAGTCGTATTATTTCTATAATTCTGCTGATTCACGGAAAAAGCTCCCGCGCAATCTTTCCTGTCGGTTTTGGGAGGTTATAAGCCACTCATTATCATAAAAGCGGTATTAAGCCAAATCAAGAAAAAGAGAAATAATCTGACCCAGGTCTTAGAGTAAAGATAAGATTTTTTTTTTTAAAGATAACGATAAATCTGCAAGATAAAAATGCAACCGAGAACAACGAAGACGGTCTAAACATAGTCCGTTTACCGAATATTAACCATATAACCGAGTTGCTACAGCACACACCTAATTATACTGATCTGACACTTTTAGTACCAATAAAATTGTTTCATTATTATCATTAATTTCGGTCAAGATCGTATCACATATCAAAATGTATCATAATCATATGTTAGAACTAGTAGAGATTATTCACCAAAATACTGTTGAAGGTTGAAATACAAAATAATCAATGACCTCAGGCAAGTGCCTTTGATAGGTAATTTAGTTTTCAATGTCGTAGCGTAAAAATCTTGACCCTGTTTTGTCGTCATATTGGCTTGTCAATTTTTGTTAAGCAGATTGTAGTTTATATTCGTTTTCGATGCGTTGATGTACGTAAATCAAAGTTTCTGTCCCAACTTTCTTTTTTTATATATCGGACGCGCCAATTTTTTTTTTCTAAGCTTATTAGCAACCGAAATTATCGAAATTACTAATATTCCCTCTAATAACTTACTTCCATACTCCATTCGGATAGGTACTTAACGTAACGTAAACAATCTTGATGTCTTTTTAATGTTTTATGTCAAAGTATTCCGTACCAGAAAAAATGGCTAAAAAGCTAAAAGTCATGAAAAAGGGCTAAAATATCACATTCTTTGTATGGGGGGAGCCCTTCTTAATTATTATTATTATTTTGTTTTTAGTACTTTTTGTTATAGCGGCAACAGAAATACACAATCTGCGAAAATTTCAACTGTCTAACTACCAATATTTTTTCGCCCGCGTGGTGTCAGATCCCGTTCCCGCTGCACCCTCTATTATATTAAACATATAAAATACATATAAATCTTCCTCTTGAATCACTCTATCTATTCAAAAAACCGCATCAAAATTCGTTACGTTGTTTTAAAGATTTAAGCATACAAAGGGATATAGGGACAGAGAAAGCGACTTTGTTTTATACTATGTAGTGATACATATTTATTTGTTTATGAGACGTGCTTCGGTATCATGTCTGTGTGGAGTCGCGGTTGCATCAGAAGCTCGTATTCCTCGTGTTCCGGGGTTCCCATTCCGGATTTTAACTCCCCCACTTCAAACGCGGCACCACTAGCACTGATATCGTTAGAAATTATATTTGAGATGTTGAAATGCAATTTAGAACTAATACTTATTCTAGGATATACCTACTACATTGCACTATCTAGACCCGAGTGTATTAAATTATCACATAGTAACTCTGTCACGTGTATTAGGTGAAGTAACTTATGTAGTTAAGTATTACAGCGGAGTTTGAGTTTCATTCATAAATAAAACTGAGCCGAGCCTTTAAATGAATGTGTAACCATATTTCAATAATATCAATGTCAAACATAAATTAATTTCACTCGAGATTGTGTGTTATATGTATTGCTGTTATGAAATTTACCTTCCCAAAGGTTAATCTCTTGAACTTATTTACAATTCATTTAAAACCGGTTATCGATGACATTAGCATAACCCTATTTGTTCAATGTTTGAATTGTTAAGGTAGATGCCAATTTGACAAATAATAGTTATCGACGCTGGTAATTTGTTTGAACACGCTAATCTCTGAAGCGAAAGGTGCGTTTTGAGAAATTCGTTCTATAATTTATAGCCACTGGAATGTAGTTCAATAAGAACTGTCTTAGAAAAGATGACGGGCTATTTAAAATCTTGGTGCCTATTATTTTATATAGCCCGCCACCTCCAAGAACTGGAGCCGAGCAATATCAAATTTGAGAAACGATGACGGGACAGTGATGCATCGCGGTGAACAGAGCTAGTGACTTTTTCATTTGAGATTCAATAATACTATGTTAAATTTGATTATAAGTAACAACTGACGATATCGCATTGAACTTCACAGAGGCAATGTTATGTGAAGTAGAGGTCAATGATGTTATAGAAACTACTTATGAGATCATGAACTAGAACAATTAAAATATTTCCAGAGCGTAACATCAGTATTTTTAATCAACACTAATACAGAAACACAAGTAACTGTCATTTCTCGACTAAAATACTAATACGTTCCTAAAGAGAACTGATTTTAGTAATCTGAGAACTGGAGGAAAAAAAATTAGTTGTTGAATTTTGGATTAAAATTATGTCAAAGCAGATTTTCAGGTTTATGTTATTCATCATTTAATTTATTTGCTCTGATATCACACGAATTATAGCAAAACAAGATGGATGATGCATATACCTACGTATAATAATAGTATTATGCCATTTGAACATAGTTCAACAATACTGCCTGCCATCCCATTCACGCTTATACGAGTAGTATAGGCGTTTCACACGTACAAAATCGATTAAATTCTGAACTACAATAGATATTTATTAAATTTAACTTCTAATTTTAATATTAGAAGATAAAAAATGAGCATCCAATTGAATAATAACTTTCCTTTACTGCCAAATTTAGGGTGTGTGTGTTAGCGTTAGTTCTGGTATCAATTTGGAATTATCCTAAAATTATTTTATACAGCTATGGTATGGGATAATGATGATATATAATTTGAATTGGTGACATTTAAATAAGTGCGCTCAATGATAATGAAATATGTATTAGCCATAATATTATGCCGCAGAAACTTTGTAACTATTATCATATTACTCACTACTACATATTTAGAGCTTAGCAGATTAATTATTTAGCATTTTGAGGGCCTACATAGTCTGTAATATTAAGATTAGGACGTTATAATATGACCCTTGAACTTTCTCTTTACTTTTTTGTGGCCATTGATTGATTAAACGCGTTTTGAAAATTTAAGTACGTTATTATTTCGATTATATTAGTTATCGGTATTAAGTCGTCAGAATGTTGCTATGTCTACGTAAGTGATCATGTCAGCTATTTTTAATAGTAAATCAATTTCAAGACGAAAAGAAGGAGGCACGGTTGTGGAAAGAGCGATTCAATTTTCTTGATCGTGCGTCAAAGAAAGGAAACTTAAGTTTCACTATCTAAAATTTATTGTCATATCATCTTCAACACAGCTTCAAACCCGTTGCATCTGAATGTTTTACTGTGGATCTTAGAGTCCGCTTTCATACTCTATTCATAAAATAATCATAAGTCAAATCATCTTGGCTTTTGTAGGACTACTGGCGCCTGACTCCACAACCCCTGAGAAGGAAGCCAACTCAGAGGTAGGCTTCAAATGTCATGGTGGGTCCCTATACACCCCTAAATATATTAATATATCTTTTATAAAATAATGAAGAAGAAAAATATTAACAAAACTTGTAGACATATTCACAGTCCAGTAGATAATCTTTGAGCATGTTTTGAAATAGTTTCACAAAGCAATTTACAATGTACCTAGGTATTACAATTTCATATTGAGGTATGTATTCGTCTGTGTTGAAATCTCGTTTCAGTTCAATGCTGATCTTTGGATGATTTACGGATGTCGCAATCTTTGTGATAGGTACCTACTTATCTTTTTTATTTTTACCGTTTTTCTGATTTGTACTTTTTTTAAATAATTGTTTCGGAACAGTCTACCTGTGCGTAATGTTTTTTTCCTTGACCTTTTTATGAAAATGTTGCTAATGCTATTTTCGAGTTTATCCTGTTCAGTTATATACAGTCGTACTTCAATATATCTACTACTTGAAAGACGTAATACTGCTTTCAATTTTGGATGTGCCAAGGATTCACACTCCGATGAAGAAGACAAATAATTCTTGATTCCGCTAATTCTTCTTTAATTTCAGCAGATATGGTCGATTTTTTATGTCAACTACAAATGGCCTTTTTTCAAAACGGTTTTACATAACCAGCAACACCAGAGCGTTAATAACTGTGTTTAAAGGGTACGAGATGTCTAAACATCAAGTAGATTATACATCTGGTATATATCTACGTTTTTCTAGGGTAAGCAGAGATCACATCAAGCCATCTGCTTCAGTCCTTAAACACTTAATGAGTTTCTTCTACTGCCATTTAACCAATTGGCTTATTGACATTAATATGCGGTAAGAAATGTCAGGAAGTATGGAGCTGATTTAACTCACATCCGTCTACCTAGTCAATTAGTTTGAAGTCAACAAAGGAAATTAAAAGTTCAATTGACAGAACGTAAAATTTACCTTGTCACTAAATGTCACTTCTTTTTATTGACGTGTGACACACATACATACATACAATCATGCCTTTATCCCTTGAGGAATTGAATTAACACCCACATTTCCACAATAAATTGTATTCGGTTCCACGTAATAGGGGGTGAGCCTTTTGCCGTATTCCAGGCACTATTGCTGACTCGAGCCATGCATCTGAGGCAAATACCATCTGCCGCCGCCCGCCGCCCAATGTGAATAGAAATAATTATTATTCTAGGATTCACTATTACAAAGCGTATAGACTTAAGCACATCTTGTTATAGTGATACAGGTAGATTAGACATTAGATTAGATAACGTAGGCGGAGCCGCGGGCAACAGCTAGTCACACATAAAAGCTCCATGCAAATAGATTATTTATATTATCTATTCATATTTATATTCATATTACATATAGATTATATATACATATTTATATTATTCGTGCATACAGATATTTAAATTGCGACATACATAAATTAAATTTATTATAGTTTTGACCCTAAAAGTAGACAAGTAGGTATATCATAATTGCATTTATTAATATGATATGTATCTATATATTTAAATCAGTTTACTATCCATCATCAATCCATTTAGACTTATGAATAGGTAGTGAGAACTTATACAAGCCCTACATTCGCAATGTTTGCATACAGAGCATATAAGGTACATTAAAAATAATTTTATTAATATTTACTGTTAAATAAACTACGTTTTCCGAAATAAACGGTATATTAAGGAGTTCAGAGTGAAATCATATTAGTTTTAAGTATATTATAATTTAATAACTCAATATGCAATTATAACTGTTAAGTTTTAGCTTTGAATTTTGATTATGATTATTTAAAAAATACTTAATTGGTTTGATTGTGAATCATAATTATTATTTTATGGCAGATTAAATGATTAACAACGTAAGTACTTAATAATGCTTAATAGTATGCGTGCTCTTGAAGCAGACAGCAGAGCGGGCGCGGCGCGAAGAGCGAGACTTGCGGACATCGCTGCCCGCGTTCGTAAGCGACTCGGGCGTCGGAGGGCGCAGACCAACCTCCGCCCCCCATGAGCGCGGGCCTGAGGTTGACGGGTGGAGCCGCTTGTCACCCTAGCAGAAGCAGGCCACGGCGCACATACAAGTATTTGCACGATCTACGCGGCCAAAAGTCCCATTATCAAAAATACAATAACACTCATAAAAACTAGTTCTATGAATAAAGGACGAACCCCTGCACAATACCCATGCTTTCTTTACCTGCTACCGCGCACCCCGCCCCTGTAGCATCAGTCGCAATTAGACCGTTTCACCGAGTGGACGTATCTGTTGTCGGCGCTTTTCTAAACATTGAACTTTCAAAGTGATTTTCCTATTCTCAAGTTCTTGTTACGAATTGAAAGTGATGGATTCAGATGGACAAGGTAAGAGACTCACAAAATACATAAATAAAGTTACGATCAACTATCAAGTTACATTTTTATGTGAAATGAAAAAAACTCATTTTCATACCGTGATTTATTTTAATATTTTTTCTTTGCTAAAGTTTTTGTTTATGTATCGGGGTAGATCGGGCAAAATTTTTTATTATAGGTTATTTTCTGATCCTTTTCTTTGTAAATACAATGAAAATCATCTCCGGAAACGTCCGGATAAATACAGTTTTGAGGGATTGAAGATATTCTGCTGAATTACGTCTAAAATAGGAAATATTTATTAGCGGCTTTCTAGATAGTGTATGTATGTTTTAGGTTCAGGGGGTGCATCAGGAGTAAGAGTTGTGACTCGACAATATTTATTTGACCTCATGAAGAAAGAAAATTTGCCTACTTTTGATGCCAAATTGAACTATTTGAAAGATAAATTTTTTTCATGTGAGGGGTACAACAACGACCAAATCCTTAATTTGATACGAGGTTTTGCCCATTTCAAATCAGAAATAAAACAAAGGTGGACCAAAGCTCATTATAAGGAAGACAATTTTATAAAATACAACCGGACTTGGCTGGAAGGCACTTTTGAAATACCTGTTGTTGGAGTAGAAATTTCACAAAAAAGGCCAGGTCGACCATCTATGTCGTTCAGAGACGCAAGTGAGAGAAGCAAAAGACGAAAGACTAAAGAACTGCGTTCTAACTTCGAAAAAGAGATTTTAATACATGCTGCGAAAGTGGAACTGGGGAAATCTGGTAAAAAAGATGCATCAAGTGTACTGAAAGATATCACTAGTACCCCAACACGAGCAACTAAATATAAAAAGGCATTTTTGCATAGGCAATCCAGTAAAGAGCAGTCCTCTTTAACACCAATGCAAGCTTTGCAAATGTTTATAGATGCAGATTTGACACAAGGACAGTACGAAATTATTAGAAAGACCAATAAGATTTTTTTTCCGTGCTATAGTGCCTTACAAAAAGCCAAGAAGAAATGTTATCCATCTCAGGAATCGTGTGCGGTAACGAGCACCAGTGCCGAAGCTCAGTTACAGCCACTGATGGATATTACCATTAGGCGTTTATCGGAATACCTAGAAGAAGTATTGATAACTTTAAAGGAGCAAGAGCGTGGATGCTTAACTTTAATTAATAAATGGGGCTGCGATGGGTCCCAACAATCGCAGTTTAAGCAAAAATTAGAAAGTGATACGGATTGCGATTCAAATATCTTCCAAAGCTGCTTCGTGCCTCTTCAATTAGTTTGTGGAGATAATAATGAAAAAGTTTTATGGAGTAATCCTACGCCCTCTTCGCCACGATTTTGTCGACCAATCAGATTCCGTTTCATCAAAGAAACCAATGATGTCACTGAAGGGGAAATAAGATACATTAAAAGTGCTATAAGCTCTTTAGTCCCAACAGAGGTTGACATAGCAGGGAAGAAATTTTTAATTAAGCACACTTTTATCATGACTATGGTAGACGGAAAGGTCTGCAATGCAGCCACAGGCACAAAATCTACAAGTAGGTGCTACATCTGTGGAGCAACCTCGAAAGATTTCAATAAATTGGATTATACAAGAGACGTGAATTTTGCAGCCCTTGAATTCGGCATATCTGTGTTACACGCAAGAATTCGAATTTTTGAAAGCATATTACATTTAGCCTACAAACTTCAAGTGAAAAAATACAGGGAAAGAAAATCGAAAGAGGAGAAAGACCTAGAAGACCAAACCAAAAAATACATACAAACAAGGTTTCGCACTGAAACAGGTCTGCTAATAGATATGCCTAAATCTAATTTTGGAAATACAAATGACGGAAATACCAGCAGAAGGTTCTTTGAGAACCCTAAATTAACAGCAGATATAACGGGCATCAGTTATGATCTGATTTATAGGTTAAAGGTCATACTGGAAGCAATTTCAAGTGGGTTCAAAATTGATCCCATAAAATATGAGGCCTATGCTTCAGAAACTGCTCATCTTTATGGTTACCTTTATGGTTGGCATCCTATGACACCAACAATGCATAAGATTTTAGTTCATGGCGCAGTCTTAATTGAAAAGGCATTATTACCAATAGGACAGCTTTCCGAGGAAGCAGCTGAGGCTCGAAATAAACATTTTAGGTGTTACCGCCAAGATTTTGCGAGAAAATTTTCTAGGACAAATTGTAATCAGGATATATTTAACCGGCTTCTTCTCAGTTCAGATCCTCTGCTAAGTAGCAATCGAGCTATAAAAAAAAGGAAAGCAGAAACATTTTTGCCTGAAACTTTGGCCATGTTTGTATCTGCGGAATCAAGCACGTTAATAGAATGTTCGTCAGACAGTGATGAAGAAATTTAAATTAAGTAACTATTGGCTTTTTTTGGGAAATATAGCATTATTTGAAAACATAAGTATTTTTATTGTTTATTTACATTGATTAGATACCAATTAAGCATTAAAATAATTTTGGCCGCTTAGATCGAGCAAATACCTGTATGTGCGGCGGCACACTTTTATCCCCCCCATACCGGAGCGACTCGGGGACCGCGTGATCCCCCCTCTCGAGGAGACCAGACTGAGAGGCATGGCCCTGTGTCAGCCGGGGTGCGAGGGATATGTCGCGAGTCAACCTCACCTTCGGCCTAGCGCAACGACCTACAGGCAGCGTGCGGCCCTCCGGCTCGGGGGGGGGGGGGATAGGTCATAAGTGGGAATAACACGCACGTAAAAAAAAATTAATAGTATGCGTGCCAAATGCCCGTCGATTCTCAGTCAGGGATGGCTGAAGGTCGTGTGAAATGGAGAAGAAAAGTTGTTTTACCGCGCACGCCCCCTATTGGAGAAGGGGACTTGATCCCTATATGCATCGTGGCCACCAAAAATCCAGGATTCCTTTCTAGGGTCCCTCGATAATATAGCTGACGCGATTTTCATAGGTTCGAGCTTGACATATCCTCCTCACCTCGACATAGCCCAAGAGGATTACTGAGCGTAAAAACGTGGAAGCGTTTGATGCAATTAGGACACACGTTAGAATTATCTATAATTAGCTGTCAACCGCGGCTCCGCCCGCGAGAATGCATCTCGAATCTTGAGGATCCGCAGTTTTTAGCAGGCCATCCCCAGTTTTTAGTTTCCTCAGAGAGAATTTCCCTCATTCGCCTCCTGAGTATCAGATTTTTAATTAGTTTGTTTAATTTTTATTTTTTTATTTGTATATTTCTTAAACAATTTCACATTGTATTGAAATGTTGTAACTTAAAATTAACTTAGTCTAAGGGCGGTACAACAAAAAAAATAAAAATCAAACAGTAATTCAATAAAAAAGAAAAAAGATGTCAAAAGTTGCATGTCAGAAAATTCAAATTAAAAATTATGTTGTCAAGCTCAATATAATACTTAAGAGTCACCATTCAATTAAATTACAAATTAATAATATAAATTCTTGCATCTTTTAACATGTCACTTAACAAATTCCTCAAGTGAGTAGAAACACCCCTCAACAAGAAAAGCCTTAAGTATGGCTTCAAACTTCTTTGTGTATATAGTGCTTCTAATGTCTAGAGGAAGACTATTGAACAGTTTGACTGCACTATAAGATGAGCTATGTTTGACCACTTCAAGAGTGGGTGCAATGATTGCAGGCATATGCTTCAAAACGACTGAGTTGACCGCCATGCCTTCTTCTCATAAGTTCGAGAGTCTCAGGAGAGTCTTAAAATGCACTGAGTATCATTTCCAGTCTCAAAAGGCAAGAGTGGTGCAGGAGTATGGAAGCTACACGGATGCATCAAGTTTAATAGAATACCACACGGTTCAATAATTTAATGACATGATAAGAATTTATTAAACGCGGATTATAAAATATTAAATTAATTTTCTTTATCAATCAGTGTTGGTTGTTGTAGTTGGCATAACTAAAAAAAACGTCTAAATACAAGAAAATGGGCAATTTCGCAAAAAAAATCATAACTTCGAAGAATTCGGATTATCCGAGTCTAAAAAATATCATTTAATTCACATTGTGACACACATGCCTCACAGTGGAAAACCGAAACATTAAAAAATGATAATTTTTTAATTTTGCTATTATAATAAAACAACTATCAAAAACTGACCTACAAAACTTCAAAGATATCGTAAATTATTCTGCAAAATATTTCTTTCAAAATTATATTATGTTAATACGTCAACTGCTGACAGGCAAAGACGGGCAAGGTTGACAATTGACCCTGGTATGGAAAGATATTATTTTTTCGTCTTTTAATAAAAAAATCTTGACAACCCATTCATCACTAGTTGTGCCCACTTGGGATGGAATGTCCAAAAATCCTTGTAGTGGAAGCTTGACACATAAAAGGCATCAACTGTCAAAACCAGTTTACTGCAGTCCCTCATGGATTGAGCTCTTCATAGATTGCATCAGTCAGCCAGTTCCATAAGTATTGAATTAGGTATTTATATACAGAAAAGTACATGATTGTCACATCTAATAAATATTGTGAAACAAGCTAATGGCGTTTTATTTTTAAAAAGTCCCTTACATCGCGGGTTATTTGCGAATCGACCCGATATCGATTCCCTCCGAAAATTGTTCGGTTCTAAAATAGCGTTTTACCAAAAAATCGCAGGGAATCGCGACTAACCCTACATCGCTTTCCTACACATTTTTGGTATGGTAGAGCAGGTAAGATTTTCTTTTCGAACATCTTCAAAGTGTTAATAAACTATGTAGTCCCACTAGTTTCCATATAACAATGTTAAGTGTACACATTAAGTCAGCGATCGATATCGCAGTGAAAGCACTTTTAGAAATCTTCCAACACCAGTTTTCGTTATATTTTATACATAATCTTCTTATTTGTTCATGCCTAGATAGAGAAATGCCAAAACTTTTACTATGATTAGTTATTTAAATGAATGAACTCTTGCATGAATTCTTTAGCGGTCATTTATTGATAGAAAGCATGTGATTTCAGTCAAACAATATGTAAAGTATCACAAAAAGTATTACACAATCGATTACACAATAACAACTAAGTGTAAACTATAATAGATTTTGAAACAACTTCACATACACCGTTTACCAGAAAATATAAACCGTTTGATTTATAAAAAGTATTAAATAGCATAAATGATACGAGGTCATTGACACTTCAAACAATGTTTGCATAGAATATAAAATTCACGTACCTAAGGTGTAATCACATAAAAAATCACGTTCACACATATCACAACTGTGCAATATCGTATCACTGTGTGCGTTTATTTTAAACTCGCGTTCGGATAGGTGTAGCGATGGCGTGCACCGACCGCGGCACGCCAAGTCCGCCAACTGACTTGCCGACTTGCCGGCTAGTCGTGGTTACACACGGATGCGACCGAATGACCGGCCTACGGCCTACGGCTACGGGTATACGAGTGTGGGCGTCTTCTTGACGCACCCATAAATCATCGCATAAAACGGAAAAAGACATACAGTCTAGTGTTTAAGTAGATTCGGATTTGTTCTGTTACTTGGTTCTAAACGTCCCGGAAGGCGAACCCTGGGATACGAAGTGAAGGCCTCGGATGCAATTGGGATGCAACGACTTCCCGATGATGATGAGGATGTCACTTATAAACGTTGTATTTTCACAGGCAGAGTCAACGTATTCTAATAAATAAATAAATCGCATCTAAAGTTTTGCGAGCATTGATTTCTTACCAAGAGTTCCTTGGTAAAAGTTTTTTATTTGTTTTCTTGGATTATTTTGACTAGATACGTTATTCTAGTAGAAATAGGGCAAACCTATTACTTTTTTCAGTACCTGACATTGTCAGTTGTGTGGTTAGTTTATTTGGTAACCAGGATTTGTATTTTTTACATAATACCGTCTTAACCTTGACACATTAGTCAAATAAAAACACCATTCAGATGAAAAATCTAATAAAATCATGATACAAAAATAAACAAGCAAAAACAGTCTCTAAACAGTTAACCACGGTGATAAGACGTACAACGCTACGTTCTATCTCTACAGACTATACACATCGATAGAAAACTCCACTCGCACGCACGAAAATGATCAAACATCCTTGTTTGCGTTAGCGAGTTAGAGGAAAAACGATTACAATGTACAAGAAACCGCGCTAAATTTAGTTTAGTAATACAGAAGGAACTTTTTAATTGTGTAATACTTTCTGTGATAATACTGATAATTTATCGATAGGTACATACATAATATATCCAATTATAAATAAATTTAATGTAAATGGGCTTTGAATACGATTTAATTTATTTACGCAAAGACAACATTATTCTTTAAAGAAATCTTTTTAAAGATCCAATCTTACACAGATTGCATCTTTAAAGAGATTTCTACACAGATTGGATTATATATTATCTGTTATTTCTAGGAATGTCTAGACTTTCCATCGTACGAAAGCGGATTAAAACAATGGAGAAAATCAGAGGAAAACCACAACAGTTTCATTAAATTCGAAACTGTTGTTAGAAAACTACTTAGCAGTAGATAATAATATGCAGATAATGTCGCAAAATCTGCTGCCAAAATTTTGTTCTACAAAAAAACTCATCCTACCAACTACCTCTTTAAGCCAATTGTTAATTTGAGTTAACAAATTATGGCAGCGTTTTCATCGTATTTATGTTAGTATAAGTACTTTTTTTATACCACTTGTGTGGCAGACAAGCACACGGCCCACCTGATGGAAAGTGGTTACCTACTACGTGCTACTCTACTCACCGCCGGGAACACAACACGAGGTTATTATAACCGCGGTATTCTGTAGGGCGGAGGTACCTCCCCAGTCGGACCGCGCAATTGGACGGAAATACCGTCGTCGTGTCCTACCTTACTTATGTACTTACTTATGTTTGTCTTTTTATCCTTCCGAACGGGTTAATTTAGATCATTACCTAGTTCCTGGAGTAAAGACAAGTAAAGCAATCCTCTTCTACCCTTACACACTTCACAACCTTCCTGTACTGTCATTAAACCTTAATTTCCTACAAGTCCGCCTATTTTCCCGCCAAAGCAGTTAGTAGATCATTTATCGAATCCTGCTTTCAATGAACACAATAGGACGTATGCTATTAAGTAACCAATTTGTCCAAATTTCATCACGCAATATAAACAAACATAAACGAAGTTAATGGAGGATTTCCTCCATTATCTACTAAGAAGACAAATCAATTGGTATCCCCCATAGTCTATTATCGATTATAGATTAAATTAACCTTTAGATCGTCTGTGGTAAAATTGATTCTACAAAATGATGAGAAATAGCGCATGGGAAAACAATCCCAATTACACATTGGTAGTCGAGATTCACCCTATCGTGTTATAAATTACGAACTTTAATTAAATTAAATTTATTATTTAAAAAGCAACATAGGCTCATACTTAGGGTTAATCACAATATCTTCTTACTTTATCTATGTTAGTTAAGTATAATCTAATATATAATATTCTCGTGTCACAGTTTTCGTTGCCATACTCCTCCGAAACGGCTTGACCGATTATCATGAAATTTTGTGGGCATATCGGGTAGGTCTGAGAATCGGCCAACATCTATTTTTCATACCCCGATTCGCGATAACCGACATCCACGCGAGCGGAGCCGCGGGCGACAGCTAGTTAATTATATTATCAAACAATATTTTACATTATATCGAAAATTAAAATCCAAATTGAAGTCAGTAATAAAATTAATCAAATTGTATTATTTCCAAATTAATAATATATTGCAATTGAATTAAATATTTATTTAATTTATATAAATATAAATTTATTTAATGTAATTATAATACTTTAATATACAAAAATATAAGCTTCTTGCACTCTTTCACTAGGTATTTTACAAAATTTAATTTTCGGTCGAAACATACATAAAATGAGGTCATTCGAAGAATTTTGTTCGAGGGTCCAAACTTGGAGGTCGTCTCGTACGAGCAAATTTAAGTGTGCCAAATTTCATCGTCTTCATTCAGGTTTGCCTAGTGCTCAAAAGTAAAACAAAATCGGATGAAAGAACCGACTAACTGATAGATTTAAATATAATCCACCAAACAGCACAGATTTTCCGCAATTATCTAGTCTAAGCTTTTAAATAGTAATCTAAAACCTTGCAAGCCAAACATTAACGTGGAAGATATGTCGTTGTTTCATAATACTCTATAATTCACTAGGACCTTGTACGCCGGTATTCGCTATTGCGCAAGAAGACGTGAAGTTAGCATACACTTGTTGTTTACACTGCCTCTTTGATAGTGTACTCCCCAAATAGGTAAACATGGATTTGGTATTTGTAATGCTAATTAAATTATCGTTTATGACTGGCTAGCTGATCCGCCCTGGCTTCGCCCGTAGCATATTTTGAAACCTTATATCACCCCTTTGAGGTTGTACTTTTTTAGTCTTCAAATAACGTTAAGAAATCTGCAAGACTTGTTGACATTTATGATCACTGCTCAGCTTCTTTTAAGTAGTAGAGTGATGAAATATAGCCTAAAACCTTGGTCAGTAAAAGGACTATTCAACACAAAAAGTTTTTTTTTTTCAATTCGAACCAGTAGCTTATTAAATTAGCGAGTTCAAACAAACAAACTGACAAACTTTATAATATTAGTAAAGAGGTAAGGTATAAATTTGGCTGGTTTTATCTAGTGTTTGTTCCAGCACGATGTCGTCGTCGGGAAGAAGAATGAGAGTCCGGCTAAGACCGGTTTGTTTTAGTTTTGTAAAACGTTTCCTCTATCGTCTACTTAGAGTACTTAGACAAAGACTATTTAGTATTATTTACATAGTTTCTTCTCCAGTCAGATGTTATGAATTCGAACAATGAATCCCGTACCTACCTACTTATCTTCCTCTACCTATTTTCTATGAACTAAATGTCATTAATCGTATGAAGTTTGCAAGTAAACTTTCGGGCCCCATCAAAATCTTGCGCAAGTCGGAGAAAAAATAAAAAAGAAGCAGACTTCAGTCTCCAAGGTGGCAGTCTTAGATGCAGACAAGAACAATGCTAAAATTATAATAATGACCGTCAGTAAATTGTGAACGTATTTCTTATTATTCCTAATTTTGACTTCAAAGTAAGTGACTCTTTTACAGAAATAGCCGGAGTATGCGGTTAATTATTGTCAGAGTCTGAGTCATTCCAATAATTATTTTCAGTTGCGGTAAAAATATATTACATTACATTATACACCAACTTGGTCATTGCCATAATTAAAAACTGCCAGTATGAAGATGTCTCACGTCATCACAAATTCGACGCATGACTAGGGCTGCCATCCGTCCGGGTTTCTCCGAATTTGTGCTTGTTTGGAAAGCGTCCGAGAAGTGTCTGGGCCGGACTCTAATTGTAGTCCCGGTAAAACCCGGACTACATTTAAAACCCAGAATGCTACAGTTCATGGAAGTATGAGCTCTATCTCTCCTTCACCGGGACGCGCCTACCTCGCATAGGTTGCATCTGAGAAGTAAAAAATTCTTCTACTGTGCGGGATAAAAGCTCAAAAGTCCGGGGTCCTTACGCCTCTTGTCCTTGTTTACGAATTTTGGAGATGGCAGCCCTACGCATGACTAACACAGTAGGTAATCACTGAAGATAAACTCGTTTATTGCAATTTAAACATTAGCACAATGTATTTGCTTGAGTAAAATGCAAAAACGCGGTTTACTTTTACGAATTTTCGTGCCTCGGTAAATACGTTAAACTGCCGCGCCGTCGGTCCTGGCTCCCGATTCTGCTAATTTTATGACATAACAAAACCACTATCATACCGCTGTCATTGCATTAAATGTCATTAAATTTTAGACTTTAAGACTGAGTTTTAAAGTACAAAATGAAAAGAGAAAATGTTTATAACATTTATCATTCACTCTTCCAGATTGTCATTTAATTTTAGACTTTAAAGTATAACAGTAAAGTCTAAAGTTAAATGGCATTGGTGATAGTGTGTGTGGAACCGCAGTGATTTTGCCATGAAAAAAAACAGCAGAATCAGGGCCTAGAAGCTAGATTCGTTACGGTTAGTAAGAAACCTGAAAGTCCGACAACCTGGTCTAGCATACGGAAAATATCGAAGTTAGGTCGGTTCGTAATTAGCCCGAAAGCTGAAAAATTTCTATGAAAAACGGATTTCAATGGGGTAATGAAGTCCAAATATTCTATTGGAAAATTGAGTCAGTACAATTATTTACCATGCCTTATCGTTTGCTATTATAGCAGTTTTTTTAGCAGATATGTATCGAGGTGTCGACAGACTTTATACTTATGGGTGAGCAGTACTCCATCTAATATTTTTTGGACATCCGCCAACAAAACAATGGAAGAACATTACAAAGTTTCTGAACCAACACAAAATAGGTACTAAACGGTCTTATTACCAATTACTTTTTGTCTAAAATATATGTACCATACCAAAAATGTACATACCCGCTTAGTGCAGGGGCAACTTTAGTTAATCGTATGTCCACTTCTTTCCACACATCATAAAATCAATTGAGCTAACCTCAAATAAACGTAATTAAACTACCCAAAAATACCGAAATTTATATTTAGAAACTATCGAACACTATTTTCTCGTAACACCGCGAGCTGCCAAATAAATTTGAAGGTTCATTCGAACATTAAGCAACATGCCCTTGAAAATTAGGATGAAATAACTAGATATAAAAAAGTACTGCTTATTGAAATCGTGATATTATTACGATAAGAAAAATGTGTGTATCGTGTCTTCTGAGCACCTCATTCATTCATCATTCTAAAGGGGTCTAAACCAACGAGCTACCCAGTACACCTGACCATCGAAGGATGAGGTGTTTTTTCCTATCAAGAGTTAAGGGCCACAATATCCGAAAGAGCCAAACGTAAATGAAAAGTGACCTCCATTCCGTGGTCTGGTTAAAAGCCGAAAACATTGGATGGAACCGGAATTATCGCTAATTTAATGTTGATACGATCAGGAAAAAGGATATGTGAAGTAAGTTGTAACTTAGGGTTTCTTCGTAATAAACACATCTAGAACGTGAAAGTGAAGTGATAATCTCTCCCCGTAATTTATTTACTATTTTATGAGAGAAACGTAATAGAGGGAGTGGCTAGCTAGATCGAAGGTAGGTGCTGACTGTGAGACATTACAGTAAATTTATTGCATTATTTCAATGCCTGACGGTTAATGATTAAATTCTTGTACTTATATATCCCTATGCAACATCCTATGTATATTATTCCACTGTGTGTGCAGATACAGAGATAAATAGATATATAACTCTACACCAACATTAGATTACAAGAAACAGTAGTATGGATTACAGTAATTATATTTGTGTATGCATTCGTAACTATGCTTCATTTTCTAAATCTAAAGAAAAGCATATTATCATGGCAAGAATGTCGTCTAGACACAGGCAGAAGAGTTTCGAGCGCTGACTAGACATCGTGACTTTCGCTACGCAGGAGACGAGGCCCGCATGTCTTTGATTGGTATCGGCTGTTTTCTTCCGAATTATTCCGGAAGCTCCTACAAACTTCCGGAATAGCCGTTACTATTCAAAATCAGTCGGACGTCCCAGCCCTAAAAGGAGAACCTACGTCAGTTGTACAGGTTTTTTCTTTTAGTTCATTATTTCTAAAACACAAATAAATTACATTATGTTTTATTATTTATTATACGTACCACACAAACTATCTGGAGTTTAACAGTGGTATGTTGACACTCATCTCGCTACAAATTAAATAAAATGAAGAAATGACTAAGACTACGTAAGACACAGTCGCATTTCGCCGAAAACACTCAGAAAAGAACAGACAATATTATGAGAGTCAAATGCGTTAACTTACGCGAATATTGAAGACTGGTTCTTTTTCATGATCCTACTAATATTATAAACGCGAAAGTTTGTAAGTATGAATGGACGGATGGATGGATGAATGGATGGACGTTTGTAACTCTTTTACGTGAATTTCACTGAAGGGTTTTAATGAAACTTTACAATAGTATAGCTTATACATCAGAATAACACATAGGCATTTATAACGATAACCGATATTATAGCGACAACCGACATCGACGCGGGCGGAGCCGCGGGCACAAGCTAGTAAAATACATATTAACTATGTATAATACGTAACAAATGATATAATTTTGTAAGCTAATTGAAATAAATCAAGTATGACGAATATGATGATATCATAAGTGAACACAGTTCACATAATAATAGATAAATAGTTGTGTCATGTATATTCTTATGTACAAAGTCCACCAATAACTTCAAATACTTACCATTGTTTCAATGTTTCCAAATTACTATTCAAGGCATTCAGTAAAATGGACAAGTCAATAATAAATTAGATGTTCAGTATGCAATAGAGTACTTACTAGGAAATGGCAAATGCAAAATTGAATGCAGCTTGACGTTCGAATCTCACAGAGTTAGTCAAACCGGATAGGCATGATTAGATTAGCAAATCAGATGGGCTTCATAAACGAGACAAGAAAGCTAGTACGGAAAACGTAACGAAGATTGCAACCTTGGAGATATCTCCAGCGACCTAGATAGCGTTCGGCCTAGTAAGCGATAGCAAGCTATTGAACTTTAAATTGTGAGCGATAACTTTGGCGAAAAGAAAACAACTGTCGAAATATATTGGAAAGTTTAGTTATTTTATTTCGCTTATTTTCTGTTCTTCAAATTCATCATTCATCTTACGAAATGAAAAAAAATGCGCTGTGGAATTTAATTTGTGTATATGACCGTATTACTACTATTACTAGCGGTTTTTTATCCGTAATTTTTTTATTTACCTATATAAGTACATTTATAATTTAATAAATTTTTTGATAAACTTATTGCGTAATAAATAGTAATGAATCTCCATTCGGTTAAATTAACGTGTTTATTACCTCTCAATGACGGCTAACTCTAATCATTGTTATTTATGCAAGCAGTGGTTGGTGGTAATGGTTAAACAACATTTTTTTTTTATTTACGTTATATAGGACACGTCAATTTGACTTCAACTCGCCTGATAGTAAGCTGAAGGCAAAGTCTCAGGAAAGAGGGTCACCATTATATACACGTACCATGTTAACAATGGTGGCACTCAGCTTGACTGCCTCATCAGATGCTTTTTCACACCCCGCTTAAAGGTCCCGGGACTGTAGGAAGAAGTCACACACACAGAACACGCGTGCTCCAGGAGTTCCAGGTCGTACTGGTGCGACAAAGAAAAGAGTCACCGAACCGCTTCGTTCTTGAAGCAATAGTCTGCACCGTATACAGGTGAAATCTAAGCCCTGCTCGTGTTCTCCTGTGCTGTGTAGGAAAGGAGAGGGTGGACCTCTTTGAAAGAGCTCATCAGAACATTCACCATGGTAGAGACGGTCAATTAAATTATTACATACACCAGCTATTTACACAAAGCTAGCCTCTTGCTAGGACAGTTCATAGCAACACGGATTCGTAGATTTGCCTATATTCCTAGGAATTTTTGGTTTGCATGTTTGCATGTTAACACCCCGACTCAGCACCCCGACTCGGATAGGTTAGGTTAGAAGGCTAAGGCGGGAGCGAAGCGGAGTGGAGCTCCCGCTTTTTAGCCTTCGTGGTTATTTTTTTTAAACCATCCAGTAATAGCAAAAATGATAATCTTTGAAATATTATAGAAAGTTTATTTTTGTCATTTCACGTAACGAGTACTGGTATTTGATCAAATCACTAGATTTGTTTAGGGAAATGATAAAACCGGGTTGTAATTTTAACATCTTCCGTGATTTGATCAAATCGCTTAGGTAATTGACCAAATCCCTGTTTTTATCATATCCTTGCGACATATACATACTCGTAGATATAAAAAGCTGATCTTTGTTTGTGCAAGATGCTTATATTCGTGGAACGTAACGTGAATATGTCTAGGTACTTCAATAGACAGAACGACATAAAAAGTTATCAATACAGCAAAACTAGCTGCAATTTTTTTTTAAATCGAGCGCAAATCTTTTAAAAATTCCTTTATAGGACAGCAAAAATCATAATACACTTAACATTTAGAAATAACTTAGTAATTCTATGTGAAGTACTTGCGTTAGTACTCACTTTACTACTTACGTTAGAACATTAATCATACAGAGATTGAAAGCATCATTAACTAACGTTTACGCAATCTAGTCTGTCTCAATCTTTACACGTCGATGCAAAATCTGTAGCAGACATTACCTAAATATTAATAATCTGATTCTAAATAGTGAGGTGGACCGCAAACTGCAGTTTCACAAGCCGCTGCAACAATGTCTGGCGACAATAATATAATCACAGCGACTATACGTACACATTACAATAAATGTAAGCCTCGTGAACATGTGGAACACTGTCATTTTGCTGAAGGTTGCAACTAAATGTGGTGATACTTTAATACACTAATGGGTTTATACAAAGGAAATCAAAAATTGTTCAAAGACTTAGATTACAAAATTGTTTTTATCTTGATTGTGTAGTTATTTTACGCAGGTAACTACAAAGTAACCTTCTCAGGCAACATTCTGCCCCCTTGGCACGGCCTCTCTAATCTAATATATCTCATCAATAATAAAAGTCATCTGGATCACGGTATAGGTTTTTCTGCTAATTGGCCACACAGACACCATAATGAGGCTACTGAGCAACAGAAAGCAGAAACAGAAGTGGAGTGTGAACTTTTATGTCTAAGGTTCAATGATAGTAGAAGAAGCTCGTTAAGTTTTTTTGAAGTGAAAACTTCTTTAGCGTCTTTGGATGGGTAAAAATGGTTAAACTCGCGCGTCAGGATCACTTGACCTTTGAACCGTAACAGGCGACTGACGTCATACAACATTAGCTATAGACTATATTTTGCAAGATATGATAAGAAACTCCGTAGCTTAACGGTGACCGCTTCGACTGTAAGTACCGGGTTCGAACCTGGGCTTCTGACAGACACTTTTTGCGATTATTTTTCTTTTTGTAATTTATTACTCTTTTTGATTATTTTTTCTGTTTGTAATTTATTAATTTCTTCTGACAGAAAATTAGTAGAAAATTAGTGATAGGTTCTATGATTGGCGCTATATTATAGGTATGGTATGGTATGGTATGGTATGGTATGGTATGGTATGTTCTTTTTATCTTTTTCTCTGTATATAACGTAGAAACTAAGAAAGAAAAAGTTTTCACTTCTGCCGGCACTCCCGGAGTGCAACCCGTCTTTTTTTATACCACTGAGGTGGCGACAAGCACACGGATGTGATGGAAAGTGGTTACCGTGGCCTATTGACGTGTACAACTCCAGGGGACTCACAGTCGTGCTGCCGACCCTGTAAACACAGAAAGAGAGAGAGGGAGAGAGAGAGAGTCGTAAAGTGCATTGTCTTTGCCTACCCCGAGGTTGATAATTCATATAGTATTTGCTGTTATCATAGTACAACAATGGCGAATTATTAGTTTTTATACTATAGCATAAAGGGTATAACCGATGAGCTGTCCACCTTGCGAAATACCAGTTCCGTATCAACCTTAAAAACTAGTCAATTGACCTGATAAAAATGTCGAAAGTATTTTCTTTAATCGTTCATGTACCTACATAAATGAATGGCATTTTAGTATCACGCATACATATTTCGCAAAACTGTAAGTCGCCTTGCATTGTCTTTTTTTATAAAATGTACGAGTATAGTAATATGTGGTAAGGCCACTGAAAAAGTGCCTTCTGGACGTTGAATGTGTTAAATGATGAATGCGCAAAATGAACTGTTGAATCTGTTTATTATAAAATTTGATCATAAGATATATTTGGAAAGGAGTGCTTTCCTTTTGTCATCGTTACTTCTTTAAGTCAAAGAACTTCTGAGCAAGAAGAGAATAGTATTTTTGGTAGTCCCTTAAGATCAAGTGGGTTTACGCCGAAGATATTATTAGGTTAGACCAATAAACTGACAATGTTAATATGATCGCTTAGCATGAAACTTAAACTATGACTTTTTGAATATTCTATATGGCAACAGATCACGCTGCTAATGCAACAATTTGTCATTATCGCGATCAGTTGCGAAAATAATCTGATCGCGTGATCCAATGCCATAAACTGCATTGCATTGCATAATAGTTTTTAGGTTTAATGCTGATCTAAATTGATACTAACGAGACTGGTTAAGATAGATAATACATTCCTAAAAATGGCACGTGATTGTGAGTAATGAATAATTAGCATAATTATGTACGCAGATTTGCAGTTTGCCCGTCATTGGTTACAATAATATTCACTTCTTAGAAGTTTTTTTTTTATCTTATGTCAAGCGATACGCTATTCTCACTTACATAGGTGCAATGGTTGCAATGCAATACGTGTAACAGCGTTTCTTTCTAAATTTCACCCTTCAAGGGGCAAAATGTGAGGAAGTTCCTCATATTCTAAGAAGCACGATGTTTCGTATACACAGTTACAAGCAGTACTTTATTTAGAAGTGAATAATATGCTGCCTAGCCGTGCCTACATCCCAAGAGTACGCGTCTTGCATAAACATTAAAATATGGGTTGGGTTTTCCTCATTGATAACATTACTCTGAGTACTGATGTGGATAATACCGAACGAGTCTGACGTCAGTTTTATTCATAGCTCCCATTGTTTGTGCTATACAAAGAATTAATGTAAATGTTGTAAGGAAAAGACACAGTCTAAACAAAACTAAAGACTGTTGTGAAAGTCCCTCGTAAAGGAAATAATTTTATATAAAAGATACTAAGAATATGTCATAATTAGATACCCCTCTAACTAATCCGTCCGGAATACGTAGATATAGTAAATTTTAAAGATCCGTTTTTGTGTATCATTTAATCGAAATATTGTACGTTTACTGCGAGTCAAACCATAACGGCCTCTTAAGTAGCCATCCATAAACATCGAGGCAAACATTATTGGTGCCTTCAAGGTGACATTAAAAAGTTGGTAGTGTATGTTAAAAAGAATCTAGGGAAAGGGAGTGCCTTGTCCGAAAGGTCACTGTAAGATATGGATGTAGTGAATTGTTGCACCATACGGCCATACCTACTGGGACCGGTGGAACTTGAACGCAAAAGAAACACAAAAAATGGAACTGCAAACTCACGATTGTTAAGTAAATATTTACTTTGGTATAAGAATTTCGTAACAGCACGTAGCATATTTTATTCAGTAGCGCAAAAAATGCTTAGTGACAAATATTGGATTTTCACTTTATGAGAGTTTTTGAAATTCTTCACCGAGGCAGAAATTTTCTTCTGCCTACAATTAAATCCCGAGTGCTTTAAACGAGGTGTGAAAAGCACCTGATGAAACCGTCAAACTGAGGGGGACCAGTGTAACCATAATAGTACTGACGACCCTCATTGATGACAACAACCTTTAGCTCACTTTCAAACGAAGTGAATTGATATTGTCGTGTCCTACATAAAAAGACTTAAGTTAGGAATGTTGTATTCTTATACTGTTATCGTATTAGAATCTATTCAAACTGATATAAAGTTGGGCTATTTTGCTCCTCTTCATTTAATATATCAGGGAGGTGTAAAAAAATTGTCCTGCCATCTTTAGAGTCCACTGACGGTGTCTACGGACGATGAGTTAGGACGTTACTAAGCTGTATACCTACATTATCACCCAAACTAAACATGTATGCATAACTTTAACAAAATCGGTTGAGGACAACAGGTCCAAAATTTAACCCACACTAACATAATAAGTAAAAAAAATTGTAATATATTGCACCGGCTTCGTTTCGTGTATTGCATTCTTACAGAATAGGAGGTTATCAGGGATATTCTTAACTCATGTCACGTATTATATACAATTCAAGCTCATTGTTCTGGTTACCGATTCGCGTACTTACTATGACATGAGTCAAACATTCCTGGAAGTTCCAGAAATGATTGCAATTGTGATTAGTAATGAACTTATGAAACAATTTTTTGCTGAGGCAATGAAGACTAAACAAGTAGTTAGTGTAATTAAAATTGTCATGGTACAGTACAGTAGTGGGCCTACCTAACTTCTTCAGCCTTGCGCTAACAGATTGACAAAAAAGGCCCTGGATTGGAAGGTCAAACAACAGTTGCTCCCGTAAATGGCAACAAAAAATATTAAGAATACGTAAAAAATTGCATGAGTCAAACATTCCTGGAAGTTCCAGATTCCAGAACTGATTTCAATTTTGATTAGTAATCAACCCACTATACAATTTCTTGCTAATGCAATGAAGACCAATAATGACGTCAGTTTTGGACAATGGCGGATGATGCAATGTTCGTGTATTTTGGGAATTAATGATCTATTACAGCTATTACTAAGAATAGACTTGAATTCGAGTCCATTGGAAAACCCCACAGGATTCCACGTATCAGTTACACAATTGTTATTGAAAAACCACTTAATTGTAGTCTAAAGATGGCTATACTTTTTTTAAACGTTAAGTACGAAAGCTCCATCAAAGGGCATGGTTGTAACAAGAGGTACTTTAATTTTGAAGTCACCTTCCTAGTCTATGGACGCACTGTCATCCAAATGGAAGTGACGAAGTGGACGATATCTGCTTCAAAATCGACTTGCAACATTTGACCCGACCCGAACAAACATAGCTACATACATACATGAAATACATTGCAAGTTAATAAAAAGGTTGTAAAATAAAGATTTCGACGAATTGAGAACTTTTTCTCCTTCTGGCAGTCGGTGAAAAGTTTTTTGTCAGTAATACACCCCTGACAGATTAGAGAGCACAAACTAAGTTTGCGCTTGCGGACCCTGCCGCTCGCTTACTCTGTCGGTCGACTTGGCACCTTCACGGATGTACTATGAGGGGATAGGACATCCGTAAACTTGCCGAGTGGACCGACTGTAAGAAATAATCAAAAAAAAATTCTGCAGAATATTGTTTTATACTATTAATTTTGCTTAAATATGTACGTGAGAGCCGTCGTGACGTAGCGGTAGTAAACGCGGCCGCAACGCAGAAGACACGGGTTTGATCCCCGCTCGGTGCAAATATTTGTATGCATGAATGTGGGTATTTGCATTGGCCTGGTCTTGCCTCGGAGAACACTTTAAGCCATCGGTCCAGCCGTCGGTAACATCTGGCAGTTGGAACCCTCAAAAATCCAGCAACTGGTCTAACTGCAATGCGTTGTGGAGGTCGTCGCTTTAAGGAAAATATCGAAGTTCACCAAATATGCAGTTAGATTGGTAAAGCGGACCCCAGACTCCAGGATGAAAAGCTTCGGATGCGACTGGGATTAACGCTGGGCTGAAGAAGAATTACGTACAATAATAACCCTTTTTCTGTGTAAATCTACGAGGTTCCGCTACTGTCATTAAATATTTCATGCCAGCCCGCCGGTATCAAGTGCTTCTGACTTCTGACCTGCTATTTTTAAATTCATCATCAAATTGATCAGTATTATGTTCTGCGAGGGTGACCCCGGCTTGCGTATCCACTTTAACGTACCTTTACATATTTGGTGTGCAGTGGCGACAGGTTCCTACAACACGATTACTGCTTTGCAAGGGGAAGCCGTGTTAGAGATGTTTACATATTTATACTTCAATATTTCCAACGGTTTTCCTTTAGATTTTTTTTTACTCTTCGCCACTGTTGGTGTCTCATTTGTTCTACGTACTCAAACCACTTTAGCATATCCTTTTCAATTCCTATTCCAAATTATATTTTATATGTTATCAATTAAAATTTATTATACGATTCGATAAAATACAAAGATAGGTTGATTGATTCTTAGCTTTATAATGTATCTGTTAAGGGACTGTTGACGTTAAACATACGTAGATGACTAACATATGGCATGCGACGTGTTTTTTCGATCTAAATTTGGAATTCTAATAGTTGCAAGAAACTTTGGAAGACAATGCGTCATAAAACCACATTGTTGAAGCCCCATGTGTGGTCCCTGCATGTGTTCACCGAAGTTGATGTTACTCAGTAGTCACTTAGTCAATATTGCTTAAATTCCCACAGGATCCTTGGTATTATATTATCCAAGAATCAAAAGTTGGAATTGAAGCTAGATTGAGTACACGCTTTCGAGAAGACGATTGGCACACAACGAGAGCAAGTTTAAACTGTCACCGAGGCGATAGCAAATAGAGCTGAAGCTGAACGATCATTTTAAAAGCAGAAAGCTTAGACGAGATATGAGTCGAAGTGAAATGCGATGTTCAAGACCGTCAAGAATGACTTGGGATCACAGGACCTTAAGTAAATTAAGCTATAATTTAGGAACATATGGAATCAATTTTTATGTACTTACACAAATTTCTGGTGAATTAAGGGGCTTTTTAGATTGAGAAGTAAGAGCAGATACAAGTTAGTAACTCTTCTTGTGTTGCAATAGCTTATAAGCATAGCTTATAACGACTTACAATCAAGTGTGCGGTTACCTTGTTCGCTAGCTTAGTAGGAAGATTATTGTGCCCGAGTATAATGCAGGTTAAGAGAGCTAGCTCAACCTCGTCATGTATTTGATTTTTTTATGCCTCTGCTATTTCATGTATCAATAAATTACCCATAATTACGATTGATGGGTATTAAACCGACCCGACATTTATTAGTCGTACGAAGACTGCAAAATAATTCTAATCTATAATTACTCATTACGGCCGCCTCGCCTCTGTCATTAACTTAGATAACTCATCGCGAGGAAGATTATATTGATTTTTATTAATGCCATGTCGTCATTACTGCACGTGCAACGTAGTCTACATTTTGTCTACTGGTAATTTCCGGTTTTGTTTGTTTCTATTGACACTCTTAACACAAGAAGGGCACACGTTCCACGTTGAGCTTTGGCAAGCAGTGGCGATTCAAGTCTTCTGTACCGTGGAATGATTTCCTTAGTTGGGCAGGGCAAATCGAAATCTAAACTTATAGCCTAGCACCTAGTGAACAGATTCTACTGAACAGAATAATAGAATTGTTTTTAGCATAGAAATAGCACTGAATTTTTGATAACAATTGTAAGATTTTTAACTAACGAGCCTGCAAAACAATTGAGCTCGGCAAACGATAAAAAAAAGTTTTCATTTCATTTAATTTCTCTGTATTGTATGGTTCACTAAGAAAGAACACATTACAATATATGGTACAGTTTCGCAGTATACATACAATTGGCGGCCTTATCGCAAAAGGCACTCTCTTCCAGGTAACCAAAAAATGGCAAAACTCTGGAAAATGCGGTCAAAAACCATTTAAATCAATAAAATACTATAGCACCTATAAGATTATCATTTATTATTATACACAATTGTACAAAAGCTGCTTCTTAATAAAATCAAATTTAGGACATTTCGAAATAAAATTGTGATACCATTTTTTTTTCCTTCAATATCACAACAGCACAGTTCCAAAATTATTCGCAGCACTCAACGCCTCATGCCCTCATGGCCCAGGATTACATTGTTTAGATTTAATGTGTTAACCAGCGATTGACAAACGAACAAATAAATTGATTCACATCATTGTCCAGGCACGTGCATGCACGGTGAAATCATGCGTCAAATTATGCAACACACAGTGAAAACAGCACGCATGCATGTAGCATACCAAACATTTTGTGGAGTTAGATATGTGACAATGCTTCTGGCCCAAACTTGCTTAGTTAAAGGTCGTTGCATACGAAAATACTGTAATATTTAATCTTAAGATAGTACTTATAGTATTTCGTATGGTTATACAAACAGTTAAGATTTTCATTATCGCTCCAAAGTGCAAGTAATACCCAAGACGGTGCGAAGCAGAGGAAGAAAAGTTGGAAACCGAGGTAAAGGACTCGGATGCAATCGTGGCACAACGCTGCGAGGTTGATCCTGAATGTCATAATTCTTTCGATGGCGCTTAAGGTATACATACCGTACGGTAAAGCCTTATCTTAAAATGAAAATGCCTCTCGGGGTTGGGGGATTAGCCAAGATAAAGAATAGGAAAGCGTATCCAGAATTTGGATGTAACCGGGACTACTCGATCGGGATCGCTTTGTACGAGTATGTTAGGACCATATTAAGCTGCGGTCCACTTCTCTCCAAATATGCGCCACAGCACCCGATCTTCTGCTTTATTGAATCTAGCCCAGTCACACTTTTCAGGTCGCCAGTCTGTCTGGCTGGGGACCCAGCTAAATAGGGTTGCCATCTCCAAAATTCGTAAACCCGGACAAGAGGCGTGAGAACCCCGGACTTTTGAGCTTTTACCTCGGACAGTAGGACAATTTTTTTTCTTCTCAGATGCAACCTATGCGAGGTAGTCGCGTCGCGGTGAAGGAGAGATTGAGCTCATACTTCCATGAACTGTAGCATTCTGGGTTTTAAATATGTCCGGGTTTTACCCAGACTCACAAACTAGCACAAATCCGGGGAAACCCGGACGGATGGCAGCCCTAAGCTTAAATATATCTTATCTTCATCGTGCGTAATGGTTCAATTACTATATTTATTATAAATGGCAAGTGATAACAACATAACAATATTATAATATCTTCATCGTGTGAACTCGCCTAAATGTTGAGTAATAACTCGGTCAGATGACCGAAACCTGTTACGAAGGAAAGAATATCGTACGATATATTAAGTCGGTTATTGCATTACTTATCATTCAGGTCAAGTTGACACGGAGTTTAATATTTTCGAGATATTAAGACGTCGTTAAACTACTTTCTTAATGTTAAAATACTTTCTGATTGATTCGCCTTTTTTCCTTTATGTTTAGCCAACCTAAAGTCGAGTTATGTCGTTTTCTCTATGTTTCATTCGATATCTTTTTTGTTATTTTTAGGTGTCGTTTCAGTATGTAAATAGTTTCCCCCTTCTTCCGTTATAATTATTTTGTTATTACTATAAGTAAATAATATCTACTAATAGATTCAGGAGTAGGAATTTCCTACCGTCTACCTACTTTTTTACCGAACTTCAAAAAATATATTTGTATTTTACAGAAAATATTTATTTTACTGATAGATATTTAGATTAATACTTTCTGCACCTAAAACATTAAGGTATCTATTGGCTGACTCGTTACTTAAAAATGCAATCTTTTAATAATATCTCTTTATCACACATTGACATAGTTTTAGAAAATTACAATATATATATTACAAGTGCTGATAAAGCTCGTTTCATTACCTATTCAGATTATTCCAATTAATTACAGCTCACTTGAATTTGCGTGATTTTAAGTAGAATTTATTCATATAAGTTATTTATTGATCCAGCACACCCACGATCTATCGAAGATCTTTCCGTTCATTTATCTATTTATATTATTATTTATGACTTAACCCTTGACCTAATAAATTCTCACTAGATTTTAATTATTTTTAAACCTACGTTTAATCAAGCTGAAATCCTCTTGTAGTATTATAATTATTGTTATACGTTTTTCTGTTTTGAAATATGCTTCAATTAATAGATTTTGTGAATCTACAATAATAGGTAATAATAAAATAACAATTACTAGAAATCTTAAAGGCAACGAACTCTGCAACACGCAGACCTGCCGTGACCTGCCGTGACCATGCCTGCCGTGCTGATTCCGAGCAGTGTTGCACTGTTCGTGGTGATTTGCTGTTTTTCTGTTGCTGCTGCGACATTGCTACATAGCTCGGAAGTAGGGTTTGCAGTTCCCGGGACTAAGGAGGGATACAGATTGCCATGCCGTCACGGGAAATTCCGGGTCGTCCCGGGAAATTCGGTACCGAACACAAATAAATTAAAACCCATGCTAGGGTGCTTTTGCTAGAGTGACGAGCGGCTGCACCCGTCACCCTCAGGCCCGCGCTCATGGGGGGCGGAGGTCGGTCAGCACCCTACGACGCCCGAGCCGCCTACGAACGCGGGCAGCGATGTCCGCAAGTCTCCCTTGCTCATCGCGCCGCGACGCTCTGCTGTCTCCTTCACGAGCATGACCTGCTCGTAGGAGGCGCTGGCCGCCCACGCATCCGCGCAGCAGTTTTTAAGTGGTAATTGAATATCAAGTTATTCCATTTAGACACAGCTGAGAATATATATAGATAGTATTATTTTCTGCCCAGAGGCGGGGGGGATCACTATATCACGATTCCTAGAAACCAATGATTAAATTTATTTAAACAAAATATCAAGTCTCACTATTACTACTACTACTTTATAAATATATACTAACCTAAATAAGCCAAAATCCATTATTTGCATTTAATTAAAGAAAAAATAGTGCTCAATCAAATTGGCTACCGATTTTGGCTTTGTGCTGTGACCTCGGTTAGAACGAAACTTTAATAAACCATAATGGCGCGAATCTTTGAAATTAATAGTGATAAATAATTAAATTACCGAGACACGTAGAAAAGAGTAAAGAATCATAATGACTAGGAGAACCGGGAAATCCCGGGTGCAATCCCTACTCGAAAAGTAATATCATATAAACTCATAGAGATTAATATGGACATCATTCAGTAGTGCTGCTACAGCACTGCTGCATGTTGCAGAGTTCGGATTTATACCTTTCGCGACAAATGTCTTATTAGTTATCACACGCAAATTTTAAAACAGACATGCCGAATTTCGTGATTTTGTTTTTATCTGGGGTAATCGCCGGAACCACTGCATTATATTGGAAAAAATCGTGTTTATTTTATATATTGATAATTCTTACAAAAAAGCTACTAAAAATGGCTCGCACAGCATTTTGTTCAGAGACGCATCTTATGGCAGTCGAGAAACCGTCTAAAACTATGTACATACCTACTACCTACTGGTAATATACTTATGTAGTAACGAACGAATGTCATTTTGTGATAACATATTGCGGCGTGGTAAATTAATAACAAACCTGTTGCTGATATTGAGTATCCGATTATACGAGAGCCGATAGTGTAACCCGACCTTAGTTTTGTAAAATTTATAACCTTTGCCGTGCGACAATTTATTATGATTACTTTTACCAATATTAAAAAAAAATGAATTTTTACGATATGATGACTGACGCACGTATACTTCGGGACATTTATCTTGACCTAATATATGCTCAAATGTACTCTATACGCGCAGTACACGTTTCTTAGGTGTCCTTTGAGGATATCAAGGGGTGCTACGGCGGTGGACGAACTCCAATTCACCAAGCATAGATTATTACAAAACATTCGTGGCGCGCGGGCCTCGTTCGTCTCGCGACTTAGGTCCAAGTTAGATGATTTTATGTTCTGTAAGATTAACGTTTTCAACTTACGCCTTTCTTTCCCTGGGAGCGCGATATGTGAACAAAATATTGTTAGGTACAGACTGCTTTACATGTCTATAAAGCCTGACCACCAGAAGGAATCCTATTAAATGATCACCCATCTAGAAAAGGGTTGCGGTTGTGTTGCTTAACCGAACCAATTTTAACAGACCGTAGTTCACTTCTGAATGAAAAATCAATGTGACATATATATAGTCACATTGCCTTTTATGTTATTTTTATTTTAAATGTATCGTCCCCGTATTCAAGTCCACGCTGATTACGATTATGCAATGCCGCCAAAGTTATGACGTCAGACCATGTACTGCTATTTGTTGGCTCTAATTATCTGTGGATAAATAGGCTATTACTGACTTGTTTTAGTTTAAATTAACCACAATTGTCTTATTGTGGATTAAAGGTCACCCCGGCTCTGAAGAGTCTGAAGACCAAAGACGGCTTGCGATTTTAGTCATTTCCGAGTCTGGCATAAACGCCCTTAGGCTATCCGAGGAGATTGCCGTACGCAAAAAAGGTTATTAAAGGTGAAAACAAAAACATTTTAGAATCTACAAATTTGTTAAAATCTTTATTTGAAATGCAGATAGATAAAATAAATGTAATTTCTTACTGGCCAATTGGTAACATTTAATTCATATACCTAGTTTACAAAACAATATGCATTTATTTATAGCGCAATTGTAACTGATCAATATAAAAAAAAAAACAAATATTTATTTATTCATCTGAACGAGATCATCTTTGAAAAATATTTAAATTTCAAATGACTGTGCATGAAAAAAATAAAAACTAAATAAGCCAGCCATTTTGTTCTACCTACTACACTAATGAATAATATTACTTTCTTTTTTGTTTATGCACAGTGGGCAAGCATACCGGCAGATTAAACTGTTGATAATAAAAATAAAAGAAAAATAAGAGAAAATGTGAGCATGAGAACACTGATATTAATAATGGAAATAGATCTGGCAACTGTTGAGGTGGTTCCATGAACACAGACATTGCAGTCAAGCTAATCATACCAAATACAGAGATGAAAAAGTTTGTGCTCAAAAGCCACAACAACATGGAATTACGCTTTTTAGAAGTATAAATTATTTTGTAAACACGGTTGGCATTAAAGAAAGAAAAGAGCCTTGCGCTAGGCTGTGATAGCTTTATGCATATGCTGTAAAATGATATGTAGATTACATTAGTAGCAATAAAGGGAATCAAGAGCCCGTCTTTTAGCATCAGTGGCAGCATACTGAAGTTAGACACTAGTAAAAACCAAAAACACATAAAGGGATCTTCGGGGAAGTGCAGGCAAACTGGTATCGCTACTAGTAAAATAGACTTTTCATGCACTTGAAATGAAAACAAAAAGAATGCAAGTGATACAATGATCAAGTTTAACACAAACTTCTTTTTATTTATTCTAAAAAAGAAATCTATGCAGGCAGGTGTGACAGCCATCGCTGTTGTTAATAGACATGTCTTAGCCATTTCCTCATTGCTGTACACAGTCTTAAGTTTAACGAAAACATTTACAACACACCAAACATTGGACACTTTATCTTCAAAGATTCCTCTGTTTAATGGAAACAATCTTTGCACCATCTGAAACGTGTCCTCCCATGATGTCATAAAAGGATACCATAAAATAACAAAGCAGGAAATAACTGCAACTGCAAGTTTGTTAAATCTATTAGCAATATGTGATAGCTTGCGTCTCATGCCTGACGGGACACCAATAAAACATTTCCTAAGCAAATAAACAAAAAATGGCAATGCATGATACAATTCCATTTGTTTATAGTTCAAAGCAAGAACAAATAATATTGTAGCTAAAATATCATTTTCAATGGCAATTATGAAGAAAGTAGCCCACAAAAATAAACCTAATGAAATACAGTTGTACTGGAAATGGCCATGATCAATTAAAATTAGGCCAGGATACAATAAAAACAATGTAGTGGATATGTCTGTCCTTTTAAAAACACACTTTGGCTCTTTAAAGTCTTTTCCTAGTATTCTTTCAGCATCAATGCATATGCACAGCACTGCAGTCACATAAAAATAGATATCACTTAAAAATACAGTCCACCTCATGAAAGTTTTATGAGAATCATTTTCATAACCTCTCGACGCAAAAAGACGCACTGATTCCGGGTCAAGCCAGTCCGCAACCAACCCCATGAGAAAACTATGGTACGCCGTAAGCGGCGGGTAATCCAACCCCCAATATTGAAGGTCATTCTGTGTAGTGTTAAGATACCATTTTGCAATAGGAGTATGTACTGTTATTTCTTGCCAGTGTCTCTGTGCTTCGTAATCGCCATACATAGGAGGTTTCTTGTATCCAGAATATGGATAAGCCGCCACGCACGACCTTACGAGCAAAGCGAATAACAGACCGGGAAGCAACGCCTCTTTGGTCACATTAAATTTGTCTGGATCCGACTTCTTCGTCATTATGTTATTTACGTAGATATAAACTCTTATCAAACACTATTTTCATTCATAAAATAAATTTACATTTTACAACGCGGCACAGGTTGTTCGATATAATTTTGACAGATTACTTACGACGTGAACGGCGTCCAATTCCTTGGTCAGCTTCTCCCTCAAATATCCTTCTGTATACACCATATTTTTTGACAAAAATCCATTTATTTTAAACAAATACCATGCACAGTTCACAAAAATGACAGACACTTTTGAATGGAATTTACTACCAATATAAACGGGTTTGATTCACACAAGTAATGAATTTTTCGAAAGTGACAAAACGAGAAAGCGGCTCTCGAAAGTGAAATTGCGGTCGACGAACTGACGAATTTCACACCGGTCGAGTTTTGAAGTGCAGGCCTACAAAATTAGATCACACTATTCATCGGTTAAAGTTCACAGGCTGCAATGCTATTAAAATTAGCAGCTTATACGTGACCTTGACACTACAAAAATAATTGCATTCTGTCTGTTCATTGGTGTTTTCTTACGATATTGTATATTGGTTTTATTTGCATTCGATATTTATCTGTGTTTTTTTTATTCTATATTAAAAAAAAGGGTTTTAGCAAATAAGATCGGTAAATATTCATTTATTTCAGCAGATAAATTTAATTAATTCTACAGATCGGATGAAATGGCGCGCATTAGCCTATGTATGTCCAGTCAAGTAGTGTTGACTCGACACAGGGCGAGATGTTTCGCTCGTGTACCTATATTCAATAATATTCATATGAGTACTAATGAGTCAACTCTGTTAAACCACCGATTGGGTCCGATAAGGTCGCGAAATTTTTAAATAAAATAGTTAAATAATCGCATCTATGCTATTCTTTATAGTGATTCTATCTGAAATACAATTATCTACTAGGTATTTCTTGTTTCGGAAACTGAATGGAAAATATGGTAAATACTATTGATGTAAATACACGTAAATACAATTCATGATGATGAAATTATTATGTATAAATACTCGGTACTTATACTCCATTTGGTTAAGAACATAACTAAATGTAAAAGCCTTGATGTGTCTTTCTAATGGATATTTTTTATTTAAGAACTCAGTTAATAAATGTATTATGTTTAGAAACTCATTTTAAGGGTTAAAAACTATATCGTTATAATCGTATCTTAATTGTAACTTATCGTTTGTTTTCGAATTCGCATATGTCGCATGAAATCATTCAAAGAATATCTCGAGATATGAAATTTACTAAAGATATGAAATTAACTCGAGTAGTAATATCTTAATCGAAGTTTCAATATTATAACTCGAAAATATCTCGATTCTATCAATCATTCGTATTCGCCCACCACTAAGTTGCTTGGTTGGCGGGAAAACGCAGAGTGGCACATCGTTGTGCTATTTTATTTTCCGAAATTGTTGTGAATTCGGATTCTTATGTGTTTAAATGGTGGATTTTTAGTCATAATGTCTTGGACAACGCACACAAGTGTTGGAAAATGACATAATATTACAGTGAATTGTGACTTTTCGTGTTCGAGCCAAATCTCCCTAGGGAGCTTCTAACAAAGGCCCACAACTTTACTGAGGCAGTAATCATCTCATTGATCATCATCATCATTATCATCATCATCATAATCGTCATTATTAACACCAATCCATTATCATCATCATCTAAAAATGAAGATATATCATATAAATGAAGATGTGACTTAAAGGTCTAGTGACTAGGTCATAAAAACTCAAAAAAATGGGCTGATTGATTGATACAAGTAGGTACAATTTTTACAACTAAACTTGATCATTTGAACATAAAATTGTAAAGAAATCGATGGTAATTGGCAGCGATAGCAGCGTGCCGAAATTAAATATAATTAAAATGTTATGTAAGCAGATATTTAAATAGGTACATTTAAATTACATAATTAATGTTTGAGCCCCTTTTCACTTTTCACATTGGATACGGATTGGGCTTTAGTAATTAGTACGGGCACGGGTTGGTTGGGCTGGGGCTGGAGCAGACCATCTCGTGCGGAAATCATAGGCATACCTAGCTTAGAAATCTGTGAAAGACATAAAAATAAAATACTTAGTCTTGGAATTGGAGTCAATTTCACACATATTATCGCTAAGTTGGTTAGCCTCAGGCCTAAGCGGCCAATGCAGGCAGACCAACCAAATAATGTTGATTCTTTGTGCATACATCAAACGATCATTGCACTTGCTGCCAATGACATGTAAACTTTCTGCAGACGACAACATATACAAACTAACTGGGGTCTTGTTCAGAACGTAATCCATTCGGCCGTGAGATGGTAAATTATAAAAGCGCCCAATGGCTTTTTGAGTTTTCTATAAACATAAAGGAGAGCATAGACTATTCCAGAAACAAAGATTTTAAGATTATCTGTGGTACAGTGGTACACAATAAATGCCGGTAAATTCGAGATAATATTCCGATTTTTGTTGAATATTTTTAAAGTTTTATTTTATTCTCTTTTACGCTATGAAAATGGATGGAGAAACTCCTACGTTGAAAAGAAATCTTACAGAGTGGAGATTCAGCCAATATCCAAAATACATTTTGTTACCCATAGACGAAAATCATGATCAAATTCGGTCAAATATAAAGAATGTCGTTTTCTCAGAGGTATTAAATTTTATTTTCCAAACGAATCTATATTTTTCAAAATATGCTGTGTATACAGTGAAAACATTGTATATTTTCGGGATTTTATATGAATTTCAGCTGACATGGTAATGTGGTAACTATCGAGTAAAACGGGGTGAATAGGTATCAATGGGTGAATTGAGATAAAAATTGTCGTTAGTATTTTAACCAGATATTTAATCAAATTCATCCCGTTGTACGGTAGGTACCTACTAAACACCATCCATCAATACACCTGCTGTTTAATGGGCAATGGCTCTGAGATAGAAGTCTAGGATTCTACCAGTAATAATGCTAAGATGTGAATGGTGATGGATGATAGAGGATTATGTCATAATGTCAGTAATAATATAATTCAAAATATCCATGATGTATTTCTGAAATTAATATCAATAGCCTTAATTGTGAATATCTTAGGACGATCTCTTAGTAAGTATTTAGAAGTGTATATTTATCCTCGCCTCCCCTACTAGATATTTCCCTCCGGGGTTCTACCCCGGAGGGAAATATTAGATAGAGACAACAGCCCGCCATTTGACTCTATTCCTACATATTTCAAAATCAATCAAAGAAAAAAAAAAACAAACCAAAGTTTTAAACTTTTTAACCAGGTAACTCCTAGACCTTTGGAGCGTAACATTAGACTAGTATGCGCTTCAGAAGACGCTTTAGTCAGCATTCTGGATATGGACCCTGAGATGGTTAATCGAGAGGAATTTGTTGAGTTTGTTGCTGGCCAGAAATTACCATATGGAGCTCTCCCAGTAGCACATAGGTTCGTATAGTCCTTGTCTACTTAAGGGATATTCTAAAATGATATACCTTTCTATACTTTCTATATGTAAGTAATTTGCTAAAGGTCTCCATTATAAAGCTCAATATGCATCTGTTCCAATGTAATTTTCAATGCTTTTTTTAAATATAAACACCCCCATACTATAAGTTCGTTCATTATTTGACAATAGCACGATATGACATCATAATATTTTTATAATTCAGAAAACGGGAATCGCGTTGATCATGGTATAGGTACTTACATACCTTTGATTGCCTTCCCTTTTTCTATTGCATTCCCGTTTTCTGAATTATACATCATGGAACGCAAGAGTTTAAAAGTTTATCATAATATTTATTGTTAAGTATACTATATTTTACCCGAGGCCTCGCCCGCATGGATGTCGGTTATCGCGACCAAACCTACCCTATGTCCTTTCTCAAGGTCTAATCTACCCTTATAGCAAATTTTATTTAAATCGGTTCAGTGGTTTAGGCGTGAAAGACGAATAAACAATGAGACACTCACTATCACACATACCTACACTTTTCCATTAATAATATCATATTAGTATGGATAATTTACGACATTTTGACGTTTAGTGATTGGCTGAAGTTGCGTTTAGACTAAACGAACATAGAGCTAGAACAAGAGCATTCTAATAGGATTCCTTCTTAATATTTTAAACCCTATGTTTTTTTTTTCAAAGAAAGAACAACGAGAATGTTTCTGTCACTGTTTACACTAAAAGAATTTGATTTAGAGCGGAAAGAATGAGCATTGGCTCGTTTGGTTTAGTCTAAACGCACCCTGACTTGACTTCACCGTTACAGATATGGTGGTCATCAATATGGACTCTGGGTAGGACAACTAGGGGATGGCCGAGCTCATATTCTAGGCGAATATGTCAATAGGTATGTCTTGATAACTCACATACTAATATTTCAGTCAGCCTTGGACTCTAGAAAGACGAACACATTTTAATCCCACATCGACTGCTTTACAGTTTGGTTGCAATAATGAGGACTGCAATAAAAGCGCAAGCAAACGTACCGTGCAGTCGGTAGACGGTGTGCAGTTCTATTACAGTTCAAATGCATACACTGCTATAGAAATGTAGGTATACAGCAGCTATAGCTTGCAGTTAGCCTGCAGTTATTGGAACTGCACAACGACTGCATTCAAACTGCACTGTTGGTCTTTGGTTGTATTCTACTCATATCAACTGCTGTAGATAGTTGAAAATGTAGCCCTTACTATGTAGATGTGTCTTAGAGTCAGTTCTTAGTATCAGTTGATTTAATAGCAATTATTTCAAAGGCGCGGGGATAGATGGCAAATCCAACTAAAGGGGTCAGGGCAAACGCCTTACGCACGAGTACATGATGGTCGAGCTGTTCTACGAGGTGCGATCAGGGAGATGATCGCCTCTGAAGCTTGCCACTTCTTAGGAATACCGACTACGCGGGCTGCAGGTGTAGTTGGTAAGAAATGACAGAACTTATTTCTTAGAACGATTCTATTCTTGAATGTTTGAGGAACGATTTTTTAAAATTCTGAAGGACATATCCTTGCATTAATGATTTTCCGTTTTTTTTTCCCTTTTGTGAGTAGATTCTTCGCTGCAATCCAATATTTGTTTGTATTGTGGTTTGTACGTAATATGTTATTATTTTATGCTTGGTAGATTACTTGAAGATCGTGCTTTGGTTTAAATGGTAAAAGAGTAACGTGAGTTTTTGCTACCTGACTCTTTTTCACAGTCAAAATGCTGGTCTATATGATTATCCATATTAAATGTTCCCACTAGCAAGAAGTACCACTCCAATACTTATACATATTACCGGTGAGGTAAACCCAAGTAGCTGTAAAGAGTTATAGGTCCTGTACCTATTCCCCGGATTCTGATTAACACATCGGAAAGAGGAGTAAGAGTTTGGCTAGATCAAATTTTTTTGTAAAGTGTTATCCAGCATATGGCTAGTGTTTGATATCTTTTTGGAGTTGTTGAAACCTGCTCCAAATATGACACAGAACACCCCACGATACTACACATGGTCGTTCTTAGCCGGATTCTTACTCTTCGATGGACGTACCTAACTGCGATGAAGACGAAGGAAATTGATATAAAGAATTTATATAATAGTGTATATCTTTAGTTAGCGATGAAGCCATAGTAAGAGACGTTTACTACAATGGATGTCCACGCAGAGAGCGCGCAGCCGTTGTTCTCCGTTTGGCACCTAATTGGTTCCGCTTCGGATCTTTGGAAATTCTTTCTAGAAGCGGAGAAATAGCTGTGTTAAGGCAGCTGTCGGATTTTATTATAAAGGTAGGTTCAGCTTCTGATGTGCTATCGATTTTATACCGATACATTTGTAAGGTATAATTTACAAAACTTGTAATCCTTTCCAGGAATACTTTCCAGATATACAATTGACTGATGAGAATCGTTTTATCAGAATGTTCTCAGAAATTGCGCACAAAACATTGGATCTGGTTGCGAAATGGCAAGGTTATTATTATAGCGTTCTACTTAACTGTAAATAAATAAATATTGTATCAAAAGATTTCGCCGTGAGTGCATCTTGAATATATCTCAAATTCTTCACAATAAATTTAGGTCTGTTATCATATTAGAATCATGAATCATAGATAATAGAATATATTCTAATATTATATGTATTTTGTTTCCATCCAGGTCTTGGTTTTACCCATGGTTTGTTGAACACTGACAACATGAGCCTCCTAGGCCTCACTATGGACTACGGTCCTTACGGATTCGTCGACTCCTATGATGGAGGTTTTGTCGCCAATTGTTCTGACGGGGAAGGACGATATGCACTAGCGAAGCAACCGGATGTGAGATTTTGACATTGATCCGTTCCGCTAGATGGTTTGCCTACTACACATAATAGTAATGTTATGATGAAATAGTCCTTGAAAGTTTGATTTGTTATTCTAGGTTGTAGTATGGAATATTGGACAGCTAGCGAATGCCTTGAAGCCTCTTCTGACTTCATCCCAGCAAGTGCATATGTCACATATTCTTAAAACGTTGGATACCTATTGCAAGAACAAAACTCTGTTAGTATAAAAGGCAAATCTTAATATAACTCTCACTTTAGCGATGCTCAAATCTGTTGTTTTTACGGTTTCTTTTGAATTTCTACAGAGAAACGTTCCTGTTAAAAATAGGCTTGAAGGAAGAGCGTTGGGGTGATGAGCAGCTTGTGGAAAAGCTGCTAGATATGATGCAACAGACTGGTGCTGACTTCACTGCCACATTTAGACAACTTGCTGAAGTACGAATATGATTTATAATTAATTTCTGCACTTACAAAATGCGTCTCTCGACTTTCATAAACTGATGATTGGCTAAAGATACTTTCAACATGATAAGATGATGATTCATCTAAGCCTTGTCCTCAGTTGGATCAGAAGCTTCGAGCCCAGGATTCTGCTCTGGTCACTTCTTCGTTTAGATTTGGCTAATAATACTTTTATGGCAGTGATGGCTTTCTGGGCTGCTTACTCCAGGACCTGGTCTATCAATCTGCAGGTGCATCGGTCTCTTTTACGGATGTTTGACTTGGGTGCCAAAATTACACTGTATGGATATTATGGTGAAATCAATAATTCCAATATTGTTCTCATAAATCGGTATTCTTTTGTAATGTCTGCCTTTTGTAGTTGGAACCCTGCGAAATGGTAAGTGAGATCAAACTGGATGAGAAGTGGTCCTTGAAGCGCCTATCGTCTCATGCATCATGGGGTTGCTGGCTTGATCAGTATCGAGAAAGGCTTGATAAGGAAGCAGGTAAGCCGAAAGTATAAGTTTCTTTTCATGAGCTGCTATGCACTGCTCTAAACATGCAGCGTCGGGCATAGTGCTGCAACCGACCTTGAAAGAGCTTATAAGCTTGATAGAACTGGTCGAACTGGGTGACGTCACTGGAGATCGACCAATGATAATCTCTATCAAGGTTGGTCGCAGCGCTCTGCTCGACGCTGTACGCTTAGAGAAATGCATCTGTGCACATCTAATGTGTCCTGCTGCAAGCATTTATAAATGGTCAATCTATCAATTAGGCGTGCTACCCGTGAATAGTCGTGATTGTGGCGCTGTATCAGTGGATGCCAGTTCATCAGGGCTATTTGAGGATGAGAGGCGTAGGCGCATGCTTGGTGTTAATCCTGTTTATATACCCAGAAATTGGATACTACATGAAGCGATTGTTGATGCGGAGCAAGATGACTTCCAAAAGGTATTTCAAGTCGGAGTACAATCTAAAAGTGTTCAGAGGTAGGTATGTCACAGTTCACACAAATGTGCACGATTCTACGGCTGGTTTGATTTGATTCTACGGAATTTAAACAATAGTAATTATCATAGTTACAGTCACATGATGATATCGTTTACTAATGTATCACAGAAGGGACTAGGGTTCTACTGGCCAACATATGTTAATCTCGCCGGTAACACCGGTGAATATAAAGTCGGGGGGTATCGACCCGCTATCCGTAGGATTATGAATAAAGATAATTTCAGGCCTCGCGTTCTTCGGCTTTGTTTGTGATACGTTTTGAGTAGATATTTAACAGAGAGTTCAGAGAGGGCAATTCAGGTATTGTGTTTTTATAGGTCCGGTTTTTGCTGGAAGTACTAAGAAAGCCGTTTGAGGTGCAACCTGAAGCTGAAAAACGCGGATTTTCAGCACAACCACCGCAATGGGCATATGCTCTCAAGATTAGTTGTTCTAGTTAAATTTGTTGTTTTAAAATAAATATTTATTAATTTTAATTCTTTTTTCTTAATATTACCATCCATTTCCGCTTAAGGTTCATGTCCGGGGACTGATTTAAAGATAAACAGCAGATACGGATAAATACGTTCATTACTTTTGAACTCATCCTTCCCACATTCTATTAAGGTAAAACACCCAATGGCAGACAGTTAAGGATAAATCAAACTTCACTCTAAAAACTTACACTTATTTTTAAAGAATGGTCGTTACGTCCTTTTTTTGACTGTTAGAGCATAATTTAGACTTTAACTTTAGATTAAATCTTTAAAAACTAACATTTTTACTTTAAATACAATAAAATAATTGTACACATGGCCGTAAACACTAAATAGTCGATAATCACTTAAAAACTGATAGAAAATGTAGCGATAAAATACGGCAATGGTCTACGTAGGTCAACCAGTTACATATTTATAACATCTGTACTAAAAATAGTGATAATCAATATTAATAAATAATCCCTATCCTTAACAAAAATCTTAGAAACAACTGGCGCCAATTCAAAATTTACTGACGGCAGTGTTGCGAATTTTTGAACATGTATTATATATGCCATTAGATGTCTATTAAGTAAATATTCAAGTAAACAAGATAGTTACTTTTCTTACAATAAAGGTTTTTTCGAAAGTGTCGACTATTGGGTCTTTTACTTTATGTTTTAGACAAAATAATGAATGTTTGTTTTTCTTGCATTTAAAACTATAGATAGTTTCAGAACGCAAAAAACTGTTGTCACTGTCATTGTGTAATTGTCAAAATTGACAGCACCAAAATACCTAAGTGACAGCCAGCTGTAGCATGCAAAAATGATTATAAAAAATAGTCTTTATCATTACGGGTCAAAGTCGATTTTCATTATCCAATATTGTGAATTCAATTTGAAAGTGAAAGTGAATAACACAACAATGATTTTGCTGTAAAATGTTATCTTTTTCATAAGTAGACCTTAATCTCTACTTTTGATCTTACTGATGAAGCGTGCTTTTTGCATCGTAGCCTGTCTTATGAATGAACAAAAACATATAGTGAGTAAAATGACGCCTGTAACAAATTTTAAAGAGTGGAAGTTCCGTGATCCTCCTAACTACGCTGCTCTGCCTATCGATGAAAATCCAGAGTATAATGTACCAGTTGCGGTTAAAGATGCTGTGTTCTCGAAGGTATGTCTTATTTTATTAATTTGCAAGCAGTAACTCTATAGAATTAGCACTTCTTATAAGCATATTTCAACTTGAAAGCCTCGGACGCGCTGAAATGAAAAGAAGATGATGATGAGCAACACTTCTCAAATCTGTATTTAGATCTAATAACATTAAGAGCTTTTGCCCCTTATTTAATATGACAAACAAATTGCAATTTAATATGGGCTGTTAAATAGAAATAAGGCTAGTCTAATACAATGATTGAAAATATGGTGTAATAAATAAACTATGCTCTAGCTAGATGACTGATTTCACTGATGTATTGTGCTATTGTCACTGATTGGCAGTCTTTTGTACAAACATCATCATCATGTCAGATCCTATGCTGGTTGCACCCAAGGATTTTACCTAAGATCCCAGGGGAACAGGGTGGTTCATTCAATTATTCAGAAACATTCATACCAATAAGATAATTATAGGTGCCGACTGAACCTCTGACAGGAAGAGTCCACCTCGTGTGTGCATCGGATGAAGCTCTTACAAATCTACTGGACTTGGATCCTTCTGTAGCTGAAACTGAGGAGTTTATCAACTTTGTTGCTGGCCGTTACTTGCCTCAAGGAGGGTTAAGTGTTTCTCATAGGTTAGTAATAACAATTATTTATAGAACTGCTAAGAGTAACAGATATATTTAGGTGCTTAGCCATTAGGTACATTGTAACAACAATTGTTGCAGGATAGTTTTCCTGCCATTTTTTTGCCAAACAATTGGTAATGGATCTGTTAGTTTTGATTGTATCTTTTTAATTCAAAATAATACCTTTCACCCTGACTATGACCTGGCCTGATAAATTCCTTGTAATGTATTCTATAGGAAGCTGTGAGCTCTTTGCAAGGGCTTTGCTTTTCTAATTCAAGCATTTATCATTTTGTAACTAAATAATGTCAGCATGAGTAAAAACCTTACAGCAAACACAGAGAGGAGGTGTTGTAATTAGATTTGCCAAAGAAGGTGTGACACTTTATGAGGATGGGAGTGAGGAAAAGGGGGTTATAAGTAGGCGTGTGTGCATCTTTATTTTCCATTTACCGGTCAATAGGCACTTCACTCCATGTCGGTTTCCACACCTATCTCACAATATATTCCACTACATTAGGTAAAAGATGTCACTTCTGAGTAAGCTTTTTAGGCATTTTTGAAGATATTGACTCTAAGTCCTCTCCCTCACTAGTGTGATAAATGATAATGAGTTAGGTACCATACCTACGGCGACGTCGTCGCTTTGGCGTCCTAGTGAGGTAGAAGACTAAGAGAGTTGTGCACTGCCAACCTGCACTGATTAAGTCACGCCTGTCATGACATCATGCCCGACGTAGACCGCCTCCTCTCTGTGTTTGCTCAGTGGTAGCAACCGACAACATCCTCCATTCATGCAGGTGAAATCCACACGACATTATAATTACAGGTATGGTGGATATCAATTCGGTTTTTGGGCTGATCAACTTGGTGATGGCAGAGCGCACATTCTTGGTGAATATGTCAACAGGTGAATATTTATATTTTTAGAAATGATTTACTTTATTTTTAAGAATTTTAGCAATCGAAATTATCGAAATTACTAATATTCCCTCTAACCCCTCCAACTAAGCTAAATTGCTTGTGCTAGGAGTGGGTTCACGTCGGTAGTGTAATGGCCAGGATTCGAACCCGGGACCTCTCGATCGTAAGGCCGACCCCTTAACCACTAAGCCACCGACGCTTCTGCTTGTGTTTGCCATTGCTTAACCGAGAAAGTTACTCGATCACATCACTACAGGTCTTATTCAACCGCAATCCTTATTGAATCTAACCTGAGGTCTGCACTTCCGCTTCTCCCGCTGACGCCTACCAATCTCGAGAGGAAAACTTCCATCAAAGCCTAATCCCTCAATGAACAAGTATAACTTGTGACTTTGGCTAGGGCCCCGAAGGTCTTGGTGGATCCCATGTATCTTAGCCCCCCTCACAAAGTCGTTCTGCGACCTCCATCGCCCGAGTTGCCTTCCATTGCGGACCGTGCGTGCCGATAGTCCCCCTAGAACCTGCTCCGCCGTCTTCTTAATCTCGAGCATTACTTGCTCGCAGGAGGAGACGGCGGGATCCCACAGCTGACAAAGATAATTCCTACTGTGTGACATCATGGTACTTAACGTATGCTTATCATCTATATGATATTTACGTATGAGTGTCTACCTGTGCGTCAATATATTTGCATAAAAAAATATTGACGCACGGGGAACATGTGTGGTATATGTTATTAACGATGTTTGTACAGCTAAAATACGTCATTACCAGTCGGTCATGGATATCATCAGTATTCTGCACAGGCTTTTGTGTATTTGACGCTACTGCTACTACCAGTCGCCGTTGACCGAAGGGGTGATCAGCCGTTCTGTGTCGGTCATTTCACCCATTACTTTTCCTATGTAACGACTGTCATATATTATATATGTTTGTATGGCAACCGGGACCGACGGCTTAACGTGCTCTCCGAGACACGAACGGACCAATGCAAATACCTATAATATTTGCACTGAGCGGGGATAGAACCCGCACTTTCTGAATAGCGGCAGTGTTCACTACCGCCACGCCAGAGAGGCTGTATTTGACACTACAATCTCTTCTAATACAAAATTATTAGAAGAAATTGTAGTGTCAAATACAGTATATAATTTAGAGGTTCCATACTTAGGATTTGTTTATTTTTCTGATGTCAATCAATCAATCAGTTACTCTATGGCTGGTGCGCTATTGCTGCCGATCCTCCACTTTTGGCATCCAGTGCGTCCCATATACCTTTTTAGGCCGCTAGTCCATCTGGCTAGGGGGCTGATGTTGGTAGTTGATAATAATAATTGATACGATTCATCAACATTTTAATGGTGAACACGGTTGCAAATAGGATTGCAACTGGGGGTAGGTTAGGTTACCTGGGATGCCCTCTCCTTCGCTTTCTCGTCTTGATATGGTTTATCTTAGTTTTTATAAGCAACTACCGCCTAACCCTACAACTTTGAAAGAAGAGCCTGCAGCAGAGCGTCTCCCATCAATCAGCAGCCGTACCGACATGCAAATGAGTTTGCCTTGGGTGCCCGAAGATTTAGGTGAGGCCATGGCACATCATGACCACACCGTGATCCCTCTTTCCTAGCTGCATTGAAGTACCATTATTGGTACCATTGGGAATTTTTGTCACACTAGTACCACTCATAGTACTGCTAGGTATATTTTTTACCATTAATGGTACTTGGTATGTTTAAGAAAAATATATGTGATACAGTAAAGGGGAATCATGGCAGCCACAACTCAAGGGGTCTGGCGAGACCCCATACTCCCGCTTCGGTGACGGCCGCGCTGTATTGCGCTCGTCTATCAGAGAGATGATAGCTTCCGAAGCGTGCTACTATCTCGGCATACCGACTACAAGGGCCGCTGCATTGGTGGGTAAGGTGCATTTTGTGTTTAGTAAATTATTGTTAAATGTTTACCAGCGTTTCCCAAATAGAGGGTCGTGACCTCGCACTGGGCAACGAAAATGAGATACCGCGTTGGAGTCTTATCTCATTCTGTTTATACTTCATGGAATCTACTATACATATTGCATAATAACTTCACTTGTACTTTTCCACAGATTATATTTATTTTTAACCTGACCGTTTTCACCTCACGGCATTATCAAAAGTTTTCGTAACATTACTTATCGCATTGTTTATCTTTTTTTAAATATGCCATTTTAATGATGCCATTCTTAATGATGTTTCCTATCTATAAATTTAAATCGGAAAATGTCGACATCCGGGACGAGGTGGGTGAATTTGGGCAACCTAGAGGTGTCGTTGATAGCCAAATTTTTTCTATAAAGCAATGCTGCAACCTTCTACTGAAAATTCTTATCAACGAACAAACTACCTTGAAGGGTATGAAATAGGGAACATTAAATTGATTGGGTCAGTGCATCATAAAATTGGCGCTTTTAATTCCACTGAGCAGGCACACTAGCACACGGTCTACTAGATGGAAAGTGGTTTCGGTGGCCTATGGATGTGTGCAATACAGGGGAGTCACACTCGTGCTGCAGATCCTGTAAACCGTAACTAAGAATATAAGTCTTCAGGCTTTCACGGCCGGCGTTGCATGTAGAATATACTGCTTCCGGGCTGTTTGGCCGTGGTCTATGTGAAACTTGGGTTCCAGAAGTTTCGTCGATCACATCTTCAGTGGCGCGAGAAGCCATCGAAATATTCAAGCATCCCAACAACTTCAACCGAAAAAACAGGGGATTTCAGCTCCAAAAACATTGGTACCCAGCACTGAGAGCCACTCGGTATCACAGTGCAAACGACCAATCAGGATCGAGTACGTCGGCGCCACAGCTCTCGACCAATCAGAATCGAGTGAGTCGATTCCCCCCTCCGACCGTGCCTATAAATACGCCAATGATACAAGACTTCGCATCAGTCGCAACTCAGCCGCCGACGAGGCAAGGTCTCCGAAGTCGTCGTCGCCCGGACCTGCGCCACTGAAGATGTCGACCGCAGTGATCGACGAAACGTCTGGAACGCAAGTTTCACATAGACCACGGCCAAGCAGCTCGGAAGCAGTATATTCTACATGTAACTAAGAGTTTCTGTGCCGTCAGTGTAGAAGATAAATCAGGAATAACCTTTGGTCTTCCCACTGGCAGCACAAAAACTCCAGTGAGCTCACGCTACCCTACTCACCGCTGGGAACACAACACGAGGTTATTATGGCCGCGGTATTATATAGTCGGACTACTCAATGGGGATGCCGACTGCGCCTTTATCCCTACAGAGGGTACGTCGTAATGGCCAATGTTAGCTGTCATCTATGTAGATTTCATTGTTTATCTATTCAAATCTGACAGCTATAAGTTTGTTATTGTCACAGAACAGAAGGTTATTATTGTTTGGTCACATGCTACTGCCATCTACAATTAGTTTTGCGTCGACATCCCCATTGGACGGATATACCGTCGTGTCCTGCCTCCTACGAAAAGGCGCTGTTCTATATACCTATTTAATACTTTCATTCGTGCTCTTAAATACTCACGTCCGTTTCCCTGCTGAGGTAGACATACGTATTTTAACTTGATATTCAAAGAAATGAAAAGAAATCAACACATTCGCACAAATTTATCGAAGTTCGGAAGTTAGACTAGTCGGACTTTTGAGGGCTTTGACTGTTTTGAGGGACACATGGACTGTTATTTCAGTGAGCGACGATCAGAAAGTATGGCGCGATAAAACGTACAGTGGGCACGCTAGGCAGGAGAAGACAGCAGTTGTGATGCGTATCGCCAACGCATGGTACCGCATTGGCTCGCTAGAAATACTACTCAAGCGGAAGGAGCCTCATACTATGAAACTTTTGGTTGACTTCATTATAAAGGTAAATTAGACTTATTATTAGTTTGAAATATTCATATTAATATTGTAAATACGAAAATAACTCTGTATGTCTTTTTGTCTGTTACGCTTGCACGTTTAAAGCACTGACACCACTTTTGATGAAATTTGGTAGAGAAAAATGGACTAGGTAGACCTTGAAAAGGTACTACATTATATTTGGTCACGATAAACGGCATACAGCAACTGACGACAAGAGGACAGAGTTAGTAGAGCTAGTATTTAATATATTGATGACCTGTGTGGCGTGGCGGTAGAGCGCTGGACTAAGGCGCAGTTTGTATAGAAGAGACGTGGCGGGGACGTATGACGTGGCGGACAATTTAAGTAACACCAATATAAACCTTATGTAGTGTGCAACAACGTCGTTTTTGTCTTAGAGAATTGCGTCTAATCTACTAAAGTGACGCGCCATTGCATCAAGTGGCGCGCGTAACATCATGGACGTTAATGTGCACTACATAAGGTTTATATTGGCTTACCTACTTAAATTGTCCACTACCGCCAATTGTCACCGCCACATCTCTTCTAAAACCGCGCCTACGTAATATGTCAGATGTGGCGGGTTTGATTGCCGCGCATTGAATATTTTTGTTAACATCATTATCTTAGCATTGCTCCTGGCTTGCCTTGAAGCCTTGAAGTTTGATTCGATGGCTTTGTGATTCCAGAATATAGAATATAGGGTACCTACTATAATATCTGACATGTGTAACCTTTCTTTTAATGATTCGTTGTATACATATTTTTATAATTATTATTTTTCGCTTAATCTTATCGGAGTATTTGCACAAATTCATTTCAAGGTTACATTATTGAGTGCTAGGTCTGCTATATTAGATATCTTGTCATTGTTCCCATTTACATCCTAGGCTTTCACCTCGGAGCCCTTACCCCTAGTTTTGATTGGGTATACACGGCTTTTGTGGAGGCGACTGCCATCTGACCTCCCAACGTTGAGAAAGAGTTTCGTCCTACAATCCGCAGGTGTAGTTGGCTTGGGTGGGTGCCAATGACTTCTATTCAACCCGTTTTAGGCTGAATAAAATAAAATAATTCATAAGTATTGTATTATTATTCCACTATAGGATAGGAAATACACAGAATAGACTGTCACCTACAAAGACTTAAATCACATACTATGTAGTTCCTATATTATTTGTTATAACAAATTATATTACTTTAACATTCTTAGAAATAGTTGTATTATTTTCTTACATGAAAGAATCCTATATTGATATTTTTCGGTTATGTTTTCAGCACCATTTCTCGGCGCTAGAAAACTCAAAGAACAAGTACGTAGACTGGTATTTGGATGTGGCGCAAAGGAACTTGGATATGGTGGCGACATGGCAAGGTTAATAATATTTGTTGTTTATAACATATTCACTTTACAATGCTCTTGCTCTTTTTGAACAATTGACTGTAAATAAAACTATATAGGGATAAAACTATAGCGAATGTGGTATTCCAGATTATAATCCATCTCTGTGCCCAATTTCTTCCAGGGCCCTTATTCTGCAATTATTTTTTTAATGGCATAACCACTGCTGTACCACAGGCACTGTAACAAATGCAATTAAAGTTCAGACTTTACTGATATGATGTTAAAGTCTACAATTAAATGACAATCTGGTAGAGTGAATGAAAAATATTAAAAAGTATTTCTCTTTTCACTTTGGAACTTAAACCTCAGACATAAAGTCTAAAATTTAATGTCATTTTATACAATAGCAGCGATATGATAGTGGTTTTGTTGTGTCATAAAATAAGCAAAATCGGGGGCCAACGGTCCCGCGGTGATTGAGTAACAAATACCTATCCATTCAAACTTACATATTATCCTACTTACTTTACATCACAGCAGTTTAGTGATTGAGGCCGACTGCCTTACGATCGAGAGACCCCGGGTTCGAATCCAGGCCATTACACTACCGACGTATAGACGTTTATCTGAGGATATGATTTAGTTGAAATTTGGTACAGGCATAATAGTCTGAAACTTAGAATAATAACGTATAGAAACGCAATACGCGCAAGCGAAGTGAAGCCATTTCAACCAAGGCTAAACCTGGAACGAAATGTTGCAAACTTTGGAAATATTGTAATTTTCCCACTTTAAAAAATAGGTTATTCAAGAATTCGATTCTTTTACGAATCAAAAAAAGATAATATGGCACTAATAATGTCATCAACACGACAGTTATTTAGAAAACAGTTACAGTTACAAGGTCATTAAAGCTGATCTCGTCGACCTAATGACGTTGAATCTATAACATCGTGATGTTCTTTTACTTTTACTAACTACTTTTAGATACGTACCAAATCTGTACCGGTTGGATCTCGTTTATTGACCTTCTAACTACGAAATATGACATAATTGCGGTGGTCGCAAAATGTTCAACTGAACCGCCACGCCACAAAGGCAGTCATTATAAACATTCGTCACAACAAACACAATCCTATAAATAACCCGGAGTGCAGCACAACTAATAAAAACTTCTTTAAGAAACGAATAGTACAAAAAAGGCTGTCCGATTACTAATTCCCATTCCTATATATCCCCATTTCAGGTCTTGGCTTCACTCACGGTGTGCTAAACACCGACAACATAAGTCTGCTAGGCGTGACGATAGATTACGGGCCTTACGGCTTCCTAGACCGCTACTACCACCACTACGTGGCTAATACTTCGGATGATCAGGGCCGATACGCTTTTAATAGACAACCACAGGTATGTGTCCTTACCAATGAGGTATTATAATCTAAAGATACGTCATGAAGCGACATGGCGGCTTTCAAAAATGGCGCAAACACTAAATAAAGTGGTCATGGGGGGGGCCAGTGGGGGGTAATGAGGCATTTTCCTCGCACTCTAACTGTCCCAAGAACATCAGAGGCATTTGAGAAGGCCCAACGGGTGTGGGAATCACACCCCATATGTCTGCAGTCATCTTCATGTCCTACCAGTCAGTACCATGTAGTCAGTAGGCCGTAGGTCGGTAGGACCATGACGTGAAAGAACCATTAATTTTCCTGGTGAGAAAGAGGGGTTTTATTTTGTTAAAAGTGTTATATGTACTTCGTTTGAAAAACTAAAATGTTGACTATAGCTAACTTCAGGGTGTAGGTTGACTATAGCTAACTTCATGGTGACTGTTTTTCGTGAACGTGTGCGCGCGCATCGTAAAAATCTTCTCTCATCCTTTTTCCCTAACGCGCCAAAAGAAGTATAACTTCAAAAAGTGTATTAGTAACCAACATTTTATAGTATACCACGTAATCAGTCCAGCTAATCGAAATTGCTTGTATTAGGAGTAGATTCACGTTGGTACTAGCCAGGATTCGAATTCTGAACCTCTCGGAATGTAGGTATAAAGCTAATACCGAGTGCGACTATTATCTTTATTGAGCAATAATCAATTTTTGAATACAAAGCTTAAGTTACATAAATCAATTTTAAAACAGAGGTATTCATAGATATTAATATTAGAACCAAACCCCAGCTCCATGCTAGGAACTAACCTGGTAGTAGGAAGATGGTTCCGTCTCCGCACGCGCAACTTGACGAATGTTACATAACTGTGATACTTAAGCTATTAAGGATTTATTGTGTTCCCAATGAAGGCAAACCTGTGACAGGTGTTATGTATTTAAAATATTTTTGTTTGTGTAGATACTGTTATGGAACCTGGAGAAATTTGCTGAAGCCCTAGCACCGATACTGTCTGAAGAACAAAAGGAAGAAGTCGAAGAAATCAGGGGCACTTTGAGTGAATACGTTAAAAGAAAAGTGTTGTACGTAATCGTTTTCAATAAAAATAAAAACTACTGAATGGATTTTAATGAAACTTTTAAAATAAGATAGCTTATACATCAGCCCCTCTAGACAAGTGGCAATTCGCTAGCCGGCGTTTGATGGTATAGAATGACGAATATATGGAATTTGACGTATTTGACATGCGTTAACGACTGTCATATACGTCAAATCCCATATATTCGTCATTCTATTCCACTGAACGCCAGCTAGCGAATTGCCACTTGTCTAGAGGGGCTGAATATCACATAGTCTACAATTTATAACGATAACCGATATTATAGCGATAACCGACATCCGCGCGGGCGGAGCCGCGGACAAAAGCTACTCTTTTTATACTTTTAAAATAATAATAATTAGGGCTGATTTACACAATGTAAGTTTCTTGCCTTTTGCATACAAAAACATAGAAGCATGAAATGACTTGCATCATCTAATGTCACATTATTGCTGTTCTCGGTATTTTTTACATTTTAATTAGTAACTACTTTTTATCTAGTAACTGCGTATAAACATGTTGTTGTGAGTGTGTTTTTAAAAGCAAATTATTGCGCTTCGTTTATTGTATTTAATTATTGTTCTTGTATGTACAAGTGATTTCGGCCTTCGAAAATTTTGATTGGTTGAAACATCCTAGGATAGGTGTTTGGAAAACTTACCGCTTTATTTTTAATTGTAGACAAACACATCTACTGAAACTTGGTTTGAAAGAAATGAAGGGCGGTGATGAAAAACTGATAGAAGATCTGTTTGAAGTCATGCAGTTGAAAATGGCGGACTTTACAGCCACATTCAGACAACTGGCTGAGGTAGTTAATAATATAATATGCACTTAAGATTATATACAAACTTTATAGACACAGTAAGTGGCACTATAGCGCGGCGTAAAAATTACTACTACTTTGGTACACGTTGGCATAATATGTCAACATTATATACTTATTATACATATTTGACATAACATGCACACATTGCATTAGTTTACTCAAACATAGCGACTATTTGGTTGTATTATTTCACCACCGGCCACCCGGTGTCCGGTCCGGTGGCCGGACGCGTGATCCATCCGAGACTTCTGTGTGCCATTTCATCCATAAATATTTGGTTGTATGGTCGTCGATCACGCCTATGTAAAGCCATTTTTTTTACTGTGTACAAAGAAAAATTTTGTAATTGTTTTTTTTTTGCAAATCACAGGTAGACGCAGATGATTTACTGGAAAGGTCTGTTCTTGAAACTAAATGGTCTCTGAGCAAATTTATTGTATCACCTGACTGGAACAAGTGGGTCAAAAACTATCTAGACAGGCTCAAAGAAGAAAATGGTGAGATATTCTTCAATAACTTTTTTACTCATCATCATCAACATTTGGACGTTATCCTAATTGTATCCGAGGCCAAGATGCTCTCGGAGCTCAGGGTCCGCCTTCCGGTTCTTCCTCCTCCACTTCGCGCGATCTTGGGCGTCCATGGCAGTGAGACCATTTGCACCCTTCCACGACGTCAAGCCAGTTCTTCTTCTACCGGGTCCCGGCGGGGGAACATTTATTACCCACGTAGCCTAGTTAATGCCGCAGGACGTGATTGCACCAGCGAAGGCGACTCTCTTGCATTTTATCTGCGATTTCAAGAACATGAAGGCCGCCACGGATGCGAGAGTTCCTCACGCGATCTTTACGCGTGACTTCACACATCCACCGCAGCATCTCCGTGACATGCAGCTCCTGCTTGTATCTGTCGCTCCAATGTCGGCCACGGCTCACAGCCGTCACATCTTTTTTCTATTAACGAATTTTCTATTAATACATATTTGTAATATTGTTCCCTTTAACAGTCACGGGTTCAACTTGGATTTCCTAGTTGATTCTGTACGCATAGGGTAAGAACGGAACCCTATTAGACTTCGATGTCTCTCGGTCACCATACCGTATCCCATTGAACTTAGCTAGATAGCTGAATAAATCACAGATGCCACCATAGGCAAAAAATGTAATAGTACCGACCCGTCTCGCCAGTCCGACTCGCACCCGGCCGGCTTTTTAATTTATGTTTGAGAAAAAGTTATTGTAACATTTTTTAAAGATTTACTTGTAACCGAAATTACTAGTATTCTCCCTCCAGCTAGTTATTTCTTCTAAGGAGTCGGTTCATCAGGGACCTCTCTATCATAAGGGAATCACACTAGTTAGGAATCAAAAATCTTCTAACATTCGTAGTGGCTTCCAGTCAGGCAGTCACTCAATTCTCATCTTCTTTTGTCGAGTCGACGGCATATCGCGTCATATTTGGTTTGCGCAGTGAGCAGCCACCCCGATAGCGTTATCTCAGGTACTCATGAGTTCCTCACTTGTACACGTGTTTGGGTAAGTAGCACACATCAGCAGGTGGGATATAGTAAGGACTTCCAGGTGGTCCAGGCAAAGTCCCATCCAGGGGATGGGTGGTGGCACTGCGACCCCCAGAGATCAACTCTAGCTAGAGAGGGTTCCAAATCAGTAGGAGCAACGCAAGCAATTCTCATATTAAGCGTAATTGTTCGCAGTAACCGAAGAGGAAAGACGCGCTCGCATGGTTAAGGTGAACCCTGTGTATGTGCCAAGGAACTGGATATTGCAAGAAGCTATCAACGATGCTGAAAAAAATGACTTTGAAAAGGTTTGGTTTGTTCTGTAGGCATACCCGCATACATACATACATATAGGTACTCTTGACTTTTTCCCTCCGGGCTAGGCAGAGAGAGGCCTAGCACGGAAGGAAAGAGGCTTTACCCGCATTCTGCTTCTATCCTTTCAAACTTCACGAATTTCCTCTACAACCATTGAACACGATTATGGCGTAGCATGTTTGTCCTTTCTACATTTTTGCATTTAGTAGGCCAATCTTGGGGAAAGTTAATCTAATATTATGCAACGACCTTCGGCAGTTTAGTAACTAGTAGTTCTGTGAACAGTAGACCTCGCGAGCACTCCCCTTTGCCGCATTTTCTGGTATACTTATCTGATTTAAAAAAAGCGAAATAGATCGATACGGATCTTCTGATTTTGAACAGCCCTGGATGTTTCATCAAAAAATAATACAAAGTTCACCTTTACGAGGCTTGTTTTTTTTACAGCAATCTGTTAGGAATCATGTCCATGTTCATAAAAGAGGCGATAGAAAACTTCCCCCCATTTTTCCCCTATTTTCCCTCCCCTCCCTACCAAAAACACTCTCAAAAGTTGTGTTGTTTGCCAAGTTTGGTGAAAATCGGTAAAGAAATGACATAGATACGGACAAAAGCAAATTCGGCCACCTTGTCGAAACAGATCTCGTTGACTTCGCTCGCTCGGTCAGTGAGGTTTTTTTTTTCAAATAAGAAAATTTTAGTCAATATACCTACTTTTACTTATCACTTTTTTAGGTGAGATTCTTACTGAGGCTGTTCAAAACTCCATATGAACAGAATGAAGAAGCAGAAAAGCGAGGCTATTCGTCAGAACCACCGAACTGGTCGTACGGTCTGAAGCTTAGCTGTTCAAGTTGAATACAATATATGCACAATACTATGTCAAACTATACAATTTTACTGCAAGTGATAATGTTTACGTAAATAATTGTAATTGTTTTTAGGTTAAGTAGGGTAGGTGATAAAAATGTTTTTTAGGGGGATAAAGAGGTTTAAACAGAACTCTTATAGCTGCTTATGCACACATTCAGATAATTTTATAAAATTGTTTGAAACTGCCAGTTCGATCAAATTATCTGGGCGGTAATAATGTACATTCTCAAAGTCAGCATAGACACGTCATGTGAACATCATGTCTGTACAGCAATGTCTCTCTCTGTCTAGGAGATATTTTTTATGTTAAATTCTATATCCATAATTTCATTCTTATGAAATAGACAAATAATTAGGAAAACATAACAAGGTGTAATAAGGGGGAGTCCTCGCAATCTTTTCTTTATAATCTCCATGAAAGACCAGATATCTAATGTAATATGGCGGGTATTTTGCTTATCACAAGTAGTTGGTCATCCCTCGGCGGGATGTGCTATATACCTACTTGTAATGAGCAAAATTTGACACCCCGAGCTATTCATAAGATTCATTTATTTAATTTTAGTTAATAAGATGGAACTTTTATATTGTTTTTATTTTACATACCTCCAAGATTATTTTATTATTTATTTATTAATGGTTTAAAATGTAATGTTATTAATAAAATGAAGTTTTGGAACAAAATAATTTTATATATTTTTTTCGTAATCTTGCTGCTTATTTATAAAACAATTTAACATAATACAACATAATTTCCATTTTGGCAAAAAATAACACATAATTACATCAGCTGGCAAATTGAATATGGAAGGTGGAGGACGGGATGTTAAAATGACGCACATTGGAAAAGTCTGAATGATAATTACAACACCTATTAATCATAATCTTCATCTTCACTATCGTCAGGCTCTGAATACTCCTCTTCACTCTCACTCTCAACCTCAACCTCAACCTTCCTTCGTTTAGATTCAGATTCTATAATATTCTCTTTATCTTCTTCAGAAGCCACCTTCGCTTCTGTCTCAGCAGACCTATGATGAAACACAAAAGAAATGGTCTTTGCTAAATCCCAACACTGCTTCAGGACCAAATCTGCTAAATTCTTTTTATCTGCACAGTGGTACCAATTGGACAAATCCGAGGTACAATCAGAATTCTCTGGAGGTAAACGAACTTGGATATTGTTGACACATCTTTTACATTTAAACTTGCTATGAGTATCTGACAAAGTGTTCTCTTCTAGTCTGAACAGATCTTTCAAATCATCAGAAGTGAAATGCCTGAGAGATTCCTCATTTTGATCAACTACTGTATCACTGAGTGCTTTCTTGTGCGCCTGTCTCTGAAATATCTTCTCCTCAATAGTGCCTGTTGCGAGCAATCTGTAAATATAACACGGTTTCTTTTGTCCATCACGCCACACTCTTGCCATGGCCTGGTCATCATTTGCTGGATTCCAATCAGGGTCAAACATGATTAGCCTATTTGCACCTATGAGATTCAATCCACAGCCACCGGCTTTGGAACTCAACATGAATATCCATTCCTTGGATTCTTTGTTATTGAAACTTTCAACAACCTTAGCTCTCTTCTTTATTGTCATTGAGCCATCAAGTCGCACATACTGATAACATCTCTTTCTACATAATTTCTCAAATAAATCCAAAGTTTGTGTATAATTAGATACAAGTACAATTTTGTCATCTGTATTTGTTTTCAAATTAGCCAGAATACAATCTAAAATCATTAATTTACCAGATAATTCTGGCCTGACATCTTTGGTGTCATAATTATTAGGTAGCAAACTCATTGCTTTCTCAAATCCTTCAGACCGTTCTACAATCCTGTCATACACTAAATCTGGATGGTTGCAGAGTTTCTTTAAAGTTGTAATACTTGATAGTGCACTAAGTGTATTCTTGTCACCATTGCCAGAAAATTTATTTCGAATAGCATCTGAATTGATAAAATTTTTGTACAATTGTGTTTGAATGGGAGTCATCTTCACACATATGACCTGTTCAAACTTAACAGGCAAATATTTAGTGAGCAAGCTGCTCGTTCTGCGAATCATACATTTATTTACTATTGATGTTAAAGTTTGAAGACATTCCTGTGCCTTTTCTCTTTCTTGAGCAGATGCTAAGGCGTCCTGCCCTTTGAGGATTGGGTTTTCATATCTTTTCTTAAATTCTTGACCAGTGCCAAGTATGCCCTCATTGACAAAATGTACTAAGCTAAAATATTCAGTTAAATCATTCTGGATTGGAGTTCCTGATATCAGGATTCTTCTCTTAGCTTTTAAACCCATCAAAGCTTGGTATGTTTGATTCTCACTATTTTTTAATCTATGTCCTTCATCACACAAGACTAATCCAACTTCAGAAGAGTGTAATATGTTGGAATAGATTCTAAATGTTTCATAAGAGATTATTAATACTGGGGTACCTACCCGTGATGTAAAAGTGTTCATATACTGTTGAAGTTTCAGAGTTATATCAGCTTTGGAGCCTCCATCCATAGCTAAAGCATTTATTCTCTGACCTAGCCATTTTTGTATCTCATTATACCAATTCTTCACCAAACTACTTGGACATACAATAATAGCTTTGCAGATTGTTGGCTTGCAGTCAGGCCCCTGTCTCAATAGAGTCCACAACAGAGTTATACACTGTAAGGTTTTCCCTAAACCCATTTCATCAGCCATAATACATCCATAAGCATTCTCTATCTGTTTTCCTGTGACACAATCATACATAAACTTGACGCCATCTCTTTGATGTGGTCGCAGAATGTTACCAAGTACCGGGTCGACTACAACAGCCACTTTAATGTCATTTGCATTCATTTTCATCTTCTCATGTTCTGGAAGGTGTGGCGGACGATACAGCACCAAAGCATTGGGTTCATCAGGATCGTGCAGAGCACGTCTTACTTGCGTTCTCTTTAGACCCAAGCTTTTGGCACAATATGATGACACATAATTTGGAATAGGTACTTTGAATGGCTTATTTAGTATCTGTTTAATTAAATTTTCGTATTCAGAAGTAGACAATGCTTGGCTAGTAGATTTCTGTGCTAGAGGTATTCTTGAACATTCGCGCTTTTTTCGCCTCGGGTTAAGTAGTGGACTTTTAAAGACGTTATCACCCGAGCCAACCTGGCTTGGCGCTAAACTGCGCCGCATTTTTTTAATTCAAACTATTAACTAACTATGAAAAATTTAGGCTGTTTAAAAAAGAAAAACCAAAGTGTTTGAAGAACTAGATTGAACTTGATCAAATTGACATCTCTTACAAACTTCAGTTTTTGTTTGTTTATTTTTTTATTTTTTTTGATTAATGAATATGGACACATGTCCTTAAAGCCGTATGTCAGCCGTTTTATTTCTTAATATATTGTTGCCATAAGAAAAATTTTACAATCATCTATTTGTTATTCAGGAATATTCTTGAGGCAAAAATATAGAGAAAAGATTAAAGGCTTAATCCTGCATATATATGTCCGATTTACGAATAAGAAATGTTTCACATTTTTTAACATATTTATAGCTGTTATTATAAACTGTTTCCATAATTCAAAAATATTGTTATACGCCGATGACAAGAAAACTTTAAAGTTGAACATATATTATTATAGTTTAGGATCCTCTCTGTGCTCCATGAAGATCTCAATAGATTTGTTACCCACTGTTTTCGAATCGAGCTACAGTTGATTATCTTAAAATGTTTGCTATATATGTCGCCGCTAACTAGCTGAATCAGCCGTTCCATTAACGGACTAGGCTGTTAACTAAACGCCCTCATTCAATGAACGGCCGGAAAGTTATTCAGCCGTAATGTTTATTACAACATATAATAACCTGGCTGGCTAATACTCAGGCCATTTGTTAGATGGGGCACCACCCCGAATTAATAAAGAAAATTACATACATACGTACATATACTCATGCCAGTAAATCCCCGAGTTGGTAGACAGAGGTGTATTCACAGAAAATTAGCGATAGGTTTATTTTTATAACCATGCAGAAAAAAACCATTTTCATAGCTATTTATTTAAATGACTAGGCTTACTTGCCTAGTCATCATCGTCATCGAATAAAGCTTTTTGCCTAACCGCTTAAGATGGCGGCAACATATACCTACATGAGTTTTACGCGGCGGCTGGTAAGCATATGAAGACAGTAGGTATACATTAAACAGCCAAACTATATTAGCAGATTTGAGCATGTTGTAAATTTATGTATGCCAAACATATACATAGTTAAGAGAGCAAAGTACCAAGTTAAAGTCGATGGGATTTATCATGAGAGCTTCTGCGTGTTTTTGAACCCTGATAGCTAACAAAATACATTTTTTTTCTTAAGTCCGCAGCCACCTCACCTCACCACATATCCCAGGTGTGGAACCCGCAGTACGACACTTAATATATCCCGTATAGAAAAGATACAGGCAGAATTCCTATGGTACCGAGATTTTAAAACCAAAGTCAAGAAATATTATTCTAAATATGGGGTTTTATTGTATGTATGATATCAGATGAACCTTTAAGTTAGAGTGCTTGGTTTTGTCAAATTTAATAGAAAGCTTTGATCCCATGAGATTGACCCTATCGATTAATGACATAAAAAGACAGATGTTATTTTTTTGATTTTAGTCAGTTCGATTACATTATCGTTTGTGGCAATTGAATTTTCAAAAAATAATGAATGCAGTTGTGCTTCTTATTAAAAATAAAGGAATGTTTCCTTTGTGTGAAATTCACTATCTCCAGTATTTAGAGTACTCGTCCTGCAGCTAAGGTCAAAATCTTCGATTTTCAAATCTTCCTTTCAATAAAATTGTTACTTGTATTTTAGAATATTGCATCACGTTTGTTTATTTATTTTATTGGATAAGCATACGTAATAAGCAAATAAATATATGTGAAGGTGGGCTTTTAATTAGCAATAGGACAACACAATGTAATCTACACATTATTTTTATTAGTCTGTAAGCCTTCCTAAAAGTAATCAATCCATACTAATATTATAAATGCGAAAGTAACTCTGCCTGTCCGTCTGTCTGTATGTTACGTTTTCACACAAATTTAGTATAGTGGTAGATTAGACCTTGAGAAAGGACATAGACTATGTTTGGTCGCGATAACCGACATCCATGCGGACGGAGCCGCGGGTAACAGCTAGTAAGTAAATAAATAAATAAAGATTTTTCGTGACATTTTGAAGAGCAATTTAAAAAGAAACCAGAACCTCAATGTTGTCCTGTGTATACAAAAATATTGTACTGTTGCGTATAAAGAACTACTATTTCTGGGCTGTATATGGCCACTGTACACATATCAAGTATCAACACCTTTGATCAACCTCACGTGCCAGCCAGACGCCTGCTCATTAACCAGGCTCTCCTCGCAGCCTTTCCTCTCTGATTTGGGAGGTCCGATGGCAAGCGTTCCCACGAGAACTAAGCCAAAGTACGAAAAAGCGCGGGAGAACGGATCCCGGGGTCCGAAATACAAGCTTAGGATATAACAGGGTACAAGGATACAACTCTGATCATAAAATCTCTTATTCAACAGGTATTTGTACTTATTTTATTATTTAACTATTATTTTTGGCAGCTACAATCCAGGGAATTGTCGCCCTATAACGGATAAGATAAAGAGTAAGTCCTTATTTTAAGAGTGAGTGCTATTAATTGAAACAATCAATAATACAGATTACAAAAATACTTATATTAAAAAGAAAACATTTAACAAAAACTTTTTCTTACTTTTTAAGTTACAATCGTTACATAGATGTGTCACATCAAGTATTTAATACTAGCATATGATCATCACAGATAATTTTATAAACTTAATTAAAGCATCCTTTAGCATAATGTAGTTCAAATTCAATTACTGGGTACTAGCAACATTTTTTTTACCGAAATCATTGTAAATTTTATTTCTAATTGTTGCATATGTGTACCTACCTATAAGTAGCTATAGTATGGTGGCTGCGCCCACTAGTCATTACTTTAATAAATCAGTGCGTATTCAACTGCCTGTCGTTTCACTTGTCCGCATACTTAACAGTGGCGACGAGGAACCTACCTACCCACATTAGAAGAGGAAAATAGTAAAGTAGATTATCATGGCGACATCGATATTTGGGTTACTAACCAGCTTCGACCACAATCTGCAAAGTTGGCAAGAATACAAGGGACGGCTGACGCAGTGGTTCATCGCGAATGACATCGACAAAACAAGCGATGCTAATGCGAGCAAGCGGCGGGCCATCTTGTTGAGCGCACTCAGCGAACCGACGTACAAGCTCACGGCAGACTTGGCATTACCGAGGGATGTCACATCAGTACCGTTTGAAGAGATTTTGAATATTTTGGATGTTCACTTTATACCTCAAGTCTGTGGATTTGGAGAGAGGTATAAATTTTATTCTGCAGTACAAAAGGAGGGAGAAAGTCACCATCAATGGGCCGCAAGGTTACGTGGGTTGACGGCGTATTGTGGATTTTCTAATGTAGAAGAAGCTTTGCGTGATCACTTCATAATGGGAATGCTACCAGGAACGGAGCGGGAAAAGCTATTTGCTCAGGATCCGAAGACCTTGACGCTGACAAAAGCCGTGGAACTGGCAGAAAGCCTGCGCTGTGCGCGCATCGGAGCAGCGGTATCGTCGGCTACGGCTGCGCCGGCCACGCAGGCCGATCAGCTGTTCAAGATTGCTACGAAAAAGGGAGCTCCCGTCAAAGCCCCGTGTACAGTTTGCGGATTGAAAAATCATCTGACAGCTAAGTGTAGATTCGCCAATTATAATTGCAAAAAATGTCACGAAAAGGGGCACTTGGCCCGAGTGTGTAAAAAAATGAATTACATGGTGAGCGAGGGCGTCGATGATAACGGTGATGATGACGGTGAGTTATTTAATATTTGTTCTTCTCACGGTGAACCTATGACCGAAATGGTTACGGTAAAAGGAGTGCGAATGAAGTTCCAAATCGACAGCGGATCGGCGGTTACGGCTATTTCCGAAAATACGTATTACAATTTTTTTTGTGAAGTACCCGTGAACAAAACAAAAAAACGGTTACTTACGTACAACGGCAATGTCATTGATTGCATAGGTGTTGTAATGCTGCCTTTTACATACACAGGCATAACACATAGCTTAGAAGTGTTTATTATTCGAAACGGCGGCCCCCCGCTGTTGGGTCGTGATTTTATTTCAAAATATAAACTAAAAATGCTGCCCGTTTATCATGTTGAAGGTACGTCAAGATTACCAGAGCAGTTACAAATTAAATATCCTAAAGTTTTTTCCGATGAACTAGGTATGTTTAATAAATACAAAGTAAAATTAAATTTAAAGAAAGATGCTAAGCCGATATTTTTTAAACCACGGCCCATCGCCTTTGCATTGCGCGATAAGATAGATGCAGAGATAGAACGGTTGGTTCGTGTAGGTATTCTCAAACCGGTTGACTATTCCGAGTATGCGTCACCAATTGTACCTGTATTAAAACGCGATGGCTCGATTCGTTTATGTGCAGATTACTCTGTTTCTGTAAACAAACAACTATTAATTGATCAGTATCCGTTACCAACACCGCACGAGTTGTTTACTAAGTTGCACGGGGGACAGCAGTTCAGTAAGCTGGACCTTTCGCAAGCGTATTCGCAATGTGTTTTAGACGAGGATTCTCAAAAAATCACTTGCATTAACACTCACAAGGGGTTGTTCCGGTACACAAGATTAGTCTTTGGCTTGGCACCGGCACCAGCTATATTTTCTCGCGTTATGGAGTGTGTTCTATCAGGCATTGACGGAGTTTTATGTATGTTGGACGATATTTTAATTACGGGACCTAATAGGGAAGTACACTTACAGAGATTACATGAAGTATTGCGTCGCCTGCAGGACGCGGGTCTCACGCTTCAAAAAAGTAAGTGTAGTTTTTTTGAGAATGAAGTCGAATATTTGGGGTACATAGTTGATAAAAAGGGGTTGAAAAAGTCACCCCAGAAGGTAACGGCTATTTTAAATGCCCCCATACCCCAAAACGTGGCTAAATTGCAATCGTTTTTGGGCCTGGTAAACTACTATCGCAATTTTGTGCCTAATGCATCATCTATTCTTAGTCCATTGTATAGCCTACTGCAAAAAAATACAAAATGGCATTGGAATTCAGAGCATGATATTGCATTTAACGCTATTAAAAAAATTCTTGTTTCGGATCGGGTCTTAGCGCACTTCGATAACAATGCGGAAGTGATTTTGACAGTAGACGCTTCGCCCAGCGGGCTAGGCGCGATCTTGTCTCAGTTTGACAGTAGCGGGGTGGAACACCCCGTCTCGTACGCGTCGCGCACACTAAACGCCGCTGAACGCCGATATTCTCAGATACAAAAGGAAGCCACGGCAATTATATTTGGGGTTCGTCGTTTCCACCAATATCTTTATGGTAGGTCTACTCCGTTTATATTACGTACGGACCACAAGCCGCTAATAACGATATTTGGTCCGTATCGGGGCATACCAGAGGTATCGGCTAACCGATTGCAACGATATGCAATGTTTTTAAGCGGCTATAACTTTAAAATTGAATACATTCGCAGTGCAAATAACTGTGCTGATTATTTATCGCGCGCAAGCTTAAGCGAGGAACCGACGCTAAGTGACTTATCCAAACATATAGAAGATAGGGCGTCTTATGTTAACTTTGTTATTGATGATAGTTTACCTATTACATTGAAAATATTACGCGAGGCAACACAAAAGGATTTTGTGTTAGGCAAGGTTAAGGATTATATTTTGAAAGGTTGGCCGAGAAAAGTGAGGGATAATAATTTTATTCCATTTTTTTTATGCAAAAATCAATTATCTCTAGAAAAGGGTATAATTATGCGAGGTCACAGAGTAGTCTTACCAACGGCATTACAAACTAAAATATTAGATGAACTGCATAAGTCGCACTTGGGAATCGTAAAGTGTAAAGCTGAGGCGCGAAGTAGGATTTGGTTTCCAGGTATTGATAAGGCCATCGAAGAGATGATCGGCAGTTGCAGTATATGTGTACAGGTTAGGCCTTCGCCGGGGCGCGCGCCGCTGGCGGTGTGGCCGCATCCCGCGCAACCGTTTCACCGGGTACACGTAGACTTTCTCGGACCTATCTACAATCAATCGTACCTGGTCATGGTAGATGCGCATTCCAAATGGGTCGAACTATATAAAGTAAATAATACGTCTTCGGCTACAGTTAAAGCCAAGCTATGTGATTTTATGTCAAGGTTCGGCCTCATTCATACCTTGGTCAGTGACAATGCCGCTTGTTTTTTATCTGCTGAATTTAAACACTTTTGTGTATCAAATGGCATATCGCACTTAACTTCACCCGCATTTCACCCGAGTAGCAACGGCCAGGCCGAGGCTTATGTAAAAGTAATAAAAAAGGGTATAAGGTCGTCTATACTAATGAATAATAACTCGAAGCAAGGTGATGAAAACATATTAAAGTACTTGTTCGATTATAGAAACTCAGTGCATGCCACAACGGGCCGTACACCCGCGGAGCTAGTATTCGGACGTAAACTTCGTTCGCGCTTGGATTTGTTACTTCCAAGCACGCCGGTACCGTCCTCGTTTGACGCCCTCACTCGACATGTAACCCGTAACCAGTGCTCGCAGACTAAGGCTTACGGAGGCCTAAATAAAAAATGTTTTAAACCCGGAGACTCTGTTAAGTATAAAAGATATAGTGCAAACAAAAAGTATATTTGGAACAGCGGCATAGTAATGAGTCTATTGGGGAAAGTGACTTATTTAATTAAGGATTGTGATACCTCTTGTATCTTAAAAAAACATAAAAATCAACTTATACCGCATAGTGGACCAGTTCGAGCGAATGATAAACATCCTGACAGCTCCATTGAGATATCAGATACTGCCCCGAGTATCTCATGGGAAGCAGCTCACGAGATAGAATCAGGAGAGGGGGAAAGAGAGAGTAATCAGGCTACATTTACCTCAACCCCAGTGGCCGCTGTGGAAGGAGCATCATCGGGGAATGGAGCACTGGCGACCCAGCCAGTTACTTCGGGATCTGAGTTGTCGGGTTCCCGGTTCGCTTCGGGACGTCCGCGTCGTTCTCCCAGGGTAGATTACAAGTCTTTGTTCAAGTAACATAATTACTTATATCTAATGTATTGAAACACTAAAGGGGGAGGAGTGTTGCATATGTGTACCTACCTATAAGTAGCTATAGTATGGTGGCTGCGCCCACTAGTCATTACTTTAATAAATCAGTGCGTATTCAACTGCCTGTCGTTTCACTTGTCCGCATACTTAACACTAATGAAACGATTATTCACTCCTTCCGAAAATTATTACAACCATTTCTAATACATCAACATGTAAAAAATAAAAATGTAATTATTTTCAAACATTACCATACGGCAATAATAAACGAAATACGCTCACTAGCGCGACCTAAGTCACGAGGTACAACTTAAAAAATACCTCTTGGTCAGAGAAAAAATACACTATATTAAAATACCTGTAATTCAACGTTCATAGACCCAATAACAATATTTACTAGAAAAAATAAAGGTTTACACACTCTGTATTTCAATAACACGCTTCCTTTCGATTCGATTAAAAAAATGGTATAAAGAAAAAACCAAAGGAAAACATAAAAAAATTGCCATTGAAATTTCTCTTATTTTTTAAGTATGGCAAACCTGTATATAATTCCTTTTTGAAAAAAAGCGGTCTACTATTAATTTTATAAGGTAATATAATAATCAGGTGTAGCAACACACGCATTTAGAGCTGTTTTTACCACAAGAATACAAATAAGATAATTATTTGCTTAATTTTGGATGATCGTTTCTCTAGCAACACCACACAAAAAGGGAACAAAACCATTCAGAGTTATACACTGAGTTCTATGTACTATGTTCGATCTAGTACATTTAACACAATGGAGTGATACAGTTAATTTGAATACTTTTAGTTTTATGTATATATTGCTCATTAGTTTATTACTTATATAGTAGGACTGCTAGATATTTTCCCACAGATTGTATTAATGGAATTACTGGTATTACAATTCCTAATTATTCAGTGTGTAAGTAAAATAACCGGGTCAAGACGTTTAATAATAAGTGCAACTGAATTTTTGGGAAAAGAATACCCAGTAGTTACAATTTTATATCCAATCAGAACTAATAATCGTATCACAATACATTTGGTAGGTACTTACTACTTTAGATTGTTCCACTGCATTTTAGAAACTTACTTTTACTCTGGATAGCATTGTGTAGAATGTTCTAGAGTAGTTATAACACAAAAAGTTAATCCTTAATAAGCATTATGCTTTCATTGAAGCAATATTTGCAATGATTATAAATAACGCAAGTTAATTAAAAATCCATACACAAAATAAGCCAACCTAATAAAAAAATAAAAAAAATTATAAGGTAAAAAGAAAAAAAAACATTTCTACCTACATCCTGTTCGTAATATAGTAATTTGTTATCTGATCATATATGGCAAAGCTTGCATGCTAAAGGATACTATGCGTCTGACTACGGGGACCTAATTTGGTTAATAACCTTTAAAAAATGTGCGATTTCAAAACTTGCGAAAATTATTAAGTTTAAGATTTCAAACGTTTATTCGAAACGCAATTAAATTATGAATGATTGATATTGAATAGCATGTTTCATGGATGCATTCTGATCATACTGAAATACAATAATTAAATTTTACGTTTTTCTTTGAAAATGATTTGAAACCACGCATTTTGGCAATACACAAATGGACCTTTAGTCAAGCTGTTGATTTGAGCTCAAAGATGAATAGTTATTTTCTATTTCTCACTCGGCAAACTTCGATTAACAATGGCGCAGACGCACCATTATACAGACGACATAATTCTGGACAGATTCATTGTAAACATTTTCTGATGATCTCAAAGACCTGTTCAATATATTAGAAGTAGAATAATGTTACTTCTTTATATTTCTCAACACCTTGATGTTGGTACCTTCGAATACGCAGTCAGTTCTTGATGGATATACATTCTTCAGGTTTCCTTCAAGATCCACAACCTTTACCTAGAAAATAATGTGATATTATTGTTATTCAACTAAGTACTTTTATTTGGATTACAGTATTTTCAGTGGTGCTTAATGAATATTTTTTTGTTAATAGGCGTTATGAATCTATTCTAATGGGATTTTAAATATATTATATTCATGAACAAACTTTTAATAGTAAATGATTTGACTATTAAATATTATGACGTTAAAAATAAATTTTTAATACTCTTTTGCTTATAACTTAACCTTAATAATAAACTACTTTGACTAATCAGTTAAAAACCCCATTATCATGATTGTTGATTAGTAATGGCTGGTACACAAGCTACAAGAAATTGTTACGATTGCACTAATTCAATGTTTTGTCGCACGGACACTGTCGTCCCAATCAGTCCCAACAAGAACTTTCACAACAAGCCAATCTCACCTGCAAAGCCGTTACCCCTGACGATTGACGGACAAGACCTTGGTGCACTTTGTCCCCGAGTATGGTAGGTCAGGTAGCAGTTGCTCTTGTAAATAAACCTAATTATATGACAGAGAAATGTAGGAGAGCTGACTCAGGACACTAAAAGTATCACCATTTGAGGGCAGAATGTGACATTAAATAAAACCTACCTGTTGTACAACAAGAGTGTTGTAAGAAGACTCTGGCTCATCAGAACCGATGCCTAAAAGCAGGCATTCCTGTAGCAGTTTATTCATGACAGTTTTACAGGCACCCAACGATGCATGGGATGTAACCTCTACTAGCATAGATTTGCTTTCTTGCGACATCTGAAATGAAAGATAAAAGTTTACTGCTAGTGTATCAGAGGTTAAATAATCAGATGTTTTATTGGTACAGATCAAACAAGTGTACTTTTACATACACATACTCACGCCCGTAAATCCTTGAAGGAATAGGTAGAGGTGTATACACACATTTCGCCAATGATATTTTCGGGGACGAGTCTATTGAACGTCGAGCGGGCAATTACTGTTGAATGGAGAACATCCCTATCCCTTTTTCTTCCTACAAATCTATCCCTGTCTTCTTTTATACTGCACATAATAAATTGTACAACACAAGATTTGGGATGGCAGTAGGGAGAGTAAGGGTCAATTCTCACTCCCATGCTTGCTAGTACCTGTGCTGTGGATATACAGATGTGAGTCATAATAACCATCACATACTCCCTCCAAGCATTTTTGCAACACAGACAGTAGAAATCAGCTTACCTTGGTATCTTCAGAATTGGTGATAGGTGGGAAACTGATAACTTTGCCGGTAGAGTCTGTGAGACACGGGTACAGTGACTTGCCTTCTAGTAGATAAAGATACCTGAAAATTTCATCAATTATATGGGTTGTTTGTACAAATAATAATAATTATAGCATTATTATATTTTGGATACAAAGATTCAAGACACAGTTTCGATCGCTAATCATCTGGAAGGATAATAATCCAAAATCTTTTTATGACAACAAAAAATTTATACAATCAGGGTGTATAAGAATTTGAAAAAATTACTATTATACGGGATTATGTTATCAAGACAGGCAAATGACTACCATTTTAGAATCAAGAGCATCGGGAATGGTGTACTATCCATACTAATATTATAAATGCGAAAGTAACTCTGTCTGTCTGTCTGTCTGTCTGTCTGTCTGTATGTTACGCTTTCACGCCTAAACCGCTGAACCGATCTTGATGAAATTTGGAACAGAGGTATATTAGAGCTTGAGAACGGACATAGGCTACCTTTTATCACGAGAAAGGGGGTTTAAGGGGGGGAAATAGGGGATGAAAGTTTTTATGAAAGTTTGTCATTTCTGAAGATATCTTAATGAAATTTGGTAAAGAGGTAGATTAGAGCTTAGGAACGGACATAGGCTACCTTTTATCGCGAAAAGGGGGGTGGAAGGGGGGGACTAGGGCCTTGGGAGAAAAGTTTGTCATTTTTGAAGATTTCTTGATGAAATTTGGTACAGAGATAGTTTAGAGCTTGGAAACGGAAGTAGGCTACCTTTTATCGCGAAAAGGGGGGTAGAAGGGGGGGGGGACTAGGGCCTTGGTACGAACGTTTGTCATATTTAAAGATTTCTTGATGAAATTTAGTACAGAGATAGTTTATAGCTTGGGAACGAACATAAATTACTTTCTATCGCGAAAAGGGGGTAAGAAGGGGGGGGACCAGAGCCTTGGGATAAAAGTTAATCGTTTTAGAAGATTTCCTAATGAAATTTGGTACAGAGATAGTTTAGAGCTTGGGAACGAACATAAGCTACCTTCTATCGCGAAAAGGGGGGAAGAAGGGGGGGGGGGGGAGGGACCAGGGCCTTGGGATAAAAGTTTATCGTTTTAGAAGATTTTCTGATGAAATTTGGTACAGAGATAGTTTAGAGCTTGGGAACGGACATAGATTACCTTTTATCACACAAAAAGGGGGGTAGTAGGGGGGACCAGGGCCTTGGGATACAAGTTTATCGTTTTAGAAGATTTCCCGATGAAATTTGGTACAGAGATAGTTTAGAGCTTGGGAACGGACATAGACTACCTTTTATTGCGAAAAGGGGGGTAGAAGGGGGGGGGCTAGGGCCTTGGGAGGAAAGTTTGTCATTTTTGAAGATTTCTTGATGAAATTTGGTACAGAGATAGTTTAGAGCTTGGAAACAGATATAGGCTACCATTTATCGCGAAAAGGGGGTAGAAGGGGGGCGGACTAGGGCCTTGGGAGAAAAGTTTCTCATTTTTGAAGATTTCTTGATGAAATTTGGTACAGAGATAGTTTAGAGCTTGGAAACGGAAGTAGGCTACCTTTTATCGCGAAAAGGGGGGTTGAAGGGGGGTGGACTAGGGCCTTGGTATGAAAGTTTGTCATTTTTGAAGATTTCTTGATGAAATTTGGTACAGAGATACTTTAGAGCTTGGGAACGAACATAAGCTACCTTTTTACGCGAAAAGGGGGGAAGAAGGGGGGTACCAGGGCCTTGGGATAAAAGTTTATCGTTTTAGAAGATTTCCTGATGAAATTTGGTACAGAGATAATTTAGAGCTTGGGAACGGACAAAGACTACCTTTTATCACAAAAAGGTGGGTAGAAGGGGGGACTAAGGCCTTAGGATGAAAGGTTGTCATTTTTGAAGATTTCCTGATGTAATTTGGTGCAACGATAGTTTAGAGCTTGGGACCGAACGTAGGCATGGAAGCTTGGGAACGAACATAGGCTACCTATTGACGCGATAATGGAGGCATGGGGGGGGGGGTAATAAGGGATTAAAGTTTGACAGTTTTGAAGATGATGAAATTTTGGTACAGGGATTAATTAGAGCCTGGTAACGGACATATGCTACCTTTGATCGCGAATAATTTGGTAAAAGGGGGGGAGGGGGGGATAAGGACTAGATAGTTAATATGAAAGTTTGTCATTTTTGACGATATGCAGTAAAGACGAATAGGGAGGCGAGTGGAAAGATGAAAGTAGTGGCGAGTAGAGATCAAATAGAGAGTTGAGTGGAGGTGCGCTCTACTCAAGTGTGGAGAGTCAAGTAGACAGGCAAAGAAAATCGAATGGATGGGCAAGTAGAGAGGCCAATGGAAAGGCGAGTAGAGAGGGGAACAGAGAAGTCAGTAGAGAGTCAAGTATAAATTCAAATACAGAGGCGAGTAGAAAGCCGAGTAGAGAGTCGAATATAGAGGCGAGTAGAAAGTCGAGAACAGAGGTGAGTACATCGTCGAGGACAAAGTTGAGTAGAGAGGCGAATTTAATGCTCAATAGCGTCAGCTCAACACTAAGCGATAACCGACATCCACGCGGGCGGAGCCGCGGGCAAAAGCTAGTATTAGAATAGTTGCAAGATCGCATTCATTACTGCTAGCATTATTGTACATCATGGAACACAATAGTTTATAAGTTATTATGATGACCCATATATTCTGGAATTCACTTTACACTTTACCCACTTTTATGGTTGTAGTAAAACAATACAGGATGCTCAACCTTCAGCATAGACAGGTACAGAAAAGTTAAATGGGTACACAAAAAAATAAAACAAAAAATAGAATTACTTATGTATGCCAGAGTAGACATTCCTCTTCTTCTCTTTGCGGAGAGCCTCAGCTTCAGCTGTTAGCTGTTGGAACAGTTGTTCGCCGGAATATGGTCGCAGCCTTGACAAGGGTGTCAATTTTAATGCACCAGGAGCTTTGGCTGTGTAAACTAGGTCACCTGGAGGGGAAAATAAAATTGTCATCAAATTCTGAAGAAATCATTGTGATGTCATGAAAATACAGGTATTATTTTTTTCAAGTGTCAACCTGTTCGTTTACTTAGGGTGTATAGCATGTAAGCCAAAACTTTTTTTCTTTTTATTTATTATCATAGAATACACAACAATAAAAACTAATACACCAAAAACCACAAAAGGTTTGTTCGGAGTGCCATGCATTCCATTTATATATGCAATAATATTACTATTTTGTGAAGCATCATAGGAAAGCAAACAAAACAAGCACTTGAACCAGTAGGTACCAAAGCCACATAATTTATAGTGCACTAATAGGTAAAAACACAGCTATTGCTGTATTGTAGCAGCATACAAGCAGTATTTACAGTATTTTTCTTTCTGGCTGTGTACAAATACCCACTTCTCATGGGTGTAATTATGACAGTAATAAGTGAAAATACTATTTGACTGACTGTGTCATTGATACAATCCTGTTTTATTTGTATGTAGTAGTTGCTTCCTTCCTTTATATTTAATTTTAATTACAACAATGGCCAAGTTATCCTTTTCCATATAAATTAAATCTTACCTGGAGCTATCTTGTTAAGATCGTGAGTAGCAATAGTTGCAACATTTCTTTTATCACACACCGTGTCATGCAGTTTTGTTTGTAATTGTATAAATTTCTTAAAGGATGTCTCATCAAATGACAAGTCATTAACAATACAACACAATATGTACGGGCGAATAGATGCTACTTGCGTTTCAATTATCTTAACCCTTAAGACGTCATCTTCAACATGTAATATCTTCAGAGAATGGCAGAGATCAGTCTCTGTATCCTCGGCTGATGGTTCTTCTTTCTTGCCCTTCTTACCCTTGGTTTTACCAGTAGGTTGGGCAGTGTCATTACCACGGGGAAAGTGATCCCGTATATAATCAAGTATTTGTTTTGTACGACACTGGTCTACGAGTTTCATAAACCTTTTATCAGTGAATTTATTACCTTTAAGGTTTATTTCTGTAAAAAAAAGAATAAATTTGTTTATAGTGAAATGGTTTCTTTCACCTGAGAGAATCATATAATTTAAAATGTATACTAACTGAATAAAGCTGAAGAGTATGTTTGTTTGTAAAATGAACACAAAATAATTCTCACAGCAAATTATTCAATATTATGAAAGTTCCACACAACTGTTTAATATATATTTCACAGTATTGCATCATACCGAATCTAATATTTTCACATCTACAAGTGAAAAATCAACATTTGGATGTGAAGAAAATGAATATGAATAAAAACTCACCTTTCAGTTTCGACAAGAGGGCAATTTCACCAGGTACTGTCTTCAATTGGTTATCCCCAACATCAAAGTTTTTCAGTGATGGTAGACTTTGGGCAATGTAGCTGGGCAATAATTCAATTGCATTGCTTTTAATTCTTAAATCAGTTAAGTGAGGCATGATAGCATTCTCTACATCTAAGAAATTCGTAAGTTTATTATTTGAAACATCAAGCGTAATAAGATTGGGAAATTCTGAGAGCTTAGGCATTTCTTCAATTTCATTTGAGCTGAAATTAATACTGGTCAATTCTTTCATGTCGTTAATGCTCTCTGGAATACTTTTCAATTGATTTCTTGATAAATCGAGCACTTTTAATTTCTTCAGAGAGGTTATGTTTTTATTGAATTCAGCTATTTTGTTACCGTATAATAGCAACGATTGGAGATTTACAAGACGACTTATACTATCTGGTATAGCTGTTAAACAAGTATCACTGATATTCAGAAGATTTATATTAGTTAATTGAAATATACCATCGTCTAAACCTTTTTCCGATATACGGTTGGATATAGCTGCACCCGCCAATTTAATTTCATGGCGATTTTCAGATTTTGCAGTTATTACTTCTGGCCACGACATTATGCTCTGAATAAAATATTATTTCAAGCGATATATCACAGTTGGACCGATATCTAATAAGAATTTTAGAAACACCTAACACGAGCGGCTGAGTCAAACAGAAAACATGAGAAAAAATTAAATGCCCTTGAAACGTCAAAAGTGTCAGTAATAATGACGTATCTTTTCGTTCAGAATTTTCAACCGTTTTCTGTATAATCGTTTCCGTTTCGAGATTCCGAAAATTAGAAATCCGATTAATATTTAAGCATTTATATTAATCGGATTTAAATATACGACACCAGTATTTATGATAAATCCTAATTTAAATAATGAAATAAATGAATTAACGAATTTCTAACCAAAGTTCCCAAGGTACGCCTTGTAAAATTTCAAGAGCAAATAGGTAACCTGTGTGAAATCATAGTCTTTATCCAGTACAATCCAGCAGGCAGACAAGTTTTCATGAACGATGCAGGCTTACATTAGTTTTGCTTATCGCTGGTGCTGCGGGAAGTGCAATGACCAATATAATGCAAGAGCCTGGTCATAACCTTGGCTATAATCATCGCGTTACTATGGTCAAGCGTGTTTACAGGCGTGGGGCACAAGCAGCAGAACACTACTTCATTATTACAAAGATCTTCAAAATCATTTAGCGGTCAGACGAGAGTCGCTCTTGTAAAAATCAATTTAAGCCAAGGTGATAAAGCGTAGAAGAGTGAATCCCGGGCAATGTGTGACATTATAATTTTTGCTTGTGATGATGATGATTTTTGTTTTATCTATCTATAAGACTCAGTTATTTCAACCAAATGCTATGTTTATAATAATGTGGCAATAGCAGAATCCTTCAGGATTACATGTGGTAATTAATATACAAGTAAACTTCATTGTAGATACCTAGGTTGTACGATGTACGTAGGTACTTACTTACCTACTGTTTTTAATGTTTAACAAAAACAAGTAAACCGGCCCACCACAAGCGGGCGTGCAAGGCGTGTGCCGGTCACGGGCGGCACGTCCAGTGAGGCGGTCTTGCCGTAATGCCGCATGCAAGACGTTTAATTTTCCCTAGCTTCGCCGCCCCCTTGATGTCAAATCTTATTTAGACTTGCCAGCCCCTGAACGTCAAGCTTTCCTTAGATTTCTCGCCACCCTGCTCGTCAAATCTTCCATATATTTACCGCCCCTCCCCTGTTGGTATGTCTTGAACCGCTATGCCATCAAGAGAGCCACAAGAAAATACAAGACAGCCACCTTTTCTAGAGCAGTCACGTCTTGCGGAAACCACCAGGCTACGTGGGAAACAAATGCTTGGCGACAGCGCCGGGTCCAGGTTGAAGAGGTTGCTTGGTGAAAACCTGGTTTGACGTCGTGGGGAAAGACATGACATGCGTCCAAAAGGTCTAACTACCATGGACGATCAAGATCGTGCAAATCAGAGGAGGAAGAACCGGAAGACCCGAAGACACGTCTATATGAGGATGATGATAATCATTCCACCCGCTTCGGGAGGGGTTAGCCGGGGGAATTCCGCACTATAAAAAGAGGCGCCCAAGCTAGCGGCAGGCCTGCAAGTAAGTAGGTAAGTACATAGTGATCGTAATTAACTTTATCAATGGAAATGGGTTAGATAGATAGTAAGACAAAGGTCAGGAACGCATGAATAGGAACTTACAAGTATTAAATAAATTGTTTATTGTCACAAAATCTGCATAAGTTGTGCTTAAATCTAGGGTTACAATAATAATAATTTATCACATTATATGTTACCGGTGCCCAAACTAGGCAGGAGCCTGTATTGCTGAAGTCAGTGCTCTAACGATAAACAGTAAAATTGTTCTCGAACGACGTGTGCGAGTGCGTGTCCGTTCGCGCGCGCGCGTGTGTGTGTGTGTGTGTGTGTGTAAAAGAGAGAAAGTGTGTGCTTGTGTGTGTGTATTTGTCTTTTTGTACATATATTGTTACTAGCTGTTGCCCGCGGCTCCGCCCGCGTGGATTTCGGTTATCGCCGGTATTCGCCTCTCTACTCAACTTTGTCGTCAACTATGTACTCACCTCTGTTCTCGACTTTCTACTCGCCTCTATATTCGACTCTCTACTCGACTTTCTACTCGCCTCTATACTTGAATTTATACTCGATTCCTACTGACTTCTCTGTTCCCCTTTCTACTCGACTTTGTACTCTTCTCTATACTCGCCTTTCCATTAGCCTCTCTACTTGCCCATCCATTCGATTCTCTTTTCGCCTCTATACTTGACTCTCCCCACTCGCCTATCTACTCGCACCTCTACTCAACTCTCTATTCAATCTCTACTCGCCACTACATTCATCTTTCCACTCGCCTCCCTATTCGCCTCTCTACTCAATCCTTTACTGCATTCTATTTGATTCTATACTCGCCTCTCCACTGGCTCTTTAGTCGCATATCTACTCGCCCCTGTAGTCGACTCTACTCGACTTTTGATCTTTACACGCCTATCCACTCGTCTCTATAACAATCTCTACTCGCCTCTCCACTCGCTTTTATATTTGGTTCGCTACTCGACTATGTCCGTTCCGAAGCTCTAATTTACCTTTGTACCAAATTTCATGAGGACATCTTAAAAGAAATTCTTACTATTTATGCCATATTCACCCCCTTTTTTGTGCCATTGAAAAATGAGAAATTTTAATCTCATAGCCCTATTCCCCTTCCCCCCCCCTCCCCCTTCTACCGCTTTTTGCGATAAAAGGTAAATTCATCAGAAATTTCATCAGGAAATCTTCAAAAATGACAATCTTTCATCCCAAGGCCCTAGTCCCCCCCCCTTCTATCCCCCTTTTTGCGATAAAAGGTAGCCTATGTCCGTTCCCAAGCTCTAAACTATCTCTGTATCAAATTTCATCAGGAAATCTTCTAAAACGATAAACTTTTATCCCAAGGCCCTGGTCCCCCCCTTCTTCCCCCCTTTTCGCGATAAAAGGTAGCCTATGTCCGTTTCCAAGCTCTAAACTATCTCTGTACCAAATTTCATTAAGAAATCTTCAAAAATGAAAAACTTTCATACCAAGACCCTAGTCCGCCCCTCTTCTACCCCTCTTTTCGCGATAAAAGGTAGCCTATATCCGTTCCCAAGCTCCAGAATATCTCTGTACCAAATTTCATCAGGAAATCTTCAAAATTGACAAACTTTCATCCCAAGGCCCTAGTCTCCCCCTTCTACCCACCCTTTTCGCGATCAAAGGTAGCCTATGTCCGTTCCCAAGCTCTAATCTACCTCTGTACCAAATTTCATTAAGATATCTTCAGAAATGACAAACTTTCATAAAAACTTTCATCACCTATTTCCCTCCCTTAAACCCCTTTCTCGTGATAAAAGGTAGCCTATGTTCGTTCTCAAGCTCTAATATACCACTGTACCAAATTTCATCAAGATCGGTTTAGTGGTTTAGGCGTGAAAGCGTAACATACAGACAGACAGACAGACAGACAGACAGACAGAGTTACTTTCGCATTTATAATATTAGTATGGAAATGGATTGGAATTATTGTCTTTTTTATATATAAATACTAGCTTTTGCCCGCGGCTCCGCCCGCGTGGATGTCGGTTATCGCTTAGTGTTGAGCTGACGCTATTGAGCATTAAATTCGCCTCTCTACTCAACTTTGTCCTCGACGATGTACTCACCTCTGTTCTCGACTTTCTACTCGCCTCTATATTCGACTCTCTACTCGGCTTTCTACTCGCCTCTGTATTTGAATTTATACTTGACTCTCTACTGACTTCTCTGTTCCCCTCTCTACTCGCCTTTCCATTGGCCTCTCTACTTGCCCATCCATTCGATTTTCTTTGCCTGTCTACTTGACTCTCCACACTTGAGTAGAGCGCACCTCCACTCAACTCTCTATTTGATCTCTACTCGCCACTACTTTCATCTTTCCACTCGCCTCCCTATTCGTCTTTACTGCATATCGTCAAAAATGACAAACTTTCATATTAACTATCTAGTCCTTATCCCCCCCTCCCCCCCTTTTACCAAATTATTCGCGATCAAAGGTAGCATATGTCCGTTACCAGGCTCTAATTAATCCCTGTACCAAAATTTCATCATCTTCAAAACTGTCAAACTTTAATCCCTTATTACCCCCCCCCCATGCCTCCATTATCGCGTCAATAGGTAGCCTATGTTCGTTCCCAAGCTTCCATGCCTACGTTCGGTCCCAAGCTCTAAACTATCGTTGCACCAAATTTCATCAGGAAATCTTCAAAAATGACAACCTTTCATCCTAAGGCCTTAGTCCCCCCCTTCTACCCACCTTTTTGTGATAAAAGGTAGTCTTTGTCCGTTCCCAAGCTCTAAATTATCTCTGTACCAAATTTCATCAGGAAATCTTCTAAAACGATAAACTTTTATCCCAAGGCCCTGGTACCCCCCTTCTTCCCCCCTTTTCGCGTAAAAAGGTAGCTTATGTTCGTTCCCAAGCTCTAAAGTATCTCTGTACCAAATTTCATCAAGAAATCTTCAAAAATGACAAACTTTCATACCAAGGCCCTAGTCCACCCCCCTTCAACCCCCCTTTTCGCGATAAAAGGTAGCCTACTTCCGTTTCCAAGCTCTAAACTATCTCTGTACCAAATTTCATCAAGAAATCTTCAAAAATGAGAAACTTTTCTCCCAAGGCCCTAGTCCGCCCCCCTTCTACGCCCTTTTCGCGATAAATGGTAGCCTATATCTGTTTCCAAGCTCTAAACTATCTCTGTACCAAATTTCATCAAGAAATCTTCAAAAATGACAAACTTTCCTCCCAAGGCCCTAGCCCCCCCCCTTCTACCCCCCTTTTCGCAATAAAAGGTAGTCTATGTCCGTTCCCAAGCTCTAAACTATCTCTGTACCAAATTTCATCGGGAAATCTTCTAAAACGATAAACTTGTATCCCAAGGCCCTGGTCCCCCCTACTACCCCCCTTTTTGTGTGATAAAAGGTAATCTATGTCCGTTCCCAAGCTCTAAACTATCTCTGTACCAAATTTCATCAGAAAATCTTCTAAAACGATAAACTTTTATCCCAAGGCCCTGGTCCCTCCCCCCCCCCTTCTTCCCCCCTTTTCGCGATAGAAGGTAGCTTATGTTCGTTCCCAAGCTCTAAACTATCTCTGTACCAAATTTCATTAGGAAATCTTCTAAAACGATTAACTTTTATCCCAAGGCCCTGGTCCCCCCCCCCCCCCTTCTTACCCCCTTTTCGCGATAGAAAGTAATTTATGTTCGTTCCCAAGCTATAAACTATCTCTGTACTAAATTTCATCAAGAAATCTTTAAATATGACAAACGTTCGTACCAAGGCCCTAGTCCCCCCCCCCCCCTTCTACCCCCCTTTTCGCGATAAAAGGTAGCCTACTTCCGTTTCCAAGCTCTAAACTATCTCTGTACCAAATTTCATCAAGAAATCTTCAAAAATGACAAACTTTTCTCCCAAGGCCCTAGTCCCCCCCTTCCACCCCCCTTTTCGCGATAAAAGGTAGCCTATGTCCGTTCCTAAGCTCTAATCTACCTCTTTACCAAATTTCATTAAGATATCTTCAGAAATGACAAACTTTCATAAAAACTTTCATCCCCTATTTCCCCCCCTTAAACCCCCTTTCTCGTGATAAAAGGTAGCCTATGTCCGTTCTCAAGCTCTAATATACCTCTGTTCCAAATTTCATCAAGATCGGTTCAGCGGTTTAGGCGTGAAAGCGTAACATACAGACAGACAGACAGACAGACAGACAGAGTTACTTTCGCATTTATAATATTAGTATGGATAACGGGAGTGCAGGAGACTGTATGTATGCTAATGTCTATAAATTTTATGCTGAAGTCGGTCATCTGGGACTCAAGGCCGAGTGACTCATGCTCATCTGCTAAGTACCTGATTGGGTATTTTCCTGCTTGATATCACAGGTATTTTATAAAAAGCTATTTTATCGTTCTTATTCATTTTTAATCATCCACCCAACGTTTATAGTAAATGATTCGACTAAGTATTAAATATTATGACGTCACAATTAAATTTTTCTTACAAAATTTACACTACATTTTTCATACAATTTTCCTTATAACTTACCGTTTGGACGTTTAGTAAAAAATAATTAGTTTGACTAATCACTAGTTTAGTCAGTAAGTGAACCAGTGCAGGGCCGTCTTAAGGCTATATAGCGCCAGGGTGCGAAACTCAGACTGCGCCCGCTCCCGCCCCTCCCCCCAGGTCAAAAAAAAAACGCAGTAAATTTTTGATGTTTCATTTATTTTTCTCTAAGATCTGTAATCTATCTGTAAAAAGATCTCTAATACAATGTTTTATTTTAAGTGCGTTTCCTTTTTCTGTTTTGGGCACCCGATGGTTTCTTTTTACCATCCCCTAAATCGGCCATCTGCAATCAAATAGATCATTTAGCATATAAATAATAGGGGTTAAAGTATGAAATTGCCGTTTCATTGTAATAGGTACTTCGAATTGACATAGAACCTTCATGGTTTGAGATTTTTGAGTGAAACTTTTTCCACATGGTACCTATGTAGTTCTTCATTTAAAAATGTGCAACATTCGATTATCGACTTTCAGTTGTTTTTTTTATTCAGCTTAGACAAGAAAGATGGATACTTCGAAAATTCGAGTGATTTTTGAATACGAGTTCCGACGCGGAACTAACGCGGCAGAAACAGCTCGCAATATCAATGTTGCGTTTGGAGAGGGGACTGCTAATGAACGCACCGTGCGATTTTGGTTTAAACGCTTTCGTGATGGAAACTTTGATTTGAAGAACGAACCACGAGGAAGGCCGTCCACACAGGTGAATAACAATGAATTGAAAGACATGGTGGAAGCCGATCCGAGCCAAACTACCCAGGAATTAGCTGCATGGTTTAACGTTACCTTATCAACAATATTGACTCATTTGCGTCAAATCAATAAAATAAAAAAATGTGAAAAATGGGTACCTCATGATTTGACTGATCTGCAGAAAGAAATGCGTGTTGAAACTTGTGTTGCCTTGTTGAATCGATACAGAAATGAAGGAATATTGGATCGAATTGTGACATGTGATGAAAAGTGGATTCTTTACGATAACCGTAAGCGAAAAATGCAATGGCTGACCCCAGGTGAAACGCCACAACAGTGTCCTAAAGCAAAGCTTACCAATAAAAAGGTAATGGTAACTGTTTGGTGGTCTCAGCATGGTGTTATTCACTATAGCTTTCTACGATCTGGTCAAGCAATAACGGCAGATGTCTACTGTGCCGAACTCCGAACAATGATAGCAAAACTAGCAGTGAAACAGCCCCGACTCATGAATCGATTACCCGAAACCATTATTGCTCCATGATAACGCAAGACCTCATACAGCACGAGAAACCGTTTTAACTCTACAGGAACTGCAATTAGAAACTATCCGTCACCCTCCGTATTCGCCAGACCTTGCTCCAACATACTACCATTTTTTTCGTGATTTGGACAATTTTCTATGTGATAAAAAGTTTTCTTCTCAGGAGGCAGTACAAAATGCTTTCACACAGTTTGTCGAATCTAGATCACCAGAGTTCTATCGCAAAGGCATAAATGACCTTCCTACTAGATGGCAGCAATGTATAGATAATAATGGTAATTATTTTGATTAAATAAATACGTTAAATTAAAAAAAAAACGAATTTCAATTTGTCAGTACAAATCGGCAATTTCATACTTTAACCCCTAATATTTCACTCACTTCAATGAAATTATATGAAAGTAAACTTACTTAAATAAAATGTTATATGTTATAGGTATAAATTATTATTTATAAATATATTTATGTAATAAAATTTAAATGACCAATATCAAGCCCAAGTAAAGTAGTTATCATAAATTATGAACTCACTCGTACTTATTGTGTGTGATTATGATTAATGATTACAAATACCACGATATGGCATCAATTAGGTATGTAAGTTTATTTTTTATTAATTAATTAGTAGGTAGGTATATCAGTATTGTAACTATGTTCTAATGTAACAGTAGTTATATCTCAATGATTGTAAGTAATTGTAACCGTAACAAAAATAGGTAACTCTGTAAAAATAAAATTTACTTACCTTGACAGTATTAATTTCCGTTGTTTATGATTTAAGTAGGTACGCACTGAAAAAACTCCATCCATTTGCACATTATTTTTTTACGAAAACACAACACAATCAATTAAATCGATATTGGTGGGCCTAACTGAATTTTCACTTGCTATAATCAATCACAGTCTAAACTGCTAGAATTTTTAGTGCTCACTCGGCGGCTATCTATATAATAGATATGATGAAAAAAAAATAATTCAAAAATTAAGGAAAAGAAATGGATTTAATATTTCTTTAACGTTTCACAGCATTAAACAAAATCAAACTTTAATTTTCATGCAATAAGATTCAATTGTCATAGGTCGTCTAATGACATCAATCAGTAACCGACACTCAGAGCCGCATCGCGAACTTACATTACAATATACACCCTAATGTCCTAATTATAGCGGCCATTTTGCTTAAGGTGCGGACGCCAGGCGGCTAGGTCAAAGGGCCTCTTTGAATGGAGATATTGCCGCGTGCGTGTTAAATTAATTTAATTTTTATGTGTATCCTAATAAAAGCTATTTTACCTTGCATATCGTGAGCGGGATGACACTTGCCGAAAGGCAAAAGTGACAATAATAGGTACAATGGTAAATGTTAATATTGGTTGATGCCTATATTTTTATGCATGTAGGGGTTTAATTGACGTAAGTTGTGTACGAAACATGGGAATGGCGTTAATATTGTACTTATGAGTTAAAGGTTAAATTAGGAAATATAGAAATGTTTAGAGCTCGGCCTGCGCCCCCTCGGGCTACGCGCCCGGGTGCGGCCGCACCCTTGAACCCCCGGTTAAGACGGCCCTGAACCAGTGTACCCGTATATAGTAAAATTAGAGTAACCACACTCTCCTCTCTTTTTTATGTAAAAAACTGAGGTTTTGTGATATCAAATCGAATTTCGTTCGTTACTGAGACCAGTTGGCATACCATGATGTGCTAAAACAGCCTACAACCGTTCTGGACAGCAGCTATATATACCTAATCTAAATACCTAATAGCTCGTTCCCTCTTTCTTGCCTGCCCGTCTAGACAAGTGGCAATTCGCTAGCAGGCGTTTGATGGAATAGAATGACGAATGTATAGGATTTGACGTATTTGACTTGCGTTAACGACTGTCATTTACGTCAAATCCATCATCATCATCATCATCAACATCATCATACATTCGTCATTCTATTCTATCAAACGCCGGCCAACGAATTGCCACTTGTCTAGAGGGGCCGGAACCTAAACGACAGATTACTTAATCGTTTGTACCACGAAGTTTGTACCTACCTATCTAACCGCTTAAATAATATTATGTCATGATAGAGTTCCAGGTTGTCAGTTTTTCCAGGGTCAAAATACCCATAAGAGTAACGAAAGTCACAAGATATTCATATAGCAACCAAATCCGACGGCTTGATGTGTTGTCAGAGGCACGGACGAAGACTGATGTATTGGCACCGGACTAGTTTACCCTTGAAATGTGCACGGTTACTATTAACTACTTAGCCACGAGTCTCCACGTCTCCTTATCCTTGTGTTAATCCCGGTCACATTCGGGACCTTCACTTCAGTCCAGGTTCTATTTACCAGTTTCACTGCGACGAGACCTAACTTCGATATTTTCCATGGAGCGACTGCCATTTTAAGTGGAGCTGGAACCCATTCGCGGTATCGAAGTAGTTATTACAGTTAGACCGGTTGTCGGACTTTTTAGGAGTCCAATTACCCGTAACGACAGCTATAGATGTTTGTATAACAACGGAAATACCCACAGCAAAATATTTGCATAGAATGGGAATCGAATACGCGCCCCCTGTGTAACAGGCGAATCCACTATCGCCACGTCACAAAAGTCTCTGATTCTCCGATTATCTGGTTTTACCAAACAACATGTATTGTGTTAATTAATCATAATAAGTAGTATTTTTTTTTATCTAATAACCGGAATAACCCAAGATAAGTGGGTAAGCAGTTGTCGTTGATATTGTGGCATATATACCTACATTTTTATTTGGTATTTAGAAACTACTAGCTGACCCGGCGAACTTCGTACCGCAAATATTTTTCCGCCCGCGTGGCGTCAGATCCCGTTCCCGCTGCACCCTCTACTATATTAAACATGTATTATACATATAAACCTTCCTCTTTAATCACTCTATCTATTAAAAAAAACCACATCAAAATCCGTTGCGTAGATTTAAGCATACAAAGGGATATAGGGACAGAGAAAGCGACTTTGTTTTATACTATGTAGTGACAATGGCTCTATTTCACACTTTAATCCATTAATGAATCTGTCGTTTCCACGTTTTGTTCACATCACTGTGATCCATGGTTCTTTTTGTTCTACTATGATCCATCGATGGATTTGTTTCATCTTTTTGTTCTACTATGATCCATCGATGGATTTGTTTCATATTTTTGTTCCACTGTGACCCATCGATGGATTTGTTTCATCTTTTTGTTCCACTGTGATCCATCGATGGATTTGTTTCATCTTTTTGTTCCACTGTGACCCATCGATGGGTTTGTTTCATCTTTTTGTTCCACTGTGACCCATCAATGGATTTGTTTCATCTTTTTGTTCCACTGTGACCCATCGATGGATTTGTTTCATCTTTTTGTTCCACTGTGATCCATCGATGGATTTGTTTCATCTTTTTGTTCCACTGTGACCCATCGATGGATTTGTTTCATATTTTTGTTCCACTGTGACCCATCGATGGATTTGTTTCATCTTTTTGTTCCACTGTGATCCATCGATGGATTTGTTTCATCTTTTTGTTCCACTGTGACCCATCGATGGATTTGTTTCATCTTTTTGTTCCACTGTGACCCATCGATGGATTTGTTTCATCTTTTTGTTCCACTGTGACCCATCGATGGATTTGTTTCATCTTTTTGTTCCACTGTGATCCATCGATGGATTTGTTTCATCTTTTTGTTCCACTGTGACCCATCGATGGATTTGTTTCATCTTTTTGTTCCACTGTGACCCATCGATGGATTTGTTTCATCTTTTTGTTCCACTGTGATCCATCGATGGATTTGTTTCATCTTTTTGTTCCACTGTGACCCATCGATGGATTTGTTTCATCTTTTTGTTCCACTGTGACCCATCGATGGATTTGTTTCATCTTTTTGTTCCACTGTGACCCATCGATGGATTTGTTTCATCTTTTTGTTCCACTGTGATCCATCGATGGATTTGTTTCATCTTTTTGTTCCACTGTGACCCATCGACGGATTTGTTTCATCTTTTTGTTCCACTGTGATCCATCGATGGATTTGTTTCATCTTTTTGTTCCACTGTGATCCATCGATGGATTTGTTTCATCTTTTTGTTACACTGTGATCAATCGATGCATTTGTTTCAACTTTTTGCTCTACTATTATTCATCTATCGATTTGCTTTTTGTTTCATCTTTTTGTTGACACTAGACCATAATTATTAAAAAAACGTACTTGTTTTAAGAATTCAATAACTAGATACATTAACCTTTTATTATATCTAATATTCTAATCTTACATATTTTCTTCACTTCATTTATACCAGTATTTACTTCTTGCTCAAACGAATTACTGTATCGATTTTGCAGACCGTCCATTATAGATTGTATTTTATTTTCTTTCGCACAAATGATGAACGGAAAACCGAATTTTGCTTTGTACCGTTGGTTGTTTTCATCCATAGTCTTCTTCTCTTCTTGGGTTATTTGATCTAAACCAGCAGCCCGCTGTTCTTCAGCCGACTCCTTTGTCAGCTCACCACGTGCTGCGAGGCTTCCAGCTAAATCTGGGTGTAGTTTTAACACTTCGACTTGATCTTTCATACTTAGTTGGTCTAAATACGCATGAAACTCTTTACAAACATCACTTACATTACCAAAAGGTCTTTTATCATTTGCATAAATGGCAGCTTCAGAGCACAGTTCGATGACATTACCGAATATGCTTTCAAAGTTGTCGTCACTCATGGAGTTCACTTCTGAAATAGTAATTGGTGAAGCCATTTTAGACATTTTACGTCTTTATACACCGATAGTCGGTACAACACTGTGTTGTTTCTCTCACTTGTTAGGTATCAGTAAACAGGGTTATAGGTCAGTTAGCGACAAATATTACCATGCTATAATGTACTACACTACTTGATAGCACAATTATTCATGTAGGTATTAATAGTAAGTAGGCATCACACAGCATACTTCTCTGACAAGACAAATAAGTTCTATAAATTGCATAATTCGCTTTTTATTTTGCTGATTTAGGTACTCACTGCTGTAGACATACTTAAATTCGGACTATATAATGAAATGCCTTCCGACTTTTAACAATGCGGACAAACTAGTTATTAATAAAGGAGTTAGCCTTACGATCGAGAGGTCCCGGGTTCGAATCCTGGCCATTACACTACCGACGTGAGCTAACTCCTAGCACAAGCAATTTAGCTTAGTTGGAGGGGTTAGAGGGAATATTGTTAATTTCGGTTGCTAATATTCTATTAATAACAAAAAAATCGAGCAATGTTTGCTAAAAACAATTTGGCCATCCTAGAAAATAGAGTAAGGACTATTTTTATGAATTATTCTGAATATTCTATTCGCGAGAAAAGGTACCCCATGTCCGTTCCCAAGCTCTAATCCATATATGTACCAAAGGTCATCAGGACGTCTTCAAAAATGTCAAACTTTCATACCCTAACCCTATCACTACCCCGTTCCACCCCTTGTTCGCTAAAAACAATTTGGCCATCCTAGAAAATAGAGTAAGGACTATTTTTATGAATTATTCTGAATATGAATGAGTTATTCCAGTTCACTACTATACATATTCCACATTTCACACAACGCTATCTAGACCCATGGTAAGCATAGCTTAACTAGCTTGTGTTATGAAATCTAGAATGCGGATAAACATACTTAGATACGTTTTTTTTTTGTAAATACATACATATTATACATAGAAACACCCAGACCAATGCAAATATACATATTCATGCATACAAATATTTGCACTGAGCGGGGATCGAACCCGCGCCTCCTGCGTAGCGGCCGCGTTCACTACCGCCACGCCACGGAGGCTGTCACACTATTTGATATGATATCTACCCTAAGTATATCTAGACAAGTGTAGACTGTCTAGGGAGCCTAAATCGCAATTGAGGTGGTCATCAAAGCACCATGGCGCAGCTTAACTAGGTTTATATATAGTAGATTGTTCAACAAGGGACTAAAACAAGCCATAATGACACGAGATGTTTTAGCCACCCGAGCGAAGCGAGGGTGGCTAATAGTTCGAGTGTCATTATGGTTGTTTAGTCCCACGTGAAACACTCTACTTTTCACGTTGAATGCGAGGAAAAAAAGCCACGTTTTATACAAAGTTATAATATTTAAAAAAAAAAATTAAGAAATAGTCAAATATCTTTTTCAACTTAAATATATTAATTTATCATATCGATAACGGGGTAAAGCCTCCGTGGCTTGGCGGTAGTGAACGCGGTCGCTACGCAGGAGGCGCGGGTTCGATCCCCGCTCAGTGTAAATATTTGTATGCATGGATACGGGTATTTGCATTGGTCTGGGTGTTTCTGTGTATAATATGTATGCATTTACAAAAAAATTTATCTAAGTATGTTTATCCGTATTCTAGATTCCATAATACAAGGTAGTAAAGCTATGCTTACCATGGATCTAGATAGCGTTGTGTGAAATGTTGTGGAATATTTATTTATTTTTATTTATTCATAATAACAAAGTTTCTAAGTTGCACAATTAATTGTTGTAAGTAATTGGTGATTACAACGCAAGCTTATTACGAATAATCTATTCAAAATTCAAATTGCAAAGAAATTTGTCCCGCGGTTTTTTTTGTTGTTAAGTGACGTACGGTTTATATGCTTGCATACATATTTAGCCAACAGATTCAAACTTGAAAAATAATTTAAAACTAATTGGAAATGGATAATAAAATGAACTTATCCTTAATACTTACATAATAATTAATTAAATTAATATCATTAATCGTGGTTCACGAAATTAAGTGGGACTTTTTGATTTTTTCAAATGTCACTTTGAGGTTATTTCTATACACAATCACTAAAAAGGTGATAATCCTTCCATTCACAAACACCGTGATTGGCTGTTTAAGAGTTATCAAAGTAAATTAAATAAAAATTACTTTAGTCCCTAGAGATTAATAATGAACTTTAGTCCCGATATGCAGGGACTAAAGTAACATTTTAAGAGCATGAGAAGTGAAAAAACTATTATCTATTACTAATAAATTAAGCCTATAGCCTGCCCATGTATGTAATAATTAATACTAATAATAGTAATAATCGATATAAAAATCCCCTAATCTATCTATAATTAAGAAATGTATTAACTGGATTACAGATTATTTTAAGTCTATATCTTTTAATCATTTTTTATCATTTTGGAATGGAACATAAGCTGTAAATTAAGTAATTAAGTGTCATTTGTGTAAAAATGGCAGCGTGGCTGGTCTACGTGCTGTTGTTGGCTGTGGCGGGGACTCAGGTACTTACTTCTATCTTTTCGTTATTTGAAATATATAATGAGAGAGTATTGAGTATTATGTGTAGAATGTACATACCTACCTACGCTACCCGAATTGCCCCTCTAGACAAGTGGCAATTCGCTAGCTGGCGTTTGGTGGAATAGAATGACGAATGTATGGGATTTGACGTATATGACAGTCGTTAACGCATGTCAAATACGTCAAATCCCATACATTCGTCATTCTATTCCATCAAACGCCGGTTAGCGAATTGCCACTTGTCTAGAGGGCCTGAAGGATTTAGAATCAAATACTCTGCAACACAAGTTGATGATAAGGGTATTTCTATTGAACGGTAATAATTAAGTAGGTAAATTAATTAATAATAATAATACTTTTAATTTTTGTCCCTTAACCACTCAGTGACCAGGTCAAACAATCCAAAAAAAAACTTAATTTAATCAGTGAAAATTCAATTACTTATACGTGATATTTTACTTAGAGCGAATTCAGAAATTCTTACATTAAACATTTTCTTTTTAGATTGTTACGCCACAAAAGAATGTTTGAAAATATGCTAGCTTTCCTCTAAATCTAAATCAGAATGTATACTTAATACTTATACATTTCTATTTACATATACCTAAGTATCTTTAAAAGGTTGCTATTGAAATTTGGTGTCGGAGCTAATGTAGACCAAGATGATAGAGTTTGAAATAAATTTAAGTCTTAATGTATATAGCTAGTTAAGTAGGTATAATTTAATATTTAGTGGTATAATATCAGGTATGTCGTTTTGGTAGTGTATGTGGGATATTTAAAAAAAAAAATCTTTTATTTGATTACTTTAGAGTTTTGTTTGTTACACTTGAAGATATTTGTAACACTTTAAAGTCTAAATAATTTGAGACTTTTGTTTTATCGCCGCCATATCTATGTAGGTATCTACAGATAGTTTATCTATTAGTCTTATTTTATTAATACGATTAAAACAATGATTGATTCTTTCAGGTACTGGCACACTCCCCAGTCACGTTTGTTGAAAATTTGAAAGGTGAATATCTAAATTATCAGAGACTAGCTATTGCCCGCGGGCATCGCATCCGCACTCGGCTCTCTTCTGGCCTATCTACTCACCTTTCCAGTTTCCTCTCTACTCGACTCTCTACTCGCCTCTCTACTCACTTCTCCACTTTCTCCTCTACTTGACTCTGTACTCAACTTTCTCCTCCCCTCTATACTCTACTCTGTACTCTCCTCTATACTCGCCTCTCTATTGGCCTCTCTACTCGCCTCTTTACTTAACTATCTATTCGATCTCTACTCGCCGCAATACTCGACTGTACTTGACTTTCTTTTCGAACTATACATGCCTATCCACTCGCCTCTCTAGAATGCCCTGTATTCGCTTCTCCACTCGCCGCTATATACGACTCTTTACTTAAAAATTTCGTCAGGATTTCTTAAATAATGATGATATTTCATACTAACTTTCATCCCCCTATTACACACCACCCTTCCCTTCGACCTCTTTTTCATGATAAAAGGTAGCCTATGTCCGCTCAAAAACTTCAGTCCACCTCTGACTAATTTCATCAGGCTATCTTGAAAAATAACAAACTTTTTTACTAACTTTTATCCCCTATCGCCCCCTCCCCTTCTACCCTTTTTTCGCAATAAAACGTAGCCATGTCCGTTCCCAAGCACTAATCAATCTCTCTACCAAATGTCATCAGAATATCATAATTATATACTGTTCGGGAATTTCGCGATAAATTATGGAACTTACTATTTTTGCCGACGTTTCGGATGCGTTGCAGCGCCCGTGGTCACGGCATCAGAATATGTTCAAAAATCACGAACTTTCATATGAACTTTCATCCCCTAGTACTATTCCCCCCTTCTTCCCCTTTATCGTGATCAAAGGTAACCTATATCCCAAGCACCACTCAATCCATCTCTGTACTAAATTTAATCAGGATATCTTCAAAAATGACAAGCTTTCATCCCCTAGTGGTATACCCCCCCCCTCTTCTACCCCCTTTTTCGCAATATAAGGTGGCCTATATCCGTTTCCAAGCTCTAATCAATCTCTGTAACAAATTTCATCAGGATTTCTACAAAATTAATAAACATTCATCGCCTACTATTCCCCCATCCCTCTACCGCCTTTGTCGCAATAAAATGTAGCCTATATCCGTTTCCAAGCTCTATTCTATCTCTATACCAAATTTCAGGATATTATAAAAAATGTCAAACTTTCATACACACTTTCATCCCCTATTTCAGTCCCTTAAACCCCTTTTCTCACGATAAAAGATAGCCTATGTCCGTTCTTAAACTCTAATCCACCTCCCTACCAAATTTCATCAAGATCGGTTCTGTGGTTTAGGCGTGAAAGCGTAACATACAGATAGACCGACAGACAGAGTTACGTCCGCATTAATTAGTATGGATATACAAACATATGCTCACGCCTCCTATCCATGCCGTATGGTGGGTAGGTAGCCCAAGACAACGTCTTTTCACTTGCTACGAACCTGGCATACGCCTTTTGTTTCTTTTACTTTCATAAGTTAAATTTAATACTTATCATACAAACTCACTCCTTTCTCCCCAGAGTAGGCAGAGACAACAAACCACTCACCGGGACTTTCTCCCTAATTTCAGGGAGGTATAGTGTTACTCCAAGTATATTAAATATCAATTAATCAATCAATTAACTAGGCTATTCTAGTCCGCTGCTGGATATAAGCCTCTCCCAATGTGCGCCATTTTTGTCAATCTCCGTATTCCGCATCCGGTCTGTCCCACGCACCTTTTTCAGGTCGTCAGTCCGTCTAACTAGGGGGCGTCCTATTGTCCGTTTACCTTCTCGCGGTCTCCACTCTAGGATCTCCATTTTAGCCATTACCTCATAGTAAATAATAATAATGATATTTTATAGAGTCACGATCAGCATCCCGCATAGTGTCAGGATGGGAGGCTACTTTGGGCCAGTTTCCTCATCAGATTTCACTGCGAATGGTGAACAGTGCAGGTGGCGTGAACGCTTGCGGAGGAAGTATCATCTGCCCTAAATGGGGCATCACGGCCGCTCATTGTCCTGGAGGGTGAGCATCATCGAATCATACGGTACAATCAGTTTCAGAACGACCATGACTACAAAGTCTCATAATGATCTTAATATCAATGTATTAAGAGCAAATGAAACTGTTTTATTGGTATAAGTTGTATTATTATTGTCCGAGAAAGGTGTGTACGAAACATCAGAACAGTCAGTCACCTGGAAGGAAGGCACTAAGATAATTTTGAGTGCTTTGTTTTGTCAAGATCGTTCTAATACTAACTGTTTAGCCTTAGCCACATTCTAGAACCTGAAACACAAGCTAAACTATATTTACTTTGGGGTCTAGATAACACAATGTAGCCTGTTATACATTAAGGCCCATATCCTAGAATGTAACTCGGCTGAATCGTGATATAACTGAGGAAAAATTGTAAAATAAACAATCTGCCAGACAACCTGTCAAATTTGTCAATATGTGTATACAATCTTTTCCCAGTTAAATTGAGGTTAATGACCTCAATTTAACTGGCATTCTTGAAACGGGCCTTTAAAAAAAGATCCTTGATTTTTTGCTACTACAAAAAGTACCTACACCTGTATGCTTACTTCGTACAGACCGACTTATACCCAACTATCAAACTAACCGAAGTCGGTACACGTGCTGATAATCTGACGACGCTCTGTTGCAGTCTTTTCTCTCTAGAGGTCAGGTGGCAGTCGCGCCCCCAAAAGTAAAGATAAGCCAATTTAAAAGAACTGGTAGGAGAGCCAGTATTAGGATCTAAAGCGTGAGCTTTGAGTGTCACCGGGACTTACACTTTTATAATATTGGCGACGAGACTTAACTTTCTTATGATATCAAAGACCATCTTCCAGATAAATAATTATAATGTTGTGTTACAGCCGCGTAACTATAGTAGTCAGAGCTGGTCTCGTCAACTTGACCAGGCCGGAGTACATCTTCGAGACCACCAAGTACTATAACTACCCTCTGTACAACGACAACTCGCCTTTCGTCCAGCCCCATGACATTAGTCTTATTGACTTCGGCAGGACTCTCACTTTCGGTGGTAAGCATGTTTTTTATATGTATAGGACACATCAATTCAATTTGATTTCACCTCGCCTGATGGTAAGCTGAATGCAAAGTCTCAGGAAAGAGGGTCACCATTACATACACGTATCATGTTAACAATGGTTGCACTCAGCTTGACGGCCTCATCAAAAGAGAATTGTCGTCACAGCACCCACTAGTGCTGCGACCACAATCCTCCTGCCCGGCTATGCATTTGCTGATCCCTGAACGCAATCCAATCGAGATTGGATTACTATGGAGTGTTTTTCGCAATCGTACATGGTAGTACCCACCCGGCCTAAACATCTATATTTAATTTGTCTTCAGGAATGTCATTCATGTAATGTGTAGCCAGTTGGCATAAAGAAACGAAGCCCTGTCGCACGTGGATTGGTTTGATATAATCATTAACCACCATTTGTTGAGTCACGTTGAGTATATTAGAAATATCTGATTCTTACATAGAAACGTATTTTTGATTAGTAATAACTAGGTACCTGATATCTCTCGTAGTCATTCGTAGGCATGATAAATATGCCAAAAAAATATATAAAAATAAAATAATAATAATAATATATATAATTTATAAATATATAAATATGCTCGACCCCAATCACGTCGCAAAATGTAGTCTATATGCGGAGCACAGGTTTTATGGGTGTCTTTTGAGAATAACCCAGGGTACTACGATGTGGCGACGGTGGAGGAACTCAAATCCATCAGATTTTAGTTTGAAATCACGTTCTGTTCAATAAAATTTATTAAATATATATATATATACTAAGCCACTTTACTTCAATTTTTAAATTTATCGAGGTTGTTGTCATTGATGTACCTACCTATAATTTCAGAGTTCGTCCAGCCCATCCGTCTTCAGAACTCGCAGGCGAGGAACCGCAATTATGATACGGAGGTATTGGTTGCGAGCGGATGGGGACGCACTTGGTCAAACGGTAAGGATAGGAAAAGGTTTATAGATTATTTAAAGTAATGGTAGTGAACGCAGCCGCTACGTAGGAGAAGTTTCGGATGCGACTGGGATTAACGCTAAGAAGAAAAATAGAATGACTATTTAACTAATTTTACCGCCAAACAAGGTGCTATAGTTGGATACTTGACTATTTAGTCAAAATATGTTGTTACTTTTACTAAACGTCACCATGTTTAGTTCTAAAAAAACTTAGTATGGCTTGATTACTTATTAGTAATATCGGTTACTGATTCTATTACTTATTCTTAAAAACCCTGTGTAAATAAAAAAAGGGTGCCGTCATACTTTAATTGTCTAATAATTTACTATTTTAGCCTGGCTTATATATTATTGGTAAACTGCAAGATCCTAACGTATAAAAACAACAAGACATGCATATATAACCTGCTAAAAGTTTCTTAATAAATGCGCTTCTTCTTGTCTTCTAAAACTGCCAAAGATCGTACCACATTTGGTCATACTAAAGTTTTTAATTACAGGTCCTGCACCTGAGAATTTGAACTGGGTCTTCTTACGTGGAAATACGAACGATCGCTGCCGCGCTACTTATGGTGCTATCATCGTTGACTCCACCATCTGTGCCAGCTTCTACAACGTTACCAGTCAATCTGTTTGCCAGGTACCTAGGAACATATACTTTTTCACGGGGGACGATTTATTTGTATGATTCACAGACAAGACTGGGCGGGGTATCAACATAAACGGTGAGCACATCTCACACCTTCGGCTATTCTGTGCTTACGGTTCGCCGATGACATCGTCGTTGTTGCGGAGCCGCTGGAACAACTGGGCGAGATGCTGCACAGCCTAGATGGAGCTTCTCGACTCGTCGGCCTCGGTGTAAACTTGGATAAAACCAAGTTCATGTTTAACGAACTATTGCACCGAGACCAATTGCCATCGAAGGGTCGACGCTCGGAGTTGTCTTTATATCGAATATGTTTACCAACATATTTTTGGACAACTTCGAGCGTCATTGTTGCGGAAGGTGTCACCACCGAAACCCAACATGACACGTCAGGAAATGTTGGCCGTACGTAACCTGCGTAATGACAGAGACATACTTGTGTTACCAGCGGATAAAGGGAATGCAACTGTGATTGTAGACACTGAAGCGTACGAACATAGGATCACGCAGCTTGTAAGTGACAGAACCACATATAAAAAAGTGACTTATAACCCAACAGACAGATCACAGCCAAGACCCTGAAGCTGCTGCATGACCTGGGTAACCAAGACCTATCAGCGCAGTTACGCTCACATAATCCCACCCCACAAAAAGATATATGGGTTGCCGAAAGTACATAAGCCGGATTGGCCCCTGCGACCTATAGTTAGCCAAATAGACGCACCAACATATAAATCGTCGCGACATTTGGCTACTTTATTGCAACCCCTTACTGGCAGAACTGGTTGTTACGTGAAGGACTCTAGACACTTTGTCAACCTACTTGCAGAGGTACCTACAAATACAAGATACCGAGATAATGGTTAGCTTTGACGTCACATCCTTGTTTATAATTGTTCCAGTGGAAGAAACGCTCAACATAATATCTACCCTTTTGCAAGGCACTGATACACCCACTGGATACATTGAGTGCATAAACTTGTGTCTGAAAAGTGGCTATTTTTTGTGGAGAAACGATTACTACCTGCAGGTGGAGTAGCGATGGGTTCACCGCTCGCACCGGTAACTGCCAATATCTTCATGGAGTGGTTTGAAGATCAAGCACTGACCACCGCACCTATAAAGCCCCGATATTGGTGGCGATATGTAGATGACATATATGCAATCGTCGATCGAAACTCGTTGTCGGAATTTACAGACCACCTGAACAATGTGCACCAGAAGATACGTTGTACGGTAGAAGAGGAAAAAGACGGTGTTCTGCCATTTCTGGACGTGTTGGTTATACGAGAATCAAACGGTCGCTTATCACACACTGTATACCGGAAACCCACGCAGTTTCATTATCCATAGTCCTCGAAAACTAGCATATCATCCAAAAGTAATGAATGTACCCATTGTAATAAAATCACTTTTAATGAACTCTATCGCGATTTAGTATTCATTTGATATTATTAACATCTACTCAGACATGTCAGTTACTTTTCATCAGCTGCGGTCGCGGGGGGATTCGTTCAAAAAGTGTTTTTTATTTCCATAAGGGATATTCGCGTTTACCAACGGTATCAAACGGATCGAACTAAGAAATCGCTGTGACGAGAGTGACTCAATTCAATTGCAATATTGCTAGATGATCGTACGGCACATCTTAAAGCCTATGGCGCTAGTGTACAGTTAGAGACTACCAAATTCAACAACGTTGTCGCATCGATTTGGCGTCGATGTTGAAGTTATAGAAAACTAACTTTCGCCCGCGGCTCCGCCCACGTGGATGTCAGTTATCGCGACCACACATAGCCTGTCTTTTCTCAAGGTCCACCTATACCAAATTTCATCAAAATCGGTTCAGTGGTTTAGGCGTGAAAGCGTAACATACAGAAAGACAGACAGACAGACAGACAGAATTACTTTCGCATTTATAATATTAGTATGGATTGCACTGCAGTTTTTTAACCTATGTTTTGTTGCAGGGTGACAGCGGTGGTCCTCTGTCAGTCATAGATGAAGATGGTGGCTATTCCATGGTCGGAATCGCATCCTTCGTCTCAAGCGCTGGATGCCATGTTGGTTTGCCGGGTGGTAAGTGAATTTATTAGATTGCTTCATTGTTTAAATACTCTCATAGATACCAAAACTACTATTGTAAAGATCTCATTATTCACTGGGCCATATTTCGATTCAGTTGGGGTTGACTTTTCAGTCTCACTGTGATGCGGCTGAACATTGATATTTTTCAGGAAGCGACTGTCATCTGACCTCCACAACCAGTTGGCGATATCGAAGTTCTAGTTCTACTTTTGTTGGCTCCAATTACCCGTAACGGCTGCCATAGGTGTGCGTATGGCAACCGGGACCGACGGTTTAACGTGCTCTTCGAGCCACGACCAAACCGCCCAATGCAAATGGTCATTGTTAGCCAAGTTTGAATCTAGATGGTGTTATTTTATACCTTCTTTTAGGTTTCATCCGCCCCGGTCACTACCACCAGTGGTTCACAGAAGTCACCGGGAATAACTATGATTGGAAATATCCTACCACAACGACTGAGGTGCCATCTACCACTGAAGTCTGGCCAGAAACCACGGCTACATCTACTGACACACCAGAGGTTGAGACAACGATTCAACCTGATGACGAGACTTGGCCAACTGGCGGCACTGATGACTGCGTTGAGACTACTACCGATGCATATTAGTTCACTAATAATGCTGAATCTTCATAATTTTTGACCTTCTTTCACCAATTGCCGATAATAGCTAGTGGATAACATGTGTAAATAGTTATGGAAGGACATTAATTTTGAATATTGTTGTAAATTCAGGAAATAACATATTTTGTAAAGCGTTCATTAAACAATTTTCCATTAATAGTAATTTATCTACTCACTTATCTATAGTCTAATAAATCACTGTACTGGTCTATAATTGATCTCCCTTTTTCTAAATAATTGATCAGAACTTTGGAATCTCAAAAGACCGTCGGCATTACTTTTCCGGCTGAGGGAACGGTCTTTGCCTTCTTCGGAGCAGGTTCGCCCCGAAGATTCATTGCTTAGACAATCTTTGGTCTCAGGAGTGTAGTAATAGACGAAAAAACTCCTAATTAAACGGTCCAAACATTACTTTGATATTATTAGTTACTCTTGCCCGTTTGTTATCCGGTGTCAACAATCATCAAGTTATCAGGTACAAAGCATATTAATTATACCATTTAAAAGTGTGAAAAAAGATTACGGTTAGTGGGCGGTGTCTCATCCCTATTGCCAATAATGGTGTAAAATGCTCTGCTTCGTAGTCATCTGGATGTGGATCTTCTCTTCTTGAACCCTGTAATAAAGCATCCCTTAGTTCGCTAGACAGGAACCAGTCGAAATGCCTACGTATAATTCTGGGAGCTATGAAGTCTTCACCATTAAATGCTCTACAATTAGAGTGTGTTGATCGTCCTTTGTTTTTGAGGAGGCGATACCTCTTCGACAGATACCTGTATAGAACTGCCCAACTTGCCTTCCACCCTTTGATTCCCAAGCTATATTTCCTGTCTGAATTTGTTTCTTCTGATTGGTCTCATAAAGATTTCAATTCATTTGTATTCATTTGTATATTCACCTCCCTTTCCCCTAAATCTAATCCAAATTTAACCCCCTCTTTGAAATACTATATGAATCAATAATTTTTTCACCTGATTAACAGCCGTTACAGACTCTGGTATTAGTAAACATTCAGTGGGTGCTGAATGCATTTTACAACGCCTAATCTGCCGCAAAAAGCTAAATTCTATAGCTATATACACAGACTCCTCGAAGTTGTCGGATAACTCCTGTGTTGGATCTGCTGTTTGGATTCCCGATTAAAGCATCATATTATCTTTTAAATCTGCTAATATGAACACTTTTTTTACTGAAGACGCTATTGCCATTCTGGAGGCATTAGGTATCATAAGAGTCTTCCCTGGTATCAGCAAAACAGTTATTTTTACGGATTCCAAGATATTTAATCCCCTTAATTCTCCAAATTAAACATGCACTTTTCAGATGCTACAATAGCCTCGAGGCCTCGTGGTCTCTTTTGTTTGGATACCAGGATACAGCGGAATCTTTGGTAACACAGTGGTTGACTCTCTAGCCAGGACTGCTGTCACTAGTGGATCTCGTGTCCAATTCAAATCCTTCTCTCAGGACTTACTCTCTCTCGATAAAACACGCTTAACATCTCAGTTGAATATGTATTGGTCCCAGTCCAGCTCAACTAAGGGTAGAAATTATGCTTCCATCCAAAATGGCATACCTTGTAAACTTTGGTTCTTTAAATTCCGCAAGGCTTCCAAGCGAGTAACCTCTGTCATTTGTCACACAGTTGTACAAATGTTTTTCTATCCAAGATACGGATAAGGGGTTGCTCTCTATTTGAATTTGGACGAAGGAACTGACCACGTTTTCTTCTCATGTACTAGGTTGAATAGATCCCTGTATGATCTCTTACCTTCAAACAATATCCCTCTTCCTGCCGACTTCAACATCCTTCTGACATAAGTCAATTCCCCACTAATTTATAATTTATGCCACTAGATTGATTTTAACAATATTATTAACCTGTAAATCTGTACTCATTTGCTCTTCCACATATCTCTGTGTTTGCTTTGTCTACTTTTCTCAGGTACTTCATCACACTATACAACTTTTAGCCGCTTTTCAAATTCAACTGTTTATATGGAAGAATTATAAACTTGTACTTTCACAGGTAATTTCGATCAGTATAAAAACTGAGTTGTCGGCGGCATCGTTGGTATCGCCATATGTTTAAAACATCTGATTACATTTATAACTGCAAGTAGAAATATACCTGTCATGTGCGGTCCGAGAGTTGAAAACCGCGCGACTGTAGCCAAACAGTAATATCCGAACGAAGGTGCAATTCTGGCCGAAGCCATAGCCAGAGCCGATTAATCGGCTTTCACCAAAACCTTCGGCCGAAGCCAAATGTGTTATGACCCTAAGAAATACGAAAATTTGCTAAAACTAAAAAAAATAGCTAAATATGTGCACTTTTCACTTCTGAATCCAATGACTGTTATTTCTATTTATGTAGTACACGTCAATTTGACTTCACCTTACCTTATGGTAAACTGAAAGCAAATTTTGAGGAGAGGGTCACTATTACAGACACGTTACCATGTTACAATGATGGCACTCTGCTAGACGGCCTCGTCAGATGCCGTGCTATTGTCTACATCAGGGAAAAGTACGGCTTGCGGGCCAGCTTCGTCCCGCGAAAGTCCGCTGACGGTCCTTCGAAATCAATAGTATTATTTGACTAGCCCCTCTAGAGAAGTGGTAATTCGCTAGCCGGCGTTTGGTAGAATAGAATGACGAATGAATGGGATTTGACGTAAATGACAGTGGTTAACAACCAGTCAATCAACACGAACCACGCTTTTACTTCACAAAAATCATCACTCGAATCAATGAACCGGGTTCAATATTTAGTATTGTTATTGTTGTAATAGTGTATATTCAGATTTATCCCTATTATGCTTCCACGCACCTCATCAACATTTCTCTCTTACACAAGTATCACTACGGCAAATATACTAATCCTATCATTGTAAGGGAGCCTTCAATTAAATGTCACTGGAGAATCAAGATTATTTATCACATAAACGACATTACACTAATCAATTCCATTTGCAAAACCTGTAATACACAAATAGTTTTCACACATTATCTTTACAGCACAAACAATAACTACACGTATTTCACCTTCAATTCAGATATAAACTACATAATATACAACATTAAAAAAACTATATAAAATATTAAGGTTCGAGTGCTTGAACTCAAGACTGTCGCTCGCGTCATGACTTTTCTGTGTGTTGCCTGCAGAACTGCTATGACGCAGCTACCAATGATCATGAAGACACTCAACGAGCTCACTGAAGAAGTTAAGCAGTTACGGGTCCGACAGAGCATGCTCGCGACTGAGTCGGCCATCCAGGAGATGACTGAGAGGGCTAAAAGATCAACGAACATAATTGTTTATGATGTTCCTGAATCGACGAGTGACGTGGCAGATGAGAGGAAAGAAGACGATTTAATAGCTTGTGAAGTAATAATAACAAAGATTACTAATAAAGTCAAAAGCGCTGGAATAAAAACCTTTCGCCTGGGGGCTCCTCCTAAGTCACCAAACACATCGCCATCATCGGGCGGCACCAATGCCTCTCCACGACCGCTGAAAGTAATTCTTCATTCCAAGAGTGATGCGCTGGAGGTGTTGCGCAATAGAACTAAATTGGAGAAACCGAAATCCATTGCATCGGACCTAACGCCTATGCAACGAGAGTACTTGACCCACCTGCGCGATGAACTTCAAAAGCGCAAGAATGATGGAGAGCTAGACCTCACTATTATATATGTGCGCGGTCATCCGGAGATTGTGAAGACTCAAAAAAACTAAATTCTACCAACAACAAAAGACCAAAGAGAGCCACAAGAACTACGAAAAGCAAACAATTTCTCGAAAAGAAGCTATCAACATCACTCTTTACAATGACAATTTTGTACACTAACATCCAGTCAGTAACATCAAAACTTGATCTCCTTGCCGCTCGAGCTAATTCTCTGAAACCGACGCTGATCATAATTACTGAAACATGGCTAAAGCCCAAACTACCAGATTCCATTATAAGATTAGCAGGGTATGACGTATTCAGAGATGACCGACTAGGAAAGCGTAGCGGTGGGGTGGCCGTGTATGTGAAAATGAGTAACAGACTAATAACAGCAAGAATGAACACCCACTATAACAAAAAACATGAAGCTTCTGAATGTCTGTGGCTGGATATCGAAGTCGGAGGCAACAAGTTTTTATTGTGTGCAGTCTATAGAGGTCAAGACTCAACTGTGGAACAAGACAACGTGTTACTAGACCAAATTGAAATAGCTTCTGAATCAAACACAGTGCTCATTATGGGAGATTTCAACTACCGTGGAGTCAAATGGCCTCTCAAGGATTGTGAATACCTGAATCCAAGAGAAGAGAACTTTGTTGATTGGTACAGGAATAGCAATCACGAGCAGTTAGTCGATAAACCAACTAGATTTCGCCAAGGCAACCAGCCCTCCTTTTTGGACCTAATCCTCACAAATGATGAATCACTTATAGCCCAAGTTAGTCACGAAGCCGCGATAGGAAAGAGCGACCACATATGCCTAGTCTCTACTATTCAAATTGAAGTACAAAAAAATAAGACACCGAAATTTAAATTGAACTTCAGAAAAGCAGACTATGAAAAAATTTACAACATGCTAACCAATACTTTACCTGGAAACATACGAGACTTAGACTGCGCAGAGAGCCAGTTTGAGATATTTCTTACAGCGATAAATGACGCTATTCGTGCGCATGTACCCCTGATGAAAATAGACAGCTACACCATAAACGAGCCATGGATAACTCAAGACACTCGCAACCTAATTAAGCAGAAACTTGCACTCTGGAGCAGATATATAATAACAGGACTAGACAAACATTACAAACAAACAAACAAACAAAACAAAACAAAACAAACTAACTAACCATCGCCGAACATCACGTATATCATATGAAACGAATTTACTCCAATCGGGACCAAAGAAATTTCACTCTTACATAAGACAACAATTAACATCTAAAGTGAGCATTCCAACAGTCTTACGAAATAGTCAAGGACAAAATGTAACCTTAGCCTCGGAAATATCTGAAGCATTTGCAGAACAGTTTGCTAGTGTCTTTCAAAAGGAACCGCGGGGTCAGAGGCCAATTCTAGACACTTGTCTCGGAATTGAAGACTCAATAACAGAAATCACCTTTACCAAAGACAAAATCCAACGAGCTGTTCAAGGAATGAAATCAGACTCAGCGCCTGGACCAGATGCTATCCCTGTAGAAATGCTCCAGAAATGCGATCTCTCAGACTCATTAGCTACTATAATGCAGACCTCTTATGACACCGGAATTCTGCCGGCACCATGGAAAACAGCAATTGTGACACCAATATTTAAAAAGGGCAACAAACTTGAACCGTCAAACTACAGACCGATAAGCTTAACTAGTGTAATATGTAAGGCAATGGAGAGAGTAATAGTCGAACACATACGGACATTCCTCCCCAAGCACAGAATTATCGGAGATCAACAACACGGATTCTGCCCCCATCGCTCCACGGTGTCGAACTTACTATCATGCCTGTCATCATGGACCAACAGCTTCAACAACAGAGAGCCGGTGGACGTAGTTTATCTCGACTACGAAAAATCCTTCGATAAAGTCCCTATAACAAGACTTCTACAAAAACTAGAATTCATAGGAATAAGGGGTAAACTACTGACCTGGATTGAAGCCTTTCTGCGTGGCAGAACATTCCGTGTGAGAGTGGGTGAAACTTTATCTGAAGAACGGGAAATTCACAGTGGAGTACCGCAGGGCTCAGTTTTGGGCCCCGTGCTCTACATTATATACACCTTCGACCTACCTCACTGCTTGAACAGTAACGTTGCCATCTTCGCTGATGATACCAAAATCTTCGCAAATCCACTGGTAGACTATAACAAGCTTCAATCTGACTTGGACAAAATTGCAAACTGGTCAAAGGAATGGCTTATCAACCTAAACGCAGCAAAATGCACCATATTGCACATAGGTAATCGAAATCCTCGATTACCCTACCAGCTGGACGGTGTTCAACTACAAGAAGTAAAGGCGCAAACGGATTTAGGTGTTACCATCACAGAGAACCTGAAATGGGAGGAACATATAACTACAATCTCAAAAAGAGCAAAGAGTTTTATATACCTCATAAGAAAGGCATTTGGAATACTGACACCGGAAATGATGCTAAACATCTTTAAAACTTATATTAGACCTCTGTTGGAGTATGCGTTCCAGATTTGGTGTCCCTATTTTGTGAAAGACCTCCTTGAGAAGATTCAGCGAAGTTTCACTAAAATACCAAGACAATTAAAAACACTGTCCTATGATGAGAGATTGGAAGCTTTGAAACTGAGCACACTGCAAGAACGGAGGGAACGTGGAGACATGATCGAAACCTTCAAAATCTTAAATGGGCATTATGACATACAGAACCTTAATCAATTGTTTAATCGTGACCACAATACCCGGCTGAGAGGACATCACATGAAATTAAGGACAACTCACTCCAACAACAACCCACACAAACACTTCTTAGCCAACAGAGTTGTTAGACAATGGAACAAGCTACCAGTAGAAATTATCTCAGCAACAAATGTCAACCAGTTCAAAAATAGACTAGACAAACATCTCCAAAACTGCAAAGAGTCCAAATAAGTGGTGCATAGTTGGATGCGGGCACTTACCAGTTGCTGCAACTGCCTGCCTGCCTACAAATAATAATAATAATAATAATAATATTTAACGAATGAAGTAGATCGTATTACCAAACTGGAATGTCACGAACTCGACGAACTGGAACTGTGTAATAGTTTTTTAAACTCGAACTACAACTTCAGGGTGTTGACTTTTAACATACGTGGTATTCAACCAAATTTTGATTCCTTTTGTATTGCATTAAAAAGATTAAACATAATCTTTGACGTCATAATTCTTACCGAATGTCATTTGTTATTAAACCCAGTTGTGAGGCGAATTCAGGGGTATAATTCATATGCCACAGAAAATAACCTTAACAAATGTGGGGGAGTTGTAGTAAACGTCTGAGACTGCTGGAGCCCAATCGTCACTGAGCCCGATATTCAGGACGCGGAATGTCTCATTGTGGGTCTTTCTACGGGCATGACTTTGATTGCCATCTACCGTTCCCCATCATACATACAAATAGACAATTTTATTTTCTCACTCGACAGAATTTTTAATTCTTTGAATAAGTGCTCTACAGTCGTAATTGCTGGAGATATCAATATAAACTTATTAGACACATCGGACAGCCAAGTCTTAGAATACTCCTACCTTATGACTGAACATGGTCTGGCTCAGGTTATCTCAGGACCTACCAGGTTAAAAAGTTGTCTAGACCATATCTTTATTGATGCTAGACAACGCGATGTCGTGGGGATTGTCTGCGATGTCGCTATCACTGATCACCGTATGGTAATGATGGGATGTAATACGGTCACTCCAAAGAGATCAAAACCCTCACAGCATACAATTCGTAAAGTCGATTTCCCAGCGGTCATTGCAGAATTGAAAAACTGTGATTGGTTCGAAGTGCTCTCGGAAGTAGACGTAAACAAGGCAACTAATGCACTCCATTCAACTTTAGACAATATATTAAAAACACATACTAGTGAAAAGAAAATCGGTCGTTCTAAATTTATATGGAAACCGTGGATTACCCCGGGACTCGTAAAATGCATGAACCACAGAGACAAACTGCATCAGGCATCCAGTAAACATCCTAATGACAAAGTTAAAAAACTAATATATACCCGTTACAGGAACTTTTTTACTAACCTATTACGTAAAGTAAAACAACAGTATGACAATAAAAAACTTGAGGAAAGTAAAAATAATACCAAGACCCTATGGAAAACTATAAAAAATATCACCGACCATGTCAAAAACAAAAACTCTAATACTGACTTACTTCAATATAAATCAACCCCACAAGCATCAGTTAACGCCTGTAATGAGTATTTTTCGACGGTTGGTGCGAATCTAGCTACACTTATTCTGGATAACATGAGTGAAACCCTGGAGTCGGTGATCAGTAGACAAAAGTTGGGTGAACCGGTTGCTACTTCCTTCTTCTTGCAGCCTTCTGACGTTTACGAAGTGGACGGTTTAATAAGCAAATTGAACAGCGATTGCGCAGCAGGTATAGATACTTTCACACCAAGACTGCTAAAGGAAATCCATGAAGAAATTATAATCCCGCTAACCCATATTATCAATCTTAGCCTTAGCTCAGGGACCTTTCCTGATAAATGGAAGGAGGCTCAGGTGATTGCCATACACAAAAATGGAACGAAACAAGATCCCGCGAATTATAGACCCATAGCCTTGTTGGGAGTATTCTCTAAAATCTTAGAAAAAATAGTCAACAAACGTCTCAAATCCTACCTTGAAGCACACAAGCTAATCTCTGACAAGCAGTTTGGATTCCAACTCGGTAAATCCACAGAGGATGCGGTAAGCCTATTAACCAATCGTGTGACTAGACATCTCGATAACAATGAAAGGTGCCTCGGAGTTTTTGTTGATCTTGCGAGGGCATTTGACATAGTCGCCATTCCGATTCTCTTAAAAAAGCTTGAGGTATTTGGAATAAGAGGCATACCTCTGAAATGGTTTGAGACGTATCTAACAAACAGACGACAATGTGTGAAAATTGGAGAACATGTCAGTTCCACAACAAACACCACTTTCGGAGTACCGCAAGGAAGTGTGCTTGGCCCTACCCTATTTATCATGTACATTAATGATATCCACAACACCACAGGACCAGGGGTGGAATCTATTTGTTATGCGGATGATACGGCTATTCTGTTCCATGGTAAATCCTGGGCATCAGTGCATGAAAATGCACAGAAAACAATGACGAAGTTAAAACAATGGCTTGACTGCAACCTGCTGTCTTTGAACATTAAAAAAAACAAACTACGTGTGTTTTTACAAGACGAAAGCGTCAGAACCTAAGGAACCGTACACCGTCAAAATCCACACTAGTAAGTGCAACCCAACTAAGTGCTCCTGCGATTCGATCCAAAGGGTGGATAGTGTCAAGTACCTTGGCGTTATGATTGACCCTAGGCTCTCATTCAAACCCCATATTGAACTGGTGGCAAGCCGTGTCAGGAAATTGATTCACATTATGAAACTACTTTGTAACTCAGCCAGTAATAAAATTTTACACCTTGTATACTATACTGCACTATGTGAATCAATTATCTGCTACTGTATAACGGTATGGGGTGGCGTCGGTTCCACTACTATACTCCTACTCGAACGAGCACAGAGATCGGTTTTGAAAGTCATGTATAGAAAACCTTTCAGATTCTGCACCGACTCTCTTTATGAAGAAACCACTACTCTTAATGTTCGGCAACTGTACATCCTTAAATTGGTTCAAAAGCAGCACAGGATAGTACTGGAATCACAGGATTATCCTCAACTTCTTGAGCGTAGAGTTTATAGAAGCGCGCCAGTTCGAGTAAATTCCGATTTTGCACAGCACATGCAGGACTTCAAACTCAGAAGCGTATATAACAGCATCACAAAGCAATGTAACATTAAGCACTGTAGAACTAGTCAGGTCAAAATAATTGTTCGCAAATATCTTCTATCACTATCATATTCCGATTCAGAATCTCTGGTAAAGGTATTTTCATAATACACACACACACACACACTATCACGCACAACCACGTACACCTGCGCACGCACACACGCACACACAGACACACGCGCACGCAGACACACGCGCACGCACACGCACATACACGCACACATACACACCACACACGCGCACACAGACACGCACGCACGCACACACACACACACACACACACACACACACACACACACACACACACACACACACACACACACACACACACACACACACACACACACCCACACACATACACTTTGTAGTAACCATCGTTTGCATGCAGACAAGTTTTTATTCTTTTACGAATGAGGTAAACTACTTAATAATTGCAGTACAATAATCAGTCGTACCGTAAGCTAAATGCTTATAGTTCGATATGTATTGATTAATATAATAATGATTTATGATATGATTGATAAAATAATGATTCATAGTGAATTCATAATATTAAGAATTAACACTACTATCATTTTTAATATTTATTAATATTGGTAATTTAATAGCAATTAATTTTATAGTTGGAAATATTTTATAAAAACTCCACGAGACAGGCTTGACCGAGTGTGGGGTTGATAGCTAAAGTTCTCTTTTTTCTGTGATTGTAATTAAACAATATTATTATGTATCGTCTCAGTAAATAACAACTATAGATCTAAGTGAACGCAAATGTAAAATATTTTCTTGGTGAATAAACAATTCTAATTCTAATTCTAATTCTAATTCTAATTTAACGCATGTCACATACGTCAAATCCTATATATTCGTCATTCTATTCCATCAACGCCGGCTAGCGAATTGCCACTTGTCTAGAGGGGCAGAAGTATTATAGTAGATTATGGTACTAGATGACCTGAGCATAACGACGTATGATACACACGTGTATCATTTGTGAATAATATTATGCTAAAATAGATATTTCTCCTTGCAGTTTTCAGATAGTAAACATTCCAAAACGTTAAGGACTTCACATCAAACAAAACGCTGTTCCTTATTAAAATCGTTGGAGCTACAAAATGCAATTTTTATTTTATTTCATAAAACGTGTCTATTAACGACGTATGCAAAACCAGGGGCGTCACAAATTTACTTTCTTCTGAATCTTATGGGCCAGGGATAAATCAGGGTTGCGCAGAGGGGGGAATCGAAGGCTGGCAGAAGCTGACTTGCACAGCAGTCGCCACTGGCCACGGCTGCTCGTGGGATGCGCCATTAGCTCTTATCCATCAGTGCTATGCGCTGGACATTCGCTCTGACATAAGCCCTCTTGCAGACCTAAGTGCTATCTGTAATATTACAGACAAACCACCCCAGACTTAAATACAAAACGTATCACCACGGGTATTATACACATGATAAATAAAGTAAAATAGTAAAGCAGATATTAAAAATCCAACAACTGGTTTAACTGCAATGCTTCGATATCGCATTTATGGGTTGTGGAGGTAAGGTGTCAGTCGCTTCACGGAAAACGTCCAAGTTTAGCCAGATCCACATTTCGGATGCGATTCACGCTAGGATGAAGAAGAAGAAGAAGTAAAGTAGATATGGACTGGCTCCAAAGCAGTTTTGTTTACTAACTGTGATGCGATCGGGCCAGCGAAACGCTGCTCTACTCTGAGTGATTGTGCTTCATAAATTTGTAGGTACCTACTGTGTATCTAATCACAGTGCAGCGTACAATGCAAAGTTACAAGTCACTGATAAATTTACATTATCATTGATAACTCTTCATTATCAATGAGAAATTCGCTTTATCCTTAGTTTTTTTATTATTTAATATACAAAGGTACTTAACGATAAGAGTTATCCGATATCGATAAATAGACGCTAGTTTGTCATTTGTGTCGAGAATGGCGCCGTGGCTGTTCCCAGTTTTGTTGTTGGGTGTGACGGTTGGCGAGGCGAGGGTAAATATTCATTTCTAAATACTAAGTGCCCGTTCTAAGATATTCACTAAGGATATTGCTATTAATTTATCATCAATAATGGCTGACAGTCGACAGTAGAGGTGTTTCCGGTTGCAATCCAGGTTTTTACCATGGAGCCTGGTCCGGTTCCTTCTTTGCCTCTTTTTATTTGCCTTAAACTATATTCTTTCATGGGAAGGACCACCCGCCAGATCTTCAAACCCTGAAAGGAAAGCTGGCGCCTGAATCTCTTTCGTCCATCAGCAGGTGTTCCGGCTTTTAACTAAGGTTGAATTGGGCTCTGAAGACCTTAGTAAATACCTGAAGGAAGATATTGAAATTACCATACGACTATATAGGTATTTAGCATTTGATGACCAGGCAAAATTAAGGATTGAAGAGTACTTCATCAGTTGTTTCACTATTTCATAATTATTGTTAATGAGGAAAAACCTTTCAGCGATAAAGGAAATTACACATCGAATAAGTCATTTCTCTGAAGATTTTATCTGATAAAGTAAATTCGTTTACCTAACATCAATTTTACAGGTTTATGATTGTTAAAATGTCATTGATAAGCATTGATTTGCATCACAAAAGCCTTTGCCCCTAAAAATTTATCTAGGTTTTGGGGTGAATATAGTAATTTCGGTTACTTTTTTTAATTAAAGCCCAATCAAAGGCGGAAAAAGAGTAGGAGAGGGAACTACGTCCTCTTATATTATTAACTAAACATACGATCGTGATTACGACGATGACGTAAAAAACTAAAAATGTTCCGGACGGCGAGTGCATGGGATGTCAATTCATCACCTCGAGGAGGCTCCAATAGTATGGAATAGTTGTAAAGGGTCTCAGGCCTCGTCAGTCCAACAAGGGGACAGTTAGGGGTTTTAGTTACTTCAATTCCATATATATTTATCAAACTACTTTCAAAATTTATGGTAACGTGAAAAAAAATGAATTTAACCAAAAAATTTTTCAGGTGTTGCAAACATCATCTCTAACATTTCCTGAAAAATTGAACAGTAAGTAAACCAATTTAACATTTAGTTATATACATTATGAACCTTTCTTTTTCTTCTTTGCCGAGCCAATGTCAATTTTCGGTCCAATTCGATGTGTCCAGCCCAAAATTCGGTCAGACTGACAAACACCGCTGTCACCTTGTTGAGATCATCTATTGTGCAAGTATTAACCCTAATAAGTGCATAGCAGGCTCAATATTTTTTGTTTGCAGGTGCGGGCTCACGCATAGTGTCGGGATGGCAGGCCCAGCCAGGACAGTTTCCACATCAGCTCGCACTCCGAATGGTGGACTCAACCGGCAGTGTGTTTGGCTGCGGTGGCAGTATTCTCACCCCTGAATGGGGTATCTCTGCTGCCCACTGCACCGCTAGGTCAGTAACCATTTTAAACTTACAAATGTCCTTATTGAATCTATGATTCTTCTCGTAGAATTTACCCATCTCTATCTCTCGGAGATCTATACAACTTTTTACACATCACGTTCAAAACTTGTCGTTAGTTTAAAACTACTCCGTTCAATAATTCATGTCGGCACGTCGCAACAATTTATGTCGCTAATTCGGTCTAAAAATCAAGCCATAAGACCCTCATTCCTTTTTGTTATGGTTGTTCCCAGAGGTTACCATAAGCACCATAAGCGATATTGAATGGTGTTTCACAGGGCTCAACATTAGGGCCACAGAGAATCTCAAATGAAATCTTTCGTAGTGATAACTGCTGATAACTGACTCCTGACTAGAGCGAATTGTCAGTGAACCCACACTAAATTTTATCAATGTCATTCGCAAAACCGCTGTTCGTAATAATAGCCACTGCACAAATAATACAACTCTGACAAATGGGGACGAACAAAAATTGTAAATAAGGTAGGTAATCCATACTTAATATTATAAATGCGAAAGTAACTCTGTCTGTCTGTCTGTCTGTCTGTCTGTATGTTACGCTTTCACGCCTAAACCGCTGAACCGATCTTGATGAAATTTGGAACAGAGGTATATTAGAGCTTGAGAACGGACATAGGCTACCTTTTATCACGAGAAAGGGGGTTTAAGGGGGAGAAATAGGGGATGAAAGTTTTTATGAAAGTTTGTCATTTCTGAAGATATCTTAATGAAATTTGGTACAGAGGTAGATTAGAGCTTAGGAACGGACATAGGCTACCTTTTATCGCGAAAAGGGGGGTGGAAGGGGGGGGGGGGACTAGGGCCTTGGGAGGAAAGTTTGTCATTTTTGAAGATTTCTTAATGAAATTTGGTACAGAGATAGTTTAGAGCTTGGAAACGGAAGTAGGCTACCTTTTACCGCGAAAAGGGGGGTAGAAGGGGGGCGGACTAGGGCCTTGGTATGAAAATTTGTCATATTTGAAGATTTCTTGATGAAATTTGGTACTGAGAGAGTTTAGAGCTTGGGAACGAACATAAGCTACCTTCTTCAGGCTTTCACGGCCGGCGTTGCATGTAGAATATACTGCTTCCGGGCTGTTTGGCCACCAATCAAAAACGAGGGATTTCAGCTCCAAAAAGATTGGTACCCAGCACTGAGAGCCACTCGGTATCACAGTGCAAACAACCAATCAGGATCGCGTACGTCCGCGCCACAGCGCTCGACCAATCAGAATCGAATGAGTCGATTCCCCGCTCCGACCGTGCCTATAAATAGAGCCGTGATTCAAGGTTCGGCATTAGTCGCAAGTCAGCCGCCGGCGAGGCAAGATCTCCGAAGTTGTCGTCGCCCGGCCCTGCGCCACTGAAGATGTCGACCGCAGTGATCGACGAAACGTCTGGAACGCAAGTTTCACATCGACCACGGCCAAACAGCCCGGAAGCAGTATATTCTACATATAAGCTACCTTCTATCGCGAAAAGGGGGGAAGAAGGAGGGGACCAGGGCCTTGGGATAAAAGTTTATCGTTTTAGAAGATTTCCCGATGAAATTTGGTACAGAGATAGTTTAGAGCTTGGAAACGGAAGTAGGCTACCTTTTACCGCGAAAAGGGGGGTAGAAGGGGGGCGGACTAGGGCCTTGGTATGAAAATTTGTCATTTTTGAAGATTTCTTGATGAAATTTGGTACAGAGATAGTTTAGAGCTTGGGAACGAACATAAGCTACCTTTTATCGCGAAAAGAGGGGTAGAAGGGGGGGACCAGGGCCTTGGGATAAAAGTTTATCGTTTTAGAAGATTTCCCGATGAAATTTGGTACAGAGATAGTTTAGAGCTTGGGAACGGACATAGACTACCTTTTATTGCGAAAAGGGGGGTAGAAGGGGGGGGGGGGGACTAGGGCCTTGGGAGGAAAGTATGTCATTTTTGAAGATTTCTTGATGAAATTTGGTACAGAGATAGTTTAGAGCTTGGAAACCGATATAGGCTACCTTTTATCGCGAAAAGGGGGTAGAAGGGGGGCGGACTAGGGCCTTGGTATGAAAGTTTGTCATTTTTGAAGATTGCCTGATGAAATTTGGTACAACGATAGTTTAGAGCTTGGGAACGAACATAGGCATTGAAGCTTAGGAACGAACAAAGGCTACCTATTGACGCGAAAATGGAGGCATAGGAGGGGGGGGGGGGGTAATAAGGGATTAAAGTTTGACAGTTTTGAAGATGATGAAATTTTTGTACAGGGATTAATTAGAGCTTGGTAACGGACATATGCTACCTTTGATCGCGAATAATGTGGTAAAAGGGGGGGGGGGGGGATAAGGACTAGATAGTAAATTTGAAAGTTTGTCATTTTTGATGATATCCTGGTGAAATTTGGTACAGAGATGGATTAGAGCTTGAAAATGGACATAGGCTACCTTATATTGCGAAAAAGGGAGTTGAAGGGGTGGAATAGGGCAAAGGGAAGTAAGTTTGACAATTTTGAAGATATCATGATGAAATTGGTATAGAGATGGATTAGAGGTTGGAAATGGACAAAGGCTACCCCTTATCGCGAAAAAAGGGATAGAAGGGGGAGGGCGCATAGGGCGTTGGGATTAAAGTTTCTAATTATTCAATGGCACAAAAAGGGGGTGAATATGGCATAAATAGTAAGAATTTCTTTTAAGATGTCCTCATGAAATTTGGTACAAAGGTGAATTAGAGCTTCGGAACGGACATAGTCGAGTAGCGAACCAAATATAGAAGCGAGTGGAGAGGCGAGTGGAGATTGTTATAGGGACGAGTGGATAGGCGTGTAAAGATTGGAAGTCGAGTAGAGTCGACTACAGGGGCGAGTAGATATGCGACTAGAGAGCCAGTGGAGAGGCGAGTATAGAATCAAATAGAATGCTGTAAAGGCGAATAGGGAGTAGAGGTGCGAGTAGATAGGGAAGTGTGGAGAGTCAAGTAGAAAGGCGAAAAGAAAATCGAATGGATGGGCAAGTAGAGAGGCTAATGGAAAGGCAATTAGAGAGGGGAACAGAGAAGTCAGTAGAGAGTCAAGTATAAATTCAAATACAGAGGCGAGTAGAAAGTCGAGTAGAGAGTCGAATATAGAGGCGAGTAGAAAGTCGAGAACAGAGGTGAGTACATAGTCGAGGACAAAGTTGAATAGAGAGGCGAATTTAATGCTCAATAGCGTCGGATCAACACTAAACGATAACCGACATCCACGCGGGCGGAGCCGCGGGCAACAGCTAGTTTTTAATAATTTTAAAACTATATAAGTCTTCAGGCTTTCACGGCCGGCGTTGCATGTAGAATATACTGCTTCCGGGCTGGTTGGCCGTGGTCCATGTGAAACTTGCGTTCCAGACGTTTCGTCGATCACTGCGGTCGACATCTTCAGTGGCGCAGGGCCGGGCGACGACAACTTCGGAGACCTTGCCTCGCCGGCGACTGACGTGCGAGTGGCGCGATGGCTTGAGTCACGGCTGTATTTATAGGCACGGTCGGAGCGGGGAATCGACTCACTTGATTCTGATTGGCCAAGCGCTGTGGCGCGGACGTTCTCGATCCTGATTGGTTGTTTGCACTGTGATACCGAGTGGCTCTCAGTGCTGGGTACCAATCTTTTTGGAGCTGAAATCCCTCGTTTTTTCGGTTAAAGTTGTTGGGATGCTTGAATATTTCGATGGCTTCTCGAAGCATACGTGGGAAAAAATGTGTTGTGGTAGCTAGAACTTTCGTGTTCTGAAATTCGATGGTATGATTCCCATCCTCTTGGGTGTGTTCTGCAACCGCTGACTTGTCGAAGTGGCACTTCGACAAGTCAACGTCTGGAACGCAAGTTTCACATGGACCACGGCCAACCAGCCCGGAAGCAGTATATTCTACAATTTTAAAACTACTTTTTGTTTAAGGTACGTAACCATTATTGTCCGTGCCGGTGCCGTTGACTTGACCACTCCAGTGTACATCTTTGAGACAACTAAATACTATAACCATCCTCTATATATCGACGCTCTGGCGGAACTTGTCCAGCGAAATGACATCAGTCTTATTGAGTTTGGCATTGTCCTCACCTTCAGTGGTAAGAATTCATATTTTCTGCTCATTGAATTTGATGTTAGTGTATCATATCTAATCTATTACTCATTATCATCACCAACTAGAAGTCCTTAAATAGACTTCGAACGCAGGTCAGCCGAAGTAACGAAAGTTGGTTGGTTAGTTGAGGTTTCTCAGATGAGGTGAATGTGCAATAGTGTGTGAACCATAGTTAAAATAAAGTTTACGAAATGGCAATTTTTATACAGCTTAGAAACATATTCATTTTAGACCTTAAAGAAAACATTATTATTGAATGGAATACTTTTTTTTATTTCAAGTTTTCCTTTTCTCGCAGTGATAGCGTCTGCGTATATTTCCGTTTCAACTCTTACGACAGCCTTCGGATTAGGGAGTGGTGATACCTGTAGTCTCTCTCCGTCGCACCACAAGGATTAATTGATAATGTAACTTTCTAGATCTCATCAAGCCTATTCGACTTCAGCGCTCGTCGGATAGGAACCGGAATTATGACGGAAGGCAACTCACAGCCAGCGGGTGGGGAAGTACCTGGACCGGCAGTAAGATTGTGTTATATATATAACTAGCTATTGCTCGCATCTCCGTTCGCGTAGATGTCAGTTATCGTGACCAAACATAGCCCATGTCCTTTCTCAAGATCTACTCTATCTCTATACCAAATTTCATCAAGATCAGTTGAGTGGTTTAGGTGACAAAGCGTAATAGACAGATAGACAGAGTTACTTTTGCATTTATAATATTAGTTTGGATGGATATGGATATTGAAGCTTCAAGGCACATAAGGTAAGAGCAGTGCTTACCACTATTATATTAAGTTCTCTGTTTGTTTGATAGTTGCATTTCGTAGTGATTAGATTCAGCATGAGTATGTACACCAAAAATTATAGCGTACCTAAATAGAGATCAAAGGATGAACTTGAATTCTATATAACCTCGAATATACATAACGTTCTACACGTTTGAAGACGGTTAAATAAGATGGTCCTAGAGGCATTATTCAGGATGAAAAAGACAAATTACTGAAAAAGCGCTAGATCTAGCGCCCAAAGCGCTGAAATGGTAGCACTGTTTTGAACCTCTTTTCCAAGATGGCGGCCATGTGACAAGATTTGCAACACCATCTAATATATAAAATTCTCGTGTCACAGTTTTCGTTCCCAAACTCCTCCGAAACGGCTCGACCGATTCTCATGAAATTTTGTGGGCATATCGGGTAGGTCTGAGAATCGGCCAACATCTATTTTTCATACCCCGATTCGCGATAACCGACATCCACGCGGGCGGAGCCGCGGGCGACAGCTAGTATTGATATTAAAAAATTGTATCCTCTGACCAAGGCAAGTCGAAATGTAATTTTTCGATGGACTAACTTGTAGTAGATATTTACTAGTGAGAAACATTAAAAAAGCTTGTTTTCAAAAGTTATTCTTTTATGAACAATTTTATTTTGTTTAAATTCTAGCTCCCAGTATTGAGACTTTGAACTGGGTGTATCTGGTCGGTACAACGAATGAATACTGCTGGGATCAATTGTTTGGCAGCTCAATTATCACATCATCCACTATATGCGCCAAATATTATAACGTCACAAGCCAGTCTACTTGCCAAGTGAGTACCATACGCGATTTTTGAAGTGAAAACTTCTTTAGCGGCGTTGGATGGGTGTAAAATGTTAAGGAAGCGTCAGGATTAGTTGACCTTTGAACCGTAACCGACGACTGACGTCATACAAGATTGGTACAGACTATCTATTTTGCAATTTACAACAGATAGCGTCGTAGCTTAAACGGTAAGCACTTCGACTGTAAGTCCTTATAGTTTCAGATAGTATCGGGTTCAAACCACCTGGCCTACAGGGATTTTTTGTGATTGTTTTTTCTTATTATAATTTATTACTTTTGGTGATTATTTTTTCTTTTTGTAATTTATTACTTTTTATGATTATTTTTCTTTCTGTAATTTATTATTTTTTGTGATTATTTTTTCTTTTCATAATTTATTAATTTCTTCTGACAGAAAATTAGCAGAAAATAAGTGATAGGTTCGATGATTAGCGCTATATTATAGGTATGGTATGGTATGTTCTTTTTTATCTTTTTCTATGTATATAACGAAGAAAGAAAAAAAGAAAATGTTTTCACTTCTGCCGGCACTCCCAGAGTGCAACCCGTCTTTTTTTTTTTAAAGAAGCATCTGCAATAGAACACCCCTGTTAGAGAAGTGGCAATTGGGTATTTGACTGACTAGTCAAATTAGTTACTTTTTATTAAACGTCAAAACGGAAAGTTATAGGGAAAATTGAATGAAAAAATTATTAGTGACGTCATAATATTTAACAGTCAAATTATTTGCTATAATGGCTGGGTGGAATGATTAAAAATAAATAAAAACGATAAAATAAGAACCGACGCAAATGTTTTCACTCTTTTAGTATTCTTAATTTAATCAGTTCAGCTGAATAATTTATTTTAACTACAGGAAAATACCCAATTCGTTGGACGGTTTTCTTTTTTTTTACGTGCTGGAAATCCCCACGGATGCCCACCCCTCCGGAGCCGGAGGGGGAGGTTATGTCGGACTCGAACCGACTAAACCGCACGCCGTCTCTGGGTCGTAGTGCTAGGCCGAAGGTGAGGTTGTCATGCGACATATCCCTCGCACCCCGGCTGACCCCGGGACCCCGGTTGACCCAGGGTCGTTGGACGGTAGAATACTAATAGCTCTTTACGTATTTTGGACGTTTTTGACAGTCGTCATCGTGTGTCAATCTCACAGGTATGGGAGAGTTTCTTATTTATATTGGACCACTTTTGACTTGAACTAGGATATTTAGTTTACGAAAGGACTTACAAAGATAAATTAGGCATGTAAAATAAAGTTTAATGTTTTGATTATCATATCACAAAAGAACAATGTCTTGTGTCTGCGTTAGGTTAGATAAAATGTAGTTTTTGCGGAGGTCTGCCACCGGTACAATTTAGGAGACTAGTCGTTAACCACTATGCTACCAATATGTGGGATTGACATACGTTGACGATTGTTATAAACGTCAAAATGCCTGTCAGTCCCATTACATTATTCATTCTTCATTGTATAAGAAGGCAGGAAAAGGACAAGAATATTTTATAGCACGTCATGGTAAGGCGAAAGGTGAGCTAAACCTGATAATGGAAGAACAAACAATCTAGAGGTAGTACGATTTAAAAACGGTACAATTTACTCAACTTTCCCTATATTGATCAATATTTTGTTCTATTCAATTCTACAAACGTAGATAAATTGCCACTTGTTTAGAGGAGCCGTCAGCGATTTGTAAGAAAAAGTCACTTTTATCATTCGTCTCTTAATTTACTACTTATTTCTCCGAAACCCCTCCATGTATCCTACCTACTATAATTATAACAGAATTTTTTATTTACGTCAGTAGTGTAATGACCAGGATTCGATCCCGGGACCTCTCGAAACTAAGGCCGACTTAAAATAACGAATAACCTTCGTTATTTTAAGTCGGCCTTAGTTTCGATCTTTCTACTACCAGTGGAAGTTTCTTTGGGATAAAGATATTAACAATGACATACATAAACTCACGCCTATATCCCCGAAGGGGTAGGCAGAGGTGCTAGCACCCACATTTTTGCCAGTTTATGTTTAGGTCCCAATGTAATAGGTGGCGAACCTATTGCCATTAACCTGGCACTTATAAACCTGCGATAAATACACACATAACTTCGAAAAGCATCGAAAAGTCATTGGTGTGTGCCATGGTAAAACCTGGGATCGAACCCGAGACCTCGTCTCAGCAGTCCATTACCCATACCACTAGGCTTCCGCTTTCTTTATCAATATCATCATCGACATCAACATAATCATCACAGTATTATTCCCTATTTTATCCAAATAAATTGACCACCTCCCAAAATCATGCAATTTAAAAGTCTTTAAAAAAGAGATTTCCTGAATGAATATCCTCACTTAAAAAAGTGACCCCTTCAAAATGTCAGGCCTGCCTAGAAACCCTAAAACAGCTTTATCGTTTTTCAGGGTGACAGCGGTGGTCCCCTAACCGTTATCGACGACGACGGGGCAATCTCTCTGATTGGAGTAGCTTCCTTCGTCTCTGGTCAGGGATGTCATGTTGGATTGCCCGCTGGTAAGTCTCTCTGTCGTTTATGTTTGTGACGGAGAAAGAATACAAGTATCACCACTGCATCTCAGCCGAAGGGTGTCGAAAGAGGCGACTAACGGAAGATACGCATATGATAATAATATCACTGCGAGAGAAGGAAAACTTGAAATAAAACCCTGTAGCAACCAGTTTGACCAGCGTGGAAAAAAAAGGCCAAAGCCTCTCAACATTGGGAGAGGCCTATGTCCAGCACTGCCCCTCTAGACAAGTGGCAATTCGCTAGCTGGCGTTTGATGGAATAGAATGACGAATGTATAGGATTTGACGTTTATGACATGCGTTAACGACTGTCATATATGTCAAATCCCCTACATTCGTCATTCTATTCCACCAAACGCTAGCTAGCGAATTGCCACTTGTCTTGAGGGGCTGGCCTGCGATAGCCTAATTGATTGATTGATTGATTGAAGTGTTGCGATGCTTCATCAGGGCAAATTTCTTTTTTGGCCAGTGCAGGTTTCCACGGCACCACTGCGTCACTGACAGGGCACACTTGATTCCTTAGCCACATATGCCGACGACGGACATGACGAAATTTCATGCGGTTTTTATTGGTACGTCTCTGTCTCTCGCTCTCTCCCTTTTTAAAGAACATTAGCAACCGAAATTATCTAAATTACTAATATTTCCTCTAACCCTTCTAACTTCTCTTAATTGCTTCGAGTTCCATATATCTATTTTACTGTTAGCTCTAGTAAGGTGAAGCTTGGTGGAGGTCGCATTATAAAAAAACTGTTTTGCTTTACCAGAATCGAAGTTCTGGTTCGAAACTAATTTTTTAAGGAAAATTACTCCACTAACTGCTTGAATATTTCATAGAAAATATGTCGCCAAGTACATTATCTAATATTAAAATTTCTTGTTCAGGTTTCGTACGTCCCGGCCACTATCACGAATGGTTCACTCAAGTCACTGGTGTGAACTTCGACTGGCTGTATGATGCGCCTTCTACTCCTAATCCCGGCGGTAACTCACCCTCTCTGTATAAGAAGACTCACGAAGTTACAATATGTCTACTTCTATTGTTTTTGTTTTTCCATTATCAGGTTTAGCTCACATTTCGGCTTACCATGACGTGCTATAAAATATTCGTGTCCTTTTCCTGCCTTCTTATACAATGAAGAATGAATAATGTAATGGGACTGACAGGCATTTTGACGTTTATAACAATCGTCAACGTATGTCAATCCCATATATTGATTAATCTATTTCACAAACTCTTGTCTAGCGGTGTTGGCCAGAAATAAATAAATATTCCACGATATTTTACACAGTGTGATCTTGACCCAAAGCAAGCATATCTTAACTAGCTTATGATGATGCGGATGAACATTATATATTTACTTTTTTGTAAATACATATATTATACATAGTAACACCCAGACGCATCTAAATATTTGCACTGAGCCGGAACCGATACCGCGCGTCCTACAAGATTATTTCTCTTAAGTTTCCCTTTAGTCAAGTCGATACAAGATTGTTTCTCTTTAGTTCAGTACCTAACCGAATGGGGTTTATAGTTTTATTTTTAAGTAATTTATTAACATTGTAATTAAATAAGATCGTCAGAATTAGTCATATTCATGACAATGGTTACTGTAAAAAATGTAATAATTTCAAAATGAGATAGTTTTAAATATTTGGAAATAATGCATGAGAATATTGGTCCCAGACCAATTGTAAATAAACTTACCTATTCATGCATCCAAATATTTGCACTGAGCCGGAATCGATACCGCGTGTCCTTCGTAGCAGTCGTTTACTCTCCCGCTACGCCAGAAAGGCAGCCAAAAGTAGACGCAGTACCCTATCGCAAGAAAGAAGGATGGATCTATTAAGGACGTATACAAATTACAAATGATGTAAGCGTTTGTGTTCCGACTGAAAAACAGGGATGGAGCTCCATCCCTGTTTTTCAGTCGGAACACAAACGCTTACATTATTTGTAATTTGCTCACTACCTAAATAATTATTTCTGAAAATCAGCAAGCGTCTGAAGAATAAAGCTGGCGACCCTATGTTGGCAATTTTTCTCACAGGGTGGGAAAACAGCCTACACTGGGTGGGAATGGTGCCAAGGGTACCTAATTTGTTACTATAAGTATTCGGTTAGGTAATCAACTAAACGTAAACAATTTAGATGTGTATTTTATTTTAATACGTTTTATTTAATAAGGCGGTTTATTAATATTTATTTTATTAGAAACTCATTTTAAGGATAAAATTTTACAACTAGTTAGTTAGTCTAGTTTATTTGTGAAATATGTGTTTTTTTCTTTTTATAAAAAGTCGCTACAGGATTGTTTCCCTTTAGTTCAGTACCTAACCGAATGGAGTTTATAGTTTATTTTTAAGTAAGTTATTAATATTGTAATTAAATAAGAATTGCCTCTTTGAATGCCATCGCCTTTCAATAGGGAACGTAGCTAGCGTGATGGGCACTTGCGCACCATATATGTAATAAAGTATTTCGCACCGGGTACAGCTCTGGGTGCACCTTTATTTTAAGGACGAGAACGGAGACGTGTAATCGCTGACATTTAAAAAAAAAAGAAAAAAATTAAATAAAATTGTCAGAATTAGTCATATTCATGAGAATGATTAATGTAAGAAATGTAATAATTTCAAAATGAGACGGTTTTGAGTTATTACTTTGTGAAAATGAGTAGATAATATTGGCGTTCATCTAAAATTTCTTATGCTTGAAACTAAGATAGACTAACGTCTTTAAAATATAAATATTAGGTTTAAAATCTATCCTTCTCGGGAAAAATGAAGAGTAGTATTGAAACCTGATTACATTTTTGAACTCTATGGGGTCGAAAAGCTGGCTTTAGGGTCAAGTGTACGCTTATTGCGATTGAACTTCCCAGGATAATAATTCGCATATGGAATTATTAACTTAATTGAATTATTTTAATGGATGGTGATAGAAGAAATGAATTTTGATGTTTTTTTTGTATTAAGACTAATTTATATTTATTATATTGAATTTAATTGTGATAATAATTAATTGTGATACAATGACTGAAATCAAAATTAGTTTTTTTTTCCTAGGACTGGTTTGAGCCCTAGGCTACATATAGTAACATTCACATGACCAATCTGTGGAAATGGCTTTTATAAATTTTGTATTTATTATTTTATGCCTGCTTTTTAAGAAATGTGTCGATTTCGTTCTATTCGAATTATTTTATGTATAATATAATCTTGGAATTTAAAATTAAGATGATGTGCCCCATAGCTGTCCTTTGTGTAGGTACAGATATTCTATGGAATTCGCAACGCGATCGGCTACCTCACCTAAATAATCTTTAGGCTTTCTCTCTAGAAAATTATTCACGTTCGACGACACATCGTGATTTTTCTTGATTTTAAGTACCTATATTCATGGATTTTGATTTTATTTGCAATGTGAGGGATGTATGGACCGTTTATGTTTTAGAAATACCTGTAAATGGAAAAGCTCTGTAAAAGGGTATATTATTATTAAACGTAATCGAAAAATACTTTATTATTTGGTGTTTTATTGAATTATTTTCAGTGCCTCCTCCCCATCCTCAAAGAGCTTGCTCCTGCTAATTGTCAGACGGGACTCTTGTGGGCTTACTCTTGGGGTTTGCATGCTAGATGACAGTTTTTACCAAATAATGGAGATGTAGGAGAGGACCATGGGCTCCAAAGAACAAGCTATGGATTCAACTGGGATCAATTGGCACTAGAATGAAAAAGAATCAAGACCTGAATATATAATATGGAAATAAACGGCTCAATGATAAATTCCAAAGCTACCGATGAGGTGACAGCAAAAACAAAAGTTAGGAGTGGAATGCACCTCGTCCCGTTATTAATTTTGTATGAAGTCATTACGCATAATCAGTAAACTAGCCATATAATGATGCTAATTCTGTTGTTACCATCTCTAAACTTAAATTTCTCAAAAATTTTCTTATTTTAGATGAGCGATTGACATTTATAACCGTATTCTGTTGTTATGTCAAACTAAATTTAGTGTCTGTTATGCTAAGACAAAATCTGTAAAAACTTATCTTTATAAGTCTTTAGAATGCCGACAAATGATAATTAGTACATATTATTGATTAAATAGTAAACAAACTGTGATATTTCTCAGTCATACCTAAGCAAATACAGTTTTTCTCGGTCCACGTACCTGGCAAGTTCGCGGGGTCAGCTAGTTATTTATAAAATCCAAATCAATCGACGATTTATAGAGCTTTAAACGTTTATAGATCATTGTTCAAATTTATTGGGCAGTATTTTATATGACGTCTAATTTTTGTTTTAAATTTCTAATTTTAGTGCATATTTGGCATTTAAAACGTACAACAGAATACCGTTTAACCAAAAATGACAGTTGAGTACTTTGTCTAATTTTGGTTGTGTCATGCTAATTTTAAGTTAGTTGTGTGTTCTCAGAATACGAAACGACATTTTGACAGGACTAAACTAACTTTTAGAGATTTTTAGCTCATTTTAGTTAGTTAGTGTCACGACAGAATTAGCATCAATACCACTCCACTACTCGACATATCTGCCTCCCTAGACATGTAACCATACCATACAGTGATCAATCAGTCCATTCTGTTCTATTTTGTTAAAGTTCAGCCAGTTGTCTCTAGAGGCTGGTCTCTCTCAATGTGCGCTATAGTTTCCGGTCTTTTGTCTTAAGCATTCAGTCTTGCCCAGATACCTTTATCAGGTCTTCCGTCTATCAGGCTGGGGGGTGTCCACCTTTGGTTTGCTGATTTTCAAAGGCTGAACGACTGAACGTTTGAACATCCACTCACCCTTTTAAACTTTTCCAAGGAAATGGAGATACCTACATATTTCTTGGTATTCTAGACTTTCAAAATCCGATTACAATGAAAAAAAAAAAACATAGAATACGACGTTTCGACCCAGTTACACCGGCCGTGGTCAGGCACAGATCCGCAGTCAGCCTGTAACCACGGCCGGTGTAGCCCGGTCGAAACGTCAGGCAATCAAAGGTACGTAAGTACTTATGCCATGGTTGCGATAATTCCCGTTCTCTTAATTATATATCGTGGAACGCGAGAGTTTAAAAGTTAACTTAGATTACACATTTCTATAATAAAAAAGAGCAGGGCTGGACATTGTAGCTTGTAGCGCATGCCAGATATTGGTTACTTAATACAATAAGTGTACTCTAGTCAAGGAGTATAGATAAATTAAAATTCAGGCCAACTGAAGCAGCCTTCGGTGCGTATTTATTATGTGGTCATGGTCAAAGATATCAGTATCAGTAACGGTCAAAGGAGTATTAAGAATAACAAAAGGCCACTATTGGTACAACTATTGTTATTTGTACTATTACACTATTGTTTTTTATTTTTTATTTAGAAGGTGGAGTCAGATAGATAAAAAAGATCCAAAAAGTACTGTCTTGCTGTTACACCAATGGAGGTAGAGGTGGAGGAGAAGGAATAAGAAAGTAGACTCAGGGTCAGAGTGCTAGCTTTGGAGGTAATCCCCGATTGCAATCCTTTGATGGCTAAAAAGGATGATAACAGCTGCATAAATGAGATGAAAAATCATCCTAAGAAGTTGAGTAACATAAATGTTTCAGCGACAAAGCCCTTTTGAATTTTTAAATGTAAAATAGAGTATATGTAATTAGATACATAGATATTTATATTATTTATTTACGTAAACAGGTGAATGTACAGTCAAGTTCGTAAATGCCTTCCCACACAGGACTTCTGGCGCCCACTGTACAAGTCTACAATTCTTCACTGTACAATGGGCGGCCTTCTGAAAACGATTTCTTCATGGTTTGGCTCTTCAAGGCTTTATATGACCTTCGTTCAATTTTTTAACACTAATATTATATTATCAATCGCATCAAATATGGCACCACCCCTCTTACAATAACAGTTAAGAGAAACTCACTAGATATCAACGGATTAATGACCGTTATCACATAATCATTCATTATTATCAATGAAATGGAAATATAAGTCAGAACTAACCGAATGTGATTTAGTTGTTGGTGACAAAATGGCGGCTTGGTTGTTGTCTGTGTTGTTGTTAGCTGTTTCGGGGACAGCGGTAAATATTTAAGATTTAATAATTTTTAATAATTTCAATCAAAAAAGCTCTTGCCCATTGGGAGAAGTCTACGACCGTGGACTGTGAGAGGCTAATTAGTTGATTTATTGAAGCTCTTGCAATGCAACAGTAGGTCTAACACTAGTGATCGTATTTTGGATCGCTATCCAGAAGGAGAAGGATGGAGATATGGGGTGTTTAAGGTCCATAATGCACATTTCTGGCAATGTTGTGTGGCTGGCCTCATATCTATTTCTCTAAGTAAACGATACTTATGCGGGGGGCGCGCGGGCAGTCGTCCGGCCGTTTGGTACCAAGTGCATTATACTCCTAATTTCATCCCTCTTTGTCGTCCAAACAATACACTTTTTGGATGCATGGTAGGCCCATAGTTCTATGGTTCCATCACAGTATACAATATGTTATTGTAGTACGGATTTTCAATGACCCATGTTTTATTTTTTTGTTCAGTAGCGGGGACAGCATTCGTCTGCTATGTCCGCTTTGGTTTAACTCTCTTTTGGTGCTAAATGTATTCTACGTATTTTTGTATTTTAATTAATATGTATCTAAGTACATTTATTCGCATTTTAGAACCCATTTTAAACTAGCTACGTTTACTTTTGCTCACGGTAGTATTATAAAAAAAAAGTCCTAGAAAATGACCAGTACGTGATTGCTATCCATAATTTATTGTGTAACTGTACTTACTTCTTATCTTTTCTCTTCTTTAATAATTCTATACATTATTAGTCCTTGGCCGTAACAATACACTTATCATCAATATCATCTTCTCATCATTATTATGACGTGATCGCATTAAAATTTTCATAATAAAAGCTTACGGTTTAAAATTTTCAGATTATTTCCCTTTTTTCTTCTTCAAAAAAGCAACTACAGTATTTAATTTTCGTAATGGGTCACCGTTGTTGCTGCTATTTTCCACGGAAATAGATCATTTTCAGAACTGTTAAGAACATAAGTTTGTGTCTTTGTATATTGTACTACTAAGTTATATCCATATCCATACTAAGTACGTGAGTATGTCTGTATATATGTATTTCTTTCTTTACCTTATTCACAAGATTATCTCAGAGAACGTCGACTGGAGTTGAGAGGAATCTCAAACTCCAGTCGACGTTCTCTTACTATACCATACAAATCTTGCCATAGTTTTTTACATATTTGAGCAAAAACTTTAAAAAATAAATAGTTAAAAAAATAAATAGGTACAAGATTGAAATCTTCTTTCTTTTGCCAATCGTGTTACAATCAAGCTTCTTGCGTCATAAGTAGAGTTATATCTCTGATAACCTATTATTTTTTGGTCTCATAATCATAATTCATGAGCAATTTATCAGTAATCATGATTATATAATAATTTAATTATATTATACATATTTTGTTTTGATTAGAAACTCACGTGCTCTTTATATCTGTTTTGGAAAGCTTTCATAATTGGGTAGTTTCCTATTCAAGTATCTAATATTATCTATTTTGTGTCTATTGTCTGCACCTAGTTGAAATAAATTGGGGCATAATGAGTGTTCTGCCTCTTCTACACAATTAAAGGGCACAATTGTTAGTAGAACAGAATAATTAGCGAGATTGACACATATTTTGATGTTTATGACAGTCGTAAACATGTGTCAATCTCATTCATTCATTTATTGTTCTGGTCTATTCTACTTGCCCCCTAAAATCCAACCACACGTCCTGATCGTCCAACTGAATCTTTTGTGTGTTCGGACACACGGAAACAAATTTACTAGCTGACATTGGCGTCTCGCCATGAATTAATTTTATAATACATTTTTCTTGACTTTGGCAAAATTGAGGCGATTTACTGAGGAGACCATTTTGAAGAAGTTGAAGCTATTCTACTAACGAATTATATAATCTAGGGGATTGGGAAACTTCACGTCTAGAGTTAATAGGTTGCTTCATTGTAGGGACTCCATCATAGTAATCATATATGACATCATCACTTATCAAATTATACGTGATAGTGGTAAACAAAATAGTAAAGGAGCGGTAAAAAGACGGCCTTTCTTATTTCTTTCTAATCAACCATCTTTGTTTACCCTCCAATACATTTCTATGTATAATAGCTTAATTTACAGATTACACTATTACTTTACTATTTCAGGTGCTGGGCTACCCCGAAGCCACATTTATTGAGGATTTAGAAAGTAAGTACATAATGAAGTCAAGGTAGATAAGAGTACACATTTCAAAATAATACCTAGAGTATGCTCAGCTCAGTTTATTCTTTGGTCGATTACTCGAGTACCTACCTATACCATTAAGTACTGGACGAAAGTACTGAAACTAGAGGACGAGTAGGAACCTCAAAATATATATGAGGCGACAAAACATGGGTCACTGGACCAGTCGTTAATCGATTCGGACCATGGGTTGTTAATTCAATAACCTTATTTGTTACAATTAATTTTAACGCCTAAGTACCTATCTGTCTGTAGCCTACCTTAATTTTCGAAGGCGGCTCGGGCGTCGGAGGGCGGCTACCGACCTCCGCCTCCCATGAGCGCGGGCCTGAGGGCGGAAGCAGGCCACGGCGGTGGCGCGCATCGTAGGACGATGCGCCCCCCCCCCCCCCCATACCGGGGTGAGTCAGGGACCGCGTGCTCCCCCCTCTCGAGGAGGGACAGACCGAGAGGGATGGCCCTGGGTTAGTCGGGGTGCGAGGGATATGTCACGAGACAACCTCACCTCCGGCCTAGCTCATCGACTCACAGTCGGCGTGCGGTTTAGTCGGTTCGAGTCCGACATAACCTCCCCCTTCGGCTCCGAGGGGGGGGGGGGGTATACGTGGGGATAAATAAAGAAAAAAAAAAAAGACGGGTTGCACTCTGGGAGTGCCGGCAGAAGTGAAAACATTTTCTTTTTTTTCTTTCTTCGTTATATACATAGAAAAAGATAAAAAAGAACATACCATACCATACCTATAATATAGCGCTAATCATAAAACCTTTCACTTATTTTCTGCTAATTTTCTGTCAGAAGAAATTAATAAATTATGAAAAGAAAAAATAAACACAAAAAGTAATAAATTACGGAAAGAAAAAATAATCATAAAAAGTAATAAATTACAAAAAGAAAAAATAATCACAAAAAGTTTCAGAAGGCCAGGTGGTTTGAACCCGATACTATCTGAAACTATAAGGACTTACAGTCGAAGTGCTTACCGTTTAAACTACGACGCTATCTATTGTCAATTGCAAAATAGCTAGTCTGTACCAATCTTGTATGACGTCAGTCGTCGGTTACGGTTCAAAGGTCAACTAATCCTGACGCTTCCTTAAAATTTTACACCCATCCAACGCCGCTAAAGAAGTTTTCACTTCAAAAAACCTACCTTAATTTTTGTAACTTGTGCCTGGCTACAAAAATGCACGTTGTTTAGTCCATTAGACTGGTCTTTCGGAATTTTTCTTTTTACTAGTACAATTCATAGAATTTATTGAATTATATTAAAAAATACCTTGAACTTCATAATTTCATTTTTTCCACAGTTACCCCAAATTCAGGCGCGTCCCGTATAGTGTCAGGATGGGAGGCTCAAGAGGGTCAGTTCCCATTCCAGATATCACTTCGTATGGTCAGCCCCATAGGGGGAGTGTCCTCTTGCGGAGGAAGTGTCATCAGTGAAGAGTGGGGCATCACAGCAGCTCATTGTACCGCAGGGTTAGTGTCTTTAGAATAATCATTGATATATTAAGGGTGTACATAAATATGGAGGACCTTGCAGGGCCGTAGGTCTTAATGAGGATTATATCAACATTATTGACATTAAATAGGTGGCTAGCCGCGTGGTTTCCGGCAGAGTAGAATTTGGGCCACCTCTTCTCTTCCCATGTGGTGTCGTACAAGGCGACTAATGGATAGGGCTAACTTTAACATCAGACAGATATGTACAGCCCAGACTCAGCTTCAGATGCATGGCTCGAGTCAACAATAGTGCCCGGAATACGGCAATAGGCTCACCCCCTATTACGTGGGACCGAATACAGATTGGTGAAATGTGGATGTTAATTCACCTCTGCCTAACCCTCTGGGGATAAAGGCGTGATTTGTATGTATTGACATTAAGGCTGCCTTTTCACCGGAGATGTGCTATGCAGCTATGCTGAATAGCACGAAGATGTAAAAGCTAAGCTATGAAACTATTTGACTGTTTCCACTGTGTAATGCTATGTAGCGTAGCGATTAAGAACTTACTTAATACCACCATGTCGTGAAAAGAAAAGGATTCGTAAATGGCCCTTTCGCGAAACTGAGGGTTTCTTTCAGGGTTCAATAGCTTGAATGCAAGGCATTGTAATGATCCTATGTCAAGGCTCCAAGTTGTAACTGATTGTTGCCATGACCATTGAATCTAGATGTATAAAGCTATCCTCGTACGCCTCTCGTATTCAAACCTACAATTCCCAGCCGCGCTATCGTCTAATGACCTTCAGACCGCTTATCGTGATACGCAGTAATCCGTGATTCTATAGAAAAATGGGTTGTGAAAGACCTATTCCTTATCGTACTTTATCTACAATAGAATTCATAATATCCCAGTCCTAGTTCCCCAACCTAAAGTTCACATACTCTTATGATTGTAACTCGTATTTACTTTAACATACCTCTTAACAGATTTGTCGCTACTCCAACCTTACTCCGTAGTCAATCCACAGTTCGTCACCTTATTTATCATACTAAACTCACAATATAACATACAAATTCACTTATTTACTTAGTGGAATACGACCAGACAATCTTTTGACAACTAACATTCTTAATGACGTTTGAAATTTGACAATATTCACCGCCCTTCATTCAACACTTAGCACAGAGACACCTACCACATTACGCTTGTACTACACGTAAAATTAGAATCAACAAAACTAACTGTCAATCATTCAATACTTCAAATTATAATTGTTTTCGAGGATACCAACAGAGGTCGTGTTATTCAAAATAATACACAAACAATTACTATCAGTGATAATTTATAGTTAAGATCAACTCATCGTTGAAACTTCTATAAATCTTTATTATTTCTGTAATATAGTGTATTTTCCCCCCCCCGTGTATAAGAAATGTGGCCCCGTGCTCGCCACATTCAGTAGGACTCGCCACTAGTACCAACATAGTCCTTCCTATGCCTAAGTAGGTATTTAGGAGACAATTCTAAAGTCCCCTGCCTACTGTATCGAGGCATCCGATACACAAATCCCCAATTCTATTTTCAGAATAGCGTAACTCTAACGCAGGACTTCAGTCCTATTGCCGTAATTCCTTTAATATAAGGTATTAAGATGATAACACAGAATCATCGTTCTAAGCGTCATTTTAGGACAATTATATTAGTATCTATCGCAGTAACTTCTGCGCTGATTGTTAACGATAAGTTTAATTAGGAAAAGCTCATTTATTAGCACAGACCTAAATAATTATAGTTAATACTAGAACCAATTCACTTCTGAATAATAATGTCTATATAGACACTTCAGAGAGAATATATTCTCACCGAACACTTGATCGAACTACAATAATTCAGCTCAGATATAGCTTTTGCTTCACCCTAGCGGATGACAAAGTTACTATAAAATAGCGATTGAGCGACCATGTGCATTCAATACAGTACATTTAATAGCTGATTATGCAACAGTGATTAAAATGTCCAAACATCATTATTTGTGTGTTGGTAGCCATGGTAATCTCATGTGTAAGATCTTGCTCGTACACAAAGAACAATAGTAAAATAACTACCTCTGTAGCTAGTCTGTTAGATACTTCCGACCCTTCAGACTTCGGTGGTCTTGCACATAATTCTGTAGCCAGAAAGGTTTCACTAGTGTGAATGTACAATATACCGTTGTGTTGTTGTTCAATAATGAACCAGCAAGGATCTATATGTAAATAGTAAATATTATATCAAAGATGGTTAAGACAGATCAATCACTGTGTATTTACCTTTAACAATATCTGAATTCTGTAATGAATACACCAGTTCACGGCCTCCATTTCACTCACAATCACTCACTTCACTATTAAATCACTCGTCGTGGTGTTGCAGCATTTGCTTGTAGTTTTATTTTCACCATAATCTTAGCGTAATTATTACACATTCCTGTCACTATAATCCCAGTAAATTCCAACAACGTAAATCGACATGAAAATTGGCTTGCAAAAATTAACGGGAAAACTTTCATTCTTCGGTCACAAGATGGCGGTCATTTACAAATTTGCTTTGTTGTAATTGAACCAATTGTCTATCTAATTTCCCAATCAGATTATCATGATTTACAATAATAACAACTTAGATCACCCCTTTACAAACGCAATACTACCTACCTAATATATATATTCATATGTTTGCTATTAGTGTGTACCTACTCACCTACCTGACTAAACTAACCATGTATCAACAAACATTCAACTACGTTAAACGTGAAATGTGGAAAGCTAATCTATCTGACTAGGGTGCAGGTAGTAAGCCTGACTTTGAACTATCACTAGTACCCCCTACGAGCAAGAGACCACGGCCGGAGCCAAGGATGTGTTCTCTCACAGGACAAGGACATAAAAGTGTGTATATATACATATATAAAGATAGACAGGACTGATCCGCTCTGGAGAGCGACAACCGCCTCCTCTCCAGTCACAAACCATCCTGGAAGCTCACGGATCCCTTTCAGGCAAAATCCGTGTGCTGAGCGCTTCAGACTATCCTCAGCATGCCTAGCTGAACAGAGGTCAAGAGCTTCGTTATCACCGATAGGTATCAACTCAAGGCAATCACGTCGATTGACTTCCTAAGCGGGGGAACCTAGCTAATACCTATGGCCTCAACCGTCCCTAGCCCTACCAAAGTCCCACAAAGAATCCCTATATAAACATTTTATCTCATGTATGGCCCTGTACCGCAGACTCACAGTACAGCTGATATTCTGAATTGAACACGAGATTCAATTCTTAATCCCAGAGATAAAGGTGTCTTGTCTGGCTCATACGATAAAATGTTCATTTCGCGAATTATAAACTTCAATAAAGGCGAACTACCTAATTCCTCTTTTCACTAATTTAAACACTATATATTTACTAATTAAACTCAATTATTCACAATCAAAGTAAAAAATCTTCACGACTTTAAATGTAAAATTCTCAAAATTCCCGCCAAAGTACATTGTACAGAATACCTTTCGCGAATCGACCAACCCCGAAGCCAGCTCAAAGAAAAAGTGTCCTTGAATTCCCTCGTAGACCTTGCTTCAAGGTCTCCAACACCCCCACAGCCAATCAGAAGATTCGATTTTCCCGCCAAAAGTCACAATTTCTGAATAATTGATAACAGCGCTAGGTTTTCTATGGCGCCTGCGTTATAATTATGAACTAACTTAAATCTTCCGTGAACCAGTGGCCCTTTTTTAAATATTTATAAGCTATTTACATACTTACACTCATTGATTCTAACTGTCAATATTTTCATAATAATATAAGATTAATTTTATGTTTAATAAACATCCATATTATACTCAATAATAGATATAGAAAATTATTCTATAATCATTTGACCTTTAAACAATAATAGCCAATCAGAGCCATTTCCTGCATTTTCCATAGCTCTGAGGCACACAGATAATAAATAGTATTTATAATCTCTTTTCAACAGTACTTTATTGCATTAAATATTATAATTATTGTTCCTTGTAAATAATTAATAAGTTTTAACTTCATCTGTTTATTCTTTTCCTTATTAATTTTATTATAAACAATACACAAAACTATTATAATATTATTCTTGTGTAAATATCCATAGACTATTTTTCTTAAATTCTTTCAATCATAGTCCCATCTATAGGTACTGTATATATTAAACTACATTTTAAATTTATTTGTTCATAAAACATATTTACTTGCCCTTTGCAATTTAACAGAATAATTTCTTTATGAATCAATTTTTTTCTTTGACCACATACCATAGTGTATATTTATTCATCATTTTATTTACGTATAAAAAATTCCTTACTTAATCAACTAGATGGCGTTTTACGACATTGAATTATTTTCGTTTTATAAAAAACCAAGTGATATTCAATTTACTTGTAGAAATTCTTACTTAATTACTAGATGGCGTTTTACGACATTGAATTATTTTATTTATTTATGTTTTCTTGTTTTATAAGAACCTCGAAACGGTGTTTCAGTCCGTTACAGCATGTCCATGATTGCTGATTACCAGTGATTCTGTCATCTCGCACTGTAGATCTCCTCCTGTATACAATGAAAATATCTGTTACTCTCAAAGAGTAAGTTGATAACCTCTTGTATCTTATAGCACACATGTGCTTAATGGTCCATGACACACAACACGCACCATACTTTAAAGGCATGATGCGCCTACATTGAGTCCCCTCCGTGGGACAAGCAATGGATCTCACAAAATTGGTACATCTCTCACCGCAAGTTGGTTCCAACCTTATGAATTGCGGATCTTGATCATCAGGCGCTGCTGGGCGAATTAATTGCTTTAATCGCCCACCAGGGCCGGCATGAAGACCACAGGCAAACGATGAAACGCATATCTGGTACAGGACAATATTGCTACGATGCAAACTAAATATACAAAAGATTACCAACCTTCTATTTCTTCGTACAGACGCGCTATCTCCTAGACACGTAAAATCACACCGTTTGCTTTTGATTTACTCATTGACATAAGTATTTATACTTGACAGTAAAGAAAATATAATTAAATAGATTGAGCTGCCAGTGAAACCAACCAAAGAGTATGAATCCTAAAAAGTTTGTATTTCGTGAAGGAACTTCGCGACACTCCCCACGCGAAAGGAATTGAAAATTTATCACATATCAACTTCTCAAGTTGACTGTGGCATTGAGACCTCGTGACGAAGTCGCGACACTCGCGGCGGGATGAAATTAATTTATCGTATAATGTTCTATTAATTATGACCGTTCATGAAGTTCAGTAAATCACAGAATTAAATTCTAGTAAACATTTTCATTTCATTTTACTTTCAACAAAAAATCGTTAGACACTATGTCAGTAATCAGTTCAAATTGTATGCAAGTGTACCCAATGTACCGCTGTACCTGACTGTACATACATGCCAATTAAAATCATCTATCATATCACCTGTAGATAAATCGAAGTTGAAGTTCAATCACACTCATAGCCGGGGGTTAAAGTATGAAATTGCCGATTTGTACTGACAAATTGCCATTATTATCTATACATTGCTGCCATCTAGTAGGAAGGTCATTTATGCCTTTGCGATAGAACTCTGGTGATCTAGATTCAACAAACTGTGTGAAAGCATTTTGTACTGCCTCCTGAGAAGAAAACTTTTTATCACATAGAAAATTGTCCAAATCACGAAAAAAATGGTAGTCTGTTGGAGCAAGGTCTGGCGAATACGGAGGGTGACGGATAGTTTCTAATTGCAGTTCCTGTAGAGTTAAAACGGTTTCTCGTGCTGTATGAGGTCTCGCGTTATCATGGAGCAATAATGGTGAAGATCGATTCATGAGTCGGGGCTGTTTCACTGCTAGTTTTGCTATCATTGTTCGGAGTTCGGCACAGTAGACATCTGCCGTTATTGCTTGACCAGATCGTAGAAAGCTATAGTGAATAACACCATGCTGAAACCACCAAACAGTTACCATTACCTTTTTATTGGTAAGCTTTGCTTTAGGACACTGTTGTGGCGTTTCACCTGGGGTCAGCCATTGCATTTTTCGCTTACGGTTATCGTAAAGAATCCACTTTTCATCACATGTCACAATTCGATCCAATATTCCTTCATTTCTGTATCGATTCAACAAGGCAACACAAGTTTCAACACGCATTTCTTTCTGCAGATCAGTCAAATCATGAGGTACCCATTTTTCACATTTTTTTATTTTATTGATTTGACGCAAATGAGTCAATATTGTTGGTAACGTAATGTTAAACTGTGCAGCTAATTCCTGGGTAGTTTGGCTCGGATCGGCTTCCACCATGTCTTTCAATTCATTGTTATTCACCTGTGCCTTCCTCGTGGTTCGTTCTTCAAATCAAAGTTTCCGTCACGAAAGCGTTTAAACCAAAATCGCACGGTGCGTTCATTAGCAGTCCCCTCTCCAAACGCAACATTGATATTGCGAGCTGTTTCTGCTGCGTTAGTTCCGCGTCGGAACTCGTATTCAAAAATCACTCGAATTTTCGAAGTATCCATCTTTCTTGTCTAAGCTGAATAAAAAAAAACAACTGAAAGTCAATAATCAAATGTTGCACATTTTTAAATGAAGATAGACACCATTAAATGAAGATACATAGGTACCATGTGGAAAAAGTTTCACTCAAAAATCTCAAACCATGAAGGTTCTATGTCAATTCGAAGTACCTATTACAATGAAACGGCAATTTCATACTTTAACCCCTATTATTATAAATGCGAAAGTTTGTGTGTATAGATGGATGAATGAATGAATGGATGGATGGATGTTTGTTACTCTTTCACGTAAAAACTACTGAATGGATGTTAATAAAACTTTACAATATTGTCAGAATAACAAATAGGCTATATACCATCACGCTACTACTTAAGGGAGCGGAGCAGTGATCATTAATGTCTACAAATCCGGCCGGCATACAGTGAAGTGACAGTTTAGTTATTTCTGTTGCTAAGCCACGGCGCCGTGCCTATCGCGCAAGCGCGTGGAATTAGTGGTTGGCGGTTACGCTTAAAGGGTTGATACTTGGTACAGGGATGGATAAAGCTTAGGAACGGACATAGGCCCCCGTTATATCGCGATAGAAGGGGTTAGGGAGAATAGAGGATGAAATGTTTGTAATTTTTGAAGATATCCTGATGAAATTTGGTACAGAGGTGAATTAGAACTTGGGAACACTACGCGATAAGCGACATCCACGCGGGTGTAGCGGCGGGCAACAGCTAGTGTGCTATAAAACTTCCTACAAATATTCAAAATTCGAATCTATTCTCCATCCCTAGCACATCATCCACAGTACGCATCTGTCTATATAAAAAACATAGCTTGGTTGAATCCCTTACCACCAGTGCAATACTATTTCGACCAACGAATATGATTGGTGGATATCAAATGCATCCGTAGCAACGTAGCATAGCACACTATTATCTATTTTATGATAGTACATCTCTGATGGAAAGCCAGCCTAAAGTAAAAGTAAAACCTATGATTCCATGAATTGAATGAGTCTAAAACAATAAAACATGCAGTGACGTCATGCAAGAAATAAAAGGGATGCATATTCAAGACAAATCGAGAACAAAATATCATTGTGTGTCAGTCAGTACAGTACACTTAATACGAGTAATCATCAATTTATGATTTTTAAGACTATCAGATATTTTTGACAGAGATTTAGACTAATCACTCATCAACTAGGTACTTTAGGACCTTGTAATACTAGCGACCCAAACATCACACAGGAGTTTGACATTTCGTCATTTATTCGAGTAGCGTTTCTCGCCTCGAAGATACTACTCTCGAAAGGACAGGAAAAGTTGCTTCGTCTCAAATTCGCAGAAGCAATTGCCGCTCGCTCGTCCACGCCTGGCGAGAATTGCCTCGTAATTGAATATTGATAGTATCCGTCTAACAGCATTTTAAAGCAACAACATAAGGCATAAAGTGATATGTCACTTGCGAATCTCGTATGTATTTTTTTTACACAACTGAGATGGCAGACAATGCCTCGGTCCACCTGATGGAAAGTGGTTATCGTGACCTATGAACATGTGCTGCCAACCCTGTAAACTCAGAGAGTTTCTGTGCCGTCAGTGTACAAGATAAAGCAAGAACAGCCTTTAGTCTTCCCACTGACAGCACAAAACTTCTCCAGTGAGCTCTGGCTACCCTACTCACCGACGAGAACTTAACAAAAGGTTAATATGGCCGGGGTATTCTGTAGGGCGGAGGTACTTACCCAGTCGGACTGCTCAATTGTATGGTAATACCTCCTTAGGCGAGAATTGAGTATTTGCTTGTGTGTAAACATTTAATACGTTAATGGTAGTGCGATTATTGCTAGCGATACTTGAGTACGATTATGGAACAAAAACATGGAAGAAACTCACTACGTCTAAATAATGCCTTATATTACGGCTACACTACCGTGATATTCCAACAATTACTTGTTGTTTAGCCACGATTTACCGTCTAATTTATTGACATGTCTCGGTAAACAGTAGTGTAGACACACTTGAAGCATAAATATAGACGGTAAAATTATTGCCATAATTACTGCGGTAACAGCCCCGTAGTGAAGGCGAAGAATTACTGTTGACAGTACTTGTATTGCATGTCTATTTTTCCACACTCATATAGTTTCATGTTTCAGCCGTGTGACAATTGTCATCCGTGCTGGTCTCGTCAACTTAACTCGGCCGACGTATCTGTTCGAGACCACCGAATACTACAACCATCCCCTCTACAACGAAAATATACCATCGGTGGTTCAGACACATGACATCGGTGTTGTGAAGTTCCCCCGCCGCCTCGACTTCAATGGTATGGTTACAAGTTAATTATTATTATGATAAAATCTTTGTCTACGACGTCATGTCCTGGCCTGACGTCGTGTGTTTCTCACTATCATGGATGCCCTAGATCGTGCGAAGTGGAGGAGGAATCTTGAGCTCCGAGGTCAATTTGGCCTCGAAAGCAATCTGGAAAATACGTCTCCGTGATGATGATGACGATAAAATGTTACCCAAACAACAAAAAACTACTATATGAGATTCTTAAAGAATCAGAAGGATCTTATGGGCTCGGTAACACGAGTGTGACGTCTCTGACATTGAATATGTCCATAGGCTACAGTAATAACTTCCCATCAGGTGGGCTGAGTGATTGGCTGCGTCCAAAGTGGTATAAAAAATTCTAAATTTGGATTTACCAACGTCTTTGCGGGTCGAGTCGACCTAACCGAAAATCAGTACATTTGCTCAAAAACAGTCTAGGGTTTGGCTCTGACTTTTGAACCAGGGCTGGAAGGTCAGGTGGCAGTAGCTTCCGAAAAACTCAACAAACCTATTAAAAGACACGAGGACCACGGGCTCTAAAGTGCAAAATTTTGGACGTACCCGGCAATTTTTTTTAGATAGGTAACCTATACGGTTTTCCCTACTTGGCCAATAAAAATATTATCATATTGTGATCCGAGATCTTCAAGTCTGGGGTCCGCTTAAATTATGTGGTTTGGTTTTTATGACTATATTTGGAGCGACTGAGTTGTGATCAGTGGCTAACCAATGACAGAGTCGCCCACATAAGCCTACATCTTGACCTAAGGACTGACAGCTGGGACCGACTTCTACATACTCTCCGTAGCACGGAAGCGCCCAAATAAAATCCCACTAAGCGGTCCCTCATCCAAATAGCTACCTAAGTGAGCGCACCTGTCCACGAGAGCTTCAACGCGTTCAATAATATGTTTATTCGGTATGTTTTTAGAGCTCGTCAAGCCCATCAGGCTGCACAATTCAGCAGACAAGAACCGCAACTACGATGGAGTAGTGCTCGTTGCCAGCGGATGGGGACGCACTTGGACCGATGGTAAGCTTGCAACATTAATTTTGGTACTACTTTTAATAACGAGTGCACTCGTTAACATTGATTGAGAAAATGCTGCATCCACGATAGCCGTTTTTCTCTAGCAGAAGCAGGTGCGGTGGCGGTACGAAGTGCGTGTCTCCATCTTGCTCCTATCCAGGGGCAAGATTGAGACACCGTGGTTCTACCAGCTGAGGGCGTCATCTTGAAAGATCGTAACATATAGGATTTGGGTCAGCTGTGTTGCGCTGTACATGCCCTTGGCAATCTCACCTCCAGCAACTGTGAACCCAAGACAGTTTTAGTCGTTTTTGGTTTGATATAATCACCCCTCCCCCCAGGTGAAGGGTACCCGAAGGTATTGCTGCAATTCAATATTGTGGAATATTTATAAACTGCAGGAGAGCGGCCTTCGCTGGTACGGCTACGTTTTGCGGCAACCACCTGGCTACATGGGGAACAAATGTCTGACCATGTATTATTAGTAGGGAAAAAATAAAAATTACTATAATGATTTCCTGTTTCCAGGACCCGCGCCTGAAAACCTGAACTGGGTGTTCCTACGCGGCAATACGAATCAATTGTGCACCCTGTTCTATCCGAGTATTGCCCGGGAACAAACCATCTGCGCTAGCCACTACAACGTCACTAGCCAGTCCACTTGCTCAGTGAGTACCACTGTTCAGTTATAATCATTCAATAATAAAAAAAATACTATAATATATTAAATTATTCGGGTATATAATAAGGGCCGGAGAAGTAACGTGACTTACGCGCCGGATCGTACCTGTTACAAAGGCTGGCCGTCGCCATTCAACAGCCAGTGAAATGGACACTTTTGTACCGGGTTTTGTAATAATCGATTTTGTATATTTATTGACTGATTATTGTTAACCGTTTCTTATGAGGTGGGCCGTTTACTTGCTTACCACTTAAAAATGGTATAAAACTAAATAATGGTGTATTGCAGGGTGACAGCGGTGGTCCCCTGACCGTTGTCGATGATGACGGTGAACTCTCTATGGTCGGCGTCGCCTCCTTCGTCTCAGGTCAAGGGTGCCATTCTAATACTCCCGCGGGTAAGTTATTTTAGAACCTGTAAGTCCTCTAAATCAGGATAATTGGGATTAAACCAACCTCACATACAAGCCGGTACATTTTGCTGAGAATCCGGGTTCAGCTTTTTCCAGTCTAACAACTTATCATAACATATTTTAACTTGGTTAATCATTTTGGTATAAAGCTCAGAATCAATAAAAAAAGTTGCAATTTCCCTTATTCTCTCACCGTTTAAACCTTCCCTAGACCTCCTCAGCCGTTCTCGAGTTTTAGCGAGACTAACAAACAGCAATTGATTTATATATATATATATATATAGATTGTTCATTTAGACATGAGACAAATGTAGAATCGTCATGTTTTGGCCTTAAGGAAATAACTATTGTAAGTTGACGTCTTAAAAAATGCCGCAGTGGAGTTTGTAGCGCCGTTTCTTCTCCACCAGCGCCTTGGAAGCAATGGTAAACTTAGCTTAAGTAGAATTATTTTGACATCAGAAATAAATAACCATATTGTTCTAGACTAAACTTTGACTTTATCGAAATTTTCCGTGAAGCGACTGCCATCTGACTTTCACATGTTCCATAAGTTATTGGCAATATCGAAGTAAGTTGCAGTTTGCAGTTGCAGTTAGACCAGTACATAATCGTACAAATAATTGTTTTTAGTCATAAGATTGTCGAACGTTTAGGAACAGCTTTGTAGGTATTTGTTTTCCTTATACAAACAATCTTGTTTTCAGGTTTCGTCCGACCTGGCCACTATCATGATTGGTACCTGGAAGTAACTGGCGTAGACTTTGACTGGCAGCCCGCAAGTCCTGAGCCTGAGCCTGATTCAAGCGACGAATCAAGCAACGAATCAAGCAACGAATCAAGCAACCAATCAAGCGATGAACCAAGCGACGAATCAAGCGACGAACCAAGCGATGAAGCAAGCGACGAACCAAGCGACGAAACAAGCGATGAACCAAGCGATGAACCAAGCGACGAAAGCGATTAATTTAATGTTAAATGATGAATAATATCAATGAAAAGTATGTATTGAATGATAATCATTAAATGAAACCTATTTAGTAACTGATTGCACGATTGATTGTCATGATTTACCAATTGCCTACTAATAAAGATTATTATTATATTATATTCTAGACATTTTTTTTACAAATCCACAATCGAGCCTCTGATGCATGCTGTCGTCTCAGGATTGGATTGTCAGACGGCAGACGTGCAATATCAATCAAAAGCAATAAGTGACCTCTGTGGCGTAGCGGTAGAGCGTTCGACGGTTACGTCGTAGGAGTTCGCGGGTTCGATTTTGGCTCAGTGCAAAGATTTGTACGCTTAAATATCTATGTATACTGGCATTGGCTTAGATGATTCTACGTATTCACAAAAAGCTTTGGAGCACGGTGTCTTCCATTACTTGGTTTATTTGAACTTTTACTTGCACCTCGAAAATAAAACAAATTGTACCTATTTGAGTAATTTACACGATGCCGGCAGTAAATATCTAATCCTAACCATAATCATTACGAAAATTCATGCAATACCTTTACGCAAAAGGCTGCAAAAATTAATCGGTCTCCATAAAAGCATAGAAGTATTAAATTCAAATGATGTGAATTAAGAATAAAAAGGTAAATGAAAAGGTGTTTTTTTTTAATCCGTAAAGGTTCGTAAGGGTTATGAAAGAAATGTCACGCACAGTGGCTCAAAAAGGAAACTAAGTGTGGACAAAAGAGTCCTGTTATCCTATCCTTCCCTTGTCACGGTGATAAAAATCGGTGATGCCGCCAAGTCGTCGTTATTTGCGTGTTGTGGCTCGTAGCGTCTAATCGCATATATAAAAATAGGCGCATGGTGCTACAGCGTCGTATTGCAGTGGCGGCCCTACGCGCATGCGTGACAGGGTTACATTGCCAAGAGAATAATTTGCTTAATATAATTTTATATTTTTGGGGATAAAATTGTGGGTAATTGTTGTATTTTTTTTTGTTCCAATGTTTCGAATGAGTATCGTGAATTGACAACTTAAAATTATTTAGATTAGTGTTATATAAGAGCGAACATTATTAATGATACGAAACTCTGCGTCATATTTTTTATTATTATATTATTATATATTCCTTATCCTTGCAGAACATTTTCATTAGAAAGGAATATGTTTGTCAAACAATTTTACTTACCCCTCAAATTAGGAGAGAATAAAGCTTGGCAACACCCGATTGCATTGGCGCGCGCGCGAATCGTTGTATCAAACCAACATGGCGAACACTCCGGGAGCGCGCCTCGTCTCATAAAATAACCGGATAATCACACTCTGACACCGCCATACTCAGTTATTACTTGTACACACCACCCGCGTCGTATAAAATGTTATAGTGTCCGTTAACGGATTTGTTAAGTGGAATATTTTGTGTGCACCGTGAGTTATTGTTTATTGCATGAGTGGTGCTCATGGGGTGGGTGACGTACGGGACGATGGACGCGACTCACCGGCCAGCACGGAACAGCTAACGTAAGAAAAAAAAGTACATCCTCAAATAAATCCTTTTTCATCTCGAAAACATTACATACCTACTTAACTTAAATATATTTTACTAAAGCTGTATTGAGCGTACTTTTGTAGAAGCAAATCGGGGTGATAATATGCAATGAACTTTTACCGCACCCCTAATAATGGCAGCGTATTGAAGAAAATGGTTCACAAAGTGATTCTTGGAAACCGATGACCAAGTTAAATAAAATTATTGTATTGATTCCTTTGCGTTTGTTGAGCTTTTACGAGTAACGTGGAAAAGAACAGTAAAAAATAGATGTGTGAAAATATTGTTGGCACCTGCGCTTTTTAAAAAAAAAATCATATTAAGGAATGAAAGTAATTACCTACAATACCTTTAGGAATATTATGGTATTCAAATATTGTGTGTGTGTAAGATTGGGACAGGCACAAATGCATGCCAATCCTTTTTTCGTCAATTTTTGTCAATTTTCATGTAATGAATTTACAGTGAACATAAATAATCAGTAGTTTTCTTGAAAGGAGTTATTGAGTGTCGGTGTTTATTAAATTCTATGACTCTGGCTATCTATACATATCTACGTCCACGGTCTCTGCGTTCATATTTATAAGATAGAGACGCAATTAAATTTAAAAAAGGAACTAATAACAAATACTTATATCTAGAGTAAGTTGAAGAAATGTTATTAAGAATGTTGTAGCAGTAAATGATTTACTTATTTTAAGTTCAACTCATATTATTGTTATTGCGAATTATTAGTTCTGGGAGCATCCATTAATTACGTGAGGTCTAGGGGGGGGGGGGGGATAAAGCTAAATCTTTCCAAATCTCACTTAGGGGGAGGGGGGGGGGGTCTTGGCAAATATCACGTAATTTTTTTCTCGCAGAAAACGATGTAAAATCATTGGCCAAATCTCCAAAGCCATTGTATTGTGATTTTAAATAACGTTAATATTCAAAAAGTCTTTGCTATTATTCAATAAAAGTAATAGAACATTTTTTTTTTCTAAATAATCCAACACGTTTACGTAAGTACGTACGTTCACGTAAGTTTTGAAAAATCTCGCGTGAGATTAGGGGAGATGAGGAAAATCTTACGATATCTCACCCCTCAAATAATTAATGGACACCCCCTTAGAAGCGACTGAGGTTTAGAAATTCAAATTCATTTTTATTCTTAAAGCCTTTCCTCATTCAGTTTTATTGACCATTATGACTTAGGCTCCCCTACCCCGATTAGATTGACATCGTAATTAAATACTTTTTTGGAAAATGAGTAAAACTATTCTAGTCTCTCATATTACTATGCAGTCTATGTCAGTCGTCTTGCGATTACTTATGCAGAAAGGGCATACTTAAGGCGTAAGGTACCAAAGTAAAATCGTAGATACGTATTGATACGATTGCAGAAAATAATCGCGTAGATAGGTATATCCGTTTTTTTTATTGTTTGCCTTACGCTTTATGCCTTTTCTGTAAAATTCAAGGCATGCTGTGAAATTCTAAGTAAAATAACCATAGCTCGGTTGGGGTCATAAATTATTCCGTTAATTAATTAGGAATGAATGTTGAGAATGAATTCCTGCAGAAGTCATAGGAGTAAGGCAATACCTTCGTGCGGTAATAACCTGAACTAAATGCCACTAATTGATCAGTGTAACGACCTCTGTGGCGGTAGAGCTACGTCGGAAATAGGGGGTTCGATTTATAAGTTGTGCTAATATTTGTATATATTATGTTTTGGCTAATGTTAGATCCCGGTTAATCTTCAGTCATCTAAGAGGAGCGTTTTACCCATCTTTAACTGGTAAATGCTAAGTTTAGGGAAATTAACTTATTAAAAATGCAAGTATTAAGAAAATGATACAGGAAAGACATCTATACTAAGTAGGTAATATAGCTGTATCTATGTATATATTTAAGAAAATTATCACAAGCTGCCATAAGAGATATTGGTAACGGTGTACCGAGTTTGCCTCATGGTTTTTTCCTACATCTCAAGAAAATCTAATGTGAAAAATCGCTAGCCAACGCGAGGAAGTTAACGCGTTTCTGTTTTGATTATTAACTCGTGCGTAAACGCAATATGTAAAAAGTTGACGGTACCGAAAAACGTTGACGTATAATCATCATCAACCTCCTGCCCTTATACCAAGTTTATTTACCGTGCGCGCAACATGTGTGTTTCTTCCATTCACCTTTCTTTTTATACAACATAGTTGGCAGACAAGCACACGGCTAATGGAAAGTGGTTACCGTGGCCTATGGACGTGTGCAATACCAGGGGCGTAACACTCGCGCTGCCCACCCTGAAGAAACCTTCTAATGCCCTTCTTGAAAAACCCCATATTGTAGTCGCTTGGGAAAACCATAGCAGGGAGTTCATTCCATAGCTTGAGCGTGCGTGGGATGAAGTTCCTTTCATACCGCACGGTTCGCACAATTTCTGGTCGCAATGTGTGAGGATGAACTCCGTTCTACGGCCAGCGGGGCGATGATAGAATGTAGTTGTCGGCCTCATTTCAAACAATTCATCTGAGCAAAAAACATTGTATAGGCGGTAGAATACACAAAGTGAGGCAAAGTCCCTCCTGAGACTGAGAGGTTCCACATCGCGTGAGTATGGGATTGTCGACGAGCCTCAGCGCCCGTCTCTGTATCGATTCGAAGGGGTCAAGCTGGTATGCAGGTTCTCCGGCAAAAAGGTGACAGCATTACTCCATATGGCGCCGGAATTGCGCCTTATAAAGAAGGAGTCGTTACCCCGAAGTGAAGTACTGCTTCGCCCTGTTAGGAACTTCAAGTTTCTTTGATCCTAGCTTGGCCTTGTCCTCCAAATTGCCGCGATACTGGACGTCGCTTGAGATGTCGACGCCTAGGATCCCGATACTCGAGGAAATGGTAAGCGATGTACCCAGGAATTGGCGCTACAATAAATAGAGTTTCTTAGCGGTGAATACACATACTTGTCTCTTAGTGGAATTGAATTGAACTAAACCTAGTTAGACCCCAATCGGATACTCCCGAAAGAGTAGTCTCGATTTCGGACACAAGTTGTTCGCGGCCCTCCATCGTATTCTCCATTGGACTGAGAGATATTTGCACGGCCCGTGTAACACGTGTCCCCGGTACTGTCGTCCGCATAACAATGAATCGAGTCATCAGACAGCATATCATTGATATGCAGCAGAAACAGGGTCGGAGACAGCACGGAACCTTGTGGGACACCAGCGTTTATGTCCATGCGGTCCGAGCAGCTGCCATCGACGACGGCTTGGATACTTCTGTTGAACAAAAAGCTGGCAATCCATTCGCATAGTCCCTCGGGAATTCCATAGCATGGCAACTTCATCTCTAGTTAGTCATCTTAATAATCACTCCCTTCTTAACCATATCATTTTTACACAGTCCATCCACCTCCTCTTAGGTTTTCCTCTCCTTACGACATTAATTTCACCCATACGCATTACATGTCCGAACTAGGATAATTATGAAACAGTTAAATAAAAAATGAACGCCAATCATATTTACGTACCTATAATTAAAATTATTCCTCATAATTTATTGACCTTCTAGAATGAATATCTAGTTGTAACCGTGTCGGTGGTAGATTTAATATTGTTTTGCTTGAACAAATTCAGCCAATGTTTCACGTAGTTTGGCATGTTGCCAGTGGCTGCGGGTAGACGCTACGTCTCAGAAGCGTCTACGTCACCATCGCGTAAAAATCCATACCTACGTATTGTGTAACGTTTAATGCTCGTCATGTTCCAGTCGTCAATTCTGATACAAGTACAGCTTGTTGGGACTTATTCTACGTATAATATACCAACAAGCGTAAGTTTGTGAGGATGGGTGGATGATTGGATCATCAAAATTATCTGAGGTCTTACTTTGTAGTCCGTGGTCCAGGGAATTTAGTAGTAGACGAAGATCTTTGTTTACAACCAGCTTAATATACTAAGCCTGATCAAGAATTAAGGGTAATCCTATAAAAGGTAAAGGAAATCGCAACACTAACATCAAATGCATGACCCGAAGGAATACCACACAAGCTTATTTTATCAACAATCTTTAATGAGGTGTACTTAGGTTTTGTTAAACTGTCTACTCCAGAGATGAGTTGGTAATTAAACATTAAGGGCTAAGTGCAGCGTAACGTCGTGCATTTGCAAATATGCGGGGACTTCTTTCGTGCTAATAATATTGGATTTAGATAACTTACACATAACCGTGCATAAAATCCATAATAATATGATTTGTACGGCCATACGTGCGCTCATATGATTGACGGGCATGCAGTATATTATGTGGTCGTTACACCACGAGTTATAAAAAAAAACGATAGCGTGGATACCTTTATATGAATCATATTCGAGTCCTCTTGTCTTCATAGTCAGAGGACTATACTACGAAATATACGAGTGTGAGCAGTATGTAGGATTTTCAAAAGTGCAACACTTACCCTGCAGAAATTTACTGCCATTATTGCTATTTAATATACAAAACCTATTAAATAGGAGATAGTCAGTGAGTTCTAAGCGTCTGAATGAGTTAATATGTACCATTCTAGTTAAGTTTCAATAGGTGCATTATGTCGTAAATTGCCATTTGCATATCTCCAAGTATAAATAATAATTAAAAGTGTAACATATGTACTATTATAACGAAGTAAATTTAAAATGTCAAAAGTGTTCAATACGTAAATAAAATAACAATACGTAAGTCCAAATACCATTGAGCAAGTGCTCATCAAATAACCTGCCCCTGATCGCTCCTGGTGCAAAAGTGCCCATCACACTTGCTGCACTGAGAAAAAAATAATGTATGGACATACGTAATTCCGTACTCCACGTACAGAATTCTGGTATAAACTGGTACAGACGTAAAGCTGGAGCTCGCAACATTACTCACAATGTTCGCGCGGCAAAGATCTTTATACATTACAGATTCAATACAATACTCACGCACACATGCAAAACATATACATTATAAAGTAGTCTCAGTCCTTATACAATGTTTATAATAAAGATGTTACATACGTAAGTCCATGTGCTCACATCATGCTACAATGTTCTGTACGCACTACAATGCTGATGTTGTATAAAAAGGGAAAGACTAGAATACATTGTAATGATCAGTAGTAAGTAATATATTGATGAAGGATCCTTATATAATGACTTTGAAAAATCTGTAAACCGTAACATAATGATGAAGTGTCCTTATGTAATGACCCGGATTACGTATTGAACGTAACTGGGTTAAGTGTATAAGGATCTGGAGTACGTAACATAAAGATGTATTATCGGTATCTAACAGCCTGGTATGCTCACTGTATGGATGCGGGATGCGTGTGTAAGGATCTGGAGTACGTAACACAAAGATGTAGTACCAGTATGTAACAGGCTTGTATACGTACTGTATGGATGTGGAATGGGTGTGTAAGGATCTGTGTTACGAATGATAATGATGTATCATCCGTATGTAATGACCTGGTATACGTATGTAAGGAATTGAAGTACGTTTGGTAAAGATGTAATATATGTATGTAATGACCTGGTATCCTCACTGTATGATTGTGGGATGCGTGTGTAAGGATCTGAAGTACGTAACATAAAGATGTAGTATCCGTATGTAACAGCCTTGTATACGTACTGTATGGATGTGGAATGCGTGTGTAAGGCTCTGTGTTACGTATGATAATGATGTATCATCCGTATGTAATGACCTGGTATACGTATGTAAGGAATTGAAGTACGTTTGGTAAAGATGTAAAATTCGTATATAATGGCCTGGTATCCTCACTGTATGGATGTGGGATGCGTGTGTAAGGATCTGAAGTACGTTACATAAAGATGTAGTATCCGTATGTAACAGCCTTGTATACGTACTGTATGGATGTGCAATGCGTGTGTAAGAATCTGTGTTACGTATGATAATGATGTATCATCCGTATGTAATGACCTGGTATACGTATGTAAGGAATTAAAGTACGTTTGGTAAAGATGTAATATTCGTATATAATGGCCTGGTATCCTCACTGTATGGATGTAGGATGCGTGTGTAAAGATCTGAAGTACATAACATAGAGATGTAGTATCCGTATGTAATTACCTGGTATGCTTATAAAAGGAATAGGTTACGTGTGATGAAGATGTAATATCCGTATATAATGACCTGGTATACGTACTGTATGGATGTGGGATGCGTGTGTAAGGATCTGTGTTTACGTGTAATGACGTAGTATCCGTACGTAATTACCTGGTATACGTATATAATGGCCTGGCTTACTTACTTTATAGATGTGGGATGCGTGTGTAAGGATCTGGAGTACGTCACATAAAGATGTAGTATCCGCATGTAACAGCCTGGTATACGTACTGCATGGATGTGGGATACGTGTGTTACGTATGTAATGATCTGGTATAAGTTAATAAATATGTATAACAATGCATACTACATATTTATTAACGTATACCAGATCATTACATAAGAATACTATATCATTTTGATACGTAACACACGCATCACACATCCATACAGTACATATAACAGGCTGTTACATACAATACTACATCATTATGGTACAAGTACAATCCATGATCAAAACAGCACATAATTATGTATTGCAAATAAAAAAATCATACTTTATCAAATTTGTATTTGAGTTAAATTGACAATTAAATAGATTTGACATGAATGCGCTGTTTAATTAATAGGTAACTTGTTCTTGGTTTGCATTATTCAACTACGAACAAGTTATTAATGGACTATTAATACATTAGCCTTAACGATAAAAAAAACTATTAGTCAAAATTCAATAGTTAATTTCACAGAGTGTTGTTTAATTGACAGTTAACTTGTTCGTTGGTTTGCTTTTTTCAACAACGGACAAGTTAACTATCAATTATACCACGTACTTTTGTCAAATCTATGGAATTAACTATTGAATTTTGACTAATATTTAACTTACGATCAAATTTTACACCACGCCACATAGCATTATAAAAAAATCTAACAATTAAAAGTTCTACCCTTGGGGTGGGGTTTTTGATCGATAGTTAAGGTAAGTATTAGTTAACATTTAAACAATCAATAGTTAAGTTGACTATTAAATAGATTTGACATAAAAATCTAACAATTGAAAATCCTACCCTTGGGGTGGGGTTTTTGATCGATAGTGAAGGTGAGTATTAGTAACATTTAAACGATCAATAGTTAAATTGACAATTAAAGAGATTTGACATGAATACGCTGTTTAATTAATAGGTAACTTTGTTCTTGGTTTGCATTTTTCAACAACGAACAAGTTATTAATGGACTATTAATTTAGCCTGAACAATAAAAAATACTTAGTCAAAATTCAATAGTTAATTGCACAGAAAGTGTTGTTTAATTGACAGTTAACTTGTTCGTTGGTTTGCTTTTTTCAACAACGGACAAGTTAACTATCAATTATACCACGCACTTTTGTTAAATCTATGAGATTAACTATTGAATTTGGACTTATATTTAACTAACAATCAAATTTTACACCACACCACATAGCCTTATAAAAAAATCTAACAATTAAAAATCCTACCCTTGGGGTGGGTTTCTGATCGATAGTTAAGGTAAGTATTAGTTAACATTTAAACAATCAATAGTTAAGTTGACTATTAAATAGATTTGACATAAAAATCTAACAATTAAAAATCCTACCCTTGGGTTGGGGTTTTTGATCGATAGTGAAGGTAAGTATTATTAGTTAACATTTAAACGAACAATAGTTAAATTGACAATTAAATAGATTTGACATAAATGCGCTGTTTAATTAATAGGTAACTTGTTCTTGATTTGCATTTTTCAACAACGAACAAGTTATTAATGGATTATTAATACATTAACCTCAACAATAAAAAGAAAACTATTGGTCAAAATTCAATTGTTAATTTCACAGAAAGTGTTGTTTAATTGACAGTTAACTTGTTCGTTGGTTTGCTGTTTTCAACAACGGACAAGTTAACTATCAATTATGCCACGCACTTTCGTCAACTCTATGAAATTAACTATTGAATTTTGACTAAAATTTAACTTACAATCAAATTCTACACCACACCACATAGCATTATAAAAAAATCTAACATTTAAAAATCCTACCCTTGGGTTGGGGTTTCTGAACGATAGTTAAGGTAAGTATTAGTTAACATTTTAACAATCAATAGTTAAGTTGACTACTAAATAGATTTGACATAAAAATCTAACAATTAAAAATCCTACCCTTGGGGTGGGGTTTTTGATCGATAGTGAATATTATCGATCATATAAGTACTACTACGTATTAGTAATTATAATTAAAATTCTCGCATCACTTATATATATTAATCTAACGTCCATCTAACAGTTACGTAGCAAGTTAAATCTTGCATCACAGTGAATGTGTTTGGCACTGGAGCAACAAGATTATCATATTTAATAAGTATTGTATTGGTCATTTTCTTAACTTCGTACGCAAAATAATGTTCGTTAAAATCTACAGTTTCTAAAGACAAGCATTCAAAAAATATGACGTCATTTTCTGTAATAAACACATCTTGTATTTGAGCAAAACTAGGCAAAGAAAGTTCACTCAGGTTTATAGTTACAACGGAACACGGCTTAAACATTATTCCCTTTACTTTAATCCAAGAAAGTGAATACATTGCTAAGTACTGTGACAGTACGTCTTGATATTTTAATTTGAAATCATTTAGTTTGGAATTTGACAGTCTTTTCTTCAAACCAGTTTCAATGAATTGCAATGGTTTATCTTTAAGAAACATGTCACTAAGCATTAATTGATTTTTTATTGCTATAGTTTTACAAATATTTACTCGACTTGAAGATGATTTTGCTATAAATTTTGACACTCTATGCTTAGCCTCAAATCTCATTGTCCAAATTTGTGTGAGCGGGCCATACTTCTCAAACATTTTGGGATAATGGGTAAGAAAGTGAAATTTCGGTGTTAGATCAGATTTTGTCACATTTATATATAACTCATTTAGTTCAGAAACTAAATATTTTACTTGTTCACTGGTATCATTGTAAACATGGTGAGTCATGAGTTTGTCTAACAAACGACGCAAAGTTATGTACAAAGACCAAGTATTGTCCACGTCCGATTCTGGCACAAAATAACCCACAATAAGACCAAAATAACGAACTAATGTTAACATTTCTGCAGCTGAAGTTTTTATTTTAATCGCTGATCCCTCAAGCATTACTGCATTACTAGGTTTAGAGCTCATATCTGGTCCATAATCAAACAAACGTAATTTGGTTTGCAAGTTTTGAAAAGAAATAAGTTTATGTGTTTGAACGATAGTTTTTATAACATGTGTCATTACATATCTGCAACATCCCTCCAAATAATCGTGCAATACATCCACTGCAACGTTTTCGAATAAATTAAAACCTTCTAGTCCTAGCCATACACATTTTTCTTTAACGCCTGTTAAGCTAAGGTTGTTAACTAACAATTGGGATTCATAAGTTTCCGATTTTCTAAGCAATTGATTTTCCTCAAAGCATAAACTCTTTATTTGCTCTTTGTTTGCGTTACAAATTCTACAGGGGTGGTTTGCAACAAAACTCTCGACAAAACCTAACATACTGTTCAAACCCAGGTTGTCACCACTGATTGCCACAACATGAAATTTTATAATACCCACAAAATTTTCATTATTTATTTCAATGCCAGAAGTACGTAAACAATTAAGTTGCTCAATGACTTTCTGAAAAATAACTCTATTCCCGAAATGAACCCTATCAGAAGAATGAAACAAGGCTATTATAAATATACTTTGCAAAAGAGACGCGTAATGTGGGGGCAGACATGGTAGTGATATATACACAGCCCCTAGTTTATGGATCCCAGCATGGCTTCCTAATGGATTCCCCACTTCAAAATCATCAAAGTATACAACTAAGGGCATTGTTAGAACATTCTCAGCTTCCATTATTAAATCGCTTTGCCAGACTGAACCTTGAATTATATTTGTGACAGGATATGATCTGTTCTTTAAACTTTGTGTATAGCAAAGTGCGTCTTTTAAAACATTTTTGATAGAAAATAACTTACGGAGTGTAAAACTTATTGGTAATATTTGCATAGTACAAGAAATGGGAACAAGAGATAAAATTCCAGATTGCGTCCTTTTGCTATCAAGTCGTTCGCCAATTGTTACTTCTAAAGGATCAGTATAACTGCCTACATTTTTGAAATATTTTAATCGTACGTGTTCTGTGCGAAAGTTATTTAAAGCTGTATCATGCATAGTTAACAATTGCTGAACGGTGTCATGGATGTGACATGTTGTTTCATCAACTGGTATTATGGATTGAAGTAGTTGCAGTAAAGCGTATTTCGAACTTGACATATAACTATTCAGAAAGGTAATTACAGACTGTACAATACTGCGTGGTAGTTTAGGGTCGGCATACAAAGAAGACACAAAATTAGACATTTGGCTCGTAATAATATTTTGACTGCTCTCAAAGGTACTTATAGTTTGGGGCTGTATTACTTCTGCATTATCAGAGTTTACTGGCGGAATCGAAGGCTCTGGATTTGTTAATTGAGAACAGTTAGTTGTAGATTGCATTGATAGGGATGAGTGACATTTTCGTAAATGTTTTTTAAATGAAAATGCTGAGCAATAATAGCGATAACATCCTTCTTCACCGCAAATGAATTCTGTTGTTGCTCTTGAAGTTTTACAATATACCCTAATATGTGTTATTAGTTGCTTAATTGAATCCTTTTTAATTTTGCAATAATGGCAAGTATACATTTTAAATTACAGTAACTGTAGATCATTCAACAAGGTATTAGTGGCCTGATTTGGTCGGTCGAACTGTGTTTCAATTTTATAGAAGCCAATCTGAATTACGAGCCAAATGTTCGCACACTCTTCAGGATAACACGCACCTGTGGCCTGAAAAATTTGAAATGCTGAATCTACAGCTGTGATCAAATCCGGAAACTGGTAATGAGTATTATTAACAATGACATAAGCCGACTGTACTTGAGAAAGAGATTCACCAACAAATATTATAAACGGTTGCAAAGATTTTCCAAGCCTCTCAAATTTTTCTTTTCTTGTTTCAATCAATGAGGTAACATCAGCCGCCGTTGCCGCCTGTGTAATGAACCCGTCACGGATTTCGCTGCGGGAAGGTTTCCAGTGCTTTTTACCTTTTTTTCGGGATTGAGATGAGCCAATCACGTAAGCTAGAAGAATCAACGCCACATTTGTTAGGGTGGTAGTGTCACAATCTGAAAGAAAATTTGTTGTTTATAATATGAATTTAAAATTGAATTAAATTAAATTATATATTTTAAAATTTTTAGTTAAATGGCATTTTAATAACTAAAGTAAATAACTGAAAAGTATACCTTTCGAGAGTGTTATATAATTTTGTATAGATTCTTTGACATCTCTGTCTCGCGTGGTATTTTGCTTGTCAATAGCCAGTTCAATAATTTTTTCACGTTTAAGTAGGAAAGAAAATAAAAAGTTTTCTGTTTTGTCTGGATAAAGATGCCTGAAATCTTGTAGTAACTGAAAAAAAAAAAACTGTTTATCACATAATTCACATTATAATAACAACCTTTCTTTTTCTTAATTATGGTGGTACTTACCAAAGTATAACCTTTTGGTTGCTTGAGTGCTGGAAATTCTCTAAAATAATCAGCAATATTTCCCTGACCTAGACTTATAGGGCCCAAACGTAAGTTAGCTGTAGCATCCCAATACTTCTCTACCATTGCCCAAGGATCTATGCTATTCTTCAGCCAAGTTAGTTTTTCCTTGCCAGTTTCATCATCGGTTGAGTAATCTACAATACAAAAAATATTGTTAAAAACTAATCAAAAAAAATTGGTAGGTTATAATATAGTACATCACCCCTTGTCAGATAAGATAGCAGTTTTTTTTTCTTACAGGAGGACTTGTTTTTTCCAGAAGCTAGTGTCTTTAGGAAGTTAATGTCTTTAGGAACATATATAAACCCTCACGGTTTATATAAGTTCCTAAAGACATTAACTTAAAAATTTGGTGGAATTATTTAAGCAGAAGAAGAAAAAATCTTGAAAATCTGGAAATAAAATTAGACCGCTATAAGGGCAGCTACGCCTCTAGGGATGGCCTGATTTTGCTTCTAAGTTGATACAGTATAAACAAGTTTGAATCAAAATTTTGGTGAAAATCGGTTAACAATTGCTCACGAACAGACAGACCTTATTAAAAAAAAGTGTGTGTGCAATTCCCACGGCAGAATAATGGGTAATATTATTTAATCTAAGAAAATATTACCCACTTGGTCTGTGTGGATTTAGATTTTTGGGATATTAGTTCTTTTCTCCGGAACCCTTATTTTTGTAGCCCATGTTACGCCTTGTAACATTACATATCTGCCAGTGAAAGTTTAAAACTGTTCTAGAGTAAATCAGATTGTATTCATAATTTTGAGGGTTCTAAATTTTGTGCGCGGATCCCTAATTATTTTTCTAAAACTAAAGTTACGCCTTATAACATTAACTATCTGCCAGTGAAAGTCCCATCAAAATCGGCCCAACCGATCCAGAGATTACCTAATTCAAACAGACATACAGGCAGACAAAAATTTTGAAACTGTATTTTTGTTATAAGTATCAAGTATACATACATTCATTAAAAAATCTGTTATTTTAATATTACACACAGACACTTCAATGTTATTTATTTGTATAGATTATGTACACACACGCAATAAAAAGTTAAATGCGGTTTTTACTCACGTGATTCAGAGACAGTTAATGTTGATACTGAAGCAGTACATTTACTTGAACTACTTCGAGATCGACTTGTTCCAGGTAATTCTCCTCGTAATCTTAGTTTTCGACGTCGACTTATGTAGGTTTCATATAATTTGCCCGAGGCATTCTTTTTAGAGGTTGACTCATACGGCGAAAAATATATTTTAGCACTTTCATTTGGGAACAACTTCTGTATGTTTATTGCTAGCTGGCTAAATTCTTGTGATGAAATAGCTCGACTAGGATTATTTTCTAACATATGGCAAATTATTAGTTGACTGAGACGCTTTCGGTGGCTTTCTTTTAGATTTCCTTCAGTACTTCTTAGTGTTAAAATTGCGCGGCCATCCGAGTTACTCTGTGAAAACAGGCATTAAGTAAGACTGTGGTAATTAATTAAAATTATTACAAAATAATTATCTAATTATAAACCAATCCTACTCTACTATAAAATTATTCTTTCATCCTAGTGAAATGGCAGAAGAGCACACGGTCCACCTGATGGTAAGCGGTTTCCATAGCCCAGACATCTGTGGTCTTAGTAGTAACTTTATAATTCTTAAACCCCAGCATTATTCTTAAGTCAAAGCATACTTCTAAAACCACAGTATGCACGCTGCCATACGTGAAGACTTATTTGTCATGCCTTAAACTGTAGTTGCAATGGCACTCTCTTCAGACTGAAACACAACAAAAGCTACTGTTGTTGCTTAGCAGCAGAATTACCCAAGGGTTGAAGTAAGAAGAGTCACCATGCAGCCGAACACTCAGGTAAAGGTTCTACCCCCACAAAAATATATAATCTGTTATCTGTCTACAACATACATACATACATAAAATCACGCCTTTATCCCCGGAGGGTTAGGCAGAGGTGAATAAACACCCACATTTCAAAAATCTGTATTCGGCCCCACGTTATAGGGGGTGAGCCTATTGCCGTATTCGGGGCACTATTGTTGACTCAACCCATGCATCTGTCTACAATTCATATCTAAATACAAAGCACCTGCTGACAATTGTTGTATAGATGGGGTATATGCATGCATGCAACAGGTGAGGGTCATAAGTTGACAAAAATAGTGTCCAAAAGTGGCATAAATACAAATACACACTAATCTGCAGTTACAAATCGAGCTGAAGTGCTTCAGGGAATGACTGGTTAGGTAAATGCAGAACCATACAATAAAAATGTCATTACAGTGGATTCCTATATCAGTCCTTTAGCTCTATCTACTACTAGACTACATATAACTACATACTAATGCTATGTGGTGTGAAGCTATGTGGTGTGGTTGATCCGTTGTCTGTAGTTCCGGGTGTGTGTTTTTAATCTACATACTTTATTCATATTTATTTTCTTACTGCCAATATTTGTTCCACCTGCAAAATAAAGAATAAAACACAACTTAATAATTGGTTACAATACACAGTCAATTAATTTAGGTGTGAACTGTTACATATACAAACAAAATACAATTATCTATTTATCAATCACTATTACAAAATTAAGTATTTCATTCAGCCATGCAAGAGTACTTTCCTGTGCCAAATAGGACCAATGTAACTCAATGAAAAAAGAACAAATAATTGTGTTAAATTAGTTGTTCTATTATTATTAGTACGGACATGTGGTCATGGAAGTCAAAATATCCTTGATTTTAATATTAATAAAAGTAAGAGTGATACTCACAACATTCTCATTTGGAAGTTGTATTTCTGTCTGCTTCGTTTCTGGCTGCTGTATCACTCTAAATATTTGCACTGATTCATCAGTCAATGTAATAGTGTTCTGTTCAGTTGTTTTTGGTTTAATTGAGTCCTCCACATTATTAATATCATCAAAAAACTGTAATAAAATAAATCATCAATCAAAAGTACCCCATGCCTGCAATATGTATAGATGCCGGCTTGTGATAGTTAAGAATGTACACCCTACTAGCTAATAGGCGAGGCCGTGGCAACCTAACAGTGGTAATGATATGTCATTTGCGACTCTTCTATATATAAATTATAATATTCTATATATTATTATAACACCAAATGCCGCTGTTCGGTAGGCAGGGCCTTACCGAAATATTACTACAAACCATCTGTAAAAACCACAGTCTAGACTTTGTCTAGACTGTGGTTTTGGGTGTCAGCTCGTCATCATCATCATCATCAGCCTGTAGATGTTCACTGCTCGCCTTGGGTCTTCTCCGAGCCAGGACTTGGAATATGTTCAGGGTTGGAATAGAAATCTACTCACCGAATCACTCAACAGATGCTGCTGTATTTTCCATTCATTGAAAACTTTTTTGAACCGCAGTTGATGTCCCACTTTCGGAATTAATTGTTTGATACCTTCTTCGTCCAATAATATTAAAGATTTGTCATCAATTAAATTATCTGAAAAAAAAAAAACAAATGTCTACCATGAAAACTAATTAAACTGGGCCATTATAAATATTAATTACCTAAAGCACGTGTGAAGAGAACAGATGTCGTCCATTTTGATTGTTGAACATACAAATTGCTTTATATGTATTGTTAGGTTTATTTATTTATTTCACACAAACAGAATACAGCGTAAATTGTTTAAATTATACATAATTTACATATAAGCACAGGCTACATAAAAAGCACTTAAGTATGGACAAAATGAACACGCAATTTAGGTACCTACCTAAGTTGGCCGCCATTATGGGCTGGTACGGGTAGGTACTCTTTAAAATAATTAATTACTCAAAAAATAGACAATAAATTAGACATAAATAATACTTCATTGACAAGTTACGGCACTTCGCACTTCATAAAAAGTTGTATGTACCTACCCTGCAATATGGTTTAAAAAACAAACATGAGTAGGTATAGACTCTTTCGCGGATACAAATAAGTATTCTAATAGGTATTTTAATTTTTACTTATAAGCAATACATTGTGCTCACCATTAAATATTTGCTCTTACTCAGTTTTTAACTGACACGCAATTAGGTAAGTACCTAAGTTAGCCGCCATTAAGGGCGGGAACGGGTTATTAACTACCTACTCTTTAATAATGAATTACTCAAATAGACAGTAAATTAGAAATAAATACATCAGTGCTCAATTATGGCACTTCATAAAAGTTGTACCCTACAACATTGAGTAGGTACAGGACTCTTTCGCAGATTTAGATGAATATTCTAATAGGTATTTTAATCTCTACTTAAAAGCAATAAATTGTACTCACCATTAAATATTTGCTCATAGTCTGCTAATAACTCACATTCACTTAAAAGGTTTTTTACAATAATTGACATCGTTAAAATTCATAATACGTACACACTCTCGGAACTACAGACTACGAATGAGGAATGACGTAACGCTCGCGATGGCGCCCGCTTGGGTTGTGCAAAATCATATCGATCAATGATTATCGAAATGAAATAATGTAAAACAGCAAACAAATGTTATTATTTACAGAACGATCACGTTTATTTTATTATGGAGGATGGTTGATGTAATGGACAATATTTTATTCGATGCAACGAAATATAAAGATTCTGGCTGTAAAAGACAAGGCGAAATCAAAGTAGAAATGTTTACACATACAAGCGGGAAAATCACGCGTGTGGTAATAAAAATAAAGTATCCTCCAAATCATGTAGGTATTCTTGATTAGGTAATCATTGCTCAATAACTTTATTCCATAAGATTTAATAACGGTTTTCTGAGTGTAAAATAGTAGTAAATTCTAATGATACTATTATTAATAGGTACCTAGGTCAATGTCATTGCTATTTTAGAATAAACTTTTAATTTATTTTAAAAATTAAATAAATAAAAATAAGTACCTAGGTGATAAGACCAAGATTCTCAAGGACATTTATTAATTTGGTAAGTTATGCATATTGTATTAAGTAGGGAGGTAATTATAATATTAACCATATAATATGTGATATTGTCGGAAATGTAACACATTGAAATAAAACTATTTTTAACGGAGTCTCCCCGTGACCATGGCCGCTGAAAAGCAACCGAAACGTCGGGATCAATGTAAAATATAAAATAACATCAAATAAATCGCTATAGAATCCGTTACAAATAGATTTATTTCAACATATAATATGTGGTCTGACTCTGAATGATATGTAGGTATCGATAACTAAAAATCAATATAGGACAACACTATTCAATTTTAGCATAAAAAACGGAAGAAAATTCTAGAATTGAAAGCATTGCACAATGGTCTTTAGTCTAATAAAAAGACTACTGTACATTACAATGTACTCTGTAAATTATACTGTTATAGCTACATTATACTATGCACTTGCGCGCTAAAAGCACCTATCGATGCGGTTGGCCGGCGGACGCTTAGATACTGTATTCAGTAAGGTTGTCAGACGTATGCGCGCACCTAAGATTCGATTTTTTTTTGTGTACCGCGTTGTATGACAGAATTTTAGGTTTTTTTTTTTGTTCACACTCACTGATTACTTCCATAATGTGTCTTGTTGGATTCGATATGTGCGTAAAGTTAAGGTAGGCTAATTAGCCTAGTTTTAACTGACTGTTTTTAAGCGCCTGTGCCGTATCTACTTCTTTTATAAAATGAAGAATGGACTTGTACGCGCTTTTACTTCAACACGACTGATTTCTGGCTTACTTTTATATTAATGATAATAATTAATAGGGAACTGGACCTAGGCTGTTTAGTTAAATTTTCAAGCAATTAGTGTGCCTACTTTTTCTATAGATTTAGATCGGAAAAAGTCAACATCCAGGACGGGACTAAGTTCATAAGAATTTCGGTCGATGGCTCCGGTGTCGCCCCAAGACAAGACATACATACGTTTAGGAGAATTTTGAATATCAAGGACTTGTCAAGGTAGCTCAGTTTTATTATTTCTAAGGCTAGTTTTTTTGTTCCTCAAAATTTTATTTGATTTGAAAGGAATAAAACATTAAACGTTTGTAAAATATTTTATTTACCAAACAGATCTAACTTTATTGAAGAATTATTTCTTTTATTAAGAGAGAGGCAGCCCTGGCATCACGACAGTCACTAGTACAGTAGTACCTACATAACTCTAAGGCCAAGCCGCTGGAACGTACCTAATACACGTATATTTTAGCATGTAGGTACTTAACTGTTTTTGTTCCAAATAATGAAATAAAACCAGGGTTTCTCTTAGAAGTTCGGCGCCCTGGTACAGTGCAACCTCGATATAACAAATCTGAAGGGGACCAGGAAATATTCCTTACCTAGGTATATCAAATAATTCGTAAAACTGAGGTTTGTTATATTGAGGTTAGATTGGTCTAAAATTTGTTATCTAGAGGTAATAAAATAGGTATGTAGCTTTATTGACCTCAACATAACGTACCTACTCATCTTGTTATTGCGAACAACGTCTACTAATAAATGATGAAATGGAATCTAGGGATGAATAATATGTAAATGGAATCCTGAACTTATTAGCTGTCTATTTTGTTCGTCATAGGATTTTTATCAACATAGTTAAGCTCACGTTCGAAAGCAGCGCGGGGCTCAGTGCAGGCGGGTGGGACGCGCAGGGAGGGGTTGCCTGTCCGAGTTCGCCCGAATATTTGCGATAAAGGCCGAACCCCTAACCTTGAACCGAAATCTGTACACAATGCACGTGCTATTCGGTTGAGCAATCAAATAAGCTGATGTATCAGTAACAAAATAAGGACCATGATTGCATAAACTGGCTTTCAATATAATTCATACCGTCGTCGCTTATAATTTCTTTTGACTATTTCGCGCTATTCAACCTTAAATCTTTAGAAAAAAGACACATTATTGTTTGTATGAAAAGACTGTGTTCAAATAATAAGTATAAAAAATAAACTCGTAGTGAGAAAGAAATGACTAAATAAAATAAATAAAATACCTAATGCTGTGAATGCTGTATGTTAGGTATATCATTTTCAGTTTACAACGACATAAAAAGATGAGTTATAATCTGATAGCGCAATTGAGATGGCTCTTTAACTTAATATTCTTGTTTATATTGCTCGCTGTATCAGTTCGGCGCGTAATGAAACACAATACCTTTTTTTTTTGTGCGGAAATCCCTTCGGATACCCCCCCGCCGCAGCGGGGGCGGTTATGTCGGGCTTGAACCGACTAAAACCGCACGCCGTCTCGGGTCTTAAGACGCCGGGGTGTAAGGTTGCCTATAGAGGATAGGTAGCCCTCGCACCCCGACTGACCCTGGGCCATCTCCGGTTTCGAGATGGGCCCCGTCGGGTTTGGGAACCTCGGTGAAAGAAAGATCCCAAACCGGGGAAAGACGGGGGTCTTGCCCCGGTTTGGGGGAGAGGCGCTAGTCGCCCCACCGTCCCGGCTTGCTTCTGCTGGGGTGACAGGCGGCCTCACCTGCCACCCCCAGGCCTGCACTCATGGAGGACGGAGGTCGTTAAGCGACCTCTGACGCGTGAGTTGCCTGCGACGCGCGGCGAGCATGTTATAAATCATATCGTCGGTAGTCTCATTAGTCATCGCTCGATAAAAACAATTGGGGATTCATGCAGTTCGAGCGAAGCGAGAACAAATGATTCCAGTATCCCAAATAATACCCTACTGTTTTGATGTCTTTTTCATGACAAATGAACATTTTAACGGCATATCATCCTTCTGTTGTCCCTGTGGAGTCTTTATAATGTGCCTCGTAAATTATACTGTTATGACTACATTGTAAGGTTGAATTTTCTTTCGTATAGATCATTTTACCTTATGTTATAAAAGAAACCATTATGTAATGTTTTCAGTCCATTAAAATGTGTTAACTACATTAGTCGATTACTTCACCGTTGTAATGCCGACGATATGTTACTTTGATTTGGATTCATTGTAATGTTTTGATGTCTTTTTCATGACCAATGAACATTTTAACGGCGTATCATCCTTCTGTTGCCCCTGTGGAGTCTTTATAATGTACCTCGTAAATTATACTGTTATGACTACATTGTAAGGTTGAATTTTCTTTCATATTGATCATTTTACCTTATATTATAAAATAAACCATTATGTAATGTTTTCAGTCCATTAAAATGTGTTAACTACATTAGTCGATTACTTCACCATTGTAATGCCGACGACATGTTACTTTGATTTGAATTCATTGTAATGTTTTGATGTCTTTTTCATGACCAATGAACATTTTAACGGCGTATCATCCTTCTGTTGCCCCTGTGGAGTCTTTATAATGTACCTCGTAAATTATACTGTTATGACAACATTGTAAGGTTGAATTTTCTTTCGTATGGATCATTTTACCTTATACTAAAAAAGAAACCATTATGTAATGTTTTCAGTCCATTAAAATGTGTTAACTATATTAGTCGATTACTTCACCATTGTAATGACGACGACATGTTACTTTGATTTGGATTCACTGTAATGTTTTCATGTCTTTTTCATGACCAATAAACATTTTAACGGCGTATCATCCTTATGTTGCCTTTGTATTATCTTTATAATATACCCGGCAAATTATACTGTTATGACGACATTTTACGGTTGAATTGTCTTTAGTATAGATCACTACACATTAAACTAGAGAATAGAACATTCTTAACGTTATTAAGCTATTACACTGCATAAGCTACATTACACAGAATCTTTGCTATGTTTGTAGACACTGGTTGCTTATTAATGTATTAGTTACATTTCGTTGCCAGAACTAGATAAATGTTTCAAATACAATATAAAATGTATCGCGTTAAGTGTATTGTAACATATACATTATACTGCATTTGGGACCGTGGCATGTACAACCAACATTACAATTAATACATTATGAACATTATAAAACATACTTGTAATGTATCATTTAACAAACAATGTTCTTCCGACGTTGGTAATGATGTAATAGTACGTACAGTAATTAAGTAAAACCATATGTGAGTATTCATCGTACTTGTACGTACTTATTAGCAAGAACATTATACATTTTGTAGCCACATACAATCGTACGTACCTATGTAAACATTAATAAGTATGACTCAACTAAATTACGTATAAATCATCTTTATTTTAGATAAAATTGCATATACATTACGGTAATGTATTTGCAGCCGATAAATTTTTCTCAGTGTGCGTTGCCGCGCTGGATAGCGTGGCCAGTCTTTGCACCAAGAACAATCCGTAACGATAGTCACCGGTCGTCGCGATGAACCTCTGCCCAAACTCCCCAATAAAGCTTTTAGCCTCCTTGCCCCAGCTTCCCAGGGTCTCCACTGGTGGCTACCGTGGTAACACAAGTTGCATCTCTAAGTAGGCACTTGCCATTCTTCCATGGCCATTAATAATTAAATATTCACTCACACATTCATAATATTTAATTATTTCTTTCACAAGTTTTCCTCTTTCGTTACGTTTTCACAAATAGTTCTTATCATCATCATACGAGCCCTAATCTCATTTTCATGCAAAGGTTGTATTTTAGAGTTTTGGGCTGCTTTCCTACTTCTCCATAATTTTGTTGACTTTTAAATAAATAAAGAAAATTGAAACTTGTCTTTTGAGAGACTATCATCTGGATCCTTGGAGAAGACAGTCTGTTAACCAGCAGGTTACAGGAGAGCTATTAGCTGTGTTCTTAATTTAACACAAGACCACAGTATCTAAATGTGATCTCGCGTCATGTAATAGTTTCGTTATTTAGGTCGTCAACTAAATATAAAACAGTTTATTTTTGCAACAGTTATGTTATTTATGTGTCTGCTATTTATATTAAACTTGAACTTTAGTCGTAGACGGACTATCATTTAAAAACGTTGTAAACTGTTGTAAAATTACAAGTTTTGGTTGTTTTCTCGATTCATCGCCATCTCCGCGTTAAATTCTGCTTCTATTCGAGGCTCTCACTCCCGAGCACGAGATCTGCTTTACATTCCTGGTTGTGACAAAACATTTTTTTTTTCACTCTGCCTACCCTAATGGTCAAGAGGCGTATGCGTATATCTATAATATAAAAATGAATAGCTGAATGTGCTGCTAGGTGCAAATCTCGAGAATAGCTGAACCGATTTCCATAATTCTTTTTTTAGAATATTCCTTACAGTACGAGGATGGTTCTTACGCAGAGATTTTTTTTTAAACTTGCCTGATACAGTCTATTGTTTATTATATAGCGAATAATATTTAAGAGTCAATTTGAACTTTATTAACATATCATAAAGTTCAAGTGTTGGTGGAGAGGTTCCGGGAAGGCATAACAATTGAGTGGCGCATAGTAGCTTTGGGGTTACGGGGTTGAAGTATGCCACGGGCGAAGCCGATGCGAGTCAGCTAGTGAATGTATGATAAAAGTCCGTAAGAAAATCATATAACTAGAGATAATTGCCAATCCAAAGAGTAAACTATGTCATAATATGCGTATTTATTCGATACCACGCCAAAATGTCTAGAAATGTTAAAATGAAACTAAAACAAAAAAAACCATATTAATGAATTATGAACCTCATTCGTTGGCAATAAAGATTTTATTACAAGAAACTTAAAGTAAATGACGATTTCCTTTTGGCGCCCTATACAGAGTAGCGTAGACATTTGGCGCCCAACGTGGGGCTATGTGAACATTTTGTTCTTAGTACAGTGTAGGTATGTGTGCAGTAGGAATATTACTCGTTTTTGCCTATTGGACCAAAACAAAATCGGTGAAAAATACCGGTTACTTGTACAGTGATTTGTTAAAAAAAAGCGACCAAGTGCGCGTCGGACTCGCCCATGAAGGGTTCCGTAGCAGCAAGTAACATAATTTAAAGTTCTTATAGTTCGTTGTTACTTTGATCGATGTTTTAATAATAGTGTACGGTTTACGATTTATGACGTATTAAAAAAAATACTCACTAGATCACGTTCAAACCAATTTTCTGTGGAAGTTTGCATGGTAATGTACATTTTTTTAGTTTTATCGTTCTCTTATTTTAGAAGTTACACACGTATGGGTTTGATTAAAAATAAATTTTTGAGTTTCAGTTCTAAGTATGGGGAACCCCCAAAATTCATTGTTTTTTTTTCTATTTTTGTGTGAAAATCTTAATGCGGTTTACAGAATACATCTACTTACCAAGTTTCAACAGTATAGTTCTTATAGTTAGGGAAAAAAGTGGCTGTGACATACGGACGGACAGACAGACAGAGGGTTTCGTATTTTGCTATTTGGCTACGGAACCCTTAAAATTGAACGAATTCTTTTAGTCCGTAAAATCAACCTTCAAAAATGTTCGCGTCAATAATTTTATTCTACGTTCTATAGATCAGAAAGTATCACGCCTCGATTGTCTGTTCAATTGCGGTTTTTATAGTTGAACTGTAGTGTAATACTGGTGGGGCGCTACTCAGCCATATTTATAATAATAATTAGCTGATATCTGTGGCTCCACCAGTATAGACATCGGCTATCAAGCGGTTATTGTAGAATATCTCCAATGTACAGACACAACTAATTTACAGTTTTATGATTGGAATTTTGAAAAAGTAAAAAATTTATCTTTGCAGAATCTCTTACTTGTTACATAGTATCATCACAGTCTAACGATACACTGTGGTATCTTATTGTTATTTAACTTTATCCTTACCTAGCTGTATACCTCATGGTTATGTGCGCGTTTTGCTATGAGAACGTAGAATGTAGGCAACCTTCCCTAAAAATCAGGCTGCGAAACGCTAAACAAATGTTCACATTCCAGAGAGCCACATAAAACAAGCCTATTGTAGACAATTAACTAATCTAAAATTCATGATTGTTTGAGAACTATATTTTTTTCGTACTTACAAACCTAGACCTACCCTAAAGCTTTTCACACTTCTGCCTTGGGGGTTTTCTCGTTCAGAAGGTCCCTAATCTTTTCTATACCAATTATATTTAGTATCCTAATATTATCTAGGACAGCATTTTACCCCTAATAATTATCATTTTACCCAGTTTGTGATGTCTAAAAAAATTGAAAATACTCTCCAATAAAACTGTTCAGTTGAAACAGATGTAAGCTAGTATTTCTAATAAAGAAAATGGAGTGAAACTTTATGTATAATCTGCACAATCCATTACTTCGGTGTTATTCACGACTCACGACGATGCAATCTCCAGACACTAATTTTGCGTCAACCCACTATCCTACTTGCGTGGTGTTTAGGCGGCTAGTCTCGGCTACACACTGTACGACATCCTATGACATCATTTCCTTATGTTAGTTAACATTTTGTTTCTCTAATGTTTGTAATAATTAGGCGTGCTTTAACTTTTGAATTTGACTAACTAGTTGCACGTGCTTCAAACTAAAGGGTGTGAAAATATCATTAGGGAATATTTTACTTCTCACCTTGAGATGCTTTTAGAGTATTCCATTTGATACTATTACACCTGCGTCTCATTATCACCTCTGCGTTGAGTCCCGGATTTAGTAGAGGACCAGAGGAGAGGGCCCTAAAAACATCAATAGAGTTCAAATCAATTGCAATCCATGTATCTACTAAACAACGGACGAGGCTCTGGCGCAGGCCTTCTTTTAGGTTTGGTAATTCTAACGTCAGTCGCTCCGAAGAACAGTTGTTCCAATTAAGAACCAAGGAGACCACAAGCTCCAAATTACAAACTTCGGACACAACTGTGAAATTTCTATGAGGATGATGCTATATGCTATCTATTATTTTATGTAATGCTATCTATTTAATATTACTATTTTGAGAATGTGTAGACAGATACCAAAAATATATAAGATGTAACTAATTTTGAAATAAAAATATAATTTCAGAGAATTATGTCTCATGCCACAATATGGCGATATAAATGGCAGGTGTAGCTGTTGCAGCAGTCTGACTTTGACGTCATACCTCGAATCCGTAAGCTCTGGCTCAAAATATGTATTCACAATCCTTAGATTCTTTGTTAGAACTAAAATAAATAATGAGAGTACCTAACCCATTATCTACTCAGTTTGTGAACTCGCATAGTTGCAATATCTAAAGTTATCTTTGCAAGAATTAATAATTAGGATGTTTCACAGCATATGAGCACAGGTTTACCATGGAACTTAAAAATTTTGGTAGGGCTCCCTACACCCTTTATAAGGAGGACAGTTTATCAAGAGTAGAGTACCCTTCAGAGTTAAGTACCCAGAAGGAACCAGTAATATACCTTGTCGTTACAATATATACTTCTATTATACCGTAGGTTATTTCTTATTCGACAATCGTTAGTTCAAAGCTAATTTCTTTAAAAAAAAATACTAATTAAAAAATGGAGAAATACCAAGTTCGTGCCACAGTTATTATTTTATCAACTAAAATGCTCAAGGTTTATCTGGTAGGTAGTATTTGTACGTAATATTAATGCTGAAGTCTTGATTTCGCCATGCCGTAGAAATAATAATCTCGGTGCGAATCAGGGCGGGTCCTACCTACATAAAAGAAGGCCTTGGCATTTCCATAGTTCGTAATGATGAAGTAGCAACTCCTGAATTTTTAACAGTAGACAATTAAAGTAATTCAAGAACAAGACATTAATATTAAGCGAGATGCAAATGTATACGTAAATATATGAAGTGCAAGAGAATATTACATTTATGTCAGTCCACGTTGCGTTTACAGATGTACACTGCATAATAAAATTGATTTGAAATTCAATAAGTTATAAATTTTGCCTCATTTCGATTGTTTGTATTTTGACCTATTTTGAGAATGTAAAAATAATGCAAAGTCATAGTTTTAGTTAGGCAATATCTTACTTTAGGTACTTGCATATTTGCTGCGAAAAACTACGACATAAAGCAGTGTTTGTGATGATCCATTGACTCAGGACACTACCCTTTGGTTTATAACATTATTATTTCACTTAACTTTGTATTGGGTTAGTATGGAATAATGGAGGCTCCAAACACAGGAATTTTTTGCTTGAAAAGAGTCTTCAAATAACAAATTTTGTAAACCATGTGTTTGACACAATAAATATTTCTTCATATTTTCATTTTTTTTTTTTTCGTTTAGGAAAACCTATTCTATTTGATTTTCTGTCATTCTAATCAAATCAGTTTCATCGTCCACGCGGGTAGTAGGATCGAATTTATTTTTAATTCGTTGTTCTTGATTTTAATACAATTCTTTTAAGGAATATAAGGAATTCGCGGAAATTCCGGTCATAAGGCACTAGGCGTCGTAGAACAAAAGGTTTTTGTATCTGCCTACCCCGCGGAGAAAAAGACGTGTTCTCGATATCAACTTAATGCGGAAGTTATTTATTGGTATTAATTAATATAAATATTCAATATCAATTGCAGTAGGTTAAAACCCCTCCCATGATTGGCAATGGGCTGGCCATCTCTGTCGAAGGCCGTTGGAGTAGTCGAGTCCTATTTTGGAGACCGCGAGAAGGCAAACGGAAGGTAGGCCAGATGGACCGACGACCTGAAAATGGTGGCTGGGACAGACTGGATGCGGAAGGCGGAGGATCGGACGCAATGGCGCACATTGGGAGAAGCCTATGTCCAGCAGTGGACTGTGGTGGGCTTATTGATTGATTCAACATCAATCAACGTAACTAGTAGCGTTTTTTCGGCGTACAACAAATATTGAACAAATAATCAAAGTCCAGAATCTAGGGTTATAGGTCGATGAAAAGTTGTCTGAAAGTTCGCAATTCCGAACTCAGTCAAAAACTTTTAGTTCAGAATGGTTCTCGAGAAGAGTGTACGCTTTTCTGCCAGAACTGCGCGGGCAGTTACGTGACAGCTATCTTAATCAAAACTTCTGTATGAGGAAAATTATTACTGCATTACGTGTTTCACTCAAGTAATTCCCACACGGCTAAAATGATTATTCCGTACTAGTAGTTTTTTCGTCTCCTTCCAACTAAAATGTATTATGTGTAATATTTATGTCATGTATGCAAATTATTGCTTCAAAGTAGTAAGTACACCAGCCGTTGCCTGCTACTCCAAAGTTACCAGTCCATCAAAAGGTTGTCTGGTAGAGATCGCAGTCTACGATAAGACCGCCTATTGTACTATAACATTAATATTAAAATTTGTATGAATTATTTACTGGTGTACAATAAAGCTTATTCATTTATTCATTCATTCATTCATAAAATGACAACCCCTCCCTCTAGACTAGTGGTAGTATAGTACCTAAATGTATGGGAATAACACGTATCTTGCTTTATTTGCGTATAAAGTTTATAACGGTCGTAATTAAACGTAGTGCCAATCCCATACATCGACTAATCTATTCTATTCTTTTCTACAACGGTCGGCATAATAATTATATGGGTGAATTTCAACATCTATGATTTTATACCTAATGTTGGTGTCATCATCATCATCATATCAGCCGCACATAGTCCACTGTTGAACGTAGTCCTCTCCATATGCTACAATTATCAATACATCAAAATAGATATCTATAGGTACAATTTATAGTGTAAATAAATTTTAGTGTTACGTACACTAAAATCTATTCACATTTTGGTGATTTTTCGTCATAGGCTTTCGAAGAGTCCTATTTCTGTTTCTAGTGGGAAATCAAAACAGGGTGGAACCGCACTGGCACTGGTGAGGGTCAGTACCCGGGTGTACCGCTCGACTAATAGTAGTGTCGTCCTTTCAAGTACCTTTAATACGAGTCAAGTGATGTTTTTGTCATGAACACCAAAATTTTAAATATCTCGCGGACGGACTTTATATTTTTTGGCTGAGGTAAAATAAATACTACTGATAAATAATACTAATAAATAAATAATACTACGAATTAGTTGGCAAGAGATAGCTAAAATAATGCAAATTCGAAATAAAATTAGCTATATTTTGTTAACAAATGGAGTTTTGATTAAACTACAGTTATTCTCAAGAAAAAACACACTAAACTTAGGATAGGTGGAAATAGATTTTTTATACACTCTTGAAAAGATTTTCTAATAACATAATAAATGAACTAGTAGAAAAATGGTAGCTTTCTTAGAAAAAATAAGCGTTGTTGTATCATAACTTTATAGTATGATTTTCAGCACCGCCGCGTAAATGTTTACGCTTGAGCAATTTACTCATAAGTGATAGATGAAGTTATAGGAAGATTTATCCTAAAATAAACAAAGCTAGATGATAATTAACCCCTCTTATATATTTGTAAGCCTTTGTGAAAGTGAACTGCGCGGGTCGATTGATCCGCGCGGGCAAGCAACGTCGCAGTGTTGAAGCAACATTAGGTAACCTTTGTTTACATTCCAATACTAACATGTAATTCGAATTCCGCGTTAAACCATGTCCATTGTTTGTCACTACGTATTACGTAGGCTAAACTTCATCCTTACAATTGAGTAGGTTTAGGTGCGATTCGCACATATTAAAAAAGGAACGGCGTATTGGTAGAGACCGATCCCACTCATGGTGTATCTCCCCGGCTCTTATCTCCCGGACAACATAACTTGGTTTAAGTTGAATTCATGCTGGCGTTTAGAGTAGTCAGAGTTCCTCGAGTACAATAGGTATTAAGACAGTTCAACCAACTATATCCCGGGGTCCCTGTTTCGACACAGCCTATATGAGCAGGCAGGAAATTGTAACTAGCTAAAGACTGAGAACCGGACACATTCCATTGAATAAGTTTGCGTACTTAATGGGTAAAGTGCCATCACCAAATTGTGTCGAGTACAATGTGTCGGAAGACGTGTACCATATTTTAGTGGTATGTGTACGGAATGAGGCTGAGAGAGTCATAGTTAAATATCAATATTATATAGATGCTCATATTATGGGAACATGTAACAGTATTCGTGACAGAATACTACACAGATTAGTTAATGTAGGTACTAAGCGTAGATTGTAAGATATTAATATAGTAAGATATATTGAAGCATAGCCCCAGGGTGACAAATTCACTTTGTGAACAAAACCCAGTACAAAATAAAGATTTAAAAAAAAAATGTATTGTGAGTATTTAATGTAAAATGTAGGAAACTGTAGGTCTGTATTCGAAAAGTGTTGTCTATTTTAATGAAGTTATAAATGACTGTTTGTTTCTTAATAAATAGATTAAAAAAATAAAATTAAAAGCGGTAGCAACAATAATTTGCAACTGTGTAGTGGTCTACAATTTTACATTAAAACAAGTTGAAGAACCGTTATGATGCTAGTTATAAATTAATTAATATTGTAGACCCATGATAAGCTTAGCTTAACTAGCTTGTGTTATAGAATCTATTATGCGGATAAACATACTCAGATTAGATACTTTAACACCCAAGTGAATGAATATTCATGCATATAAATATTTGCATTGAGCGGGAATCAAACCCACGCCCCCTTGCGTAGCAGTCGAACGGTCTACCGCTACGCCATAGAGGCTAATTTTATTGTTCGTTTTCAAGGTCCTTAAGTACTTTATTAGTACCTAGGCTACAAACTTTCTTATCTCGTTTTTAGTGCGTATAAAAACATTACCTTACTTACCCCAAAGGATTACAAAGAAAAAGGAGACATTTAAACAAACAAATTAAGCTATGACTCCAGACCAATTAACTCGATTAATAAAGTTAATGGATCCAGTGGGGTGGCACGTACACTGTGTACAGTAAAGTACACTGAAGGCATGTTTGTGGCAGACGTTTTTGATCGATCTTTGTATAAGTTTAAAGGATAGGTTCGAGAAACATGTAGTTGGGCAAGAGTTGAGTGACAGGTTGGCCGGAATTATCCACCAAAATATTGAGAGATGGTGAGGGATTGATGGCGCAACGGTGCACCATCCTATTAACTTACTTTTTTAAATTTATATTGGACATGTCAGTTTTACTTCACCTCGCCTGATAGTAAGCTGAAGGCAAGCTCTCAGGAAAGAGGGTCACCCTTACATACACGTACCATGTTAGTAATGGTAGATTATAGATTGTCGTCGCAGCACAAGTACTGCGTCCATAATCCCCCCTGCCCGGCTATGCACTTGCTGACCCCTAAACGCAGATTCAACCGAGATTGGATTACTATGGAGGGTTTTTCATAATCGTGCACGGTGGTACCCACCTGGCCGGAATTTGTGAAAAATATGTGCCATCAAATTTCTACCACCTAAGCTACCACTTAAGCTAAGTGGTTTAACTACATCAGAATTTTCACTGTGATAGTAATAGTTGTGCAATTTACATCTTTGAAAAATCACAGATGGTTTAGGTACCGATGACTTATCACCCGATGGTAAACACCCGTGTTATGAAATTCAGTATTCAGTCAGCTGACTAAGATCGCCAAATAGCACACATTGTCAACATATCTGTCGCCGCCAACTAGCTTAATCAGCCGTCAATTAACTGCCTAGGCAGTTAACTAAACGGCGCCATTCAATTAACGGCCTGAATGATTTTAAGCCGTCTCGTTTATTACATGATTTAATAACCTGGCTGGCTAATGCTTAGGCCTTAGTAAGATGGGGCACTACCTCGTTTATTGTGATAGCTGCGCCATCCGACTTGGTTAGGTAAGGTTAGAAGGCTAATGCGGGAGCCGAGTGGAGCGTAGCTCCCACATTAAGCCTTCGTGGTTATTTTTTTTATAACCATGCAAAAATAACTCATTTCTCTAACTGTTTATTTAAATGGCTAGGCAAGTAGTTAAACGTCATCGACCCAAGCTATTTGCCTAGCTGTTTAATTAAATGGCTGAACACCATTCAGGCCGTTAATTGAATGGCGCCGTTTAGTTAACTGCCTAGGCAGTTAATTGAACTGCTGATTAAACTAGTTAGCGGCGATTTCTGCGCATTTCTTCCTAACCCAGTCACAGTGCCAAAAGAGGTCATGGTTCAGGTTGTAAAGTGTACAGATGTGTACCCTCTTGTACAAAAATTTGAAAAGTAGTAGGTACTGGTCTATTTCACGACTTATAGAGCAATTCCAGTTGCCGGGCTACAAGAGTCTGCTTCTCAGCTCAATGATTCATATCTGAGATTAAAGTACAAGTACGGTCTATTCTATCTCCTTTTAGAAAATTTCTCTTCTAATTATCAAATCAGTTTCGTTATTGAACGCCTTTTCTTTTCCTTTATTCCGTTCTAAGTTCGGAACATTAAACTACCCATGACAACATCTATTGTTTATAACTAGTACTGTTTATTTGTGAGAAAATTAAAAATATGTGATTGTCCTATTGTCTATTATGAGGGCTATGTAAATGTTTACTTCACGAGATCATTTTGATAGGTATCTGATGACTGTGTCGGATGCTAATAGCTGTAGATCAACAGCTTATTTATTCTTCAGTAAAAGCTATGACTTGGTGATCGTTATAGTTTCTGATTCATTACGTGAAGTGCAATGAGTAATATAAATGTTGAATTCATCCAGTTTAGTGTCGTTGGGATTTAGTTATGATCAGACACGTGTAAAAGTCTAAAAGATTCTCTTGGGAATTGCGTGGTTTTATTGAAATTAAACTATTCTAACGGGTTCTTTCGCGATCTATTTGGTATTATTTTACTGTATGTCATATAGTTCAGGTACTTTGAGATAACTTACTCTGAGGGGAAGGGAAATAAAGTGAGTTCAAACAATAAGACGATACAATCTTTAGTCTTCCTGTGACCATGTCTGCTGAAAAGTAACTGAAACGTCGGGCTAAGGGTAAATAAATAGCGATAGAATCCGTTAAAAATGTTTTATTTCAATGTGTGAAATTTGTGTAAATTTCCAACAGTTTCTTGTGCCTTTATTCTAAATACGTTTTTAGTTGTTACTTGGTCGTTATATTTTATGTGAAAGTGATAATATCCAATATCAGTTTTAAAGCTATGAACAAGTGGAGTGTAATCAGCCAGCGCTCGGAATCTATACAACCAGTTACGCTTCACTGAATTTATTTGTGTCAACTGTAACGCCATCCGCATGATAAACAGGTACATAGTATAAGTAAAAGCAGTAGAACCACTTTATATATTTTAGATTGATATGAACATTTACATGATACATAATATACGAACAAATCTGGTAAATTTCACGTAAATTGTTTTTAATTAAAGTACAAAGTTTCTCTAATTTTAAGTACTATATAATTTTCTTTAGTTAATTACTAAATATATAGCACCTGGCTTAAATTATTTTTACTGTGAAGCGGGGCATACTCCGGTTTTGATTGTATTCAATCTGTAATCCTATTTTTCTATTCAGTCTACACATAACATAACATAAACTCACGCCTTTATCCCCGAAGGGGTAGGCAGAGGTGCTAGCACCCACATTTCGCCAGTTTATGTTTTTAGGTCCCAATGTAATAGGTGGCGAGCCTATTGCCATTAACTGGGCACTTATAAACCTGCGATAAATACACACATAACTTCGAAAAACATCGAAAAGTCTCTGGGGTGTGCCATGGAAAACCTGGGATCGAACCCGAGACCTCGTCTCAGCAGTCCATTACCCATACCACTAGGTTATCGCGGGAACCTATCAGTCTACACATAATATTTTTATCATCTTTCGGATCCTAGGGCCCCGAGTTCACTGTCTTACTTTTGCTTTTCATAGTTTGGGTTGGTAGTGATTGCTGTCGGACCCCTCAACCACGAAAGAAGAGGTTGCACCAGTACCAGAGCATCATCAACCATCAACATGTGCATAGGCTTGTATATCCTGAAGATCACAATAATGGGTCGGGCCGTACCCAATAATGAAACAAATAACCCAAATACAATTTTAATCGTTGCTTTCTACTCTACATTTCAATTTGAACAGTATTATTCATAGAAGCATTGAACTTACTCTTAAATTAGGCGAAACCTATCGCGTGTGACATGGCTGATGCTTTTAGTGTATTGACACCTTACAGCAATATGTGAAATATTTTATTCGATTAATCGTACGAGGACATGCAGAATTGGCATTAGGACTTGGAATTTGTTATATATATTCATAAAGAACGCTAATTCGAATACCTTTGATAATTGGACGTCGATTTTTGTTAAACTATTTCTATTTATTTATCTATCTATCTATCAGCCAATAGACGTCCACTGCTGGACATAGGCCTCCCCCAAAGAGTGCCATGACGACCGATCTTTAGCCTTCACCATCCACCGACTTCCTGCGACCGCTTTAATGTCATCGGTCCATCGAGTGGGGGGCCGTCCTACACTTCGTTTTCCAGTTCGCGGTCGCCATTCGAGAACCTTTACTCCCCAGCGGTTATCGGTTCTGCGAGCTATATGGCCTGCCCACTGCCACTTCAACTTGCTTATTCTAAGAGCTATGTCGGTAATCTTGGTTCTTCTACGGATTTCCTCTATCACGCAGTGAAACTCCTAACATAGCTCTTTCCATAGCTCGTTGCGCAACCTTGAGCTTATGAATGAGACCAATATTAGCGACCATTTTGTTAAACTATTTACTCTTGGTAATAATAACTAAACTATAGTATATTGTTTTAAATGTCATCGGCAAGAATATATACAAAATAATGTATCACACAACATATTCTCCGACATTCTACACAGAACTGTCTAGGCCCAAAGTCAAAGTAAGCATACTTTTATTAGCATTTTGTTATTACATTTTTTTGTAAACACTTACATATTAGACATATTAACACCGAGACCAATGTAAATATATATAAAAAATATTTCTACTGAGCGGGAATCAAACCCGCAACCCCAGCGTAGCAGCCGAATGTTCTACAGCTACGCCACAGAGGCCGTCAAGAATTCACGTGAACGTATGACAGATGAACTGCGTTACGCAAGTTTTATTAATTCACACCGTGATTATTAAAATGTGCCAGTATTCCGTGGATAGATTTTTGCACTACTCAATACTAATTTACACTGTGACTTGTAACGAGACGCACATAGTACCTCAACTCGGCGACCTTACAGTATTGATTGAGTAAAACCAGTGAACGCGTCGATGACGTCACTCGCTGAACTGATCACCGCCCATAATTTTGGCTGATGTTATCTGCCTAATCAACAGACATAGAATCCGTGATAAGAGTTTATGGAAATTTAACGACCTGAGTACCGTGGTGTACAGCAAATGCTTCTACCCCTGGGAACGTATTTCTATGTTGGCGCAGTAATTAAATATATTTAAAACCCTTCAAGCTTATTCTTCGGTTTCCGCGATAAAAATAGGATATTTACAAAAAGACTAAAGAAATACGAACTTAACTGGATAAAAAAATATGTTGATAATATGATGTATGAACATGCAAACGTCAACATAAGAATTTAGATTTTGTTATTTCTAGAACAAATTGTGTATTTTTGAAGTCCATGTGAATGAGACCGAGGGTAACAGCTGCTGTATATGGCTTCTGTTGTTTATGTCATTTGTCCAATTACGTGGTAACATTTCTTTTCGAGCAAATACTGTGGGTAAAAGAAAAGCACTGAAAATTATAGCACTGGACTCTACTTAATGTATAATTTTTATGCTATCCTTTCTACAGTGGCATGCAATTTGTTGCATACCTCATTAGGCTTTTTCACATTCATTTGGTATTGGTGCAGCATATACCACATTTAGTTTTATTCTTAACCTCCCTCCTATTCCTGATGAAGTCTGAGTTTATCGCAGAAAGTTCCTTTGTTAGTGTTTTACATAAAACACATATCACCTATTCACCTGATTGCTAACATTAAACTTAGAAAGCATGTCTACGAATATTTCTGGGTAACGTGTACAAAAGACTTTGTAACCCAAACGAGTATGAAATATGAATACAAATCGCAAAAGTAAAAAATTATTGCCGATTCGAGGCCGTGTCGCGTCGCTATCTCAAACTATAGGTATGTAAAGGGAGTCTTCTCAAGCAATTTACTGATTCAGAAGTTTTCAGACGACACGTGGTGATAATGAAAGTGACTACGGAAATAAAGAGTTTAAATATATTTCCATGGTCACGGTTATGATGTCGATGGTTAAGATTTTAAGATTGTGTAGGAAGCTCTTCCCATCTTATTCTATCCTATTCGTATTATAATATTTTAAATATGACAGGCTGTGAAGATGTTTGAATGTTTCATATTCAACCACGCTGAACCAAACTGCTAGAAATTATGTACAGGGATAGATTTATTACAGCCTAGAAAACACATAGGCTACTATTTAGCGTCCATGGCGTCCCATGGGTCGCTGAAAAATCAAAATTCCACGCTGGCTGAGCCACGGCCAATAATTAGTTATACATGAATATTCAAAATGACTATCAAACACCTTCTGCTGCTGTCCTTCCCTCATTGAAACCATGCTAAAACTTTGTACGTGAAATTCATTTAAAGAGTAAATTAAAAAGCCATTTACATCACTATGATTAATTCAGTGTCATAGAGAACAAAGGTCAGGGTGGTGTCAGTTTTAATTATAATTGTAATTAAGTTTGAAGCTATTAGTGGCGCCCAACATGGGGCCACTTTAAGCCACTTTTAATTTTGACGTTGCACGATGAAACTTTTATTATCTCTCAAGGATTCTCAAGGAAATTACTAGAATGCAATTAGCGAATACTTCATATTAAATTGGAAATACACCGGTGTGTGGCAAATTGTTCCATAACTTATTAGTACTCGTACAATGCAGTGGAATTGGCAATCGTAGCGTATTCATTAGATTTGGAATTAAATGTCACGTTACTGATCTTGGTAACTCGTATTTACAGGATGGGGATTTATATACGATTTTTCATTGAGTTTTCTAATTTTGCGATATTAAAATGGAGTGGGGTGATAAAGAGAACCGAATCGCTGTGATTGCATTACACAAGGGTGGTATGGAGCCAAGTGCAATTTTTAAAACATATTAATCGATAAATGAAAATGTCTATCCGTCTACAGATGCGGAGCTATGCGCGTACAAACATAAAAATATATTAACATCTGAACTGAGAATCTCTTCCTTGTTCAGAAGTCGGTTAAAAACAACAAGTAAGGTAATTTAAAAAAAAAATGTTCTGTAGTCGATTTCGAGTGTGACATTTTCAAGTTATGTAAAACACAGTCGATCGACTATCTCCATCCCTAAAATTGCGTTCTGGCTGACGTGACGTTGTCGATGATAAATGACGCATTGGCGCCTAATTTTTGTTCGGAGTATTATTGACGCTAGAACAAAGTTATATCGATCACTGTGTTTGAGCTCTCTAAAATACAATAATATAGTGGACGAACTATAGGAAGGTTCACCCTTGTTTGGTATAACAACGTTTGGTCGAAAATCACTTCGACTAATTTCAGTTACAGTAAAGTCATTTCATATAATTATTCATTTTTATTTAGCATAATTATTCATTTGGAATATTGTCATTTCACCAAATTTTCATTTGCACTTATTTTATTTAAACTGATGCTTCATTATGTACTAATCCTATGTCACGACACACCCGAATCATAATGTATAAAGCTATCCCCGTACACCTATCGTATTCAAACCTACAATTCCCAACCGTACAATCGTCTAGTGGCCTTTTAGAACGCTTATCGTGATACATAGTAATCCGCAATTCTATAGAAAAATGGGTTGTGAAAGATCTATTCCTTATCATATTTTAACTACAATAGAATTCATGTATATTCCAGTCCTTAGTTCCCCAACCTGAAATTCACATACTCATATGATTGTAACTCATATTTACTTCAACATACCTCTAACAGATTTGTCGCTATTCCGACCTTACTCCGTAGTCAATCCACAGTTCATCACTTTAATTTATCATACTAAAACTCATAATATAACATACAAATTCACTTATTTTACTTAGTGGAATAAGACCGGACAACCTTTTGACAACTAGCATTTATAATGACGTTCGAAGTTTGACAATACACTACCCCCTTCGTTCAACAACTTAGCACAGAGACACCTACCACATTACGCTTGTACTACATGTAAAATTAGAATCAACAAAACTAACTGTCAATCATTCAATACTTCAAATTATAATTGTTTTCGAGGATACCAACAGAGGTCCTGTTACTCAAAAAAATACAAACAATTACTAAATCAGTGATAATTTATAATTAAGTTCAACTCATCGTCGAAGCTTCTATAACCCTTTATTATTTCTGTAATATAGTGTATTCCCTCCCCAAAGGTGGTGGCCCCACGCAACGCCACGCACAGTAGGACTCTTCCACTATTTTTTTATAGTCATAGTCCTTCCTATGTCTGAGTAGGTATTTAGAAGATAACCACAATATCTTCCCCCTACCACACCGAGACATCCGGTATACAAATCCCCAATCCTGTATTCAGGATAACACAACCTTGACTAAGGTTCGTGCATATTCTATTGTCATTTTTCTTTTGTTTTGTTTCTAGTATGGATGTACTGTAATAATAACACAGTATTACCGTTCAAAACGTCCCTTTAGAGACAAATAAATGCAAAGAGTAATTGCAATAAAACATTTACTTTAGTTATTAGCGATAAGGCTAGTTTGTACCGAATTAATTCTTTAACACAGTCTTTACATAATATTAAGTAAATAATAGTAACCAATTCACTTCAGAATAGTATTGTCTGTAAAGGCTCATCAAAGATTATACGATCTCACTGATCACATGGTCAAACTACAATAATTCAGTTCAACTTTAGCTTTTGTTTCACCCTAGCGGATGGTAAGGTTACTATAAAATAGCGATCGAGCGACCATATGCATTCAGTACAGTACACATAACAACTGTTTTTACAGACAATGATTAAAATGTCCAAACATCATTATTTGGGTGTTGGCAATAGTAGCGACTTACGTGCGAGACCCTGCTTGTACACAAAGAACAGTGATAAAATAACTACCTTTTGTAGCTAATCTGTTTGGATACTTTCGACCCTTCAGATTATGATAGCTTTGCACATGATTCTGTTGTCAGAAAGATTTCACTAGTGTGAATGTACAAAGTACCGATGCGTTGTTGTTCAATAATGAACCAGCAAAGATCTATATGCAATTAGTAAAGATTATATTAAGGACACTTAGGACAAGTCAATCACTGCACATTTACCTTGAACAATACTTGTGACCTGTAATGAGTACATTGGCATGGCAATGGTTGTTATCTCACCATAATCTTAGCGTAATTATTACACAATCCTGTCTCTATAGTCCCAGTAAATCCTAACAACGTAAATCGACATGAAAATTGATTTGCAAAAATTAGCGGGAAACTTTCATTCTTCAGTCACAAGATGGCGGTCATTTACAAATCTGCTACGTTGTAATTGAACCAATTGCCTATCTAATTTCTTAATCAGATTATTATGATTTACAATAATAACAACTTAGATCACCCCTTTACAAACGCGATTCTACCTACCAAATATATATATTCATATGTTTACTATTAGTGTGTACCTACTCACCTACCTGACTAAACTAACCATGTATCAACAATCATTTAATTACGTTAAACGTGAAATGTGTAAGGCTAATCTATCTGACTAGGGCGCAGGTAGTAAGCCTGACTTTGAACTATCACTAGTACCCCCTACGAGCAAGAGACCACGGCCGAAGCCAAGGATGTGTTCTCTCACAGGACAAGGACATAAAAGTGTGTATATATACATATATAAAGATAGACAGGACTGATCCGCTCTGGAGAGCGACAACCGCCTACCCTCCAGTCACGAACCATCCTGGAAGCTCACGGATCCCTTTCAGGCAAAATCCGTGTGCTGAGCGCTTCAGACTATCCTCAGCATGCCTAGCTGAACAGAGGACAAGAGCTTCGTTATCACCGTAAGGTAGCAACTCATGGCAATCACATCGATTGACTTCCTAAGCGGGGGAACCTAGCTAATACCTATGGCCTCAACCGTCCCTAGCCCTACCAAAGTCCCACAAAGAATCCCTATATAAACATTTTATCTCATGTTTGGCCCTGTACCGCAGACTCACAGTACAGCTGATATCCTGAATTGAATACGAGATTCAATTCTTAATCCCAGAGATAAAGGTGTCTTGTCTGGTTCATACGATAAAATGTTCATTTCGCGAATTATAAACTTCAATAAAGGCGAGCTACCTAATTCCTCTTCTTACTAATTAAAACACTAAGAATTTACTAATTAAACTCAAATTTTCCACAACCAAAGAAAATAAATCTTCACGACTTTAAATGTAAAATTCTCAAAATTCCCGCCAAAGTACACTATACAGAATACCTTTCGCGAATCGACCAACCCCGAAGCCAGCTCAAAGAAAAGTGTCCTTGAATTCCCTCGTAGACCTTGCTTCAAGGTCTCCAACACCCCCACAGCCAATCAGAAGATTCGATTTTCCCGCCAAAAGTCACAATTCATGAATAATTGACAACAGCGCTAGGTTTTTTATGGCGCCTGCGTTATAATTATGAACTAACTTAAATCTTCCGAGAACCAATGGCTTTTTTTAAAATATTTATAAGCTATTTACATACTTACACTCATTGATTCTAACTGTCAATATTTTCACAATAATATTAGATTAATTTCATGTTTGATAAACATCCATTTTATACTCAATAATAGATATAGAAAATTATTCAATAATCATTTGACCTTTAAATATTTTTTTTTTTTTTTTTTTTTTTACGTGGTGGAATGCATTTACGCACTTCGCTCACCCCCCGCGGGGGCAGGGGGCTCGCTTCGTGTGGGACTCCTGGCCGAGGCCAGACTACCCACTAAACCACCACGGTGTTCCTCCTTCGCCCAATCCGAGCCGCGGGATAGAATGCTCACCGCGACTCGGCTAGGGACGCCCGCCCTATTTAGCGGGCCCTCCTCTCGAAGCCCCACCATCCCGGCCATCGGGCCGGGTGGTGGGGTCCATCCTCCTCTTAAGAATGCGCCCCAGGAACACGGAGGGGCGCATTCCGCCACATCAGCATAAGGGCAGCGGGTCCCCCGACCCGCCGCCCGTGGCTACTCTCATTCAGGGACGCGGGCGAATTGTGCTCGCCGGCGTCCCCTCGACGGTGGTCTGCGGGGCGGGAGAGTGAGCCCAGCTCGCTCCCGTTCCCGCAGTGCCTCTCTCTTGGCCGCCATCACCTCGTTAGCAAACGAGGCGACGGCAGCCCAACACTGTTCGCTGCCGGCCATAGCTGGAACTATGGCCGACAGCGAGAGGTTAGCACCAATTGTGCTCGTGAGGGCCGTCCGTTGTCCGTCCCACGCCTCACACACGGCCAAAGTGTGGTGTGCCGTGTCGGGGTCGCCGCTGGTGCAGTTTCGGCACCGGGGCTCCGATTCCACGCCCACCACCTCCCACAGGTACTTGGCGATTGACCTTTAAATAATAGTAGCCAATCACAGCCACTTCCCGCACTTGTATGATTCTGGAGCACACAGATAATAAATAGTATTTATGATCTCTTTTCAACAGTACTTTATTGCATTAAATATTATAATTATTGTTCTTTGTAAATAATTAATAAGTTTTAACTTTATCTGTTTATTCTTTTCTTTATTAATTTTATTATAAACAATACACAAAACTATTATAATATTACTCTTGTGTAAATATCCATAGACAATTTTTTTTTTAATTCTTTCAATCATAGTCCCGTCTATACTGTCTATATTATACTACGTTTTAAATTTATTTGTTCATAAAACATATTTACTTGCCCTTTGCAATTTAACATAATAATTTCTTTATGAATCAATTTTTCTTTAACCACATACCATAGTGTACATTTATTCATTATTTTATTTACGTATAAAAAATTCCTTACTTAATCAACTAGATGGCGTTTTACGACATTGAATTAATTTCGTTTTATAAAAAAAAAAAAGAAAAAAAAAAAAAAAAAAAAACCATGAGATATTCTATTTACTTGTAGAAATTTCTTACTTAATCACTAGATGGCGTTTTACGACATTGAATTATATTATTTATTTACTTTTTTGTTTTATAAGAACCTCGAAACGGCGTTACAGTCCGTTACAATTACACTTATAATGATTTACTCATGTGATCATATCGAATATTCGGTTTAGTAATAATTGGTTTCCTTTCATTGTCAATAACGGTGGTTTCATCGTTCTTTTTCATATTTTGTTTTTGTCTGGCCGATTGCACTGAGAGTTTTTCAATTTTACTTGTATTGTTTTTATGAAACATACACTCGAGAGCAATGAATCCGGGTCACTCAAAGAATCCAAAAAATCTCGGAAAGTAAGAATGCTAGGTTAATTCAATAAATTGTATTTAATAGACAATTTAATACTCCTTAAATGGAAGTTAAAATAATATGAGTCACCATACATTTTATTTACACAAAATTACATAAAGAAAAAAACTGCTGATCTCTCCTTAAAACAAAAATAGGAAACATGAAATTTTTGAACTTTATGACGATTTTCTTGAATTTCAATACTTCGTATTACCTCCTCGTGCTTCCATTACTGCCTTTACGCGGTTTGGCATGCTGTACACCAAGTTCCTTATACGATTTTGGGGAATATTCTCCCATTCCTCTGTGAGAGCAATTTTGAGATCAGGAAGCGTGATTGGGGGAGGGTTTCGTTGTTTTACGCATCTCCCTAGCTCGTCCCAAGCATGCTCGATCGGGTTGATATCCGGGCTGCGCGCTGGCCACTCCATACAAGTAATGTTCATCTCTTGAAGGTAGTCATTCACAATCCTACCTGTATGAGGTCGGGCATTGTCATGCATAAATATAGCATCCTCACCCAAATTGACCATAAATGGACCAACGTGTTCGTTGAGGATTTCTTCCACATATCTTACGCTAGTTAAAGAGCCGTTTTCTATGATCACCAGCTCTGTGCGACTTTCAGAGGAAATTCCGGCCCACACAAGTACAGACCCACCACCGTAGGCTACTTTTTCTTCGATGCATGCTTGCTTGAATCTTTCCCCTGGTCTTCTATACACTCTGTGTCTTCCATCGTGCTTGTAGAGCATAAATTTTGATTCGTCGGAGAACATAACTTTCGACCAATCTTCAATACTCCAATTTACGTGGTTCTGGGCATATCTTAGTCTTGAAATACGATGGCCACGCTCCAGTTTAGGGCCGTTTGCAGGTCTAAGGGGTTTTAAGTTAGATTCAGCAAGCCGACGTCTTACTGTCCATGCACTTGGGTTACTTCCTCCGAGGCGTCGAAACTGACTTGCGAGTTCAGTTCCTGTGAGAAAGCGATTTCGAAGCATGGTGTTCACCAAGTATCGGTCTTCTCGTGCTGTGGTACACCTAGTTCTGCCCGTTCCTGGTCTGCGTAGGTTAGAACCAGTTTCTTCGTAACGTCGGAGAACTCTTTGTACTGTTGACAGCGACACACCGACAGTCCTGGCTGTATCGCGCTGACTCCGGCCGGTTTCCACCAATGTAAGTATTCTGGTGCATTCTTCAAGTGTAAGCGACATGATTTCAGCTTGAATAATGAATATTGAGCACTATCAACCTGGTTTATGTACCAACATAAATGACAGATTACAAACAAAAGCAAAAACAAATCCTGTAATTTCGTAGTTCCATCTTCGACAGTGTTCCCTTTTCAAATTTGATTTTTTTATGATATAACTTTACAATAACTAAGAAGTTTTAATACTTTCATTTAAGGAGTATTAAATTGTCTATTAAATACAATTTATTGCATTAACCTAGCATTCTTACTTTCCGAGATTTTTTGGATTCTTTGAGTGACCCGGATTCATTGCTCTCGAGTGTACTTTTAGTGGTTTTCTTACATCACTGAAATTGGCAGGGTTAGGTTAGGTTAGAACTGTGACCACAACAAGAAAAATAGCCAGATAAATAACACAAATAACATGGAAAAAATAATGAAAACCCCCTTCGATGAAATACATATTATACCAACTGAACATTACATGAAATGAGCATTATACGTTTTGATCCATAGCGCAAATGTTGTTATCGCAAATAAATATTCGATGAAATGAAAATTATGTCAATCGATATTATGCAAAGCAAATATTTTTTCAAACGTTGTTCGAATTAGTAATATTCGACCAAGCGTTGTTATACCAAACAAGGGTGAACCCGAAAGGCAATAACCCTAATAGCCAGCTCACTTGTCTAGTATACTCGTAGATACCTATACATAAAAGTCATTGGTTGAATTCAGTCAGACACGATAAAATTGTATTCGCCAAGGAATATAAATATTTAATAACTTCTATACTCTAATGAATATGACGTACTACACTAAGAAGATTACATAATTCTAAATTTATAAATACTCATCAACACGTGCATTCGATATTGCATGTGTATGTATGGTTGAGGATATTAGTACGCATATCGCGGGCGCATATTATGTGTGAGCATGCAATTAGAACGTGATATCTATCTATGTTTGGATTGCAATTGATTTATTTAGTAGTACAATGGTACTGTATAATAACCATGTGATTATAAACGGTAGATGCGTTGTACGGACTCTAAAATAGCGACAAAAAATATGACTTTGGTGATCATTTTATGCACCAATCAGTGACGCAGCAGTGCACTACGTTAAAAATTACGTCTTTAATAATAAATTCGTAATAACAAATCATTACTGATATAAATAATAATAATTCACATAAAATAATAATATTGGCGTATTATTAGTAAGTAGCTATAATTTTTTTATTAGTATTTGCGCCATTTTTGGAAGCTTTTATGTTCCTGCATGACGTATCTTTAGTTTATAATACCTATACCATTAGTGACAAAACTATAAATAGAATAGATAGGTACTGTATTAACATTTACGGAAGTAACGTTGAGACAATTGGTAAAATCAAACGCATTTATGCTTTCTTCCTATCTAAATCCTTCCTAAAGAAATTCAAAAACTTTATGGTGTTTACATGCGAGATTATTCGTTTGATGATAGCTCTCTATGAATTCCGTGAGTATTTTTCAAATGCGTGTACCCACTCTAATCCGTTCAGCCATTTGATTTTACCAACTGTCCGAACGTTTGTTCCGTAAATGTAAATATTATACGAGTATATATTATTTAAATATCTTCACTAACATTTATTATATTAACATTTATTACATTATTATAATGGGATACCTAGAATGGCATGCCATGAGCGTATAACTACACAGTTCCATTTCTTGCCATTTCACAGCCAAGAATACAACTTTGCAATAGTTTTCAAATCACACTGTTAGTTGCTAATTTATTATTGGTACCGGAAAATCCACCTACAACTGTTGCGAGTCATTTAATAGTAGACAGATTGTCGTTTCTGCTATTGAATTATAGTGGGTTTATGTCGCCACTTCTTCATAAACATGCAAGTTCTGCCAGCAATTATTTTTAAAGAGAGTCGAATTGCTTTTAGCCGAATACTGTATTTAGTTCGTTCTCGTGAGTGGTTAAAATTACGATTTTAAGGGGCAAACTTCATCGAAAAATTGTTTTATTTGGTCTATTATATTTGTTATTTAAATATTATGTTTGGTTTATTAGTCTCAAATACTTATTAGAGGTGTCTTTTACGGTAATAAATTATACACAAAATTAAATTAACGGGGTTGCAAAAACGTTGTGAAATCTTATTACTGTCCCTTGCCAAAAAATATTGAATATAGAGTTACTAGCTTTTGCCCGCAGCCCCGCTCACGTGGATGTCGGTTATCGCGACAAAACATACAAACATCCTTTCTCAAGGTCTAATCTACCCCTATACCGAATTTCATCAAAATCGGCTCGTTAGCTTAGGTGTGACAGCGTAACATACAGACAGACAGAGTAACTTTCGCATTTATAATATTAAGTATGGATCAATACAATGGGCGAATTGATTGAAGCATAAAAATTAAGATCAAAGTAAAATAACTAGCTAAATGATCAAAATAAACTAACTATAAGCCGATATGATTGCAATTCATAATTATTATGACGTGAAAACCTCGACAACCTTATGACGATAAAAGAACGATACAAAATTACAACTTTACCACCTCAAAGTTACCTGTCCTTAATACGTATTTGCCGAACTACCAATTAAAAAATCAATACAGGGCTTCCCCATGTGCTAACAAATTTAACATCGCCCCTTGCAGCAAGCCCCTGCTATACAATACCCGACTTCCGGGCGCCGCGGGCGCTCCCCTCTATTCCTTAGCCTGAGGGAACTGCTAGCTGTTTGTGAGGGAATCAAAAGCAAATAAGTCTTTGTTGTCACGACCAGATGGTTGCACAAAAATTAAAAAAAAAAAATTGACCTCGTTCCGAAACCGGATCTCTTTTGTTCAGAGTAATAAAAAAAAATCGTGTAAGAACTTCGGAGGGGAAGACTCATATCGTTCGAGTGTCTTCGACCAATGGTATGGCAGAAATTTCGGTCACCTGACTTTAGCTTTCGTCTAGACTCTGTCAATCGGCCGAAGAGCCTCAAGAGATACGAATCTAACATCGAATGTTTTCGCGAGACTATCGGGACCAACGATGGCTTAACGTACTCTAGGAAACACGGAGGATTCCCAATATGTGAAGAATCAACGATTCAATACTGATCTGACTAGTATTGCTTCACAATGCTGAAGTTTTTCTAAGCGTCTACAATGTGGGGTTCTTCAAGTATTAGAAGGTTGAATATTAACTTCACTTGTTCTTTTTTACAGTATACAAGTGAATTTATTATTCAATATGTGTAGTAGATTCAAACAAGTGTCATCAATCTTCAATATAAACAGTCTATTAGAAGATTCTTATGTTACGGGGTCGGCAGCACGAGTGTGACGCCCCTGGCCACGGTAACTTATTTCCATCAGGTAGGCCGGGTGCTTGTCTGCCACCTGAGTTGTTTAAAAAAAAACCTTGTAATAAACTAACCTACTTGGTTATCACTTAGCTACGAGTCCCTCACAAGATACGCAACAGTGACGCAGACGTTAACCGAAAAGACATTAGTGAAGGCTTTTAAATAATTTGGGAGCGGGCACAGTGAGTTACTTTATGTATCTACCCATAAGTGCAAAACACTCGCTCCTGGTTTTGCGCCACATACCGATAGCTAAGATCGTATACATTTACTACTAGCACAGATAATACAATACAATCTACTAGATATAGAAGGCAATCGCTACAGTACCCCTAGCACGAACAACTTTTATAAACGTATTGAGAGAACGAAGCAATGCGATTGGCTGTCTACCTACTTTGAACTGGTGTGTATGTGAAGTCGGCCAATCACAATGCTCCGTTCTCTAAATACGTTTCCGATACGATTACGATTAGAGATGCGCCGAGTAGCACTTTTGCCGAGTAACGAGTACCGAGTTTTACTCGGTTCAATTTTTTTCCTACCGAGTACTCGGCCGAGTAACTCGGTTCAATCAAATCCCCGTTTCGGGCGCGTAAACAAGAACAAACAGATTCGCGCAGCACGAGCGGCCGGCTCGCGTTGATACACCCCTCACCCCGCCCCCGCCTTTCATCTATCAGTCGCTTGCTAGTTTACAAACAAATACGTCGCGTTGCACGTCATAGTAAATAAATAATTGAAAAAGTTTGTTAATTAACAATTGACTGTGATGACTTCACGTAAAAGATGCCGAATTTGGACGTTTTACGACGAAATTGAAGAAGATAAAACGAAAGTGAAATGCACCTTATGCAATTCTCTGATTTCACGTAGCGGTATTGGACGGAAGGCTTCTACGACAGCAATGTTAAGCCATGTTGAAATAAAGCACACAGAAGAGTTTAAAGGTTTGGAAAATGAAACTTTGAAAGAAGAAGAAAGAAGAAAGAATGAAAAACCTTTTATTTTAGTGCAGCAACGATTACACAATTAATTGTGTACTGACACACGCAAACAAGTTAATCAGGCACAATTGTTCTTCGCGCTACACCAAAAAAAGGGCCAGTTCTGCATGGTATCAGGCACAACTGCATGGTATTAGTCACAAGTGCCTGACGCTAGTTTTCAACTGGCTCCTATGTGGAGGGCATGCGACATGAATAATAAATAGAAAGATATTAAATTTATAAAAATCTAGAAAATAGAAAAAGAGATGGAACACAAAACAAAAAAAAACCAAAAATAAAAACACAACAGCAGAAGCCAACATGCTGGAAATATCTCAAAATTGTGAACTATTTGCGTCAACGTCAACAACCTAAATATATTGCTTTACCTAAACCGAGTATACTCGGCATTAAAACCGAGTTATTCGGCCGAGTACGAGTATCAAAAAACCCGCCGAGTACGCCGAGTACCGAGTAGCAACCGAGTACTCGGCCCATCTCTAATTACGATAATTGAATGAAATTTTGAAGCATTTACTATGCTAACTTTTCAAATCGATTAAGATAGGAAAAATTATCGGAAACAATGAATGATGTTGCAATCATTTTTAAACATTGTTTTTCGATGTCTTTGCCCAAATAATTGAATGAAATTTTGAAGCAACATCATTCATTGTTTCCGATAATTCGTATGAATGTCGGTAGATGGCTCCCATCGTCGCCCTAAGACGGTAGTATAGGAGAATTAGGATAGATTCAGGTGTGGCTCGGTGGCTTAGAGGTCAGCGTCAGAGCATTCCCCCTGTAAGGGAAAGATCGTGGGTTCGAGTCCCACCTGAGCGATTCACTTTTTCCTATCTTAATCGATTTGAAACGATTACGATAATTTTTCGTGCTCGGGGTACAGCTAGGTAGAGTCAGCATCAGAACGATGTTGACGAAAAAAATACTCAAAATGATCTTAACGCCTTGGTTTTGGTTTGGTCGGGAATAACGCTGGGATGATGGAATACATTTGTCGTAAAATCGAGGCAGATAACAACCACCCAACCGCTCTCTAGAGTAACACGTGTTCAAAAGTCTTATTTTACCGCCTTTTAATTAAATTGAGGCCATGGGCCTATAGAAATTAAGGCTATCGGATTAAAATAAAGATTTCTTATACCTAAGTACCCAAGCCCATATAGACTGATTAAATGTTAACACATGTATCAATTTTATTACCGTAATAAAAGCACAGTAAAACTTCACCATGGTTAGATGGCTAAACTTTATGTTTAACCCTCAGTCCCAGGGACGTCACACGGGATTTCTATAGCCCGATTTCGGCGACACAATTTACACACACATTGTAGAACCTGCTAAGCTTAAATTCTATCTAGATGGCGTTGTATATAATATTCTAGAATCTATATTGAAGTGAATATATTTATATTCTATAGGCGCGTTAGACATGAGAAAATATGAAAAGAAAAAACTATTGAACCTGCGACACCTCTTGTGACAGATTGTGATAATCAACGATTGTGACAATTCAAATGTGAAACCTCTGTATCAAGCTAAGACTGTATACAAACTATAGCTAGATGCAGCACGAGTCATTTCAACGCGGCGTGAACAAGTACCGAAGTTCTAGCCATTTTTGTAATGCATTTTGTTAGTGAAGCATATGGTCATATTATAGTATATGGTCAAGTATATGGTCTAAGGTATCAAGAATCTACATAATATTTACCAAGTTTTCACTTCGGCCGACACTTCCGGACTGTCAATATTTTTATTTATTTGTTTTTCTTTTCATCAGGAAATGCGGAGAGAAGGAGGCGAGCGAGCTGGACTGCGTAGCAGTAGGTAGCAGGCTGCGGGGCCCAATGGGGACGAGACCACCGGCCAGGTTCTGGCCGCAGCTCTGGGCCACCGTTATCAGGAACCTACTGCTTAAGAAGCGGGACACCAGAAAAACCCTGGCCGTTAGTATTACAACAGAATATTGCATATATCACTTACATGTTCTCAGCTCTTGGTGTACATGGCCCACTATGGCCTACAAAAATCTTTGAAGCAGAAATCTATGTACTTCTGTGTCATGGCTACTGAAAAGCAAACGTAACACCAGGATAAATCCACAAAATAACATCAAAGCTACGCCTCGTTTGGCAAAAGTTGGCAAATGGTGACCCGCACAAAAAAATAATACATCAATTTTGTAGGTAAACATGACGGTGTTCCCGGCGGTAAGTAAGATAGCCAGAGCTCACTGGAGAGTTTTTGTGCCGTCAGTCGTAAGATCAAGGCTTTGTCTTCTACACTGACGGCACAGAAACTCTCTGTGTTTACAGGGTCGGCAGCACGAGTGTAACTTCTCTGGTGTTGTACACGTCCATAGGCTACTGTAACTACTTTCCATCACAGGTTGGCCCGTGTGCTTGTCTGCGCCCTCAGTTGCATAGAATTTTTTTTTACAACTTTGTCCAAACTACTTCTGCGCTTACTCTTGCCGTTTACGAAAAAATGCAAGAATTCAATATTCTTCACCTTTGAACTTTAATAAAAGAAAGTGCAGAAGTCCAATCGATGGTGACTTTTGACATTCCTTTCATTATGGTGTACTTAAGACTCCCACCAATTTCCAGCTCTATGCTAATTTATGCAAGCTTACTATTTTATTTCGATGTTGACTGGATTTTATTTTGTACACTTTTTGGTACAATCGTATCTACATAGTCTTCTATGTAGATACGATTGTACCAAAAAGTGTAAATGGAGTCCAGAATGTCTTAAAAGTTATGGACAGTCTCCTAAGAAAGTTTTGCTGAAACTGTAACGGTTGGGGTCTTATTTTCCTGTTTCAAAAATGCATCCTGTATAAAATCAAACACGCGTATGAAACGGCGCAGCTCCAGATCCCACGTGATACAACATCGTAGGCACATTATCCCTACATGATTCATGAATATTGATACATTTAGGTAACTTACCTTTTTTTTCTAGGAGGTGCTCGTCCCCTTATATTCTCTTGGGGTCTTAATATTTCTGAAAATGTTGGTGCCAAATCCCAACTTTCCGGAGGTGCGGAAGCCTGGTCAGCTGTTAAGGATTCATCATGACGCATTCCCGGAAAATCATTCAGTCGCTGTTGTCGCAGATTGGCTTAGTGCCAACGGAACGATGGTCAGTTTCTAGAAATATTTGACACTCATTAATACGTCAGTAATGACAAAAGCAAAGACGTGGGAGTAGGCACACACACATTACTTAAAATTTCGTCACGATATCTTATTTTGAATTGAAAATTCGAACCAAATCATTACGGGGCTTACACAAACACGTCTTTATATACCTACCACAAGAACGGCAGTACGGAACGACACCTCCTGACGGATGGCTCCTATGCAAACCCGCGCTACAAAATTCCAGCAGGAATTTGCGACATTATGGGAATTGTAAGACACATGCACAAAAAAATCTTCGTATGTATGTATAATTCTGCTACCAAATCTGTGTTATAAATGAACGACGCAATGAAATACTGCTGAACGGGCTGAGCCAAAGCTATTTATCTAGATTTTTTCTCGTCTTTAGAATTTTTCAAGTTCAATACACAGATATATCAGCTAGTTCTAAATTCAAGTGGCCGTATCAGCTTGTTCTAAATTCAAATGGCTTCTCGCCGACGGCAAATAAATTATCCTTCATAATTTTAGGGTTTTCTTGATGAAATAAACGCTATGCTGGCGGAGTCTCATCAGCACCCAATCAGATGGATCAAGTATAACAACACGACGGAGCTGAATGACGCATACCACAATGATGCTAAAAGCTTTCCCATCGCCGTCATCTTTCATACGGACCCCACATCCAGCACAGAGCCCCTCAAGTATGTATGATTATTCTTATTATACTTTTTAGAATAAGTGTGAATTTGGTTCCTTTTTGGGTAATTTCATCCAGATTTCATCAAGCAGTACTTTACCAGCATCATGTAAAGGTACCCTAAGACAAATTCTGGTGATCCTTACCACTAGGTTATCTTAGGGTACATTTACATGATACGGGCAAAGTACTGGTTTGAATAAAATTTTAAAGCATTTTGCATGCTAAATAGAGTAGTAAGTAGAGTAGTTAAAAATCAATATTTAAAATGATTGAAGAAACCTTCATGGTTTTCGATACTTCATGAGAATATTGGTAGACGCCTCCACCGTCGCCTCAAAGACGGATATAAAGGATAAATTTGGATTGGTTCGGATGTGGTCCGGTAGGTTAGTGGTCAAAGCATTGCCCCTGTAAGGCAAAGATCGCGGGTTCAAACCCCGCATGTAACGATTCAATTTTTTTCCTATCTTAATCGAAAAGTACTGGTTGATGGACTCTGGATCATAATGCAACAAAAGAAAAAAGTTCAACGAAAGTGTATTAAGTATGTCAAAATATTAGATTATATTGTAGATACTTGTGAAAATGAGGCTTTAGAAATCGTTCGACAAGCTATATTACCTAATTCTTATATCTGTCTATAATATATAAGTGTATGTGTGTATGGGTAATTCTCCCCTAATTACTTAGGTATATAGATTTTTCATTTCGAAATCTGTGCAATAAATATAATCTGGTTATTTTCTCTCAGATACACAATCCGGACCAATCCATCGCATATCGGAACGCCCTCAACACGCACACTCATGACCTCTCCAGCTAAGTGCAGAGAGAGGAATGCCGTGAAAGACCAGCCTTTCGACTGGTCACGCGGTGGCCAACTTATTCCGCTCTCCGAAATGCATCGAGAAGACACCTGCCCGGTGTTACAGTATTATTACTCTGGATTTTTGGCGTTGCAGACACTCATCGATTATATTAAAATTAAGGTAAACTTTGATTAATTGTATATTTCTAGGCAGGTTTTAAATCGTTCCTCGTTCAGGATGTTTGGGGCCACATCAAGATCTTTGGAACCAAGCCAACCTCACCTGCTGAATGACGATAGAGGTTCAGAGGCAGGCTTTCCTTTCAGAGTTAAGAAGCCTTGGTGGAGCCCTATACACCTGCTTCCCATACCTGCCCCTCTATACAAGTGGAAATTCGTTTGCCGGCGTTTGGTAGAATAGAATGGCGAAAGTATGGGATTTGACGTTTATGACATGCGTTAACCACTGTCAAATATGTCAAATACCAAACATTCGTCATTCTATTTTACCAAACGAAGTCCAACGAATTACCTCTAGAGGGCCTGAACTCATTATAATCTAATTTTAGGTCCTTACATATGAAATTGCCGAATTTTTCTTACAGATTTATGAGTTCGTTATTCCTGTAATTTAATAGCTACTTCCATTATTTATACTATGTTTGAAAGTTGATTTCAAGATTTTACAACTCTGTATTAATTTTTTTTTATTGACCTCTTGATTGATAAATTAAATTCGATCTTCAAAAACAGAACTTCCAAAATGATGATAAATTTCGTATTACTATTTTGCAGCTGTCACTTTTCAAAAATGTAATAAAAGTGGCTGTTAGCTTAATGTTGTCTAATTTGGATTTGTCATTCCTAAAACAAATGCAAAAAAGGTTAGTACTGTAAATTGGGCTTCCTACAATTTCTTCAATAAAACGGCAATTTCATATATAACGACCTATTATATAAAATTCTTGTGTCACATTGTTCGTTCCCATACTCCTCCAAAACGGCTCGACCGATTCTTATGAAATTTTTATGCATTTTCAGTAAGTCTGAGAATCGGCTACTATCTATTTTTCATACCCCGATCCGCGATAACCAACATCCACGCGGGCGGAGCCGCGGGCAACAGCTAGTCTCTATTTAGATTCCTATATTGACCACTATGAAGATTACCTTGTCTTGATTGATTGAAGCAATATTAATGTCAATAATTATATTCTACAGGTGGACACTAACGCGGAAATTCCTCCTCCACGGATCGACCTCCGGCAGTTCCCCAAACGCCAGCACACCGGCGACTGGCTGGTCCTCTTCAGAGTAATAATGCCCATGTACATGGTGATGACGTTGTCTCAATTCATCACGTATTTACTCATGCTCGTCGTCGGAGAGAAAGAGAAGAAGATCAGGGAAGGCATGAGGATCATGGGCTTGAAGGATTCTGCTTATTGGTAATTTAAAGTTTTCTTACTTAAAGATCACACAAAGGCATATTATGAATTTTTAGACTATAAAGGGCCTTACACACTTTGTACAGAATACTAATACTAGAGATTGCAATCTAACCATTATAATCCGCACGCTGAATGATGATCCCTATGACAGTTCGTTAGCGCTTAACATTGTACTGACGTCCTATCACATCAAATCCTTTAGAGGTCCATTAAAAAGACGAAAAAATCATAATTGTGTACAATTGTAAATTATAAAAATGAATATTAAGAAATTATTACGTAATGTTCGGAAATAATAGAAAAAATCTCAATGCAAATGTACATGGTACGTGCTGCAAAAGTTACGTCGTCAAGCTGTTATCGACTAAGAAGGGACACATCCGATAAACAAAATATCGATAATTTGTTGGAAATATAAAACAAATGCTTTGAGTTTGTATTTTATTTATATCAATCTGAATCTGATACAGGGTCAATCGGATCTTCAAAATCTGAGTCTGAACTGCAGCTATCCGTGACGTTTATTATTAACGGTTGGTCAATGATATTGTCGTATTGTACATCTCGATCCCAGTCTTGTAAGCAAATTTTCTTCGTTCTTTCGACCACTTTTCGCCAATCGTCAGCTGTCACTTGAGCGCAAGCTTCTTCCAATAAAACCATCATTTTATTTTATTATTACATCATTTTAGTATATTATATATACTTTTTTATCTAGTGTTTTATGTCCATCAATGCGCGTAGTCTTTTTTTCAAAATAAATAAATATTGCTTATTATGTTGAATGACCTGGCTGAATGACATGACATTTGCCTGAAAAAACAGTATTTTATCGAAATTGTTTCGCATAACTAATACAACTGTCAGTTGAAACGTCATAGGGACCATCATTCGGCGTGCGGAGTATAATCCCTTCACTTAAGCTAAATTGCTTTTGTTAGGAGTGGTTTTGTGGTGAATTATATCTATGTAGTTCCTAGTTATTGTTGTTAACTTCTTACTGATTATATAGCATAATGTGACAACAGCAAATATACCTGTCTATTGTCCAACATACCTTTTATTACTACAATCTATGTTACTGATAAGACGCAGGCCCCGAGGAGGGCCAGACCGAGAGGGATGGCCCTGGGTCAGCCGGGGTGCGAGGGATATGTCGCATGACAACCTCACCTTCGGCCTAGCACTACGACCCAGAGACGGCGTGCGGTTTAGTCGGTTCGAGTCCGACATAACCTCCCCCTCCGGCTTCGGAGGGATGGGGTATCCGTGGGGATTTCCCGCACGTAAAAAAAAGAGGGGTGCAGGGGAGAGCCCCACATTAGCGTTCATACTTCCTCGCAGATTTATTGGGAAAGCGGTATAGGCGAAATAGACGTCACATAATACAGGTTGGAACCGCGCAGGATTCGGTCGTAGATAACGAGGCGTCATGTGATAGGAACAAATGGTCTAACGCGGAGAGTGATGACAACAGAAATGAGAATGATGGACACGCAGCACGGGAGCGGGTGCGCAGACGGGCGGTGGAAGGCTAGGGATAAAATAGTACAATTATTTAAAAAAAGGAGTAGATGTTCAGGGTATATGTACCAGACAAGGGTATTGTTTTGTGTTCTTAAGGGAAAGATGTGGTTACTATTGTTAACTTCTTACTGATAAAACATAAATGATACTAAATTGAATTTAAAACTACAAACTAAAATAAGCTGAACTAAATAAATGAAATATTTACATCCATAATGCGTCGTGAAATTTCTCCGCATCATCACTGACCGGTAACTGATTATATAGCATAATGTGATAACGCGAAATAAACCTGTCTATGGTCCAACATGCCTTTCATTAAGTAAGTACAGGCCACCGATTCTGCTAATTTTATGACATAACAAAACCACTATCATACCACTGACATTGCATACAGTGTCATTAAATTTTAGACTTCACAACTGAGCCATAAAGTTCAAAATAAAAAGAGAAAGAATTTATAACATTTTTCATTCACTCTACAAGATTGTTATTTAAATTTAGACTTTCATGTATACTGGTAAAGTCTAGTTAAATGGCATTAATTACAGTGTCTGTGGTACCGCAATGGTTTTGCTATGATAAAAATAATAGCAGAATCAGGGCCCAGGATAAACGTCGGCAGTGAACTCGCCGACGAGAGATCTTTGATTTACATTCTGGAAATCCCTGGAATGTGATTCAAAGATCTCTCGATCGTAAGAGCAAATTCGTAATCTTTAAGCTACCGATAATGCTGCCTTTTGTTCCATGCGAATTCGATCACTAGTAATGAGACATACTACATTTACATGTAGTCCTTATTTGTATCATGGTACGCCTATGTCATATAGTCGGAACACTAATATTATGAAATAGACATTAATGATGGAAACTTATAGGTACAGCAACAAGGATTGTGCGCAAACTCCATTCTATCGCCTCCAATTACAATGCACACAATGTTTACAAATTGTACAAGGAAGGCACAGTATTAGCATAGCAAAGAGCAATATAAGTGACAACATTGATGTAATGGAAGTATCCACTTACGAAGGGTATAAAGGTCATTAGGCAATTAAATTATGGGTGCGGGTTTCAGGTTTATTAAAGCCTCATACTCAGTAGACAACATTTGACGCGAAACATGTGAAGCTCAATATATTCGGAAACGTTGCGCAACATGCGTGATGTTGTCAGCTGTCGCGCAACATAGTTGCGCGGCTTGTTTTATATTTGACGTTTGATCATGCGTGGACTGTCAACAAAGTTCCGTGTTGCTGCGCTTCCTTGTTGGGCATCATAGCGCAAAATATTGAAAAGTGGAAACTAGGCCTAAAGGGTTAGAATTTATAATCTTTAGTATTAAAATGTGATCTCGCCCCAGAATCTTAGCTCTTCAATACATTATCCGTCTATCAGACAATTTGACTGTTCTGCTTGGCGAAGGCTGACAAAGCTGACAAAGGGCGGTCTTGGGCCATACTTTGTCTAGGATTGTCATATCTTCGGATGCTTGCTATTTAACTATTTAATTATGAAATATTGTATATTTCAGGGGTTCCTGGTTCGTAATATATGCAGTCTTTGTCACCATTTTGTCAGTAGTCAGCACAGTTCTACTATTTACCCTAAAGGTACTTTTGAATTACATATATAACTTAGGTTATAGTTTGCTGTGAAAGGGCTTCTTTCCTGGGGAGATCCCAGTAGTTCAATAATGAGGATATACCTAGCCAGTTCCATGGACCTACTGGGAGAAAAAAAAATCCAAAGTTCCATAATGGAGCTATACAATGGAGATACTGGTATCTTCCCTTTTTCCCTGTACGAGTAACCGCCACCGCCATGCCTGGAAGACAACTGTTGATTAACGAGTTTTCAGCATTTGCTCCTCATCATCATCACTACGACGTTAATTCCTGTAGTGTCTAATGCTTGCACTTTAGAGCCCGCAGGCCGCGCATCCAGTTTTATTGGTTTATTTTGACTTTTATGGCTACTACCACTAATTTCTCCACTCCCTCTACACCAGAGACTTGTCCTTCAATCAGCAGGTGTACTATTAGGTAAGGTTAGCTTAGACCTAAAAGATGTTGGTGAGGCCCTCCCTAGGTGCATGATAATTATGATGATGAAAATGTTTTGCCAAGTTGATTTAATGATTCATATTGTATTTCAGGTATTCCAGCATTCGTCGTACATTCTGGTATTTCTGCTGATGCTGCTGTTTGGCTTCTCAATAATCACACTTGCGTTTATGCTTACTCCGTTCTTCGACAGGGCCAGGGTAAGCTTTTGTTAAAAACAGTTAAAAACCTGTAGGTATTTTGTTTATTTGATGACCTCTTTTCCTTGAATTGACGACAAGCATTATGATATAACTTTTGGTTTGTGATTATGTATATAATGGGCGATTGTGAAAACATTACAGGCCGTACTACGCCATGATTTCTCTAAAGTATTTTAAAAAACAGTTGCGCGTCACGCTGGCTATCGGACGCCACTGCTGGTCACTGTATACTATTGCCCCTGGCTCTAGTATACCATTGTATACTAGAGCCAGGGGCAATGGCTAACGGCAAGTCATTGCCATTGCAATGACTTGCCGTTAGCCATTATCGACCATTGGGTATTGCATGCTTTACGCAAGAGCCACCACTAAGTTTCCCTAAGAATGTTAATTATTATTCTTAGTATGCACGCCATCTAGAATGTCAAAGGATGTTTAATTTTCCAGACCGCAGGCATCCTGGGCAGTTTCGCCGTGAACCTGATGAGTGGGCTGTACTTCATCCAGGTGTTTGTGTCGAACGCGGACTCACTCGCTTTTTGGTTCGTGTCGCTCATCAACTCCAGCTGCTATGCCCTGGCTATGGACAAAGTGAGTATATGTAAAAATGGCTTGACATGCTCTGCGAGGCATGGTAAATTCTAACATAGAAGTAGGAATCGTCGTGTTCCCAAGTCCTTTCTTCTCTTCTGAGTATATATATAAATATTGAAGTTCAGCCAAATCCGCAGTTAGACTGGTAAAGCGGACCCCGACTCTGAGGTTTTCCGATTCGGGTGCGACTGGGATCAACGCTAAGATGATGATGAAGAAGAAGAAATCCTTTGTGATATGCACTAAAGTTTACACGAATATCATTCGAAAATTTATTTTTAGACCAACGTTTCGGCTATTTTTCAGCAGCCATGTTTGCGGTTGTACTGTAAAGTAGCCAGAACGTCGGTCTAAATATAAATAATAACAAATAAATTGCGATAGAATCCGTTTACGAGTGGTTTTATTTCATTATGAAATCCTTTTTTTTTTCTATTTATGACTCGTCCATTAATGTGCAGGTCTACTAGTTTGCATATGAGGTTGGCTTGTTCCCTAAGGTCCCCTCCTTCAATCGACTACGGTACAATATGAATCATTAAGGAACTGTTCTAGGCTCTGGTCTTGGACATGCAAGGCACCGGCGTGACCTGGGACAACCTGTGGAGTGGAACGGGAATGCCTTTTGGAGGCAGTCTTATCATGCTGGCCATAGATACAGTTCTATATGGGCTATTCGCTTACTGGCTTGACGCTGTTATACCTAGTAAGTGAATTTTATTATGTAGAAAAGGATATTTTCGTATAACATCGTCTTCATTCACATTCACAGGGTCAGCAGCACAATTGTGGCACCTCTGGTATGACACATTTTCATAGACAGTGACCACTTTCCATCATGTGCATCACGTGTCTGCCACCTAAATGGTATAACCTTACTTTTCCCGGTGGCATCTTGATACCTGGTGTCCACCTTCTCAATCTATTACTTTTGATTATCTCATCCGTTTTGTTTTGATAATCACCTAACCCCGTGAGAAAAACCTGCACCAGAAACGTGCCTCCAGGTAAAGAAACAACTACTATCCGGTATACTCGTATAATCGGCTTAAATCCCAATGATTTAACCCCACACATCCTTATCAATCTCATCCAACTGCTTTGTTTATTTAAAAAAGTTTGTAATTTATTTGCAGGTGAGTACGGTACCAAGCAGAAGCCCTGGTTCTGCCTGATGCCTTCGTACTGGATGCGCAGTCGCCGCGGGCGGGTGTCCGCAGTTCATTTTCATTCGAACGGAGACGCGGCACACAACAAGGACATAGAACCGGTTTCCAGGTGATAGTTACTTGTAATCTAAGTACATACCATAATATCTATACTTTATAATACAGTGTGAAAATGTTAGTTTTATTATCCTTTAGTTATTGCCCACGACTCCGCCTGATTGGATGTCAGTTATCGAGAAAAACATAGCCTTTGTCTTTTCCCAAGATCTTATCTATCTCGTACTTAATTCATCAAAATTGGTTCAGTAGTTTAAGCATAAAAGTGTTACGGACACACAGACTTACTTTCGCATTTATAATATTAGAATGGATTGTCTTCAAAATATTTTCACTAGACTTAATTTCAGCGCCTGACTAATGAATTACTAACATACTTAGTGCTAGAAAATTCGTTTTAGCACATGTACATTTATCATTATGCGATACATACATTAGTAAGTGGGTATAGCCTCGTTGCCGATAGAAGTATTAGGCTACGTGCCAATATACAGAAGACCCATTACAAACATAAAAATGTTAAAACTATTATGGTCATATAATTAACGAAACGGGAATTAACGCGATCATGGTATAGGTACTTACATACCTTTGATTGCCTGACGTTTCGACCAGGTTACACCGGCCGTGGTCACAGGCTGACTGCTGTGCCTGTGACCACGGCCGGTGTAACCTGGTCGAAACGTCAGGCAATCAAAGGTATGTAAGTACCTATACCATGATCGCGTTAATTCCCGTTTCGTTAATTATATATCATGGAACGCGAGAGTTTAAAAGTTATTATGGTCATGCAAGTAGTGCCAATGCGGGAAGATTGGATTTATGTACCAGAGTACAAATTTAGAAACCAATTCAATCATGTTTATGAACCTCATCGTCATTACGGAAATGAGCAACAAAAAACATTAAAATTTTCTCAAACACTTTTTGGACTTAATAATATACATCATCAACATAAAAGATGTGAAATTTTTCAAGAAAAAAATTTGAGGGAAAAAAAAAACAATCAACTTGAACTAGTTTGTCATGCATTATGCGAACTCCCTACTGGGAAACTGGCAGGAATCTACTGTGGCCATGTATACCAATATTACAATGATCTCCCTACACTGAACATTGGACGTAGAATAGTAGTTTACGAAATTGTTGCATAATACAAGGGTTCTTAAAATAGGAGCGTGAGTTAAAAAAAGGAGCCGCAGGCGAGTTTTTTTTAGTATCACATGAGTGTTTTAGGACCAAATTATGTGAAACTCCAAATATACTAGATAGTTTATCTAATCTCACGAAATAATTAATGTCATTTGTGTAAAATGACAGAAACCTTGAGCGCCAGATAGCGAATGCGTGTTGCACCGCGTTCACAGCTTAAATAGAGACAAACTGCACAGAAACCTACTTTATGTAGGTGATATTTTGATTTTTTTTATGTGTACATTTCAGTATGAGAGTAGATGCAAAATAAAAAAACGGTCGTCAAGCTTCGGACCTCGGGGTTGTAAACCAGTTTTAAAACTGCCTCAAAACATTTCAGAGAACTGCAAGATAAAGAAGCAATTCGAATCGTTGGTCTCCAGAAAAGTTTTCGCCATTGCCGTCGTCCAGAAATCAAAGCCATCGACGGCATTGACCTGAGCATCTACGAGGGTCAGATCACGGCAGTCCTGGGCCACAATGGAGCTGGCAAGTCCACGTTGTTCAACATCCTGACTGGACTAACAGCTCCCACTGCTGGGACTGCGTATGTGTACGGACTGGATGTTAGGTAAGTCTGCTGAGCATTTATCCAACCAAGAATAAGTTGGGGTTGGTTTAGCGTCGAACTATGAATAGGTTGAATCTCGAAATTGGCCATGAAGCCTGAACTACCAACCTGGAAAATCAGAGCCTCTTTCGTCAATCGACAGGTGTACTGGCAAGCAGATGAAGTTGGCTTGGACCCTGAAGGTCGTAATTGGGCCACACCCAGAAATCCTGAAATCAAAACTAAATATACGTATAAATTTAGGTAGCGTACCCTAACGACATTCTAATTTCGACCCTAAAACCCCCGTAGGATCCCTATAAACCCTTCAAAATATTATAAGGCTTAATACCTTCGTTGGACCCCTTTTATGTAGGTACGTTTTCGAGCTCAAAAATAAAAACTACTGATAATGGACAGGTTGCTTTTTAGGACCTTTAAAAATTTCACTAAACATCCAAAACATATAAAGATATACAACAATTACATTGATATTTCAGAGACCCTAATGACATGCACGAAATCCGCCAAATGATTGGCGTGTGTCCACAACAAGACGTGCTGTTCGACCTGCTCTCTGTTAAGGAACATCTACAGTTCTTCGCTGCTGTCAAGGTTGGTCTTTGTTTTTGGTTATAATGTCTTAGAAAGATAACCGGTTCGATCCCTGTATTGCCATCTCACTACTAGCATGAGGCACTACCCGCAAGAGGTTTCCTCGTACATATTCAAAAGTTCAGAATAATTATAGTAAGGATAATCTGAGCTTTTTGCTTATAGCGGATAACTCAACATAAGAACTGGAATAGTTGTTATCTAGGTCGCATCCAAAGTGTACACTTCGGAGCCCAGAGCCCCTCAGAGCCAGAGTAGGAGGTAGTTCATCAAGGTATTCCCTCCAATTGAGCAGTCCTACTGGGGATATACCTCCGCCCTTCAGAATACCGCGGCCATAATAACCACATGTGGTGCTCCCGGCGGTGAGGAGGGTAGCCAGAGCTCACTGGAGAGTTATTGTGCTGTCAGTGGGAAGATCAAAGGCTACTCCTGCTTTGTCTTCTGCACTGACGGCACAGAAAGTCTCTGTGTTTACAGGGTAGGCAGCACGAGGTGACACACGTCCATAGGCCATGGTAGCCACTTACTCTCAGGTGGACCGCATGCTTGTCTGCCACCTCGGTGATATTAAAAAAATCCTATTCTACTTTTCCATTCCGTAGACTTTTACGAAACGACTGATATTAGACTACGAGAGGGAAGAGTGCCCCAAAGTGGCCAATGTCTCTTCCATGAATCGACTGCCCCCTTAGACAGTCGTTAACGCATATCATAAACATCAAATCCCATACATTCGTCATTCTATTCCATCAAACGCCGGCCAACGGTATACCAGCTTGCAAATGAGGTTCGCTGAATATATTTTAGAAGCATACAAAATAATCTTATGACTCATCTTTTCAGGGTATACCTCGAAAAAGACGGTCCCAAGAAATACACAAAGCTCTATCAGACGTCGGCTTATTGGATCAGTCAGGAGTGTTCTCCAAACATCTGTCAGGAGGTCAGAAGAGGAAACTCAGTATTGCCATTGCATTCATAGGTGATCCTAAGGTACGTATGCTGCCGCGCTAACTAAGAGTGCAATAACTCGATTTTTGTCGATTTTGAGTTACATATATATTCGGAATCAGCGAATCGAGATCTACAATTCTCTTTAAGAAACTTTTCATAAAACCTTCTGGAACCTGATATTTCAGTAAGCATGAATACAATAACTATTTTATATTACAAAAATTACTAATGAAAAATACAATAATCAAACTTGTAGTGACATTCACTTTTAACTATGATTACATTACTTGTCATAAGTACAATAATTTTTAGTTGTTCCACTTATGATATGTGGCACTTGAATTTTAAATACTTGTTTGCTCGTCATAAATACAATATCTTAGACTTATTGTACTTATGATTGGCGTCTTCCAACCATTTACATTTACTTATGCTTCACAAATAAATAGAGTTATTGTATTTATAATGAGTAAACTGATTCAAAATAAAGTTATAATGCAATTATAATTGTATTAACATTATGAGTTATTGTATTTATTTATTAGTCAAGACTATGCAACGGGGTGTGTCGGGGGTAAGGGGAAGTGAACCACGCGACAACTTTCGACAAGTTCCGCCGATATCACCGGGCTAAATCCACGTCGTTTTAAACCTATTACCTACGAAATCCCGGGCGAAATATTTAAGGGCCTTTGAAAATTTCATTATATATGGAAAAATAAAAAAGGTGCGAAAACGTTTTCAGAAAATGTATTCTTGGCCTATTTTCAAGAATTGGCCAAAACTAAGCAACCTTCTACCCTATGGAGTATATACTCAATGCTTAAGTCAACTGTAAATACCAACAAAAATATAAAAATTGATAATTACTCAAAGTAAACTTACTCAAACTTACTTGAAGAGATTATCCGAAGGACACAAACCAAAGAAATCAAAAGTATTTTCTCATCAAAACGTCGAGACCTTTTTAAATGATGCGCCTGATAAGGAATTTCTCGCAACAAAAGTATGTATCATTTAGTTTTTTCATTGTAATCTATAAACAGAGTGTTTTAAAACGTGTACGTATTGTACCTACTTGTCTGATTTTCCTTTCTGTTTTGTTACAGGTGGCTTTAATATTTGGCATACATGACGCATGTCGTAGTAACGAACTTATAAAACTAACAATTGATGATATCAAAAAACATTCAGATGAATTACTTTTAGTCGATTTAACTGATACTAAAACAAAAATTGATCGGTCATTCGTTATTCGTAGCCAGTATAAACGAATAGTTGAACAATATCAGAGCCTACGTCCTTCTCAAACAACATCAAATAGATTTTTTATTAGATATCAAAGTGGAAAGTGTTTTAAACAAGTAATGGGAAAAAATAGAATGTCTTTAATGCCCTTAGAAATAGCTGCATACTTGAAGTTGCCTGATTGCAAGTCATACACTGGGTCATTGTTTTTGCCGAACGTCTGCTACACTTTTGGCAGATTCTGGAGCGGATCTCACTGTTTTAAAGCGGCATGGAGGATGGAAGACCAGCTCTGTAGCTGAAGATTACATAGAAGACTCAATTCAAAATAAAGAAAAAACTAGCACCCGCGTTGTAGAAAATATTAAATTAAGACCTAAAGATAATTCACCTATACCATTGTCGCCACGTCCTTCTACATCAAAGGATTCTGTACCTTTTCTTGAGCACCAGTCAGATACTAAGATAACAAATACTCAAAATGTAAATGAATCGACAACAATATCGATCCCAAATAAAACAGTGACAATAAATTTTCAAAATTGCGCTAGCGTATCAAATATAAATATAAATTTGTAATTGTTTTTATACGTATATTCACGTCTTTGTTTAATTAAATTTATTCATTATTCCATAACACAGTCTCTTATTTATTTTCTCATAGAAAGGGGATGAAAAGTAAAGTATATAACTCGAGGAGCAAATTATTTTTCCCTCGGGCGATATACTTTGAACCCCTCGCTGTGCTCAGGTTTCTACGTTAGAACCCCTCGCTAAAGCTCGGGGTTCTATTCAGAAACCTTTGCTAGACTCGTGGTTCAAAGTGCGCCCTCGCCGTAAAAATACTATTTTGCTCCCTTGTTATACAATCTACTATTTTTTCATTGGGTTTCTTGATTAGTCGTATTTACATAATAGTACTTCAGTTTATAGGTTTACTAAAAAAGAATACATTAAGTAACATTACATTACATCTAGATCTAATTAAATGGCCAACCTACCATTACTGGTCATAAATACAATAACTACATTAGTTATCGTATTTATAACAAGTAAGGATGGACTGATTCTTTACTTACAACTGCAATAAGTGCCTTTGCTAAGGATGAGTACAATAAGTAACGTAGTTATTGTATTTGAGACTAGTGATGACAGGTTGATTAATAAAACATTCCTAGCTATGAACATTATTTCCATGTTCAATGCCATAAGCTTAATTTTTTTGACGTTGAATTATATTTTATCTTATTCTTTATTTGTTCTTCTTTTAATTGGTACCAGTTCCATGTAGATATGTTCACTGGTTCATGAGATACAAGAAAAACAAAGTTCAAAACTTTGCGCGCGTTTTTCTCGAAATCGTCAAAATCGAGTTATTGTATTCTTAGTTAGCGCGGCAGTATGAAGGGAATAATTTTGTTTCTATGAAGCCTATAAGTTTAAGGCTTCTAATTACAACAAATTTGGCTTGACTTGACTGTAAGCGGGCAGCAGTCTTAATAATTAAACTGTTTTTTTTTTTCATTCAAACGCTAGTTGCATTAAAAGATCACACTTAGGAGCCTGGAATCCGCTCTTTTGCTCTTGTTTTTCATGATTTGGTTTGGTAAGCTTTTATGGTACTTACTGCCACCTGATCTCTCAACCCTGAGGTAAACTCTGGCTACAGACTTTCTGGAGCCAGAGTCCATGAATCAGTAGATGTAGCTGAGGTTGGCTTGACGTCGTGGTCAGCTTTTCTTGATGTCTTTGTAAGAAGACAATTGGGACGATGGAACGTGGGTAATTACCCAAAAATAAACTATATCTATACGATAATTCAAATGTGTCCACAGATAATAATCTTAGACGAACCAACGGCAGGCGTGGACCCGGTGTCTAGAAGACAAACTTGGCGTATCTTACAAAGAGCCCGGCATGGTAAGGTGCTACTCCTCACCACACACTTCATGGATGAGGCAGATATATTGGGGGACAGGAAAGCCGTCATCAGCAAAGGCAGAGTGAGTAACAATATCAATCATTCAATCAATTAGCCCACTGCAGTCCACTGCTGGACATAGGCCTCTCCCAATGTGCCCCATTTCGTACGATCCTCCGCCTTCCGCATCCAGTAACAATATTGATCTTAATATTCTAGATCATAGATCGTTTACTTGAATTTTTTTTTTGTGTACCTTACACATTCAAAGTAACCGACACGTCATCGGTAGTTGTAAAACTTCATTTAATTTACAAAATTTATTAATCTTAATTAGGTAATAGGTAAAATTTTGTCTATTTTTTAACAGGTACGCTGCGCAGGCACATCACTATTTTTAAAAAATAAATTTGGTATTGGATATCATTTAACATTGGTATTGGATGGTAAGTTAATTTTAAACTATTCTTTAGCAAGTATAAAAGTAAACTTTAAAGTTTATATTACAAGCACTTTGATGCTGGTGATTTTAATATCATGAAGTAATATGTTACCTTTTCAGGAGCATGCCGCGAACACCAAATCACAAGACTAGTCCGTGGCCACGTGCCAAGGGCTGAAAAGGCCCGGCGTCATGGCCGAGAACTGTCTTACATCCTACCGCACTACGCCGTCCATCTGTTCCCGCCGCTCTTCAACGCTATCGAACACGAAATCAAAGAGAAGACCAATAGACTTGGTGAGTATGCACTGATAATGTGAGGCAAGTCGGGAAGAAGTGTGACAGTGCGGCAAAGATTGGTTGGAAAAGATTTTGTAGAGCGTTATCTCTATCACACATCGAACTGACAGTTTGATACCTTCATAGAGTAGTTAAAACCGTGTGTTTATAAAATTCTAGTTGTTGCCCGTGACAATGAACCCGTGACGTGGAATTCTAATCTCATTCCTACAGAACACGGGAACCTCCTTCAGTTTTAAAAAGTATATGGTATGTTTTGACAGTGATATACTAGCTTATGCCAGCGGCTCCGCCCGTGTAGATGTCGGTTTTGGTCTTATCTTCGGACTTTGGTCTTCGGTCTTCGGACTTTGGTCTTATCTCTGATACTATTCTGCCAAGTCTTTAAAAAAACCCGCATGCAGTTTTTCTGACCATCGCGTCGCGAACAAACAGTCCGGAAGGACAAATAAAAAGATTTTTTTATGTTCAGAATCAGAACACAACCACTTTACAAATTAGCTTCATCTTCTTCATCTTAGCGTTAGACCCAGTCGCGTCCGAAGATTTCAACTGGGAGTCTGGGGTCCGCTTTACCAGTCTAACTGCGGATTTGACTGAATTTCGATATTTTCCGTGCGTAACGCCTGCCATAGATGGTCATATGGCAACCGAGACCGACGGCTTAACGTGCTTTCTGAGGCACGACCAGACAAATGCAAATACCCATATTCATGCATACAAATATTTGCACTGAGCGGGGATCGAACCCGCGCCTCCCGCGTAGCGGCCGTGTTCAGTACCGCCACACCACAGAACTTGACTTTACAAATTATATGATAGTATAAATAACAATACCGGAACACATTAGCGCTCAGACTAAGGAAAAAGGTTAATATAACCTAGATACTGTTTTCTGTTAATTTGTTGATCGACCGACAGAGAGCTTCAATCCAGTACGCTGTCTTATTCCTTAAGATATTTACGAAGTAATATTAATGGTGGAATTTTTCCTTCTTTATAGGTCTAAAAATGTCCACCTACCTACATTATTTATTTCTTAAGAGTACTTAGCTAGCTGCAGTTATTTCAGGATAAAAAATCCTTTCCATTTCGGCATATAGTTATTAGAAAGCTATTTTTAGATAAATACATTATTAATATTATTAGGTACAAACCCAGAGTGCTTGCTGCTTATTCAGAGGTTGTGGGTTTGATTCCCACGTAGTGCAAATATTTGTATTTATTTATAAAATATTTTCATTGGTTAGGGTGTTTATTGCATAGATACATTGAGGTATATGAAAGCTATAAGCAAGCTTATATTTTTAATCTTCCTTCCGTTTAGAAGTAGTTTTAAGTGTTCTTTTGTTTTGGGAACGATTTTCATATAATAATTTTAAAGTGAGAATACGAACAAATCTTTAAGCTGTAGCCAAGGAACCAAGCAATAACACTGTATTAACAGTTTTTAAGTACATTCATAAATAAAAGAGAAGTTTTCCTCTAAACATACGCCTAAAAACGATATTGACGCCGCTGCCAAGAGCCTAGCCTTAAATTCCTAGAACTAATATTAATTCGTTTCATAATGTTAGTTAACAAAGATTGTAATAGTTAAACTAGGTATTCAATATTTTTAATATTGGGACGTAATAGTTATGAATGACGTCCCTTTTTTTTAACCGTAATTTCTCGCAATAGACTAATTTTGAGTTAATTGAGAGATAATTTTCACATTCATTCAGATGCATAATGAATTGTTCAGTAATGGTATTGAATTAAAAATTAATAATCGACACACGTATGTTTACGCTTATTTTTGGTCCAGACAGCGGTGATGAAAAATACCGAACCGAAAAAAACTAATTTTTAGAGGATTTTCTGTGACAGGAGCTTTTTTTAATTTTCTATTTAGCTTTTGAGTAGGTACTTTTCTAGAAAATATGAATATGATGCCGATTGTACTAAGCCTGATTTTTTTTTAGCTGTTTAAGCGTAATTGGTTAATGAAATTGAAATATTAATAGGGTTTAACCACTCTAAAAAGATATCAAGCAAAAGATAGGCATTGTGCGATAAAGTGAACACTATAACGAACCCTTTAAAGCATTACCAATATGAGTTATTTGATCATCAGGAATCACAAGTTACGGCGTATCAATGACAACTCTAGAGGAAGTGTTCCTGAGTTTAGAGGGTGAAAATGCTGAAGAAACGGAAGTAGTCGAAGGAGTATCATCTGTGAAGCTTGTGAGAGCTCGAGCTCTGTCCAGGAGTTTGTCACTGCAAAGCAAGACCCTTAGTTATCAGGTAAAATTGGAATGGCAGTTTAGTTTAGGCTTAAAGAATATATTTCTGTACATTTTTGGTGCTAAAATCCCCACGGCTACTACCCCCCTTCGGCTCCAGGTTGATTGTGTCAGATTCGGACCGACTCAAACTGCACACCGACTCGGGTTTCAATTACCAGGGAGTAAGACCAATAAGGCATTTTCATATGCTTTTAAGATGAGAGATGGCGGACCCGCTTCGAGGGTGTCTCGGCCTAGGATGCAATCAGGAATACCTACGTCTAAATATAGATAAGATGGCCTCTTTGGACGTGGTAGGCACGGCGTCCCCATCGTATCCCCAACTTCGGCTTGAGTTGGAGATGCAAATGAAGTTGGCTGGGGCTATAGAGATTTCAGGGCCCTATTATACCCCTACTATCCTTCAGACATACCAATTCAAAGAGGTTTAACCTATTCAATAGCTCACCATGTGACCTTGACTAGGAAACTACCTAATTGTAAATTAATTTTCACCTTTAATTTATCTGATTATCAAGATGTATCTATATTTTAATTTGTCACCAGGAGCTAAATGACAAAGACCCCCAGAAGACGACATCGCTGCCCACACCGCCTGCGTCACACGCGTTACATTCCACAACACATGGCGTTGAACACGTCAAGGTATGGTATCACCATGACAATAATATAACAAAATCTTGACATCTGTTCAAATTCTCTTGTTATAAAGAAAAATTCTTAGATCATACACTATATAGACACACCCATTCTAACAAAATTCATCACAAAAAATGACGTGAAAAATGTCTTTTGTGTAAATGTTAATATTGTTCTTGAAATTGTCAATGTGTGCATCTCATAGGATGTATTTTTATGTCAACTTATACTGAATGGCTACTACAGCCATTTATTACGGCGCGTTGGAATGACTATTGTTATGTCTAGGTATAGAGATTGTATATAGTCTAAGGAAATATTAAACAAATCTCAACTTTCCAGGTAACTCCAGAGGTACCAATATCAGTGGATGCTCTAGGTGAGACGGTAAAAACCAACCCGACATGCTGGAGAACGTTCTGTGCCCTCGTGTACATCCGGACAGTGAGGATGATCAGAGACCCTTACAAGTTGTACGTCATGATCTTCATGCCTATCAGTAAGTCAGTCTATATCTAATAATACATCATCATAAATAATAATTTGCACGCCCGTATGTGGCAGGATATGTAGTAATATGACATCATTGTAACACCTGAATTGTACCATATTCATACAAATGAATATATTTGATTTGATTTGAATTGGATTTGATTTAAATTAAATTTGATTTGATAAGAATTTGATTTGATTTGAATGTTTTTGCCGTAGAATAGCTATTGCAATCATCATTCTTTGAGCCTTTCCAGTCTATGTTACTGTGGCTGAAGTTCAATTATTTTCCATGAAGCGACTGCCATCTGACCTCCACAACCAGTTGGCGATGTTGAAATTCAGACTAGTCGGACTTTTTAGGTTTCCAAATACCCGTAACGACTGCAATAGATGTTCGTATGACAACCGGGACCGACGGCGACTGATTCTGTTGTTTTTATAAGCTCGGGTGTATAAAGAACTTTTAGACCCAAGCAAACTCTATCTTCCAGCCGAGACTGTGGCGCAGACTTTTCTTTCGGATTTCGAGGAGTCAATGGGACTTTTTTTATACCACTTAGGAGGCAGACAAGCACACGGCCCACCTAATAGAAAGTGATTACCGTGGCCTATGGACGTATATAACACCAGGGGCGTTACACTCGCGCTGCCGACCCGGACTCCTATTATAGCCAATCTGCCACACAAAAGCTTACCTCGAGCCCTTTGTAGGTAACTTGGACTAACGCTGGAAGTGCTTTAAGATGTATAAATGCCAAAATTTCCTCAGTCAAATTAGCCGAGCCTATGCTCATTAATCGAATAATGCAATGTTTGATAATTTTCTTTTTATAATTATCATCATCAGGCAGACTTTATACTTATTAATTCACGCATCTTTTTTTTGTTTTTTTTTTTCAGTATCCTGTGCCATCGGCCTCTACGTGAAGTCTCGTCAAATAGTCTTTTTTCGAATGCAACCCCTCAAACTGGATCCCAACGCGTATTTCAACAAAACACCTATAGCCGTCTTCAGCGAACAGGATAACTTCAAAGAACTTATTGATCTTCGAGAGTCCCTGGAGACTTTAGGAGCATATCCAATAATAGATTTCGATGGGAATTTCTCTAGCCTTCTAGATATGGAGAATTTTGGGGCGTTCAGTATAAAAGACAGCTTAATACCTTATGGGAAGATCATGGCGTACTACAATAGTACTTATACGCACAGTTTACCTATAATTGTAAATTTGTTGGACAACAGCGTTTTTAGGTGAGGCATAATTCGCAATTTTTTGTATTTCATATAATCCAAACAGTTCAATAATGATTTTTGCCATCGTCTTCTATTTCTTTTTTAATTACTTAATCTATTGTATGCTAAAGTTGAAATATAATCTATGGAATTCAAAGTTACCAGAAACCAAAATTAAAAACGACCTTACTCATTCAACTAAAATTAAGCAGAGGTAACATAGTGGTTCAGGAGTCGGCCTTACGATCAGGAGCTCCCGGGTGCGAATCCTGGCCATTACACTACGGACGTGAACGCATTCCTAGCACAAGCAATTTAGCTTAGTTGGAGGGGTTAGAGGGAATAATAATGATTTCGGTGGCTAATATTACAGCAACACATATTTTTGATATAGTAACCCTTTTCAATAGCCTATACTATGCTGCAAAACCAAATAAAATATTGATTATCCGTCGACTTATGGAAAAAAAATGTCATTCCAGGGTCCTAATGTCGACTTCGGGAATGATCGAGAACTTCAAGCCCATCGAGGTGTTAGCCCACCCCTTCCAGCAGACTGAACAGCAAGAGGAATTCAACGTGGGCAACGTCATCTGTGCAATATTCATGGGCATGATATTCGCTCTAGTTCCTGTCACTCTAGCCGTAGATATTGTGTATGATAGAGAGGTGAGTTGGAACATGGTTTGTTTGATGTTTGTATATGTCAATTTCAAAGTAAAAAATCATGTATTCTGAATAAAACCATTAGCGGCTGACCGGTACTAATATACGATTTCAGTCCAAATATACCAATCTGAAAACAGGATATCGATCGATTCGATTCAATCGATGGATCGCTTTGACAATTCTTTTCCCAATCCCACATTTTGGATTGGCATAAACAGCACTTCAAAACGTCAAACAGTTTTTTAGTATTAAATATTAGTTTAGCAAAAACCTTCGCCACCGGTTCGAAACGTGGCTCCAGCATTTAAAGACTCCGGCAAGAAATACTAAAAATTTACATTTAAATTATATAGCATAAATTTGCCAATCATCAAAAATTTTCTATTTTGTTCGTTTATTTGATAATAATATAATAAACAAAAAATACCAAAATAATAACTTTTAGTAGGTTAAAGTTGAAATCACAATGAGGTTTGCATAAAACTAAAAAATCAATATAAAAAATTAAAAAAAATGGCTTTGGTATTTTGGCTTTTGGAATTTAGGCATTGTTTACATGTGAAAGTTTCTGTATTGTACTTCTGTATACGTACTTATATTAGCTAGCTTAACAAATGTTAATTACAACTCTATATAAATATCTTTTCAGATAAAAGCGAAGAACCAGCTGCGAGTGAACGGTCTATCGATGAGCATGTACTTCCTCACATATTTTACTATACTAATCTTCATTATGATCATCACGAGCGCCGGAGTTCTCGTTCTGGTATGTATGACTTTCCCTCTTTTCCTCTCTCTCTCTCTTTCTCCCTCTCTCTCATTTTCCCTTCTTCGATGTGCTGCCCTGAGAATAAAACATATATTATTTACTTTTACAATATTTATTATCTAATTTTCATTCAAATGTTAAAGTTTTGAATCTTGCCAGAATCACTGAGAAACCTAAATATTGACGGTTAACGGTGAAACAGATTTAATATACTATACTTGTCTATCTTCCCTCTTTCGAATTATTGGTAACACGTAACACTACGATCTACCATTGGTTTCACTATTCACTGGAACTGGAAATAATTGAAGAAGTCCCTTCAAAACAATAACAGCAATATCCCGTAAATGACCTGTTAACTTTAATAGCAATCCTTTTATATATTTTGTTATATCATTTACAAATATATTTACTTACTATTTATCGCTTTTTTACAGGTTATCCTTAACGATATTCCAAGCTTAACCAATGGCTCAGCAATCACCATGCTGTCCGGTCTCCTACTACTATACAGTCCGTCCGCCATCTTGTTCAACACATGCCTGTCATATGTATTCGACAAGATGGATTCCGCACAAAGCATCATGCCGAATATCACCACGTGGGTCGGTGTGATACCGTTTATATTGGTCGCGGTGCTCGATACCTTTAAATGGGGTGAGTTTATTAATATTATCTTCAAAATTCATAGATACATCTCTTTCCCATCAGAGTGACAGTTTGTTTTACTTCCACTTTTGTTTTCAGTCATGCTTATTGTTTGCGGACGCGTCTAATGATATATATATTATCCGGTAATCGGATGGATCTAGGTTCAGTGTTATCCCCTCTCAATCGACCACTCAGGTTACCCATTCTTCCTCACCTCATAAGCCTGAAACAGAGTATCATCTGTCAATTAGCAAGTTTCTCAAACCGCTCCAATTATGTGACTTATTGGTCGATCGGAGAATTCTGAAGATGTATTTTTATTTGCAGGCAGTGACATCGCGTTCTACTTGCACCTCGTCTTCAGTTTCTTGGATGTGATGTATATTCCATATGCTATTATATATTATGTTGATAGGTAAGTTGGCTTCCTATATTTTCATGAAATAATTTTCAATCCGGTGCTCCGATATATGACCGCTAATTAATTGTTAACATCATAAAAGTGTATGCAATGGCGACCTTTGAGATTTTTCTTGGATATATTTTGGAACCGTATTTGGAATGTAGAGGTTCGAGAGAAATCCAAATTTATACAGCTATGACGATTAGGAACTGAACAATAAGCGAACGAAACGAAAGCGTCAACAGGTCCCTGATTTTGCAAATTGTCATCCGTTGTCATATCATAGACACTGCAAAAATGCCATTTAATTTTAGACTTCAACAGTTTAGCAGTAAAATTTAAAATAAAAATTTCATTTTCTCCAGTGTATATAGTAAAACAGTGTTTAATAATTAACAGAATCGGAGTCTAGCTCCCTCGAAAAATAAGAGAACCGAGAATGGTGGATGTACCCGATGGGGCACAGCTAGTATTACGAGTATTAGACATTCAAATATTACTCCTGCAACCTGCAACTTATCAATGCAGATGTCTTTAATTAATCACTATCCACCAGGGTATACCTAACCTGCAACCTCCGCGGCCTGTGTACCACTCCAGCCCTGAGCAGTTACTTCACGGCGGAGGTGTGGGTGCTGGTGGTGGCTATGTTGCTCCACGTGCCGCTATGCGGGGCTGCTTTACTTGCTGCCGACAGGCTCAAGTCCACCGGCAGGATATGTCCTGTGAGTTACCTATAATCATCATATGGCATATAATCCGCTACTCGGGACTGGAAGATTGCAGGTTATAAAGCTTGTTAACCAGATTGTGAACGATATGTCTCAGTTATTCTCACCTCCAGCAATCTACGACCCACAGATCACGATACACGCTTCAAGTCCGACATAACTACCCGCACTGGCTCCGGCGGAAGAGGGGACGATTAGGGGGTATCCGTGGGAATTTTGCGCACGATAAAATGAGGCTGTACAGCTTTCCGGTAACACAAATTCAGGCAAGGAGTTCCACTTATTAGCTGCACGTGTAATGGATCGAAAAATTCTGGAAATCTACCGAAATTTGGAAAAGGGATCATTTATTTGTGCTCTAAGGTCCTGGACGATTCATCTTATCGACCCTTTAGAATGACATTTTAGAATACAATCTGTCAATCTATTTATAAATCGAAATTTAGGACTGAGTATCGTTCTATGATACAGGCTTAAGTTACCCTATTGAGAAAATTAAGTACTTACCTTTTATTTTCTACCTGCAGCGCAAACGCACAGGCTCAGAAGACAGTGGTGACGCTGAGGCTGAAGCTGGCGGTGAGGGTGGAGAGGACGAAGACGTGAGGAGAGAGCGCCGGAGGGTAGCCAGTATCCTCAACCAGCCCAAGAATAATGCGCCGCCTCTCGTGGTGCATGTATGTAGAACTTGTACCGTATGATTATACCTTGGACAGATTTTAGACTTAATTCGTGAGAAAAACAAGGGCCTGGCGCGCGCGGATTGTTTTGTAATAATCTATACATGACGATTTTGAGCTCATCCACCGCCGTAGCACTTTTAGCACGGTTATATTATATCGCGAGGTATATGTAAGGCCGTATGCACGTCGTCGCCGCTGGCGAATGCACGGCGTACCGTTTCGGGCAAATACCTACATAATGCACTTTACATTTAGTGAGTTGTTTGTGAGACGATTACTCGTGACGGAGCCCACCGAACGAAGCAGCGGGTGTCCTAAATCATGCAGGAATATATATTGGTCTGTTTCAATTAATAATATGAATGAATTATCTAAGTTGTATGTTTATGCACATTCTGGATGGAACCCATGACAAAAGGTTTTTTTAATTTGGCCTTTAGGCCTAGACGACATTGAATAATACGTCCTAGATTTCTTAAACCTTTTATTAATCCATTACTAATAAATGCTATTCCTACAAACGGTATATCTTCCAGAACCTGCGCAAAGAATACAAAGTCCGTGGCACCGGCAGTGGTGGTTCCTGCTGGGCACATGAAGAAGACACTTCCTCCAGGGTCAGGTCACGGTTCGTGGGGCTGGCGAGGCTGAGCCTGGCCGTGGAGGGGGGCGAGGTGTTCGGTCTACTCGGGCACAATGGCGCCGGGAAGACCACCACTATGAAGATTATCACTGCAGAGGAGTGTCCTACGAATGGCACGGTATGTGATGCATAATGATTTGCTATTATAGAGAGGTAGGTCGGCAAAGGTGAAATGTACAAACGATCGCAAACCAGAATTATCTTGCCTTTAATCCCGGTCACATCAGAGGCTGCTTGAAGTCTAAGGGCCGCTTTCCGGCTTATCTCCTCCACTTCGTGCAGTCTTGGGCATTCAGGAGACCTTGGTGTGCATGTCATCTTCTACGATCTGAAGCCTTCTTGGATCACCCCTCCTACAGGCGGCCGACGGAGGTGACATTACCAGCCATTTGTTACCTACATAGTCAGTAGTTCGCAGAACGTCGCACGGATCTCCTAAATTTTATTGTTGAATTGGTCTCATTTTAAGGCAACAGGACTATTATCACTGAGTGCGAACAAGAACAAAATATTACCTCTGTCATACAATGCTCATTCGCCAACTCCCGACATGTGTATAATTTTCATTTCTACAATATCTTATTTGACTTTAACGAAGATTTAATTAAATGGACAAGGACTAAATATTAGGATGTTGCAGGTGATGTTAGGCAGTCAAAACATAGACGACTCGCGGACGTGTGCGTTCCAGATGCTGGGCTATTGCCCGCAGCATGACGCTCTGTGGAAGAACGTCACCATTCGCGAGCACATCGAGTGCTACGCCGCTATCAGGGGAGTCAGCAAGCAGGATACTCCGAGGTTAGACATTTGTTCCCCCTATCTGGGATAAGGAGATACTAGGCCCATATCCGAGTGGGCCTTCGATGGTCATGGGTTAGCTGGGGTGTGAGGGATTCGCCAGAGGCTATGTCACCCTTGGCAATTGATGACACAGACGGCGTTTTTAGTCGGTTCGAGTTCGATATGGCCTCTCCCGCGGGCTCTGACGGACGGGGCCTTCTTTTATACTACATTTTTTGGTCGAGATAATAACCCTCAGTAAGAATAAACTGCCCCTATAAACAAGTGGTAATTCGCTGGCCGGCGTTTGGTAAAATATAATGAGGAATGAATGGGATTTGACGTATGTGATAGTCGTCAACGCATGTCATGAACGTCAAGTTCCATATATACAATTGCTACTTGTCTAGAGGGGCTGAACCATTATAGAAAGAATCATTTAGTTGTCCGGCCGTCTGACCGTCGACATTTTTTTAGGTAGGCAGTAGGTACCCGTGTGAATATAGTCTCCTCATATAATGAAACCTTTTGTCTTAATTGTTTGGTAAATAAGTGTATACATTTTTAGTACTTACGTGATAATAAAATAATGTAGGGTAAAAAGCCTTTATAGGGTAAAAATAAAAATGCTAATTAATTAATAACAACATAAAGAAAACATTTTGAGTAAGTACAGCGATAATAGCTATTAAAACTTTCCAATAGGATTGTAGACGCATATCTAAATGGTCTACAAATAATGGAGCACGCAAGCAAGAATGCAGATGAGTGCTCAGGAGGTACAAAACGAAAGCTGTCGTTCGCGTTGGCGATGGTGGGCTGTCCCAGAGTGGTGCTGTTGGATGAACCCTCGACTGGCATGGACCCGAGGAGCAAGCGGTTCCTCTGGGATACCATTCTAGCCAGTTTTCAGGTAATCTACGATTTACATACTAATCGCCATTTCAAAATAGTAATTCACTGGCTACCCACTTTTTTCTAGAAGACTTTTATGCAAATTGATAATAGATTTAGATAGGGTAATGATAATGACTGTCTTGAGTATTCAATACATTCATTGTACTTGACGTTAGTGAATGTTAAGCAAAATCAAAATTGTAAATCAACTAACTGCACTAACTTGGAAATAGAGAACGGTTTCGTTTCCCCTAGATAATGCAAGAATTACATTTAGATACGATTTTCACTTCGTTGGACAGCCTTTGAATTCTCTAGCCTGAGAGCTATTTATTCTAGAATGGAGACACTTACCTATATGTAATAATTACGTATGTTATCGGTTACTTTAACTAAGTTTCTGGGCATCAGAAGATCCTTATACAAATTAATTGATAAGGTTATATAGATCACTCAACGTCTGACATTTTTTGACTATTGGCGCCCAACATGTGACTATTAATTATTTTTACACGTTAATATAAATTCCTCATCATAGCCTTTATAATGTTGGTTTCAGGGCAAGAAAGGTGCTATATTAACTACACATTCCATGGAAGAGGCTGACGCTTTATGTTCCAGAGTCGGTATTATGGTCAAAGGAGGCCTGAGGTAATAATCACATATTATTTCATAAATGCTATTAAATAATAATAGTCATATCTAATGACCACAGGAATTTTATTAAAAATTAATTAAATTAAATTAAAGCCACTGGTATCGAAGTTCACTATATGATTCATTATTCAGGTGTATCGGCTCCACGCAACATTTGAAAAACCTGTACGGCGCTGGATATACTTTAGAGATGAAGATTGGGCAGAGTAATCAGAAAGTGGTGTGTAATTTATTTATAGTTCCTATACAGGGTGTAATCGTTAAGTGTGTCCAGGCGACTATTCCGTAACTATTACAGATACCAAAAAACTTTCAACTGATATCGAAAGTACGTTACATTATGATAAAATGACATCAATAACTTTTTTTAAATCTAACGAGATGTATCTAACATTTTGACATTAAACACTCCCATACATTTAGTATGACATTAGTAGAAAGGTTTTAGTTTCCTTATTTTAAGTGATCTAGTGCCCATTTTACCTTAATCATATTTTATGATAACGTATAATATGACAATGATGATTTTCAGTAGATACACGTGTAAATTAATTATCTTACCACTTCATTAAGTAATTTGAGCTAACAGAAAAGCAGCACACTACAAAAAAAAAGATACTCTGTGGTGTTCGTTCTAAATTCAAAACTTTTATCTCGGGTTGTTGTTCCCGCCAATTTATCGTTGTTTTTTTTTTAATTTACGTTAATAAACGATTATATATATGTTTCATTTATTGATCGCAAAATGGCATATTCCAAAAGAGAAAAGAGAGATATGCTAAAAATTTACTACAAATATGAATGTAACAAAAGAGTGGCCATTATCGCCTACAGAAGAGAGTACCCAGATAGAGAAGTCCCTTCTGGTGTACGTACCTAAAACCTTTCTACTAATCTCATATTAAATGTATGGGAGTGTTTAATGTCAAAATGTTAGATAACTCTCGTTTCATTTTTAAAAAGTTATTGATGTCATTTTACTCATTAGGTAACGTACTTTCGATATCAGTTTAAAGTTTTTTGATATCTGAAATAGTTACGGAATAATCGCCTGGACACACTTAACGATTACACCCTGTATATTTTAACCAGTAGGTAGTGACGGAATAACCAGCTGAAAATAGACAAGTAATGATCATACTGTCGACTTGCCTCTTATTTATTAGTAAACACTTAGTTATTGTTCTTCAAGTGCCCGCAGTTGATAAACACATACAGTTTTTTTATAATTAATATCCTTTTTATATAGTGTTATTATTAAATAAAATTACGAGTATTTCACAAGCGGCGTTGTTTCCAGGCGATGGAGTCTGAGTTATCGATGTCACCGTCGCCACTCAGGTCTAATGAAGACTCGCCATCATTAGGAGAGGCTGATGAAGGTATGTTTAATTTTAATTTATACTGGTTTTGAGAATACGTGTAATGGATCTCATAAAAATCTTCGGGGCCCAAGTGTGGATATTTGTTGTTCTTCACGCAAAAATGGTTGAACACATTTAGATAACATTTGATGCGAATACAAATTAAAATCCCATCTTAGTAGGTAACTTTTTACCCCTGAAGTAGGTTCCTGTGGGCCATGAGAACGTAGAACGTTGCACGTGGGTGGGATAATAACAGATAATATATTTATAAGGTATGTCCACAATAACATAAAATAATTAATTAAGCCATTTAACTTCTGTAATAGGTGGTTCTGGTAGAGGTTCAGTGGAGGGAGAAGCAGAGGCTGAAGGCGAGGCCGAGGCAGTAGATGCCAGCATACACACGCCCTTGGTGGCAGGCACCCCGCCTACAGCCAGGCACAAGCACCAAAGGTAAGACTTATAACTACCTCACAACACTGAAGAACAGCAATAAAAGTAGAAAAAGCAAAAAGTGTTATTTAGGGGTGCAATTTCCGAAGTCCAGTAATATTTGAGCTATGAATGGTAATTTGCTCAAACTGCATCTTTTTCAAGTACATTATTAGGACAGACTATTATTATTAAACCTAAATGATTTAATAGTAATGGTTTTATCTTAAAACAGAGACTCTGAGTGCTGACTGAGTTCACAGACAAACTGTTTAAATCTGTTTAGTGTAACAATAGTAGCCGAAATATTTATAATTTGTATGTATTATAAATATACTATAAAAAAGACAGAAATGTTAAGTTGTCGCTATGCTATTGTTAGGGTTAGAATGTACTATAGCGAAGAATTGTGAACAATAACTTCACTACGTAGTGTAAAACAAAGTCACTTTCCGCGTCTGTCTATCTGTCCCTATGTTTTCTGAAATCTTAAGAACTACGCAACGGATTTTATTGCGGTTTCTTTTAATGGATAGAATAGTTCAAGAGGGAGATTTATATGTATAATACATGCTTAATATAGTAGAAGGTGCAGCGGGAACGCGTTGTGAAGTCACGCGGGCGCAAAAAAATAAACAGTACGAAGTTCGCCGGGTCAGTTAGTTAATAATAAAATTCTTAAGCCGATAAATAAATAATTTAGGTAGCAGAATTTGAACTTTAACTCAAGACCCATAGGATCAATTCCATCAGAAATATCAATATCTGTATTTCCCATTTCAATATGTATTATTGCCCTATTAATATTAATTAGGACGGAATCCGGTGGTGGTGCCAACGCAGAAGCTGCGATCGCTCTTGTAGCGCAGTTGTTCCCTTCAGCAATCCTAGAAGAAAATTTCTCCGAGCGACTAGTTTTCTCCGTACCCCAGTCTTCAGTCTCCAGCCTTGCAAGGTGTTTCCAGCAGATTGAGGATGGTAAGAAACATTTATTTGCTGCTAGTAGTAGTAGTAATTAAGGTGCAAATAAAATATATTTTTAATACAAGTCCCACGTTGGGCGCCAATAATAAAAGTCTATTTTTTAATTATCTATAGTCGATTTTTTAATTAGACGAAGTAAATTGAGAGCAGTTAATGTCACTTTGTAAAATATACATGCAATGTTCAATTTAAAGAGATGCATTAAGTTCTCGTTCACTCATGGCGCAGCAGCGCCACCCTCAACTGTCGTAACTTTCTTGACGGAATCAAAGAAGAGTCAACGAATGATTTTAGTAGGATTGTCATAATCATTGACTTTGTCACACCACTATTATTATTTCATCAAAAACTGACAGCCTAAGAAACGTCAGCTTACTTCGTCTACAAGTTGGAGCACCGATAAGTAACCTTTTTTTATTGCTAGTCCCATGTTGGGACGCCAATGAACAATATCATTCACTGCTAGTCCTATGCAGCTGATAAAACATTTTTACTGCTAGCTCCACTTTGGGGCACCAATAAAGTCCCATGTTTGGGCGCCAATAAAACCATTATTCTAGTCCTGCGAAAATGTGGTATGTTACATTAATGGGATAGATGATGATATATTGTTATATGGGCCCCAACATTCTATAGAAAGAATTCAATGTCGAATCTAATATCTAACCAAGTCTTTGTCTTTTCGCTTATCTCTGCTAGAGTATTGCGTATCGTTCTCCGCACTAAAGTCAATAGTTGTTTGATTGTCTACGAGCAAAGGTATTTTTTGTAATTTGCTTTAATACACATACATACATATACTCACGCCTGTAAATCGCGTGGGTGTTAATACATCTCTACCTATCCCAAATATGCAAGAGCAGTTATTTAAAAAATATTAATAGTATAAACTAAACGCAACATTTATTTACAGCGAAAGAAAAGCTTAACATAGTAGAGTACAGCTTCAGTCAAACGACATTGGAGCAAGTGTTCCTGAAATTCGCACAAACTGAAAACGTCGACTCTTCAGACCAAGAACATTAAACTTTGATAGTATTATATGTAACTTGCTACACATCTCTTTTGACTCGGTGTTGCTTTAAATACAATCAAAAGGCTCTTAAATAATTGTAAAAAAAGTTGAAAAAAGTTCAAACTAAATTATTTAAACATATTTACACGAATTTAAATTGTATGATAAACTATTCATACAAAAGCTTCATTTTTTGTTGATCGATTGAAAAATATATCACGTTACGAAATAATAAAATAAAAATCACAATATTACTTTAAATATTTACTATTTGAACACTGTATCATTGTAAAGGCATATAAAGAAAGTCAATAAATATTGCGATTCAGTATTCTCATCCAATAATGTAGACACGGATCATGTCTGGACATCAGTATTGCTTCAATATTATCAATATCATGAATATTATCAATATAATCAATCGATTGATAGGATGGCTATATATATTGACTCTACACGTGCCTAAGGATCGAGTTGGTCTAAATCTAGGTGGTAATTTACAAAAAAAGTGCAGTGGGTAGTCATAAAAATATAATGTGTGAAACAAAGGTGGATCTGACATAGACGTATTTATTTAGTACGAGTCGTACTTATTTAGTATAAGACGAAGAAAGACACAAAACGTTACGGGTGGTGAAGGACTGCCGTTTCAAAAGAGACGTGTAAAAAATTAAGCTTTTTGAAAAGAAAATGTAAAATAAGAATCGCTTCTGATATTACAATATTGTGTAGTTTATTTAGTTATGTTTTGTTAATGGCCGACAGATGGAACGATACTTTTGACGTACATTTTGTAAACAATAATAAACTAATTAAAGTTTAGTATGTACGTAATTCAAATCGATCATACTACTACTATACCCTTTACTATCCATTGTGTGTTCTTATACCATTGTTCTCTTGATAACATAAGCCACATAAAGTACATCGATGTCGATAGATTATTCTTTTGAAAGTTTATGATGTGTTTCATTGATATTGTATGACTATACCTACGTTTGTCGTGATTGTGAAATTTATGGCGTTTCCGAGAAAAGGTTTCATATAAAATACAATGTATGCGTACTTAAGATTTTATTTCAATCTTCAATTACAAAATATTAACAATGTAGATATATAATGAACACGCTTTACCAGACGACTAAACTAAAATTGACGATGAAATGTTGCTAACACCCTACGCTACATATACCTTTGAGTTTAATCTTCTATAAAATGTGTTTTTTATATATTATTATTTGACAGCTACTTTATTTTTAGTTAAGAAATATTGTATTGTTATTGGTTCTTGGAAAGTGTGCTAAATTTCAAATCAATCCGACGTTTAGATTCATAATCTTACAAACATACATATCTCGTATTACTTCCAAGGTACATCTCACAAGCAACAAACATTAATAAAAATGTATGTCAAAAGTATTCTATCTGTTCTGGCAAGCTTTGTAATATTTCCGGTCGAAGAGAGAATATTATCTAGGTGTGTAGACATAGGGCATGTTGACTGTGTGACATTTTATAATGATTTGATACGTTTATTAGCCACTTTTGTATTAAATTAGATACACATTGGTAAGCGTTGTGGCTGTTGTTACTATTTATTCTTTTCATATTTTTTTGTAGAATTCAACAAGTATTTTTTTAAATTGTAACCCTACGGTCATATGTTGTTGAATTATGATAAAAACCGCAGGAAGATCTCCTTAAACCATGTTAACTCAAGACAATTCAATTAACTAGTCTTTATTTTTGAAATTGTGTTTAGGATTTGCTGCACCTTTAGTAATTAGGTTTGGATCAATTTGATCATTTTTTTAATTCATTTCGGCTTTAACAAATAAATTCTATTTCATTTTTTGTAGGTATATTTATTAAATCAATTTTAAAATAGGGGTACCTGAAACAGACTTATACCTTCACAGAAATATACTTTCACACGTTTACCTGATTGATGCGACTTCAACCCCTTGTAAATGAATTCTTTTTTGACAAAGTTTATACATGATAATTTTGACTCCTTAAGAATTAAGTATTAGCTTATATTAAAAAAAATATTTGTAATAACAAACACAACGCTTACATAAATAAAATGAAATCATTCACTGCATACGGTCTAACAGAGCCTAAGAATATATTGCTGGTAAACCTTATGTAAGTAAAAGTTTTACGCCAATTGTGATTTTGTTTAGTATTAGATAAACTTTTGTGATTGATTTTCTAGTCGGCAAAACTGTGCGTGTCATTTTATAATTAAAAAAATATGTAGATATTGTCTGAGAATAGTTTTTTGATATCGACAATAAAATACAAGTTATATCCCTTATTAAATACATCGCTAACTGTAACTTTGCTGTCGATTAGACTTGTGGTGGCCATGTGCCATATTGTCTATCGCTCATAGAACGTTACGGATTCGACTAAAACGTGTCAAGTATTTTTCACTGGCGTTATGGCCAATAAAATGTCACTTCATCCGAAGGTAGGCCCCTCGAGCAGTAATGTATAGACTTCTAGACAAAGTAACATATATTTAGTGAAAACTTATTATTGACATAATCATTACTGTGACTACAAAAATGTAGGTAATGAAAATGTAGGACTTGGTAAATAGAAATACATCCATAAATCGATCGAAGTGTCTTGAAGTATTGATAACGATTAAAATCAAATAGGCTTCGAACCGATTCCATTAATAGAATTTAACTTTATGTACAAGCCTTAGCCCTGTATGGGTGTCGCAATTTTTTTTTTGAATTATCAAGCCGGTTGAATCCTGGTGTTTGAACGCTAGGCAGTATAGTATTTGGGCACCATCAGATATGTATTAGCTTTGATGCGGTTACTAAGCTAATTAATTATAAATACAATATCAACGAAAATCACAAGTTATAAAGTAACACACACAGAAATGGAAAATATTAGTTTTATTTATTATAGAGTTTTACAATTTCATATATGTTGCTATGTTTCATAATGTCGAAACCACGTTTATTATACTGCGAATTGTTGACAAATTGTCTAATGAAAATTAGCCTTAAAGTAATACGGACTATAAAGCATGTTATGATCAGTTTCGATTGCAGTGAGTCGGTCGCCGTGTCGGGTGTGACAATATACGTTATGTGCCAGATAAAGATTGATGTAGCCTTGACGTTTTGGATGAAATTCAGCTTTTTATTTACTAACCGTATACCTAATAACGATCCAACAAATGTAACATATACTGTGGCTTAAGCCCGTGTTTTCCTTCTTGTTATATCGCATCATCAACTACTTAAGTGCTTTCTCAAAAGCGCTCATGAGTTCCGCCAATGTGCATGTGTGTAGGCAAGCAGCATACGGTGGCGAGAAGGGTCTCAATTCATTTTCCTAAAATAACGCCTGAAGCTGAGATACAAATGACAGAATGATAGGTATATCATAAAATACACAAAGATGTCAAAATTTATTATTTGTCCCTCTTCACCGCCAGAAATGTCTCACAATTTTAGTTCGAAACAGCTTATCTAGTATATATTTTATAGGTATCCATGTTTTGATGTACACTACCTGAGTGATGTATAAGTAATAATTATAGGGCAGGCCGCAAAAGGAAAAAAGGGATGAGTAAATGTATGTCAAGTATTTTTTAATACATCACCCAGAGTACCCTACACAAACACTTCAGGACAATAGATTATAACAGATTATTAATTTACTGCAATAGAAAAAGATGTAATCTACAGCTCATAAATATCTTTGTACAGCTAGAGTCCAGAAAGTTAATCCAAGGCCCTCTTAAACGTTGAAAGCGGTAAAGAATTGTAGATTTTAATTTTAATTGAATACATCACAAATTTTAGGAATAATAAAATATTTAATAAATAATACTTAAAATTAGGAACAAGCATCTCCAAATCACAAGCGGATACCTTTAAATTTATTTAGGTTAGGATTAATTATGCAAGCTATCAAACAAAAATTTCTTTAAATAACTTATACCTGTATAAAAAAATTCGCATAATATTCGTGTGATTTATTTCATAGTTAGGCCTACACACATTTATAATTCTCTTTTATTGTTTGAATGGATAATAATTTGTTTCTTCTATTAAAATACCTATTAGCATCTTATTAATTGCTGTTTCGTATTATTTAATAACTAAAACGTCAAAGGCATATATCAATCTTCTATCTCTCGTACGAACTTGTAAATGTTCGAAAAAATGTTAATCTAAAGAATGATTTTAATATACTGTTGATAGATTAGGTCATTATAGGGATAATCGGTATTAGGTTAAGAACGCTTTTGTATTATTTATTAATGTCTACAGTTTATTAGACAGTTTATTTTTTATGTTTTATATTTTGTGCATATAATCCAATGACTTCTATGTATTGTCTATACTCATAGGACTGTACGCAATAAATGGGGTACTCAGTTGCTCGCCATCCTAATAAAAACGTGCAATTTTTTTGTAGTCTGACAATATAATGTCTCATTAGCTCTTTATCTAGTCTCTGCGTCACATACCCACTACTTCAATACCGTCTCACCCCCAAAAAAAACAGCTTGTCTATACATAGAAGTCATAGATAAAATCGTTTTAATTATGACATGTTCCATTTACGCGGGTTACATCAAAATTTCCACAGACAATAAATGTTAATTGTCAGTTTGGTATAAATCCTCTTTCTTGCCTATATTAGTTCCTCAATCAACATATCTTGCTTATAAAGCCAGAGGAATAACTATTTCAATGACATGTTTTTTTCTGCGTATTAGAATGTTTAACTAGAGCTGTCGTATAATCTTCAAAACAACATACATGTTTCCTCTTTTGTATGTCAAGGAAGTTACGTCTCTAAACAGTATTTTATCATAAATAAACAAAAATCATGTTCCGCTAACACATTTTGACAACAACCTACTGTTTACTACATAGATTAAATAGAAATGTGATTTTTGGACACTTTAATTCTTCAATCAAGTAATAATTACGATTGAATCCAAAACTCTGGTGCCGGGGATCCGCTCTCTTCTTTCCCATTCATTGGTTTGTCCCCTTAAAATAAAATTAGTGTCAGAGCTTTGTCCAACAATCATCAAATATACCGGCTTGCACGTGAGGTTGACATGGGGTCTCTTGTACATGGGTACGGGAGACCCCATGTCAATGTCAATGAAAATGGTTTCGGAGATTATAATATAATTGATCTCATGACTGCTATCGCTTTCCTATCTTAACTATACGTAAACCTAATCTTAGAACAAAACCACTAATATATCTCATTAAAAATGTAAATTTATTTTTCACTCTAGCGTAGATATAATACTGTGGCGGATTTTGACTTGGACATTCGGGAAGAAGTGTGAGACTTCGGCTAGGATCAGTTTTCTCTGGATTTGTAAAGCGTTCTCTCTATCGTACATCAAATTGACAATTTGGTACCTTTATAGAGTAGATAAACTGTGTTTTAGACTTGTAAAACTGTGTTTATAAAATATTAAACTAGTCTAAACAACTACTCAAAAATCAAGTTATAGACATACGTTGTGTGATAGGGACAACATTCTACAAAACCGGAACAATCCGTTCTTAGCCGAAATTGCACTCTGCTCTGCTTCCCGACGTGCCCAATAAAAGCCAGTTACTGTACGTTATTTAGAATTAACAATTATTTATACAGTATAATCATAAAATAAGTTTGTATTAAGGTCCACGAAAACATATTTGATTAGCTACCTCTTAACTTCCTCTTGGCTTTAAGAAGCATTTCATATCATTTAACATTTAGTTTACTTTATAACATTGGCGTAGCTAGGTTTTATTTTTGAGGGGATTAAAAAATAACCAAAACGAATGGCGATAAAGAGCCGCCTGTAAGGCTCTGTAGGTTGATTTGTAGGTAATATTTTGTATTTGAAAGAGGGGGCGTCTCCCTTTGGCTACGCCTATGCTTTATCGTAAATATATTTTATAGATCTACTCGCTGTTAAGTTAAGATGTAAAAAGACTATGTTTGTATTTGTGGATGGCTTTTGAAGCTGGTGGATTAGTCCATGTTTGTGCTTATTTGGGTTCTAAAGTATATCATTGACAAAGAATAGTATATGGATTTGGAAATCAATGTATTATGTAATTTTTACAGTATTCTATGTATAATAACATGAGTATGCATACTATACAGTCGGCCAATATTTAAAATCAGGGATACAAGGGAAGCCAGGATACAATCAAATGTAGTCAGCAGCATCCAAAGCCAGCAACTTGGAACCCAGGGTCCTCTTTTCTGCCCCCACTTTTCTATAACATAACATAAACTCACGCCTTTATCCCCGAAGGCGTAGGCAGAGGTGCTAGCACCCACATTTCGCCGGTTTATGTTTAGGTCCCTATGTAATAGGTGGCGAGCCTATTGCCATTAACTGGGCACTTATAAACCTGCGATAAATACACACATAACTTTTCTATAAGGGAGCTATTAACATCTGACACTTCTGAAATACTGAACCTGCCCTAAAATGCATCTTCCAGTAAGTTCCACGAGTCTCGTTCAATATGTTGACCGGAGGGGTCTAAGGACTTCAAGGTCCCATGTTCCGTACAACCTCAAAAGCTTTGAGTAGTCCTAATTGGCAACAAATGGTTATTCTTCGAAATTGTGGTGAATGAAACACAAATGAGGTCATTATTCTATAACTGTTAACCATCCGATATATCTCTCATCTAGTTTCTGATAATAACTGCAAATACCGATCGTGATAAGATTTGTTAAGTAAACCGGTTCGTATCAAAATTGTAAATGTACAATTAATATCATGTCTATACATATAAAATTACTTGTTCCTACTGAACGATTCATCTGCGCAGGGGCAAAACCGCTGGACCTACCTACAAACTTGAAATTTTGGCAGGCAATACCTTTTATGGTGTAAGCATACACCATGAAAGGATTTTTGAAAATTTTGCTGCTTAAGGGGTAAATACGTTAAACGGTTGTACGGAAAATCCGTCATTTTTGAAGTAAGAAGCATTAAATTTCTTATAGCTGCCTCTGGTAAAAACTAAAATAAATGTGTACCTATAACGTTTTTTTTGAAAAATTCAGTACCGTAAAACGGGGTGAATACAGATCGATGGGTGAATAGAAATAAATTGGGCGTTGGATTTTCTTATATAATTTATTTTAATAAATTTTAACAGTCTTATTCATAAAAAGTTATGAGAGGTTTATAAGATTGCTATAAGGTGATCGTCGAAAATTTGTATTCATAACAGCATTTTAGCACTAATACGCTCTATAAACCTTCTATAAACTTCATATAAGTTATGGAAGGCAGGAACCCACTATAGCCGTGCTATAAAGCAATATTAAGAGAAAAGATGGCCGACCTGCGCAACAGCTGATTTTACTTTGACAGCTGTTCTCAAAATATTGATGAAAGCTTTGATGTTTAATACTTATAGCATGACTATGTAGCATTGTTGCTTTGTTCGCATTACTTTGGTGAATTATTGAATATAACTCGAATATCTCTGATTTGTTTCCAGACAAGCCTTTATTATTATTATTACTAATCTAGGTGAGTTACTTTTTGGAGTTTGTGGTAAAATTGTTGCGGCAGAGTGTTTCTCAGTGTCTTCCACAAGCAAACCTTTACAAAGCCTAGATGTACTTGAAGCTATTGAAAATATTGGGAGTCTGCGATATTGGGAAGTTTTAATACCAATAATATTGTGTAAACTAGCCCACGCGCCGCCACCTTCGCTTTAGTGTTCGTGTCGGTGTTTTTATTTTACAGCACACCGACCCGCTCTTTCACCAGTTCTTGTAATATGATCTTATGAAGCAAATATTATTATAATATGCGTTAGTAATGCATAATAAACAGGCACATCAAATAACATGGCAGAAAGGATTTAATAATTTCAATCTCTTATAGCGACACTATAGTTATCGAAGGTTTATAGAGCAGTTATGAATACAATATTTTAAAATACGTATGATAGCGTTATGAGACGTTTTAACTAATGTACGCTATAAACCTTCCATAAGCATTTTTTATGAATAAGACTGTAAGTATCTAACCAGATATTAACAGTCTTATTCATAAAAAATGCTTATCGAAGGTTTATAGCGTACATTAGTTAAAACGTCTCATAACGCTATCATACGTATTTTAAAATATTGTATTCATAACTGCTCTATAAACCTTCGATAACTATAGTGTCGCTATAAGAGATTAATAAATGAAAAATATTGCGACTTGGTTAAAAAATTCAGATATCATTGAAATTCTTAAGTCCTTTCTGTCTTGTTATTTGATGAGTCTGTTTATTATGCATTACAGACGCTGATATTATAATAATATTTGCTTCATAAGATCATATTACAAGAACTGGTGAAAGAGCGGTTCGGTGTGCTGGAAAATAAAAACACCGACACGAACACTAACGCGAAGAAGTTGGCGGCGTGGGCTAGTTTACACAATATTATTGATATTAAAACTTCCCAATATCGCAGACTCCCAATATTTTCAATGGCTACAAGTACATCTAGGCTTTGTAAAGCTTGCATTGTGGAAGACACTGAGAAACACTCTGCCGCAATAAATTTACCACAAACTGCAAAAAATAACTGACCTAGATTAGTAATAATAATAATAAAGGCTTGTCTGGAAACAAATCAGAGATATTCGAGTTATGTTCAATAATTCACCAAACTAATGCGAACAAAGCAACAATGCTAGTCATGCTATATAGTATTAAACATCAAAAACTATCAAAGTAACATCAGCTGTTGCGCAGGTCGGCCATCTTTTCTCCTAATATTGCTTTATAGCACGGCTATAGTGGGTTCCTGCCTTCCATAACTTATATGAAGTTTATAGAGGGTTTATAGAGCGTATTAGTCCTAAAATGCTGTTATGAATACAAATTTTCGACGATCACCTTATAGCAGTCTTATAAACCTCCCATAACTTTTTATGAATAAGACTGTTAGTATCTCTGTCCATTATAACATTAAACTAATCCACAGTTTCACTTCAAAGAAAAAAACTCCAGAATTTAGCTGACCATTTTATTTCTATTCACCCATCGGTCTCTAGTCACCCCGTTTTACCCGGTACTAAAGGCGCCCACTCACTATCCGTTTACCGGACGACGACGGCCGGACGATGTTAATCTGTCAGTTAATCGCAATAACCCACACACAGTTTTGTTAACGATTTTAGACTGACGACTAATACGATCCGATAGTTAGTGCCTCCAAACGATTCCGGACAGTCCTAGGCCGTCAGGGAGAACGAGCATACGCGGCAGGCGATCGTACGGCGGGAAACTGGGGACTCAAAACTGCTAGTGTTGGTTGCAAAACTGACAACAGGGAATTGCCGGCAGGCCAAAATCGCTTTAATGTATGGGTGCTACCAGCTTAGGTCTGCAGGCCGCCGGACAGATTAGAAACTGCAGGCGGACTGTTAATGAGTGGGCGCCTTATGAAATAATAAAACGACGAGATGTTGTATGAAGAGTTTATATATAAGTAATTAGGTATATAAATTTTTTTCGGTAAAGGATTTTCTTATAAATTTTGCCCGGCCAAATTCGGGACCCAGGCCGCTAGTTTTAAATATTTCAAGTACACCAAGTTTATATTTATGATATATCAAGCCCGTATACCTTTCATTGTTAATGTTGTACCTACTGGGTAAATTAAGTATTTTTATTTTCGCATAAATAAAAAAATGAATTATATCATAATATTATTAAATGTCGTAATTTAGATGTTAATGTTTAAAATTAAAATTCGTTGGAATATTCGATATTTTAGATCATTAATGAATTTTATTGTCAATCATTGAATATTAAAGAGAAATTATTATGACGTTTTTTTAAACTTGTATTTTTGGTAGGTAAACATATATTTTCTTAATCAATGATAATATCAAGTAGGTACATAATTATAGGCTGGAACCTACCTACCTGTTTGGCTTTGGTTCGAGATTAAACTTTTTACTAGTAAATCAAATAAAATATAACATAAAATTAGTATAAATTATTTTTAATTGATTAAAGTGGTTTATCTGTAGATATTATTTACAAAACCTATTAAAATTAAATGTTAATCGTTTATTGTAATAAATGCGAAAATAAAAATATCTACTATTATTATTATTACAATTATTATTATGTATAAGAGCGTTCGACTCCCGCAGTCTGTAAGTATGCTGTTATAATTTTAGTTGGTTTGTTAGTGAATTTTAGTCAATTAATTTAGTACAGAATAAAACATCCGACACGAGAAATATCGCCTTTTATTTCAAAACAACAATAGGTACAGTACCCTCGGCTTCGGATTTATAGAGCGTTCTCTTTATCATACATTGGTCTGACAGTTTGATATCTTTATAGAGTAGTTAAAACCATTTGTGTTCATAAAATACTTAAATTTTCTGTAGCTTGTCGCATTTTAAATATATAAGAATATTTTAAAATGCTTGCTGCATGCGCTCGGCGATAGACAATCCGCTCTACATAACCAAAACTAGTCTCCCTGACGTACCATGTCACTGGTAGTACATTACCCAGGCTAGCCATCGCCACAGTGGCTATCCATGGCCCTATCGGCTATCGATCGCCACAGCGACTATTCATTGCTAGCAGCTATTATCACCCGTCACGGATGGCCGCTACATCCATCACCTTAGCAGCCAGCTATTAGATACCCTCGCAGTAGCAGGCCTGAAGTGGCGGCGCGTCGTATTTCCAGGTGCTGTGCTGAAAAGGGTATTTGATCCCTAAAATATTCAACGGAATAGGAAATATGTATGTGATTCAAATACCGCCCATTTTTTTTTTATTTGTGGTCTTTTTTTAGATTTACGTACATATTAATATTTTTTAATTTAATTATGATTAGTGAAAAAAAAAGTGCGTAAATTAAGAGGGAAATTCAAATGAGTTAAAACGTCGGCCAATGGCGTTCCGACTCGGAGTGTACTAAGACGTCATATCCCATAATAAAAAATATACCTAAGTTTATGTCGTCTGGTGTCTATTTGTTGTGAATAATTGTCCAGTTGCATTATTAAATTAAAGTAAAACACAAGATATGAATATTATACAATCCAAAACACCCTTTATTCACGACACCATGTAGTTGTTAGCTGTCATTTACATTGACGCCACGTCAAGCACGCCAACATGGCGGTCGTTTGAAAAGCTGATTTCAGTCTACTATTTTAAAACTTTTTTTAAAAACCAAATGTCGTCTGTTTGTCGCTGTTTCTTTTTTAAATATTTATGTAATGATGGAAATAATCATTTAAAAATATAAAAACTAAACATGCATATTCCCTATTGCCAACATGGACACTCTTTAGAAGCAACCGAGACTAACGCTTGGAAGAAGAAGACGAAGGTGATCTCATGTAACCACGATTATCATTATGGCAAGGTAGTACTGTTTTATTCCGTCCCATTACTGTAACCACAGAAAAATAGTTATTAAGCACTGTTTCGTGCTGTGATTGGAGTGATTTACTAATACAATAAAATTGCCATATTACCAACTATTAGCCTTGATATATAAAATTGTAACTCAGTGACTTTAAGGTAATTTGTAGTGGGTATTATCGATAATACTAGGTAGGTACCTATATAATTCTAATGTTACCTACTTTGATATTCATTGGACAACAATTTATGACTATCAAATTGATAGGGGGTTATAATTGTGTAATTATCTGATTATTTTCTTTTTTCACAATGTTGTACGCATTATTCTCGTCCAGGAGGCCAATTTTTCTATTTATAAACATTCGATGTCGATTCGACTGAATCAAATCAAATTAAATGTCAAAAATTATTACAATTTCAGTTAAAGTGGGTCATTTCTCATAATCAAAACGTATGCATTTTATGTTGCAACCGATAAGGTACAATATCAATGTTCCCTCTTGAAAATTGTATTGTACAATGAAACCATTTTTGACAATTTGAAGTACGTAGGTAGGTAGGTGAGAGGTGCGTTCGAAATCTGTTCGTCCCATACTGAAAAATGTCAAAAATGGCCTGAACTGGCCTCCATGCTGGAGCAGGTACAGGCTAATTCGGTCAGACCAGGTGGAAACTGTTTCAAGATAGACATCAACTTGCATTTCTCCTTCACTTGATTCAAGAAGAACAGAAAACAACAATAGTAAAAACTACATAACCTCTGGCCTTGTATACCAATAATTACTTAAGTACTTTCATCAAATTTATAAAGCAATACATGAAAAATTAAAATGCCCATGACACTAAAACTTATAAGTACTTGGTGTAGCGTGCACTAAACTGCAATGACATCGCAGCATGTAATTTCTAACACGCATGTATTTATTATTCATTCATACAGGCATTATGCTCACGACCTGTCAATTTGTTAACGCTTTGATCTTATAAACGTTCAATTGAGTAATGTGTATTCATAGGGTTAACCAGGGTTAGTTAAATATAAAAATATTCCACAACATTTCACACAAAGCTATCTAGATCCATGGTAATAAGCTGTTATGGAATCTAGAATGCGGATAAACATACTTAGATACTTTTGTTTTGTAAATACAAACATATTATACATAGAAACACCTAGACCATTCCAAATATACATATTCATGCATACAAATATTTGCACTGAGCGGAGATCGAACCAGCGCCTCCTGCATAGCGGCCGCGTTCACCACCGCCACGCCACATAGGCTGTCCATGCAGTTAAGTAGTATTTTGGGTGTACGAACTACAAACTTCTCGCCTACACCTAAAGTTCAAAAGAATATCAATAAAACGTATTTTTCTTAAATACGTCAACGTACAGAAATAGAGTGGGGGAGAACATGGAACCCTGAGGTACGCCTAAATTAACCTTCTAATAATATTTTGAGACTCGACCATCCTAAAGACCTTCAATACAACGTTATGGGCTTGATTTTGCAATTTAAATCCAATCGAGAGAAGGTCAAAAGTTCCAAAATGAATATGTACCTGTGTCAGACTATCATAGACCTTAGCGATGTCAAGTGCCGGAAATTTACTTGTATACTTGTAATTTATTTGTGACTGCTGTCCTGAAGGTCAAATATCGTCCCTTAGCTTTCAACACCGTTCAAGTCCGAAATTGGCGGTTTTCATATTTTGATGCCATTGGGTAGAGCTGCTCATTCCGCGTCTAGCCATTGGTCGCATAATATATATTTCGGCCAATTAGAAGTCGTTCGCAAAGTAGTGACAGCGCGCAAGTCAATTGGTCTCTCAACACACAAGTTTTTTTCATCTCATGTAACGTGAGTAAACATTACTTGTGCGGTGTCGTTAGCTAAGGGACGATGTGGAATCCTGTATTGCACGTGGCTCGACACAGTTGACACGCACTTGACTAGTGTATCTACCTATCTAAGTAAGAACACTATGAAAGGTTTTACAAACAAATGGATAATGTTGCATAGCATAATTTGTGACTCAGTTAGACTATTTTCTAGTTACGCATCACATTTTGTTATTCATTTTGCATTTCCATTTTCCATTGTCTGATTTATGTAAGAATGTACTGGATTTCAAATACTGTAACTTGTACATTTGTATACTATTATTACATTCCTATCTCTGGTGTATGGTCGATTTAGTTTTCATTGATACAAATTGTACATTGTTACTCATGTCTAGAGCCCGATTCAATTTCGTTTTTAAAACGCAAGATTTCAAACCTTCCACCACATAACAGAATTCCTACCAAATTCTTTTTCTAAATGCAATCAAAATCTGAATGATTCTGTAAATTTAATAACCCGACTTCTGTGGCGTAGCCATAGGGCATTCAACTGCTTCACCGGAAGACTCTGGTTCAATTCCTGCTGAGTCACGTCACACAGATTTATTTACGTGTCAACATCCGTATTTTAAAGAGTTCAAAAACACAGTGTAAGGCCTTTAGGACTAAAAATATACAACAGCGACCATGGTATTAAAAAAAAACTGGTTGCCACAGGTCACAGTTAGCTGAACAAAATAATTATACTTTTACTAGCTGACCCGGCAAACTTCGTACCGCCTCAGAATCAATAAAAAAAAAGTTGCAATTTCCCAGACATTGGTGTCGATTCGGGTTGGCAAAATTCCGACTAAACTAAACTATAATTAGTTTAGTCACGTCAAATTGCGGTTTCTTATTCGGGAAAACACCAACTAACTTAATTTGACAGGACTAAACTATTTTTAGTTTAGTCGAATTCAATTTAGTGAAAATCTCCATTTTGCTATTCGGTAAGGCAAAATTTTATTCCTGTCAAACTAAAATCCGACTTATTTTAGTGGCCATATTTTTGGTCGCGATTAAACTAAATTGAACCTTGTTCTGCTGATTGTTTGTGCTGGTTGAAATTTTTAAATTACAGAAAAATGAACGTATGCTTTGTGGCTGCTTTTTTCGAGGAGCAAGAAAGGTTAATAAGAAAATTTATCAACTAAATATGTGTTTATTTGTTCAAAACTGACCTAGCAGTAAAAAATTACGCATCAATGTCATTGTGGAGAAGCAGTTGACCGACTCGGACACCATGGCCTGTCATGCTGCAGGATCGCGGGGTGAATTCCACGGCACGCCAGCCTCAACGACATAATCCGCCGTGCTCTTGTCATTGCTGGTATGCCAGCTGTGCTTGAACCAAACGGTTTGGCGCGCGACGATGGCAAGAGACTGGATGGTATGCCAATAATGCCTTGGAAAATGGGTAGGACTCTGGTGTGGGACGCAACATGCGTCGACACCATTGCCCCTACCCATATAACTGGCACTGCTAGCTGTGCCGGTGCCGCTGCAGCTTCTGCAGCGGCTGTTAAGCGGCGCAAATACTCCAATCTTATTGGAGATTATGAATGTGTGCCGTTTGGAGTCGAAACGTTTGGGCCTTGGGGTCCGAGCGCCCGCAATCTCTTCAGGGAGATTGCGAAATGTATGGCTGACGCTTCTCGTGACCAGAAGGCTGGCCTCATTTCAGGTCAGAGATTAAGTATTGCCATACAACGTGGCAATGCTGCTAGTCTTCTGGGAACGCTACCAAAAGAGGCATGCGATGCGGATGAATTCCACGACGCATTTTAACTTATAGTTTTAGTTTTTTTTATTATATTTAGTATTGTGTTTATATAGTAACTTTATTAATTTAATTTAATATTTGCCAATACATCTGTAATATATGTAAAAATTGTGTAACAATAAAATAATTGAAAAATTAACTATTATCATAAAGGTTGGGTTTGAAATTTATTTTAAGGTTAGAAATTTATTTGTTTTACAGAAATCGGAAAGAACGGGCCAGGTTGCTTCGGTCGAAGGATGCATCAAATCCGTTTGAGATGGCCGACCGTAAATTTAGAAAATTCTTTAGGATCATCAGCGGCCAAGTTCCTGATGGAGATACTTGAAAATCACCTTAAATTAAGCGAAGAGGATTTTTTGTGATTGTGGTGACATACACACACATACACATACATTGTTTTTTTTTCCTCTTTTCACGTAATATTCCCATTACCATGCCGCCAAGTTTGTTGTTTTGGTTTGTTTATTTTTTCAGAGGTTTAATTTACGGTCACGTTTGAATTTGAACACGTTTTTTGACAAGAAGTTAAGTTGTCTCTCTCACACTTCAACAACAAGGACGTTGTCATTCGTTCATTGAATTCACAGATTAAAAAGGGTTTATTCAATTTAGTCGTGTGACCTTGACTAAAAATACATGCACTATTTTTAGTTCGGTGGCCAAACCGAATAGACAAAGCGTTGAACTAAACTAAAATAAGAGAATTTTTAGTTTAGTTTAGTTTAATCGGGTAGACATGCCGAATTAACACCATTGTCACCGTTTAAAACTTCCCTAGACCTCCACGAACATTTGAAGACCCAGATATGATAAATCCGTTCAGCCGTTCTCGAGTTTTAGCGAGACTAACAAACAGCAATTGATTTTTATATATATAACGGCGCGAGACATTATTCAATAATGAAAATCAGTTAATTTTAGGAGTTGTAATCTTTTTTGTTATTCCTTAACGATTTATCGATTAAGAGCGGGTAACCCCGAATGGAGTTGCGTCAATCATGACGAGCGAACGTGGTGTCACTGTGATGGGTCGGTGGTGGACAGACGTTGCACGTAATGATCATTCGCAAAACCATTGGCTCTAAATCGTTAATTATTACTGCAAATCCTTATTTAAGTGTCTGTATAATTAAAATAGTGAACAGACAACGCGCCAGTGTATTCTTTTCAACGTTTCTTGAAATTGGCCGTCCTTTATGAATTCCCGTGCTGATGAGGCTACGAATCACCAATCAGATGCAACCGTCCGGCTTCCCGATTTCCCGTTATCAGAAGTGGGATTACCCGAGATTCCCAGGAATGTGAAACAGGTCAGAGTATTGTTACTAACCTAAATAGTGAATACGACCGTTGAAAACGTTGTTTGAAATGCAACAACGTAGCATGATGGAATTAATTCATGCTTTAAAGGATACAAACACGGACGATTCAAAATTAGCATTCCTCGAAATCAATTCTGATTGTCGAGATGCCGATGCCAGGTCGTGGTATAATACTGTAAACTTATGCATGCAAGACAACAATTATCCAGTCGTACTCTGATCATCGCCATGAGCAAAACACTTAAGGGCGCGGCAGCTACGTGGTTGTTTCAAAATAGTTGTGCTTGTATAAATTGTCCTCAGTTAAAAGACTTATTTCTTGCTCGATTGGTCGTCGTTGAGAATCCAGCTACCACATTGTGTAGACTCTTTAATGAACGCTCAAGAGACGGAGAGTGCATGTCGGCCTATGCTACTCGATTCCTGAGTATATTAATGAACCAATGGCATTCTTTATCGACCGAACAAATTGCAATTACTGTGACTCTGGCACACGCAGTGAAAATCCAACCACGGTTGCAAAGACTAGCATACACTGAAAAGAAAATGTTCCTAGAGTGAAATTGCAACATAAAACTAATGGCGTGTACCTATCGAAAAAGAGGACCTCCGATGCCAGAAAAGTCTAATAGTTACAGGGACGCTGAGAAGCCGCGATATGAACCGAAGAAGTGTTACAATGAGACAGACTAGGCCACATGGCAATCGAATGCCTCTCCAAAGACTCGTGTAATACCAACACTAATTCCAATCCTCAGTTTTCAGCAAACAAACAGCAAGATACCCGGACAACAGTGTACCAAACAAAACATCGTCGCCTACATGCTACTACTGCAACGAATCAGGTCACATCGCCACTTGCCCGAAAAAATAATGGCAAGTCTAGCAGCGGCAAAGTAGAGCACCGGGTGAATGCCTGCATTGTGAAACCAGCCACTGAATCTGATCACCTAGCAATTGAATCCGGTGAGGAGTTTTCATTTTGTTTTGATTCCGGCGCTCAGTGCTCTCTGGTCAAAGAAATTTTAGCAAATAGGTTCTTAGGCAAGCGTCATCATACCTTGGTGACATTAATAGGTATAGGCCAATCAAACGTTAAGTGCAATGTTCAAATATTGACAACTGTAACTGTACAGGGATACTCAATGCAGTTATTATTGCATGTCGTTGCAGACTATTGTATCACAGATTCGATTATGATTGGAAGGGACTTGCTATCAATGGGATTTTAGGTTGAAGTTGGTGAAAGCCAAGTTGTTTAGTTGTTTGGAGGAAAATTAGAACAGTTTTAGCTTGTGATGTAGGCAAAAAGATCAGTAATAATTAACAATATCAATACTGATATTCATACTAAGTATAAGCGTCAATTAGTTTCATGCAAGTAATTAGACAGGAAATCATTAACTTACTCACAGACACACTAGTTTTAACTATTTTTGATCCTACTAAGCAGACAGAATTGCACACTGTCGTCAACGCTGAAGGTTATGGCACTATATTAATGCCGAAAATTGAATGTAAACTACACGTGATTAATTACTACAGCCGTCGAACCTCTAGCGCTAAGTCCTGGTATCACTCTTACACACCGAAAGTAACGGTACCTTGGTATACCATTCATATGGATACAACGGGAAAGCTTAGCGGTAAGCGAGACTCTAGGGAGTGCGTGTTTGTGTCAGTAGATGCTTTTACGAAATGCGTACTTCTGCATCATACTATGAACATTGACTAATAGCGCTATAAAGGCATTGCAGTCGAGTGTGTCATTGTTTGGTCCCCCTACGCATATAATTGCCGACCAAGGTTTTTTTTTTTGCTGGGAAAGAATTTAAGGACTTTTGTGCTGCAAAAATAATAATCTACATCTCATCGCTACTGGTTCTAGTCGCGCCAATGGTCAGGTAGAACGCGTGATGTCCACACTAAAGAATATGCTCACGGCAGTAGAAACAAGCAACAATAAATCATGGCAAGCTGCACTACCAGAAGTACAGCTGGCTATGAATTGCACAATGAGCCGGACAACTAAAGCAAGTCCCCTTGAGCTAGATACAGACGAGATAGATTTAGACTTAGATTTGGTTAGAGAGCGCGCGGCGCAGGAAATTGGGGCAAACGCCATTGTAGAAAAAGCGAGATTTGACAAAAATAAAGCAAAAGTAAGAAATTTTAAAGTAGGTGACTATGTGTTATTAGAAAATCATGAGCGCAATAAAACAAAGCTAGAACCCAAATTTAAGGGACCTTATTTGGTGGCTGAGGTGCTTGACAGTGACAGGTATTTGCTAAAAGCATTTAACTCTAATCGGACGTATAAGTACGCACATGATCGCATACGACCTATGCCAGAATGCTACGTTCCATTGGAGTTGAATGAAGGTTTGGAGACACCTACTAATAGTATAGAGTCAGAATGTGCCGATAACGGCGCAGGTGAGTTGTGTTGCTGAATTTACTTGTTTACTGTGAAGTGTGTGTGAATGCCTTTGCTTATATTAACTATTGGTGACAAAAGCCTGTGTGGCACCAGCCTGTGTGGCAATAGCCTATGTGGCAATAGCCTGTGTGGCAATAGCCTGTGTGGCAATAGCCTGTGTGGCAAAAGCCTGTGTGGCAATAGCCTGTGTGGCACCAGCCTGTGTGGCAATAGCCTGTGTGGCACCAGTCTGTGTGGCGCCAGCCTGTGTGGCAATAGCCTGTGTGGTAATAGCATGTGTGGTAGTAACCCGTGAGGTTATCTGATAATTGATTGTTTTATATGATATTGTGGTGTTTAATTCAAAGCGGTCAGAATGACCGAACGTTAAGTTGTTTATTTGAGTAGCTTAACGATTGTCCACAGATGATGACTGATGGCTGATGAGATAAACTATTCACCCGAGGACGTGTGAAGATGCAGGACGGCCGTAACGGCGCGAGACATTATTCAATAATGAAAATCAGTTAATTTTAGGAGTTGTAATCTTTTTTGTTATTCCTTAACGATTTATCGATTAAGAGCGGGTAACCCCGAATGGAGTTGCGTCAATCATGACGAGCGAACGTGGTGTCACTGTGATGGGTCGGTGGTGGACAGACGTTGCACGTAATGATCATTCGCAAAACCATTGGCTCTAAATCGTTAATTATTACTGCAAATCCTTATTTAAGTGTCTGTATAATTAAAATAGTGAACAGACAACGCGCCTGTGTATTCTTTTCAACGTTTCTTGAAATTGGCCGCCCTTTATGAATTCCCGTGCTGATGAGGCTACGAATCACCAATCAGATGCAACCGTCCGGCTTCCCGATTTCCCGTTATATATAAGAGATTACTGTTGTTGGTAGGTCTCCGAAAGTTAATGAGACGAACGAATATATTACAAGTTTCCATGGCGGAAAAGTTTAGTTTTGTTCAATTCTGACACATCATCTTTCTTCGAGCTTTTTCCCGACTCAGTGGAATCGTTTTTTCGCTTTTCAATATAACTGTGATGCAGCTGAAATTTGATATTTTCCGCTTACCGACTGCAGTCTGTGACCCGTGCAGGAATAAAATTCGAATTCGTAACGTAAACGTATCGAAAGAATGAGCATTGCGATTGGTTCACAGTAGGCAGGTGGCCAATCGCATTACTTCGTTTTCTCTATATGTTTCCGTTACAAATTTGAATATTATTCATGCTCGGGGCATTGAACTCTACAACGAATTAGCGATATCGAAGTTCTGTAGTTAGATTTGCCTGAATTTTTAAGACTCCAACTATTATCAATTCAGATGACTTCTATGCTATTATTAGAAAACGTTCGGCCTCTTGTAACCACTAGACTAGTCAGGTGGATACCTACCGGCTTACTCAGAGGAGCTTTCAAAGAACTCTTTTCCAGGGCGCCTTCCTACGGAGCTAGATGGGTGTGTGCACGGGTATTTACGGCTCTAAAGAAAACAATGGGTAAGGTGTACACACATATATTTAGAAAGATAGAATACAGAGCACAGAGATCGTGATGAAGCTATAAAAAATAGTAGTAGGTAGTTTACAGTGCTAAGACAAACAAATCAGAACATAGATAGACAGACAGAAGTACAGATTATGAAGTTATAAGAAGCAGAAATATAGGCAGAAGGACACACACAGTAGGCACAAGAATTACGGTACAAGCTATTTAAGCATAAGCAGATTACACGTACTGCACGGCACAGCTACACAACGAGTAGGTATTCAGTAGGTGGTGTACTGGCCTTTGGATTGCGTTGGGAAGTCAAGGGGACAGTCATGGGAGACCCTCACCCTACAGCTGCAAGCGGCGGATCCTTCGCTGTGTACCCAGCTCGTGGCTGCTCCGCACTTGCGTGTGAGACGCAGATTTAATAGTAAAATCGTGGCGACTTCAGGGAGCTCTCAAGCGCCAACTTAGAACCCTGTAGTGAAATAGGACAACATATGAGTTGCGAACAACACTACAGGCTTGGATTGAATCCCATTAACCAGAGAACAAAAGCTTACCAGTTTATCTGGGCAGGTTATTTTTAAATCACAAAGTGACCACTGTTGAGTTTGCAGAAAATTAAATTGAACTAGACACAGATAATGCTTCAAGCTAGATGCGAAGACAAGTCAGAAGGTCTCGCGAATCACTCGAACATCATGTCATTCACACTGGTGACGAGTGTAGTCCGACCTAAACCCACCTTATCCGTGTCGAATGAGTCAAACTTTTCAATGATCTCGTTGATTACACACCTTTGCTTAGTAGTCAGGTTGTTGTAATCCTCGAGGCCACTGTTAAGGGACACAGATTCTATAGGATTATTGTCACTAAAACCATCAAGACTATAATATTTCGTGACATTAGTTGATCACCTAACTTAAATTGTTGCCAAAAATCCACACCAAATATCATGGAGGTGGTAATTCCCGGGACAACATAGAACTTGACAACTCGGATAACCGAATTGTACTCAATAGGTAAAGAAATACAACCCAGACATTGCAAATATGAGCTGTCTACAGTTGTAATACGAAAAGCAGGGTTGATACTCTCAAGATCAAAACCCAGTTCCAAGAAGATAAGGTGCGCTCCCTTGAGTCGTCTTGGCAAGACTCCGCTGCATCACTAACAGTCTCCTGAGTGTGCCTAAGGACCGGTGGGACTCCCACTGGATGAAACTCCACACCTTTCACATGTAGTGGAATTTTGTTAATTATATTATTATAATTGAATTCATTACTAACATTGTTTCTTAAATTGTTACTAACACTATGATCTGAAAATAAACAAACTTTAATTTGATTTAATTATGCCCGTAACGACTGCCATGCCATAGAAGTACGTTTGGTTACGTGGAGCGAGGGCCTACCGTGTTCTCTAAGGCATGGAAATACCCAGACCAAAGTAATGCATGCAATAATAGACATATTCTTGCATATACAAATATTGGCATTAGATGGGAATCAAATCCGCACCTCTGATACAATAATCGCTCAAGGTGACTCATTTTAGATTTTCTTAAAGGTACAAAAATAGACAATATCCAAGTTTAAATACTAGGTAGCTGTTATTATTCAAGATTGTCATTATATATAAACAGTAGTAGATATATTTATGTTGCGCATCAGTAATTCGAGCAAGGCTGCGGTTAGGTACCTGCCTAAGTAAATGTAGATTGTGCAAAGATTTTATTATACCTGTTTATCCCTGGTAGATAGGAGTTACATACATATATTCAACTAGCTGTTGCCCGCGGCTCCGCCCGCGTGGATGTCGGTTATCTCTTGTTGTGTTGAGTCAACATAGGAGCTTTATGCATACAAAGTCTCAGCCCGATCGGTTTGAAATTGACAAAGTTTCATACAAACTTTCATCCCCTATTTTGTCCCTTTGGGGGTAGAATTAATCAAAATCCTTTCATAGCGGACGCCTAATTCATAACATCTGCCTGCATGCCAAATTTCAGCCTGATACGTCCAGTGGCTTGGGCTGTGCGTTGATAGATCACTATGACAGTCAGTCAGTCACCTTTCAGTTATATATATTTAGATAGGGGCGAACATATTGCCTTCAACGGGATATTTCATAATGAGACCTGCATGCTTACTGTCAGATATGGGGTACAGCCCTATCCCTGAGTCGCCTTCTACAACATCCACGGGAAAAGATGGAGTGGCTCTACGTTACACAGGCAGGTGTTACAAATGTGATATAGTTACCTTAATCGAGGTTCGTCCCGAAATCAACAGGTCTATCGGTGGACCGTGAGCTTGTAAGCCGCCCCAGTAGTATAATAAAATAAATTATTGAAAATAAAAAACCCGACAGATGCTAAAAAGATCGAAGCAAGCTTTAAAGGAGGCGGTACCTATTAATTTTCATCTGTATATACTTATATAACTTATTTTGATCTTTTTAGCATCAGTCGGGTTTTTGGTTTTTAATAATTTAATTTATTTTATAATCATGACATATAATTTTTGTAATCGTCTTCTAATTGCCTTCATTTTGACACCCCACTTGATAAAGTTGAGTGAATTTTTTTTGCTCATACATTTTGGCGTCAAAAACCCAACATATAGCTTTTGTTCATTTTTGATGTTCCCAAAAACACTTTGGCAATAAATACCTTTCATTTGAGACATGAAATCCGTACGGTCAATCAGAAGATATGAGGTAAGTAACAAAGAATATTACAAACATACATACAAACAAGATACGCGCGTAAAACATAACCCTTTTTGGCAGTCGGGTAAAAAAGTGTCTTTTTGTGTGTACATAAATATAATATATAAGTATGTCATATTCACCAGGGAAAAACATGACTATAAGAATTAGCTATATAAGCTTGAATTTTATTGGGCCATTATTGTTTGTCTAAGATTTATACGGTGTTGTTATATTTTACGAGTACTTGTCACAAAATTTATCGACAGTTTTGTAATAATAAGTGTACAATACTTATACATAGGTACCATTAGGTAATTAGCCTAGGTTATATGTAATGTCATCAATGCTAGTACCTACTTTAAGCATCCTTCAGTACTCACTTACCTACACACAAACTTAGGTACAGTCGGTAACGATAGTTTCTGAATATATAAAATTAGCTGTTGCCCGCGGCTCCGCCCGCGTGGATGTCGGTTATCGCGACCAAACATAGCCTGTGTCCTTTCTCAAGGTCTAATCTACCACTATACTAAATTTCATCAAAATCGGTTCAGTGGTTTAGGCGTGAAAACGTAACATACAGACAGACAGACAGAGTTACTTTCGCATTTATAATATTAGTATGGATGTATAAAAACCCCTCGGTAAATGAATTGTCCTGCCTTAGTAGTTACCACTTTCGCAGTCGGGTATCGCTAAAGGATAAAGGAGGGTTTTTTATGAATATTTTTGGTTTGGTTCCAAGACCTTTAAGCCATTCCCGGAGTGCAACCCGTCTTTTTTTGTATACTGGTTACAGTAAAATTTAGTAACTTAACCATTTTTATGTACTGTAGGTATGAAAAATAATTACTTTTTCACTTCTCATGCTCTTAAAATGTTACTTTACTCCCTGCATAGCGGGACTAAAGTTCATTATTAATCTCTAGGGACTAAAGTAATTTTTTTTTAAATTACTTTGATAACTCCTAAACAGCCAATCACGGTGTTTGTGAATGGGAGGATTATCACCTTTTTAGTGATTGTGTATAGAAATAACCTCAAAATGACATTTGAAAAAATCAAAAAATCCCATTTAATTTCGTGAACCACGATTAATGATATTAATTGAATTAATTATTATGTAAGTACTAAGGAAAAGTTCATTTTATTATCCATTTCCAATTAGTTTTAAATTATTTTTCAAGTTTGAATCTGTTGGCTAAATATATATGCAAGCATATAAACCGTACGTCACTTAACAACAAAAAAACCGCGGGACAAATTTCTTTGCAATTTGAATTTTGAATAGATTATTCGTAATAAGCTTGCGTTGTAATCACCAATTACTTACACCAATTAATTGTGCAACTTAGAAAATTTGTTATTATAAATAAATAAAAATAAATAAATATTCCGCAACATTTCACACAACGCTATCTAGATCCATGGTAAGCATAGCTTTACTACCTTGTATTATGGAATCTAGAATACGGATAAACATACTTAGATATTTTTTTTTTGTAAATGCATACATATTGTACATAGAAACACCCAGACCAATGTAAATACCCATATCCATGCATACAAATATTTGCACTGAGCGGGGATCGAACCCGCGCCTCCTGCGTAGCGACCGCGTTCACTACCGCCACGCCACGGAGGCTTTACCCCGTTATCGATATGATAAATTAATATATTTAGGTTGAAAAAGATATTTGCCTATTTCTTTTTTTTTTTAATATTATAATTTTGTATAAAACGTCGCTTTTTTTTCCTCGCATTCAAAGTGAAAAGTAGAGTGTTCAACGTGGGAATAAACAACCATAATGACACTCGAACTATTAGCTAAAACATCTCGTGTCATTATGGCTTGTTTTAGTCCCTTGTTGAACAATCTACTATTTTTTCTTTCTGTATAAGTAGTAAGTTGTAATACCTACTTAGTAGTTACTACTTTGTGGACTATATTCAAATTTGGTAGGTACAGGACCTTTCAGGTAAACCCGCTCAGCCGTTTGAGCGTGATTCAGTAAAAGCATCCAAGCAAAAAATCTAATAAACTGCCGCTACAAATAAATAAAAAACAGCACGAAGCATATAAATAACCTTAAAAAAATATTACTACCGGTGACCGCAATAACTGGAGCACCCCGTATAGTACAGGGACTTGTCTCGTGTTGGTGTGGGCTGTTTCTGTACCCGAGCAAAAGGCGCCGGGTTCTAATAATGCTAGTGAGATATTTACCTAAATTGTAAAATGTTTGTCAAGTTTCTGTTCCTAACTCAAACGATAACCATTTTGTATAACCTGTGTAATCTGTATAATCTGTAAACCTGGGTAATATAATTAATTTTGTGTTTAATATGGTAAAAGAGAACAGTTTATCCTGCCCAAATATAATATAGGTTTATAGGTTTATTGTAAATAATTATGGAAGTACATGTATAATAATAAATAAATATAAAAAAATCTCCAAGAACATTCATAATTATTAGGAAAGGAAGTAGGATATGATAAGAGCATTTTCTGTCCATTATTAAATTATTTACAGAGAATTTATACTTTTGAATAAATGCAAAACATTCTCTGATTTCATATAATGGTTTTATTTATTACCCGTGTCTCTTACCGAACTGATAACTTATCATTGCCTGCATAATATTTGTATGTACAGTAGGTATGTACACACTTACTGTATTAATAATTTTATAGTCCGTTCTACGTAAAACCTTTACTCGTAGTGAAGGCTGAAACTCAAGGCTTGTACTCTTTGGAAATTTTATTAGGTAATAATAGTTTTAAGCCGATATTTCGAAGCAATTTATCTAAGCAAACTATAGTACACCATTAATTGATAAATAGTGGAATTTATATGTGTACAATTAACGACAAAAGTGGCTTACCTAATTCTAAGTAATTTTGTCGATTAACTTAACCCTACAAAACTTGTTATATGGAGGTTATAGGTATTATACTTTTACTTAAAACTACTAATAGATTTATCAATACCAGTAATACCTACCACCTCCAAAGTACCTAATAAGATGTATGGATATTTAGGTGTTAATGTCTCGTTGACTCTATATACCTAATAAATCTAATTTCGATAATACATAGATAGCCTGAACTTGAAATTACAGAACCAAATTATGACAAACTCAGACTAAAATAATAAATAGTAATGAATTAATTTAAGAATAATTTTTCTTGTAGCCTGGTAGGTAGGTATCAACTTTTATTATATTTCTGTGCTTGAAATATACAGAAGAGCAGTGTTAGCCAATCTAGGGCACGAGTTCCAGTCTCCCCTTCTTTGAATTAAATGAAAGTCAGAACACTGACAGAAATTTGTAAATTAAGTAAGTACATGATAATGAGATATTATAAATAAAAAGCCTTTTAAAAACAAGCTTTACTTTATATAATCTTTTGAAATCAGCACAACCCCTGTATCAAATTATTATTTTCGTATTAGCACAGATTATTTAAAGTAAAGCTTGTTTTTAAAGGGTTTTTTTTAATAATAATTTTATTTGCCATTTTTTGTTATTTATCATGTACCAGTAGAGCTGTACCTATAATATAATAATTCATTTATAACCATAAACATTTACATAAGCAATTACATTTCCGGTAGCTCCACACTAGGTCTAGCCAAATGAAGCTAAACACAAGTAGCCTATGCTTAGTTCATAAATGCCCATGACCACCTACTGTCTCCATCTTCAGACTCTGAATTACGATTTAATACCAGGTAGTTTAAGACAAAGCAAACTCCATAGGTTTATCTTGTTTAGTTACTTTGGCCACCTTCTGACGCCTACTTCAGACCCTGAACTTCATTTAATGCCAAAGAGTGTGTTAAGACAAAACAAATGAGCCTAAACTCGTAAGATCTATCTTGTTAAGTTTAAGAGTTTGTAATATATAATCTAAGTAGGTTTATTCTATAGTATTGCCAACCTCTTATCTAAACACATCTTTACTTTTTAAATTCAAATGTGTACCGACAGCTGGTTGTTCCTAACAAGCTTTGGAAAATTCAGAAGAAGCCGGCATTCGAGCCCTGGTTTGGATTGTGCAAACATCTAAAATCATATTACTGAAGTTGTTCTTAATCTTTCAGAAACCACTGGCTTTTAAAATGAATATAAAATCATAAGGATTGTCAAGTCGTGCCTCTGGTGGAGGCATTCTGAAAATCTTTTCTTCCATCAAGCTTTTGTTGAAATGCAGCTGCCTCACTTTGAACTCTCGCCTCGTAGTCTCGCCGGGGACGTATTCCTCATAGAGTGTCTGTGCAAGCCTAGCTCATAATAGAACTCACATCTAGTTGAAGAGAAGATTCGAAGACTAATAGTGTAGTTTTAATGACTATAAGTGTTTTTCTTGTGATCTGTGTAACTTATCTTGTGTGGACAATACAAAGTGGCATTTCCCTGTTCACGTCTATTATTCCCCTCTTCCTTTAACAATCTGACGTACACTGTCCCTCTTCGAGGACAAGCTATTACGTTCCAAGTTCCTATGGCTACCTTCCGACTTCATCTTCAGATCCTAAGTATCATGTAAAACCAAAGAGATTACCTATTAAGACAAAACAAATGAGTCCAAACTAGTTAAGTTTATCTTATTTATTTTAGGAGTTACTATGGCCAGCTTCCTACTCCATCATCAGACCAGCTTTATGGTACCATATTAATGCATTGTCATCTAAACTAAACGTGTATGTAAAATTTCATCAAAATCTGTTGAGGACTCTGTTTTTAAATATTCAAAATAACTTTCTCTAACATCCCGAGGTGCAGTATATTATAATTAAATGGTACTTACGTTTGTGCAACTTTTAATGTGACTTGACTTCAAAAACAGACACCACCTGCCAGCACGACACGTTCAAGCTTAAAGGGGACTTTGATTTGATCACTATTTCACACTATATCACAACTAGCATGCATTGAAAACGCACAAAACAACCTGGAGGAAAGCTTCTCAAAGAGAATGGCTGAATTCAAGACGCAAATAAGAAAAAAATCCATGACAATAAAAGAAATTATCAATAAAGGTACCACGGCAAATAAAAATTGCCACAGTACCATTAATGGTAATTCTCTGCAAGGGTTGCGCTGATCTCAAAATCGTGTATACATAGCGCAAGTTCGTTCTGTCTTCTGTTTGCACTACCTTGTAAAAAACCATTAGAAACGGGTCCTGATGTTTTGTCCTTTGAACCCAATCCATTACCGGGCATAATTTATGGCAAAAAGCCTTATCCTTTAGTCACCTTATACGACCACTGGCTACCACCATTGCAAATCTATTATCCATTATCAAACTACATATAAAAATACCCTCGTAGACGTACGTCAACTCGATCTTTATCTATCAATTCATTACAAACATTATTCGCTAATTCTTGGTAATTTTCATGTTACTATTGTAACAAACATGACACAAACCTTATCATTCACCAAACATTAACACATATTAAATCAGAATTCTGTTTGCGATCTGTCAAGATTTCCTCTTTAGCTTGATAATAATGGTAAACACCATATGAGCGTCAATCCCGGTGGCATTCATGCATGCGTTTTGGGCCAGAGTCCTCACACGCATCACCCAACGCCACCGGCGAAACCCGAACTGGATATTCGCCAGATCCAGCCCCACTCTAGAGAGATGCTCGACGAGGCGCTTGGCAATAACTCTTACAAAGAGCTTGCCTACCTCGTCGAGCAACACTATGGGCCGGCTTGTCCGCCGGGCGTCCCTTTAGGATAAGGACCAGGTTCCCCGTCCTCCACATCTTCGAAAACTGGCCCCGCTCCAAGCTTGCGCTGAGGAACCCTTTCAGTCCGGGTTCGAGACCGTCTTCTCCTAGAGTTAGGACCCACGCGCGGCCTGGAATGCCGTCGGGTCCCTCCTATACCTCTCAGCCTTCGCACCGCCAGCTCTAATTCTAGAAAAATACTCACAATACTATTGAGACAAATCGAATGAATATATAGATATGTCCTTTCTCATGGTCTAATCTACCCCAATACCAAAAATCATGTAAATCGGTTCAGTGGTTCAAGCGTGAAAGCGTAACATACAGACAGACAAACAGAGGTACTTTCGGATTTATAATATTACATACATACATACATAAGGTCACGCCTTTTTCCCATCGGGGTAGGCAGAGACCACTTCTTTCCACTTGCTACGGTCCTGACACACCCTTTTCGCTTCTCCTACTTTCATAAGCGTTTTCATACAAGCGCGTCGGTTCTGGGTCCCTTTACCTGGCCTTTACTTAAGACGTCTTCCGAAGAACGTTCGCCTAGGTCGCCCCTTACCGACTCGCCCATTTACTCTCGCCTCATAAATCTGTTTCGTCAATCTACTTTCACTCATCCTTTCTACGTGTCCGAACCATCTAAGCATCCCTTTCTTTATCTTTGTCACTACATCTTCTACCACACCACAACGTTCCCTTATCACATTTTATAATGTTTAAATTTTTATAATATTAGTACGGATTAAAAAGAAAATGTGCCCGGAATATTGCTGTGGTGTTGGGATTGGTCCAGAATATCCACGTGGCGCAGTCTGAGCAGCAGAGACGGCTTCACCTATCTTATTTAGTCAGGGGAGACGCTGCCGCCTAAGATTATTTCCAGCCGAAGAAGCTCTCCAGATGTTCTTCTAAAGCATCCCTAGCGGAGTTGTACAGACAGGGGGCCGGAGGGCGTAGGCCTGGGGGTAAGAGGTACGAACGCCTGTCTCCCAGTGGAAGCTGACCTGCCCAAAGGCACGACGCGTGCCCATTCTCTTCAGACTATGATCCAGCCATCTAAAAACAGTAGAATATGGCCCCTGACCAGCCGGAATGCAAAGGAAATGCCTTATAAGGTGACCTTACACCCGGTGAGACCTGAGATGGCGTGCAGTTTTAATTGATTCGAGTCCGACATAATCACCCCCTGCGGGGGGAAATGAGCTTTCTACATACTGAATCGGCAGTTAAAAATGCAGATAGGGTGCATGGTGCCCCCATCAAAACCTTCGAAACCTAAACAAATTTCTGTCGAACTTAAGCTTTTCTCTCAAGGCCTCCGTTTGATCATTCAGGTCAGACGGTAGTCACTCCTGTAAAGCGGACCTAGTAGTATGACTACGATGACTGTGCTTAGACACGTTTTTAACTTAATAATGGGTAGTTTAGGCATCGCTGCTTGGACCACACTTGCTTAATTTTGTTTATACCTACTGTTGTGGCCTGTTTGGAGACACTAACTACCGTTGATATTTTATTTTTAGCAAAAAATTTAAATATGTTGATATTTTAACGGTTAAAACGATTGTTCGTGATTTGTTAGGTAGATAATATATTATACAAAGTTAACGGTAATTAATGCGATCACGATGTAGGTATGTCTTTACATCATGTCGAGAGATTGTAATTATTTATTCTACACCAATATTATTACGAACTAGTAAATATTGGTAATTAATAATAGTTATAAGAGATTAGTGAAGTTGATTGAAGAAAAATACTTAAAAAAAAGTGGACTATTGTAAATTTCAGAGGACCTATATCAATAAATCCGTCTCAATCCCGGCTGCGTCCAAACCCTGTGCTTCGGAACCCAAGGTCTGCTCTACAAGTTCATTATTTGGTTTATTTTGGCTTTCATTTGATTCTCCAACCCCGAGAAGAAACCTTGCAGCACTGACCACATATGAAATTCAAATTATAAAAATCCTATCATTTAATAACAAAATTTACCACACCCAAATTAAATAGACAAATCCCCACGGATCCCCACGGAGTCACTCCTCCGAAGCCGGAGGGGGAGGTTATGTCGGACTCGAACCGATTAAACCACACGCCGTCTGTGGGTCGTTGTACTAGGTCGAAGGTGAGGTTGTCAACGACGTATACCTCACACCCGGCTGACCCAATCACCCCTCTCGGTCTGGCCCTCCTCGGGTACACACCGCACCGTTTCTAATTTCTCATGGAGCTTTCGAATTCTCCAGAAGTCAATTTGGTATACGTTAGTTTTGCTCATAAAGTACATTAATTCTTAAGTTACACAACTAAAAAGCTATCTTGAAGGACCAGTATAGCATGTGAACTTGCCCTAGAATGGCCTAGACCCCTAGGTAGGCAACGTGCTAACACCGACCAAGGTTGAACTATGTATAACGGCACATAAGGCTGCGGTGCGAGATACGTTTGTAGAGCGATTTAATGTAAAAAAAAACCAGAGTTGATTTGATATTAATTGTGTAAAACTTTAAAAAGTTGGGACTATTGAGTGCATGGGGCTCGGGCCCCACCAAGATCCCCGTGCCCAAGTCAACCTAGCAAGTTATATACCTGCCGAGTGATCGACAAGGCTCTGGTTTCTTCCCTAAGTTGGATGGTCAGATGGCCTTCGCTACCGTCAAAATAAATCGAAGAAGAAGTATGAGAGCTTACCCCGGGTTTCTGGAAATGCTAAGCTTTGGAAGCTACCAGGCAAGGCATTTAAATGATGGTAACTATGCAAAATCTATTCTATTTAAAACATGACAAGCATTGTCATTTCCAATGCCGGTATAATCTCTTCTGTGTATTTCATAATGAGGGTAAAAATTGGCAAGTTCATTACTCATTTATTTAGTCTTAGCTGCGTCCCGCGTAAGAAGAAAGGCCTTCAAACCTGCCTCACCTCCAGAGCAGCGTGACAATTCTTTTTGTTCCAGGCAACTTATCTAGTATTAATACAGAAGTCTTTATATAAAGGACACGTCAATTTGACTTCACCTCGCCTGATGGTGTTGTTAACAATGGTGGCACTCAGCTTGACGGCCTCATCAGATGCTTTTTCACGCCCCGCTTTAAGGACCTGGGACTGTAGGAAGTAGGGACACGGAAATGGCAAGGAGTTACAGGTCTTAATGGTGCGACAAAGAAAGGAGTCACCAAACCGCTGGGTTCTTGAAAGAATACTCTGCACCGTATACGGGTTACATTTAAGCCCTGCTCGTGTTCTCCTGTGTAGGAAATGAGAGGGCGGGACCAATTGGAGGAGCTCATCAGAACACTCACCATGGTAGAGACGGTCATTGCTTATCGAAGGTGAAATCCGCTCTTAGATTGCGTATCGCTCCGTTGATCGTTTGCACCAAGCCGCACATTGAGTCTGCACGGTACAACGGCGCCAAAGCAGCCTCCAGTGAAAAAACGCGCCGAGGGTGGTATACACGTACCGCTATATTCAACGCGCAAAATTAAAAAAAGAATTCGCGATTTTTCAACGAGTGTTATTGTGAAGTGACTTTTTTTAAAGTGAACAATTTATGATAGTTTGATAAAAAGGTTAGTAATCTTTTGCGTTGTTTTTTTTTTTTATTGGATTACGCTGTGTGTATTATTTTTACTATTATTATTCTTATTTTAAGTGGGTGCTAAAAAATTTGTGCTATTCGTTTTAATAACCTTTTCTTGCAGGTTTTGTATTTATAATTTTTATTACATAAGAGATGTAAATGATAAACTACTTGAAATTACCGGCCTGTAAATTCCATAGTATCAAGTTGTACCTATCAAGTTATTTTCGTGCATCCATTTATACAATAAATATACATATAAGTATAGGAATTAGGAATAATTATACCTTCTCAATATATGTTAAACATTTATTTAACAATTCTAATTACTACTCAAGTTTAAAAATTTATAAGGTATCTACTTATCGCTTTTCAAATTATACGCCTGTATAGTCAAATAATTTACTATGGATAATTTTGTTTCTTTTTTATGTTGTTGAAAAGTTTCCAATTTTATATCAGACCAATATTCTCCCTCAATCAATAAAGCAAGTAAAGCAAGAAAGTAGCAGAGAGCAATGAAAAAGTTAAATTGCAAAATTTTACATTATCCATCATAGGTACTGGACAATTTCGTAATTTAACCGTTCTATGTATCTATGCAAAATAAACGCATTTTTATTTCTTCTTCCTTTCTTTCAATTTTCAACAAAGCTGTATTGCTCAATGAAATTCATTGAGGAGAACTTCCTGAGGAGGCAGCTAGGTTTGAATTGATCTCAGTTCTTCGATAGGATTCGCTTTGCGATGTTCTCAGATTGTTTGGAAATTTAAACCTTCTGAAATATAAACTTAGAAATCTAAATGTATTGTGGGCGAAATATTACAGCATTTTTGTGCCATTTAAGATTTAATATACATATTTACCTACCTGTCCTTGATCTTTCAACTAATTTAATTTTTCACCTGCTGATTTCAAAAGTTTAACATACTTTCGCAAAAAACTTTTTAACTCTAAATACTGAAAAGTAATCGAAACATCGGGATAAGTGTGAATAATAAAATAATACCAAATAAATCGCAATAAAATCCTTTATAAACAATTTTACTTCTTTCAAAGATTTCTTTATCGGCTCACGTTTGACCTCTATCTCACCAGGTGGTAAGATAATGTGGATTTAAATGTCCACCTTGATGACACCAAAACATAAGATTATCCCACAGTTATCTTAAGACCAGTTATCTTAAGGTTCATCAACTTAGCCTGAAACACAAAGAACCAGCATTTTTCTTACAGGTTCGGTCGGCAGGTGTAACTCCCCTGGTGTTGCACATGTCCATAGGTCACGGTTACCACTTTCCAACAGGTGGGTCATGTGCTTGTCTGCCACCTAAGTGGTAACATGATGTACAGTACATTTTCTGATTACCGGGCGCCTTTATTTCCAGTACCTACGAGTATCTATAGTTTCCAGTGTGCAGTCTACATAGGAAATACGGTTGCACTTTATTATATAAAATTGTATAGAAAGGTGCAACTGTATCTCCTTTGTGAGTGTGGTTTAGCCCCGTACCTATAAGTATTATTAGCTGATGCCAGCGGTTCCGTCTACGTGGAATTCTGTTCCCGTCATCGTGACCATTTCTTCTTTTCTTTTTTTTAAAACGCATTTGGAACTCAATCTACTGACTGACAAAAAATACAACTTCAGATTAAAGACGGCGTTTGGAAAATTTGACTAAATAAATAAAATTAATTATATTTGTTACCGATAAAATGTAATTGTTAATAAAACAGAAATAAATAAATAAAATTAATTATATTTGTTACCGATAAAATGTAATTGTTAATAAAACAGAAATAAATAAATAAAATTAATTATTTTTGTTACCGGTAGAATGTAATTGTTAATAAAACATAAAAGTTATGGATTCTAGAATACGGATAAAAATATTTACATACATTTTTTTTGTAAGTTCATGCATATTATGCATAGAAAGACCCAGACCAGTGCAAATACTGTCATATTCATGCAGTACAAAATTCGAACGTTCTACCGCTACGTACAGAGATTAAATTATAAATTTTAATAGATTTTTTGATAATGAAACAATATTTCAGCTGACTAGAAAATAAAAATTACCAACCTACAATAAAAAATATATTTAAACTGGAGCAAAAAAGTTTCTGGAATGGCGACCGCGTATGGGCAAACTTTAGCGTAGGACGCCCAACGCACGGCCAGGTGGAAGGACCACCTCATCAAGGTCTCCGGGAAGCGCTGGATGCGGGCTGCTTTAGATTGGTCGTTCTGGAAGTCCATAGGAGAGGCCTATGTTCAACAGTGGGCTGTACGCGGCTGACATGATATGATGATCATGATGATGATATTTAAACTAGCTTTCGCCCGCAGCTCCGCCTGCGTGACAGTCGACTAACGCCACCAAAAGTATTTTTCTGAACTGACGGACTTGTTGTGTAAACTTCTAATGCTTTATTTTTTTCAAAACATCAAATGTAAACTGTTCGAAACATCGGCCCTGTTTTATAACTGTTTGACACCTTTGGTAGGTTTTAAGAACATTATTTTAAGATAAAATAGACGACATTCATGTTTATCTACTTTGAATAAATAATGAATCGTAGATACCAGGTTGGATCAGGAAGTACCCGTTTTTGACATTGGATGGATAAATAAAATTGACATTGCCACCATGTTTTATATATATGTAACACATGACATCGCACGTAATTTGAAATTATTTTATCGGCGCTTTATGTATGTAAATATTTGTTTATTTCAGATTATTTTATCGGCTAGATTTTTTTAGAACTGTTAGAATTTTTGGTATCTTGTGTTTCTAAGCAAAATGAAAAAAGAACAAAACCGATCCGTACTTCGTTTCCGATTTTTGAATGAAAAAACTTGCGACCAATTAAAAGTAAACGTGGATGCTGTGTATGGTCAAAGTCAAAGTCAAAAATCATTAAAACGGTACTTACAAAACGTCAAGTTTAAAAAAATCTAGACTAGTTTAGCAAATGGACCACCGGTTCGAAACGCGGCCCCGACCTGAGAAGACTCCGACAAGAAACTCAGCGGGCATTTTTTTTGGTCTATTTACAAACATTTGCTTAGTCTACTTAGTCTGAATACAATAGTTTGCTTGAGTAGCATAGTTGAGCGAACAGCTCATTTCCAAGCTTGTTTATCATCTAAATATTCTTGGATTTTATAATAGCCTTTTTGGCACAGTTTAGTCTTAATTACATTTTTAAATTTGTTTACTGGTAAATCTCTAATTTCATTAGGGAGCTTGTTGAAAAAGCGTATACAGTTGCCCCGGAAAGAATTACTAATTTTATGGAGTCTACTATCACGAGCTACAAGATTGTTTTTATGTCTTGTGTTTATATTATGCCTGTCACAAACTCTTGAAAATTAGAGATATTTTTCCTTACATACATCAGGTTCTCGAAGATGTATTGTGACACTACGGTTACAATGTCTATTTCTTTAAACTTTTCTCGAAGGGAAACTCTTGGACCCAAATTAAAAACAGCTCTCACAGCCCGCTTTTGTAAAATAAATATTGTGTTTAAAGCCGCGCGGAATTACCCCAAAGGAGAATTCCGTAGCTTAAAATACTATGAAAATAACTGAAATAAACTATTCTAGCCGTATCCACGTCTGTTAATGACCTAATCTTTTTTACAGCGTAAGAAGCCGAACTTAATCTACTGGATATTTTTTCAATATGCGATCGCCTTTTCAATATGACCCTTCACCATCCATTAAAATTGTGAGGTATTGGTACAACGAATTTAAACGTGATCGTACGTCTGTCTTTGATGATGAGCGGCCAGGACGTCCCTCAGACGTATTTACTGACGATATTGTCAAAAAAGGCCACGATATCATTGTCGCTTATCGCCGAACGAAAGTCTAAGAAGAAGCTGAAAAAGTAGGCATCTGGTACTGTACAACTATAGAAAATATTCTTACGTAATTGGTGTTAGAAAGATATCGGAGCAATGGGTGCCGCGCCACGGCGCCGGGGCGACCACGGCGACGAGTCGGAGACCGCGTGGTCCCCCTTCCCGAGGAGGGCCAGACCGAGAGGGATGGCCCTAGGTCAGTCGGGGTGCGAGGAATATGTCTAAGAAGAAGCTGAAAAAGTAGGCATCTGGTACTGTACAACTATAGAAAATATTCTTACGTAATTAGTGTTAGAAAGATATCGGAGGAATGGGTGCCGCGCCACGGCGCCGGGGCGACCACGGCGACGAGTCGGAGACCGCGTGGTCCCCCTTCCCGAGGAGGGCCAGACCGAGAGGGATGGCCCTAGGTCAGTCGGGGTGCGAGGAATATGTCGCACGACAACCTCACCTTCGGCCTAGCACTACGACCCACAGACGGCGTGCGGTCGGATCGAGTTCACGCAAATAAAAAAAAATGCGATGCGTGTCGTGTCAAATATTATAAGTATTATAATAACATAATAATATTTTAAGAAACTTTTGCATAATAAAGGATTTTAAAATACGAGTGAGAGTTTTATAGTATCACACATGTATTTAAGACCAAATTATGCGTAGCTTCATACACTACTTTATCTAATGAAATAATTAACACCTATAATTTGCTTAAAATAACAGAAAAGTTGAGCGCCGAAATCCAGTCCACAGAATATGTAGAGAAAAACCTTGTGTCCTTCTTGTGTCCTGCTGAAGCTGTATCGTAATGGAAAAAGTTATACTACAATCGAATTTCCCATAGAAGACCTGTATCATGTCAAATTTAATTTTTCAAATTTATTTTGTAACTGTGCGTAAAGACCTTCTTTAAAGTTATATTTTTAATATTGTAATGTTTGCATTTCAGTAGGAGAGTAGATAAACAATATCAGTAAACGCCATTGAAGACGTAGGTAGGTAACTCTATTTGAAAGTAAGTAGGTAGGTATGTCTACCTAGAAAAATGTTTCTTTACCATTTTGATTGCAACGAACACAAAAACAATGTTAACTGTAAAATAATAAACATCGAGCTTTGTTAGCTATTTCTTTGTTTCACATTACAGGACTGAGTGATAAGGTAACAGGTAACCGTACTGTTTTGATAACAATAGTTCAAGCCTACCGGTTGACGTATGCTAAAACTATTCACGAGTAATATATTATGCTTCTCGATGAACAGATTTTTCGACCAAAAATTCATTCGGTCAGTAGTAAAAATACCAAATGTTTGTTCGATAAAAACTCTTTTGGTAAATTGTTCATTCGATCAGTATTAGAATGGTTTAATATTTTATCGGTCACACGTCAAATGATCAAATGAATTTCGGTCACCAGTGGTAAACCGCTGGGTACTTCCTATACACTTTACAACGTAGAACTTAACACATCGATAGGTACATACTGATAGCACAACTGCGGTAGAGCTTTTGGAGATCAAATTCCCCTTGCATAGAGAGGTGCACCGCCACATTAACCTGGGTATGCCGCTACCTTATACCAGTACCCCTTAGCACGACCATCTAATCGTAATCGTATCGAGAGAAAGAAGCAACGCGATTGGCCGCCTGTCTACTGTGAACAAACGCGTATTGTGTAGCCGGCCAATCGCAATGCTCCGTTCTGTCATATCCTGGTCACGCGGGACCAAGTTGTAACTAATTCTTGCCATGACCATTGAATCTAGATGTATAAAGCTATCCCCGTACGCCTCTCGTATTCAAACCTACAATTCCCAGCCGCGCTATCGTCTAATGACCTTCAGACCGCTTATCGTGATACGCAGTAACCCGTGATTCTATAGAAAAAATGGGTTGTGAAAGACCTATTCCTTATCGTACTTTATCTACAATAGAATTCATGTATATCCCAGTCCTAGTTCCCCAACCAAAGTTCACATACTCTTATGATTGTAACTCGTATTTACTTTAACATACCTCTTAACAGATTTGTCGCTACTCCAACCTTACTTCGTAGTCAATCCACAGTTCGTCACCTTATTTATCATACTAAACTCACAATATAACATACAATTTCACTTATTTACTTAGTGGAATACGACCAGACAATCTTTTGACAACTACATTCTTAATGACGTTTGAAATTTGACAATTTTCACCGCCCTCATTCAACACTTAGCACAGAGACACCTACCACATTACGCTTGCACTACACGTAAAATTAGAATCTACAAAATTAACTGTCAATCATTCAATACTTCAAATTATAATTGTTTTCGAGGATACCAACAGAGGTCGTGTTATTCAAAAAAAAATACACAAACAATTTATAGTTAAGATCAACTCATCGTTGAAACTTCTATAAATCTTTATTATTTCTGTAATATAGTGTATTTTCCCCCCCCCCGTGTATAAGAAATGTGGCCCCGTGCTCGCCACATTCAGTAGGACTCGCCACTAGTACCAACATAGTCCTTCCTATGCCTAAGTAGGTATTTAGAAGACAATTTTAAAGTCTCCTGCCTACTGTACCGAGGCATCCGGTATACAAATCCCCAATTCTATTTTCAGAATAGCGTAACTCTAACGCAGGACTTCAGTCCTATTGCCGTAATTCCTTTAATATAAGGTATTAAGATGATAACACAGAATCATCGTTCTAAGCGTCATTTTAGGACAATTACATTAGTATCTATCGCAGTAACTTCTGCGCTGATTGTTAACGATAAGTTTAGTTAGGAAAAGCTCATTTATTAGCACAGACCTAAATAATTATAGTTAATACTAGAACCAATTCACTTCTGAATAATAATGTCTATATAGACACTTCGTTTGCTATTAGTGTGTACCTACTCACCTACCTGACTAAACTAACCATGTATCAACAAACATTCAACTACGTTAAACGTGAAATGTGTAAAGCTAATCTATCTGACTAGGGCGCAGGTAGTAAGCCTGACTTTGAACTATCACTAGTACCCCCTACGAGCAAGAGACCACGGCCGAAGCCAAGGATGTGTTCTCTCACAGGACAAGGACATAAAAGTGTGTATATATACATATATAAAGATAGACAGGACTGATCCGCTCTGGAGAGCGACAACCGCCTCCTCTCCAGTCACAAACCATCCTGGAAGCTCACGGATCCCTTTCAGGCAAAATCCGTGTGCTGAGCGCTTCAGACTATCCTCAGCATGCCTAGCTGAACAGAGGTCAAGAGCTTCGTTATCACCGATAGGTATCAACTCAGGGCAATCACGTCGATTGACTTCCTAAGCGGGGGAACCTAGCTAATACCTAAGGCCTCAACCGTCCCTAGCCCTACCAAAGTCCCACAAAGAATCCCTATATAAACATTTTATCTCATGTATGGCCCTGTACCGCAGACTCACAGTACAGCTGATATTCCGAATTGAACACGAGATTCAATTCTTAATCCCAGAGATAAAGGTGTCTTGTCTGGCTCATACGATAAAATGTTCATTTCGCGAATTATAAACTTCAATAAAGGCGAGCTACCTAATTCCTCTTTTCACTAATTTAAACACTATATATTTACTAATTAAACTCAATTATTCACAATCAAGGTAAAAAAAATCTTCACGACTTTAAATGTAAAATTCTCAAAATTCCCGCCAAAGTACAATGTACAGAATACCTTTCGCGAATCGACCAACCCCGAAGCCAGCTCAAAGAAAAAGTGTCCTTGAATTCCCACTCAAAATCCTACTTTCGCCGAATTAGCGCTCCAATAGTGTCCTCCACCAATCAGAAGCTTTTATTTTCCCGCCAAAAGTCACAATTTCTGAATAATTGACAACAGCGCTAGGTTTTCTATGGCGCCTGCGTTATAATTATGAACTAACTTAAATCTTCCGTGAACCAGTGGCCCTTTTTTAAATATTTATAAACTATTTACATACTTACACTCATTGATTCTAACTGTCAATATTTTCATAATAATATAAGATTAATTTTATGTTTAATAAACATCCATATAATACTCAATAATAGATATAGAAAATTATTCAATAATCATTTGACCTTTAAACAATAATAACCAATCAGAGCCACTTCCTGCATTTTCCATAGCTCTGAGGCACACAGATAATAAATAGTATTTATAATCTCTTTTCAACAGTACTTTATTGCATTAAATATTATAATTATTGTTCCTTGTAAATAATTAATAAGTTTTAACTTTATCTGTTTATTCTTTTCCTTATTAATTTTATTATAAACAATACACAAAACTATTATAATATTATTCTTGTGTAAATATCCATAGACTATTTTTCTTAAATTCTTTCAATCATAGTCCCATCTATAGGTACTGTATATATTAAACTACATTTTAAATTTATTTGTTCACAAAACAAATTTACTTGCCCTTTGCAATTTAACAGAATAATTTCTTTATGAATCAATTTTTTTTCTTTGACCACATACCATAGTGTATATTTATTCATCATTTTATTTACGTATAAAAATTCCTTACTTAATCAACTAGATGGCGTTTTACGACATTGAATTATTTTCGTTTTATAAAAAACCAAGTGATATTCAATTTACTTGTAGAAATTCTTACTTAATTACTAGATGGCGTTTTACGACATTGAATTATTTTATTTATTTATGTTTTCTTGTTTTATAAGAACCTCGAAACGGTGTTTCAGTCCGTTACAGTTCTCTCAATACATTTACCCTTACTACTTAGCCTTCTAAGAGCGTTTTCACACTCATCCGATATCCGACATCCGATATCCGACATCCGATATCGCTTATCTATCGCCCGATATCGGTTAGCGGAGCCAAAACAGTGGTGTTGATTCCTATAACCGATATCGGGCCGGACAATGTGAAAGAAAGATACATATCTCATACATTTGACTTCCTCCGATATCGCGGATGTCAGATATCGGATATCGGATGTCGGATATCGGATGTCGGATATCGGATGAGTGTGAAAACGCTCTAACCGTGGTTATTGTTTTTTTAAACCACCCAGCAATAGGAGGATGATAAAAAATCTGTCGAAGTAGTGGTCATTCGAAGATGTGACTTGTCTAAGTATTGTCTGTCGAATAATCGTCTGTCGAAGTAGTGATAATTCGAAGGTGTGTGTTGTCCAATAATTGTCTGTCGAAGCAATGACTTGTCGGTCTATGTGTTTTCGAAGTTTGCTACATGTCGAAGTATTTTACTGTCTAAATTCAGTCCATAAGTCTTACAATAGTTGTTCGTGCTAGGGGTACTGCTCCATGAGGTTAGGACTTAAACGTGCAAGTAACAACACAAAGTAAATTGCGATAGAATTCATTAAAATTAGTTTTAATTCATGTTATATTCGCATAAACTGCAATGGCAATGCGCGTATCAATTGCTATTGTACTAATAAATTTAATCACCTTGCTAACTCATTTGATTCTTGAAAATTTGGGGCAAAAGTTGTCAAAAAGGTCACAGATCTTGTCTGAAACAAAACTTGTGTGCCTTAACTTTTTTTTAGGTTTTAATACTTAAAACTACAGCAGGTGGGGACCTAGGTATTAAAAATAAAACTTGTATCTGCCTAATAATAATTAATTAAGTAATTACTGTTTTAAAATATTTATATCCCACAAAGTTATTGCCATCTTCTGTTTCTGTTGCTTATTAACATGTTTTAACTAATTTTCGTTGCTGACAGTCCTTATGCGCCTTTTTTGTGGGGAAAGGGGAGTGCGGTTCGAGCGTGAAGGGATGACAGATGACCGCGCCTGTCACCCCAGGCCTGCGCTTGGGAAACCATCCCACTTCTTGTCTGCTCTCCATTGTGCCCTCTAGATACTATTCAGAGACTGGAAGGACTCCTAGTAACCCTCTATAGGACCAAAGCCAGGGAATTTTCCGTAGGTAGCGTCTCAACTGCAAGAGAGGTGCTGACATCTCCCTTACCAAGATTGTGCCGAGTGGAAGTTACGGACCAAGCAACCTAAATGACAAGGATCACCAACCCCTTCTCATTCCAAGGGTGTCGTAAGAGGCGCCTACCCGGAAAATATTATTATTATTTACATTGATATTGTTTTTATTCTCGATGTGTTTAGGACACTTCGTTATTATTATTATTATTTGTAGGCAGGCAGGCAGTTGCAGAGAAAATATGCAGACGATATCTCTGCGAGAGAAGGAAAACTCGAAATAAAACCCTTTTCCAACCTCTCTGGCCAGTAGGCCAAAGCCTGCCAACATTGGGAGAGGTCTATGTCCAGCAGTGGACTCTTAGGGCCTCGTTCACCATCCTCAAGTAAAGCGTTGATTAGTAACTTCTTAATTAACGTTAACTGGTAGTTAAAAGTTCTGAGTATCTTTCGCCAGTTTCACAAACGAAACCGATCATTTGAGTAACAACTTACGGGTTAAGTGAATGACAGAACACAATCATACGCTCATTCGTTCAATTTTACGTCATAATTGTCGTTTTCTTGTTATGTCAATCACAAAAAGAAGTTAATTCGCGTCGTGTTATTTGCTTATTAAGGATTTCGTTGTAATTTAATAAAATGGAAATGGGAATGGGAATAAAATGTTAAACGAGAAAGGAGTGCCAACTTTACTTTACAAGAGAGGGACATTTTAGCCTCTCTTGTTTTGAAATATCAAAACGTTATAGAGAATAAAAAGAGCGATGCTTCCACATGGAAGAACAAAGAAGCTGCGTGGGCAAGCATTCAAAATGAATTTAATGCAATATCTGGAGGTCCATTTAGGTCTTTCATCTAGGTCAACAAAAAAATCTACACGAAATTTAAACACACGAATTCTTGGTAATCGTCGCATCGTAGAATGTTCTACATCTAATTGCTGTTCAATTAACTCGTACAAATCCATTATTTAGTTCGTTTTTACAAATATATGTTGTTATGATACTCGTCACAAACACCAACAAACACTACTATTAACTACAGAATGACAGAACACGTAAATGTCAAATAATGTTGTGATCTCTTACTTACTCGTCACTTAAAGTCCCTAATCAGCAGAAAGAGTAGTGAGTAAGTTAATCGTCAGTTTAACCGTTGAGTAGTGTTACTCAGATATTGTGAAATGCGAATATTCAGTTACCGGGGACTTTAAGTTACGATTAGCTTACTTGACACTTTAATCAGAGATGGTGAACAAGGCCCTTAGACTCTCAATGACTTATAGGTACCTTCCAAAAATATATTGCAGATATTCTATTTATCATTTGACTACAAATCACTCATTATGTTTGACATTTAAACTAAAAAGTCATCAGATAGGTACTTACGTAGCTTAAAAATAGCAATGCCTAGACTTGTTTTGATTTTGTAGGAACCTGCTTTACTATAAAGATTTCTTCTGTTCTATGACTATAAGATATCAATTAAGTAATTCATAATAGAACATTACCTAAGTTTATGAATAGAAAATGTGTAAACGTGTAGTATAGTATTGTTTTTGTATAATTACTATAATAAACTAATCACAAAGGTATGTTAAATATCAACGTGATTGATTCAGGTGGCACTTTGTATTGTAACTGTTTAATAAATTAGCTGTAGTGACACTTATAGCTACTGTTATGCTTTATACTTGTGCGCAGAAAACATCGAAGCAATTTCGCAGTTAGACTGGTAACTGGCGAGGTGTAAGCTCCGGATGCGACAAGGATTGACGCTGATGAAAAAGAACTCGATCACCATACCGAGGGTTATGTTCTGTCAGACCTGAATTCGTGTTAGAATCTGAAATCTATTGCATTACCTAAACGGACCAACGGATAAAAAAACAATAAGACGTCACACTAATATTTTTAAATGGATCTTTTGTTTGTGGAGTACCTACCTAATCCAAAAACAATTAGGTACAACTATAAAATCTTAACTGGTTTCGAATTCAACTGCCGAGTCAATTAAAATATAAAAAACTAGCTGTCGCCCGCGGTTCCGCCCGCGTGGATGTCGGTTATCGCGAATCGGACTATAATTTGAGATTTAAACTATCCTATCTCTCAAGTTGGATCGAACTGCACATGGTGTGCGAATTTTATTATAATCGGTTAAGTGGTTTAGGAGTCCATTGAGGACAAACATTGTGACACGAGATTTATATATATTAAGATATACAATGTTAAGGTTAGTAATTATTTGGGCCAAAGACGAACTGTCAAAAAATTATATTTTATTGAAACGGTAAACGGTACTTTCATTTATTTAATTCCGGTACCTACTACAGCGGGTCTAAAAATGGCCACATTGTGCAAGTCTGCAAAAAACGAATAACTTTATGAATTTCCAGATTTCAAAAGATTCCTATAAAATTCGTTAAATGGTCATTCTTATAAGCCAGCCTCCGTGGCGTAGCGGTAGGTAGTGAACGCAGCCGCCACGCAGGTGGCGCGGGTTCGATCCTCGCCCAGTGCAAATAACTGTCTGGTCGTGCCTCAGAGAGCATGTTAATCCGTCAGTCCCGATTGCCATACGAACATCTATGGCAGTCATTACAGGTAGTTGGAGCCCTCAAAAGTTGAACAACTGTCTAACTGCAATGTTTCGATATCGCCTTTGGGTTTTGGAGGTCATGTGGCAGTCGCTTCACTGAAAATGTGGAAGTGGTCGGATGCGACTGGGATTAACGGAAGGTGAACTAATGTAAGCAGAATTAGGTACAACAATTCATTAACGAAACATTCTAACATGATAAAATATTATTCTAATATGATTCCAATAAAGTGGCCTTTTTAGTGCTGCAGGAGCACTAAAAAGGCCACTTCTTTGAGGTAAATAATAACAATAAGAAATCTATATTGCTGGTTCTATATTGTTTCACATATTCGTTCCACTTATTAACTTCATTTAAGTTCTTATTAATTAGAGAACAAAGTGGAGAAACAAAACAGTAAAAAAAGTGGAATAACCATTTTGGATCAAGCGGTTCAGATATCAGAAATTCTTTACCTACTCACTACATTGTCTGAATCATGTTAGGTCCTCATCATACAATCAGTTTTCCATACTGGACAGTTAACCCAATTCAGATATGGCATTTTTTTTTTTTTTTTTTTTTATGCCACTTAGGCCGCAGACAAGCACACGGCCCACCTGATGGGAAGTGGTTACCGTGGCCTATGGACGTTTGCAACACCAGGGGCGTCACAATCGTGCTACCGACCCTGTAGATACCTTCTAATACCCTTCTTGAAGAACCCCATATTGTAGTCGCTTGGGAAAACCACGGCAGGAAGTTCATTCCACAACCTGAGCGTGCGTGGGATGAAGTTCCTTTCAAAACGCACGGTGCGTACCATTGCCGGTCGCAGTGTGTGAGGATGAATTCCCTGCCTATGGCGAGTGGTCGATGATAGAATGCAGCGGTGGGCATCATGTCAAACAATTCATCTGAGCACAAACCATTGTATAGGCGGTAGAACACACACAGCGAGGCAAAGTCTCTTCTGAGGCTGAGAGGTTCCACATCGCCTGTGAGTATGGGATTGTCGACGAGCCTCAACGCCCGTCTTTGCAATGAGTCGAAGGGGCCAAGCTGGTATGCAGGCGCTCCGGCAAAAAGGTGACAGCAGTACTCCATGTGGGGCCGAATTTGTGCCTTATAAAGCAGAAGTCGTTGCCCCGCAGTGAAGTACTGCTTCGCCCTGTTGAGCACTCCAAGTTTCTTTGAGGCCAGCTTGACCTTGTCCTCCAAATGGTTGCGGAACTGAACGTCGCTTGAGATGTCGACACCTAGGATCCCAATACTCGAAGAGATGGAAAGTGGTGTGCCCAGGAATTGCGGCGCTACAATAAATGGGGTTTTCTTAGCGGTGAATACACATACTTGTGTCTTAGTGGGGTTAAATTGGACTAGGTTAAGTCGACCCCAATCGGATACTCCCGAGAGAGTAGTCTCGATTTCAGACACAAGTTGTTCGCGTCTCTTCTCCACCTCGAATTGAGGGATATTTGCACGACCCGTGTAACACGTATCCCCGGTACTGTCGTCCGCATAGCAATGAATAGATCCATCAGACAGCATGTCATTGATATGCATCAGAAACAGCGTCGGGGACAACACGGAGCCTTGTGGGACACCAGCGTTTATGTCCATGCGGTCCGAGCAGCTGCCATCGACGACGGCTTGGATACTTCTGTTGGACAAAAAGCTGGCAATCCATTCGCAAAGTCCCTCGGGGAGTCCGTAGCGTGGCAACTTCGAAAGAAGACCTCTGTGCCAGACCCGGTCAAAGGCCTTTGCTATATCGAGGCTGACCGCTAGTGCCTCGCCCCGACTCTCGATAGCTTGCGCCCATCGGTGTGTGAGATACACAAGAAGGTCACCAGTGGAGCGACGGTGGCGAAAGCCATACTGTCGGTCGCTCAGTAGGTCGTTTCCCTCAAGGTATCCCAGGAGCTGTGCGTTAATCACACGCTCCATTACCTTCGAGAGAAGGGAGGTTATAGCAATAGGCCTGTAATTGGACGGGTCTGTCCTGTCGCCTTTCTTAGGCACAGGATGCACGAATGCAGTCTTCCACGAGGCTGGGACTTGTCTCGCGGAGTAAGAGAGCGCGAAAAGCCGTGTAAGTACTGGGCACAATTCGGGGGCACAGTGCTTGAGCACCATCGCCGGTATACCATCCGGCCCACTCGACTTCCGAACATCCAGGGACTTGAGTTCCCGCCGAACCACCCGTTGCGTGATTTTAATTTAAGACATGAAAGTACCACAGTCGGGGACAATAGGTGGCTCGGCATTCCCGTCGTTCATCGTCGAGTTTGACGCAAAGAGATTACCTAAAAGATCGGCTTTCTCCTTAGCGCCATGAGCTAGGCTACCGTCGGGTTTTTGCAGCGGCGGAAGGCAGGAATGGCAGAAGTTTCCCTCGGCAGCTTTGGCGAGTGACCAAAATGCTCGACTACCGGATGGGTAACGAGTAAGCCGCTCGCCAATTCCACCGATGAACTCAAACTTCGCCCTGGCAGTAGCTTTTTTACTGGACCTCGAGGCGGCATTCAATTTCCGCTTCACTTCAGCTATGTTAGGATCCTTATTGGCAAGTGCCGAGGTCCAAGCCTTATATGCAGATTGAGACGAGTGAGAGTTCGCCTGAAATCGGCTGTTTTCGGGTGTGAAAAGCGTTTTCTCTATCTCACAGCGTATGACAGCAGCCTGATATCTTTCTAGAGTAGTTGAAACCGAAGCTTTTCCACAAACCTCTTACCTATTATAAGTTCCTTAATCGCCAGCTTCGAATTGAGATTGAGGTTTCCTTCACACTTATATGAATAGAATAGTGTATTAAATGTAGTCACTAATAATATGTTCATATCTCTTACTCTTGATATAGCATTGATGATTCTTACTGAGTGCTGGTTACAGTGCAAAACAAATTGCCAAATAACCACGTTATATAACTTCTTCATCCTGCGTTAATCCAATCCGAAGCTATCAACTGGGAGTCTAGGGTCTGCTTTTACCAGGCCAACTGCCGATTTGGCTAAACTTGTCATTTTGCGTGCTCTCCGAGGCACGACCAGGCCAATGCAAATACCCATATTCATGCATACAAATATTTGCACTGAGCGGGAATCGAACCCGCACCTCCTGCGCAGCGGCTGCGTTCACTACAGCTACGCCACGGAGGCTGTCGAAACCACCTTATATAACTTACGAGTATAATACAACACAACACCTCAATGAATGCGACGGTGTTTATGCTTATGTAAAATTAAACACGGTGTGCACGTGTAAAGAACTGGACTTTAAAAAATAATTCCTTCTGGCTTGGTGCTGGAAACTGGCATCCATTTACCTTCGCCTTCTAATAAAAATGCTGACCCATTTATTAGTACACTAAATGACCTACTTCCATCAGTTTCCAAGTTCAATACAGTAACCATAATAGGTGACATAAATATAATTATAAAAACTGGTTCAGAAAACAGATACTATAACTACTACCTAAATTCACTTGCGTTTTATGGCTTTTTACCCTGTCACGACTACCCAATTAGAGAGAAAAACTTTCTTGACCACATTTCTCTGCGAACTAAATTACCTTCGAAAACTCTTCTCTTTAAATTACTAAACTACTCTTACTGATCATTTTTCTCTACTTCTAACTCTAGTGGGGAAGAAAAGCCAAAAAGTGACAACTCCTTCTCTTAAGATTGACAGAAAAATAGAAGAAATGGATCTGTCGCAGATTATGAACATGCAAGGCACAGATTCCGCCTCTAACGCACTTACCTATTAGCATATTGTCAGCTAGTGCTAGCTCAACCATCACAAGGTAAAAACCCGCAAAGAAAAATCCACATAAACCTTGGATAACGCCTGGCTTATTTCGCTGCATTAGGCATAAGGGATCTATTAAAAAAACCTTCACCAATCACCAGATACGCAACCTTGAAAATAATTTATATACGATACAAAAACTTTTATTGTAGAATCCTAAAGAAAATATAAAAACATTACGACACTCAAGAAATAGATCGGCCATTAATTGTGGAACATAATCAAAAAAATTACCCATACACAAAAATATATTCAAACTAACACACTGTTACTCGGCAATTTAGAAAGTCCACAGAAAATAACCAATGATCTCAACACTTTCATTACAAATATTGGATCAGGACTTAGCTGAAAAAAATATGGATAACGGCCCACCTTCTACGCCACCACGCAGAAACTTCTTAACATATTTTGTATTGGAAGCGACGGGCAGTGATGAGATTACATCTATGATAATACGTTCTCTACGGCCTAGTACTGCTACTGGATGGACAATATACCTGCAACCATACTTCAGAAATTTTTCAAATACATACCCAGAGTATGGAGAGAAGCAAAAATAGTCTTCCTACCAAAACCAGGTAAGGAAGACTACACACATCCCAAATCATTCAGGCCCATTAGTCTCACATCTTTCCTCCTCAAAACGTTGGAGAGACTAGTAGATCGATACCTAAGGGATGGAACACTAAAAGATAACCCACTACATCCTCAGCAACATGCGTACAGGAAAGGTAGATCAACAGAGTCCGCACTGCACATGGTAGTGCATAAGATAGAATCGGCTATCACAAATAAAGCCTCAACACTAGCTACTTTCATAGACATAGAAGGGGCTTTTGACAAAACGGCACACAGCAGCATCAACGAAGCCTTGCGAAGGCGTAGGGTAGAACCAACCATAAGGGACTGGATCACTCAGCTAATAAGCAAAAGAGCGGTCCAGATAGTGATGAGCACTACCACAAGAGCAAAGGTAGTCAAAGGGTGCCCCCAGGGAGGCGTCCTATCGCCACTTTTATGGAATATAGTAGTAGACAGCCTCCTAAAGAGACTTAATGAGAGAGGACACACCACCATCGGGTACGCGGATGATCTTGCAATACTGATAAGCGGAACGGCTGAGAACGTGCTATGCAAAATCATGCGCTCAGCCCTTAAGACTGTGGAAGAATGGTGCGAAGAACACCGACTGTCAGTAAACCCGAAAAAAACAGAACTTATCCTTTTCACCAACAAAAGAAAGTTACCAGAACTACAACTACCAAAACTATTTAACACCAAACTAGCTCTAACAACTCAAGTTAAATATCTGGGCATCATACTTGACAATAAGTTGAATTGGGCTAGCCACATAAATGCTTGTAACGGAAGAAAAGTTGATGCTGGTTTTATATTAGGGATTTTATGGTAAGTTAATTCTAGTAAATAAAAGTGAATGAAAGTGTGGCTATGGAAGCTGTAAAATTGATAATATAAAGTCTATACCGGCTAGGGTATGAGCAGAGATAATTGAAAGATTGATTTACAATTTAGAACAACTGTAATCGATACAAAAAAAGCGTTACATGAATTTATATGTAGGTAAATGGAAATGAATCTCAGGGTGGATTCGCAATAAATATTCTGCCGAGGCGTTGTTTGATCCGTTGTGCAGAGATGGTGGTATGCACTTAGCTCGTTCACTCCCGGCTGCTGATGTTGCCGGCGTGCCAGGGTCCTCGCTGGTGTGCCTCACGACCGAATGATGGCGTGAAGCCCGGTGCGAAGACCCTGGAAAAAGAAAGAGTGCGGGTCAGTATGTCACATGGGAACTTCGTCCAGTGACCCGCTGAAAATAATAGCAGGTGAAGATATTCTCCCCAGCGGTAGAACAGCGTAGCTAGAAGCTATAAAAAGGAAGAAATAATTAAGCAGCGAAAGCTGGTGACGTGACCTCTGACCGTAGAGGTCATCGGTCTCGTGGCACTAAATAGTAGGCTGAAATAGCACATACTAGGAATATAAAATAATAAATTAAAACAGATAGGCCATGCCTATTAGCAGGCATAAAGCTGCACCGCTGGAAAGTCTTCACCTGTAGAAGAAGTAGGAAATGTTGATCTCAAAACTTACCCGGTGCCGACAGCAGTTGGCCGCCGGGGTCAAAGCGACCTCCCACGGCAAGGATAGCCGAAGAAAGGGCCCACTTTAGCGCCGTGAATAGACACTTAGGTAATGTTGTCCAATCTCGCTCGCACACCCATAGACAAATTAGTTATTTAGTGTCGAAAGTACTAAATTATCGACTATTTTAGATAATTTATTTCAAATAGATTTATAAAAAATCCACAACGTTACAATACCCCCCCAATTAGTTCTGGGTTTTTGTTACCCAAAAACCCGATACTGGACTGCTCAATGAAATGCCTGATTTACGCTTACACATACATACTTCCTTACATACCTCCCCTATCATGTTCATCCATACTTAGCGGTTACCACTTCAGTAATGTAGCACACGCGTTCCTTGCGAAGAGAGTTCCCAGGTTAATAGGCACTGGAGACTCAGACGTAAATCGAACAAGATGGAAAACATTGAAATGTCACAGACAATTTCAATGAGAAGAAAAAGAGCAATCAAACCACTATATATTTTCAACTTTAAAAAGGGAAAGTGTTATGTTTTTAGTATAGGGCTTATTTTAGATGTATACATTACCGCATCTGCAATAAGGCTTATTTCACGAGTTTGCAAACCGCTCGGAAGAAGACATAACAAAAAGGGATGCAATGAGGCTTGTTTTTAGAACTGAGTTTGCACGACCGCTCAGCATAATGGTATAAAACCATAAAACAGTACCCCGATACTGGTTGAATTCCCAGCTCGAAGAAAAAGGTATCTGTTGGTTTAAAACGCCAACAGATCCAATAAATGGTATAAAACCATAAAAATTCCCGGTGACTGGTTTAGTATCCCAGCACCAAGACACGGTATCCGTTGGTTTAAAACGCCAAGGGACCCAAAAACAACATCGGTTGGTTTAAAACGCCAACCGACCCACAACAACCATTACTAGGCAAAGCCTAATAATAAAGGAAACGAACATGAAGTTCAAAGTTCCACTTCAAAGAGAGGAGAAAAGAAGAAGAAAATATATAGCAGTGGTAGGGTAATAAGATTTAAAATAAAGTTAAATTTAGTCTAGCCATATAAGTGTCATTGTCAAATATGAACAATGCAAAAGTATAATTAACTACTTTTAAAAGTTATGACCAAGTCAAATTATTATTAAAAGAGTTATTTTGAAAGGATAGTGGCTTATTATTTCACCCACATACAGTGAGTATTATTTATGCAAACATGAGTTGCAAAACGAACAACGAGTGTTCAAAAAATTAAAAGTTTTAAAAACTTTCCAAAGTTTAAAAATTTAAAAAAATCAGAACCCCGGGTTCAACAAACAAATTAATTAATTAAATGTTTTGTAGTCCTTTGCGTTTGTCTTGTGACAAAAAGTTCAAAAAATTTTTACAAGTCAAGAAAACCATGAAGGCTTTTTAGGATTAACCCAAAGGACCAAAAAAAATTTTTGCACAAAGTCAAAATTTATGAAAAATTTCTAAGTTCCAGTTCCAACGAACAGAGATTTTAAAAATATTTAATATTTTTAATTAATTTATTTTTAATAATTTTATATTATATTTTTTATTTAGTAGTATTCACCATATTGTAGTGAATAAGTGTTGATATAAAAACAACAGGAACATAATAATGAAACAGCCATCCCAGGAAAAGTCACACAACAGGATACAGAAGTAACCATAGAGTTATAAGATATTGTATAATATTTAGCACAATAGACCAAAAGTGGTTATTCTCAAAAGAATAATCTTATTTTGTTTAAAAAAAACAAGGCAAATTTTGAAACAAAATTAGTAGTTTTTTCAAATTATACTACTGGCAACACTTTTTGATTGTCAAAATTATATGACGTTTGACAGTTCAAATAGTCTTATTTTACTCCCCTAAACAATTTTAAAACAAAGTTTTGATGTAATTAATTTGATGTTCAATTATAAGAACCGAAGATGTAAACAATTAAAAAATAGTACATTAGTACTTAAGATATAGTGTAAACCAAGTCTACGAACAGGAATCATAACTTGGACGAGTCGTAAAAAGTTTTCGTAATAAGTGTTCAAAGTTGGGTACATGAAATTAAAGTTATAACTGTTGACCCTTTTATAGGTAAAAGTGTATATCATTACGACCATGTAGTGATTAAAAGATTGTAGGCAGTGTACCAGCACAGTACAATAACAAGAAGAAGTTTGTAAAGTACAAGTTTCAATTATATTTTAAATTACAAGTATGTGTTGGTATATACTTGTTTGCCACAACAGTGGTGTAATATTATTTAACATCATTTTAAGTTACAAGTATGTGTTGGTATATACTTGTTTGCAACAACAGTGGTGTAATATTATTTTAAGTTTATTGGAATTGAGCTAGAATTGAGATATGATTACAACAATAGTTATTATTAGAGTAAAACAAGTGTTTACCATTATCAAGAATTTACATTGTTACTTTGAATTAATTATTTTAATAGGTTAGGACAACTTTTTGTATTTTTTGATTGATTAAAATATTTTATGTGAAATATGTGATTATTTGGATGGCACTGCTATATATATTTGAATTAAATGGTTTACAATAGAAGCTTACTTAACAAGTAGGTAATAACTTGAAAGAAGCACACAGTTTGTCATGAAAACTCCATTAATACACAAGTCATCTTAAAACGACTCGGGGAAAATGGGTAAATGTATACTTTGTACGGTAAATTTATATTAAAGGTAATTATTTTAAGACTTGAATCACAGACTCAACAACAATCCTATATGCAGAACAAGATGAAGGACTATCAATTTAAGTATTTATTATCTTTGTTGTTCTTTTCAAAGATGTATTTTTTTTTTTGTATGGCGTCTTTTGTTTTTCCTTGTATTTCTTTTCAAGGAATATATATATTTTTTTTTAATACATAAAGAAGCTAATTTGGATTCAGAAATCCGACGAGCAACATGACTACAAAACAGTTCAGTATAAATTTTTTTAACAGTGAAGTAACCCAGTTAAGTTAAGTAAAAAATAAAAACTATGGTGCGATGAGCGAGATTGACAGAAGGTGAAGTAAGTAATTTACTTCAATAAAGTAAGTTATTTACTGAAATAAAGCAAAATATAGGTAACCTGTCAGTGAATGGTAGACTATTTGTGTTCAAAACAACAAGATAGTTGAAAAAATTAAAATATAAACAAAATTCAACCAGCAATAGGTTGATATAATAACATATTATATGTTATTATTATGCATAATATATGCACATAAGGTAAGTAAATGTAAAAATATTATGAATTCACTGACGGGGTACTCAGTGTGTGTTCAACAGACACACCTGCACAAAAATTAATAAAAAGTAAGTAGCAAGATGATATGAAGTTGAGATCAACAAGTCCAAAAGAAGTAAGAAAATAGAACTTTACTTTACCAGTGAGTATAAAAGTAGTAATATACAATTCAAACAACTGTAAAAGATTATAAACCTGTCTAGTTTAACTAGTACATAGGTTTTCATCAACAATATAGTGTTGATGCAAAAAAATGAAAAATTAATGATAATTACCTTGTTTTTACATGAAACAAGAGTATTAAAGTAAATATATAGGCAATTGAACTGATATAACAGACATAAATGGTCATTAATCAGTTTAAAATAGAATTTAAAATTTATTTTTAAGTACCCACATTTGGAGTAAAAAATAAAAATCACAAAAAATTGGTGAAAAAATCACCACACTGGTAAAGCAAGGAGAAATAAGAAGAAATATAATATTACGGAACAAACACACAATACCTGCGGCAGAATAATACCTTTAATGGGCGCCAATGTAACGGAAGGAAAGTTTATACAAGGGTTTCAATGAAAAGTTATATAAGTAAATAAAATGTGGCTATGAGAACCGTAAAAGTAATTAATGTCTACTGGCTAGCTAGTGAGCAGAGAAATGAAAAGATTGATTAACAATTTAGATCATAATTGTAATCGATAAAAAAATTAGCGTTACATGAATTTATGTTTAGGTATTAAGAAATGGAAATGAATCTCAGGGTGGATTCGCAATAAATATTCTGCCGAGGCGTTGTTGATCCGTTGTGCAGAGATGGTGGTATGCACTTAGCTCGTTCACTCCCGGCTGCTGATGTTGCCGGCGTGCCAGGGTCCTCGCTGGTGTGCCTCACGACCGAATGATGGCGTGAAGCCCGGTGCGAAGACCCTGGAAAAAGAAAGAGTGCGGGTCAGTATGTCACATGGGAACTTCGTCCAGTGACCCGCTGAAAATAATAGCAGGTGAAGATATTCTCCCCAGCGGTAGAACAGCGTAGCTAGAAGCTATAAAAAGGAAGAAATAATTAAGCAGCGAAAGCTGGTGACGTGACCTCTGACCGTAGAGGTCATCGGTCTCGTGGCACTAAATAGTAGGCTGAAATAGCACATACTAGGAATATAAAATAATAAATTAAAACAGATAGGCCATGCCTATTAGCAGGCATAAAGCTGCACCGCTGGAAAGTCTTCACCTGTAGAAGAAGTAGGAAATGTTGATCTCAAAACTTACCCGGTGCCGACAGCAGTTGGCCGCCGGGGTCAAAGCGACCTCCCACGGCAAGGATAGCCGAAGAAAGGGCCCACTTTAGCGCCGTGAATAGACACTTAGGTAATGTTGTCCAATCTCGCTCGCACACCCATAGACAAATTAGTTATTTAGTGTCGAAAGTACTAAATTATCGACTATTTTAGATAATTTATTTCAAATAGATTTATAAAAAATCCACAACGTTACATGCTAAGATGAAAAAGGCCTGTATAACTTTCTGGCAATGCAGAAGACTCGTTGGTAAGAACTGGGGTCTTAACACAAAGATAACACTTTGGCTGTACACGGCAATTATCAGACCTTCTCTAACCTATGGATCAGTTGTATGGTGGCCCAGAACAGAACTGATCACTGTGAAAGAAAAGCTCCAGAGTTTACAACGCCTAGCGAGTACAGCAGCCACTGGATGCATGAGAACCACCCCATCAGTCGCACTAGAGCACCTCCTAAACCTGAGACCGCTGCATCTAATCATACAGGAGGAGGCCAAGGCAGCAGCCTTAAGACTGAAAAATAATGGGCTTTGGAAAGAGAATACTGGAACAAAGCATTCAAAGATTCTACAGGGAATCCTAAAGAAGATACCACTTCTTGAGGCTCCCATAGACAGAATACCATGTCACCACGTCTTCGAACGGAAGTATCATATCCAACTTTCTGAAGAAAAAAGAGATAGCTCTGGCGTCAAAGAAGTTAGGATATACACAGACGGCTCAAAACCACACATGGTACCGGAGCAGGCGTCTTCTCGAATGACCTAAATATCAAAATAACAACCACCTTGGACAAGCTAAGCACAATATTTCAAGCCGAATGTATTGGCATAACGAGAGCGGCGGAGACGATTGCCGCTAGAGATGTCAGAGATCTAGACATAAAGATCATCTCAGACAGTGCATCCGTACTCCAAGCTCTCCAAAGTAACACCATAACCTCTGTCCTCATATTGGAATGTCATAACAGACTCCAATCCATTGCAAACACAAACAGGGTCACGCTGCAATGGATCAAAGGACACAGCAACTCCCTCGGCAACGACGCAGCCGATGAATTGGCCAAGAGAGGATCAGGGTCGACAGTATATGGACCGGAACCAATACTACCCATACCTCAAGCACAGGTCAAAACTTGGCTACGAAAAAGTACAGAAGAAACCCATCTAACAGAATGGACAAACACTGAAGGATGCAGGCAAACAAGGAATGCAGTTCCGGTAGCATCAAAAACGTTTAGCCGAAATCTCATTAGGCTAAAAAGGGACCAAATCCGCAAGGTCACCGGCATCTTGACCGGTCACTGTCCCCTAAACAAGCATCTGTTTACAATAGGTGTGACGGACAGCCCCCTATGCAGAGGCTGCATGGGGGCAGAAGAAACGCCACGGCATGTGCTTACAGAGTGCACGAGCGTGGCCGCACAACGGGCGAAATTCCTCCAGTCACCAGCGTCACTCCGGGAAGCATGTGGAAACCTGAAAAGGCTGCTGGCTTTTTGGGAGGATCTGGGTTGGTTGGAATAAGAGGTAAGATGGTACGCACAATGGCCCAATCAAGAGGCTAAGTGCGGAACAGCCCAGGTAAACTAAAACTAAAAAAACTACTTCAGAAATACTCTAAAATCCTAACACTAATCTTGTGCCACATCTTTAACCTCTGCTTTAGTACTTCGGTCTTTCCATCTTCTCGAAAGAAGACTATTATACATCCTATTTTCAAGGGTGGTAATGGGAGCTCGTTTAATGATTATCGTCCGATTGCAGTAATTCCTGCTCTTTCAAAATTACTCGAACGATTTATAAACAAGAGGCTGGTACAGCACATGCAACATAACAATGTGATATCTTCTGGACAATACGGCTTTCACAAAAACAAAATTCAACAATGAATCCCATATCAATGAGGGATAAGACTATGAGATCAGTTAATCAATCCTTGATCTGACTAATCACATAGTCGATTAGTTAAACTATCGCCTAAAAGTTGCAACCCATCTTACTCAAACTTGAGCAGATCGGTGCTGTAGGCACTCAATTGGAACTGTTTCGGAGCTATCTCTCCAAAAGGTCTCAAACTGTACAAATAGGAGATAACCTTAACGACGAGCTTCCTATGAGGGAAGATGTACCCCAAGGTAGTGTCCTTGGGCCAACGCTCTTCCTTATATTCATAAATGACTTTTTAATACCTCGTTTGTGAATGGTAAAATTGTGATACCGCTCTAACGTTATCAGCAAATTCATGGTCGAACCTACAAAAAGTGGCTCAAAATGAAATAAACTCTACTTTTTAATTACTAGTGACTCACACACTAAACATCACACCATCACACTAAACACAACTAAAACTAAATTTATCAACTTTTCTATATCCACCATTACACAACATAAAACTTCGCTTGTACTAAAAGTTTACAACTGTACAGCAACTGATTCGACGAATTGCAACTGTCCACAGTTTGAATCTGTCAATACTATCAAGTACCTGGGTATCACTCTGGAGAAACGCCTTACCTTGACACATACAAAAATCTTAACGGAGCAGATGAAAATTAATGGGTGCCGCCTGCTATAAAGCTTGTTTCGATCTTTTTAGCATCATTCAAGCTATTTGCCTACCCGTTTAATCAGATGGCTGAACACCATTCAGGCCGCTAAGTAAACAGCCCCGCGTTCAGTAACGAGCCTAGGCAGTTAATTGAACGGCTGATTAAGCTAGTTGGCTGCGACATATATTAACATTATATATATATATATATATATATATATATATATATATATATATATATACGTACATAATAAACCGACCTGGGGCGTAGGCACTGTTCAACGTTATCACAGGTTGTTCTGCAACCTAGCTAGGAGAACACAACTTTTTGTTTTACTATCTATGTAGGAATGTAAACTTAAGTGTGCTAATGTAAAACTTGTTTTTGAAAAATAAATATATTCTATTCTATTCTTAACGTTCTGTTATTTTACATTTTCATCTAAGGTATATATATAATCCTTTTTGAATAGCAGCATTTCACACTCAGTTTAGTGTAAAATGTGTCGTATATTGGGACGTTTCTCTGAAGTATCATTTTTGGAAGTAAGTAATAATCATATAAGAATCATACGTAAGAATCATATTTCACACATTGCTTCTATTGAAAATAACAAAATTTTCTTGCTGTGTACTAATAAAAAAAACATTAAAAGTACTCGTGGCAAAGTTAACGGTAGGTTAACTGGCCAGAGTTGGACACTGGCCAGATTGGTCTTCGGATGGGTGACCATTCTTAAGACATTGAGACAGCTCCGTTACAAGAGTGATTGGAGCCCTAAAAGTCCAACAACTGGTCTAACTACATAACTTCAATATCGCCAGTGGGTTGTAGAGGTCAGGTGGCAGTCGCTTCATAGAAAATGTCCAAGTTCAGCGATTCACAGTTAGCTACCTCTGTATTTCGAAAATGTTCAGAGGATGAAGATGATTGAAATATCAATATTATAAAACAAATACCAGTCTGATGGCAGACAAGCACATAATGGCCCACCTGATGGAAAGTGGTTACCGTGGCCTATGGACGTGTGCAACACCAGGGGAGTCACACTTGTCCTGTCCCCTGTAAGCACTGAGAGTTTTTGTGACGTCATTGTAGAGTCTACAATGTAGACAATGCAGGACAATCCTTTGATCTTCCCACTGACAGCGGCAGCACAATCAAAAAAGCACAAACAAAAAAAACGTTCAATGACTTGCCTAATATGGTCGAGGCACAAGCCGGCATAGTATTGTTTGCAGATGATACATCGTTAATATTCGAAGTAAATCAGCATAGTACAGATGTACATAATATTTTGAATGCCATATCAAATTGGTTTTCTGCAAATAACCTATTGTTGAATGCAGAAAAGACCAAATGTATTATTAGGTTCACATTGCCCAATGTGAGGCAAATACACGTTGAAGTCGTGCTAGGGGAGGATTAAAATTCGTATTCAGCACTACTTTTCTGGGAATTAGAATAGATCCTAAATTACAATGGGGTGACCATATCACTATTTTGGCCAAAAAACTCAGCTCTGCTGCCTATGCTGTGAGATTTTAGTTATTTCCATAGCTTGATGTCCTATGACGTACTACTTTAGGGAAATGCAGTAGATTTAGAAACTATATTTAAATTGCAAAAGCGGGCAATTCGTGCTATTCATTGTATAGGCAAAAGAGACTCGCTCGGGGCACGATTTAAGGATACCTATTGATATTTTAACTGTAGCTTCCCATTAAATATTTGAAAACATAATGTATGTCAGGAAAAATATATCTCATTTCACATAAGTAGGTACATTACATTGAACATTACATTACAAATATAAATCTGCGTTATGAACATAAACTGCCATGTTATCGGCTTAGCAAAGTTAGCGATTCTTTTAAGGGGGAAGGTATACGCTTTTATAATAAATTTCCTGAATCGGACCTAAATGTGCCTGAAAATAAATTTAAAGCCTATATGAAGACCACCTTATGTAATAAAATAAATTATTAAAAATAAAAAAAACCCTACTGAAAAAAATGAATCAATTTTCATCGAGTTTGAGATTTGCGAATGGCTTGGTTTCGCTAGGCCCGATTGTTTCGATAAAAGCATGTATTTATTATTTATTTTATTATGTATTTCGAGCTTGTTTCAAATTTTTCTGCATCAGTCGGGATTTAAATTTTTAGTAATTAATTTTATTTATACTTTTTAGTTAACACTTATATATTTTTGTAATCGTCTTGTAATAATCCATCGAGCCGTTCAGGGTCGCAAAGTGTGCCAAACATTTGAATTTGGCGCCAAAATTCCGCCATTTTGATTTTTCATTTTGATATACCTACGCAGTGTCACTCTGTGTGGCTGCAGTATGTCACCGTGAGAGTGACACTGGATGTCACCCTCACAGTAAATACGAATCTAACGACACAAGGTCTAGTCCATCTCAAGCTAAAATCCATCGAGCCGTTCAGGCTGCAGAGCGTGCCAAAGAATTATATACACATACATACTCTCGAAAAACATAACCCTCCTTATGGCGCAGTCGGGTAAAAAGGTACTGTACTCGTAACGTGGCATTTTTTCGCCACATTTTAACTTAGGTTACTTATTTAACTATAAAGATTTCTTATTAACTTTGTTCATTCAGACAAGAGACAAATAAAGATTCGTCCACATTTAGCCTTAAGGATATAAATATTGCAAGCTGACATCTTAAAAAATACCGCATTGGAGTTCGTTGCACCGTTTCTTCTCCATCAGCGCCTTGGGAACAATAGTGAACTTAGGTTAAGTAGAATTATTATTGACGTCGATAAGAAACATCCATGTCGTTCTAGATTGAATGAAAATGAACTTCGACTTTGACTCTCCAGTGAGTTCTCTGGTTTCCCTGCTCACCGCCGGGAACACAACACGAGGTAATTATTGTCGTGGTTTTCTGTAGGGCGAAGGTACTTTCTCGGACAGACTGCTCAATTTGACGGAATACTATCGTGTCCTATCAATTTTTTTTTTTTTTTTTTTAACTACTTTCTGGGAACTGATTGTCATGAATTCCCGTCATGTATGTTGATTTCCACAGTTGATTAGTACAGTATCGAAGGCTCTCGCCATATTATCCAAGATAGCAAATAAAACTTCAGAGTAATATCATATTGTATTTTTTTTTTATATAACGTTTACAACAACACGATAACGATAAGAATAAAGTATATTAACATAAAAAAAGTCTACGTATCTAGTAACACGGCTATATCTCAGATGCTAAATAAAGTATATTGGAAATATCTATCACAGCCTCTAAGCTTCTAATGCTGCGGCCACACTGACGAGAAATTGCCGTCCATTTTTTAACGTTGATGTAGCCAAGGCATTTAGACCCACTAGACAAGTGGCAATTCGTCGCCCTGGATCAGCCGGGGTGCGAGGGATAAGCACTATAGCTACCTCACCTTCGACCTTGCACTGCGACCCACAGACAGCGTGCGGTTAGTCGATTCGAGTCCGACATAACTCCGGCGAGGGTGGTATCCGGGGGATTTCCCGCACGATAAAAAATAAGTGGCAATTCGTTAGCCGGCGTTTGATGGAATAGAATGACGAATGTATGGGGTTTGACGTTCATGACACGCGTTGACGACTGTCTTGACTCACGTCAAATCCCATACATTCGTCATTCTATTCCATCAAACGCCGGCCAATGAATTGCCATTTGTCTTGCCAGATTGCCGTTTATAGCTGACCCTTGAAGTGTGACCAGTTTCGCAATGATAGTCGTTAGTAGATAATGGAAGTCGTAGACGTTGCCCGTTAGTGTGACCACAGGGTAGTAAATTATTAAGCGTGTACTGTCAACAAAAAGTATTTGACAAATTCAAATTTACAATCCCCGTTATTAATTAAAAATAACTTGACAAATTAAAAATAACTTGACAATTTTTTTTTTCAAGTTAAATGTACTTATCAAATATTGAAATTATGCTGTAAAAGTTAGAACAATCATTTTCTTGTAACTTATAACTTTTGATTCGTTTGAATTCACATAGTAATAAAATATTGTAAAATCATGGTCATTTCATTGTGTTGTTGACTGTACATATACCTACTAGACGTTACATATTTTTCGGCATAAACAATGTTCCAAAAAAATCACAAGCTTTTTATTGTGATTTTTGGGTTTAAGTTTATTCTTACAATAATTTCATGATTCAATTTTAGGTACTTCATTAAATTGTTCGAAAATAAAATTAATAACAAACCTACGTCATATATAAAACAAAAATATAATCAAACGCTATTCAATTTGAGAGCGTCTTACTCATCGTTCTTTTAAATATGAATTGGGTATTGCCATAGTTATGCATAGTGCATAGGGCATACCATCAGGCGAGGTGAAGTAAAATTGAAGTGTTCTATATTTAAAAAAAAATGTTTTATGTTAGCGCTTAGTAAAATTTGGTCTTAAATGTTGTGTCTGCTAAAACAGCGCGATCATCTACAGAACTAAATTCAAGTTAATGATTTATTCATGTAACATCTCATCAATTCCTCTTACCCGACATTTGAAAACAGGCTCTACAACAAAAAAATAGGAACAAATTAAGTTAATTATTTAATATATTTAAAGCAGCAGGTGAATGAACCCTACACGAAAAGCGGAGTGTTAGTAATACTTGGTACAGTGTTGCAAGCCTATGTGTTTTATTGGATGCAAACAGGGCCTCGATTCTACTAAAATAAAACCATTGTCATACCACAGACACTGCAAAAATTACCCATTTAATTTTAAACTTTAACGTTATGGTTTTAAGTCTAATATTATATAGCTTTTTGTAGAGTGAATGAAAAAGTGAAATGTGACACTCTCCATTTAATTTTGGACTTTAAGATTATAGCGTTAAAGTCTAAAATTGAATGCCATTTATTGCAGTATCTGTGGTATGACAGTTGATTTGGCTTTAGCAGAATCGACGGCCAGCTCTGTGGCGTAGGCTGGCTCCCGGGTCTGGCCTGCGCCGAGGGCCATGAAAGAACATGGCCTCGGACTTGTGCAGAGCCACCTCGAGACCCAGCCGCCGGATTCGTTCCACGACTTGAGCAACCGCGGTCGTGGCCCTCAGGGTCGCCTCGCGGTGCGTAGCCCCGCTCACCGTCACCAGCGTGTCGTCCGCGTAGATATTAAATTACCACTTAAAAACTGCTCGAGTATTTTTCCGTAGGGTCTAGAATGACCCTAGCATTGCGCAACGCAGCGGAGAGTCGGGAGATCGGGAGAAATGGCTTACATTGGGAGAGACCTATGTCCAGCAGTGGACTGCTGTAAACTAATTGATTGATATTCATATTTTATATTTTATTATAATCCAATAATTTCACTATTATTTTTATCTTAAAATTTCGCTATTAATTTCTTGAAGTGACATGTTGACGGACTTACTGCCTTCAGATGTTACCTAATGTGATTTAACATATTTGCTTTCGCTCATTCAGTTACGGAAAAACATACACATCTGACGTTTAATAAATATAATTAGTCCGCCAGTAGGTACACACCTTCTGACGGACTAATTTTTCATTATATATGTAATAATTCATTTACAGTCTTGTAAACAATATACATTATAATGTAAAGAGTCATGCATACTGAATATAGAAAAGATAAAAGTACAAGCTCTACAAGTTATTCAATTATCGTGACTCAAAAACAATCTATAAATAAAATTGGAGTGTCTGTTTGTAGTATTGAAATAACCTTTTTGTACTACATGCATATGAATATAATATGGTACACATACACCAAAATAACATTTTTTACAATTTTTGTCTGTCTGTTTGTTCCCGCTAATCTCTGAAATGGCTGGACCGATTTTGACGGGACTTTTATTGTCAGGTAGCTGATGTAATAAGGAGTAACTTAGGCTACTTTTATTTTAGAAAAATAGCGTTGACTCAACACTTAGCGATAACTGACATCCACGCGGGCAGAGCCGCAGAAAACAGCAAGTTTTATCATAATATTTTTGATTTAGACTGACAAAAGTAGTATGCCCCTATCAAATATCCTAGAGATGAGACATTTTAACGCCGTGTGTTGCTTGCTTTGATGTAGTTTTTTATACCGCTTAGTAGTTACCGTGGCCTGTGGATGCGTGCAACACCAAGCGAGTCACACTCGTGCTGCCGACCCTGTTGGAACAGAGTTTCTGTGCCGTCAGTGTAGAAGATAAAGCAGGACAAGCCTTTGGTCTTCCCAGTGACAGCATAAGTCTCCAGTGAGCTCTGGGTACCTTACTCACTGCCGGGAACACAACACGGTTAATTTTTATAACACTTATGTGGCAGAGCCGACAACAACACTGTGGCGGTAGTCCATTCAACTGTTACGCAGGTTCAATGCCCGCTCACTAAAAATAATTTGATGCATGATTAAGTCTATTTTAAGCCGTTGGTCCCATATGAAAATCTATGGCAGGCTAATTATATAAGGGGAAATGGGTAAAATGGCCCACACAAAAGGGCTGATCACCCGTCCGAACAATGGCGTCCCCGCTGGAAGAAATAGCCGTAGAAGTAGCAGGTGGCAACCAAGTACTAGCAAGGCTATGAACAAGCGAGGTGAGTTACAGGCTTTAAAGCCTGCTGGATATCTTATAATTGAAACCGTAAACTTGCAGGCAAAACTATCGATATCGGTTTTTTTTTTACCTGCGTAAAATCCCCACCCGAGGGGGCGGTTCGGACTCGAACCGACTAAACCGCACGCCGTCTGTGGGTCGATGTGCTAGGCCGAAGGTGAGGTTGTCATGCGACATATCCCTCGCACCCCGGCTGACCCAGGGCCATTCCTCTCGGTCTGGCCCTCCTCGGGAGGGGGGACCACGCGGTCCCCGACTCGCTCCCGGTATGGGGGGGGGGGCGTGGCCTGCTTCAGTTAGAGTGACGAGCGAGCGGCTCCACCCGTCACCCTCAGGCCCGCGCTCATGGGGGGTGGAGGTCGGTCTGGTCCCTCCGACGCCCGAGCCGCCTTCGAACGCGGGCAGCGATGTCTGCGAGTCTCTCTCGCTCGCTGCGCCGCGCCCGCTCTGCTGTCTCCTTCACGAGCATGACCTGCTCGACTATCGATATCGGTTACAGCGTTACCGAGTTTCAGTAAGATCTGAATCGCATTTCAAAATACCACTGTAAAACATTCACAAAATAATCGGGATAAGACGCTATATACCAAAAAATAGTATGTGTTTCTTCAAACTTAATGTCGTGTAAGGTAGACATGGAAAATTTGAAATAGAATATTCTTAGCAAAGAATATAAACGCCTACGAAATAAAACATAGCAATACACTATCAAGTTACTTATGTATGCAAACGCCTGCGAAAAAACATATAGAAATTTACTATTAGGTATTACGGAATGGCAGGCGCTGAAAAATAATATTGTACATTAGATAAAAAAAACTAACTAAACAGTTCAAGACGAATACTAATAAAATTAGTTTTAATCTTAAATTAGACCAATTTCCACTAAACGACTACCAATAAATAGCGTTGCGTCCATTTTTTTATTATTATCGTAAACTGTACTTTTAACAATAGTTTATTGAAAAGTTATTGAACTGTATTGAATGAGAAATAGTTTTGAAGATATTTGATTTTGAAATTTCAATTTCTGGAGCCGCCTTAAACAGCTGACGCGTAGTGCAGATGTATGGAGTACAAGAAGTCTACGTTGCGTTTACATAATAAGATTGATTTGAAATTTAATAAAGAAATCTAAAAAGTTAAATTTTGTCTTATCTAGATTGTTTATATTTTGACCTATTTTGGAAATTAAAAATAATGAAACGTCATAGTTTCAGTTTAGCCAGACAAATTCTTAGTTTACTATGCATATTTGTTGAGAAAACACTTATTAAAACACATTAAACAGTATTGGTGACGATCCGTTGACTTAGGACACTGCCCTAATGTTACTTTTAAATGGCTACATAAGATTTTATATACGCCTAAAATTATATAGCGCATAATATAAGGACACTTTACAGATCCTTTGTCCTCCATTCAAAGCTCAAAACTTTATATTATATTTATATTTATTGTATTATAAACTACATCTATATCTAATAATAAGTCTTTACGCTATCACGGCCGGTGTTGCATGTAGAATATATACTGCTTCCGGGCTGTTTGCCCTGGTTATTAAAAATAATTGTTAGCGAAGCGCGAGCAAATCTAGTTCCAAAACTTACCAAGTATTTAAAATTTAACATTCAATATTAAAATACTTAGTATTGGCACAGATAATGGTGTATACTGGGCAACACTATTTTTCAATGGATAGAATAGATAGAATTAATTATTAATGGTTCGTATAAAAGCCCCCGGTGAGGACGGAATAACATCAGAGCTTTTGAAAGCTGGAGGAGCCCCTGTTATACAGGAACTACAGAACCTCTTCAACGCCGTCCTTCACAGTAGGAGAACTCCAAAGGCGTGGAGCGGGAGTTTGGTGGTGCTCTTTTTCAAGAAGGGTGATAAAACCCTTCTTAAGAATTACAGACCCATCTCGCTCCTGAGCCATGTCTATAAGCTGTTCTCACGAGTGGTCACGAATCGTCTCGCCAGGAGACTCGACGAGTTCCAGCCGCCGGAACAGGCCGGGTTTCGCGGAGGATATGGCACCATAGACCACATTCACACAGTGAGGCAGATTATACAGAAGTCCGAAGAGTATAATCAGCCCCTGTGTCTGGCCTTTGTGGACTATGAGAAGGCCTTTGACTCTGTCGAGACCTGGGCTGTTCTGGAATCCTTACAGCGATGCCAAGTAGACTATCGTTATATTGAGGTGCTGAGATGTCTGTACGAAGCCGCCACTATGAGTGTCCAAGTACAGGACCAGCAGTCTAAACCGATCCAGTTGCGCAGAGGAGTGAGACAGGGGGATGCTATATCCCCGAAACTGTTCACCAGCGCGTTGGAGGATATGTTTAAGACGCTGGACTGGAAAGGAAAGGGCATTAACATAAACGGCGACTACATCTCACACCTACGATTCGCAGATGACATAGTCTTAATGGCGGAGTCGCTAGAGGAGCTGAACCAGATGCTGGGCGGACTAGCTTCAGCCTCCCGACGTATCGGTCTTGGCATGAATTTGGACAAAACCAAAGTCATGATCAATGGCCACATTGATCCGATGCCGGTCGTCGTACATGGTCACCCTCTCGAAATCGTTTCTGAGTACACTTACCTCGGGCAGGTTCTGCAGTTAGGTAAAAACAATTTCGAGAGGGAGGCCAAGAGGAGGATCCAGCTGGGCTGGGCAGCGTTTGGGAAACTACGCCGAGTCTTCTCGTCATCTATACCGCAAAAATTGAAAACGAAAGTTTTCAATCAGTGCGTCCTACCCGTCATGACCTACGGAGCCGAGACATGGACACTCACGGCAGGGTTGGTCCATCAGTTCAAAGTCGCTCAGCGAGCTATGGAGAGAGCTATGCTCGGAGTTTCTCTGAAGGATAGAATCCGCAACGAATACATCCGACAGAGAACCAAAGTTATCGACATAGCTCAAAGAATCAGCAAGCTGAAGTGGCAATGGGCTGGCCATATCTCACGAAGAACCGACAACCGTTGGGGTAAACGTGTTCTTGAGTGGAGACCGCGACTCGGCAAGCGTAGTGTAGGACGCCCTCCGACCAGGTGGGATGACGATCTAAGAAAGACTGCAGGCAGATGCTGGATGCGGCAAGCTGAAGACAGGGCGCTATGGCGCTCATTGGGGGAGGGCTATGTCCAGCAGTGGACTAATATAGCCTGATGATGATAACGATATCTGCGAACTAAACTAAATCATTGTTCCGACTTAAACGGCTTTATAATTCCTCTTTTATATATTTGACCATTTTATCTGGTCATCTAAGAGCTAAATAAGTGAGAATAAAAATCCTCTTAGGATTTGACATATAAATAAAATATTATTTGCATGGCAACACTAGCCGCAATATTATGATTGACATCTCTCGTCACATTTTAATATCACGTATATTTTGGACAATAATAATTAATAAGCATCCACAGTTTTGAAATATTCGATTGTAAGAAAGTTATTGCCATCTTTTATTTACTATTTGCTGGCATGTTTTCAATAGTTTATGTTTCAGTAGGTAAGTCCAGTATTCTTCGAACTAAATCAATTTTCTATACGTCACTAAAAACTTGAATAGAATAAATAGCACATAAATTAACAAAATGTGATTTTACTCAGCTACTACATTTATCCATTTAATTTATTTTCAACTTTCTCGAACAAGTGATCAAATCTGGTTTCTAAATATCTAAATCACTAGCTTAATTAATATCAGTGTATGATGTGCGATACTAATGTCTTAGCAGGTACTAAAACCTTCGATGTTGCTACACAAATACAATGAACACATGTTATGCCATCTAGTGTGCATACATTAAACTATTTCTAAATCACACTATCATTAACAATCTAACTAATAGTTTTTTAAATCACATTTGCGAACAGGGGCGGCTGTACCTTAAGTGCGCTCGTGCGCTGAACCACCAATTCAAAAGGTTTAAAAATTACAAAATGTTGGTACTAAACTTCACTTTTATTTTTAAATTATCATATAAATTTTTACTCATTAAACATACAAAAACATGCAACAAATAAAATTTCCAATATAAGATGAAACAATTTATACGCTTTTTAAACTATTAAAACTTAATGTTCCCTGTAAAAAACGTTCTCGTGCGCTATCGCGAGCGCACGAGTAAGGTTAGTACATTTTGTATGAGCTACGAGTTAACATGCCCGGCGCGTGAGACAAAAGATAGTTCATAGAAATGTACTGAAAAATAGGCCCTTTCTCGAGCGGCGCACGAGCGAACCGAAGTTTGCCGAAGCTTACCGAGAGCACACGATGTTTGATGAAACCGCGGGCGGCGAGCGGCGATGACACCGACGCGCGAAACTTTGTCGTTTGGTTAAATTATGGAATTGTTTTTAATGTGGTTTTTACAAGCTTTTATTTAACTTGCAATGTATGTTTGTTCGGGTGGAATCTTACAACTCAATTTTAAGGCGCTTGCCCTCAACCGATTGAGCTGAAATTTGGTATGCACGTTCAGTTCGGATGACAATGCAAGAAAAAAAAAAAGATTGTTTTTAAAAAGGTTTTTCGAATATATCTTATTGACGTTTTAATTCTATTCTACTTATCTATACTGCGTGTACTGTGTGTGGTGAGAGTAAAAATGAGTATAAACATTGATTATATTAAAGGCAATAACAAAAAATTTCAAAATAAAGTGGACATTAAATTAGCGAGACCGCCAAGGCCCGTTTTAAATTTGTCGAAAAATAAAACATATACGCGTAATTTTAAAATTGAAATGTATAATAGAAAGAAATGGTTGTGTGGATGTGAGCGTCTTAATGCATTCTTTTGCTTTCCATGCATTATTGCCAGTCAGCCTGTGACGGCCGGTGTAAATTGGTCGACGGCAAATCAAAGGTATGTTGTACCTATACCATGATCGCGTTAATTCCCGTTAAATTGTTGTTGTATCTATTGCAATTTTTTATGTTAGTACAAAGCGCACCACCAGTTCGGTGACCCGCCGGCCGCCACTGTTTGCGAATATTTTCTTCGCTGTACTTACACATGTATAGCTTGTCACAATGTTAGAAAAGACTGCGCATCATAAATAAATAATATAATAATAATTATACTAATAATTTATATATAAATAACACTAATCTAAAAAATGAATTACTCAGTGTAATATTATTTCTTAAATAAATAAAGAAATCTCAATAAGGAGAAAAATAAATTACTAAATAGACACACTAACCTTTCCGATAATGTGTATTGTTTGTCCCAAGTCGCATTTATATAAGAAGCAGCTCTTTCTGTGAGATTCATTGTCATCAGCCATAACAATTAAAATCATATCATCTGCCGCTAAATCACTTTACGCTTCAAGGCAGGATTTCAAAGTGATCAATAATTATTGTAAACCCCTTTTAGAGATTTCTTGAGAATTCATCACACATAGCTTTGTTGATTCTAGCATTATTATGCTTTAAACACTTTCCGGTATGTCTCATCCATAAACAGGGTTGTAGCATGATCGATGGGGTGTACTATGAATGGAATAGACATGAGCCCAACGCCCACAGCAGCCCAGTTTCTGACACCACAGGGTACTCTTGGGTACGCTAGAACGCGGCGAGTGCCAGCACATAATCTGGAAATGTTTAATATGTCTGGTAAATTATTATATTTAAGTTATGTATGTCTCTGGAGTAACCTAATAAGTATGCATTAATGACCTGGATTTAGATCGGAAAAGTCAACAGTCAACTTTGATTCCGCTATTTTTTGTCATAACAAAACCACTGAGCTAAAAATTCCTTTAAATTTTAGACTTTATTAACATGGAGTTAAAGTCCATAGTTAGATGAAAAGAGTTCATTACATTTCTTTTTTCATGAATTCTACAGTCAGTGAAATTACAGTGGCTTTGCTATGACACAAAATAGCAGAATCGAAATCCAGAGAAATACTCTGACCAACTAAGCTACCATTAAATTCTTTCGAACTAAATAGGCACAGATAATATAATTCTTATACAGATGCACAATCAGGAATAAAAAATGGTTACACTAATAACTTCGAGAAGCAGGCAGGCAGCTTTTTAGTTCAGGAGTTAAAACTAGATGGCGACATTGTACAATTGACAACTTTTAGAATTAAAATTAACTAATCAAAAATAAAACACACTAAACACATTATTGAGACGACCGATTCTTATGAAATTTTTATGCATATTCAGTAAGTCTGAGAATCGGCTACTATCAGCCATAACCGACATCCACGCGGGCGGAGCCGCGTGCAAAAGCTAATAAAACTTCTACAACAACATTCTAATCTATATTAATTCTGCCAAATTATGCAGTAGTAAATTGTAAAAGTTACAGACATAATGCACTATGCACAAGAATAAATAGCACGATTGTCACGAAATCTTTACCACCGAATTTAATATGCTTACATGCTAACATTATCATGTGTTTAAGTTCTAAAATAATTTACGTGATTCTAAGTCAGCAAATAAGTGTTTTAACATGGTTTTAACTTTTTATTTCTTTAAATGAGTCTACTAGTGCCATCTATACATTTTTGAATATTACTAAAAATATTTTCATAGTATTGGTACCCCATGAAATAGGGTAAGCCCTCAGATAATAATAATCTTCTGAGGCGTCTTGCTTCGTCATCTTGGGGAGCAGCTCCTCATGTTCTCCGCACAACCGGACTATCATTGTCTTTCTCCGTGGGAGAATACGCGTGCCCAGTGTGGCATCGATCCGCCCACGCCAAGGACGTTGATGTGGCGTTAAATGAAACATATAGGATCATTACGGGCTGCCTCAAACCTACCCCATTGAACATGCTATACCCTCTTGCAGGCATAGCTCCACCAGATGTTCGGCGAGACGTAGCTTGTGCTGTGGAGAAATGGAAACAGGAAACAGATTCCCGACACCCTCTGCATAGCTACGAAATGCCTCCAGTCCGTTTAAAAAGCCGTCGGAGCTTCATGAGAACCACTCAGGCCACAGACTGTGCCCGACAGCCGGCAAGAGAGCAAATGTGGGTAGAAAAGTATCCGGTTCCGGCAGGTTTTATCAGACCAAAAGAAGAACTGCCGCCTGGACATCATCTCCAGTGGCCAACCTGGAAGTCATTAAACCGCCTGCGGACCCAAGTTGGCCGCTGCAAGGAAAATATGGCAAAATGGGGCTATATCGATCGATCGCAAGTGGACTGCGAGTGTGGAGCCCAATCTCAGTCCATGACGCATTTGCTCTCTTGCCAACTGTGCCCCTCCACCTGTACTACCGAGGACCTGTGTGGGGCAACGGATAGCGCTGTGGCTGTGGCCAAGTTTTGGGCCGACAAAATATAAAAACAAGCCATCAAGCCTTGTATCTGGCCATTGACTCGAAGAAGAAGAAGAAGCCCTCAGATGCGATTTTTTAACTACCTCATTTCAATCACTTCTTTCTAAAAGAAAAAAAGCTACATACCTGTTAATAACGAATCCAGGAATAGCAATAGATGCCAATGTCTGCCAGATCAAGGCATCTCCAGCTTCAATCAGTACGCTTTTAGCACGCCCATCATTCTGTAAAGGATTTTTTGTATTGTTTAATCCATTAGGAGGATGGGATAGGATTCCATACAAAATTGCTATGATTGCTCTATAAGAGGGTAGACTTTCCACCGGCTTCCTTTTTCAAAATTTCCACCCTGCACCACTCTAGCTTAGTGATTAAGGAGTCGGTCAATCGAGAGATCCGGGGTTCGAATCCTGGCCACTACTCTACAAACATAAACTAACTCCTAACACAGAGAATTTGGCTTAGCTGAAGTAGTTACGGAAAATATTGGTAACGTTGGTTATTAATATTAAAAAATAAATAAAAGAATCAGTAATTAAATCGTGTAAAATAAAATAACAATGTTTTATTATTACAAACAGACACTTCAGTTTGACTTATTTGCATAAAACACTAGACGATTCCTGCGGCATTGTCCATGTGGAATTATGAGCCTGTTCTCTTTTTTATCTTTGCAATAAAAACAAATGTGTGAATGTGAATGTTTTTATTGAAAAGATAAAACAAAATTACCTACAAAAAAAAATTTACAAATTGTTCAAGCTGTTCTGGATTTGTGTGCTTAGCAACATCAATTTCTATATTAAGTAGAAGTCATTGATATACAAAAAAAAGGTTTTTGTATATCAATGGTAGAAGTGCCCGAAATATGTTGCTACATACTTGTAACATCTTATAACTTTTGTCCGCAGTGTCAGCTAATGTATACGCGAAGGCCACAGTGTAGCTGGCTCGCACAACCGCATTGGGAACAATTGGACGGAACGACTCTCCCACCTCATTGGCATAACCTGCAAATATGAATTTGTTCAGTGATCAATACATCACACAGAGTGAAGGGTAAGTTACGTTTTGATTTTTTATGGATAGGTACATAATACACATGGATACACTTATTTTCATACAAAATATGATACAAGAGAGAGACGATATTCTTAGCAATCCATGGATTTTCCGTGCGGGTGCCGGGTCCATCGCGTTGCTTAGTTGGGAACTCGGGACAGTGCCTGGGACTTGCGACCCAAGTGTAGGTTTAGAAGGGGCCCCTTTTGTTGATGTACATCAACACTCATCTTCACTACCCAAGTTCCCCTCCCTGCCTAACCAAATTTGATGCGAACCTACTAGTGCCGCTTTAGACATTCGACCTAGCAATGAACTTATTGTAGCTCTCGATAGGCCTAGATCTTTAAGTAGGTTATAGTGAGATTTTGATGGTATACCTCTCGCTCCCACTTCTATATACTGCATACAAACTAACCACGTAACCGTTTTTGATTAATTCGTTTGTGAGATCATAGTATTTATTTTTCTTTAGTGTGTGGTCCTTCAGTATATTTGTTTCCCACAGTACAGTAAGTTTCACGAGGACCACATATTTAATCGTTTTTTAATAAAGTAATATGTCAGGTCTAGATGACGATACCCCAACATCCTCCGGAATTTTATAGTGCTTTTCATACGTGTCGATTAGGAGAGTCCAATCTGGGGCAGTATCTTAGATTGACTAAGGTTTGTTCCTGGATTTTATGGATGAACCTTCAGACACAAAGTTGATATGACGTCTATTAGTAATCAATCCTTTTTGGGGTCTAGCTACTGCCAGACTCATTGCTTCGTGTATGATGAAAAGCACCTTATCGTGGTGGCGTGAGTATTGGCCTCTATCGAGAAGCACCCTACATCCTACTAATATGTCTCTAGCCGTCGCTATTGCCTCACCACACGTATAACATTGTTTTTCTGTGGCCTTCCCCCACCTTACCAGGTTACTCTGGTCTGGGAGGGTCATCTGAAAGGCGTTAAGATAGAATTTTACCACTTATAGATCGAGGTGCGCCACTTTAGAGCCATCGGTATGCAGAACTCTCCCATTGTCAACCATTCGTTTTGGATTTCCAAATTCATCGCGTGCACTCGATAATTATCATTTTCGTCTTGCTTCAGAAAGGACTTAAGTATATCCTGGTCCTTTTTTGGCGCTCATACTCCCAACCCCACTCTGTTCGACTAGGCTGCTATCATAAATCGTTTATGGAATATGAGTCTAGATTCAAGCTCGGACGCGTTATTATCTTTCGGGAGTGCCCTGACTGTGTCATCTTGGGATTTACCTAAGATGTGGGCTTTGGTAACTCTAAGGTGTTTATAGAGCTCCGATGATTTCTTTAATTTCATCCCAAAATTATTTTGATCCCTAAATAAAGCAGAGGGATCAGCAGAGTGCGCTAGTCCAAGCCACGATTTTAGTGATTTTATGACAGTTACATCTATTTTGGTGAGTAAGGTTTTGCCGAAATCATATACCAGAAAGGGCCAAGGCAGACGTGATGTTAAGTAGTTGTCATATATCCAAGCTTTTTTGATATTATTCAGTGGTAGCTGATCTATCTTATTCAGGTCATTTATAAACATATTGACAACTTCATCTAAGGATGGTGTGCGTCCTTGATGGTCTATCTTTCTCCCAAGAAATTTAAATGGCACCGATTCAGCGACTATGAAAACTGGTTTACCCCCTATGAAGAGTCCGGGGTGAGGTAAATTTTGTATCCCGTCTACCCAGACACAGACAGAGACACTTACTGGGCTTCGTTCTCAGTTCATTTGTCCACGAACAGAACTCATCGATTTCCTTTAAGAGTTCCGACATTGATTTGGATTACGCGTCAGTATTTCGAGGTCGTCAGCAAAAGTCAAGATGGACTCAGTGTATTTGTTATTTACTTTAAACCGATAACCCCATTTCTTTTCGTGACGTATTAACTTGGTGATTAAGATATTAATTACTATGTTAAATGCTATTGGTGACAGGCAGCATCCCTGAAACCGCCCCACATTATACCGTAGTGGTTCTGTGTGGTCTTTTTGGAAGCTTATAGCAAATTTTAACTGTGAGTAATACGACGCGATTATCTCTATGACCACGGCTGGAAATTTATACCATTGCAACGCGTATATCATAAGGTAATGTGGAATTGAGCCAAATGCTTTTTTTTAGGTCTATCCAACATACCGTTATCTGTCTTTCGTATTTTCTGGCATCTTTTAAGCTTTCCGCTAACAGACTATTGTGTTCCAGACATCCAGAAATGCAGGGTAAAAACCCTTTCTGGTGATTAGGTCCCAAATACCTATTGTGTTGATGAGTAATGCACTCAATCTTCAAAAAGGACAAGCACCTATGCCCTACTGAATAACGCGGCCATAATAACCTCGCGTTGTGTTCCCGTTGGTAAGTCGGGTGGCCAGAGCTCACTGGACAGTCTTTGTGCTATCAGTGAGAGGATAGATAGATAGATAGAAGAAATAGCCAGCTATTTCTGCTTTGTCTTCTTCACTGACGGCACATAAACTCTCTGTATTTATAGGGTCAGCAGCATAAGTGTGACACCAGAGTTTAAAATTTATATCATAAGTAAGTATATTGCTGAATTAGAGATGTAAATGATGATATGAATAATGATTGACCTTGACAGTTTAAAAAATATATTTGTAAATGTTAACAATCATTAAATTTGACAATTATTAATTTTATGATTTGACATTTATAATTACATACTTTGTGAATAACTTTTTTTTTAATTTTCTTATTATTTCTATTTATTGGACCATAGTGACATTTGATTTTTTTTTTATATCATTTTAGGCATGATTCTTTTCTAAGTAACTATTATATCTATTGTGTAACAAATTAATTATTGACTGTTTGAATATTTACATACTACATAAAAGTGGTAGAATGTACAAGGAAATATTATTTTAATTATAAGACCGCACTTGTTATTCACAGAAACCTGCATTCTGTGAATAAATGAATATGAATATGAACCCTGAGTACTACATCATAGATAGGTATAAGCGTCGGCAGCTTAGTGAGGAGTTGGCCTTCGAATCCCGTGTTAGAATCCTAGCCATTACACTACCGACGTGAACCCACTCCTAGCACAAGCAATTTAGCTTAGTTAGAATGATTAGAGGGAATTTTGTAATTTTGGTTGCTAATATTCTGTATTAAAAAGAATAAAAAAACATGTGATATTGAATACATAATAATATTCATAAAAACTTACCTAAATAACGAACCCAGGTATCTCTAAACAAATCTGTTCCGCCGGATCCACTCATTTCTACAGGTTTTAATCACACTAATAATATTTTTTTATGTTAAATACTTCTTGTTGAGTGATGTATTAAAATTGATGGGCTTCATAGGAGAATATTTATAGTAAGGCCAAATAAAAGTTTATAGTTTAAACCAGCTCAATCAGTGTTATTGTTTATAAATAAGTAAACACTGATTAGGTAACATCATTTGATACCAGTGTACAATCATTGGATTATAGCAATTTACATTGTTACACGGTACTACTGTGGTAAAATTGTGATATAGAGTTTATCAGTTTATTAATACCGTGAAAGCCTTTAACTAATAGTTAAAAATACAATTTTAATTATGCATTTGTAATATTTGATTTGAATTGCAAGTTTGACAGCAATGCCAATGTTTGACTTTGACTCTTTGAGTTGGACACTGACACTGACACTGCGACGTAGGGATGTTAAAAAATAATCGATTTTTATTTAAATTGATTATTATTTTCTTATTGTCAAGTCTTTATTACCATTTTCATAATAGTATTACTCAATTTTAATAAAGCGATTATATAAATTGACGGATGGAAAATCTCGAAGCGAAAAACGCTCTGAAGATGGTGTTAGAAGGTAAACATAGGAACTCCTAAACTAAACAACATAAAGTTAATTAAGCAAATATATTTAAGTAGTTACTTACATTATAGTTACTTACATTATAGATATACAAACAAATAATGTAATAAAAAATTATAAACCAAAAAAAACAACAAACCTATCTAGTTTTTATCTTATATCTAGTTTGTTTCGACAAACAAATAAATTGTTTTGTCTAAACAAACTCTCTGGTAAAACATGGTATTCAAGGTCTGAACTCTAGTGCTACATTATAGTTCTAGTGATATCACTAAAATCTGTTAAACTAAAATGATAACAATATTTAAATGCAAGAGTTGTGCTGATTCGAAAAGCTGGTGTGAATAGAAAACAGAGAAACTAAACGAAAATAAGCACAACGGCAACGCTAGCCCAAAAATTTCACGATTATTTGAGTACAACAGATCTTAAAGAAATTCTTTTCTAATTCAACGTTATTAATTTATATTTTAATAGTTTAATTTTGTTAACTTGTCTAAAAGAAAGAAAATTTGTTTTATTCAAACCTAGGTACCTATTATAATGTTGATTATTCTAAAACTTTAATTTGTGTAGATTTGTAGAAGTTTACCACTTCTTTAGTTATTTTTTTTTTAATAAAACTGTGATCAACATAATATTTAATTGGGATTCATTGCCAAATTAAGAAAAAGTCGATTAATATAAATCGATTATTAATTTAGAAAAATCGAATATTTATACCAATTTTTCATGCTAAAAAAGTAATCAATTAATTAAAATTCGATTTTTTGTGTACACTGTCACATCCCTACTGCAAAGCGGCCAAGGCCAACTCACTGACGTTTTTTTTGTAATGAATATTTTTGGCTAAGTTTCTAGACATATTTGTGCCATGTCTTGTATGATTATCTTCATTTGTTAATGATGATGATGATGAGTTGATGACGTTGATATGATGATGATGACGATGGCGATGACGATGAATGATGAGAAATGTTACAATTCACTGTAAAATTCCACTTTATTACACTTGTGTGAGTTGTCAAAGGCATCATGTCTAAAAATGCACCATTTTTATACATAAAAGCTTGAATTAACACCAATCACAAAATAAAATAATACCGCGATGCGCTCACCTACCGAATACCGAAGATATTACTTTTTTCATCTACCGATTTTAGGATCAAATATACCGATTTTTGAGCGCAACTCTACCAATTTCGCATATTGACATTCGAAGATTCGAAGACATCTTTGGCATTGCCATACACTGGATCCATCAGTAGCCTTACACAAAATAAGTACCTACAGTACAAAACAAACATAGGTAATAGATCAATTCTGTCTGCCCGAATTTTCAGCAGGAAATGTAACTCGCAATTTTATAAAGTGTTTGGGTGAGTTAGTTTATTAATAGAGTAGGGTAGGTCCGTACAAATGTGTATTGGTATAAATGGTAGGGTACATTTTTGTTCGATGTCCTAAATGAAATAAAAAAAAGTGTAAAGAAAATCTTTGTTTTCTTTTCAAGACAGCGAAACAAATTCGCAACTGGCACTACCTAATGAACATGTATGTTAATGGTAATTTTTCGCTAACGTCAAAATCAGCTGTTCACTTGCACTCGGTGAAATAAAACGCGTATTATTCCGTTGCGACGCGTATTGCGTCGGTTAACGTAACGAAAATAGTGCTGTGTTAGAGGTAATTAGCTCTATGACAATAGATGAATTGTGTTAAAAACTAAACAGAGCTAAAAGTGGTCAAGGACATGGTTATTTGTAGTGTATTATGTGTTATTAAAACGTCTCGTATTTAGTAAAGTGCATTCGGTATTCAAGTCAATTATTCTGCGTGCTGTGCATTATTTTACGAAGTATAAATACCTAGGTATTTTTTTAATGTTCTACATGTCAAGCATTTCTTGTAAAACAAGTAGGTAGGTATGTAACTGGGGCATTCGAAATTCTGAATGGTCAAAAAAATAATTTATTTAGGTATAGAGACAGAAGTTTTATTATTATAAATAGGTCGATAGGATCTACGTAGAGTATTTACCTGGGTCGAAGATTTAGGTATATCTCACGTTTACTACAAAATGCTTCGCTGTTTAAATATACCTAATTTTATTTCAACATACATGTACCTACCTACCTACATATAGATATACGTATCTACATATAGGTAGGTGTACCTAGGTATAAAGTTTTTATCGGTAGCAGTGCAGACACTAACATAATCGATACTAATTGCCAATACTAACAATTGATGATTCTTATGTATTTAAATAATTACATACCCGTCTCACGACTTCAATAAATAGATAGACATGTGACTCGTAAATTGCTGGATTTTAAAATTAAAATATTAAAGATACCCGGTTAAGTAGGACGGATATTATGGAGCCCCACCAAGGTCTATGAGACCCAAGCCGACCTCGCCTGCAAGCCGGTACTGCTAGGTGACAGACGAGGCACTGACGAGGGTTTTATCTCAGTTTTAGGGTCAGAGATTACGTAGGTGAGAATCCAAAGTGTGAGCTGCTCGTAAACTTTCCCTATGTCCCTTTAACTAGCAGAGGACACAATGGAGAGCAATAAGGGGCTGATTCTCTAAATACTGGCCTGGGGGCAACAGGTGCGGCTTCCTGTCACCCCATTACCCCCGCCGGCGCGATGCCACGACGCTCGTACCCTACCACTTACCGGGTTTGATGAGGATACCATGCTTCTCACACCTGAGGGAGCCATCTTAAAACTGTGGATAGCTAAGGTTCGGCTGGATTGCGAGAAAAATGCCTAGGGTAGAACTTGCACCCCGGTAATTGAGACCCAAGAGCCCGTGCGGCTTTAAGCGGTCCAAGTCCTACATAATCACCCTCGATGCCCCGGTGGCCGACAGAGGTGGGATCAATGGGATTTCCGCACACGAAAAAAGTATTCCTCCTGACCCCCCTAAGCTAAGCTAAATTGCTTGTTGGCCAGACTCACAGAATTGACGAGTCTCTCCAACTGCAGTCGCACCCATAATAGCATTTTGCTAAAGAAAGATGCTCGAAAAGGTAAAAAGAAAAGAAAAAAGAATTACAATTAAATTAAATTAAAAAATTACAAAGAATGCCAGGAATTTTCCACGCTAAAGAGTGCAGCTGCGGACAAACGTCAGTGTGAAAAAACCCAATATAATTAAAAGTTAATTAAGTAAAGCCGTGACCCGTTACAACGACACGGCAGATAATGTTAGTCCGTACATCACAACCACGTGCTGAACACGATTGCATCGCAGTATCAGTATACTCGTACACGTGAGTGTACCGGTATGACCCAACGAAGTACTTCTGGGCTCAAGCCAACCTCACCTAGAAGCTGTTGGCAACACCAACAAAATTACAAAGTTCACTTCCCTTTCTCATTCATTCATAAGGTTGATTGTACAAAAATGAAGTTGTTGCAAATTGCAATAAATCACGCAACATATACCTCGAACCAAAAGTAATGGCGACAGAAGTTCGTAGAGTGCGGATTCAGGCCAATGGCGTTTAAAAAAAGAGAGCAAGTCAATGCCGATTGGCCTGAATCCGCACTCGTACAAACTTCCGAGACGCCATTAAGTTTGGTTCAAGTTATATCTCGAACCTCACGCTTATTATTTCACCACCCAAAAAATCAGCCAAGAGCAAGTTCTGAATGCCCGAGAAGAGATATAATAGTAGATTGTTCAACAAGGAACTAAAACAAGCCATAATGACACGAGATGTTTTAGCCACCCGAGCGAAGCGAGGGTTGCTAATAGTTCGAGTGTCATTATGGTTGTTTAGTCCCACGTTAAACACTCTACTTTTCACTTTGAATGCGAGGAAAAAGCGAAGTTTTATACAAAATTATAATATTACAAAAAAAATAGGCAAATATCTTTTTCAACCTAAATATATTAATTTATCACATCGATAACGGGGTAAAGCCTCCGTGGCGTGGCGGTAGTGAACGCGGTCGCTACGCAGGAGGCGCGGGTTCGATCCCCGCTCAGTGCAAATATTTGTATGCATGGATATGGGTATTTGCATTGGTCTGGGTGTTTCTATGTATAATATGTATGCATTTACAAAAAAAATATCTAAGTATGTTTATCCGTATTCTAGATTCCATAATACAAGGTAGTAAAGCTATGCTTACCATGGATCTAGATAGGGTTGTGTGAAATGTTGTGGAATATTTATTTATTTTTATTTATTTATAATAACAAAGTTTCTAAGTTGCACAATTAATTGGTGTAAGTAATTGGTAATTACAACGCAAGCTTATTACGAATAATCTATTCAAAATTCAAATTGCAAAGAAATTTGTCCCGCGGTTTTTTTGTTGTTAAGTGACGTACGGTTTATATGCTTGCATATATATTTAGCCAACAGATTCAAACTTGAAAAATAATTTAAAACTAATTGGAAATGGATAATAAAATGAACTTATCCTTAATACTTACATAATAATTAATTAAATTAATATCATTAATCGTGGTTCACGAAATTAAATGGAATTTTTTGATTTTTTCAAATGTCATTATGAGGTTATTTCTATACACAATCACTAAAAAGGTGATAATCCTCCCATTCACAAACACCGTGATTGGCTATTTAGGAGTTATCAAAGTAAATTAAAAAATAATTACTTTAGTCCCTAAAGATTAATAATGAACTTTAGTCCCGATATGCAGGGACTAAAGTAACATTTTAAGAGCATGAGAAGTGAAAAAGCTTTTAATGATATATTAGGTATACACTCCCCTCGCGAGGTGAATGTAAAATCAGATGAAATAAAATGTTCGCTCGCGACTGCATTCAACTTCAGCACGTACTGTACAGACCTATAATTGAATGACGTGTTATTATGTGCGTTTGTTTTTTTTTTTGTTGGAGACATGGCTCGTGTTATCGATGAAACAGAAATAGTTGCAAATATCAAAGTACAAAACAGATGCAACGGATGTAAAATTAGAACAGAGGGCCTATCATCACTCGTTCTACTTTCGAGCTAGAAAATAGAGCTCCTTCTCGCTGAAACAATGGCCGGACCTCTACAATCGGAACTACCTAAGCAAATGGGAGAGTCGTGGCCTATCCTCTCTGAACACAAATTTCCAGAGCGTATGGGCATGGGCAACCAGGGTAACTCGATCCACGCGTATTGCTTGTTCCCTAAATCTAGGACCTAAAATGTACTCTATACTCGCAGTACATACACGTTTCTTGGACGTATTTCGAGGATAGCACGGGGTGCTACAGCCGTGGACTAGCTCAAATTCACAAGTATAGACTCTTAAAAACAATATTCGAGCGCCAGGTCTTTGTATATAACGCGATTTAGGTTCAAGATTTATATTATAGAACGAACACTACATAGTATATTGATCCGGTCGAGGACATTATAAAGAAAGGCCCTGGTTAAAAATAACAGGCGATCATGTATGAAACTAGAAGTTAAAGTTTACGAGTACATCAGGCAGGATCATAGCCTGGTGAAAAGTGTTAAAGTCTTGTCCTGTTCTGTCTACCCGACTGTATGTAGGTACAATCAAAATAAAACAAAGACAAGTTTATATCTCCTCTAAAGGCTCAATGTACATGAGCTCTAGCTTAGCGATATTATAAGAAATTAATTATATTAGCTGTAGCTATATGTTCGCTAGACTAGTCTTACTATTGTTTTGGTGCCTCCAAGTTGGAGGCTCCAACTACCCATAACCAGTGCTATAGATGTTGACGGTTTGACTAGTACCTTCTATTTATTTTCTGGCTTATCTTATTTTGCTCTCTGATCATTTAATTTAACTTATTTTTATAGAATTATGTTCAGTTCAGACGTGCCCCGTAAAATCCAACCACACGTCCTGATCGTCCACCTGAATCTCGTGGGGGGGGGCGGACACACGGAAACAAATTTACTGGCGTGGCTAACGTGGCTCTGGTACACTTGACATTGGCGTTTCGCCATTAATAATTTTATAATACATTTTACTTGACTGTTGGCAAAATTGTGGCGATTTGCTGTAGAGGCCATTTTAAAAAAGTTTAAGTTATTTGGAGGATACTACTTGTATTTGCACGTCGGTTTTATGTTGACACAGATCCATATCTCTCTCATTTGCACACGTTTTTTCTAGATAAGTAAACACTAACGTCCATTAATAGATCTTTTATAGAATATAGTTCGCAAACCAGCGACAGGTTCTCATGAGCCTCCGGTGATATACTTCGCCAGTTTGAGCCGGGAGGAAATGACTGACGATTTTAGTTTTTTTTACAACTTTAGGTCACCAGCTGACAGGACACCGCGATATGACCAGCTGAATTTTTTTTTCCTTCAAGACATTGGCTTAGCTGTAATTTAGCCAATTTTCAGCAGGGAGGAAATGACTGATTTTTTTTTCAATTTTTACATGTTTGAGCGGTCACCGCTGCTTACTAACAAAAGCTGACAACCACGAAAATTCATGATTTAACTTCCTTCACCACTGTACAAAGTATCTCGCGGAAAGAAGTCATTGACCAAATTTAAATGTGGCTCGTGGACCAATAAGTCGCCAGTGTAGGCACTTAGCACAAACTGCAAACTCCTTAAATATCCCTAAAGTGACTTCGTTTGAGTGAAACCTCCTTCACGCAAAAATGTTTCAACGCATCTTAAAATTTGGGAATGAGATTCCTCAGAGTGACACATTATCATCATCCTCATATTTTCCTGATTGCCTCCAAGCCAAGGTGAAGGAGACTTCGGAGCTCAGGGTCTGCTTTGTGGCTCTTCATCCTCTACTTCACACGATCTTGTTCGTCCATGGCACGCAGGTCACCCTCCACGAGACCTATAGAGACTCATTCCCGCGAAATACCGTGACTACCGAAGTTGCAAAATTTTTTACCAAACAAAATGAGAGTAACAAAACTAAACTAAATATTTAAAGCAAAATGGTCTGCGATAATAGCAAGCCATATAATAATTTAAAGATCTACTTGCAGCGCCGACAGGCGTAACGAAGCAAATCTTTAAGTGAACAATAGAATTTGCATGTCCATTGGTAGTAATAAAACTTGATTATTTTGTATTTATCTATATTTTCCTCCTCGGGGCACATGGCCATAGCTCTTAATAAGACGATAACAATCACGATCATCGGATCATGATACCTCAGCTCTCTATCCTTGACTCCAGCTAATTTATGAACATAATTTGAACAAAAGTTATAAATATATGTTGGTTTTATGGTGACAAAATGCATTTTTTTAAATCCCCTTAAATTTATCGAGTGGGGTATCAAAATGAAGGAAATTATAAGACGACTAACTGTTACCCGCGGCTCTGCCCGCGTGGATGTCGGTTATCGCTTCGTGTTGAGTCAACATAGTAGCTTTATGCCCGATCGGTTTAAAATTGACAAAGTTTCATACAAACTTTCATCCCCTTGGGGGTAGAATTAATCAAAATCCTTTCTTAGCGAATGCCTTCGTCATAACATCTACCTGCATGCTAAATTTCAGCCCGATCAGTGGTTTGGGCTGTGCGTTGATAGATCACTATGTCAGTCAGTCAGTCACCTTTGAGTTATATATATATTTAAATTACACAAATATATATCTGTCACAACTAAAAAGAATAAAATAAAATAAATTATTAACCCGACTGATACTGAAAAGATCGAATCAAGCTTCATAGCAGGCGGTACCCATTTGCAAATCTCAAACCAGATGAAAATTAATGGGTGCCGCCTGCTATATATAAAGCTTGTTTCGATCTTTTCAGTATCAGTTGGGTTTTTTTGTAATAATTTATTATAATATAATAATTAAACCTAGAAAAGTGTGGGTTAAGAAATGGCTATTAAGGCGAAATCTATTCGCATGTAAATATTTTAAATGTATTAAGGTTACACCCCAAAAGATTGACACAACTACATGATAATGACGGAACCTACGTGCCTAAAATTATTGAAACCAGTGTCACCTAAAATTATCATTATAGATATATAGATTCATCGTAACGATATTCATGATTGCATGGGTTTTTGTTGCGATCTCCGATGTCGTGGAATTTGGTATAGGGGTAGATTAATCTACCCCTATACCAAATTTCATCAAAATCGGTTTGGCGATTTAGCCATGAAAGACAGACAAACACACATACACACACACACTTTCACATTTATAATATTAGTATGGAAAATAGCAGTCAATGACAATATAGCTCTTGAAAGCAGCAATTTGGGTACTTACAGGAAAACTTTACAATTACTTATTATTATTATTTTACAAAATAGACTTTACAATGGTGACCCTCTTTCCCGCCTTCAGCTGACCATCAGGTAAGGTGTAATAAAATTGACGTGTACTATATACAAAAGCCGCCGGGTCGTACCTGGTGCAAAGGCTGACCATAGCCATTCCAAGAGGCAATGCGGCCAGCGTCATGGGCACCTTTGACCGGGTACAGGCCCGAGCGCATAGCAGGTCGATCAAGAATTTCGTTTAAAAAAAATAAAAACTGACTGTGGCACTCGGGGATTGCCGCGGTAAAGCTATTGCATAGCATTTTTTATCAACTTTTGCATAATCATTTAATAATAATATGTAGGTAATAATATAATATGTATATGTATATATATATGTATGTATATGTATATATATATGTATATGTATGTTTATGTATATGTATGTTAGACAATGCACGGCCTTCAAGGCACACCTTCGTGTCCGTCGGAGTGGGGAGCGTGAGGTTTTTTCGTTACGGAATTTCTGGATTCGGTCCCCGCGCTCAAGGCCCTCGATAGAAGCTATGCAATAGCTTAAAAAAATAAATAATTATCAATTTGTTAACAACTTATGAATACATCTACACGGAAGTCATTACTGTTGACTTAAACTTATTTGATACTTTTATTTACTTAAGTAGTCTATTAATAACGTATGGCGACGTTATTTTTTTTGCTGGAAAAACCCAGAAACTCTAATTTGACGTTTAAATAGTAATATTTTAACTGTCATTTGACATTGTTAAAATGCCTATAGAATTCTGACAGCAACCATTCTATGACACATTATCCGTCTTTGTTAACCGACTTCTTAAAAGGAGAAGGTTCTCAATTCAGATGTTTTGTATCAATCTAAATAAACTACAAAACAAAACCATGTTACAATTCGTTACCTTGAAATCGAGCAGAAAATACCTTGTTTTTTTTCATCAAAAAGGTTTCATAAAAAATCGGTAAATCTGCACAGCTATCAAATCATTAAATCCTTTACAGAGATTGGGTTTTTTGATTAATGAAATTGCTGTCTTACCTCAACATCAATCGGTAATTACGTTCCTCGTCAAATCCCACTAACACTATATATTAACCTAAAAGTTATTCACCGTGAGCATAAGTATAAATGGCATTAATTTGTAGGGTCAGCAACCCCTTTGATGATGGTCTCTGTGCTTAGCGGTAGAGCGTTTTCGACTGCTACACAGGGGGGGGGGGGGGGGGGGCGGATTCAATTCCCGCTTCATGCAAATGTTTGTATGTATGCATATGTATTGCATTGGTCTAGATGTTTCTATTTACGATATGTGTTTACAAAAATACCCGTAGGTATCTAAGTATTGATTAAGATAGGAAAAATTATCTAAGTATGTAAGTATCTAGGTATGTTTATCCGAATTCTAGATTCTATAACACAAGCAAGTAAAGCTGTCCTTACTTTGGATGCTTTAGGTCTAGATAGCGTCTAAATATTGAGTCATAGGCTAAGTTCCTTAGTTAAACTGGAATCAATGGAAGCGAACTGAACTGAGTTGGGATTAGGCTGGAAGGATGATGACTTCTCTCCCCACCTGTACGAAATTACAACGGCTACAAGATTTTTAAGATTCAGTCCTTTAATATACTAACTAAAGAGGCAAATAAATACACGAACCATATAGGAAGTGGTGCCATCAAAGGTGAATGACAAGTTGCCGACCCACTGCCACCTTTTGTCAGCTTCACTTCAGGCTATTCTCATTTTATCCGTTTTCCTCTGACTTCATGTTGACTGGCTCGCATTTGTCCACTATCTCAGTTGTTGTTTAGTGACGATGGATGGTCAACGGTCGAGCACGCTTGCCTAGAAGCAACCAAATCACTCTAGTCTTGAAGACACCCAAGTTTTAGCTATCCGGAAACAGATGCGGGCTAGGCATTCCACTCCTTTGCGTACTGTACGAATGATGCACGTATCGCTGGATCGTTTAGTACGTATAATTGGAATGTCCACGGTGTATACTTTATCTAAATCTATTTTAACTGAAAGAGCATGGATTCACCAAGGCTTTTGGGCCTAAGTCAACCAAGCTAAGGTGCAGTCCAGTAGATACGGGCCACATGCATCCAAATGCTGTTGATCTTGAAATGATGGACTGGACGGCCTCGATAGATTTGGCCATATTAAAGGTCTGTTGTTAGATCGGTTTTGGACGTTTTAGAACTCCAACAAATGCCATAGATGGGACCCACTCATCCACTTAATCGAACATAGTACCTAAACAGCAATATACAGAAAGACTTAACGACACAGTGAGCAAATTCTGCGTAAATAGTAGCATCAACAATTAATCATGATTCGGGTACTTTGATATAACTTACGCTTTAAACTAAATGACAACTACCATCCTTAATCAAACCGTGAACATGGCTGCTGAAAAGTAGCCGAAACGTCGGTCTTAAAGTGAATAATAACCAATAAATTGCGATTCAATACGTTAAAAAGTGTTTTTATTACAATGAGTGATATTCGCGTTAACTTCAGCCCCGTAACTAACGATAATTAAATCTGTCCGCTCAGAAATTGTGACCCTTTGTCACATAATATTATATCTTCTGTCCATCTTGCTTCATTTGAGGATGTCGTATCGCAGGCTAGTCTTTGATAAAGTGACAGTAGCAATACCTTGAAAAATATTGCTACTGTCACTTTATCGAAGGTTGTAACGATCGGTAAACGTTTATTCTATAAAATTCTTATAATAACGTCAAGTCGTAACGAGGGAAAACTTTTTCTGTCTACTCTATTCTCAAATTTTACGCGTATTTTCATTATGCTTTGGGTTTTTCACCAATCAAAGCCTAAATTGCTTGAAAACCCTTAGCGCTTACCGAGGCCATAGAAAATACCTCCCAATTTCGTAAGTAGTATAGCTCTGCATTGGTGGTTGATGGTTCAATTACCTAAAAAAGGGTTTCTTCTTCATAATTAATAACTGAAAATATAAACATGAAATAACTTGTTATTGAATTGATCTATTTCGAACTTAACGCGAACGAAGGCACGGTCAACAATTACTTACATATAAATCTCAATACAATTACAAATCTTTCCTTGTAAAAGAAGGAAGAACTGTTCTTGTAACACGTACGTACTGACCCTGAAGGCTTTAAAAAGTACTTAAATTGTGATAAAAAGGTTTTATATCGTAACGAAATGGATTTCATTCGTCGAATTGTCGATTCGATCGGATCCATTTCGTTGTCGATGACGTCTGTGCATAAGTACTATTTTAGAAACAAATATGTGTCAAGCTGCTGGGTAACGCGGGTATGATTTTAATTCTCGCAAATATATCTTGTTCTTCATCCTAGCGTTAGTGCCAGTCGCTTCAGAAGCTTTCAACTCGGAATTCAGGTCCGATTCCAGTCTAACTACGGGTTTGGCCGAACTTCGATATTTTTTCGATAGATTTTCGCAAATATAACCTACTAGCTGACCCGGCGAATTTCGTACCGCCAATATTTTCCCGCTCGCGTGGCGTCAGATCCCGTTGCCGCTGCACCCTTTACTATATTAAACATGTATTAGACATATAAACCTTCCCCTTGAATCACTCTATCTATTAAAAAAAACCGCATCAAAATCTGTTGCGCAGTTTTAAAGATTAAAGCATACAAAGGGATATAGGGACAGAGAAAGCGACTTTGTTTTATACTATGTAGTGATTAATCAGTTTTAACTGCCATTGGCGCAATAATCAAAGTGTGAATACCATGTACAGAAGTCCATTCTTAGTACCTACAAATCGATAAAGTCAATCTAACTAGCACTAACTGCGTCTACCGTGACCATGGTTGGTGCTACCGTGACCCTCATTGGAGCTGCCGTGACCGCGATCGCAGCTGAGCAAATTTTCCCCGCGAAAAGAATATTTGAACACACGAACAGAATAAAGGAGTGCGAAAATCAAGTGCATTAAAATTATAAAATTATAAAAATATTAACAAAGCTCCCTGACTAAAAGGATGTAATAGCCATAGAAAGTCAGATATTAAATAAAATCTAATACCGCACGCGTACTCGACTTTTATTTTGGGAGACCATCATCTAAAATTTTGCATTTAAAAGATACGTGACATATAGCCAAAACAAAATATAGGGCCACTTTCCACATCCGATAAAAGAATTAATGATGACAATGAAACAAATGATGGAACAATTATCAGCAATGACAAATCTAATCTTAAATCTCACGACTAAGTTAACTGCACACTGGACTCCATAAAAATGGTCCTCTGGAACGCCAATGGGCTGTCACAACATGCCCTTGAGGTTAAAAAATATATTATATTAAAAAACATTGACATCATGTTGATCTCAGAAACGCATTTTACAAGGAAGAGCAAATTTAACATATCAGGATACAAATTCTACCCCACCATGCACCCTGATGGTAAAGGCTATGGAGGAAGTGCTGTTCTGATTAAGAACAACATTAGACATCGGCGTAAATATAAGTCAATATAGGGGCATTTGCTATGTGCTTGCTGCCGTCTACTGCCGTCAGACCTCTCAAAGCCTCGTCCATCAATCAGCACGTATACCGGCTTGCTGGTGAAGCTTACTTGGGTCCCGTTGGACTTGCTGCTGCTCATAGTTACGTTGTGGGCCTTAATACCCGTTAACGTACCTATACTTTAAGCCTTTGAATAGATTTGACGACTGTCTGCCAAATTATTTTAGTTAAGTATACTATGTTAAATGAAAACATGTCAGTAAAGTGATAACAATGGTCGTATGGCTCATTGTGATGGCAATTATATAAATAACAAGTACATAAATTGAATATTTTGAATAATATGACGGTCACGGGTCGTCTAGCACATGTGAAACGTTTCTTTACTATAAAATAATAACATCAATAAGTGAAATATAGAGGTAGAGGCTCACATATTCACATGAACATACATACACATCCACATCGAGATACATACACACAGAGAAGTGACTGAGAGCGAGCATAACGGCATATATGCATATCATGCTATTTGACGTCAGGGCATATAGGGGCGTTTGTTTCGTGGCAAAAACCTGAACTAATTTCGTGCAGAAGATTTGCACATAATCGTGCAAAATATCTACACGATTTACAGTTGGAAGTGCGATTAGACACTTTTGTTTACGTGCGGGAAATCCACCCGATACCCTCCCCTTCCGGAGGCGGAGGGAAAGGTTATGTCGGTCACAAACCGACTAAACCGCACGCCATCTGTGGGTCGTAGTGCTAGGCCGAAGGTGAGGTTGTCATGCGACATATTCCTCGCACCCCGGCTGACCCAGGGCCATCGCTCTCGGTCTTGCCCTCCTCGGGAGGGGAGACCACGCGGTCCCCGACTCGCCCCCGGTATGGGGCCGCCGTGGCCTGCTTCTGCTAGAGTGACGACGCAGGCGGCTCCACCCGTCGCCCTCAGGCTCGCGCTCATGGGGGGCGGTGGTCGGACTGCGCCCTCAGACACCCGCGATGTCCGCGAGTCTGTCTCGCTCATCGCGCCATGCCCACTCTACCTTCTCCTTCGCGAGCATGACCTGCTCGCAGAAGGAGGCGCTGGCCGCCCACGCATCCTCACAGCGGACCATCGCCGCGAGCAGGGTGGAGAGCGTGAGCACTCTCACCCCCAGGGCCGCCACAAGCTCCCGCCTCGGCGTCTCATACGCCGGACACTCGGTGAGCGTGTGCAGCCCCGAGTCCACCCTCGCGTCGCAATGATGGCACCGTCCGAAGCTACCGTGTCCGGTAATGATCTGCGTCTGACGGGACGAGAGGCTACCGTGTGGCCTCTCTAACCACTCCCCCATGATGGATCTTAACGCCGCAATCACGGCGGCGGCGTTCCCTAGAGTGTTGTCGGCCTTAAACATTCAAAGGAAAAATTTAAAATAGCTGTCAATTCACAAATTTGATTATAAGATAATCTGTATCTAAAACAGAGCCGACATAGATGATCACTCGAGATGTGCGTGCCTTTTATGATAAGATCACGCATGGAGATGAAAATGTCACTCACCCTAGATATGTATCTGTTAACTATAGATAATGGTTGATAGTACAAACGCTTAGGAAATACTGCGATGTCCTACATCAAGTTTTAGAGATTGATGTAAAATCTCGAGGGTCTCCGAAGCCACCAGTCAACATCACCTGTAAGAGTAGAAGCAGAGCAGACTCTGTATTCAATTATGCTACCTTTAAAGAACAATGGCAGTCTCCCATACATATTTTTATTTGAGAATAAAATGATGCGTCTTTAAATGAAAAAAATACTATTTAATACAGCGTGATTACTTGTTCACTACGTACTAAATTTTGACTCTTGAGAAGGCCGAGTATAATAGATATTCGGGCTTGAACATTTTGTAGGTTATATCTTTAGATCACCTTTAATGTGTCAATGTTTTTGATTAATGGCATACCTATATACACTGAGGTAAACAATTAAATCAATACTTATATAGGTACTCAATTTTTGTTTATATTTATGTACCTACCTACCTACATGAATCACATTTCGCCAACATGATTTTCAGTCCCATTTATGTGCAAATGTCTATGTCGGTAAATCCTTTTTTCTTACTTGCCTATTTCAAGATGTTATGAATTGGAACTTCTAAACTAGTTAACATAACACACGTAGGACACGACGGTATTCCCGTCCAACTGAGCAGTCCGACTAGGGAAGTACCTCCGCCCTACAGAATACCACGGCCATAACAACCTCGTGTTGTGTTCCCGGCGGTGAGTAGGGTAGCCAGAGCCCACTGGAGAGTTTTTGTGCTATCAGTGGGAAGACCAAAGGCTATTCCCGCTTTGTCTTCTATACTGGCGGCACAGAAAGTCTGTGTTTACAGGATCGGCAGCTTAGTGACTCTCCTGGTGTTGCACACGTCCATAGGCCACGGTAATCACTTTCCATCAGGTGGTCCGTGTGCGAGAGAGGGGGGGGGGAGAGGGGGGGTAAGAGGGAGAGAGAGAGAGAGAGGGGGGGGGGGGGGCAATCTTTATCATTCTATTAGTTAAAACATTATATTAGTATATTTTTAGGGTAAAAAATTAAATCATTTTATTTCAAAGTAAGTTTATTCATCGTCTCCTCGAACAATAATTGCATCAAGAAATTCTGCCGGTGCTGAAATGTTTTGTTGACGTCTGGCCCATTCCAAATACCAGACAAGCGTCATCACATGAGCACAACAGCCTACAGTGCGACGACCAACCAAACAATTGCAGCAATATTCTAAGATTCCTGCCCCGCCTGGAATATCATTTTGTAATCCCTATATTCCAGGGTTGGGAAGTATAATATATTATTTTCATCCGCTGTAATATTTTCAAAATGGGATGACCTTCTGTTCATATTTATGAACTGGACCATGTCAGCCAGGTTGATATTTAAAGCCATGCGTTCTCTTATAATTTCCAAGATTTCATTCGCATAAATGTTGTCATGAAAGCGTACACCAAACTTGTTAAGGGGAGCCGCTGCTATTTGGAATGTCTGCATCATGTGTGGCAGAGACATATGGAAGTATTCTTGTCTGAAGAGTTTAAAATCTCTTTTGAAATGACCATTTACAGCCTCTACCACCCATTGACAAATAGTAACGCAGCGGTTACGGTTAGCTTGAGCTTTAGTTAATTGGTGTTCACCTTCTAAAAGAGATTCTGGCATACATTTTCTATAGCCAGATCCCTCTAATAAACTAATACTGTCCCTAAAACCCCGGTCTAAGATGAACACATCACCTTCTCTGAAATATGGCCTTAGAGAACCCGTTGCAGAAAAAAGGTTGGCCATTGTTTCAGCGTCTGATGTAGTTGCTTTATATGGACCAAAACAATCAACAATATATCCATCACATGCAACAATCATAAATGGCTTTAATAAATTCCTGTATTTGTGCAAAGAATAACTCTGTTTCTGGAACATATAATTTGAGCTCTATGTATGTAAATGTAGGTGCCATCACATATTACAATGGCATTGCTGCTATTACCGTATAATCCGTTTGGGATCAACATATTATGTTGTAATAATTCCTCTCGTGTCATTTGATTAATTCCCAGATGCTCAGGAACAAAATCTTGTACTAAAACCTCCCTCACTTTATCCATTAGACATTCTAATGTGCGACGTGGTACTTCCACCAATGTTGAAATTCTCTCATCGGAATCACCAGTCCTCATTTTCAATAGCAGCGTCGCTGCCAGACCTAGACTGCCTCTTTTTATTTGTGTTATTCTAGGTACTTCTACAAGTAAGAGATTGAACTGTTCTTTAGTGTACCCCACCCAATATTCAAATACTCTGTTGTCCATTTCTTCTAGATTTTCAAAGTAAATTGCTGGACTAAATGAATTAACAAATGAAAACACATGTTGTATTTGGTCTGCGGTAAATGAGTCAATACTATTTTCTGATTCAAATAGTGTCTGCCATGTATCACTCCTTAAATGTCTAGTGAGTGTCCGTTGTGCTGAACAAACACGAGCTAGGTTTGGTACATAATAATGGTGATTGTGAAGAATAATTGCACGCAATTTATCTGATATACCATGCAATATGGTATTATTGCAGTTAGGGAAAACACAATGATTATTTGAGCTGGCCGCTCTTCTGTGCTCAGGTAATACTATTGTATGAGTTGCCACAGGTTGAGATATCTCTTGTGATACTGCTGTTGATTCCTCTATTGAAATATTACTGCTACAAGGCAATGGTCCAGTATCATCAATATGGGTCATACGGCGTACCTCTCTTTGAGTGCGTAACCAGCATGGCTGGCACACACGATCAGATGCTGCTATCTGAAAATAAAGAACACTATTTTAATTTTCAACACTCAGAATTAAAACTATATATGCATTTTCCTATCATATCTATTCACATTTAAATGCATAACACAGACTGCTTTTTCCATGCATAACATTTTTTAAATATTTGTTGGGACCTTACATATGAATTAATCATGGACTGCTGCAGTTCAGACGGATTGTCCCTCAATATTTTATCACTTTGACGTCGTAAAATGGAACAACCACATAAAATACACACATTAGTATGGCCATGGTGGCTAGGTCCAGCTTGTGGTTCATCATTTTGATTGGCTTCTTGCTGCAAATTAACATTCACGCTGTACATAGCCAGATCTCTACATGCTTCACATACATAGTCTTCATCAGTAATCTGAAAAACATAACATAGTAATGTGTAAACTTAGTTTTAATGTTTGTTTTAATCAAGCAATGTGATGTTCAGCTTTCTAAATAAATTGAATGGTATAACTCATATGAATGGTTTTGGGATCACTCAACTAGTTTCTAATGTAAAAGGTATGCCTAATAAATCTCAATACTTACGATTCGGGGATACAGCCAGCTACAAAGTAAAGTGGTAACTCGGGTATCAAGTTCCAAGGCTTGATATCGGCGCAGTGTATTGACGCATATATTGCAATTGATGCATAGAATACGGCTTGGCCTACCACGTCCTCCCATCTTGGCGGCAGCAAACAAGTTTCAAAGCAACGAGATCCACAGAATAGGCAAAATCGGAATCCAATATACAAACAGCACAGTCACTCAGGTAAGTATCTGTATCAGAGTCCGTAGGAATGCAGGGGGTCACAAATGGGAAAGATCAGAGTCCTTAAGCAGTCTGGGTCACAATACACTTTAAAAAACGGTAAAGATGATCGAAAATTCGAAAACACTCGCCACGACAAAACAACAGCGCAAACGTCGAATGTTGCCATAGTCATTTTTTTTGCAATGGATATAGGGCTTTTAGAATCTTTGAACAGTGTACACAACACAAGGTATGTTTTTATTTATATTGCTTATACATTCATTACAGAAAGCCTGTGAGGTTGAAAAACATGCATTTATAAATATATCACTAACTAACATATTTCATTGATTCAGTTCTTACAATAATTTATAAAACTAAAAATAATTACAAAGTAGACTTTACTACACATTTTACGACCTGTTAGAATAGCTGCAAAATGGTAACACTGAGTTGATAAGGAAATAAATTAATCAATTAAGCTCTTATTAATTTGTCTTTCTTTTCCTCGGCCCTTATTAGCTTAGACGTTAATTTCATAAAACGTAGATATTTACTAGAATCATTTTGCTATTAATGACATTTTAAGACGCTTAAATTTTAGTCAAATATGATTTCGCCATTGTTCTTTAACCGGCATTGAAGCTTGAATGATGATAATAAACGTATGAACAGTCCGATATTTATTTTGAGTAGATATTGTAACGAAAGAAACTCATGACTGCAATTGATTATGACGACAATTACAGTTATCTGACCTCTCTTTGTCGTGGCATTTAAACATAAGGAACAAAGGCACTTCTTTCTTTATTATCATGGCATTTCAACAGCATAAGTCACGTCAGTACTATTTAATTACATACTCTGAGGGAAAATATATAAGACTCAATCCATACAATTCTACAAACTTTCCAATTCTGCGAATCATCACTGTAATTGACTACAGCAACTTGTCATCCGGTTTTAGCCCGAGGTCCATCTTTATTCCATCTCCTCCTTTAATTTTATACAGCTTTTATGGGAACGACTGCCACATAGCTCCCAACCTGTAGTAGTATACGTAATCCAAAGTATACGTTTAACTCTCGAGAACTTGGAACCCCAAAAGTCCCCTCGTTTGGCTCCCATAAGCAGATTTATTGACATTAATCAGGTCTAAATTCTTGATATTCTAGATAAAAGCATATTTGAACAGAAAAATAGCACTCATTGTCTAATGTGGTATGTGATTCCAAATAAAAATGTATTCACGGTGGTTCTATTCAAGTATTGAGAGCACAAAGAGCACAAAGGAAATATGGAAGATAATAATAGTAATTTGCCGTGGTTCTTGAACTACAAACGTCACATAAAAATGTAATTACCTATCTTGCTTTTTTGTGTAAAAGAACTGATTACTCCGTACTGGTATTCCAAGTAATGTACCTAAGTAGGTAATATGGCTTATGAACATTCTTGATATTGCCGTTGTGTTTTTAATCTACACAGTCAATTAGAGTCCGGCTAAGAATAGATTCAAACTGATTTCATAAAAAAATATATATTTCATTCAATATTCATAACTTCGTTGTGGATGCAAATAAACTTTCTTTTGCATTGTATTGCATAACATTGTTTATGCTCCTCCCTTATCGATAAGCATGCATACAAATTACCATTAACTCTTTGATCAGTTAATCATTAATTAATGAAGTTAGAATTACGATTAACGGTTTAACTCTTTAAGTTTGAACTAATTTTTCATGCTAATTATATTAATATACTTAAAAATATGTTAACAAACTTGTTAACTTCCGTTAAATTTCCCAAAGTCCGTTAATCGTTAATCCAACGTTTCGGGAGTGATTGCTGGAGCTGCAACGCTCCCGGAACGTCGGTATACATGTAAGTGTGTATTCAAGTAATTGTTCTGAATAAGACTACGTAAAAATGAGTACGAACCGCGACAGCCACAAAATAACATCTTAAAATTAGTTTGTCTAATTCGTATTTCGTCCAAAACGCAACTACTCTATCATCCAAATGAATGAAAAAAAAGTGTTTGTCAACATGCCTATTTTTTGTTGTAATAAGATTTGTCAAGAATTTGTCACTTTTTTCAAAAACCCCGGACAAAAACCCCGGACAGTTTTTACTGTATAAGTTTAAATTTCGTAAATATCTCGTCATTTAAGTTTTCTAGCGAGATTTGATTTCACTTTCAAAAACTTCATGCAAGTCTGGTAACCCTCTACTGCCAGGGTGCCCAAGATCGTGAGAAGTGGAGGAGAAATAGCTAGAAAGCGGATTCCGGGCTCCAAAATGATAGCTCGAATGTGACTAAGACTTAACACTGAGATGATATTCCTTCAAGTTTGTAACCCTAAGGGCCAGGATTTTTCAGTTTAAATTTCAACAAAACCTCTCGTAGGCTTCACTTCTGGTCATTGAATACATCAAGCTTATAAGTAGCTGTTAGTTCTCTGTTATATTCTTAAATGTACGCAAACGTGATATTTCGCGGTTATTACAAATTGGGTACCAATGACCTGGAAAGCAGATAAAACTTCGAGTATACCGCAATCACTGCGGTTCACGATTCAGGGCTTATCAAATTTTAGGACAATCTACTACAACGTACTTTCCGTGGAGTGGAAGGATTTTTACGAACAGCTGAAGATTGGCCATTTTCTTGTTGAGAGAATGAGGTACCTACTACCCGCTATGATTTAATTAGGAACTACAGCTACTAGAATCCGAAACTACAAAGAGATATGTCTTTCTCACACAGTGATAAAAGGTTTTGAAGTATTGTATCTCAAAATGCAGCAACAGCATAATTTGGTAATTTTTGTCCCACATCTGTATGAATGATAGTTTTGGTGTTTCATAATTATTTCTTAGAGATTAATCCACTAAAATGTTAAATTTTTTTGGGCTTAGCGTGCATTTGTCAATTGATGCAACGAAACCAGAAAAACCATTTAGATCCATTTTAGGTACAACCCCAAAAACTTGGATTTAACTTGAAACTGACCTTTCCTTGATATCTAAAAAAGAAAATTGCATGTGGCAAATGCATCCACAAATATAATACAACTAGCTTTTGCCCGCGGCTCCGCCCGCGCGGATGTCGGTTATCGAGACCAAACATAGCCTATGTCCTTTCTCGAAGTCTAGTACCCCTATACCAAATTTCATCAAAATCGGTTCAGTGGTGTAAGCATGAAAGCGTAACATACAGACAGACAGACAGACAGACAGACAGAGTTACTTTCGCATTTATAATATTAGTATGGATTTCAATGAACTACATATATGTTTTCTCCCTTAGTTATTACCTTATTAAGAACGTAATATCGAAACCTAGTCCAAACATTTCTTGTGTTAGATAGAAAAAATATTGAATCGGTCGAGGCGGGACTCGAACCCGCGAACGGGTGAATTCACCTTACAGGGTGAATGCTCTAACCACTAAGTTACCGGATCCCACCAGAGCTATACAAATTTCTACTTTAAATCTGTTTTTGAGACGACGGTGTCTACACACGTCGCGAACCATCGAAACCAATTAATGATTATTTCTATCTCAATCGATTTGATTAGTTAGCATGCAAAATGCTTTAAAATTTCATTCAGTTTCTTGTGTTTTTCAATCTTATAGCCTGTTCTACAAGCTAACATGGTTTGATATATACCGACATGGTTATTCCCTCCAACAAGGATAATCGTGTTTTATCACATTCAGACAAATCTGATACGTCATCAATACCTATTATGTGCGAGTTCTTGTAATTTGGCCAGACGTTTCTACCGACCACGTTAGTTCTGTAAGTATATATAGGTAATGCATTACCGGAAAACATCTTGATTCTTGACAATATAATGTAGCTGCACAGAACGCGTTTTGTACATAAGTATCTTCTGTTACGGTAAAGATATCTTTTGTAGATGGGGACTCAATGGTCCACACACCCGAACAGGGCCAGATCGGGAGAGATGGCCCTGACTCGGCCCGGGTGCGAGGGATATATCTGATATGTATTCTCACCTCCGGCAAGCAACAACCTACAGACGGCGTGCGTTTTAGTCGGTTCAAGTCCGATATAACATTCCCTACCCATAGGGATATATTCGCGCACGATAAAAAAGGTATCTCTGGATCGTTTTGTATGGGACGCGACACGGCTTAGGGGTCATTGGTTGATTAATCCTTTAATTGGTTTTAAGGTTGGTTCGTATAGTGCACATTTGTTAACTTTCCGACTATTGTTCATTATGTTTGCCGGTACATATAGTTCAGTATATATGTTCATAAAGTTTTCTTTGTTTTATTTTTTCAACATGCAATGTCTTGTTTATTTAACAAGGTCATTTTTGTCTTCCAAGGTCCAACCAAAACAAACCTACAAGTTTCTTGGCATGTGTGTCTTTTTTATTATCTACAGTGGTCTAACATCACCAAAAAGTGCTAGGTATAAGTTTATAGTCATGGTTCAAAGTTCAATCGCACTAACCATTCCAATCACCTGTTATTTTTTGCCAATCAAATAGAGCTGGCATAATCACGTAATACTGGAACTAAATGACTAAGATCAAAAATAGTCTCAATGTAAAAGTTCGGTTTGACAGTTCACGTGTTCCGTCAGATAACATTGACCTAAACGTAAATCATTGTTTGTTATATCATTGATTGTGAGATATTGATTGAATTGCTGTACGTCTATGGAATATCCCTGTTTATAGACAGTAACCATTCGCAACACAAGCCACAGCGTAGCGCAGCCAGTAGCTGTTTGGCCATCGAAATACGTTGACGTGCGCCAAGTGCCAAAGCGATCGCAATTTCTTGATACTTTCGCGCGCTTTATAAAAATAAATAATTATTAAGTTTGCTGTGCAATTGTGATATTACTTACTACTGATATTGTTAAACAAGTTGTTTGTAAGATGTGGTTTATTTGACGTATGTACAGTTTTTTTGATTATTTCTATTTAAACTCGAAAGGAACCTTAGTTCGTAGGTACCTTTTTCATTAAAATATTTGTTTACGGTACTATGAACGTGATTTAATTCTCGTAAAAATAAATATGAAACGTAGCGTGACAAAGGATATTATCACTGGATTATATAAAAGAACTGTTTGGACTCAATTTACCAAATTAATTGATATCGAGACTAGGTATTTCTCCTCTCTTTAAGTAACCCCAGAAAAAAACTTTCACACCGTATACAGTAACATTCAAAAATTACAAATTTGATTCTGTCCGTGTATTCGTACAGTGTTCAATAAACAAAACGCACGTTGACATTGTGACACCATTATGAGTAATAAGACAATTGAATTTGTGGAATCAGGCCAATGTAAACTATTCAGAATAGCGTTTTTTTTAATGACTAATTGTGCATTTCATTTTAACTGTCTTACTATAAGGTGGAAGGTAGATGATCGAATGAACTGGCGCACATTGCAAGAGGCCTATGTCCATCAGTGGACTGCAGTGTGCTAATTGATTGATTGATTATAATATAAAAATCTATCTAGGCGGCCGTCCGCCCTTGCCCTTGTCGTAATCTTTGTATTTTCCTCATTACATTCATAGTATAATGTTAATTACCTTCCTAAGAACTGCGCTGTCAAATAGAAAAAAAATAGTAGTTATGTACTTCTTTCATTGTTGAATCGACAAACAAAGGGTATATGTTGTGTTTTTAGTGTGATGTAGGTATTTTAGGGTGTATTTAATATAACACAAAAACAGATCTTAGCGAAAATATTCTTGACATAATTACTGTAGATACATACTTAAGTACACACTTCAAGACATGATACGGCCACCATTTTAATCTCCTAGTGGCCGAGGTAATTAAAAAGTAAACCGTAACGGAATTAGTCTAGGTAAATATAAAAATAACGAATAAGGACTTTCATCTGACATATCTTTGATAACGAATAATAAATAGCAGTATGATATACTATCCAGTTTATTTCAATAACTCATTATAATTCTCCGAGTCTTTTTCTAATTCAGTTGACGTCAGTCTACTACGAAAACTACTTGCCAAACTTAGATAATACGAAACGACCATACGCATATACCATACCATCGATATTTCTGACCTCTAAAATCCAACTACTATACCAAAATTTAACTATATTACGTAATATTTATATTTTAATAATACCTTATTCCGAATGCTAATCATGATTACATCCAAAGCTTGTACTTCTACTTTCAATAATATGGTTTATTTTGGTAACGAGAGCGGCTAGCTGTCATCGGCCTCTAGTCTCTAGTCTCGAAATCCTAAGAGTAAAGCCTGTGCCAGAGCTTGTTTCGTTATTTGTGGTTGAGGTCTTGGAGTACTTCTCTTCTTGGTCTTGGAGAACCCTGTTTTTGAAAAAGTATCTAGCTATGTTGATCCACGTTTTAGAACCTATATTACATGATACCTATGCTCAGTTTGTGTGGTTTGAGTCTGGATAGCGCTTTGTGTCGAATATTTTAACTTTCCTTAAAGATTAAACATTTGGTCTCTATTCCTTTTGGCTATGTTATTATTTGCTTGATTTTTATCAAATTATAAGTAGTTATATCAATTTGTGGTAGAAATTTGATGGCACAAATTTGTTACACATTTCGGCCGGGAGGGTACCACCGTGCACGATTGCGAAAAAACCTCCATGGTGATCCAATCTCGGTTGGATTGCGTTCAGAGAGGTCAGCAAGTGCATAGCCGGGCAGGGGGATTGTGGTCGCAGCACTAGTGGGACCGATGGGTGTCACGCGGTGCTGCGACGACAATCATTTTTTGATGAGGCCGTCAAGCTGAGTGCCACCATTGTTAGGCTGTTACCTGAGACTTTGCCTTCAGCTTACCATCAGGCGAAGTGAAGTCAAATTGACGTGTCTTACATATAAAAAAAGGTAAATTACTTTTTTACCTCCATGCTGACCATGGATTTTCCACCAAATTCAAACCACTTACTTGTTATGTCGAAGCCTTTTTTGCGTGCAAAAATACCTTGGACTACCTTCATAGGGTAGCCGGTTTTTCTTCTGTCGTTTTGAAAGCATATAATTTGCTAGATTTTGTTTGACCAGTGTGCAAAGAAAATCTGGTCTCCACTTACTACCAGTACAATCATGCAATACACCTTTTGCTTCTTCCACAATACTGGTTTTATACATTCCGGTTTCGCGTTACTCTTGGCATGATCTACAATCTAGATAATATAACATTTTTTATTAAGAAACAGTGAGATTATCTTATCTACGATTCTCGAGTACGTACTTGATTGTACAATGTCAAAGCTCGTAAAGCGGAGACCATAATTGCAACAATTTAAAAATTTACGTACGCAATTTGTCATTATTTGCAGCTAAAACGATCGTCACAAGTTTTAAGACTTGTTTAAACGAATCAGTGAATTTAAAGTTGCATTTCGGGTTGCAAAAGTCCGTAGAGAACGCAGTTATATTTCTAGAATGCCAAAAGGGGATTAACGTGATAATGGGACTTTTCAGATCTCACTACAAGTGTTCTAATCATTGTCCTTTCAGTTCAGTATCATCGTCTTGGAATTGTGCCGATATTTATGTCGAAACTTCGAGGTTACTTCCAGTCTCAACGCTTCCTACGATCCGAGATAGTACCAACCTATCTGTCTGCCAAAAAGACTCACGTGCAAACCTGCAAGTGATTCTCACGTTATTGGTAACATCAACAAAGAAAACGGACAAAAAACATACTGGTTTATCTGTACCCTGAGTCAAGTATTTAGGTAATCTGTGGTCGGAGGGATGTGCGGCTAAAAAGTAGCCGAGTAGATTAACACATTGCTGGGTAATTCCACCGCCTGCATTTTTTGAGTTTCTTCGCATGAAATCACTATTTTCACTTCTCATGCTCTTAAAATGTTACTTTACTCCCTGCATATCGGGACTAAAGTTCCTTATTAATCTCTAGGGACTAAAGTAATTTTTTTTTAATTTACTTTGATAACTCCTAAACAGCCAATCACGGTGGTTGTGAATGGGAGGATTATCACCTTTTTAGTGATTGTGTAGGTATAGAAATAACCTCAAAATGACATTTGAAAAAATCAAATATCCCATTTAATTTCGTGAACCACGAATAATGATATTAATTTAATTAATTATTATGTAAGTATTAAGGATAAGTCCATTTTATTATCCATTTCCAATTAGTTGTAAATTATTTTTCAAGTTTGAATCTGTTGGCTAAATATTATATATGCAAGCATATAAACCGTACGTCACTTAACAACAAAAAAACCGCGGGACACATTTCTTTGCAATTTGAATTTTGAATAGATTATTCGTAATAAGCTTGCGTTGTAATCACCAATTACTTACACCAATTAATTGCAAGATACGATAAAAATTAATTGTGCAACTTAGAAACTTTGTTATTATAAATAAATAAAAATAAATAAATATTCCACAACATTTCACACAACGCTATCTAGATCCATGGTAAGCATAGCTTTACTACCTTGTATTATGGAATCTAGAATACGGATAAACATACTTAGATATTTTTTTTGTAAGTGCATACATATTATACATAGAAACACCCAGACCAATGCAAATACCCATATCCATGCATACAAATATTTGCACTGAGCGGGGATCGAACCCGCGCCTCCTGCGTAGCGACCGCGTTCACTACCGCCACGCCACGGAGGCTTTACCCCGTTATCGATATGATGAAATTAATATATTCAGGTTGAAAAAGATATTTGCATATTTCTTAATTTTTTTTTTAAATATTATAATTTTGTATAAAAAGTCGCTTTTTTTCCTCGCATTCAAAGTGAAAAGTAGAGTGTTTAACGTGGGACTAAACAACCATAATGACACTCGAAGTATTAGCCACCCTCGCTTCGCTCGGGTGGCTAAAACATCTCGTGTCATTATGGCTTGTTTTAGTCCCTTGTTGAATAATCTACTATAAAACGTTTATCTTTGACCACTCTATTTACATGAACACCAGCTTATATGAAACCACTACTGAAAATACATTTTTCTTAAATACAACATTTAAAAAAATAAAAATATGATAGATTTCCACGGAACAGAAAAAAACGGTAGATTTGAATAACGGTGGTACGTCACTTTTAAGCGCATTTACTTCTTCAAATTAGATGTGATTGCAAATTTAGTACTTTTATTAAGATTATTATGTTAATTAATATATGAAGCAACCATATTTATTGCTTTATTGACATGACATGATATGGAGTTTTTGTTCTTAAATTCATGATCAGTGTCATTAATAAAAGACACGTAACTAAGAAAATGTCAAAAAGGTCGGAAATTGCTTGCAGTCGCTGTTTTAGTATGGCCCGATATCGGGCCGGACAATGTGAAAGAGAGATACATATGTCATACATTTGACTTCCTCCGATATCGGATATCGGACAATGTGAAAACGCTCTAAGGAGATAGGTGCATACAATTGTCAAGTAGACAATGAGCACAGATAGGATTACCACGATAGCCACACAAGACAAAGCTGGATGTATTACATTCTTAGAATATCTGCCATATCGTTCTGTAATGTTATTGTTTACGTCTGGAAACAGTGAATAAAAAATTTAAAAAAAGTACGTTGACCTTACGCGCTTAGTAATTAACCAAATGCGAAATGCATTCATAATAGTCTCATCTTATAGAGTCGTATGATCTTGAAGGCAACGTTCGATTCTGATTCACTTTCTAGCTTGAATAAGGTTCATTTTTATTACAATTTTTAAAGCCGGTAATTTGTTTGAGTTTTAGCTTCATATTTGTAAATTATCTTTCCTGAGTTTTGACCGTGATAATAATATTTCCTATTTCTTTTCTATAATTGTGATAATTATTATTAACCAATTACCCAATAACTGCACGGAGGTGGGACTTTTATTACCCGTTACGAGCCCCAATAAGATCATCAGGACGAATGTGAAAACGCTCTTTTTTTCACATTCGTCCGATATCCGATATCTATCGGTGTTGGACGCCGATAGCCAACACCTTGTGCTGTTTTCATATTTATGCCCGTTACGGCTATTTGCCCGAAAGCACAGACTAGTTAGGGATTCTCGGGATAAAAAAATCAATCTAGCAATTTTTGACCTTATTGACATGACATGATATGGAGTTTTTGTTCTTCAGGGCCCTAGTGGTGTAGGCTGCGGTCAGACTTTTCTAGGTACTAAAAATTTTGTACGAGATAGGCACGGGCGGCCGCGCGACTTCTTGCAACGCCGCTCATTCGCCCTCAAGTGACTATCTTTTTCTCTGTAGATAATATTCAAAATGGTTTGTAATATTTTACCTCAAAAAGCCGCTCCCAGCCGCTGCTGTTTGAGAGGTGATTGACCCTAAGTGGCCAACCCTTTATTAAATGTTAGCTCAAATCAAGACTTTGGTGCTATCAGCCTAACGTAGATATATCTGAAACTTTTAAATTTTTACGTATTCGAAACGAAAGATACGTAAATGACGTCATCCAAGAAATAAATGCGACAGATGCGTAAGAAAAAAAAGGAAAGAACGTACTGAAAAAGGTAATTCGCTAGAACGAACCATTTTACTCAAAAATGTGCTCTAGGCTCGACTATTAAGATTACTTTTTCTTATCTATGAAGAAACCTTTTGAGTGCTTTGAATGCCTAGAGACCATTGAACGAACGATTCACAAAATTCATAATTATGAATATGAAAACTGACAGCTATATTAGTATTGAAAACTGTTAAATAACATTATTTTGACCACGTAGTTGCTTTTTACCATTTGAAAACAGTGGTTGTGAATTTAAAAGTGATTTTATTGTTATTTACTTGATATTTTAGTGAATAATGGTAAGGTAAGCAATTACTACCTACCTACCTATATTTGGACAAGAATTTTTCACGTGATATACCTATCTATTGTACTATTGTTCTCGGTAAGACCAAATCGTATGTTATGGTGACAAATTGCATTGATCTAACTTTGGTATAACAACATTCATGTTCGGTTTGTTACGGAATTAATAAAAAAAATCAATTCATTTGCTCATAAAATGGCTCTAATCAGGCTCATAACGATTCCTATAATCAAACTGTGGTTTTTTGATTGTTATTAAATCACGAGTGGATTAATGACTTTTTTTATTATTTAAATTGCATTATTCTTAAAAAAAAATAGCTACAAAAAGATCGTGTTCAATAGAACAAATAAATTAATATTAGGTACCTATTGCTTATTCATTTCATGCAAGTTCGTATTTCAGTAGAAAATGTTATCTTGTACGTCTATAATAAACAAAACTTTTAAACAAATATAGCTTGTTTTCTACTTTCTCTGTTTAAAACTTTAATTGTAAAATCACCATTTAGTAATTTCAACGAAAAAAACCCTCATTCTTTTAGTCTGTGATTAATTGTGCCCGCCAGTTTTACGGGGGAAATTATTTTTATTTAGTTTTGCGCGGCGACTTGAGCAACCACGCGCGGGACACGCCGTTAAGACCCATCATGGGGGAGTGGCTAGAGAGGCCACACGGCGGCCTATCGTACCGGCTGACACAGACGATCACCGAGCACGAGAGCTTCGGACGGTATCTGTGTCAGAAGAGTTAAGAGTCAGCGCCCGAGTGCCGCCTGTCACCCCAGCAGAAGCAGGCCACGGCGCGTGTAAGTATCGGGGCGAGTTTTGGGACCCAGTGGCCCTCCCCACCCGAAGAGGGCCGGTTTGAGCCCGACATAACCTCCCCGTCTCCCCGTCCGGCTCCGGCGGGGGAGGTATCCGTGGGAATTTCCCGTACGTTAAATAACTGTTGGTTTTTCTTACAGTAACAATATTAAATTCATAATTAAGGGGGGCTATAATTGTATAGATTACCGAATAACAGAACCCTTCGTAAGCGAATCTGTATCGCACTTAGCTGGGTTTTTCTTTTCAATGAGTAATTTCACAAAATAGCATAACAGCATAATTTTAAAAACCGTATGCACAACTTGTTTACCAATATAAGTGTTTTAAAAAAGTGAAGAAAATATACATATTATAACTTATTGGTGATATACTGATATAATACATGTTATAACACTTAAGTTTGTGATATTATGTTAAAAAACTGCACGGGGAGATAAAGTGACACAATGAGAAATAAAGAAAATGTTGCTGAATGGGAGAAGGAGAAATTAACTGGTAAATGGTGAGTATTAATTGTAAACTTACAGAAACGACCAAGGAAACCTCCTCTGCCCCCCTGCCTCCCTGCATCCCTAGACAAGTTTCAGTTCGTTGGCCGTCGTATAGCAGAGCAGAATAGAATGAATATTGTATACAATCCATACTAATATTATAAATGCGAAAGTAACTCTGTCTGTCTGTCTGTATGTTATTCTTTCACGTCTTAATCACTACACCGATCTTGATGAAATTTGGTACAGAGATGGATTAAAGCGTGGGAACGGACATAGGCTATGTTTGGTCGCGATAACCGACATCTACGCGGGATTTTGACGTTTATGACATACGTTGACGACTGTCATTAACAGCATACATCATAATATGTGTCGAACTCATACATTCCAACCACTACATTACCCATAGGTACAGACCAACGAATTGAAATTTGTCTAAGGGGCCGGTTGTCCCTGGCTGCTCCTGTTTAAATTTATTTCGATGATGTCTTTTGTCACAGGCTAAATGAAAAGTAAAAGATTCTTGTGACCTGTGGCCAACTTTTTCTTCATATCAATCAGAAATGTGTTAATTACCGGGTTTGCGTTTATGTGGGATTTAAACGACTTTAGACGTATATGGTAGAGACCACTCTACATCAGACAGACGTTCTTGGGAGAAGCGATTAAGTCATAGAGTGGAGTACTTACTATCATGTCGCCCGCGGGCTACTTGCCCAGACGACCCCGTTCTTTTGTAGATAATCAAATCCTACCTCTCTTGAGCCCCTATAGCGTCACAGAATAAATAATAGTTATATGCTAGCACGTTTCTTGATTGACGCTGATAGAGCGTAGTTCATATGCCAGGATCGTAGCAAGTGGGAACATGTGGTCTCTTTTACCCGATTGGGAAAGAGACGTGACCTACTTAATCATATTCTGTCCTCCATGGTGGTGACAATCTGTATGTAGTCTGAGTTTCAAAATGTCACATATCACGTACATTCATAGTAAGTTCATTTTATACTATGATGTCTCGTCTGTCACCGAAGGCAATAAAAATTAATGTACTTAACTGAATAAATATGTATCTAGTCTGTTTAAACTTACAGTCAACGTATGAATAAATACACATGTTGTTTAATGATCTATGCCCTGCAAATAGTCCGACCGTTGAACCTGCGTACCTATAGTATACCTTGGGAGTTGGGACATATATATCTAATTGAATTTTGAAGCATTTACTATGCTAACTTTTCAAATCGATTAAGGCTCGATGGCTCAGTGGTCAGAGCATTCCCCCTGTAAGGGAAAGATCGCGAGTTCGAGTCCCGCCTGAGCGATTCACTATCTTAATCGATATATATCTAAGTCGCAATACAAACGAGGCTCTAACGCGTGCGAATTGTTTTGCAATAGTCTATGCCTAAAGAATTTGAGCTCGTCCACTCACTGCCGTGTAACACCATGTGCTATTCTCAACAGACACCCAAGAAACGTGAACTGGGCGTATGTTTTGAGCATTACAGGTCCAAGATTATGTTCCGAGGTGTAGTGACAGAGTACACCCTGTTTTGACCCAAAAGCTCAAGGACCAACCCTCAATACGCCAAAATCATAGGTCATAAAACCAAAATGAGATAAGGCCCGTCTTCTGATTGTGCGATATTAATGCACACCTTTTTTTTTACGTGCGGGAAATCCCCACGGATACGCCACCCCTCCGGAGCCGGAGGGGAAGTTTAAGTCGGACTCGAACCGACTAAACCGCACGCCGTCTCTGGGTCGTAGTGCTCGGCCGAAGGTGAGGTTGTCATGCGACATATCCCTCGCACCCCGGCTGACCCAGGGCCATCCCTCTCAGTCTGGCCCTCCTCGGAAGAGGGGACCACGTGGTCCCCGACTGAACCCCGGTGTGGGGAGATGTTAAGGCACACCAGGACATCACCAATATCTATGAGACCAAAGTCAACCTTAGTTGAAAGTCTATGCACTTGCTAATCAAAACGGACGAGTCCTAGACACATACCTTCCTATCAGGGTTGGGAGATCAGATTACAGTTAAAAACAATAATAGGGCCACAGGCTCCAAAATAAAAATTAAGTCTTATACAACTACGCTACTACGCTAAGAAACCTAATGATGATTGACCTCAAAAGGCAAAGACGCCATGTCTTTGTCTCCTTCCTCTTTCAACCAGTAATTTTCTACCGTTGAATTATTTTTTCACTTTCTACCGGTCAGTAAAATAATCATTCCGCGTTGAACCGGCAGTAATTGTTACGCCTGACGGTATATTCATAGCTAACTGTCAAATAAATTGCTCCGTCTATAAATTCAGGCGCAATCATTTTATTGCACTTTAAAATTCTTAGACCTCATATATCCACTGACCTGTCATAAGCAATTTGAATATTTATTTACTATTATGTGCGTATTTGTACAAGGTTTTTTTAAAACTAAAACGAATAAACTAAATATTTACAAGAATATAACAAAATAGAGAATATAAAAGAGGTCAAAGAGTTCAGGCGTCGAAGAATTCCTCCTCATTGATATCGACTAGTGACGTGCCCAAAAGGCTGGTGGCATTGCCCTGTTGGATGGTAATGCCAATCCGTTGTGCAACGAACAGGCTAGCCCTTTGGTCACTTGAAGCATCGACCAGTCGCCTTTCAATTTCTTTGTAAAGCCACCGCGCGCTCGGACCCCACAAAACCAGCAGCGTCTCGAGCCCAAACGCCGCTAATATATAATTGCTATTGTAGTTTAGCGTTTTTTATGCTCTCTACGGTTTGTAAATCGAACATCGAAACAATAAATAAATAGTAACTCTATTTTTACCCTCTTTCTATATGTATCCTATAAATACAGGACGTGAGTCCGTGATCAGTCCCTTCTCAAGGGGAATACTACTGTCCGACTGAGCTATGTAGACTAGACAAGACCTTGTGAAGCCGAAGTTCTCCTATTACTTCTATCCATTATCTATATTATCCTATTCCTACTATCTCCATCTATACACTATCTACTATTACTATATCTACTATCCCTACATAGCTACGTCGCATGCATATGAAGAATTTATAGCCATCTATAGATGTATCAACGATTTCGTGAAAATGGCGTAAATCGGGACTACATTTGTCAAATGCATACGTTATACAGCACACCAAAATCAAAAAGCACGATTTGACAATATTGAAGGCACAGTAGCGGCCTCCTTCATGTCATGCTATTGTTGGTTTTAGGTACTATATTTATTTATTTATTTGTAATAAGTACCTACATATACAACTTATGAACGATATATAGATCCTCTATCTATTAACTAGAAGTAACTCCTGTACCTAATCAAAAATTCTTTGTACACAACACCGGCTGCACCGATTGGTTTTACTATTACAATCCAATGCCCAAGCGTCACTAGGTCGACTGTGAGGTCGACAAACTATAAATAAATAAACATTTCTTATCTGTATCACATGACAAGAGTCCCACTGATAAGAGGTCAGGGGTTTCACACCTATGGGTAATATCTGGGTTATTTGTACGATAAATTCATCGATTATTTTCAGGGCTTTGAGATCTTTATAAAGCGTATGATGCTACTTAAAGAAGGTTAAAGGAGGCGCCATAAAAACCAGGGAGAGGCTGTTCTAGCCAACGTCCTCTACAACTTCAACTTCTTCAAAATGGCCTCTGCAGGAATTTACCAATGTCAAGTAAAATGTATTATAAAATTATTAATGGCGACACGCCAATGTCGAGTGTACCAGAGCCACGTTAGCTACGCCAGTAAATTTGTTTCCATGTGTCCGCCCCCCACGAGATTAAGGTGGACGATCAGGACGTGTGGTTGGATTTTAGGGGCCGTCCTCTACAAGCAAGTACATTTACTGATTGATAGACGAAGGATTGACGCTATTGTGAAGGCTTTCCTCTGTGTAGAACAGTGTTTCATTTGGAGATAAAATTGTAATACTTCAGCAAAAAAGCAACTTCTGACTTTAGGGTCAGAAGGGAGCCGAAGCCAGAGCCTTGGCTAATCCCTTCAACAGATTTAACTCGGAAGTAGCTGAAGTAATTAGTACTGGAGCTTCACGATTGTTTGTAGTCAACGGCCAATGTCTTGTCGCACGAGCTAGGTGCTACTTCTTCATCCTAGCTTTAATCCTAGTCGCCTTCGAAGCTTTTCAACTTGGAGTCTGGGGTCCGCTTCTTACCAGTACAACTGCGGATTTGGCTAAACTTCGATATTTTCCGTGAAGCGACCGCCATCTGACCTCCACAACGCAAAGGCGATATCGTAGCATTGCAGCTAGACCAGTTGTTGGATTTTTGAGGGCTCCAACTACCCGTAACGACTACCATTGATGTTTGTATGACAACCGGGACCGACGGCTTAACGTGCTATCCGAGGCATGACCAATGCAAATACCCATATTCATGCATTCAAATATTTGCACTGAGCGGGAATCGAACTCGCGCCTCCTGCGCAGCGGCCGCGTTTACTACCGCTACGCCACGGAGGCTGTCTACTTTGCTACTAAATAGGTATAAAACATAAAACAATCTGAACGCCCTGAGATTACTTTAAAAACCTACTGCACCAAGAGTGGTTCTTCAGTTTTTAAGCGGCCTTTAAGCGGGGCGTGCAAAAGCTTCTGATGAGGCCGTCAAGCTGAGTGCCACCATTGTTAACATGGTACGTGTATATAACGGTAGCCCTCTTTCCTGAGACTTTGCCTTCAGCTTTCCATCAGGCGAGGTAAAGTCAAATTGACGTGTCCTAAATAAAAGTATATAAAAAGTTATTTCATAATGCTCAACACCATCCTTATAGTGATTTCTCATTTGTGTCCCAAAGTTTGCCCAACCTGTAAACTTTGGACAGGTCGAGGTCCGCTAATTGTTTTCGATTGGTATGTCGGTCTATTCTGGAGCGACGGCCGCCTGACCTTCCAGCCCTGAGAGGAAAGCATGCGCCAGAGTCTGATCCGTTATTTAGCAGGTTCTCAGACATGCAGGCAAGGATACCTTGCGCTTCAAGGATGTTAATAGGGCCCTCTATATCCCTCTGCATGTAATGAATGACCTAGGCTTCCAATTTGCAATGATTTTAGTATTAAGGCAATTGGTGACCTTAATACTAATTACATTATTATTTGTGTATACTGTACCAATATTTCGAGAGGCCTATGTCCAGTAGTGCAGCATGAAGGCTAATTGATTTGATTTGATTTGATTCCGTACATATATATTTAAGTGGCTCCGCCCGCGTGGATGTCGGATATCGCGACCAAACTTAGCCTATCTCCTTTCTCAAGATCTAATCTACCCCTATACTCGTACATCAAAATCGGTTCAGTGGTTTTGGAGTGACCAAGTGAAATAAGGGTTCATTTTTATACATATATATAGATTAGTGTACAAGAAGCTTATTCTGTTCTATTATATCCTGTGATTATATCCATTATATAATTATTAGTAATAAAAAACGTATTTTAGATTTCAATTTTAGTCAGTTTAGTTTAGCTTATCTCTAGAGATCTAGCTACATTTATACAATAGACGTCTAACGTCAATATGACAATGCCACTGCCGCCCAAATTATTGTCACTAATATGTTTTTCAAAGCTTTTCTCAAATTAATTACAAGTATTATGGATATCTAGCATTGAATATGAAGAAATAGTAACGCTACTGTCCTGATCTATAGTAGACGACATCTCGATGTCGCACAAAGATGATACTGTACGACCGATGACATCTAGGTACGTGTGTTTATTACGGGTATGAATATTTATGTTACGCCGTGTTGGTTCCCAGTGGAGTAAAATTCGTCCCGCCCTCTCCTTTCCTACACAGGGCAACACGAGCAGGGCTTAGATATCACCCGTGCACGGTACAGAATATTCCTACAAGAACCGGGCGGTTTGGTGACTCCTCTCTTTGTCGCACTATTAAGACCTGGAACTCCTTGCTCACTTGTTCCCTTCTTCCTACAGTCCCGGGTCCTTTAAGCGGGGCGTGAAAAAGTATCTGATGAGGCCGTCAAGCTGAGTGCCACCATTGTTAACATGGTACGTGTATGTAATGGTGGCCCTCTTTCCTGAGACGTTGCCTTCAGCTTACCATCAGGCGAGGTGAAGTCAAATTGACGTGTACTATATAAAAAAAAGTGCCACCCTATCTCTTCCAGTAGGTCGTAGATGACTAAAGGATAGAGCTGTTTTTCATCCGACAGTAAAAATACCGCCTATGACTAAGTGTCCGTTCGACAATGGGCTCGCCCTACGTGGGACCGAAAATCATAGTTGGTAAAATGTGGGTGTTAATACACCTCTGCCTACCCCTTCGGGGATTTACAGGCGTGTATATATGTATGTATATATAAATGTAATATGTTTGTGGGTTCTTTAGGGTCCCACCAAGATCTTCGGGCCCAAACAAACCGCAACAGAAAGCGGGTACACCTTATTGCAAGCCTAGGATATAAATGAGATCAACGCGTGCGTTTTAGTCGGTTCGAATCCGACAGAATCTCCCTCTCTGACGAAGGGGAGGGGGGATTCCGAGGGGATTTTGCGCACGTTAAAAAGAAAAGCCAATCTTATCTGTCCGGTTAGAGTTATAGTATAGCTAACCATAGGGTATACGAACACCTTACTATCAGTTCTATTGATAATACAAGAACAGGTAAGCTCATAGGTAGGCTTTCCTCTCGGGGCTAGGAACGTAGACGGGTGTCAGGCGTGGGGTAATCTTCGCGGACCACTTAAGCAGCGTAAACCAAACTATAAGTAAAATAAGTGTAGCCCGGGCCTGTGAGATCCGAAGAAAATGCTTCGGGTATAATCGGGAACAAGGCTAAGGATGACGATAATGGTTTGAATGAAATTCAAATCTGTCTAGCGTTACACTTATAAATAGACTAGCTTTTGCCCGCGGCTCCGCTCGCGTGCATGTTGGTTATCGCGACCAAACATAGCCTAAGTCCTTTATCAAGGTCTAATCTACGCCTATACCAAATTTCATCAAAATCGGTTCAGTGGTTTAGACGTGAAAGCGTAACATACAGACAGAGTTACTTTCGCATTTATAATATTAGTATGGATAATGCAAGGAGTAACGAGATATTAGGATGTATTCACCAAAAATATCACACCTAGAATGCAGACCTAGTTGTCAATGTAAATAGTCGCTAAGGGAACTCGTTTATACAAACACACCTTATTCTCATTGAGGTAGGTATTGAACTAATGGCTCCGAATCAAATCAATTAATTAGCTGCAGTCTACTGCTGAACATGGCCTCTCCCAAAGTGCGCCATTGCTCCTCGATCCTCCGCCATCCGCATCTAGTATATCCCAGCCAACATTTTCAGATCGTATTCCATCGTTTCGTTGGCCTTCTCGCGATCTCCATTCTAGGACTCGTTTGCTCCAACGGCCATCGGTCCTTCGAAAGATGTGGCTAGCCCACTACCACTTCAGCTTATAATATACCTATAATATTTTCTAATTTCTGGTCGTGTCGCCTCCGCCGGTACCGGGTAGGATAGGTAGCTCCAAGAAATGCTAGCTTGGTTTTGAAGAAGTTGACATATGCGTGCCAAAGGCCTCACTACTAAGGAAACCCAAGATCGTGCAAAGTAGATAAGTGAAAGCTGGAAAGCGTGGTCCCTGGATTCCGAAGGGAGAGTCTCAGATGCGACTAGTACAACGTGAAGATGATCATGATGAAAGAAAAGAATATTCTACTATTCTACCTCATCGATTATGAGTAAAATATTATTTTCTTTCGACTTCGAAATTAGTAACAAATTTTATAATCTTCAAACCCAAGGTTATCTTTCCTAAGCTTATAGTTACTGTCACGATGACCGCGACTGTGATTAAAACGCGTACCTTACACAACTTTCATCTAGTATTTTGCGCAAACTCTATGCTTATCAAGTGATCTGAGTTATACCGAAACTAGTTGTGCCAGCGGCACTGACGACAATTGTCAATGAGCCCCATTATAACACATTGGGCACACATTCTGGATTATCCCCCGAATTATTTTGTTATTCCAGACTATTATCTATCCCTTTACTCAAGTTTCTGCCAGAACCGTTCAGTCTTCTGAGCGTGATTGAATAGCAAACATTCCAACATTTTAACGATCTTTTACATTTATAATATTAGTAGGAAGAATTTCCTACAACGGCTACTGCCGTAGTAGGAAATTTGGTGTTCTTATGTCTTGAATATATCTAGTATTAACTTCTTCCGTACGTTAAACCCAGTCAACAGATCCGAAAAGTCATATTAGCGATGTTTCCTTCAAGGATTTCACCACGGGGCCTGAAACTTTTACCTGTTGCTAAGCACGCTTCCCATCCCTCTGAGAATTGAGGTTAAATAGAGAGAGGATTGATAAAACAACAACTAACATAACATAATCCTTTAGTTAATCGCTAATAATTATAATTCCTTATAATTAAAATAGTCAATTACAAGGCCATTTACAATCTGAATTTCTCTATTAGCAACCAATAGCTGGGCATCCGGCCGCGACGGTTGCGTTATCTACGGACCCACTGGATTCAGTTCAGAGCCAACCGATTGGGCTATTAAACGTCAGTAAAGTTATTTTTATAATGATACAGTTAAAATAATCGTTATGTCATGAAAAATCGTTCTAAAATTAAATAATTAATACTCGTAACGCCTGTGAATAGTGTGACATGAAGTGAATTATCTCCAACGTTATTGGAGCGAAAATTAAAAATCGAATGTTTTGCGAATATTGATTATTTTTAATTAATTCGAACACATTGTTTAGGTTGAGTGATTCGCTAAAATGCGAATGAAAAAGACGTTTTTGTTTTATGACAGAGATTTCGTGGATAGTGATGAAAGATCGCCGCTTTTACAAGATCAAGATGATTATTTTGAAGACAGGCAAGCTTTTTTTCACTTCATAAAGATTTTTAAAACGTATCTTCGGGTCTCTGGTGCACTCTTTCCTTTCAGGCTTGGCATTAGGTGTAGTCGCTCACGTAATTGCCAACATTATACACACCGAACTTCAAAGTGTAGTTGGAATCTTCGATGCAACCGGAATCGTTGCTAATGATGATGAAGGCTTCAAATAACATTAAATTACCAATGTTTTACTAATACTTTGAAAGCATAACAGCACAATGTTCCGGATAGGAATCGAAATGAAACACGAGGTTGTAAGATGACCATGTGCCTACAGATAAAATCTTAAACTGAATAAAATCAGTCTTCTTGCATCGTATCTATACATAATAATCTGGTGTGTAATATACATATATGTCGATTAAAATGCCTTAGTTTTCCATTTGAACGAGTTTATTGATGCCCATATTTTACCTCCAAATGATCTTTCTTTTTCATTTGGTTCTCTGACTTCATCCATATCTTACTCCGACTTCGGCATTCCTGCCCTAGTTTGGTGCGAATAAGTCTGCCTAGGTTAGGCCCCCGACCTACGATTATAGCCATCGCCTTGGCCCAATAATAATGTGAAATAAATACTAGTTTCTATACATATGGCAGACTAGCTGTTGCCCGCGGCTCCGCCCGCGTGAATGTCGGTTATCGCTTAGTGTTGAGTCGACGCTATTGAGCATTTAATTCACCTCTCTACTCAACTTTGTCCTCGACTATTTTTACATTAATGATTACTGCTCCGCTTTCTTGAGTAGTAGCGTGATGATATATAGCCTATGTGTCATTCTGGTGTATAAGCTATATTATTTTAAAGTTTCATTAAAATCCATTCAATAGTTTTCACGTGAAAGAGTAACAAACATCAAGGTTGATATAGATCCTCAAAATATGTCGTGGTGGCCTGTGTTAGTGGCCAAGGCCGCTCGAGACCCGGCTCTAGGAATCTAGTGTGCCCTGGAAAGGTTTTTACGAATTCCTAGACCACACAATAACTCATAATTGAGAACTTAGTCGGTTCGGAATAAAATCACATACCTGCGTACTCATTCCGAAGACCGAATCCTACATTGCGAAAGTGAAGTTCTCGCGCTGATACAATATTATACAACATCCCAACGATAATCTTTGGGTCGTGGCCCGCCAGGCGTGATCACTGCCTGGTCGAAGGATCCTCATTACGTATTGGAGGAACATCATATCTCGTTCCTCCACACCATCCCATAGGTAAGGTGAAGCCCGAGTGAACACAGAAAATGAACGCTCTACCGCTACGCTAGTCGTCATAATAGTAATTGTTTGTTTATAATAATATTATGAAAGTAATTCTTGAAACATGTTCAAGTAAGTGTTACGTCCATTAAATTGATGAAACACTTTGCAAAATCGTATTTGTAACATACTGTCGCAATACGTTAAAATCTATCTCACATAATAGAGACTATGTATCTTCATTGTAACCTACTTTTCATATAGTCCTAACTACCGGCAGAAATCTTGACCATAGTCACGTCACAAAATGTACTCTTTATACGCACTTTGCGGTTTTTCGAGTCTTGTAAAGATTGCACGACGTGCTAGGGCGGCGGAGGAACTCAAATCCACTAATTATAGATCAGATTGAACGAATCCGAACACGCCAAGGGAACTTGGGGCTAAGATATGCTGATAACTACACAAAACAATAGCGATTGCCTGAGTGGTAAACTCCTAATAATTTCGGTTAGGTGCTAATATTCTTTATTAAAAAAAAAAATTAGGCAGCGTTTTCGATGACAGGCTACTTTTGCAGACACTTTTAACAACTATCGCTAAGTTTATTTCTACGAATACACAAACCTTGACAAACTATATACCTAAACCTACCTCATTCATTACCCTATCTATTGCTGAAAACCGCATGAAAATCCGCTCATTACTTTTATCGCAAACCGACAGAGGCGACGCAGTGGAGGAACCTGTTTTTTATGGATGTTCGTGTTTAACAATCATATTTTTTCTTTGTCCTGCAGGCAAGCGGCGGCTAGTACGGAACATTTCAACGTGGTTCGACGAGTCTACCACCAGGATAGACTCAACAGAGACGCTGACTACCAGTATCCTTACAAATCATGTGAGTGAATTTTATTATCCATTGGGTGTCGTAAAGGTGACTCAGGGATGGGGTTGTTCTCCATCCAAGAGTAAACTAAACATGCAGCCCAGGACATAGTTACCGCATGCCGTCAATAGGCCAAATATAACTAACTACCTGTTGCCCCCAGCTCCGCCCGCGTGGATATCGGTAATAGCCTTATGTCCTTTCCCAAGGGCTCCATCTACCCATGTAACAAATTTCACTAAAAACGACTCAGTGGTAAAACGTAAAAACAGTCACTTACTTTCACATTTATAATACGCAATCAGATAGATACTCGTACTGCCTATATCGCCACGCAACGACATTATTTCTCCAATAACTTTGAAGTTATTCGTTTAAACTGTAGAGAGTAAAGGGCACAAATATTCTACATTAAATTTCCGTTCTAACAAACATATTTATAAAGATACAGATTAATACCATATGGGCTAAATAAGCTTCACGAAAATGTATAATTTTTAATCCGCAATTTGACCAGTAAAAGCAGTTATTGTGAGTTATCCGTAGGAGATAGGCATATGCTATCGCGAACTTTCTTACAAATTTTGATACGTTCTTTAATATTGTAGTACCTACATTGTTTTGTTCTATCCTCAATAGTTTTCGCAGCGCACGCGATGAAAGCCATTTTTTTTTACAGCTGGATTACATTATTTAAGTTTAAGTTAAGATACGTAATTAATTTTGGAAATTATTATAGCCTATGACACTCCATAATAACGTAGCTTTCTATTGGTGAAGTAATTTTGAAAAGCGGTTCTGTAGATTCAGAGATTACCCCTTACAGCGTCACAAACTCACAAACCGTAAACGTTACCTCTTTATAATAATAATAAAGATAAAGAATAAACTTCTATAAATAAACATGACTGAACATTTATTTCCAGTTTCCCGGCGTTTTAAGAAGGTAGTTCGCGATTGCGGTTTCGACGATTGCATCTGGAACGCGGTGCCGATCTTAAGATGGCTACCGAAGTACAAAGTGCGAAAATATCTGTTGTCGGACTTCATTGCTGGTGCCACTTCCGCTATTATGCATATACCGCAAGGTACGATCGCTTTATTTGCCTTTTCTGCCGTATCTTCTGGTCTTTACTTGCACTATTTAAGGAGGAGAGCTACAAAAGGTGAAGTAGACCTACAGATATCCATGGGAAGACCTAAGGAGGAGATGCATAGACTGTGTGAAAGATAATATGAATAGGGAAAGGACTGAATGTCGGATAAAGCACACATGTTGCGCCGATCCAAAATAAATATGGGATAAGGGCAGGAGGAAAGCTTACCGATCAGTCTTAATCTCTAGTTACTCCATGCCCTCTTCCTCCATATCCTCTTTCAATCAATCCATCAATGACCAAATTATATTTACAAACATTATAACAAACCTTACTAACGCGTTTCGGAATGGAATAGCGCCATCTAGCGAATTATTTAGTAGCTGAATTTCGTCGTGAACAGACATCGTGGTTGTTATTGACATTTGAGAGAATGAAATTAGATCGAGACTTGTGTGCCCGGCCCTCTGTGCTGTTAATAGTAATTTTATTTGTTTCAGGTCTAGCGTATTCTCTCTTAGCTCATGCTCCACCGGTAACGGGTCTGTATATGGCATTCTTCCCAATGCTGATGTACGTAATACTGGGCACGTCTCCGCACGTCTCCTTGGGAACGTTCGCTGTCAGCATGCTCATGTGTGGAACGGTGAGCCTGAATTTTAATTTTCTCACTAGATTTACGTTAAGTCAGTTTCAAGACCTGCAGTCCTGCCCTTATAGACAAGTGGCAATATATTTGTAGACCAGACTAGATTGATTATTGTATGGAATTGTACGATTAGTACGGAATAAGATGATGAACAATTAATTACAAAAATTATAAGTACGACATAACAGACTTTAACCTTCGTCTTGTGTTTTTCAGGCCGTTCAAGAACATATTACTGGCACAGGTATGTACGTTTTTGACTAACACTTCTTCGCTTTCTTTCCCGTCTTTTTGTGCAATCTTCTCTTCTGCCATTAAAAGTGTTACTGCAATATCCGAACCCTTTTCAATATGCTACCTAGATTCTCAGATCCCTTTTTGAATTAAGTAGTTAATATTGAATAAGCATAAATCAGGAAAAATATAAAAAAAGAACGAAACTTGGGCGTAATAAGCGCCTCTGTTTACCATTTCGGGGTTAAAAACGTGATGTGTGTATGTGACCTCTAGTCAAAGTTACCTACATTATTTCTTGTCTCCAGAAACAAGCCCTCCTCAATACACGGCGGTAGAAGTGGTAACGGCACTATGCTTCTTGGTCGGAATATTTCAGGTTAGTACAATTTATTTGAAAGGACATTTAATACTCAAGCTTATTAACCGACTGGTTCTCTGAGTGCAGTCGGGTTGATAGAATGGCCCTGATCAAGGGAGTTTTCGTGTTTCCAACACCGGAATAGACCATCTTAAACCATAGATAGCCCAAGCACGTTAAGCCGTCCGTACTGGTTGCCATACGAACATCTATGGCAGTCGTTACAGGTAGTTGGAGCCCTGAAAAGAGTTGTGGAGTTCAGATGGCGATAACTTCACGGACTCCGAGGTGATAGCTTCGGATGCGACAGGGATTAGAATGTAGAAGCCCAATCTCAGTCAGGGTGCGAGAAAATTCATTATTAGGTAACCTCGATAAGGAGGAGCCGGGATGGCGCGTAGTTTTAGTCGGTCCAAATCCGACATTATAACCTGTGATAACCGGCTGGGTTGGTATCCATAGTGATTTTATCAGGACCTAGAATCGCAGTGCACATTTACTTAAGCCTCCTCTTTGTGTGCCGCCTCCTCTCTGTGTGCCGCCTCCTCTCTGTGTGCCGCCTCCTCTCAATATGCCGCCTCCTCTCAACATGCCGCCTCCTCTCAATATGCCGCCTCCTCTCAATATGCCGCCTCCTCTCTGTGTATTTTCTTTCTGGTTATAATGTTTTTTGTTTGGCTTTCTAGTTGATAATGTGGTGCATAAGGCTTGGTGCGGTGGCCACGCTGCTCTCAGAGCCATTGGTGTCAGGCTTCACAACGGGTGCATCGATCCAAGTACTGGCGTCACAGCTGAAGGACTTGTTTGGCATTAAACTGCCACCTCTTCCAACTAATTTCAAAGTCATATACGTAAGTATTCGCTGAATAATGGATTTAAGATCCTAATTGAAAAGCTCCTCCAAATAGGAAATGCCTCTACGGCAAAAACCTCACCCCTTACTCCTTACGTTTGATTGAAATCATAGATGGCGAAATGGGGGTGTTTCGCCCCGGGGTGGGTATATGTATATATGTTGTGCCAAATAAAATACAACATGCTGTAGAAATGTTAATGAGTTCGGAATTCTTTTTTTTTTTGGTATCTTGCCATCATCTTTCTCACGCCATCTTGTAATGTCGTAGTTTGATAGTGTCAGGAATTATCGCGATTTCATTATGGAACTTATTTATGCCGACGTTTCGGATGCGTTGCAGCACCCGTGGTCACGGATTGACTGGTCTACCCGAAACGTTCATAATTTAATCACGATAAATCGCGGAATATTATAAAAAACTGTGAGATTACTCCGCGATAGTTTAAAAATAAGATATTGTAGTGTCATCATCATTATCCTTGCGTTAGGATAATCGCATTCGAATGTCACGAGCACGGGGTCCACCTTTCCAGTCTAATTCCATCGCAGTTGAAGTTCGATATTCTCCGTAAAGCGACTGCCATCTGACCTCCACTACCATTGGCAATATCGTAGTATTGCAGTTAGACCAGTTGTCGGACTTTTAGGGCTCCAACTACCGGTAGCGACTGCCATAGATGTTCGTATGGCAACCATGGCCAGCGACTTGATGTGCTCTCCGAGGCACGGATGCAATGTAATGTATTTTTAATGTACCTTAATTAAAACTATCATGCACATATTACTATAAGAGCTGTCGAGATATTTACCAAGTTTTTTTCGGAGGTTCCAATATTTCGGCGCTGTTTTAAGCACCATGTTCACGGATTAAGTGCAGTAGGTATCACCGGTAAGCCGTAAAAGTGCTTTAGTAGAAGTGAGCTTAGGAGTAAATATATCGATCTACGAATCGATCTATCAAATTGATCTACCATGCGATAAATGAAACTCCATGAAATACATGGTAAATATCCCTATAACTCTAAAAGTAATGTACTTGAATTGTCCCCAGAATGTGGTTGAAGTAAGCAAGCTGTTGCCTAACATAAACTGGGTTGCGTTCGGCGTGTCCTTTGTCACTTGTTTCATCCTCACAATAAACAACGAAATCCTAAAGGTAAAGTATAATTTATGAGAGATGGGTAAGACCCTATCGAGTATAAAGCAGCCTCCGCATGGCGATATAGCTTAGTGTTTAAGGAGTCGGCCTTACGGGTTCAAATCCTGGCCATAACACTACCGACGAGAACCCACTCCAAGCACAAGTAATTAAGCTTAATTGAAGGGGTTATAGTAATTTCGATAATTTCGCTTGCTAATATTCTTTTTATAAAAAAAATTACCTTCGTTTTGTCTTCGACCAATGAAATCGCTGAAAAGGTGTCATGCGAGCGAAACGTCATCATACAGACATATGTCTTCGACTTAGTTGGTCGAAAAGAAACGAGGAGATCAGACAATGCCTAGCTGAGGCTGCAGCTGTATCCACGTCAATCAATTAATTAGCCAATCCCAGTCCACAGCTGGACATAAGCCTCTCCCAATGTTGAGAACCTTAGGCCTACTGTTTCCACACTGGCCAGACGGGTTGGTACAGGGTTTTATTTCAAGTTTTTTTTTTCTCGTAGTGATATTGTCTGCGTGTTTTTCCGATAGTTCACCTCTTACGACACCCTTCGGATAAGATGGGGTGATGATACTTATATTCTTTCTCCGTCACCACACGGATAATCACACGGTATCCATATAAATAATTATAATGTTTTTCAAACTCTTGTAAAATATAATAAATATGCCATAGGAGCTACGAACATCACATTGTTATGGTTTTGGAAGGTATTAAATAGCACCAGTAAGATTATAATTTATTAATGAACATGCATCATTTCCAGCCATGGATGAGCAAGCGGAGTTCTATACCAATTCCCTGTGAGCTGATACTGGTGGTCTTGTCGACCCTCGTCTCCAAATACATGATGCTGAACCAAAATTACAATGTGACCCTGGTTGGAGACATACCTACTGGGTAAGTTTTATACTTATGACCGGTTCACATATACCAGTAGCCCAGTCCAGTGAGCGAATCCAGTGATAGAATGCTACTGGTATCTGAACCAGCACTGTAATGTACCAATTACAGTGAGTTATCCAGTTTAAGTCACTAAATTGTCAGTTAGCAAGTACGTTTAAACCATTGGAATACTATGAACACTACAATCTAGTCCAGCACTGGACTGAACTGGTTCGCTGGATTACTGGACTGGAATAATGTGACCCGAGAGTTAAGGAAAGAAAGTACGCAACCGCATACAGTATAGCAGCAGATACAGCGTACCGTGAAATGGACTTGGATGTAATAATATTGTTTTCTCAAACATGCAATGAAATATTGACATTACCTTCCTCTTAATAGGCTGCGAAGTATGACGTTTCAGGCGTGGCTAGGACCAGAGGCCGGTAATGGAATTTCATACAAACCTTGCAGGCCTAAGGCCGGCAAAGTCCTCTTTTTTAATTTCGATTCCACATAAATTTTTGGCAAAGGCATTGACACTCTGCCACTATGCGTATTAAAAAAAAACAATAAACGACTTGGTATGTACTTAGAGCAGTTTTATTTACATAAAAAAAATCCACATTAACATAACTAATAACACATTATTATCAATTGTTTTCTTAACTAAACACATAAACATTGAAATATTAATATTTAATTTAGTTGCAACAAATTGACATTTATAACAATGACAAGTGTCACTGTTCGTTCAGAAACGTGCCTTTATACTTTTTTTAAGTAACATGATAATGAACATAAATGTAAATGTTTACTGTTAAAATCAAGCTAAAATAGACGAAACAGTACTATACACGTGAGTTTTAGTTTTTATCTTGTTTACTTTTAATGTCTTTAAAAATAAATCTTTAATTTTTTTGTTGTTTATTTCATTGCCTGTTTGAGAAAAGCACTATACATACCTCGGCGGGAATTATTGGGTTGCCTGCCTCAGACCTATCCGGCCTCGCTTCGTTCGGCCGTCTATATGTCTTCGGCCGGCAACCCCTTTCGTCCCGGCCTCTGTAGTAATGTACTATTGTTGTTTTAATTCATTACGACTTCTTAATAGTTCAAAAAAAGAAAAAAAAATAGTGCCGTTTACTCGTCATCATCATCATCGACGTTTAGACGGTATCTTGATTGCATCCGAGACTGAGTTGCTCTCAGAGCTCAGGAACTTCCTTTCGGTTCTTTCTTCTCCACTTCCAACGATCTTGGGAATCCATGGTAGTGAGACCATTTGCACGGATATCACCCTGCACGATGTCAAGCCAGGACTTTTTGGCCCTACCCCTTCTACCTGGACCCGGCGGGGGCGCCATTGCCGTTTATTCGTATCGAAGTACAAGTAATGTATGTGTGAAGATACGACACGTCATCCGGCCTGACATATGGTCCATATGCAGAATAAATGATGTCTTCTCCTACCTAGGTCGAAAAGTTCAATTTTTGTCCCTGTGAAGCGGGACGCAAGTGACACTTTCTGACAGTGACAAAAATTGAACTTTTTGCCTAGGTAAAAGAAACTGTCAGGGACAAAAATTGAACTTTTCGGCCTAGTTAGGAGAAAAAATAGTATTTGCGACACGGGATGAAAGTACTACATCCTCACACGTCCCTTGTGGCAAAATATACTATTTTCTCCTACCTAGGCCGAAAATTCAAATTTTTTACCTGTGTAGCGAGATGCAAGTGTCATTTTCTGTCCTCCGCTTCACAGGGACAAAAATTGAACTTTCGGCCTAGGTAGGAGAAAAAATAGTATGTGTGACACGGGACGAAAGTACTACATCCTAACCCGCGTGTTTGCACGTTACTTTCGTCCCTTGTGGCACAATATACTATTTGACAAAAAATATATAAAGAGTATTAATCTCACAATCCACTTATATATGTATAAAGGTGTATATTTTTAATGGGATATCCGTTTGATATAAGGTTAGCTAGCACTTATGTACTGAGTTACAAAATTCTGAGCATATATTCAAGTTTATCCGGCAGCCTTTATGACCGTGACATCGCAGATAAAATGTGAGAAAGTCGTCTTCGCTGGTGCGGTCTCGTTTTGTGGAAACCGCCAGACTACGTGGGTAACATTTACCTGCCAATGGTGCTCCCACCGGGAACTGGTAATCAATTTCACAAGTCCAATGTGTTTAACATTTTCCTACTTTTGTTTTCAGACTACCCACTCCGGCAGTGCCTCCTTTTGAACTGATGGGGCCTCTCGCACTGGAGGCTTTCATGATAACTATGGTGACATACAGCATCACTCTGTCTATGGGAATCATCTTCGCAACTAAGGAAAAGTATGAAATAGACCCTAATCAAGAACTACTCGCTATGGTGAGACTATAAGGTCCTAAAATTTCTTGTCATTATTCATAACCATCATATTATACGCCTGACGAACCACGATAAATTATGTCAAAAGAGTTTGTCTACTAAGCCCAATGACGTCACCCTTAAACTTGGGTCCTTAAATCGGCGCGCCTGACTCTGCCTGCCGCGGTCCGGCGTAGCGCGTCCGATCCATCGCGAGTCGGTAACTGCAAATGTAAGCACGAGGCCTGTGATTCCCTTCGCGCCACACGCTGATCGGTTACCACGGGTGGCGCAGCGTGGTCTGGCGCGGCCTGGTGCGGCCTGTGCTTTCGACAAGCCGTGGGAACCGGGCTTTACGCACACAAGCAAATTGACGATTGTTGTCGGATTTCTTGGTCAATTAGACATAATTTGAAAGAACGCGCGAGTGAGTGGAGTGGAGTCTTATTCTGTAAAGTCAGCGTCAGTAATATCTTAACTACGAAGTTTCAAAATGATGTTAAAATCAAGGCATTCAAGAGCTTATCAAACTGTTTTATTTATTTCAATTGTATTATTACAAATATTAGAACAATCCGTCAACTGGAAGTAGGGAAACAAGCAATTAAGATTATTTTGAGCACTTTTCCGCTGGCTGTTCAATAATGTCAGCACTAGTAGGCTACTTGACTCTTTTTTTCTGTCCTAAACGATTAATTATTATTCCATTATACAAAAAAAAAATATGAAATTTTATTTTTAAGCCTATTATTAAAATTTTAATTATTAAATTTATTAAAATTAAATATTGAAAACTTTATTTAAAAGATATGATTTTCAAAATCCGGGGAAAACGCTGTCCGCCATGTTGTTCGATAAATTATCTGTGCTGTGACGTCAGAAATACATGTAAACAACAATATGGCAGCTCAGTGCACAATTAACAGAACGTGAAATATGGATACTCAAAGTTTATACGAAAAATATAAAAATTATCGTTTTTGTATTGTTCGAGAATGTAAAAACACATCCGTTAGGACCCCAGGAAAGTTGTGGATTCTTCTTCTGCATCATCCACTAGTAGTGACACCGTGTATTGTTTTGCAAGCACTTTATGTTCAGGACATATTTTACATTTTATTGTGCAGTTTGTTCCCTCCCGTTTAAGTTGCACGTACCCTATAGCATCATCGCCGTATGATTCTCTTGCAGATCTGAAAAAGTATAATGAGAAATATGTAAATAGTTATAATTATTTGAAGGTTATGTTATCATGATATGAGCCTTTACTTCAGTATTACTTATTAATTGAAAAATTAATTAGTGAACTTTTTGTTTTATTTCCATGAGTATATTAATGAAATGCAATGTACTTACAAAGCAGTCTTGACGTTTCTTAGCTCGGTTGAGCAGAAATCAGGATTCGTGGCAAAAGAATTACCAATCATAACCGAGTTAATTCTCGGCAAATTTGTGCTTTCTGCTTTTACAACTCCGATGTCCATCATTGAATTTTCCAGTAACTCGAAAAAACAATCACCTTTTTCCACTTACGGAAGATGTTTCCACAAAATCACAATCCGTTTTACTCGTACAAATGATCACACATCTCCATGATAATTATGACAATTGAGGTTTCGTTGTTTTCGTATATTAATGACGTCATAACATGGACGACAGTGTTCTCCCCGTTGAATAAAAAAAAATGTGTTTTTCAAATTAATTTTATTTATTGATCATGTACTTTTATTTCACGATATTGCTTTTTTACGTTTTCCTAAGTCACTACTAAAGGAAAAACTCATTCGATGTATGAAATTAAGTATGAGTCAAGTAGCCTGTTAATGGACAGAGCGGATTTATCATATGATTACTCGATCGCAAGGTTCGCATGCGTGTTTACAATTATTCACACATCTAAATCATCTAATCATGTCACGAAAACTATGATAATATACATAAATGTAAATACTTTTCCCTCAGTTCAGAAACACTCTTTTTCCAAATGAGTCCTCATTATTACAGGGTGCCAGCAACCTCTTTGGAGCTTTCTTTTGCTGTGCTCCGTTTTGTGCCAGTCTTTCACGCTCATACATTCAGTACACGGTAAGTCTTTAAATCCATGTAATCTTCCTTTGTCCATGTAATAGCTTGTCCATGTAATCGTCTTTTATCCATGTAATCGTCCTTTTTCCATGTAATAGCTTGTCCATGTAATCATCTTTTATCCATGTCATCGTCTTTTGTCATTAAATCTCTTTTGTCCATTTACCTAACCGACTTTTATGCCTTTGTCACGATTGAAATGTATTATTTATGTCCGTCGCTGTGTTAGTAACCACTAAAGTACTGAACCGACTTTGATGATGACGAATAATAGAATAGTGGGCTTTTTTAAGATTAGCTTTTGCCCGCGGCTTCGCCCCCGTAGATGTAAGTTATATATTATATATCGCTATAATATCGGGTATCCTTATAAATTGTAGCCTATGTGTTATTCTGATGTATAAGCTATAATATTGTAAAGTTTCATTAAAATCCATTCAGTAGTTTTTACGTGAAAAAGTAATAAATGGATAATCCAGTTCCCGAGTAATGACGGCTCTACACAATGGCCAATCTTGTGGCGAATGTTGTGGCCAATGCCTGTGCCTGTGTGTATATTTGTGGCTATTTAAGTTTAACTTATACATTACATATAAACCAATTCAGAACCACGGTACCCTAGGCCATAACACCTAAGGGTCTTTAAAGTAAAACGGTACCACCAACTAATAATGATGTGATGTCAACATCTACAACTGATAAAACATGGTTTTTACTGTGAATAGGTAGGTCCCAACAAACCGAGTAATTCTCTTTATAATAATAAACCCTTAAAACCCTTGTGTTTCCAGGCGGGCTGCAAGACCTTGATAGCGTCATTGATAAGCGCTGTTTTGGTGTTATTCGTACTATTATGGATGGGGCCGTTCTTCGAGAACCTGCCGCGCTGTGCCCTCGCGGCCATCATCGTTGTGTGCCTCAAAGGGCTGTATATGCAGGTCTTAGATATCAGGAAGTTAGTGCACATTTTCTTCATATATAGTTTGTCCTTCTGACTGCACCAAACTGAGGTGCTTTCTAGTTCAGTTTATGCAAGCTGTATGATAATTTTATATGATTTAGAATAAAAAAATATTTTTTTAGGTTCTGGAAGCTCAGTAAGTTAGATGCATTTGTATGGCTGATCGCTTTTTTCGTCACCGCGCTGGTCAACATTGATTACGGGTAAGGAAACACATAGACCGATCTATCTTATTACTAATAATGTAACTATCCGATAACTTTACTACGGCTATACTCACGTCACTCGTCAGGATGCGCCCGACTAGTTTCGGACACGACCGGAGTCCTTATTCATGAGCAGAGTATCCAGGCGCGGCGACGTCCGGTGCTAGTGTAGTAAAGCAAACTAGTCGGGCGCATCCGCCGTAGTAAAGTTATCGAATTGTAAAATGGCTCACGATAGTTTCTATACAATGTAACTATCAACCAATTCTTGAAGAGGAATTCAATTCTCGTAATTTATATCTGTTCAAAATCAAGTCTCGATATAATGTCAATTTCCCAAATGTCAGAAACAATCGCCATTTCTGTGAAAACTGTGATGAGAATATGAATTTGGACACTCGGGAGGTTGACATTAGATCAAGACTAAATTTGGAACAGCCTTACATTACGAGAATTGGCCTTCTGTAATTTAATATGTACCTAATAATATGTACCGGCCGACGGTCCGACTCTTGCGATAGAGACATCTCGACTTCGAATTCTGGTTATAACACTAATGGCTTAATTTTTATATTACAGTTTGTTCGCGGGCCTGATCGCAAGTTTGGGAACCTTGTTCATCCGCTCACAGACTCCCTACACGTGTATCTTAGGAAGAGTAATGGACACCGACATCTACTTGGACGTCAAGAGATACAGAGCTGTAAGTAATCATAATAATAACATTTAATCTTTCGCACTTCACATTTGACTACATCAATATCAGCCTTTACAAACGTACACAATAGGCCTGCCATCCATGTAATGGACCATTGTGTAGTGGACGCTTTAAGCCGGCTCTACACGCTGGCGAATACAGTAGCGAACGTATTCGCCACTGCCTAGGCGAACGTGTAGAATGCGCCGTTGGTTTGGTCATTGGTAACGCACACGAGTTCTGAATCTGTCTATTGTCGCTTTTTTGCAAACGATCTAAGAATAGTTGTTCACGAAACCCAACACCAATATCCTTGCCAATACATTCGCCACTGTGTTCACCAGCGTATAAAGGAGCCGTTAAAGATACTTGCCTACATTTCAAATTTGTTGCATTGGTTTAGGTTTGCATTGATGAATAATTTAGTTCTGGATAATAATTTTAACCAATACTTACCGACCTACATTGAAATCATTGCTAGATACTAGAGATATTTTAAACAAAAAAACTAAATTCATATAAATATTTTTAATATATTTCAATATGACATTACAAACATTAGTTCAAATCTACAATTTAATCAAACTGAAATCAATACGCCTCGACTAGCCATGTCCATTTCATTATCATTATATAAACATAGAATGATATACTGGATAGAACACATCAAAAAAATGTTGAATGCTACGAAAAATACCCATTTTAAGTAGTCCAAATATCCGATGCGATATTCCACCGTGTAAGCGTATGTTTTGTCTGATATTAAACGTATTTGTTGTGCTGCATTAAGTAGATTGACTAAAAACGGGCTCCGCGCCATTCTGATATTGATAATATCACATTTTAAAAAAGCTTATAACTTTAATTTCCTATTTTTTTATGTGAAGATTGTTTATTTGACATTGAGAATGACAGAAAAATGTCATATTGAAGTTCAAAATGGCGTCTGTCAGCTATGGCAACGTTCTAATACTTTTTTATACTGTGCGGTTTCACAATGACTTTGATACATTATTATAGACCAAGATCCCAGGGCCGCAAGACGTCTCTTATTTTCTGACGAATGAAATCAGTAGGTACAATTGAGTAATGTTAATATGTACAAATAAAATAAATCCCACGTTAAAATTTCGTTTCAGGCACATGAGATCCCAGGCGTGAAGATCTACCATTACTGTGGAGGGTTGAACTTTGCCAGCAAAAGCATGTTCCGAACTAAATTATATAGGAAAATAGGACTCCTGCGCAGTACCGCCCCCGAGGTCTCTGACGACACACATTCTGTGATGAAGGAAGACGATAGATCTAGTTCATTTGAATGGGATCATAGCGCTAGCAATACTGTAAGACTTTTATAGTTTTTTTTTTTTTATAGGACACGTCAATTTGACTTCACCTCGCCTGATAGTTAGCTGAAGGCAAAGTCTTAGGAAAGAGGGTCACCATTGCATTCACTTACCATGTTAACAATGGTGGTTCTCAGCTTGGCGGCCTCATCAAAGAGGAATGTAGTCTGTGCACCGTACCGCGTGACACCCACCGGTCCCATTAGTGCTGTGACCACAATCCCCCGTACCCGGCTTTGCACTTGCTGACCCCTGAACGCAATCCAACTGAAATTGGATTACCATAGAGCGTTTTTTGCAATCATGCACGGTGATACCCACCCCGCCGAAATTTGTGACAAATTTGTGTCATCAAATTTCTACCACTAGTAAATCCGGGTATCTGAACATCTGACCAGCATATCCTGACTTAAAATATAACAACTTTTTAATGATTCTACCGCGATTTATTCAGTACCCCGCGATTGGGCTGCTGAAAAGTAGCGGAAACATCGATAAATAATAAAATAACAACCAAATAATCGCGATAGATTCCGTTAAAAGTGGTTTTATTTGAATATTATGTTTTAGATACAATGTGTAATAATCGACGCAACGGCCATGTCTTATGTAGACGCGCCTGGCATCAAGTCTTTGGTTGGAGTCCGAGAAGAACTAGATTATCATAATATCACAATGCTCCTGGCTGGGCCAAATGGTAAATATAATGACATCTCACATAACATATGTACATTATGTGCCTAACTTTTATATATTACGAAATCCCTTCAAATACCTAACACAAAATCCTATCTAGAACGCAAAAAGGTGTGTATTCCTTATTCAAAACTAGCGTACACATACTTTATTCTTATTATAAAGGCGAATCTACACTTTAATAAGTACTTATTCACCTTTATCATCGACTCATATGACAAATATTTAGGCGACTTCAGCCTAGCCGCATAACAAACAGCAGATGTTAATGGTTCAGCATTATATAAAGACTAATATTGTTTATCCGCAGCTCCAGTACAAGAAATGATAGAAAGATTCAACTCATTAGAAAAGGAAAGATTAACTTTAATGACGTTTCCCACAGTACACGATGCGCTCATGTACTACAAATCGACGAGTGCGAAAAAAAGTGAGAATGGTACCAGTATCACTGTATCTGTACCACCGTCATGAGATTGCCTGAACTGATACTGGCCAGATCTACTATTTAGTACAATGAAGTCACTCTCGTGACAACGAAATTAGTCGTCACTACTTTTAGTGATATTCTCCGCTATTAATGTTAGTAGTCGGGACTGTTAACGATGTTAGTCGCCTCCACTAATAGTGATTTTGGTCTCTTTAATTAACAAACGGACAAATGTTTTAAAATTGTTTTCTTTTTTAATTTAAAAAACGGATAGAAATGAACTCGTAGAATTGTCGATGATCCATAACTTGGTATATATTGCCCGCGGCGTATGCTACTATGAAAGTTTTTTCAATCAATCCCGGCGACCCACAATAATTTTACATGGTTATTGAGTGTGGTGATCTTTTCCGGAGTACAAGATTGAGTCCGGAGATATGTTATCTTATCGAAAAAGTTTTTTCATAACTGTAAAAATGTACACTTATTTTATTATTACACTGTGTTAGTGTCATATCAAGTTGTTTGTACTTAATTACTAGAATTGATTTGGTTTGAGTCACAGTAGTTTGTATGTGAGGTTTATAAATCAACCCAATCGTCAATCATCTTTTAAAAAGTTAATTGTGACCAAGATCACTAATAGCTAGTAATTATCAGATGTTAGACGCTAATGGTCAATTCTGACTGAAGAATATTGGCCGGCAACGGGCGGAATTTGTTGCTAGAAATAGTTGCGAGAAGATTTTTGTAGCCTCGCGGCTTCTCCTGGCGCTGCGGTTGACTCTACATTACCTTCATATGAGTATGACTTATTGTACCATAAATAAGATTATAAATGATTTGTAACATTTTGCCTCAAAAAGCCCCCGTGAGTCGCTGCTCTTTCAGTGAGGATTACTCCTTATAGTTCTAAAAGTTCGAGAATCAACGACATGACTTCAACATCTGTTAGTTTTAAAATGAAAATGAAATTATTTATGAATTATTAATACAGTATATGTATAAGTAAAGTTCAAAATATAGCTAGAAAAACCTTTTATTTACGAATTTTTATTATTGTGTTGGCGTGTTTTTGTGATAAAAACAGATGTTGTTTTAATGTCGTCAGCTCTCGGACTATTATAGTAAGGCTATAGACAATCTATGTAGATACCTAGTGAAATCATTTATATTAAATTAACAATGTTCCCTAAATTATACATTTCCTAACTGTTTTATTAGATTTAATATTTTACCGTTACTTACCTTTATATACTAACGAATAATTTATATTGTACGATGTAGATAAATCATGCAGGGTAATAGCGAAATTTAACCGGCCCATTTAGTGAAATTACTAACATCTAATTAAATGTAAATAATATTTTCTTTTCATGTCTAAGACCGGTTTCTTCTTCACCGTGTCTTTTCATACTATTTATTTGTATATTTCGCATAAAACGCTTATACCAAGTAAAGTAATCCCAATTACATACAAGGCTTGTACTTTGGTGCTTGGAATCCATAGCTTGGAGCGGCTACCGTCTAGTACCCTATTCCTGAGAGGAAGACAAGAACTCGTACAGTAAACGGTAGATGCACACCTCCTTACAGCTGGAGTTGGCGAGGACCTTGAAATCTTGGTGGGGAACCTTATTCCCTTTTTTTGGGTAGAAATTCCCACGCATATCCCCCCCCCCCCCCACCGTGACCGGCGGGACGGTTATGTCGAACCCGACCCGACGATAACCGCACTCCGTATTATTTCTCAAATGGCCGGGGTGTAGGGAAACAATACGCCCGTAATTAATGTGACTTAAGTATACCAGTATTAACAAATTAGTAAGAAATGTAATTCAAAATTTCTATTTCTTCAAATTTCTGAACGATGTATGTATATGAGAGATTCCATTTTTTTTTCTTTTGGCAAATGAGTTGATTTGAAATTTTAAGTAAAAAAAAACATATTTATTGAAACTTCCTGTACCGTAAAACAAGATCAATACTTTACGTTTTACTCGGTACCAGTGTGACCAGATTAAATTTTATGAAAATACCGATACTCCTCAAAAAAATACTGAAATATACCAACTTGCACAGCTAAAATATACCAATAAAAATACTGATTTTCAAAACGGGTTTTATTCATTCATCATCACAATAAATGTTAGAATTATATTTTAACATTCTGTTAGAAGGATTAAATTTAATACAACCTCCTTCATCTTTTACACCTTGCTTTGTTTTTAAAATTGCTGATACATTTTCGTTTATAAATCTGTTTCTTTGCTCCGTTTTTATTAAATTTATCTGTGAAAATATGCGCTCGCACGCAGCATTCGATACCGGTATACATAATAGAGATTTACTAAAACTAGTTAAATTTTTGTATTTGAACGAGCCATCTGTGTTAGAAATTTTCCCAACTTCCACCCAAAAACGTTCACAAGAAAGAGGTGAGCCAGTACTTGAAGATTGTAACAAACCACTTACTTCGCTATCAAGTTTGAGGGTTCTATATTCTTCGTCAATTAACTGCATTTGTTCTGGCTGTACTTCGTATGGGAAAGTTTCTATTATATTTCTTAAACTGCGAAATTCTTTATTGACGGCGGTATGTGGGTCAAGAAATTTCAGTTCTCGGAAAATTTGGTTTTCAAAAGGCAAACGTGATTTCAATTGTGTGCTCAACTCAATTAAAAAAGATTGGCAGCGTCTGAAAAAATCAGCAATTTGTTCTTTCATGTTTATGTTTCCCCTGTGTTTGATTAATTCTTGACCCACTTGGATTCCTAAGTACATATCATTCAATGGCAAATAGTTCAAATTAGATTTTGGATCTAACGTAAATACGTTGTCCGTTCTTTTGATATAATTAGTTTTCATGAAGCAACCCAAAATCGACAAGTACATACTAGATGCATCATCGTATAATCTTTCAATGCACGGATAGTCGCCTTGAAAAATTATGTTAAATTTGTTGACAATCGGCAAAATGTAGTCCAAAAAGTAAAAGTACAATTTGTTTATATCGCTGGTAAAAGAATGGTATAAAAATTCTGATGACATGATGCGATCACTCAAGTATTGGTCTTGAAAGAACAACTGCAGTGCCTGCCATTGCTCAATTATTCTACTAACACAAGCATGAAGTGATAGCCACCTTATATCATAATGACGCAATAGTCTATGTTTTTCAGTGTCAGTGAAATTTTGGAACTCAGCAAATTCTCTTTGACGCTTGCTGCTTTGAGAAAAATATCCATATACTTCTTTTACTATCTGTTCTAAATTTCTAGGCAATATTTTGCAAGCATGGCTAACACTTAATGATGCAGAATGACAAACACATTTTATGAAAAAGCACTTTGGGTTCACTTCTTTAATTTTTGCTACAATGCCAGAGTGTTGACCAAACATCACATTTGTAGTATCAGCAGCGAATCCCATCACATATTTCATGTCTAAGCCTAATTTGGATAACTTTGATGACAAAGCATTAAATAAATGATCTGCGGTCTCACCCCTTAAATCAACTAAATCAAGGAATTTAGTTTGTACTCTACATTTGGTTTCAGAGAAGTATTTGATTACCATTGCCAATACTTTGACTGTGGTAACATCTGTACTTTCGTCGATTACAATTGAATATACTGGTTTACCTGAGGGGGATGCAGTACGAAGTATGTCTTCAATCATATCTTTTTCAAATTCGGGTCCTAAAACTTTATAAGTTATAGCGGCTGCTTTGGTTCTCTTGCAGGAAAATTCTTTCGCAATTTCGGAGTCGGGAAAACATTTCACTAGAACTTCACTAAGATGGTCCATAGCCCTAAAGGGGATGTTGTGTTCTGAAAGAAAACTGCATAAACGCAGCTCAGCTTTCTTGACTTCGTCTTTCAGAGGTACCTTTTTGAAAAATGTATCAACCTGGAAACAAATAAAAATTTGTTAGACAGTTTATCCACTAATTAAAACAACTTCCGAACTTCTTGAATTTAGGTAGGTATCGTAATCATAATTATAACAAATTATGCTTACCTTTGATTGTCCTTTATATTTTTTCATGTTAGATTTATGTTTTTCAGTATTAGCATGTTGTTTTATAGATGCTAATCTACTTTGGAGTTTCACACTGCATGCTTTGCAAAAAGCAGCGTACTCGTCATCTTTATAACGTGAAAGCCACGGAGAAAGTTCCGGCAGTTGTTCCCACTTAGCCAAATAACTTTGCTGGAAACTAGACATGCTTTCCGAATGGATGCGCCAAGTAAAATAAAAACAAAGATAGATCTCAAAGATCAAAGAAAAGAACGCTCTCTATTTATATGACGACAAACATACTACACATTTGGGGAAATTCCCTAATCAAAAGAGAAACCCCACAGATAAAGTCAAGTACAGAACAGAAAATCATTTTACTAGAACCATAGATCATAGATAATTCAATGATACTATTTATCTATGGTGTTGCCATAACTTTTTATTCAAAATATACCCAAAAGTACTGACTTACGCCAATATACCTACAAAAGTACTGATGCTTGGAAAAGTCGATAAAATATACCGAAAAAGTATTAAAATACTGAATCTGGTCACACTGCTCGGTACCTATTGTTGACTTGTGTTTTTGACTTAGGAAACTGTGTTGCCAATTTATTATTTACTCAATTTAGGAGATAATACAATACCGTAAAATATTTCGGGTGTTCGAAAAAGCCTTCATAAGGTAGACAAGGTTTTTATAAGTTGCTAATATGCACAATATATTGAAATTGTTTGAGTCTGTTAATAGCAGCTGTTATTCAAATCATTCATATTTTATCATTGATTTTTATTTATCCAATAATATTGATTCGTGATGACGAAACCACGAAACACTGCAGCTGATTGATTTGTAGGTCCTGGACCCAGTAATTACACTTCTAAGTTCTCACAAAAAAATAGTTCCCGTAAGACATATCTAATACTGAAGTACTTATAAATAGGTACTTAAACGCGTGACTAATTTTAATAACAAGACACATTTGTAGAGCTAATTTTGTTATTTTAAAGTTATAAATTATTTAGCATAACCGTCGATGTACAATTTTAGTGTCATATTTTTGTGAATAATGTGCTTGCAAAAAAACTGCTTTTTCAAATTTTTAATAGTGCTTTTTGCCGAGAGAACAAGCTTATAGCTGAAGTTTTCCGGATCCTAAACTAAACTTTTACGGTTGCTATTTTGAGTAAAAAATACTTAAGATTTAATTTATTTAATCAAGTTTTTTGCAAGTCGAAACTTAATTATGAATAAGTCTCTTGTGATATTTAGGACGTAACGTATTGTATATTAATGTACTTATAGTATGAAATATAATGTTGATCATATTTTCCATGTTTGTTTTATTCCACTACTCTCATTAATGCTTAATAACCTGTGCAGCAAACAAACAAACTAGTCATCAGGTTTCCATGTTATGATTATCTCTTAACTAAATAATAATTATGGTTCTCTCTACCACGATTTTTCATATCTGTAAAAGTATGGGGTTTCTCTAGAGACTTTTATGATTGTTAATACGGTTAAAATAAGAGGTATTCCCTGTGATAGATACCACTTTTTACATACATATGCTCACACCTATTTCCCTTCAGGGTAGACAGTGACAACAGCCCGTCATTTGCATGAAGTATCTGTTTCTTATTTTTGTGGTTGTAAAAAAGTTTGGTAAAAAAATATATATCTACCTAATTGATGGTGTGTATAGGTATACCCACTTAGTATATAATAGGCCTCCACGTTTGTCGAGGTAACTGGGTGGGGAAGGTGAAGTTTAAATATAATGACCATCAAACTTCTTGATAATGTACTCAGCTGCGCAGTAACTGCCTTTATTTTTCTCTCTCTAATCATGGATTAGGTATATATATTAAAACCAGTCACACAGGTGCGTGCGTCATTGATTGATGAAGCTGATCAGAAATAAATGCACTTTTGAGTGCTGACAAAGCACTCATAAGTGCATTTATTTCTAATCAGCTTCGTGAAATCTATTACGGACAGGACCCTAAGCTCGAAGTACATATTACGAAATCGTAATCTAATCGAAGTTTTGAAATCACTGTTCAACCCCTTGAATTACCTGCGTGTTTGGTTATTATCAGTTAGACCCGTTTTTGGACTTTTTAGGGGTCCAACACTTGTAACGAGTGCCATAGATAGATGTTCATATGGCAACTCGGACCGAAGGCTTAACGTGCTCTCCGAGGCACGACCAGACCAATGTAAATACCTATATTCATGCATACAAATATTTGCACTAAGTGGGATCAAACCCGCGCCTCCTGCCCGGCAGCCGCATTCACTACCACCATGCCATAGAGGCTGTCACGTTACCTGGCTACCTCATATTTATTTTATTATAATAATATTTCTTATCCACCTACCTAGCCAGTAGCCATCTACTACCGATTAGTAAATCTAGCTAATTACCTCAGATTGTTAATTGACGTGTGACAATGAGATATATAACTATCAGTAACATCGATACGATAACACACGCTAATCAATAAAAACGGAAAATCCGTTTAATGAATGTGCAATTTTCTGACTGAGCCACCATGAAGGAATTCACAGAAAATTCATTTTATTTTGGTAAGTCCTTCCTATGTCCAGCAGTATGCTCGTGAAGGAGACAGCAGAGCGGGCGCGGCGCAGCGAGCGAACTGCATTGGGCTGATTGTTTTTTTGTTTTTTTTTTTAAGTACTACACCTAAAACGCACGGGTGCGAAAGAAATGCAATAAAGCATTTTGTGTGTATATGTAATCCGAGAAGACGTGCGGTTTTAGTCGGTTCGAGTCCGTAGAACCGGTGACGGCGAAGCGGAGAGTATACTGGAGACTACAGCACGATATAAGGTACTCACATTTTATTCACATTTTATTTGTTATTATTTATTATTTACATATATTATACAAGAGGGTGAAGTTTCTTTTTAACCGCGTGGTCATTTTTGAAGACCAAGCAAGCGAAGGATTCTAAAACTATTGTTCTGAGCGTTAGCGAGGTAATGAAGCGAGCACAAGGTGAAAAATCTTTGCACTCGAGTGCAACACGTAGCTTTTCTTCCCAATTCAGCGAGGAAATAAAAAAAATAGCGCGTGCGAAGCAACTTAAAAAAAGTACTTACACCAAGAAGGTTCCAAGTCCAAGGTGTTACAAATTGAAAAAAGTTATATGATAAAAAAAGTATAAAGGATTAAGATATTTTGAATTCACAAAGGGTGAAGGGAATTACTAGTAGTATTATTTTAAGTATTTTGCTAAATTGATGTGAATTCGAGTTTTAGGTATGTGTAAAAATGTTGGATTTTAGACTTTATTATAGACATAACGTCTTAGACACAAGAGTGGGAAAATGGCTTATTACAGTGAATTGTGACTTTCTTGTTGGTTCCAAATATCTCTACAAAGACCTAGTAAAGTCTTCACCACATTACTAAGGCAGCAATCATCTCAATAATCGTCATCATCATCATTATCATCAACATCATCAACTCATCTATCATCAACAATAACACCAAGTAAGATAAAAATAATAAACAGATGACAAGGCAGCATGGTCGTAGCACATTAGCCTATTTTGAAAGGAATGAAAAACGAAAGAAACAAAATAAAAAAATACTTGTCTCCACTAGACGATAAAAACGACTTGTCAAAAAATACTCTTTCTGAGATGGTGAGATGAAAAACACTTTTATCAGGATCTTCTTTTAAATCAATTTAGATATGAAGTTGAATAAAATAGGTACTTTAAGTCAGGTTCGGGCCTTTTTTTTAATCTTTTGGGGGGTCCCGCTATAAGGCCCTTTAGTGGTCGACTGATTGGCTGTGATCTAAGTAGGTATCTATCCAACCAAGATTGAAAATTGGAGTTCGGCCACTTAAATGACTTTTGATAACCAGCTACGAAATTGGATTTTCTTCTTAGTTGATATCCAGCATCGAAAGATTCTTCATGTTGTTTTCTTTAACCAAATGGCATAACACTCTATCACAACCAGCTACGAAATTCTTATTTCGTAGCTGGTTGTGATAGAGTGTTATGCCATTTGGTTCTTACAAGTCAGTTTTATTAATAAAAAAATAAAAAAGTCTATAAAAATACCAGTAACACTACTGATTATTTCGCTGTATCTTTTGTATAAAGACACAATTAATCATTACCTAATTTAATTCATAAGCTCAGATAAATAATTAATCAACAATCGGTATTATCGTTTAATTTTAATTAATAAAACTGATAGCATAGGTTTTAACAGTGCTTACAGTGCACTTGCTAGTTGTCTCTAACCATGGCTGCCGCGTACTTGCTGGGACTGCTCTGTGTCTTGGGCTACGTCCAGGTGAATATTTTCTATATTATAACATTTTAACTAAGTGTAAAAAATAATCTACACACCTACTAAAACAAGTTCCGATGGTGAAAAAAGGGGATTATAATTTCACGAATGTTCTAATTCAAAGGAATATTTAATGTTAAACCACTTTCCTGGGCTTTTTATACAATTTCCTCACTCAGCGGATTATGAATAAGTAATTTAAGCGCATTGTAACGTGCGAAAACTCTAACGGGTAACCTTAACGGTGAAGTATTATGTTATCTGTGACCTCGGGATATTGCGTTGACATCTAGTGGCGAAGAATAATATTTAAAAATAATCCGCAGAATAACCCGAGTTACGATGATCTCATTTTTTGTATGGGATGGGGTATCTGTACTTTAGTATTATGTTCTGTGACGGTGAGGTAGATATTATGTCAGATATGAGCCAACCAACAACGCACGGTATCTCTTGCATCGGCCATTTGATAACGGGACTCCGATCGTATTCCTGGTACCAAATAGTTGGTACCAGGAATACGATCGGAGGGTACAGGGTCAGCACAGGGTAGTAATGCAGTGTGAGGCTCCGACAGCTGTTAGAATGGCACGATACCACTCTATCCACCCTGGCCATTTTGCCAATGCGTGAAGTGGTGAGTCCTCGAAACGGTCCCGGCTGTACTGGCTGATGGCACTCGATTTTTGGCTTCTGGTCTATCGATGCGGAAGTAGGTGGTGACCCATAATGTACAAAAATATCATATTCAAGACGTTTTTACTTAGGTATACCGTGGGTATACCAGTTACAAAAAATTCACAAAGTTTAAAACATATGTAGGTAATTAAATATACCTGATTTAGATGCACCTAAATCCATTAAAATTATGAATACTTAGGTAATCATTGGGTGCAAAATTTGATGGATTGAGAATTTGATAGATAATCAGCTTAACAGTTTTTATCGTTATCGCAGGACAGTTCACAATTAGGTACCTATATCAATCTTTGTTCACCCGAAACATATTATTGAACTTTAAATCGTCGGACCATTATTCGTACCAGGCGGGGTAGGTAGTGTTGTTTATCCATCCACTACAATATTAAAGTAACAATACTTAATTTCAGGGTGGACCTTTTTATTCAGAACCCGCAATTATCGAAGATTTGCGTAGTGGTGAGTACGACATTTATCATTGCTCATTTATCTCAACTAACTAAAAATAAATAATAATATCTAACTATAATAATAAAAACAAAAACACAAATTGTGCAGCTTAGCCCTACTCTCTCTAGAAAAGCAACAACACACGCCATCAGCACATTCTAACAAACATTTTCATAGTTAGGATTCGTTCTAATGTGGCATCAGTGTAAAAATAAATACAGAAAAATGCCGCACATCACACAAGAATGAAGTTCTGTATTTATATAAATAAAACCAAACTTTTTAAACCAAGAATGAAGATGTCTTATCTTTATCTCATAGCGGATCCCTCATGGCCAGCTTCAAGGATTGTGAGCGGCTGGCCGGCGGAGGAAGGCCAGTTTCCGTACCAGATTAGTCTTCGTATGGTGAGTGGAGCCGGAGCTGTGTCTTCGTGCGGTGGCTCCATCATTCATCACAAATGGGTCATCACTGCTGCTCACTGCGTGGCCAAGTAAGTATGAGCTTCTTCTTAGAGTACTTAATACCTAGTCTTAATAATGCATGCGGGATTTCGTGGACAACGAAGCGCTGAAAGAGACTCGTCCGTGATGCTGCAGACATAATTTTTGTCATAGTAAATGGTCTGTGTTTGCGTCCACGTCATGTAACTTCACATCGTGGGAACTCGGTGTAAGATAAATAGTCACTTCACAGAAAATATCGAAATTCAGCAGTTTTACAATTTGACTGCGTTGAGAAAAGGCTTGGAGGATGATTTCAAATTGATTTTGTTTTATTTCTTACCTTAGCCGTATCAGTTTCGTGGTCCGGTTTGGTCTCACGAATTTAACTCGGCCCGAAGCAATCGTTGAGACGACACACAAGTACATCTACCCCGGTTACAATGAGGCTGCTGCCGGCGTGCAGACCGACGACATCGCCTTGGTCGGACTCAACAATGAGATCGAATACACTCGTGAGTAACACCATAAGATCAGACTAGTATATACGTACCAAAGTACCAACTGATGTACTGGAAGCCTTTTTTTATGGATGCACGTCAATTGGTGGTGGTAGTCATTAGATGGCAAGCTAAAGGGTGAAGCTGAGACTTCACCTTCACACGGTACGATTCTGCAATAGTAACCCACATAGAAACCGCATCAGATGCTTTTTCACGACCAACTTAAAGGATTGTAGTAAGAAGGAAACAAATGTGCTGGGTGAAGAATTTCAAGTCTTTATGACTTGGTCCTAGATAGAATTGGTTGCACCGTATGAGAGTGAGCCTCAGCTGTGCACATATTGTTCTGCCCCTCTAGACAAGTGGCAATTCGATGGCCGACGTTTGATGGAATAGAATGACGAATGTTTGGGATTTGACGTATTTGATATGCCTTCAAATGCCATACATTCCTCATTCTATTCCATCAAACGCCGACCAATGAATTGCCACTTTTCTAGAGGGGCTGTCCAGAAAAGGAGTCGCTGGAACTAATTGGAACACGCGTCATGGTAGAGGCGGTATTTAAGAATACGATATAACGTTTAAACATATTACGAGTACGTACGGTGGTAGTATTATCGTTAAGGAAGATGGCGAAACCAGTATTTCTGATAATAATATCTTCATTTATGCAGGTACTATTCAGCCGGCCCGTCTGCAGAGCCGAGCACAGAAGAACGACGAATATGACGGACTTCCCTTAATTGTCAGCGGCTTCGGACGTACCACCGACTGTTAGTACTGTTTCTTTTCTGTTGGTAACGTTGAAATAAAAGCAGGCTGCACTGCTTAGGACACCCCTCAGCAATCTGGGCTGAATACACTAGTCATCACTAGTGCTATGGCGCACATTGGGAAAGGCCTCGTATGTCCAGAAGTGGACTTCATGAGGCTAATTGATTTATTGATCGAATGAAAAGTGAAATTTTAAGGCATCTTTACACAGATAGACTAAGCTAGAAATCAGCTGACTTCATTAGTGTTCATTTAATAACATATGAAAAGAAAACTTATTTTAATAAACTACTTATTAAAACCTTTTTTTCTTAGTATAGGCGGTATTCTCTGCGTTTTTTTTTTTATTTGCCACATTTCCTATATTCAACTTTGCATGAACAGTATTTCGCTCGAATTACTTAGGTAGGTACTATGTAACCAAGTAGATGAATATCTGTCCATTACTGATTTACAGTCGGTGCGGCCTCCGAGATCCTTAATTGGGTTTGGCAGCGTGGTGTGAGTCTCGAGAGATGCAGATCCTTTTACCCATTTAGCCAGGTTCTTCAGGTGCAGAGCGTCTGCGCTGAATACTACAATGTCACCACACAATCTTCCTGTCAGGTACAGACCTTATAATATTTATTTTATTCCTATTCAAGGGCATAAACAGGTAGCAAGCACTGTCTAGCATAGACTTCTAGTTTGCGTTATGGGTTCAGGTATACGGATACATGCACTTAAATATTATTTTTTCTAAATACATGCATATAATAGGGGTTAAAGTATGAAATTGCCGTTTCATTGTAATAGGTACTTCGAATTGACATAGAACCTTCATGGTTTGAGATTTTTGAGTGAAACTTTTTCCACATGGTACCTATGTAGTTCTTCATTTAAAAATGTGCAACATTCGATTATCGACTTTCAGTTGTTTTTTTTATTCAGCTTAGACAAGAAAGATGGATACTTCGAAAATTCGAGTGATTTTTGAATACGAGTTCCGACGCGGAACTAACGCGGCAGAAACAGCTCGCAATATCAATGTTGCGTTTGGAGAGGGGACTGCTAATGAACGCACCGTGCGATTTTGGTTTAAACGCTTTCGTGATGGAAACTTAGATTTGAAGAACGAACCACGAGGAAGGCCGTCCACACAGGTGAATAACAATGAATTGAAAGACATGGTGGAAGCCGATCCGAGCCAAACTACCCAGGAATTAGCTGCATGGTTTAACGTTACCTTACCAACAATATTGACTCATTTGCGTCAAATCAATAAAATAAAAAAATGTGAAAAATGGGTACCTCATGATTTGACTGATCTGCAGAAAGAAATGCGTGTTGAAACTTGTGTTGCCTTGTTGAATCGATACAGAAATGAAGGAATATTGGATCGAATTGTGACATGTGATGAAAAGTGGATTCTTTACGATAACCGTAAGTGAAAAATGCAATGGCTGACCCCAGGTGAAACGCCACAACAGTGTCCTAAAGCAAAGCTTACCAATAAAAAGGTAATGGTAACTGTTTGGTGGTCTCAGCATGGTGTTATTCACTATAGCTTTCTACGATCTGGTCAAGCAATAACGGCAGATGTCTACTGTGCCGAACTCCGAACAATGATAGCAAAACTAGCAGTGAAACAGCCCCGACTCATGAATCGATTACCCGAAACCATTATTGCTCCATGATAACGCGAGACCTCATACAGCACAAGAAACCGTTTTAACTCTACAGGAACTGCAATTAGAAACTATCCGTCACCCTCCGTATTCGCCAAACCTTGCTCCAACAGACTACCATTTTTTCGTGATTTGGACAATTTTCTATGTGATAATAAGTTTTCTTCTCAGGAGGCAGTACAAAATGCTTTCACACAGTTTGTCGAATCTAGATCACCAGAGTTCTATCGCAAAGGCATAAATGACCTTCCTACTAGATGGCAGCAATGTATAGATAATAATGGTAATTATTTTGATTAAATAAATACGTTAAATTAAAAAAAAAACGAATTTCAATTTGTCAGTACAAATCGGCAATTTCATACTTTAACCCCTAATATTATATTAAACATAGAAACACTCAGACTAATGCAATTATACATAATATATTAATGAATACAAATATTTGCACTGATGAAATAGAACTAGTGTTCTCTGACTAAGCACTCTAACTTATTCCTTTCATAAAAAATCGTGTTCAATCCTATCCTAAATGGAACTGCCATTATATGGTAATCAATAATCTAGCATACAAAATTCGAAAAGAATGTTCAAATCTTTTTTTTTTCACATTTTGTTAAATAAGATTTTCCCAACAGGGCGACAGTGGTGGTCCTCTGACCCTCTTAGAAAAAGACGGAAGAACCACCATGATTGGTATCGTCAGCTTTGGACCCTCAGGCGGATGCAGCAGGGCCATCCCTACAGGTATGAAAGAATCGGGTGCGGTCGAGTACAACCTGTTCCCTGTTCAAATGCTTGCTTGTACTTTAAACGATTGTCAAACCGTCTGTTTACCGAGATGTCTGAATTGGGTATTTAACATCTTCCTCCTAAATTATAAACGCGACAGTTTGTAAGTATCGATGGATGAATGAATGTTTGTTACTCTTTCACGTAAAACTACTGAATGGATTTTAATGATTTAAACTTTACAATAATATAGCTTATACATCAGAATAACACATAAGCTACAATTTATAACGATAACCGATATTATAGCGATTACCGACATGCCGACATTGCCGCGGGCAAAATCTAATTTACAGTAAAATATCAAATGTACTGGATATGATAGCTTATATGTAAATAACAAATATACAAATTTATTTAATATGAATTTTAAATAATTTATTTTTACAAAATAAAGTTGTGATTTTTTAATTTGTATTTTACACAATGCAAAACGCGGGCGAATCAGTTGACAGTTCACGTGACGTCAAAAATCATTTCGCACCTCGCGCCTTTCGAGTGGGTACAGCAAATGGTCTCGTTTCGACAATCTGTGTTTTTAATTAGCTTGCGTAAGTTTTACTAATAAATAATAATCACTTATATTCCTATTGTGAAAAGTGGATAAAATTTAGCAAGGAAATTATAGAAACCGACAGTGCAAACCTATTTAGATATAGGTTCATTAATGATAGTTAATTTCTTTGCACTTAGGAAATAGAACTTGCGTTCTCTGACTTGAATTAACAGTCTAACATAATATCCTGTCATAAAAACTCGTGTTTTAAAACTTGATGCTTAGACAGACTATAAATTGGAAATATCAGCGGCAGCCAAATTCAATTATATTGCTATTCGGTTGTTTTGGGAATTAGTCCATTTGGGATATTATCATTTTCGGATTATTTTTATTAGAAATTCAGGCAATTTGGTTCTATGAAGATTTGGGCTTCAGAAGTTTTGGTGTAAAGACGATATGAGTTTTTGGCGTATTGACATATCAATCATTTTGGAAATAGGTTGTACTCGACCGTACCCAAAGAATCTTAAATAACAATAAATTGTCACGTGATGTCCCATGTTGGGCGCCAATGTACCTGGTATGGGTATCCCTGGACCTATGTATGTAGTCCAGGGATACCCATACCAGTAAGAATAGCATATTATAACTAACGGTAAGAGTATAAAATATATTTATTTATTTATTTATTCTTTATGCACGATGTACATTGGCGGACTTAATGCCATAGGCATTCTCTACCAGTCTACCATTGGGTGATGCAGAGCTAGTACGAAGTAGGCGCATGTTAAAGAAGAGTAATAGGTACATTTGCTTCTATATAAATAAGACAAATATAAAAGACACATATAAACATATAAATAGTACATATACCTACATACCATAATATATATCATATATATCTCATTAATTTACATATATCACATAAAATATACACACATACATTAATATATATGCCTAAATATGCACATATCCTTATTGTCATTATCGTTGAGACGATGATTATGCCATTTCAGTGGTGATCAATTGCCGTACCCTAGACCTGAATACATTGCAACTCGTGCTCTTCCCGATCTCCAGAGGAAGTGCGTTCCATAGACGAACAGCCTCAACAAAGAAGGAAGAGCCTAAAAAGATCGTTCTATGAGAAGGAACTGTGAGGAGCCGGTTGTCATTAGAACGAAGATTTCGATTATTGTTGGAACATAAAAGCTGAAAATAAGAAGTTAAGTAGGGAGGGATACTGGGAGAGTTGAGGATATTGTAGAGAGTAGTAAGTGCGCGCAACTTACGGCGAAGACGGATGGGTAACCAATTAAGCTGCGATCGGAATGAAGACACGTGGTCATATTTACGAAGATTGAAGATGAATCGAATGCAGTTATTGAGAAGACGGTCAAGTTTAACGAGAAGGTCTGCATTCAGGTCAAAATAGCACACATCACCGTAGTCTATCAGAGGAAGGATTAAAGTTTGGGCCAGCGTAACTTTTGTCCTTGTTGGCAGGAAGTTCCTTAGGCGATACAGAACCCTAAGCCTAACTGTAATTTTCTGACTCATATTCGTTACCTGCACACGCCAGTCAAGGTTGGAATCGAGGTAGAGTCCCAAGTCCTTCACTGAAGGGCTGAGAAGAATTATTGTTCCGTTGTAGGTAACTGGTGGCAGTGTCGTAGTGTTAAGTCCACTTATTAACCTTCCGCTGCCCACTATGATGGCCGGGCATTTTGATGGGTTTACGTGTAGACCAAATTTAGTGGACCAATTTCCCAAAGCTTCCAGATCCTCATTCACCTCCCGTATGGCTCGAGAAATGTCATCAGCAGGTGCTTGAGCGTACAGCTGCAGGTCGTCTGCATACAGATGATAGATACGCACATCGAAGATTGTAGGTAGCAAGATTGATAAAAATAGAGAATAATAAGGGAGAGAGAATACCGCCTTGAGGGACACCAGAGTCGAGATCGGACCAGCTCGATGTGGACTCATCAATGCGAATACATTGCTGGCGCCCCTGAAGATAATTTGAGAAAAATTCCAGTGCCTCCGCTGAGATCTTAAGATGGGAAAGTATAGCCAGCAAGATATCGTGATCGACTGTATTAAAGGCATTAGAAAAGTCCACCAAGACAAGCACTGTTACCTTAGTAGCCTCCATACCAGTCCTTATATCGCCTGTAACCTTTAGAAGAGCAGTAGTGGTGCTATGCCCAGGTCTAAAGCCCGACTGTAGCGGGCTTAACAGTCTGTTACGATGAATGAACGTCGAGAGCTGTTTTTGCACACAGGCCTCGAGCACTTTAGACATATACGGGAGAATAAAAATGGGACGGAAGTGGTTGGGAAGTGTGGGATTGGGTAATTTAGGTAAAGGAATCACATATTCTTTACGCCAAAGAGAGGGGAACGTTCTAGAGAAAAGACAAACGTTAATTATATGGGAGATGGCGGGAAGTAGGTGATCGATTATTGTGACTACCATACGACGGCTTATTTTAGCACAGCCAAGTGCGTTGGATTTAATCGACAGGGTTATACTTTTGATGTCCTCGGTTGCAACTGGAGAAAACGTAAAAGAATCTATATCAGGACTAATAAAGCAAGCGACGTAGTTTAATGTCTGACATTTGGTTTGGTGATCAATAGGAGTAGTAGAGGAAAAATGTCGATTCAATTCATTCAAACCAACTGTCAACTGATAGTCCGTCCGCTGTTTGCCAATACCCAGAGTACCAAGAAATCTCCATATATTGGCAATATTATCGTGGATATTTCGGCGTTTAGCGTTGCGTATCACTGGTTGCAGCGATTCCTTGCAGCTTTAAAACGGTTCCAGTTCTCCTCAGTTCGGTTTTTCCGGAATTTCTGAAAAGCGCGATCCCTACAGCCCATTGCCCCTCGAACCTCCGGCGTCATCCAAGGTGCCGGTGGACGTTTCAGTTTTACCCTACGAACAGGAGCATGTACGTCGTAAAGATTGAGCACAGCATCCTTGAACACCTTAACTTTCTCATCGACGGTGGTAGCAGCATCTAATGCATCCCAGTTTATCACTGAAGCATCCTGGTGTAGCTTGTCAATATCCATGCGTGCGAAACTTTGCATTAACACAACCTTAGGTCGAGGTTTGGGAGGTTTTATAGTATATGAGATGTAAATGAGGTCGTGCCGCGAAAAGCCCGGTGCAGGCATTTGGCCGTGACCATATACGTGGGCAGCCGATGAGGTTACTATAAGGTCAAGCCAGGTGTCCTCAACCAGGATGTTGTGATGAGTAGCTTGTAGAGGTAAAATAAGAAGGCTTGCTGACTCAATAATGTGCCGATGTTTACGGGCCTCTACTGGCTGGGAATTTAGTAGATTCGTGTTAATATCCCCCATGATGATGTGATGCATATAAGGTGACCCTAAAGATTCCAGAACTGTTTCCAGACTGGAGAAGTAGTTGATAGAAGGAGGACAGTAAACTACTCCGAGGACCAGTTTGGTTCCACTGACATAAACTTCAAGAAACAAAAATTCAGCATCGACACTGTAGTCTGGAGACGAGGAGGCAAGAATTTTATAGGGTAGAAAACTACGGAGGTAGATGGCAACACCGCCTCCCCCTTTATTAATACGGTCATTGCGAATAAGAATGAAACCAGGAAGGCAGTAGGAAGTGGATTTGTAATTCAGGTTTGAGCATGCTCTCAGAGATCAGGATGGCATGGATGTTAGAGTTGGCAAAGGCTGCCACCAGATCACTATAGTGATTAGGTACGCTCTGTGCATTTATATGACACACATTCAGAAGGTAATATAATTTATGATCAAAGATCTGTCGCAGGCGGTCACGAGGAGAATCAGGTATGGAGCCGTAGCTGGTATCACTGGATAAATAAGACAAATCATTGGCGGAATAATAAGAGTCCTACTACTCGGTACTCTTACCGTTAGTTAAAAAAATAATTAGATACTTATTTCTTCTACTTTCTATTACTTTTTATACCACTTAGAAAACAGACAAACACCCGACCCTCGCGATTACCGCCTGGGGCGTCACACATTTTGATAAGATAAGATAAGATGTTTTTTCACCATAAAAGTACCGTAGTAAGTTGATCACCAATCTCTTTAGGATTACGTCGTTGTTGCACTCGCAACTCTATTAAATATATAACTTAATGTTGGGCACAATGGTTAAAATTTATTCACAAGTGATTTCACAAGCAACTAAAAAGTACCTAAAAACGATTGGTGATTATTTTATTCTCACTTGCCAGATTTATAGTAAGAGTTATGAACATCTTGAATAGAATGCTCTTTTTTCTTTCTAGATATATAGATTCCGAAATACTAACAAATTTTCTTGTGTTTGTATGTGTAGTTCTTACCTTTACCAATTAAATTTTCATTTCTACCCGCAGGTTACGTTCGCCCTGGACACTACCATGACTGGTATGATGAAGTGACGGGCCTTAGCTTCGACTGGGATAGTGAGGGCGATTCGAAAGAGGAATCCGATTCGAAGAGCGATTCCGATTCGAAGAGCGATTCCGATAGCAATTCTGATGAAGGTGGAGACGAAATTGACCAAGTGATGGTTGCTTACTAAATCAAAAATATAGATGTGTTTGAAATGTTACGTGCACTCTGTAAATATACGGTCAAAGATGAAATAAAAAAAATAATAAGCTATAGTTTTATTTTTGTGGTTATTTCCTTAATTGCTTTGGTTACCTTGCCGTATGTTTAAGGATCGAGGTCGCAACAAGCTTGATGCATTGATTTTCACGGTTTGATTTCCCGCAAGATAATTGCTGTCGGTTCCCGGTGGAATAGAATAGGGCCTTCCCATCCCTTAAATTCCCTTCCCGTAGGTATCGTAGAAGACGACTAAGAGATAGGGTTATTGTGATGGGGTTCAAGTGAAGTGAATGAGCTTCATCATATATTATTACACATATTACGGAGCGAGGTATGCTTGAACTTTCTTTGAGAGATAGAAATACCTACAGGGAATAAACACAGGAAGGTACACTAAAGTGGTAAGAACTGACCACATCTGCCAAACATCCGAGTGACGCGACCACGGAGGACAGAATATGAATCATTTCCTTCTCCATGGACGCGACGGAGACGGCCGTTTTAGAACAAGCAACCGCGAATCGACAAACGCAAAGCAAATATACCTCGTGTGAATGTGGGAGAAAATAACAATAGCTAGTTTAACAAATCAATTATAATAGGTCGTTACATATGCAATTGCCGTTTTGTTGGATAAATTGGAGGAAGCTCAATTTGCAGTAATCCTAACATTTTGCATTTTATTTAGGAATGACGTTTTGTGTATGAATGAGACAACTTAAGTTAACAGCAACTTTTATTATATTTTTGAAAAGTGGCAGCTGTAAAACAGTAGTACCAAATGTATAATCAAAATGGATAGCATATAGGAAGTACTTTTTTTGAAGATTGAATTGAAGATTGTTTTTCTTGGCCGCTTGATAAATTAAATTCGTTAATTTATCAAGCGGCCAAGAAAAACAGAATTTAATACAGAGTTGTAAAATCTTGAAATCTAGGTACTTTCAAACAAAGTATAAATAATGGAAATAGCTATTAAATTACAGGAATAACGAACTCATGAATCTGTAAGAAAATTTCGTCAATTTCATATGTAACGACCTAATATTAAAACTGATAGACTACCAATGCGACTTTTAGCTGTATCTTTGAGCTGCATACTTATTATCTAAAACATAATTAATCAGAACATATCTAATTTAATTCATAAGCTCAGATAAATAATTAATCAACTATCAAAATTATCGTTTAATTCTAATTAATAGCTACGATAAATGATAGATTATTACATGAGCACTGTTCAAAAGTGCTCACTTGCTAGTTGTCTCTAACCATGGCTGTCGCACACTTGCTGGGGCTGCTCTGTGTCTTGGGCTACGTCCAGGTGAATATTAACTAATTAACTAAGTGCAAATAATATTATAGGTACAAGATACCCGAGTACTGACAAAGTGAAAAGGGAACTAGTAAAAAAAAAAAAAATCGTTAACGAGGTTCGCGAAGAACGACCGCAAAAAAGGGATCATAGGTTCACGAATGTTCTGATTTTAAGCCCCACTTTTGGGCCCCTAACGGCGAGGTGGTCAAGTTGGACATGGACCATAAACGCACGGTGGCTCTCGCGTCAGCTATTAGATAAGGGGACTCCGATCCGATATCTGGTGCTGGCCAAGGTCAGCATAGTGAGGCTCGGCAGCTCCGTCGGCTGTTACAACGGTACGATACCACTCCATCCATGTTTGAAGCGGTGAGTCCCCGAAATGGTCCCGGCTGTGCTGGCTGATGGCACTCGAATTTTGGCTTCCGGTCTATACCTAGGTACGATGCGGAAGTAGGTGGTTACCCATAATGAGCAAAATAAGTACCATATTCAAGAAGAAGTTTTCACTCATTATCTACCAGTTATCGTTATTTAGTACATGAAATCATGTATAGGTAATTAAATATACCTAATTTAGATATACCTACCTAAATCCATAAACGCATGAACACTTAATCATTGGGTGCAAAATTTGATGAATTGAGTATTTGGTAGATAAACAGCTTAAACGGTTTTTTGTTTTTATCATTATAGAAGGAAGGTGCACAATGATATCAGTTTTGGTTCAACCCGATACATATACATTGAAGTGCTTGTAGCCAGGGTCCGTTTACTAGCGGCAAGCGATCGGTGGGTTAAGTTACCTAAGCGGACGTTACCATTAGGATTGGTGACCGTTTAGTGTTGTTACATCTGAGCGCTTCCATGCTTCGGAGGGAACGTTAATGTCGGTCCCGGCTGTCAACAATCGTTAGGTCAAGACGGAGGCCTATAAAGGCGACCTGAACAATTCTGTCACAGGTTGGCCACTAACCACACAAACAGAAGAAGACCCTTTTTTTTCGTGCGGGAAATCGCCACTGATACCCACCCCTCCGGAGCCGGAGGGGGAGGTTATGTCGGACTCGAACCGACTAAACCGCACGCCGTCTCTGGGTCGTAGTGCTAGGCCGAAGATGAGGTTGTCATGCGACATATCCCTCGCACCCCAGCTGACCCAGGGCCATCCCTCTCGGTCTGGCCCTCCTCGGGAAGAAGACTCGATACATATTTAGAATTTTATACCGTCGAATCTTAACAGGCGGGGTAGGTAGTCATCCATCCACTACAATATTGAAGTACCTACCAATACTTAATTTCAGGGTGGGCCGTTCTATTCAGAACCAGCAATTATCGAAGATTTGCGTAGTGGTGAGTACGATATTTATCCTTTTACTAGGAAATATTGCTCATTTATCTCAACTAACTAAAAAGAATTAATAATAACGTTAAAAAAAACGAACGCAAATTGTTTGGCATTGCCGTGCATCCGGGCTTCACCGTATGACTGTATGAGATAAGGATAAACCTAGTGTCTAGAAACAACACACGCCATCAGCAGATTCTAACGAACACCTTCCTATATAATTAGGATTCTTTCTACTGTACCATCAGTATAAAAATAAGTACAGAAAATTCTGCACTGCACACAATATTGGCTTGTTATGAAGCCAATGAGTATGCAAGATGTCTTATCTCTATCCCATAGCCGATCCCTCATGGCCAGCTTCAAGGATTGTGAGCGGCTGGCCGGCGGAGGAAGGCCAGTTTCCGTACCAGATTAGTCTTCGTATGGTGAGTGGTGCCGGAGCTGTGTCTTCGTGCGGTGGCTCCATCATTCATCACAAATGGGTCATCACTGCTGCTCACTGCTTGGCTAAGTAAGTTGAGCTTCTTCTTTAAGTACCTGTGAATAGTCTTATAATGCATGCGGGATTTCGAGGACATCGGACCGCGGAAAGAGACTCGTCCGTGATACTGCAGACACAATTGTCATAGTTGTTTTTTTTGCGGGAAGTCCTCACGGATACCACCCTCGCCGAAGCCGGAGGGGGAAGATATGTCGGAGTCGAACCGACTAAATCGCGCACCGTCTATAGGTAGCTATAGAACATATCCCTCGCACCCCGACTGACGGAGGGCCATCTCTCTCGATCTGGCCCTCTTCGGGTGGGACTGGCCTCTTCGGGTGGGACAATTGTCATAGTAGGTAAATGCGTCTGTATCTGCGTCCATGTAACTTCACATTGTGGAAACTCGGCGTAAGATAGTAGTCACTTCACAGAAAATATCGAAGTTCAGCTGTTTTACAATTTGAATGAGTTGAGAAAAGGCTTGGAATGATTTCAAATTGATTTTGTTTTATTTCTTACCTCAGCCGTATCAGTTTCGTGGTCCGCTTTGGTCTGACGAACTTAACTCGGCCCGAAGCCATCGTTGAGACGACACACAAATACATCTACCCCGGCTACAATGAGGCTGCTGCCGGCGTGCAGACCGACGACATCGCCTTGGTCGGACTTAACAATCACATTGAATACACTCGTGAGTAATAGACACCTTAAGATCAAACTAATACACAATGTACAATTTAAGACAGAGTACGTACGGTGATTGTATTACATTATCGTAAAAGACGATGGCGAAACCAGTATTTCTGTTAATAATATCCTCATTTATGCAGGTACTATCCAGCCCGCCCGTCTGCAGAGCAGAGCACAGAAGAACGACGAATATGACGGACTTCCCGTGATAGTCAGCGGCTTCGGACGTACCTCCGACTGTTAGTACGGTTTATTTCTGTTGGTAACGTTATAAAGACAGCAGACTTCACTGCATGGGACACCCCTCAGCCATATGGACGGACGACCTGAAGATGTTTGAGATGGACTGGATACGCAATGCTGATGACCTGGTGGTATCGCGAATATTGGGAGAGGCCTCATATGTCCAGAAGTGGACTGCAATAGGCTAATTAAACGATTGATTGAATGAAAAGTGCCTTAAAGGCATCTTTACGTAGATAGCCTAAGTTATAAGTCTGTGGACTTCACTATTTAGCTTGCTTTCTTGCAATTATTGCTAGTACAAAAGTCTGACTGCCGCTGGCCACTGTTGTTCCACTGTGGATTAACCTTTACACATTTACAGTCGGTTCGGCCTCTGAAATCCTCAATTGGGTTTGGCAGCGTGGTGTGAGCCTCGAGAGATGCAGATCATTTTACCCCAATAGCCAGGTTCTTCAAGTGCAGAACGTCTGCGCTCAATACTTCAATGTCACCACACAATCCTCCTGTCAGGTACATACCTTACAATATTAATTCATATTCAAGGACATTCTAAACAAGCAGCGCTATGTAGCATGGATTTACTAGCTTATGTTAAGGGTTCAAGAATTTGGAGGGAAAATTGTAAGAGAAAGATTCGCCTTCGCTGGTGTGGCCACGTCTTGCGGCAACAGCCAGGCTACGTGGGTAGCAAATGACTGGCAATGGCGCCCCCGCCGGGTCCAGGTAGAAGGAAAGAAGAAAAAGTTCTGGCTTGACGTCGTGCAGGGTGACATGAGTGCAAATGGTCTCACTACCATGGACGCCCAAGATCGTGCGAAGTGGAGGAGGAAGAGGCTGAAGGCGGACCCCGAGCTCCGAGGGCATCTTGGCCTCGGATGCACTCGGGACAACGTCTAAATGTCTATGATGATGAATGCGAAGGGAAAATAGTTTAATCCAAATACTTACTGCATAAAAATGCGATAAGAATGTTCAAACCTTTTTTCACATTTGTTTAATAAGATTTCCCCAACAGGGCGACAGTGGTGGTCCTCTGACTTTCCTAGAAAAAGACGGAAGAACCACCATGATTGGTATCGTCAGCTTTGGACCTTCAGGCGGATGCAGCAGGCCACTCCCTACAGGTATGAAACAATCTTAGACAACAATAGATTGTTATGGGATGTCTCATGTTGGGCGCCAATGTACCATAAGTCCAGGGAAATCCACACCACCAATAAGAATAGCATAGAATAAATAACGATAAAAGAATATAATGCATAGAAGAAATAAGCAGATAGGTACTTCTTTTTTATACCATTTAGACGGCAGCCATGCATACAGCCCAGTTAGTACAGTATCATGGACGCGTGCAACACCAGCGGCGTCACACAATTTGTCACCGATCTCTTTATGATTACTTCGATGACGGTGTCTGTTGGTATCTACATGTAAACTCGTGTTCGAATACTTTAATTAGACCATTTAATCACATGGTCACCGACGAACTCAATATACAAGTCGGTAACTGAGAAGGTGAAGACCATCTAACTTCTGTGCTTGATATAGCGATGGAGCATTCATGACTCCGTTTAATATCTAACATAATCCCTGGTTCAAACATTCCTGGATTCGCTGGCTGGACTGGGACTGGAATGCTACTGGAATAATGTGAACCGGGCATATTGTGCCAAAATGATTAGAAATTACCTACTTATAAAGTGGTCTTAGAATCGACAGAGATGGATTGCAAAAACGTTTGGTGATAATTTTATTCTCGCTTGCCAGATTTATGTACATTGTGCGTATCTTTAATAGAATGCTTTTCTTTCTTGCTAGATATAGATTACGAAATTGGGGAACGGGCGCCATTTTCAAGAATTGTTTTTGTGTTTCGATGTCTAGTTATGAAATCCTAACATCGCTACCACCTACCACATCTATGTTCTTAACAAAATAAATCACATTTTAATTCCTACCCGCAGGTTACGTTCGCCCAGGACACTACCATGACTGGTACGAGGAAGTGACGGGTCTTAGCTTCGACTGGGATAGCGAGGGCGATTCGAATGAGGACTCCGATTCAAAGAGCGATTCCGATAGCAATTCTGATGAAGGTGGAGACGAAATAGACCATGTCATGGTTGCTTACTAAACCAAAATTATGGATGTGTGTTTAAAATATTATATGCACTCTGTAAATATCCGGTCAAAGATTAAATAGAGAATTTAAACAGCCGTGTGTTATTTGCATTTATTTCTTTCATTGTTTTAGTTTATACCCAACCGTATGTTTACCGTTTACGAGTCAATCCCAGTGAAACAGCAGCGACCGGCAGCGACTTCTTAAGGCAAAAAATTATAAACCATTTTAAACTTATCTATGGGAGAAAAAGATCTGTCATTTTAAGGTGAAGGAAGGAGGGGCACTGCGGTGCTGCGAGATGTCGCGCGGCCGCGCCTCGTTATTATTTCCAGTACAAAAGTCTGGCAGCGCAGAGTGCGAATTGACCCTAAAGCTCTGAATTTCTCGTTTCCATTTTTTGCATTCTAATAAACTAGTTACCCGTGTTGGTTGCCGGTGGAATGTAATAAGGAGATCCCATCCCTTCCCAAGAAGGCGCATGAGGGATAGTACTGTTATGATTGGCAGACAAGGCTCTGGCGCCGGATTTCCTCTGTGGATTCTAAACCAAAAGGTGAAGAAGTAGACCTCAAGCTTAATAGTGAAAGCGTCGGTTGCAAACGGGAATACATGGTAAAGTGCATTAGAAGTGCAACAGACTCCGGTCTCCAAAGCACTTTTATAACTGTCAGGACGCTGGATGGCCGGACGGATGATCCATCCGCGACTTCTGCGGGCCATTTCATCCAAAATTTTAATGTTAGGGACAGGTGCCAGGATGAAGAAGAAAACTTCAGTAATACATTAGTATTTTTAATTCTTTGATTAAGTAATTGTGTATACTAAGACTTACATAATTGTAAAGTATTTACATTCTATGTAGGTAATACTCGGTTAAAATACTTGGTACATGGAAATTAATTTGAAGAATAAATAAATTATTTAACCAACAACATAAAATGCAGAATCAGGTACTTAATAAAGACAATGCAAGATTGTAATGTTATACACTACGATGTCTGTACCGTTTACCATGAGTTACTAGAAGTCATTTGTGGGCGACACCTATTGACATCATATAAAAAGAAAACAAAACATAAATGGTCATTTATTAGCTGGCTAGCTAGGCTTCACCTAAAGTACTTTAGGCAACACCATGTCGCGTAATTTTGTGGGGCGCCAAGTTGTGCAACATTGTTGCACTCCAAATACGCGCAACAATTTTGTCTATCCACAACATGATAAACAACAAGCCGCATGTTATTTTGCGAGACACCTGCTAACTCTGTGCATGTTGCGCTATGTTGGGAAACTTGTTGGGCAACACGTGTTGCATAGTAGTTACGAGTATTAAAATGTGCGTATTCAATGGCTCTACGTCGTGTACCAAAAATATACGTAGTATGTCCGACAAACATCTTGACTATGTACTCTAGTTACGCATCCATACATTGACAATAAGAACTCAATTTTATACTGTATATACCAAATCAGCATATCAACTATACACAGAACATTATGACTTAAACCACACCTAACACACACTATTTCTATATAAATATAAAGATACCCAATTATATATAAGAGTACAAAGTATAAAATTCATCTATAAGAATGGCAGTCATCGTTATTTAATATGAGATTTGTTATGGTATCAGTTGTTTTAGGAATGTTGAATCGTGAGTAGTATTAAAAAGACATGACAGTCCATAAATATTGTGAATACAATCAATATAGGCACGAACAATCGGGTATTTGACTGACTAGTCAAATTAGTTACTTTTTACTAAACGTCAAAACAGTAAGTTAAAAGGAAAATTGTATGAAAAAAATATTAGTGACGTCATATTTTTTAATAGTCACATCAATTACTATTAATAGTTGGGTGTATGGTTAAAAATAAATAAGAACGATAAAATAAGAACCAACGCAACTGCTTTCACTCTTTTACTATTATTAATTTAATAAGTTCATCTAAATAAATACCCAATTGTGTCAATATTATCAATTTATATTGACAAGATCGCGATATTTGTTAATCGTGTCCTACACAGTCCTAAAGAAGGACTCACGAGGAAGATGTATAAGTTTGCTATTATAACAAAGTTGTCGAGATATGGGTGTTAATATATCTCTGCCTACTCCTTCGGAGTTACAGGCGTGGATATAAGTACATAAGGGGTGTGCGTTGTTTTATAGACAATTGTTTAATATAATTTCGTATTACAGAAAATGTTTCGCATAATTTCGTTTCATAGAATAATCAATATACAGAATACTTACTTTAAAGAATTTTAAATCACTGAATTTTGTTTCATATAAAGTTAAACATTAGAATAATCATTTCATAGAATATCAAATCAAATATTCTTAATCATTATATTGTTTATTTAATAGAAAACTTATTACAAAGAATAACATATTATCAAAGTGACAGTTTCTAAACGTTTCAATTCATAAAATGCATACCCTCATTTAAATAAAACTAAACAATTGATGCGTCTACAAGGTCGACGGAGCGCCGCTACGCGGGGCTCCTACTTCTGGGTGGTTTATAAAAAAATAACCACGAAGGCCTAATGCGGGAGCTTCGCTACGCTCCGCTCCCGCATTAGCCTTCTAACCTAACCTATCCGAGTCGGGGTAATCTGAGTCGGGGTGTTAACTATATTGTAAATGTTACAGTTAAAAATAAATGTGATTTGGAATATTATAAAGGTGGTTTAATATTCTTTAAAAAATAATTCTACAGTTTGATAAGTTTGTTAAACAAAAAAATGTGATTAAAAATTCGTTCAATTGTGTTTCTGTGAAATATGTTTCATTGTAGTAAATTGTTTTTGAAACAATAATATTCGAAATAAAAATATAAGAACCAAATATTATATGAAACATTTTCTGTGAAACGAAATTCTATGAAATATCTTTCTACGAAATAAGGGGCTCCCGTACATAAGACTATGCTATTATTAGAGCTCTGCCTCACTAGGATCCAATGGCGAAGTCGCTAGCTAAGTATCCAAGCAGTTAATGTTGAAATGTATGGTTGCCAAGTTGTCGCTAAAGATTAAGGTACTATACATTTCAATGTTCTGCTTGACAACTAGCCGGTGACGTCACTATAGCGTCCCAGGCAGAGCAGCAGAGTCAATTCTAGGACTATTTCTGCTAGGGTTCTAAAAGCAATTTTGCATATAAAAAATGTATGAGGCATGGGGAGTGAAAATGCTATTTATTGTTAGGCTGTGAAGGAGTGAGCTGCTGAGCTGCTGAGCTGCTTTATATAAATATGAATACATGTCGAATTCCCACATCTTACGAATAAGATAGAATGTTCTAGCTAATTGTAGAAAATCCAGTCTTTAAGATTGCCTCAGTATGTAGTGTTTTGTTTTTTTACGTTTCTTGAGTCATAGCCAAAAATAAACATGTTTTTTAATTTTTGTTTTATGCTCACATTAGATTTAATACAGATATTAAATTACATTTTATTATAATAAAAAAACAGTTATTAATTTAATAAATATTTAATAATTTATAATGACGCTTAGTTATTTATAGAGAAAAGTATGATTTATTTTTAAATCATTATCTAATAGCTTACAGAATGAACTCACTCACTTCGTTTCATCGGTATTTATGACATTAGTAGCAAGACGTGTGTTAGAATTTCTTTTTTTTTTAATATTTGCAACCGAAATTGTTAATATTTCCTTTAAACTTCCAACTAAAATACATTGCTTGTAATAGGACTGGGTTCACATCAGCTGTGTAATGGTCAGGATTCAAATCCGGGACCTCTCGATCGTAAGTCGTAATTGATCGTAAATTGTATGCACAAGGCATGTCTATACATTGCATTTTGGTATCATATAAAACATTACTTTTTACCAAACAACTGAGTATATTACAAATTATTAAACAATTAGTATATTTTAGGTGATTTAGGTGATCGTATACTTTGGTCTCTTATAGAAACCCTGACTAGTCGAGACAGTTCCCAACTATTATGTTGCCATGCATATTTTCAAAGGAACATTTACAAAACATACCCTTTGGGTAACTTGTTTGTTAAATAATATAAAATTAAATCTCAGACTCAAAGTATTACATATACGGGACGTGACGTGAACGTAGAACTCACGTGCAAAGCCGCGTAAAGTAATACTAAAGTAGTGCCATCTCGCTCGCACCCATGCGTACACGCAAAAAGTGCGAACGAAATGGTACAGTCAACATCAGATCAATTTTGACTACAGTCTCAAAATGATCTTAATACCAAGGTATTAAGCATAATTTAGTTAGCAAATCAAACTGTATTATTGATTTAAATTGTATTATTGTCCGAACAAAAGGTGTGTGCAGGAGAAATTCGAATTGGGAAGGGCGAGGAAGGTTTGGTAGCTTAGTTGGTAAAAACATTTCCCCTGTAAGGCAAAGATTGCAGGTTCAAAACCCCGCTTAGACCGATTCAATGTTTTCTATTTAAATCGATTTGAATATTTAGCATGAAAGATACTTAAAATTGAATTCAAAATAACTTACTTGGTTTCACACGCTAGTTCTAAACATTCGATCTATGATATTAGTTTAGTCTGAGATTACAAATTCCATTAACTCTAACTCTATCTATCAGCTTCGTCTTCTACTGCATCAGGGGTTGGACAGTTACGGAAAGCCTTGGACAATAATATCTCACAATATTCTTTTTCCTCCGAGTATGTATCATCAACTAGATCGGGATGCTTCAAGTGATTTTCAAGGATCTTCCTCAAGCCAATGGCAGGGTCTTTGAACTGCTTGATCACAGCGGGGTCCAGACCTTCGATAAGCTCGACCAGTACGCTTAGAAGATGTTCTGTGGTCTGGTCGTGGCTGGTTTTGATTTGGTTAGCTATAGTGCCGACTATGTTGTGTTTTATGAACGCCTCTGCAATGGGAAAAATGTTGATTATATAAACTATACAAAGATTTTTTTATTAAGAGAAGGCAGACTATTTGATGGCACTTCTAAAAAAAACTTCAGTCTGTTTGGTCTTGATAATCTCTGAAATCGCTGAGATTGACGGGCTTTTTAGTGCAGATAGCTGGTGTTGTAACTTTGTAAGGTATAATGTAATCTTATTTTATTTTAGAAAAAGTTAGCCTGAGGTTCCAGGTTCTATTATCGTGTTGTACTACATATTATTGAATTTTAGGGTAAAAAGACTCTCTCCTCAGACACACGTGGGGCCAAAATTACAATTGAAAAATAAGAATGCTAAGTACCAACACTTCTGTTTACCCTGAAGGGAATATACGAGAATTTAAAAACTCATAGCTTTTGTTAGTTCGAGACTTATCGCGATAACACTTTGGAAAGGTTGCTTTTGCCGACGTTTCCGATGCATTGCAGCACCCGTGGTCCGAATTTACACCGCGATATTAAAAATAAAATAAAAACTGTCTCACCTTTAGCGTCACTACAATTGTGACAAAGGTATCGTATGAAGAAGGCGACTTTGGTCCTCACAGAGGACTCCTCCGCGCACAGCAGACGCGCCAGTGTCTCGCAGCCTCCGCGGAACGTCAACTCTTCACAGGCTGGCTCGTACTCACGGCAAGTACCTGGAATAAGAAAACATTAGTTATCTATTACTTTTCAGGTTTTTTATATAGTCACTCTTAGAATATAATATTGGAATTTTTAAGGGGAGAATTTTGCCTAACTTATTTTTTGACCTTGAATAACTTAGCAGACAAGATTGATGGGTACTTTTGGTAATCAGTAATTAATTATCAATCTATACATCTATAGGTACATCTATACATATAAATAAAATCTATCTATACTCTATATATACATACTCTATCTATATATATACATATAAATATTAATATAAAATAAATAAAATTGGAGTGTCTGTTGGTAATATTGAAATAATCGTTTTTACTACATGCATGTGAATATACCATTTTTTATAATTTTTGTCTGTCTGTCTGTCTGTTTGTTCCGCAAATCTCTGTAATGGCTGGACTGATTTTGACGGGACTTTTATTGGCACGTAGGTGATGTCTTCTTCATCCTAGTGTTAATCCCAGTCGCATGCGAAGCTCTACAACTTGGAGTCTGGGGTCCGCTTTTTACCAGTCTAACTGCGGATTTGGCTAAATTCCGAAATATTTTCCGTGAAGCGACTGCCATCTGACCTCCACACCCAAAGGCGATATCGAAGCATAGCAGCTAGACCAGTTGTTGTAAAGACTGCCATAGATGTTTGTATGACAACCGGGACTGACGGCTTAACGTGCTCTCCGAGGCACGACCCGACCAATGACTGACCCATATTCGTGCATACAAATATTTGCACTGAGCGGGGATTGAACCCGCGCCTCCTGCACAGCGGCCGCGTTCACTACCGCGGCGCCACGGAGCCTGTCGCTGATGTAATAAGGAGTAACTTAGTCTACTTTTATTTTAGAAAAATAGCATTGACTCAACACTAAGCGATAACCGATCTCCAAAATATAGTTTCGCCTGAACTTCCGACAACATCGAGCTTCTATGCAATGACAAGGATATCAACTGTGCACCTTGCATTGAATTCATATTATGTATGGTATCTAGGTTATCTAGCTTCCATGTGCTATGGTGCACGTTATACGAACTATCGTATATATGAACTTAAAACGAACATGTGAGTGTTGCACAAAATGTACATAGGGCTTATCGCCGAATGTAATCTCTAATAGGCCATCATAGATAACTACAGCTTGAAAATACCACTATTTAGAACTCAATGTTCGTATATTTAATTAATCCTACAAAATATTAATATGTAAACACACAATTTGGGGACCCTCTTCTAATAAATATGTCGAACAGGAATTAACTAAAACTGCATGGTGAAGGTGTGGCGTCACATCAGCCCTTGTGGGAGATATAATAAACTCTACACCCTAGAAAGGATATAATACTAAAGACTGGCCTTGGCCACCAACATTAGGACCGATATGTGGATATAGGCCGCCAGTCTAGGACTACTTACACCTAGGGCTCCGTGGAATGTGCTAGATTATTATAATAATTAATTTAATTAAAAGGTTTCATATATTAGGTTGTTACATATGAAATTGCCGAAATATTCTTACAGATTCATGAGTTCGTTATACCTGTAATTTAATAGCTATTTCCATTATTTATAACCACTTTGTTTTGACGTGACAACGTCTTATAAATTGGTTTGCCGGGTGACACTTCAAGAAACTGCGTTACGCTCCGCTCACGTTATGCGCTCACAATGAGAGCGAGTGAGAGGCACGCGTCCCTTCCACTCGGGCATGGTTAGCCCGCCTAAGAGCGAGAGAGACAGACATTTTTAAATTGTTACTATTATTTCATCCTTCTTCCTACTATACGAATGAATATTCACATTAAAATTATTTTACCACTCAAAGTCGTTGTCACGTAAAACTTTCGCCCGTATACCGACTTTACAGGCAACCAAATTTTTTTTTTATTCTTTATTATTTATTTCAAGATTTTACAATAAATTTTGTTTTTATTGGTCGCTTGATAAATTAAATTCGATCTTCATAAACAGTACTTCCTAAAAACTATCCATTTTGATGTTAATTTCGTATTACTTTTGAAAAATGTATTAAAAGTTACTATTAGCTTAATGTTGTCTCATTCATACACAAAAAAAAATCATAAAATTTGGAAGTGTCATTCCTAAAAAAATGCAGAAATATTAGTGCTGCAAATTGGGTTTCCTTCAATTTCTTCAATAAAACGGCAATTTCATATGTAACGACCTATTATTTCAATAGCGTTTATCAATTGATACTTACATGATATTGCATATATACACTTAGTTAGTGCATCACCCTTTTCAGTCTCAGCTAACGTGAGCAACACATTAAGAAATCCACATTCAAGAGCTTTAGCTTGACAGAATGGGTTATTTTGACACAGTTCTGCCAGCATCGAGCTAGCATACATCCTCACTTTCTCGTTCCGACTGCCGTAAGCAATTGGGAAGACAGCAAACCCGCCTAACTTGTAGAAGTCTGAAATATAATGTTGCATGTATAGTCTAATGGGGTATTTCTGGGGTACCTAGACCAAGCTCTTTGGGTCCGTTTCAGGCTTAGGGCAGATTGACAGACATGGCTTTACTCTCAGAGTTGAGAAATCATGCGACAGTCCCTTAATATGTCAAGTCATAAAGAGTAAGCATCAAGGTGAAAGTCTTTGATTATATAGTCTGATAGATACTAATTTATTTTTGTTACAAATGAAATGAGAAATAATATTCAGTAACTACTATGCTTAGCATAGGTGTATCATTAGAATGTAACATAACATTTGGAATGGAAATAAGTTTTGCAGTTCTTTGGGCAAGCAACCTAAAGGTACTCTCAGGTGGGCTACTCGAGACATCGTAAAGATTTTAAAATGTTCAGTAAAATTTATTGTGTCTAGCAAAAAAGGACAGGTCTTCTGGACACAAGGATTACTAGTGTGAAGATCAGTATCACATATTTTTAAGAAACATGTAAACTGAATAATATTAAACTTTTTAGCCTAGAAGTGCTAGATCTGAGCTTCTTTAGATCGGTCATTCTGGAAGTCCACAGGAGAGTCCAATAAATATTATTGTATCAAAATCATGATGATACTTACCATTGGCCACATCAATATCATCAATGACATCTAGAAGTACTGTGAATGCTTTTTTAACTTCAGGCGGCAACTCCTGATCGGGCTCAATTTTGCGCATACTCTCGGTGTGTGTCAGCACTTCAATTGAGTTCTTTAGCACTTCCGTCAAGTCCACTGTGATGCTTGCCATGGCTTCTACTAAGAACCGCCGTCTCTGTAACAATTTTGCGTAACATTATAGCAAACCGTGTGTTAGGGTCCTGGGGTATGGGCTTAAGTTGTGGGTACAGATAGATTTTGATTGCAGATATTTCAGTTATTTTTATGTGATGTTCCTGATCTTGACCTTGAAATTAGACTACATATTTTGTATTGTCATTTGTCGTGATACAGATAATCGCACTACCCTTTGGGGAAGGGTAGTCTAAATGAAATAAGAAAAATAAAATAACATTTAAATATCCCCTAACTTTTACACAGCACTATCTTGACTCTAAATATAGCTTAACTAGCTTGTGTTAAGCTGTTAAGGGATCTAGAATGTGGATAAACACACTTAGATTTTTTTTAATCGGATGATGTGTAGGAAAATTTCATAGTGATGCATCATTGTACACAATTTTTCTCTATCATGTGACATTGTGAATCACAAAATAAAGCATGATACATGATTAGTCATTAATTCACACCCATATTCATATCAGTCTGAAAACTAACTGGATGATTACTATAAACATCTGTTTTCTACATGATAATAAATACCTAGTCAGAAATGTTTATGACAATTAGAGTTTCTGTAAGCATCAAAAACGTTTAGCCGAAACCTCATTAGGCTAAAAAGGGACCAAATCCGCAAGGTCACAGGCATCTTGACCGGTCACTGTCCCCTAAACAAGCATCTGTTTACAATAGGTGTGACGGACAGCCCCCTATGCAGAGGATGCATGGGGGCAGAAGAAACGCCACGGCATGTGCTTACAGAGTGCATGAGCGTGGCCGCACAACGGGCGAAATTCCTCCAGTCATCAGCGTCACTCCGGGAAGCATGTGGAAACCTGAAAAGGCTGCTGGCTTTTTGGGAGGATCTGGGTTGGTTGGAATGAGAGGTAAGATGGTACGCACAATGGCCCAATCAAGAGGCTAAGTGCGGAACAGCCCAGGTAAACTAAACTAAACTAACTAGAGTTTCTGTAATATTACCTGATCATTTTTTATTACATTTAACATTTCTTAATATTTTTAATGGATGAAAATTTCGTATTTGACTAAAATTATTATATCTATACTAATATCAAAACACTGAAGAGTTTGTTTGTTTGGTTGAATGCGCTACTCCCAGTACCTACTGGTTCAAATTGAAAAACTAGGTCAAGCCTGCTTCTATTGACCTGACAATTTTGCCATTTTACATACATAATTATATGCCTTTATAATTTATACTGCACAGCTGTTAACAGCAACCACTGCTGAAATGGTAGTCTTGCACTCAAACTTGGTCCTAAGCTTTTTACAACCGTAGGTTTGCACTGTACTATATTGCATCATATAACAGTATTAGTCAGCATTTATTAAAAAAAAATACTTAAAAAAACATGGTGCCTACCTCCTCTTCCATGGGTCCCTGACCCTGATAAGCATTACCTGGAGCGTCTTCGGCCTGAGTAGCTTCCATTGCAAATCTAAGCAACCCCTTTAAAAAAGAAGAAGTTAGGTTAGAGCCTAGAGGTTTTATAACATTTATGAATGAAGATTGTCAAAATTGGTCTAATTTATCAAATATAAACAATACACAATGATCTACCTGAAGATTGTGGGGTTGTCGGGGCTGCACGGGTACCGATTCAACATTCTGAGTGGAAAGTGCTTGAGCATTTTGGTTACTGTTAGAATTATTACTTGAAGCCATTTTTAACCAGACTTTTAGCTTTATGCTGTATAAAAAACTGAGTTCCGTCTATAACACGCACTGGTTATATACAAGTGAGTCCTTCGCCACAACACACTATGTTATATTCAGAAGTAGTGATTCATTTACAAAAAGAACGATAATTATTATATTGTAAATAATTTGCCGAGAACTACAAGTGCGTGTACGTATCAATCAAATCAAGAATGTCAAGAATGATCAAGGACAAGAATGAATGATAATTTGACAAATGACAAGAATGCTGATTTGTTGAATGAGAATGAATTTTATGGTTATGTTGCAAACATAGAAATTTTTTAATTCAGTGGTGTTATGTACCTTACACTACTTTATCATTTGATAAGTTTTGGTTAAAATAAAAGTAAGTAATTTACTTCGATAGGTATTAAGATACCTCTCTTGAATGAGTTAGGCACACTGTCTACGGGCGCGTCATTTGACGAGTGCTTGCAACCTGCAAATGACGATAGGCGTATTTTGCATATTTATGTCCACGTTATCTTCATGCAATCGTCAAACACGCTACAAAACGTTTCACTTTTCTTTAAAATACTATCACGGGAGCACGTCCTTTCCTTGGGAAAATAACGAGTGATGATAGTGATGTGATTATAGCATACATCTTTATTAGAAGACGACGAGATAAGCGTTGAATGTAATACAGGCGTCATCCCATACATCGATTTAACATTTATAGATTGTAGATTTTTTGTTGTTGCCAAAGATCTTTTCTGGAGTACCTACTCCGGAAGTTTATTATTTTATATAAACCAGGATATTGTTTGATTATTTGAATAAAATTAGTAGATAAAAACTAAAGATAGCGTAGGTACAACATTAAAATACCTATTGCAATATTAAGCAAAAGTTGTTAAACTATAGACTTAGCTACCTTAACTTCAGTGACTATGGCAACATTAGTGCATTTTATTTTGATGGTCAATCATGTCAGTCCGTGTGTCCGTGACAGTCTTTTCTTTTCCTACTATAAGCCTACAAGTTTCCTACACCGATATGGAACTCAGTCTTTAGGGCTAGGGGAAGACATCTGAAGAGAAAATGTTTATTATTATATAATATATATGTATAGTATAACCAAAACTCAAGTATTATAATTCCTTAATAATTTCAGTTAGCTGCTTTTTTTTTACGTGCGGGAAATCCCCACCAATCCCCACGGATACCCACCCCTTCGGAGCCGGAGGGGGAGGTTATGTCGGACTCGAACCGACTAAACCGCACGCCGTCTCTGGGTCCTAGTGCTAGGCCGAAGGTGAGGTTGTCATGCGACATATCCCTCGCACCCTGGCTGACCCAGGGCCATCCCACTCGGTCTGGCCCTCCTCAGGAGACCACGCGGTCCCCGACTCAACCCCGGTGTGGGGAGGCGCGAACCGTCCTACGATGCGCGCCACCGCCGTGGCCTGCTTCTGCTAGGGTGATGGGCGGCTCCACCCGTCAACCTCAGGCCCGCGCTCACGGGGGGCGGAAGTCGGGTCGGCGAATTATGATTCAGTTCTCGGAATCCATGGAAACCTCTTCCACGCTATACCTTCTATACAGACAATTCGTGTGTTGTATCAGTAATGGTGACCCTCTTTTACCTGCCTGGTTAGGCGAGGTAAAGTCATATGGATGTGTTCTAAATATTTTTTAATAGATATTCCTGATCCTACCAAATTTCAGCCAGATCCGTTCAACCGTTTGAGCATGATTGGGTAAACACACTTTTGAAAACAGAGTCCGAGACTAAGACAACCATACCTGGGAGCTATTTATCGTGACCGTGCTGATTGTTAGACGAGCCTCTGACGCAGACTATCCTAGGGTCGGGAAGCCAGACAGCAATCGCTCCCTCAAAAGCCAAACAAAAAGTGAAACGGGCCCCGGGCTCCGAGGTGAAAACTTCAGTTGTTACCGGGAACAATGCGGTATTAAAGAACATAGTATTATTTTTATGACATTGTTGTTCATCATTCTGTTGTTTTGAAAGGCATTGAGATTAAGTCATAATAATACTTATCTTCAGTGATAGTTTGATAGCTATGACTAAAGATAACGTATCATCCAAGATAATAGTATAAACTCGCGACATGCTTCCATAATAACATCCCACGCAGGATCTGGCGATTCGCCTCAGTTTTGTATTAATAAATTAAACGTGATTAGTGCAATAATTTACAAATAATTATTTCAGTGAAGACAGAAATTGTTTGTGTACTTACTCATAGAAAAAACCACATTGTCTAACAGAAATACCTAAGTTCTCAGCAGGTGAGGTTATCTAACTTATTTATTCAGCAGAAACTACTTTTGCCCCGCATTACCTGCGTGTCCAGCTTTCCGTGGCTGTTCGAAATCCAAAATTGTTAACGACTCTGCAGTTCCTGGCCTTCAGGGCGTCCGCCCGAGTCAGGCGCCCATAAAGGGTCAGGGACTGCACAACCTCCTCGTAGTCTCCAGCAGGAGTCATCAACTCCCCTCATGTTGGATAGTAGCCGCGCAAAAATGATAGCTGTGCCAGTGTTTGTGAGCACACACGTATGTACCTTTATAAAATCACTTAGCAAAAATATATTATCAAATATTTAAGCACAATATAAATTCTAATACACAATTGTTTTATAATGTTACAACAAGTTTACATATACCTAAGTATGATAAGACTGATATATCTTACTTACTTCTCGTAGGTACAGTCTAATAGCACTCCTACACACAAGCATCGGCCTTCATTAAAAAGTTGAAGTAGGTGCCTACTGCTTGGATAGAATTAATTGTGCTCATAAAATCCTTAGACATTCGAAAATCTGTAGGATTACCTACGCTTAAGGGATTTCATAGTCTTAAAACTTTGACATTCTTTACTTCCCTTATTACTTATTATAGTTATTATAGATGACACTTCGTCTTGTAGAGCTAAAAGTTTTCTTCCCTAAATGGAATGCAAGTTTCGAAAGATTACCTTACTTTGTTAAACCACCCTCCATAGGGTAGAGTCCTGAGTCAACGAATCATCACCAATACATTTTTTCTCAGCATATATGCATAGTAAACAAAGATGTGTCCTAACTAAACTGTAAATTTTCATTATTTTGAATTCCCAAAATATAAACAATCAGAATAAGATAAAAATTTTAACTTATTAGATTCCTCATTAAATTTCAAATCAATGTTATTATGTGTAAACGCAACGTGGACTGACGTTTTCTTGTGGGGGTTTTTATAATTTAGGTACGTCAACCCCATCGTATCCTATTGTAATATTTAAACTAAATAAAGACATGGCTTAAAGGTCTTGTAACCAAGCCAAAAAACTTCAAAAAAAATAATGTAATATTTATAAACACATGCTAATCAAAAACACTTCGTGCTCAAGACCTTAAACCTCACTGGCGGGGAATGTTAGCGGATGTGACCAAACGACATAGCCTCTTGGCCTTGTCGAAGGTTGGCTCGGACAGCACAGACTGCACACAACCCACATCCAGCCCATTCAGTTTCAGCTCACATATCAGTAAGCCCCTATCAGCCCCGTTCCGTACACACTCCATCAGCAAATGTTGCACATATTAAATTTTATCGCATTCCCTGCAATTTGGGTGGACTGACGTAAATGCGATGCTTTCTTGCACTACACGCTAGCACACTGTGACGTCACAGTTCAAGAAATTGAAATTTTAAAATCAAATATCTTTAAAAGTAATTGTCATAAGAATATTTCACGTTAACAGTTCATTTTACTGCTGTACAAGGTACAGTTTAGGTTAGTAAAAATAAATGTACACTAGCCTGAACCTTGTCATTGTCGTCATCATATTAGCGTCGTCCCCAATTGCATCTGAGGCGTTCACCACGGAGCTTGGAGTCTCTTTATTGCTTTTTGGCAAGAGGGCACGCACACCTCTTACCAAAAAACTGCTATGATATTGGGGACCCCAAAACACCCATCGCTCTCTCCCATTAAAAGTAACTAATGTAAGACCCCAAATATTTTCAAAAGTGTGTTAATCAAAAATTAAACTAGGTCCACATATTTTACTGAATGAAATTCATTAGCCTAGTTTAGTTAGTAGGTGGAACACGCTCTCAATCTATTTTTCATTTTGTTACATTTAACTCTATCTCATACTTACGTCAATTTTAAATCATATACCAAACAAATCGATTTTCAGCGATGGCGCCTCGTCAGGACTTAGTGGCCCAGCCGCAGCCGCTACCGATAGAACAGGTCCGGCAAACCCCACCTCCACCGGCGCCCGGCCGGCACCAGCGTCCCCCTCACGACAACCCCACCGTCTATATCAACAGACCTGTAGTGGGTATGCCCCGCAACAACGTGAGCAACAGGGAAGTGTCTCGCACATAGGAAAACATTTAGGTCCTTACTTATGAAAAAATCACAGGGTATATAAATACAGTTGTTATATTTTTAATTAAATTTTTAACATTTTTCATGTCAAATATTCAAATCGATTTATAATTTAAAAAAGTTAAATCGGTCTAGGCGGTAATCGAACCCGCGATCTTTGCCTTACAGGGGCAATGCTTTGACCACTAATCTACTAGACCCTCGTGCTAACCAATTCAAATTTTTCTTTCTATATCTGTCTTGTGGCGATCAGCTGTTATATCAAAATATTGTACGCAAATTTTGTCAAAACAGCTGTATATACCCTGTGTAGTTTTTTATTCGTTAGGGCCTCATATAAAAGTGTTGTAACCTAATATTATAAGTGTTAAATTAATTACCGTTAGAAGGCTTTGTGGTGTGTACTAAAATAAAAATCAAAACATATTATCTTAACCTATCATTTAGGTCACAAAGTTACTCAGCAGAGCAGAAAGCCGCGTGGTTCCCGGCAGAGTAGAATTTGGGCCACCCCTTCTCTTCCCATGTGGTGTCGTACAAGGCGACTAAAGGGTAGGGCTGATAAACTTTAACATCAGACAGATATGTACAGCCCAGTCTCAGCCTCAGATGCATGGCTCGTCTCAACAATAGTGCCCGTAAATACGGCAATAAGCTCACCCCCTATTACGTGGGACCTAATACAAATTGGTGAAATGTGGGTGTTAATTCACCTCTGCCTAACCCTTCGGAGATAAAGGCGTGATTATATGTATGTATGTATGTATAAAGTACAACTAGAACATATTCATCCCAGTTCAAACGCATACTCCAGCTGCGGAATGAACTCCCCGCTATGGTTTTTCCAAGTGACTAAAATATGGGGTTCTTCAAGGAGGGCATTAAATAGTAGATTGTTCAACAAGGGACTAAAACTAGCCATAATGACACGAGATATTTTAGCCACCCGAGCGAAGCGAGGGTGGCTAATAGTTCGAGTGTCATTATGGTTGTTTAGTCCCCCGTTAAACACTCTACTTTTCACTTTGAAAGCGAGGAAAAAAAGCGACGTTTTATACAAAATTATATTTAAAAAACATATTCAGAAATAGGCAAATATCTTTTGCAACCTAAATATATTAATATCATAAAGCCTCCGTGGCGTGGCGGAAGTGAACGCGGTCGCTACGCAGGAGGCGCGGGTTCGATCCCCGCTCAGTGCAAATATTTGTATGCATGGATATGGGTATTTGCATTGGTCTGGGTGTTTCTATGTATAATATGTATGCATTTACAAAAAAAAATCTAAGTATGTTTATCCGTATTCTAGATTCCATAATACAAGGTAGTACAGCTATTCTTACCATGGATCTAGATAGCGATGTGTGAAATGTTGTGGAATATTTATTTATTTTTATTTATTTATAATAACAAAGTTTCTAAGTTGCATAATTAATTGGTGTAAGTAATTGGTGATTACAACGCAAGCTTAGTTAATACGAATAATCTATTCAAAATTCAAATTGCAAAGAAATTTGTCCCGCGGTTTTTTTTGTTGTTAAGTGACGTACGGTTTATATGCTTGCATATATATTGAGCCAACAGATTCAAACCTGAAAAATAATTTAAAACTAATTGGAAATGGATAATAAAATGAACTTATCCTTAATACTTATATAATAATTAATTAAATTAATATCATTAATCGTGGTTCACGAAATTAAATGGGATTATTTGATTTTTTCAAATGTAATTTTGAGGTTATTTCTATACACAATCACTAAAAAGGTGATAATCCTCCCATTCACAAACACCGTGATTGGCTGTTTAGGAGTTATCAAAGTAAATTTAAAAAAAATACTTTAGTCCCTAGAGATTAAGGACCTTTAGTCCCGATATGCAGGGATTAAAGTAACATTTTAAGAGCATGAGAAGTGAAAAGGTTCTTTCAAGGTCGGCGGCACGAGTATGACTCTCCTGGAGTTACACACGTCCATAGGCCACAGTAGCGACCATTGATTTATATATTAACTTACAGAATTACTAGTTTTCCCACTATTATGGGTAAACCAATAATAGGTTTTAGTGGTAACACGCAATGGCATGAATTATAGAGGTATTTACGTATATCATGTATAAAATAGCGACCAAGTGGTCTTAAAAAATCATTAATTTCGTTTTTATTATTTGGTGTACATACGTTTTATAAATAGCGTGCCACACTACAGTCTACATTGGAACGAATGAAAGAATTTAGTTTAGACTAAACTCATATACTCTTTGGTTTAGACTGTGGTGCATTCAGCATTCACCGCATTGCATTCAGTAAATGGGACCAAGGGCGAATACGTGACCAGATTGTGGACCAGATGAAAACCTTGAGGACTCGACAACTATTTATGGTATCAATAGAGAGATAGAATATGAAATAAAATGCCGTTGTTACTAGTTGTTAGGTAAGTATTATAAATTGAGTGTAATCGCCAATGTAGGTATATGTACCTACCTATCGCACGCAAACCTGTTACTGACAGATTACTATACACAGTACAACAGCTCCAGCAGGTAAAACATCATTCAGAGAGGTTTGTTACCCTGTACTCAAATTCGCAAATTCAATAACTTATCCTAATACAACGAAATGGACACATTTTATGATAACGTTTTAGATATCATTGCTAGTGTACTGGCGTTAGGCGCCTGACAAAATTGATTCCAAAGAATGTACATTCTATTTTTTTTATATCACTTTGCAGAACAGCACTCGGCCCACCTGAGGGAAAGTGATTACCGTGGCCAATGGCCGTGTGCAACAAGTAGGACAACAGTCAAACTCCTGCTGCTGATCCTGTAAGAACTTTCTAATGCCCTTCTTGAAGAACCTTATATTGCAGTTGCTCTAAATTCTCTATTTAGTAGGACACCACGACAGGATGTACCCACTGTAAAGATGCTCGGACCTTATGAGCGACAACTACAGTTTTAGTAGTCACCAAAAGAGTTTTCAAAGATTTAAAAGACTGCATCAAATATGGTTTTATCTTTCGTCTACGTTTTGATATATACGGAACCTGAAAAATGTAATCCGTACCCATAATGTAGGTACAGTTAGCTTCAAATCGAGCTTGACGTACAAAGTACTTACTCGAAAATATCTTAATACCTTGGTTTTCTTACAGTGTTGGGCACATTTTAATTGCAATTAAATTAGCAACTAGCCCGGCTGCTGCTTAAAAGATCGAAACCAGTATCTATTAATTTTTCTTTCCATTTAATAGACAGCTGTCAAACTTGTTTCGATATTTTAAACAGTACTCGGGTTTACTTTTATTGATCTTTTAGACAGCGGTTGGGATTTTTATTGGCTCAGTATTTTTTAATTGCAATTGACATTTGTCCAACACTGTTTCAATCCCCCCCCCCCCGCCTCTTGTTGACTTATTATTCTGATATTTGGTAGTTCGGACAATAATACAATTTAAATCAATAAAACAGTTTGATTTGCTATTAATACTTTGGTATGAAGATCATTTTGGGACTTTGCAGTCACGATCGTTCTGGAACTGACTGTACCTAGTTCTCGCTGTAAACAAATCAATTCAACTTGTTATCACGTCACGCTAAAAGCTTTAACTGTGAGATAAATAGTACATGTAAACCAGTCAATTCCAGATAGATATACGTTACGTATTGCAATGACAATGACAGATTGAAAATGATCTCTTATCATTAAAGTAATCTGTATTACATTCAGTAGGGGTCTACTGAAAGTAATCTGTACTGTAACATGCTAAAATTATTTTACAGTTTTAAAACGCCTGTTTTAAAATTACTCCTTTGGACCTAAGTTCTTATGGGAGAGACTGCAGTCTGACCCACCAATTGTAAGAGAGAAAGCAGTGCCTGTACCTCGTCTCCACTGTCAGTGAGCAGGGATGAGCTAGGGTCCCGTTGAGCTATGTAGGGCCCCTATAGGTAAAAGTTAGTATACCCTAACCCTACCTACTACAAGTATGTACTATAACTAAGTAGGTACTAATGTATGAGGTACTTATTGCTTGTTCTATATATCTTGAACCTAAAATATGATCAAAATGTGCTCTCCTCTATTCACCAAGTATACGTTAGGTCCAAGATATATGGTACGAGCAATAGGAGGGTTTATAATTGAACTATTATAACTTTATTTATATTTTATTCTATAACTTTGCAAGAATAACTTCAGTTCATATAACTAGATGGCGCTAGACGTACTTTGAAACAATATTTTTTTAAACATGCTGGCATTTTTGGTCTTGCTTGGGGTACTTATCTTACTTGCCTAAATTAAGTTATTTAAATTATCATTAATAAAATAAAATTAAACGTTTTTTAGCGTGCGTTAAATCCCAAAGGATACCTGGAGCTGGTGGTGGTTATGTCAGACTTGAACCGACTAAAACGCATGCCGTCTGTGGTTCGTAGTTAATTGATTGATTTATTTTTGTCAGTCGTAGATTGAGTGACCTTTCTTAACTTAATAAAAGCATAACCAATGATGTACCTACCTATTATAAACTGAGCATAACACATTGAGACGGTGACATACCTACCTAACCTGACTCCATTAAACTAGGTAAAATACGGTAGGTAGGTATCGTATGGTATGGTACATATACCTATACTTATACTATTTCCCGTTGAAGTGACTAAATTAAAGGCTGATACTTAATTCTACTGGGTGCCCTGCCCTAGTTGATAAATAGGAGGTATGTAATAGGTACCTAATACCTACCTATATAGTATGTAAGTATAAAATAAACTTATCTTTTCAATAACGTAGACAGGAAATACTAAACACGGAAGCTTTAGGTATAAAGCTTCTAAAATGATTACAAACTCTCAGCCGCATTTCTTTTAAAACGGCCTTGATCTTAAGAAATGTGCAGAACTGCAAACTGTGTAAGACGGAGCCGGACAAAGTAACCAAGCAGGTGTCATTATTCCCTCATAATAATTGATTGGCAACAATAAAAATAAACAGTAAGTGTTGCGGAGCGGCCGAGCCTGGCGCGGAGCGGCAACGTCGCACGATCGATCGACGCCGCCGCATTTAAGGCCAGCAGGCAGCAGGAGTTTCCCCGTGCGAGAAATACATTGAAGTTTCTTTACATTGAATTGGACATTGGCACAAAAGTGCGCAACTATGTAAGCTGGCAAAGCAACTAATATTTTTGCAGGAAATTCTTTAAAATGAGAGAAGGTGCAAGATAGATAAACTTGAAGTAAATAAGTAGATATCTAATTAAATACATGAATTTAAAATGTAAACTAACAACATAATGTCTATAGGTATTCTTCTTTAAAAACAGAAGAAGCACCCACCCATATTAAGTAAGTAATACCTACCTAAGCAATTATAAAAACGTGTGAATTCAAGAGTACGTGCGAACAATGCGAATGAGATGCGCATGTTCAAATTCACGCAATTTGTTCAGAATACAGCACATTCATTTAGAACGATGTTAAAGGTACTTGAAAAGATTTACCCACGCAAGTACCAAAATAATGGTACCTACTAATACCTAACTCGCCTTAGCTAGATAACAATACGAGTAATACGACCACAGTTTAACAAACTTAAGAAAGACTCGTTATAGGTATGTACCTTTGCCTATCTTATTATCAATAAGGTAACGTTGATTCTCATGTACTTATACAAAAAGCTAAGCATTCCTACTATTAACACTTATTCCAACGAAAGAAATCCTTGACACACAAGACTCCGTAAGCCTTATGAAGAAAACCGCTATACCAAGACCTACGGGTCCACATCAACCTCACTTGCAAACCCGGTACCTGCTAATTGACGGCAGACGCTCTGGTACACGTTCTTCTCTTCCTTTTCTCTTTTGGGTTCTATGGCCTGAGAAGTAAAAACCTGGAAAACAACCGGGAACCAAGCTAGGATGATGATAATGATGATGATTTATTAGAACAGAATATAATTTTCTAATCAAATATTTTCCTGGAGTTAGTCACGAAAACTTAATGTAAGTTTCACTCACAACACGACAGACCCATTGACTTAAAGAGAAATGGGGAAAAGCCAAAAAAAAAATGGGGAAGTTAGACAATAGTTTTTAGAGTGTATTTTATGTTGATCAATCAAATTAATATCTAAATGATTAGTTTCTGTTAAACCGAGATAAGTTAAAACGCAGCTGTGTTTGTTATCCTATTTCAGAATTTTGAATGTTGCCTTAAAGCCACATTTACAAAACCAAAGTTGTCAAAACTCAAATATTAATCATCTTTGTGTTGTCTTGGAAAGAAAAAGATGAGAATACATTTTAGTTCTGTGAACTTTGTTTTTTAGATTTTGTAACATAATCGCGTCCAACAATAGTATCGTTTCTTTTGTTAAAAATTGCAGAAAACTCTGATAATAGTTTACCTACTTTAATATTCCTTGACACCGTCTTAGTTCATTTGGTTTATTTTTATTTCGGTAAGCTAAATAACCAAAAATATCTTAGACACCGTTATCTAAAAGTACTTTGAGCACTGTTACCATCTTCAAATATTATGCAAATCGCCATCTAATCTACTTTGACCAAAACGGATTTTTGATTGTATTACTCTCACATAGTTAACAACAAAAAGCTCTTCGAAGTAATTCATAATTATCTAGCTATGCCTTGAACCAAACTCAATGGCGGCTTGAAAGTTCGTACGAGTGCGGTTTCAGGCCAATCTACGTTTGATTTGCTCTCTTTTCTCAAACGCCATTGGCCAGAACTCGCACTCGTACGAACTTCCGAGCCGCCATTACAATAAGTTTGGTTCGAGATATACTAGTGTCTTGCCTTACCATCCAAGTATATTAAGTTAGACTTGAGTCTGAATATCAACTGATAGATGTGAAGTCATTCAGATGGAAGTTTATTGAGTTGCAAGATGAAGTCTTGCTACTCAAAAAATCTTCGTCATCATAACATTAAAACTTCTGTCTGTACCACTGAAAAAATCAACAGTTCTGATATAAATCATTCTTAACACTTCCTAAATCTATGTAATACTGATAATACCAATAACCAATATGTACCTACTAATTACCTGACTTCTTGGCACTTATTTCGTTATATTTGCACGGTACACGTATGTCTGATATTACTACTTAATAATGTAAAGACATCGAAGGATCCGTCATTCGTTATCTCTGGGTAAATAAATAACTTACCTTCGTAAGACAGTTCATTCGATTACTACAATATGAAAAAATACATGTTACAAGAATTATATTTTATTATCTGTGATGTTACCAAGAAAATATCGAATATTCCAGGCCTGTAAGTGCTGTTCGGATTTCTACTTTCAATTTTGAAACAACTATAATTTTATGTTGTCAAATCTTGTCAAAAAATATAGGATATGATTAGTTTATGATCCTGCCATACATGATCATACAATGCCCTGGTGATATTACAATGTTTAATGAAACTTATTCCATTAAAATGGTCAAGTCTTACATCTCCGACAACTACAACGTTACAAATGTAAAACCAGTTGTATAATGACATATAATTGAAGAGCACGCATGAGTAGATTAATGGATGTAACGGACAAAGTACCAAGGTATGCAAGGACAATGTTCCCTTCTCTCTACCTACCTATCTACCTGCGCAAAGGGTGTCCTACAAGCCGCAAGATGTAGACTGCTATAGAAATATTGTATTACCCGTATCTGTTTTGCACCGGCGACGATGCGACGGCAACGCGACGGTATTCGCTTAGTCCCAACTTTGGTGGGAAGTGGATAAGTGAAAGTAGTGACATTTTGTCTACTCTCCACAGAAATTAAATACATCAAGCAACCAGCAGATGTTGTGCAGTAGTTTCGTTACACATAGTGTATACCTACACATGAAATAAATGGATCCACGCAGAATGGTTAATCCTGAGAATTGGATATTTAGCAAATCGATCGATTCGAGAATAGGGCCGTATTAATAATTTAAGAATTATTCGAATTGGGCGTTTTTTGAATAGGTTCGGTCGGAATTCTTACCGAGCGTTTTAAGAATCGAACTTTCTGTGCCTGAACACATGAATTGGTTCTCATGCACTAATGTCTCCAGTACCTACCACATTTTTTTTACCAGCACCTAGATTAGGTATGATAACATCTCAATTTATATTTAGAAATGTTTTGTCGATCAGCTATCTATAGAATACTGATTGCTTTTGAGGTGACGAATAAAAAGAAAGAGCCAACGGAATTACAGTTCATCACGAAATGACGTGACTTGAGTGAGTTTAAAGTTTTTCATTACGTTGGAGAAAATTGGTAGTACAAGAAAAAGTTGGCCAAAGAATTACTATGAATATATAAATGGGAAACATTTTAGGTTTATTAGGACTTTTATATAAGCGATAGCATATTGTCGAAGAAATGTTAAAAAAAAACGATGAAAGCCTATACAACAAAAACGAAGAATAAAAATTGAAAGGCATGCTTGATAGAAAAAAGTTATTGGTACAGTCCAAACATTCGAAAGAAACTTTGTATTTAGTTCAAGGCATTTGTCATACATTCCATTCTTACTTGATCATGTCCTTACCTAGGTACTAATAAATATAAACGTGAAATTTTGTGCGGATGGACGGATGTTAGTTAATCTTTCTAGCAAATACGAAATAATAAAATGGTCACAGAGATAAATTGAACACAGTCCATAACATCACATTCTTAAGTTTCTTCTTCCTTGTAAGACCAGCAAATAGCATAAGAGAGGTATTGTATTGTGGCATTTTTTAAAAAACTGTACACGGACTTCATGTACGATTATAATGCTTACGACCGTGGCTTGCGACGGATGCTCAAGTTTAATTTATATTCCTCTTGCGGGAGCCCCTTCTTTCGTAGAAAGAAATTTCATAGAATTTCGTTTCACAGAAAATGTTTCATATAATATTTAGTTCTTATATTTTTATTTCGAATATTATTGTTTCAAAAACAATTTACTACAATGAAACATATTTCACAGAAACACAATTGAACGAATTTTTATTCACATTTTTTTGTTTAACAAACTTATCAAACTGTAGAATTATTTTTTAAAGAATATTAAACCATCTTTATAATGTTCCAAATAACATTTATTTTTAACTGTTTGTTTGAATTCTACTGTAAAATATAATAAAATCATTTTGTTATTAAATTATTAATAAAACGTCATTATAGTTAACACCCCGACTAAGCTTACCCCGACTCGGATATGTTAGGTTAGAAGGCTAATGCGGGAGCGGAGCTCCCGCATTAGGCCTTCGTGGTTATTTTTTTATAAACCACCCAGAAGTAGATTATTAGTAGTAGAAGAGTAGTATTAAGAATATTTGATTTGATATTCTATGAAATGATTACTCTAATGTTTAACTTTATATGAAACAAAATTCAATGATTTAAAATTCTTTAAAGTAAGTATTCTGTGTATTGATTATTCTATGAAACGAAATTATGCGAAACATTTTCTGTAATACGAAATTATATTAAACAATTGTCTATAAAACAACGCACACCCTCCTCTTGCTCTTGCCTGCGGCTCCTCCCACGTGAATGTCGGTTATCGCGACCAAACATAGCCTATGTCCTTTCTCAAGGTGTAATCTACCCCTATGCAAATTTCATCAAAATTAGTTCAATGGTTAAGGCAGGTGTTGAAAGCGTAACATACAAACAGACAGACAGAGTTACTTTCGCATTTATAATATTAGTCAAAGTCAAAGTCAAAAATCATTTATTCTGCATAGACCATTAAAACGGTATAGCTCGATATAGCAAAGGCCTTTGACCGGGTCTGGCACAGAGGTCTTCTTTCGAAGTTGCCACACTACGGACTTCCCGAGGGACTTTGCGAATGGATTTCCAGCTTTTTGTCCAACAGAAGTATCCAAGCCGTCGTAAATGGCAGCTGCTCGGACCGCATGGACATAAACGCTGGTGTCCCACAAGGCTCCGTGTTGTCCCCGACGCTGTTTTTGCTGCATATCAATAACATGCTGTCTGATGGATCTATTCATTGCTATGCGGACGACAGTACCGGGGATACGTGTTACACGGGTCGTGCAAATATCCCTCAATTCGAGGTGGAGAAGAGACGCGAACAACTTGTGTCTGAAATCGAGACTACTCTCTCTGGAGTATCCGATTGGGGTCGACTTAACCTAGTCCAATTTAACCCCACTAAGACACAAGTATGTGTATTCACCGCTAAGTAAACCCCATTTATTGTGGCGCCGCAATTCCTGGGCACACCACTTTCCATCTCTTCGAGTATTGGGATCCTAGGTGGCGACATCTCAAGCGACGTTCAGTTCCGCAACCATTTGGAGGACAAGGTCAAGCTGGCCTCAAAGAAACTTGGAGTGCTCAACAGGGCGAAGCAGTACTTCACTGCGGGGCAACGACTTCTGCTTTATAAGGCACAAATTCGGCCCCACATAGAGTACTGCTGTCACCTTTTTGCCGGAGCGCCTGCATACCAGCTTGGCCCCTTCGACTCATTGCAAAGACGGGCGTTGAGGCTCGTCGACAGTCCCATACTCACAGGCGATGTGGAACCTCTCAGCCTCAGAAGGGACTTTGCCTCGCTGTGTGTGTTCTATCGCCTATACAATGGTTTGTGCTCAGATAAATTGTTTGACATGATGCCCACCGCTGCATTCTATCATCGCACCACTCGCCATAGGCAGGGAATTCATCCTCACACACTGCGACCGGAAATGGTGCGCACCGTGCGTTTTGAAAGGAACTTCATCCCACGCACGCTCAGGTTGTGGAATGAACTTCCTGCCGTGGTTTTCCCAAGCGACTACAATATGGGGTTCTTCAAGAAGGGTATTAGAAGGTATCTACAGGGTCGGTAGCACGATTGTGACGCCCCTGGTTTTGCAAACGTCCATAGGCCACGGTAACCACTTCCCATCAGGTGGGCCGTGTGCTTGTCTGCCACCTAAGTGGCATAAAAAAAAAACTTACAAAACGTCAAGTATAATGGAAACATACCTAATATCGTCATTCAAAATCATCGTAGTTAGGCTTAGGCCTACTGTGACATATTTTAAGCTTAGATTCATTTTAAAATTATGAATTTCAAAAATTGTCGGACAACAGGAAAGATCTTCATTTTCCTATAATACTTACTTATATAAGTACTTATTGACGATTGCAAATTAGGTTAAGATGTACCTACAGATCTCATAGGTGGATACATTTTTCGTTGTATTTTTTATAGATATTTACATAGCTCTGCAGCTGTGATGCCTTGGCTACCTTAGCAACCTACAAAATAAGTTTAAAACTAAAGATAAAATTCAAATCATCATCAAGCCCAGCCCAGACATCGCGACGGTCGGTCCAGAACAGAACACTTAGAACAGAAACGTAAAAAATGAAAAGCGTCTTGTCAGCTTGAAGATTATCTTGGCAGTTATGAACCACCCACCTATTTATATACCCGTTGTGTTGGACATTGCGACGTTGCCAGCTCGTACCCACTACCGACCACTTTGAATTTCGAACGTGGATCGGTATTGTTGCTAGCATAAAGATTTTCCCAAAAGCCTGGGAACCAAAAAAGTTACGTTATCTCTTCAAAATTTCAATTACATCTTTTCTAAGGAATCGACTTTGAACTTTGATAGAGACTGAATTTAGACAATGGCTGCCTTCCGCATATAATACTGGAATAAAACATTTAGGACTGCATGGAGGTTTTGACATTATGCTTATTCTCCTGAGCATTTCGTATGAAATCACTTCAGTGGGAAGTCTCTCTTTTGGATGTGACTTGACCTTTAGTAGGTTGTATATGCTGGCTACCAGCACCTTGACTGATCTAAATCTAAATCTTGACTATTAATGAGTTTGTACTACAGTTTAATGAATGAGTCAACAGTTTTTCAGCACAATCAATTTGCGGAGACGCTCTCCTACATAAAAAGCGATAGATTACGAGACTGCATGAGTAATTCGTTGTTGGGAAGAGAGTCATGAGAAGTCCTCTCCTCTAGTAAAATTAGTGGAACGAGAGTCACTCTAGTCAAATGTCATGGGACTACCCAAGTGATCCTATTGGAGTCCTGGGAACATGATCAATGTGCATTATTTTTTTCAAATCCACATCGATCCACAATAATTACAGATTTATTGTAGATAGATGGCAGCAATAACACCTTCCTAATTTTTGGGAGATAAGGACGCTAGTTGATGGCGATTCCGTAGACAACCGAAGGCTTCGCGTTGAGGACAAGTTCTTCGACGAAAAGCGGCACCATGAATTGACCAGCACACTACATGCCGGAGATGGCAGACTACATACCGAAGCTTGAGCCAAGACAAAGTAAGTATTATCGATTTCATCGTTAGTGTTCACCCATTTCTATGCTTTAGCGACATTTATGGCATGCTTTAATCTATGAGTTGTCTGTCAATAATTCAATCTTAAAAGAACTGTTTAAAAATTATTAGTAATTTACTTTACAATTGGGAGATTTTTACTAAGAACTGGTATCTCCAACATTCTTCCGTCTAGGTCGACCGAACGCGGCACTCCGTCCGTGTGCGGCACTGCAACTAGCTGCTCGTACTCGAACCAGTCCGCCTTCAAAATTAAAGTTGCGTATTATTTTACGATATTTGTCATCACACTTTTGTATTGACTTGGTAAAAACTTCGTATAAGTGTATGGATGGTTATTATATGATTTCTAGCTTATCAATGTTAGTTTATAACGGTAAGTGTAACTTTCTCAATCTGAATCGAGTAGGTAAGCTATAACTGGGAGACTGATTCTAGAAGCGACAATGATTCCATCTCAATGTCCAGGCATTAATAGTTTTTCACAATTACTCATTGCGGCTGCACATACCTATTCGATCACATGTCCGATATCGTTCTTATGTCTCTAGCTAGCTTGCTATCTCTGGGTTGAAGAGGTCAAATGGAAGTCGCGGCGAGGAGAAAGAGATATTTAGCTGTAACTTATTACTTATTAGAGTAAAAGCTGAGCCTAATAGATACATTGGGTCATTATTCTGTGCATTGGGGCTAACGGCTAAGGAAATTGATTGTGTAACGGACTGAAACACCGTTTCGAGGTTCTTATAAAACAAGAAAACATAAATAAATAAAATAATTCAATGTCGTAAAACGCCATCTAGTAATTAAGTAAGAATTTCTACAAGTAAATTGAATATCACTTGGTTTTTTATAAAACGAAAATAATTCAATGTCGTAAAACGCCATCTAGTTGATTAAGTAAGGAATTTTTATACGTAAATAAAATGATGAATAAATATACACTATGGTATGTGGTCAAAGAAAAAAAATTGATTCATAAAGAAATTATTCTGTTAAATTGCAAAGGGCAAGTAAATATGTTTTATGAACAAATAAATTTAAAATGTAGTTTAATATATACAGTACCTATATATGGGACTATGATTGAAAGAATTTAAGAAAAATAGTCTATGGATATTTACACAAGAATAATATTATAATAGTTTTGTGTATTGTTTATAATAAAATTAATAAGGAAAAGAATAAACAGATAAAGTTAAAACTTATTAATTATTTACAAGGAACAATAATTATAATATTTAATGCAATAAAGTACTGTTGAAAAGAGATTATAAATACTATTTATTATCTGTGTGCCTCAGAGCTATGGAAAATGCAGGAAATGGCTCCGATTGGTTATTATTGTTTAAAGGTCAAATGATTATTGAATAATTTTCTATATCTATTATTGAGTATTATATGGATGTTTATTAAACATAAAATTAATCTTATATTATTATGAAAATATTGACAGTTAGAATCAATGAGTGTAAGTATGTAAATAGTTCATAAATATTTAAAAAAGGGCCACTGGTTCACGGAAGATTTAAGTTAGTTCATAATTATAACGCAGGCGCCATAGAAAACCTAGCGCTGTTGTCAATTATTCAGAAATTGTGACTTTTGGCGGGAAAATAAAAGCTTCTGATTGGTGGAGGACACTATTGGAGCCCTAATTCGACGAAAGTAGGATTTTGAGTGGGAATTCAAGGACACTTTTTCTTTGAGCTGGCTTCGGGGTTGGTCGATTCGCGAAAGGTATTCTGTACATTGTACTTTGGCGGGAATTTTGAGAATTTTACATTTAAAGTTGTGAAGATTTTTTTTACCTTGATTGTGAATAATTGAGTTTAATTAGTAAATATATAGTGTTTAAATTAGTGAAAAGAGGAATTAGGTAGCTCGCCTTTATTGAAGTTTATAATTCGCGAAATGAACATTTTATCGTATGAGCCAGACAAGACACCTTTATCTCTGGGATTAAGAATTGAATCTCGTGTTCAATTCGGAATATCAGCTGTACTGTGAGTCTGCGGTACAGGGCCATACATGAGATAAAATGTTTATATAGGGATTCTTTGTGGGACTTTGGTAGGGCTAGGGACGGTTGAGGCCTTAGGTATTAGCTAGGTTCCCCCGCTTAGGAAGTCAATCGACGTGATTGCCCTGAGTTGAAACCTATCGGTGATAACGAAGCTCTTGACCTCTGTTCAGCTAGGCATGCTGAGGATAGTCTGAAGCGCTCAGCACACGGATTTTGCCTGAAAGGGATCCGTGAGCTTCCAGGATGGTTTGTGACTGGAGAGGAGGCGGTTGTCGCTCTCCAGAGCGGATCAGTCCTGTCTATCTTTATATATGTATATATACACACTTGTATGTCCTTGTCCTGTGAGAGAACACATCCTTGGCTTCGGCCGTGGTCTCTTGCTCGTAGGGGGTATTAGTGATAGTTCAAAGTCAGGCTTACTACCTGCGCCCTAGTAAGTTAGATTAGCTTTACACATTTCACGTTTAACGTAGTTGAGTGTTTGTTGATACATGGTTAGGTTAGTCAGGTAGGTGAGTAGGTACACACTAATAGCAAACATATGAATATATATATTAGGTAGGTAGTATTGCGTTTGTAAAGGGGTGATCTAAGTTGTTATTATTGTAAATCATGATATTCTGATTGGGAAATTAGATAGACAATTGGTTCAATTACAACAAAGCAGATTTGTAAATGACCGCCATCTTGTGACCGAAGAATGAAAGTTTTCCCGCTAATTTTTGCAAGCCAATTTTCATGTCGATTTACGTTGTTGGAATTTACTGGGATTATAGTGACAGTAATGTGTAATAATTACGCTAAGATTATGGTGAAAATAAAACTACAAGCGAATGCTGCAACACCACGACGAGTGATTTAATAGTGAAGTGAGTGATTGTGAGTGAAATGGAGACAGTGAACTGGTGTATTCATTACAGAATTCAGATATTGTTAAAGGTAAATACACAGTGATTGATCTGTCCTAACCATCTTTGATATAATATTTATTATTTACATATAAATCCTTGCTGGTTCATTATTGAACGACAACACAACGGTATATTGTACATTCACGCTAGTGAAACCTTTCTGACTACAGAATTATGTGCAAGACCACCGAAGTCTGAAGGGTCGGAAGTATCCAAACAGACTAGCTACAGAGGTAGTTATTTTACTATTGTTCTTTGTGTACGAGCAAGATCTTACACATGAGATTACCATGGCTACAAACACACAAATAATGATGTTTGGACATTTTAATCACTGTTGCATAATCAGCTATTATATGTACTGTATCGAATGCACATGGTCGCTCGATCGCTATCTTATAGTAACTTTGTCATCCGCTAGGGTGAAGCAAAAGCTATATCTGAGCTGAATTATTGTAGTTTGATCAAGTGTTCGGTGAGAATATATTCTCTCTGAAGTGTCTATATAGACATTATTATTCAGAAGTGAATTGGTTCTAGTATTAACTATAATTATTTAGGTCTGTGCTAATAAATGAGCTTTTCCTAACTAAACTTATCGTTAACAATCAGCGCAGAAGTTACTGCGATAGATACTAATGTAATTGTCCTAAAATGACGCTTAGAACGATGATTCTGTGTTATCATCTTAATACCTTATATTAAAGGAATTACGGCAATAGGACTGAAGTCCTGCGTTAGAGTTACGCTATTCTGAAAATAGAATTGGGGATTTGTATACCGGATGCCCGGTACAGTAGGCAGGAGACTTTAAAATTGTCTTCTAATTACCTACTTAGGCATAGGAAGGACTATGTTGGTACTAGTGGCGAGTCCTACTGAATGTGGCGAGCACGGGGCCACATTTCTTATACACGGGGGGGGAAAATACACTATATTACAGAAATAATAAAGATTTATAGAAGTTTCAACGATGAGTTGATCTAACTATAAATTATCACTGACAGTAATTGTTTGTGTATTTTTTTTGAATAACACGACCTCTGTTGGTATCCTCGAAAACAATTATAATTTGAAGTATTGAATGATTGACAGTTAACTTTGTAGATTCTAATTTTACGTGTAGTGCAAGCGTAATGTGGTAGGTGTCTCTGTACTAAGTGTTGAATGAGGGCGGTAAAAATTGTCAAATTTCAAACGTCATAAGAACGTAGTTGTCAAAAGATTGTCTGGTCGTATTCCACTAAGTAAATAAGTGAAATTGTATGTTATATTGTGAGTTTAGTATGATAAATAAGGTGACGAACTGTGGATTGACTACGAAGTAAGGTTGGAGTAGCGACAAATCTGTTAAGAGGTATGTTAAAGTAAATACGAGTTACAATCATAAGAGTATGTGAACTTTAGGTTGGGAAACTAGGACTGGGATATACATGAATTCTATTGTAGATAAAGTACGATAAGGAATAGGTCTTTCACAACCCATTTTTTCTATAGAATCACGGATTACTGCGTGTCGCGATGGGCGGTCTGAAGGTCATTAGACGATGGCGCGGCTGGGAATTGTAGGTTTGAATACGAGAGGTGTACGGGGATAGCTTTATACATCTAGATTCAATGGTCATGACATAGAATTAGTTACAATTTGGTGCCGTTAACCAGGATTACTTTGATCTAGGACCGGGGTTATTACAATTTGGTGCCTCTGACCAGGATTAGTATGGTTATTGCAGTGACGTTACAACTTGGTGACGTGATCCATGGCACTGAGCATTACAATGTGGGGCTCGGTGACCAGGATAACACCACAATTTAGTGCCTGGTAAACAGGATGACACTACAATTTTGTGTCGTTAACCAGGATGTTAACGTTTGTTTGTCCCGGGAAGGTCAATGTCACGGTGCTACTTGGTACTGTGCGACCAAGACTAGCTAGGGATGCACGGAAGTAGGTATAATACTAATATCTTGAAACCAGGATCCAGTAGGGTCTGGTATTAAATAAGTAAATGCATTTATATTAAGCGGAGAATATGGAGTGGTATAGAATGGTAGTATTATGGTCACAAGATGGTATTAATAATTTAGTATCATTAATTAGAATATATTAGGTATCGGTGCAATCACTCTGTGAATTATAATATAATTGAGATGTAAACAAAAAATATCATTGACCAGAAAATATTATTATTGGTTATATTAAATAAAAACAAGAATTATATATAGTAGTAGTTAGATTGATGTATTGATTTCTTTACAGTTTAGGTATTTATAAAAAAAAAAAAAAATATAACAAAATGGATTTAAAGAATTATTATGAGTTGGAAATAAGAGGGAGAAATATTGCTATTAAAGCAAAAATATATTGGTATAAGGTTAGGAAAAAAAGAGGGTCTTATGGGGTGGTTTGTAAGAAGAAAGTAAGTAAGTATTGAGTGAAATTATTTGGGGTTAATATAAGTTAATAAGTTCCTTAAGGTACGGTATGGTTATGCTATACCGTACAATTTGTTGCCGTGAATATATATAGGTAAGAGGGAAATGGGTTGTATTAATATATTAGAGGGGGTTACATAGTAATAATTAAAATTAAAAATATTAGGAAATGGGGGGTCGAGATAGTAATTAAACTAAGATGAAGTATAACATTAATAATTGGGGGGTCGTCTTTAGAATTTATGATAGATAAGGAAGTAAATGGGGGAGACAGGAGTATAGTATAATAGTGAATAAGTGTATACAATATACAAAGTTAATGCAATTGTGAATTAATTTTTAGAACTAAAAGTCGTCATTTATTAATAAATAAAAAGGGAAGAGAAGAGAAAAGAAGGTGTAATTTGATAAGTGTACCTTGAAATGTGTAAATTTATTAAAGTGTAATGAAGTGTAATTGATAAACTGTAATTTGATGAAGTATAACTAAATACGGTGTGACTTTATTGTGTTGTGATACTATTTGATATTGGAAGCCACAAGGGGGGAATTGTGTGTGGTTTCTAGTGAACTAAATACATTTAGAATATTACCTTGATAATTGTCCAAGAGAAGATGGTTAAGCCAAAAGGTAGAGTGCGTAAGACACCTGCTCGATATAGGGAGTCAAATACTGGGTTTACATGTGCAAATAGCATGGGAGATCTGAGTTCTGAGGAATCGTTCAACGTTCACCCAGTTTCTAGGCAAGTAAATAAAGGAAATAGTGGGGGTTTGAACTCTAATAAAGTAGTGGAGCCAATGGATTGTTCAGTGATAGAGAAGATAAATCAGGCATTGGGAATATTGACTTCACAAATAGAGGCATTGAGGGCCGAGGTGAAAGAGGTTAAATCGGCGTCTGTCAATCAAAATGAGGAAATGTCATCCGAGGTAGGGAATCCTTCTGCAGTGGAACCAGAGCTTTCGAATTCTTCACACGAACAAACCAGAGTGTGTTTGGATAATGGAGAACGTAAGGAGTTTAATAATCAAGGTTTACCAGGAAATATTAATTATCATATACGGAATATCACATTAGATAAGCCTAAGTATGGAGATGATATGGGTTTGCACCCAGTGACCTTTTTAGAAGATTTAGAAACTTACCTTAAGAAGATTGGACAAGGGGGTAATCAACTAGAATTAATACAAGAATGTCTGTCAGGAGAGGCCAGGGATTGGGCGAGGGTTTATAAGTTGCGTTGGACTAATTTTGAGGATTTCAAGATGGATTTTCTATCCACCTTTTGGAGTGAGAGCAAGCAGAATGAGCTGCGGAGGTCGATCGTAAATGGCGTTTGGGATAAAGATAAATCTTCAACTATGTTGGGGCACTTTTTGAATTTAACCGGGAAGGCGCAAATGCTTACCTATAAGATCTCAGAGAGACAACTAGTGAATGATATAGTCAGACAGTATCCTAAGTACATACAACAAGGATGGTATACTTCTAAATTGAACACAATCATAGAGACGGCGGATTATTTAAGGGAGATGGACGACATCGCACGAGTAGACAGTGGGGTTCAACAGGCAAAGGCGGAGAGGAAGAAGGAGTTGGACCGTAATTTCAAGGAGCATCGTCAAAATTATAAGAAATGGCCAAGACCAGCAATTAGTCAGCAGTCAAAGGTAGCAGCCGTTGCAGCTTCGGGTTCATCGGTGGTAGTAGAAGATACAGCGAGGGAAGGTTTAAACTAGGAGGGATTGGAAATTTGGTTCCCGGTCCAGTCTCAATTAAAGGGGGCGCTGCATTAGAAATTATGCGTAAAATGGGGTGGAAACCAGGTGAAATGCTAGGAAAAGGGGGAAGGGGAATTAGGACACCATTGGCACCGGTGTTATTAGATAGGAAGGCAAAAGAAGGATTAGGTTATAGACATTTTGAACCAAAACAGTTATATATTGACGAGCAAATAGTAGATTTAATTAAGTGGAAGGCTGACTTTAAACAAGTAGGATGTATAAGTCCAAGGGTAGAAGGGGTAGTATTTGAAGAACAAGAAGGTAAAGAGGGAGAAATTAGTTTTACTTCGGAGGTATATGTACACGTTTTCGGGTGTGAGGTAATGGCACTGATTGACACAGGTTGTGATATTACTAGTGTGTCAGAAGAGTTTTTGAACGAGATAAAGTTAGGCCGGGAGGTAGAGATACCCTGGCTACCAATTAAACCCTTTCAAATAAGAACAGCTGTAGGGCATAAAAGTTTGGAAATAAAGAAGGTAGTTTTGTTACCGTTACAGTTAGGAGAGTTTGTTGCGGAGACGGGGTTCATAGTAGTTCCGGGGTTGATAAATCCTTTAATATTGGGGTTTGATTGGCTGAAAGGACATGGAGTAACTCTTAATACCAGTGGGGAAAATAGAGGTTTAGTGATAAAACAGGGGGATCAGTTATCCGTAATTCCGTTCGTTAAACGTAACAACGGGTGTAGCTTTAAAGAAGTTCAAGAGTCCTTATTAATAGAGACTAGATTAGATGAAGTTAATTGGTCAGAGTTAGAAACGGGGGTTGTATTAGAGAGTAATCAAAGGGATAAATTGTTAAAATTGTTACAAAAGTTTGAGAATTTATTTACATCACGGTTGGGTAGAGCTAATTGTTATCAACATAAAATAGTTATGGTATCGAACGTCCCCATTGTTAAGAGGAGTTATCCAGTACCTTATGCTTACAGAGAGCGAATGGAATTAAAGTTAAACGAAATGGAAAATTTAGGTATTATTAGTAGAGCTTCAACTCCATATTGTAGTCCCTTAACCTTTACAATCAAAAAGGATGATTCCATCAGAGTGTTATTAGACGCTAGAGAAATTAACAAGTTTATGGTAGCTGAGACTGAGAAGCCGCCTTTACAATTAGACGTTATGAACTCATTCCATGGGGCTAAATTTATTAGTATAATAGATTTAAACAATGCATACTTTCAAATACCAATATCTCAGGATAGTAAGAAATATACGGGATTCACCTTTAATGGGAAGTCTTATGTTTATAACGTATTACCGCAGGGGTTAAAGACATCTGTTGGGAGTTTTAGTAGGGCTATGGACACTATATTGGGACATGAGGTTAGGGAGTATTGTGTAAATTACCTAGATGACCTAGCTATTATTACTACAGGATCATTTAATCAACATTTAGAGCATTTGGACATAGTACTTGGGAAATTACAAAAGGCAGGCCTTACTTGTAATTTCAAGAAGTGTGAGTTTTGTTGTGAGGAAGTGAAGATGTTAGGTTATATTATTTCTACAAAGGGATTACGCACTGACCCAGAGATAGTTAAAGCTATTCAAGACTTTCCAGCACCTAGAAAAATTAAACAATTAAGAGCATTTTTAGGATTATGTAATTTTTATAGGAAATTTATTCCAAATTATCATAGACAGGCTCAACCATTATATAATTTATTAAAAAAGGGTAAGGTTTGGAATTGGGGAGATTTGGAACAAATAGCTTTTCAACAACTTAAATCATTGTTTTTAGGAACTATAATGTTGCATCATCCAGACTTTACTAGGCCATATTACTTACAAACTGATTGTTCACAAATAGGGCTGGCCGGGGTTCTATACCAGATAGATAGTAATGATGAGCAGAAGATATTGGGGTTCTATAGTAGAGCTTTGAGGGGTGCACAATTAAATTGGACTACAACAGAACAAGAGTTTTATTCGGTGATTTGTTGTTTAGAGAAATTTGAATCATATTTACGGGGTGCAAGGGTAATTATTCAGACTGACCATAAGGCTTTATTATTCGTGAAGACTTGGAAATTATATAATGCAAAAATAACTCGCTGGATAAATTATTTGGAAAATTTCCAATATGAAATACAACATATTAAAGGTAGGGATAATATAGTAGCCGATATATTATCACGTTATCCGCCAGAGGGGAAGATTTTACAAGAGGAAAAGATTAAAATGCCTAGTATTCTTTACATGGAGTCAAAACAAAATAAAGAATTGTTAAAAAGACTTGAACAAATAAAATTATATCAAAGGGAAGATGAAGAGATTAGCAAATTACTTAACATATTACAAAATCCTAGTGAGGTAGGTAGACAATCGTCCAGGCTGATTAATAAGTGTAGATTAAAAGATGGGGTTTTGGTTATAGAAAGGGATGGTGGAAAGAGAAATTCGATATACTTGCCAGATAAGCTTAGAGATGAGGTAATTAAACAGGTACATTTGGAGATGGGACATCAAGGTAGTTATAAGATGTTAAAATATATAAAGGAGAGGTTTTATTGGAAAGGTTTGACTAAGGATGTAAAGCGCAAAGTAAGGGGGTGTAATGTATGTCAGTTAACTAAACATAATAATAATAATAAAGTGGGTCCATGTTGCCCCATTGTGTCTAAAGATATAGGAGATTTAGTGATGGTAGATCTATATGGACCTTTACCTGTGGGGAAGTTTGGAATGAGATACATATTAGTTTTACAGGATTCCTTTAGTAAATTTGTGAAGTTTTATGATCTGAGGAAGGCAACAGCCAGAGCGGTAATTAGCAAGGTGAAAAGATATTTAGAAATAATAAAACCTAAGGCAATTATGTCAGATAATGGAACGCAATTCACTGGTCGAGTTTGGAAGGAAGGGATGGAATTGTTAGGTATTAAAGTAATTTATACCACAGTTAGAAATCCCAGGCCTAATACTGTAGAGAGAGTAAATAGAGAATTGGGAAGACTGTTTAGGACTTATAATAGTAGTAATCACAGGGGATGGGTTAATACATTGCCAAAATTAGAAAACTTGTATAATAATACATACCATGAAAGTACTGGCTATACTCCTTGTGAAATTCTATATGGGATTAGCACTGAACTATCATTTGACCAAGCTATAGGGAAGGATAGTGATAGGTTAGATATAGTGGAAATTAGGAATTCAGTGAGGGAGAACCTGAAATCAGCTGCAGAAAAAAGGAAGCTGGGATTCAATAAAAGAAATAGATTGATAGAGTATCAAGTGGGAGATTTTGTCAAAATAAAGAAATTAAATAAATCTAATGCTGAGTTAAAAATTACTAAGAAATTTGAAAATTTATATGAAGGGCCTTATGTCATAGCGGGGAGTCCCTGTAAGAATGTTTATATTTTGGTAAATCCATTAACAGACGAAGTGAAAGGAAAGTTTAATACTATACATTTATCGAGGTATTATAAAGAACCATGATAAGAATTGCTACACAATGGGTTGATTCCTAGGAGTCATAAAGGATGATAGGGGGAGATGTTATTAAAGCTAGGATAAGACTGGATTGGGGAACAATGGGAATGGCTAACTGTATCTGTCGAAATTAAATTGAACCGTATTTGTGTTATAACTTCTGAGTTAGGAATTGGTGATTCAAAGTCACACCAAAGTAAATTGGTGATTGGTTGAAAGGTTAACTATATGTATTTAGTGAAGTTATTGGAAGTTTTTTTTTTTTTCTTTCTCTTTTCCTTCTCCAGAAAGGGAGCAATTTGTTACGATAATTTTACGTTTGTAAGTAACTAATGTGTTGTTAACAGAAAGTTATATTATTTATTTTGATTAAAGGTTGAAAATTTTCTTTAAAATTAAAGAAAGTAATAAATTGAAAATTGTAAGATTTAATTAACACTTAAAAAGGGGAGGAAATGTTTTACAATTGTTAAACATGATTGATAATTATTGAGTAGAGTAAAATTAATATTGTAAAGTAAAAATTCAAAATAAAATGAATAAAAATGAATTAAACAAAGAATTGTAAAATTTTGAATTAATGTTAAAATTGTTGGAATTGTAATTTTTGTTGTACTAATAATTGATAATAAAAGGAGGAAAGGGGTGAAGCCCATCTGAGGACATGAAGGAGAATGTGGCAGTTTAAGAATTTCTTAAGTTCTGTATACATGTAGTCAAATATTAAAAGGGTCAGATATGTTTATATATATCTTGTTCATTTCGTCAGATGGTGGGGCGTAGAGGTGGCTCCACCCAAATAAAATAATAATAACTAAGTAAAGTTGAATATAAAAAAAAAAGGAAATGAAGGAAACATATATAATAATAAAATAAATAAATAATATGTTTACGTATAATGTCAATATTAAAGGAAACGAAAAAGGGGGGGGGGGGTGGAAGGAAGACAAATAATGAGAACTCTTTTACTTTATTAGTATTGGTCGGTTGGTAGTGAGCACAACCGCGGAAGTTGGTTCTGAAAGTGTGTATGATGAATTTCTTCGTTATATGAGATGTATATGTTAGCGAATTGCATGAGATGATGGAATGGGATTGTTAAAATCAGAATGGAGGGCCATCCCGATTAATACTATAATTAAAGTGTTAAAATTATTATACCAGTTTGGTTCAATTATCTATGTACACTACAATAGATTTTGTGAAGGTTATGCAAGGTGTTAGGTTAAGGAAGGACTAGAAGTCTAAGCATGCCGTTAATGGGCCTTCACAGGGTCTCAACTATACACGTTAGGAACAATTAAGAAAGCACACTCTACATGCTTGTTTGAGAAATGGGATGTGTGTCCCTGGATCTCCTTCGGGTGGAGTGGAGGCTATTGGCCCCTTTATTTTTGTTTGTCCACAAGGTTTGGCTAATTTTGGGGAATGGGGTAGGCGGATCATGGGCGACGTAGATGGATCATGCTACAAAGTCCCCTATGATCTTCTACTCTATGCGACAGCGCTGAGATGATTCACAACCATTTTTTCCCGCTGAATTGGTCAGGCTGGCAGGAAATAACGTGGTCCCGTAGTTTTCGCCTTAAAACTTGAATGTGGGAGCAAGCGATATCGTGTCCCAATTTTGAAACACACACACACACATATAGAAATTGGACCTAAATTGGATTTAACCAATCTAACAATATGTATACTACCAAAATAAATTTTAATTTCATGCAGGTCTTTTAGACTAGAGTTATAGCTAGGTTAGTGAATCTTTACTTCGGACACAAAGGGGGAATGGTTGTGCCTGCGTAAATGATTCAGGGGGTCGGATGTAACGGACTGAAACACCGTTTCGAGGTTCTTATAAAACAAGAAAACATAAATAAATAAAATAATTCAATGTCGTAAAACGCCATCTAGTAATTAAGTAAGAATTTCTACAAGTAAATTGAATATCACTTGGTTTTTTATAAAACGAAAATAATTCAATGTCGTAAAACGCCATCTAGTTGATTAAGTAAGGAATTTTTATACGTAAATAAAATGATGAATAAATATACACTATGGTATGTGGTCAAAGAAAAAAAATTGATTCATAAAGAAATTATTCTGTTAAATTGCAAAGGGCAAGTAAATATGTTTTATGAACAAATAAATTTAAAATGTAGTTTAATATATACAGTACCTATATATGGGACTATGATTGAAAGAATTTAAGAAAAATAGTCTATGGATATTTACACAAGAATAATATTATAATAGTTTTGTGTATTGTTTATAATAAAATTAATAAGGAAAAGAATAAACAGATAAAGTTAAAACTTATTAATTATTTACAAGGAACAATAATTATAATATTTAATGCAATAAAGTACTGTTGAAAAGAGATTATAAATACTATTTATTATCTGTGTGCCTCAGAGCTATGGAAAATGCAGGAAATGGCTCCGATTGGTTATTATTGTTTAAAGGTCAAATGATTATTGAATAATTTTCTATATCTATTATTGAGTATTATATGGATGTTTATTAAACATAAAATTAATCTTATATTATTATGAAAATATTGACAGTTAGAATCAATGAGTGTAAGTATGTAAATAGTTCATAAATATTTAAAAAAGGGCCACTGGTTCACGGAAGATTTAAGTTAGTTCATAATTATAACGCAGGCGCCATAGAAAACCTAGCGCTGTTGTCAATTATTCAGAAATTGTGACTTTTGGCGGGAAAATAAAAGCTTCTGATTGGTGGAGGACACTATTGGAGCCCTAATTCGACGAAAGTAGGATTTTGAGTGGGAATTCAAGGACACTTTTTCTTTGAGCTGGCTTCGGGGTTGGTCGATTCGCGAAAGGTATTCTGTACATTGTACTTTGGCGGGAATTTTGAGAATTTTACATTTAAAGTTGTGAAGATTTTTTTTACCTTGATTGTGAATAATTGAGTTTAATTAGTAAATATATAGTGTTTAAATTAGTGAAAAGAGGAATTAGGTAGCTCGCCTTTATTGAAGTTTATAATTCGCGAAATGAACATTTTATCGTATGAGCCAGACAAGACACCTTTATCTCTGGGATTAAGAATTGAATCTCGTGTTCAATTCGGAATATCAGCTGTACTGTGAGTCTGCGGTACAGGGCCATACATGAGATAAAATGTTTATATAGGGATTCTTTGTGGGACTTTGGTAGGGCTAGGGACGGTTGAGGCCTTAGGTATTAGCTAGGTTCCCCCGCTTAGGAAGTCAATCGACGTGATTGCCCTGAGTTGAAACCTATCGGTGATAACGAAGCTCTTGACCTCTGTTCAGCTAGGCATGCTGAGGATAGTCTGAAGCGCTCAGCACACGGATTTTGCCTGAAAGGGATCCGTGAGCTTCCAGGATGGTTTGTGACTGGAGAGGAGGCGGTTGTCGCTCTCCAGAGCGGATCAGTCCTGTCTATCTTTATATATGTATATATACACACTTGTATGTCCTTGTCCTGTGAGAGAACACATCCTTGGCTTCGGCCGTGGTCTCTTGCTCGTAGGGGGTATTAGTGATAGTTCAAAGTCAGGCTTACTACCTGCGCCCTAGTAAGTTAGATTAGCTTTACACATTTCACGTTTAACGTAGTTGAGTGTTTGTTGATACATGGTTAGGTTAGTCAGGTAGGTGAGTAGGTACACACTAATAGCAAACATATGAATATATATATTAGGTAGGTAGTATTGCGTTTGTAAAGGGGTGATCTAAGTTGTTATTATTGTAAATCATGATATTCTGATTGGGAAATTAGATAGACAATTGGTTCAATTACAACAAAGCAGATTTGTAAATGACCGCCATCTTGTGACCGAAGAATGAAAGTTTTCCCGCTAATTTTTGCAAGCCAATTTTCATGTCGATTTACGTTGTTGGAATTTACTGGGATTATAGTGACAGTAATGTGTAATAATTACGCTAAGATTATGGTGAAAATAAAACTACAAGCGAATGCTGCAACACCACGACGAGTGATTTAATAGTGAAGTGAGTGATTGTGAGTGAAATGGAGACAGTGAACTGGTGTATTCATTACAGAATTCAGATATTGTTAAAGGTAAATACACAGTGATTGATCTGTCCTAACCATCTTTGATATAATATTTATTATTTACATATAAATCCTTGCTGGTTCATTATTGAACGACAACACAACGGTATATTGTACATTCACGCTAGTGAAACCTTTCTGACTACAGAATTATGTGCAAGACCACCGAAGTCTGAAGGGTCGGAAGTATCCAAACAGACTAGCTACAGAGGTAGTTATTTTACTATTGTTCTTTGTGTACGAGCAAGATCTTACACATGAGATTACCATGGCTACAAACACACAAATAATGATGTTTGGACATTTTAATCACTGTTGCATAATCAGCTATTATATGTACTGTATCGAATGCACATGGTCGCTCGATCGCTATCTTATAGTAACTTTGTCATCCGCTAGGGTGAAGCAAAAGCTATATCTGAGCTGAATTATTGTAGTTTGATCAAGTGTTCGGTGAGAATATATTCTCTCTGAAGTGTCTATATAGACATTATTATTCAGAAGTGAATTGGTTCTAGTATTAACTATAATTATTTAGGTCTGTGCTAATAAATGAGCTTTTCCTAACTAAACTTATCGTTAACAATCAGCGCAGAAGTTACTGCGATAGATACTAATGTAATTGTCCTAAAATGACGCTTAGAACGATGATTCTGTGTTATCATCTTAATACCTTATATTAAAGGAATTACGGCAATAGGACTGAAGTCCTGCGTTAGAGTTACGCTATTCTGAAAATAGAATTGGGGATTTGTATACCGGATGCCCGGTACAGTAGGCAGGAGACTTTAAAATTGTCTTCTAATTACCTACTTAGGCATAGGAAGGACTATGTTGGTACTAGTGGCGAGTCCTACTGAATGTGGCGAGCACGGGGCCACATTTCTTATACACGGGGGGGGAAAATACACTATATTACAGAAATAATAAAGATTTATAGAAGTTTCAACGATGAGTTGATCTAACTATAAATTATCACTGACAGTAATTGTTTGTGTATTTTTTTTGAATAACACGACCTCTGTTGGTATCCTCGAAAACAATTATAATTTGAAGTATTGAATGATTGACAGTTAACTTTGTAGATTCTAATTTTACGTGTAGTGCAAGCGTAATGTGGTAGGTGTCTCTGTACTAAGTGTTGAATGAGGGCGGTAAAAATTGTCAAATTTCAAACGTCATAAGAACGTAGTTGTCAAAAGATTGTCTGGTCGTATTCCACTAAGTAAATAAGTGAAATTGTATGTTATATTGTGAGTTTAGTATGATAAATAAGGTGACGAACTGTGGATTGACTACGAAGTAAGGTTGGAGTAGCGACAAATCTGTTAAGAGGTATGTTAAAGTAAATACGAGTTACAATCATAAGAGTATGTGAACTTTAGGTTGGGAAACTAGGACTGGGATATACATGAATTCTATTGTAGATAAAGTACGATAAGGAATAGGTCTTTCACAACCCATTTTTTCTATAGAATCACGGATTACTGCGTGTCGCGATGGGCGGTCTGAAGGTCATTAGACGATGGCGCGGCTGGGAATTGTAGGTTTGAATACGAGAGGTGTACGGGGATAGCTTTATACATCTAGATTCAATGGTCATGACATAGAATTAGTTACAACTTGGTCCCGCGTGACCAGGATATTACAATTGCTTTCGTAAATTTTGATTATGCGATTGGGTCGTGACGCCCACCCTGAGGAATACATAACCTGATTCCGGAAACTTAATTTTGTAGACGCAAGGCGAGCCATTACATTTAGTTTTTGAGTGTGTTCTCATATTATGATACTTGGAGAAGGTGGACACGTGACACCCCAGTGTTGCAAGCGTTAATAAGCTAGCGTGACCGTTTGCGTTAGTAATCTCAGTAAAATGAAAAGCCGGGCCAATAGCACTTTTACAGCCTATATTTTTATACGTTTATTTGTTTGGTTTAATTAGTAAAGTTCAAGTGAGCGTATTTATTCTGTGGCTGTAGTTTCAGTTTTTGTGGTTTAAAAGTAACCAAAATTTCTCTTTGGATACACAATATTCACATGGGAAGGTTCTTCTACCTTTCCCTAATGGCGCTCAAACTCGAAAAGGGCACTAGGTGGAAATAAAAAGAAATACGATGGTAAGTATATTATAGATATTTAAAAAAACATCAATTCCTATGACAGTGCACTCATTCATACCTATCTATATAATGTATCTTTGTACCAAACTGCAGCCAGATATGTTCAGCCACATATCATTCTTCATAATATTTTTGATATTTTTATTTATTTATTTATTCTTTATTGTACACTTACATAGCATTTAAACAAATAAGAGAGATAATATATACAAAGGCGAGCGTAACTCAAGGGCGTGCACAGAGGAATTGCAGTCCAATGAGAGGCAAAGTCTTGTGTAAGTACATTATTATTGAAGTTTAATAATATGAGGAGATAAACCAAATTTATACTCCTGATAATTATATTAGTAGGGTTATAGTTACATATGTATAAAGTTTATTTAATGAGCTGTATTGTACCTACTATCTAAAAAAATACATCAGTTGTTACTTTTCCCACGAAGTCAAAAGAAACGACTACCTAGGTACCTACCTATACGTTCCAATATTAATCGATTCTGGTAACATAAACGCTAGGCGATAAGTGTGTTGGCTTAGTTAGTTAATGTATAAAAAGTTGTCCGGACACGGAACGCCCAGCAGATGTTATACATCAAAGTTGATTATAGAATTTATAATTATGAAAGAAATATGGAACATTAAAAAAAATGCGCGGGGTCGAGTCGAGTGTGACGAGAATGGCAGAGTAAAGGCGGTAAGGGCACAGAATAAATATTATAACTGTTTTTTATCATCATATTAACGGAAAAAACGCGAGCCATACCTACGCCACAGAATAAATATACTACAAAATTTTATCTTCATACAAACGGATGAAACGCTAGCCATACCCTACCCGCCTCGATGCGTGCGCCCGGCGCGCAACCAGTTAATAATGTAAAATGACATTTAGACAATATTGTGCTTCTTTTGGTTGTATGAATTCGACAATAACGCATCCAGGGATGAGCTTTTTTAAATTACCTGCAAACTCCGAAAGGTGAGACTATAAAATGATTTTACGTATTAGTGGGTAGTATGTACGTAATTTGTGTCTTTTTAATAGATATCCTTTGCTTGTCCCAAAAAAGGCCTGGATTTAAAAATACATTTAGTAAAGTGAAGGATTGACACGAGTGTGTGACTCACTATCTTCATCCGATATCCGACATCCGACCAAAACCAAAACAGTGGTGTTGGCTCCGATAACCGTTATCGGGCCAGACAATGTGAAAGAAAGATACATATCTCATACATTTGACTTCCTCCGATATCGGATGTCGGATATCGGATATCGGATGTCGGATATCGGATGTCGGATGTCGGATGTCGGATATCGGATATCGGATGAGTGTGAAAACGCTCTTAAAGAAGACAAAATTACCGGATTCCACGAAATCGATGGATTGCAGTATCCTGAACCCGCTAAAAATGCGTTATCATTATCAATAATGGCTCGTGGTATATTTGTAAACTGGAAACAGATTCAGATTGTCGAAACTACATATGATGAAATAAATAAGTGGATTGATGAAGTACTACAAAACTTATTCGAGATTGGTCTTCACGTACGTACTTTTGTGTCCAACCAAGGGCCTGATCTATGGAAAGCTGCCAAACAAAAATCAGTTTCAATTGAAAAACCTTATTTCCTTATAAATAATAGAAAAAAATATAATATTTCTGATGCACCGCATCTAATTAAAAACGTTAGAAATAATCTGATGCAATATAATTTTCACTTCGGAAATTCTATAGTTAAATACGGTCATTTTGTAAAGTTTTATAATCAGGATATAAAAAAGAGTTTGAGGCTTTTATTATTTATTATTATTATTATGAGTTTGAGGCTTACACCTGAACTAAACAATAGCTATATCAAACCCACAAACTTCAAAAAAACGAAGGTTTGTTATGCGACACAACTGCTTAGCAAGTCTGTGGCAAATGGCATTCGTACGTATATAGATAACAATAAAATTGAAGAATCCGGCAGAGACACTTTATAATGACGATAAATAATTTGATCGATGCTTTAAATACATCTGATTTGAGAAATATTTACGAATATAAGAGAGAGCGTACGAAGGCAATAAGTCACAAAAGGTATGGTGGGCAGCCCTATCGATTGTTTAGGTACCGAAGGCTGTAGGCACTCATCTTAAAAATACGGCCGAGTTACAATACTGTATGACTATATTTTATTCTGTGGTAAGGGCTTCGTGTAAACAGCATCGCCGCCGCTGTGGCGCTACAGCGCAATAAGCTGTGGATCGTTAAAAAAAATAGCGCATCTGGACTAAACTAACTTCAAACAAAGAGCCAATAAAAGTACTGATCAAAATCAACCAATGCATGTACATTACACAGGTTAATATGTTAGTCGAAGAGACTGATAAACGCGCTTTGCGCAGGGTTCATAAATTTTGCACATCACTATTTTATGTATATATGACAAATTAATATAGAAAATACATAATGAAAGTTCTTTTTTCAGTTTCAGGTAAAATTGGCCGGTTGAATAAAAATCTTTATCAGATCTTTTCCAATATCGGGTTTTGATGGCAACTCTAGTCCGCTTCCAGTGTCCTGTCTATTTGTATCTTTACAATTAGAAGTATGCCGACAGCACAAGATGAAAGTCATGCCAAAATACTCACTCGATGAGAACGTCGAAATTTTCCTTTACAAAAGTTGAAATTGGAGGCTATATTTTCGTGTGATATTTAAGTCGAACCCCATCCGGCGCCAGCCGAGAACATGCTACCCCTTTTCATCCCCATGATCCCCTACGCTATTTAATCAACTTGTACATACCCACCCGCAAGTTATACATGTTACTAAGACCTTGCTAAAGTAGGCAACTTGGTGTAGGACATGTGTATATAGGTATAGCTACTAACTGTGTATATTACGATGATTTTGTGAACTTCAAAAAGATTGCTATGATTGTTCAAAATAACAATTGGGACATGAGCGCCTCGGAGAACACCATACAAAATCTGTGGCATTCATCATGGGTAGTTGAAGCCCTAGTTAGTCTGATAACTAAAAAAGTTCAATATCGCCAGAGGGTTTGAAAGTCCGATAACAGTCGTTTGATGGTCATTCGGTAGCTTCGTAGTAAGACTGATTGCTAACCGCAATTGAGGGGTATGTACCTACTTAGATACATACATAGGTATAATCTCGCCTCTCTGCATTTCGTGCGGCAACGAAAATATCTTCAACTTCAACTTCTTCAAAATGGCCTCTGCAGCAAATCGCCACAATTTTGCCGATGTCAAGTAAAATCTATATAAATAAACGTTTTTTACTACATGCATATGAATATAATACGGTATACACCAAAATATCATTATTTTTTATTATAGTGTATGTACCGTATCTGTCTGTCTGTTCCGGCTACCGATTTTGACGGAACTTTAAACAGCAGGTAGCTGATGTAATAAAGAGTAACTGAGACTACTTTTATTTTAGAAAAATAGCGTTGATTCAACACTAAGCAATAACCGACATTCACGCGGGCAACAGCTTTATAAATTATTAATGGCGAAACGCCGATGTCAAGTGTGCCAGAGCCACGTTAGCCACGCCAGTAAATTTGTTTCCGTGTGTCCGCCCCCCCAAGAGATTCAGGTGGACGAGCAGGACGTGTGGTTGGATTTTAGGGGGCAAGAAACTCTTTAGAGTTGCTCCGATCCTTGGCCGTCATCTTCCGCGACTGAAACCAATGGAAACACAGTACCTATTTCTATTGGGTGAAGCCACGTACAAAGGCGAGTATTATTGTTCTGAAATTAACATTAAGTACAACTATACACACTAAACTTATAGAATGTGTGACCACAACTGGCGATATTCGATCGAATTGTACCAAGTAAACAAAATATATCAGACTTTATGTATATTATCTCCTAAATCCTGATTTATATGATGACCCATTTAAAACGAACGTTTAAATACAATGAATTAAGGGATGGGTTTTATCTCTTCCACAGTAAACATGCTATGAAAAAGACCAGGTTGATAGCAATAGCATACGTAGTATATGGTGAAGTGTTGGTGTTAACAAACTTCTGCTTACCCCTATTGGGATACAGGCGGGCGAATTGCTCTGTAGTTGTGAACTATGAAGAAAATAAGAAGAAACATTAATAGCCATGCAAGTATTTAGTTTTTTCCACAGATATCCGTCGTTTATTCTGAGAGTTCTATGCCTAACACGCTGTGCCACAACATTTTTCAATACGTTTCTTAGAGGTAGGTATGTCGCCAATTTGCCACCAACTAACTTAATCGGCCATTCGATTAACTGCCTAGGCAGTTAACTAAACGCCGCTATTCAATTAACGACCTGAATGGTCAGCCATTTAATTAAACGGCTGGGCAAATAGCTTGGATCGATGACGTTTAACTACTTGCCTAGCCATTTAATTAAATGGCTGAACAGTTAGAAAAATGACTTATTTTTGCATGGATACAAAAAAAAACCACGAAGCCTTCTAACCTAACCTGACCAAGTTGGATTATGCAGCTATCACAATAAACCTATCACTAATTTTCTGTAAATATATATACCTCTGTCTACCCCCTCGGGGATTTACAGGTGTAAGTATATATGTATGTATGTAATTTTCTATCTTATTTCGTGGTAGTGGCCCATCTTACGTTTGGCCTAAGCTAATTAGCCAGCCAGGTTATTAAATGATGTAATAACGAGACGGCTGAATATCATTCAGTACGTTAATTGAATGGCGGCGTTTAGTTAACTGCCTAGGCAGTTAATTGGACGGGTGATTAAACTAGTTGGCGGCGACAGGTATACAGAATTCAATAACTGAAGTATATCTAAGGAGACCACAATTCTATACAATATTGTGCAAAATTATGGAGAAGGTTCTGTTTCGCCAGTGTTTTCACCGAAGAAGTTTTTATTAGGTCCCAGGATATATTTGAAGTTAATTGGTTAACCTCTATCTATAAAAGTTTTCTGAAAACAGGTCATGTAAAAATTGTGGAGGTACTTACTTTCAAAAAGTTTCCATTAGGAGGGTGCGTAAATTGTAAAGGACAGACTTCCATTGTTCATTTGAGAAATGTAAGGACTGTCTACACTCCGCCTCTAACCCAAAACCCAAGTTAGTTCAACCACGCTCTTGATTTCGGTGGACTTTCCTAAAACGTAAATACATTAATTCGGACAAGTAGCCAACTTTTATCAAAAGATTAAGTAAGTAATTAAGTATCTCTTTATTGTGTACACCAAGGACAAAACCTTTGTTAATAATACATTGAAGGTATAGACAATAGGCTTCCTTATCGCTTATAAAGTATATATGTCACCGCCAACTAGCTTAATCAGCCTAGGCAGTTAACTAAACGGCGCCATTCAATTAACGGCCTGAATGATATTCAGCCGTCTCGTTTATTGCATCATTTAATAACCTGGCTGGCAAATGCTTAGGCCAATCGTAAGATGGGGCACTATCTTGAAATAAGAACGAAAATTACATACATACATACATATGCACCTGTGAATCCCCGAGGGGTTAGACAGAGGTGTATTCACAGAAAATTAGTGATAGGTATATTGAGATAGCTGCGCAATCCGACTTGGTTAGGTTAGGTTAGGTTAGAAGGCTCATGCGGGAGCGGAGCGAAGCGTAGCATTTAACCCTTTGTGGCTATTTTGTTTTATAACCATGCAGAAATAAGTCATTTTTAAGTGTTTAATTAAATGGCTAGGCAAGTAGTTAAACGTCATCGATCCAAGCTATTCGCCTAGCCGTTTAATTAAATGGCTGAACACCATTCAGGCTGTTAATTGAATGGCGCCGTTTAGTTAACTGCCTAGGCAGCTAGTTGAACGGCTGATTAAGCTAGTTGGCGGTGACATATTTACCAACTAAATCCCTAAACAACTTACTTAAAGGTTTTGGAATTCCAAGGCCTTCATTCAGTGAGCTCTTTACTGTCGTATAAAACGAGTCCCAGTCATTATGGAATCGTAAGTAATTCCATATCACTATAAGAATGTAAGCTAACTCACCTAAGTTCACCAAATGCATTGTAGAAATATCTACTGAAGCATGTCAATGTACAAGTATTTTGTACCGTAAATAACACAATTAATTGGCGTCCCACATTTATTTTAGTGTTGCGGAATCTTGTGTGGTGTGAGTCGTGAGGGGTGTAGCGTGGCTCGTGGGCGGCGGCGAGCGACTGGAGTGAGGTGGGCAGGGGTGTCGACCTTCGCGGAAGTCCTACTCGCAGTTGTAATTACTGAAACGGCCTGAGCAGCCTTCCAACTCAATTTTCTTTGGGTAGCATTGATTTTTAGCTGAAAATACGAAACGATACATAAAAATGTTGCGCTTCTTATTTTATTGTTAACCTGCGGAAAAATTAGTCCTGTTTTTGGGGATATTTTGTTTTCTTCTATTAAATAGTTAAATACGGAAATAACTTAACTGGATGGATCATTCTTACTATTGTGACGTCATTGAAAATAGTAATGTATTCAAAAAGGATAGACTTCAGGTTTGACACTGCTCGATAGCGCAGTGTTGGATATGATCAGTATGATCACAGATAATATAATATAATTCTTATATATTATGGACCATAAGCTTCAGACACTGTTACAGACAGAGCAGCTTCAGCAGGTAAGTTTGGATTCGACCCTCAATATCTTGAATGACAGGGGAGTAGACTGTAAGCCTCACGTTTTGTCTCATAAAAACTGTATTCTTTGTACCATGACATAGAATCTTTTCTTTTAAAATGGCCGCAGTTGTCGGTAGGTAATTGTATATACGATAGCATAGTCAAGCAGTGTAAAGATATGATAAGGTCCCGTTAAGTTAATTGGTTACATGCAATTAACTATGTACAATATGTACATAATATATTATCCATGTTTTATTTTGTAGGTACAGTTCTACGTGAAGGTCTTCAGGGAAAATTGATAGTAAAAGTGGTAAAAGGTATACGATATAAGGCATAGGATATTGTAGGTACAAATTAGCGGTTCATTATTATTGACAACAATGTTGTTCATAAAATTTAGCTACACTAAAAAACTAGCTAAACTAAAAACGGGCGCTATGTTTACATTAGACGGTACACCAAAGGTTGGGGTTATTGTAAGTTGAATAAATTTGTATTTACAAAAGCTGAATTAAAAGAATCAATTCATCAATTTTTTTGTTTTTTTCTAAATTTATACATTGCTGATATGCTGTGATCTATCTTTTTTAAACTACGCTAATGCCGTTAATAATTGTAAAAAATTGTTGTTTTTTTTTTAAATTTATCTTGTTAAAATTATAGCAAACAACGGCCTTGATTTACACAACCTAATGGATGACAACGAAATTAAGACTGTTCCTATCCATGAACGTTTTTATTTTATGTAGTAAAACAAGATACAAGCTACTGATGTCTCGTATTTGTATTCCTAGCTTCTGTTTTGATATAACAATAAAACACGATTGTATGTATATATGTAAACAAAATAGATGACTAACAGCAAATGCGCTTGCCAAGAGTAAAACAAAGAAGTAATTTAATTATGGCGTAGCATACTCTTGCCGTATGCGGATTTGCTCGTGGTTTATTTAAGATTCTAGTTTAAAATTGTTATAATTATGAAGAAAACTAACTGGATGAGCTCTGTTGGGCGGTGAAGTTTTTTCTTCAAAGATAAAGGAACAGCCAGTCCACGAAATTATATGAGGCCCAGCATATATTGTATTATTTATGTAAATAAAACCCCAGTAAAATGATGATTACGCTAAATCGCCGGAATCGGCGTACCTACTTAAGTACAATTTTTTGTCAATAGCCCGCAGTGCGGTTTATATAAGGAGCAATTATCTTCTTATCCCTTCCTCATCCTAAAACTCAAATCAGCACACTTTTTACACATTGTAGACCTTCTTTTTAGATGGCGCGGCGTGGCTTAGCGTATTTGACTAATATGGAGGTAGGTCTATCATGTTTTTGTTTACAAAAGAAAAATGTTTTTCATAAAACCCACATGACTACACAAGCTATGTATAGTGCATCGTAGAATATCAATTACGAACAATTTATTTCATTATGATTATAAGACAAAGAAAATGTATGAGATAAAAAGTTACACTTTAATCACAACCAGATATTAGAGAGAATTTTATACTTTTGTGTACAAAGGACGATCGAGTTTGTACCGATAGCGGATGGCATATTGGACGCGAGCCAAATTCTATGAATTAGGTCTGATAGAGTTTTATTGCAGTGTTATAATTATATTCCTTCTATAAATATTCGTAACTGTGTATTGTAAACCTACAGGTTATAACAGTAAACACCATTCTATAAGATTGATGTGTGGTACTGTTTTACGCTGTGCTGTGTGGTGTCGGCCTAAAAGAATAGCACCAACCCAACTCTGCCCGCGGGTGTCGTAAAAGGCGACTAAGGGACACAAAACCGGGGGGGGGGGGGCAGCAGCGCCCCCTGCAGAGCAAACCCACAACCAAACTGCGATCCCCAACCCGCATGCCCAGCGTGGGGATTATGGGCACTACCCCTCTAAGATGGCAAGACTAAAAAGTTGGCCCTCAGTTCCCGGCCGCCTCGCTATTCCTGGCCATGGCAGCGGCCATGGCAGCGGCCATGGTAACGGCGGGGCAGGGGGTGCGAAGAATCACCGGGCTACGGTAGGCTGCCACAAAAATCTGACCCTGGCAACGTTTAACGGATGCACTCTGAGGCTTGACCACCATCTAGCGCAGTTGGAAGTGGAGTTAGAGAACATTAAATGGCATGTTCTAGGGTTATGTGAAGTCCGTAGAGAGGGGGAGGACACCATAACCCTAGACTCGGGCCATCTTCTCTACTTTCGCGAGGGGGATAAGAAATCCCAGGATGGCGTAGGTTTCCTCGTCAATAAGGCCCTCTCTAACAACGTTGAAGAAATCTCCAGTGTGTCGACCTGGGTAGCGTACCTGATCCTTCGGCTGTCCAAGCGCTACAGCATGAAGGTCATTCAGGTTTACGCACCGACCTCGACACACCCGGATGATGAAGTGGAGGATATGTATGAAGACATATCTAAAGCCTTACACCAAACCACCAAGGCCCACTTCAATGTTGTTATGGGGGACTTTAACGGCAAGGTGGGAACACAGACTGGCAACGAATCCCGTATAGGCCCGCATGGTTATGGAGTTAGGAATCACAGGGGGCAAATGCTTGTCAGCTTCCTTGAGAAGAAGAGACTGTTCTTAATGAACTCTTTCTTTAAGAAACAGCCTCAAAGAAAGTGGACATGGAAAAGCCTCGACACTGTGACAAAAAATGAGATCGACTTCATCATGACGGATAGCAAGCACATATTCAGAGATGTCTCAGTGATTAACAGGTTTAATACCGGATCTGATCACCGACTTCTCCGAGGCTCTCTGAATATCAACTTAAAGCTTGAAAGAAGCCGACTGATGAAGTCCACCCTCCGACCTAACCCAATCCATATCATGGCGGGCACCGAGAAGTTCCAGCAGCTTCTCGGGAACAGATTTGTTGCCTTGGAACCCATCGACGACGTTGACGAGAGCCTACACAATCTGGTCGAAACTCTGAGGGATGAGGGCATCAAGTTCTGTAGAACGCAGCGGACTGGCAGGATATCCAAACTCTCGGCTGAGACTCTCGGGTTGATGACAAAAAGACGGGAAACCACCCAAGCGACTTCGTCGGAGAGGTCAGACCTGAACATGCAAATTGCGAAGATGGTACGGCGCGACCTTCGGAGCTCCAACACACGCCTTATCGAAGAGGCGATAGAGCGAAACCGAGGGTCTAAAGTATTCACTCAGCAGCCTGGCAGGAGCCACCTGACGAAGCTAAAAACGCACGACGGGAGGACCGTATTGTCAAAGCCAGGGATCTTCGCCGAAATAGAAGATTTCTACGGCCGATTATACGCTGCACATGCCTCTCATTCTCGACGAGATGACCACGATTCCAGAGCCACCCTGACACGCCACTACATCGACGAATTGCCTGACATCAGTCAAGACGAGATCGTGTCAGCTCTGAGGCAGCTTAAAAATGGAAAAGCCCCCGGTGAGGACGGAATAACATCAGAGCTTTTGAAAGCTGGAGGAGCCCCTGTTATACAGGAACTACAGAACCTCTTCAACGCCGTCCTTCACAGTGGGAGAACTCCAAAGGCGTGGAGCGATAGTTTGGTGGTGCTCTTCTTCAAGAAGGGTGATAAAACCCTTCTTAAGAATTACAGACTCATCTCGCTCCTGAGTCATGTCTATAAGCTGTTCTCACGAGTGGTCACGAATCGTCTCGCCAGGAGACTCGACGAGTTCCAGCCGCCGGAACAGGCCGGGTTTCGCGGAGGATATGGCACCATAGACTACATTCACACAGTGAGGCAGATTATACAGAAGTCCGAAGAGTATACTCAGCCCCTGTGTCTGGCCTTTGTGGACTATGAGAAGGCCTTTGACTCTGTTGAAACCTGGGCTGTTCTGGAATCCTTACAGCGATGCCAAGTAGACTATCGTTATATTGAGGTGCTGAGATGTCTGTACGAAGCCGCCACCATGTGTGTCCAAGTACAGGACCAGCAGTCTAAACCGATCCAGTTGCGCAGAGGAGTGAGACAGGGGAATGCTATATCCCCGAAACTGTTCACCAGTGCGTTGGAGGATATGTTTAAGACGCTGGACTGGAAAGGAAAGGGCATAAACATAAACAGCGACTACATCTCACACCTACGATTCGCAGATGATATAGTCTTAATGACGGAGTCGCTAAAGGAGCTGAACCAGATGCTGGGCGGACTAGCTTCAGCCTCGCGACGTATCGGTCTTGGCATGAATTTGGACAAAACCAAAGTCATGATCAATGACCACATTGATCCGATACCGGTCGTCGTACATGGTCACCCTCTCGAAATCGTTTCTGAGTACACTTACCTCGGGCAGGTTCTGCAGTTAGGTAAAAACAATTTCGAGAGGGAGGCCAAGAGGAGGATCCAGCTGGGCTGGGCAGCGTTTGGGAAACTACGCCGAGTCTTCTCGTCATCCATACCGCAATGCTTGAAAATGAAAGTCTTCAATCAGTGCGTCCTACCCGTCATGACCGGATACGGAGCTGAGACATGGACACTCATGGCAGGGTTGGTCAATCAGTTCAAAGTCGCTCAGCGAGCTATGGAGAGAGCTATGCTCGGAGTTTCTCTGAAGGATAGAATCCGCAACGAATACATCCGACAGAGAACCAAAGTTATCGACATGGCTCAAAGAATCAGCAAGCTGAAGTGGCAATGGGCTGGCCATATCTCACGAAGAACCGACAACCGTTGGGGTAAACGTGTTCTTGAGTGGAGACCGCGACTCGGCAAGCGTAGTGTAGGACGCCCTCCGACCAGGTGGGACGACGATCTAAGAAAGACTGCAGGCAGATGCTGGATGCGGCAAGCTGAAGACAGGGCGCTATGGCGCTCATTGGGGGAGGGCTATGTCCAGCAGTGGACTAATATAGGTAGCCTGATGATGATGACTGTTTTAGGTTCCGGAAATACTCGAGACTCCAAGATCCTCGGTGGCCAAGCCAATCTTACCTTTTAACCTGCATACCTGCTAATTGACTGACGTGAGATAAGCCACAGGCTTAGGTTTTCCACTAGGGGTTGGGTGATCAGCCGGCATTCGTTTCCGAATGCCGCATGCCGTCAGCCGTTCCGAACTACAAATTACTTTTATTTCTTCCATGAATATACGCAACCAGGTATGTATGTATATGTCGCAGCCAACTAGCTTACTCAGCCGTTCAATTAACTGCCTAGGCTCTTTACTAAACGGCGCCGTTTAATTAGCGCTAACCTTACCTTAATAAACCCCTAAATAAAAATTAAAAATAAAAACCTAAATATACCCCAATAAACCTATCACTAATTTTCTGTGAATAACATAATATAAACTCACGCCTATATCCTCGAAGGGGTAGGCAGAGGTGCTAGCACCCACATTTCGCCAGTTTATGTTTAGGTCCCAATGTAATAGGTGGGCGAAGCCTATTGCCATAAACCGGGCACTTATGAACCTGCAATTAATACACACATAACTTCGAAAAACATCGAAAAGTCATTGGTGTGTGTCATGGTAAAACCTTTGATCGAACCCGAGACCTCGTCTCAGCAGTCCATTACCCATATCACTAGGCTACCGCGGTTATTTTCTCCTCTATTTACCACCTCGGGAATTTACAGGCGTAAGTATATGTTATGTACGTAATTTTCTATCTTATTTCGGGGTCGTGCCCCGTCTAACGAATGGCCTAAGCATTAGTCAGCCAGTTTATTAAATGTTGTAATAAACGGCTAAATATCACTCAGGCCGTTAATTGAATGGCGCCGTTTAGTTACCAGCCTAGGCAGTTAATTGACGGCTGATTAAGCTAGTTGGCGGCGGTATAGCAAAAAAGATGACAGGATTATGTCTAGCAGTACATAAACATATTTCTTTAAGATTGTTTTGTATATTATGTGGTTTTCTTGTTATAAAGCCCTACTAACTAGGGCCCCTAAGTCAAGTCAATCTCACCTGCTTGGCTTAAAGCCTGCGCTCAATGTATATTATATTGTAACTAAACTAAGAATACGGGCAGTAGAAGCAGTTAAAAAAATAAGGAAAAGCGAAGGTGGTTCATAGTATTTCATAAAGCAATTATACCAAGATACGAGTGTACAGGCAAGTATATTATATCATTCCATAATTAACATATACATAACCCAATCAATCGCTACGAGCTAAGCTCCATAATGTATTTATTAGCTATCACGAAAATCGATATCGTCTAAGCCAATAAAAAATTTTTAGACGAAGCTTTTTTGCTCATGTCCATTTAGGCTCCAGTTTTTTCACATTCACCTGGCTTCGCATAACCTGTTTGAAAAATTACACCTTTGGTGTGTTCAGTTACCTGCAGTCAGGAAATCGGAAAGGAACTGTCAATGTCAGTCCAAGTCCGAGCTCTGAGATGCCAGACAGACAGGTTGGATTTCGGTTCAAAGTGAAACGCTAATTCCGGCTCACGTCTGAATTTTTAATTCCACCAAAAAGTTGCTGAGTTATCAGCCATATTATTAAATTGACGTTGCATGCTTGCTATATATTTCAAGAGTGGGAACGGCAGCCTTGCTTTACTAAATATTCTCGATGCTCGTAAAGCATTTCATAAAGTCCTGCAATTAAAATAAATTGCATTGTGTTGGGTTCATGTGCGGTGCACTGACTGAGAGTATCTGTGTGTCTGGACTCTCTGAACATGTTTAGTTAATAGACAAGGCCCATGTGAAAAATTGTAGACTAGTACTCAGAGACCTTTGATGACACTCCCCGCAATTCCAGCGGTTCACTTATTTTGAGCTGTTCTCTTTTGGTGAGTTACCCAAGTTGCCCTTGAGGCTGCTTGGTGTCGCGCGGTAGTCAGATGAGGTAATATTTTTTCCGCCAGTTTGAAAATACCTTACAATTAGAATTCTAATCTCAACTCTTAAAAAGTAAGATCCAATGAGTTAGCCATTATGTCAATTTACCTTTTCCATTCTGCAACAGTATTTTAAGGTTCCAAGCTAAATTTATGTTCATACTAATACCTATTGCTATTAAATACAGGTTTTTCCTCTATTATAATGCGCAGAGCACTGTAGGAACGTATCCCACTAATCGCTGGTCTCCGTAAAGGTTGGCTATGTATATCAATGTTAGGTACGTTACTCGTACATAGCTGAGCAAAAATCAATACAAGGTCGGCAGCTCAAATTCGCTTCCTGGCTCTGGGATGGTTTGTGTTATGTAATCGCAATCTCGGATTCAATTAATGTGTTCTATAGATGCAAAAACTCGGTGATTGGACGGATGGATGGATATTGGCATATTCTTGGTTCAATTACGTAAGTACGACTAAACATTTCTGGGTGACATTGGGCACAATGATAGGTTTAACCTACTACTACTACTACTACCGGTGTATCCGGGGTTAGGTTTCTGTGGACCATGGGAACGGAATTCAACTGTCGGACTTGCGGACAATTAAATTTAAACTAGGTAACACATTTTGTGTAACTCACGCTGTGTTTTTTTTGTTCAGCCTATAAAAATAATCTTTTTACCCTGCCTTTCAACCATGAATAACTATGAGTGAAAAGGAACAGATTTTTTTTTCCAAGTATGCAGCTGTTCTTGAAGAGGTTTACCTCACCATATATGGATTGGATCGCTCCCTACCCTACTGCGATATCCCTAAGTTTTTAATGTACATGTTTACGTAAATTATAAATTCACCTATCTCATTTAAAAAAAAACCTTACTAAACTGGGTACATACAGTTTTACGTTAAAGCATTTTTAAATTTAGAAGGGTTCATGTTTTTAAATTTAGAAGGTTCTCCGAGAGGCATTTACTGGCGGCCATTTTGTGCAAATGAGTCTGTACTTCGTGTCCCCTTGGAGCGTCCTATATTACGTGCCCAGTAGTCGTAGTTTGAACTCAAGGACTCGTGAGTGCCTTTACTTGTAGTAGAATGTAATCATAATAAAAAGAAAGTTCATTTTATGATTCATTGGTATAAAATTTGTACGTTTTTAGAGCCACCTTCTAACGATTTTTAGCTTTCAGCTTTATTGTTAGTACTTTCTGATTTTTTAAATGGCGGACATCAATATAACTGTTCATGCTTTATTAAACCCTTGTGGGTATCGTTTCAGAGTCCTTTCTTAGTGGTTTTTTTTATATACCACTTAGGTGGCAGACAAGCACACGGCCCACCTGATGGGAAGTGGTTACCGTGCCCTATGGACGTTTGCAACACCAGGGTCATCACAATCGTGCTACCGACCCTGTAAATACCTTCTAAAACCACGGCAGTAAATTCATTCCACAACCTGAGCGTGCATGGGATGAAAACAACAAACGGTGCGCACCATTTCCGGTCGCAATGTGCGAGGATGAATTCCCTGCCTATGGCGAGTGGTGCGATGATAGAATGTAGCGGTAGGCATTGTAGTCACTGATTAGTGAATAATCCCGTTCTAGTGATCCAGAGGAATCTAGTTTCAAAAATATATGCTATTTCAGAGCATATTCTAGACCTTTAAAAATCCCATTGACATCCGTTCAGCCGTTTTCGTGAAAGAATAACGAACATACATCCATTAATAAACATCATCATGACACATTTTTTAGGCGACCAAGGAATAACGGGATTCTCCATCCAACAGTTAACATTTCAATGTCAATTTTACGATCGCCACTTAACCTTAGGTAGGTAAGATCAATCAATATTTGGCAACAATATCTGGTAAACATGTTCTAAACTACAATGCTCTAAATCACAAAAACAATTCTATCTTTTAAAGACATAAATTACTATGTTCTTATTTAGACTTACATAAAGAACGGTTTTTGTCTACATTAAAAGTAATAACACTTAAATATATTTCATGATTGAACTCTAATTACAGTATTTAATCACATTATGTACCCACCCACCTACCACGTCATCTGTTTTTCCTCTGTATCTCGATTACACAATAATACCATAGGCCGTAGGTATTGTAAATTAGGAAATAAGGTATGTTTGTATCTGAAAAATACAAGTCTCCCCTTCTATCTGTTAAATACATAATGTAATATAATCTATTTAATCACCTGCTTGACTCTGATATGCATTAAACTACTAGATATGTATATGGGTATGTACTTTTATAATGTCAATTTACTACTTTGTTCTCCATTCAAATTCGTCATCTAGTGATAACGCTATCTATACTTACTAACATACACATATAGGGCCAAAAACCCAAATAATAATGACATAAATAATTTAGTACCTAAATGTGAAAAGTGTCAAGGCTATGTTAACACTAATACAATCTGTTGTATTATAACATCTCAATAGCGCATATTTATGCAGTAAGTAGGTATATACCAAACCAACATACCCACTCAGGTACTACGCGGCAAAACGTTAATGGCTAGGTACGGCGCAATAGGGACTTCAGGTAAATCTAACTCAACTTAGTAAGCACAGGCTGCAGCATTGAAACTAGCTAATTCCTCCCTGGGGTGTCCTATTTCGCAAAAATTGTGAAACCTGGAACGGCGCCATAGAGGGTTAGCCATCGTAATAACTCTAATTTTGCACCATTCGCATGGAAGTTAGAATGATGTCGGAGCAGCGATGGGCGCGTGTTGTATAATTCGGAACCTTTTGCTCTATATTATGTAGGTTAGCGCATGGCTTCGCGTGTCTAGGGCTAGGTTCGGTTAGGCAGTAGGTATCAAAGGGCCACGGGATTTTGCCGTCTTTCGTAATCCGTGGAAACGTGGGCTCGAATGCCGCAGCGAGTTGGCAACGTAGCGCTTTCGACCGACGACCTCGCGTTATCGCCCGCGGTGACGCGATCTATTGAAAAGGTCACCAGTCACCGCTCCGCTCGCCTCCATCCGTTGATGTCTTCGCCATCTAAACAGTTGCAGTTTCGACATAGAATCCCATAAGTACACCGTGAAAAAATATTTGCGACGTGGCGTGCGTCGTAGTGCGTAGCGGTGTCTCGCTCGGGCCCTCCCGCCGCGTCCCGCTCGGCTCCGCCCCCCTCCGACCGCAGCGCCGCGTAGCGGCCGCGCTGCGAAATGTACACGTCGCCTATACAGCGTTGCCATTCCGTACCTATAATTTCGCTGGACGTAAATTTCAACCGAACGAAACAGTTCAATGGACTTTTCGAAAACTCTAAACGTGTCATTTTACGTAAAAAGTCCTGTGTTACACGTAATATTGTAGGGAGTGGTATGTGACTATCTGTTTTTGTTAACATATTGTGATATTTGAAGTGTGAGTTGCGTGTTCGTGCTTGTAATCCGTGAACAAAGTCCCGTTTGGAGCCAAAACGTCTGTTTTTGGCCTAAAAGTGAGTACCAAAGCATTATTTAGACAATAGGAAGCTTACAGTGACAGTATAAGTGCCATCAGAAGTTAGTTTTTAGTGAAAACTATCTCATTACTTCCCCTACTTTTCTTATTCCGTGATAATACTTACAAGTTTCTATTTAACTGCGCAAATAACCGAGGTGTCAGTTTCCAAACCAAAGTGAGTTGTTACATAAATCCGTTAGACAGAGCATGTTGCCATGATGAGACACGTGCTGGTGATGAGCTTATGTAAGGCCTGATACTGATAACTTTGACGATAAGTTCACGTTGAGACAAGTACCGGTGATCGCGCTTCGTTATTTTTGTCTCAGAATGCCCTTTGGTCAAACTTTAAAATAGCCGTGCATCCGACACCATGTGGCGAACCGAGGTGCGTCTGTAATTGGGATGTGGTGTGAATGGCCAGCCTCGACCGCTGCAGCAAGCCTACAAAATTAATTCTGAGTTAATGCCGCCAACTGACGAACATCTGCCAGCGCTAACCAATTTTCTTCAGTCTTCACATTGTATTACCATGAAATTCAACAAACATCTATCGGTTTGATGTTAACTTCTCAAGTGATCTATTTCAATACATTGGTATTAAGATTTTAAAATCACGTTTAAGTATCTTTTAGAGAAAGAAATAATAGTTTTAGAATAGGTAAAATACCTACCTACTATGTAAAACTCACCATTTAGTCCATCCCTAAAAAAAGCACATCTCATTAATGCCAACTGAGGTTACGAAAAACAACCAAACACGCAGTCGTGCCAGTTTCTTACAGGTACATTTATATTCGTAGGTCCTACATATACCTACCTAATAAATAGTAATTCCAAACTTAATTTATAATTTATATGTCCAGAGCCGTCTCTCAACCATATTATTTGCTAAAAACTATTCGTATTAGGTAGGTATTCTACACTTTCTCAGGACAGGTTTTAGTCAATAACAATCTACTCGTCATATTATAACGTTATTCATTTTCTTTTAAACGTAATTCAAATAATCATATTTTGTTAGTACTTACATCGCCACCGCAAAAATAAAATCCAAATTCAATAAATCTTATTTCAATTTACCAAATGCACAAGTAGAAGCTTGTAACCTGAAACTATTTTTGGCGGTAAAAATAGTATTAGTAATATTCCACAGATGAAAAATGCAAATATAATCGATGGTGATGGTACCTAGTTATTCCATGAAAGCTAACATTCTTTTACTAAATTGATATTGTGACATGGTAACTAGGACCTTTAGATGAAGTCTTATTTTGTATTACATATATGTACATATCTATACTTACGCCTGTAAATCCCCGAAGGGGTAGGCAGAGGTGTATTAACACCCATATTTCGCGAATTATGGTATTTGGTCCCACTTAATTGAGCCTTGCATTACACACACTGATTGATATATTACTCAGTGATTATGATTACAAACTAGTACAGTAGCGGAGACTTGACTAGAGACTACTGAAGAGTTTTGAAACCGACACGAAAAATCACAATTCACAGTAATACCTGTGCCACTTTCTTACGCTTATGTCCGTTGTCTAAGACGTTATGTCTAATAATTCACAATTTTTGAAGTTGAAGTAAATACTCAATTTTGTACGAATTTCGCAAAATTAAATAAACCGCGATGCACTTTTTTGGCGTTGGCGTCAAACTCCACGTAACATTCGTCCTTTTAAGACCTCGTCTTGAAGGGGACCATCCCTAGTGATTCAGCATCGACTTATGACTGTTGGAGCGAACTAGCTTAATTAATCAGCAGTTCAATTAACTGACTAAACGGCGCCATTCCATTAACAGCCTGAATGGTGTTTCATTAACGGCCTGAATGGTATATTCTTAAATCACAAAAAAGTTGTCTAATGAGGTCAAATTTCCTTGTTTCGAACTGTAGCATTATGTAAATTGCTAGTTGACCTCTTAAACCACTGCGCCGAATATCGCAAATAGAAGGTGTAAACCATAAACTTAATTTATACTAACGTAAATAGACCAACAGTCTTCTCATTTCTGAGTTACCGAATTTAAAATTGTTTTTTTTGTGGGTTTTCACTAGACCTTTAAGTCACATAGTCATTTATATAATGTATCTTCATTTTTTGATAATGATGATAATGGATTGATTATATTAATGATGATGATGACGATCAATGAGATGATTACTGCCTCAGTAAAGTTGTGGGCTTTTACTACAAGCTCCCGAGGGGGATTTGGCTCGAACACGAAAAGTCAAATTAGTGAAGTGGCATTGCCTCCGCTAAAATATCGATATAACAAAATTTGCAATATTATGTATTTCGTAGTATTTAACTGACTTCAAAATAAATAAGAGGTCTGCATTCGAACGTATTTTTATGTTTGTTACTTTATAACTCGGGCCCTTTGCGCCCTCAATATGATAGCCTTCTTCAAGAAGGGTATTAGAAGGTATCTACAGGGTCGGTAGCACGATTGTGATGCTCCTGGTGTTGCAAACGTCCATAGGCCACGGTAACCACTTCCCATCAGGTGGGCCGTTTGCTTGTCTGCCACCTAAGTGGCATAAAAAAAAAAGAATAGCCGAAGTAGTGATTTACGGGTTCAATGAGTGAGTTCACAAAGGCATCATTGTATATTATTAGTTATAAGCTATAATAGTATTTACCTAACTTATAAACAATGTATCATATTTGTATGAGTCACTAACTGCCGCATTGGGGCAACCTGTAATGGTAGTTGGTTAATTAAAATAAAATAATAAATAAATAACTTTCGACAGGGTGAGCCGATTCTGACAACGGCATCCATGAGAAAAACCATATAACTTTTAAATTAATGATATAAATCGTTATATCAAAAAGCCATAATTTGTTAAATGCTTAAATATTAAACAATTGTGTTACAGTATCTTAAGGTATACCTTTTTTCTTTTTTTTTACCATACGGTTACGATATAATAAGATATCCTTTCGAATCATTCTCTCTTGACTAGGCGAAGTGACCAAACGCAGGTTTTATCACTGCATCTACATCTACATGGTGATCTAATATGAATAATATGGGCGTACTCATTACATATTTGTTAGATAGCTCATCGGAGGTTAATTCTGACTTCGAATATGACTTAAAATTTCTGCCACACATTCTAAGTGCCGAACAATTTGGGTAGAAAATAATGAATGCAAGGGTTGTGCTAATTACAAGAGCTTCTATCGCGCAAGTACTTTCTCTGTTTTCTGTTTACGCTACAAGCTTTTGAAATTAGCACAACCCTTGCATAAAGTAGTTATTTTCGTATTAGTACAACAGATTTTATAAAGAAAAGTTTGTTCTGAAAAGCTTTTTTATTATTAATTTTATTTTCCACTTCTAAGTTACAGTGACTATTATCATATAGACCGAGAACTGCTCAATAAGACAGCCAAACGAAACACAAATACAACTAGTCCATGTTAAGTACAGATGAGTACAGATGGAGTCAGAATACCATGTAAGAATAGAGAGTTTGTTAAGACAAAATAAATGAGTCCAAACTCGATCTTGTTCTTATAGCCACCTCACTACTCCATCATCCGACCAGCTCCATGGTACCACATTAATGCATTGTATTCCAAACTAAACGTGAATGCAAAATTTTAGCAAAATCAGTTGAGGATATATACATACTTCAAAATCAAATTGCAAGATTTGCCATCAAATTACATACATACATTCATACAGACATACATACATACAGAGCAAGTTAATAACAATGTTGATTTTGTCTTACCCATTAATACTGAGACACAACATTCTCAATAATGAAGGGTGTCTGGCTATTAGGTATGGCGACCAGGCAACTCTAAACCTGGACAGTAGATCGTCACTCCGTTCCGTGTCTGGCATTTTCTTCGAATGTCCGGAATGGATAGAAGCGTTACGCTCGTGACAATTGTTCGCGTAACAAAATACGTCCACATTATCAGACTGAGACGCTTTTCTGACACGGTCACGGAATAATGTTCGGTAAAATTATCATTATAACACGGACTCACCATAAGAATGAGCGAGCAGGACAAACACGCTCTGCACCATGCATTGTATCTTAAGATACCATGTTAAGATAGTAATTAGCATCTTAAGATAATATTTTACCATCGCAGGAAATATTTCGTATCTTAAAATATTTCCAAATTGCTCGATATATTAATATTATATAGCTTTATCGCTATCGCTATAATATCGGTTATCGTTATAAATTGTGTGTGTTTTCTGATGTATAAGCTAAATTTTTGTGACGATTCAGTAAAAATTAAAATCCATTCAGTAGTTTTTACATGAAAGAGCAACAAACATTCATCCTTCCATCCATACTTATAAACTTTCGCGTTTATAATATTAGCACGATCTTAACCGTGTATGACAGTTCATACAAAATGTATAGTGAGCGATATTCTCTTAAGATAAAATATTATAGTATCTTCGTCGTGTGTATACCATTAAAGATCATCCATCAGTGCCAACATGAATAAATAGGCAAATAATTATAAAACCATTGTACACAAATAATATTATCGATATATCGATAAACTGTTTGCTTTTAGTCCATCCTTGTGCCGAACGGTATATTTTGGTATACGAATATTTTATTAACAAACATGGAATTTTTTAAATTACTTAGTATTCGAAAATAGAGTGCTTGCTGAATTATATTGAACCTACAGAACTACATATTTTGTGTATACGTTCTACGAAAACATACACCATGAAAGAACACTGAGTGTGAACTATTAGTATTAGTATCTGTTCTTTATATTATTCCGTTAAAATCTAATAAAATTGCAGCGCGAGTGAAATAATAGTGTAATTTGATTTTTTATGACAGTGAGTTATTTCTGTCAAAAGGTTATAAAGTTATAAAAAAAAAACGCATCGCCATATACGGACACTGTCTCTTTCTCAGCTCTAAGTTTTTAAGGCGACCACTCACTAACAGTTTACCGGACGACGGCCGGACGATATAAATCTGTCAGTTATTGCATTAACCCACACACTCACAGTTTCGTTAACGATTTTGGACTGACGACTAATACGATCCGATAGTGTGTGGCCGCCAAACGATTCCGGACAGTTCTAAGCCGGACAGTCCTAGGCCGTCAGGGCGAACGAGCACAACGGGCACGTCGATCGTTTCGTGTCAGTTTTTACTAAGATTTTATTCATTTTTTGTACATACTCGGCTATATTTCTTATGCACATAGTCGATAAGATTCAAAATAGCTAACACCTATTTCCCACAATGATTAGCACGTACTTATATAAGAATAACGTAGTGCAAGCTATTTTCAACCTTATTGACATCACTGCAAATCTAGTTTTTTTTTCTTATATTCGTGATCAGCAGCATTTATTTATGCGAAAAAACATGTAATTAAGAAAATGTCAATAAGGTCGAAAATCGCTTGCACTGTTTCGTACTCTCTATGTAACTGATATTAGACCATTACCGGCAGGCGATCGTACGACCTAAAACTGACGACTCACAACTGCTAGTGTGTGGTCGCAAAACTGACAACAGGGAATTGCAAGCGGGCCAAAATCGCTTTAGTGTGTGGGCGCCATCGGCTAAGGACTGCAGGCCGCCGGACAGATCAGGAACTGCAGGCGGACTGTTAGTGAGTGGGCGCCTTTATATAAGCGTATCTCACTCGTACACTTTGTTCGTCTAGTATTACCACAGGTATTACGATATAAGTTTATTTATATCAAATTTCGACCTAAGCAAATTGCGTGCTGTTGTCTTTGCCTAGCCGACAAGAGAAAGCCTTTACTTTATTTATGTATGTATGTATGTCAAATAAAGTAAATAATACTTATTAATAATATCATCCCTCGCCATCTCGGTAACTGAAATAGGACTGCAATATAGGCACACCTTTACAAATGGCGTCTAAAAAAATAACTGATTTAAACTCAAGATGCAATCTTTCTATACACGTCCCAAGATGTTAGTAAATATTGGTAGGATGTTGTTGACAGTCTACGTGGGTAAACAGTTCACTGCTTCTCAAGTACACCCACAGTCTGACAGGCTGATCTATTCTTAGAGAATACCTAACGTTTTTAGTGTAGGTGGCTTGTTATGATTCTGGATAAATAGGTACTCTTTTAAGTTTCGTGTTGCTTTATGAAACAATTACTCGAAAAGTAAATCAGCATGTTATTTAAATATTAACACTATTTCGGTTTGTTCTTTTTTTGGTAACTATATTATGATATACTTACTTAGATTTTTTTAAAGCATTTCTATAATTATTTAAATCGACTCTTAAATATAAAATCTTCGTATTATAGATTCGGTAGATCTACCAGTGAAATGGTCAGTTGGTTGGCCACCTCAGTAAATCTAGAACCGTAACAGCAACGCTGTCATTTACAATCGTCGGCAGCGTCACGTGCCTGTCACGTGTCGTCTTATAAGTATTATAATCTTCTATAATATAAAAATAAATCGCTGATTGTGTTGCAAATCTCGTGAACAGCTGAACCGATTTTGCTAATTTTTTATAGAATATTCCTTGCAGGACAAGGATGGTTCTTACGCAAAAATTTAATTTAGAGTTACGCCGTTATGGGAATGGCAAAAAAATTCCACGCGGGCGAAGCCGCGGGCATCGGTATTCCTATACAATCGTCCCCGCATTTAAAGTGTTTCAAAGTCACGTTTCTACAATTCACTTTATAACAGTGCACTAATCCAGCGTATCAATCCAGTCCAGTGTTGGACTGGATTGTAGTGTTTCCAATGTCTTAAACGCGCTTGAACAATCTACTGGACTGGATTATTCACTGGAGTGGGCACATTCCAGTGATGGTTCACAATTCACATTATTCCAGTAGCATTCCAGCTCGCTGGACTGGAATACACTGGAAAAATGTTAACCGGGCATGAATTTAAAATTGGAACATATCTTACCGGTTTAATTGGACTAAAACGTACACTGATATTATCAAAATTAGCGATTTCTCGGTTGCATTCAAAGTTTACACTTCGGAGTCTGGGGCCCGCTTATTATTTTTGATTGGTTTGTGTATATTTATGAGAACGACTACCGTCTGTCCTACCAACCCGACAGGAAAACCTAAGCCAAAGCCTCGTCCGTTATGTAGCCTCACCTCACCTCCAAGTAGCCGCGTCTATGTTCACTGTCACATCTAGACGCCTAGATATGACATGTTATTTGCATTCGTCTGAGAATTTCTGTTGTATTTTCAAAGGAAATATTAAACTGACTTAAGGGTTCGTCTTTAGCTTATACATATTATGCGAGGTGAAGTCATTTTGTGCTTGTGCACCATCCATAAAAATACATACAAACATGATAATCACGCCTTAATCCCCGAAGGGTTAGGCCGAGGTGAATTAACACCCACATTTTAACAATCTGTATCCGGTTCAACGTAATAGGGGGTGAGCCTATTGCCGTATTCTGGGCACTATTGTTGACCCGAGCCATGCATCTGAGGCTAAGTCTGGGCTGTACCTACATATCTGTCTGATGTTAAAGTTCAGCCCTATCCCTTAGTCGCCTTGTACGACACCGCCACATGGAAAGAGAAGCCACCCCTTCTCTTTCCATGTTGGCAAATTCTACACTGCCGGGAACCACGCGGCTATCCATATTTATGAATCTAAATATGGTAACCATATGCGCATTCTAGGGCCCAGAACAAATAGGCTAGTTAAGCTAGATAACCCGCAATGTAGTGTTTTATAGAATTATTATCATTACAATAACAACTACTACTCTCTCCGACGAAAGAAGTCATCCGAGAAACGTGTCTACACCACCGAAGCTGACGACTCATCGAGGTCCCCCCCCCCCCCCACATTTGCGTGTAGCTTTGGTATTTTTCCTGTATTCGGTATAAGCAGGATATAAAGCATAACGACCTTTCCATTCGAATTTGGAGCTTCACATTGCCAGGTCGAAAAATTAATTACCTTTTTCTAATTTTAGAACATAAAATTTCTTAATTAACCACATTAACATACAATGGCATATAGTATGATAATTATCTCCTAACACGATCAGTTCTCTTCCTTCCTTTTGCGTTATTTATCCTCAATTGTGTGCATGTTATTACGAGTAGATAAAAATCAATTTGCGTTAAGTACTATTTTGACCAGACTTATTTAAGCGGAGCGCAAAAATATGTTGCTAAGGTTTACACATGCATTCGTTGTCATTTCTCACTTAACATTAAGTCAACTGTAGATAAGTGAATTAATTAATTGTGGTGAGGAAAATAAACAAGTTTTATTATTAAAAACAAAAAATTCCTGCCACCAAACTCGGTATCTTGATGGTGTCGTGGATACAGCTCGGTATAGCTAGTCAAACTGTACATCCAAAGGTATGTACTGTTGCCAACGGACGTTAGAACACCGTTATGCAGCGCGGTTAAATAGCTATCCCACTGTGTACACATCCCAATTTCATATGTACACAAGATTACACAGGGTTTGCCTTCTCGTACGATCCTTAAATATTTCTCATAAAACTGTGCCTAAAAATGTCGAGTATTTAACCGCTTTTATAAATTACCTAATGATAAAAGGAAATATTCTACGAATTATTAAACTTTTTGCTAATACCGGCAAAATTTTTAGTTTCCAATTTATTGCTATTAAGGTACGTGAATTTAGTTAAAAAACGCCTGACTCGCCTAAATAGTCACCTCCTCCATCCATGCGGGTTGTATCTCTAGAGCCCGGGGTCCGCTTTCTTGTGCAAACTATTCAGTTTAGAAAAAAATGATACTAGAAACCTTCATATCATTTTTGAATACCTATCCATAGATACTCCACTGGTATGGGTTTGATAAAAAAAAAATTGAGTTTCAGTACCTACTAAGTATTGGGAACCCCCAAAATTTATTGTTTTTTTTTTCTATTTTTGTGTGAAAATCTTAATGCGGTTCACAGAATACATCTACTAATATTTTTGGAAAAAAGTGGCTGTGACATACAGACGGACAGACAGACAGACATGACGAATCTATAAGGGTTCCGTTTTTTGCACCCTAATAAAAATCAGTTGATTCTGTATTTTCAGAATCCCCTCACGAAATTGTTTATCAATGTAGTTGGTATTCTTAAAAGACTCAACATGCATTCAATACACTAAACACCCCGTTTTACTCCCGTGGACCTTAAATTTTACTACCTAATTGTGTAACTACCTCACACGGGAACTAGACCCTTCAGTAATTTCCAACCGCTTACGCTTGGGCTAGTTTCTTCAATGAACTTCAGTGAAGAATGATTGAATGAATAATAAATACCAGAATCGTATTTTCTGAAAGTAAACCTGCTTGACTTATAAGTAAATTTCTATTTACCACTTACGTTAATTGCCTATGTCAGCTCGGTTACCGGTAATTTAGTGGTCAATTCGTGATTATCAAGTACGTCTTAGCAATGTGGCTCACATTTGTCACATCGACTTTAATGATATGAAATTCAAGAAGGTCGTATACTTAGTAAATGATGCTTAGCAAAGCGGTCTGAACAAACCGATGTCCCGGATAATTCATCCTCGGGTACTCGAGGTCTGCTCACTACATCTCCTCCTATTGATTTGGTTTGAACTACTTTCATGGGTGGGTCTGCTCTCTGCCTTCTCAACCATGTAAAGAAAACCTGCGCCAGTGCGTCGTCGGTTAATCAGCAGGTGTGGCTTGCAGCCCGCTTGCAGGTAAGGTTACATTCGAAAGGTTCTAGTAGCAATTTCTGTACAAAATACCCCATAAGCCTAGAACCATCACCCACCAGGTTTGGTCTATAAGGCCACTCATAATAGACCTTTTGAATTACTAATATAAAGGGTGAATGATCGGCCGTTCCGGACCGACTTATTTACAATTGCATTGCGCGGATCATCGGCGACGGCATTTCCATCAAGTGTGACATAGGCTTTCCGCTCTGAAACTACTTTCACCATCATTGTCTTAAGTTCAGCAATTTTTAGCCATCACTACAGTATGCACAGGTCCTAACAAGTGATGTTTGTCTACAGGTTATTGGTGCAGTGTCATCGGTCGTGTGCAGTGGTGTGTGTGCATACGTGTGTGTGTGTGTTGTGCGTGCGGTTCGCGCGCGGGATGGCGCGCAGCTAGCGAGCCGCGCCCGCCGCGGCATGCGCGCCGCCTAGCCATGACAGCTGCGCACCACACGACATGGCGCAGTACTCGCAACGGACACAGCCAATGCACAGGTACAATATACATACATACAAAATATGATGCAAAAGATCTAAGCAACGGTTTTGGTAATTTAGTAGGTATATAGTAATTTAGTAGGTATATTCTACAGAAAACATTTTATGTAAACTCGACAAAGGAGATACAGTTGCACCTTTACATACAACTTTATATAAAAAAACTGTAACCGTATCTGCTTTGTCGATTGTACGTCGCTGTTAACAGCGTACGCACCACGATGTTTTTTTTTTAATTGAACTATTTAAACCCCCAGGATGTTAAACGGGACCAAAGAGTTACCCACACAGGGCCACTAACAAATGAACACCTAAACATGCACAGCTATTTCTAGACTGTTGTACTTGTGTGCCTATAGGAAAATTATAACTTATAATGACGAGTCCTAGGTTGCTTAGTTGCGCAGAGCAAATGCACGATTAGTATTATATTATTGAATCTACTCGATTATCGTGAACAATTTTAAATGAAGTGTCGACTTGTGTGCGAACAACGTTTACTGGGTCAGCTGACGTACTTACAAGCGTCAAGCACCTCAAGTTTTACATTTTTCAATTCACTAGAGTGTTTTCCAGTTTCGATCGACATAATATGAGAGATATACGTAGATATACCTATACGATAAACTCGACAGAACCCTCATTAGTGAATACACATACGAATTTTTTAGTAACTGAGTGTGGGCCTTATGTAACAACCGTTCTTGGAATTTTGTAAAGTCGATTGCAGGAAATGCGGAGATAGAAATATTAATGTTTGGAGTTTTTTATATTGCCTAACAGATATTAAGTGCAGTTGCTCGGAAGTCATTTTAGAGAGATAGAAAATCTGTGACACGATATTAAGGAAACAGATTAAAACGCGCACTATATTGGTACACACGGCCAAGGTAACGAGTACAGTCCACAAAGGAGATACGGTTACACCTTTACACATAACTATATGGCAAAGTGCAATCGTATCTCCTTTGTCGACTCTGCACATTCAGATACACCTTCAGAGCGTTTTCACACTCATCCGCTATCAGTGTCGGACGCCGATAGCCGACGCCTTGTGCTGTTTTCTCATTGTTCCGATAAAATCGGCCTGAGACGGCACCACAGACTAGTTAGGGATGCTAGGGATGAAAAAAAAATTCCAAGCAATTTTCGACCTTATGGACATGACACGGTATCGAGTAATTTTTCTTATATTCGTGATCAACGTCATCAATTAACGCGAAATGACACGTAACTTAGTAAATGTCATTAAAAATACGAAAACAACAAAAAAAAAAAATACTTGCAGGCGCTGTTTTAGTTTCTTTGTGATCCGATATCGGGCCAAAACAATGGTGTTGGCTCCGATAACCGATATCGGGCCGGACAATGTGAAAGAGAGATACATAACTCACACATTTGACTTCCTCCGATATCGGATGTCGGATATCGGATATCGGACAATGTGTAAACGCACTTACACACCCTTCACCCTCACATGTAAAAACTGTGTACTTATTTCCTTGGTCGTGTGAACACATTTTATTTAAATGACATGTAACACTTATTTAGGAATGCAGTCTTGCTCCCTTTTGTCACGCGAACTAAACTAAAGGAAGAAAGAAGGCCGGGAAATAAACCAGGAATAACAGACCAGATATTTTCTAGGAGTCGTTATTTGGGACGGGGTAATTATTACACAGCTGGTTTTCACACTATCGTCATAGACCCAGCGTATGGGAACGTGGTACCGTGTATTAATTTATTTGCACGAGTCTGACATGCTCAATGCCCAATGCGTTGCCCCTTGCGCTTTCTATTAGGTCACAGCGGAACAGTAGTACCTATGTGAGGAACATAAACACTCAGTTTTGTCCTCTGCAAGGTGATAGTGGTACCTTTGGGCTATGATGTGGTACTCACACATAGAAAGAAACATCAGATAGTTTCAGTGCAATCGTTACTATTCCTTTCTATCGTTGTTTTCTTGACTAGAAACATTTATCATTGTGTACGTTTTGCTTACGTCAGACAACTGTTTGTTTTAGATGAACTGTTTAATTTATTTGTTATATTACATTATTGTATTTATACGCATAAATTACCCATACCACGATGCTGTGGTTCTGCTCAAACGTGATAATTACCTATGTAAATAGATTGTATTATGTGTAGGTTGAAATTTATGTGCCTTAGAGACACAACGGGTATCCACAATGCGGCTGGAAATCAGAAAACGCATGCACGCGCGACTTCCACATGATTCGTTGTCAACAGGAGAGGTGCGGACAGCCCGGCAGTGCATTGTGGGCCTTACAATCTTCAATCTGCCAATTTCGATAAATTTTTATGCTCCATAAATATCAGCAATATCTAGCACATAAATCTCAAAGGTGAGATGCGAATCTATCTATTTATAACAACATGATATCATTTTACTTTATCGAGGTCGTTTATCATAATTATCGTCCAACGACCTGTATATTTTTAAATCCGGGTATTCTGAAGCCCCATTTGATAACCCTGTTTGTATTTGTACTGTCCTCAGTCTACTACATACTGCAGATTCCTCTAGCGAACGGTTCAGCTCGACTAGGTAGACAATATACGATGTATTGTTATTGCACAGGTCATAAGCGCCCACATATTCGACCGTCCATCCGAGGTCTTTCTATAATTAACCTGAAGATATTACGGTATATTATGGAGTAAAATGAAGACATGTCATAATAATATATGGACAATATGTACCTACGAATAGATATAAGAACATTAATTGGTAGTTTCTGTGCTCATATGGGTCTTGAATGTGTATGAAAGTGTTTCAAGTTGGGGTGAAATTGTCAAATTCTTATACTAAAATGCAGTAAACTCGCCACTATGTCAGGTTTAAGAAGCAATGAACTTTATTTCTAAAACAAATATAAAGTAAGTCTCATCGCCGGAATACTTCAGAACAAATTGCTAAATTCCATCTTTGCGATCAGTCCTAGACCTAATGAATTTTGTAGGTTATGAAAAGGAAATGGTAAAAGTACTTTGCACTTTGAACTGCCGTTTTCGTAACAAAGCATACGCTCATAATAAAATTAGAATTCTATCTGTGTGGTAGTGACAAAAAAATTGAATGACTTCATTACTAGGTATACCATACGAAACAAGCCTTAAAAAAAGTGAGGAACTAATAATTAAATATGAATTGAATTGAGTGAACAAAATCACTGCGAGAGAAGGAAACCTCGAAATAACTCCCTGTCTAACCAGTGTGGAAACAGTAGACCAAACCCTCCCAACATTCTGAGAGGCCTATGTCCAGCAGTGGACTGATAGGCCAATTGATTGATTAACTATTAACTCTTTAAGATACCCCTGGCGTTGCACGTGTCCATAGGCCAGGGTGACCACTGTTCATCAGGAGGGCCGCGTGCGTATCTGCCACCTAGGTCGCACAAAAAATAGCAACAGTCCGAATTTAAGCGAAAACCCAGATGTAAGTTAGAAAAACGTGAAAACGCAGTGATCACGGTTCCTAAATTTCATTCTTGAAATCCAATAAATAATAAGTTTGGGCAGTTTTCGTTTGGAGCAGACAGAAGTCTAAAGAACTGTGTGAACATTTTATCCATACATATGCAATTATGCTCATGAATAAAAAACTCCACGTAGGTCGTACGTAATAAAAAACAGACATTCACTGTACCCTGTTGAGTTTAACCAATTAATTATAAAATTGTGGCACATTTATTCACATGAAATACACAACACGTTGAGCTTGATAATAATTGAGTGTGAGATCATGTCCCTGGTATAATAACCAACCTTAGCTTGTGAGTGCAAGTCTAGGGCAAAAACAACTCCAGCGCGGTCATTTTGAACATCGTGCTTAATTTCTGAACGTAGAAACAAAATTAAATTTATGTGTAACTAATTAATAATTTTACGTTTATGGGAAAAAATTGTTTTTGCACCTTATATATATTTGTCATAATTTATTATTTTATTTCGACAACATCACTTGACCATTGCAAATTATTCCTACTTTCATATTATTTTTTACTATACGTTATTCTACATTTGATTGCCAATATACATTATCTAGGTATCCTTTTATACTTCAAACGTTGTCCACATGCAGCTGTCAAATGTGCAGTTTTTAATATCTTAATTATTATTATAGCGTCTGAGGTCTGACTGAAAGGCAGATGTAGATGTTATCACCTGTAACGGACGCACCCTTTGTCTGTATACACGATTAAATTGTGTATTACCAAGTAAAAAAGAATAGATAATATTTGCATAATATTCTAAAAACTCTTTTAGACGACGTTTGAACAGTGGAAATTTTTTTTTTTTTGTAACCCTTCGCCAGACTACGAAATTTTAAAAAGAGCTGTCCAGGATTTTTGGTCAATGCTAGCGTACATTGCATAAATGCGTACCCGCTAGTACCTCTTATGTAAGTACAAGTATCAAGAATTCCATGTACCGTGAACGCTAACTGTCCGGTGTTGTATTCATGTTTACGATAAGCAATGTCGGTTATCTCAGACGATGTCATGGGTTAAAAATATCCTATATCTTTTTTTCAGACCCCACACCACCTCAGAGTTAATTTCATCACCATAAACACAGAGGTTTCATCTTAAACGGTAACACACAAACCGTCATCTAAAAATACTTTTGCTGTGATAAATTTTCCTTGTTAATTGGCTTCTGTTTGATTGACATTTGGCGTATTTTTTGCCGCAAAATTAAACATACAGAAACATGGAGATGAAAAATCATATTCTGTCCTCCGTGTACAGAAATAACCCGTATGACGTAATGGCATCGCATTAAACGATGGACCTACACGAGTTTTCAATCGTGTATCTAACCGAGTGACATTCGTATGCGTTTCGTTGCCAACACCAGCATTTTTGCTATTGAAATCAATCAATCAGTCTTAGTTTACAAACTTGATAAAACAAAAGTAGTTTTGACTAGTTGATGCTAGCGGCTTCACCCGCGTGGATAGCGGGCTTCGCGCTTTTTGGTCATGTTTCCGGTTCTACTCAACCAAGTGCTGTCGAACCAACGTAAGATTCTAACTAAGACCTTTCTAACAAAATCCATTCAGCTGTTTTAAATTCATTGCGAACAAACAGGTGAATTAAAAATAAAAATGTTTTTTAAGTATCGTTAAATAGCAATTTCAAGTTCTTTTTTGTTTTATCTCCTATGAACAGACACACCTAATTTATCATTATTATAAATGAATAGTTAGATATAATGTATGATAGTCCATCCTATTATAAGCCCTGTCCCTAGATTGGCACAAGGCTTATAATAGGATGGACTGTCTACTCTAATCGCCCTTACGAATTAATAGTTGTAAATTCATTTATATCTTCAGTATTTTGAAATATTTATCATGAGTGTCACACATTACCAGTCACCTGCTATCTAGTATTGTGACTTCAACCGGAAAGAGCACTCTGCAATAACGATTTATTTATTACATCTATGTATATTAGACAAGCTGACGCAAACAAAAAAAAGAGATACCGATCGAATTGAGAAACTCCTTATTAAAAATTACATCGTTGTTCCTGGGTGGCAATGAATTTTGAATTTCGAATTTGGAACGAGACACAAAAATAATAGAAACATGCGCCCTTTTGGTAATGTCCTCTGTGAATCTACAAAAAGTTACACATTGTTGATGGTCTAGTAGTGACATTTCGTAATACCAAATTTTTTGTTTCGCCAGTCATGTAGTATTATACCGTAGAAGTCATTGGCACCTGGGGGTATTCATCATCTTGATGAATGTTCTTTGCTATAAAACATTCGTAAGCTATTAAAAGAGCTGTTAATACCAGTATAATATTTTTATGTGACCAAGCCCCTTTAATGTAAATGCGGTTTTAAAGTCTTTAATTATTGCGATAGAGATAAATCGTGCTAGTGCTATCATACAATAAGATATAGCGACATATAAAGCACTTTATTTATTCTAAAAGATAATTAATGAAATCTACAACGAACATAAATTGTGTAAAATAATTAGAATATAGTGTACCTTTGATGTGCAGATTATCGATTTCGTAATTATGTATGGATATGTAATTGTAATATTCAGTATAATATATTATGTACCTACAGTCGCCCTTACAAGTTGCTAACTTTAACAAACTATTTTGAGATTGGTATTTAGATAAATCAGAAAATAAATTGATGTAATATTTTTGTAAACTTCAGAACACAAGACGAAAACCTATTTTTAATGTGAAATTCTAGGGTTAGGGATCGGTAACTTGAATAAAATGTGTTATGAGGGCGACTGTACGTACGAGTATAATTTAATCCTTGTCATTATTTTATTTAGTTTCGATTGTATCTTTTAAAAATATGAACTTATTAATCAAATTATAATACTGATACACGTTTTCACAGACAAATTGGGACACACCTTTTAGATTCCGGGATCTAAATAAACAGCTGCGATCAATATGTTGGGGGTCAATGAACCCCACTTTTTTCTTTTTTATTGAGTTTAATGTTTATGACATCATAGGTTTAAAATTACTGGACCTAGATACGAGTGCTAGGTTTCAATAAACTGAATTCGTTGCATGTAATCTCATATCATTGGGGTGTGGTCATAATATCAGATTACCGAAGTAAAGAACTTCACACATGTTGTATTAAATAATACTCCTTTAACTGAAGTATTTATATAAAAAAATCCAACGACCTAATTATACCCGGTTTTTGATTGGGCATGGCATTACGAGGATTCGCTCCTCGTCGTTGAGCGTTTTCTTGTTGGTACATCAGACTGACAATGGCATTGTAATACCTTTAAAGAGTAGTTAAAACCGTTTGTGTTTATAAAATATGTAAATTGACTACAGTTTTTACTACTATACAAAATATCAAACTGTAGAAATGCACTAGGCAACAGAGAGAACCCAACATAACCGAAACAAACTTATCCTAACCGAATTCTAATTTTTCTTGCTGATGTACATTATGAAAAGCTGAATACTCCACCAATATATTCAAGACATAAGTTCAACGATAAAAAATGAACTAACTAAAGTAAATTTAAAGCTTTTTGTAAACATAGCATGTAGTATCTAATTGTCTATACTTCTATAGCTTTTGTAAACACGCGGTCGTTCGCCTTGAGGTGACGACATGACGTGCCGCGTCGCGTGTAGACGTTCCGCCATATTGAAATCACATAAAAAATACATAATATACCTAATTTAGTTTATGACTATACCACGGAATACATACTAACTATATTACAATTAGTGGTTAATATTTTGAAAGAATGCCAAATATTTCACCCAAAAATACAAAATCCTTTAATTCAATCTTAGCTCAAGTCTTTTTTACGTTTTACTAAAATATATCGTGAGAACCTGAATTGGGTGGTGAAATTCGCTTCAGCCAGCCGATTAACTAACATATCATTTTATATCCACGCGAAAATAGCTAAACGACTAAATTTTTATCACCTAGCCACCGAGTGTTCGACCTGTTTACCATTTAACGGAATGGAAAACCGTTTGATCAACGGTTCCAACGATAGCAGCAAATCCGCCAATGAATTATTAATTGTCTTCCATTTTATACGTCTTTTTATTCGTAATTTATTTAATTATTTTGACATAAGTAGGCAGGTAGTACAATTTTTAGCAAGTTGTTTTGCAGTGGAAAAGATCTCCTGCGTCCTGTACTAGTTATAAACTGTATCACAGGATGCAGGGTCCATAATATGAGTTGCTTAATAAGGATACAGACAAGGAACAGTAATAATATACTTATTATAGAAATAATAATAAAAGTAAAATATAAATTGTCCAGATATGAACAAGCTTGACCTGCTGTTAGATTTTACTTGACAAGTATTCATTGATTTCATGACGAAATTGGGATCTGTAGTCATCTTTTTCTCGTTATTTTCCTTGAATTTTAATGGTAACGAGGAAAAAATCAGAGATATGGTATGGCGGTATGCCCCCGTGTACCAATCAGAAAATACCTACCGTCCGACAGTACCTACGTCCAGAAGAGAATTTAAGAGTGGAGTAGCGTTATTTTTTACATTTTACATTATACCTGTAAGTCTATAAGATGTTTGGGGTCTTTTTAATTTCACCAGAGCCCGAGCTACTAGCTGGTGCACCTGTCATCAACACGACGTAGTCTTTTCCGACTTCTTCGGCAGTCGCAACCATAAAAGGAGGAGACCGTAAACTCCGATTTGTTAACGTCAGATGAATCCGGGATGAAGCTTACCTTTATTAAAGTTTATTTTTGAAGTTTAAAAAAACAACACCTAAATTCACGAGCGCTTCGTCACAAATATCGGCCGACCTATATGTACAAATAATGAAATATCATACCAAAACATGACCTACACCCGACCTATATTTACAAAGTGCATGAAACAATGCTCCAACTACAACGACCCGCGCACCCCCCGAATATCGGCTTCCCCTAAGCGGAGCTTCACCCGACAAGTGCGGCGGGTGGCGACGCGGCGGCGCGGCTTGGCGGGGCGGGACGCGAGCTTCGATCGGCAGTAGTCGGCGCATAACGCCCGGGACACGACGTCCTTGTCGGGACGGCACGACAACACACCAACCCCCTAACGAACAATATTAATCACCAAACAACACCATGGCTATGGACGTAGAACGCCTCATCGAGTGTGTGAAGAGTCACGTTTACTTATACGATTTGGGACACAAAGATTACAAGAATACGTCACGAAAAGCAGCCGTGTGGGAGAAAATAGCAGATCAGTTGAACGAGAATAGTGAGTATGATTGTTTATATTTTCAACTTCATTAACTTAATTAGATTGTTGTTATGTAAAATACAATGATTGGTTAATATTCTGCTTAGTCGGAAGGCAAATCTCGGAGATTACCCTCCGATCAAGAATAGTTTCCAAGCTATCTGCTACGAAATTGAAAAGAGATAGAACCATAGTAACAGGTAGTGTGTATCCTCCTATCCTATTCTCTATCTCCTTTCGTTTAGTGCCTGAGAGAGAGATAACGTACTTGTATTGATGTAACGGTAACAATAACATACATAGGGTACTCGGATATTTTTTCTTGCACAGACTTGGGGCAATAGTTGTTCGCTGTTCGAAATTCGTATCGAATAACACTTAGTTCGTTATTCTTCTATGAATAACGCGTTTATCAAGCTGCATTGTTCTCGTTAAAACGTTTGATAAACAAATATGAATGCAAATGTCTTGTGCGTTCAAGGTTATAAAACGTTTAAAACTTTTTTTTTTGATACGCGACGACATGATAGTTTGCAATTTTCAGTGATTTAATTTTGGAATACTAATTCATTAGTTATTGATAGCTAACTTGAGTAACGCCATGTACAGTCAGCGTCAGAAATATCTTGACTACAAAGTCTTAAAATGATCGTATTAAGAGCAAATCAAAATTTTAGTGATTTAAATTGTATTATTGTCCGAACTAAAGGTGTACTTATACCAAATATCAGAACAATCTGTCAACAGGAAGGGAGCAAACTGAGACATTAAGATCATTTTGAGTACTTTGTTGAAGAACGAACGGATGCTGACTGTACCTACCGACTCTAGGGTTTCATAAATAATAATCAACGAAATATTGTCATGCTCACATCTTAAAACACGCCTTCAATGTTTCATTTATGTGCATCTTCATTATTCACCGTTCAAACGGCGTCGAACCCTGAAAGGGTCGCATAAATAACCATTTTAATAATAAATGAATAAATTGTCTTCTCACAAATGACGCATGAGTCATACTCATGACTGTTTTGACGTACCTAGCTCACCCATATTCACATCAATATGTAATATCTTATTGATTATTGAAACACTGTTTTTATAGTCCATTAACATAATGTATGACATGGAACGTTCATTAATATACAGAACATTGAATATCTGTAAAATAATCGAATGTAGCATCCTTATATAATACCTAGTTCTAGAAGTCACTATGACAAGACCGTAGTTAGTGTGTACCATGGTCGGTCGCAAACAAATATTCTAGTAAAAAAAAATCTGAGCTCTGCAAATGAACAATTCGAATGACGTCATTCTCAAATTCCATCATTGTACTTTTTACAATATTTTTTACACCTATCTATCATTTATGAAGCTGGAGAGGATGTTTTCATGCGTTACATAATCAAAAGTTATTAGTATTTAATTTACCAAAAAAACACTGCTGCCCAACTCACATTACCCACACTTGTATGTTTTCAGGTGAAACAGTAAAACTGAAATGGAAAACAGTAAGAGATGGCTACATCAAGTACAAGAAACAGCAGAAAGAAGGCAACAAGAAAGTCATCAACTACATATGGAGCTCACAATTGAAGTTTCTAGATGATTACCAAGTATCACGGAAAAGTAAAACGCAGAATCTGTCTATAGCTACAGCATTGGAGGAGTTATCTGAGGATGAATCAGAGACACCTTCGCAATCGTACTCACCAGGTTCAATACTTATACCTTCACCATCAGACTCCGGTCCTTTCCGTAAAGAGCAAACTCCAAAGCGCAAAAAAAAGTTACAAGATCAACCAAAAACCTTAAACCACCTTAGAAACAAAAAGTCTAAAAAAGATACAGAACGTTACGATGCGACAGATCACTTATTTCTCAGTTATTCACAAACGTTCAAAGAATTTTCACTGAGACAGCAAGCTTTATTAAAAGTTGAGTTGGCGAAATTATTCTCTAATGCAGAGTTAAATGCGTTGGAGAATTCTTCGAATCTGCAAGAATCATTAGTAGCGGGATCTTCTCCATATGCGATGGGTAAAAATTATGATACTCACAGTAATATGTCGGCCGATATTCATACAGTCGATGTCGATGATGAAGAAAGTGATGATGATGATGACATTGAATTTGTCAATCCGATGCAAGCTAATGGGAGGCGGTCGAGACGCCACCGTACCCCCAGTGAAACGACACATTAAAATTATAATACATACTAGCTGATCCGGCAAACTTCGTATCGCCTCAGAATCAATAAAAAATGTTGCAATTTCCCATATTTTCTCACCGTTTAAACCTTCCCTGGACATCCACAAATATTTCAAGACTATGATTAGCCAAATCGGTTCAGCCGTTCTCATTTTTATATATGAAGAAGAAGAAGAAGATTAGTGTTAGTAATAAGTAATTTCTTTGTAGAGTGTAAACGTTATATAGCGTGGATTTTAAACGGCTCGGACCGTGTAAGTGACAAGATTATGACTCTTTCTCATAGAAGTAGGCAGACATAAGATATATCCTAGTTTGTCTTTCGCTTAGTATTGTTGTGTAAAAAAATGCCTAGTGCGATCCTTCCTAGGTTATGATTGGCCATTCATCCTTGTAAATCTGTTTCGTCCATCATTTCTCAGTATTCGAACCACCTAACAATGGAACCATACGTTCTATGGTCTCTAGATTTTCAATAGCTAACGTTACGTCATCATGTTGTTTTTAATTTCACCTTACACAATTTTGCTATACAAAGTTGACAGTGTAATATATAATATCCCATATGACATATTATATCTAATAATTATTCTATTTCAATAGACACGTGTTGTGTCAAGACATACGTGAAACATTGTACGCATATTACGTAGACTGTAGTATAAGAGCAAGTCATAAAGCAGCCCTCGTTTAGTCGCCGAGGCAGTGTGCCAAAAGCTTGCATTATTTATTACATACGTATCCTTTTTTTATAACCTCCTTACGTGTTGTTATAAAAATGACGATAATCAAATAATTGAATCGTATAACGGACATTGTATGCTATGATTGATTTCGTAATTGATTATTACTAATTTTGTTGATTGTAAATGTGGTGTCAATTTATATGTAAACCGCAATTGAAATGCAACGTCTACAAGTTAAAATGGCTACATATTACATTCAAGTCGAACTCGTATGTGTAAACTCAAACAGACAAAATTATAAAAAGCATTTATGAATTTGTGGTTTTATTCATTTTTTATAAATTTTATAGTGACTGCCTCGTCTGATTTTGATTTTGGATTCTGACTACTGTGTCAGAATCTTAACCATTAACTAGATAATAATAGAGTTAATAGTTAATTAATTTTGACATGTACAGGTACGTGCGTATCTGTATTTTTGTAATGTCATCTCACATTTGTATGACAACTACATAAAGCTAATACTCAAGTTGTGGTCTTAAATAGATACCAAATGAAATTTTCTGATCCGTACACCCAGTGACTTAAAAATTTTTACTTGTGGTTAAATTTAGAGAGGTACAAACACAAACTTACTTTACGTATGATATTTTGCCTAACCTGCCAAGTGCCAACCTTAGGGGGTCAGGTTATTACCTTAGAAGGCAATACATAAATCCTTGAAAACCCCGGGAGATCTCGGTGGCCAGCCAGCAAGCGTCCGCGGCGTGAGTCTAATAATGTGATTACTTCTCGCCGCCTGATTGAGCTTGCTTTTGCTAAGGTAACAACATAACATCATACATCGCACTCTAAAATCACGAACCATGTAGGTAACATCGTTTCAATTACATATTTAAGTTAGGTAAATAACTCTTGACTTAGTATGTATATATGTGTTAAATTCCTTATTAATTTAATAAATATGCGTTTCTTTCATTACGTAGGTACCTACAATATTGAAAGAAACTATATCCGCCTGAGCAATTTCAGAACTAGTATACAAAAACTATGAAAGAAATTCTTCCACAAAACATCATGGTTCGCCTTGAGAGTCGGTTATCTACTTCAAATCGAGCTCAAATAATACCACTACCGGACTGCTTAGAAAAGAAAGGCTGGAATTTGCTACAAATTTATTGTTCCAGTCAGTATAACAATAAACGTGTCTGGGTTCTCTTTCAGTACGATTTAACCGTAGAATCATTTATCAGATTCACCGTTGCATTTTGTACAAACTACTTTGAGATTAAACGGAGGGACGTTAACAAACGAACGCAGACGAATGAACGCGCGGGTACGCCATATTGTAGTTGGCAATAACATGATATAAAATACTAGCTTTTGCCCACGGCTTCGCACGGATGTAGGTTATTGCGACCAAACATAGCCTATGTCCTTTCCCAAGGTCTAATATACCCCTATACCAAATTGCATCAAAATCAGTTCAGTGGTTTAGCCGTAAAGACGGACAAACACACACAAACTTTTCCATTTATAATATTAGTATGGATCTGGTAACCTTTGTTCTGTGTCTGTTAACTGCTAACAAAACCATACCTACCTAATATTAAGTATAAAATATACTACACAAACGTAAGAAATAATTAATATTTAAAATAACTAAGTACATTTTTACGTAACCATCATTAGGTAAATTTAATTAAACAGTGAAGATCATCTAGTTTCGATTTGATTCACATAAAGTGAAATTAGCTGGTCTCGCGCTGTCCATATCATATGCTATTGAATCGATTGCTACAAAAACCACTAAATCTGTATCGATCCATTAAACTATTGGATCACATCGCGATTCAATCTACGGAAAAATCGACATCGTTCGCAATCGTTTCGATACAAACACACACTTTCTAGTCTCTAGTGAAAGCTTTACGGTTAGTACCTCAAGTATCTGTCAAATATTAAGTCAATCAAATTTCTCGACACCGAGTTATAAAAAACGAATATTTATTCACTAGCCGACCCGGCGAACTTTGTACCGCTAATATATTTTCGCCCGCGTGGCGACAGATCCCGTTCCCGCTGCACCCTCTACTATATTAAACATGTATTATACATATAAACCTTCCTCTTGAATCACTCTATCTATTAAAAAAAACGCATCAAAATCCGTTGCGTAGTCTTAAAGATTTAAGCATACAAAGGGAATAGGGACAGAGAAAGCGACTTTGTTTTATATTACGTAAACCTAGATATTTCAAGGATAGTTAGATTGACGAATGAAATATCAACCTAATACAAATTCGTTTCGCTACTCTTTTGTCAATGTTTGCCGCTGCCACTGCCACTGCCAACTTAGTAATTTACGAGTCAATAAATACAATGCTATAAAAGGCAAGAAGTGTGTCACGAACACTCGAGAAAGTTATTTCATTACAAATGTATTGGTATCGGTATCTTATAAACAACCAACTTAAGTGTAATTTATTATTATATTCCGGATTATTTTTGTAGAAATAATGACTAATTTGGAAATGTGGCGATTCATCGACTACGTTCTTGTACGACCTCCAAGTTTGCAACTAGAAATCAACAAAGAACTTTAGGTAATCGCGTCTAAAAATGATTACTTGTAAACAAATTTCTTATTTCATAGTCAATTTTTGCCCGCGACGCCGGCCGACCAAACATAGCCTATGTCTTTTTTCATAATATTAGTATAGATGAATATATAATAGATATACATGGACGTTTATTTATCAGTTATACAACAATTTGTATTGAGTCGCGCCGCCGTCGGCCATGACTGTGCAACTGTCAAGGTTCCACTCATTGAAACTTACGTTCAACCTCACAACACGTGATTTGTTTATACCAAGTTTATACGGTCCGTGCTGTTTCTAAGAAAAACACCTTTAATTTTATTCGAAAATATATATTATAATTTATTTTATTTGGTTTGAATTCTACTGAATTAATTAATAGCACTTCTTAATATGCTGCTAACAGTTGCATGGTTCTACATGGTCCGGCCGGCTTGATGGTGGACCGCGGTGAATCAAATTGGAGCCAGCATCGTGGAAAAGGCTCCACACAAGACCGGACACTGGAAATCGGTATAAGGCTTGAGAGATCTGGATTTTAGGTCACATAAAACCTTTCTCTCTGGTCGCTTCGTAGAAAATTCGGACGCTTTCGAGGAAGTTTTATAACATAATCTAAGTATTGCTGTTTCCGAATGACCAATTTACGAGAACCAGAAAGAAATGGACTGTTGGGAATTAATGCCTTTGTAAAATGAAACACGCCCTTCGGTAAGATGCTCCTCTTATATCGAAGTCTATTATTCAAGAAAAAAATAGGGGAATACGTTTGTATCAAGGAAACACCGCCGGCATTTCTTTTTTAAGCCGAAATTAATGACCTACCTAAAATATCGTAACAAAATTACCCTCCATATAATAAGACTCGATTACTTTAGCCGTAAACGGTACAATTATGGAATATATTTTTGATTCAAATGTTGGCATCACCTTTGAAGCGTTGAAAAGGAGGCAGCTTTGTACTTATATATTTCAATAATTGCCAATTAGATAGAATTTTGCGCTGTTAAAGAATCATATATTATTAGTATGAATTAAATTTTGAAGCATTTTTCATGCTAATTGATTATTCAAATCGAATTAACGAGAAAATATTGAATCGCTTCAGGTGGGGTTGGAACCCGCGATCTTTGCCTTACAGGGGCAATGCTTTGACCACTAAGCTAGCAGATCTCGCCCTCACCAATTCAAATTTCTTATTCTATACCTATCTGTCTTTGAGGCGACAATTGAGCACTACCGGCATTCTTATGAATTATCGGAACCAATGAATGATTTTTCAATCATTCTAACTACTTCGCTCATTTAATTTGAATTAAATTTTGAAGCATTTTTCATGCTAAATATTCCAATCGAATTAAAGAGACAAGATTATTTCATTCACAAGGTCTGGTAGCTTAGTGGTCAAAGCATTGCCCCTGTAAGGCAAAGATCGCGGGTCCAAACCCCGCCTTAACCGATTAAATTTTTTCTCTCGACAAATGTATTTACCTCTGCCTAACCCCTCTGTACTGTGTAATAACTGGCGTTACTATAATCATTTTAATTAACACATTTCTCTTTTCCACGAAAATTAATTTAAGCATACTATATAAGACATCCTTGAACAATCAATTTGAATGTATATTTAACAAAAAAATTAAGCAAAAAAAAAAAGCTCACCGCGCTCAAAGCCCACGATAAAAGCTATGCAATAGCTTAAAAAGTGAAACGAGAAGCTGCATACTAACTATATACACTTAATGTACACTTAATAATAGTACATAATACATACTAATACATTTAACCTAATGTAAAAATAAACCAGTGTTGGCAGCCAGTGCAGGTCAAATGCAGGTCACCTGTATTTATGGTCACGAACTGGAATAGTTATCGATTCTGAATAAAGATAAGCCTGAATATATGTTTGAAGCTCGCAAGGAATTCTTTCGTTAAATACCACTACAGTCCAACATAATCCATCGGCAAAACATAGGGGCTTCGTACTAAAGCTAGATTCCATTGATGAATTTACAAGGACATTTTTTATTTGAGTAAAATGTGAAATTTCTAACGTATTTTGATAACTGTACCCCGAGCACAAATGACATTCGAATTCGCGACGAAAGAATGGAGCATTGCGATTGGTTCACAGAAGGCAGGCAGCCAATCGCATTGCTCCGTTATCTGGATACGTTTACGTTACGAATTCAAATATTGTTCATGCTCGATCTTAGTGTGGATTTCACCTACGCTGGGAACTACAATTAAAGCGTACCTAGGTATTTATTGGAATGTCAGTGTAAAATCATTTCCATAATAATGCTCTTTTTTTGTATTAATTTAATTATTTATTTATAGTTAATTAAAACGGACGGTACATGACCAGTTACAATAATTAACTTAAGCTAAATTACATAAGACATCTTAAATTACTAAATTTGTATGAAAGACATCCTTGCGTACTTACTTTCGCAGTACGTCAGACATACACGCATAACTTCCTTCCATTCAACTGTAAACACGTCACAGTCATCAGTTTATTCATCATTATTATATTTATATCATATAATTATTCTTCGTAAATTATACTTCGCTTATCAATAAGATTTCCGATACTTATTTTTTTACTTGAACTTATCACTACTAAATCTCTAAGGCAGCTCTTAATCGGAAACGTCACTGTACTCGTTAGCATAATAACTAGATATTTACTAGATTATAAACAACACGGTTTACAGTGTAAACTGTGAACAATTTCATTTCAAAATATCAGGCATTTTTTTACATAAGAGTTATTTGTAAACCGTACTCTTGTTCTCCTGTGGCCGTACGATTCAAACATACCAAATCCCTCCATGCATGAGACGTGCACGATGCTTGATAAGTTCAGTTTAGCTTCCATCCACGACGAACCGGATCATGAGTCCCGCTCGGATTCGGTCCGACGCGTCAGTATCGAGCAACGTCTCGCCGCGAGCGCGTGTCTCTGTTAGGCGGAGCGCAGCGCGTGAAGTAAAATAAAATGACGAAAGTTTTAACGGAAAGAGAAATCATTACAGAGATATTACAACAATTCAAAAATTCACCATGCTTATGGGATCCTACCCATAAATTGTATTATAATAAAGATGCTAGAAGACAACAATACGAAATTATGTTGGAAGTATATCAGCAATTGCATCCTGATGGCACAGTGCAGACAGTAAAGAAGAAAATAGAACATTTTCGATCTGCTTATAGAAGGGAGAGGAAAAAGGCAAGAAAAATTGTTTTTTTTTTATATTAAACCATAGCAAAATACTCACATTTTCCTTAAAGCTTTCCCGTTTTATTTCTAAGTAGGTACCTACTTACCTCCCGCGTGTTCTTCGAATGAAAGTTTCAAGAAATGTTCAATAAAAGTTAATTAAAACAATCAAAAGTTATTTACTCAAGCCTATTTTGTGACAAAAGGTCGTGAGTCTGTCTATAAAATGGAGAACGTGACTTAGTTTTTAAAGTTCAGCAACGTATGATTTTATTGAAGTTTATTTAGGTTATTAAATGGTTTATAATTTAACGAGCATCCGTTAATTGCCTAGCAATTTTATTTACAATTATTCAATAAATACGTAGCGATCATTAAGATAGCAACCCTGAGGTTTTTTTTAGAACCGAAATATATATTTTACAATGATTATACATTTTAGGTGGAACATAGTGCTACGAGTGGCTCTTCGTATAAACACACGCCAAATCTGTGGTATTACAATCTCATGACATTCCTTAACGTAAAAACGGACAATTCCAGTGAAGAAGACGATGAAAAAGTAAGCTCATTATATTCATATGTTAACAAAAACGCAATTACTTACTACAATAGTCTGTAAACGCTAATGGTGTATGGGGCCTACCAAGATCTTCGGATCCCAAGCCATCTTTACCTGCAAACTGGTAGATTGACGGAAGAGACTTGGCGCCAAATTTTGGGGTCAAACGGCAGTCGCTTTCGTATAAGCCAGTATAAATTGAATAGTACAATAATATATGCCGCGTGGTTCCCGGCAGAGTAGAATTTGGGCCACCCCATCTCTTCCCATGTGGTATCGTACAAGGCGACTAAGGGATAGGGCTGATTAACTTAAACATCAGACAGATATGTATAGCTCAGACTCAGCCTCAGATGCATGGCTCGAGTTACCAATAGTGCCCGGAATACGGCAATAGGCTCACCCCCTATTACGTGGAACCGAATACAGATTGGTGAAATGTGGGTGTTAATTCACCTCTGCCTAACCCTCCGGGGATAAAGGCGTGATTATATGTATGTATGTATGTAAATTGAATTGGCGGTATAGGAGAGGGGAACGATAAACAATATAGCAGTTACCATTTTATCTTCAAAAATATAATAATAATCCATTAAACCATCCAATTTAATACGAAACATCTTTACAAAAATTGTTAAAACGTTACATTATTTGCAGCGTTCCCATCAAACACAACCAACAAAGAAAATGCGAACGTCACCCCCCGCCACAGAAGACATAATTAAGAAAGAAGAAATAGAAGTACCATTAGACAATAGCGTTTCAACTAAATGGGACACACCAGACTCGGTCCCTACCTTCGGAGAATCGATAGCCAAGGAACTGAAAGAACTCGATGAGCCAGTCCGGTACGAAGCTGAAAGAATAATCTCTGACGTCATACATCGAGCGAAGGCTGGAACACTTCCGAAATATTCCCCTGAAGCTGTCGACTCGCTTATGATTCCTCAGTTCGGACCTTCATGGTACGATGTGCCTATCGTAGAAGATCAAAAGCCTGAATGTTGGGTAGTGTGCCTTGGTGATGATGCGAACCAAAATGAATCCGATGACCCAACTTAGAATAGTTGAAACTATTTTAGAAGAACAATTTTAATATTTTACCTATTTTTAAGTATTTAGAAATACTGCATGTTTCATTTACATTTCATTACATAACTTGAAATCAAGATAAAATTAATTTAGGTATTTCAGCAGAAAAAAATCGAAGTATTTCATGGTATTTCATAATTTCTAGATTTGAATTGTGTCAATATACTTAACCTTTTTCTTAAATATAATTCGTCTATGATCTCTTATTAATACACGAAAAGAGGTTCTACCGTATTTATTAAAAATGAAAATATACAATGTACCAAATTGTTTTCTTTTGCCATTTGCCACGTTTTAAAAGATTTATTGACTCTCTGACTGACAGTGATAGTGATATGTTATTATTAATATGCACTTGAGAAATACTTTTAAATCTTATATAATGTTAAAATTACTTCTTATGTAAAATGTGTGCCTTCACACACGGGTATTTCAAGTCGTCACGTTCTTATCTCACATACTATTGGATTTCACATACCTATGTATCAGTATAGAGTGAGGGTTTTAAAAGTAGGTTATAATCTCATATTAGCCCCAATTAGTCATCTCAATTAAAATTAGGTAGATATGTCGCCGCCCTAGCTTAATCCGCTGTTCATTTAACTGCCTAGGCAGTTAACTAAACGGCGCCATTCAATTAACGGCCTGAATGGTGTTCAGTCATATAATTAAACGGCTAGGCAAATAGCTTGGATCGATGACGTTTACCTACTTGCTTAGCCATTAAATTAAATTATTTTCTATCTTATTTTTAGGTAGTGCACCCATCTTGCGATTGGCCTAAGCATTAGCCAGCCAGGTTATTAAATGATGTAATTAACGAGATGGCTGAATTTCATTCAGGCCGTTAATTGAATGGCGCCGTTTAGTTAACTGCCTAGGCAGTTAATTGGACGACTGACGAAGGTAGTTGGCGGCGACAGATATATAGGCACCTTGTCTATTTCATTTTCTCTAGAGTATATTTACGATGTTTCTACACAATTTACCATTAAGTCTTTTATTAGAGACGAAACATTAATCGCCTAGTCGCATAAGCACTCTCACGAGTTGCAAACAAAATTCTACGAAACAATCCAGTCGTACCGCACACAGCTGAAACTTTGTATACGTAGAATAAGTAAAGTAAACACACACATACACCCAGTACAGCTGATCTCGCCCGTTCACTGAGACTGGTAGCGAAATGGCGTTGCGACGTTGCCACACCGCTCCCTCCGCTTTCAACGTTGCCATTCCTCGCACTACACAAGTAAATATTCGAAATTCGAACTTGGATGGCATTGCGAATCGGATATCGTGTAAACGGGTGTAGGAACTGGAAGGTATAAAATATAAGTAGATAGGTGTTCAATAACGGTTCCCGCCAATTATATGGGTCGAAACTGGTTTTAATTTTGGGTGTCTGGTGTCTGTTAATTGGACGGCGAAGAGAAAAACATTGGACGTGAATGCGTTTTAATGAGGTTTTTTTTTATACTTTTGCCTTACCTCTTGTAATTTTCGGTAAGTTTCCATTATTTATGGTCATAATAAAGGGAACAGATCATTATGTTGCAATAAAATTTCATGTGGTGATAGTCAGTTTCTGCGCCCACATTTTTATTTATTTTTCTTGTATAATCACAGTCCAAAAGCTCATAAAGGTCTACCTACGTAGCCAAATTATACCCACCTGTGTACTTTTTAAACAACTTGGGCTTGGTTCTCTTCAGACGATAATATCAGCATAATTTTTATCAAACAGTCATTCGTGTGACCTTCTCCAGACCCAAAAGGTAAATAAAACGTGCCTATTATAATGTGGTTAGAAAGTGAATAAGGTTAAACCGTTAAAGTTAATAGGTGTTCTATATACTTAGCTATTTATGTTTATATAACACCCACACCCTTAGCTCACTATAAAATGTGACCTAATCGCTCTAAAGCAGAGAAAAGCTTAAAATGAAGCACAGTGACTTAAGATAATGATATGTCTCTCTATAATATAACTCACTTGTAACTCGTGTCATTTGTTCTCAAATCATCTAGCATTCTAGTACCAAGATTTACTTAGATACCAACCAACCAACATCTCCATGAAGGTTCCTTACTTGCCGTAATTTTAATAACTTTACATATGAGAATAGGATTATCGGACATCGTGTAAACGGGTGTAGGAACTGGAAGGTATAAAATAACCAATACCCCTCCTTTTACTTCGCCGTAGTCGGGTAAAAAGAGTACTGAGGGCGGACCACGAGCCGCGAGGCGCAAAGTGCCAGTCTCTCATGCAGTCGGGATGGTTGGATTTTCGAAATTATGTAAATTGTACTAATGGTTTGTGTTAAGTGTTTGGATGTGTTATTCAATTACGAGAATAGGTTCTTAGTCTCAGAATAAAGTTCGTAGTGATTGCGGGAATCAAAATTTTGATTCTGATTCTGAACCGCGGGCATCAGCTAGTAGGTTGGTGGTGCAACTTCCATAGTTTGAATATTTTGTTTATTATTTACAGGTGCACTCTTGTTAATCAAGTAATTCGCAAGCTAGAAAGGTCCAAAATGTTGGAAATTAAGATACTTATGTTCAAATTCTATAATTTCGTAATTACATGATTATTATGTCGAGCTTACAAACATAAAGCTCTCTTTATTAACTAAATAGAAAATATGTATCTTACTAGTGTTAAATTCAGTTATTCTATGCCTACACCCTGTAGTAACACTTAACATTTGTCATATTTGTGCCACAGTATCCGAGTTTTTTCGTCAACAAAGACGGCTGAACAGCTGATCTTCATATATGGTCTGCACTGCAATAGAACATCGGTGAAATGTCGTGAAATATTGTATCGGAATCTATTATCAAGATATGCACTATTTCAGTCTACAACCTATCTCTGTGCAAAATTTCGGCCAGAACTGTTCGGCCGTTTAAGCGTAAATGGATAAATAACATCAAACCCGTCCGTCCATTCTTACAAAATCTCAGATTGCTTTAAACGCCATTTGAAGTACTAGAACAAGTATACAACTCTGCTGTAAAGCTGTCTGTACCTACTTACGTCTTATACTGAAAGATATGTATGCCATGAATCTGAAAGTTGTCTGTCCCACAAAGTTAAAGGAAGGCGCGCTATGTTAGCCGGCTCGACACAACAAAGTTCAGTCAGAACAAGCCGATAAACGTGGCGCGGCATCGATCGTGTGGCGTTGCCGCCCCGTGCACACACGCGTTGCCGTTCCGCGCGCCTATTATTATTTATTATGTTACGCGGCGGCCGCTGCACGCCTTGCGTTTGCGTCACTCGTGCAATGGCCCATACTTCGAGTTTATGCGTATAATGCGTTGTCATGGGGATGATTGGGGCAATTTTTAGGACTTTCAGAAAAAAGGATTACAATTTGCTAAGAAACAAATTTCAAATCCAGTATACTTAATGCGAGCTCAATTTACTGCTAACCTTATGCTAAACCATTCATGAAATGCTTGCTGATTTCGTCAGCTATCCGAGTGCACACATCATCGCCATTATCGAGTTTTTGTCTCGAGTATTGATTTTAGTAATAACAAAACTAGGTACTTATAACGATGTCGGTTACCTACCTACCAGTAGTTTCACTGAATGGACTAATAACGACAAGTTTCTATTGTCACCTTGAAAAACTCACCTAAACAGTGCTATGTCAAGGGCTTTAGAAGGTTATAATTACGGCATACCCGACACGTGTAATGTTGACGTGCTTTACTCATTCTTTCCAATAAATATATCTTTACAGTTGCTTTTGTGAACCCCTCCAACTGTAAAGAGTAGGAGTGAAGTTCACGTCGATAATGTAATGGATAGGATAGGAACCAGTAAACTGTACATATTTATAGGTATACTTCCAGTAGACAAGTGAAGTGAAGCACTTGGTTTGCCAGATACTAAGCTTTTATCACTGCATTGAACCACGCTCACGAAATTTGATACTCACGCGTCGTTAAGATCATCCTAGACTTGTAAAGTTCTCAGTACGGTCAGTACCCTTTTTATCCCACGACTACAATATGGAGTTCTTCAAGAACGGCATTAAAAGATTCTTACGGTGTTGGCTGGTCGGCAGCGTGAGTGACCCCCCTGGTGTTGCACGTGTCCACAGACCACGGTAACCACTTTGTGAAATAAAAAGCCCTGTGAGGGCATGAGCTAATGCCTCGTTTGTTAGTTTGGGCAGTTGTAGTGGGGTCGGTCTCTCAGCCGCTGAACAGTGACAGGTCTTGATAATGACTTTGCTCGTGTGTATAGTGGTCGGGGCGGTGTTCTATTCACGTTCCCAACATGGTGAGACAGTCCTCACAGAGGCCCGGTTAGGGTTGCCAGTTGCCAGTGATATGACCTGCTTTCTTTCTGAAGACGGGTTCGAACAAGTTATGTTGGTTCCCGATAGTAGACTACTTAACAGCATAGCTATAATACCATAGTAATAATTTCGCGTTCCATGATACCTACGTATATTATATTATTATAGTACTTATGTGAATTAACACTATTATATCTAGGAATATTCTACACATACCTTGGAATTGCCTGACTTTCGACCCGGTTGCACTCTGGCCGTGGACACGCTATTTAAAGGTGTGTTAATATTATACCTTGGTATACTATGATTACGTTAAATTATTGTAATCGTTTAGCTGCAATGCCTGCAATTTTATAAATGTATTTTTGTAGTCATTCTATTGTAATTTGAACGGGTGATCTGTTCAATGCTTTTTAAATGTCCACATCAGGTTATGTCAGGATCGTGAAAGAAATATCATATCAGCCATACACAGTCCACTGCTGAACATGGCCTATGTTCAGCAGTGGACTGTGTATGGGAACATAGGCCTCTCCCATAGACTTCCAGAATGAAAGAAATTACTAGCATAAAATTTATTCACACAGTACAATTTCAGTGTCAGGCCAGTATGTAAAAAAATGTACGCGCTGCCTTAATGCTCCTTGATTTGTAACGCCACTGACACAATGCAAGAACACCGCAATATAGAAAATATACTATTACTTACCAATTTCCCTGGTAAATGTGGAACAGGGGCAAGGGATAGCAAATATTCGCCACTGAGCCCGGGTAGCCGAGAGCTCGAATGACCCTGACCCGTAACTCGGAACTGTTAAAATAGTGCGTAAAGGTAGCAAGAAGGGTACCTATTAAACAATTCTAGACTTAATAAGTACTATAAAGCTTATCTGGTAATCATGAGGCTATAAACGAGAAGCTAAACGCGAAGATGACCTAAGGGTCATTTCTCGAAATAAAATATATTTAAAATCAGTTTTGATATAATCTCAATCTCAAATCCAAACAAAACTATCAAGTTGTCAATGAAAATTGTTACGAGGTTTTTCGACATTTGGGAGATTAAGGCCCGTATTCTAGAATGGTACTCAGCTCTGAATCTTCAATCTGTTAATCTTTCTATACAATCTATCCCCAGCTAAATCGAGATGTAGGATTGATTAAGTATCGTTCGGATCGAAACAAAATTTGAATAGACTATTATATTAGAATTGGCACTCAGGACCTGAATGTATAACAAAATTCAAACATCAGGGTCCATTAAAAAAGCACTACATATTTTATAAGCTACTAGCTGTTGCCCGCGGCTCCGCCCGCGTGGATGTCGGTTTTCCTGAATTTTCTTCGCTATAAACCTCTCGGAGCCCGAGACCTTTCCAACGAATGCAAAACCGTGGAAATCGGTTCGTGCGTTCTGGAGTTATAGCGTCAGGAAGGAAAACCCGACTTATTTTTATATAGTAGATTTCTATCAAATTTCTAGAAGTCTGCAGCCTATTCAAATTCCTTTTTTTATTTTAGTTTAGAACGACTCGCTTTCCAGACGTGAAGTAAAAAATGTGAATAGGCCCCTAGGTCTAATTTCTAATAGACTTCTTGTCTGTACCAATGAAAGAGATGCTCCCTGACAAAAGTGGGAGCTTTGGATTACATTATTAATTGTGTGTATTTATTGTGAGTAAAATAACATGTAATTAGTAATAATTATATTATAAAAGTTTGCGAAGATTTTTATTACTCAATCACGCTCAAACGGCAAAAAGGTACTGGCTAAAATTTGGTACAGGAAACGATTTTATATTGCAATAACAGACTATTTTTATCCGTGGAATAAATTCGGAACGGGATCAGAAACATCGCGGGCGAAGTCGCGGGCAATTGCTAGTAAGATAATAATGTTTTTAGATGCGATAGGGTTGATATTTACATATTTTATATCCTATCATGACTCATCTCAAATCGAAGCGACATCTTGCATATTCACGGTTGGCTGCTTACGAAAGCAATATTCGCTTGGTTGATAGGGTTTGGAATTCTGTAAAAACTGTAATGATTATAACATAAGTTATTCTGAACTATACACGAGAAGCGTCTCTTGGTAAACACACATTACTACAAAAAAAATCATTTCTTTTGTGCCTATGTTAAGGTATTTTAGATGCGTTAAGCTCTTGGCTTTTGTGTTGTGTAATGTGTTGGTATATGTTCGTATGCTGTACGCTCTCACAAAGTCATGAAGCTGATTATTAATTACCAGCACTTATAAAAATAATCGCACCCGCGGCTCCGCCCGCGTAGATGTCGGTTATCGCAACCAAATATAGCCTATGTCCTTTCTCAAGGTGTAATCTAATCCTATAATAAATTTCATCAAAATCGGTTCAGTGTTATAGGCGTGAACGCGTAACATACCGAAAGACTCACTTTCGCATTTAAAATATTAGTAAGGGTGGACTCCACCGATTCCACGCCAGCTACTTAATATGTTGTGAGAACGTCACTTTTATTGTTATTAAACCATTTAGGACTCAATAGTGTAATCAGCTGTACGGTTGCAATGTTACTTTGCGAAAAGACTATCAGACGCAGCCTTATTGATTGTTTGTAAACACGCGATGCGGCCATCAGGCGACGTGAGTCACGGCGGACTACATAAGGTTCTTTGCCACTGCGGATGGAGGCGAGGCGGTTGTCTTGTCTAGTGGTAGAATGCCTCCACATCAGACCGATTAAATGTTGGATTGTATCGTTGCAGTGCGTCGCGAATATAGGTAACAAGAAAAGATAAAATTATAGGGTTCTTCAAGTATCAGGCATCAGAAGTTTATTTTAGAATCGGCAGCATGAGTGTGACGCCCCTGATGTTGCACAAGTCCAGTAAGCCACGGTATCTACTTCCCATTAGGTAGACCGTGTGCTTGTCTGTCACTTAAGTGGTATAAAAATATAGATTTTGAACCAAACCCTAATTGCTGACCCCATCACTACCTGAAAAGAACTCTGTCCATCATACTCACCAGTAGAAACATTCTGCAGTTTAGCAGTAATTCCTGTTATGTCTCCAAAAGACATCTGAACTGAACCCTATATTATAATGGTGTCGGTATCATATCAAACTCCTAGATTACTTTAATGGTTGATAGACCAATGTCTAACTAACTAAACAATCATACTTACTGTACGAGAAGCTTTTTCCATTATTAACCATTTTGAATTCTAAAACCACTAGCACATATCGTGCCTATCTGAAAACAAAAAATAAATAAGTGTTCTTTTTAACCTTGAATGTAAGGACCAAGCTAAGCATACTCTACTCTTAAACAATATTGATACTTGCGGACTTGCCTGACAAACAATACTCACGATTTCCTTTACATAGCCTCGTTCATGAACCTACTTGCCTAGAATTCGAGAATGATTACGACAAATTTAAAATGAACACTATACTAAGTCATTTCAAATTATCACAATACTATAAATATAAGTAAATAGTACAAATCTTTAAGGTACAAACAACCAAAAAGGCGTAGTACATTTTATTGTACGTAGATAGTACAGAACATGTAACATTGCGACGTTGCTGTCTGCTTTTATGATAACCCGTCTGTTGCACGTTCGATGTCAACAAAACACGTGCGCAGTACACTCAATGATGTACGCACATACAACATAACTATTTGTATAAATCGGAAGGGTCAGCCGGTCGTGCCGCACTTCGTTTGCTCCCTCACCACGCTGTATCGATCTCGCGACGTTGCCGCTCCGCTACTTTCCCCACAACGTTGCCAGTTCGCTGTTACTATTTAGACAGATTATTGTAACAAGACTGACAGACTGGTTGTATGATTACTTGTTGCCTGCCTGAGATAAACTCTGCAGCAAACATGTTCCTTTGCTTATGTATATCATTATATTTATAAGCTTTATGTATATTATTTTACTTTTACAGGTGTGCTATAATTTTTGAAGACTAAACTTGAACATTGTTTACTTCTTTCTACAACGAGGACGTCATTAGATCTATAACATTCCTTCGTTTGTTTTAAATGTTTATCGTAATACGCTATCGTCTATTTATAAGTGTTTATAAACTTTTCATTCATTTACACTCGTATTGTATACGTATATCGGCATCTATTTTTGTATTTCAGATCTATCTATACACATACCTCTGTCTACTAGAGAAGGAAACTATTAATTAGTCTTAGGTACTTTAACACATTAAAAAATAATTTAGTTTAACTAAATGATTTTTTAATGTCGTGTTCGTTATCTTATTTTAGGTTGATATATTTGTCGAATAGTGCACTGTGCAATGTAATTAATTACCCGAGTTCTAAATTACATTTAATTCATTACATTGGTTACTGAAATTAATTATATTCAGATGTATTCGTGGGGACGTGAACGTAGGTAATGTGTCTTAGTCATTTGTAGTACAAATCGAAAGTTAACAAAAACAGCATAATGTTTATAAAATGTATTCAAAATCAATATATGTTCTGTAAAAAATGGAATGATACACGGTAGTAACAATACTAATAACTAATCAAAATTACCAGTAACTGGATCTAATTTAATATACTGTCTACGGCCATGTTTTGACCTTATAGCCTTAATTAAACACAACACTTCGGTACGAAATTCTAGTTTTTGATCTAGATTAAATTCTCTAACTGCAGGTAAAAGAGATTCAAAAAACGACTTGTCTTCATCTTCTGTGCTTGCCGTATAACTGGCAGTAGTACTAGCATCAGGAAAGGGTGTATCTACATATTCTATTTCATTATGTGGCTTAGAAATTCGTTTTCTTTTTAAGTTTTCTAGAGCTGAAGGTGAATCCTCTGCGTCGCTGTCCCATGTGTTGCATGGATCTGTTATTAATTCAAATTTCTTGCATTTGAAACTAAGTCTTTTGAGTTTACTATCGTCGTCGTCGCTAATATGATCATCGTTGTCATTATCACCTTCGACGTCACTTCCTGAATGACTATTTTGTTTGTCTTTATAAAGTGCGTTTAGAAACTCCAAATGTCTCGCGTACACGTAACCCTTTTTACCATATTTCCTTTTTATGTGGCGAACGAAGGAATCTCTGATATTTCGCCATTTTCCGTGCAGTTTACGATCTGGAAATTTTAATAATTAAAATTTAAAATAAACACGACACGGTACTTTTACTGTTTGGTAGACGGCCATTGTTATTTGTTTTTATTAAGATTTTAATCATCATCATCCATCCAGCGGTTATTCCGGTTGCATTCAAAACTTACACTTTGGTGCCCGGGACCTGCTCTCCTACGCTTTCTATTACCGATGTGGCTTGGCTTATCGTGACTCCAGTCTGAACCCCAACCTAGAGAGTAAAACCTGCGCCAGAGGCTTGTTCGTTTATCAATAGATGTAACGATCCGCAGGTGAGTTCGGCTGGGCCCTGAATATCTTGTTGGGTGGCTCCATACACACATTCTTAAGATTTAATTAACGCTATTAACTACTGTACATTTATTGTCACATTCTTATCCGATTCCTTATTGCTTGTAAAATCCATAATATCATTCACATAAATTCTATCTATTGCACATTGTTTTATGCACTGAGAAGTAGTACAATTTCAACATCAGATTTTACTATATCCGTCAACTTTTGATATCTCTACTGGTTTTTATTAAATCCAATGTGCACTCATCTTTCTCCATTCGCATCATACATTTCTTTAATCAGACTTGAGTCATATGTACATTTCTACGTAACCCAAGCATCTTAGCACACCTTCATCATTTTATCCTCTTTCGTACCACATTTTCCACGTGTTAAAATCATTCCTCTTTCTATAGCACAGTTTTAACCCACAAACCTCGCCAAAGATGTAAATCTAAACTGCATTAACTTTTTATGCTTCTTCTGCCATTCATCATCTGGACACGGATCATGGACACTGCTTATGCCCTTTTGACATTATTATAACTGTTCATCGTGCTGCTACCTAACCCCTTTTTTGCTTGCGTGTTGCTTCCTTTATTGAGGTAAAAGAATTGTCTTTTGTATTGTCTCGTCACAACAAACTCCCAAGAAATAAAAACTGACTTGTTCGACTCTGTCATTTACATTATCTATACTTAAACTCACGTTCTTTTACATTCTCGTATTGTTGCATGCTAAAGCTATTGTATTTACCTTTCTTACGTTTAAGTACTTTCATTCCTTTTCTCTTCAAAGGAATCCTACAAGGCAACAATAAATTTGGATATTGCAGACAACGACAATGCAACAATGTGACTAAAGTCGGATGCTAACTTCTTGCCACTTTAAGGATTCATTATTCGTTAACATCGTCGTAATGTGTATGTGCCCTATTTAATATCCTTATGATCATGTTTCATTCATCAGATTTGCAATAAATTCTATGCCCAGTTTTTAATAAACTACAAAAAAGTGGTGATCCCATCTAATTACGTGCGGTTACAGAATAGTACACGATTGATTCAAATATTTTTGTCGAAAAAAGGCAACAGTTTTGGTAGAATATGTATGAGCAGGTTTTTTGAAGTTTGATAAATAAACGGTATTCCAGGGCTAGGGATTCACACGAATGTCTAATAAACCTAGAAGTTGCGGAAAGTTTAAATTACACACTTATCAAAGAATTTTAGGTATGATCAAAATTCTATGTAGAAATTTAGGGTTCAACAGATTTATTATCTATCTTTTTTATATATTCTATTATCTATCTTTTCTATCTATTCTTTTTTTAGTTAACTATCTTGAAATTATAAATAATAACAATATTATGTACTTATTCATTAATGCAGTATAAACTTTCGTTAAGAATAAGTAATTCATTTAGAATTTTATCATGTTTGAAGCTAATATTTGAAACATTTTCTCATCTCAGTATGTTCTACCGAAAACTCGCAAAATTGTTTGTAACTTTGAAGGTTAACTCCGGTTACATCGTCACACTCACAATCTACAGAACATCTCATAGATAGAGGGAGTAATCGATAATACTTACAAACGTCCAATTTTTCTTTATTAGGTAATTCATCAAAATCGGACATAAATAGTTTGGCTATTTCCCCCCATGCTTCTTGCTTTCGTTTTTTATATCTATATTCTTCACTGTTTACATCCCATAACTCTGGGTACTTCTTCACTTCACTGATAAACAACTCAACATCGAGACAATATGAGGCCATGTTCGCTTGCTCTACTTGAGAAATCGTCGCGATTTTGCTGCGACAAACAACGCAGCTGCCGACCGCGAATGGTCGACGCGGAGTGACGCAGCGGGGTCGCAGCGGGCGAGTAGCGCCGCGGCTGCGTTTTGTGCACGGTCTGGCAACGTCGCGCGTCGCCACAACGACCGTCCTCACTTTTTGTTTTTACGTATTGGAATTCATTTGTTTACCGTATTGTCTAGCAGTGTAGTTAACCTAAATGACGTAACGTTAAAAGGCACGTTATTATTAGGACAATTTGTTAATATTAACGCACACGACTCTGCAAGGTTGTATAGTAGGTACATTATCTAATTAACTATTCAAGCTGGTGAATGTAGGAACGCAGCTTGCAATACAAAACCTAGGTTTTGCCAAACCTGTTACAGAATCTACAATGAATAATATTATTGTAAATACACGAATTATAATACTTATGTACTTTACTTCTGAAAGTAGGTAGTTACCTTCTGTAATTTGGAAATAAGTAGCTGCATATCGCACTTATGGAATGGGACTTGCCGTTGTGTGTTTACGGGGCAAATGAGCTCGACCTCTCTGTCTTCCTGATGAAACCTGACGATCTTACTCACTCATTAATTCATTACAATCTATTATTCAACTGCGGTTTTTAATTATTTGGAGATACATCGTGTTTAAATGAATCCATACTTAACACCAGTTATTCACGTGTGCCTCCTACGTTCTGTTGGCGAACTAAAGACTAAAGCAAATAATATGAAAGTCCCATCGCAGCATAGTTAAGGCAACAGGGTTTTCGTGCTAAAATATGGATTATTCTGGATTTCTACCGTTCCTCATTCTCAAAAATAGCTATTTTCAAACAATAAATTTGGGTAGGAATCACGGGTAACTCTTAAATACACGGACCGGTGGTCAAGACTTCAGTAACCAAATCACCTATCTATACAATATAGTCAACAGAACATGACAGCAAATATATACATTTCTGCTAAACCTTCCGGGGTATACGAATGAAACGAAACGAAAAAATGATAAAATAAAATTCAGATAATTCTAGAACTTAGAACCTAATTCCCTACTACGGTTTCTTAGGTCTCTACCATTAATTAACCATATTTAATTGTCCACTTCTAGCAAGCAAGTATGATTAATTAACGGTTGAATTCATTTGGTCCCTAATTTATGGTCATTTCGGAGTATTTAAACTGAACAATCCGATTTCAAACTCTTGTTTTTCCTTATACATGAACTCCGGAATGATTTATTATAGTACCTACCTATCTACAATGTCTTACATTTGCGCGGGCTTTTTGTAACTTTTTTTTATTCTACTGAGACTAGGCAAACAAGCACTAGGCCCATTCGATGATAAGTAGTTGCTTCAGGCCCCTCCCATATATGTCTGATTTGACAATAAGGAAAACCTTTTTTAAGTAGAGTTTTATGTGATGCCTAGCTAATAGCTACAGTTCTCGGCTCTGCCTACTCAGTTCTACATTATAATCTCTGTCTGTGCCAAATTTCATCGAGATCTGTCCAGCCGTGCTCGCGTGAAAGAGTAACAAAGTTTCATTGCCATAAACTTTCTCGGGAGCTTGTGGCGGCCCTGGGGGTGAGAGTGCTCACGCTCTCCACCCTGCTCGCGGCGATGGTCCGCTGCGCGGATGCGTGGGCGGCCAGCGCCTCCTTCTGCGAGCAGGTCATGCTCGCGAAGGAGACAGCAGAGCGGGCGCGGCGCGATGAGCGAGAAAGGCTCGCTGACATCGCTGCACGCGCCCGAAGGCGGCTCGGGCGTCGGAGGGCGCAAACTGACCTCCGCCCCCCATGAGCGCGGGCCTGAGGGTGACGGGTGGAGCCGCCCGTCACCCTAGCAGAAGCAGGCCACGGCGGCGGCGCGCATGGTAGGACGATGCGCGTCCCCCCACACCGGGGTTGAGTCGGCTCCGGAGGGTTGGGTATCCGTGGGGATTTCCCGCACGTAAAAAAAAAAAAAGCCATAAACTTTCACATTTTGATATTTAAGGTTGGAGGTTGGATAGAAGTAGGAACAACTGGATGAGATAGTTCTTTAGTCGGGCGTCCTGCGGCATTAAATTTGAACTAAGTAATTCTATTACACCCCGTCTATAGGATAATTTATTTTTCTGAATAAATTTGTTTGCCCACGAAAACTAAATTAACAAAATACCGGTTTCAGTTGAAAGGGCCATTAGTGTGCTTGCAAGTTGTACTGTTAAAACGTCACATCATCTGATAGCTCGGCATGGTGGCAAGGTATATGGCCAAAGAGACTCATTTCATTGGTAAAAGATCCCCGAAAGACACGAAGTCCACAATGGGTTGCTTTCAAAACGCGTTCATGCAACATCAATATTGCTAATGTATGCTAGATACATACTTAGATATCTCGCATACAGGAGTAATGCCGGGGCAACGGTGATTGTTTATTTTCTAACTACCTTATAAAATGCGTTTTAATAGTTTCTGCATAACTAACATTTTGTTGGTTCTAAATGGTGCAATTATATAGCCCGGGCTTATCCTCATTTAAACGTGAAATGAATTGAATACAGAGATTGGTGAAGTGTAGGTATGAATAAACCTCTGTCTTACCCTGCGGATAACAGGCTTGACTATAAGTATACACGTTATTTTACAATGGTCTCTTCTTGTTTTCACCTTTCTCTTATTAAGTCACCAGTACCGCAGCTGTGGCTCCCTGAGAATATTCCTGTAATGTATTAGGCGCCCAAAGTGTACCAACTTGGGGAATTATTGCGGAACTTTGGAATAATCGCGAAACTTTACAATTTAGGGTACGAACTTCCCTTGAAATGGCTTTGAGAAAGTTTTGCATTTCGCTTTGAGATGTAGCTATGAAAAACTTTACTACGCTTTTTTTATTTTTTCTATAATGCAGTGCCAACCATCTGTACAGTCGAGAATCATCGTCCATAATCTGTTAATTATAATAATATTTTTAATCCATAAGATTTTAGGAGTAAGAATATCAAATAAATAAATTGGTCTATTTTATAACGATTAGATGATTATGAATCTTTGATATCACGAGACTAGCAGCATAATGAGAACGTTGAACGTTGAAGCATGTAAATGATTTTCGGAATTCCAATATATCTATACTATAAGTCGTTATAATAACAAAGAATGAGAATGCCTATTTCAGTTTGGATTTCAGTTGCACACTCTTTTTACTATGTCACTTTATGCATAAGTATAAACTGCATTGTAAAGCCTGCATATCTGAAATATAAACGTAGGTATATTGGGACAGATTTTGGGGTTACTGAGAATTTAGACCATATTTAAACAATAAATACAAATGAGAAAAACACAACAACAAGACAATATGTGACACTGACGTTTTATGTTTTTTTTTATTGTTTGAGCGTTATCGTTCTGAAAACTTTTTAACAAATTGATTATTTTATCACTGTGTAAACTACGACTCCATATGAAATTTTAAGATTACTACACTAAAAATATTTTATTTTAATGTAACATTATGAATTATTATCATTTAACCATTTTATTTTTTAATAATTGTCATTTTCATTTTGCCATCAATGACTTTTCTTGTTTTAAAGATGTCAACATTCGGTCGTTGTATTGATTCAAGAAGCGATTCAGGGTTGAAAAGTAATATTAAAAGTAAAATCAATAATAGATAGATCTTAAGGGTGAAAAATATTTAGAATGGGATTTAAGTTATCAAGAGCAAGTTACAATGTTGTATCGATGTACTACACACATGAACTTAATTTTGGCTTTTGTTTCAGGTATATTAATGTCAACACAAAATCCTCATATCTGATAAGGTTAAGGTAATAGAATGAAGACAACATTCAATATGACATAACATTCATTTTAATGTAACAAACAGGATAATATATAACAAACTTAGGTCATTAGGAAAAAATAAGCAAAAAATAAGCTTATTAAGCTGTGTTACCATTCAGAAGCGAACGGAGCGGAGATGTATGTACGTACCTACAGCAGTTGATTATATTGTACAAACGATGTGATTGATTATATTCCTCATGAATTTTAAGCTAGTGATTAGTCGCATTCCGCACATCTCCGCTCCGCTTGTCTGCACACGTAACCTTATGCCCGTATTATAATTATCTTTTTAATTGGATTGTAACGTCGAAACAAACTTTGACTAAACTTTACGATGCCGTTCTATCGTTTTAATTACAATAATAAATCACTTGCCTACATTTAGACTAGAAAAATATAGGTTCTTACTTTTAGCAAATAACACCTTTACAGGTTTTATACGATAAATCATTAAAAATACTTTTTTGTGCTGTCAGTGGGAAGCCCAAAGGCTTGTCCTGCTAACACTGATGGCACCGGAACTCTGTTCTGCACGATTATGACTCCCTGTGAAGCGAAGCATACGTCCATAGGCCACGGTAGCCACTTCCCATCAGGTGGGCCGTGTGCTCGTCTGCCACCTAAGTGGTATAATATTTTTTTTGATAATGTTTTATTGTAACTGTGGTCACAAAAATTTTAAAATATACATCGTAACATAAAAATAACCTATATCTAAAATTATAAGTAAAATAACACATCCAATGGTTTCATAACTAAATTAAGCATAAAAAGCTGTTTGTAACAGTGGAGACCATGAAATAAACTTTCTTTTTTCTTGACTCTTTGCCAACTAACTAATGGCAACAAAACTATACCGACATTCGTAAACTGTTATTGCCAAAAGACTTGGATGGTGGCCATGCCTTAGATCTCTTAGATGAAGGCTTTTTATTTTCATTTAGACAATGGTAGGCTGAATTTTACTCAAAATGCCCTTATGGTAGTAGTTATGTGTCTATGTCGCAGCCAACTAGCTTAATCAGCTGTTCAATTAACTACCTAGGCTGCTAACTAAACGGCGCCATTTAATTAGCGGCCTGAATTTGAATCGAGGACGTTCAACTGCTTGCCTAGTCATTTAATCAAACCATTTTTAATCAAAACCAAGAAACTTTCTAACCTAACCTACGCAAGTCGGATTGCGCAGCTATCTCAATAAACCTATCATTAATTTTCGGCGAAGACACCTCCATTTTCCTCCTCGGGGACTTACAGGCGTAGTGTATGTTTCAATCTTATTTGGGGGTGGTGCCCCATCTTACGAATGGCCTGCCAGCCAGTATATTAAATGTTGTAATAAACGTTACGGCTGAACATCGTTCAGGCCGTTAATTGAATGGCGCCGTTTAGTTACCAGCCTAGGCAGTTAATTGGACGACTGATTAAGCTAGTTGGCTCGTTGTAGCCATATTTTTAAGAAAATAATTTATTAACTGCGGGCTAATATATCAATGAGAGATATCAGTGCCTCTAGACAAGTGGCAATTCGCTAACCGGCGTTTAATGGAATAGAATGACGAATGTATGGGATTTGACGTATTTGACAGTCAAATACGTCAAATCCCATACATTCGTCATTCTATTCGAATCGCCACTTGTCTAGAGGGGCTGATTACTGATCTATACGACATGGATGCACAGAAATTCTGGTCTAAAGGATTAACAATAATGATTTGTGGAATAAAACTAATTTCATCGCGAGTTATTTTTGTATGAACACTATTTCAGTTAGAAAAATCTTGGAATAGTACAGAACTACAGATAAACCTCTTAAAGGATTTCGTCACTTTTTATTTTGTTCATCAATTCTTTTTACATCCAGAAAAGCAACCGAAACATTAAATATTTGTGAATAATAATAAAATTCGCGTGAACTATTGACCAAATTAAAAATGGTAGTACATGTCTTGTACGTAATAATGGAAGTACACTCTCTTGTGTCTTCAATAAGTTAACATTGTCGTAGAAGAACACCGAATGGGGCACTAGGTAAGCGTCACCGTAACTTACTAAAACTATTTTGAAACGGTAACGTACTCGTAAAGGTAACATAAAATAAATTGAAGTAAAATTGCCTTTGTGGCGTAGCGAGAGTAAATGCAGCTGCTGTGTCTGAGCTTGTTTTTAAATTCACTACTATGTTTTGTGTTTATGCACCATTGCAAAGACACACAGTCGTGTATCTAAAAACAAGTTAGTGATCACTGCATAGTCATACACCGCTATCATTTTATTAATCATTGGTTTAGCTGGAAAATGTGAAAGTTTACGTCTCTGCCTTCCCTTTCGGGAATATATAGGCGCGATTTCATATACATACTAGCTGTTGCCCGCGGCTCCGCCCGCGTGGAATTTAGATTGCGGCTATAAATTGAGATGTTATGCTATCCTTAATTTTAAGTTGGACCATATTATAAATGCTTACAAAATTTTATCAAAATCTGGTCAGTAGTTTCGGAGTTTATCCCGAACATACATCGTGACACGCAATTTTTTATAGATATAAGATTATGAAAAAAAAAACCAGACAGATATTAATCAAGAATTGCTCTTTTACGACCTGACTTAAGGTGATTTTCCACCAGAGGGGCGAGACGAGACGAGGCGAGGAGAGAATTGAAATTTGTATGGCAAATTTTCAATTCTCTCCCAGCGTATCTTTGGTGGAAACAGTGTGGATTGACGAGAATATGCGAGGCGTGAATTGAAATATTTGTTTGTGCAAAAATGAACCGTATTGGTTCCGATATAGAGTATAAATCACCTTCAAGGTGATTTTCCACCAGAGTGGCTAGGCGGGGCGAGGCGAGGAGAGAATTGAAATTTGTATAACAAACAGGCGGCGGGGCGCGGCGGTCACGCGCGAGCTCGCGATGGCAATTTTTAGTGGAAAAGGGTCAGTGCGATTTCAATTCTCTTCTCGCCTCGTCTCGTCTCGCCCCTCTGGTGGAAAAGCACCTTTAAGGTGATTTTCCACCAGAGGGGCGAGACGAGACGAGACGAGGAGAGAATTGAAATTTGTATGGCAAATTTTTCAATCCTCTCCCAGCGTATCTTTGGTGGAAACAGTGTGGATTGACGAGAATATGCGAGGCGTGAATTGAAATATTTGTTTGTGCAAAAATGAACCGTATTGGTTCCGATATAGAGTATAAATCACCTTCAAGGTGATTTTCGACCAGAGTGGCTTGGCGGGGCGAGGCGAGGAGAGAATTGAAATTTGTATAACAAATTTCGGCGGTCACGCGCGAGCTCGCGATGGCAATTTTTAGTGGAAAAGGGTCATTGCGATTTCAATTCTCTTCTCGCCTCGTCTCGTCTCGCCCCTCTGGTGGAAAAGCACCTTTACGGAAGATATTTGAGGAAATTCGGTAGCTTTCCATATAACGTAATGTTAGTTTTAGCTACTATTGTACTTTTAAAAATAAAATCTTTAAACAACATGAACGCGTCCTTACGTCTGTTTTCATAATATATTAGGTCTACATTTACCTAATCTATTATCGCTGATGGTTCGCATGGGTGGGCATTACAATAAATATTACGCATCATGAGAACGTAATCGTTGTATATCTTAATCGATATCATAAATATATATCATGTCGGTATACCTAAAGCGTGAATTATGCAGAATAACCAAACGACATAAGTCAAGCATACATAATCAAAGCAAAAACGGACTTGTCGACGCGATTTTGTTCTGCGATTGTTTTGGTTATTATGTATTTATTACTGGTGCCTTATGCCTTAAAATATATCTCTTGTTTTCTCTGTATAAATCACGTCCAAGTTGGCGACTCTGCTGCTGTTAAATAGCTTAACTTTTTTATTCAAAGAACAACACAAAATTTATGATAATGGAACATTTAGCCAGACTTTCTTTGTATTAAACTATTAAGTTCTTAATTATCTTAACGTATAGTCTCACAAATTTCAGAATTTTGAAATACAAGCTGAAACGTTTAACGAAAATATTATTAAATTATTCAAACATAAACAAATAAAAATTATAAATATTCTAGATTTTATTACATCTTATATTAAAAAGGATCGATTGGCCTGGGCATGCGGCTCGATTTGGTAAAAAAAATTACCTACGTATTTGGTACCTTCAGACTCATGCCCGTATTTTGATTAGTTTTTAAATTGTAATGTTATAGACTTTCGTAAGTTTTGGAAAGTTTTAAACAAGTAATTTTCTGCAAGTACGAGACCAACAGGACAAGCAGAATCAAGTTATGGAAACAAGAATAAAGTATGACTTCTGCTTCTGTCATTATAACACCGTACTCTTTTGAATTAGCGACAGTATTGCTATTACATTTATACTCCATTTTAATATAAGATATAAATATTTTAAAGTTAAACGGAGCACCAGTAAAAACCAATCAGATAATTCTATTTGCCTATTCAGTACTATCATGTCTTTGTCTCTTTATATCAAAATTGTTTCTATCTGAAGACGACGTGCCAGGTCTTGTATTATTGTAATGGCATGACACAGCCTCCTGCATCACGTTTGCTATCTGTGCTCTTACCCACATCTTTATATTAATTGGTAGCTGTCTCATTTCTGGGAGAAAAGACAGTAGAAAGAGACGATCACTATCCGTCTCATTCTCAGCTATTTCTACAGGGAACATAGGCATCTCTATCTCTTCCGGAGGCTGGTCTTCGCTAGACCGACGTTTTCTCTTTTTTCTTTTAACCTTTTTAACTTTGATTGTTGCTGCTTCAATGGTATCATCGTCTGGGTTCGGCAACGGTTCGAATATGAGGTCTTCTTCGAGTTCACTGAAAAATATTTCACATTCAGTTTGTGGGTTTCATGAATAATCTATGTTTAATCATAAGTTTTATATCAAATGTGTAATTCGAGATTGAAATGTAATACACTATTAATGTGTATGACACACGTTAATAGTGTAACATCTTCACTCCTGGGTCAGCCGGGGTGCGAGGGATATGTCACGAGACAACCTCACCTTCGGCCTAGCACATCGACCAACAGACGGCGTGCGGTTTAGTCGGTTCGAGTCCGACATGACCTCCCCCTTCGCCTCCGAAGGGGGGGGGGGGGGGGGGGGGGATTACCCCGCACGTAAAAAAACTCACACGAATCTTCGTAATATCAGTTAACAAATTTAAAACATGGTTAAATATCCCGGTATTTAACCATGTTTTAAATTTGTTTCGAGTGTTACCACTGTTACCAGTTAACCACAACTAATTTCAAACCAAAGTTCTAGAAATATCGGATAGGTAGTTTGTTTTTCAACAAATAAATAACGTCTGTTTTGTGTACGTTACTGGACTCATTATGTATGTATGGATTTCAATATTATGACCTTGATCTCGGATTTAGCATAAGAAGACTGATCAATATGCCCTTGTTTATTTGACAAAAGTCACCTTGACTTTTTATCTGGTTTATATTAGTAACGTACACGGCTCGTTTGATGGTAAGCGATAACCGGTGCCTGTGTACGCCTGCTACACTATTATTTATGTATCGCAATGTTATTACCACCATTTATCTTGACCACATTCAAGTCCACAAAATGTACTTTATAATGCGCGGTGCTTTTTTTTGGTGTGTGTTGAAGATAGCGCGAGTTGCTTGCTACGACGGGCGGCGGAGGAGCTCAAATCCCCCAATCATAGATACCCATTATACATACCTATGCACTCGCTAGGGCCTCGTTTCTCTCGCGACTTGAGTTAGGATAATTAAGATATTGATATGCTGTTAACTATGATACAATTATATCATTAGGACTCAGTGGACATCGACTCGACTCAGTCTCACAAAATTTGAAGCGGAGAACTTACTCGTCCTCACTAAGAGTGCCCTCATAGCCCCCAAGGAAGCTCATCCTCTTGAAGTAGCGGTACACTCGTCTGTTGACCCTCACGCCCGATCTGCGGGCGCGAAGCTCCCGATTGTAAGCATCTCGTAACGACCGCCATTTTCTTTGTAATTGTAGAACTGTAACAGAAAATACTTATTATTTTATTTGTTTTTCATCTATAGCGTTAATACGGTTCGCATCCTAAGCTTTGACCTCGAAGTTTGGGGTCCGCTTTATCCAATCTAACTGGGGATTTTGGTTGAATTCGATATTCTCCTGCTATCTGACTTCCACAACCCATCAGCGACATCGAAGCATTACAGTTAGACCAAAATCAGTTATTACTATCTGTTGCCCGCGGTTCCGCCCGCGTGGATGTCGGTTATCGCTTACTGTTAAGTAAACGCTATTTTTCTAAAATAAAAGTAGCCAAAGTTACTCCTTATTACATCAGCTAGCTGCCAATAAAAGTCCCGTCAAAATAGGTCCAGCCATTTCAGAGATTAGCCGGAACAAACAAACAGACAGACAGACAGACAGACAACAATTGTAAAAAATGTTATTTCATTTCATATGCGTGTAGTGAAAAACGGTTATTTCAATATTGCAAACAGACGCTCCAATTTTATTTATATGTATAGAAAACTACTATTATTATTAAACAATTAAACATATTTATCATAAATTGTTTCAATTGGGTATTTTCTTGTAATTAAAATAAATTATTTAACTGAACTTATTAAATTAAGCATAGTAAAAGAGTGAAAACAGTTGCGTCGGTTCTAATTTTATCGTGCTTATTAATTTTCATCATCCACACAACCTTTAATAGCAAATGATTTGACTATTAAATATTATGACGTCAAAAACAAATTTTTCATACAATTTTCACGTTTTGACGTTTAGTAAAAAGCAACTAATTTGACTAGTCAGTCAAATACCCAATTTTATTTACAAAGTGAAATGTACAACAGATTGCGATGTTAATAGTGTACTCATTACATACATATATTATATCCCTGCAGATGTGACTTTTAATGACTATCGTTAAACCTCCCTCCTTCCCCCAACCTCTAGGCAGGGGAAAGACTACGCCACGGCCCCGTCCGTTAAACAACAGGTGTTGTGGTTTTGTTTTGTATATTAAGTTGTATTGTATGCAATTGGCGACATCGTGGAATTATTTATACAAAAACTTCTTATCCTGTTAACGCTGCTGACCCTCCCAGAAAGCGTGATGATAATAGCCATTAAAACAATCACAAACAATGTGACTTACTAATTGAATAAAAAATCACAGTCGGTTTTTTAGATCCAAAGATTACCTCAATTCAACGCCACAAACTTTATCTCTTTTTAATAATATTAGAGGTCGTTAGGTACATATGAAATTGTTATTCCTGTAATTTAATAGCTATTTCCATTATTTATGCTTTGTTTGAAAGTTGATTACAAGAATTTACAACTCTGTATTTAATTTTGTTTTTATTGGCCGCTTGATGAATTAAATTCGATCTTCAAAAACAGTACTTCCGAAATGCTATCCATTTTGATGATAAATTTCGTAACTATTACTTTTTTACAGTTGTCACTTTTCAAAAATGTAATAAAAGTTGTTGTTAGCTTAATTTCGTCTCATTCATACACAAAAAACTCATAAAATTTGGATTTGTCATTTCTAAAAAAATGCAAAAATGTTAAGTACTGCTAATTGGGTTTTCTCCAATTTCTTCAATAAAACGGCAATTTCATACGTAACGACCTATTGGTACAGATAGATGTATTTTGTTTTTAGTGGACAATAAAGGGGTTTACTATTAACTGGGTGGTTCAATTTAGAAAGATTTATATTTATAGACGACAATAATAATTAATGTCTTGTTGCACACTAGCAGGGGAGACATAGTTACATATAATTCCAACATCAATTACTTCATGCCAATTGTAATTCCTTCGTTGCAGACTTATTTCTTGAAGCAACAGACTTACTGATACAATTTGAAAACAATTTGTAATTACTGTCGGTTGAAGAAGAATGACAGAAGTTTTTATTGCTACATACTTTCCTCAAAGGATTTAAGTTCGTGTAATAAGACTGTAAGAATGTAGAAGTCGCTATAAAGCTGTTAGAACAAGAAAATTGTGTGTTTTGATTATTGAAGTGAAAACTTCTTTAGCGTCGTTGGATGGGTGAAATGTGTTAAACTCGCGTCAGGATCGCTTGACCTTTGAACCGTAACCGACGACAGACGTCATACAACATTAGCTATAGACTCTCTATTTTGCAAGATACGATAAATAGCATCGTAGTTGACTTTAAGTCCTTATGGTTTAGTACCGGGTTCAAACCTGGCCTTCTGACACTTTTTGTGATTATTTTTTCTTTTTGTAATTTATTATTTTTTGTGATTATTTTTTCTTTTTGTAATTTATTACTTTTTGTGATTATTTTTTCTTTTTGTAATTTATTACTTTTTGTGTTTATTTTTTCTTTTTGTAATTTATTACTTTTTGTGTTTATTTTTTCTTTTTGTAATTTATTCATTTCTTCTGACAGTAAATTAGCAGAAAATTAGTGGTAGGTTCTATGATTGGCGCTATAGTATAGGTATGGTATGGTATATTCTTTTTATCTTTTTCTATGTATATAACGAAGAAAGAAAGAAAGAAAATGTTTTCACTTCTGCCGGCACTCCCAGAGTGCAACCCGTCTTTTTTAAAAAAAAAAGGACTTCTAGTGACTGGTTTTTGTATACCCCTTAGGTGGTAGACAAGCACACGGCCCATCTAATGGGAAATGGTTATCGTGGCGTATGTACGTATGCAACACCAAGTGCATCACAATCGTGCTGTCGATGCTGTAGAAACCTTCGAATGCCCTTCTAAAATTAGAAGCATGTTCTTAATTTCTTTCAAATTACTAGTTATCCCGTCAGCCCTTCCAACTAAGTTAAATTTTTGCTTGTGTTCGAAGTAGGTTTACATCGGTAGTATAATGGTCAGGATAAGAACCTGGGACGGTTTGGTCATAAGGCCGACTGTTTAACCACTAAGTTGCTTCACGTCTTCATAAGTATTAGGTACATATTTTGTGCGCTAAAGGAATAATAATTACACGTGCCTTTACTTATTGGTGTGTCATTCTCTAATGCAGTACTACTCATTACACTACAAAATACATTAAGTAAGTGGTTATTTTTTACATTTGTAGGCACAGATGGGTGAAGCTCTACCTTTTACCTATTCTATGTGCAGTTCTAGCCGCGTGGTTACATGCAGAGTAAAATTTGGGCCACCCCTTCTCTTCCCATGTGGTGTCGTACAAGGCGACTAAGGGATAGGGCTGATTAACTTTAACATCAGACAGATATGTACAGCCCAGACTCAGCTTCAGATGCATGGCTCGAATCAACAATAGTGCCTGGATTACGGCAATAGGCTCACCCCCTATTACGTGGGACCGAGTACAGATTGGTGAAATGTGGGTGTTAATTTACCTCTCCCTAACCCTCCGGGGATAAAGGCGGGATTATATGTTGTATGTATGTATGTGTAGTTCTAAAGAAAGAGAGACGCTATGTAAGGCGTGAATCATACAGAAAAGGGATGAGGTTTAAGGCATAAAGCATAAGATATGATGAAAGAAACAACTTGCGTATCGACACGATCGCAGAGCAAAATTATATTGATTCATACGATTTACTTTCATCATCCCGATTGCATTCGAGTCCAAGGTGAACTCAGAGCTCAGGGTCTCCGCATTCCAGCTCTTCCTCCTCCACTTCGCAGGACCTTGGGCGTCCATAGTAGTGAAGCCATTGGTGATTTTATTTTAATCATGCCTCTTGCCTTCTCTGTATAACTACGCCTCAGACAGATGAACGATGTCAGCTTAGTAATAAAGTTCCAATATTGCATAATATGGCACAAGAAAAATTAAGTGACCACAGTATTATCATTTCCTTAACGAGTAACATTAGTTCACTCGCAAAATTAATTAGATTCTATGAATATTAATTAATGTGTGTCAGTAATTAAATAATCAATTAAGAGTATAAACGGATACGGTGCACTATTATAATGTATTTGCTGATAAAGTATCAATGAATCGCGTAATTACACGTGGTTATAATAAAATATAATCAGCCCATCTCCGTAATAAATATATTGTAATTATTAATGTATGAAAAGTAACGTTTCTGCAGTCAATTTTTTCGTTCAACGGTGATACAAAACTATATTACATACATATATTCTCCCCTGTAAAATTCCCCGAACGGATAGGCAGCGGTGTATTGACACTCACATTCCTATAACTATGATCGATGCCACGTAACAGGGGGCGAGCTTATTGCTCTCAAGCGGGTAATTGTCATGAGCTGTATTTTCACTCTCGGATTGAGAACAGCTCTAATCCTTTAGTCGCTTTCTAAGTCACCCACAGGAAGACCTGAGTTAGCCCTATTCTACTCCAATGGAAGGCAACACGAAACGATATTTTGCTTTAGTTTCGTCTAATATCTATTGCATTGTCTGCATAATTCACGCTTTATATAAACTGTCACTGTAACACCCACCGCTTCAACTTATTTATATCGATAAAGCCATGGCAAGACAATTGAATTAACTAGACAAATAAATTTGAAGTCCTTACAATGATGATATTCTTATACCACTTATGATAGTTTGTTGTTTCGACTTCAATAGATCGAATAAATCCGAACAAACCTGAATGTAATCGAAATATCACAAACAAACGTGGTAGATAATGTATTTCATACGTCATAGTTGAAAATTTTTATCTTGTGTTACGAAATAGGATTCTTATTCATTCGAGCGCCAATTCAGATAAGCACCCAACCGAACTTGCACTTAGGACCTGGGTCGGCTCTCTGCTGTTCTACGCCTCCTTTCTACGCCTCCTCTCTACGCCTCCTTTCTATAATTTGGATTATTTTAACTTTTACGTGACCGCTTAACTTCTGACCTCCAGAACCTCGTGAGGTAAGTTAGAGTCAGAGCCTAGTCAAGTCAATCGAAAGATGAAGTTGGTTTTCGAGTAGATCTTAGTGGGCTCGAATGAGGGAACCACGGTGTTCCCATCTTGCCCCAGAGAGGGGGAGGCATCAAACTGTCGCCCTGACCTACTTCTGTTAGGGTGACAGTAGACGGCTACACTTGTAACCCCCAAACCTGCGCTCATGGAGGACAAGGTCATTAACAACAAATACTTATTTCATTACTTGTACCGGATGCAAACTGAGGCCAGTGACGGAGTCAACGAACTAAACAAACAATTAGCATTAGAATTATACCTAAACTATTGTTATAAATATTTTGCTTTGTGCCCCCACATCGTGACTGAACGCCCCGCCCATATCCCCCACTATGCTATATCCTTATAAAGACAGGAAAAAATACGCCTCTGCGAAATGTTGATTTTATGCGGTAAACTGGGTATAACACAAAAAAATTAAATGCTCCCTATATGCTAAGTTCTGTCATAATCATCATCATCAACTTAATTTTTGAAGTGAAAACTTCTTTAGCGGCGTTGGATGGGTAAAAAGTGTTAAACTCGCGTCAGGATCGCTTGTCCTTTGAACCATAACCGACGACATACAACATAAGCTACAGACTGTCTATTTTGCAAGATAAGGTATATAGCTTCGCAGCTTAGCGGTAGCCGCTTCGACTGTAAGTCCTTATGGTTTCAGATAGTACCGGGTTTAAACCTGGCCTTCTGACACTTTTTGTGATTACTTTTTCTTTTTGTAATTTATTAGTTTATGTGATTATTTTTTCTTTTTGTAATTTATTACTTTTTGTGATTTTTTTTCTTTTTGTAATTTATTAATTTCTTCTGACAGAAAATTAGCAGAAAATTAGTGATAGGTTCTATGATTGGCGCTAATATTATAGGTATGGTATGGTATGTTTTTTTATCTTTTTCTATGTATATAACGAAGAAAGAAAGAAAGAAAAAAAAGGTTTTCACTTCCGCCGGCACTCCCAGAGTGCAATCCGTCTTTTTTTTTATACCACTTGGGTGGCATACTAGCACTCGGCCCACCTGATGGAAAGTGGTTACCGTGGCCTATGGACGTGTGCAACACCAGGGGCGTCACACTCGCGCTGCCGACCCTGTTAGAACAGAGAGTTTCTGTGCCGTCAGTGTACAAGATAAAGCAGGACAAGCCTTAACGATATTCTCGGTTTTGCATACGAGGCTTTCACCTTGGAGCCCGGGGTCTGCTTATATCACCTTTCATTGGGTTTATACGGCTTTTATGGGTCTAACCCTAAGAGATATATTACACCCGTCCTTAAATCAGCAGTTTACCGGCTTGCAGGTGAGGTTGGCTTGGCTCCAAAGGTCTTGGTCGGGATCCATACACCCTTGTTTTGGATCTAATTATAAAATGAACAGGTGAACAACATAAATTATAGTCCCTATGCTTATGCCCTCTCCGCACAAGTCGCCCCCTATCCTCGTAGCTGACATCGGGGAAGCCTGTATGCATTGTACTCGGTCCCTCCCAAACTATGTTCACCTAACTTTTGCCCGTGGCTCGTGGTTATCGTTATAAATTGTAGCATATGTGTTATTCTGATGTATTAGCTATATTATTGTAAAGTTTCATTAAAATCCATTCAAAAGTATTTACGTGAAAGAGTAACAAACATTTATACATCCATACTACAAACTTTCGCGCTTAAAATATTAGTGGGATTGTAACTGCTAAACGCCTTAACCCGATTTAGATGTAATTTTTGTTTTATCTTTATTGCGTGAGTTTCCCTGATTTTTTGCACCAAAATGTATGTTTTTAAAAAGTATTGCAGGCAGGTTTTGTAATTATATTGTCTCTAGATTTTTTTTCTAGCAAAGGTTTCGTCATTCGAAAGATGACGCCATTTTGTATTACGTTATGTTATCAGTTATCACTGTGTATTTTTTTTTAGTTAACACTGGGCAAATATAGACTCATACGTATACCTTATACGTATGAGTACTTTTTAGGAACAAAAAGTACCCACCTATTAGTAAAACCAAAATCAAAATAAGTATCTGTGAAGATAAAGTTACGTCGCGTAATATAATAGTGGTTATCTACTGTAGGAATCGAACCCGCTGTGGTCCGTCGCATCTGAATTTAAACTACTGTGCCATCCGCTCAGTTACAAAAAACAGCTGAACATTGGCTGAATGACTGTATTTCTGTGGATCACGTTAAAGCGATAGTATTCCACGCGGGCGGAGCCGCCTGCAACAGCTAGTTTATTGAAGTGAAAACTTCTTTAGCGGCGTTGGATGGGTGTAAAATGTTAAGGAAGCGTCAGGATTAGTTGACCTTTGAACCGTAACCGACGACTGACGTCATACAAGATTGGTACAGACTATCTATTTTGCAATTTACAATAGATAACGTCGTAGCTTAAACGGTAAGCACTTCGACTGTAACTTGTAAGTCCTTATAGTTTCATATAGTATCGGGTTCAAACCACCTGGCTTTCAGGGATTTTTTGTGATTGTTTTTTCTTATTATAATTTATTACTTTTGATGATTATTTTTTCTTTTTGTAATTTATTACTTTTTATGATTTTTTGTGATTATTTTTTCTTTTCCAAATTTATTAATTTCTTCTGACAGAAAATTAGCAGAAAATAAGTGATAGGTTCTATGATTAGCGCTATATTATAGGTATGGTATGGTATGTTCTTTTTTATCTTTTTCTATGTATATAACGAAGAAAGAAAAAAAGAAAATGTTTTCACTTCTGCCGGCACTCCCAGAGTGCAACCCGTCTTTTTTTTTATTTTTTTACCTTCTACTTCTATAAATTTCACTGTGCTTACTATTTTTGAAGACTAGATTTTTCATTTTTCATTTCCAAGTTTAATGGCCGGCGTATTTTATTGCTAAAGCAAACTGCGGAACTGTGAATATACAATGAATGACTTATGTTCAGCAGGCAACCGAATCTTGTTTTCTACTATTTAATATTATTTATTGCTTAAAAATAATACATAAATTATCACTAACATTCTATCTGCGTCGTTCAATTACTATTAACAAATCAATCATGAAAATATTCGTCGTGATTATATTTTAAAGTGAAAACAAAATTCTTAATTTTTAGTCGCATGTCACGGGTTCGATTCCCCAGCTATCAACCAAGTTTAAATAGCAAGACCAACGAACTCTGTTAATTTTCTTCATGTTGAATTTGCTTGTAGTTGTTAATTTAAAATTTAATTTTCCGTTAATTACCTATTATAAGTTTCTAATTATGTTGGTAAGTACTTATGTGTTTTCCTCGTATAGCTCATCAATACAAACAATATGAAGTGTTATTGCAAAAGCTAATTTCCTTATTGTGTCTAATAATTATAATGCGCACAAACATAAAATAATAATGGTCAACAATTAAGACAAAGTCAACAAGCTAGTACGTCCGTATCGATATTAGCTTAAATCCTACTAATATTATAAACGCGAAAGTTTGTAAGTATGGATGGATGGATGGATGGATGGATGTTACTCTTTAACGTAAAAACCACTGAACGAATTTTAATGAAACTTTACAATAATATAGGTCATACATCAGTATAATATATAGGTTACAATTTATAACGATAACCGATATTATAGCGATAACCGACATCCACGCGGGCGGAGCCGCGGACAAAAGCTAGTATATTCTAAGTTGAACAAACTATGAAAAATGTTAAATCGGATGCCTGAAGATTGCAAAAACAATTGTACATGAATTTCTTAATGATTTATTGCAATGTAAAGATTCTTTGTAAATATGTTAGTGTTAGCAACTTCTGAGAGAGACACCCGTCCGCGGTATCATTAATCGTGTCGTGCTGTCGCCCCATGCGACCGCACCAAGTCGTAATGTTGTTAACGTTTGTATCTTTGCAACCTTAGAGAACCTATTGTAACTATTTAATGAGACTTGTTTCATGCTTTGAAACGTTACCAAAATTCAACGAAAACCTGATATGATTTACTATGCATTCCGAACTCAATTTCGGTAAACATCGTATGTCGCAATGAGACGTATACTCTGTGGCACTAACTGACAGTTTTTTCATGTATTGTGTAAAATGACGTGTCAGATATTAGGTAGGTATGTGCAGGTTTGTGTATGTTTTTCATACGAACCTCTGTCGTAAGCGGTTGCCTTGTTGAAATTTTCCCAATCGTGATAAATAACAGATCCTATTTCCTTCCATAACGCTAATTTTTCCTCCCGATCGGCGGGGTGATCAATTTTGTACAGCCCCGGCCGTTTTTTTATTTCATCAATCAGTTGAACTGGATTAAAGATTGACATTTTGACAAATCACTCAAATCGTTCGGTTGTAATAAAGGCGTCGATTATGATGGCGACGAAAAAAACGCGCCACCTCCGCAGCGGGGCGCGATGCGACTGACGCATTATCGCGCGTTTGTGCGCACGCTCGCCGTCTGTGATTGGCCGCTCTGCGACTCGCGACCGACAGACCGCCCGCCCACTGCGACTGGCGTGTCGCTGTGTCGTAAACTTTGTCGAATCGATTCATCGTAACCCGATAAGAGCTCTGTGTTATTTTAGTAGTAAGTAGTAGCCTTCAGCTATCGCATTATGTACATGACTACGTTAGTGAAAATTCACGGACATTGCGAACTTTTACTATCAACGAACCATATTATAAGTATCTAAACCACCATAACACAAGACAAATCTCATTATTAATACACGTTTATATAATGAGAGTCATCGAGTAAAATGTGATAATTCAGGTACATAAATTATTTTGAGAACACTAATGTTTAATCTTGATAAAATATATCTACTCGTAGTAGGTACCTACCTACCTAGTAGACTAGAGCCCTATACCTGTATTAGTTCAGTCCTACAATATACAACTACTTGATAAATGCCTGATAACTTGACTGACACCATTGAGGACTGGCCCAGTACCATCTAATAAACAGGATATATGTAGAACAGTAGAAACATACAAAAATATGTACATCGGCAACATAAACAATGTTCCGTATCGTTCACGTGACTGCACTGCGACAAGTCGTGGCCTGAATGGGGCCCCCTTATAATTTACGAACAGGTATAAAACCTTTAGGTGTTTTTTTTCTCAGGTACAGAATATAAAATAACATGAGGTTTTTGCCTTCCCACTTTTGTGTACTTTGTCCGGTTATGGATTTATTATATTATTTCATAAGGTATAACATAATATATACCTTATGAATAATATAATAAATCCGTTCCATTTGACAATAGCTAAATACTTACCTGTACCAGTACCTACCTGGTACTGTAGGTAGGTAAGTATTTAGCTATGGTCTAAGTAAAAAAATAATGGAAATTATATCAATGATATCTTATGAATGATATGACAGGTAGGTATAGGTACCTAGTCCTTAGTCGACTTTATCCATTCAGACACACAGTCCCTGAATAAAAACAGGTCTAACTCCAAGTAACCCCTTGTTCGTATTCCTGATTCGACTCGGGACCAGGCGAGGCAACAAACGCAATAGGGTCTTGCGTTTTGTAGCTCAGTACGTACGCGCGACGTTGCCAAACCGTGCACACATACAGTTCTCATGTTCTTTCTTTATTTTTTTGGGATGCACTTTTCGTGTTTTCGCACTAAACCTTCGACGGCTTAAATATTAATGTGAAGGCCTATTGAGCCTTTTGATTTGTTGTCATAATTTTTCGTTGTGGCATCTTTTTAGCACGCAAAATGTTTAAGTAGGAAGGTAGTTCATCATCAGCACCGACTTTGTTGTCGTTGCAACGGCAACAGAAAAGTTTTAGGATGTTTTGCATTTGATTTTTTTATCTATAGGATGTCAATTTGACTTCACCTCGCCTGATTGTAATCTGAAGGCAAAGTCTCAGGAAAAAGGGTCACCATGTTAACAATCGTGGCACTTAGCTTGACGGCCTCAACAAATGCTTTTCCACGCCCCGCTTAAAGAAACTGAGACTGTAGGAAGAAGGGAATGCGTCAACTTGCAAGAAGTTGCAGGTCTTTATGGTGCGACAAAGGAAAGAGTCTCCGAACTGCTTGGTTCTTGAAGGAATATTCTGTACGTATGCGAGTGACATCTAAACCCTGCACGTGGTGTCTTGTGTGGGAAAGGAGAGGTTGGGACTAATTGAAAAACTATTTATACACACCGATTTTATAGTCTTATCGGAGCTAAATATTTTGGACACAGTTTCGATAAACTCATATCTTTTTTGGATAGGTAAAGATAACATTATTTTCATTTGCTACAACCCAGGAATAATTATTATTACTTAGGTAGGTACCTAGTATGGATATAAATTACACAACTGGGATATGTTCCAAATTATTACATTTAAGCTAAGTTAAATATAAGATGTCTTTAGAAGTCGTAACAGACTTTCAAGTAGGTAGTACTAGTAACTTTATATTACTTTGAACGTTGCCAAGTTCAAGCACAATTAGCTTACTTGTTCGGCCCTGCTGCCTAACCCAGGGGTATCTGCGGTGAACACGACACGATTATTGATTCGATCCCGTCCCTACAGACATGCAGACTTTCCAATGACTGTAGTAAAATTTTCTAAAAGCGTCATCCAGTTTCTTATTACAAATAGGTATTATAAAGAGGAAAGATTTGTATGTTTGTTTAAAATGAATAGGCTCAAAAACTACTGGGGTAATTTTAAGAATTCTTTCGCCATTAGAAAGCTACATTCTTCGTGAGTAACATAGGCTATGTTGGATTTTCAAAATGTTTAGGGTTCGCTACTATTCGCTATAGGTTGCTACTATTTAAAATTACTAGCTTTTGCCCGCTTCTGATCCCGTTTCCGCTGCTGAACCTCCTCGATAGAGTAATGATATATACACTCACAAATAAAGTGGCTTTCTACCCCCTATGTTTATAAGGAAATCAAGGCATTAATATCATTTTGAGTACTTTGTTTATCAAGTTCGTTCCGATGCTTTACGATAAAACTATGAAAACTAGTGTAAGTATTATTATTTTTCAACACACTTGCTCATAAACTGGTTCTTATTTCACCGCATTTAGGCACATAATTACACCTATAATCAAACTGTGGCTTGTTGATTGTTATAATTAAAAAAATAGCTATAAAACTTTATTAGTTCAGTTGTTTTTTTCTTGTTGATTAATTTATTTGAACAAATAAATTAATATAATAGGGGTTAAAGTATGAAATTGCCGTTTCATTGTAATAGGTACTTCGAATTGACATAGAACCTTCATGGTTTGAGATTTTTGAGTGAAACTTTTTTCACATGGTACCTATGTAGTTCTTCATTTAAAAATGTGCAACATTCGATTATCGACTTTCAGTTGTTTTTTTTATTCAGCTTAGACAAGAAAGATGGATACTTCGAAAATTCGAGTGATTTTTGAATACGAGTTCCGACGCGGAACTAACGCGGCAGAAACAGCTCGCAATATCAATGTTGCGTTTGGAGAGGGGACTGCTAATGAACGCACCGTGCGATTTTGGTTTAAACGCTTTCGTGATGGAAACTTTGATTTGAAGAACGAACCACGAGGAAGGCCGTCCACACAGGTGAATAACAATGAATTGAAAGACATGGTGGAAGCCGATCCGAGCCAAACTACCCAGGAATTAGCTGCATGGTTTAACGTTACCTTACCAACAATATTGACTCATTTGCGTCAAATCAATAAAATAAAAAAATGTGAAAAATGGGTACCTCATGATTTGACTGATCTGCAGAAAAAAATGCGTGTTGAAACTTGTGTTGCCTTGTTGAATCGATACAGAAATGAAGGAATATTGGATCGAATTGTGACATGTGATGAAAAGTGGATTCTTTACGATAACCGTAAGCGAAAAATGCAATGGCTGACCCCAGGTGAAACGCCACAACAGTGTCCTAAAGCAAAGCTTACCAATAAAAAGGTAATGGTAACTGTTTAGTGGTCTCAGCATGGTGTTATTCACTATAGCTTTCTACGATCTGGTCAAGCAATAACGGCAGATGTCTACTGTGCCGAACTCCGAACAATGATAGCAAAACTAGCAGTGAAACAGCCCCGACTCATGAATCGATCTTCACCATTATTGCTCCATGATAACGCGAGACCTCATACAGCATGAGAAACCGTTTTAACTCTACAGGAACTGCAATTAGAAACTATCCGTCACCCTCCGTATTCGCCAGACCTTGCTCCAACAGACTACCATTTTTTTCGTGATTTGGACAATTTTCTATGTGATAAAAAGTTTTCTTCTCAGGAGGCCGTACAAAATGCTTTCACACAGTTTGTCGAATCTAGATCACCAGAGTTCTATCGCAAAGGCATAAATGACCTTCCTACTAGATGGCAGCAATGTATAGATAATAATGGTAATTATTTTGATTAAATAAATACGTTAAATTAAAAAAAAAACGAATTTTAATTTGTCAGTACAAATCGGCAATTTCATACTTTAACCCCTAATACTTATTACTTGCTCATTTCATACAACTTCGTATTTAAACAGATAATTTTAACTTGTAAGTACGTATTTAATATACAAAAGTTTTAATCAATGAACCTTAATAACTTTTTCTCTGTAACCATTTAGCCCGCGACGAATTAAAAAAAGAAACCTCTATTAGTATGTGGCCGATCAAGATGCGCGCGCATATCAAAACAAAGTAATCTTTCCCGCTATTAAGAAAAAAATTCACTATACGTTTACACTTTTGAAAATATAGTTATTTACTAATCAAAATTTCTACAAGTACTAGTTATGAAATGTGATTTGTGTTGCAGAACGTCCGATAGGCGATATATTACGTGATTGATGTGAAGCCCTTTGCGTTATGGAAAGTTTAGGTACTACCTGAAAACAGCAAGGGTAAATATCTATTGTAGTATTATTTTATTGACAAGAGTGGTGAAAAACATAGTATGATACACGTGTATATTGATGATTACCGTCCTCAGCTCTCTTAAGATCCGCTTTAGCGGTTATCACCAACTTTACACACTTGTACCATAGTGTACTATTTCTAACTAGGTACGATGATGAAAACCGATGGTATAACATAAATACAGGTCATAGAAGAAGAATAAGACCGCGTAGAGATAAAAGAAATCTGATAATAAAATTAAAGATGACGTAGCATTAAAATTCTATTTATGTTTTATTATTTTAAATCCTTTTTAATACAATAATAACATTTATAATTCTGATAAAGTTAGATAGGTACCAATCGGCTCATATTTTCAAAAATATGAGTAAAAAAAATCTTCTCAACTTATAAATTCCTTTAACCTTTGACATTTTAAATAAAAAATGATTACGTATGCCATTACCTACCTATGTGATCAGGCGATCATTGATCATTGCGGATTAATGCTGAAAATATAATAATGGAGTTGGAGCCCCTCAAATTCGAGCCCGAAAATCGCGGCACAACGTGGGGTAGTGCAGCTACAGGCGACGTTGCCACTCCGCAGCCGATACCGCTATGCGACGTTGCCGCCTCGACCCACTTCCATGGCGGCAACAGGCACAATTTTTTCACTTGCCAAAATGTTGGACTTTATAATAAATAAATTATAATTGCTCGTAATGTTTAGATAACAATACCTTATCAATAGAAATGACCTGCATACAATACTTTCTTTTCTGTTTTGTTGAGTTGTTAATGTTAGTAAGCATATTTTTCTAGTAAATGAATGTTTATTTCATGAACAATTATGTACTTAGTAAATTGTTGATCTAATGAACTATTGAGCTCGTATCTTATCAGTGTAGTAAACTATTGATATTTTAAATTAAACTGTTGATCTTGTAGCGTTGACTATTGTTTGTTGATTCCCATGTGGACCTTTTTTGTGCTCATATTCTCAGATTGGATATTGTGGGATATTGTCCATTTTATAGTTGTTGCAATTGCTATAGGGGATAAGGAATAACACGCTACCTTACCCGTATCATCACATTTTTTGTTAATTAACAAAAACCATTCTTACAAAATTTCTTTCTTTAATGTTTTTAAACATAGGTACGGTAGATTTTTTTTGGGGTACGTAGAAACTACCTACGTTATTTATACCGAAGTCACGGCGAGTTATGTGTGGCAGACTCGAATCGAATAAAACCAGCCGGTGTTCTAGTTAGGGGCTAGTGCCCTTTAACTGGAACACCGGCTGACGACAACCCCTACTAAAATTATTAATAAACTGGCACTGTCTATCGTCTGTTCCGTAAATTATACCCAGCTGTAGTGATGAAAGAGACTCAGTCGTTTTAGTCTTGTAAGAAGCGACTAGACTACATTTTGACAGCTAAAGACTGACTTAGTCCTTTAAACCCTTACAGTCTTATTCATAAAAAGTTATGAGAGGTTTATAAGACTGCTATAAGGTGATCGTCGAAAATTTGTATTCATAACAGCATTTTAGCACTAATACGCTCTATAAACCCTCTATAAACTTCATATAAGTTATAGAAGGCAGGAACCCACTATAGCCGTGCTATAAAGCAATATTAAGAGAAAAGATGGCCGACCTGCCCAACAGCTGATGTTACTTTGACAGCTGTTCTCAAAATATTGATGAAAGCTTTGATGTTTAATACTATATAGCATGACTAGCATTGTTGCTTTGTTCGCATTACTTTGGTGAATTATTGAATATAACTCGAATATCTCTGATTTGTTTCCAGACAAGCCTTTATTATTATTATTACTAATCTAGGTGAGTTACTTTTTGGAGTTTGTGGTAAAATTGTTGCGGCAGAGTGTTTCTCAGTGTCTTCCACAAGCAAACCTTTACAAAGCCTAGATGTACTTGAAGCTATTGAAAATATTGGGAGTCTGCGATATTGGGAAGTTTTAATACCAATAATATTGTGTAAACTAGCCCACGCGCCGCCACCTTCGCGTTAGTGTTCGTGTCGGTGTTTTTATTTTACAGCACACCGACCCGCTCTTTCACCAGTTCTTGTAATATGATCTTATGAAGCAAATATTATTATAATATGCGTTAGTAATACATAATAAACAGGCACATCAAATAACAAGGCAGAAAGGATTTAATAATTTCAATGATATCTGAAATTTTTAACCAAGTTGCAACATTTTCATTTATTAATCTCTTATAGCGACACTATAGTTATCGAAGGTTTATAGAGCAGTTATGAATACAATATTTTAAAATACGTATGATAGCGTTATGAGACGTTTTAACTAATGTACGCTATAAACCTTCCATAAGCATTTTTTATGAATAAGACTGTTAGTTTTTAGTCTCATAAGTCTTTTTAGTTCTCGACTAAGCCTTGCGTAGATTAAGCATAGTGTCTAGTGCTTTGAGGCTTATAAGGCTTGTTAGTCTTATAAGGCTTGTAAGTCTTTTAAGGCTTATAAGTTTGAGCTAAAAAGACTCGTCTACTGAGTCGTGTATAAGTGATAAGTTATAAAAAAGACTTAAAATTACTCCATCTTTTAAGAATTATCAAAAATACTAATCCCCATTGGAGTATCTACTAAACTGTGCACTAGCTTAACACTCAGACGTAAATAAATCTAGCCATATTATAAGCTGTTACTAATCATTTTTGATTCAAGCATAAAATGTGCGTGTGTTTTTTTTTACGAAAACAGTTGACCTCTATACAGCACGGAGTCCATATACTTACGTGTTTTTTTAACAGACTGCACCTAGTCTATATAATATATGGACATCGCCCAAAGTACTTGTATTTAAGTAAGTGAAATATATACCTTATTTCATTCTAACACACCGTTCATGTAATATAGGTACCATCTCTTTCATATTTAGTGCTGGATAATTATCATGGGGACACTGACTTAAAAGTCTAGCTGTATAAGATACCTACTGTTAACCGACTAAGGTGTAAGCATTTTCTTAAAGGACTGAGTCGTTTTAGTTGTATCAGTCTTTTAAGCTTTTTAAGTCTTCAAGCTAGTTTTATTAGTCTAAAGACAGTCTTTTTAGTCTGAACAAGTTTTATAAGTCATATTTTAAAAGACTTAAACAACTTAGTCTCTTGCATCACTACCCAGCTGTAGCGAAGGTTGCATCACCAGCTAAATTTCTATTCACGTAATTCATAAGGGAAATCGTGTTGTAGAAGAAATTTTGATCATATATTCATATTCACAGTGTGATAAAAATATTGCCTTAATCACAAATCCCCCCCGAGAATATTTCGGTATGGTTTTATCACGTTATTTAAAACTAAAATTTTTGGAGGGAATGGCATCGAGAATGTGTGGAATTGCGACTAACCCAAAATTTTTTACTTAATATTTTATTGAGCGCAAATACAATTTTACTAAATTTGTGTTGCTAAATGGCGCTCATACAACAATATCCATCTAATAAGTAACCTAATAAATAAATAACTGGTGTATTGTTTAACTAATACTAATGTTAGGAAGGTACATTGTTAAATTTGTTTTTAGTCAGATTTGTAACTAGTTAAGTGGGCAAATACATTTTGTAAATAGAACTTGAAAAAAGTATATCATTAATGTCAAATAAAATATATTAATTATTATAAGATAACAAACTAGCAGTAGGTAATAGTGCTTACTCATGTTTCTGCAATTAAAATTATCTTATCTTATCTAACAAATAACGATATCATATTATTACTTGAGGTCTAATCTCTTATGTGTAATATAATAATAAGCACTAGTATTGCTAATTGAAAATCTACTCCACTCATATAAAACGTAAGAATTAAAAGTGCTTCGCACAATACCATAAGTAGTCGTCCTATGCACCGTGCATGCATGCAAGGGTGCATAAAGATGCAGATCTGTGAGGTGCCGACAATGTACCGGATGCACATTGTGCTTATGCATGAACGGACGCTCACACAAGCAGATTGCAACACAACACAACATACGTGTACCGGTGTACTTACCTGCTATATTATTTACGCGAGTCACATTTCACACAGGTTGCTTTTTGAATGAAACAGAACTTAAACAATGTACCTTCTAACATTATCCAAGACTAAAACTAGACACAGATCCCTACAACTGTTTTAATAGTATGTGTAAATAACTGTGGAAGCAGAGGCTTTGATCATAAAAGTTACGAATGTTTCAAATTATTTATTTAGGTCAAACCCTAAGTAAATAGTAGTGATTTTGGTTCATATTCAAATTTACGGAACTGGGAAATTAAATTGAATTCTATGTTTCGTGTATCTCGAAAGCGGCTAAAAATTTGGACCAAAAAGAAAGTTACTAGCCTGCAGCTGCGTAGAAGCCATGTGAACCCATTGCAGGGACAAAGGTAGCCTATGTGTTATTCCAAGCTATAAATCTATCCCTGTATCAAAGTATAAAAATGAGATTGCAATGTTTTCCTAAAAATGTGATTATACACAACGTTACGTGCCTAGGTTACTTAGCAACAAGCTAATAAGTCAACCACTTGTGAGTCTTTAGACTTAAGAATCTGTTTGTAATGCTACGAACGAACGTCCCGCCATTGGCTGCTTCTATATTTACCAGTTCTGTGTGAAAAGAATCTTAAAGTTAAACTTTTGGTGTTTGCAAATCTGATTCTCTACACATTGTGCGGCTCGGCTTACTAATTTATTATTCGAACACTAACCATTCCAGCATTGTGTTATTTATGCCTGAAGCAACACCGGTTAAAGTAATTTACTGTGTGATTTTTCACAGACATTCGGAGATTAATATCTTTGCGCTTTATGCTTCATGAGCATCATCTTAATATTAGTACTCAGGGTACTGGACCCAAGTTGACTGGCTTATAGTATGATTAGTACCTACCGGAATTTTGAATTGGCACTTTGTAAAAGAGTGTAAATATCCGGCTAAAGCGACTTGATTCGGTTTTGTAGACACGGTAAGAGCTATACAGAAAAGGTAAAAGGCGTAAGACTCAGGATATGGATTGAACCGTTACTCGTCTGTTATTGAAGCTTGTTTTTGTTTAATTAGAATAATTACGGAATAAAATTACAAAATGTAAAAAATGTAATTAATGTTATCTCTGCGCTAATTAACTTTTTTCAAAGCGAAGCGACATATTATTATGCTAGGTTCTTTTAGTAACGGGAACTCAAAAACATCTTTTTAACGTAAATATTAGGCTTCATTTCTCAGGGTTCAAATATAATTACCGAAGCCATAGTCTACGGCTACGTATGTCGACTGCAGCTAATAACAAAGTCGGAACTACATTTTGGCGATTTTCGTTTTATTGCTCCTGAGGTCTTCAAACGTCTATAACTATGTTCTCGCAAAGTTTCAAATTTGAAACTAAATGCTATCATAGTATTTCTAGATTAACAAAGTCGGATTTTATAGGGGCGTACGAATAATAATGTAGGTAAGTATGTTACTACAAAGTTCGCGGGGCTAAGAAGGGGAAGGGGCGCGCGCGCAACGGGCGGTTCTGCCAGTTCGCTCATTGTTAGCGGGGCGACTGCGCGTGCGTGTTTTATGTTTTTATATTATTGTTTTACATAAATGTGCAGTATATAGTATAAAATAACAATGTCTCGATCTAGACGTACTTTAACGGTTAAGATTGTAATATGTGTCAAATCCCACATTGTTAACGGATTATTATTTTATTACCTGTGTCGAATGTACCACATTCTACATTATTGTGCGCTTTGAATTCGTTCATTTTTGTTGGATATGGCACTACCGACTTTGTTATTCGTTCTTATAATTCCCGTTTTTGTCGGTTATGGTACTGTCGACTTTGTTACTCGTTCTTCTAATAAAGGTTTTTGTCGGATATGGCACTACCGACTTTGTTATTCGTTCTTATAATGAAAGTATTTGTCATATATGGTACTACCACCATTTTTAATTGTACATTACTAAATTTAGATGTTGGATGTGTTAGTATCAACTTTATTTCTAAAACAGTTATACAATTATGTAGGTTGGATATGGTATATAGTGCTAAAATTAGGAAGAGTTGACTGGTTTTCTATTGCCTCATGTGACATTTTTAATTATAGGTATGTTATTTTAGAAGGTAGGACACGATGGTACCTCCCGTTACAACTGAGCAGTCCGACTGGGGAAGTACCTTCGTCCTACAGAATACCGCGGTTATAGTAACCTTGTGTTGTGTTCCAGACGGTGAGCAGGATAGCCAGAGCTCACTGGAGAGGCTCTGTGTCGTCAGTGGGAAGACCAAAGGCTTTGGATGTCACCACTGAGACCCGGTGAAACGGTTAACCGCTGGCCGCCCGCAGGCTGTACGATTTCCGAACCCGGGGATCACAATCTCCGTTCCAGGAGGCTGAACCAGTAGCCTGTGTAAAGTTCCCGGTGCAGTTGTCGTGCCGGAGAAGGAAACCGGAGTAGACTTGGCAGTATCTGGGAGGGGACCCGGGGCCCGTTCGCCCACCGCACCAGCCAATCACACAACCCTAGCTCGTTTGCGGTGGCGAGAAACCTTACTTTGTCTTCTACACTGACGGCATAGAGCCTCTCTATACCTCCCTCTCCCATTTTTATTATGGCCAAGAATAATAAGAATAGACGTTCTACAGCGGCACCTTCATCCACAATGAAAGTTGACTTCTGTAACATCAGGGGCCTCCACACCAATCTTAACGAGGTCCATCACCATCTTGAGACAGCAAAGCCGACCTTATTCTTTCTGAAGGAGACCCAAATATCATGCCAGGCCAATACAGCCTACCTTATGTACCCCGGGTACAAACCCGAGCATAACTTCCTGAGTAAAGCCGGGTTATGCATGTACGTCCGAGATGACGTTTGCTGTCGCTGTCTAAACGGCCTTGAAGACAGGGACCTGTCCACTCTATGGGTACGTATGGATCACGGTAGCCCTACCCGTATCTATGCGTGCGTCTACAGGTCCCATAGCGGTGACCTGGGCACGGCTCAACCCTGCTGCGGACTTGGTATTCTTGGGGAACTTTCACGCTCACCATGTGGAGTGGTTGGGTCGCACAGAACTGATTTTACGGGAAGGGCTGCTCACTACGCCCTGACCTATGGGTTCTCGCAACTGGTGCATTCTATCACTAGAAAACCAGATATCGAGACCCACAGAGAGTCTTTATTGGACCCTCTGCTGACTACGTACCGAGTGGAGGCACCACTCGGTACTTCGGACCACAGCGTCGTCTGGGCGCAAGTGATTCTCGCGTGGCCAGAACCACCGCGGCCACCTCAGTGGTTGCATGTCGGGCACTACAAGTCGGTAGACTGGAACGGACTGCGAGAATTCTTCTCGTCGTACCCGTGGAGGCGGTTTTGCGTCACTTCAAACGATTCCTAACAAACAACAACAAACGCTCTTGTGCAAGAGCAGTCGCTGAAGCGATTCTAACGGGTATGGAATGCTATATTCCCAACCGCTGGATCGCATCAGGAGCGAGCAAACGGCCAAACTTCTGCCACTCTTGCCTTCCGCCGCCGCAAAAACTCGACGGTAGCCTTGCCCATGGCGCTAAGGAGAAAGCCGATCTTTTGGGTAACCTCTTTGCGTCAAACTCGACAATGAATGACGGGAATGCCGAGCCAACCATTCTCCACAGCCGTGGTGTTTCCATGCCTGAAGTTAAAATCACGCAACGGGTGGTCCGGCGGGAACTCAAGTCCCTAGATGTTTGGAAGTCGAGTGGGCCGGATTGTATATATGGCGATGGTGCCCAGGCGCTGTGCCCCCTAATTGTGCCCAGTACTTACGCAGCTTTTCGCGCTCTCTTGCTCTGCCTCGTGGAAGACTGAGTTCGTGCATCCTGTGCTAAAGAAAGGAGACAGGACAGACCCGTCCAATTACAGGCCTATTGCTATAACATCCCTTCTCTCGAAGGTTATGGAGTGTGTGATTAATACAAAGTTCTTGAGATACCTTGAAGGAAGCGATCTACTGAGCGACCGACAGTATCCAAGCCGTCGTCGATGGCAGCTGCTCGGACCCCATGGACACAAATGCTGGTGTGCCACAGGGCTCCGTGCTGTCTCCGACCCTGTTTCTGCTGCACATAAATGATATGCTGTCTGATGACTCCATCCATTGCTATGCGGAAGACAGTACCGGGGACACGTGATACACGGGCCGTGCAAATATCTCTCAGTCTAAGGTGAAGGAGAGTCGCTAACAACTTGCGACCAAAATCGGGAGTATCCGATTGGGGTCGACTAAACCTAGTCCAATTCAATCCCACTAAGACGCAAGTGTGTATTCACCTCTAAGAAAACCCCATTTGTTGTAGCGCCGCAATTCCTGGGTACACCGCGTACCATTTCCTCGAGTATCGGGATCCTAGGCGTCGACATCTCAAGCGACGTCCAGTACCGCAGCCATTTGGAGGATAAGGCCTAGCTGGCATTGAAGAAACTTGGAGTGTTTAACAGGGCGAAGCAGTACTTCACTGCGGGGCAACGACTCCTTCTTTATAAGGCAAAAGTCCGGCCCCATATGGAGTACTGCTGTCACCTTTTGGCGGAGCATCTGCATACCAGCTTGACCCCTTCGAATCGATACAAAAACGTGCGTTGAGGCTCGCCGACAATCCCATACTCGCAGGCGCTGTGGAGCCTCTCAGCCACAGAAGGGACTGGCATCCCACACGGCAATAGAAATAGCACATAACCAAGGGGTACGACGAAGGCGTAGTCAGTGGTTCTGGACTGTAATTACTTGTACTTTTCATTACTTTTGTGAATTTTTAACCTGTTCGATGTACTAACCGTACACTATCTTGATTTAATTTACATTTAATTGGATAATAATAAAACATATTATCAATTATAAAAACCTTCTTTTAATACATAAGGCCTATGAACACCCCCACATCCGACATAACCTTGTAATTACGTACCGTGAAAAATTGTTGGATGTGACACTTCCGACTTCCCTAGTACGTGAAATATTGTAGGATGTGCCACTTACGACTTTCATAGTACGTGAAACATTGTAGGATATGTCACTTACGACAAGTGTGCTAGTATCGGTTTCGGTTAACAATGTAACAACTGCTTTTCCTAGAATTTCCTAGATTTATTTTTGTTATTCACATTACGACCTTCATTATCTTTCAAAACTGTAGCACTACGCGAAATTTGGTTTCAATATATGGGCATTTGTGAATTTGGTGCAAGTTCAAAACTTTATTTGGCCGTACTGAAAAGTAGTGTTTTTGTAGTTCCGACTTTGTTAATAGCTACGGTCGATGTATTATGTAGGGTTTTTTTTTTTTTTTTACGTGCGGGAAATCCCCATCGATACCCCCCCCCCCCCTTCGGAGCCGAAGGGGGAGGTTATGTCGGACTCGAACCGACTAAACCGCACGCCGTCTGTGGGTCGATGTGCTAGGCCGAAGGTGAGGTTGTCTTGTGACATATCCCTCGCACCCCGGCTGACCCAGGGCCATTCCTCTCGGTCTGGCCCTCCTCAGGAGGGGGGACCACGCGGTCCCCAACTCGCCCCCGGTATGGGGGGGGGGGGGGGCGCGCATCGTCCTAGATGCGCGTGTATTATGTAGGGTATGAAATTTTCATTTTTGAATCGTGACTACCTTCTAATTATATACTTCTGTTGAAGAAACCTTGTAAACATTAGGTTATATAAAGAGTATGATAATATAGGACTCGATCTTGCCGGCTTAAGCCAGGTCGAGTTTCAGCGCACGTGACCCTTCTCAAGTTAATTGCTTTTACACTCCCAAATTCTTCCGTGAAGCAATATCACATTTTACCTCTCAATATATTCTTCCCCTCTATTGGGTGGATTCCAAACTAAAACAATAATTACTGTTGCAAGTTTTCAGAAACCTTAGAAGAAATAATGAGATATTACTTTGAAATAAATGAACAGTGTGGAACTCTTTCACAATTTCGCCACTCCAACTTCCCTAATTGATTTCACATTGACTTCCATTATTTTAAAAATACAAATTTTGTATTTATTTCCATTCTGATTACATTCTATCGAAACTTGTTCATAATCTCAATCTGTCTAATGTACCGAATGTTAACTCAAAGTTCAATCATTGTTTTTGATTCAATATCTTTCCTCCAATAAAATCAAAATCTACATCAGCGATCAATACTCTAGCGTGATTACATTATAAGCTTGCCCAATGTTAATTGATTTGATTGTAACATGTAACACCAACACTATACTGTTGTAGGTATGTAGTAGGTAGGTAGGTACATACTGTGTGCCGTGCCTTAACAGTTCAGCTGTGTAACGGATACGAGTTCACAGGTGTGCAGCTTTATCCGATGTAATCCATTAGCCTGACACGACACCCGCGGGATATAATCCGGTAGTCTTACCTACAGTACTATAACATTATTTATAATTATTAAAATAATCGAGAATATTTTGGTATTTACTAGCGTTGTCATTTTTCCTAATCGATAATCTAAACAAGGTCGCTAGGATTTTGGGTTAATTGCGATTCTCCCGTTCTCAACTCCCCCCGATTTTTGTTATGATTTTAAAATAGATCGCTAGTATTTTGAATTAGTCGCGATTCCCCCCGTAACTTTTCGTTTGTAAAATAGCGTTTTATCACACTACTGCTACTATCGAATATAAAGTTCGGTGGTGATCGAGAACGGGGGAATCGTAAGTGTGACTTAACCAAAATTTTGAAGATACAATTCTGTCGATGTTAGAAATCCTCTAAATTAAAATGATATTCACATTGGTTACAAAATAACACTACTAATGATGGTCAGAAAAAATACTTAGAACCTACACTTATATTTGCTAGAAACGACACAGATTTTGCAATAATCGTGGTCACTCCTTGCGATTGCTAATAATCATGTAAATGAAACAATAATTAATACATTTACAATGGTAGGTATGTATAAAAGAAGAAAATTGTCGACTCTCTTTCTAGTCTGTAGGAATTTTTACACAATCTCCACCGCCTGGTGTGAAGCACTCCAATCAATACCATAAGAATGATCTATTCAATGAGAACAAACAAAATATTCAAGGTTACAGGCAACGTGTAACCATGACGTGACTAAGACACGAAATCAATAGTAAGAAAAATACACACCATTTGTTTTGTGGCCTGTCGTCAAAAAACAGCACATGTTAACAAGAATTGGAATAATAGAACACATGGAGGAAAATAAATGAATATTCATAGTCACAGACAATTGAACTGAACAAACAGACTGCTAGATATAGGGATATTTATTGTGTTTTATAGAGAATAGCATTACAATAGCTGATGCTATATTTAACTATAGTTAGCAGATACATGGTTTAAACGGTATAAACTTGGATGACTTCATATATACTACTAAAAAAGCTGTTTAGACCAAAAATTGTGTCACAATTCCTTGATAAGGTGAGGTGGCAATGAATTTCGAAAGTGAAGCGGGACCCAAATACAAAATAAATGTAATAATGCATTTTACCTGAGTGCTTCATTCAATTAGTGTAAAAATCGATTTAGTTGCGATTCCCCTGATTTTTTTGTTTTATAATAGCGCGATAAAACGTTACTTACTTTAGAATAAAACAATTTTCGGGGAGAAATCACGAATAACCCGGAAAATAGATATCAAATTTTTCGTCCTATAAAGCCAGTCTATTAGCATTATGTGCATAGAACTCATTGCACAAACCTTTCCTTACCTAACGTATGTTGGACGTGTTTCGTACTCGTATACCGCAGACCAGTGCGGTCGAGCCGCCCTCATCACGCCAGTAATTGGATTCGTAGACCTACTCTAATTGGATTACGTAAGACTTTGAATACAATCCATGACTTGTGAAGCTTCCAGTGACACTGGCTTTTCCCAGATGCATAAACGATATTAGTGTCCGATTGCTAATATAGTTAAGAATACACCACTGTAGATAAGAATAAAATACTTCGCTCTGTTTCGTCTGATAAAGTTCATTGGCACAAACACGGATGATTTTTCGGGGATGACTCCTGTGATTGGAATGAATGCTGGCGCTAAAAGTAGTTGTACAGATCCGGCTGAATTTCCTGCTTAACTTCGACCAATATCGTCCATACAACATCAAACCAAGGACCACCATTTTAGAATGGGTAGCATCTAGAATGGTAGCTTTTTAAATTAGGAACACCTTGCGACAACTATGATCGTCCATATAACATCAAACCAAGGACCACCATTTTAGAATGGATAGCATCTAGAATGGTAGCTTTTTAAATTAGGAACAACTTGCGACAACTATGATCGTCCATATAACATCAAACCAAAGACCACCATTTTAGAATGGGTAGCATCTAGAATGGTAGCTTTTTAAATTAGGAACACCTTGCGACAACTATGATCGTCCATATAACATCAAACCAAGGACCACCATTTTAGAATGGATAGCATCTAGAATGGTAGCTTTTTAAATTTGGAACACCTTGCGACAACCATGATCGTCCATATAACATCAAACCAAGGACCACCATTTTAGAATGGATAGCATCTAGAATGGTAGCTTTTTAAATTAGGAACACCTTGCGACAACCATGATCGTCCATATAACATCAAATCAAGGACCACCATTTTAGAATGGGTAGCATCTAGAATGGTAGCTTTTTAAATTAGGAACACCTTGCGACAACCATGATCGTCCATGTAACATCGAACCAAGGACCACCATTTTAAAATGGATAGCATCTAGAATGGTAGCTTTTTAAATTAGGAACACCTTGCGACAACAATGAACGCTTGCTTTAAAGATAACAATCACACGAGAGTGGAAGGCATAGGCTTGGAATATTTCCTCTAACAATAAAATATATTCAAATCAAGGTATTTGTGTAAAAAAACAACCGTAAAATATTATGATGATCTTATAAATCGCCGTCAACCGTACTAGTGTGATGGAGGAAATAGTCTTACTAACATGAAATAAAATGGAATTATTGTTTACAAGCTGTTGCCCGCAGCTCCGCAATCGTGGAATTCTGATCCCGTTTTTGTAACTAATGGAATTCCCGGCTAAAATAAAAGTAGCTTCGATGTGTTTTTCCAGACTATCTTATCCTTTACCAATGCGAACGGAATCTCTTCAGCTGTTTCAGCGTGACTGAGTCACAAACATACAAAACTTCCACAGTTACCTATAATGTTACCTTCATGTGGGTCATCATGTCATAATGAGATATAGTTCTTCGTTCGTTCTTAATCTTCACGTACCTACTTTTGCTCTGAGTTTGAAATTTTGTACTAAAACAAAATCTTCGTAAAAATGTTATTCATACACAATATTTAAAGTCATGCGTTATATGCTGTAAATAATGATGTTATAAATCAGTTTTATTAATCTTGAGAGTCGACTGAAAATATTATCTGTGGCTAGCTCGAACGACTCCAACATGTTTACTCGACAAACAGCAATGACCTTGTACTTGCTAGAATGTCTGACTGCCTACGTATTTGTACATTTTTTCAATAGAATATGAACATAATACATCATGTTATTAGAATGCTAATATTGACTTGACTCTCGTGGGTAGAAACACAATGTTTTAAATGTACATTCGTGTTTTAAAATTTCCACGAAATGGCGAAATTTCACATTGGTTCAAAATGATAAAATTTCTCTATTTTTGAAATAAGCTTAGTAGTTATGTGTAGTTTCTACTCTACAATTACTGTTAGACCCAGTAGGTGGCGCTGCAATCGAATTATATGGTTTCTTTTACGACATTCTCTCGTGACGGTTTAGCTAGTTCAGTATTAAAAGGATAAATAATATCCTGCGTATCATATGTCCAAATCCTACCCAATCTAAATAGGTATTATACATTTTCCGGCATATATGACCTCGACCTTCCTTTATTATACACAGACGTTTTATAATTTATTAAGAGCCACGCCTACCCACTTTTTGTTCTAGTAATACATACTTTTGAAGCATTATAAATAAGCCACGCAACGTTTGCAATTTAAAGTTTTATTTCTAAAACCTTACATCAGATCGTCACATGGGATGGGTAACTGATTTACCGACCTGGTACAAAAGGAAAGAAGAGGAAGATCAGGGAGAGCAGCTTCTGAGATGAAGTTGAGTCTTTCGAGATATGGTATTCTGTAATATGCACATTCAATGTCTCATTCGGAATGAACTCAATTTAATCTGAGTTATTTCCGACGCCGACCGGCTGAGGTCAATTCGATCGTTATTGAATACCACGTGATAGCGTCAAGAGAGAATGAGATTCCCGGACTTCGGACATTTCCATAGTGAGATCTTTTGTCTGAGTGATACTCGACATCGAATTTATGTTATGGGCAAAATGATCAATTTTTTCTATACCACTTAGGTGGCAGACAAGCACACGGCCCACCTGATGGGAAGTGGTTACCGTGGCCTATGGACGTTTGCAACACCAGGGGCATCACAATCGTGCTACCGACCCTGTAGATACCTTCTAATACCCTTCTTGAAGAACCCCATATTGTAGTCGCTTGGGAAAACCACGGAAAGAATTTCATTCCACAACCTGAGCTTGCGTGGGATGAAGTTCCTTTCAAAATGCACGGTGTGTACCATTTCCCGTCGCAATGTGTGAGGATGAATTCTTGCCTGCCGGTGGGCATCATATCAAACAATTTGGGTATAATAGGAAAGATATAGGTTTCTTTTTTATAGCCACCCATCCATACATTAACCGTAGTTGAGTCGTCATGAAATTAAGTCTGATTGTTTAAGCTTTCATATTTATCATAATGCCCAAATTATCACTTGGTCCAAAACATATATATTACAGAATAATACTACAATCCATAAACTAGCTTGAAACGAGAAAATACAAACGTTTAAAAGGACAAAATCCACATATAATAACTTCTTTTGACCGGTATTAATAAAATAGAGCAGAAAGGCAGTATCCTAAATCAAAACTGGGGAGCACAGAGGTGCTATTGTTAATTTTTTTAACCTTTATATCCATCTGTTGGTACTTGGTATCAACCGGTATAAAAGTTTTGAAACATCTGCTCTTCTGTATTATGATAATAAAGAACACGTTGATATTATCAACTTATTATCATTGATGCTGCTGAATACATAATATACAGACTCGCGGCACTCCTCTTTCCCATTGGGGTGGACAGAGAAGAGACCATATGTTTTCATTTGCTATCTTACTTTACTATTTGCTAATCTTCACAATCAGTGTTTTTTAATAGTAGACTTAAGATTCTGCAACCATCATAATTATAAATTGTGCGTACCTAGGATTAACTGGTTTTATGCTATGGCTGTGACGCATCACACAAAAGCATTTGCTTTGGTTCATTTCATAACTAACATTACCTGTAACTCTAACAAAAGTTCACGGCAGGTATCTCATTTACGTGGAGACTGTAGATCCCTACCAATAATATTCGCATAATCTCAGCAATCATAAACCATGAAACACAATGATGTTTTACGTATAATGAGTCACGTTGAGAACAATCGCCTTTAAAAGGGAATGCCGATTTGTAATCGTCAACTATAAACAGGTTATTGATAAAGTTGTTTATATCTACATTAAAGTATTTTATGTGTTAAGCAATAGAAATGGAGTGTGAAGGCCTTGCGAATATGAGTGCTCCTTCGTTCTTACTCGTGATAATGTTTGTAAACGCTTCTCAGGCCGGATGTCTCATAACATGGTGATATAATTATACATACCTACATACTAGTTTTTGTTTATGACTTCGTTCGCGTTGATACCAGTTATAATATAAAAGCGGACACGAAAGAAGTTTCAAAATAAACTAAAGCAGGCTGTGAGGTGTTCCTGATAAGGGAATGACACGGCATGGGAACTGACTAAGATGGAAGGACGAAACGGATTTATTAGATGAGGGGAAATCGGCAGCAATCAGGAAAAGGTGTTTCATTGGGATTTTAAAGTTAGGCCAGGTCAATGAAAAGGAAATTTGAGAATAGAGGTAGGACACGACGATATTTCCGTCCAATAGAGCAGTCCGACTGGGGAAGTACCTCAGAATACCGCGGCCATAATAACCTCGTGTTGTGTTCCCGACGGTGAGTAGGGTAGCCAGAGCTAACCTGAGAGTTTTTGTGCTGTCAGTGGGAAGACCAAAGGCTTGTCCTGCTTTATCTTCTACACTGACGGCACAGAAACTCTGTTCTAACAGGGTCGACAGCGCGAGTGTAACGCCCCTGGTGTTGCACACGTCTTTCCATCAATTGAGCCTTGTGCTTGTCTGCCACCTAAGTGGTATAAAAAACAATCTTTTTTAGTTCTACCAGTTTTTTATATAATAGACAGAACTTAGTACTTCCTACCTATTCATGCAGAATGGTTGATAAATTACTTTTTTTATTTGAACTTGTTTGGTGTTAGGTACAACATGGAGACCGTACCTACCTACTCTGCTAAAACGTTTTAATATGTTGGCAGCAGTTCTTACCACTTATCTTCATAAACTCATAAAGAATAAACATCATCCAGTTTGAATTACTTTCACATCGTACAGGCGTCGAAGTGAAGATGAGTTCAATTGCCATTATTCGTCAATAGTCTAAACACATTGGATGATGTGGCCCTACCTGACCTATATGTATACCTACTTCTTCTATAATATCGATTAGTCATTTCCGTTATCGTTATCAATAAACAACTTATAACCTTCAATTTCCTTGAAATTAAAACAACAACTAAATAAATCGATGCTATCTCCCAGTTGAATGTTAAATGCTGAATCAGTGCGAGACGTTGCCGTTCTGCTACAGAGGTTGCCGCTCCGACGGATACAAGGCGCCATGTTGCCAGCTCGCACGGTGCGGGCGGGCGCCACGCGCGGTTGCCGCTCGGCGCGGTATAAACCGTAAAATACCATTCATTCAATTAGTGTGTAGCAACATTAAACTTAATAATGAATTCACAAAACTTACATGCGAATGTCAGTAGAATTTGCGAGCGTCGACTTTTATACGCACATATAAATAATGCGTTGTATTTGTAAAACTAATGAATATCATGACTATTCATGACAATTTGTTTCACTTTTCAAGTTTAAGTTAATACAAAATCCAAACGAAGGTGAAATTAGCAAGTTTTCCTATTTTGAGAAACATAGAAATCATAATTCGAAAGTTCCGGTTATTTAGACTTCTATTGCCGCTAAATTGGTATTCTCCTATAGGACTTATAGTTCTGAAACCATATTAGTACACAAGACGTAATGGACCTAAGCTTGCTTGATCAGTAAACCTACGTAAAATAGTTGCGAATTTCCAACTTAGACACCCGCATTTCAAACTTGAGTAAAATCAATATATTGTAAACATTCCTGTTTTGCAGAGGCTCCAGAACTACCAGAGCTGGTTGGCTGTCTCTGTTTATTCAAACTGAACCACAGTCCTAATGGTCCGGAATTTCGTTGATTGCACGATTTCCGTACCACTTCCTCCCGTTTTATCTTCGCACAAAATCCTTTCGTCCTTCATAGAACGGCCCAAATCCCCTTTTAGCTGGATTATTTCTATTTGTGTCAGCGGAAGGGTTCATCCAGTCAGCAAATTTCGGTTCTTCATATCATCGGAAAATTATTTTCGTTATACTACAGCAAAATCTACACATAGTTAGGTACCTTCCTAATTTGCTTGTCTCGAAGTTATCCTTATAAAATACTTTTTGTCGTACAAGCGCTGCCAGGCTTTCGGCAAGCATATCGTACTTACAATGTTTTTACGGCGTTACGGCATAAATATTTCATTACTTATGCTGATACATGATACAACTATGCGAGAGCGAACATAAAATGTTAATAAAGTAGGCACTACAGTGGCAATTTATGACACAAATCTAAATATCCCTTGCCGCGATTCCTCCCGGGGTCAAAATTTATTCACATATTGCGGTATTGATTACATAGTATTAACCTTGTACTAGACCTAGCTCGAGGTCGCAATATACGAAATTGCCATTTATGAACTGATATTTTTGCGTCTGAGAGAAAGATGCCTTGAGAAAATCGCTTTTTATGCAATGTCAAAGAGCGAGAAAGGAAAGGCTTCAAGGATTTTGATGTCAGCAAATTGAAAAGGTCTCTTCAGTATTCAGCATTTATAGTAATCTGTGGTACCTACTCTATATATGGAATGTTAGGTTACCAACATTGATTTCTTTATATAATACGTCAGAGAGCAGTTTGGCGGTTAAGTTACGTGTTCGTCAATTAGCTTGACATTAATAAGGTTAGCTATGTAACGAATTAAGACTAAATACATACATATAGATACATCGCATAACATGCACACGTGGCTGTTTTAAAGTACAATATTGACATTATCTTGTGCATACATAGGTCGTATTTCAAGCCATCTTTTGAGAGAAACGATACATATTATGGTAAAAGGCAATGAAAGCGGACTAAAGACGAAACGTTCCAATTGACTCGTTTTCGAATGTTCACGATGTTGGCGCATATAACATAGGTATCTACTTACTTCTTTTTAAATTAAAATCATTGGTAAAAAAAGTAAACGAAGTTATTTTATGTTAATAGGTTTCTTTTTTATTTAGTCTCTAGTAGAATCCTTTGATATCTGATATAGTTTTCTTAAGATATCTCATCAGCTATATTTCAGTGCATTTATGCCAGGTTTTATGAAGATCAGTTCAGATCCGTCTTGGCAGAAGCTCCGTGTTTATAAGAAATAACTAAAGCACTTATTCTTGGCACTTACCCATATTGTGGTTTACTATGCCATGGCCTATAACGATATTTCCGATTCATTCATTTCTACAGTTTTATATTATGGATTATTTATAAGTGTACCTACGTAGGCGGTCTATTTATAAAATATAATATTGTTGTTGAGGTTGCACTTTATTTTATAGTGAAATCACTTTGACTTCTTTCTAGTTCCGTAGATCTAGCTAGCAGAGCAGTTAGTCGCTTGTGTCGCTAATCACAAATTCACGCAGAATTTGTGATTAGCGACACAAACGACTGTTCAGCAGTTTCAAAACTCTACACGATCATCATAACCTATGACAAAATTGACAAACAAAAAAATATTCTACACTTTATAAATTGTATGATAAAATTATAAATAAAATCATGTTAAACATTCAAGAAAATCTTGTTCTTATATGTGTGAAATTAGCATGGCTTCGTGAAAGTGTATACGTCCGTAGAGAAGAAACTTGATCGCCATGCTCCGACTAGAATGACACTTAGTTGGTAAACAAGTAGGTACTGCCACAGCCAGCTATGTCAGCCTATAAACTGGAACAGTTATCATATTTTTAAGGCATAAACAAGCGTCTCCTATAGAAACTCACATAATTGGAACTGCACCTGCCTGTTTACTGACATTAATAAGCAGTTTTACCGTTTACTATTGCTGTAGGGACGCCATAGAATCATGATGGTGGTATCAAACCTGTGTACACCTGCATTCATTGATTTTTTTTGCTATCAGTATAGTTAAATTTTGTATCGATATATGCTACTACTCGTTCACGCAGAAAAGGCTGGCTGTAGAGCGAGACCTACGGGATTGACAAACATCATAAAATTTTAAAGATAGGTTTGAGATCTTCCACACCATAGTCCCGTTCGACCGAATTTCAGTAATAGCTGTTTTTTTATAGATAGCTGTCTATAAAAAAAACAGCTATTACTGAAATTCATTTCTAAATTTTTTTAATTCATTTTTAAATTGACGCCAAGATGCCGCAAGCAACTTTGTTTGTTTAATTGGCTTCATTTAATACTAGAACACCAATCGCTGGGGGCAATAAAATTAATGTCGTTATAAATGATTACTTTAGGTAATTAATTATTTCATAACTTAAGCTCAAGTGCAATGACGCGGGTCTGATTATATTAGCAACGCATTAGATCCGCCATATTTTATAACTGATACATTGTTTTTATTTTGAGAGTGTGTGGCGTAACAACTGACTAGCTCTCATCTGAATTGCAAATGGCCGCCAACGTGGAGACGTGGCAACGTTGCGTCGCACGGGTTGAGATGAGCGGCAACGTGGTCTCGTGCGTATTTTTATCAAAGCAACAATCGCGGAATTATCTCTTATCAAAAGATAGTACAGTGTTGTTCGTCTCGCTCCACTCGACTAGCGCTCCGCTGGGTATTTCTGCCCTACATAAATACATCATTGTATACCTACATACGTACTTTTTCCTGATGAGTCGTAGTAGAGTAAAAAATAACAACAAAGAAAGTAGGTAGTATAGTAGAGCTTGGCTAATTAACATAAAACTGAGACTTTGCCTTCAGCTTACCATCAGGCGAGGTAAAGTCAAATTGACGTGTCCTGTTTATAAAAAAAAAAAAAAAAAAAAAACGAATATCAACAGATTTATTGTGAATGTTAAGACTGCATATATAATTAGAAAGCATTAACGAAATACGCAGTGACTAAAGTTCTACCTCGCACTCTTAGTTCAATCTATGTGACTCACAAGAGTCATAAGTAGTTTTTTTTAATAGTCAACAAGTTACTGGGATTACATCACATGTAATTTAGTTAACCCTTCAGCGGAAGAATAGGTTAAGAAACGTGTTCAAGGTGCATGTAGATAATCAAAATCATAGATGCACATAGGTAATTCATCATTTTCATAGAGTTTATTCCGATTGCATCCGAGGCTTCCACCTTCGATTCCACTTAGTCTTTAGTCCTTACCCTCCTCTTGGTTTAGCTTATACGACTTTTATTGGAGTGGCTACGTCTTAACCGACCTAGAAAAAAAATCAAAAAATTCTAAAGTACCTACTCAGGTCTGGTGCAAGTAAAGTAAATAAGTACAGAAAAGCTAATGACCAGCTGTTGTCTCTGCCTAACTTGGATAGAGAAAGGCGTGAGTACGTGTATATGCATATGTTGATAGATATATATTTTATTTTATCTCTACGAGTCGCGTATTGATATATATGTAGTAGAAGATTGATTCCCTCCGGCATAAACATAGATACAAACTAGTGAATCGACACGCTTTCAAAGAACTTGTACCATTTATTTGATACAAATACACAATGGTACATATTTTCAAGGATAACCCCCTCCCCTAGAACCCCCGTCTCCCTCAGTAGTAGTACACATGCTACACATTCGTATATATATCTGCGAAGTTGCCGGGAACTCGGTCGTTGGCAAGCTATTCGTGTGCGAGACGGCGCGCGCCGGGGCGAGGGGTGCAAAATTAAATTTGTCCCGGGACAGAGCGAACCCCTCGGTTCGTTTTCCCGGGACCTTGACGCGGCTACAGCGAGTTACTGTCGCCCATCCGAATCAGCTGTTTTTATTGAGGCTCTTTTATTACTATTAATAGATATATATCATACATAACAGTATTCTTTAAGTAGGTCCTTTAGGAATAAAATTGCGTTTATTACAGTGTATCCCTAAAGTAAACCCTTTTAAGATTTTTTTAATATCTTGTTTTGAAAATTGAACTGATTTCACAGTTTCTAGGTCACAAACGAGAATAACAAGCAACGGAAATAGTTTTATTCTTCGACTAGAACACGAACACTATATCAATGCAAGTTTTGTCTTAAATTCTAGATTAACTGATTCTAAGTTTGCTTCTTTTATTCGTAACGACACAGAACTCATTTAACCATGTTGACCTTAAAGTGGAGATGGCCACGAAACGTCTCTCATCATTATCATTTATTAGTTGTGATTCAGAACAAACAAAGATTTCTAGAATATAGCTCTCTGCTTTTATTCGCACGCAACGCAATATCCACTTCTACCAGATACCTACAGATAATATGTCTGGCGAACATGTCGGCACTTCGGTTGCTAGGCAACGGCCCGGAGGACGTACCCTCCCAAAGCAATTAATTACGATCCCTCTAGGAATACTGCCGACCTTGCTTGCCCTGCTGATTTCATTTCGGACGTTATTTAGGCCCGCAAATACGTTTAGCTTTTTGCTTTATAAGTCTATTACTCTTGGCAGGCTTCATTTTGTCGTCACAATCCATGTGTCGCCGTCCTACTATTGAATAGATGAAGGTGTATGGTTGACGCTTTAAAAATATCAGTGTAAATGTCTGATAACTTTAATATGTAGAAAGTTGGAGAGCCTATTTTAGAAGGATCAAGTAAAAAAATGGTGTATCTAAGCACATTTTAATAAATGATCCCAGATGGTGGCCATATAAGAGATTCACCGATCAATAAACCCATTGTGTAAAAAAAAAATGATAATACAAATAATTTTCTGGAGTTCATGACGAATACCATATTTCCACAAAAGTGGACTTACAAACCATGGTATGAGATCAGAAATCACTTCACGGCACAACAGGGCTCCGCTTCTGCATAACAGTGTTCATTGGCTTCGAAATTAGTCTATGGTTAATTCACATTTTCACTAAATGAAGGAGACAACTGAATTACTGATGAGGAATAGGAAAACTGTAGTCTTAGTTTTACCAGTAACAATTTTTCTTCTGCCTGGAGCAGACACTGAGTAGGTACATATGTAACTCAGTATCTGCTCTAAAATTATTTAGTAGTGAAGTATGTTCGTGGTTTTCAACAGTAGATACGTGAAGCTCTTGATCAGCTTTTGGAAACCACTTTATAATCAGGGTGAGCTAGATGTTCCTATGCGGTATATTAAATTTGGCTGAGGTCCCTGGTTCGTCTTTACTGAATCGAACTGGCCTTTAATAACTAAGATGTCGTTCTAGGCTCTTAGCAATTGGTGCCTGGACTGACAAGACTATCAGAGCAATGACCGTCAAATCAACATTATACTAGTCTTGTTTTGATTTTCTAGAGATTCTCATAGCCTTTGGACAATCACTACGTTACTCTCTAATGGACCTTTCATCATTATATCCAGCTTATTGTACGATGACCTATCATTATTATTTCCTCAAGTTTTTTCAAGCAAAGATGCGGTCAAGTAGTACTTTCTCTATTTAAAAACTTCCATGAATTTTGGCGAAATCAACTTACCGGGTCAGGCCTGATTTTGCTGCTAACCCAATGTACTAAGTGTAGGATTAACTTTAATGAAATAAGTGTAATGTGTGTAATGAGCACTAAGTTCGTTTTATCGATAACATAAATGAATTTGTTTAAGGAAGTTTCTCCATTATGTAGTTGTTTTCGATAAAAATTACACAATCATTAAAATTCTTATTGTATGAATTTTATAAAACCATTTTCCGTGGTGATTTCTAAAGTCGGAGTGACATATATATAGGTGAAGAATTTTCTAATATTAAAATATTTAATAAAAGAGACTAACTGAGGCGTTTAATTAACACGATAGTAAATTACGTGACAGGAAACATGGTCACTAGTATCCACCATAATACACTCGATTAGCAAGAAAAACATCATTTAGCAAAGTGCGATGCCTTAAACAGGAAAAGTTTGTTTTGCATCGCGTACAGACACAGCATACGTATGTATGTGTGCACTTTCGTTTTGTGCGTGTGTGCGTTAGTGCGCAACGCCCTCATGCGTCCGCGTCCGCGCCACTCTGCCGCCGCCAGACGCTCACGTTGTCTCGCATTCCACAGATACTACACACCTACATTGTAACCACCCACACACATACATAATTGTAACCTAAATAGATATATACATAAGTCCGTCTTGATTCTTGATAAAGTATACGTCATTATTTTTAAAGGACTTATCCGACAAAATAACAGATACTAAGTTATTTATCTTTCCTGCTTCTAGGAGTATTGGTTTAAGTTAGGCGATTAGTAAGTTCAGTATTCCTGGAAGCAGCTTAATGTCAAGCAAGACCAACCCTATTTGGTATATATCCATATTGCCAATGGGGTCCGTCTCATTCTCCTAAATATTCTCTTCGATTTTGCGATTTTTCCAACACGTGGTAAAATTGCTACAATTGGTAACTCCGGGACTCATGGAAGCAGAATAGTATCAAGCAAGACCATTTGGAATATGGATAGTTCCATTCTCCAAAACATTCTCTTCGATTTTGCAATTTCTTCAAACCTTATGGTAAATTTGTTACAAATTAAATAACATCTAAATATAACTGACGAAATCCATCATGTCATGTGTCATCCTGTAAATACATCGTTGTTGTAAAAAAGCATTTTGTAGGTACTTCTTTCCTCAATTCTACGGCATTTCTTGTTTGTAAATGTAACCCGGATCCGTTGTGGCGTAATTTATGTTCTTGTTTACACTGTATGTCTATTATCTACCCACCACCGTATTGATTTAATCGTATACCATTCAAAGATACCTTCATGTACTTTTAATTCGTTGAAGTCAGGGTACTATAAGAAATTGGAAATAAATATGGTTCACGGTTGGGATTTAGGATAACAATTTAAATTTGATCTTGTCTGTTGTTTCAAGGTTTCTACACAACACTCATTTGTCTTTTATTTTTAGTTCAGCTAATTCTCTTTTGCATTTTATCTTCAGTTCAGCTAATTACTGTCTCCAAATGACCTATCACCTATCACTCGGATTCTGCTAACGACACCGAAGCCAATTAATTACAGTGAAAATGTTTTATAAATGCTAGTCGTTAGGACATACTTTTTGTCTACTATTGACAGAACTAGTCCACCAATAAGATGATCAATGAAGATAGGTTTGAATTTTACTTACACGTAGTAGGAAATGCCAATATAGGTACTTAATTATAAGAATAAACTTTTATACTTTAATCATATCGATAATGCATCGCAATGTATAAAAATTAATTATCATGTAGGTACATATATCATTGTGTGTACCTATCCTAAAAAAATAAGATACAGCTGCTAGGACAATATCTGAAAATAAAATATCATACTTCGATGACTTTGACAAATGGGTCTTGTACCTTAGTCATCACTGCGCCAGTCATCGACCATTATTATATTGTTGATAATGAATATAGTATGAATACAAAATATACAAAACACGCCATGTTGAAAGATTTCATTGTTTTCTTTTTCAATATTTTTCTACACAGACGTTCGAGTTTCAAATCTTCACACCACCTAATTCAATTCATAAAACCAAATCATAAAATTGAGTGAAAATTGGAATTTCATTTTAATAATATTCATAAATTTTTTCACTTCATAAACTATGTAAATTGTTTGAAATTATTTTCTGTCGTTATCGTGTATCCTAACTAAATTAGCAAGTTAAACTGTCTGAGATACTCCTAACTAGGAATTAATTTCGAAAAGAAAGTATGAGTCACTTCTGTCGGAGTTTTTTCTGATGTTCAAGAATTTATTAACACTTTAATTTCCTAGGAACATCATTATATTCGTGTTCAAATTTAATTGTCTAGTTAATTATGGCAGTAACTTTATTATTTCACTAATTTATTGTAAAAATATACAAATAATTTCTGAAAATATTATTAAAATTACTTTCTCAAATTCACTTGGTTCAAGTCTAAAGTAAGTCTAAGTATTCATTAGTTGTAGGTATATCGATTCCTAATATGAATTTAATGGTGACGATACGTGCCACATGTGTTGATGTTCGATTTGTAAACACACCACTAATATCAGAAAAAATATTCAATATTGTTTTTTTTTTTTTTTTCAGGTACAACTTGAATTTTAACTACAAGTGCCAGCAGTAGCAGCTAAGTTCACCAAATCCACGTGTCTGGGTAACATTTGGCGTCAATCACCAATAATATTAAAATTATCAACACATGTAACAACTCACTAATCATTGATATTTTTTCACGTTCTATAATTTCTCGACAACTACAACTTGTTTTGGATTCTACTCATTGTTTATTTACGTGAAATACACTACAAACCGTAGTAAAGTAAATATTAGCTTCAAGAGGTCACTGGACACTCCGTTCACATTCTCGCAAGCTGAACCGAGTAGTTACTCATCCTTTTCCTAAGTTCAGTTGAACACAAGCGAGCCGTTCAACATCCGCAGCACGACTGCCGCGAAATCCATTCAACAGGCCGACAGGATGTGGGCGGGGCGTGCGGGACGCGGTGTCATTGGGTGAACGCGTGGCGCGCAGTGATGGCCGCCGTCGCATTCAACCAATGAGCGGCGCGCGAGCTGAACGCGCGTCCGTCCGGCGAGCGTGCGACGTTGCCAGCTTTTACCAGAAAAAAAAAACCAGATTCGACCTTCTTAGGACCCCGGTTTTTTTTTTGTTTGGCCGCGTTATCATTCGGGAACGTGTATTGAGGTCCTTATCCGTCCGTGAGATGGTTCTGCGCAGGTGGATGTGTGGTGTAGTGCTATAGTTTATTATGGTGTGGTCCACGCAATCTGGGGAGGTGTTGATTGACATCGTAACGAGGTACTGTACATACATAATTGGTTATATTTTCATTGTGTACATAAACAGGGCTGAGTCATGTGACATTACAATTACCTCATTGACTAAACTATATGAGCGTTATCACGGTTAGCTACAGTTTATCACGTTTGTACGTTGTTGTGGAAATTAATGTTACTGATTTCGTTTATTTGGGCGAACATAAGAGGTTATTGACGCTTTACAATCTTCCCATCGCGATTTAGTTAAGGAGGAGTCGTATCCTGATATTATGTCCTGTAGAGGTCATTGACACTTAGTAAGGTTTATGCATACCTGTACTCCAAGAAATAATAATCCTGAACTTCAATGCTGTTTGCACTTTACTCTATACACAGTCACAGTTTCTAAAATATCATTAATGCCTTTATCTTCTGAAGTATTTAAACCGGAATAGCTTCAAATGTTCGTTGCTAACCTAATAATAAGTTTGAATATATTATGAGTTAAAATCTTTCACTTCTAGCTTGAGACAAACGTCTCCTTTAATGCCCTGTGAGTACAAAAGTAGCTGACAAATGCCGGATATGATTCATTTTTCAAAAATATCATGTCATGATAACGAAATTGGATGTACAGAAAGTTCAATTGATTCTAACACAGCTTCACGTACGACTAGGGACAGACAAGAGAACTAAGATTGCCACGTTTAGTATAGACAAGGCCAAAACCAAGCATCATTACGCTATGATAGAATATATACCAATATCTGCCATAATCAAATAGCCATAATCAAATGAACTGACTGCTTTCCAATCCAACTTTGTCATATTATAGGTATATCTACTAGTACCTATCACACAGTATTATAAGCGAGCCCTAATTACGAAATTAGGGCTCTGGTTATCACCGTAGAATATTAAATTACGATTAATTCAATTAAACTGAATTTGATTAATTAAACATGAAACGTCTGTAAACCTAGTTTTACCGTATTTTACTGACGGGAACCAGCTTTATTGCTTGGTTAGGGTATAATAAAGCTTAGTATCTATTTATGAACCATAATTCAGTGCAGATTCAGATAGGTACTGCAGGCAGCTATAATCAGATCTAATATACCTATACCTACAGATACCCTGAGACAGCTGACTTTCCGGTCATAATACAACTTATAAAAAAACAACAATTTATGCTTAGGTTCATTAAATTTATGGAAAGAAACGGAAACCAGTAAAAATATTTGTAAATACTGCTTTCTCTTCATGATTAATGATATTAGTGATAAACCATCTGTGAGTCTTCAAGATGGAGTCTTCACACTCTGGAAAAACAAAATGTCTTCTACATAACAGCTGTTTGCTTCACCTGACTGTGTTAGGAGTATTTGAGACCTACATAATTGGAACCTGAATGTTAACAAGCAATGATTGCATGGTAACATTTCATACACAAATTTGTCTCAGTAGATGTTAGATTGTAGTTTATATATGCTGTGTTACATGCTGGGTTCGGAATATAATTATATCTGTTATATATATTACCAATGATAAACGGCAAAAAAAATATCCATGTGTCAGGTTCGCATATAACTATATCTATTTGGTTACTTAGACATATCAAGGCGTCTGATGAGGCCGTCAAACTGAGGGCCACTATTATAGCGTTTGTATCTGCATTGATATCCCTCATTCTTGAAATTTACCCTTTAGTTTATCCTCAGACAAGTCACCGGTTATAGTTTCTACTGATCAGCTGTGATAAAAAGAGGGTGTACAGGACCCTGCTAGCACTTTAGACATCTAAACCAACCTCACCTGTCAGTCGATGCAGCTGTTCAATAACGGGCGAAGCTATTGGGGTTTAGAGGAGAGGTTAGACTTGCAGGGTAGGCAGAGGTGTATTAAAAAAAACCCCCATTTCGCCAACTTTGATTTAGGGTCCTTCGTAATAGGGGACGAGCCTATTGCCTTCTTCCATTCTTCTGAACCAATCAAATACTATAAGTAGACTGCGAGCTCCCAAGACCAAACATGTAGGAGGTAGGACACGACTGTATTCCCGTCCAAATGAGCAGTCCTACTGGGGTAGTACCTCCGCCCTGCAGAATACGCGGTATTCTTCATAATAACCTCGTGTTGTGTTCCCGGCGGTGAGTAGGGTAGCCAGAGCACACTGGAGAGGTTTTGTGCTGTCAGTGGGAAGACCAAAGGCTATTCCTGCTGTGTCTTCTTCACTGACGGTACAGAAACTCTCTGCGTTTACAGGGTCGGCAGCACGAGTGTGACTCCCTTGGTGTTGCACACGTTCATAGGCCACGGTAACCACTTACCATCAGGTGGGCCGTGTGTTTGTCTGTTACCTCAGTTGTATAAAAAGAAAAACATGGAACGCAACTGGGGTCAGTATGATGATGACAAGTCCACTGGTCTCATTTTCTACACTGTACTTACTTACCCAATCATTTGAGACCATTATAACGTAGGGCTCTTGGACCAAAACACATGCTAAAACATATCACTTACGATTTTAATACCCACCCTCCTACCTGAGACTTTGCCTTCAGCTTACCAGCAGGCGAGGTGAAGTCGAATTAACGTGTCCTATAAATAAAACGTAAAACAATTACGTCGATCTAGTTATACATGTGCGTACAACGAGTCTTGTGTACAAGACAATCAGTGGAGAGTAAGATTCAATCTATCAGATGTTTTGCAGTTCTGAAGTGCATGACCATCTTCATAACGACCTCCCAATTGCACCCAAAGTTAGCAGTTTGGAGCTCGGGCCCAATTTATCGATTGTTATTGGTATGCCATCTTTTCCGGAAGTGGCCCAACCCAAGATCACAACTCTATACAAAGCAGGTGCACCCGAGCAAGTGAGTCTGGCTTGGACCTTGAAGGTGTTGCTAGGAGCCCTATAATTCTACCTACATGGCGTGAAGGTATAACTATAGGGCTCCTACCAACGCTAACTACGCTCCTAGCTTCTGCAGTCGTAAACTTAGTTCAGAGTAATCGATCATCAAATAATCTCACAGGGTTTGATTGAATTGATGACAAAGTGAGTTAATTACAGATAAAAATACTAAACGCGTGTTAATTAAAAATGAAATGGGTTAATTTTACAGCGAAATAGATGGGGCAGGAGGTAATTTTAATGGTTCAATAGGAGGTTTATAAACATAAATTATTACTTTGAGTATTTAAGATTTTACAATCGTACCTTACATTTTATGTTGAAGAATCGAATACGCCATGAAGGCAGTTTAACTGTTGGCATAAAGCAGAACACAAAGTTAATCATTTTACATACCTAACTTAACCATGCCATAAACTTAACACCTAAATGCTAATTGCATCTTCTTCATGACTTTGTGTCATACACGAGAATAGCCAGGCTATTTAAATATCATGAAAATGGGCAAGCATGTCGAGGTTAATCTAGTAGAACCATAATGATGAATTTATGGTGTATTTAAAAAGGACCGGCCAAATGTAGTCGAAACCTTTTGATATGTAGGGGTTGGATGACCGTAGAGGCAGCTCTTAAAATGTGTAGGGACAGAAGAAGATGGCACGTTGTTGTCCCTGTCTACCTTAGAGGGAGAAAAGCGTGAATATATCCGTGGCAAGTGTGATTACGTTGAAATGTCTAAAAATGGAATTGGTCAGGGCAACCATTTTAAAGGTTCGAACAAGTCTGGTAAATCGGTAAATTATTTTAGTGTTTTAGTTGTTTTATATGTAACTAGCTGTTGCCCGCGGCTCCGCCCGCGTGGATGTCGGTTATCGCGATCAAACATAGCCTATGTCCTTTCTCAAAGTCTAATCTACCACTATACCAAATTTCATCAAAATCGGTTCAGTGGTTTAGGTGTGAAAACGTAACATACAGACAGACAGACAGAGTTACTTTCGCATTTATAATATTAGTATGTATTTTATACCTTAGTTTAAATGACAATAACAAATGTACTGAATTCTTCTTAGTTTGCATAATAAATAATAATAGACTTGAGAAATTATTTATTCACCGAGTTGTCAATTCATTCACCGCGTTGTTAACTCGTTCAGTTAAGTTCACTAGCAGTTATCAACTTATATAGAAATTTTACGTGTTTGGCCATAACTTGACATCTCAATTTGTCACAATTTTATTTGTAACCTTAACTAACATAATGTTTTGTCAATATAAACACGTTAAAATGCGAGTTATCAACATAGTACCAAAGTCAACTACCTACCTCAAAAATATAATACAACTGCAGCTGTAATTTTTTATATAAAATTTTACTGCATATAATAACCATTACAGTGGACTGTGTACGGCTGATATGATGATGATGATAACCATTACGCTAATAAAAAAAAACATAAAAGTATTTTTTTTATTCAATTTTTTTTTGATTAGGAGTTTTTATTCTTGACAGGATATTCCAACTCCTTTGTGCCCTTAATCCTACTTATCTCTAAAGGGAAACAGAGTCACTGTGGGGGCTCCTTGACCATCCGACATAGGTGTGCAGCCGTCTCTGCAGTTGGTTGTGCTAGGATGCTCAATATCATACCTACGTCATATTTGTTCAGCTCAAATTGTATCATAAGCGTCTCTCTTTCCCTTTTGGGTACGGACACATTCCATCAAAACATGCTGAACATCTTCGACTACATCGCACAAAATACAGTTTGGAGTGTCAGATTGTCTCATCAACTCATCATGTATGCAAACTTGTTTGATGGAAAGTTGACATGTCACGCTAGCCATGTTGTATGTATATTATTTTAAATTTTTTTATTGCACTACAGATTATTGTAATACAAGAGGTTCACAAAGATAACGGAATTAAAGATTCCCATTTACATACATACATAAATTCACACGTGTAGATCCCCGAAGGATTAGGCAGAGTTGTATTAACACTCACATTTTGCCACTTCTGGGTTTTGGTCCCACCTAATAGGGGGCCAAACCTTTTGCCGTCAGAAAACATGCAAACACATGAGACAGTGCAGTAAAATAAAAAGTGTATCATACAACAGCCCCTTTAGACAAGTGTTTCATTGTACGGCGTTTGGTAGAACAGAATGACGAATGCATGGGATTTGACGTATTTGACAGTCGTTAACGCATGTCATAAATGTCAAATCCCATACTTCAACTTCATCAAAATGGCCTCTGCAGCTAATTATTAATGGCGACACGCCAATGTCGAGGGTACCAGAGCCACGTTAGCCAACCAGTAAATTTGTTTCCGTGTGTCCGCCCCCCACGAGATTCAGGTGGACGATCAGGACGTGTGGTTGAATTTTAGCGGGCCAAATCCCATACATTTGTCATTCTACTCTACCAAACGCCGAGCAACGATTTGTCACTTGTCTAGAAGGGCAGAATGGAAATAGAATAGAAATAAACTTTAATGTACACCAATGGCCTTCCACAAATATAGTGAAAAAGTAATTAACATTATGAACAAATGGCAGCGTTATCGCTAAAAAGCTATAATATCTGACAAGGACTTTTGGTTACTAAAACGTGTACATAATATGTATAATGTTAGGCTATTATACAGTGAAGGGGACAGACAGACAGCTGCTAGTTTACACGCTTTTATAAGTTTGCCTGTACCTATGTACATATGTCTGTAACTTGTAACGGAATCTTTGAACTCGATTGTTGGTATCACTTGAAATTGTTGGATTGGATTTGAAATTTTCTACACTTAAGTTATCAAGGACCGATGACAATGTGGAGGAACGGGGTGTGATGTTCCTCCAACACAAAGGGAGGATCCTCCGACCAGGCAAGGTGATCACGCCTGGCGGGCCGCGGCCCAACGATTGTCGTTGGGATGTTCTATATGTACTGTACCAGCGCGGGAACTTCACTTTCGCGATGCAGGATTTGTAGTTTTCGTAGTAGTTCGGCTTGCAGTTGCTAGATGGCGCTGGGTACATGTGGTATCGCCACATCACTCCCCTCCAAGACCGGAGGTTGATTGCGATGAATCAGCTGTCTTAGCTCTCTTGAGGAGCGTGCCAGTGCCAGTCTTGAGTAGTTCCGTTACGTCGGATCTGGACGCCGCTTATTCCATTGGCGGAACTGTCATCCTCGCTAGTATCGCCACAACAATATTGACAATACAATACATTTTTAAGTTGGTCCTATATATTAAAAAAATGTCTAAGAATCGCTTTTAAGATCAATCGAATAATCCATGCTAATATTATAAATACGAAAACTTTGTCCGTCTGTCTGTTTTGCTTTCACACCCAAAGTACTGAATCGATTATGAAGAAATTTGGGACAAAGATAGCCAAGAATTTGGGGAAGGTCAAAGCCTATGTTTGGTTGCGATAACCGACGTCTAATATAAATTTATTTAGTAAGGTTGTGTGTAGTGAGTAACCAAACTGATAGTGTTAATGTCCTATTAATACTTACTCGTAGATATCATTTATTTATCATCACTACCTGTGGGAGTTTAGGGAGGCAAAGAATATGGAGAGGTAGGAAGGGAGGTAATGCCTCCCTCCGGCACTCACAAAACGTACAAATGGCAGGATAGTGCTACTTAATATCTGTATTAAGTGAGAGGGTGGTATTACTAACCTACATTTTGTTTCACACCCGCTTACCCATTTCCAAAACTAGATATTGCCCATGGCTCCCACTCGCAAGAAATGCTTATTCCTTTCTCGCAATTCATGGGATTCTAGCAGTAAAAAAGAAGCCTATGTTCTATTCTAAACTTTAATAATCTCTGACTCACTCAGATTCTGTCGTTTTAATTAATAATCATCCATGCATTCTCATAAACTTTCACATTTCCTGTAGACATATACTAAATTATGCCCGCGACTTCGTCCACGTGATTAGATTCGGGTTTGAAATTTTTTTGCACTGAGCCCTTATTTTTATTGTAAAATGAAAGTAGCCCAAATTCCGCTTTCATCTATGTGCAGTATAAAGTTCCGTAAAAACGACCCAACCAATTCTAAGAATTACCCAAAACAAAAAGACAAAACGACACAAAATTAAAAAAAAAATTGTCTATTTATTAGTATCGTGCCGACATCCATGCATTTAATAAATAAAATACTGTTATTTGACCATTAGATACTGACTTATTTATTTGTATAGATACCTAAAGCGTATATTTTAAACAAAGAAAATTTTATTAATGAGCCCACTATCTAATGTTTACGACTTCAAAACGATAAGCGTGTACATGTCATGTATAATGCAGATGTGTTTGGTCACAAGTCGAATGAATAATGTCTGCTGTTTCTACGATAAAGTTATCGAAGGTTACCGCAGACCGCGACTAATTCTACCTGACGGCTCAAGCTGAAGGTGGTGGAAGGTTACTCGAGACTGGTCACGACGTAAATCATACAATATTTTGACATATTACGCCTTTGTTGTGCGATAAAAGAAGTGATTTACAAACACGTTTCATTTATAGTTCACTAGCTAACCCGGCGAACTTCGTACCGTCAATCTTTTCCGCCCGCGAGGCGTCAGATCCCGTTCCCGCTGCACTTTCTACTATATTAAAAATGTATAGTACATATAAACCTTCCCCTTGAATCACTCTATTTATTAAAAAATCGCATCAAAATCCGTTGCATAGTTTTAAAGATTTAGGCATACAAAGGGATATAGGGACAGAGAAAGCGACTTCGTTTTATACTATGTAGTGATTCCCGTATACTCACGACTGTAAATCTCCAAAGGGATCGGCACAGGTGTATTGACACCCTCATTTCGCCATTTTGGTCCCACGTAAAGCAAGCAAAAACAATTTGTATAATTGTTTTGCTACCTATCTAATTATAAACGCGATTGCTCTCATTAAGGGTTGTAATTGAATTTCCGTTTTGAGTAAAGAATTTTGTATTACAGTCCAATAAATAACAACTTGGCATAAAACAGAAAAGTAAATTCAAGATAACTAAGAGCTACAGTCTGCAGAACAGGACATTTTTCGTATTACTAGGGTATTATTCCGTATTGAAAGTGCCATCCAGTACCAGATGTAATAATGCACACTAATATTATAAATGCGAAAGTAACTTGGTCCGTCTGTTACGGTTTCACGCTTAAACCACTGAACCGATTTTGATGAAATTTGGAACACAGATAGATTAGACCTTGGGAAAGGGGAAGGCAATTTTTGGTGCCTCCACCGACTACAGCGGAGCCGCGTACAGCTAGTAATATAAATAATGAAAGAGGCGTTTACGATTAAAGCAAAATCAGACGTATCGACGCGATCGCAGAGCAAAATCGCGCCCTACAAGTCACGGAGGACGTTCAAAAAAAGTGAAGCGAACACTTGCATTTGCAGCAAGTGCATAATGCACTTTTCCTGACATTACTACTATGGACGTGACTTCCCTTTATCTATCAATGGTGTACGACAGCAACGCGTACGTGCTTTGCAATTAAAATCATCCATACATATACTCACACCTATAAATTCACGAAAGAGTAGGCAGAGGTGTATTAACTTAACGCCCACATTTTGCCACTACGTTATTTGGTCCCACGTAATAGGAGGCGAGCCTATTGCCGTTTGCCTATTGTGCAGTGCAGTGCAGAATATGCCTTCAAGAACCAAGCGGTTTGGTGACTCCTTTCTTTTTCGCACCATTAAGACCTGGAACTCCTTGCCAGCTCACGTGTTTCCTTCTTCCTACAGTCCCGGGTCCTTTAAGCGGGGCGTGAAAAAGCATCTGATGAGGCCGCCAAGCTGAGTGCCAACATTGTTAACATGGTACGTGTATGAAATGGTGACCCTCTTTCCTGAGACTTTGCCTTTAGCTTACCATCAGGCGAGGTGAAGTCATATTGACGTGTCCTATAGCTACATTCCTTAGTCGCCTTCTGTCGTAGAAGTGAGGATCACAGGAAGAGATGATTCGGCCCTGTTCTATTCCCCCGGGAACCAACACGGTATAAGGTACAAAGTGAGTAGTTATTCAGAAACGTCTTCTAACTACGGAACTTAAATATCGCCAGTGGATTGCGGAGGTCAGACGATAGTCGTATCGTGAAAAATATTGTAGTTTGACCGTTTCTTCTATCTATCTATCTATCTATCAGCCAATAGACGTCCACTGCTGGACATAGGCCTCCCCCAAAGAGTGCCACCGCTTTAATGTCATCACTCCACTGAGTGACCGTTTCTTAGTCAAACGAAACTAAAAATACATTCTGAATTGTGACGAGGCCCAGAAGATGTTGATGGCACTTTCAATTAACAAATGATCAGACAGTTAATACACAGATGTTTCCATACTATCTTAATTAATATTTAATGGCGCAGTTTTGTATTTATATCACTTCATTAGTGATTTTAAATAGCCATCAAAATGAAGAAGGAAGGAAGCTGTGTTCCACATAGTTTATTGCTTATAGGGATATTCGTTGGCTCTGTACCTAATGAAGACCGTAAATACCAGTGAATAGCAAGATTCTGGTTATACTTCATTAAACGTACAATAAAAATGGCGTTCTAAAACCGTAACATTAGTATAAAAGTCATCAATCATCATGCTGTCTCAAAAGAAACATACCGAGAGTGCAAACTTGGCTAATATTGTATGTTGTGTACAGAGGTGTCACATGTAAATGGTCATAATCTGTCACAAGAGGTGTCGGTATTGGTGTTTGCGACACTGGCATTACCATCTCAAATAACACTTCTTCGTAGTCGGGTAAAAACGTTCTACGAAAATTGCACAAACTGTCTTAAAAACTTTGCACTACAAAAACTACCTATTATACCGCATTATCACGATAAGTTTTTCGCCGGGGCTATGCCCGATAACCCGTGTCCGGTCATCACATTTCTGACATGACGCTGTGAAGCTAATTCACGATAACAGTGCCAAACCCGCTCTCTGCAACACACCGTAAAACCCGATCATGTAGTAAGGTGAACACATAGCCAAGGAAATAAGTATACATCTTTACATGTGAATGTGTATGTGGAAGCGTGTATATACCTCGGGACCAAAGACCAAAGTCACGAGACAATCACAGCCCTGCAGGACCAGGCCACCGATTCTGCTAATTTTATGACATAACAAAACCACTATCACACCGCTGACGTTGCATACAATGTCATTTAATTTTAGACTTTATTCCTGAGTCTTAAAGTTCAAAATAAAAAGAGAAAGAGTTTCTAACATTTTTCATTCACTCTACAAGATTGTCATTTAATCTTAGACTATTTGTACATTTGTAAAGTCTAAAGTTAAATGGCATTGGTTACAGTGTCTGTGGTACCGCAGTGGTTTTGCTATGATAAAATTATTAACAGAATCAGGGCCCAGGGCCCTGGCGCAAGCGTATTGTTTTGTTATAATCTATGCTTGCTGCATTTGAGCTCGTCTACTGCTGAAGTACCTTGTGCTGTCTTCAAAAGACACCCCTGAAACGTGTACTGCGAGTAAAGAGCACATTTTGAGCTCATTTCATATCCAAGATATATCTTCGGAAGTATACTTACGTCCTGCGTTACCAATTTTACTGAATGAAGTTCATTGAGTGAATACGTGAGAACTCAGTTGAATTAATTTTCACTGGCGAAATTCAGCTTTAGAGATAAGTACTTAGTTTTTTGTCCGTAAGTACTTCCCGTTACTAATTTCGACCTGTAGATATAGTTATAATTATTCATTTAATTCTAAGTTTGCCATCGTAATGAGACATTCAAATAGTTTATTATGTAAATATATTTTTTTATCTTATCTGTTTCACGGTCTTGTCTTATCTTTCTTGTTATGTTATTTTTTATCTAAAATTTGCAATCATAATTTTTTTTGTAACTGAAATGTGAATTTGTAGAAACCGAGAAAGTAACCCAAAGGAACCTTTTCCCGGGGTAAGCTTCATGCTACATACATACACTATAATTTAAGTCAAATCTCATCGCGATCAGCTGTTGTTTCCGAAGAGTCACACGAACACTCGTCTTCCCAAACTGTTTTTCTTCACAAATTTTCCCGTATTCTCCCTTACCCCTTGCAGCTAAATTGCTTGCTATAAGAGTAAGGCGTCAGTATTCTAATGCCCAGGATTCGAACGCGGGACTTCTCGCTCGTAAAGCCTTTACCACTAACCTACCAACGCTTTATAATTATAATTCTAACTAGCTGTTGCTCGCGTTTATATGCGCGTGGATGTTGGGTATCCAATATATAGCCAATGTCCTTTCTCAAGGTCTTAGCTACACCTATACTAAATGTCATCGAAATCAGTTCAGTAGTTTAGGCATAACAGCGTAACAGATAGACAGACAGACAGAGTTACTTTCGCATTTATAAGATTGGTATGGATGGTATGGATTATACAAAGTGTTACAAATGCTGACTGAAGTCGTGCAAATAATAGAAAGCAAACGTTTCAAGTACTTAAGAAGTCTAAATATATGTTTCAGTGCTTACATACAGCGTAGCGACATACTATTTACTTTGTCAGCTTTATACGTACATAGGCTCACTATGTTATGAAATTTATTCTTTGTCACTAGGTTATATTTTGTCACCAAATAGTTGGTGCTCAAAATAGTAAATATGTCGTCTAATATGGTAGAACTGCTGCCAAATATACTACTATTGTCCGCAAATATGACACCGCAGTTACTTTTGTGACACCAGGTTACGTTTGTGATATTGCACAAAGAAATGGGGGCCCCTTACATTTGGGCGGCATATAAAACCTTATTATTTTGGCGATTCTCAACCATGTTTCGAGAGCGTTTTTACACTCATCCGATATCCGAAATCCGACATCCGATATCGGAGGAAGTCAAATGTAAGACATAATGTATCTCTCTTTCACATTGTCCGGCCCGATATCGGTTATCGGAGCCAACACCACTGTTTGACCCTTTATCGGAACACAAAGAGACTAAAACAGCGACTGCAATGCAAAATTTACACACGTGTGTGTACAATAATTGCAAAAACTACATACTTACCTAAAGAAACTAAGTAGCTGTATCATTGAATGAAATATTACGTAAAATAACGTATACAATATTCATATTGTTGATATGTTTATAACAGTTATCGTTTAGTAATTGAAAACTAATCGCCAGTACAAAGTCCGGACACGTAGTGGTGTCGACGACATATCGATCGGCTGTGTGACACTTTTACGCTTCCATGGACTTCGGTGGCCTCATAATAATTACTCGGAGCGGTATATGACATATACCTAAGTGCTGTGGCTTAGCTAGCTTGTACGAACACATAGTTTTTAATCTCAGAAAGTGGATGTCCTAGCCGGCTAATTTTATATTTGAGAGTTCGTGAATATATTTGGATGTTTGGTATTCGATTACGCTTAAACGGCTGAATAGATCTGTCTGAAATGTGATATTGGGATAGATAACATAATATATATGTCGCGGCTAACTAGCTTAATCAGCCGTCCAATTAACTGCCTGAATGATATTCAGCCATCTCGTTTATTACATCATTTAATAACCTGGCTGGCTAATGCATAGGCCAATCGTAAGATGGGGCACTACCTTGAAATAAGAAAGAAAATTACATCCATACATACATATACTTACAGTTTTAAATCCCAGAGGGGGTAAACAGAGGTGTATTCACAGAAATTTGTAATAGGGTTATTGTGATAGCTGCGCAATCCGACTTGGTTAGGTTAGGTTAGAAGGCTAATGCGGGAGCGGAGCGGAGTGTAGCTCCCGCATTAAGCCTTCGTGGTTATTTTTTTTTATAACCATTCAGAAATAAGTCGTTTTTCTAACTGTAATTAAATGGCTAGGCAGGTAGTTAAACGTCATCGATCCAAGGTATATGCCCAGCCGTTTAATTAAATGGCTGAACACCATTCAGGCCGTTAATTGAATGGCGCCATTTAGTTAATTGCCTAGGCAGTTAATAAACGGCTGATTGAGCTAGTTGGCGGCGACGGTCTACTGTCATTAATTCTTTCATGTAAGCCGGCCGGGATAGATAATCTGAAACAACATTTTTTTTCCCTGGATTAGTTTCCTACGGTTTTTGGCTATGGGATCAGACTTTCACACTGCCCCCAGTAACAATTACTTATCCCTATCGCTAATCGAACACTACTAATGTTAGAATTTCACCATTAATGAAGTTCTTCATTGAGGAAAAATTACTTCGACAGTGAAAATTCTTTAAAACTTTACGCGTATTCACGTCTCCTGTTTTATTTCAAACTAATTTATTAAGTGAACAGCATAGTACCGCCTTGATCGCCATGTAAATAAAATTGAAGTGTCTGTTTTTGTAATATTGTAATAACCATTCTTTACTAGGTACAACATGCATATGAATTTACATACACACCATATATATATACACCAAAATAACAATTTTTGCCTGTCTGTCTGTCTGTTTGTTCGGCTTATCTCTGAAATGGCTGGACTGATTTCGACGGGACTTTTATTGGCAGGTAGCTGATGTAATAAGGAGTAACTTAGGCTACTTTTATTTTAGAAAAATAGCGTTGACTCAACACTAAGCGATAACCGACATCTACGCGGGGGGAGCCGCGGGCAACAGTTATCTCTTATATAAACCCAGTTTACTTGGTTGAATGGATTTTCACTGGTAAAATCCAGCCTGAAAATCATTGATAGAGTGGATGACACAGAGAACAGTTAATATTTGCAGAGTTTCTGGCGTTGTAACTATTGAATGTAAAAAACTTGTAGGTACATAGACGCAAGTTGTTAAACACCTGTAATATTAAATATTAGTAATACTACCCTCACAGGAAGTACACGGGTGGCCTTTTCTTGTCCAGACCACACAACAAAAGGGACCTAACTACTTGTACAGCCATACACGGCAACATATGCATACGCAAGCCGAGCTGTCTCGATACAATGTTGCACTTGTTGCGTGTGGCTGTCAATGTCCTTCAATATCGTAGTTCCTGTCGTTTTAAGTACATGTGAAAGAGATGCAACGACTGTAGGCTGTCAACTGCCAATCATCAATGACTTAATTATTAATTCGAAAAAAGAAGCATCTCTATTCGAAACTATTCTTGCGATCATTTTCTTCGTAGCTTCTGGGTCGGTTTTATTCTTGTTTTGAATAATGAATGTATATGATTTTTTTTAAACCACATAATTTTTGTACCCACAAAACATGATCATGAGCTTTTTTAATCAGTCCCTCTTACGTTTTTCTTTTTCTTTTAATCTCATGATAACTTTCCACGCATAGGTTATTTTCATGATTTTTACATTATATTTTAAACTAGCGATCCGCCCCGGCTTCGCAACGGGTGGTAAAAACGGTCCCGTGGAAATCCAATATAGCCTATGTTACTCAGGGTGAATGTAGCTTTCCAATGGTGAAAGAATTTTCGAAATCGGCACAGTAGTTTTTGAGTTTATTCATTACAAACATACAAAAATATATAACAAATCTTTCCTCTTTATAATAGTAGTGTGGATAAAATATTTAGAACATATCTGTCACGTTAAAGTTCGTAAAGGAAAACGGCGATACCATTGATTAAATACGTCACTATCGAAAGTAAAATCGACAGGATGCGCAAAGTGCGCCGCGTCCCTCAGAATAGGTATATTGACCGCCCATCGCTCCACATACTATAGCATTATATTATGCGTATCTGCTGTTTGTACTATCATTTATTTAATTTGACTAGCTGTTAAGGTTACCCGCGACTTTGTCCCCGTGAAACTTATTTTGTCCACAATTTCATGGGTTTTGTAGAGTTATGGAACCTTAATTCGATTTATAAAAGTTGCCTTATTTATGCCTTGTAATAGCAGCTACCTTCTAGTAAGAATATCGTCTAAATCGGCCCATCAACTTCGGAAATTAGAAGAGTGGTTTAAGCTTTATTTTGATAAATATCTAGTCAAGATTCATAATATATCAAATGTATTAATCAAAAAGCTGTTATTTTAACATCACAAACAGTTCTGCTTGTTATGTTAAAATAACAGCTGAATTTAAGGCGCCTGATTTCCTAGCTACGCCGATTTTGACGCACCCAGGACAGCGTAGAAGGCATTGAAGCGCGCAAGGTGCGAGGAAAAATATATCAATGCTATCAGACTATCGATAGGTAAACAAAGATTGTGTCATCGCAGTACTGTATTTGCATAATTGTATTACTAAGTGTTTACTATTTAGCAATACCGATCGGTAATGCTACCACTTAAATTGTTTTTGTACGATTGCCGGTGTAGGTTCACACGTCATCAAGAAATGCTCTGAGACGGTCTCGGTGTAGTTTATTATGTATTACGTGGGAAATGTATGTACAGATATCAAATATTATCACTAACAAGTTTATATTATCATTGTCCTCCTTTATTTTCTAGTTCCTTCCAAAGTTTGCATTTAGGATCTCAAGATCCGCTTATTGTTTTGGATTCGTATGTCAATCTTTTTCGGGAGGACTATTGTCTTACCTCCCATAATAGGAAAGCCGGAGCCAGAGCTTCGTCTGTTGTTTAGCAGGTCCTCTGAGTTACAGGTGAGGCTAGCTTGACTCCAAAGGTAGGTTGGCAGAGCAGCATACCCGCTTAATTGTCAGCATATTCTCTTTCACCCTTGTTCTTTCTGCTAACGTTCTTTTTCATAAAAATATTCCTATTTAAGGTATTGTGTGAATAAAAACAGCTAGCCAACGGACGTGTAAACGGCCTCAATACGGCTGTAAGCATTTTTCGTATGCATTTGCAAGAGACCGTTAACTGCCTGAAAACGGCACAAAAGCTCAGCTATTGACTTTTAAATCATTCCGATAGGGTTGCCATACTGCACCTGGTTATGAATAATTTTTAATAATAAGCGTTCAAAAAAGTAAGCAAAACATCGCCAATGTAAGTTTCATAACGAGCCTGGTGCTAAGTTTTTACGTAATTACCGTTTTAAAACTCGTACAGTCTACTGTTTTACGGATAGCATGTTTAATTGCAATTCAATCAAATTTGACTTCCATGAAAGTAAAACTTAGAAAACATAATAAATATGAATAGGATTAGGATAGGAGGAGGAGGAATGCATAGGATAATTTGTCAACCCTGCAGTTTCCTTGGAGATATTAAATAAACAAAATGCAAAACCACAAGTAACTGTGGGCGATGACTGTGATGAGACTTTATACAAAAATAGTGTAAAAAGAATAAAAAAATATGCAGAAAATGATTTTGCCGCTGAAAAAGCGTGTGCTTCTATGAATTATTCATATTATCAAAATAGCGTAAATACATTTTCATAAAAAATATTTTTTGTGAATTACCTAAATAGATTTGTTGAGTATTATATTAATGAAAGATTTCATACAATATTACGACATTAAGAAGTCAGAATATATTATACTCGTTCGGGTTTCACCGTTTGGAAACTCATTTCCGAGAGAAAAGTTTACAGTTACTACTTCTCAGGCGAAGGCGATGACGTCATCGTCTATATCACTATAGCGACGAGATGAAGGTCCCCCAAAATGCTCAAATACCTACACAATTTTTTATCATATCTTTTATGATATAAATTATTTCATCTTTTTTAATACAATTTTGGTTAATTAGTGACTATTTTAACTATTTATATTCTGTTTTAACAGCGAATAAAGAAATATTTATAATATTTTGATATATTTGTTTTGGGTTTTTTCCCAACTTTTGGATCATTTATATTGAGATATTAGTATTCTTATTCTTATTTGCCAGGCTATAAATATTCAAACAAAGGAAACGTTTTAATGTATTGTAATTAAACATCCGAAACTAGAAAGAGACGAGATTCAATGGCGTTTAATGAAAACACGACTGGAACTCTGTTTCGCAAGCCGATGATAGAAACATTACTGGAAACTAAGAAAAATCCTTATTGAACTATAAATACAGACGTTTTAAAATACCTTAAGTGATTCCAGTGACTAAGGCCTATTTTTAAAATGTCACTCAGCTGGATCGCGATTCATCTAAAGAAGTATTCTATAAACAATCTGCCAGACAACCTGTCAAACTTGTCAATGTGCATACAATTGCGGTAGCTCTCGCAAAAGCCATAAACCAAAAGTTGAAGTTCTATTCCCACGTAAATCGATGTTTAGCCAAATGGCATTATAGAATAGGGGCCTAAGAATCTCTTTTCAAATATAAAAACAAAACGAAACCCATAAGAAATAGTTCTTCATCATATTATAAATCTGAAATTGTGTATTAAATTAGTTTTCCGCCATCTTGTTTACCAGACGCGAGTCGCATGACATTACTCTCGTGACGGGAGTTGCTCCCGATCGAAAGGAATGTGTCGCAAAACTAGTCGTGGAAACTGGAAACTCACGACTCCGGTATCGTAAGGTGTGATTCACCATTCTTGGTGATATTGGAGTGGTAATCTTTTTAGTTTTTCATAAGAAACAGGCATACGGCACAGACAATGCATAGGATAATTTATTACCTACATGTTTGCTAGGTAGTTCCATAAATCAAATCGACTAGGTTAATTCAGATGATGCTATTAAATTTCAAAGTTAGAGAAAAAAAGCGTTGGATTCAAACTCAGGTAGACAGAAGTCATGGTTGTGGAACATCTGAGAGTGGACGGGATCGACTCCGTTGAGAAATTGATTTGACTCACTGACTCACTACGGGCAAGGACGAATTTAGGAAGCTAACGATTAACCTTCACAAATGTAGAAGGCACGCAAAGAAGAATAGATAATAAACGAAAATCTAAACTATATAATAATAATGTACAAACGACGTGAGGCAAAATTGTAATTTAGCCAAGGCCAGCACCTCACTGTGCCATTCAGTCACCGTGACTTTACGCGAGCATTGAGAGAATGTGAGGAGAAAGACTCACGAAATAAATATGCAACGAGAAGTGAAGTCGTGGAATTTATTAACACAAAACGTGTTCACTCAGAAACTGTAACTTTAAAAGTCTCCGTAGTGCACTCAAGGTGCCACGACACGATGAGCTTGTAGTATAATAAACATTTTTACTCGACAACGGAAGCGAATTCTTGTTGGTTTTAGAGGTGCATCCTCTCGAGAACTTGGCATGACAATAATAATTATATTTACAGACGACAGACTGCCAGCTGCATTTCGCATCATCGGTGCTAAACGTGTACTGGACAGTTTCTGTTTTCGTTCCGACGGTACACTGCACTTGTGTTGCCGCACCTCAAAATAAAAAAGTAATGAACGCTTTCCCGCCATTTCGCGCTACAATTGCAACTAACCTACAAATAGGGCACGTTGAAATTTAAACCTTGCTGCGTGCGTATAAGATTTGTTATACTTTGTTGTGAGTAAACCGTTATGACCTTTTGCGGGGCGAGGGTGCATGCGTCACTCGTAATGGCAGGAGAGAGGCGCGGGCGGGAGGTGCGCAGGTCATCGCGCTTGTACATGTGTATAAATACAGTATAACGTGTTGTTTGATCCAATCTCTATACACAATGTGTATATATGTAGTTATGAGTGTATGGACGTCGGTTTTACGTTACGCTGCGTTGCCAGCCGGCTGTTTGTTAGCGGACGAAGGTCACTCGACTCGAGAGGTGATTTCGCTGTCTTGATATATAGGTACACTCCGAGACGCGTTTAGGTATACAGCGTGAACATTTTAGCAATACTGTGCTTTTGTATTTTTTTAGTTTAGGTGTGTTGAGTGTCGTTTTTATGTTAGAGACCACTGAGGTAAACAATTAGAGTGGCAAACCAGTACAGATCGCCGCCTCAAAAAGCGATGCCACTTGTGAGCTTAGAAGCGCAACTACGAGAATAACTACTTAACTATTGAAAATGATGAAGGTTAATATATATGTCTCACTCGCACGCGTGGCATGAATACCACTGTCACCGAGATTAGACAAAGACAGAAGTATTAACATGTGAGCATGGGCCAGTGTTGACAGACGTATGAATATTTACCCACGATAATATAGAATTTCTAAACCAATTTTATTATAAAATTTTGTTTGAAATATATATTTTTACCAGACTGCGGGTTTCGATTTTGAGTGGTATGTAGGTATGTATGTATTTACTTCCACATTATGAAACAAATTATTTATATTTTGAAATAGTTTATAATTAAGTAAAACAAATATGTATGTAAATACAGGCATTATGGTTTTTCACCTTCAAAAATATAATGTGCCGAAATCAACTGAATATGTATCGACCTTCAAGATCCATCCATTAAGGTAAAAGCACCAATAGACTTCACTTTATGGACAAATCAAACTTCAATAGGAAGGTATACAAAACTACTTATGTTTTTTAAGAATGATCGTTACGTCTTTTCTTAATTCTAACAGCAACATTATGACATTAACTTTTGCAGATAAAATCTTCAAAAACTAACATATTTTTACTTTAAATACAATAATATATAAAACACTTGATCATAATCACGAAAAGTGAACAATCACATAAAACCGTTTGAAATTCTAGCCATAGAAATAAGAAGTAAGAAAAGAAAATATTATTCTATAATTTACAAAATTACTAATTCTCCCAATAATGTGGGTTAACCAAAATGATGTTTTAGTGGTAACACTGAATGGCAATCATAATTATTAATTTTATAACTGGATTATAGCGGTATTTGCGTTAATATCAAGGTATAAATAGTATACTTACGCGTGAAAACAAATTCCTTGTGATTTATTGTGCATATTGGACTTATAATTACAAGATTTTACTGCACATTTCCCCATTTTGGCGCGCTCGGTTCAGTTTAGACGTGTGACAGCACTGTGTGACGTCGACTAAACTGAAGTCGCCTCAGATAAGACCGTGGTCTGATCTGTAGTGACATTGATTTTGGTGCGGCCATTGCTAATCTAGTGTGTATATATCAATGTTAGAGACACATTTTAATTTCTATTGCGCTCACTAAACGGGTTTCAAGTGTGTCAATAAATTATACTTAATATAGAAAATATTAGGTATTTAATCGTTTATTTTCTAGCACTGTATATGGAATTAAATATGTAGGTACTGCTGTTTTAGAAGTTAAACTCAAGTATTAGCAAAAAAAATTAACTGCACCCTGTTTCCTTTTCAGGCAATTAATTACCGACAGTCAGGAACCACACTACAAAAATGATATAATTCAAAAAAATACACTCATTAAAATTCCAAATACGAGTAAATACCTATAATTAAACATACTATGTTTGATATACTTAAGTTATTATCATTACTTAATTAGTAATTAGTGAGGTACTTCAACTGACTATAAAATAATGCCTAGACATACATTCACTCAACAGATGTATGTTTCATCCAGGGACCGGACGGGTACTCGTTGAAAGGGTTTTTGAAGGGGTTTTTTTAAGCGCTTAATCAAGAAACCCTATGAAACGGGTTACCCTTTCGAACGGGTGTCAAAAACCCATTCCGAAAGGGTTACAGCCGTTCCAACCTGAGACATTGAAATATAGATTTTATCCAAATAGAGTTAAGTTTGGAAATTGCTTAATTACGATTGCATAAGACGCTCGGCCGGCTCAGTGCAACATTGTAACATCTACTCCCTACAGTAGCGAAGTTGCCGCTAAATTGTAAACATGGAATAATATTTCTTGTTTAAATGATAATACAGTTCAATTTTTCATAATGCACATTATTTTTCGTGTCTATACCTATATACTTGGTAATGACATTCTCATTGCTTCGTTCGGCGGATTTAATTTGGTTTGTATTTTCAATACGGAGCGAATGCAATTAGATGAAAGTTATTGACTTACGAGATAGATAAGATAACCTAGTGTTTTAGTTTATTCTGAGAAAATGCCACAGCCTAGGCGAGATGCTGTGCATCGCTATTATACATCTATCTATCAGCCAATAGACGTCCACGGCTGGACATATGCCTCCCCCAAAGAGTGCCATGACGACCGATCTTGAGCCTTCACCATCCACCGACTTCCTGCGACCGCTTTAATGTCATCGGTCCATCGAGTGGGGGGCCGTCCTACACTTCCGTTTTCCAGTTCGCGGTCGCCATTCGAGAACCTTTACTCACCAGCGGTTATCGGTTCTGCGAGCTATATGGCCTGTCCACTGCCACTTCAACTTGCTTATTCTAAGAGCTATGTCGGTAACCTTGGTTCTTCTACGGATTTCCTCATTACGGATTCTATCACGCAGTGAAACTCCTAACATAGCTCTTTCCATAGCTCGTTGCGCAACCTTGAGCTTATGCATGAGACCAATATTTAGCAACCACGTCTCGGTACCATAAGTCATCACTGGCAACAACGCACTGATTGTAGACCTTTGTCTTGAGGCTCTGTGGTATCGGTGACGAGAAGATATGCCGTAGCTTTCCGAACGCTGGCCATCCGAGTTGGATTCCTCGGCTGACCTCTTTATCAAAGTTGGACCTAGCAAGTTGGATCACCTGACCTAAGTAGATATAGTGGTCAACAACTTTGATTATATCATTCCCAACATGTACTGACATGGGTGTGACACGGGCATTTGACATAATATTTGTCTTGCCCATGTTCATTTGAAGACCCACCTGTTGAGAGACGATATTGAGGTCTCTGAGCATAGTGCCAAGGTCTACCAGCGACTCCGCCATGATGACATATCATCGGCAAATCTAAGGTGAGTGATTGTGTGTGATAGTGGATGGAGTGCTCTGATCCTGGAGACGGATAGACATGGTGGCCTTGCTATACAAACATTTCAACACCTCGATATACCCATAGTCAATTTGGCATCGCTGTAGAGACCGCAACACTGCCCAGGTTTAGAATCAAAGGCTTTTTCGTAATCTACATACGCTAGACATAGCGGCCGATTATATTCTTCGGTCTTCTGTATAATCTGTCGGAGCGTATGGATGTGGTCTACGGTGCTAAAGCCTTTTCGGAAATAGGCTTGTTCGGGGGGCTGGAATTCGTCGAACCTTCGAGCAAGACGATTTGTTACTACTCTAGAAAACAGCTTATAAACGTGGCTCAGAAGCGAAATGGGCCTATAATTCTTCAAGAGGGTGTTATCTCCTTTCTTAAAGAACAGTACCACTACGCTTCTGTTCCAGGCTTCTCGCGTTGTACCCTCAAGGATAACGGAATTAAAGAGCTTCTGAAGGACTTTAAGTACCGGTGTTCCACCCGCTTTCAGAAGCTCAGTCGTTATTACGTTCTCACCTGGTGCCTTGTTGTTTTTAAGCTGTTTCAGTGCAGTTCGTATTTGGTGACGTCCGCGATATCTTCGATATAATGTCGAGTTAATCGGGCTATGGCATCGCTAGTCGTGCTAGGGGCAGGACTTTGCGATGTGGTATATAATTTTCCGTAGAACTTCTCGAGTTCTCTCAAAATCTCTGCCCGTGACGAAACGATACTGCCACTGTCGGTCTTCAGTTTCGTCAACTGACTCTGTCCAATAGTAAGATCTCTTGCGAATACTTTTGAGCCTTTATTACGCGCTATTGCGTTTTTAATACGGTTAGTATTAGAAAGACGCAAATCTTATCGCATGGACTTGGAGATCTGTCTATTGAGCCTGCCGTATTTTGACAGATCAACTGAAGACTGCAATCTCATTTTAACACGCTCTGCCAAGAGTTTAAGAGTATGCTCAGAGAGTTTCTAAACTCTACTTTTCGGTCGAGTCTTATAGAACCGGGGCCCGACTTCTTGGAATTTTTTTACCAGCCCGTTGTTTAACTCGTCCACTGATTCGCATTCGGCGAGACACTGGAAGCGATTTTGGAGTTCTAATTGAAAGCTCTCGGGATTTTGAATTTGGGCACGACTCGGGCGAAGAGTAGATTTCATCAGACGAAACCTTTCCAGCTACATGTTAAGATTCAATGTGCCTCTGACCATACGGTGATCACTACCGGTTTTGACCCTGTTGATCACAGAGACATCATTGAATATTCGCTTCTTGGTCGTCAAGATGAAGTCGATCTCGCGTTTGTGACCGCCGGGGCAGCCACGTCCATTTCCTGGACGGCCGCTTCTTGAAAAAAGACTTCATCGCGAAGAGTCCATCCTTTTCCATGAAATCGACCAATCGCTGACCCCTTTGGTTACGCTGTCCAAATTCAAATGGCCCAACTCTCAGTTCATCGCCGTCCCGAATGCCCACCCGCGCATTGAAATCTCCCATCACAACTGTGAAGTGTGTTTTTGAGGCATACATGGCTTTCGAAATATCGTCATACATAAACTCCACTTCATCATCTGGGCGTTTCGAGTGTGGGGGGGCATACACCTATATAACCTTCAGCGAATACCTTTTGGTTATTTTGAGTATAAGGTATACCACCCTGCTCGAAACACTTTCGATCTTCACTATGTTGTTGACGAGGGATTTGTGAAAGAGAAACCCAACAGCGTGTTGGGACAGCTGATCGCCCTCCCGGAAGTAGAGCAAGTTGCCGGACTTAAGGATTATCGTATTCTCCCCCTCTCTTCGGACTTCTGATAATCCAATAATATCCCAGCGCAACTTGCTTACTACTTCTTCCAGCTTAGCTAGCTTTTCGTCAGTCGTCAGTGTGCGAGCGTTATAAGTTGCCAGGTCCAGAGATCGTTGGGTTTGGTAGCTGATCCTCTGCCGGCGATTCTTAGCACCCCCTGCTCCGCCGTTACCCGCCACTACCGATGCCAGGAATAGTGTCGCTGCCGTGACTGGGGGCCGTACTTTTCGATGTTCTGTTCATAATGGGGTTGTTTGCCATAATCACCACGCTTGGCAGGTGGATTGGTGATCGCAGAATCGGTTATCGAGTCTCAGGTGAATGCTGCTGCCCATTCCCTGGCGTAAGCCCTTAGTCGCCTTTTACGACATCCACGGAAGGAGGGGTCCCCACCACGGTCAATATTATACATATGAAGCATCAAATAATACCAGTACATTCATGTAATTTGTATCTACCTACTTGTTAATTTTATTTAGTTTTATTTACGCAAAAGGCTTACTATATTGTATTTGGAAAGTACTATATTCTTCCTTATAGGCGGTAAGACATTTAGAAGATTTATACTCCTACTATCAGTACTATCACAATCAAAATTGGCACATTTAGGCATATTTCTATTAAAATAATAATCGACTGAAAGACGAAATAGTAGGTAGGTTACTTTGCCTAGGTTATATTTGTTTGATATTATGTTTTTTTAAAAGTCGCTGCAATATTGTTAGTATTGTTCCCTTTAGTTACGTAGGTACCTATAAAAATGGATTAGCTGTCAAAGACAGTATTGGTGGCAACCTACAAGTGCAATTATTGGGTAAGCCTAGGTTACCCAAAAAAAACCCTTTCGTAAAGGTAACCCCTTCAAAGGCTTAACTCAATTGAAGGGGTTACCCCTTCACGTAGATACCGTAATAAAAGGGTTAGCCATTTCGCTGGGTTTAGAAGGAATACTCGATGAAGAGGTAACACTGCGATATGACTTACCCTATCGTTCGGATTACCCTTTGAAAGGCTTAACTCATAAGCGGGGTTGTCCGGTCCCTGGTTCATCAAACATCAAAGGGAATAACCTGATAAGAACGGCGACTCAACAGTCTATTTACTCATTCTACATAAATAACTCACGTACATACATAAGGAAATATATAGATAAATAGGTATGCGTATAAATTGTGGGGTATATGCAAGTCATTTGTGTAAATAGGTTATTACGTTAATGTACAAAGAGCGCGATGTTTGTTTCGGACTACAGAGGTGTAGTCAAGTTCACTGAATAGCTATTTGCTATTCAACATTAGGTATAGACTTTGGGCTGTTATATTATAACAGTTTTATCAGTATGTGTGCGTCTACAGTGACTTCATGTACGCTTATATAAACCGGCTGTATGAGCTTGTATGGAAGAAAAATATTGGTATTGCGAAAGATCACTATTTTTGACAACAATGTGTGACTTTTTCTAGCTGTCATATTCTACAAAAATGCTTAGGACATTACTAACACCAAGAATTACGCAAAATGAAATCAGTATCCCAAGCATTTTGGATTTTTTTAAGATGTGTTACTCTCCTCATAGTCCACACCTGCTGTGTTCTTTACATTTGAAACATCCTGATTGTACTCAGATGAACGTTGAAGAATAAAAGTTACAAACTAACCGAAATATACTTTTACTTAATCAAAAAGTTTTATACAGTAGGTACGGTAGTGAAATGTTTCAATCAATACAGCCAATCTATACGACATAACTAATTAATCAGATTCAATTCCGGTATCTTTCCACATTTCCAGTTTATTTTCATCTTTCGACACTGCGGGTTTTCATAACATAGTTTCGAATTCTTTAACGCTAAATTTAAAACTTGTCCCCCCTATAGATTTTAAAAAAAGATTCGAGTGCGAGATATTTTAAACTTGTTTTGTTATGACGACATGCGAGAAGCTGCGAGATACTAATAAATAATAATTGACGGTTGCAAACCAAAACTTTAGAAGAGACATCGATTCCAGGAAAATCTTAGTTATAAACATAAAAAAATACAAAACAGGTTTTAATTTCAACTGTAGTTGTTACTTAAGACGTTTTGTCTTTCAGCTGTCAATACGTCTCTATTCTGTCCTTTACTACAATAGATTGAATAAGTAGTAGGTAGTTAGTGAAAGTATGTCAGTTCTTTCAAAGTGTGTGTCATGTGTAGCAATATATCAAAACTTGACAGTTGCAGAAGCAAGGTTACAGTACTTGTACGATAATATAAATAAGTGCGACCGCATGCGTAGCCTAAAAATATTATTCACCATGGTGTAGCAGCAGACATTTTTTAAAGTTAGTGATATTCAACTTTCTTGTCTTAATCTGGACTGTTGAGCATTTATATTTGTGAGCAAATAATAATGAATGTACGTCAAATGCCGTTACGAGTATTACAACTGCATAAAATGGAGGCAGACACAACAAGTACGAATTCATCAACATCCTGTAGCTTGGCTATCAAATTTTATTCATAAATTGTGTCAACAATTATGTCTATATTGCTTTGGCTCAGATTCTAGTACAAATAAAAGAGAAGCAGTTTGAATTGCTGTAGGCTATGCTATTCTATCAAGGAGTCAATCAGCCCCGTCCGAAGCACGCACGGTACTGGTCTTGTGTCTCTCCAGAATCTAGAGTATCTTTGACCGATGAAATGTGTCGCATTGATCATATGAAAGATTTCCTGGATTTCATTGATCGAAGAAGATCCCACCGTCATGCTAAAGCTGCAGGTTATGTCTCTATATTCAGGGGTGAACAACATCATGGGGAAACCAGCAGCCTTGATAGTTCTCTAATATATTATTTAGAAAAATATACGACTGAAGTACTTAGTCTTTTTTTCTGAAACGAATGTACCTGTAATGGAACGCACAATGAAATGTATCATTTGTCCAAATTAGTAGTTGTCAGTCCATGACGATCCAGCATTAAGGCAAAAAATATTTCCTGCTATTATCAACTCACACAAAATTCTATTTGAATCTGTTCCTTTGCCAACAATGGCGAAGGCAGACCTTTTTTTTAAATACTGCTTAGTGAAATTAATATCAAGTTCAGTTGTTTGTCGCATAATAAAGAACTGGAATCCTTTACCCACAAACGGAGTTCTGCCTATAATCCCGGGTTCTTTAAGCGGAGGATGAAAAAACATCTGTCGAACCTTCTAAAACGATATTTTAGAGTCGATAGCATCTGAAATAGCGACATTTTTAGACTTCACCTTAGCCACGTCTGTCTACCATCATGTAGAGAATAGTGAATACCTACACACAAGTAACGTATTTGTGTCTTTAGACCAAACAATGTCGTAATCGAGTACTTCACATTTGTTTGTGGAATTGGATACAAGAGACAATAGTCACGACACGAATGATTTACGCTCTACTGAATTCTGACGTCACTGCTCGAGTAAACACTATTCAAGAACGGTATTTTTCTCTTTGACGACAATAAATGATAGGGTAGGTAGTGTAGGTACTTATAGTTGTCAGTCTGTTGTGGTCAACGTTTTGGGCCAGTATGTTGTTAATACATTCTCTGATGCGAGGAAATGTTTTAGCTTGTTCATTTATGGCGCTGTAGTTGTAGCTATAAAATGGGTCCAGTTTTTTAAGTTGGTATGAAATTTCTGGGAGTTGTGGCCAATTTTATTCGAACGTATGTGTTTTATGATTCTTGACATTTAAGTATTGTTACAGTTATTCAAAAACCATGTCTCGTGGATTCATTGTTCCACTTGACATGGGAAGGCGAAAAAAAAAACGTCAAATGTGTTCTATGAAATCAGTAGTAGCGGCTAAGTCATTGAGAGATATGCCGCATATGGGTTTATCATAACAGTCAGTGGTTAAAAGAGTCATTATTCATGTTGAATTTCGCACCACGTGTCGTCCCGCTTCACCCAACCCCCAGAAACAAGAAATTATCGGTATTTTCTTGCATGAACAATTGCACACGACAATCGTCGACAGATCAATGGCATTTAGTGGCATTAAACGGAACATAAACACGCAAGCACGAACTAGGTCACAGTTCTCGATAACCCCTCAAATGGGTTTTACAAGACACCATCGCCTACAGATAAATTCCAAACATTTTTTTAAAGTTATGTCCCATTCTTCTTGGCTCTTAACGGATTCCATCTCTCTTAGAATAGCAAACTAGGATGTTAATTTTTATTTATGGCCATTGCCCGCGGCTCTTCCCCAATCTGATCACATTTCACATATTTTAGGAACTAATTCCAAGGATAAAAAGTAGTCTTATGTTTCCAAGAATTCAAGACAATAATATAAATATCATTGTAGCACATTTCAAGCAGATCCGTGGAGAAGTTTGAGCCGAATAAATTAAACAAACATCCAAACATGACATACTTTTATATTTCAAATGGGACCTCTTATGGTTAGCTTTTAACCATGGCTTATGAAGTCTTGCAACACCTTCCTCGTAACACGCTACTATAAACTTGTTGGAGACTTGTCATCAGTGGCATTACAGAAAACTGTGCCACATAAGCAAAACGACGTGAAGGGATTTGAGATCGCGAGACACAAGTCTAAAGTATCATGCTACATGGGCAGTGGAGTCACACGTTGCTATCTACAAAGGGGAAAAGGTGACAGAATAGAGGAGAATAGACAAAATGATAATAAGGGAGGAATGACCTCAGACGAGAATGTCGTCAACCGTACGACTACTACTTGTCCGGTACTTATCCGGTGACGGGATCTCGGTAGTGACCGAATTTAGACTCAATTTATTCAAGAGTTCGCTATTTCCAACTGGTGTCCATCAATCTGAAACAAAATTGGAGGAGTTAAAGCAAGTTAAAGTCTTCACATATTCTAGATTCCACATATCTTTATTAATCTTGACTCATCCATACCTTTTTAAATATGTGTCACTACATACATGCCACATTTTTCACGTATTACGTCTTTGCTCACTATGCGCTACCTTTTATTCGCGAATTCGTCCCCGTGTCATGCACATCGACGTTTCTACCCCAGTACGCAGTTACCTCGCTGTCAAGTTTAATTACGATCGGTTCAATGGTTTAGCCATGAAAAGACAGACAGCTACCTTCATATTTTCAATATTGATGTAGAGTTGTATTATATTCTTCTTCAGACTTCTTGTCTTTAGACTTGAATTCGATCTGATAAAGTTAACAGTTTCTTTTTATTATAAACTGTACAATATAGAAAACTCCTCGTATCCATGTGTGTATGTGCTCGTAATATGGCGAAAATGTGGTTCTTTAATTTATTGTTCACCACTGCCTAGCTCCCCGAGGCTATATATATACGCATCAGCAAAAAAACGCGGGAATTTCGAACTAATCGAAATATAATGTCTTGGTTAACATTTTCCTTGGTCTTAAAAGAACCGGCTCGAAAAGAGAATTAAGTTCTCCAAATATGGCACGTGATTTTATATAAGATTGTTATATATAAACGTTTTATACGTTTTGTATTGATAAATTATATTAATGTCATGGACGAAGTGATTAATAAGGGCGTTATATATAATGCCCAGTCAGTTTGAATTATTTAAAAGTTATTTTAGCCAACTTTTCACCTGAAAAAGTTACACTGACATTTTGCTTCGATGATAGATTTCCGATAAAAAGTTTAGAATAATTTGCGTAGTATTTTCAGCCATAATAATTGATAAATAAGTCAATAAGGATTATAATTAATAGCCATAAATTAACTTAAAATATTATTACCTATAACTTTAAACCTAAATTCGTAAATATATATTTAAATAAAATCTAAAATTAATGACATCCATTTGCACCTGCTGGATTAATACATCCGATTGTCTGACTCTGAGATATATGTATAGAGGCAGGTACGTTAGTAGCATAATTATTATGAATAAAATGCACATAAATAAGAGATCAAATTCGCATCCATTCCGTGAAAGGTGCGCTGACTCAGTACCTGATGTCTGACAATACGTTTGTGAGTCATGGTCATGGTGGGACATCTGTCGCGTGATATGATGATTTTTAGAACTGTATCCTGTTGTATAAGGTAACACAATAATTTTAGCTGTGCTTATTTTGGCAGGAAGCCTGGTTAAGAAAATAAACTTACTTCTCAATCGTGTATAGAAGTAAGAACTTGAATAAAAAGCGTTGATAACATGAGTTAAGTTATCGGCAATCCAGAAATATAATAATGGGAAAAGTTAAAGCGAAGTAAAATCTGCCGAACTTTTCCAGGCAATAATACCACAGATATAGCATAAAATCATTACGAAACAGATTGGTATAGTCCCCGCTAAACCGCTAAAAGGAACTGGGAACAAAATACTTGTCTGATTGATACAACTTGTTTATAAATCGTACACCAATAACTAAAGAATAAACCGGTCCCAAAGATTCAGGTCTCGAACTGATCTTGAATATGTTCAAATTGTTATTCATTTAAACGTAAAGAGTTTGATCCTTATATGAGATCTTGGTGTTTGAATTTTTAGTATTCTATAAAACTTCTTACAGTTGTCGCAAAAAATACAGAGTTTTGAAAGAATAAACTAAGATCGTGTAGTGTCACTTTAATTGCGTTAATTACCACGAACATGTTATATTCAATTGCGTGATATTTGCAACAATATTAGCGGCAGCTTCTTGGGTTAAGATTTTGTGCTCACATTCTAGAAACGCGCACGTATGTACATTGACCTGATTTCGTTACTTTCACAAATCGCATAATAACTTAAAAACTACGTCTAACGTGAATACTTCAGGGGTCCTCTGAAAATGGTAAAATTTCAGAGTTTCCTTTGAGTTATTAGAGTGAGATAAAACTTAACATTTAAAAACAATGAAAACCCGTAATGGTATTCTGTAAGTGTTTAGAAATCTCGACAGTTGAATCGAGATGAGATATCATATTCGCCATAAGAAATTTGATATTTCACCGCAGATTCAGTTATGTCATACCCTTCATAGATGTTCTTTTTTTTGTAACAAACGATTTATTTTAGACATTCAGGATGGGGGGGATTCTATATAGATTATACTTAAGAACTAGAACTGGTTTATTACTGTTTCAAGCTCTGGAAAATGTGTTTGAAGATGTGAAATGTGCCAAGAATGACTTGCACAACGTAATAAAATGGGACTTCATCTAACTATGAGATAAGATCATTTAATACAAGGGGCACGAATGGGTAGTTTGGTTGACTAAGTAGCGCCTTCATAAGTCTAGTTTTTTGTTTTATTTTCTCTTACTAACATTCATAGAGAGCCTCTTTTCCAAATTATTTATTTTCATTCAACATTATCAAGGATATTCTTGTAAATCAGTCGCCAATGAATTCTAAATGAGTTCGTTTCTTGAAGAATTGAACCGCAAGTTAAGTATAATATAAATAACTTTTATTATGTTGGAGGTACTGCGTCCCAAAGCCTCTACGTAGCACACAACAAAATCATTACGGCGGCGGCGGCAGCAAATGTTTGTGAACGAAAAAAAATAGTGAACGAAATGAACTTGACGTGTACATCTTCAGTCAGTGTAATGAGTTTTCTATGCTAATACCATCGCCTGAAACTGATAAATAGTAACGGCGAAGGTTCACGCTATTTTTAGCGCGTTAAAAATAGCTCTCAGTGTACTCACATACATGCGACTCCTAACGTATATTTTACGCTATTGTATTTGCGATAAGTTCGAATTAGGTCTTATAAACCGGTTCAATGAATACTTTATTTGTTTGTAAATAAACCAGTTGTAGTTCCGAATTGGTAATTTCCATGACGATGTTATCTTAGGAATTTACCATAGCTATTAATGACTCTGACTGTTTTTGAAGTGCACGAATATTAATACCATCTTTATGATGATAAAAACTGTGAATTCGGTGACATCATTCACATCAATAGCGCCTTGCGCGTTCGAAAAAAGTCCGGGTAGATGTGTTGAATATCGGTGAATGTATTATAATTTATTAATTACATTTTCATACGAAATCCTGTACTTTTAGATACCTATTTAATCATTTGTTGCCGAATTTATAACCGACTTCAAAAAAGGAGGAGGTAGCTATTTTATGTAAAAAAGATTTAACATTGAATTTTTAAAGCATTTACAAATATGTATCGAAACTCGTCATTAAAAAAGTCAAATCGTTATCGTTGAAGACGAATTTATGCGTAATTCTAAAACACATGGACTTATTTGTTTATAATCTAATTCTTAAATCTAAGGCACGCCAATGTTTTGAATAAATATTAAAGTTAAATAGGAACAACGGGTCTTAATCGCGGTCAGTACTCGAGGATCATAAATATGTATGTACTCTTATTTCGTAACGTTTCGATCGATTTCAAATAATCATGTCAGGGGCTAACTGACACGTTTTAATAAATATTGGCCTGCCTTCAGCCAACCATACCTCCTATGGAAAATTTCGACCGGACTTTAATAATATTGAATCATTGGTCAGCGAAACTATGACCTCAATAAGAGAAACGAAGACGTGTCCTTAACCTACACTCATTTCATAGCAATAGACAAATTAATCAAACGTCTGCATGGGCCTCGGCGCCATGGATCGGTAGCTAATTGAATGTTCCCATACAATCCATATGTTCAGTTGCAAAGGTCACTGACCCGTGCGTCATAGCTATTCGCGAACGGATATCGGGCGGTCACATAATTTATTATTATTACGTACGTATAACGGCATATTTTATGGATATTAAAAAATTTGCATAGATCAATAATATTACATTTACAGAAGGGTAGATGCTTACTATCAGTCAATTTAAAGTAGTATTCTGGTACAACTGACATAGATTTCTAGTTGCTTGACAGTGTACTTTGTACCCGGGTTCTGTACGAACTGATTAGAAAATATTGTCCCCTGGTTCTCATTTACTTTTCTCGTAGCTTTTTATTATTGTTATTATATTAGTATCGATATTGAATTGATCTTTAAAAGAAGGATTAGACTTACTGAGCGGGCGGCGTGCAGTTATTTGGTTATACGGTGTATTGTGCGATAGATTTGACGAAATGTATGAAATAGAAAGATAGTGTTGAACTTGAAGTGCAAAAATTACTACAAGTGTTTGTAATAGCTTTCAGCGTTATCAACCTTTTCTGTATTGGCACCTAAATTTTAGTAACGAAAAAATACTGTTAATTTTTAGTGAATTGATCCACTAATAATTTTATTTTCATCCAGCTTTTATAGCTGCATTATATAGATTATTTTTGGAGTTATACTTCTTTTGGCGCGTAAAGGGAAAATGATGAGAGCAAATTTTTATGATGCGCGCGCGCACATCGTAACGAAAAACCGACACCCAGAAGTTAGCTATAGTCAACATTCACCCTGAAGTTAGCTGAGTATACCTAAGTATACCTTACCATAAACGAAAAGCCTTAGAATTATTATGCTAGCTTAAAGTTAATTTATATGGTGATGGAAAGCGAAAGGCCATGATCTTAATAAATATTTCTTCCGCTTTTCGCGTACTGACACTGTGTATAGAAAATAACGAAAGTGAGTAAACCTGAAGTAGACAAGAGCGTTTTATTTAGTCTTTTTTGTTTTAGAAGTTGTTGAAATCAGCTCCCGCGATTAGGCAGTTATTCTTAGATTTTTTGCTGTCGTTGTTATGGGCCATAACAATCTGTTTTTAGTAAATAATAAGTATGAAGAAGAACGCGGCAAAAAGCTGGCATGCATAATGAATGGTGATTGCATGTTCTTCTTGAGTGTATTGATTGCTCCTCCTTTTTAAGGACTTAATAAAAATCTTATATATAAAATTCTCGTGTCACAGTTTTCGTTGCCATACTCCTCCGAAACGGCTCGACCGATTTTGATGAAATTTTTTGTGCTTATCCGGTATCTATGAGAATCGGCCAACATCTATTTTTCATACCCCGATTATCGGTAACCGACATCCACGCGGGCGGAGCCGCGGGCGACAGCTAGTAATAATCTATAATTATATATGGAGGAAAGCCCTATAGAAAGAGATGGGGTGGCCCTATTGTACTCCAACACGGCACTGTTTTCCCTATAAAGAACATTATCGATTAGATGTTTCATTGTTGTTACTCCTTGTTCCCAGGCCCGGGCAAACGGATCACGGGCACGGCGGCGGCGCGCTGGCGTACGGCGGCAAGCCAGCGGGGGCTGTGGTGGCGCCGCCGCAGCCCCGGCCGCCGGCCGCGCCCTACGCGCCTCAGCCCTACCCTCCGGCACAGCTGCGACTGCACCAGCCCGGTTACGGATCTGCCGCTTTATCATACAGGTGAACATCTACTTTATGTCATTCATAATGTTAATATAGATTTGGAACTTAATCCTCAAGCCTTAAGAAATTGCCTGTACTAAATTGATGTCATATAATATGCCGCAGTGGAGTTATTGCGCCGTTTCTTCTCCACCAGCGCCTTGGAAGCGTAGTAAATTGAGCTTAAGTAGAATTATTATTGACGTCAATAACAAACAACTATGTTGTTCAATATTAAATAAAAATCTTTGACTTTGGCTCAACCCCCTTAGTGCTTCGAATAACTTAGGGCTGTTATCATAAAAGTTATTGTGTACTCGATCATCTTACATAACATTATTAGTAGTGATGTACACCATATCCATGTTTATCCGAGGAGATCTGTTCGTATACGTCGTCGGTTATTTTTTGAAGGATTTGTTACCTCATTAAACTTCAATACAGAGATGTGTTCGTATACGTCGTCGGTTATTTTTTGAAGGATTTGTTACCTCATTAAACTTCAATACAGAGCACGGTCACCGACATCCACGGATCCATTTTTAATGATCCGGAACATAACTAATCAGTAGTAATTACTAACTAATTACTAGTAATTACTCGTTCGAAACTTACGTATGTAAAAGCAAAGAAGTGAGATCTCATATTTTCGAGGAGGGTAGGATACTAGCTTTCACATTACTAGACACTAGACATTGTAAACAGCTTGTTTATTTGTAATCGAAAAATATACTTAGTCAAAAATAAATATTTTGTAGTTACTGACATGCCAATATTTTTAGTAAACAGTCCAAACTGTGCCAAGCTTTCAGATGTTTCTGGCAGCGGCAAGATCTCGTGTTCGTTTTGGCAATCACTAGTGCCTCTTCTAAGATTACTGAAGTAGGTTATCTTATGAGTATTGCATCACCGCACTTTGAATATTTGTACTGTTCTTGAACATTAATTTGTTATCGTCATTGACTGGTAAGGCGTGAAAGGCGTTATTTATAGCTGTAGGTCGTTTGTAACTTAATTCAGTTTTCTTAAGAATACTGTAATAAATTATTAAAAAAAAAAACCCGACTTATACTAAAAAGATCGAAACATACTTTATAGCAAACGGTACCCATTAATTTTCATCTGGTTTAAGATTTGCAAATGGGTACCAATCGGGTTTATGTTTTTAATAATTTATTTTATTTTATACTTTTTAGACATGACATATATAATTTTGTAATAGTCTTCTAATTACCTTCATTTTGATACCCTACTTGATGAATTTGAGTGATTCTTTTTTTACCACATACATTTTGGCGTCAAAAACCCAACATATAGTTTTTGTTTATATTTTATGTACCCAAGACCACATGGGCAATAAATCCCTTACATTTGAGACATGAATCATTGAAATCCGTACGGGTGAATCAGAAGATATGAGGTAATAAAGAATATTACAAACATACATACAAACATACAAGATACGCGCGAAACACATAAGCCTTCTTGGCAGTCGGGTGAAAATGATTTTAGTTTATCATTGCAGAAGGTCGTTAGTACATTTTTAAGCGTGTTTATATTGACATGACTATTAATTATCTTAATAACTGGTAATGCACTTAAATTTTGCAATAATTTTTACCCAAGTATAGAGTTTAAAGTAATTGGAAAAATCTATGGTAGTACAGTTATGGCCGGCCGAGTTTTAGTCTATTGAACGAATGAAATTTAGAAACTGATTGCTTCAGAATTTTATTCAAAATATGAATTTAAATCGATAAAGGTGACACCCTTGGCGGGATATAGCCATTTCCAGTTTAACGAAAAAGTAAACGATTGGCAAATGGCAATTACTGCTGGGCATAATCCCGTTTCAATGTGCAGCATAGCAATTATGTTCCTATATTTATATAAAAATATATATTTAGAAATATTATTTTCTTTAATTTTTATAATCTTATATAACAGTTAATTAAATAAATTATAATGCAGAAGAAAAAAAATTTAAAATCTCATATAAACAGTTAATTAAATAAATTATAATGCTGAAGCAAAAAATAAAATACTCCTTTCTTTGTATTTTGGTTTAAATAAGGTTATAAAATGAACCTCTAGACTATTTTTACCTTTTAGTAGGTACATATAGCGTCTTTTTTTATTTTTTACTCCACTAAAATTAATCCACAAGTAACGGCAGTTTGTCGAATACGCAAAAAACACGTCATTTTGGTTCGTGAGCGTGACTAATTCTGCAAATAACAGCTCGTATCAAATCTAGACACTATCTTTAGTCGAAAGCGATTTAATAATAACAAGAACAGCATTCAAATCTCGTAACTCAAAACTTTGGCAATGTAATTGCTAGGAGTATGTCATAAATATATAGAATTTTTAGCACGTAGAATTCATTTTATTTGGATTGATTGAAACAAAATAAAAAAAGGGAGGGAGCTGAGAGACCTGAGATGCTTCCAGCACCACATGTGCTGAAAGTATCCCTTATTATATTGAAGCTCTGTGCTATATTAGGTCTCAACATAGAATTATAAACCCTGACAGTTTGTCCAGCATTTACTTATCTGTTCCTTCCAAGGATAATTAAATGAAAAAGATACAGGAAGAATATTGTAGTAGTTTGAATTTTTATTTGCCACGTTTTATTCAACGAAATTTAATAACTAAAATGTGCTAACGCAGTTTAAATAGACTTGCATGCATTTGTTTATGTTCAATGGTGAAACTCAGCCTACGTATAACGTTTAAAACTAAATGCGCCTCCGGTTGTCTAGTACGGAGAAAAATGACCACTCAATTTAAAACAAATTAACGGTTTATTAATACAGTGCGTTCAACTCATTAGCATCATTTGAATTGATAACGCCATCTTCTGAATCACCTTCCAGACCAGTTATTACTTATTACACATAAATATCTGTAACTGTTGTTGGTTATTAGTTTTATTACCTGTTATTTACTTTTTATGTACGCGCTATTGGCAAAGATCGGGAATATTCTTTAGGACTCGTCTACAGTGCATTGGCCGTTTCACGCTTGAGGAAATAAGTTTTGCGAATACATTTTAAACAAATTTTGGAACAAGAACTGGTTTTTATCTTTTCGAAATTTGTAGTCGGTCTTCAAGGTGGGGTTGGACTTGCTCTTTAGGACTCGTATTTGGTATTTTTATTCGACTACCAAGAAGGGTTATGCTGTTACGCTTATGGGAAATGGAGAATTCTACCTATATATGATTCATAAACTCAGCTACGAGTTATAATTTCTTGGAAACAACCAATATTTGCCGTGACCGGTTTACTGCGCACACTTGGAAGTAAGAGACAAAAATATTATCCTGTCCATATCGAATAGATCGGGCCGAACTCAGGGTCACAGTCGATTTTTAATCAAATTTGTAATACCATATCTACAATTTTTTTTTTGCATTAATTGTTTTATCATTGGGTTCCCAAAAACAACGCATTTCAAACGATATACTTAATATCTGGATCCGATAACGTTTTTGTTATCTGTTTTCAAACAAATGAAAATGTATGAAAGTAAACAATCTTATCTACCATCAAAAGAAAAAAGGGAAAGTAATGTAGACAATAATTTTACAGTTATGCCTATTTGTTAGATAACATAACGAAACAAATACTCACGCTTTGTTTATTAATCAGCTTTTAAAAACCTAATCGTTTTTAAATGCCAGTGTCTTATACAGATTCATTTGTTAACTTACTTCGAAAAAGGAGGTTCTAATATAAAATCTATTGCAAAGCTACCTACTATCCGTGTACGCATCTTCGGTGGAGCTATCTCGTTAGATGACGAGGGCAAATGATTAATCTAGTTGGTGTAACATTGTGTACGAAAGCCTCCGTGTCAAACATCTATGGCCGTCGTTACGGATAGTTGGAGCCTTCAAAAATCCAGCAACTGGTCAAGCTGCAATGCTTCGATATCGCCTTTGGGTTGTGGAGGTCAGATGGCAGTCGCTTCACGGAAAATATCGAAGTTTAGCCAAATCCGCAGCTAGACTGGTAAAAAAGCGGATCCCAGACTCCAAGTTGAAAAGCTTAGGATGCGACTGGGATTAACGCTGGGATGAAGAAGAAGAAGGTGTGACATTGTGAAAACTTATGATTTTGTTATTAAAATAAATGTTGAGAAGAAGCGTACTATATTAAAATAAATGAGACTCGAATCTCGAATCTCGAGTCTCGAGATTCGAATGTGCCTGCTATCTCACTATTGGCCAGTAATGATTTGGTCGATGATGGAGCATGCTTGAAAGCAATTGCCACCTCTGATTCTTCTAGTTGCAGTAGTGCTGATTCTGTTGATAACACAAGATTGATCTTATTAAATATTGTATTCCCATGTTTGCCTTGCCTTCGATTGAAAAAGCAATGGGAATATATGTCGGTCGTGTGAAATTCAATCTAAATTAATTATATAGCTCTCGCAATCTGGATTATTTAATATCAGCAGTAAACTCATTGTTTGAAGAAATGCCACAAATAAACAGGACATACAATGTGACTTTAAGTCACCTTGTATACATACCGTATTTTTTCTACACCAATCATCGTGAGTATAATAGCGAGGTAAATTGTTAGAATATCTGATCGCTAACAATTATCTGAGGTTAATTATGTTATAAGCCGAGTGGGTTTTGCCGGTGTTTCAGCTTTATAGCTATCAAGGTACCTTTACGCAGATTATTCTTGGTTACCGACAAAACAATGTGAACCGGCTACATTGCGTCGAGATAAGGAAACAACGAAACAAACCTATTGTTAAGACTTAGGGCTGCCATCGCCATGTTATAAAGTCAAGATTTAATAATAAAAAAAACGTTAATCTACTCTGTCATTAGACTATAACGTGGCTGCTTTTTTTTCTTACTCATACATACTAGCAAATAGTATTATATTAGTCTTTATAGGTACACGTTCGTGAACTGCTTATATATCCTTCACTAACTGCAAAATTAAATTTCTCCCCAGAAGACAAATATATGGTTGCCCCATTGTCTTATTTATTTTACTAACTGTGGAAACTCCTAAACGCATACCACTTTATCAGGTCTGATGGTGTAGTCCCTATGTCGAAATTGTACCGACTAAAGCCACACGACTGGCCCTCAAGAGAGTCTTTTACCAGATGCTCGGCTATACCTTACGCAGGAATTCCCTAATAAGCCCCATTGCAGTCTACAATCTAGTGTAATTTAAAAGCACAGTTGATCAAACAACTAGATATTTTATGTGCATATTATTATCACAAGGTCGCAACCGTGACCGCAAAATCTATTATATCAAATTAGCATAATATAACATCTAATAAATATATAATAGACATCACGCAAAGTTTTCCATGACCTAGCGAAGTGGGCGCTACGCTACCTACCAGAGTCTTACGGTCGTAACGGTGCACGAGGCATCTTGGAGACATCGTGGTGTAGATAACATTTCACATGAGTGCTGGTCATTGTCACAGTCAGTCTGTCAAATCATCATCATCATCTCAATGTTATTTTCGGGTCTGCATCCAAGGATTACTCGTCAGTGACAGCTTAGTCTTTCTTTTGATTTGTCTTATTGGGTTTCCTGACCAACCAAACCAGGAAAGTCAGCGTCCGAGCCCCGTCTGTCTATAAGATAGTGTACTTTCTTGCTGGTGAGGTTGGTGGTGGCTGGTAGGCGCTCTAAGAAGACAAAGTCAACCTATCAAGTAGATAAATCAAATGAATAATATACAAAATAAGATATTTATTGAGTTCGTTTTTAAACCTCCACCTCCACTCCCTTTCCTCAGGCAATCGAGGAGAGAGTATCACGAAAACATTGCCGAATTCTCCATGTAACAAATCCTCGCAAATTATTTTGATAAAATTACGAACATCCTCAATGCCGGAGGCCAAGTAATTTACAAAAACATCGCTCTGTTATTACGTTATGTACCTACATATTTTTTCTAATCTTCTGTATATAAAAGAACTGTGACGTCATCCATGATTCATGTTCATCGTTTCGCAAAATTAAATTTTCTTGTAATTATAATACATACAAGTAATTAAAATTCAAAAGAGCTTTTTATCTAAATTATGATTTAATTTAATACCTAATGAAACTATATATTAGACTGTGGTCCGTACAGTCTGACCTAATTCATGTGTTTGTTTTCTGCCATTAAATACCATTTGACTATATTGTATTGGATGTGGTCATGGGCTCAGGGGTGTTACCTAAATATTCTCGATATTTTATTGATAGAATTGCTAGGTGAAATCCAGTAATAAAAAACACGTGACATCGCTTTTATTTGTAGTTGGATGAACACTAGGTTTCTAACTATTATCTATTAGTGTTGTAGGTGACGGTATAACAAAAATATCGCGAATGTGCGGGTGGATACACAACCTTCTACCTCACGGATCCGAAAACAGAGTGTACCACTTAGGTAGTCAACCAGTACAACCTGGTCGAAAATGGGTAATTCTATGGGATATACCTAAACCGCGATCGCTTTAATTTTCATAAACATCTTATGAAATGTGATATTTTAAAAGTTTAGTATGTAGTGTTAATTTTTTTAGAGCGAAATTAAATCTACAATAGATATCATTCGTCTTAGACAATCCATTGACAAGTGAACAAGCAAAATAGGTATCGCAACAATTTATTATAACCAAAGTGCAAACTTTTTTGGAAAAAAAAAATTTCAAATGGTGGTATGTCGGTGGAAATGTTGGAGTATAAATGTAAACATGTCTACCACGGCTCCCCTTTGCATAGTAAGCCGGGATCGTGTTGTGGGAACCCCTCGCAACTGATGTGTAAGATATCGATAAAATTAGAAGTGATAATGCAAGAACAAGAATTTAGTGGCTGCGTCAGCTGTTGATCGATATTAGAAAGAGCTACGGAGATAGTAAAATAGAAACAAGATGACCTCACTAGTTTATTTATGTACAGACAGCATATAATTAACTTTCATATCATAACCCATAAAATAAAGCTGAAAATAAATTGGCTTACTTTCTGCTGATAAATCGGTCCTAGATGGTCGTACTTTTTATAAGGCAGCACAAGATGACTGCGTATTATAATTTTCACAGAAGAACTTACATTTCCTACCCACGCAGTACATTAACATTGCCAAATATACAAAAAAGTACAATTAATGAATTTTATGTATACTAGACAAGCTGTCTAGAAAAAAAATTGAGTCAGGGGTCGTAGGAGACGCGGGAATGCATTTTGATTTTCGAATTTGGAATGGAGCGCAGAAAGTGAAATTACAAATTTTGACACATATCATAGGCCTAACGCGTCTTTTGTTATAATGTCATCTGTTTGAAAGTATCAAAAGTTAGTCTTCATGTTTGTTATTTCGTGAAACCGATTTTCTTCTTGCGTGCAGAAAAGACATTGGATATACATACTCATTATTTGTTGACAACCCTGGAACTTGTATGTGGCTCAGGAGAAGTAATAATGCCGTCTACAAACGACAATACCCGCCATGGGAAATGATTACAGTATTTTTGCACAATACACTGAATAATTGAGATTTCTTTGAGGATCAACAATGGAAAACTAACCTCTATCACAACGGCACAAGTGCCATTGTACGTCGAATAAAAACGCCAGATTTCACCGTGCGAATAATTAAAATTGTGATATCATTTATTTCGAATTAAAAATCCAGTTTTGTAAGTCCGAGATATGTTTTTTATCACATAAATAAACATATAAAACTTTCCAGTTTCTGAGCTTATCATTGCTATTTACGTTTGTATGTAGTTGTTCATTTTTTAATAAGCCTTCTTTTTAGTGAGTTAGTATTTTACTAATTAATTAGTGACTTAGGCACATAATAAATAATAGTACTACGACTTAAGTAACTGTTACCATCCTGACATATTAATCTCGTTCCCGTGACTCGGGATTCAAGGCTCGAGGATTGCACATAGAGAGATTCGCAGTTTATGTAAAAGTAAGCCTTATGTAAACTCACTACCATAGATGGCCCAAGCCAGCGCGAAGCAGAGGAGGAATATCCGGCAAACGGATCCCGAACTCAAAAATTATAGGTATAAACAATCTACTAGCTTACATTAAAATCTAGCAACTCATCTCGTAGCTAACAAAAATATAGTTACAAAAACAGAAACAGAAAATCGCATTTAAAATATTAGCGAGATATTTATACGACCTTGCATATATCGCAATTTCGCAGACAGGTTTGGCAGCTAAACAAATAGATGCGAGAGAGGTAAAAGAGCCGATTCCAAAACATACCAATAGTCCTAGATAAAATAGCGACTTAAAAAGTTTTGACTGGCTGTACCTATGGGAGACTTTTTTTTACGTGCGGGAAATCCCAACGGATACCCCCGCCTCCGGAGTCGGAGGGGGAGGTTATGGCGGACTCTAACCGACTATACCGCACGCCGCGCGCCGTCTGTGGGTCGTAGTTCTAGGCCGAAGGTGAGGTTGCCAGGCGACATATCCCTCGCATCCTAGCTGATCCAGAGCCATCCCTCTCGGTCTGGCCCTTCTCGAGGGTCAGGTACTTTTCTTGGGTCTGGCCCTCCTCGGGAGTCTGGCCCTTCAACCTTACAGGCTATGTGCTGTCTTTATTTATTAGGAAATCTCAAACTATATAAGACTAAAGTCAATCATTGAGAGACGGCTCGTATCCATAGCATAAGTTCATCTTTATCATGGCCAACCAGTGTTAACATGACACATAAACAAAACACTTGTGTTAATTTTGTACATCATTTATCTGCCTTTGTCCCACTATGTGACAACGACCATCTTTAGTCACCGCGGCCTCGCGGGCATGGCTTAAAGTAGCTTAAATGTAAATAATACCAAATAAATTGCGGTAGAATATGTTTAAGTGGTTCTATTTCAATTATAGCATGCATCAACATATATATACTTCTGGTATCACACACAAGGCACCAACTAACGTTTTTCAACAGTCGCACACACTGTTGTGACACTTCTAACGTGTGTAATGTTGGCCTTAGGTTTCGATTGTGAGCATCTGTCGGCTATTAAAAACCGTTTACTATAATACCAGCACAGAGTAGACCTCAAATTACAGTGTACCATAATTACATGGTATTAAACAAAGAAGTTGTAGTTGAGTTCAACTCGCGTGGGGAGGGTTCTGTACTATGAATATTTATATCGACTTGATGTTCACGCCGTGCGTGCTTCATTGGAATTCACATCACATTGTCATCAATTTTAGGCTTAGTGAGGGTGTATTCATTTACTTTCTGATATAACCTTGAAACCATTGTGAAAGTACCTAGCAGGCAGGAACCGCGTTAATATGATGATATAGTCAAGTAAGACTTGGAAAGAAGTCCCTGTATTCTTGAGAACCCTCAATCCATATTTTGCCTATTTCCGGCTTGCGCATCCAGTCCCTTCCAGCAATCTTTTTCAGGTCGTCTATACACCTGGGTAGAGGTCGTCCCACCTTCCGTTTGCGGTCACCACTCAAGAATTCATTTGCTCCAACGTGCAGCCATTTGTCCTTCAACAAATGTGACCTGCCCATTTCAGTTTGCTTATTCTGAGAACCTTAAACATTATCATTGTGAATTCTTTGATCTGTCTGACTCGCACGCGTGCCTATAAACAATTCTTGGAGCCGATCCAACTAGATTGAATATGAAAAGAGACTAAAATAACATCAACAAATGCATTTTACACGTTTTGTATTTATAGCGGAATAAATGTAGAAATACTGTTTCAGAACGGATTTATTTTTTGCACAGGGCGTTGCGGACATTGAGGGCGGTGTTTGTATTCGTATTTAATTTTTGCGGGCATTAAAATTTCGTCTATCATGGAGAGTAATCAATAATGATATGTAGATATATATAGTATCTATACTACAACTACTAGACTGGCTGTCCTCCTTATGCACCTATGGCCAATGTGGCAAAATACAGCTTAACTCTGTGTTAGTGGGACCTCAAGAGAGGAAAAAACTGAGTGGGACAGTAGACAGTAATGAGCTGATGATGAAGATTGATGACTGAATGGAAACACTGTAGCGAATTCATTCCTTTAAATACGATAATTTCGAGATTATGTACAGATAAAAGAACACCGCGCTTAGATCATCGGTAGTATTAGATCGTAACGAACATTACATTACAATCTGATACTATGATGTATGGCAGAATTGATTGATTTGATTATACCAACATAACTATTAATTTTAATCCAGTTTTAAAGAAACCAGGCTCAATAACAAGATCAATCAGACTGTACCTACAAGGAAAGCTGAACCTAACATAATGCCTTTTAATACATGTACAGAATAAAACAATTCTAAAATAATAGTACATTATGGTAGAAGTGTGTAAAGTTGGTGATTACCGCTGAGGCGCCATTGAGGCCCCAGCCGTTAGGTGGTGAGGGTCTTAAGAAGGCCGAGGACGGTAATCATCAATACACATGTGGATCATACGTTCTTTTTCGTTGTACGTTGTATAACATAAATCATTTTATTCATAACTAGTACTTGTAGACATTTTAATTAATAAATAATTATAATTTCAAAACAAATAATTTCAAAAAACGTATTGAGAAGTTTTTCTTTGCAAAAGCGTAAAAGCTTTATTTGCGCTCGCATAGGTCGGCCATAGACTAAAAGAGGTATCTTTTTTTTTAATTTGTCGCGGACTAAATGCGAAAGTAAAAGTTTTTACAAAGAAAACAAAAGTTGTTAATGTTAATTCATTGAAACTTTTGTTTATTAAATACGTATCTACAACTTAAAATTATCTATTTAAATACGAAGTTGCATGAAATAATAATGGAGACCAATTTTTGTATCAAAACTTTTTTTTACGAAAAGCAATTGTAGCAATATTTAAAAAAAAAAGAATATACCTATAACTCACTTGTGAATTATAACAATAAAAATCCCAGTTTGATTATAGGTGTCATTATGTGCCTAATTGTGGTGAAATTAGAGCCAGTTGTGTTGAAAATAATATTAAACAACACATTACGAACAAATGAAATGAAATGAAACACATTACACAACGATACAACAATTACGATGAGAGATTTTATAAGTGTTTTAATTAAGGTGTTTTGTGTGTAATATGATAACTAAAAAAAAATATTATAAATAATTATGTTGTATTCATGAGAGTCGAGTTCGTGAGACTGTCCTCCACTTCTTTACCTTCTATAGAAGATAAGAGGTAACCCACGACTCCCACGAGATACTACCCTTCTGCAGACGGCCATGTGCCCGTCTGCCATAAAGTGGCATCTTCTTCCCGTGTCAAAACCGGTTGGTGGTTCTCTTAATAGTAAATAAGAGCATTAAATCTGTTATCCAAAAGTACAATTCAGTACAAAACAATAGTTCGATATTTCTATAGAATTTGAAGATTTCGTCCTCTAATACTAACAATCAAAATGAACAAAAAATCGTGTAAAATTCTATTAGCTCCACTCCTGGAAATCGTTTATTTTTCTAGGCGGAACTATAAACATATCAGCACGCGATACCTTTATTTATGCTAAACTCAATCACCTCTAAATAATAGCAACCACAGGTGATTGAATAATATCGTGCTTATTTGATTAAACAGTAGTTCTTTATGCCAAGCGTAATCGTCTCCGGATGTTTAATTAAATATCAGTTTATAATTTTATAGACGGCTCGGTTGGCCAGGAATATCAATGCTTGCTCTGATAACTTTTAATTAATGATATTGAGCTTACGTACTGTCTCTGTGAACTATTAAAACGCAATAAATATAACTACCTACAACCTACAAGCAAGGTAAATAACATGAACATGGATAGAAAACGCATGTTACTTGTTACTTTTAATTTTACACAACGCAGCCACGCTGAGATGAATTCTTACATCACATCGCTCGCTCACAAGAACCACTAATAAACCTGTTTCCCTGTACGTATGTAACACAACCGATAAGGCCAACGCTGCTTTAGAATAATTTAAACTTGATAACCTATAACCCTGAAACAACATCCTGGCAAAATGCAATCACATCCTATGATAAAAAAGTAAGCTAAGGCTATAGACAGAATGTATGACGTAACCGTGGCATGGCGATACGCGACAACACGGCCGCGTCTGTATTTAGCGCGCCACGTTGGCCACCACGTGGCGCGGCCGCGACGCGAGCGGAATAATAATAAAAAATAAACATTCAACGCGCCTACAGGGCTGCCAACACTGCAGTTAATTGTCAGTACCACAGATATATGAAATTATGGTTCACGGCTAGCTGCAACTTGTATAATTACTGCGTAACCAGATACAAAGCAACGGATGTTATTAACAATATTATCATGTGTACCTATTTACCAGAACGGAACGTAGTAAAATTTCTTCTTCTTACGTCATTGTTTGAAATTAGCTGTTTACGCATGATTCGGCCGAACTTATGACTCGTGTTGGTATCAAAAATATTATTCTTGGAAGTGTTCAATTCGTAATCTTCAGACAGAAGTTTTTTTTTATCTATTTTATAAGGAAAATACTTGCAAAATGTAGTTTCGTATCTAGCTTTTGACCGCCAAAGGTACATAAATGTTTGTCAGTGGTTGTACTGTAGTAGCGCCGCGGCCCTATACCGCTAACTCCCCCCCTTCCCCCCGCGTCTAACCTTGGCCTTTCCTTGCGTCTCGGCATGCGATCAGACGCAGATTACTAACAATACACATTATTTTCACAACCGGCCATATTTTATTACGTCATTTGTATACGTTTAGTAAAAGTTTCAATACCAGACATTGATTAATTATCAGAATTCGCTGTTGTTTACGGAAGTGTGCAAGGGTAAGGTGATATTCTGGAGACATTGACTTTTGATTATTAGATAGGTATGCATTAATAGCTTGTGCCCGCGGTTTAACCCGTTTATAATAATAGTGCACTTTTTCGTTTATATTATCTATTTAGGTCATTATAGGAATGCGTGTTTCTCGGAAATCATTTTGAAAATAGTCCTGTTAAGAATAGTTCCTTTCAGGAATAAGTGGAATAAGTATTTTCCGAACTCCTCCATTAAAGGTATTCACGTAATGAACCACTTCCTGTATCTAATTATCTTTTAACCTTGTACTTAACTACATTTTTCAAAAATTCTTTTTCTTTTTCTTCTTTTTATTTCCACGTGAGTGCTCCCTTGAGTGTCTGTGAACTGTAGTGAAACCACATGCACAACAGGATGAAATAAATGGTGAAATAATTATTTTTTATTGTATAGATTTATAAATTAGGCAGTTCATGAATAAGATCTTTGCCAATTATTGCATAAAAAAGTAATAAATCGATATGACATACGTCAAATTCTAGAAACAACAACAAAATATTATTTACGGTTATTGAGGTATTAAAACCAGTGAAATGTATTTAAATTACTATCACATTTTAATTGAATGTGTTTATTGGTTGGTAATTCATGTAATTGTTATTGTACTAAAAATATTGCCACAAATCCATGACGGCGAGGCTTTAACTTTGAGTTTGAACGAATTTCTTTGCTTGTTGTATGTGAGTAATGTTTATTATAATATATATGTATACTAGTAACGATAGCGATATCCGGGTAATGCACGGGAAAAAACTCTTAAAAGAACCTAAAATAAGTAACTCAGTTACAGCGCCACCTACCGGGTTCAATTAGGCATAATTAAATGAATTGCAGTCAAAAATCAAAGTATACTATATTATGATCATATTTAGAGCCCTAATACAGCGTGACTTACTGGGTCCAATGTGATGAAAACTATCATATTATTCGAGTTAGACCAAACTGCTCAGCATGCAAAATTTCATTCATCAGTTCAATAGTTTCGGAGTTTATCGCGGACAAACGTGACACGAAGTTTTTATGTAGATTATAATAAGTGTAATAATAGCATAATAATACACCAGACAAAAGTTGGCCAGACAACTATTCGTTTGTGTGAGGGACGCACGCCATCTGTAGTTTGTATTGTGCAACAATTCCCACTTGGATTGAGGTCGATGACGGGTGGCATGTACTCGCATGGCATCACATGGCATGCACTGTCCCCAACATGGACATTGAGGCACTATTCTCCAACGAACATTACATCATAATTTATTTTTGATCGAAGGATAGTCCGATTTTAGCACAAATCGGAACTTATCGGTCTTTTTGATATTTTTATTCCGCTTCATAGACTATTGTAAATTTATACGTCGCTGCATAATTCCGTAGTATATAGAACCCCATGGAAACAAAGCCAACCTTGTCTGTTATCTGGTCCACCACTCCTGCTACTTAACAGACGAGGTTCTGGCGTGGGCTTCTCCGTCATCTGGAGGTTGGCACAGGTTCAGGAGAAATTAAAAGGAGGAAGAATGAGTGGACTCCAAATGTTAACGGCAGTCATCCAACTCATGTATTCAATACAATACAATACCATTTGCCAGTAACATTCCTATGTAAGAAAACTCCACATATCGAGATACAACCATTTTGTGAGGAAGTCATATCTGATTACAATATTACCACGTTTCTAAGTACGTCGAAACATAAATAGAATATAAATATATTGCATCATTAAAATGCATCTTTAAGAGAAAATTTAATAACAAAAAATGCAGTCAGTTAAGTCCGTCCAGATGTCACTGGTCACTGCAGGCTGAATAATTACCGGATAACGTAATCTATCACTGGTTTCGTGGCTTGGTATTATGCAATAAGATTAATAGAAGTGCTATCGAGATTATTAACTGGTTTGGTTAATTGAAGCCATCTATCATTACTGCTTAAAACAAATTTACCTTATACCAATTTATATTACACCAGAGTTTTATTTATCTAATGATATTCCAACTAGAAAAAAAAGTGGTTGGGCATTTTGCATCATTTACAGCATTATAAAAGACATGGAATTCTCCACCAACAAACGTTCTTCCTACCATTCCGGGTCCATTATTCGCGTGTGGAATCTGATGAGGGGTTGAGGTGAAAGCCACCATTGCAGCATTATAGTTATCTGTAATATAATATAGCATAGCGCACTCCTCTTTCGGCTGACGTAGGGGAACTCAGAGCAAGACTCAACCTTTAGGGAATACTTTTGTCGCGCAGTTCTCGACTGTACACGGGCTAGTTTCAACTACTGCAAATGCGGTATTTTTTGCGTGAGAAATTTCGTCTCAATGCTGCAGTGTAGAGGCGTTTACAGAGATGCTATCTCTGCGGAAGTAATCAAGAGGGTAGAGCGGTACATTGATCGCATCTGTAGCCTAACGTCGGTGAAAGTACCGGAAAAGGTGATGTAACAGGATCGGGAGAGGAATAGACTTTCTTTCCGTGCCGGAAATAAAATTGAATCAAAACTAATGGTTAGGATTGATAACTGTTTAAATTAGATAACGAAAAATAGGAATAAATGATGGTAAAATTTATGGATTGCTGTCGTTAGTTCTTTAGAACTTTCGGTACATGATAACATGACTCCAGCATTGCCCTTATAGGAATAGTTCGACTAACCAGGGCGTGTCTAGGTAGCTTGCTTAGTCAGAATAGTCAGATTTAGTCTTGAATGTTGATTGCTTCCAAATTATATGAGGCTGTTTATTCTCATCCATTTTTCACCAGTTTTAAACTTAATATAAGGATAAGAAGCCGTTAAGCCCTAACTTATTTCTCCCTTTTACATCTTCCAGGGACAGTAGCTACGTGCGCGGTGGCGGCGCCGTCGGGGGCGTGGGCGTCGGCGCGGTGGGGGCCGGCACGGCCGGCGAGTACCGCGGCGGCGGCGCCCGCGTCTCTCTTCTCGGTGGTTCCTCGTACCTCTCAGCCCCTGCACCGTCTGCACACCATCCGCCCCCCGCTGATCCTCCCCCTTTCAAGAAGATACGGCTTACGACGATACGGCAAGAGGATAGGACACCGCTGCCACACCATCAGCCGCTTAGGGTTGATACAAGGGTTAGTTTCGTGGTTTTTTGGCAAGTCAGTTGGTACCATATCGGTTTAGGTTTATATTACCTTCGGGAGTTTCACCAAAATCTTGGTAGGTCAAGCCAACCTCACCTGCTGATTAACTGACAAGGGTCTGATGTGGGCCTGACTGTTGTGATTGGGAGTACAAACGACGGTCTCTCCCATGGAGGAGAAAGGAGTAAGCAGGCCGCTGGCACTAAGATGAAAACCTCACATGTAACCAGGAATCTTGCTAAGATAATAATGATACTTCACTTAGTATCTTATGTCATTATAGATAGGTTAGAACATAAATGGATCCTATTTTTGAATGAATATATCCTGTGTATGGGGTCCTATTAGATCTTCAGAGCCCTATTCAGCGACATCTGCCAGTTACAAACACTGATTAACGGACGGGACACTGGCTCAAGGTCCCTGTCGTTAGTCCCTGTAGTTTTGTTGGTAGTCGATTCCGTAAAATCAAGAATAAACCATATTATGGAAAGGAAAGTGTCCCGGACTTCAAATAATTATGACGATCGGTAGAAAATGCTTTTTCTTTAATTAGTTTTATTAACATATTTTGTTGTTTCGTTTCAGGAGCCGGTGAACGCATATAATACAGTCGAAGTCCTGTCACCAAATCCTCCCTCGGAGCCCACGATTGAGGACCAGAACTTCAGAACCACCAAGGATGACTTATTACAACAAATATCCAAGGTACATTACCTTCTCATAGTAGTGTCAGTAGTGTAGTGCTTGTCTAGCCCAAATGACGTATCCCATCACCTGTCTTATGCAGAGTGTCCACTAGCGAGTATTTACAGCGGTTTCTTGCCAGGGGTCTGTTTCCGTTGAGTGCAATTACTCTATATGCACGTTGTACAGCGTGGCACAAGGTGGAAACATTTCCCCGGCAAATAATTGCGAAAAATACTTGCCAGTGGACACTCCGCATTATGGACACAAGCGATATTTTATATTACCATCTCTAATTTTACCACATTTGCGTGTAGCCAATGAATAAAAGAATTTGAGTTTGAATTTGACTTTGATTAATGAGGATCAAGTTCATGAAACAATTGACGTTTTTACACAATGATGTGAATGTGTGGAGGGCGTCATTTCGATTTAGACAAGCTATAGGTGGACTACTACTACAGCTTCTATATCACTAGGGGGTTGTGGAGGTCAGATGGCAGTATAGCTTTACTGAAATTGACCCCAACTCTGTTGGGAAATGGCTCAGAGGATGATAACCTTCTCATTGTATAGAAAGCTAGTTCAAAGCCAACTGGTTTTTTGGTTTTATATAGGACACGGCAATTCGACAATGATTTTAATGAACGCGTTTGTAGAGGTCGTTGATTTAACGATGATGTGATAATAATTTATTTTATATGGTCACGCGTGTATTCCTTGAAAGGGCTAAGCAAAGATGTATTCAAATCTCATATCAAAATCTTCATCTTTGGACATAATATGTTATTGGTAGCTGCATGGATTTTTGAAATCTCTTTTTTTAAAACATATTTTTATACGCCGTTCGCTCTTTGCGGTTGGTACAGTCTACCACATATCTACCATTTGTTTCTATCCTTATCACTTCCACAGTCATAAACATTCATGCAAACCAGCCCTCGAATATATTCAAAGTCAAAGTAAAAAGTCATTAATTTTGTATAGACCATTAAAAAAACACTCACAAAAAGTCCAATTAAAAAAAATATATTCTTGCCTAGTATCTCTTTATCTTGCTATATTTCTCTTCACATTTACAGGTGGACCGCGAAATGGCGCTATCGGAGTCCACGCTCCAAAAGCTAAAGAAGAAGCAACAGGAGCTAGAACAGACGGCGTCAAGGCCAGCCCGGGCGGAGGAACCAGAGGAGGTGACACCCAGACATAGGAGTTTAGCACAATGCATTTATGCCGAGAATAGGAAAAAGGTTCATATCGCACAAGACTATTTATATTTTAACTTTTAAGAGCTATGTCTAAGCTAATCTAAGACCCGTTTTCTAGAACGATTTAGAATGAAAATAGAATGGTACCCAGTCCTGAATCTCGATGTCTCTGAAGGCAGATTGTATAACTAGAGATTGACAGATTTGACAGATTGCCCATGCAATGTATCCTTATAAATATAAATCAAGGTTAAGAACTGTGTAACATTGTAGAACACGGGCCTTAGATGACGATCTAAGCTGAGCCTAGTTGTTGAGGGGTCAGGCTTACGATCAAGAGGTCCCGGGTTCGAATCCTGGCTTATTACGCTACCGATGTGAACCCAATCCAAACACAAGTTTAGTTGGAGGGCTTAGGAGGAATATTAGTTAATTCGGTAAAAAGTTAGGCCTTTTTCAGACAGTAAGCCGGTAAATTTTAGTTACATATAAATGCCGTAATTTGTAGTTAAAAGATTATACAGTTTTAAAAATACCTACTAACAATCTTAAAGAATAGTGTCAACTGAAATTAAAATGATTAGGGTATAGGTATTTACATACCTTTGAAGTCCTTGAAGTTTAAAAGTATTCCTAACAATATTTTGAAGATTACCAACCGATTGAAATAGCAATTTACTATAGATTTACCTATTAAATTTTCTGTAGACAACTCGCTGAAAGTAACTAAATAAAGCCCAATTCTATGGGTTTACAAGTAACCATTGCAGATATCAGCCATTTACATTCTAACTCCAACTAATCAGCTTGACAGTCTCAAACAATGTATTTTTATTCTGATATCATATACATTAACAAAATTTCAAACGGGTACAACAGTCAAAAGTTGGTAACAGACTATAAAAGCTGTCTATTTCAGAACTTTCTAACAACCTACTACATCATAAAACATAATAATGAATTATTATAACATGTAAAAATCATCAAGCTATAAACCCATACCTCATGTGGTCATATGGGATTTAAAAATACATAGTGTATCAGCAGCATAATGGTTTATGAAAGATTTGATCAGTGAAATCAGTTCCCAGGAGACCTACTCAAAGGTTCACCTATATGAAAAGAGAATTACCCTTTCAAGTAAATGATTGTTTCTGCCGATGAAACTACAGTGATTATTATGATAAAGCGTAGTTATACAGTTTATTAACCTTCCTCGTATTTAAATGCGTCATAAAGTTACAAAGTTATTATGAAATCATAAAATAATATACATTTATGTAATTAGAAATTATAGGTTTATACAGATGCGTATAGTCGTGATTCCGTATTCGTAATGATATCATGTTATGTTTGTCTATTTTTATGTCATATGCGCACATATTTATTAGAAATGTCATAGTGACGAGCTTAAAATAGTTTTAATGACAGTAAGGTAACATGATATTAGGAAAATTTACAATAAGGATGGAAGAATGATTTAATACCTAAAACTGGCAAATTAGATTAGTGTAGGTAAGCAAAGGAAGGTAATAAAATTACCTGCGGTTCTTTGTTGCATGTTATAAACACAGATAGTGTGTTATAATCATATAATTAAATATCTCTAAGTTACAATAGTAGTGATGTTTTGTGTCTTGTCTTAATATATTCCGTAGAATCGTCTGATACATTATGTTTTTTTTCGTCCCCAGATCAGCATGGATAATAAGCGGCAAATGGTATTTATAATTTGTTTTATAAACTATTATAAGTACTAAGTTTAATTTTATTATACCTATTTATTAAAAAAAAATTATGTTCTAAATGAAATTAATATATTGAAGCATGCCGGTAGTTTGGGTATATGATTTAAAAATGTAGGTTTATAAGCAATTTTCTTTTATATATGGTACGCTATATTATTTTATTTTTGTAGCATTAGATGTTAGGGATTGTTCACATCTTGTGTATATTTAATATATCTATTACAGTCCACTCCTAATATTACATGAACAAAGGCCTCTCCGAACCAACATTTCTGTACGCCAAAGGAAATATAAGGCCTTTTCCAACGTGCGCCATAACATTGGTCATCCTGGTATATATCATGTACCTTTTGTAAAATGTAAAAAGTATAAAATTGCAGAACAGAAACTTACCTAGGTTATTATTAGTACCCTTCTGTGTGTTACATGATCTTAATAGAAAATTTACTACACTTATGATCTACTAGCGATCCGCACCGGCTTCGCACGGGTGGTAAAGACGTTCCCGTGGAAATCCAATATAGCCTATGTTACTATGGGTGAATGTAGCTTTTTAATGGTGAAAGATTTATTTAAATGGCACAGAAGTTTTTAAGTTTATTCATTACAAACATACACACAAAAAGACAAATCTTTCCTCTTTATAATAATAGTGTAGATCTATCTCATGCTCTTTTTGATAATCACTTCCAAATATATACCAAGATGTGAACAACTGCTTATATTCCATCACATTGATGCAATTTTCACTAATATGTTGTGTTCGTGTGTTCAGGCGACGTCAGCACACGCTATGTTATCACACCTCGGTCCGCCCGTCTTATATCCACTGTACAATCAGCCTCAGGACACAGAAGTTTACCACGAAAACATTAGGCGACATAGGACTTTTAGGAAAAGACTCGCTGAACATATACGGAAGTTAAAACTTGTGGCGGAGAAGGTAAGTTTTTGAATGAAATTTTAAAACATTTACTACTCAGTGGTCAGACTATTCCCCCCTTAAAGGGAAAGACCGCGGGTTCGAATCCCGCCTGAACCTATTGAAATTTTCCTATCTTAATCGAAATTAAAATGTATGTTCTTATTGTTAAATTTATCTTAAACTATTTTGGTTAATGCATGCATATGCGTACACATATATAGGCCAAGATAGTAAAAGGGTTGCTTAGATAGTTCGGATGCGTGAAGAGGATGGACGAAAGGATATTGATATAACTGATTTTTGAAGCGAGAGTGAATGCGCATCTCATTGTAAATGGTTGCTATACGAACATCCTTGGTAGTCGTTACGAGTAGTTGGAGCCCTAAACAGTCCAACAAACTGATCTAACTGCAATGCTTCGATGTCGCCAATGGGTTGGGAAGGTCAGATGGCATTCGCTTTTCTAAAAAATATCGAAGTTCATCCAAACCCCGGAGTCTGGACTCTGAGGTGAAATCTTCGAATGTGATCGGATCGTGATTAAAGCTAGGAGGAAGAATGCGCATCCGGGTAAATGTTGACCTAGGCGTAACAGGCTAGGTCAGCCAAGGTATGAAAATAATGATTATAAAAGGAGAAGAAGCGAAAAGTCTGTTTCATTGTGAAAGTGGTGTGACGGTATGCTTACCTAATTATCTAAATACAACTTCATCACATTTCTGTTGAGATTGAAATTTTTTGTCAACACTCGTGAACACACTAATATGAGTGTTTAAATAGTTTTTATAATAGTGTATTTTATTTACAGCGTGAGGATGCGTTGGCGGATGCGTACACCAGAAGAGCAGCAGACTGGCTAAAACGAGTAGAACGGATAGAACAGGGACAAAAGAGAAAAACGAAGGATGCGCGGAATAGAGAATTCTTTGAAAAGGTATGTATCAAGTGAAGGTATGATGAACTGAAGATGGTTGAACAGGGCCCTATTAGGGTGTACAAGGCGCCACCAGGCTATACAGAACTCTACTAGGTTGTACACGGCCCTACTAGTGCGTACAGAGCTCTTCCAGAGTGTATACGGCCCTAAAAAGTTGTATACAGCCCTACCGGGATGGACAGCAAACTCGTTCGATGAAGGCCATGCCAAGATTAGTCAGGACTATGAAGACAAACTGTCAATGATTCTCTCAAACAATGACCTAATCAAGAAAGAGAGAACCTTTGACAAGAAATACAGAGTACATATAGGACAGAGAGACGACTGGAAGATAGAAACAGATGGCATTGTCTGTTACACAGACGGCTTCAGAAAGGCCACAACGAAGTTCTCTGGCTCCGGAGTGCACATTAAATGCGAGGACGGAACAGAGATAAACAGCTCAACAACATTGGGCAAGTATGCAAGTGTATTCCAAGCAGAAATCTTTGCCATCAAGGAGTGCGCGGAAATAACAAAAGACCTGAATGCCGAAAAGGTCACACTCTACAGTGATAGCCAAGCGGCGCTGGAAGCCCTAAGCAAGATAGAGACCACCTCGGCAATAGTAAAGGAGTGCAAAAAGGCGTTGGAAAGTCTGGCTAGAGCAACCGACGTGACGATTGCCTGGGTACCCGGACACGAAGGCAATATGGGCAACGAGGTAGCCGATGAGTTGGCCAGGAAAGGAGCTGATAAAAACCAAGTGGGCCCTGAACCCAGGCTGCCAATAGCCCACAAAATCACCAAGGGAGTCATCAGCAGGAGCATAGTGGCAGAAACCAATCGAAGATGGAAAACATCGCCTGTCATGAGACAGTCGAAGGTGTTCATAAAAAGCTTAGACACAAAAAGAACAAGCCAACTGATGAAACTATCCAGGAAAAACATGAGGCTTGTCGTAGAAGTGATAACGGGTCACTGCCGACTGAACAGGCACCTGACACTAATAGGAGTGAAGACCGATCCCAAATGCCCGGAGTGCATGGATGCCGAGGAAACCAGCATCCACCTGCTGGCCGAATGTCCCATGTACGCGCTGAAAAGATGGGAAATCATGGGAACGGATGAACTAGATCTCGAAGACATTCCCAATCTGAGGGTGGAACAGATTGTAAGTTTTTGCAAGGAAACAGGTAGGTTTGACGAAACGCCGTGATTGCCGGGCACCCCTATCCGTTACAGGATAAATAGGGGAAATGGGTGAAATGGCCCACACCGAAGGGCAGATCACCCGTCCGGAAGCGGCGTCCCCTGCTGGCAGTAAGTAAGTAAGTACCGGGATGTATACAGCCCTACCGGGATGTTCACAGCCCTACCGTAATGTACACGGCCCTACCGGGATGTACACAGCCCTACCAGGGTGTAAACAGCCCTACCAAGGTGTACATGGTTCCACCATGGTGTACACCTTTGGGGCCGCATTTGCTAGTTGGTGCATCTGTTAAACAACTTTTGAAAAAATATCTGTTGTGGAGCGAACAATATTTCAATATTTCTCGCACTCCGACAGGCCTTGGGCCGTCGACAGTTTTTAGATACCCACCCTACCTCAAAGGGGGGAGGGGTGTATTGCGCCATTGGCTAGGCATGCTTCTGCTTTAGTGACAGTTGCGGGCCTGCGCCCGGAGAACTAGCCCACCCTTTGCCTGCTTTTTACTGTGAACTCTGCAAAGGAAGCTTCAGAGTGTCGTGGAGAGACTCCTAATTATTAGTATGCTTATGCAGGTGTTTCCTGAGTTACGCAAGCAGCGCGAGGAACGCGAACGTTTCAATCGACTGGGCGCGCGCGTGAAGTCGGAGGCGGAACTGGAGGAGATCGCCGACGGGCTGCACGAGCAGGAGCACGAGGACAAGAAGATGCGCTCACTGACTGTCGTGCCGCCGCTGCTCAGGGACCCTAACGACGCCACGCCCATCTACATCGATACTAACCGTGAGTATACTAGCATTACATATTATTGTACCGCTAAGAGGCAAACGGGAAGCCCGTGAAAAAAAATCTCACCTTGATCTAATTTGTCATGCATTATGCAAGCCTAGGAAGCCGGCAGGTATCGGGTTATAGGGACCCCTCGCCAGTGGTATCGCTGCTTCTAAGGGACCCTAACGATGTTCATCTATATTGATACTAATCATGAGCAGACAAGTATTTACGAGCGGAGGCCTCTCAGGCGTATGTATGTATGTATGGAGCCGCCTGACACCCCAGCAGAAGCAAGCTGAGGCGGGCTGGATGGGTGACATCGTGGTTCCTACATCCAGATCTCTTCGAGCTGGCCCTGGGTCGGCCGGGGTGCTAGAATATATTTCAGCACATCTCACCTCCGGCGTCCTTCGACCCACAGACGGTGTTAGTCGGTTCGAGTCCGACATAACCACCCCCACCGGTTATCTAGTCTAACTGTGGGTTTGGCTGAACTTCGACATTTTCCACGAAGTGACTGTCACTGACCTCCACAACTCTTTGGTTAAATCAGTTTCGTCAGTGTCGTGCTAGCAGTGTGTTGCTTGCACTTGCAGCTTGACACAAAAGCTGCAAGTGCAAGGAACAAACAAGTGTGCAGGAGTGTCAAGATGACTCCAATATTCAAAGAATTTACTTAGAAAATTATTCTTTCAGACCCTCTTCTTGCTTTACAGAATATTATTAATATCTTATCATCTATTTTTCCTTGTCCCACAGGACGGTGTATGGACATGGAGTCAGAACATAAGGAGCTGCAACTACGGAACGTGTGGTCGCAGGGGGAGCGGGAGCTCTTTCGCGAGAAGTACCTCCAACACCCCAAAAACTTCGGCCAGATCGCTTCCTTTCTACCTAGAAAAAGCGTACGGGATTGTGTGAGGTTTGTTACTACAGTCAAATCACCTCCTCCATATTCCAGAAGGATCCTCATTTGAATCTCGATGTATAACTACATCTGAGAACAGATTGTATTCTAGATTTATACCTGAGCATTGTTCTATTGTACATACATACATTATAATCACGCCTTCATGGAGGGTAAGGCAAAGGTGAATAACACCCACATTTCACTAATCATTGTATTCGGTCCCACGTAATACGGGATGACCCTTTTGCCGTATTCTAGGCACTATTGTTGACTCGAGCCATGCATCTGAGGCTGTATATACCTGTCTGATCTTAATTAGGTGGGAGGGAATCCGATTGGGTGTATTCTCATTTTGGTTTGACTTATGTGGCTTTTATGGAAGCAACTGTCGTCTGACCTCCCAACCACGTGAGGACAGCCTGCACCAGGGCTCGTCTGTCAACCAACAGGTTCACCGGCTTGCAGGTGAAATTGACTTCCCGATGATCTTAACCCTACCACTTCTAACTAAGCTAAATTGCTTGTGTCAGGAGTAAGTTCGGTGGTAAATTAGTTGAAGTTCAATTACAAGATAAATGCTTCAATCCGTATTTAAAATTGAAGCATTTAATAGGGAACGATCAAACAAATCTATGTATATATTGTGTCTTTGTAAAGTTGCACTGAATTGTATTTTTGATTTTTTCATTTCATTTCATTTCATTTCATTGATTGATTCACTTCTTAGTTTCATCATCAAACTGATGATGATTGATTGATTGACTGGTAATTTTAAACATAATATTTTCTCTATGCAGATTTTACTACCTATCGAAAAAGGCGGAGAACTACAAACAACTACTCCGAAAGCCCCGACAGCGGCGCTCGGCGAGAAATCCTCCGCGAGCGCAACAAGAGCCGGAGCTTCCTGCAGGAGTCACCACCAGGCTACAGCGGTCACAGGGTTAGTCTCACACACGCTGCCATAAAACGTGCAACCGAAGTTTCCCACAATGCGTTCAGGGGTCAGCAAGTGCATAGTCGGGCAGGGGGATTATGATCGCAAAGTGGGACCGCTGGGTACCACGCGGTGCTGCGACGACAATCCTCTTTTGATGAGGCCGTCTAGCTGAGTGCCATTGTTAACATGGTACCTGTATGTAATGGTGACCCACTTTCCTGAGACTTTAACTTCAGCTTACCATTAGGCGAGGTGAAGTCAAATTGACGTGTCCTATATAAATAAAATGATATATTACAATATGGGTTTCCTCAAGACGGGCATTAAGAGGTTCGTACAGGGTCGACAGCGCGAGTGTGACGCCCCTTGTGTTGCATACGTCCATAGGCCACGGTAACCGCTTTCCATCAGGTGGGGTGTGTGCATGTCTGCCACCTAAGTGGTATAAAAAGAAAAACATCGTATACAAGTACATCAATAAAAAAAAAAAGTCCTCGAAAACCTGTATTTGGACGTTTTTAGCATAAAACATTCAACACAGTCGGTAAACACACATCACTGTACCACTAAGCATTAACAGTTTTCTGGGGCTCCATAGAAATTGTTGCCACATGACCACTCGAACCAAAAAAAGTTGCCACCATCTTCTTGCTCACGCTGCTCTCGCGTTTGACCTTTCGAGGAGATTTCTCGTCCGGAAACACCCAAACCGTGGATTGACGCTTAGTTAATGGGTCATACTGATACACCCAAGTTTCATCTCCGGTGATTATATTAAATATGCCACGTCCATCTCAGGTTACGCGGGCTTGTCTTTGTTTAGCTGTTAGCGCGTGGGGTACACACACACAAGCGAACAAAGTTTTCTCACTTGCAGATGACGATGTAAAATCTCATTCAATGAGGGCGATGAAATTTTCAGGGTCTCCTCTATCTGCTTGCAGGTAGTTTTTGGATCTTCGAGTAGTATTTTTTTCACGGCTTCGATGTTTTCCGCTGTAACAGAAGTCGCAGGACGACCACTTCTATCGTCATTTTTGAGGGACAGTTTTTCTCTGTTTAAATTGGGAAAACCACTTAAAAGTTACAGCACGACGCGTTGCAAGGTCTCCAAATGCAGCATATGAGCCTATTTTGACACTCTAATTCACTCAAACCGACCTTATAATCGTACAGAATCATGGCGCGAAAATGTTGTTGTTCCAATTCCATAGTTGCGAGGAAAAGCGCGCGAAACAGAATAATGAAATGAATGTAACATTTTTGTTTTTAATTTCGTCAAATGCATAGCATTCGAATTTCGAATAGTTCGAGATTTTAAAAAGGTTCGAGATTTTAATGTAATTCTTTTTTTTAATTGGTGTATCTCAAAACTTTTATAGTCACTAAGGTATGTAAAAAACGTGTTTATCCCGTAACAATTTTATAGAATTTGGTAAAACCCATTAGCTCGTTGGAATCGATGATATTTCCTTGAAATATCTTTATTAGTCTAACGCGTAATAGATATTATCGGATTCCATTTAAAGAACCTATTCATGATGTATAAATAATAATAAATTATTATGTTAGTCATTATTGACTTCGTGCGAATATCAGTACTGCACCTTGTGTTCTTGCAATGTGTTTGCAAATGAATAGCACAATATGGCATTCATATAAATTTGTGAAATTAATGTTGAAGGTGGATTTTAAAAATTGAACCTTTCGGTGTGAAAATGAAGTGAATAGTGATAATCGTGTTGCCAGTTGTGTTGTGAGAATATTGATAGATTTTATTACCTATAGATGTTTCCCGCGGCTCCGCCCGCTTGGAATTCTGGTCCAGTTTCCATATAACGTGGTAACCTTCTCTATGTGTTATTTATCCAGTTTATAATCTATCCCTATACTAAATTTCAACCAGATCCATTCGGCCATTTGAGCTTACCTAAGTAACAAACATCCAATCATCTTCATAAATATTCACACATGTTGGAATTCTACATGACTATTTGTATTTGTGTATTTGAAACATTTGGCTGCCATGTGTGCAATGTGAAGAGGCACCATATAATATTAATCTATACATATAAATAAAATTGGAGTGTCTGTTTGTAATATTGAATAACTGTTTTTTACTAAATGCGTATTAATATAATACGGTACATACACCAAAATAACATTTTTTACGATTTTTGTCTGTCTGTCTGTCTGTTTGTTCGGGTTAATCGCTGAAATGGCTTGGGGACTTTTATTGGCAAGTAGCTGCTCCTTTTATTTTAGAAAAATAGCGTTGAATCACACTAAGCTATAACCGACATCCACGCGGGCGAAGCCACGGGCAACAGCTAGTAAGATATACAATTAATGTTAACGAGAATTAACGTGATCATGGTATAGTTACATACATACCTTTGATTTGCCTGATATATCGACCCGGTTACACCGGCTGTGGTCACACGTCAGGCAAATCAAAGGTATGTATATATTTACCTATACTACGATCGTCAACACTATTGTATATCATGGAACACGATACTTTAAAAGTGATTATAGGTTTATAAGTGATAAAACCATTCGTCCATTACATCTAAGTGGATGTCCACAGGTACCACGGCGCGAGTGGAGAGCAAGGAACCCAACATGGAGGACAGTGGTCTCAGCATGCCGCCTACGGGCGACGTGGCCGCGGTCACGTGTATACCTATACCGTCCGCTGCGCCCGGACATCCGCAGATGTGAGTACTAGTTCTTAGATTTAGATCCGTTTCTTAAACGACGCTCAGTCCCGAATCCTGAGAAGATATCTCAGGATTCGGGACTGTTTCAATCAAATCAAATCAGTTCTTTATTTTCATCGAATATGGTTCCATTTGTGACGCGTTTGACTTCTATTTACCATGTGGCCGACGGTGAAGCAGGCTTACCTAAAAGTAACCTATTCAATCTAGCCTTGAGGATATAAAAGTTATAGCTGTCTGGAAACACAGATTCGGGTAAGGCATTCCACTCCTTGGCGGTACGTATTTGACAGACAGAAAAGTCGACATTCAGAACTGCGTACTATTCTAGAATACAGGTCTTAGTTTAAAATTACTACCGAAGACGGTCTGTTACGGAGTCTTATGAGACGTGGGATTGTGATCACCAATAACACGTTGGATTCGCTAATAGTGGTTAAGGCCAGTCGGGGTCATAGGGATATTCAGTCCACGGTATAGGTACTTGGTTCCCCGGCCACAATGGCCGTTGTGACGGACCACTGTGCGGTTTTAGGCGGTCGAGTCTGGCAATACTAACTTTATGGTTAGCTCCAGTGAGATGAAGCCCTGGAGGTTTCTGTAAAGAAAAAAAAGTTGTTTACTTATGCATTTCGGAAATGCATTTAAACATATTTATATATAAACTTACGCAAAATTGTTACATTTGTCTATCGTCTAGACTGCGAGTTCCGTTTAAATTCATGGTAATGTTTTTTTGATCACTATTCATTACTCAAAATCTCTGAAAATGTTAAACACAATAAGACTCTCAGGAACACTGAATAAATGAGAGGTGTTGTGATGTAGATATCCCTATGAAAGAACTCGTGATAAGTACTTAGCAAGGGAGAGGGTGTGCCGAAGAGAGGTTAGATCCAGCCCACGATTTAAACATTTTGGGCAAAAGCAGGTTTGTGAGTGAGGGCGAGTTCTTTTAATGAAAAAGAAATATTACCTACCATTACAAAAAAAACTATCCTCTAATTAGCAGAACAGTAGTAGATATTACCTAGCATAAAAATGACTTGAAATGACAATAATTTCACATAAAATTGGTCAGTTCAATAATATAAGCAGCCGATCTTACTTCAAAAAATTACACGAGAACTTGAATGAAATTTTTAAGCCTTTTGCATCCTAAATATTCAAATCGATTAAGTTATCTTATCAATTACACGAGAATACAAATTCACCACCCCACATCGTCGAGAATTAAAATCTACGAAATAACTACACAGCGAACCATCATATTTTTTCCTTCAATATCTGTACAGTACGTACAATTCCGTGAAGCCGAGCTTTTTAATTACCCAGTGTCAACACAGAGCGGCTCCACCAATGAATTATTCACCGATAACTCGGGAGAGACGCCGGCCCGGGGTTTTTTGCACCCCCTACTTCTTGGCGGGGAAATTTTTCCCTGTTTGTACACGTAATGTGCTCTTAGAGAATGAGCAGTTACATTTATTTTGTGGTTGGAATCTGAGTTTGATGTGATAAAATCAAAATGGCAGAACATATTTTTGTCCAAATATCGAGGAATTTTTACTCGAAATACTTATAATAATAAATAAATAAATACTCCACAACATTTCACACAACGCTACCTAGACCCATGGTAAGCATAGCTTAACTAGCTTGTGTTATGGAATCTAGAATGCGGATAAACATACTTAGATACTTTTTTTTTTTTTTTTTGTAAATACATACATATTATACATAGAAACACCCAGACCAATGCAAATATCCATATTTATGCATATAAATATTTGCACTGAGCGGGGATCGAACCCGCGCCTCCTACGTAGCGGCCGCGTTCACTACCGCTACGCCACGGAGGCTGTCACGCCACTTGAATAAGGGGCATTTGTGCCAAGATATTCTTAACTATGAAATGCCAAATTTAACGTTAGATATTTACGACATAGTAATGAGGCAGTTCGTTTTCCAGGCGTAGCTAATCTCTCTTTGCTTGAAAAATAGGAATGGAAACTAATAAATGTACTTCATCGTACTATTCAGTCGCGAATATAATATACTTTCCAATGGTGATATAATTTAAAAAATCGGCACAGTAGTTTTTGAGTTCACTCATTACAAACATGCAAAATACATATCTTTCCTCTTTATAATAGTAGTGTAGATGTAGATTTAGATAATAATAAAATGTATGTGTACCTGATTCTCGTTTAACTTTGGCTTCCCTTTCCTATAGCAATTTAATTCGGCTATTGTAGTGTTGCTTTCTGTTGATCGTGATCTCTTCTCGAGATTTTGTGAATAGTTTTAGTAGATTAATTTATTTAAAAGTATATTAATATGTAAATAATTATTATATAAATATTTTTGAAACGAACTTTAATTCTCGAGACAACCTACTAATTTATTTATAAAGTTCGCAATTAAATTATAATATACAAAAGCTAGAACAAATATTAAAAATTCAATTCTCTAACTGTGGCATATAATTCCCAAATCTAATTTCTATAAAACGTTCCAAATTTTCATCCAAAAAGACGTATTGTTTAAACTAAGGTTCGCTTTATGCTCTCTACTGTTATAAATGTACAGGGGTGGAATTAGACTTCAACTTTGTACTAGCTTCATTTTATTTCATTTTAATTGGGTTGTTGTAAAAAAAAGTACTAATCATTAAAATATTCAAGACTAAATACACTCGAGAGCAATGAATCCGGGTCACTCAAAGAATCCAAAAAATCTCGGAAAGTAAGAATGCTAGGTTAATGCAATAAATTGTATTTAATAGACAATTTAATACTCCTTAAATGAAAGTATTAAAACTTCTTAGTTATTGTAAAGTTATATCATAAAAAAATCAAATTTGAAAAGGGAACACTGTCGAAGATGGAACTACGAAATTACAGGATTTGTTTTTGCTTTTGTTTGTAATCTGTCATTTATGTTGGTACATAAACCAGGTTGATAGTGCTCAATATTCATTATTCAAGCTGAAATCATGTCGCTTACACTTGAAGAATGCACCAGAATACTTACATTGGTGGAAACCGGCCGGAGTCAGCGCGATACAGCCAGGACTGTCGGTGTGTCGCTGTCAACAGTACAAAGAGTTCTCCGACGTTACGAAGAAACTGGTTCTAACCTACGCAGACCAGGAACGGGCAGAACTAGGTGTACCACAGCACGAGAAGACCGATACTTGGTGAACACCATGCTTCGAAATCGCTTTCTCACAGGAACTGAACTCACAAATCAGTTTCGACGCCTCGGAGGAAGTAACCCAAGTGCATGGACAGTAAGACGTCGGCTTGCTGAATCTAACTTAAAACCCCTTAGACCTGCAAACGGCCCTAAACTGGAGCGTGGCCATCGTATTTCAAGACTAAGATATGCCCAGAACCACGTAAATTGGAGTATTGAAGATTGGTCGAAAGTTATGTTCTCCGACGAATCAAAATTTATGCTCTACAAGCACGATGGAAGACACAGAGTGTATAGAAGACCAGGGGAAAGATTCAAGCAAGCATGCATCGAAGAAAAAGTAGCCTACGGTGGTGGGTCTGTACTTGTGTGGGCCGGAATTTCCTCTGAAAGTCGCACAGAGCTGGTGATCATAGAAAACGGCTCTTTAACTAGCGTAAGATATGTGGAAGAAATCCTCAACGAACACGTTGGTCCATTTATGGTCAATTTGGGTGAGGATGCTATATTTATGCATGACAATGCCCGACCTCATACAGGTAGGATTGTGAATGACTACCTTCAAGAGATGAACATTACTTGCATGGAGTGGCCAGCGCGCAGCCCGGATATCAACCCGATCGAGCATGCTTGGGACGAGCTAGGGAGATGCGTAAAACAACGAAACCCTCCCCCAATCACGCTTCCTGAGCTCAAAATTGCTCTCACAGAGGAATGGGAGAATATTCCCCAAAATCGTATAAGGAACTTGGTGTACAGCATGCCAAACCGCGTAAACGCAGTAATGGAAGCACGAGGAGGTAATACGAAGTATTGAAATTCAAGAAAATCGTCATAAAGTTCAAAAATTTCATGTTTCCTATTTTTGTTTTAAGGAGAGATCAGCAGTTTTTTTTCTTTATGTAATTTTGTGTAAATAAAATGTATGGTGACTCATATTTTTTTAACTTTCATTTAAGGAGTATTAAATTGTCTATTAAATACAATTTATTGAATTAACCTAGCATTCTTACTTTCCGAGATTTTTTGGATTCTTTGAGTGACCCGGATTCATTGCTCTCGAGTGTATAATGTGGTTTATGAAGCAGAAAGCAATTCACACATTTACATGTACCGAAATCGGTATAACAGAAACAATTGACATACTATTTAATAATGTAAATTGAAATTTATTATAATAGACAAAGTTGTTGAGTTAAATTAAATATAATATTTAAATTAACGGTAGGTACTTAGTTAGTTAATTACGCTATAAATTAATAAATTACGTCTTACAGTTGTCATTTTTTTTAAATGTGGTACTCGTATCCATAAAACCTTAACTTGTATTGTTTTTTGTATATTGTATATTTGTCATTCCCAAAATACAAATCACAACTTGATATATCAAATCAAAAAATCGTAATTAAAGTATAACGCCGATTTTTAGTTTAATAATGAATCTCTATTTGAGAGAAACAAGGAATAAAATCTATACCAATGCACACATGCTTTCCTAAAATAAAAGATAACAGTTTATTACTATGACACAGCTTATCTATTTCTTTGTAAGAATCAATGTCTTGTTAACAGAAGCGAAATAAAACAATCTTACGTTTTAATGAAAAGATTAGCTGGGGAATACCTCCCTGTAAGTCGTTGTTTGCTCCACCACTCAGTTTTATGAGCTTCAGACAATGAGAATAACTCAATTTTTCATCGAGCAGATTAATCGTTTAAAATTCATGTATTTTTATTTCAGTTCTTTCCGACCTCGTAACGGTACTTGAAAGATTGCTTTTATTAGTTCACCCAACTTGACCAAGAGTTTTTAAGTCCATTCTGTTAGCAAGAAGACTAGAGAGGCATAACATTTGTGCTCATTTTTCATTTTTTTTAAAGCCATATTGCGTAACCATATTTATTATTGTATAAAAAACAGTTGATACATCTTTCTGGCGTAGTTTGGTTCATTGCTGTTGCTGCAGAATTCAGCTTATCGATTTTAGTCTTCCTAGCAATATTTGTATACACTCGCCACACACAACTTTCTAAAAGCATGTTTGACAACCTGTTTCTTATTCTCGTGAGAGACGCCTACGTTGGGGGACTTTTGATGAAGTAATAAAGGAGAAATATGTAATAATAATGGGCCTGTGTGTTGTGTGCGTGTGTTGACAATCACTCCAGTGATTATTTGCACAAAGCTCCCGCGGGAATCAGCCCCGGATCCAATCAGCATACGTGATGGGAACACTTACTATCGATAATCGTATCTTTTCTATTTTATTGTCAACTTTACTTTCTATTTGTTTTTATACAAATAAATTGGTATTAGTAAACCGACGACTTTTGATAAAACAATTATGTGTGGAAAAAAAAATTGATTTTGTTGAGTTTAAACAATATAGGTATTCTAGGTTTGACTAAAAGTTAATTTTAATTCAATTTTTAAGCATTTTTCATTCTAAATTTTTAAATCGAAGAAAGGAGAAAAATTAAATCGGTCTAGGCGGAGTTTGAACCCGCGATCTATGTCTTACAAGGGCAATGCTTTGACCACTAAGCTACCAGACCTGGCTAAGGTAGTTTTATGTCATGAATCCTTAAAGTTTGAGTGGATGGGTGCTTAAAGTTTAGGTGTGTGACCTAATGATAGTGAGCTCCACGACTAAGGTTAGGACTACCTTAGTCGTGGAGCTCACTATCATTAGGTCACACCTGAATATATTGCCATATACGACCTAGCAATGTCTGACAATGCACCATAAACTTTTTAATTTTCTGGTATATTACTATTTTTTTTTGGCTAAAATCAAAGTCAAATGTACTCTACCTTTAATGCATTTCAAGTTTAAAATAAATATACTGTATTTTTGTAATTGCTATAAAAATAACTGTCTTAATTCATAGAATGTAATTGAAAGAAACATTGCTTCTAATCGATATGAACTATCGATGGATTGACTAAAACTAAGCAATCGTAACATATCGTCGATATCGATAGAAATCTCCACGTCACTAACATTACCGCTTCTCCCGACACGGCTTGTTTAGATTTTTACGCAAACACAAGGCTAGCCCATCTTTCTAATTGCCTTAATTAAAAGCATCTGGCAATTGAGAAAACGAAATACAAAGCCATCCGGAAATTTGTGGCGGGAAAAATCACGAGTCTTTCGATAAATTTGATCGACTTGTTTGTGAATGAACTTTATTGAATACGATATCGAGTCTTTGAAGTCTATGTATCAAAGGATATCGATGTATTCTATGGGTTTGTTTATTTGTGTTTGTTTTTATATTTGTAGCGTTTACAAAAAGTCCTTAGTTAGGATCATACGTAGTATCTAATCGTTCTAATATTTATTATGCGAAAATATTTATAAGTAGACTATAGTAGACTATGATCAGAAGATTTCATTACAACGCACAATAATAATTATGATCAAAGTTGTAAAAACAAATAAGGAGTATTGATATCGATTAGCTAATCTTTAATTCTGATACTTAACCGTGAAGTATCAGTTCGCAAAAATGTATAAAACATACAAAGTGAAAAATCATCGCTTTGAATTCTGTATGGAGTGTGTACTGTTCGAGGGGATGAGCTTAATTTAATTGTCGGGTTTACTCTTGCCCGGTGTTTGTCCAGTGAGGGTGTGAGGGTGCCGGTAATTACCACCCAAGCCTAGTATTAATTTAGCCAAATTTTAATGATGTTCAAATACTAGTCGACCGAACTTTGTAAGGGCACTTTTTGTTACGTTTATAAATTTCTGACTGTGAATAATTAATTCGTGTTCTTTGTGTCTTCAATTTGGTTAATATTTGGTAAAAATTGTAAGTTATGGATTTATTACGTATGTACGTTATGAGGTAGGTAATGACAAAAGCAGAATATTTTCAGAAATATGCAAAATGAAGAGTCTCAACTAAAAATTAGCAAAAGTGATAGTAATAATAGTGGTGTAGGGTTTAGGATCAAATATGAGCAATTGTGTTTTAGTAATATTGTAAAATTAAGAAGCTTTATGTGTCTCAGATTCCATTATAAAGTCGAGAAAAATACGTGAATTAGTGTTTTTTATTCAGCGAACCATCTCGTAAAACGTGTGTCAAATGTTTGTAAACCATTACCATTTTATGGATGAATCACGTGTTTATATAAAAATAGGCACAGATTGCTAGATAGATATTGAAATATACGAGTATTGTACACAATTTTACCCATTGCGTATTTCACATGCAGATTCAAATCAGTACTAACCGATTAATTAAATTCTTCACCCCTTGTTAATCACAAATGCGAGCCCCCACCCCCCGAGGTGCCGTGGCTGGGTAATTAAAAGAGGCGAATTGAGATAATTATGTTTGCTATGAACCCCGCAATGCAACGCGCCCGGCGGCCTACGCTCTGATTGTTTTGCTTTCGTAATTAGCTATTAATTTATTGCGGTTATCATATTAATCGTATTATTTCTGTGAACTTTATTGTACGTGTGCTGTTAAAGCTATTTGTTAGCTTTAATTTAATATTAGTATAGCGTAAAGATTTATATAGTGTTACATTATATTGATCGTGTTTTCATAACCAAAAGAAATATATTCTCGCGATAAAAAATAACATGTGTGCTATTTCAGACTTTGTTACATGTTTTAAAGTACTAACGAATTAATATTTCATTCTAACCGTATAATAATTATAGGGATTACATACATAGGTATATTCTCCTGTATATTCAGGAGTTTGCAAATGCAAATGTATATACCTATATTTCAGTTCCACCTAACAGAGAACGATGACTATAACTGAAAACCGGATATCTTTTAACAGGTAGAGTTAGAAGTGGCCCTTGTAAGAGGCTGCCTTTCCACCAGAGATGTGCTATGCTACCTTGCTATCGATGCGTTTGATATCCACAATCATATTCATTGCTGCACATAGCATAGCACTGGTGGAAAGGGATTCAGTTAAGCTATGTTTTAAATAGAAAGGTGGGTGGTATGGATCTATAATAGGCAGATTCGAAACCCTATTTTAACTCACTCTTTAACAATAACCTTTTGCCCACAGGTCGGAGTTAATACGAACGCCTCCCCTACCCCCCTCACCACCGCCAGGGTCGTCTGCTCCACCAGCGCCCGTGGCGGGGACGCTCATGTGCGTCGCCAGCCCTACGGCCGCGCCTACACCCCCTGCGTCAGACGTTCCTCTACCTCCAGCGACGTCGCAGGAGATTACGCTTATCACCATCAGTCCTGTTTTGGTAAAAATTCTTACTCACATACTATAAATATACACACTCTTCCTCTTCCTTTGACTTCACTTTTCCTTTTGATAGGATGAGACTGCAGCCTATCTGTTTTTGTCCTTACACATTACACGAGCGCCCTCTAAATGTCGTTAAACTTTTTATGCAACCCCACTAGTTTCGAGCGTTTCTGACCTGCCATTTCTTCTGTACATCAATCTGATCAGTTTATGTTGAGAGAAGTTAAAAACTTGCAGTTTTTGAAGGAGTGACAACCGTCTGACCTCTTAACCTTAGAGAAAACCAGCGCCAGAGCCATGTCTGTCAATCGGCAGCTAGGCTTCCAAATGAGGTTATCTTTACCCTCGAAAATCTTAGTGGGGCCCTAAAAACATCTGATCATAGAAATATACAGCTTTAAAGTAACTGATGTCCAACAGACGATGTCACCAACAAGCCTTGCGCCTTCAACAATGACGTCATCAGCAATGACGTCGTCAGCAATGACTTCATCATCAATGACATCATCATCAATGACGTCATCAACGTCGACGTGCCTAACAACTGCCGCGACAACTATAGTGGCCGTAGTGGGGTCGCCGGCGTCGACGTTAACAGCGCCCACGATGTCCAGCATCTCCTCTGTGTCGAGTTTGTCCACGTTGTCCACGGCTGGGAGTGCGTCGCCCACGCCGCAGCCGGCACAACCACCAACGCCCACGCAGCCGCCACCCACGCCGGAGACTGGTGAGTGCTGATTTTTTACAGATGTGTGAATTTGACAACTTAATTTTGTTATGCGTCTGCTGCAGGTGATAAAGTGAAATGAGCCGTTTTTTGTAGTTAGTACCTTACGAATTTATTATAACAAACCTAAATAGAAAAAAAATTGTAGCATAATTAGAAAATTACTACGCATCAATTTTTGAAGCTAGGTATAAAAAAGTAGGTGTTAAAATTAGTTTCCAAAAGAAAACTCAGACTAAACCGACTGTCCCTTATTAATATATTGTACGTTATCCAATATTTTCGCCAACAATCTTGGTGTAAATCGCGTAAAAACGTATGAGCCTAATACCTGAACCTGACTCTTTTCCATAGGTCGCGCCGTGCTACTTAGAATTTTCACACTGCAATAGCACTCGCTACAATATAATAGAGCTAATTTCAATTAAACTACAATTTTAAAATTATTCTCTAATTATTTGATAGTGTAAAAATAACGTAAACTTCAATGTTGAGAAACATTTTTATTGAAATGACTTTAACAAAAGAATAGAAATAAAATATTTCAGTTCATTCATTTTGAAATATTCAATAATCACCTTTATTGTCAAACTTCAGAGATTAAACTAAAATACACCGTACCTTAAACCATTTATTCAACAATAATACAGTTAAACCAAATCACTTTATAACTAATTTAAGCTCGCTTAACCATCACTAATAATACTGATATGTACGAATTCACTAATACACGACACGTTCACTTGGCCGTCGATGTCGATGGCTCCGGTTCCGGTTCCGGCTCCGGCACGTTCGGTTCCGAAGCACTTTCCTCAGCATGACAACTCTTGCGATGTTTATGCACAAAGTAATATGAAGGAAACTTCGATCCACAAGTTTTACAAGGGTAGTAATGTATAGTTGTTCTGGTCTGCGATTTGCGGTGTCGGCAAGGCCAGTTGCGTTCTGGAGAATTTTCCCGCCAAGCAACGTTGAGAACTCGACTGAAACGTACGGGTCCGTCGCAGGAGGCGATGTCTAAGACTGTGTTGGTTTCACGCTTCGGTGGGTCTGGAGCTTCTATACGTTCGACGTCGAGTTCGCTAGATGTTGTTGAAGATGGTGATGGTGGTGGCGGTGATATAGGTGGGGATGGTGCCCGAGCTCGGCGTGGGACAGGCCGGTGGGCACCGGGTGGCGGAGCGGGCCTTGTCACGCACGGGCTGGGCCCGAGCCAAGCGCGGTACAGAGACAACATGCTCGCTCGCTGTCGTCTAACGACTGCGAGCTGTCTCGCGCCCTACCGCTTTATATACCCGTAAATAGGGTTGAAGGTTCCGTATTTTGTGTAGTTTGATTTTCAAAGAGAATTGATATTTCAATTTATTAATAAGTTGTAGAAAGGTAGTTGTAATGGTATAAAGCGTTCGATTTTGAAACTATTACAATTTTAGAGCCTGGAACAACTTGGTGGAACTTGGTTTCGTTTTTTTTTTAAATATTAAATACGTACAATGATACAAACAAAAATAAGAACAAAAGAAAAATACTACCGAGACAATTTTAATGTTCTGTAAAACTGAAACCCACATCATTTGGGATTAGTATTGACTAAGTGAAATATTAAGGTTGATTCCACGAGCTGTCCCTAGATAATTGCGACTATTCAGACGCGTATCTGTGACTTTGCAAACAGTTAATACACTTAGTAGTCCCTTGATAATGACAGCATTGACTTTGTAAAACAGCATCTTTTCTATTTAACTATAATACCAGTCGTATTTGCATTTTTTACTAGACGTTAGCGGGACATAATGGGATTATTAATGTTACTGTATCAAATTATAGGAAATATCTCGTTAGTGTGTTTTATAGAAATTTAAGTGCAAATGTGAGGAGTTAGTGCTTTCCCGGGTTGCGTAAAAAAGTTCTGCTATGGAGTTCTGAGTAGTAGCATAAAGAACAGTTAAATATCAATGTGAGGTCAATTTTAGAGCTGTAAAATCTCCTTTATAGGTTGAATTTACCTTATTGCAAGTTTACTCAATTTGGTTTAGCTTTATGGATCGGATCACGTATCCATATCACGCGCGTCAGGATCGTAAACTAATATTCGATACGAAGATAAGATTGATGTTTTTCGATTATACATAAAAGTTCATTTTACTTGTAGTATTATGCTTGCATTATTCAACTTGTTCTCATTTACAAGGATGACCATGCCCGCCAATAAGTACACCCTACGCATACACATGCCTACATCGTACTTATTTTCAAATATTTTGAGGTTAGATTTATATATTTTCTTCCATTAATTATGTACAGGATGTCAATTACAGTCCCCTTCATCTGGGCACACTCTTGAGACCACGTTGTCTCAAAGAAAAATAATATAAAGGAAAACAAAAGACATTTTATTTTGAATTCAGAGTACATAATCGTGCCTTTAACTCTGCATCAAAAAATCATATAAGTCTCGTTTGTTATCCCAAACGTTTGTTATCGGGTTAGGAAGAGATAGTATGAGCCTATTCAAAATAAATATAAGTTAAGCTTCTTCGCGCCGTGTCTACTATTTGAATCGATATCGTTTATAATATACACATGGCGTGGATTAAACACATTGAATGTGTTTCAATATTTCAACATTTACATATTCAATTTCGTATAAAAACAAGAGTGTAGTTACTGAAATACCCGTGTACTATGTGACATGCGCCGACAGTGCGAATTTCACGAGACAGTATCCGAGTTGTACATCTTTTTTCTGACTTATAGAAAATTATGACTAAACTGTACTGCTTTATTTTTGTTTTAATGTAGTTAGAAAGAATAACTCTTCACGTTATTGCAATGAATGCGATCGAAACTGAGTTAATCCTAGTCCCTATCACGAACTGTGTGATGATATAATCCCACATGGAGCTGACGTCATAAACCCTGTACCTGCACACACACAGAATTGTAAATCGCGCATCGGGTACGGGCGGCCAACTTTACTTTGTAATATTAACAGATTAAATGGTCTATGAGACCGGTGCTTTGTCTTCAGTGATCACTTGGGTAATTAACGTTATATGAAAGAAATACATGTATATATATAACTAACAAGCGGAAATAGTTCCCTAAATTGATAAATTTTAATCATATTGTTAAACATTTTACAATTAACACACTGTAGTTTGAGTCTCCAAATCTCCTTATTTTTTCTATCCATGAAAAATAAGTACCCACTAATCTAAATATTGCCACAATCAGTCTAGGATAAATGTGTTGTCCTAGAGTTACAAAAAGTAAGAAACTCTAATAGGATAACACTTTGGTATTAGCTCATGGGAGTGATGCCTACATCACTGTTACAGTATGAAATGACAAATTTTAATATAAACATAAATCTACATACATATTACGAATGCTGCGTACACAGGCATTTAATCTACAAAATGTCTGTATATTTGCCGAGTAAATAAACATGGATAGCCGAGCTCGTTAAAGTCTCTCGCTTCGAGGAACATCGCAATGTAAACAGAGGTGACATCCCGTTCCACGGATTGCCCACCCGTGGGATTGAAAGTGTGGGCTTTTACGTGTAATTCAATGTTTGAAATAAATATTTTGGGGGTAGTTGTACAAACTAGGTGATTGTTTTTACTCGCCCCATGTTGGGCGCCAATTCTTTGACCTTCGGGTATTTTTGTTGCTGAGAGATAATTATGGTATATATATATGTTAAAAATTCCGATAAATATTAATCAATTATCGATATTTAGTTCTTTATTTGTTTGCTTTTATGACAAAAACATATATTTGAAAAGTTTATGAAGGTTCAATGATTGGAATAATATGTTCCATTATATTAATTTAGATCGGTCGTTCTGGAAGTCTATGGGAGATGCCTATGTTCAGCAGTGGATTATGTTTGGCTGATATGATGATGACATTAATTTTAAGAAGAGTTAAAATATTACAACGCCTATGTATATTCTAAAGACCTCGAAGCTGCCAGAGTACTGTCGATTTATCTCGCCAATTAGTGATATTTGCACAAGTGCTAATTGGATTGCGATTCATCGTTTTATTCAATTTAAACGTTTATACAACGTTTTGATGAAGTAGCACCAAAACGAGACCATGTAATGTAATTGTTTGCAATACGTATAAGCCGATAAATTGTTCAAATTATTATGCTCATATTTGATATGCGTTATTCTACGTATATAGATAATACTTATAAATGGAAATTGAAGAAAGACTAAATCATATAATTAAATACCGAGAATATAGTGACGCGAACTTAAAAAGTACTCTGTGGCGGTTTGGTCACGTATGTATTATATAAAGCAAAATTAAATGACCAAACTAGGCAGAGAAGAGCTCACAGAACGTTAACCGATCGAATTCCGGTGGGTGTCTTCAAAAAAGAAGCACATCAGAAGTATATTCTAAACTGGGAGGCTTGAATAGCGAACTGAGGTATTTTTTCACCCCCAGCTTTAACAGTATTATCATGTAAATTAATTCGTATTAACATCCACAAGGTACTAAATAATTAAATCGTACCGTACCTCTTACACACGAGTTCGGAACTTAACTCAAAAGTTAAACCTATCATTTTACACTTAATGCTCCTAATAGCTTGAACTACAAAACAAACATTGTCCGTTTACTCAGAGATTGCAGACGGTAATTAGTGCTCGGAGGAGCACCCGTGGCTTGGATGCAGTTGTAGATATATTAGCATTAGTTTACACTGACTGTTAAATAAGCTTAATGCAATCCTGTGTTTTGAGGTGTACATTTTCGCTAGCAGTTTCGTGAGTTATTAACTGTGTGCACAAATCTGTGCCTCGGAGCTGAATAATTAATTATTTAACTGCTCCGATTAGTTTAGCACTCCACCGGCGCACTTTATCGTTGGTAGAGCCTTGTGTTTGTGTATTATATTTATATTTTCCTAAGCAGTGTGAAATATAAAACTAAATGAACTCTGTTTTTTATTTGGTGGCACTCCCACCTAGACCAATCAACATCAATTTAGATTTTATTAAAACTAGTTATTTTAATATTTTTTAAGGTAAATAATTATGAATGAATGAGAAAACTTTTACATTTTTTATCACGTGTCAATAAGCTTTATAGTTTCAATAAGTACATGTTTAGATACTGTTACCATTATTTCGTTGATCTGTAAACTAGTTCATTGGTGACTCCCAAGTGTTGATTATGCCACAATTTATTATAAAAATATGTTAACAAAAACAAATAAGACAGACAGCTTAATCGAACGTTGATTAAATAACAGTAGAAATAATGAACGTAGGCTTATTCAATTTGCACAGCAAATACCGAGTACATAATGAAACAAACATGGCACCGGTATCGGAACTAAATTCACTAATCAGCTTTGCGCTTCAAATTGGCGCCCAAACGCGGGCCACTGAATATTCCATAGCGCAGCTCGCGTCGTGATTTACGGATTATCTAGCTCTGTTCTGAATAAATTTGTTAATATGCAAGCCCTTGAATAATATACGATAGCCAAACTGGATTTCTGTTGGCCCTTCGCTATTGCTTACTGATTTTAAAAGTATAACGCTGTAACGGTCATTTGTACATTGCAGTTTTTGCAATTTACAATACAGTCAATTGGAACTTGATTGACGGGATTTCCAGAGAACTGTGTTATTGGATTGGTTGTTCATACAGTTTATTTTAACTTACATACATATATCCATACATACGTTCACGCCTATTCCCCTCCGGGTTAGGCAGAGATAAAAGCCGACACTTGACTTTATCCTTACATACTGTATTTTTACTTAATGCTTAAAAATTTCAAGTAGCTTTAATTCTTTTTTTGTCCACAGCTGTGACCGAACGGATTGGCACACCTTCCTTGATCACAACTCTCACGACAACTACAGTCACTACAACATCTTCATCGAACTGTGCGGTCTGCAATATCACCGGCGCGACCAGAACTGTCTCAAGATCTAGAGCAGTTCATTACGGTCTCAAGGAAGATGCTGTAGGGGCGAGGGTCTGTGAGCCTTGCCACTGCAGATGTGTCAGATCCCGGTACACGAGCTGTCCGGTTCCTACGTGTCCAGGACCTAGAGTTAGAGCGAAACGACTAAGGCATCTACCGCCAAGGTGGCATGACTTATCGTTGGAATTAAAGAGGCCACTTATGGAGGAGTTTGGTAAGATATTTTGTTTATTCTGTGGTTGTTTAGCAAAAGTACTGAGGGGTATAATATCTGCCTTTTAATGGGTAGACTGTAGTTGGTTATTTATGATTGAGGAATGAGCTGAACTAAATTATACATATTATATGGGTTTTGTCCCTTTGTATAGCAATTTAGCAATTTTTTGTAGTATGTATGTAGTTATAAAATTATCACATATTGAATCGTAAAAATACTTATTTCATAAATACGTTTATATATTATATATGGAGTATATTAATAGATATATTTTAATATCATAATATAATTTTCTCTTACAGAAATTCCTAGCGATCTCAGCAAGTGTTGTCTAGCTTGTTTTAAGCGAATAACCCGGAGGTTAGAGACCGTGGTGGAAGGTGGTTTGGCGCCGGAACCCACGGAGGAGGAGGCCGCGCGGTTCCGGTCCTTGCTGAGGGACCACGGGACCGCGTGGGACAGAATCGCCGCGGTTAGTGGGAGGACACCCGCTAGCTTGAAGGCGTTCTATTTCACTTACAGGTGAGTGTACTTACAGTTTGTTTCAAATAAAATACTTATAGATGCTCTTGGCCTTGAACATCGTAAGAACATGAACGTGTGCTTCAAACTAAACGTTCAAAGACTTTAAAATTGGCGTCCTTTTAACCGTCTTTTGAAAAATCTATATCGAGTACCCAGATTGGTCCCACTTTTTATCAAAATTTGTTCGTTCAGATGATGAAATTCATGAGAAATTAAAGTAGCTCCTTAAATATTATAGTTATATCTGTAGCTATTTTAGTTCCCGAGGAGGGCCAGACCGAGAGGGATGGCTCTTGGTCAGCCGATATGTCGCATGACAACCTCACCTAGACCCAGAGACGGCGTGCGGTTTAGTCAGTTCGATTCCGACATAACCTCCCCCTCCGGCCCAAAAAGTAGCTATTTTAGTATGTTCTGTAACCAGCAAAGCATTTGTATTCAGAAAGTATCATTAGGTGAAGTGGAACTGAGGAAGATCACAGTTTACCACAGGAATTTCTCTCTTTTAAATCAATAATAAGTAAGGATTAGAAAGTAGTGTATTAATATAAGTATCAGTAGGTATTAGTCTAATATAACTCTTCCATTTCAGAAAAAAGCTCCAACTCGACACGTTAGTTACTGACCGGACGGCATCCGCACCCCGACTGACTTCTAGCGAGGACAGTGCATTAAGTTCAGCCGACACGGACACGGCTAGCGGCGGTTCCCCGGCCAGAACGCCCAATACGGCCGCGACGGCCCCTGCACCCGCCCCCAGAACGGATGCAGTTGCTCCCAGAAGACCTAGAAGGGACGAGTATGACTCATCAGCTACGGAAACGGCTGATGAGGAGAATGATGCACCTAGCGCTAAGGTAATTGTCTTCTGCACTGACTGCACAGAAACCGGTTCGGTCGCAAGATTGTGACTGCCTCCCTGGTGTTGCACACGCCAATAACTCACGGTAACCAGTTTTCATCAGATGGGCCGTGTGCTTGTTTGCCACCTAACTGATATAAAATAAAATATTCGGATTAGATACAGACAGATACAGATAAAAAATAATGAATATGGATAAAGTTAATATGAGCTTTAGGTTTGTGGGTCTCAGTGTTGTGTAAATAAATATTTTGGATATTGCGATGTAGATCGATTAAGATTGGAAAAAGTGAAACGCTCAGGCGGAACTTAAACCCGCGAGAAATCCCTTATACAGGGGGAATGCTCTGACTACTAAGGTACCGAGGCACTTCTTGAGCATTCCAAATTCTCATAACCAACCATCTTGGACCCCGTCGGAGTAATTTTTTTTTTTTCTAATTTTCAATCGATTTGATGAGCATAAAAATTGCTTTAAAATTTCATTATATTGCGATATAGACTTTATTATCGTATTATAAAATGAATATTCTTATTTTTAGATCGTACCTTCAACATCAGTACCAACGATAGTGTGCAGTGGGTCGTCATGCAGCCCTATCGTGTCCGTATCAGCGGTGGCGACTCCGGTGGGAGTGGGGGGACCAGTAGGCGCGAGTGGGGCCTCGGGGACCGGTGGGCCCACAGGACCCCCGCCCAGTGCTACGCCACCTAGCGCCGCGAGACCCGGGAGTGGGGCCCCTCAGACCGTCCGCGACGTGGTATTGAACCTCATTGAGATTAGTATCACCAGGGATTCGCAGGCACAGCATCCCAGTATGAAACCACATCAGATAAAGGTATGCAGTCATTACATTGATACTAGATTTATAGACAAGAACATGTACCGCGGGAAACATCCTTACTAAGCGAATCTTGGTTTTGTTATAAAAACGGAATGGATTGATGAATGGACGTTATTCTATCATGCCTCGGCTAAATATATTTAATTAAAAATTTTGTACAGAGATAGTTTCTAGTCTGGAACTAAGTCCCCCAAAGTAGAAGATGAGGTTGGTCCTCAAAGACCTTGGCGAATACCCTTTAATTATTGGTATATTATTCATTAGTAGTTTATCACTTATACTGTTACCCTGCCCACAGTTACCATCATCATGCGCAAGCGGACGAGAGGCACTAGCGACCCTCAGCGTGGTCAACAGTTCCCACGTCGGTGGGTCCACTGGCGCCGCGAGTCCCCAGCGAGCCGCGACCATCACCCCCCTCCACACCGCCCCCACGCCGCCCGCACAGAATAACGACAGCAAAGACGCCATGCTACTACAGATAGAGCCGAGGCCTGACAGGCCCGAGAGGACTGAGAGACCCGACACAAGACACGAGCCGCTGTTAGACCTTAGCGTTAAGAGGCCCCGGCATGACCAGCCATTCCCACATCCTAACAAATCGGTGAGTTTTGTGACTATTAGGCCTATATATTTCCCTTTTATATGTAAAGTGAAAACTTCAAATACTTTTTTAGGAATATTGTGCGAGTAGGGTGAGATTTGACATAAGAATTGCTACAATCGGAAATTTAGATATAATATGACTGGACAACAACTGGAATAAAGTATAACATTCGTAATGTTATTCACATATCAAATGTACTTTTTGACAAATTCTCAATAACATTCATGATTATTGTTTTATGGATTATAGTTGAATTTTGGTTATTTAATCCACCACCAGTATTTCTAACACATTCAATTTACTTCTGATTAATTTGATGCTGGTTCTAAAGTGCAGACACTAATACAATTGGCAGTAGCGAAGGGTGAAAATTTTCAAAAGGGAAGCCGTTGGAAAATAATATTACTCACCTTAGCGTCCACAGCAATATTGTATGGAATTAAAAAACATGTCTACCAAGGCTTCCCTTTACAGAGCAAGCCGGTAGCAATCGGGTTACTGCAATTACGAGTGTTCAACAACAGTTACTGACATAATTTCTCTCCACCAACAGGTATATAGAAACTCAACAGATTACCAAACGTATCGACCACAACCTGAAAGAGAATCCCCTAACCAATATAATTCCAAACCGAAACCTATGACGCAACAATCCCGGTCGCCATTAAAACAGGCGCCAAACAAAGGATCTATAACTTTAGGCACTCCAGTAGAATCAAGGTTTGAGCCTTCAAGAAACCCTCCAGAGCAGAAGACAGGGTCTATAACAGCTGGAACCCCTGTCCATGGGACCCATCACCTAGCTGATAAGAGAACTATGGAGTTTTATAAAAGGAGAAGTCCTGGTGGAGCGTATTACGCGACGAATCAGCCTCGGCCGCAGTCGCCATCTTTTTCACCTGTAAGTTTTCAGCTTGAATATTTAGAATCGTTGTAATTAATACTTATCCAATTCTCACTACGTGTTTAAGTTTTTATTAACTTCTGTATATATTGATTTCTTGGTTCATCACAAAAACAGCTGGATTGAATTACATGATTTTTTTTCTTACGTCACTTCTTTATAAGCTACTAGCGATCCGCCCCGGCTTCGCACGAGTGGTAAAAACGTTCCCGTGGAAATCCAATTGTGAAAGAATTTTTGAAATCGGCACCGTACTTTTTGAGTTTATTTATTACAAAAATACAAATCTTTCCTCTTTATAATAGTAGTGTAGATAATGGTAAGCTTAAGCTATAATTTTCGGAATGAGGGTCACCGCTACCGACATTAATAATTTTACAATGTTGGCCCCGCAGCTTGACGGCCTCATCAGATTATTTTTCAAGCCCCGTTTAAAGGACCCGGGATTGTAGGAAGGAAACACGTATAAAAGCTATCCAATGGAGCTGTCTGCACAGTAATGAGTGTATTTCCGTCCCAATGGAGCAGTCCGATTGGGGGAGCACCTTCGCCCTATAGAATACTGCGGCCATAATAACCTCGTGTTGTGTTCTCGGCGGTGAGTAGGGTTACCAGAGCGCACTGGAGAGTTGTTGTGCTGTCAGTGGGAAGACTGATGGCTATTCCTGCTATATCTTCTACACTGACGGCACAGAAACGCTCTGCTCTTAGAGGGTTGGCAGCACGAGTGTGACTCCGCTGGTGTTGCACACCTCCGTAGGCCACGGTAACCACTTTCCATCAGATGGGCCGTTTGTCTGCTACCTAACTGGTATAAAAATGATACCTTGCACCTTGCAGTTGTGGTTTTATATAGCAAAGTACAGTTAACATGACTATTATTCACAGACGGGGAGTTCAGGGTACACTCGCAACCCGTACGGCGGGCTAGAACAGCGCCAGATCATCATGGCGGACTTTATAACCTCGCAGCAGATGGGGCACGGTGGGGCCCGCCGCGAGAGGGAGCGGGCCGCCTCCCCACAGTTCCGGAGGGACAACGTCTCTGTCATACAGAGGCATACGCCCCAGCTGTATCCTCATCCGCCGCCAGGTTAGTTGGCTAATAATTGTATAGTGATTGAATGAATGAGAGAATGAATAAGGGAATGGAAGAGTGTATGGATAAGAGAATTAATGATAGAGGGAGTATATATTTTTTTCTTTTTTAAAAGAATATTAGCAATTACTAGTATGATACTAGTGAATGGATGTATTATTAATTTGCTAGAACAAATAGATCTTCAAAATGTTACAAAATTGCACACTGACTTATAACTAAAGCAAGGTAAGGGAATTGGCATACATAATGTAAACTGACGGGCTTATAGCGTTTTCGTTTATACATTTTTTTGTTTACCATTCTGTACAAAGATCCATTAATGTACATTGGTACTTACATATTATTCTGTCGAATGATCAATCATTATCTAATCCGAAGAATTATGAGCTAGGACTTATGAAAGAGAGAAATCATATTTACGCCTTCTTCGTTCCCATTTTATACTTAATTTATAATAAATATTTGTATATCGTAGGTCATGAAGCCTTCACGTCGTTAGTGGATGTAGCGTCAGCAGCGACGGCCTTACCTGTGCCCAGGGGTTCCGCCCCCGATGTGAAGCAGGAACCAAAACCCCAGCAACAACAGCAGCAACACCACGCGCAACCACACGACATCAGGTACAGACTCGACTCTTTGTTTTACCTATCATCATCATCTTTGAAATAAAACCACTTTTTAAGGGCGAGACAAGTTATTTTTAAATCAAGATATTACAAAAATGACACGTCCGTGAATTCTGTAATTTATATAATATTATTTTAGGACATTTTTGATCTAGTACTTCCGTACCCCTAGCACGAACAACTGTAGTAATCGTATGGTAAACGTGTGGCGGTACCACATGTACCCAGCGCCATCTAGCGACATCAAACCGAACTACTACGACACTACAAATCCTGCATCGCGAAAGTGAAGTTCCCGCGCTGGTACAATACATATACAACATCCCAACGACAATCGTTGGGCCGCGGCCCGCCAGGCGTGATCACCTTGCCTGGTTGGATGATCCTCCCTTTGTGTTGGAAGAACATCACACCCCGTTCCTACACATACGTATTGCGAGAATGGAGCTTTGCGATTGGCCGCCTGCCCGCTGTACATCTGTGTGTATGTGAAGCCGGCCAATCGCAATGCTCCGTTCTGACAATACGTTTACGATACGTTTACGATAGTTGTTCGCACGGAACAGAAAAAAAACGGTGGAAGTGTGAAGTAGGTGTGGCACGCGTGTCATTCATATGCGGAGGTTTGCAAGAGCGTACAATTTCGACCTTCAAAGTAATGTCTACTGTATCCTTAAGTTTTTAAGTGTTAAATAGCTTTCTTAAAATAAACTGACATCTGTTGAGAATTCGTTGAACTTTTTCGTAACACGTAGCACGTATAATTCAGATGCGAAACGTTGTAAATCCGTATATCAAAGTAATCCCTACTGCGAATCAATAAGGTGTGTTTTTGTTTTGCAGTGTACTTTAGGCTAATTTGGTGTTAAAGACATACGACCACGGAACAGAAAAAACGATGGAAGTGTGAAGTAGGCGTGGCACGCGTGTCATTGATATGCGGAGATTTGCAAGCTCTTACAATTTCAACCTTCAGTCGTATCTGTCATCACGTGTATTTGACAGTTTTGGACCGTGTGTTATTTAATACTATTTAATAGAAATATGCCTTACTGGGTCATTTTGTAGTGCACCGATGATAGTAGGAGCATAAATATTCGAAATGGAGGCGTTTTATACCATCGATAAGTCAGGATATAGCAGAATTTATAACTAATCTTATTGAAATGCAAAGAAATAAAATAAAATAAAAAATCAACCTTACCACATATCAATAAAGCTTGTTTTTGATTACACACAATAGACATGTCATACTTATTTATTCTAGAACTTTCTTCGCTATTCATTTAGTGATGTAGTCAAACTTTATCGATATCTACTTTTTTTAGAAATATTTATAAACTTTTGTCAAATGGTTTTATTGTTTTTTTTATATCACGGAACATTCTGAACACTTCTGCATACCCATTCAAAGGATACGGGCGTGATGTTATGATGTGTAGTGGCATAGACATAGCAATAATATGCGTTTGCAGCAATTACTGCTGATTTCCTGGTTTATTTTTTTTTATAATTTGGAAAACGGGAATTAACGCGATCATGGTATAGGTACTTACATACCTCAGTCAGCCTGTGACCACGGCCGGTGTAACCTGGTCGAAATGTCAGGCAATCAAAGGTATGTAAGTACCTATACCATGATCGCGTTAATTCCCGTTTTCTAAATTATATATCATGGGACGCGAGAGTTTAAAAGTTAGTTTTTTTTTATATAGGACACGTCAATTTGACTTTACCTTGCCTGATGGTAAGCTGAAGGCAAAGTCTCAGGAGAGAGGGCCACCATTATACACACGTGCCATGTTAACAATGGTGGCACTCAGCTTGACGGCCTCATCAGATGCTTTTTCACGCCCCGCTTACAGGACCCGGGACTGTAGGAAGAGGGAAACACGTGAGCTGGCAAGGAATTCCAGGTCTTAATTGTGTGACAAAGGAAAGAGTCACCGAACCGCTTGGTTCTTGAAGGAATGTTCTGCACCGTATGCGGGTGACATCTAAGTCCTGCACGTGTCGTCCTGTATAGGAAAGGAGAGGGTGGGACTAATTGGAATAGCTCTTCAGAACATTGTCCATGGTAGAGACGGTAAAATACTGCCAAGGAAGCAACATCTCTACGCAGCTGCAAAGGCTCGAGGGTACTCGTGACCTCAGGATTTCCGATAATGCGGACCGTACGTCGCTGCAACCTGTCGAGAGCATCTAATATTGAAGTGTGTCGTGGTCTCTCTCTGAAACCCTTTATCGGATCTTTACAAAAAATAAATGGTATCATTCCGGAATAGTCTTCTTTCGAACAAAGAAGGAATTTTCCAAATTCGTCTACACATGACGAAGCTGTGCGCGTACAAACATACAAAAATATAAACTTCCGAATTGAACACCTCCAGCTGGATATTTTCTAGTTTGTGAACGCGGCGCAACATGCATGCGCGATTAGCAAATAGATTTTGGTGATCTACGTTTTCTCATTTTATGCAAATTAAATTAATTATTTCAAAGTAGTGTATGAAACTGCTCGTAATATGGTCTTAAAACACCCGTCTGATACTGTAAAATACTCGCACTTGTATTTTAAGTATCCCGATTTCACATTTTCTGATATTGGGTGTCTGACGCCGATAGCCGTCACCATGTGCTGTTTCCACATATATTCAATAAAATCGGTCCGATTCGGCCATTTGCTCGATCGCACAGACTGGATGAAAAAAAGAAAAAATATCCTAGCAATTATTTTCAACATTTTTTTCTACTTTATTTTATTTCCTTCGATATCGGAGCCGACACTAATATCGGATATCGGATGCGCCGGATAGTGTGAAAACGTTTTTATTTTGCAACAGTTACATAAAATATCTACTATAAATGGACACTTGTTTTATTTCAATTAAATAGGTACATACGTAGTTTGAAGTCTTCATACATTTTTAATCGTTAATAAAAAACAGTTCAACAAGCTATAAAATCCCTCTTTTTTAGTACTCTTAGATTATAATTACTAACAGCGTTTGGAATCCTTTGACATTACGAAAACAAATTTCAAATCTATCGATATTGCCAAAATTTTATGTCACCGGTCTAGCGTTAATATTAAGGAGTTAGAGTGAGAGAGATAATACTTCAAAGTAATATCAACCGTATTTCTAACGCTTAAGGTTTTAAATAACATTCTTGAAATAAACGGACATCTGTTGGGGAGTAGTTGAACTTTTTCGGAATAGAGTTAGAGTGAGAAGCAAGTTTGATCCAGATACAAAACGTCGTAAATTCCTTTTTTATCTATATAAAAGTAATCACTAAAACGATTGAATAAGGTATGTTTTCGTTTTGCAGTGAGCATATTTTAGGCTAGTTTGGTGTTAAAGATATACGACCAATCAAAACAATTGTTTACTAGTAGTGCAACGTATTATTATCTGGTTGTATGTGTGAGTTTGGCGACATTGGTTCCGCTATTGAATCTGTCCTATCACACTTCTAATAGTTTTTTCTGTTCCTTGCATACGACCAACCAAAACAATTGTTTACTAGTAGTGCGACGTATTATTTTCTGGTTGTATGTGTGTTTGGCGACATTGGTTCCGCTATAGAATCTGTCCTATCTCACTTCTAACAGTTTTTTCTGTTCTGTGGTTGTTCGTGTTTGGGGTACCGATTATTGGATACACGATGACGTTTACTTGCCTCGATAGAATTTGCTCTCAAAAATAGGTCTAACCGAAACCGGTCTACAGTTTTATTTGAGTTGTGTTCAAGTTAGATAAATAAAACTGGATTTTAAAAAGTTGACAGAAGAGATAAGGGTCAATTTTCATTGAAAGAGCAGCTGTCGGCTGCGGATGGAATTTGTTTCTAGAAATAGTTACAAGAAAGTTCGTACAGCGAGAGTCCGTGTTTACCGTCAAATGATAATGAAAATTTTCCAACTTTGTTAAGATTCAAAATGGTTTGTAATATTAGCCGCTTTCAGTAGGGATTGATCCTAGGAGAACAGAACGATACTAAAAAGATATAATATTTGTATTGCAGAATAGCGATGGCGCAAAAACTACCACAGTTCCAGCAACTACAACAGCAGTTCCCGGTACGTATCATAGATTTTGAATTTATTATTAGAGTCTATTCATATCAACTAGCAAACCCTTACGTAAATAATTATTTGATTTATGCTCACATTCATATCTATTTAAGTTTACATAAAAGTGGGCCTTCGAAATTTGGGAGATACAGATTTCAGGTGCATATCCATCTCAAATACAAACGGAAACTATGTATGCACGAGATAGCTCTTACAATCAATCAATTAGCCCACTGCAGTCCACTGCTGAACATGGCCTCTCCCAATGTGCGCAATTACGACGATCTTCCTTCCGCATCCAGTGCAGTCGAATCACAGGGGCTCTTCTTAACGAGCTATTCGTTACAATATAGATACTATTTAAATATCATGTGTGTAACCTAGTATGTGTGTTTGTCAACAGATGATGGACAATAGAAGAGTTCAATCACAACAGCAGCAGTATATGGAGAGAGACACACAGATACATATACGGAGAACATCGTAAGTTCTTTAGTTTTGGTCTTACTTCATTATTATTTCCATAGAAAATTGTAGTTATAACGAAGTAAGTTCTTTTTGGGTGGGTAATCTCCCTAAAGTTCTTTCACAGCGCTGCCTTATATGCGTGTCAATTGTTTGTATTTCTGCACGAAATGAGCACTATATTATTTATACGAAACAGATGCCCGCATGCTCACATGCGTGCAAATTCATGAGGCAGCGGGTGGCCTAAGTGAGAAATACGGCGCTTTCTCATCTTGCTATTGACATTTGATCTACTTGTACTGAGAAAGCGACCAATTGACGTTACCACAATAATATTTTGCCATTGTCTATCCTCAATGTTTGTGTGTACACTGTTGATATGCTTAATATTTTAATAAACGAATACAGCTATTTTTTAATGAAACTTACCGTTGACTAATTCTTAAGACGTATACATATGGTTACAACCGATACTGTTGTTTTCAGGGCCATCCACGCGATGCAGGACCGCCACGCCATGGAGCAACATCAGACGCAGCATCAGCCACAACATCAATCGCAACACCAGTCGCAACACCAGTCGCAACATCAATCGCAACATCAGCAACAACATCAGCAGCAACATCAGCAGCAACATCAGCCGCAACACCAGTCGCAACAACCGCCGCAGCACCAGCCACCCATCATACACGACAGACATCTTATGCACCCCTGTGTAAGTTGCACTTTTCTAACCATTTACACTAAATCGATTAGACCTATACTCTATTCGGAGAGGTTCTTAACTATGCAAAATTTCTTGGTATATATATATATATATATATTTACGCCTGTAAATTCCCAAAAGAGTAGGCAGAGGTGTATTAACACCTACATGAATTACAGCAAAGAATAATGATTTTATGAGCAATGACTTCTTTAAATAAACTTGTAGACTGACTGTACGGTACTAAAAAAATTGTTTCGCGAGATCGATCATCAACAAAGCAACCATTTTTGTAGCGGTCATACAATTGACATCAGTCAATCAGTGTCAAAGTCTCTACCCTTTACCTGTGGACAAGATGGTATATATATAAAAAATAATAGGTGCAGCGGGTACGGGGTCAGAAATACACGTGGAAATTTGGTATTTATCTGTAGTTAAAATAAATTATAAGGTGAACTTATTAAATTAAGAATAGTAAAAGAGTGAAAACAGTTGGGTCGTTTCTTATTTTATCGTTCTTATTCATTTTTAATCATCCACTCAAAGTTTAATAGTGAATGATTTGACTATTAAATATTATGACGACACAAATAAATTTTTCATACAATTTTCCGTAGAACTTACCGTTTAGATATTTAGTAAAAAGTAACTAATTCAAGTGGGAACAAAATCTGAATTCCACGCTTCCGGGTCAGCTAGTTCAATATACATAGAAGTTATTAGTTTTAAAAGTACGTAATGACTTCATAAATGATTATGTCATCGTTCAGCAACTTTTGTTACCCACATGTTTATCGTATTTTGAAAGAATGTTTTCTTTATTTCAGAGCGTTTCATCCCAGGACGGTGACAGACGGATGATACAGTCTGTCACGTACACAACGCCTACCAAGCCCAGAGCGCAAACACCTCACACGAGAGACCAATATCTGGACAAAAATAGGTATGTTGCTATACTATCTACTTGTTTGAATACGTTTTTTTGGTTAAATCCTTAGGTCAAAAGTTAAATAATCGAAGAAATAACGAGCGTTTCTCAAAAAAATAATCCTTCAATGTACTCGTCCGTCTTGCTGTTTTCTTTAGTTCATTTTTTAAATTAGGTGGCCCCAACCCTCACATATCATATTTTTGTTCATAAATGTTTGTAATAACTTAGTGTACGCTATGTGTATGTATGTACCAAAAACAGCACAATAAGTCTTATTGATACGTTCATTTACTCTGAACAGCTACTATCCGGGATGTATTAAACATAGAAACAGCGTGGTGTATTCCAGGGCGGTGGTGTCGTCCGTGTCGGGTGCGGGGCCGGCGCCTGCGGGCGCGGCGGGCGGCGCCGTGTCGGGGGCGGGCGACGGGCGGGCCAGGCCGGCAGAGGGCACGCTGACTGCCGCCTCGCTAATAGATGCTATCATCACTCATCAGATTAGTCAGAGTTCTGATCAGCGGTACCCGGTAAGCGTTATATTTATTAAAGATATTTTTCATCTTGGCAGCGAAATTTTCTGTAATGTTCTGTTGTCTAGGTTGCACTCAATGCTTGTTCTTTTACTCCCGGGCCCGGTTTTACTCCAGGCTTCACCTAACAATTAGTTCGAGTCGATTTTCAGTCAAACCAAGGGATGATCAATTTTTTCTACTGACATTTGATCTCCACAACCCACGTGATAACGAAATTCTGTAGTAAGACCCGTTGTTATAGTTCCAAGTACCCATAACGAATGCAACAGATGTTGTATAGTATGGTAACTGCGACCAACGGCTTATCATGCTCTCAATTCAGTATATAATAAACAATCGAATGGGCCTACCCTTAGACCATGTACTGTATTGAATAGACATAGTCTGCTATATTCTGTTTTTTTTTAATTTCAGATAATAAAATTACTATACCTTTGTTGCCGGTTTATTGCAATTAAAAATACACATGTGCCACCAGTTGTCGACAAATTAAATTTAGTACAGATTTTTGTAGGTTATTTTGTAGTTAGCTTATAACGGAGCTAAAAAACTTTACAATTGTATCTGTCACTAAGCACTAAAAACTGGTATCATTATTTTACAATTTGACATTACCAGTTGTCAATTTACTATCTGAATTAAAAAAACGGACTATAACAAAATTCATCTAAAAAAACGGCGTGAAAAACACATGGGAGTAAGCTAATGTCAATATTGTTCTTTAAATTGTCAAGGTAGTTTGCATTTCATAGGATGTATGTATAATGTTAATTTATAATAAAGTTGTAGCCATTCTACGCCGCGTTGAAATTACACTTGCTGCGTCTAGGTATAGTTTGTATAAAGTCTAAAACCCTACCGTTGTGCTACCAAGGCAATTCACCCACTTGTATTATACTAACATATATTTCCTATTCCAGGAGCGAGGTGAACAGGGCGGAGTGGGAGTCCCGGGGCCAGTAGGCGGCGGAGGTCGACCCCCCACGCAACAGGAGCGGGACGAACACGCCGCGGCCCTACAGGCTCATACCACTAGTATCAAGCTCGGCGACCTCGCCTCTAACATCATTACTAGGGACTTCTGCAGCCCTACTACCTCGATTATGCATCATAAGTAAGTTTAACCGCTATAGTTTGAATAGTGTGTTTGCTCAGTAAATTATTCGCACAAGTAAGTGAAAGTGATTCCAATTTTGAACACCGCATTTCAGTGTTAGTTAGATAGATATTTTATTGCATATTTTTAAAGATATGCTATCTTTCCCATGCAATTTATTTGAGACATAATCACTCACTGTGCTCAATAGTCTACGTTAGAATCATGTGATACAATTAATTTTAGTCTGCTTCTGTAGTTCGTCGTTAGAAGTAGACACTCCCATAAAAAATAACTTTGCTCACTTGTTGAAGTTATTTTTTTTACCTTTTAGCCGGTGTTTTTTAACAGGCCTATTCTCTATCAGAATAGGCCTGTTAACCAACCAATCCAACTAGGATTATGTAACTATAATTTTCGTATTGAACTAACAAGGCAACGATAATATTTCAGCAATAGATTCACGGTGCCGAACTCGGAGGGCTACGTGAGCGGTAACAATAGTGCGGCGAACGACGAGTGGAAGAGACGAGACGCGCCTAAACACGCGCCCTACTTAGAGCCCGTGTCGCCGCCTGACAACCATCCCGCCAACAGGTACTTACTTGATCGTATAAAGCAGTTTGAACAAAAAAAACTGAGGGCTTAAACTTAATTTCGTCGGAATTAAAACCATCCGTCTTAGCGTTGACTCAGGATTGCTCCTCTCAGTGTTTGTTAAGTAAAAATCTAAAAAACTAAGGGCAAATGTAACCGACGTAGCCCGGCGGATTAGCTCGTTGAAGTGGCAATGGGCGGGACACATAGCGCGCAGAACAGATGGCCGAGTGAGTAAAAAAGTTCTGGAATGGCGACCGCGTACGGGCAAATGTGGTGTAGGACGCCCAACGGCCAGCGACGACCTCATCAAGGTCGCCAGGAAGCGCTAGATGCGGGCTACTTTAAATCGGTCGTTTTGGAAGGAGAGGCCTATATTAACATGGCCTCTAGTCCAGTGGACTGTGTGCGGCTGATATGATGATGATGATGATGATGATGATGAAGGGTAAATGTATCTTAATCATCTTGCGTCTCAGCAACTGCGTTGTACCCGGTTGCATCCGAAGGTTGCAAGTCGACGCCGGAGGTTCGCTGGTCCATTAATTTCCGTTGATATATTTGATTGAAACTAGCCAAAATAGATTTTGACAATTACGGGCGCCAATGTTGTCTCGACTACGAAAGAAACGATACTCTTCCGATGTTTGACATGTGTATACATGTGAGGGCTTGGATCCCAAACATGTCAGTCACCTCACTTCACCTCACACCTCATATTAAGTGACAGTGTAATTTACGATTAAAACACTTTAACCTAAAATAAATCTATTCTCTAGCTAGAGGCTTGAAGATTCACAGGTTTATCGCTTTCCGGAAACACATACACCATATACAGGTGGTTTCATAAAATATTTGACAATTTTATTCCCAGAAACAACAGCAACCGCCGCTACAGCTGCGTAGGCACGGGGGGAGTCCCCGGCGGCGCGAGCGGCGTCAGTGTCGGGGGCACCGGGTCCGGCGGCGGCGTGCTCACGGCCTTCGACTACGTCACCAACCGCATAGTCGAGGTCATGAGGAGTGACGCCGACGAGAGAACGAAGCCCCTCGCCTTCCCTACTACGCAGTACGCGTATCCGTACTCTGCGTTGAATGTGGCTACTAATAGTACTGACGGTATGTGTAATAGCATCCTAGTGTTTTTTTAATTTCAGATAGTAAAATGACATTAGCTGTGTTGCCGGTTTATTGCAATTAAAAAATAGTCATTTGCCACCACTATCGAAAGTTGTCGATAGATTAACTTTAGCACAGATTATTGTAGGTTTTTTTATAGTTAGCTTATATGGATAGTGTACGAAGCTTAAAAACATTTTAATTTTATCTTTTTTTCTTAAAATATAAAAAAGCCAAACCGCTTGTATCTAGGCCAAGGTTTGAGCACGTCACTAAGTACTAAAAGCTGGTATCATTAAGTTTGGTTCACGGATTTTGATCCAGCCCTATAATTAATTACCCCCGAACGGACCTCCTTAATCAGTAAAGTTATACCATTTCATAAGTATACAGAGCCATTTCTATTATGAAAACGGACAAAATGTGCGCGACTTGATTTTCATACGGTTTATTAGGTAGTAACAGAGTACAAACTAAATCATATTTATTATTCGTTGCAGGAGGAGCCGCGGGTTCCCACGGGCCGACCGGTCCGGCTCCCCCGCCGCCGCCGGAGCCGGCCCCGCTGATGTCTTCCCAGTACGAGCCGCTATCGGACGAGGACTGACGCCTGCAGCACTCGCGCCCGCCCGTTCCCCAGCCGCAGCGGGCCGGCTAGCGCCGCGCCTCCGTCATACGCCGGGCACCTCTACCGGATCCGGTTCCGCATCCGGCTCCGGATCCGGGCGCTCCGTCCGCTCTACAGCGGCCTCCGACAACCGGATGAGACACCACTCGCGTTATACAGCCATGATTTTATAGTCGTTTATAGTCGTTTCATAATGTTTGGAAAGAATTAACAGAGTGAAAGGAATTAAGGATAGGGGGTGGTACAAAAAACATTTTTTTCGCATAATTAATACTTCCAGGCAATTTTGTTATCGTAACTGTGTCTAAAATCTTTTGTCAGAAACAACTATAAATTACCCGGTATAAACAACAAAATATTTATTGCCCTTTTGTGCTAAGAAACTAGACTTTTGCAGGCTAGTTGCTTATGTTTCGAGTTTATGCTTTCTACTAATACAACTTTTTGATGAGCTTGATTCACCGGCTGTCCTCTAGGATATTGATGCCGATTCCGTTGTTAGAAATTATCTGTATATCTATAATTAGTCGATGACTAAATGATGTAAACAAACAGCATACATAACGATATGGAAACAAGCAAGATTTATAAGAAAAAAAGTTGTAATTCATGCGAGAGAATCGGTATCTGACAATCTGATAATATCCTAGATGGCTTTTGCTATAAAATGGGCAAATATTCTGTTGTGTATATTAAAATTTTAATTGAAAAGTGTGCGAGAAATTGTCTCCCCATATTGTCATTAAAATAATAACCTATCATTGATTGTACATAACGGTACAGTCAATGGAGTGACGGAGTGATTACATGGAAAGTAAATATGAAGATACACATACAATACAGTTCATTTTTCAGAGAAGGTTCTAGAAGATTGCGTTGCGATAGATATATTGTGTTGTTTATATTCATATGTACTCATCCGATAAACTAGTGAGTGTCAACCAGTGCTAACGGACAGCGGCGTGGCAAAAACATTAATCAATTATAAATAGTAACGAATTATCGAAGCGAGATGTGATTGGACATATTAGTGCATTTCGTGTGATCTCGGTTATGTTCGTACGTTCTGTATAGTATATATTTATATGTTGTTGTGTCCAGCCGTGGGGACGACCCGGCAGAAGTGTGATGGTTCGGAAGGATCTGACGAGATATTCAAAATTGCAAAAAAAAAACTGACTATGGTGAGCATTGTATATTCTTCCAGAAATATTTTCATGTAATTTACGTATATTTAAAATACCAGTTTCGTCGGTTGACTGCGTACAGCGTAGCGTGCGATGTGCAACAAATTTAATGTCACCGCTAAAATATCACTGCCGCTAAATGTTGCAAAACATATAAATTATTACCTCAGTACAATAATATTAAGTGGCAGATATAACGCGAGCGTTATCTGATATGATTTAAAAAGATGTATGGAGTAAATAATATTAGTGTTTTAATCCAGTCTTCCATCGCCACTTCGAGTACTCCCGACTCGCTCTAGCATAGGATCCGCGCGACTTCGTCCATTACTTAGCTACACTTAGGTACTTGTATAATATTGTATAGACTCGTGGCCGAGAGAGTGACTCTTGCCTCCCGCAGTCGTCCGCCTGCGAAGCGCCTGCAGCCAGTTCGCGTCACACTTATGATACGTTTACAACGTCGCGCGTCGCTCCGCACTTCGCCGAAGCACCCGCAAGTTAGTTGCGACTAGCTGAATTATATCATTTGTTCATTTCGTACTGTAAATATCATTATGTCGTCTCGTTTATGTAAAGTTTGTGTATAATTGTGGAGTGCGTCGGAAGGTCAGAGCAACGTCCGATGAATAGAAATTGAAAATACTTGACGACTGAAGGAACATTTGTACCCTTCATTATACATATAGATAGCGTAACGTTAATAATATAGGATAAGTAATATAAATTATATACATATGTAAAAGTGTATGGTTATTATGTATATGCATTTGTAATTATACAGGTTAGCTAAGAGTTAATTATTCGTTTGATTTCGTTTTTTAGTTAGGTGGTGTGAATGGCCGTTATAAATATTGTGGCGTGGCAGTGGAGCGATAGTCGCGTGTCGTCGCCGCCGCACTACGCAGAAGTGCATTTTGCTTTTTGTAATGTGTTCCACACTCGCGCGCCACCCCACTGTCCCCTGCCTACCCACTGTTCCCTATTCCCTACCCCATTCCGCCCCCAATGTCCCCTGTAAAGCGTGGCCTGTTCTCATACGTCTGTGCCGCCGGGTGATAATGGAGTAGCGCGCGATGTTTTTTTGTAAATGTTTTCGAGTTATGTGTAAAAAACGACTGATTAAATTTACTTTGAGCGAGTGTTCGGGTCGAGCGGCGGCGGCGGCGCACGCTGTATACACATTGTGATTTCTTTATAAAAGTTGTAATGTACTGTAAGTAGTCCAAGAAAAAATAATCCTTGTGAGTCCTGACATGCGAAGACAAACGTTTTGAGAGGACAAATCAATAAATAAGATGCAAATCTATTTTATTGGGTTTTATTTTATTCTCTCTTGAATTTAAAACAGTTCAAAAAGTGATTGGTAAGTTTGGTTCTCAAGCTGAGAAAACCAGATTCACCAATATTGTATGTATAATTACCGCGTAATATTTCATTACGTCGCGTCGTGCGTGTGCACGCATAGTTCCGGTTTCGCAGCAAATATAATTTGCATGAGATCGTGCAAAATATTTCATACGAGAGGTTACTTACAATGAGGGTACTTCGATTTACTATAAAATAAAATTGACTCATTGTTTTACCATATATAATAGCTTCCTTCAAGGTTCAGTCGTGCCTTGACTTCTGGAAGAATGACAATACAACAATAATCTCAATCTCCTCTTTATGAAGCCTGCTGCAGCTATATAATAAGAGTGGGCAAATATAGAGAGGTTCATTACTATACCCTGCAATGTGAGCCTGAGCTGAATTCTCTAAGCATATTCCCAATAGGGTTGTGTCCTTTATCGTAAACTGCACCTTTTATAATAGTATAATGAACTGTTGAAGTACAATATTCTAATGACATGTAGTTCTAAATATATAAATATATTTAGAACTACATGTCATTAGAATATTGTACTTGTAATATTATTACTTGTAATATTGTAATCAAATTTGATTTTGAAATTTTGAAATTTGAAATAATCCGTGGGGATTTCCCGCACGTAAAAAAAACCTTATTCAGTTGGGGTTGGCTTTCCAGTCTGTCTAACTGTGATACGACTGAACTTCGATATTTATCGTTAAGCGACTGCCATCTGATCTCCAAAACTAGTTGGCGATGTCGAAGTTCTATAGCTAGACTAGTCGGACTTTTTAGGGCTCCAACCCGTAACGACTGTAGACCCGATACTCTCCGAGACACGGACATACCGAGACTAATGAAAATAGACATATTCATGAAATATTTACACTGAACGGGAACCAAACCCGCGCCGCCTGCGGGGCAGTCAAATTCACTACCATCATTTTATTAATTATAAAAAAATTGATTGGATCTCCGTAGCTGCTAGACAACTAGTCCTTTTTGACGCGAGCAAGAACCAACCATTTTGAAATCTGGGATCCGCTTTCTACTCCTTTTATTTATTCATATAATATCACTATCTCACATACTGGTAAGTTAGGAAGTGACCTAGATAGAAACTTTCATGCACCGTGCCTCTCAAAAAGCGCCATTATTTAATTTCAGCTGATAACTGTGTTCTGACCTATCCCCAACGCCTAGAATACCCGCTCCAGTCCCATGACCATATTCAAGCCTGTAAATTCCCTAAGGGGTTGACAGAGCTGTATTAACACCCAAATTTTTCCAACTTTGATTTTTTGGCCGCACGTACTAGGGTGCGATCCTATTACCGTCAAACGGCCACTTGGCTCTTGCACAAAGTGTGTTTAATTACTAAGAAAGACCGAACTATCACATACAATCACTGAACCTAAAATAAACTCACGTGGCCCTGAATATTGATGCCGTGCCAACGCAACATAAAACTAGTGAAGTAGGTAGTTATTTTAGCAGACATCTCTTCATTTTTCTCCCAAAGTAAAATGGAAAGAAGTGCCCGGTTCAGTTATAGCAACCCCAAGACTCGGGCATGGACAGGAGTGACGGTGTTCTCTGCTTATCTCGTGCTACTTATGGTGGAGATATACATTGAAATATTTGAAAACGGCACTCATTTACGTATTTATAACAATATTTTACGGTTTTGGAATCTTAAGTAAAGTAAACGATGCTTGTTTTAAAAGTACATAAATATGCAAGAACATAAGAATTAGATTATACTTATTGTTATTTCTTATCCTTAAATGGATGTAATATTTTAATATCTACGTACAAGGTGGCGTAAAACTTAGGCTAGCGTAAAAATTGTCACTCGAACACTGTTCATTTACTGTATTTTTTAATAAACGAAAGTTGTAGATAGTTTTGATAATGCATTGTGTTTCTTTGATGTCATTTTTTCAAATCAGGCCAACGATGCAGTTTGCTTTAGCCCCTTAACAAAATATCCTGTCTCGATTGACTGAGGTGTTTCAGCCGCATTGCTGGCTATATCATCAAGCTATATAGCAAATATATTTTATAGCTTCCTGATTAAAGCCGGGGTATGCATGTACGTCCGGGATGACGTTTGTTGTCGCCGTCTAAACGGCCTTGAAGACAGGGACCTGTCCACACTATGGGTACGTATGGATTACGGTGGCCACACCCGTATCTATGCGTGCGTCTACAGGTCTCATAGCGGTGACCTGGGCATGGCTCAACTGTTTGAGCACCTGCAGCGGTCGGCGGACAGAGTAATTGAGCAGTACCCTGCCGCGGACTTAGTATTCTTGGGGGACTTCAATGTATACCACGTGGAGTGGCTGGGGTCTCACAGGACTGATTTTGCGGGAAGGGCTGCTCACAACTTTGCCCTGACCTATGGGTTCTCGCAACTGGTGCATTCTGTCACCAGAAAACCAGATGTCGGGACCCACAGCGAGTCTTTATTGGACCTTTTGCTGACTACGCGCCCGGATGAGTACTCCGTAACTGTGGAAGCACCTCTCGGTACTTCGGACCACAGCGTCATCCGGGCGCAAGTGACTCTCGCGCGGCCAGAACCACCGCGGCCACCTCAGTGGCGGCATGTCTGGCACTACAAGTCAGCAGACTGGGACGGACTGCGAGAATTCTTCTCGTCGTACCCGTGGAGGCGGCTTTGCTTCACTTCAAAGGATCCAAGCTCCTGTGCAACAGCAGTCGCTGAAACGATCCTATCGGGCATGGAATGCTATATTCCCAACCGTTGGATCGCAACAGAAGCGAGCAAACGGCCGTGGTTTAATAGGCCTTGCAGAGAAGCTAGAGACCGCAAGCAATCTGCATATAAGGCTTGGACCACGGCACTTGCCAACAAGGATCCTAACATTGCTGAAGTGAAGCGGAAATTGAATGCCGCCTCGAGGTCCAGTAAAAAAGCTACTGCCAGGGCGAAGTTTGAGTTCATCGGTGGAATTGGCGAGCGGCTTCCGGCCATCCGGTAGTCGAGCATTTTGGTCGCTCGCCAAAGCTGCCGAGGGAAACTTCTGCCATTCCTGCCTTTCGCCGCTGCAAAAACCCGACGGTAGCCTAGCTCATGGCGCTAAGGAGAAAGCCGAACTTTTGGATAATCTCTTTGCGTCAAACTCGACGATGAACGACGGGAATGCCGAGCCACCTATTATCCCCAACTGTGGTACTTTCATGTCTGAAATTAAAATCACACAACGGGTGGTCCGGCGGGAACTCAAGTCCCTGGATGTTCGGAAGTCGAGTGGGCCGGATGGTATACCGGCGATGGTGCTCAGGCACTGTGCCCCCGAATTGTGCCCAGTACTTACACGGCTTTTCGTGCTCTCTTACTCCGCGAGACAAGTCCCAGCTTCGTGGAAGACTGCATTCGTGCATCCTGTGCCTAAGAAAGGCGACAGGACAGACCCGTCCAATTACAGGCCTATTGCTATAACCTTCCTTCTCTCGAAGGTAATGGAGCGTGTGATTAATGCACAGCTCCTGGGATACCTTGAGGGAAACGACCTACTGAGCGACCGACAGTATGGCTTTCGCCACCGTCGCTCCACTGGTGACCTTCTTGTGTATCTCACAAACCGATGGGCGCAAGCTATCGGTCGGGGCGAGGCACTAGCGGTCAGCCTCGATATAGCAAAGGCCTTTGACCGGGTCTGGCACAGAGGTCTTCTTTCGAAGTTGCCATGCTACGGACTCCCCGAGGGACTTTGCGAATGGATTGCCAGCTTTTTGTCCAACAGAAGTATCCAAGCCGTCGTTGATGGCAGCTGCTCGGACCGCATGGACATAAACGCTGGTGTCCCACAAGGCTCTGTGTTGTCCCCGACGCTGTTTCTGCTGCATATCAATGACATGCTGTCTGATGGATCCATTCATTGCTATGCGGACGACAGTACCGGGATACGTGTTACACGGGTCGTGCAAATATCCCTCAATTCGAGGTGGAGAAGAGACGCGAACAACTTGTGTCTGAAATCGAGACTACTCTCTCGGGAGTATCCGATTGGGGTCGACTTAACCTAGTCCAATTTAACCCCACTAAGACACAAGTATGTGTATTCACCGCTAAGAAAACCCCATTTATTGTAGCGCCGCAATTCCTGGGCACACCACTTTCCATCTCTTCGAGTATTGGGATCCTAGGTGTCGACATCTCAAGCGACGTTCAGTTCCGCCACCATTTGGAGGACAAGGTCAAGCTGGCCTCAAAGAAACTTGGAGTGCTCAACAGGGCGAAGCAGTACTTCACTGCGGGGCAACGACTTCTGCTTTATAAGGCACAAATTCGGCCCCACATGGAGTACTGCTGTCACCTTTTTGCCGGAGCGCCTGCATACCAGCTTGGCCCCTTCGACTCATTGCAAAGACGGGCGTTGAGGCTCGTCGACAATCCCATACTCACAGGCGATGTGGAACCTCTTAGCCTCAGAAGGGACTTTGCCTCGCTGTGTGTGTTCTACCGCCTATACAATGGTTTGTGCTCAGATGAATTGTTTGACATGATGCCCACCGCTGCATTCTATCATCGCACCACTCGCCATAGGCAGGGAATTCATCCTCACACACTGCGACCGGAAATGGTGTGCACCGTGCGTTTTGAAAGGAACTTCATCCCACGCACGCTCAGGTTGTGGAATGAACTTCCTGCCGTGGTTTTCCCAAGCGACTACAATATGGGGTTCTTCAAGAAGGGTATTAGAAGGTATCTACAGGGTCGGTAGCACGATTGTGATGCCCCTGGTGTTGCAAACGTCCATAGGCCACGGTAACCACTTCCCATCAGGTGGGCCGTGTGCTTGTTTACCACCTAAGTGGCATAAAAAAATAAAAAAAATAAAAAATAAGGTGGCCTACTATGACGTGCTATTTCTAAGTGTCCATGTTCCGTGCGAGAAAGAGGAATGGAGCGATACGCCTCCATATAGTTCCATGCTCTATGTAAAGTTGCAGGTATAGGGCGTTCCAAACTTATGGGACATGAAGGGGAAGGACCTTAAATATCATAGATAGTGTATTTTGCTGAAAGAAGACCTTGTTCCTTTCTTTTAAAATAAAATGTTACTTAAGCAGAGTTATTATTTTTTAGCTATTCTTTCGATTGGCATCATAAAAGCAGGGTTAATTTCTTTTGACATTTAAGTCGGTTCGATTCCCAGATGAAGCATAAATTTTTAGAAAATCTATGAATGCAGAATAACTAACTTTTAAAAATAACATAAATACACTATCTACGATACTTGTTTCTTCGACGTCTTTTCGTTCTTAAGGAGGCCCTATTTCTATAAGTGTCATGTATGTTTGAGTCACAAAGCTTTGTTTTGTCATCTGTATTCACAGTCGAGTGCAAAATAATCTCGGCTTCCTCAAACCTCTTCTTCTTCTTCTTCTTCTTCTTCTTCTTCTTCTCCTTAGCCTTTTTCCCATTGTCTGGGGTCGGCTCTCCTTGTCTGCCTCTTCCTCAAACCTCAATTCATTTAAACGATTCTTTTTAAAGGAAACAAGGAATTCCACAAATGTCTTTATTACTCAATAAACATCTTAAATTCTACGAACCTATATTAATGGTATACATAAATAAATACTAGGTAGGTACTTAGAGCTTTCAATCGTAGGAAAATGCTTAAAATGCCGCCTTACTTTGTTACGTTATGCTTTCTTACTTCTCACTGCTTCTTGTATAAAAGTTAAGAATTAAGGTGAAGTAAGACCAAGATGTCCTTATGATCTGCAATTTAAATAAACATTAAAATCTTTTAATCATCGGAAATTCTCGTAAATAATAATTAGGAAATAAGACATATGCATTGTTACATTACCGCTGTATAAGTCGATAATGACATAGTAGAAAATCCGTACGTCGTTACACGGACTCCATGCTGAGCTCTGTAAACAAAATATTATAGATTTAATTAATTAAACATTGTCCTGAAAGTGAAATTATTCTATGGCTACTGTTGCATATGGCTATGTTCTACGTACTCAATAAATACGGCCTGATTTTTTAGTGGATTCGGATAAAAAGATTTTGGACATAGTTTCGTCAGCAAAATCGTCTGGAAGTATAAATTTGAAGGAAGAAAAATATATCGAATAATGTAATTTTTATTTAGAGGAATTATGTATGGGGGTTTGGATTTTTTTTAATCCCAAGCGATTATAAAATTACCCAGTATAATGAGGGGTAATAACACAGAAGACCGCAATATTTTTTTCATTACACTTTCACATAGTGTGGTTCTAATCTCTCCGACATAAGGCACACAATGATACCTATTATCAAACTGGTTTTTTGAACGAGTATTCACGAGTGGGGTAATGTTTTTTTTTTATTGGTTGAGTTGCATTATTCTTAAAAAAAATTAGATACAAAAAGATCGAACAAATAAATTAATATACCTGCCTATTACATTTCATGCAACTTCGTATTTAAATAGAAAATTTCATCTTGTACGTGTATATTTTTTTTGTTTTTGATCTGCAATCGGCCATTCAGCTATAATCAGATGAGGTCCAATGAAATAGCGTTTAGGTGTCATTCCAATAAATGACACTACATCGGGTGCCAGAATTTACCATCTCTTAAGGCGTGTTACATTTTCGTGCCTGTGCAGTAGGTCCTTTGCCAGGTCATTCCTGTGATTCTTTAGTCTTTCCTTATATTTCTTGCTGTTGTTATTGACCTCTTCCCTGACAGTGGGCATCTCTAGGTAGTGATGGATCTCCTTATTCCTTATGCACCAGTGCGCCTTGAAGATGGTTCTCAGAGCGATGTTTTGGAATCTCTGTAGGATCTCTATGTTGGAGTTGCTAGTAGAGCCCCTGAGTTCTATTCCATAGGTCCAAATAGGCTTTATGATGCTTTTGTAGACCAGAAGCTTGTTGGTAAGAGACAGTGGCGATTGTCGGCCCAGTAGCCAATTAAATGCTTGGAACTGTATTTTTGCTTCTTTCTTCTTAGCTTTAATGTGGTTCGCCCAGGTCATTCTTCTGTCCAAGTGCAAGCTCAGGTACTTAACACTGTTATTGCTAGGAGGGCAGTCTCCTTCGCAGTGCAAAAGTTATCTGTGTTGATTTGCTTGTATGTGTATAATAAACAAAAGTTTACTTAAATAAGTATAACTTTTATTTTCTCTTTGGTTTAAAACTTTAAGTAAATTTACCATATTTTAGTCTGTGGCCAGTGTTTTTTTTATTATTCCCGCTAGTCCGCCAGTAACAAAAAGTTTCGCAATTCGTTTTTAATGGTGAAATTATAGTTAAGTAAGTAACTTACTTATTATTAATTAAAATGTGTGTTATGAAGAAAACGATTTACGCAGTCTGGCCATAAATACTGTTACAATTAAAAATAATAAAAGACATTTGAATTTGGAATCTGTCATTTTTATACGATTGTTCATTGTTTTCTAATTTTGGTGCACATACATTGTACAATATTTTGCGATATTAAAATGGAGTGGGGTGATAAAGAGAACCGAATCGCTGTGATTGCATTACACAAAGTTGGTATTAGTCAAATGTTTGTGTACCGGGTATAGGTACAAAGCGACCTCTGTTTGTGACAGAAAAAAATCTGGCTGTCCAAGTAGTGTTCGTACGAAAAAGGTGGTCAGAGCAGTAAAGGAAAGAATTCGAAGATATCCGGTCCGAAAGCAAAATATTTTATCTCGGGAGATGAAGATAGCAGCCAGAACCATGTCGCGTATTTTAAAAGATGACTTAGGACTTGCAAGCTATAAGAGACGTGCTGGTCATTTTTTTAACTGATAATTTAAAATAGAATAGGGTGGTAAAATCGAAACATCTACTGAAGCGGTACGCAAAGGGAGGTCACAGAAAATTTTTGTTTACGGATGACAATATCTTTACAATTGAGCAACATTTTAACAAATAAAATGAGCGTATTTATGCTCAAAGCTCTAAGAAAGCTTCCCAATTAGTCGACAGAGTGCAACGTGGGCATTATCCGACTTCAGTGATGGTTTGGTGGGGTGTTAGCTATGAAGGAGTGACTGAGTTTATATTTAGTTTTAGAGAGTACGGCTTGCTTTAAACGCCATGATAATTTGGAGTCCCTAAAACAATCCATACATTGACAGTGAAGAATTTTCCCATGGAAAGAGTACGTGCTTCTATTGATAACTAGCCTCAACGTTTAAAGGACTGTATTGCAGCCAATGGAGACCACTTCGAATAAGCTCTTTATATTTTAAATTGTTTTATTTGTATGTTTTAAACTAACACACTGTAAAATGACAATATTTATGGTAAGACTAAGTATGTACCTAGTACACCGCCCGATAAATACACATATACTGTACAACGTCCAATATATGATGTGATTGATGTGAAGTCCTTAACGTTATGGAATGTTTACTATCTGAAAACTGCAAAGTTAAATATCTATTTTCGTATATTATTATTCAAAAGTGAAATGAAAAAGGACGTATGATACACGTGTGTATTGTTGATTACCGTCTTCGGCTCTCTTTAGATCCTCGCCTGACGGCTCGGGTCTCAATATCGCCTCAGCGCTAATCACCAACTTTACACACTCTACCTACTACTGAAACGTAGGAGATTAGATTTTATCATAAATTTTCTTCAACATTTAGACGTTATCCTGATCCTGAAGCTAAGGGTCCGCCTTTCAGGTCTTCCTCCGCCACTTCCAACGATCTTGGGCATCCATGGTAGTGAGGCCGTTTGCATCTTGCCCTCCTCGACGTCAAGCCAGGCCTAATTCTTGGGCCTACCCCTTCTACCGAAACCCGGTGGGGGCGCCATTGCCAGGCATTTGTTATCCACGTAGCCTGGCTGTTACCGCGGTTATACCAGCGAAGGCGACTCCCTTATATTTTTTCTACGATGTCACAAATATGAAGGCTGCAATGGATGCGAGAGTTCCTCACGCGTGACTCCGCACATCCACCGGCCACGCCTTACAACTGTGTCAATGGACAGGACTAATGATCGTCTTACAGACCTGCCCCATCAACCTGACTAGCATTTTAGGATCGCATGTCATGCCAGTCATTTACCGCTACGCAGACGTATAAAAAAGCCTTCAAGGCAACCATTTACGTAGATGTATTAAAAAGCCTTCCAGGAAACCGTTTACGTAGATGTATAAATAACCCTTCAAGGAAACCGGTTTCCAAATTCCGGTTTCCTTGACGGCCGAAGCCATATAGAATATATAGGTACACGTACTCTTTAATTAAATATAGAGATTATTAATCACCTTCTGAAATTTTAATATAAGGCACGACATTCCTTCACCTACATTAAATATTCATTTAACAATTAATAGTCGCTATTTGTAATAACAATGTAAAAGGTCAAATGTAGTCATCATAGCGGTGATTTCGGTTTCCCAGAGCTCGGGGTCCGCATACTGTCCTTCTGTCGGACTAGGTGACGTCGCTGGGGATCGACCTCGGAGGACAGAATATGATGGGATCGACCTATGACAATCTCTGTCAAGATCGGTCGCAGCGCTGCGCTCCAAGCTGAAAACAGTTGGGCCAAACGTAAGATTCGGAGATTTTTGGTGACGGGCCAGTGACAGCTTTTCCGATGCTTGTTGGGTGGGTGTACTCGAACCGAATAACACGTTGATTGAGACATATTGCTCGCACTCCGGCAAACCCTGGGGCATCTCTTTCGAGCTGGCCCTCTTCGGATGTCCGCTTCTGTTAGGGTGACAGGCGGCTCTACCCATCACTCCAGGCTGGCACTCATGGGGGAGGAAGGTCGTTCCGCGCTCATCGCGGGCTGTGCGGCGGGTAGCGAGTCTCCTCCGTACCCGCCCCTTCGTCTCCTTCTCGAGCATTATTTCTTAGCAGTAGGAGGCGGTGGTACTCCACGTACTCGTGCAGGGTACCTTCGCCGTGAGCGAAAGAACTCCCACTGCCAGGACCACCACTAACTGCCACCTTGGCGTCTCACACGATGGGTATTCTCCATGGCACTGGGACATTAGCTCTTGCCCGATCCGACGCAAGAAATCCCCGTAGCACCTGTGCCCGGTGATAATCTACTTCCCACTCCGCTACCATGTCCCTGTGAAGCTGGAACTTCTCGGCCCAAAATTCTTCAAGCTCGACCTTCTGATTCCCTTCATTTTGATAAATACGCGTGACTAATGCTTTTCATTTATTTTTTCCTCCACTTGCAGTGGCTAGAGGGGCCATTTAAAATTCGGAGTGGTCCGGGGGCCTGGAGTTGAGCAGCCTTGGCTAAGAGAATTGCACAGATGAGGGGAAAGATTCTCTGGCGTATCTCGAGTCTTTTCCAGCGATGAAACAGCAGGCAAATCTATCACAGGACCGAAAGGACTCATTTCATTAGTTAAAAAGACTTGAGAAATAAGAGTCTAAGGGCCATGTCATGGGTTAGGGTAGATGATGTTAGCTTTCAGTGACGATACATACCTTAACATCATGAACAAAATGGCGCTCTTGACTTTCTTACAACCGTTATACCAGCCGCATTCGTACAGAGCTCGAGACAAACCAAGACTCTGCAAATGCAATGATCAGTGTTAAGTAACACACAAATTAAACAAAACTTAAAAGCATCTAAACTGCAATAACGTAAAGTAAAATGGGAGAATACAGTATTGTAGTAATCAGTATTTAAAAGTTCAGTGTATTCGCCCTCGATTCTGCTAAACCAAAACTACAGACCACAGACACTGCAAAAAATTGCATTAAATTTCATACTTTATTGCACTTTTTTATTCCCTCTATAAAAAGCCATTTAATGTTAGTCTTTAACGGCATTATTTTAAAGTGTAAAATTAAATGGAATATTTTTGCAGTGTCCGTGCTATGACAGTGGCTTTGCTTAGTAGAATTGAGACCGTGGTACATCAGTAAAATTGGATGGACCTAGCTGGACTGGCAAAGGTAAGGTTGGAAAAAGCAGGTATCGTTCTGAACACTCAAGTTTACTCACCTTATATGGAGGAGAAGGTAGATAATCACACCACAGATTAGTCCTACAGATTAAAATGGGCACGAAACCGATAGAAAAATATAAAGTACTAGCTGTTGCCCGCGGCTCCGCCCGCGTGAATGTCGGTTATCGCTTAGTGTTGATCCGACGCTATTGAGCATTAAATTCGCCTCTCTTCTCAACTTTGTCCTCGACTATGTACTCACCTCTGTTCTCGACATTCTACTCGCAGTAGAGAGTCTAGTATAAATTCAAGTATAGATACTTGAATGTATACTCGACTCTCTACTGACTTCTCTGTTCCCCTCTCTATTCGACTTTGTACTCTTCTCTATACTCTCTCCTCTCTACTTGCCCATCCATTCGATTCTCTTTTCGCTTCTCTACTTGACTCTTCCCACTCGCCTATCTACTCGCACCTCTACTCAACTCTTTATTCGATCTCTACTCGCCACTATATTCATCTTTCCACTCGCCTCCCTATTGGCCTCTCTACTCAACCCTTTACTGCATTATATTTGATTCTATACTCGCCTCTTCACTGGCTCTCTAGGCGCATATCTACTCGCCCCTGTAGTCGACTCTACTCGACTTTCGATCTTTACACGCCTATCCACTCGTCCGTATCACAATCTCTACTCGCCTCTCCACTCGCTTCTATATTTGGTTCGCTACTCGACTTTGTCTCTTCCGAAGCTCTAATTCACCTTTGTACCAAATTTCATGAGGACATCTTAAAAGAAATTCTTACTATTTATGCCATATTCACCCCCTTTTTTGTGCCATTAAAAATGAGAAAGTTTAATCCCATAACCCTATTCCCCTACCCTCCTCCCCCTTCTATCTCTTTTTCGCGATAAGGGGTAGCCTATGACCATCTCCAAGCTCTAATCCATCTCTATACCAATTTCATAAAGATATCTTCAAAATTGTCAAACTTACATACCCTAGCCCTATTCCACCCCTTCAACTCCCTTTTTCGCAATAAAAGGTAGCCTATGTCCATTTTCGAGCTCTAATGCATCTCTGTACCAAATTTTATCAGGATATCTTCAAAAATGACTAACTTTCATACTCTATCTAGTCCGTATCCCCCCCCCCTTTACCACACTATTCGCGATAAAAGATAAAATATAACGGACATATTTTATCTTTTATCGCGAATAGTGTGGTACCAACCACCAAGCTCTAATTAAGCCCTGTACTAAATTTCATCAGGATATCTTCAAAACTGTCAAACTTTCATCTCTTATTACCCCCACCCTATGCCACCATTTTCGCGTCAATAGGTAGCCTATGTTCGTTCCCAAGCTTTAATTCATCTCTGTACCAAATATATCATCACGATGTTTTCAAAACTGGCAAACTTTCATTCCCTATAACCCCCCTTTTCACCTCGTCTTTCACGACAAAAGGTAGCCTATATTCGTTCCCAAGCTTTAATCCATATCTGTACCAAATTTCATCAGGATATCTTCAAAAAAGACAAACTTTCATCCCATAGCCATATCCCCCCCTCCCCCTTCTACCCCTTTTTGTGATAAAAGGTAGCCTATGTCCGTTCCCAAGCTCTAAACTATCTCTGTACCAAATTTGATCAGGAAATCTTCAAAAATGACAAACTTTCATACCAAGGCCTTAGTCCGCCTCCTTCTATCCCCCCTTTTCGCGAGAAAAGGTAGCCTATATCCGTTTCCAGGCTCTAAACTATCTCTGTATCAAATTTCATCAGAAAATCTTCAAAAATGACAAACTTCTACCCCCCTTTTCGCCATAAAAGGTAACCTATGTCCGTTCCCAAGCTCTAATCTACCTCTGTACCAAATTTCATTAAGATATCTATAGAAATGACAAACTTTCATAAAAACTTTCATCCCCTATTTCCCCCCCCTTAAACCCCTCTTTTTCGTGATAAAAAGTAGCCTATGTCCGTTCTCAAGCTCTAATATACCTCTGTACCAAATTTCATCAAGATCGGTTCAGTGGTTTTGGCGTGAAAGCGTAACATACAGACAGACAGACAGACAGAGTTACTTTCGCATTTATAATATTAGTATGGAGGTATTTTGCGAATGGAACCTTTCATCCGAACTTTTCATCAATCCTCTGAAAATGTCTACAATACTCACAATGACTTACAGAATCGAGCAGCTTCTGCCCATACCAGCACAACAGCCAAATTTGTGAGAGCGTTGTTACGAAGAAAGACTTGTATGCGATCTCGTTCCACTTCTCTATTATCTACATAACAAGGTACATTAACACATAAATATACATTTATAAGAAATAAGTATGCGACCAATTGGGGTCCGACTGGGGAAGTACCTCCGCCCTTCAGAATACCGCGGCCATGATAACCTCGTGTTGTGTTTCCGGCGGTGAGTAGGGTAGCCAGAGCTCACTGGAGAGTTTTTGTGCTGTCAGTGGGAAAACCAAAGTCTTGTCCTGCTTTGTCTTCTGCACTGACGGCAGAGAAACTCTCTGTTCTTACAGCATCTGCAGCATGTGTGTGACTCTCTCAAAGTATAGTGCGAGTACTATATTATGAGCTAGATCTGCAATGAGGGTCTGATAAAGTACTTAATAGGCGGATACTTACAAGAGAACAGAATCCACAGAAACAAATAACCATAGAGCTGTTTAAGAAGTTGATCAGCAACGCAAAACTGAACAAAGATTCTACATTTTCCGTCAACCTGAATAGAGAAAGAGAAATTACAAATGTTTAAAATAGGTACATCTCTGCCAAGCTCTTCACGGATTTACAGGCGTAAAGTTATGTGCCGTTAGTTAGTTATGTTTCCGGTGCGCACAGTGCGGTATGAAAGGAAATTCATCCCTCGCACGTTCAAGCTGTGGAACGAACTCCCAGCTGTGGCTTTTCCAAGCGACTACAATATGGGGTAAGGTTCTCACAAGGTCGGCAGCAAGGATGTGACTCCCCTGGTGTTGCACACGTCTATAGGCCACAGTAATCACTTTCCATCAGGTGGGCCGTGTGCTTGTCTACCACCTAAGTGGTATACAAAACTGTCTGCATAGGATATAATATTCACAACGTGCTATGTACTTAACTACTTAGTAAGCTAGAAAAATGATGAATTTAACAAGTCCTTGAACTATGTCTATTAAATAGCAATATTCAATACCTGATCAGCGTATGATGTCTCTTGATAATGTCTATAAGCTCCCCTTGTTGTTTTATGTCAAGCTCATAATCCTTGTAGGGCGATTTCAAACCAAGAATTTCCTTGTTTTCAGCGATCTCTTTGCTAATTTTGGCTGCATGAAAATCAAATTAATTATATAAATAATAACACGAGCATCTTCTTTAACTCATCTCAGTCAGAGGATAAGCTTTGTTAAGCCACAAATTATTATTTATGGAAAATGTATTAATTTTGTATAGATTTAGTTATTTATGATTTCCCCTAACCACAGAGTCGAGACCCCAGAGTCACCCGAGGAGGGCCAGACCGAGAGGAGGCCCTGGGTCAGCCGGGGTGCGAGGGATATGTCAAAAGACAACCTCACCTCCGGCCTAGCACATCGACCCACAGACGGCGTGCGGTTTAGTCGGTTCGAGTCCGACATAACCTCCCCCTTCGGCTCCGAAGGGGGAGGTATCCATGGGGATTTCCCGCACGTAAAAAAAAGAAACCCCAGAGTCAAACAGTAACCTTAACCCCAGAGTCAGAAAGACTGATCAGAGAGAATGGGAGAATGATGTGTGAAATAAAAGAGAGAATAGAGAAACAGTATGAAAGGGAGAAAGAATAAAATAGCCTCCCCTCCCTCCTTCCCGCATTCCCACAGTATGAAAGACAAAACGTGAAAGTACGAGAGGTATAAATGCGAGAAATTGTTTGGCACTAGGGGATGGAATGAATGCTTGATTATAACTAAAGTGTGGACCCCGTGAGGGTTAAAAGAATTTATCAGACTAGAGAATACCTGTGAGTATAGAAATTTGACGTGGGTCGAAGTGTAAAAAAAAGCCCCAGAGTCCATCATACAGCAGGTGTGCCGGGATACAGGTGAGGTAATCTTAATATGTATAAAATCTGGCCTTTGACTAACCCTGCTGGAAGGTAAGTATTTAAGGTTTAGTCTGGACGATATAGGCCACCTCTCCTGATGCTGTTAAACCTGCATTGGTGGTCGCTACCTTAACATCGTTTTTCACGTTTCGTTTGATGAACCCGGGACCGTAAGAAGAGGGAAGGGAAGAGGGAAAGAAACGCGTGTCATCTTTAGTTGTCATGCGACCAAGACACTCATTCTAGCTCCATACACTACAAATCTCTAAGTAACTTTCGACTTACCTAGTGGATAGACGACGGCGATCTGTTGATCCATGGGGACGCATATCAGTCGGCGCACGCGCTGCGAGACAAGATCAAACTGCATCGTTATATGCCCCAAATACATGCAGAACAGTATGTCCCATGCTATGTTCCACCAGATCACCACTATCGCTGGAGCCGTTGTTGTTTGCAACAAAATAGAGAGTGGGAACAATTTAATATCGATTATATTATTATAAAATATATAATGATTATACTAGCTGTTGCCAGCGGCGTCACCCGCGTTGATATCGGTTATTGCGACCAAATACCCTATGTCCAAGGTCTAATCTATCACCAGATTGCATCAATCTTCGAAAATTACAATCTTTCATACACATTTTCATCCTCTATTTGAACCCATTTGACTACTTTTTTCCCGATATAGCCAGTTTCAGTTAGTATTTAGATATGGCTAACTAACCTGCCCAAGTTTGGAACATCAACGTGATCTCCAGGACGACCGGTTTGAAAGGGTCGAAGGGCAGCCAGAACTCGAAGCTGAGGACCATGGGCGCGTCGTACCCGAGGTACCGGCATAGGCAGTAGAAGATCGGTGCGGACAGAAAGCTCATTAACAATGCGTTGTTGCACCAGTAGTAACCTGTATGAAACAGTTGTGTCATCCATCTTATCTTTTGTTTCTAGTATGTAATGGTGACCCCCTTCTCAGAGCCTTTGCCTTCAGCTAATTAAATTTTGCTCAATTCGTCTAGTTATAATAAAATATCATAAGTGTGTTAAAAAAGGATGAAAATATTCTTCGAAAGCTAAACTGCTCGCCGATGTTACATGGCGTAGTGTCACTAATTCACAGTGGGTATGTCGTTGTGACGTATTCAATTCGTAGGCAAGAGAGGCCCGTCACTCGATTGTTGCCTTGACTGCACGAATACTCGCTTCGTAAGTGCCGTCCTTCGTTAACCTGTCCGAAATTCTATCTCGGTCTAATCTCATCATAAACGAGCACGATGTTCAATCTTGAAAATGTTTTTTTATACATCTGTGGTGGCAGACAAGCGTTCGGCCCACCTTATTGGAAGTGGTTACCGTGGCCTATGGACGTGTGCAACACAAGGGGACACTCTCGTGCTGCCGACCCTGTAAACACACAGAGTTTCTGCGCCGTTAGTGCAGAAGATAAAGCAGGAATAGCCTTTGGTTTTTCCACTGATACTTAGCACAAAAGCTCTTCAGTGAGCTCTGGCTATCCTATTGCGTTACGACAATACCGTTTTTGACATTTAGAAGATGCGTATTGTGATGAAACAGACCTTTGGCAATAAAATTAAATTGGTTTGACGCTACGCTGATGATGCGATGCTCCTCCTCCGTTACTCTGCCCGTCGGCCAGATCTCTCGGAGCTCGTAGTGCAATCTCTCGAAGCTGGTACGGTTGCTCTTAATCTTCACAGACTTGAACATTGCTGGATGAAAATAATAAATATTTTATTGTCAACATTATCATTTTAGGACAATATGAATGTATAAACGGACATAAATTACAGCAGAAAATAAACTTTCTGGTGACTAAGAATTCAAACAACATTACGGAAAAGTCTAGACACGGTTCGACCGTTTCGGCTAATTTCTTTTTGTAATAGGTAACTATATTCCATCAACAGTATTCCATGCAGGCCTCAGCTAATCGTGTATAGATTAAGACTTCGATTGCAGTAAGACAAACGTACATAGAACAGCGGCTCCGAAGCACGGTATCATCCTGAATACTTCAACGCAGTCTCTGAAGCTGTCAGCCTCTAGGGCGGCCATCAGCATGCTCATAAACTCTGCAGGTATGGCCAGGCACACGTTTATCACCTCCATCCCGTAGATAACGTTCCAGCGTTTACTGTTGGCAAAATTTTACGAGATAACAGCATTCTATGAGCTAAATAATCAAGTTTCTAACTATACTTCATTTGGTCTAACTAATAGGTAGGTGCTTCACTAAAGGCTGACGTGACTTTATATAAACAAACACATATTAAACAAATGAATTACTGCTTAAACAAATGGTTCGATTTCGGTTTTTAGTGAAGTTTTATTTTTAAACTTTGTTCTATAACACAAAAAATTCAAAAGCGGTGTTTAAAAAGAAATTAAAAACACCTATACCTTTAGTTAAGTAGGTGCAACCTAACCAAACGGAGTAGGTATACGAAAATTCTGTTCACTCTTTTATTACCAGAATAGAACTTTGAGTGTGTCTCAAGAAAGCTACTCTGTATTAAAAGAGAATTAAGAAAAACGCTAAAGTGGAAAAAGTAAGGAAATTAACTCTATGGTGAAATGGCAAAACAATGGGACACCATCACGGGGAAGCTGTATGGGTTCCTTTACGTTCATAGAAGTGACTAAATGGTGAACTCACGCGCGGCTCTCAGTGATATCGTGCGTCATCCGGATACAAACACCACTTAGGACTTTTTTCGGGATTGAAAACATTTCATCGTAGTCGTCTGTGGTGTACACCTGGTAAACAGCACATTTGAATTATTGAAGCACTTCTATCAGAAGCACAATATTTTAATGTAGTAAAACTCAGATTGACAACTCAGATTAAAGGCGCCCACTCACTAACAGTTTACCGGACGACGGCCGGACGATATAAATCTGTCAGTTAATCGCAATAACTCACACACTCACAGTTTCGTTAACGATTTTGGACTGACGACTAATACGATCCGATAGTGTGTGGCCGCCGAACGATTCCGGACAGTTCTAAGCCGGACAGTCCTAGGCCGTCAGGGCGAACGAGCACTACGGGCCTGTCGATCGACGTTTCGTTTCAGTTTTTACTAAGATTTTATTCATTTTTTGTACATACTCGTCTATATTTCTTATGCACATAGTCCATAAGGTTCAAAATAGCTAACACCTATTTCCCACAATGATTAGCACGTACTTAAATAAGAATGCCGTAGTCCAAGCTATTTTCAACCTTATTGACATCACAACAAATCTAGTTTTTTTTCTTATATTCGTGATCAGCAGCATTTATTTATGCGAAAAAACATGTAATTAAGAAAATGTCAATAAGGTCGAAAATCGCTTGCACTGTTTCGTACTCTCTATGTAACTGATATAAGACCATTACCGGCAGGCGATCGTACGACCTAAAACTGACGACTCACAACTGCTAGTGTGTGGTCGCAAAACTGACAACAGGGAATTGCCGGCGGACCAAAATCGCTTTAGTGTGTGGGCGCTAACGGCTAAGGACTGCAGGCCGCCGGACAGATCAGGAACTGCAGGCGGACTGCAGGCGGACTGTTAGTGAGTGGGCGCCTTAACAAATGAATACCCAGTCAGTTTTAGAAGTCCTACATGGAGAATGAGCGACCTGGTCAGATCAACGTTACCTTATTGACTACATTTAATATTAACTACTGCACCGTTAACTACATTTAAAATTCAACGAAAATGCAACCCAGCGTCATTAAGACGAGTACGTCTTAATGATGCTGGGTTAAAAATCAGTAAAAAGGCCTCAAAATTGTTTCAAATAAGCTCTTACATAAAAAGTATTTTAAAAATATATATAAAGTATTATTGAATTTTATAAAAATGGCTGTTCCAATTGCTTCCACCAATTTTCTTTACAGTAAAACTTCCAAATGGTAATCATTTTTAAACTCCTATATATCTATTCTTTGGTCATTTTCGAAACTAATTGTTATATCAAGCGAGTAGTAAGCTGAAGGTTTTAGTCAAATACAGTCTTTAATCAACAGAAGACTAAGCAGAAATGATGATACTTTGTGGTGGACAGATTAGAGCAGTTACTTACCCTATCGTCATTTTTCTTAGTTGGTTTATTCGTAAGAAAGTTGTTTCGCAGCAGGAACGTCATTACGCTTCAGATTACAAACTTTATTTGGTCCATATTGTCTTACGATACCATTCATTTAGTTTAATTACATAGGAGAATATTACCCCTTTGGAAAAATACACCTTTTTTTGTATAAGGTTCAGTGCGAACTGTGATAATAAATCTATAGTGATAATAATATAACTGAAAAGATTTTTAAAATAGGTAGTCTTTTTGTAAAAATCTCCCGAGTGTAATATTCAGGAGATTTCTCGGAAGGAGATTTCTCAGAAATACAGAGGACAAGCAGTTATAATATAGTTGAACCCTCTATAACTATCAATAGATATATTTCTGAAAGAATCTTGGTTACTTTATTAAATGTTTTTGTTTTCTATTTCTACACTGCATTCCAGTATCCAGCTACCTCTTCTGAATGATTTTGTACGAAGAGATTTTGCCCACGCAGCTTGCTGAAATAGGGATGGTTCTTGTACCTTGGACTTCAATCGAAACTTTATAATTATGCTGATTATATTTGACTTCAATCGAAACTTTATAATTATGCTGATTATATTTGACTTCAATTCTTCAAATTGCAATATAACTCAGATCAGAAATCGTGAACGTGTGCTATGCCTTATTCAAATAGTTTTTTATGTTTATGTAATTATAATACTTAGTGAAGCAATATTTTATAAGATGGACGTCTACTCCTTGTTGGTGTAATTAGGAATGTATAATTAAGTAGTCGTCTCACGAAACTTAATTAAAATTATAGCTGTAATAGGGATAGTTGTGACAAATAAATTTATTAAATAAAAATCATGGTATCTAGCATAAATTCATCTATATAGGAGACCAAATATCTGATGAATGGTAATCAACAAAAAACTGATAATCTTACAACAGAATTCATAGTTTAATGTAGAAGATCAGATATATATGTGGCAGTCAACCAGCTTAATAAGCCGTTCAATTAACTGTCTAGGCTGGTAACTATACGGCGCCATTCAATCAACGGCCTGGATAATATTTATGTTAGGCTGATTGATAGATCGAATAAATAATGATCGAATAGATGAATAGAAATTTATACATCGAAATAACATTAGGCCTGGTATCGAAATATCCATAATTAAAAAAAAAGTGTCAGTTAATATTTGGAAATAATTCATAATAATACCAATAAAATTGAAGGATTGAAAACATTAGATGGTGTACTAACATGTTCTGTGAGAGTGGCTCTGACCTCGATGGACTTTTTAAGCCTTTATGTTCTAATCTATCAAGTTTGTGCTAGAAATGAAGATTTACCAGTAAGGTATTCCAAAATTCAATTTTTACATGAAAATCGTATGCCCTCATACAGTCGGAATACCTCACTATTCAATGTTGTAGGAATTGTATTCGATATGATAGCCAGGTAGGTTTTTAGCACTAAGAACCAATGAGATATTAAAAACTAAAGGTACGTCATGCAGGAACATGGCAACTTTCAAGAATGGCGCAATCATTAACTAAAAAAAATCGCTACTTACTAATAAATTATACGTCAATATTATTAATTTATATGAATTATACTATTATTAATTAATTACTAATATTATTATTACGAATTTATTATTAAAGACGTACTTATTTTTTCCGTAGCGCACTGTTGCGTCGCTGATTGGTGCATAAAATGATGACCAAAGTTATCAATTTCTTGTCGCCATTTTAGAATACAACGCATCTAGAGTTTTTAATACATAATTGCTAAGAACATATTCCTTTGTGATGCACTTTACCAAAATTACAATAAAGAATGTTTTATTCAACCTTTAAAAAGGGTACACAATATTGATTATGAAATGTATCAATCAAGCTCGTCATGTTCGTCTTTTCAAATAAAGACGAGTCAAATAGTCTCAAGAAGCTGGAATTAATATTATAATTTAGATAAATTCCTAAATTATGATGATACAAAATCTAAATATTAACCACGAAATTTAACGTGCGCGCACCATAATGGATACGTTTAGGTACTCTAAATCAAGCCAACTGAATGCCGATTAAGCTGCGGAAATGTAATTAAATAGACATTAACAAATCAAAAATTAACAATAACGACAATGATACTAACGAGGGTTGACAACACACGCACATGTATTTGAAGACCATGTTATAGTTTAAAATGGTTTTAATATAAGAAAATATCTAGTCTAGAGCAAAAATACTCATACTGTGAACAGATGACGTCGAAAAAAGAACTATACCCCGTGCCAGATCGATTGAGAATAAAGAGTGCAGTAAAGTTTTGACAGTTAAAACAAATTAAGTTTACAGTAAGGTCAATTTAAAAGGCCAGTTTTGACTAGAAATGTCAGTAGTTACGTGTAGTAGTTACGGAGAAACAAAATATTATTTCAATGTTAGAATTGCACAATTGCTTAACTTTTTCAGTGAAATTCGATAAAATTGTAGTACATAATCTATATATATTTTTACAATAAATGCATTCTATTAAGATCAGTCGATTCACTGATGTTGGAAATATTTATCGATTTATTTCACTTTGAAACAATGTCAAATGTGGCCTATTGAATTGACTGCACTTTAAAAATGATGGTTTAGATAATAGTTGCGACCTAACATTTGCTCTCGATACGAGTGATAATAACTTTATTAATAATATCCTTTATTGTCTCAAAAATTATATTCTCCCAACAGTTAAATGTAATGAGCAGTCTCCGTGTTTGCTTATGGTGGACGCAAAAGGGAGAAGAGAACGGGGCCGTCTGAAGCTAAATGTGGCGAAGACAGAAAGGCTTAAAGACAATCAGTTTGGGTTCCGACCTAAACTGTCAACTGAAAGTGCTATACTGTGTCTTAAGCACACCGTCAGATACTATACTGACAGAAGGACGCCAGTGTATGGATGTTTCCTCGACTTGTCCAGGGCCTTTGACTTGGTTGCTTATGACCTTCTATGGGAAAAGCTGGAAGGTGTGAATTTTCCCGGTGAACTTATAAATATATTTAAGTATTGGTATAAGCACCAGCTTAACAGTGTCAGATGGGCGGGAGCTATGTCAGAACCGTACAGGCTTCAGTGTGGGGTGCGGCAGGGAGGATTGACGTCGCCAACCCTGTTCAACCTCTACATGAATGCGCTGATCGTCGCGCTTAGCAAAAAACGGGTCGGCTGCCACATTGATGACGTTTGCGTAAATAATATCAGTTACGCTGATGATATGGTTTTGCTGAGCGCGTCGGTCTGTGGTCTGCGGAGGTTGATAGGGGTTTGTGAAGAGTACGCCGCCACACATGGGCTAAGATATAATGTGAAAAAAACTCAGTGTATGGTTTTTGAGGCGAGTGCTAAGTGTCCGGAGAACATGCCAGCAGTCCGGCTCAATGGTGTGTCAGTGGAGTGGGTCGAACGGTTTAAATACCTGGGACATTTAGTTACCACCTGCCTCAGGGATCATGCGGACATTGAGCGTGAGCGGAGAGCTTTGTCAAGAAGAGCCAATATGATAGCTCGCAGATTTGCACGGTGTACCAGAGAAGTGAAGGTGACGCTCTTCAGAGCATATTGCACCTCTATGTACACGTGCAGCCTGTGGGCCAATTACACGCAGAAATGTTACGAAGCTCTCCGCGTTCAGTATAATAACGCCTTCAGAGCGGTGATGGGGCTGCCTCGTTTTTGTAGCGCATCGGGGATGTTCGCGGAGGCACGAACTAGTTGTTTTTACGCTACGATGCGTAAACGGTGTGCATCTCTGGTGCGCAGAGTGCGTGCCAGCTCCAACACTGTTCTGGGGATGATTGCTGGGCGTTTTGACTGTCCCTACATACGGCACTGCAGTGACAGGCAGGTCGTCTGCTGTGGCTGAATTTATTTTATTTTCTAGTTTTCATTGTATTTTGTTTATTAGTGTGTTTAGTGTATTGTGTTTTATATATATGTTATTCTTTTTTTTTTTTTATTCTTGTAATTGGTTCTTTGTATATTTTAATTGTGACTTTTTTTTTATTTTGATTATGGGTGATAATAACCTGAAATAAATGATTTTTATTTATTTATTTATTTATTTATTAATAAAATCGAAGAATTTACAGATTAACTGTTCTGTTAGAAATCGGTGCCTAGCCCGAAAGGTCATATTTGAATTGATTGCATCATAGTAATTCAGGCACCACAAACAAAGACGTCCAATCACATGATTTCAGAATTGTCGCATGTGACGCCAGATATTTCCTGCCATTCCGATTTGTATGTTTTGCTACCGAAATTGACTTTCACGCTTTTATAATTCTAACACACACTAAATCGTAAAACTGATGATGATTCACTGAGTGAAGATGAGCTAAAATAGCAAAATACATAGGACTCTGTGCATCTGAGCAACTGTCGGTTCAGCTCGAGTTATGCCTACTCATTTACTGTACAATCCTTATGCATTCATGCAAATAGTATAAAAGTATTTTATAACAAATGATTGACGTATGCACAGTAAATGCGTGGTTGCTTTGGCTCAGAGCAATAGTAACATGTCGTTATTTGACTTCAAACTTGTAGTGATTGAACATACGCGTAAAACAGGGAAAAAGCTTGATTAATAAAGATTTAAATAAAGTTAACCAATGTATATGAAGTCATGTGTGTGCTCAGATGCTATAATGACGACAACGCCACATATGGCGCTCCATCATAAATCCATGAATAAAAAATCGGTAATTTTTGAATTTTTAATAAATAATGATTATGCACTTAAGTAATAATAATATACCTTAAACTAAAACAAGTACAAAAATTATTATTAGGAGAATCAAAATAAAATCTACGTCTCTTTGTCTAAACGTGCCATCAGGTTTGCAGCGTTTCCCCTATATATGGCCAGGGAAACATTTTGGAATAAATAATTATAAAAGAATATTCTACAACATTTCACACAACGCTATCTAGATCCATGGTAAGCATAGCTTATCTAGCTTAAATGCGGATAAACATACTTAGATACTTTTTTTTTGTAAACACATATATATTATATATAGAAACACCCTGACTAATGCAAATATACATATTCATGCATACAATAATTTGCACTGAGCGGGGATCTTAGCTTAAAACCAACCTATTATTGAAGACAGAGAACTAATTCCTAACTACCAATTTGGGTTAAGAGAAAAACACTCCACAATAGACCAAATACACAGAATTACCAATGTTATTGAAAAAGCATTAGAAGAGAAGCAAGTTTGTTCTACAGTATTTCTAGATGTAGCACAGGCATTTGATAAAGTTTGGCATAGAGGTCTTTTATATAAATTAGGCAAAATGCTCCCAAACCAATTTGTAAATATTTTAGAATCCTATTTAACTGAGAGGACATTTAGAGTGAGACATGAGGATGCTTATTCTGATATCAAACCTATAAAAGCTGGTGTCCCGCAAGGAAGTGTTCTTGGACATATCCTGTATCTATTGTACACCTGCGATATCCCCGATGTTCAATTAATTCTGAACATAACATAACGTTTTTAGTAGCAACACTACTTTGTACAAATAGTATTACAATTAATGGCAACACAGCCATATAAAATGTCATCTCTCTCTGAACTGTTACCTTTAATCACGTAGACGTGTAATTTCTAATTTTCGTTTTAATACAGTCCATTTTGTTAAACGCTGGCCTTTTATTTAATTTAATCGTACATGCCAGCTAGTGGTCCTTCGCGCAAGTGGTTGTATGCAATCGATATACTTGGATTTTGTGCTGATATTGGGTTGCCGGTTCGTACCTATTGTTCGAGCACGCGACGCCAGACGCGCAAGTTTTCACTAAAAAGTGTTCAAAACTATGGAAGACTGAAAAAACACCCAGGATTTTAGGCACAACCACAAAGAACTATCAATTTTCATCAATTTTATCGAGCATTGGAGCATTTGAAGGTAGTTAATAAAAGGAGGCCATATTTCATCGCCAGGCGGCAATCGCGCCGTTCGTGCTGTTGGGTTGGCACTACCACACATCTGTCATTTGGATATCAAGCTGTTTTCTGTTCCTGTTTCTAAACAAAACATCATAACCTCTACAAAGTTCGTATTTCTCAAAGTGTTTCCGCGTTTTCGGCACATAAAATCAGTGCGTATACGGCATTAAGTGAAGTGAAGTGTTCGTTTTAACATATTACGGCTATAGCGTGATTGTTGCGTTCACGTTTCACGATGGCGGAACTCAAACGTTTGATCGCCGAGCGAGGACAATTGAAAGGTACTGTGACTAGAATAGAGAACTTTGTCAACGATCCGACTACTCTAACGTCGGCCACTATCGAGGTCCTGCAAGCTCGTAAGGACAAGTTAATTACAACTTTAAAAGAATACGAACAAATACAGTTAGATATTATATCCCTTGATGAAAAAGACAAAGAGGATTTAGCTGTAATAGAGGATAGGTACTATGATTTATTAGCAAAGTTAAATGCAGCCATGAAAAACTTAAGCACAACTGAGCCACAACAGTGTAGTTCTATAACTACATCTAAGTTACCTAACATTGATATTCCTATATACAATGGAAAGGATTTTACTAAATACATTCCGTTCATGGATTTATTCCTGGCCGTAATTGACAACAACAAATCTCTCTCAGATGTGCAAAAGTTATTCTATTTAAGGAAATTTCTTGTCGAAGATGCATTGGCTGTCATAGTTAATTTACCCCTCACAAATGAATCCTATAAGGAAGCGCTTCAATTGTTGGATAAGCGTTTCAAAAACAAAGCTCGGTTAATAAGTAATCATGTCAACATTATATTAGAACTGCCGTCTATGCAGAAGGGTACAGCGGCCTCTATAAGGTCATTTGTTTCAGAGGTGCAACAACAATTATATGCATTACAAAATTTACAACAACCGGTCCAACAATGGGACATGTTATTAATATCAATATTGACCAAAAAACTGGATCAATACACAAATCGGGCATACCAATTAGATAGAGACCTGAACACATTGCCGACTATCTCTGAATTTCTGTCATTTTTAGAAAAGCGCGCTATAGCACTTGAGCAGAGCGGAGATAGAAGCACTATTGATACAAGTCACAAAAAATCTTGCTATCCTAAGGTTTCTAATGTAGTGACTAAAAATAATTACTCATGCTTGTTTTGTGAAAGTACCAACCATCCTATGCATGGTTGTCCAAAATTTAAAATGGCTCCTGTGGAAGAACGGCAAATATTCATTGATAAAAGTAAATTGTGCATAAAATGCTTTAAAAATCACTCGGGAAAATGTAAATATAATTTCACTTGCAAAATTTGTCGTTCTGGCCATAATACACTTCTGCATAAAGACGACAGCCCTAAAGGTCAGGAAGCTGTAACATTGCATTCAAGTAACACACCAAACAATGTACTATTACCTACAATCAGGGTAAAATTAGTAGACCGTTGTGGTCGTGAAGTCTATGTAAGAGCCTTACTTGACTGCGGTAGTCAGGCCTCATTCATTACCACAACACTGGTAAACAAATTATGCTTAAAAACTACAGAAGAAAATATAAATATTATTGGCATTGGTCATAAATATAATAAAATAAATAAATATGTCGAATTAAAAATATATTCTCCAGTGAACAGTGTAAAAATAGATGTCAAGTGTCATGTTGTAGACACTATCACCACCAAATTGCCACAGCAATTAATCGATATTTCAAAAATCAACATTCCCAAAAACATACAGCTGTCTGACTGTGAATTCAATATACCAACAGAAATTTCAATGCTTTTAGGTGCTGACTTGTATTTCAAAATTTTATTGAGTGGACAAATTAAATTGCAGAGTGGCCCTGTTTTACAAAACACTATGTTCGGCTATGTTGTGGGTGGTAGCTTGTCAGATCAGTGCACTGATGACAACAATTTTGTTTCAAACCTGGCTATTGTCGATAATTGTAAGCTAGAAAATATAATGGAGCAATTTTGGCTATCTGAAAAGGTCCCTGAGACTACAACTAATAATAGTGGTGAATTTCAAAAGGCTGAAAAATGCTTTCAAAACTCAGTATCTCTCCAAAATCACATGTTCTATGTAGACATGCCTTTGGCTGTAGATTTTAATGAGCTGTCTCTTGGGGATTCCTTCTCAGTCGCCCTACAAAGATTTCTGTCACTGGAGAAAAAGTTTAAAAACAATCCATTGTATTTAGAACAGTATAAAAAATTCATACAAGAATACATCGATTTGAATCATGCTAAGAATGTGGATATTGGTGATTATGACATTCAAAATGGACAGGTCTATTTTCTTGCGCATCACGCAGTACTTAATGAAAGCAGTATCACGACAAAATTGCGTGTAGTATTTGATGGTAGTATGTTATCAAGAGCTAAGGTGTCACTTAATGACGTTCTGATAAATGGACCCGTAGTCCAGAGTGAGTTGCTAGATATCCTTCTACTATGGAGGACCTACATTTACACACTAACTTGTGACATACAAAAGATGTTTAGGTGCGTCAGAATAAAAGAGCATCACACCCCCCTTCAAAATATACTTTGGCGTGATGACCCTGCCAAGCCCATCAGCTGCTTACAGCTGCAAACTGTAACATATGGTTTGAAGTCATCCACCTTCTTGGCCACTCGCTGCCTCATAGAATTAGCTTTTAGGTATCAAGATAAATATCCACTTGCTGCTGAGGCCTTAGTCAAGAATACCTATGTCGATGACATAATAACAGGTTCTGATAGTGAACTGCACCTGAAAGAACTAAAAATACAATTAAATGGCTTATTGGAAATAGGCAGTTTTAAACTGCACAAGTGGTGTACCAACCTCCCCCAAATATTAGATGACCTGCCAGATGAAAACAAATATTTTGGAAAAAATAAAGAAATCAACAAAGACAACATAGTAAAGACTTTAGGTCTAAAATTTAATGTAGAGCTTGATCAGTTCAGCTTTACGTGTCCGACTATAGACGACACAAACAAATTAAAAACTAAAAGAACTATTCTAAGCTTTATAGGAAAAATGTTTGATCCGTTGGGCCTGATAGGACCCATTGTCGTGATGGCGAAGCTGTTCATGCAAAGATTATGGTCTATAAAAATTGATTGGGACACTATATTGCCCCAAGCAGAACTCAGTATATGGGATAAGTTTCTAAGTAACCTAGCTATGATGGGTACACTTATTATTCCCAGATGTGTCAATTCTCCCTATATGATAGCTACCGAACTCGTAGGATATGCAGATGCGTCGATGAAAGCCTTTGGCTGCTGCCTATACTTGCGAATATTTGATTCCCAAGGAAGAGTCTCTGCTAACTTGCTAGTCTCAAAGTCCCGTGTAGCACCCCTCAATAAAAGTTTGACCATACCAAAACTTGAACTTAATAGTGCTCTGCTTCTATCACAGCTGGCACATAGAGTCAACATGGTTTTAAAAACAAGATTTCCTGCTATGAAGGTATTCTTATATAGTGACTCTAAAATAGTACTTGCATGGATTAAGGCAAAAATAGTAAAATCGAACCCCTATGTTTCAAACAGAGTGACTCAAATTTGTAGTCTGACAAATAATTTTACATGGTCCTATATCCGCACTGACAATAATCCTGCTGATCTACTTTCACGGGGCGTTGAACCTCACAAATTACAATCCAATAGTCTGTGGTGGCTTGGACCCCCTACTCTATCTGACAAGGAGTTTCAACATGTAGAAGCTGACTGCTCTCCACCCATCCCATCTCCCCCTTCTGAACCAGAGATGACTGCCTGTGTGTGTGGTATAGACGATCCTATATCCTTTGGTTTAATTGAGAAATATTCTGATATTGATAAGCTTCAGCAAATTGTAGCATACATTTTACGATTCAAACATAACAGTTTAAATAACAATAAGAAAAAGATAACTGGAAATTTGTCTCCGGATGAGCTCTATAATGCTCTACTAGTTTTGATAAAAAGTGAACAGAAAAAATATTTCTCAAAGGATATAGAATTGATAAGGAAAGGTTCCACCTTAAAGTCTGGTTTAGCTAACCTACATCCGTTTTTGGACAAAAATCAAGTCCTGCGTCTCGGAGGTAGACTCCAAAATTCCAAAGATATCTCTTATGAAAAAATGCACCCTATTATCTTGCCAAAAGGCTCCCATCTATGTAACATAATCATTCATAAAGAGCACATACGTCTCCAGCATGCAGGTGCAAAGTTAATTTTGAGCTCTTTATCCCAAAGATTTTGGATAATGAGTGGCATGCGAGAAGTCAAGAAGGTGGTGAACCATTGTGTAAAGTGTGCACGTTTGAAGGCTGCAGCTGCTAAGCAGCTTATGGGCTCATTGCCGCCGGAAAGAATAACTGCCAGTAGGCCATTCCAAAATGTAGGAGTAGATTTCTGTGGCCCCTTTAGTATGAAGGTTGCTAGAATTCGCCGGCCGCTAGTCATGAAGGGTTACATAGCTCTCTTTGTGTGTTTTGTGACCAAGTGCATCCACTTAGAACTGGTCAGTGACCTCACCACTGAAGCATTCTTAGCCTGCCTCAAACGATTTATAGCTAGGCGTGGTTTGCCTACGCAAGTCTTTTGCGATAATGCAAAAACATTTAAAGGTGCTGCCAACCAGCTCAAAGAATTGTATGACCTCTTTCGTTCAAAAACCCATAATGATGTTGTAAACAATTATTGTATATCAAACTATATAAAATTTAAATTTATTCCGAGCTATGCACCGGAATTTGGAGGCTTGTGGGAAGCCGGAGTCAAAAGTATTAAATTCCATTTTAAAAGAATTGTTGGAAATCTAGTACTCTCATATGAGTGCCTTAACACCGTGGTATGTGAAACGGAAGCTATTGTTAACTCGAGACCTCTGCTCCCTTTAAGCTCTGATGTGTCTTGCTATGACTATCTGACGCCTGGCCACTTCATCATTGGCACAGCTATGATGAGCTATCCTGAATTGGATTTGACTGAAGTGCCCATGAATAGGATAAAATTTTGGAATCTGTGTACCAAAATTAAACAGGAATTCTGGAAGTCCTGGTCAAGGGATTATCTTACTCAACTCCAGAGTAGGCCCAAATGGAAACATGCTCATCCCAATTTAAAAGTTGGTGATCTTGTTATTGTAAGAACTGATAACACTGCACCTCTAACTTGGCCAATGGCTAGAATTGTTAAGATAATTCCCGGTCCAGATGGTAAAGTAAGGGTAGCTGAAATAAAAATGAACAATAAAATATATACAAGATCTTTTAGAAAATTAAGTCCCTTACCACTAAATTGAAACTAAAAACTAACATTTAATTAAAACTAAAATAAAACAAACTAAAATTTAATGTAAACCTCTTACATACTTTACTTTTACAAACTAGATTTACATTGATATATACTACTTATACTTAATTACTACTTGCTTTATATTGTACTAAAATGTGTAATGTAAAACTTTAAAATGTATGGCACTCTGTGCGTTGCTTCTATTGTCTACCAGGGCCTGCCCCCAACTATGTTCAATTAATTCTGAACATAACATAACGTTTTTAGTAGCAACACTACTTTGTACAAATAGTATTACAATTAATGGCAACACAGCCATATAAAATGTCATCTCTCTCTGAACTGTTACCTTTAATCACGTAGACGTGTAATTTCTAATTTTCGTTTTAATACAGTCCATTTTGTTAAACGCTGGCCTTTTATTTAATTTAATCGTACACCCGACACAAAAAACAGCGTCATTGCTACTTTTGCAGACGACACGGCTATCATGGCTACAGGTGTCACTCACAAAGAAGCAGGAGAAAAGGTACAAATTGCCGTCAATGCCATCACCGATTGGACAAAAAAATGGAAAATCAAATTAAATGAGTCAAAATCGGCACATATCAATTTCACAAACCAAAGAGCTAATCATACACCAGTATATATTAACAATCGTGTAATACCATACGAAAATACGGCAAAATACTTAGGCATGACACTAGATGCAAAACTTCGCTGGAAGGCTCATGTCAAAAAGAAACGACAGGCGTTAGACCTAAGATATAAAAACATGCACTGGCTACTTGGTAGACTTTCTACCTTGTCAATGTATAACAAAGTGCTTTTATACAAGCAAGTACTCATGCCTGTATGGACATATGGCATTCAACTTTGGGGATGTACAAAACGGACTAACGTTGAAATTATACAAAGATTCCAAAATAAGGTACTTCGGACTATAGTAAATGCTCCCTGGTACGTCAGAAACGATGATATCCACCGAGACCTTGGAGTGGATCTTGTAACTGAGGTTATAAAAAAACACGCAGAAGCACACGAACAGAGGCTTCTTCATCATGTGAATGTCGAGGCTATCCAGCTACTTGACAACACGGACATACTGAGAAGACTAAAAAGAACTAAACCTTTTGAGTTAGTTTAGGAAAGTCAGTGTAACGAAGTGCAGTAAGTGCCACGCTTAAAGAACACAAGATCAAAGTGTCTTTCAAATACAATAGAGACTATAAGAAAAGTGATAATGGACACATTCTTAACTTGTAAATGTTAGCAGATTAAGTTAAATTTAAATTACTTATTAGCCTCAAGGTCTAGATTGTAATTGTATGAGTAATCGTTTAATAACGAGTACGTCATATTGTAAAAAAAAAAGAGCGGGGATCGAACCTGCGCCTCCAGCGTAAGGGTATTTAATATACTTTAAGTTAATATATGTACTTAATTTACGATATTTATTTAGTATTAAGGCTGTTTCAGGGATGCTGCTTGTCACCAATAGCATTTAACATAGTAATTAATATCTTAATCACCAAGTTAATACGTCACGAAAAGAAATGGGGTTATCGGTTTAAAGTAAATAACAAATACACTGAGTCCATCTTAGCTTTTGCTGACGACCTCGCAATACTGACGCGTAATCCAAATCAATGTCAGGAACTATTAAAGGAAATCGATGAGTTCTGTTCGTGGACAAATGGACTGAGAACGAAGCCCAGTAAGTGTCACTGTCTGTGTCTGGGTAGACGGGACACCAAATTTACCTCCTACGACCCGGGACTCTTCATAGGGGGTAAACCAGTTTCCATAGTCGCTGATTCGGTCCCATTTAAATTTCTTGGCAGAAAGATAGACCATCAAGGACGCACACCATCCTTAGATGAAGTTGTCAATATGTTTATAAATGACCTAAATAAGATAGATCAGCTACCACTGAATAATATCAAAAAAGCTTGGATATATGACAACTACCTAACATCACGTCTGACTTGACCTTTTCTGGTATACGATTTCGGCAAAACCTTACTCGCGAAAATAGATGCAACTGTCATAAAATCACTAAAATCGTGGCTTGGACTAGCGCACTCTGCTGATCCCTCTGCTTTATTTAGGGATCAGAATAACTTTGGGATGAAATTAAAGAAACCATCGGAGCTCTATAAACACCTTAGAGTTACCAAAGCCCAGATCTTAGGTAAATCCCAAGATGACACAGTCAGGGCACTCCCGAAAGATAATAACGCGTCCGAGCTTGATTCTAGACTTATATTCCATAACGATTTATCTTAGGAGCCCAGTCGAACAAAGTGGGATTGGGAGTACGAGAGCCAAAAAGGGACCAGGATATACTTAGATCCTTTCTGAAGCAAGACGAAAATGATAAATAGTGCACACGATGAATTTGGAAATCCGAAACGAATGGTTGACAATGGGACAATGGGAGGTATACCTTGATCTATGAGTGGTCGCCGGCCCTGTTAAAATTCTATCTTAACACCTTTCATATGACCCTTCCAGACCAGAGTAATCTGGTAAGGTGGGGGAAGGCCACAGAAAAACAATGTTATACGTGTGGTGAGGCAATAGGGACGGCTAGGCACATATTAGTAGGATGTAGGGTGCTTCTTGATAGAGGCCAAACTCACGCCGCCACGATAAGGTGCTTTTCATCATATGCGAAGCAATGAGTCTGGCAGTAGCTAGAGCCCAAAAAGGATTGACTACTAACAGACGTCATATCAACTTTGTGTCTGAAGGTTCATCCATAAAATCCAGGAACAAACCTTATTCAATCTTAGATACTGCCCCAGATTGGACTCTCCTAATCGACACGTATGAAAAGCACTATAAAATTCCGGAGGATGTTGGGGTTTCGTCATCTACACCGGACATATTTCTCTACTCGAAAACGACTAAATATGTGGTCCTTGTGGAACTTACTGTACCGTGGGAAACAAATATACCGAAGGACCACACACTTAAGAAAAATAAATACTATGATCTCACAAACGAATTAATCAAAAACGGTTACGTGGTTAATTTGTATGCAGTAGAAGTGGGAGCGAGAGGTATACCAGCTAAATCTCTCTATAACCTACTTAAAGATCTAGGCCTATCGAGAACTACAATAAGCTCATTATTAGGACGAATGTCTAAAGCGGCACTAGTAGGTTCGTATCAAATTTGGTTAGGCAGGGAGGGGAACTTGGGTAGTGAAGGTGAGTGTTGATGTACATCAACAAAAGGGGCCCCTTCTAAACCTACACTTGGGTCGCAAGTCCCAGGCACTGTCCAGAGTTCCCAACTCAGCAACGCGATAGACCCGGCACCCGCACGGAGAATCCATGGATTGCTAAGAATATCGTCTCACCTTTATCTTAATCATTCTAAGCATTGAGGATTTAAAAATATATCGTAATATAGATAATGATTTTTGTGTGACGAAAATAACGGTTCGCGCGGGCACCACGTGACGCTACAGTCGGTTTTGCTACAGTGTGAAAAATGTTTACAACCCCTATTTTAAGTAACTAGTCCAAAATGGTCGTAAGGTCAACTCGGTCAGCAAACTTTATCCTCAATGCATTTGGAATTTTACATAGTTTGAGGCTGTACAAAACACCGGAATTCTTCTGTGTACGCACATAGGTCACTACGAGCTTCTGTAGCTGAGCTACGGCAGTGATTAATAATCCCGTAGGTGCTTGCACACTTTCGTAGCTCTCTGTGCATGCACATAAATCACTCCGAAATTCCGTAGCAGAGCTACGGCAGTAACTAATAAGCCCGTAGGTGATTGCACACTTTCGTAACTCTCTGTGCACGCACATAGATCATGAAAGCTTTCGTACCAGAGATCCGGAAGTGACCAATAAACACGTAGGTATTTGTGCGCTTCCGTAGCTCTGGGTACGAACATAGATCACAACGACCTTTCGCAGCAGAGCTAGGTAAGCGACTAATAAACCCGAAGTGTTAGATGGTCCCTTTCGTAGCGGTCTATATCCGTGCGAAAGAAGCTACGAGCTTCCGTAGCCGAGCTACGGAAGCCCGCAGCTCTAATGAGCTACTGAGTAAAAAAGACGTAGGTCACTTCACACACAGACGATGTACGAATTCAATAAGCTGAAGTTATAAATAAATAAATGAAATAATATATTAAATTATAGTATCCATTTATTCAAAATTAACAACATTTATACGTATCTATAAGAAATTTGTCTTAAACTTGAATAAGAAAATAGTCGTAACTATGGTTATAGGAAAATATTATAATAATAATTATATCTAAATTAATAACTATAAATAACATAATCAGTGTTTTAAACTTCATGCTTCAATCTTCGACATTAAACTTGCGAAGCCGTTATAGCTTAACCACATTTACCTGCAGGCTCTTTCTGGGGCCTGGAAAGTAATTAGACAAAAATTGAGTTCAGTCATTATTCCGTAAATAAATCAGTATCAGATCAGTATGTTACCGAAGTAGAATTCAAAATATACTTACTGTGCAGCGAAATCGGTACCAGTCTTGATGTTCTTGAGGAGTATAGGTATAGCCTTTTCGACGAGGCACTCCTCGAACTGAGTGAGCTTGCCGGTACCCAGGTTTTTTTCTACACCATTCCGGCCTAGCAGTATAGGGGTGGAAAAGTACGGTGTGTCGCAGCGGCTGGACTTCACGAACGCGCATTCCACGACGTTCGCTTCACCCTAACGAAAGAGACATTAAGATGTCGAATTATATCTCTAGAAATTTACAATATGTGCATACCTTTAATTTACAATAGTTATACCTCTTTGCTGAAGTAAGCAGAGTGTACCAAGATTCATCTTTGACTCATAAATCTTTTACATCCATTCTCTCTACGTGTCCTAACCAATGATGTATTATAAACTATTTTTGAAAGCCGCCTAGCAAAAAAATTATAGCTAATTACTAATAATACGTCAATATTAATAATTTATATGAATTATATTATTGATTTATATTATTATTACAAATTAATTATTAAATACGTATTATTTTCGTAGCGCACCGTCGTATCGCTGTTTGATGCATAAAATGATGACATCATCTTTTTGTCACCATTTTAGAGTCCGGGTAGTCCGAGTATACATCATTAGTCCGAACCATCCAAACATATTTCCCTACAATGATTTTACCGACCATGCTGGATAATTTTTTTGTTGGAAAATAGACTAAGAAAATAGATTGGGGCTGACAAAAGGATTTTGCTTGTTTGTCTTTACGTTTCAGTGCAGGTCCAAAATGATTGGGGAAATCGTTCAGAGAGCTTTTTAACTTATCAATATGTTTGTACTGTACCTAATGGCAGAGACATGCTTACCGCCAAAGCCCTGAGAACTGAGCATATGAAGCGCGCTCCAGCGTACGCCATGGCGAGAGTGGCGGTGCCACCACCAGCTTTAGCATTTAATACCTACAAGAAACCAGGTAGGTTAAATAATCTATTCTGAATTCTGAATGAGTCAGCACATAGTATAGATGCTAACAAATGTCTTGAAAAAAAAAACGGCGTAATGGCAGAAAGTGCACACATGTGCACTGCTGAACAAATAAGGACTACCCAAAGAAATGGGAAGATTAATAAATGGCGCGAGCCCTTTGAGACCGCGATTGGTTTAACATAACCTTATAATTGGGTATTTGACAAATTTTGGAAACCTGTCTTAAAAGATGTAGAATTTTATTTTATACCTGTTTTAATTTAACTTCTGCGCGAAAAACAGCCGGTCACGTCAAATTTGGGTGCGACGTCATTCACAAAATGCACTTTGATGTAGGTACCTATCCGTGTGGTGACGGAGAAAGAATACAAGTGTTGCCACCCCATCATCCGAGGTGTCATAATAGGCGACAAATCGGTGGGATACATAGACGAGATCACTGTGAGAGAAGGAAAACTTGAAATAAAACCCTTTGCCAACTCGTCTGGCCAGCGTGGTAACAGTAGGCTAAAACCCTCTAAATGAAAAGACGCCACAACAGAAGGGCCCCAGTTCCCGGTGGTCCCGCTATTCCAAGCCATGGTGCGGTCCGGGTAACGGCGGGGCGGGGGGTACTAAGAATCTCCGGGCTACGGGAGGCTACCGCAAACGGCTACTACTGGCAGCATATAACTGCAGTACACTTAGGCTGGACCATCACCGCGCAGGACTCGAGGTAGAACTAGGTCGCATAAACTCGCACATATTGGGGTTTTCCGAGATCCGAAGGCAAGGGTAGGACACGATAATCCTTAAGTCAGGCGACCTGTTCTACTTCAGAGAAGGTGATCTGCTCTCCCAAGGAGGTGTCGGTTTTGTGGTTAAAAAGGACCTCATTGGCAACGTTGTTGAAGTCGGCAGTATGTCGAATCGGGTAGCGTACCTGATCCTAAAAATCAGGTACAGTGGTTCACAGAAGGTGATACTGGTATATATATGCGCCCACCTCGCGATACGCCGACGAAACCGCCGAGGCCGTTTATGAAGTTATTGCCAAGGCAATAAATCACATCGCCAAGGCCACTTACAATGTTGTTGTGGGAAACCATCTATGCCAAAGTGGGAGTACAATAACGTGGCAAGACGAGAATCAGACCTTATGGAGTGGCGCGCAGAAATCAGAGAGGGGCAAATGCTAGTCAACTTCCTTGAATCACAGTGGGTCTTTTTAATGAATAGCTTTTTTAAGAAGAAACCCCACAGGAAGTGGACTTGGTAACGCCGGGACTCTTTGATTAAGGAACAAGATAGACTTTATCATAACGGACAGTAGGCACATATTTAGATACGTCTCTGTGATCAACAGTTTTAATACCGGAAGCGATCACAGACTTATCCGAGGCTCTCTAAATATCAACATTAAGATTGAAAGACTCCGAATGATACGGTCTACTCTCCGAACTACGCCGCTCCAAGTAGCTCTAGGAAAAGTTCCATCTGGAAAAGTTCCATCTGGAACTTCAAAATCGCTTCGCAAGGCTGGAAACCACTAGCGGCATTGATGAGAAAACCGACACAGTGGTCAAAACATTTCAGGAAGTGTCTCGAAAGGCGTTGCCCAGAAAACGCAAACTGCAAGAGTCCAAGCTCTCTCCTGGGACTCTCGAACTTATGAAAAAGAGGCGTGAACAACCATCCACACAGTCCTCTTCGTCAGATGAGAGGACCTTAAACAAACAAATTAAAAGCCTGACACGACGCGACCTCCAATGCTTCAACAGTCGCACTGTCCAAGGGGCGATTGAGAAAAATAGGGGGTCGAAAGTGTTCGCTCAGCATCCATCTGACGAAACTTAAAAATTTGGATGGCAAAATGATTGCCTCAAAGTTCAGGATGCTCGAAGAGATTGAAAAATTGTATGGACAGCTGTATGCATCACGGATGAATAAACCGACGGGACACAGTGATGAAGACCACAGACCTCCGCTCACGCGCCATTACACCGAGGATATACCCGATGTCGAGCAGTGCGAGATAGAGGCGGCTCTCAGGCAACTGAAGAACAACAGGTGCCCTAGTGATGACGGAATTACTACTGAGCTCCTGAAAGCAGGCGGGGTTCCAATCCTGAAATAGCTTGCAAGTCATTTTATGGCCGTCATCCAACAGGGTCTAACACCTAGGGCGTGGAGCGGAAGTGCGGTGACATTGTTCTCCAAAAAAGGCGACAAGACTTTGCTGAAGAACTATAGGCCCATCTCACTCCTAAGCCATGTCTACAAGTTGTTCTCGAGGGTCGTCACAAATCGCCTCGTGGGTAAACTCGACGAGTTCCAGCCACCGGAGCAAGCCGGGTTTCGAAAAGGCTATAGCATAGAATAGATAATTTAGAAACCTCCCTGAAAACTATTTTAAGCCTTTTTATAGCCTAGGTATCGTTTTTGTTAATATCTTCTTCACCCTAGCGTTAATCCCAGACGCATCCGAAGCTTTCAACTTGGTTTCTGGGGTCCGCTTTTACCAGTCTAACTGCGGATTTGGCTGAACTTCGACATTTTCCGTGAAGCGTCTGCCATCTGACCTTCACAACCCAAAGGCGGTTCATTGCGGTTAGACCCGTTGTTGGGTTTCTGAGGGCTCCAACTACCCGTAACGACTCGACTGCCAAAGATTTGAGCGGGAACGAACGCGCGCCTCCTGCGTAGCGGCAGCTTTTACTACCGCTACCCCACGGAGACTGTTTTGTAAATATATAACGCTGCATTACTTTAGATTTAGATTTAGACAGGAAAGTATTGCATTCCAAAACTCTGCAGAGTTAAAGTTAGTAGGTAGGTATTGTATGCAAAGAAATGAGCTATCATGAATGAACCTATATTTAGATAGATTTGCACTATCAATTTCTATAATACCCTTGCTAAATTTTATCCACTTTTTACAATAAGAATATTATTTATTATTAGAAAAGTAAGCAAGTAAATTATAAACACACAATCGAGACGGTACCATTTTGTTTTACCCACTCGAAATGCGCGAAATGAGTGACGTCACATTCAACTGTCAATTGATTGAAAATATATTATTTACAATTCATATTTGAGTGAATTAAATGTGTATAGTTATTATTGACGTTATCATATCTAATACATTTCATATTTTTTGTAAAAGTTGTCAAATACCCAATTTTTGGTTAACTGGCGGTCCCCTCATTATGATTGATTAATTAGCAACCCTCGCTTGGAAGGGAGCCCCGCAATAGCGATGAGGTCGGTATGTGGGATTCGAATCAACAAAAATCGCACTATGTTTCGTCAAATTCACACGGATCTGATTTTGCGAGTTGGGTCTAGTCAGAATTTTTTTTGTATGACTTTACACGTGTTATCTGTTTTTAGAGCCGACAATTAATGATTGAACTGTATCTTGCTAAAATCAAATCCGGCAAGTTGCATGTTAAGGAGACATAAACGAGCTCCGAATGCGAAGGCCATGCTAAAAAAAGAGAAACACCATTATTCATATTCGAGTATTAAATAAACCCTTACAGTTGTGCCTGCTTCTTGAATCTTCTTAATAAGTTTTTTCATTTCTGCCTCGTCACATATTTGAACTGGAGGTTGGGAATGACTAAGTACAGGGATAATAGTCGTTCCAGCATGTCCGCCGATAACAGGTACGGACACCTCCGCTGGGTCTATTTTATTGATTTCGCCGATGAACGTTGCTGCGCGAACTACATCTAGTGTAGTCACTCCGATAATACGTCTTGGATCGTACCTTCCCGCCTATGAGAAAAAAATATCAGGATATTTTATACGAATTTCAGTCAAATGTCTCAGATTATTTAATAGCTGGAGGTAAGAAACAGTCTTCCTAGCAAAAGCAAGGCCATAGTGGCAGCACGCTATATTTCAGTGTGAGTCACTTTACAGCAGAGGTGGGATTTGTTTCCTATCTGCACCCAGTTCCCATACTAGAATTATACGGTGCCTCTCACGTCACGTCAGCCGCATGCGTGATGTGAGAGGCACCATGTAGTTTTAGTCAAATGCAGTCTTTTAATCTGTTTCACACAACCGAAGCAAGCTAATCTTAGCCGAAGTGCAAATAATAAAGCCAATAATTCCTTCATTCATAAGAGTTGTGTTGTTTACCTTTTTCATAACCTCACAGGCAATAGGCACCAAGGAGTTCACGGGGTTTGTAATGATAGTCATGATGGCATGTTTAGGTGCATATTTAGAAAATTGAATGGCTATGTCCCGAAGGATGGACGCATTTGTCGCGAACAGATCATCGCGAGTCATGCCTGGTTTGCGAGGCATTCCAGCGGGAATCGCGACCACGTCAGCATCTGTAGAACATTCGTGTACTTACATTAAATTGTATCCACAATTTAATGAGGTAGGTGCAAGTTGGGCACTCAAAAGTAGGCTGTGTTCAATGTTCAGTCCACTGGTCTTAATGTATGTAATGCGTGCAGTTTTGAGAACTGTTTTGTTATCAGTCCTGGATGACATAGGAACATCTGTGGCATTCGTTATGGGTTCTTGGACTTCTTTGGTTCCAAAACCTGATTTAATTACAGAACTTCGATATCGTTGATAGCGCTTAGTTCAAAAGGCTCAGAGGATTATGATGCTACATACGGATAAAAAAAAATAATTATAAACTAGATAAATATTTTGATCACTTAATCTTTAGCAGTTATACCTCTCATGGCTTCCTCAGCCTGCTCTGCGCCTTTGTGTCCTGTGACTCTAGTGGCGGTGTCAATATGGGAGAGGTCCACTGCGACGCCAGGAGTTATCTTCGAGACGTCGTAAACAGCTAGGTGGCTCACCAGGTTGTTCTGCTTCAGTAGCAGACACAGAGGCTGGCCGATACCCCCAGCACCACCAGCCACCGTAACTTTGTAGTTAGTCTTAAAGATAAAATATACGTAAATGGTAAAACTAAATTATTAATGCTAAGAGTACTATGTGGCTGAACGGATAAAAAAATAGGTCATTTAGATTTGCAATTCCCCGCAACTTTTTCCATCCAGTCACGCCTCTCACCAGTGGGATAGGCAGAAACCAAATGTTTATACAACTTTCGCTACGTCTATGCTTTTATTTTCTACATTCGTTTCTAGGTATAAATATTCTTGGCTCGGACTTTTTTCCAAATGTTCTTGATCTGATTGTTATCATACTCCTAGGCGGATCCTTGCTGAGACATGTGTATCTGTGCCAAAATTATCCTCCTCTATTGCTGCCTTAACACCAAACCATGGCACAATTTTCGTTCTAAAAAGCTTATCTGACGATGACAGAATTGATGGGATGATATAAGCAGCAACCAATATTTAATTCTAAAATTTATAGATTTATAGCACTCACCCGCGACGTCATGGAAAACTTCTTGGCACCATTTTGTATTATTTCCGCAGTAAATGGTTTCACAGTACGGGGAAGCATTTTCTAAAAATATTCGTAACTTGATTGCGATACGACCAAGTACACGTATCCACGGTAACTATCAATCATCTATCAATCAAGAAAATCAAGCAGAGAACTCTGCTGACCAACCAGTGCGAAATTAAGTAAACCTACTTAGAGACAGCCACGTGTCAGGGCCCAAGATTTTCGGCCTTACAGCCAAGGCTTAACCTCGTAGTTCAGACGTTTTGGCAAAATTCAACATTGATTTTCTCTTTAACATATTTCTATTGGTCATAACAGGGAACTTCTTAAAATATTTAACAAATTCAGAGCTATTTTCTCAAATAAAAATGATTAACCTTCAGTTAGTACTTATTGAGCTATAGGCTACATCATTTCAAGCAAACGTCTGGACTGAGGGCCCTAGTAATTTAATCATAACATTTTATTTCATACGTTTTAAGAATTTATGGTTGTTTGCTAGTTTTATCTATTTCATAAGTCTACTTTTTAGTTTTTACTACCTCATAAGTCTTATTTCGTTTGACAAATCGGGCCCTCAGTTCAGATGCACACAACCACGTTCTGTTATCGCACCGCTTTCCACAGTCAGGTAATTCTTCCTTACACATTGCAAAGAAACGGTTCGCACAATGAGATATGAAATATTTTTTACCCGTACGTTCAAGCTGTGGAATAATCTCGCTGCGGTGTTGTTCCAAGCGACTACAATATGGGTTTTTCAAGGGCATTAGAGGGAAGGAAGACCTTGTACAGATAAGGTCGGCAGCGAAAATGTGACGCCCCTAGTGTTGCACACGTCCATGGGCTGCGGTAACTGGTTATGATCATGTGGGTCTGCTTTTCTGCCACTGATATACGAAAAAGGTAAGGGGAATCAATCGAACTTCGTTCTCTTCTGATTCTCTTATGCTCTTTCTTTCGATTAATGATCTATCTTTCTTGTCTTCTACAGGAGTGACAGCCGCATTATCCCCGCCACCTCGAGAGAACACAGAGAGCCTCATCCGTCAAACAGCAGATGTACTACTTGTGAGCGAATGATGTGAGCGTGGACCTCGAAGATCCTGGTAAACTATTCACCAAAGTTTTTCAGTTCAAGGTAATTCATGTAAGTTTTCACCAAGATATAATACCAAATACCTACTGCACCACCCCGTATATATGTCGCCGCCAACTAGCTTAATCAACCGTCCAATTAACTGTCTAGGCAGTTAACTAAACGGCGCTATTCAATTAACGGCCTGAATGATATTCAGCCATCTCGTTAATTACATCATTTAATAACCTGGCTGGCTAATGCTTAGGCCAATCGTAAAATGGGGCACTACCTCGAAATGAGATAGAAAATTACATACATACATATACTTACACCTGTAAATCCCCGAAGGGTTAGACAGAGGTGTAATCATAGAAAATTAGTGATTAGTAATTAGTGATAATTAATGATTATTGTGATAGCTGCGCAATCCGACTTTATTAGGTTAGGTTAGAAGGCTAATGCGGAAGCGGAGCGGAGCGTAGCTCCCGCATTAAGCTTTCATGCTTATTTTTTTTATAACCAGAAATAAGTCATTTTTATAACTGATTAGTTAAATGGCTAGGCAAGTAGTTAAACGTCAGCGATCCAAGCTATTTGCCTAGCCGTTTAATTAAATGGCTGAACACCATTCAGGCCGTTAATTGAATGGCGCTTTTTAGTTAACTGCCTAGGCAGTTAATTGAACGGCTGATTAAACTAGTTGGCGGCGACATTTTACGCTTTTTGACATGTAGGTATTATAAATGCATAAGCTGTGCTGAGAGCGAGAAGCAGTTGATATGTTGGTTTAATTCAAATGTTTGTGAATATTGTAGGTATCATTATTCGCATGCCGCACACAGATTCACACATGCATGCACACAAACACGAGGGTTGCCAGGCGACCGGATAAAGCCGGACATAGTTAGGCATTTTGATTGCTTGGCCGGCAAAAATTCGACCGACCCGTCCGGCTTTTTACATTTCACAATCGCAAGGGTTGAACTGATTTCAAAAGCTTGTCTCCCGCAAGTTTTTTCTCTGCTTTCTGTTTACGCTATAAACTTATGAAAACAGCACACCGCTTGCACAACATTATATTATAGGTTTATGTTGTTTACTTTAGATTAGAATTTCCTAGGACCACTCTCTGACTCCACCTTTAGACAGACAGAAAGATCTTTAACCGAGTTTATTAAGATATAATAAATGAGCCCATACTCTACCGTTTTATATTATTTAATTTAGGAGTTTAATCAGACCAGATCCATTGTCATTCAATCTAAACGTGTATGCAACATTTTTTTACAAAATCGGTTGAGGATATCTGCTTCAAAACCGAGTTGCAAGATTTGCCCCGATCAGAATTACAAACATGCATTCATACATACCTGCAATGCAATGCAAGCTTGTAAAAAAGCTTGATTTTGTCGTACCCATTAATACTGATTGCGTGGTTCCGTAGAATTTGGGCCACCCCTTCTCTTCCCATGTGGTGTCGTACAAGGCGAATAAGGGATAGGGCTAACTTTAACATCAGAAAGATATGTACAGCCCAGACTCAGCTTCAGATTCATGGCTCGAGTCAACAATAGTGCCCGGAATACGGCAATAGGCTCACCCCCTATTACGTGGGACCGAATACAGATTGTTGGTGAAATGTGGGTGTTAATTCACCTCCTAACCCTCCGGGGATAAAGGCATGATTATATGTATGTATGTTTATACTGAGACACAGGCCTTTTAGCCGAATGTCCGGCCTTTTTAACCGAATGTCCGGCCTTTTAGCTCGAATATCCAGCCAAACTGGCTGGTGTGTCCGGCTTTTAGGTTTGGCGAACTGGTAACCATCACACACCTAATTTGTGGTCAATTCTAATTGTTTCTTTTCTTATTTTTTTAATAAATATTTTAAATAAGTAGGTATTTTAAGTTTTAAATAAATATGTTTTACACAGAACGACTATTTCCAGTTCCGATGGCCTCACGGAAGAAGTTGAAGGAGAATTTAGATCATAATAAATTTAGTTTAAAAGTTGTGATTTTATCAGTTTACTAAGTTTGTACTTATTGGTACTTACCATTTGCCTGTTTTTATTAAATACTAGTTGTTGCCCAGGGTTTCGCTCGTGGAATTTGAATTACATTCCCGCAACCCATGGAATCTTATTCCCACGATTTAAAGTAGCATATTTATTTATTCCAGACTAACCTGTCCCAGTACCAAATTTGTGTAACGAACATCCAAACATACATATATCTTATTAGTATTAATATGATTTCAGTTGTATTAAATTAATTAACTGTACTTTATATTATAGATATATTATAGGTACCTACCCTTATTTAATTATCTATCTTATTATTTAGTACATGTATACGACTAGCGTTTCTCTTGTCGGACTTTTAAGGAATCTTGCTAACGTATCAAATGTTACAAATATAAAAGCTTTTCTCCTACTGTTTTAACTTTTACTGGTCGATAACTATCCGACCTTATACCAATAATTTTAGTAAAAAAAAAGAAAATTCACAAAATATATAAGCATATGTACTTATTTATTGTATAAAAAATTGTAGGTTATATACGTACGTATCACCATATCAGTAAAAGCAAATATATTAAAACAAAGACAATCCTTAAACATGAGCTAAGGAAGCGGTAGATACCTACGTAAACATAATATAAAAATGTATAATCATTTTGTAAGGGCAAATTGCTCGCCGACTTTGATATTCTTCAATAGTTCTGGCATTGCCTTTCTTAGCAGTTGCATTTCGAATGGATTGAGACAGCTGAAGCCAAGGTTTCTCGCCATACCGCACGGCCCAAGTAATATGGGGTTAGCGAAGTATGCCGGCTCGCACAAACCAGACGCGACGTACGCACATTCTACCACATTTTGCTGGCCCTATAATAAAAGTTTAGTTTAGAATAACACGAAAACGTAATGACGCCCATAAGAAAATCAAGCGCTTCAGACCTTTTTTGAACTTTAAATGTGATCGAAATGGTTATTTTACAATGAAAATTCAGCTGAAGCCACTCAATTTCCGATGTCCACATCAGGCAATGTACTAATAATAAGATAAATAAGATATGTTGTAACTATGTTAGATCGGCCAATCTAAACCAAATATTATAAGTGAGGCTAATTCGCACCCAGCTGAAAATTGGTAGAGCTGTTCAAAACACCACCATAAATGAAGTCTAAAATGTCCTCATCCTCATCCGATACTGGATTTCTTTTATTCGGGGTAAAGGTCTTAAAAACGAGATTTTCGCGACTTTCAGAGCAAAATGATAAGTTTTGTCATAAAAATTCTGAGACAAAGTTTCATTTAATTATCTATAAAATCTGTCAAGTGCGAGTCGGACTCGCGCACTAAGGGTTCTGTACTAAAATCAAACGTAATCAAAGTATTTACTGTTTTTGTAGCGCAAGTCCGCGCCTCAATTCAGTTTCGTACGGACCCCTACTGCACGAGCCCAATTCACATTTGATCGAGTTGATCTTTAACTTTGTCTCAGATATTCTTATGATAAAGCTTACCGTTTTGCGGAAAATAACCGATTTTGTTACCTTCGACCTTGAATAAAAAAAGGAAGACTTTTCAGCCGGGTAGAGAATTAATGTAGCCTCGAAATGTATCCCTGACAGTATTTCAGTCAGTATTCCAGTAGTGGTATTAAAATGATGTACAGCGTACCTACACGGGCGGTACAATAAGTACTTAGCCTCATCGCCTGATAGCACCACTATCGCAAGACACATTTACTATCGTCTAGGTCTAGCACATTTTCGTAGATGGCTACAGCTGCAATTCCAGCCGAATTAGACCTCTAGTTTTATTTTAACACGGAAGGGCGTGACCGCGTATTTTTGATTTCCTGATTTGATTCTTGTCTTTGGAAGAGAAATCGCACAGCGAAATCTACGTGCGCTTTGATGCTATGTACGGTGAGTCTTCTCCTTCGATAGCATGTTTAAAGGTGGTCGCATGTCGATTTTGATGAGCCACGCCCAAGTACCCTGAAAACGGTTACCACAGAAGACAGCACTACAAAAATCCACGATCTCGTATTGGCAGACCGCAGACTGAAGGAGCACAAGATAGCTGAGACAAATTAGGTTGGGTTACGAACTGCTGCTGTATGTCATAGCAGCCATGGAGCTCCATTTTGCAGACCTTGAGAAAACCTATTATTTTGACAGATTAAAAAATTGAAGCGTCGCGCGTCGCTAGGTCTCCTTGTACTTGACAAGGTAGAAAAATAAATAGCCAATTTTCTCATAAAAATCGTTATTCATTTGTAGGTTAAGTACCTATCGGACCACCCTCGTAAGTAACCTTATGTGCGAATACTCACAGCCAGACCATTAAGTACTGATGATGTGAACTTTGCCCCTGCGAACGCCATTGATAATGTTGCAGAACCACCGCCACCCTTAGCTTTGACTACCTACAGAACACAACAAATAATAAACTTTATCAAAACATAATACATGGCATATAATTATAATGTAAATAACATCTATGAAACATGGTTCAAATGAAGTATTCAGGAATTCAATTTTTTACATTCGTAGATAGAAGAGAAAGAAGAAGAAAAGATTTTTTTTTTTTTTAAAGAAATATTGAAGAAAGTATCGCGTGCATCTTGGGGTAACGTTCCCAAGACACTGGCAGCATTGCCCCGTTGTATGGCAATGCATATGCGGCCTTCTGCTCAAAAGAAGCGTCGCCCATATGCTTCACAATCTCCCTGAAGAGTTTGCTGGCGCTCGGACCCCTAAGGCCCCAACATTTCCACTTCAAATGGCATAAATTTATTCAACATTGTATTTACATAACCGGGCCATCAACTAATAATATAGGTATATCTTCAGGTCATTACTCAATAAATAGGTCTGGGTTCACAAAAGCAGAAAAGACGCTCGTGAATTGTATTAATAGGCGGTGTAAGCCGTGTAAGTCTAGCAAAAGTCGACTATATTTATTCAGATTATTTTGAAGATATATCACAATCATAGAACAATATAATTCCAGTGTGTGACTTTGGAATCCGACTATTTTAAACACTTAATAAATATCTAAACACGTCGCAATCAGTGCGTTGCTAAAAAGTAAACTTTTGTTATAATAGGCTTGATGGATTACCGCGGTACCCGCTTCTTGGACTTTTTCAGTAAGTTTCTGCACTTCAGCCCAAGTGCCTAAGTTTACGGCAGGATAGCTTTGACTTAAAATGGGAATTATGGTCGGCCCAGAATGGCCACCAATGCATGCTACCGACACACACTTTGGGTCTATGCAGTTGATTTCGCCGATAAACGTACAGGCCCGCACAACGTCCAGTGTTGTCACTCCCATTACCCGTCTTGGGTCGTACACTCCTTCCTGAAAGTAGAAGATGTGAAGAAAGGGTCATGAGTAATAATATTCAAGGTGAAACGTTGTACCTACCTTGTGGAGCAAACCCTCAACTAATTATCCACCGCTATAGGTAATGGCTGTCACAAATTACCTTGCGAGTCTGATCTTGTCAAATGAATTAACAGCTAACGATGCAGAATATAAAATTAAGATGAAGTGGAAGAAAAGCCATACATTGAGCACATGAAACCACTTCAATAAAACATTAGCCACAAGGAGGAACGCCTTAATCTGGCAGTCGGTGTGCCTATGTTCTGTAATGGGTAGTGTCAAAAAAAAACATTCATTAAATGTATAAACATGTCTATTTATTACATCAAAATTCAAAATATACGTACGTCACTACTATACTTGCACAACAATAAATAAGAGCATAATATTTTAGAAGACAGACGCTAATAGTAGGGGCGGCGTAGAAGGAAATTCGGTAGTAACTCGAGTGAAGCAGATTTATATACAGGGGGATGTACCCGGTTAAGTACCTCCACCAAATATGTGCTCCATATACATGGCCGCAGATGAAGGATAAACGATCAGATTAGTAAAAATGAAATATTCATCAGACATTCTCGAGCGCGTCAGAATATGGTAGGGTGAATTGGTATGCAAAGAAGAGTATATTACACTAATCTGTCAATTTGAGAAAGACATAAAGAAAGTGGAGGGCTACAAGTTGTAAAAAAACGTCATCTGGACATTCCCGAGCGCGGCTTATTTTTATTTTATTTTGAAATATCAAGGATATTTGAAAATTCAAGGATAACGTAAAATATATAATTTGATGATTTCCACACGCCGCCTTTTGGCTTATGAAATATTTACTGTGAGTTTATTTCATTACATAACTACGGCAAAGGCAAAGGATAGTTATGATTTTGACAGACAATGTATTTATGTTCGTCTGTGCCCTCGTAGCTCCTCTACCTTATTAGAAATGGATAAATGAAATATCGTTAAAAGCGTCTTGATCTCTGAATTTAATATACAGTACCCTGCTTAAAAAAATGCCGTGTTTGGTATGAAGGGAAAAGGATTAATTAGCACAGTTCACATTTATATAAACTATTAGCTGCTGCTTGCCCTAATCCATACTTCCATATAAATATTATAAATGCGAACTATAACTATCTGTTTATATGTAACGCTTTCACGCCTAAAACACACTGATTTGATGAATATTGGTATAAGATACAAAATGCACATAGGCATGTTAGTTCACGATAACCGACATCCACGCGAGCGAAGCTGCGAGGAAAAGCTAGTATAATATAAATAAAAAAATATGTTTACAAACGAGTCTAGTGCCAGTTGGAATCGCGCAATAAGTGTTCCCCTTAATATATATTAAGTATTTATTTGTGAAGCGAATAATAACTAAATATTTCATGCGTCTACCTGTTACCGTTAGTAATACCGTGCACAAAATCTCGTTTGTGGTATGGAAGCTCCCTTAAATAATTATTTTATTTTAATTTAATAATTTGTTTTCAAATACTACTAAATATTATGTGAATATCTGTTCTGTTATTAAATCTGGTTTACTGCGTGGGATATATATATATACTTTAATATTTATTTTTATAGCGGCGATAGATATACGTCATCTGTGAAAATTTTAGTTGTCTAGGTATCACGATTCAATATAACCTAGAGACAAAGAAACATGTACCATAAAATCACAGTTAATTTTCAGATTAGGCGAATCCCTTGAGATAATTGTCAGATTATGAGACGAAACGTCTAGAACATAAAAATGAACTATTTATATCTTAATCCAAGGAGCTTGTAAGTCGAAACTGCAAGTTTTTTTGCACATTCGAATAATACTATCAATCTTAGCCATGTAATGGCAGTAATCTGTAAGCGTACCTTTAAGAAATAAATAAATAAAATCTGACGCGCTCGAGTATGTCCATGCAACCACTTTTCTACATTTTACTCCTTCCATTGATGAAAAGGTTTACCGTAATAACATTTTTTCCTTTATATCATCGAAGCGCTGCAACCCAATTGGTCTCTATGACGCTCGAGTAAATTGTAATTTAGCATCATCACCTCCCCTACTATAATTATGTGCCAAGTAGCTACCTACGTATACGTAAGATAATTTTATTTTATTTTTTCGCTGCAAAGTCCACTCCTATTTTGATATTTCTCAAAAGTTCAGGCATTGCGACTTTTATCAGTTGTATTTCGAATCCATTAGGGCAGCTGTAGCCGAAATTCTTCGCTATACCACACGGTCCCAGCAACACAGGATTCGCGAAGTACGCCGGTTCGCATAATCCAGATGGGACGTACGCACATTCCACGACATTTTGTTCACCCTATAATAAAAGTCGAGTGTTAGAATTATCCTTTCGGCCACCTATGTAACTGTGTTTTGTAACCCGTTACAACTGAAGAAAATGTTCTCTTTTTTCGTTACCTAGTTACAAACTAAGATTCAAATATTTTTAAATGAGTAGTTACCATGAAATAATTTTTTGTTCTTTTTTTGTAACAAAACTCTCTACCTACTAAAAGGAAAATAGTAAATTATGATACAAGTGTGTAAAGTTGGTGATTACCGCTGAGGCGATGTTGGGACCCGAGCCGTCAGGCGAGGATCTAAAGAGAGCCGAAGACGGTAATCAACAATACACACGTGTATCTAGGGTTGCCAACTATACTGTTTTAAACAGTATTATACTGTTTTTCACTAAGTTATACTTTTTACTGTTGAACAAAAATAAAGTACACAAAATACTGTTTTCAGCATCAAAACGCAAACACATTATTGTGTTTTAGACGCTCACACTAATTTGTTGTTATTTAGTCAGAGGGCGCTCACTGCTCAGTGCAGCGCAGCCACAAACAAATCACACTGAGTTTATGCAGAGAGAAAACAAAAGTTATACTTATTTGAGTAAAAGTTTGGTTTATTATACACATACAAGATGATTTTTTTTATTTAAATACAAAGTTGCATGAAATGAGCAAACAATAGGTACGTATATTAATTTATTTGTTCGATAATACTTTTAATTTATCCTTCTTACAAAAAAAAAACAAATTAATTATTTTTGTTGTTAATATTAAATAAATGTGTAGGGACTAATAATTTCCAAGCAGTGCCCAGTTGTTATTAAGTTTGATTTCAGATCATTTAAAGCCGCATTAATTTCTTCTTCAATTTCTGTGTAATTTTTATTTTTTCTACTATTTTTGAATGTATTGTTAACATCATATAGTTTTGTTTCCTTTTCCAGCACATCCAAAAGTTGGCCGATATTCGGATATTTTCGCCCGATAATTCTATTAATTTTATTGTGCCACCCTTCAAGATGATTGGTTGTTCTTATAATTTCGGTTTCACAACCACATTTCTTTGCAAAATTTAATGCTCCTTTGTTGTACCACTGTTTATTAAAGTATTTATTGAACCGTTCGATATCATCGCCTTTTGGACTTTTTTTCATTACATATTCATATCCTCTTTGTATATACTCTTCTGGCAAACGAGCCAAACCAACGCACCGTGCAACATGTCTTTGTTTTACTCTAGATTTCATTTCTTTTGCTTTACGAAACAGACTTCGGTTAAAATGATAGTAACAACCTTTTACGATTATTTCAGGGAAAACCTGTTGAACAGCTATTATTGCTGCAGCTTCATAATCTAATGTGATTTTACGCGGCTTAAAAAATTCACCAGTTTGAGATTTTATTAAACGGTATAGAATGGTATAAGTCTTTACTTTCTTATTGGGAAGCAGACAAAAGAACAATGGTATAATAGTTCCATTTTTTTCGTTATATCCATGTATAGTATAAAGTTGCTTAAAGCAAGATGGGCATGATCGAAAAGTGCCATCAGCGAAGATATGAGTGTACTTTCCCAATTCATTTATAATGTTTCTCCCGCAAAATAGAATAATTCTTGTATTGTCATCGTCCAGGTAATCTGCAAGGAGGAAATTATTGTATTTTTGTGGCACAACCACTTCGCAACATTCAGAGTAACTGTAACGTAATTTGGGAGCACCAACAATTTTATTACGTTGGTTGTATAGCCCTGACTTTATATTTTTAAAACTTGGAATATCGTATAGCAAATCGAAACCATCATTTTTAAGTTCACAAACCAAATTGTTATATTGTTTCTCTATAGGTTCGAAGTTACTACTGGTAGTTTGTTTCAATTTATCCATTCTTAACAAAAATATATTTTTATTCACATCCATGCAGCAATCATTATCATGTCCATTAGTATTTAATATTTCGTTCTTCACACTTAGCTTGACACTCCCTTTACATCCTTTTTTAGTATAGCAAAGCCAAAACGAGCTTCCATCTTTATATATTTTTCTGCGGTGAAATCGCCGTCCATCGTGAAGCAATAGAACACCACCTCTCCTTGATGAAATCAATTGAATTTTAGGATGCGGGCACATTGCGAATATTGCAATCACAAATAATTATATGACTTTATCACAAAATGGAAAATCGTAATAGAAAATTGCACAAATAATCTACAAGAGTAGCAATTGCATGTCAATATGTCATGATGTGTCAATTAGTTTATTTATCGTTATCAGTATGGCCAGTACTAATGTCATACAGAAAAGAGAATCATATCTACCTAACAGTTTGATTTGATCTTGGTTACCAATAAGGAATTTTAATTCTGCTATCGTAACTGGGAAAAGAGGTTACGAAGTAATATAAAAAGTCTTAGTTTGTAACTTGGTAACAAAAAAAGAAAATGACTTTCTTCTTTTGTAACCTCGTTGCGGTTACAAATCATAGTTACGAAGTCGGACGAAAAGATCTTGGTTTGTAACTAGGTAACGAAAAAAGAGAACATTTTCTTCTGTTGTAACGGGTTACAAAACACAGTTACAAAGGTGGCCGAAAGGAGAATTATAAGGTAAATAGGTACTATTATCTATTTCGAGCTTAGATCAGTCAGCATATCAAATGCTTCTAAATTTAATTTTTATTTTTGATAAATAACTTATAATGGTATCCTCTCGAAGTTAGGAAGTCAGACGGTAGTCGGTCTCGGAAGAACCAACACACCAAACGAAAACAATATGCGGACATCGGGTTCCTTAGTGCGGATTTGAACGCAATAAAGAATTTCACTGTGACGATGTGAAGCTGGAGAATGATTATGATTTTGTGAAAATATGCACACATGATCTTGTTTTATTACGTTTGTTGTTATTACGCGACGCAGTGTAAAGGATATTGAAGGTTCTACTTGTTAATAAGATGTACATACAGAAACTATAAAGTTTACAGATTACCTAGCTAGCCGATGTACTTACAAACAAAAATGATGAGGACTACCGAATATGATACCTAACACTGTACGATACCTAATACTGAATACTCACAGCCAGCCCCCTAAGTATTGATGCTGTGAACCTCGCTCCTGAGAACGCCATTGATAACGTCGCTGAACCACCGCCGCCCTTAGCCTTCACTACCTAAGGATGACATAATAGTCTGTTTTTAAACATTAAACACAAAACATTGTATTTAAATAAACATTGTACCCCTATAGACAGTATCTCGCTCTCGACGTCTCGACTCATGCTCTTTTTCTTTAACTCGTTCCCCGCCACGCTGCGCCCAGGGGGCGGTACAGCGGTGGAAGTTATACTATAGCACTCAGTTCGAGTATATTTTAACACTAAGTAAAACCTAAAGACAGCAATAATAAGTCTTAAAATTAAGTATGATGGCTTACCGCGGTACCCGCTTCCTGTACTTGTTCAGTGAGCTTATAGACTTGATGACATGAGTACAACTTGACGGGAGGCCTGCTTTGACTGAACAGGGGAATAATGGTCGGCCCAGAATGTCCCCCAATGACTGGTATGGAAACATCCTTTGGGTCTATGCCGTTGACTTGGCCGATAAATGTACATGCTCGTACCACGTCCAGTGTAGTCACACCCATTAGCCGTCTTGGGTCGTACGTGCCTTCCTGAAAGTAGAAGACTTAGAGAAAGAATAATAAGAAGTAAGAAGATTTCAAGGTGAAATGACGTACCTTGTCAAGAGGGTTCTTCAACTATAACCAACCACCATAGGTAATGGTGATAGTAAAATTGAACTGATCTTGTCGAGTGAATGATCTATCATCCGGTGATCAATCGCTTGCTATTCACAGCAGTAAATACATATTCTACTACTTACTCAAACGTGTGCAATAAATCATTACACTGTAACTAAAATGGGGTAAGAAAGAAAACGTACAATCTCGAAAATCTACAGACGTAACTCATTCACGTAAAGGTAGTTGATTCAAACTCATAAATCTTAAGTGACTAACGAATTAATATCATCCCGCTATTAGTTACTAAGCAATCTGGTTGAATCCATGTTTATTGGTTGTGACGTAGGTTTAAATCACTTCGTTGGTGCTATCTGTAGCTTAGTGGCTTTAAGAATTAACTTCACTTTATTTTACTGTTTCTAAATCGAATCCAATAACACTACATGTTACTTTTTGTACGTTTTTGAGGTAGGTGGCGCCTCCTTGCCGCTTATGTTCTACTGAGGCAGAAATGACCATGTTTTCAGTTACTAGGTTTCGGTGCGTGACTCTCTGAATAGCAGAGGGCACTATGAAAGGACAGTGATGGGGATGGGATCACGTAGAGGTGGATATTGTTTGGCAAATATCCTAAAATTCTTGCTCATTGCCCTATGAGAAATCTACTGTCGGTCGCGGAACTATCTTCCCCTCTATAATACTAAGTATCTACCGCAAAATAGGTTACCTACATCAAAAACTGATGCTTTGGAACCGAGGATAAGCTCTCTTCTTGCTCTTTCCGTTACGGATTGGTTAATCTTGGCTTTTACAGAAGAGACTACCCTGTGACTAACCTAAGCGTGCATCAAAACGCTGTCTATCAATCAGCAGGCTTAACAGCCCGTAGGTGCCCTAAAGATCTTGATAATGCCCCAAATATCATGCAAAAGGACAAATTCCTTGATCTATTCTTAGCTTGACGTGAGCATTCTCATGGTCAACAGCTGTAATTACTAGGTATTTAAGTACTTGACAGAACAGTTAACATACCAATTTTAACACTTCAGCAGCTATAGGTACCATGGAGTTAACAGGATTAGTGATGATAGCAATAATAGCCATAGGGCAATATTTAGCGATCGCTTTGGACATATCCCGTATTAGGCCCGCGTTTACATTGAATAGATCCTCTCGCTTCATACCCGGCTTGCGGGGCACACCGGCAGGTATCACGACTACGCTGGCACCTGTACAGCAGATAATTGATAAATATACGCAAAATTTAATGTTAGATGTCTTGAGTTTCTTTCTTGATACTATACTTACTAAGTACTTTGACAAGATATTAAAACAAAAATATATCAAGGTTCCTGGGTAAAGTGGGAATTTATTCCGAATTTGGAACGGGACGCAGAAACTAGCGCTAAATAAGTTAATTTTGACGCCTATCTGTAAGTAGGTTTAGACTATTTTGATTGCGTCTCTTTGTATGCATAACTGTCGTGTTTTCGATATCAACCTTAAGTCTAACAACGTCTGCAGAGGCGTCTTTACCTATGGCGCGATTGCGGTGCACACGGGCACCAGAATGATAGAGGCGTCGCAGACTTGCTGTACGCCTACCAGCCCATAGTGTTGGTCGACGAGGTGTGCAAATACTTTGAAAGAGTTATTGTGAAGTGCCTCGTCGAGCACCTTCATTCAGAGTTACGACCCGTCTAGGAATATAGTAGAGTAGCAGAAACTTACACATTAGCGCATCACAGAGTTGCTCAGGACCCTTATGTCCTGTGACCCTGCAGGCGGTGTTAATGTGTGAAAGGTCGACGGCCACACCAGGGGTTATCGGTGAGACGTCGTACAGAGATAGGTGGGATACCAAATTATTCATCTTCAATAGTAAGCTTAGAGGCTGACCGATGCCGCCGGAGGCACCTATCACTGTGACCTTGTAATGCCTCTGAAAAAGCAACTTGTACTTGAACTTTATAGTCTACAACCTAGATCATAGCTTGAAATAACGTTAAGATGGTGAGATTAGTGACTGACCTTGGAGTTGACAGAATAGATCTTGGCTCCACTCAAGACACCCACAGACGTAACTAGATTCACGCGAGAAAACATTTTCTATTATTTTTTTGGATATCATATGAATTTATTATCAGATAATTACATTTCCAACACTTTTTGCAGCATTTATAGAAATTTATGCCATCTAAAATTGTGGCCTATTACGACATAATTTCACCTCAAATATATCTATCACAAAATTTTAGAGTTTTTTTTTAAGTTTTTTTGCTGATTTATAAATATAACGTCATTGCTTATTCGGTGCTTTGACCATTTGTGAACTGTCTTGGACTTGCGTGTCAGTATATTTTTTCATTCTTTCTTTCTTTTCTTGACGGCCTCATCACGAAGAAGGTAGCAATGAAATAATGCTTCGGACTTGGGACTAAATATTAACTCGCAATCATTACTGTGATCCTGTTGTACACCAGGATTATTAGTAGCCTCAGAGCAATAAACCAAACGGAGTGGACTCGCGCGCTATTTTGTACGAATAAAAGTCTGCCACTTTCAGCGGGGGACGGGGGACGCACACTAATTTAATTGTCAATACTAATGCATTTTTAAATCACGTCGCTATGCACTCACACAACAAAAATGTTGAACACTAATTTAAACTATACGCACACACTCACATTCGCACACAGGGACCTCTATCAGTGACATCTCATTAATGTAAACAAGCTAGAGCTTGACCATGTCGATATTATGTATCGAGGTTTTTGTGTTTCAAATGCGTGTAGGTAATTATCAATTATCATATGTGATGACTTTTTTACGTATTATAACGTCATTAAAATAAAATTCATTATATTTATTAAATAGAATATGCATTCTTTAATGAAATAGGTACTGTGTACAGGGGTTTTGCTAATAATTTTGTAAGCCTTTGTAGATTTAGCACTTTGAAATCGCCAAAAATTGTCCAAAATTAATTCCATTAGAGTTATTTTAATCAGTCGTGGGACCCGACGATGAAGTCCCCCAATAAGGGGTTCTCGTATGAAATACAGGTACCAAAGTAACAATAAATAGGTTAATTTATTCATATTAATTTTAAATAAGTGATTAATAAAAGGCTTTTTATTTTATTTAATACTTTTTCTACACTTTTAATACTCCTTACATATGAAATTGGCGTTATATAGAACTGGCCATTTTAATCTGCAACATCCAGCACAGCTAGCCGTTAATCGGCCGAGATTGGTGAACTGTTCTAGCCCACTGCTGCTTCAGGACAACGTTAGACCACACCAGAACAACAGACGGTCCTTAAAGTAGAGAAGGAATGTTGGAATGTTCCCATCACTCACCATACTTCCCGGACCTTGATCCACTCCACTCCAGGAGTGTTTCTTAGTTGAAAAAAAAATTCAATTCAGATTAGGCAGTCCAAAACAAAACGACTTTAATGAATTTGTTGATTCTCGCTCCCGCAACTTTTTCAGCAAAGGAATCAATGAACTGCCTATAAAATGGCAAAAGTGCATAGATAACAACGGTACAAACTTTGATTGATTAAATAAAAAAACTATAAAAACATAAGCTTATATATCGTTTTATAACACCAATTTCATATGTATACCTAATATTAGAAGGTATACATATGAAATAGTAGTTAACCTACTAAGCTGAAAATCAGGACCTAGTACAATAATAAAATGTACCTTGGGTAGTATCAACGTTGGTACAGCGCCCTAAATCAATTTTCTCTTATTGTTTGATTGTATTATAAAACAGGAACTTTTAAAATGCTGTGAGGAAATTGTACTTCTCGGCACCCACGAAACATGGTTCCCACAAAATTGGACCCAAGCAGTACAAAGTAATAGTTCTTTTGGGAATCTAAAAATTAACGTTAAAATTGTTAATATGGTATTGGAATATTGATATCGATATTGGTCATTATGCTGTCCCAGCTCTAATTCTGGCAAAGTGTGGCCAACTTCCTACAAAATATTTCGCTTGTTTTTTCGAAATATTTTATTTTCGAATGTAAGAAAATAATACTCTCATATTGAATTATATCTGTGTGCATTGGTACTATTGGTTGAAAGGCTATGATGCTATGACAGCAAATGTAATTTAGACATACCTATTATTAACGTCTTATGTGCACATAATTATCCCAGCAAACCGGGCAGATAATAAACTGAATGTTAGTAATCTTTACAGGGTTTTCTAAAACTAGATGATGTTGCAGTAAGTTAAAAATAAATACCTATTTATTTATATTAATTGAAGATATGACTTAGGTATTGTTTTAAACAACGATCCCTTCGTTCTTATTCGATATAGTAAATATAGCTTTCAACACGTAACTACAGCGATAATTTAAACATCAAGCAAAGCGTCATATTCCACTTAGAATCTCAACAATATTATTATTTATGAACTCTGCTCTCCGCGGTTTTTACGCAGTAACTATAAACATGCTATAGGCCTCGGTATCCACTTTCCATCAGGTGGACCGTGTGCTTGTCTGCCATCTAAGTGGTATAAAAAATATACTGTGTAAAATCTTATTAAGCTTAATACAAAATTGATTAAATTGATAAGAAACCTTAGCTTAAAAATTACCCCAGATTTGATTCTAGTTCATACATTGGTAACACTGTCGATTAGCATACTTTTTTTGGTTTTTTGATAATTTAATGAATTAATTGATAATATTTGAACGAAATTATACTTACAGGTGAAAGGTAATGTTATCCTTTTGTTTATTTGAAGTCGCTGATCGCTTTTTACACCAAAATACACAGCAACTCGGTATTTTAATAGGAGAAGTTAACTCAGTGAGCCGTGCGTCGAAATGGCGCGGAAAGCGCGGCAACTAGTTTTATATAACGGGCATGACCCGCTGTCTCATACCTTTGGCAGCGGGGTATGCGTGTTAGTGGCGTCTCCGGTTGGTTTATTGCTCTGAGTTAGTAGCATAGTAGTGACTCATAAAACATCGAATAGGTACCTACTCAATTAAAGTGATTTAACACAACACACACTCACAAAACTCTCTTAACACTCACTCATACACATAAAGCACACTAATACATAACACAACCTAATAATTTACATATTTTAATATGTATTAAAGGTACATATTTTATATTACGTAGGTACCTGCTTGTAATATGTGTCGAGTAAAATTCTAACTTAGAAGGTCAAGCTTGTACATTTCTGGATTACTCATGTTTATTATTATTATTTCTATAGTTAGTCTATTAATATTGTTTCTTGTCTGTAACCTTATTACGCAACTGGGCAGGAGACCCTGCATCCTGCGATCCAGTTTTTAACTAGTACAGAACGCAGGAGATCTTTTCCACAACAAAACAACTTTCTAAAAAAAGCGGCTAAGTGCGAGTCGGACTCGCCCATGAAGAGTTCCATAGCAGCAAGTAGGTAAATAGCGGTTGACGATTTAAGATGTATTAAAAAAACTACTTACTAGATCACGTTGAAACCAATTTTCGGTGGAAGTTTGCATGGTAATGTACATTTTTTTTTTAGTTTTATCATTCTTTTATTTTAGAAATTACAGGGGGGGGGGGACACATTTTACCACTTTGGAAGTGTCTCTTGCGCAAACTATTCAGTTTAGAAAAAAAATATTACAAACTGTTCTAAGTATGGGGAACTCCCAAAATTTATTGCTTTTTTTCTATTTTTGTGTGAAAATCTTAATGCGGTTTACAGAATACATCTACTTACCAAGTTTTAACATTATAGTTCTTATAGTTTCGGAAAAAAGTGGCTGTGACATACGGACGGACAGACAGACAGACATGACGAATCTATAAAGGTTCCGTTTTTTTGCCATTTGGCTACGGAGCCCTAAAAATTGTACTTACCTACTTACGTCAATCAGTGGAAAACAAATTGTAACACTTTAATAAGATTAATAAATAAATAAAAAATCACAAGTAAATTGGTGAAGAGCCTCAGCCTCTGTGACGAACGTCTGTGGCAGTCGTTACGGGTACTTGGTTTGGAGGCCTCAGACTAAAAGAATAACGCAGTTGGAACGCATACCTCCTATTACTACTCACTACTAGCATGTGAAGCCGCGTAATGAATGCACGTACAAGTGCGAGTGAAATGGTACTTACTACTTGATTAATTTTCGTCGGCTTCACACGCGAGTTCTAAACGGTTCTCGCTCTCATCATCTATGACACGTTATTTTAGTCAGAGTTGGAGCCCTAAAAAGTTCGACTAGTACAGAAACTACGATATCGCCCATTGGTGGTGTAGTTCAGATGAAAGTCGGTTCACGGAATATATCGAAGTTCAGCCGCATCACAGTCAAAAAGGTTAGCCCACCCGACTGACTTGGGAAAACGTTCAGAGAATTGGAGAGCATAGCAAGCCTTGAGCTATTGAATAGTCAATACTCATACATGAACCATGACGCTGTCTTTGCAGCTTCACCAATTATAGAGACGAAGGATGAACCTGTCTAGGCATGACTGTTGCTATCCCAAGGTGCCAGAAGCCAGAGTCATTTAATACCTCACATATAAAGGTTCAGCAGGGATTATTGATCCACGACCAGACGCACGGCGACCCGCCTCCGATGCACCATGGTACGGAGTCCATCTTGCAACTGTAGTGGTAGTAAGTTTTTTGTACTGTTACTTGAATCGCGTTTGCATCGAGATAGAAGCGCAATAGTATCGCGTTTGCATCGCGACTGCATCTGAGCCCGTGGGCGAGGGCACACAGCTAGCGACCGCTTCGCGACTGTATCGATACGGATGCACGACAGCATCATCGCTACAAAAAAGTCGCAGTGGGCGAGGGGCCTTAATCTCTGGAATATGAAATAACACAACGTAAACGCACGCCTTTATCCCCGAAGGGGTAGGCAGAGGTGCTGCACCCACATTTCGCCGGTTTATGATTAGGTCCCAATGTAATAGGTGGCGAGCCTATTGCCATTAACTGGGCACTTATAAACCTGCGATAAATACACACATAACTTCGAAAAACATCGAAATGTCATTGGTGTGTGCCATGAAAAACCTGGGATCGAACCCGAGACCTCGTCTCAGCAGTCCATTACCCATACCACTAGGCTACCGCGGTTCTGGAATATGATGTACGACTTGAAAGGTTCTTTTTCGAAAATCGGGAGTCGACACGAGGTTGCGCAGGCCTGATTCTGCTGGGGTCATTGTTTCTACCTTCCTTAACTGATAAATACCTAACGTTTATTGTGCCCTCAGAGCAAATGCAGAGAGGAGACAGCCTAAGTAACTGTACACTCCAATCGTGTGCCAGATTTGACGGCATACGGGATGCCGATTTAGGGTCAATCCAGTTGGCCAGACTTTTGTACTAAAAAAGATCGCGAGCAGGCGCACGCGGCCTGTCCTGCACCTTCAAATGACTATGATCTTTTTCTCCCGTAGAAAAGATAAATGGTTTGTAGTATTTTGTCTCAATAAGCTGCTGCGCGCCGTTGGTCTTCCAGTGAATATTGAGCCTTAGTGAAAATATATTTACCTATAAATATAATATCTTGAACACAATCACGTCACAAAATATACTCTATATGCCCAGTATGTGTTTTTGGGTACCTAATAAGGATTGCACGGAGTGCTACGACGGCGGAGCTCAAGTCTACCAATTATAGATTACTAGCTTTTGCTTGCGGCTCCGCCTGGAAATTGGTTATCGTTATAATTGTAGCATATGTGTTATTCTGATGTATGAGCTATATTATTGTAAAGTTTCATTAAAATCCATTCAGTATGTATTCACTGCGTATTCAGTAGTTTATGTGAAAGAGTAACGAGTTCGATTCGACATTGACCCCAAATTTCTCTCGCGATTTGGGGTCAATATATAATATGTCGGTAATGATTCTGTACTCATTTTCCGCTTAGGTAGGTACTGAAATAAAAATACATCATTATAAGGTAGTAATTTTATTACCCTCCATCGCATGGACAACGTCGTTTACCACATAATAATATTACATTATACGGTAAACAATGGGTGTCTTAACTACCTAACAGGACCAATAGGGTATTTCACCTGCTTCACATTGGCGATCACGATAAACTTTTTGATAGATATAAAATAAAAAATAAAATTAAAAACAAAACACCCTATAAATGGTAAATTCTTCAAAATAAATGTTAAAATATCTAAACAAATAAAAACATTTGGTTCAAGGGTTTTGGCCAAGCTTCTATGTATAGTACGAACAAAGTCTTGGCAGTGAAGTGATATGAGGTCTCAATTTTTAAGATATCCGACTTAAAGTCTAAGATCCCAAGCGGTGCGATCGCACCGCGAGTCTATTGTTTACCTATTGTGTCTATTATTTACTCACTTGACAGGTTAATATCACAAATATTCGACATTATCCAACAATATCCGACAATATCCGTCTTACTTGCGGATATATCCGACCAACTGTCGAAAATATCCGACAGCTGTCTTAGTATACGCTTAGATAGACAATATGTTCGCACTATATTTCAATTATTTCTGATACTTTAAGGTAGCATACGATTCGTAAAATAGTACATAACAGTTTTCAATAAATTATAACATCATATAAAAATTAGCTACTGTTACCGATATACAATTACATCTGTGCCCCGAGCACGAATTTGAAATTCGAATTCGTAACATAAACGTAACCAGAGAACGGAGCAATGCGATTGGTCGATTGCCTACTGTGAACCAATCGCAATGCTCCATTCTTTCGCTACGTTTACGTCACGAATTCGAATGTTTATTCGTGCTCGGGGCACTGTAATCTTGACGATACACAACATCTACTCACAAGTCTACATACATTCCTTAATTATTACAATCATACAATTCGTGGCTACAGTCGCTAATATCATATAATGCTTCTATGTTAAATGGCTATCAATTTTATCACTGTAAAATAAAGTTACTCGAATAATTTAACATGTTACAATGAATGTTAGAACGCTTACTCAGTCGACATCCGTACGCTGCCGTAGCTCCGAGGCACTGCAATTCGGAAGATAGTTTACGAACAAAAATAACAAAAAATAAACTGCATAATTGCTTTAAAATTAAAAAACAAAAATGCTACTGTAAATACACACATTAATTATGGAGTACTTAGGGTTGTCAGCAAGAATAGAAAATCCGGACGCATAATTTTTACCCGGACATTTTATTCTTAAAGTTGACACCCAGTTCATAAAAGAAAAATAAATCTTTAGTTGTGTATTTATTTTCCTTTGTCAGAGGTAAGAGTGACCAAATGTTGGGCTGACCGGACTATATTTTACCAGACACACCTATTAAACCCGGATAAAAACCGGACAGCTGGTAACCCTAAGCGCACTACACAAATATTTCAGGATCCAATATATATAGTACTTAAGATCCTTCAAGCTTCGTACAATACGTACTAAACGATATGACTGCAACTTATTTTCAAATTACTACTAATAAGTAAACGAAAGCATTCATTCTCATTCAATAACACGTTCAGTTATCATTCAATAACTTCATTCAAAAGTGATAAAATAAGCTCAAAGGCCTCTATAGGTCCACTACTCGAGAATTACACAACTATTCGTAATTACTTCTTAACGAATTTCTCGCCGGTTGCGATGTTCTTAAGGAGTTCAGGGATGGCAGCCTTGAGCAGTTCCTGTTCGTATTTGTTTAGTGTGCCGTAGCCGAGGTTCTTGGACACGCCGCCCTTGCCGAGGAGGACGGGGTTGGCGAAATATCCGGCTTCGGTTAAGTCTGACTTGATGTACGCGCATTCTACTACGTTGGATTCACCCTGAGAATAAATAAGAGAAAAATAAATGATTAAAAATACAAATTGGTAATCGGAAGTCTTTTCAGTCTCTGTATGAATGTAGAGAGATGTCTGTTTGGATGGATGTCTGTGTTACAGAGTCAAAAATACTTTAAAACAAAATAAAATACTTTTGTCTGCAAATTCTCAACCAGTCACTGAAATTTAGGTCAAAAGCAGTTTTACCCATTGGGCTATATTTCTTAACTTAGTTGTCTAAACAGATAGATGAAGGTCAATGTTAGGCTGGATCCTGGTCTATAAATTAGGTTAGAAGGCTAAGGCGTAGCGTAAAGGACTTACCGCCTTAAACTTAATTGAAAGTGGATATTGAGTATGCAACGTTTACAAGATTCCTTAATCCCTAAAAGACCAAAATATAAAAGATACTTACATTAAGACCCCTAAGTACGGAGCCAGCGAGGCGCGCGCCTGCGTACGCCATAGAGAGGGTAGCAGAACCGCCACCAGCCTTGGCCTTTACAACCTGCAAATAAGCAGAAATCTTTGAAATAAAATCAGAAGCCCCGTGGTCCGGTTTTCTACTTCACTTCGCCGGGTTTTCTGTACCCCTGGTAGTTAGACTATTAACTTGCATACCATCTTTTACGATATCAAGCCTACATTACTTAGGTCTACCACTCCTACCGGTTTATAACTTATTACCTATTATTGAGACCGGCAAATATCTTGACAATGTATTTTAGCTGCGCATAAAGCATCTTTAAATCTTGCGGGGCGCTATGTTCAAAACGCGCAAATGAATCCATAATAGATTGTACTAAGCCAATCACGGGTTAAAGTTAAAGGGCTAACGTCATAGATGATCAGTCCCGTTTCATTTTTTGTGGGTCTATATTTTTGCTTGATTTCCCCCCGCAACTAGGCGTTTTAGGTTTCTATACTTGCTCTACTTTACTATCTCTAGGGAAACATATAATCATGGACCTAAGCCGCGAGACAAATGAGACCCTGGCGCGCGCGAATTGTAATAATCTATGCTTGATGAATTTGGCTCGTCCACCGCCTTAGTAACTCGTGATATCAAAAGACACCCGTCTTGAAACGTGCACTGCACGTATATGCACATTTTAAGTTCAAGATATAAGTCCGGAGGTCGGACTTCTGGCTCGCTCTCTTCTCTCAAACGCCATTGGCTTGAACCCGCAATCGTACGAACTTCCGAGCCGCCATTAAGTATGGTTCGAGATATGCCTATTACTTACCTCAGTACCGGCCTCCTGAATCCTCTCAGTAAGCTTCTTGATGTCAGCCTGGTTGGACAGCTTGACTGCAGGCTTGGCCTGACTGAGCAGGGGAATGATGGTGACACCGGAGTGGCCTCCGATGACGGGGATGGTCACACTCGTGGGGTTCACGCCGTTGATTTCGCCGATGAACGCGCAGGCACGGACCACGTCGAGGGTGGTTACACCGAGCACGCGGTTGGGGTCATAGACTCCAGCCTGGGGGTAGAATGACAGAGAATTAAAAAAAAAATCTTGTGGTAAGTAAGTCATGTTGTAGTATATTTTTTATACTACAATGGCCCATCTGATGGAGAGTGGTTACCATGGCCTGTGGAAGTGTGCAACACCAGGGGACACTCATGGTGCCAATCCTGTAGGAATAGAGAGTTTCTGTGCCGTCGGTGCAGCAGACATTCCCAAATGTCACATTCTTGAAAATTGTAACCATAAGGCGAGTTGTACATATTCAACCCTGTAAATCTCCAAACGAGTAGGCAAAGGTGTATTACCACCCAAATTACATTAATACAGGGCGAGCCTATTGCCGTCCACTGGGCATTTTGTTATGGGCTGAATCGGATGAAGAACAGCCCTATCCCATTTTCGCCTTAGTACTTTACCTACTGTATAAATTGTAATGTATAAGGTAGGAATATAAATTAGATAACCGCTAGTTATAAAGTGTAATAAACCTTTCATGCTCTAAATTAAATGTGCGCGACGCGCTCGTTCGCTTCTTACAGTTAAAATCGGACTAACTCGTTTTTTTTTAAATAAAATTATGTTTGTTCTCTGATTATGTATCTACGTTAGTTTTTAATGAGTGGGACACCTACTGCTTGCAAATTAATTTGCAGATTTGAAAAATGCTGCATACTGATCATTTGACTGAAGTCAACGCTACACTTGACGGAATATCCGTCGCGGATCTTCTAAATTACTTCATACGTTCTTTTTAGCTGATGCTATAAAATTACAATATGTTAGTGTTAATATTGAATGTCATTAGCATACACAGTTTCCCTTGTATTTACAGAAGACACATTATTAATGGACTTATGGAGATTACACAAGTGATGAAAATATTTTTATGTACCGATAAGTCTCGAGGTCACTCGCTACTAAGTTACTATAATATGGCGTACTAAATTATCTATATTGATGATAATGCTATGTTGTATATTTGTTACAATAATAACTACTTTACTGAAGTACCTTCAGTAACGATAAAAAAGGATAATGTACTTTTAGTTTCTTGCTGATATCTTTTCAGTAAAACCAACTTATTGTACCAGCGAAAGAATAATTTTCAATTGATATATTTACTTTGAACATACCAATTGAAATATATTCTTTTACTGATTCAGCAGTGGACTATGTGTGGCTGATATGATGATGTTGATATTTACTTTATTACTCTCTATGTGCCTAATCTAAATAAACGAAATTTATTCTTTAATTAGTTTGGCTGTGGTCAATACTTCAAACTGCACCGATTGCTGTCGATAGGGCAGATTTCGTAGGTAATTACCTACTGATCACGATGGATATTTTGACCATAGCTGCACGCTATCTAACCCACCCTGAGACCTAGCACAGGTGGTACCAGTGAGGGTATAAAGAGTCATTCTGTAAACTGCCTACTTTGAAGAAATTCAAATCTGAGCTCAACAACGGTTCAAAAAACAATAGATGATTAACAGTTTATTGTTTTTAGAGCGGTTTTATATTGGCTATTGTTGGGTTTTCAATAGTATGACATCAATATGCAGTCATATCTAGCTTTTTAACTACAATAGTAATTTTAAAAGGGACAGGGTATATTTTTTGTCAGCAAAGTTGGTTCTCAAAATGGTGGCTCTGCCGCCAAATATATCGACAAACCCATTATATTAGCGATAACTTAAATCACGTCTATTTGAAAAACACAACTAGCCCGTCAAAAGTAACTCAATACTGCATGATGAATTTATGTGATATCTTATATATATATAACAATTTCGTGTCACGATGTATGTTCGCGATAAACTCCGAAACTACTGAACGGATTTAGATAAAATTTTGTAACCAGTTAAAATGACGTTGATTCGGTTTGGCAAAATTCCGACTAAACTAAACTATAATTAGTTTAGTCACGTCAAATTGCGGTTTCTTATTCGGGAAAACACCAACTAACTTAATTTGACAGGACTAAACTATTTTTAGTTTAGTCGAATTCAATTTAGTGAAAACCTCCATTTTGCTATTCGGTAAGGGAAAATTCTGCCCGACTGACCCAACTCTGCCCGCGGGTGTCGTAAAAGGCGACTAAGGGACACAAAACCGGGGGGTGGGCAGCAGCGCCCCCTGCAGAGCAAACCCACAACCAAACTGCGATCCCCAACCCGCATGCCCAGCGTGGGGATTATGGGCACTACCCCTCTAAGATGGCACAACTAAAAAGATGGCCCTCAGTTCCCGGCCGCCTCGCTATTCCTGGCCATGGCAGCGGCCATGGTAACGGCGGGGCAGGGGGTGCAAAGAATCACCGGGCTACGGTAGGCTGCCACAAAGATCTGACCCTGTCAACGTATAACGGATGCACTCTGAGGCTTGACCACCATCTAGCGCAGTTGGAAGTGGAGTTAGAGAAGATTAAATGGCATGTTCTAGGGTTATGTGAAATCCGTAGAGAGGGGGAGGACACCGTAACCCTAGACTCGGGCCATCTTCTCTACTTTCGCGAGGGGGATAAGAAATCCCAGGGTGGCGTAGGTTTCCTCGTCAATAGGGCCCTCTCTAACAACGTTGAAGAAATCTCCAGTGTGTCGACCAGGGTAGCGTACCTGATCCTTCGGCTGTCCAAGCGCTACAACATGAAGGTCATTCAGGTTTACGCACCGACCTCGACACACCCGGATGATGAAGTGGAGGATATGTATGAAGACATATCCAAGGCCTTACACAACACCACCAAGGCCCACTTCAATGTTGTTATGGGGGATTTTAACGGCAAGGTGGGAACACAGACTGGCAACGAATCCCGTATAGGCCCGCATGGTTATGGAGTTAGGAATCACAGGGGGCAAATGCTTGTCAACTTCCTTGAGAAGGAGGGACTGTTCTTAATGAACTCTTTCTTTAAGAAACAACCTCAAAGAAAGTGGACATGGAAAAGCCCCGACACTGTGACAAAAAATGAGATCGACTTCATCATGACGGATAGCAAGCACATATTCAGAGATGTCTCAGTGATCAACAGGTTTAATACCGGATCTGATCACCGACTTCTCCGAGGCTCTTTGAATATCAACTTAAAGCTTGAAAGAAGCCGATTGATGAAGTCCACGCTCCGACCTAACCCAATCCATATCATGGCGGGCACCGAGAAGTTCCAGCAGCTTCTCGGGAATAGATTTGCTGCCTTGGAACCCATCGATGACGTTGACGAGAGCCTACACAATCTGGTCGAAACTGAGAGATGAGGGCATCAAGTTCTGTAGAACGCAGCGGACTGGCAGGATATCCAAACTCTCGGCTGAGACTCTCGGGTTGATGACAAAAAGACGGGAAACCACCCAAGCGACTTCGTCGGAGAGGTCAGACCTGAACAAGCAAATTGCGAAGATGGTACGGCGCGACCTTCGGAGCTCCAACACACGCCTTATTGACGAGGCGATAGAGCGAAACCGAGGGTCCAAAGTATTCACTCAGCAGCTTGGCAGGAGCCACCTGACGAAGCTAAAAACGCACGACGGGAGGACCGTATTGTCAAAGCCAGGGATCTTCGCCGAGATAGAAGATTTCTACGGCCGATTATACGCTACACATGCCTCTCATACTCGACGAGATGACCACGATTCCAGAGCCACCCTGACACGCCACTACACCGACGAACTGCCTGATATCAGTCAAGACGAGATCGTGTCAGCTCTGAGACAGCTTAAAAATGGAAAAGCCCCCGGTGAGGACGGAATAACATCAGAGCTTTTGAAAGCTGGAGGAGCCCCTGTTATACAGGAACTACAGAACCTCTTCAACGCCGTCCTTCACAGTGGGAGAACTCCAAAGGCGTGGAGCGGGAGTTTGGTGGTGCTCTTCTTCAAGAAGGGTGATAAAACCCTTCTTAAGAATTACAGACCCATCTCGCTCCTGAGCCATGTCTATAAGCTGTTTTCACGAGTGGTCACGAATCGTCTCGCCAGGAGACTCGACGAGTTCCAGCCGCCGGAACAGGCCGGGTTTCGCGGAGGATATGGCACCATGGACCACATTCACACAGTAAGGCAGATTAAACAGAAGTCCGAAGAGTATAATCAGCCCCTGTGTCTGGCCTTTGTGGACTATGAGAAGGCCTTTGACTCTGTCGAAACCTGGGCTGTTCTAGAATCCTTACAGCGATGCCAAGTAGACTATCGTTATATTGAGGTGCTGAGATGTCTGTACGAAGCCGCCACCATGAGTGTCCAAGTACAGGACCAGCAGTCTAAACCGATCCAATTGCGCAGAGGAGTGAGACAGGGGGATGCTATATCCCCGAAACTGTTCACCAGCGCGTTGGAGGATATGTTTAAGACGCTGGACTGGAAAGGAAAGGGCATCAACATAAACGGCGACTACATCTCACACCTACGATTCGCAGATGACATAGTCTTACTGGCGGAGTCGCTAGAGGAGCTGAACCAGATGCTGGGCGGACTAGCTTCAGCCTCGCGACGTATCGGTCTTGGCATGAATTTGGACAAAACCAAAGTCATGATCAATGGCCACATTGATCCGATACCGGTCGTCGTACATGGTCACCCTCTCGAAATCGTTTCTGAGTACACTTACCTCGGGCAGGTTCTGCAGTTAGGTAAAAACAATTTCGAGAGGGAGGCCAAGAGGAGGATCCAGCTGGGCTGGGCAGCGTTTGGGAAACTACGCCGAGTCTTCTCGTCATCCATACCGCAATGCTTGAAAACGAAAGTTTTCAATCAGTGCGTCCTACCCGTCATGACCTACGGAGCCGAGACATGGACACTCACGGCAGGGTTATTCCACCAGTTCAAAGTCACTCAGCGAGCTATGGAGAGAGCTATGCTCGGAGTATCTCTGAAGGATAGAATCCGCAACGAATACATCCGACAGAGAACCAAAGTAATCGACATAGCTCAAAGAATCAGCAAGCTGAAGTGGCAGTGGGCTGGCCATATCTCACGAAGAACCGACAACCGTTGGGGTAAACGTGTTCTTGAGTGGAGACCGCGACTCGGCAAGCGTAGTGTAGGACGCCCTCCGACCAGGTGGGATGACGATCTAAGAAAGACTGCAGGCAGATGCTGGATGCGGCAAGCTGAAGACAGGGCGCTATGGCGCTCATTGGGGGAGGGCTATGTCCAGCAGTGGACTAATATAGCCTGATGATGATGATGATGAAGGGAAAATTTTATTCCTGTCAAACTAAAATCCGACTTATTTTAGTGGCCATATTTTTGGTCGCGATTAAACTAAACTAATCCTTGTTCTGCTGATTGTTTGTGCTGGTATGGCTGGTTGACATTTTTAAATTACAGAAAAATGAACGAATACGTTGTGGCTGCTTTTTTCAAGAAGCAAGAAAGGTAAATAAGAAAATGTATTAACTAAATATATGTTTATTTGTTCAAAACTGACCTAGCAGTAAAAAATTCCGCATCAATGCCATTGTGGAGAAGCAGTTGACCGACTCGGACACCATGGCCTGGCATGCTGCAGGAGCGCGGGGCGAATTCCACGGCACGCCAGCCTCAATGACATAATCCGCCGTGCTCTTGTCATTGCTGGTGTGCCAGCTGTGCTTGAACCAAACGGTTTGGCGCGCGACGATGGCAAGAGACTGGATGGTATGTCATTAATGCTTTGGAAAATGGGTAGGACTCTGGTGTGGGACGCAATATGCGTCGACACCATTGCCCCTACCCATATATCTGACACGGCTGGCTGTGCCGGTGCTGCTGCAGCTTCTGCAGAGGCTGTTAAGCGGCGCAATACTCCAATCTTATTAGAGATTATGAATTTGTGCCGTTTGAAGTCGAAACGTTTGAGCCTTGGGGTCCGAGCGCCCGCAATCTCTTCAGGGAGATTGCAAAACGTATGGTCGACGCTTCTCGTGACCAGAAGGCTGGCCTCTTTTCAGCTCAGAGATTAAGTATTGCCATACAACGTGGCAATGCTGCTAGTCTTCTGGGAACGCTACCAAAAGAGACATGCGATGCGGATGAATTCCACGACGCATTCTAACTTTTAGTCTTGGTTTTTTTATTTTATTTAGTATTGTGTATATTTAGTAACTTTATTAATTTAATTTAATTTTTGCCAATACATCTGTAATATATGTAAAAATTGTGTAAATAAATAAACTTTAAACAATAAAAATAATTGAAAAATTAACAATTATCGTAAAGGGGGTGGGTTTGAAATTTATTTTAAGGTTAGAAAAAAAAGAAAAAAGGAAAGAAAAGTTCCTGTTGGAGATACTTGAAAATCACCCTAAATTAAGCGAAGAGGATTTTTTTGTGGTTGTGACGACACACTTATTTATTTTTCATCCCTTCTATTCGAAAAGTGTCACTTTGTTCCTCTATAAGTGGGAGCAAAGTAGCACTTTTCTCTTCAGAGTTTTTTAGCGGGCGGAAAAGTGATTTGAATTTAGAACGTATATCGTTCATAGAAATCGAACGCCAATTATATGAATTGCTGGCTGGTATGGCCAGCCAACGAGGCTGCGCGGTGCGGGCACCCGTGCTAATAAAAAAAAAAGACGGGTTGCACTCTGGGAGTGCCGGCAGACCTGCCTCTGCTCCGTACGGCGCAGAGCACGATGGCCTCCAGGGCCATCAGGGGATACCGCACGATATCCTTCGAAGCGGCGAGTCTCCTGGCCGGATCGCCACCGTGGATCCTGGAAGCGAGGGCCCTTTCGACACTATATAAGTTCCGAAAGGAGGCGCGGGAGCGGGGATTCGATCCCGAGCCCGAGGATATTCGGGCCGAGAAATCCCGGCTCCACCAGGTCATGGTGGCCGAGTGGGAGCGACGACTTGGGCAACCACGCGCAGGGCACGCCGTCATTGCGGCGGTAAGGCCCATCATGGGGGAGTGGCTAGAGAGGCAACACGGTAGCCTCTCGTACCGTCAGACGCAGATTATCACCGGGCACGGTAGCTTCGGGCGGTATCTGCATCTGATGGGTATAGAGCCAACGCCCGAGTGCCATCACTGCGACGCGAGCGTGGACTCGGGGCTGCACACGCTCACCGAGTGCCCGGCGTTTGAGACGCCGAGGCGGAAGCTTGTGGCGGCCCTGGGGGTGAGAGTGCTCACGCTCTCCACCCTGCTCGCGGCGATGGTCCGCTGCGCGGATGCGTGGGCGGCCAGCGCCTCCTTCTGCGAGCAGGTCATGCTCGCGAAGGAGACAGCAGAGCGGGCGCGGCGCGATGAGCGAGAAAGGCTCGCTGACATCGCTGCACGCGCCCGAAGGCGGCTCGGGCGTCGGAGGGCGCAAACTGACCTCCGCCCCCCATGAGCGCGGGCCTGAGGGTGACGGATGGAGCCGCCCGACACCCTAGCAGAAGCAGGCCACGGCGGCGGCGCGCATCGAAGGACGATGCGCGCCTCCCCACACCGGGGTTGAGTCGGGGACCGCGTGGGCCCCCCCTTCCCGAGGAGGGCCAGACCGAGAGGGATGGCCCTGGGTCAGCCGGGGTGCGAGGGATATGTCGCATGACAACCTCACCTTCGGCCTAGCACTACGACCCAGAGACGGCGTGCGGTTTAGTCGGTTCGAGTCCGACATAACCTACCCCTCCGGCTCCGGAGAAATTTTCTCTCAGAAGAAATTAATAAATTATGAAAAGAAAAAATAATCACAAAAAATAATAAATTACAGAAAGAAAAACAATCATAAAAAGTAATGAATTACATAAAGAAAAAATAATCACCAAAAGTAATTAATTATAATAAGAAAAAACAATCACAAAAAATCTCTGAAGGGTTTGAACCCGATACTATCTGAAACTATAAGGACTTACAGTCGAAGTGCTTACCGTTTAAGCTACGACGCTATCTATCGTAACTTGCAAAATAGATAGTCTGTACCTAATCTTGTATGACGTCAGTCGTCGGTTACGGTTCAAAGGTCAACTAATCCTGACGCTTCCTTAACATTTTACACCCATCCAACGCCACTAAAGAAGTTTTCACTTCATAAAAAAATACTAAAGCGCGCGGATTACGTCTCTGTTCTTGTAATTAAGTACATATTTTAAATGAGTTGATTTGCTTATTTTGCAATAAAATATGAGTTCCACGTCAACTTATGACAGTGACAATGAGTTAACACCTGAAGCAATAACTTCAGAAGCAAACAACATTGTACAAAACCTATTACCTACGAAATTCCGGGCGAAATATTTAAGGGCCTTTGAAAATTTCATTATATGGAAAAATAAAAAAGGTGCGAAAACGTTTTCAGAAAATGTATTCTTGGCCTATTTTCAAGAATTGGCCAAAACTAAGCAACCTACCCTATGGAGTATGTACTCAATGCTTAAGTCAACTGTAAATACCAACAAAAATATAAAAATTGATAATTACTCAAAGTTACTAACTTACTTGAAGAGATTATCCGAAGGACACAAACCAAAGAAATCAAAAGTATTTTCTCATCAAAACGTCGAGACCTTTTTAAATGATGCGCCTGATAAGGAATTTCTCGCAACAAAAGTATGTATCATTTAGTTTTTTCATTGTAATCTATAAACAGAGTGTTTTAAAACGTGTACGTATTGTACCTACTTGTCTGATTTCCTTTCTGTTTTGTTACAGGTGGCTTTAATATTTGGCATACATGGAGCATGTCGTAGTAACGAACGTATAAAACTAACAATTGATGATATCAAAAAACATTCAGATGAATTACTTTTAGTAAATTTAACTGATACTAAAACAAAAATTGTACGGTCATTCGTTATTCGTGGCCAGTATAAACGAATAGTTGAACAATATCAGAGCCTACGTCCTTCTCAAACAACATCAAATAGATTTTTTATTAGATATCAAAGTGGAATGTGTTTTAAACAAGTAATGGGAAAAAATAGAATGTCTTTAATGCCCTTAGAAATAGCTGCATACTTGAAGTTGCCCGATTGCAAGTCATACACTGGTCATTGTTTTCGCCGAACGTCTGCTACAGTTTTGGCAGATTCTGGAGCGGATCTCACTGTTTTAAAGCGGCATGGAGGATGGAAGTCCAGCTCTGTAGCTGAAGGTTACATAGAAGACTCAATTCAAAATAAAGAAAAAACTAGCACCCGCGTTGTAGAAAATATTAAATTAGGACCTAAAGATAATTCACCTCTACCATTGTCGCCACGTCCTTCTACATCAAAGGATTCTGTACCTTTTCTTGAGCACCAGTCAGATACTAAGATAACAAATACTCAAAATGTAAATGAATCGACAACAATATCGATCCCAAATAAAAGAGTGACAATAAATTTCCAAAATTGCGCTAGCTTATCAAATATAAATATAAATTTGTAATTGTTTTTATACGTATATTCACGTCTTTGTTTCATTAAATTTATTCATTATTCCATAACACAGTCTCTTATTTATTTTCTCATAGAAAGGGGATGAAAAGTAGAGTATATAACTCGAGGAGCAAATAATTTTTTCCTCGGGCGATATACTTTGAACCCCTCGCTTTGCTCTGCTTTCTACGTTAGAACCCCTCGCTAAAGCTCGGGGTTCTATTCTAGAAACCTTCGCTAGACTCGTGGTTCAAAGTGGGCCCTCGCCGTAAAAATACTAGTTTGCTCCCTTGTTATACAATCTACTATTTCCCCTTTTCACGTAATATTCCCATTACCATGCCGCCAAGTTGTTTGTTTTGGTTTGTTTACTTTTTCAGAGGTTTAATTTACGGTCACGTTTGAACACATGTTTTTTGACAAGAAGTTAAGTTGTCTCTCTCACACTTCAACAACTTCATAGATTATTATGTATAGAAGAGAAACAGCTTCTTATTGTGATTTTACTAATTTACCATAATTTACAGCGTAGACAGCTTACTTTCTTTCTCTAAGGACGTTGTCATTCGTTCATTGAATTCACAGATTAAAAAGGGTTTATTCAATTTAGTCGTGTGACCTTGACTAAAAATGCATGCACTATTTATAGTTTGGTGGTCAAACCGAATAAACAAAGCGTTGAACTAAACTGAAATAAGATAATTTTTAATTTAGTTTATTTTAATCGGGTGGACATGCCGAATTAACGCCACTATGGTCCAACGTAAAAGATAGAATAGCTAACACCTCAATTTATAGCCGCAATCCGAATTCCACGCCGGCAGAACCGCGGGCAACAGCTAGTACATGAATAATTTTATAGTGTAGCTACGCGTAGGAATAAGTATTTTAATTTGATACGCTTAAAAAAACAATGATGCAAATAACAACATTCGTAACATTGATTACTGTGTAATCAACATTTTATATTGATTAGTATCGTGGAATTTTTTGTTTATTTGTCACATTACATACGCATAAGCTCTTGTTCTCACGTTGTCAATAAAGAAAAATGTTTTTAGTTAAATTTGACCTATTTGGGCTTAGAGCGTTTGATTACGTACGGTAAACGTAAATGTTTGAATACTTATGGCCATTTGCCATGTTATTGAGTGTTTCTATGTATAATAGGTACATTATTAGGTATAGATGACGCAATATAATATATTAAACCTATTTTCTAGTAATTTAGTAAAAACATTTTTCGACTCCTCATAATATCTCAGTTATTCTTTGAGATATATGACGAGTCCTAAAATTTTACCAGTGATTTATGCTTGAATTAATCAACCAATTAGCTCACCGCTATGATTTATGCTTTCGAGAGTTTATTTTCATTTTCTCTTCATTCAAGAAGATTTTTCCATCAATCATAATATTACGTGCATGCAGAAGTTGACATGTAATGATAGATGGGAAGTGCCTGATAGTACAATAGTGATAGTAAAATCAATAAGAAAAAATTAATCTTACTTCTTGATCCTGACCTACTATAAAAAAACTAGCTTTTTCCTGCGGCTCCGCCCGTTTGTTTTTGATGTCCTATTTTTCTACACCTCTTTGGACCCTAAGCTTTCATTTAAAAAAAACCCGATGAAAAATGGTTGGGTAGTTTTTGAGTTATGAGCGTTACGTTAATGTATTATTATTTGCCTTCCAGAAAGACAGTATTTAATTGAAGAAGCTGTCTGTGATTTTTAGCATTTTTAGCGTAAATATGGTTCAAATCTTACCTGAATATCTTACTTCCGACTTTTAGTTACGTATTTCAAACTCACCACTGGCAACAACTGCACATCTTTATGACATATCATAGATTCATAGCGTTTTGTGATTTTTACCGCGTAAGGTGTAAAAATTTTCAAGTCAAGAAAAAAGTTCTTAAAAAGTGAATTACATAGTAATTATGTTGTTTGTACCGTTTGTATGTGTACAGTGCTACATAAATAATTGCAAGGTATATTATTTTAGTGAAGTTTCTTTGCTGAGAACTTCGGTAAGTAGATATTGTACCATACCAATGAATACCGCAGAGGGAAGCGAGAGTGCTCCAGATCGTTGCTCCGGAGGGAGAACGAAGTACTTATAAATCCGAAGGCAGTTCCTCATCTTCGGAAGATCAGGATAGCCTTACCTCGCCATCCCCGAATAAGCGGTTCAACCGGTCGAATCACATCGAAACGTGTTCGCGAGATGAACCCACATAAGTACGTAACTTAGACTTAAATTTCACAATAAGCTAAGGTTTACACCAAAGAATTAACCTGTTGGAATTGGTAATAAAATCCAAGACACTTGATATATAGACGATTTACATATATATAAGTTTACTGGCCACTTTCGTCACCTATTTAATGTGTGATTAATCAACAAATGTTACCGTAATAAAAGTAATGATTATGGCAGGCACTGATCAGTTGATAGCAGGCTTGTCTAACATAGCATTAACATGAAACTATCTTACAAAATGTTATAGCAATCTATAACATTCCAAGGCCTGGTAGGTTAATAGAGAAGAAGACTAGAGTGTCTAGTGACTGGATTCTTACATCCTTATGCCATCAGTAGAATTTTTCAGGATGTCACAAGTTATAAGTTGTAACCAAGACTAACTATAAATATTATATTATAAGTTATACTGTAAAACTAAAAAAGAGAGTTCTAGTTCACACTCTAAATCTGAAAGGAAGAGTAGGTAGTAACCATAAATGCATGTTATCTTAATAGACCAAGATTTTAACATTTAAATTACATTGGACTGCAACCTGCCAAGCATGATCACCATGCCTAAGACAGGAAAGTTAAGAGATTTACAGGTGTCACTCGTAAGAAATCTAGCGACTCCAAGTATTTTAAGTAATAGGCACCTGAATAAATAATTCAAACAGGAATCAAATTAGATTTTGAGAAACAGCTCCTTCTCGCTCACAATTTTAATAAAATTTGAACTTAACATAACAGTTGATCACCCAAATAGATGGGGTTCAATTCCTACAACAGGAAGATTGAATGACAAGAATTGTACCAGGCAGTTCTTCATCTATGCAAAAAAATGATCTCACAGAAGGCTCCTGTGCAAAATACCTATAAGGAAAGAAATTTCCTATCTAAGAGCCCTCCCTTTGGGCCTCTCATCATCACCATTGCAACGACAACTAATTGGATTGCGGAAATCCTTTGGAAACAAGTCACAGCCATGGTCCTTTTTTGCTAAATAAATCATCAATATTCTTTTATTTTGATCTCCTTAATGCCATCTTAATGGTCCCATAATAATATTTTGGTTCTTGAATATATCTAAAATATACCATATACACATTTTAGGAAAGTCAAACTGATAGGTGAATTAGGTAAATTCCAAAGATCAATCCACCTTGAATCACTTGGAACATTAATTTCCAGTCTACTTTAGATAAGTGATTTATTTATCAAAATTTTACCAAATATGACTTGACTCCAAGCAAAGGTCAACAGCAAAAGAAGAATAAATATATGTACAAAATCTACATTGAATTACCTAGTAATGTATCAATGTAGTTGATGTATAAGTAATTGTATAATGTTTAGAGAACAAAGTTAATGTATTTCATAATGGTGATTACTTTAGGAAGAGAAAAAATGAATAATAAATGAAACTTCTAATTAACCACTTTTGCTGTTGACTCTACTATAGTTGCAAGGTACTCTAAAGTTAACCTGAGGTCTATGTACAACTTTATTGTCTCAGGATGCAATGGCTTCAAACAGGGTAAACTGAGAGGAAAAAAGGGCTCTGTATCCCCTAGTGCGGTGCGATTTACAGTGGTAGCTCAGGAGTGGGGACCACAGCGCACAAGGGACACTCAGTCAAAAAGGTGACCACTCACTACAAACGTGATGGTCGCGGACTAGGAAATGCTATTGAACAACTTTATGTTGTCAAGCAAATGGAGTTAGACCAACAAAAAGTGGCACTCCAATATGATGCAATTGTAAGCAGCTTTACTTATGTACAAAAAGTGCTACTGGTCAAGTCAGACAGCATCCAACTGGACCAAAAAGGAGCACTTGCTCTTTAACCCGTAGAGGTGTCCAGAAAGCTTTCCAATTTATCGAGCAGTTCATTACTGACGGCATGTCACCCCCAACCCTTTCAGATCAAGGGACTCACCCATTGTCCTATAGGATGTGGAACTCGAGGACTTGCAAAGCTTTCAGTCAGACTGGAACTATCAGTTGAGATTGACGTTTCCTCCACCCAGTTAATACCTCAGTGGCTGGGCCATCTAAACAGTACTCTAGGCTGGTCGATCTTAGATTGAGAGCTTACCACTAAGTCTTGTCAATAAAGGATTTGCGGAAGATCCTTAAACAATGACAACACTTTCTAAATAGCCCTACTGTGGGATGAGTACTGGGCTGGTCAATCTCAGATTGACAGCCCGAATGGACCCTTACCAATAAAGAATCTGCGGAAGATTCTAACAGGCCCTAATTAGGGACTGGGAGGTTATCCTGCTTAAAGAGGGGGGGGGGGGGGAACAAATAAAGTACTGGAATAAACAAGAAAGGGAGTTATTGAGTTGTAGTTGGCGGACGACCACTCTCAATACATACATGTTTTAACACCTTGGCTTTTACGTGGTTGATATTCTGTAGAGACTCGAAATATGCTTTATATATGAGTCTAAACTGTCAATGTATGTTATGAAATCCATAGAAATAACATAACATAACGTAAACTCACGCCTTTATCCCCGAAGGGGTAGGCAGAGGTGCTGGCACCCACATTTCGCCGGTTTATGTTTAGGTCCCAATGTAATAGGTGGCGAGCCTATTGCCATTAACTGGGCACTTATAAACCTGAGATAAATACACACATAACTTCGAAAAGCATCGAAAAGTCATCGGTGTGTGCCAAGGAAAACCTGGGATCGAACCCGAGACCTCGTCTCAGCAGTCCATTACCCATACCACTAGACTACCGCGGTTAGTCTATAGAAATATCAACCAAGTAATACCTACTTTTATGCCAAGTTGTAAGGGCCATTTCTTTCTCTATAGACTTTGATGTATAGTCTGAGCATACAGGGTAACCCTGAAACTATGGGTTATATATTGCATTTTCACTGACATTCTTTCATGTTATAGGGCCAGGGTGGTGCTTGGTATCCCAGATATCTTGGTTTAAACATAAATATATTTATTTACCTTTTGCTTACAATTCGATTAATTTAACAATTAAGATCTGCAGTTCTTTATAGTGGAATCTGCAGTCTCAGCATATTGTGCTACAAATGTAGACAATTGTTCTAAGGACTTATTCATTCAACAAGTCCTAAAAGCTACTGCTTTAGTCAAACCTTAGGCCATTAACTCCCCTAGATGGCATATGTTAATACATTCATGCATGTGGATCTCCAAAGGGGAGGCAGAGGTGTATTATTTGACACCCATACTAACACATTTTTCATTTCCATATAACATGGAGCGAGTCTGTTGCGCTCAAATGGAGAATCATTGGCTGATTTCTACTATTGGTTGGTAAACAGCCGTATCCCTTAGTAACCCATACCATGGGAAATGATAGGATACCCAAATCACACTTTAATTTCCAGTTTCAGTACAATATAACAGCTCTTTTTTAAGAATTCTAGAAGAGTTGCAATTATTATGCTTCTAGCTGCAAGCAGGTTAGCGCGTAAGTTCATTTACTAGATACATCTTGCAGTATCTTCACAGAAGAAGAGAAAAATATGTAAAGAACAGAATTTATTATATAATACATTCTAAAACTGATGGTAGATAGCATAGGCAGTTCAGGTGCTAATGTCAGAACACCAGAACGCCTGTTTGTGCTACAATATACTCAACTCTGCAGTTTCAAATACTAATGTAACTAGTTGTTTTATCTCAATCAGAGGTGCTGTAAGAGCAACTACCGGGACACAATTTAGTGTCTATTCCTAGATGCAGTACACATGGATGCGGCTTCAGGTAGGTTTCGATCCGCAGTGACCTTCAGAGGTTGGTTTGTAAATATGCCTATAGCATAGATTTTAAATTGAGAAAATCAAGTCTCGTTTAGGTAATTAAGTTTAATGTTATATATATGATATAGCATGCTGCATCTTCCTGGCTTTTTTGTCTAAACATTTCATTATGGTTATAATTATAATAAGGCATCCTTTTTCATTCATACCCTTAATAATACCTACCGTTTTAAGTATTATCACATAGCGTTACAGTTACCATCACCAGCAGAAACCAAACAGGTCTTCAATTAAATACTGTCTTTCTGGAAGGCAAATAATAGAGCTGTTTTACATAAAATAAAACAGTTATTATATGCCGAAAGAAAGACAGTATTCGAGCAAGGTCCTTGCTGGCGAGAAGACCCTATGAATCTATGATATGTCATAAAGATGTGCAGTTGTTGCCAGTGGTGAGTTTGAAATACGTAACTAAAAGTCGGAAGTAAGATATTCAGGTAAGATTTGAACCATATTTACGCTAAAAATGCTAAAAATCACAGACAGCTTCTTCAATTAAATACTGTCTTTCTTTCGGCATATAATAACTGTTTTATTTTATGTAAAACAGCTCTATTATAAGAGGTACGAAAGCTGATGTTTCTTTAATGCATAAAGACGTCAAAATGGCTAAACGGATTTGAATAATATTTCACACAGACACACAGAGGCAGATTACCGCTCGTAATAGTACCCAGGCTAATTTTTATTCCGAAAATAGGTTCCTGTGTATCACGAGAACGGCCAGCAGCTAACGGTGACGATACTAAAGATAAAATATATTGTTTAACGGTTATTAGCTCTAGTCGTTATCAACATTTGCAGTTACAAGGCCAAATTCGAGTTATTTCGCGAAGTAATTGAGTTGGATAAGTATAGTCATAGTGAATGAATCTTTCTTTAACTAATACTTCTTTTACTATCATCTCAGCTTTGTTACCGGTGGCATCCGCGGGTTACACATCGGGCTTAGCGTCTGGTTACTCCATCTCCTCTTAGTTAAACTTTTATGGGAGCGACTGCCGTGTGACCTCCGCTACACCCGAGAGATTGAAACACTGTAGACTTGCAGTTGAAGTTGGTTGCCCCGAAAATCTTGGTGGGATTCGAAAAATACTCTTATAAAGTCTACTTCGATATTTTCCGTGAAGCGAATAACAACTGATCTTAACAATCCACTGGTAAGTCTAAGTTAGATTGACAGCTGACACCAACAGAATTGGGGCTCAGATGATGATGATGATGATGATGATGATGATGATGATGATGGTGATGATGATGATAATGATTTCATTTGATCTCGATTATATTTTTCTTCATTCTAGCATTAATCCCATACATTCGCATACAAAGTTTTCATTTCGGAGTCTGAGGTCTGCTCTTTCGAGTCTAATGGCGGGTTTGGCTGAATTTCTATATTTTCCGTGAAGTGACTGCCATCTGACCTTCATGGCCCACTGGTGATTTCAAAGCATTGCAGTAAAACCAGTTGTTGGACATTAAACATCTGCCATAGATGTTCATATGGCAACCGGGACCGACGGCTTAACATACTCTCCAAGGTACGACCAGACCAATACAAGTTCTTACAAACAAATCATGAGCGGGGATCGAACCCGCGCCTCCAGCGTAGCGGTCGCACGTCGCATTTACTAGTGCTACGCTACAGAGGCTGTCGTGTCGTCGTATTCATCTCTATACTAAATTCCGCAGTAAGATTAAGATAAGTACTTACGTTCTTCAACACCTCAGAAGCGATGGGCACCATTGAGTTGACGGGGTTGGTGATAATAGCCATGATGGCTTTGGGTGCCTCCTTGGCGACAACGGTGGCAAGGTCACGGACAATGGACGCGTTCGTGTTGAAAAGGTCGTCGCGGGTCATGCCGGGCTTGCGAGGCACGCCGGCGGGGACCACGACTAGGTCGGCACCTGGCAGACAATACACATATTATTTAGTACCTACCAACATTTAAAATCTGGCGAGTCAAACAGTGATGGGAACCACATAGACTGTGATGCCAGTTTTTATTTAGTGGTTGAAAGGCATGTTGGTTCCGGGTCGAGTAGAATAGGCCCTATCTAGTCCACCGGGAACCATCACTTCCTGTGGGTGTCATAATGGGCGACTGAGGCATAGGGCTGTTCTTCATCCAACAGTAAACATACAGCCCAAAGTGCCCGCATGACGGCAATGGGCTCGTATATGTATGTATTTATGGTTGAAAGGCTTGTGATTGATCACTATCTCAGCTGTTGGTAAGATAATGGCTAGATACTTCTAAGAAACTTTAATTGGTTTTGATGGTATGATAGTACCAGTTAGGCTATCTGCGAAGCGTGTGACGCATGCAGGAGCCCGAACTTCGTGCAAATCCATATTCACCACGAAGCAGGCGCCCCCAATCATGTGCGCGTCTTTCGCGCGCGTGTGCGTATACATGCATGAGATAGTGGACCTTGACCTAGTGGTAGCCTTAACTTTTAATAGTTTTTTTTTTTAAAGAATATTAGCAACCGAAATTATAGAAGTTACTAATATTTCCTTTAACCTCTCCAGCTAAGCTAAATTGCTTGTGCTAGGAGTGGCTTCACGTCGGTAGTGTAATTGCCAGGATTCGAACCCGGGACCTCTCAATCGTAAGGCCAGCTCCTTAACCACATAACCACTTACATAACATGGTAGATAGAGTATGGCACTAACAGTTGTGACAGGAATTGGAGCTTGCTACCCAGACATAGGTTTAGAAAGGATTCATCATGAGGTGTCAGTATTCACTCCTACTATCTGCTGTATTCCATCCTCTACATAACCAGATTTGGTAGGAGGATCTTGAGTATGTTGTTTTAATTTTTTTAAAGTGAAAAGAGCTTAATAAATCTATTGGCAATCCAAGGATTTTAAGCAAGTTATTAAGTGATTTAGTAGGTAGAGGTCTACGCCTCGCACTTACTTCCAAAACATTACAGTAGCCTCATAGCGACTCTTTATTTAGTAGGTCATAGCATATATTATGTTTAACTTAAGTGCATGCTCTTTAGGGATGTTACTATCCTACCATCCTATAATTTCTACTAGCTAAATACTTTAATGATTTTACTAAAAACCATATCCAGTGTGGTTTTAATTCTATTTATAGAATGAGGATACATTTATATAACAGGAATAAAAGCGCCAACAATATATCCCAGTGGCACTCTTAACAATGGGCACACTGTAGTCAAAAGCAAAACTATGATTACCATGTTGGTATCTCTACAAAAACTTGTTAGTACAAAGAGCCATTACAGTGACTGCAACTAACAATCGTGGTGTCCTAAGCTACCAAGAGTTTCATGAATTACACTCTCATACAGATTTGATACAACATATTTGCTGTTTAAAAAAACCACCAGGGAGAAATTCACAGAATCAAATCAGAATAATAACCAAAATTTTAATATCATAACCAATAATATCAAAATATTAAAAAAATAATTTTGTATTAAATAAAAAGGTTTTGTTTTTTTTTACAATAGGCACATCGGATACATTGGAAAATAATGAAAATACATTTGTAATGTTTGTTTTACCATCATTCAAGATAGTTTTTCAGAAATACTGTGACATGTCTAGTTATCCAAGATCCATGATAGCTACAGAAAACTAAATTTAAGATCTATGCCAGTCACCTTTAAGAATTTACTGAGTTGGTATATTTAAGTAGCTTGGTTCTTACATTCTCATCGTCATCATCTTTGAGATTATTCCAATTTTTTTTCAAACTGTTCTGAATGTCAAGGTCGCAAAGTCACTATACCTTTATTTGTCACTTAAATAGTCTGCTAATGCTCGAATTAACAAAAAAACCTTCGTCATTAGTCGACTTTATATCAAATTACCATAATTACAGCATTGGGGAATGAGAAGGTTATGTTATGTAATAGGCAAATATTTTTTATGCACTCACCCTTAATCGCATCAGCGAGTTGTTCAGGGCCCTTGTGTCCTGTGACCTTGGCCGGTGTGTCCATGTGCGAAAGGTCAACCGCGACTCCTGGGGTCACCGGTGCGAGATCATACAAAGCCAGATGGGTAACCAGAGCATTTTGCTTGAGCAGCAGTGACAACGGCTGGCCAATACCACCCGCTGCACCGGCAACCACTACTTTGAAGTTCCTCTGAAATATACACAATCTACCAAATCAAAAGGCAAGCCTTACAAGTAGAAAATTTAGTTTCTCATTTTTACCTGGGGAGTCGTCGAAAAACTCTTGGCGCCATTCTGTACGGCCACAGCGGCAATAGGTTTCAAAGCACGGGAAAACATTTTGTTATTTTCTTTTTGAGTAAAGCTATTGAATTAAGACAAAACGAACGAATCCCTATATCCACCTGACCCAGCCGACCTTTCGCAGATAACAAGTAGGGATGCTATGACGCAATGGCAATAATGAGTGATACGTTATTTAACAGAATCGATTCAAAGCTGATCGACAGACGACTCGATTAAATGATTGAAAAAATAATTACATTCTGTTTTCGGGAGTTCCATGCGCCATGCCGACTGAAGTGAAAATTATCCAGTACATGCAATGAACATAATTTGTAAGTAGACACTTGTATACAGAGGAATTACAAAAAGTGTGAATGAAAGTAGAGATTCATTAATACATACTGTCGCGAATTTAAAGGTTTTATCCCCATCTCAAAAATGTTCCGCTCCTTCTTTTTCTTTTTTTTTTATACCACTTAGGTAGGCAGGCAAGCACACGGCCCAACTGATGGAAAATGGTTACCGTGGCCTATGGACGTGTGCAACACCAGGGGCATCACATTCGCGCTACCGACACTGTTAGAACAGAGAGTGCCGTTCTGTGCCGTCAGTGCAGAAGATGAAGCAGGACAACCCTTAAGAATCAACCAAAATCATCTTTTCGTTGAGAGTGCTAAGTCTCAGTTGTAACCGAGACTTCGACCCTGCCGCCTTAGGACCACTGATCCATTTTGGAAATTGTCAAAGTGGGTTCACTATTATTTAACAAAAAACATATAACAAATAATAATTTTACAACGTTTAAAAATATAATTATTTAACAAACTATCATTTCGCCAACATATAACTTTAAAAAGAATCATTTGACATCATGCATTACAGGTGCTGCAAATATATTAGTTAGAAAATATTTCAATTGTTAAAATTTTGTTTTAGCAATGTTATTACAAAACTGTATTTCCATCATATCAAATAAATTAGAGCTTTTAATCACGGCCCTTAACGAATCAATCAATTTCGATCAAGCATATCGATTGGACCAACCCTCATTAGTGCATCTCTAACAGCAATGGAATGAAGAGTATTCAACTTCAACTTTTGGTTTTTTTTTTTTTTTTTTTTTTTTTTTTTTTTCTTCCCATTTGGCAAGAACTTAAACTTAAACTCTTCATAAGCCATAAACTTTTGGTTTATGGCTTATGAAGAGTATTTGGTCAGTCACAACTTACGTCATTACTGTCAACGTGTAGCGTCATCATTGTCATCAACCATTGTCATCATGTTCATGACATACCTATTGCCAATGACAAAACATCAAAAAGTTTTAGATTAAAATCTTTAAAAATGCTTTCACCAACCTCGAGCAGTCACTTGTTGCTCATTTGTGATTATCTCATGTTTGGTTTTTTTTTTTACTAAAATTAATCCTTCGACACAAATTTCGTTTTCTATGAATGTTTTCATAAGGTTTTTTTTTTTTTTTTTTTTTTTTTTCTTCCCATTTGGCAAGTAATAGATAAATGCCAGTGTCAAGTTAAAGCGAGGAAACGTTTATTTATGAAAAACGGAACGGAATTACTAAAAAAAAAGTTAAGGAAAAAAGGAACAGGATTAGGTGGGTACGGAAAGATATAAAAAAATAAAAAAATAAACATAACATAAATAGATAGGTATATACAGATTTAAACTACAATTTAATATCATTACATTTTATAAATATATCTATAGCTTCCAATACTTGCTTATTAAAAGGATACATAAGTAACGAAGGAACGTGAGTAGGTAATGGAATACAGGAAGGAAGAAGATCAAAAAATTGAATACTAAATTGACGGCAAGCCAGAAAAAGGTGATTTAAATCACCTACTTCTGCACCGCACTCACACATAGGGCTGTCCCTGATTTTTATTTTAGCTAAATGTGCAGGAGTGCAGGTATGTCCCAAACGCATCCTAATTATAGATGTAGTCAATCTCTTATTTAGATTTAAAATAGCAAACCACGGCTTAATGGGAATGTTTGGTTGAATGTTATAATAAAAAAGTCCCTTCGATCTACTGGTAAGCTGCCAAGATTCATTCCATGTGTTGTACAGGTAGCCTTTCGCACCACAATAGGCATCTTCACCAAATATTTTGTATGGGACCATATCTCCACAGGAAACAGCTTCCTTGGCAATTTTGTCAGCAATTTCATTTCCTACAATACCAGAATGACTGGGGCTCCAGGCAAATTCAACAACAATTTGTTTATAGTAGCATTCATGTAGTAAATTCCTGATGCCAAATAATAATGGATTATTTGCAGATTTAAAAGGGTTCTTTTTTAAAGATTCTAGAACAGCAAGAGCGTCAGTAAAAATAGTGGAGTTTTTAAGTTTTGCAATTAGGATATATTCCAAAGCCTTAAGAATGGCGAAACATTCAGCATTGTAAACAGAAGTCTCTGGAGGCAATTTAATTTTTTGAACAATATTATAATTAATGTGATACACACCCACTCCCACTGGTTTAGGGAATGGGTGTTTGGAAGCGTCAGTATATAATTGGTGTGAATTTGATTGTCTCGTAAAATCTATATTATAGTTTAATCTATCTATAATAATAGGGGACAACATTAAAGCTTCATAATGAATACTATAAAGAGGTAAAAGGGGAGACTGGAAAATAGGCGATGAAAAGGATTTAAATTTTAAATAGCTTTCTAAAATATAAGGTTTTCTTTTATGACGCCAGTAAGAGCTATTTTGTATATACTCTGAAAGAACATGAAGTTTTGAATGAAGAGGATGGTTTGAGATAAGAAGTGCTTTAAATATAAACCTATCAGCAAGGAATTGTCGTCTCAAATTTAGTGGGGGTTCCGACACTTCAACTTGTAAGGCATTAATTGGGCTAGTTTTCATAGCACCAGTAATAATTCGAAGAGCTTTGGCTTGTATGTTATCCATTAGTTTAAGACTTGAACTACTACACAGACTGAGCAAATATGTGCCATAATCTAGAACACTTCTAATAAGGGCATTATAGACTAATTTTAACGAAAAAGGGTGAGCGCCCCACCATACTCCAGAAAGGCATCTAATAATATTAAGAAGACGTTCACATTTATTAACAATATACTTAGTATGAGCAAATCCATTCAACCGAGTATCAAGAATTAAACCTAAATATTTGGCGTGAGGTTTTACTGGAAGAACCATGTTATCGTAATACACGCGAACAGAAGGAATATATCTTTTTCTCGTAAATACTACTGTGGTACTTTTTGAGGTTGACAACTCCAGGCCATTAGAATCAAACCATTGTTTTAAAGAAGATAGAGATGCAGATAGCATCTCACAAGCTATCTCAATGTCTTGGTCTGAATAATATAACAATAAGTCATCGGCATATTGAAGTAAACGAACAGTACTTCTCAGAGATCTATCTAAATCATAGGTGTAAATGTTATATAACAAGGGGCTTAAAACGGATCCCTGTGGAAGTCCTTTTTCCACAACTCTCAAAAAATTTAAATCTTCATGGGCTATTTCAATTGTTCTGTTTATTAGTAGATTACAAATGAAGTTTGTCAATAGCTCGGGGATGTTCAAGAGAATCAATTTCTGTTTAAGAATTGAAATGATAACATTATCGTATGCAGATTTGATATCTAGAAAAGAAGCGACTACAGATTGATTACAAGAAAACGAAAGTTGGATATCCGTTATGAATATGCTGAGACAATCCATGGTGGACTTACCTTTTCTAAAGCCGAACTGGCTATTTGAAAGAATACCACTGCTTTCTACAATCCACTCCAGTCTATTTTTAACTAGATGTTCAGCAATTTTTGTAATCACTGGCGAAAGTGCTATAGGTCTATAAGAATATGGGTCATTTGGATCCTTATCTTGTTTTAAAATGGGAATAATAATCTGACATTTCCATGATGGGGGGATAATACCTGAGGCGATGATAGAATTAACAAGATCAAGATAATAGTGTAAGCTTACATCGCTAAGATTACAAAAAAAGGAGTAAGGTATACCATCTTTCCCTGGAGAGGAGTCTTTTAGTGTGCTTATCACAGATTTTAACTCTTGAAAGGTGAAGAGAGAAGATAGCAGCGATGGAGCATTGGACACAGGAGAACTTAAATATGTCAATTCAGAAACGGAGGGAGGAGCAAGAATATTTAAGAAATTATTAATTATTGACGACGGTATTGTGTTTGAAGATGGTTGAGTAAAAGCTGAACGAAAACGTCTAATTTTATTCCAAACAATTGACGGACTAGAATTAGGGCAGAGAGAGGTACAGAAAGATCGCCAGGAAGATAGCTTTTTATTTTTAAATAACTCCCTTGTATCTATGATGGCCTGAGATAAAATTTCATAATTTTCCCAAGACATAAAATGTTTGTAATTCACTTCAGCTGCTTTTCTTTTTTGAATGGCATCAGTACATTCTTTGTCCCACCAAGGTGGAGACGGTAAACGGTGGGGGACATCCCCTTTAGTGGGAAATGTAACGTTGGCTACTTTTAATATTAGGTTGGAAAATGCTTCTGTGCAAACAATTTCATTTCCATGGTGAATGTCGGGAAGATGATGTATTTCTTTTTCTATTGCATATTTAAATGAGTCCCAATCGGAATCAGGGGTTAACTTGTGTCTTAATAGAGATCGGCGTTTATTGTGAAGCGTTATAGATAAAGGAACAGTTAAAATTAAGGGAAAATGATCACTGTCCCAAGAAGAAGATAATGGCTGCCAGGATAGTGAAGGAAATAAAGTTGGTGAACATATAGACAAGTCAACTGCACTTACACGTTGCCCTGGTTTTGATCTACGAGTAGGGACTCCTGTATTAAGAATACACAAGTTGTTTTGATTAATTAAGTTATATAGTTCAGTTCCATTAGGATCAGTTTTGCAACTTCCCCATACCGCGTTATGCGAGTTAAAATCGCCTAATAGAATTAAAGGTTGAGGTAGGGTCTGGATAATACAGTTTATTTCCTGAAAGATATGTGACGAAGGATAAGGAATATAAATTGAGACAAAACAGATGTGTTGAATTTGAACGGCAACTATTTCAAATTCATCACTGTGAGAAGGAATTGAAACTATTGTATATGGTAAATTATAATTAACTAGTATGGCAACACCACCGAATCCGCGGCCGTCACTTTTGTCTTCACGTATACATACAAATTTTGAGATTCTAAATAATTGATTGGGTTTTAACCATGTTTCAGAAAGGGCAATTAAAAAGGGGTTATATTTATTAATAAGACTTATGATCTCACTTTTTTTGCTGACTGCACTCCGGCAATTCCATTGTATTAGTAACTGATCCATCATCAGTGTATAAAATTTTGGCAGCGTGATCTATAATAAGGGCAGCGTGGGACGGTGAGATAATTGATTTAGATAACGATTGTAAAAGCTGTGTAATAACTTCTAAAATATTTTGTTTCTTTGCAGAGGTATCAATATCGATGGATTTATCAAATGCACATCCATTAGCTGATTCAGGCATCCTATGCTCATTAATAATAGCTTCGTGAGAAGATTTATCATAACCATTATGAGATTGTGTTTTATTTCTAGGTTTTAAAAAGACGGTTTTCCTATATGATGTTGTCTTAGGTGAAACTGTGTGAGGAATTGATGAAGAGTTATGAACAGGTAAATGATTAGAAACAGTTACATCAGCATATGATTTGGAAACCTTAGGGAAATGTTTCTCAGCTTCTGCATATGAGATACAGTTTTCTGCCATTGCTTTTTTAATACTTCTCTGTCTACTGAATTCAGGGCATATTTTGTTAGTTGCAAAATGATAACCCTGGCAATTAATACAGAAGGAGTTGTCTTCACCTATTCTACAAGAGTCAGCAGTATGGTCTTGACCACATTTGAAGCACCTTGGCTTTGAACGACATTGAACTTTAGTGTGTCCATAGCGGCAGCAATGGAAACACTGTATAGTTGGGAAGATATACAAATCTACTGGAAGGGCATTAAAAAACATAAAAACTCTTTTAGGTAATATTTGACCATCAAATGTCAGGACAATGGACTCAGTAGGTTTCCAGGAAATATTATCATTTAGTTTAATTTTGTAATTTAATCTTCTCACTTTAATGACAGCACCGCATCCAATTGGTACAGTAATATTTGATAATATATCTTCCTCAGTTAAGTCTGTAGGAATGCCACGGACAATACCCATACGGGTAGTATGGAATGTTGGGATAAATGCCAGTAAATTATGAGATTCTAAACTTTTATTGTTTACAAAATCATTTGCATTTTGATAGTTTGTAAAGGCAACAGAAATTCTGTTTCTCCCAATTCTTTTAATACTGCCATTTACAATGTTCTGTTGTTTGTTGTTTTTTAGGAAGTTACCAAGGGTGATTGGATGAAGAGTGGTGCCATCATTAGGAGTAGAAGCTATTTTTTGTACATGTACAACATAAGGAGCAGAATCATGTTTCTCATATACTTTTCTACCGATGCCCATAGGCCGTGGCTGCTGGGATGTAATTACATCTATGGCTACTGGTGAAGTGTCCATTAGAGAGACTGATGTAGTAACTTCAGTTATTTTATGGCAATTACATATATTTAAGTCAGAATCATTTGCGTTTTTCTTGCGACGTTTGTTACACGACTTGCACAATTTAGCTAGTTTGATACGCTTTCGGCTTTTGGATGCGGATGAAGCGTCCGAATCCAAACCCGATTCATTAGATATTGTGACATATGCACCCACATCCAGAGGGAGAGACCCCCCTGGGTCAGGTGGCTCATTCATGTTAAAATTCAACTATTTTCTAAGTACTTACCTAATTCAATATATACAGACTAATAAATATGAAAGGATAATATAATACAATATGTTACAACACCCAACTGATCACTAAAATTGTTAAAATGAAAATTTTAAAATTAAAATACTCCCGCCACCGAGTCGTTTCCCGCGCTTTTCTGTCCATAAGGTTTTTTAAAATGACATTAATTTTGACACTGACATTTTATTTCATGATAAAAAAAAAAAACACGAAAACAATTCCGGGGCTGTACTACTAATATTTTCATAAATAATTATTTTATCGAATTACGGGGATTGTAAAAATAATCAAAATGAACGTGATACAAGCGGTGAAGTTGTATATTACGAAGATGACAGAAGAAAGTGGACCTGGAATGAAAGTTATTCTAATGGATAAAGAAACTGTACGTTTTACGCCCTTGCTCATATGTTATTTATTTTGATTTAAATGAAAATGCTGGGTTAGAATCTTGCTAATTTAATCTGGAATAAAAATAAAATCAGCATCTTTATATTCCAAGTCAATTTATCTGTCAATTTTATATAATTCATCAAGTACTAAACCAAAAATAATCTATCCATTTTTTTTGTAGACAAGTATTGTCAGCATGGTCTTCAGCCAGTCAGAAATATTACAAAAGGAGGTGTACTTATTTGAAAGAATAGACAGCCACTCGAAATGGGACAACATGAAACATATGAAATGCATTGCATTTTTGAGACCAACATCAGAAAATATTTCCTTATTGTGTAGAGAGCTGAGATACCCAAAGTATGGAGTGTATTTTATATGTAAGTGTTTTAATTTACATATTAAATTTCACCTCTATTATTCTCTTTGCAAGTTTTTAGTGATTTGATTATTGGAAACTGTATTTTCAAGCTAAGAATTGACTAATTATTCAAAACCATTTCTTGCTGTTTAGCTATAGTCTCAAAAGTGTCAACCATAATGATGCCACTTGCAGACAGATAATATGGTATAATAAAATAGGTAGTGACTATAGGCATGGGGCCGTGCCTCCATTCAAGGCACGACATGACGTCATACAACAGTCCTAGCTACAGACTGTTTATTTTGCTAAACACGCTAAGAAGCTTCATAGCCTAGCAGGAAACGCTTTGACTTTAAGCCCTTACTGTTTCGGATAGCACCGAGTTTGAGCCTGCTCTTCTGGCACTTTTTGTGATTATTTTTTCATTTTGTAATTCATAAATTTCTTCTGATAGAAAATAAGTGATAGGTTTATTGAGAAAGCTGTACAATCCAACTTGGATAGGTTAGGTTAGAAGGCTAATGCTGGAGTGGAGCGCAGCGAAGCTCCCGCATTAGGCCTTCATGGTTATTTTTTTATATATAACTATGCAGAATAAAGCCGTTTGCATAGCTATTTCATTAAATGGCTTAAATAACAATAAGGAATAATTCTACTACAGATAATAAGACAGCCCTCTAAATATTCATGTAATACATAATAATCAGCATTAGAATTTTCATATATGGATGCAGAATCACAATTTAAGTACATTGGCACGAGTTTGAGGGAACTAAAAAAAAACATTGTCAAAAATTTTATCAAGATTTGAACTATAGTTGCAATTTAACTGTGTGTGTTATAATATTCTATGTGTTTAGATTTCAGCAATGTGATCTCTAAAGCTGACATCAAGACCTTAGCAGAGTGTGATGAACAGGAAACGGTGAGGGAGGTTCAAGAAGTGTTTGCCGACTATTTGGCTGTTGATCGACACCTGTTCTCATTCAACATCACTGGCTGTTTGCATGGTATGTAACATGTATGAAAATGGGAGCTATCTTTTATATTTTTTAGCTCATTTTTTAACATTAAACCAAAGTAGTATCAAATTATGCTTCCTTGTTGGTATCTGTAATGGTAACCCTGTTCCCTGAGGCTTCATCAGGTGATGTCATATTGATGTGACCTATGCAAAAAATATCGATCTTTGGACTCCATGACCGGGATCCTGAGGACGGTGAGCGGGCTGCTCACCATCCTTACAGAAGCAGGCCCATGACGGCAGCGTGACTTGAGGGATTCACGCACGCCCTCCCCTAAGAAGCGGGATGACACCCGAAAAGCCCCCCATAGACGCGGGATAACACCCGAACCTTCTAAGCGAGGCCACAGCCGTAGGTCTGTTGGTAGTCCTGGGACATCATTCTGAGGGATTACCCGGGGCTACCAACTGCAGGCTATTAGGCAGTACGTGAGGGTTTTTAGTCTGGTGGAGTCCGACATAGCATCCATGAAGGATTTTCCCTCACGATAAAAAAAAATGCAAAAAATACTTAAATAATATGTCACTGTGAGACGGAGAAAAAAAATTAACAGTTTGTTCATTGTCAAAACCTTTCCAAGTAGTCCGGGAGTTGTTCAGTGGCGAACTCGATTCTTGCCAGCTTTTACAATGGCTTGCATGGTGTATTACAAAGTAGATTGACGTACGATTTTGACCACCAGTTTCGCTTTTAAAAATTCCACCTGTCACTACTCATGTGGTAAACCTATGACCACTTGGCAGAAAAACCTAGTAGATGACATTACAATTATTGCCAGGTCGCTCATGGAATCAACATAACCTCCAACGCTGCGCTCAAGGTATCTTGGCCATGCTCCTGTCAGTGAAACGTCGGGCCGTGGTCCGATACGAGGCAGCATCAGAACCGTGCGCGCGCCTCGCAGAACGCGTGCGGGATCTGCTCCGAAGAGAAGCTGTGCTCATTGATAACAATATACCGTTTAATGGAGAGATCCCCACACCACAGTTGCTGATTGTGGATAGAAGGGATGATCCTGTCACCCCATTGTTAAGTCAGGTGGGTTGATAGGCATTGGTAAATACAATTTTAAAAGGTATGGGTATGTATGGGGCACTAAAATCTCCAGAAACGAAGGCAACCTCATTTGCAATGCGAAGCACCTGCTTATTGACGAATAAATTTTGGATGGATGATGGTGGCAGACAAGCCACCATCACACAGACACGGCCCACCTGATGGAAAGTAGTTAATTTGCCTATGGAGGTATGCAACACCTACATTCGCGCTGCCGACCCTGAAGAAACCTAAAGATCCCATAAATGCTATATAACTGTACTGTATGTATAAACGCAATTTGAAGTGAAGCAAAGCGTGTGCTAAAATTGATCCATCCACCGGTCTTCAATAAATAATTATAATTGGTTATTTCTAGCATATCTCCTCTCCATGTAGTCATCTCCACCGCATTAGTGCACCCATAGACCGTCAGTCCACTGTCCAGTCATTAGTCATGTATAGTGTCCATGATGACATTAAAAAAAATATTTTGCTTTACATTTCAGTGGACATACCAAGCAATGGTCCACGAGCTACTGACGATCAACAACAACCGTGTGAGTCTGGCGCACCTCCCAGAGGTGCATAAGGACTTCAAGGAAGTTGTACTGTCTTCTGAACAAGACGAGTTTTATGCGAAGGTATGTATGGTATAATTTAGCTAAGACTAACAGCCTTTAAACCGACCTTGTATAACAATCTGCTTGCGACTCCGCCCGCGTGTATGTCGATTATCGCGACCAAACACAACCTCCGTCTGTCTTTTCCCAAGTATCAATTTCTATTAGGTTATGTTAAAAAATTATGAACTTTCATAAAAGCTTTCATCTCTTATTTGTACCCCAATTAACCCTTTTTTTTAAAAAGGTAGGTTTTCCTAAGTTCATCTCTGTATCAAAATTCAGCAAGATTGTTTGTTGTTTGTTGAGGTTCAGTGGTATAGACATGGGCAGCCAGTTAAAAATAAAAAAGTGACAGCGTAATACACGCGAAACGGACAAAACGAGTTACTTACTAATTCATGATATTAAATAAGGATTTATGGGATGGTTGTCATGAAATGTTTTATTTCAGAATCTATATTCAAATTTCGGCGAGATCGGTCAGACGATGAAGTCCTTGATGGATGAGTTCCAGAAGAAAGCTAAGAGTCACCAGAAAGTGGAGAGTATTGCCGATATGAAGAACTTTGTCGAACAGTACCCGCTATTTAAAGTAAGGACTATGGATATATAGGACGACTAATAAGCGTTCAGTAGTGATCAAAATGCATATTTTTTCACTTTTTCTATTATTAACAGACTTGTGTTTGATTGCTAACTTACATGATGGATAGTGATAATGTGGCCGAAGGAGGAACATGCTTGCCTAAAAGTTGCCTGTACAGTCTAGACTCCCAGGCTATAGCTTTATCGCAACACAGATTTAGGCAGGGTGTTCCACTCCTAGGCAGTACGCATTATGACAGTGTCTCTGAACCATTCCCATTATGAATATTGTCTAAATTGACTTTTGAGATGGGGCAATAACGGCAGTTATTAACCATTATCGTTACAGGAAAACATTCCTAGTAGACTATCCATCACATTTTAAAAGAAGCTCTGAACTGCATTCAAAGAAAAGCCAGCTCCATAGCCTCGTCCGTCATTCAGCAAGTGCAACAACTTGTAGGTGAGGTTGACTTGGCCTCAAAGATCCCGGTAGGGACTCCAAAACACCCCTGTTTCTATCTGTATAACTTTTATCATACATTATTAAAGTACTAAAAATTACTACATAGTAATTTTATAATACACAAATGTTTGGTGTTTGTAGAAAATGTCGGGCACGGTAACCAAACACGTAACAGTGGTGGGCGAGCTGTCAGCGTGCGTGAACAAACACAACCTGCTGGAAGTGTCGGAGTTGGAGCAAGAGATAGCCTGCCAGAGTGACCATTCCAAACATTTACAGGTTAGAAACTTTTAAACAACTAGCTGTTACCTGCTTTAATTACTAATCAAATTCTCACGACACACAGGACAGTAAAATAAGCTATTTACTAATTCTAGACTATCTCTGTGCCAAATTTAATCTAGAGAAGTTTTTTATTTTTGTGTTATGTAGTAAAGAAAATCTATACATACAAGCTTTTGCATTTTCAATGTTGTGTGAGATTACTTACTTACTTACTTCCAGCGGGGGACGCCGTAAACCGGACGGGTGATCTGCCCTTTTGTGGGGGCCATTTCACCCATATCCCCTGTTCCTCCTATTCGGAGGTTATGGAGTGTCCGGCAATCACGGCGTTCCGTCGAACCTACCTGTCTCTTTGCAGAATCTTACGATCTGTTCCACCTTCACATCCTCGAGGTCTTGTTCTTCTAGGGTGTTCGTTCCCATGGTTTCCCATCTTAACATTGAGTACATGGGGCATTTGGCTAGCAGGTGGAGGCTGGTTTCCTCTTCCTCCATGCACTCTTGGCATTTGGGGTCATGGTATGGGATCTTGTGTGAGATAATATGTCGGATGTCAAAATGTGGTTTTAGTTGATTCAACTCTTACCACTTACCTTTTTCTTTAGACCAATCGACGTTTGACTCGCTCGCTTGCTCTTTTCTCAAACGCTATTGGCCTGAACCCGCACTCGTACGAACTTCCCAGCCGCCATTAAGTTTGGTTCGAGTTATACCAAAAATAAATTAAACGTTCAGATTTCAGAGACGCGTGAGACCCCGCGACCCAGTTAACAAATATTTAGTTCTAGCGGTAGAGCCTCTTTACTACATAAATTCATATATCTCCTACCAGCTTTCTGTAACCTATAATGCAAATAAACGATTAGATTTGATTCACTCACTATTTCAATATTATCGATCAACAGCGTCTTAAGAACCTGCTATCGAACGCAGCGGTCCGTCACCACGACGCAGCTAAACTTGTGGCGCTATACGCCCTCCGCTACGAGAAACACGCCAGCAATGCTTTACCCTCTCTTATAGAAGCCCTCAAGAACAGAGGGACTTCGGAACAGCTCGTGAAGAGTGTAGTCAACCTCTTGGAGTACGGAGGAGCTCATGCTAGGCAGAGCGATCTGTTTGGACTACAGGATGCGGTCAAAATTACTAAGAGGTTGTTTAAGGTGAGTTAAAGATATTCAGGTTCTGGTATTGAGAGTCATAATCATGACACATGCTAAGCTTGTGAAAATTATACAAATGTATGCCCACGCTTGTAGGATAGGAGTAAGAATAAGAGAAGGTGTGTTGTAAACCCATATTTTGTTAGATTAAGGCGGTTAGCATACACCATATACGCAGCGTGGGAAGGTAGTGCGTATTCTTACGTCGCTTCTAAATATCTCTCTGGAGATGTATTGACGCGCAGTTTTTTACGAGTGACAAAAATGCACTCTCGCGGAAGGCTGCGTGACAGAGAAATAAATTAAGTAATAGCGAACCCACGAAGACCTTCGGGGCCAGTGCATTGCCGATTGAATATAAAATTTAAATTAATACCAGGTTGACAATGCTGATAAAATCTTGTTAAAAACACTGATTGATGTTTTTATTCCAGGGTCTAAACGGCGTAGAAAACATTTACACCCAACACACACCGCTTCTAAAAGATACTCTAGAGGACTTGATCAAGGGGAAACTTCGAGAAAATCTCTACCCAACATTGGGAGGCGACGACGGCGCCTACGGCCGGCGACCACAAGACATATTCGTATTCATTGTAGGGGGCGCCACTTACGAAGAGGCTTTATGTGTCCATCAGATCAATCAAGCGTACCCTGGAGTCAGAATAGTGCTTGGAGGCACAACTGTACACAATTCCACATCGTTCTTCGAAGAAGTGAAGGCGGCTATGCAAGGAGTGCATAGAACACATACTAGACATATTCGAAATGTGTAATAAGTATTGTAAGTTAGGAAAAGGGTTATCGTATAATGATGTGGAATAATTTTAATTATAGTATTGTCATTTAATCTTCTGACTAATTTTATTAGTCTCGGATGTCAGGAGTCCTGATAATATCTGAAACTTGCAGGAAAGCTTTCTTGCTTAGTCTTCTCCAATTTATCCAGGAATGTGTAACAAATTTTAGGGCCCTAAAAAAGTTGTCTGATGTGGAATTATGACCTGTTTTTGGTTACGTATAAATGAATCTTTCATTGTTACACAGCAAAAAAAAATGATAGAGAGAATGTATAATTTGAATACGGATGTTTCATATTAAATACATTCTGCTAGAATTACTATATCTATGGGTTATTATTCTGAGTGACCTCTAGTTTCCAACGAATTCGTAACGTGGGAAGATTGGTTCACAACTTCATGAACATATATAAGACCAACTTAAATGTGAAGGCATTTATGAACAAGCGTATTTACGAAACGATTTGTCAATCAGAATAAGGGACCTGATCAAGTGTAAATATCAAAATGTATGTTTTGTTTATGTAAAAATACTGCAATGCTGTAGAGTGTATGTAAAAAAGCAATTGTGAGAAAATAACATAATTTATTTATTGTACCTATTACTCTTGTAATTTACTGTGATTATTTTGTCTAATATATACCCATAAATGTACGAAACTTTTGAATAAATGTTTCTTATAAGCCTAAACGAAGTTTTGATAACATCAGCCATTTTCTTGTGTGCTCTTCCCGTGTTTCTTGTCTTTCCAGACTTGAGTATAGGGCAGTTCTCTATGAAAGAAAAGATACAACCCATTAAAGGCCACTCAATAACCACTCAACAGTCAAAAGGTCAACTTTTCACCGCAATACCTTACGTAGTAAATTATCTACCGGTCAATACTTGCTCGCACCCGGAATATCGATAGGTACTTCTCTGTCTACCTTTCAGTGATGTGCAAGCGTGTAAATACCCGAAGGGGTAGGCAGAGGTGCATTTACACCCACGTTTTGCCAACTATGATTTTGGTCCCACACGTAATAGGGCGAGACCGTCTAGCGGGTACTTAGTCTGGGGCTGTATGTTTAGTGTCGGATGGAGATATACAGGGCGTCCCAAACTTATGGGACATGAAGGGGAAGTACCTTAAATATCGTAGATAGTGTATTTTACTGATAGAAGACTTTATGTTATTTTTAAAAGTTAGTAATTTTGCATTCATAGATTTTCTAAAAATTACTTGCTTCGTCTGGGAATCGAACTGACTTAAATGTCAAAAAAAAATCACCCTACTTTTATGATGCCAATCGAAAGAATAGCTAAAAAAAAAAAAATAATAAAAAATTATAACAAAGCAAATTAAAAACATACATGAAACTGCCGTAGTCAATTAAGCGGGTATTTTTTTTTGTTAATTAATTAATTAAATGCTCAAAATGTGATCCCTCTCGTCTTACGCAAATCGCCAATTTTTTAATGAGTCCGCTGCCTGTTGATTTTCTTCATGTGATATGGCACAATTCTGTTTGCAACTCGCCCACGTTCTCGTATCGCTTTTTGTATAGTATATATTTCACGTATCCCCAAAGGAGGAAATCTAATAGTGTTATATCCAGGGATCTAGCCGGCCATCTAATCGGTCCATTTGTACCAATCCATGTAGGAAAACATTCATTTAGAAAATTAACATAATCATCATCATCCATCGTGATCATTTTATCTACACGTGCACTTATAATAAAAAACACTATGCTAGTATTTTATGAAGAGGGTGCCTAAGTACTTGTTTACAAATAATCAGTGCTATCTTCGGAATGATAATATCGCTACTTTTCGAACATCGTCGACGGCAATACATAACTTTCTTGAAATTTGACTCAATCATTTTACGTTGTTCCTTTCTTTTAAATACAAATTACTTAAACAGAGTTATTATATTGGCATTATAAAAGCAGGGTATTTCTTTTTTGACATTTAAGTCGGTTCGATTCCCAGACGAAGCAAGTAATTTTTAGAAAATCTATGAATGCAGAATTACAAGCTTTTAAAAATAACAAAGTCTTCTTTCAGCAAAATACACTATCTACGATATTTAAGGTACTTCCCCTTCATGTCCCATTAGTTTGGGACGCCCTGTATGTATTAAGTAAGCTAAATATTCACACTGGATATGAAACTGCATCTGCATCGATGCTGGACAGCACATCCAATAGGAGCTCTCACTACAAGGCCGCGACGTCAGTTCATGCGGAAGTTCCTGATTCTGGCCAATCGTGACTTTTATTTCAGTGTTTTCGACAACTCGTGGAGAGAACCGACCCGTGGTACAACTGCGATGTCCAACTGGTTGTACTACGGGGATTTTGTCGATAGCCGACAAAATAAGTGTTATCACCGTCACGCCGCTGTCACGCTGGTGTGTCGGTTAGGAACTGACTGGTGGACTGACTGACTGGTGTTCTCGTCCATATTTGACACCTTTCCATGGGATACTTTCTTCATACGAAAACGGTCAGTGTCAGACAACTAAACTAGATAACCTACGTTTTTAGGCCAGTTTCCAGCTATAGTGTACTTGTAACAGGATTATCTTATGCTTGCCAGAGCTCGGTGAACAGTCTATATTTTATCAAATCGGTTAGGTACCTGCCTAATTAAATGAGAGCGGCTTACTCAGACGTACGAGAGACAAGAGTTTTTTACGTTTTCAGCATTACGTATGTACTTGCTAAGCTTTCATATTTTATTTTCAAAGTTTTAAGATGTACTAAAGGCGTCCCTTACTATAATAGGTTTTGAAATTGTACAATCGCCTTTATCTAGATGATGAACTTGTAATTCAAATGATGAGAATAAAATAAAACACATGACTGTTGTGTTCAAAACACATTTTTTTTACTTTTTTTTATTGAAAAATATTCGTCGATACAGGTGTTGTGTATCAAACAAACGATAAATGATGCCATACCACTTTTGGCACAATCCGGTTGACTCGCCCGTTTGGGCTCACAAATAAAAAGCATTTTTAACAAATTAAATCATCCAAGCGGACAAAGCATTATCATACAATTTTATATATTCGAGACGGAGCAGTACATATTTAGCTGAGAGCTGTTTCAATAACACAGGATCATGCGAATATCGATAAGTTATTCCTAGTACTAAATCAGACTGCTCGGTGCCGAATTATTTTCAATATACATATTTAGAGTTTTAGGCTCTATATTTCACTCCTATAAAAACCAATTTCACTTTACAATTAACTCGGCTTATCTCCACATACATTATCCCTTCAGTCTTTACAAAATTTACACCTGCAACACTTTCAATTTTGTTAAAATGTTGTCATAAATTACTCAATTGGAATCGCCTCGTTGCTATACATTATACATTTAGTACATGTATATGGTAAAAAAAAGTTTTAAAACAACATTTTATCGAAACAAGTGCCAGGCTCACACGTTGGTAACATTATATCTCTCACACGAGCCCGCGTAGGGCCTTTTTACACATTTATAAGGCATTTTTATAGAATTTATTCTATACATACAACACAAGATGCCCGCGCCAACTTTCAAGTCGGTGGCATATATTTACATTTAGGAGAGTGCCATTTTCGAGGTATAAATAATTATCAGCTGCTCTTATCGAGACTGTATCGCAAGGTCTTATTTTCTCATTGACGATTTTGAAACTACGTGACTGGTTAGTACCATTTAGTTCACAATAACCCATTTATGATGAAACTTTTACACTTGGATCAACCTAGAATCATTTGTTTACAAAGTATATTGAAGTAAACAGAAGTTGTCAAATTTTTTACAAATAATAATATATGTTTGCTTTGTTGACAGAGACAGAAATTCTAAAATGATAATTGTAATGGTAAATAAATTACTTATTGTCCATATACAAATTGACTTTAGAGAGCGTAGGGGACTGGATTTACTGATTGAATTTAAATCCCAGACAAAATAGATAACCACACTATTTCGTTAGTACCGGGTCCTTTATGGTAAATATAGCCGCAAATTCTTGGGTTGCTAACAATTGACCGTACATAGGCCGATAACTGCATACCATCAGACGAGTTGTATATAAAATAAACTAGGCCTAATGATGCCACAATGTTCACAACAACTGTTTACTTCAACTTAAAATATACAATACATACATTTGTCACAAATTACATGTTGTCAAATTGAATCGAATGAAGGCACAAAGGAGTTGTTCCTTATGTGTGTATAACGGTATCACCCCACCATTATGGGGACCGTCTCTCTAACGCGGAAGACCGTAGACAGTCAGATCTTTCGATTGGTTCATTCCCTCTGCAAATCTAAATGCTACATCAGTGTGCGTAAGCGATGTATAAATTTATAAGACTTTGTACATCACTATTGGAATATAGATGGATATTTATATCATTCCAATACTAACAGTATCTTATAAACAAGAATTCACCACAACCGATATATGATGTGATGGTCAAAGGAACGCGACGTTTTCGTAAGCACATATAATTTTTATGAGAAAAAGAAATATATTTATAGTTAAAACATAAGTATGTTTGCGTCACCAGTTGTGACACTTCTCACAAAAAAAATATATCGATAATATTTTATATGGCGCATAACAATCAACACACGCGCGCATACAGATTTTATCATACTCTCATTTAGCAACAAATTTACGCGGTGGACTCACTCACGCGATAAAGATTTAAATTAAAACAAAAATGAAAAAAAAAGAAACATAAAACAGTTCGAGAGACTCCATACCATGTTCTCGAGAAAATTCTACAAATTAACCTTTCTACAGTCACGAACGTGGTATGGGTCTAATAGGCCCTTTCCGTAATCTATTTTTTTTGTGATTTTTTTTTGAAAAGTTAACATTATCGAAAAATTCCTATGTCACAAAATTAGGTACGAATAGAAGCCGTTTCATGGGAAAGGACACTAGTGTTTCCCCTCATATATTAGGTATAATTTATTTACAATATGTACACGTTATTTTTATCTTCCATGGACTTAATGAAAGACTTCATACATAACTTCTATATAATGTAATCTGTCTAGTTTTATAAATACGTCTATTATAATTCTAAATAATGGATTTTGTTGTGGTAATATCAAATTACAAGTTTCCGGCCATAATCTGCTTATATTACTTTTTCATTATAAAATAAAAGGAATGCGATTATATTTAAAATTGGAAAGGGCTGTTAATTTGACAAGAGAATGTGGACCACTCCATAGTGAATGAATCGAATGGGTATAACCCGACGTAGCCGACATAGCATATCTATTTAAAATGAATGTGAATGTCTTCGTCCACAATTGGCGCTACCCAGGGAGCACCGCGCGGAGGTCATGGACTAAGCTCCCCTTGATGCCACACGTTTTATATTGAGCATTTTATTTTACGATATTTAAAAGCTCGTTATATATAATTTAACAATTTTATACATAATTATAGTTATGGGAAAACATGTCTCTCAATAGTGCAAAAATCTTGTGAGCCTTATTCATTTAACGAAATATATTTGCTGACGCACTTTTATGACTGATTGGTTTTAAAAAATATGTATTGAAGCATCCTAACTTTCTTACACCCTATTTCTATCAAGTTTTAAAATTTTATTGTCACACCTACTTTGCGTTGGTAACGCATCCAGTTACAATTCCTTTGAAAGAAGAGCAAACTTTTATATATTTTTGAAAGTCTCTTTCTAAAGATAAAAGGCTTTCAAAATTATGCGTATGTATATAAGGCAGTAGGAATTACAAATAAGGGTTTACAGTTATCATGTTTCCTGATATATTAAAAATGAAAGTAATATTTGGTGAAGCAAAAAAATGAGGTGTAACAAGTTGTATTCGCTTCACATTCGCTATCGACTTGCCACGTACTGACTAAAAGTTACCTACTCGCGAAGATGGCCAATAGACGATTATACACGACTATTATAATGTTATCTAAGGTATAGAAGGTACTGTAACATAAATAAAAAACAAACATATATTATTTATAAAATGTAACCAAACTATGTGAATTGAAGGAAATAAAATTTAGGCTATGAACTATTGTCTCCGGTTTGGAGATTCGCCTCAAATACGAATGTGGCAAGTTGATCAACTGAGGCTTAAAGTAAAATATAAGTCCATAGAATTGTTTGAGAAAGAAAATGTTGTGCCTTTTCACTCTGTGACCGATATAAGAACAGTCTTAGTCTTAGAACACCATCAAGTCGTTCTAAGATGCCTATAAAATTGCTTGTCATTCTTTTAATGTGCATAATATTACAAGACATGGTGTAGCACATTTTTAATATTCCGCATGAATATTTCAATCATACACATAGTGTACACATTTAAATTTCTTAAATACTTTAGGAAGAATAGCACTCAACTTCACAGTGTTTTGTAAACGAGTGTCTTAGTGGTTTTTTCTTTAAAAAGAGTATCTATTAGTGTGACTATTTTTGGTACCGCTTTGCCAATTTCAAACAAACCTATAAACTCCGGGGCGATGAGTTTATATAATATATACACTCAAGAGTCCTGAACAAACATGTAACAATAAAAGCAACTATCTACAGACCACAATTCAAAAATCTTCTTAGATGTGAAGCATCTAAAGGGGTCCTGATAACGTCCATTGACAAACTTTGATCTCAAACTTAGACAATATGCCCAAAAAATCACATAAAATCTTTTTAGACTTTATAGCAACGATTGCCGATTAAAAAAATTAAAATTATTAAAGTGTAATTGACACTTTTGTTGGTAATCTATCGCGGAGGGTGCCTTCACAATAATTAACCTAAACTAAATAAATACGCGAAACGAACATACCGCCGTTTTAGAAGAGCGGCATTCGTTATAAACGAGTAAACAAAGACGACGGTCTACGAGAGGAATTTGATAATAACATCTATTTATTAAAAACCTATATTGTTATAAAAGTGTGATTTTATAAGTCTGCTAAATTTAGCCAGCATCAAAAGTGAGTAACTTCATATGTCTATACAAAGTGGTTTGGATAATGTACATTTTGCGATAAAAATATTATAACAGTGAACAGACATGTTCTATTACCAAAGTCCTCTCAGTCCCTCGATAAGTATCATAGAGAGTGAATTATCTAATTATAATACATACACCCGGCCCCGATTCCAAGCGGGGACGGGCCACACGCTGTCCGTACAAGACTTGCTATACTTATACACAAAACAATACATAATATTTTATTTTCAATTGCCCCGCCGTGCTAAGCGAACTGTGTGCTTTATATTTTACATTGGTTTCAGTACCTACAATGGAAACACAGAAAAAAAATCTCGGTTTGGGTTGCCAGCTTAAATATAAGACGGTAAAATAATTTAGAAATTTTTCACGTGACAACTTTCGCAAAAAATAGAGTATGATTGATGGGACACAACTTTTTAATATATTTAGGGCAATACTTACACATTCTCATATCTTTGGTTTCCTCTTATAGGTTTATGAGCATTATAACGGAATGATGAGACATTAAAATAAGTATTGTGTTCACCTATATTTAATTCCTTAGTTAAATACAATCGACGTAGGCAAGAAGCCTAGTCGTATCGACTTTCAAGATAATTTGAAAATAGTGCGTCACGTGACTATTTCGACTAAAAATATTTCAAAAAACATCTAAATTCATACACCAATTAAAAGTATCGAAGTACTAAGAAGGCATATAGTTATTACTTTACGTTGTATCTTTATAATTAGAAAATATATATTAAATTTAGTAACAACCATGAATCCCGAAGACATCTTTAAATAAAGTGAGGTGCTTTTGCCTTTTGTAATTTCGAGTTTAACGTTACTTGGTTTTTAGAAAAAAAGTATTCTATTATACTTTTACACTATTGCAATTATGATGATGCCATCTGTCGTTATATGAAATAGTTGCTAAAAATTTTGAAGTTAAAATGAATTGAATCTCTGCCTCATAAAAATATAACTCATAGTAGGAGTGCATTTACATTTATATTATTTCCTCTTATAATTTTTATTTTATACATATAGTAATAAATATCATATAAGTATAATATTAAAGTCACAATATCGAGTGTAAATTTTTCCTTTTAGATACATAATATTTACTTCAAAAAAATATTTTCTTTATCAAACTCATGCTCAGATATAATTATGTTCAGGTAATTCATACAATATAACTTTACTTTGAAATTATTGAAACTACCACTCGGCACCATCTTTACAATGATTTTACTCGGCAGAGATCTCAGGGTGTAGAACCGCGTTCTACTCTACGTACTGATCTTTCGATGAATTAAACCTCGTTCCGCAAAACATAATGATTTCAATTCGTCGAAAAAATCTCTCACTGTTATTAAATATTTACATATAAATCCGATACAAAGTAGTTCCTCGGTCGAATTATTTCACAAGCGAGAGGTTCTTAGTTAGCTCTAGAGAGTTCGATAGTTCAACGCACTCGCGGTGGAGCGTCGGGGCCCCGGCGGGTAGAGGGCGAGGCGCTGCACGGGCCGGCCCAGCACGGCGGGGGCGCGGGCGGGGGGCGCCACGGCCCCGCCGCGTTACGGGTGGCCGCCGCTGCCCACGCCCGGCGTCGACGAGCCGCCCGACGGCAGCAGCACGCCCCCCTGCACCAAGCGTTCACTATAACAAGTCTTGTCATTAGCCGGGGGCTGGCTGGGGAGCACCGAGGCCACCGAGTAAGCAGTTTCGCTCAAAATCATCATGAAATCGCTCTTACGAATACGAAAAGACACGAAGCTCGGGTGTCTTTTCAGAAGCTCTCACTCATCCTATAAGATCCTAACGTGTACATAATTAGTTTTTAATTCTGTTTACATTCTTTGACGCGATATCCCTTAGTCTTGTATTTATTATCTTTAGCGTTCAAAAGATATAGGCGAGTGAGAAAGAGTGTTATAACGAACTCGCTCAATGTGCACGCAGCTATACCAGTCAGTCTAATTTAAAATAGACTTTTTAATGGAAGACTGACTAGCGAGTGAAGGACGACGGTTATGTAACAGCAGTGCAGTAGCAGCAAGTGCAATGTGGACTTTATGTTATTTACATAATAACCCGAAATATATACACGATGCTACTAACTTAACTCTAGTAAACCACTGATCGTTGTTCCTAATATTTAAGACATCTAGTCTAGCTACCGATTCAACTTGTGATACCCGAGTCTATTTAACTGAATCAAGTAATAAAATTCCAAGTCGTGTCGACACTTTCTAAATATTCTAAAAAAATTGTAATTATAAAAAACTATGACTTCTATTTATCATATTGTTATGATCCCGCTAAAGTATTTTGATTAAATATTCTAGAAAAACGTCACGATACAGGTACACTACGTTGACTAGTGTGTACATAATATAAGAACCACTAATTACTCTCACGCGAGAAGAATATTAGTTTCCGTAAATATCAAATGTTTGTCAACGAGTGGAGTATCACACAAAAATATTGGCCCAAACCATAGTTAGTATACGTCAGTAAGTAATACTTGCATGAGTGAGCTGCTAAATGACGTCACTCTTTAAAGCTGAGATGTTGTACACACACATACAAGTTGCGTTCGCTGTCAAACTTACTGTTGTATATCTACTAAACCCAATTTCCAACAAAACAACTCTTACAGTTGACAAAAGTAAATTACAATGTGAACTGAATCAGTATCTACTTCTAAATTATTGGTGCCGATTCTGATGTCACAAACTAAACTAAATTTCAATCTACCTAGCTACACTTGTTACATCAACGCGAGTTTTAAATAGGAATGTGGGGTGGGACTGTCCTATAAAGACATACACGGACCTTATCGGTGTTGTCCCTCAAATTGTTCTGGTGGGTAGAACTCGCAACCTGCTAGCATGTATGGCGAGATGAACGACTGTGGAAGGAGCAGAAGTGGAATGTAGGGATTGTGGTACTCTGTAACTGTCTATTGGAGATGCCGCCTTAGATTGACCTTAGTTTTCGTGGTGATATATTAAAATTGACGCACATGTGAGGCTTGAATTATACATAAGAGGCAAGAGATGTAAGGCAAAATCGTACGTATCTAAGCGATTTGGTTCTGCGTCACGATACGTACGATTTTGCTTTACACTTTATGGATCTTAATTTTTCTGTATAATTCACGCCTAATAATGAAATTTTGCTTCGTATTTTTGCATAATCAATTACCAAACAAAGATTAAAGAAAAAAATCAATCATAAAATTAAAAGATGGAAAAAATAAATTGATGATTCTAATTTACCCTAATAATTAATTCTTATGGTAACTAAACTCAATAAAAACTTTACATAGATTTAAAAAAAGTTGATCTAAGGCGGAATCATAGATCAGTACAGAATTGGAATGGGTTCTATGATATAATTATTCTCATTTTAGTATAATAGCTTTGTTATTTTGTTAGTTAAATATATCTTAAGTATATAAAAATTTCGTGTCACGATGTATGTTCGCGATAAACTCAAACTAATGAACGGATTTTGATGAAATGTTATAACCACATATAATAATTATGGTCCAACTTAAAAGATTGAATAGTTCTTATCTTAATTACGGGAACGGCAACAGAATTCCACGCGGGTGAGGCCGCGGGCATCAGCTAGTATTATGTATGCATTTGATAATATTCATATTTTGCCTTCCTTCTACAGTTCTCACTATACACTCATGTAGCGAGATATAGAATAAAACAGTAATGGTGTCTAATACAGATATCATTCTATATCCTATAACCTAAATGCTATACGTTCGTATAGCGAGATACAGAATAAAACAGTAATAGCGTCTTATACTGATAAAATTCTATTCCCTATCGGCTAAATGCCATATATTCGTATAGCGAGTTACAGAACAAAACAGTAATATTACCTAATACAGACATAATATTGTACCACCTAAACGCTGCGTAAATACGGGTTTAACATTATCCATTCTTCTTTGTCCTCTGACTGCCCTTCTGTCTTCACTAATTCTTGCATTAAATTTTTTATTCGTTCTTTTTATTTTGGTGATAAAATTTGTCATACTTTTATGAGACCTTTCTCTATTTTACAATGTCTAATTAGAATCAGATATTTCAAAATACCCGTCATTTTATTAAAACGTTTTACATAGAATAAGCAATACCTACCCCGAGCACAAAAAAACTATCGTAATCGTATCGAGAGAACGGAACATAGCGATTGGCCGGCCTAACACACACAAAAACAGGTTTACAGGAGGCAGGCGGCCAATCGCAATGCTCCGCTCTCTCGATACGTTTACGACAGTTTTTCGTGCTAGGGGGTAAAGATAATACTAAGCTTGTCTCTTGTACCTGTTATAGAAAGAGATACATACATACGCTCACGCTTATTGCCCTCCGGAGTAGGCAGAGACAATTTTCGCCCACCTTTCGCCCACCTTTCGCCATTTGAATCCATCCAAACATACTTCACGAGCTTCCTATACTGTCATTAAGCCTTTCATGTAAGCCTGCCAGTATCGATCACTTCGGACATGCCCTTTTTTCAAAATATTATTAAAATAGTCGTAAGATTACAATAGTTTAGTCCGCTGTACATTAGAATAGGCACCAATGACGTAACGGTTCATACCTGGAGCGAGTGCGGGTGTGGCTGCGGCGGCGAGGCGGTTGGCGGCGCGTGGTTCAGGTACGTGAGGTGGGGGTGGTGGTGTGGGTGGTGGTGGTGGTGCGTCGCCGTGCCGCCCGGCCCGAGGCACAGCACCTGCGGAGACGAGAGATAGGATTGAGTCATGATACACTTGACAATATTTCAGGTACATGACTGGAGGTACTTAACTGAACGTAAATAATCTTGTGGTGACTTCTTATATAACATACATACATACATACATAAGGTCACGCCTTTTTCGCATCGGGGTAGGCAGAGACCACTTCTTTCCACTTGCTACGGTCCTGATACACCTTTTTCGCTTCTCCTACTTTCATAAGCGTTTTCATACAAGCGCGTCGGTTCTGGGTACTTTTGACCTGGCCTTTACTTAAGACGTCTTCGATTTGATCGAAGAACGTTCGCCTAGGTCGCCCCTTACCGACTCGCCCTTATATAAACACATATCAAACAAACTAGGCTAACTAACTGAGTAACTACTGGTTTAATCTTGGTTTAGTCTTTAAAATGAGTTTCTAAATAGAGAAATATTAATAAGAGTTTGTAGTAAGTCAAATCAAGATTGTTTACGTTTAGTAAGTGCCTTTTTTATCGTCCTCACGGAAACCCCTCTCCCGGAGACGGTGGGGAAGGTTATGTCGGATTTTAACCGACTAAAATGCACGCCGTCTTTGTGTCCTTGGTTGCCGGCGGTGAGATTGTCTTAGACATATCCCTCGTACCCCGACCGACATGGGGCCGGCTCTCTCGATCGAACTACTTACCAAACCGAGTGGCGTATAATATATTAGTAGATTATGGTACAAGTGTGTAAAGTTGGTGATTACCGCTGAGGCGATATTGAGAGCCAAAGAGAGCCGAAGACGGTAATCAACAATACACACGTGTTTCATACGACGGTTTTCATTTTACTTGTGAAGAATATAATACTTAAACAGATATTTACCCTTGCAGTTTTCAGGTTCCATTACGTTAAGGACTGCACATCAATCACATCATAAATCGGACTTTGTACAGTATATGTGTACAAGGTACATTAATCGTTTTCTTTATAACTAGCACATTCTTGTGGACATTTTAATTAATAAATAACTATAATTTCACCAGTAAAACGAATTGCGAAACTATTTGATATTGGCGGACTGGCGGCAATAATAATAATAAAAACACTAGCCACAGACTAAACAGAATGGGGTTTAATTTTTTCTACGTAAACAATGGTAAATTTACATAAAGTTTTAAATAGAGCGAAAACAAAAGTTATATTTGAGTAAAAGTTTTGGTTTTTATACACGTACAAGATGACATTTTCTATTTAAATACGAAGTTGCACGAAATGAACAAGCAATTAATTTATTAGTTCTATAGAACACGATCTATTTGTATCTATTTTTTTCTAAGAATAATGCAACTCGACTAATAAAATTAAAAAAAAGCCAAATCCCAGTCGTGAATTAATAACAATCAAAAACCACAGGTATCATTATGTACCTCTAATAACGGTGAGATTAGGGCCACATTATGAGCAAGTAAAATGAAAATAGTATTTACCTGGAACGGCGGCTGCTGATAGTGGTGGTGCGGGTGCGGATGCGGGTGCGGGTGCGGCGTGTGCGCGGGCGAGGGCGGCGGGTACAGCGCGGGCGAGGGCGCGGCGGGGGACGGCGCGGGCGGCGGCGCGTAGCCCACGCCCGTCACGCCCACGCCGCCGCCCACCGAGCCCACCTCGCCGCCGCCCACGCCCGCGCCCACGCCGCCCACCGCGCCGCCCACGCCGCCGTGGTACATGCGGACCTGTGCGACAACATATATCAATGAGAACAAGATTCGAGAAAGCTACTGTCACTAGCAATAATCACCCTATCATTATCGTATTAAAATGTTTACACAGAGGCAAATACTAAATTCTCGCCTACGATTATTTAATACGAGATAACAACGCCTTATGTCAAAATACGATCATAGCTTCAAAATTCTGTTTAGGTGAACACTATCAATATTCAATTGCGAGGCAATTCTCGCCAATGTGAGCGAGCGACAATTGTTTTTGCTAATGTTTAGACGAAGCAACTTCTTTATATCCTTTCTATAATCGTAGATACGATTATAGAAAGGATATAAAGAAGTTGCTTCAAAGAGTTTCTTGCCTGCAAACTCTCCTCGTCTAAATGAGCCTTAATGATACTCTTCTTTTTAATGAGCGCAATATCCCTACGGAGCCAAGGCCGGAGCCGGCGGGTGTGATTATGTCTGACTCGAACCTACATAGGTTAGCGAAAACGTATCTTTCGCGCCCTTGCCGTATTCAAGGCCGTTCCATTCTTTAGTATATGATGTTATAGCGGCAACAGAAATACATCATCTGTAAAATAGTATTATCTTTTTCTCTTTGACTACCAAATGTCTAGAAACAACATAAAACAAGTTGAGAAAGTAAAATATCTCATTGTAATTTGTATAAAAAAAACGCTAGGCAAGCAAGCGTTAATCTTACGAATACCGTCTAACATAGTTGTAGGCGAGGTTTTTCATTATCGGTTCAATGTGAACATTTCAATGCGATTATCGTCTTAACATTATCAAAATATGTGAGTGCGATTATCGTCTTAAGATTATCACCTATGAATTACTATGAACCTATATACGACTACACGCCTTAAATCGTGCTAGTAACTATTTCATGTAAATGGCCTCATAAATTCTACAGTACTAAGGTAGCCACAGTCTTGCTTATGTCCTACCTCGCAACGCATTGGTCGGCCTGCAATGCCGTCAATGTCAAATTAAGTTACCTTTTTTTACTCTTTTAGAATTGAATGAATTTCTAAGACGTACGAGTAAATTGTTTTTATTTTAAATTTTTTGTACATCCGTTAAATCCACCAAGACATACATAATTAGCATTTTTTCAACATCTAATCTACACCCCCATATTAATACACTTTTAGCTACTTGGGCTCCCCTACTGCAAGTCTGAATCAACTCCAACCCTATCAAGTATCCTACAGATCGACACATAATCTAGCAGAATATGTACTCACCATATGCTGATACTGCAGCGCCGGCTGTGCGGGGTGGGGGCCAGGGTGCGGGTGTGGGTACGGCATGAAGGGCTGCATCGGCGCGGGCGCTAGCAGCGGCTGGCCCGTCGCGGCCGCCACTTGCATGCCGGGGCTGACGCCCACTGCACAAACGAACCACCCTTAAGATATGATTTTGAAGAAACACCACTACTGCAGACGCACGCAGCAGATACATGTAAATCACTGCGGCTACTCAATGGTTTCCTTTTTCCGTATCGAAGTTTAACAAGTACGGGTGCAAGTAGTTTGTAATGTTGCTGAAGCTACTTGCACCATGTAGAAGCACTCTAAAGTACGTGCTAGAAGCGTCTGCAGTTGTCGTATGCGATCTGACGAGATTTGGATAGGTATAAGTCTGTTATTGAGTCGGCTGATAAAAAGTTATACTTATACAATTCATATATTTAACTTGCAATTTCTGAGAGGATGTACAGTCAGTAGTAAAAGTAGATGATAAGGTACATTTCTAACTTAAATTTTTCTATGCAAATTATATCTTACTTTTTCTGAAATTCCTCTGTTGTGGAGCTTGTAGTTGCTGCTGGCCACCTCCGCCCCCGACTCCGGCGACACCCGCGCCGCCCCCCATAGCTCCGTATGCAAGCTGCATCAAACATTACATTTTATTAACAGTTCTTCTGATCAAATTGATGCCTTTTAGGATCATGCTTTTGTCATTGACATCAACAGGTAGACAATCAAATGTAGCAGTATAGTCTCAAGCCCTATACTACGCTTAGTGGAAATTTCGTTTCAAATCTCAAACAAATCAAACGCCAAATGCACGCATCAGAGGGAAGGGCGAACTTGTATTGGCCTTTAACGCGGAAGAACCGTGATGATTCAAGCCAGTGTAGCGTAGGCCTTGAGAAATATTATTTATTATATATTACTGTTGAAATAGGTAAATATTTTGTGGCTTTAAGTGACGGAAAGCGACTATTTCAAAACTGAAACATGGTCACAGCACATGGTTAGTTCATTTGCAGTTGTAAACTAGTGTAGACGACGCGGTTAGTGGTTATCGAGTCAGCCTTGTTTGGTCGAGAAGTTCCAGGTTCGTATCTTGACGATTCCACTACCGCCGAGAATCCACTCCTAAGACGAGCAATTAGCTTTAGGGGGGAAATTTTGGGTATGTAGATACTAATGTTAGCAATCCATTACCACTTTAATTATATAGAGTGACGATCGGTCAACATTTCATACCGTTATCACTGCACTTCCTTCGATCGTAACATCGGCGCATTTATACAAAAGTGACCTTGTAAATATTGATCAATAACAATCAAAGTAAGTATAATGAATTTACTGGCTACAGAATAGTACGGGTGATGCCCATGAATATATAAATATTGTTAATATTACTAGTTTATCGCCTATTAGACTCAACAAAACTACGAGTGATAAGTCTATGATAACATGTGGTTTAAGGTTGACACAAGGACTTATCGACGTCGATTTTATTACGTAATATTGAAAAAGTAATTGTTTTTAAATATACCTATTATGCATATTGCGTACACTACCAATTCGATTTATTAAAGAAGTTGATATAAAACACAATACGGTGTTCTTTACACGTGTTTATTTCTTCCTACAATCGCGGGTGCTTTAAGCGGGGTGTGAAAAATCAACTCATAACGCTGTCAAACTGAGGACCACCATTGTAGCATTATTTGTATCAGCAATGGTGACCCTTATACCTGGGACTGCTCCTTTAGATTGCGACCAGTCGAGGTGAAGTCATACTGTCCCTAATGGCCGAACACGAAAAATGTATACCTGAGATTGATTCTTTACGATTCGTTCTTGAACTTGTACACGTGAAACTTATGCAAATTACAATATTTTCATCAATCCAAATCATGGATGAGAACTAATGCGATTTATTGATTGTTATCATTGGCATATTTTATTATTAAGCCGATAAGAATCACGCGGGTGCAACTGATAATTGAGCAGTTCATTAATTTGACATTTCGCATTGATAAACTTTCAGTTACATCGATCGTACGAAGCTGTATAGACTGATGTCTTGCAATATTGTACATGCGTAACACAGATGTGTAAATAGTGATTTAAACAAGTGTGATCAAAATGTGGTTAATATGGTTGCCGCTCTTCTTAATATTCATAAAAATCTATAATAAAATTACAAATGGAAAGTGTTACGCTGACACTGTAATGAGTGGTAATGTCGCTATTGTCACAGGAGGTAACAGCGGAATCGGATATGAAACAGCTTTAGAATTGGCCAGGAGAGGAGCTACAGTGATACTGGGTTGTCGAGACAACAAACGGGGACAGAAAGCCGCTGACTCGATCATCAAGAAAACGAAGAACAAAAGTGTCCGCTACATGCACTTAGACCTAAGTTCGTTCAAGTCCGTAAGAAAATTCGTTGATGAATTCAAAAGTTTGGAAATAAAATTGGATATTTTGATAAACAATGCAGGAGCTAGTGGCGTACATACAGATAAGACCGAGGATGACATTGTTCGAGATATGCAAGTAAATCATTTCGGACCATTTCTATTGACTCTACTACTAACACCGATGTTGATAAAATCAGCACCAAGCAGAGTGATCATTGTATCATCGACTTATCACAGATTTGGAACAGTCAATGACTTGAACACGCCACATTCGTACGTTAGAACTTATTGTGATAGCAAACTGTGTAATGTGCTATTTAGTAATGAGTTAGCGCGAAGATTAGAAGGTACGGGGGTTGTTGTGAATTGCTTACACCCTGGACATGTGAACACAAGTTTCTATAGAGCGACTGCCTTAGAAAAGCTAAGAACTTTGGTGTTGTATACATTTTTCAAGAATCCGGTAGAAGGTGCTCAGACCAGTTTATATTTGGCCGTATCTGATGACTGCAGCCAAGTGACGGGAAAGTATTTCGTAGATTGTAAGGAAGGTATCATGGGTCGCAACGCCCGAGATCAAGAATTAGCGGAAAGTTTGTGGGAGTTATCTGAGCTGACGGTTGGTCTGAGTCCGGAGGAAAATATTTTGTAGAACTGTATTTATAATGTATATGTAAACGTGTAGCTCTCTTTATTCTATGTTTGTTAAAACACAAGTATTAGCACAAAAAATAACTGCAAGCGTTAATATTAATATATTACAGAAATTCGTGATTAATAGTGTAGTTGCTAAATTAAACAAAATTGAGAAGAAAATGTAGTTTGAATGGCGTTCTTGTTTCCTTGCCAAACAAGTGCACTGTGCGATTTACGTATCACCCAATCGTGCTATCTAAATCTAAACTGTGATAACACTACGCCACATGTACATACAATTTACCTAGCACATATCACGTTTTTATCTATTAAATAATAAGTCGGATTAGACCATAGATATTTCTTCAGGGAGTCCAATTTACTAAGTGTTTTTATAAGTGTTATGACCACACCCTGTTTCTAGAATCTCTTATATTTGAAATTCGCACGGGTGATAAAAACGTTCTCATGGAAATCCAATATAGCCTATGTTACTCAGGGTGAATGTAGCTTTCCTATGGTGAAAGAATTTTTGAAATCGGCGCAGAAGATTTTGAGTTTATCCATTACAAACATACAAAAAAATACAAATCTTTCCTCTTTATAATAGCAGTGTAGATGTCGATGTAGATTATATACCAGGCTAAGTCAGAGGCCTGATATTTCTCCTCAATACAGTGTCTTTTTTAGATATTCCTCTCTCTGAGCTTAAGCTTCAGTAGCTAAGTTGTATTCGGTAACTATGAAACTGTGTTTTTAATTATTTCAAAATATAATGTACAATAATTGTCATAACATATTCTGAAGTATAAAAATATGTTACCATAAATAACTTATGATCAGTGTTAAAATCAATCCACTCAAAGCGTTAGCTAGACAATCAAGTGGCCAGTTCCCGGGGTGGTTAGCGATGCGGCAATGAACGCATGTTACGATACACTGGCGGAAAACTGAACACTCCACGCTCAACTATTGAGACAGTTAATATTGACGACTAGACATCGTTTATTGAATAGTAAAACTTATTTGTAGTCAATAGTAAAAGAGTTTGTTTATTTGCGTACAATTCTTTTGTGAAAATTTCTAATTCATTTAATTAATAAAAAAATAAAATATTTCAATTACTTTAACATGACGTATTAAACTAATATGTTTATGAATACGTTGACAGTGAATGAAATATGAATAAACGTGAACTTTCAGCAAACATTACAATCAAACGGCACGTATGACAGCAATGAGGGTGCCGACGCAAAACTAATTGTAGATGGCAGCAGCATATGACCAAACAACAATAACCATCTGTTCTGTGGCAATAACAAACTCATAGCTGTCAGATTTGAAGAGACAAACAATGAAATCTACGTAGATGACAGCTTACATTGGCCATTACGAGGCGCCCTCTGTAGGGATAAAAGCGCAGGCGGCATCCCCATTGAGTCACTTCAATTGAGTGATAAATAATTTCTGCAGCAAAATCACCACAATTTGCCAATATTTTATGCACTTCCGCCAAACTTTTACTATTGACCATGTATTAATTAACAATGTCTTCATAAATTCCTAAACAAAGCGATTGCAAGTCCATCAATATGTAACGTCCCATAGTGCGAGTCGTGTGCTCTCACCGCGTCGGGTCGGTCCCGTTTGTCGGGCACCATGAATATGGGCGGCGCGTACTGTCGGCACTCGCACCCCATCTCCATCTGCCGCCGTCCGTAATAAATTATACTATCAATATTTTCCAGTCTCAAGTGGGAAAATTACCGTAGAATATTTGTTTAAAGATGTCCAGTGTCCACGGATAATATTTGAATTCGTAACGTAAAAGTATCGAGATAATGAAGCATAGCGATTGGCCGCCTGCCTACTGTGAACCAATCGCAATGCTCCGTTCTTTCGATACGTTTATGTTACGAATTCGAATGTATTTCGTGCTCGGGACACTGTTACCTTTCAGTCGTGAATTAATTAGGTAAAGTATTTCCAAAATAAAAAGCCTACGTAATTAACCACTTGTTTCCTCTATTGAGAGCTACTGTTAAGAACGATACTATTTGGCGCTTCCAATGATTCAAACTGTAAATCATCATGATGAATATAGCTACTGGTAAATACTGGTTTCCCCTTTGCATTAAAATTTTTCATTTACCCCCAGACTCCGTTTACAGTTTTTGATTGGTAGCTCTCATTACAGATAGTTGGTTATTTTTCAATATTTGGTGACTTATTGGTGAATCAGCAAAATCTGACTTCGAAGATGTATCAAACTTACCGCAGGGTGTGGATGAGGTAAATAAGTAGGTGGTTGCTGAGCTGCTGCAGCGGCCGCTGCCATCATGGCGTAAGGGACAGCTGCCACCTGCACACAATTACTGATATTAACAAAGACTTCATGATTCATGATGTTGACTTATCATGAGCCTTAATTCCGTTAGCATACGAGGCTATCAACTTAGAGCTCGGGGTCTGCAAGATTAAGATTTGGTTCGTTTCTCCGTCGAAGTGTCAGCAAGTACACCATGAAGCAGGTTCCTTCTCGCAATAATTTCTAGTAACAATTTCAGGCCTCTGCTCTTTCAATAGGGATTGCCCCAATAGACATGCCCAGTGGAGTCAGCTATAAGTAAATCAATCTCATACCATTGGAGGTGGCGGGTGCGGCGCAGGTACGTAGCTCACTCCAGGCCCCATGACGCTGACTCCACCCAGGTTGACGCCCACGCCACCCACTCCCATTCCCACGCCCATGCCCACTCCCGAGGGTGTGCCCGGGGTGTGTGGTCTGCGAAGTAAATACACGGTTATTGCTAGTGAATATTGTATTCGTTTGGTTATCATAAATAAGTGGTGAGGTTTAATATAAAACCTCACCATTTTAACGTTGATCCCAGTTGCATCTAAGGTTTTCACCACACCCGGGATCCGCTTACTCAGTGTCCTTGTTTTGGTTTATGCTGCACTGATCTATGCTGTTTTACTCAGAGCGATTGTCGTTCGACCTCCTAATTCTGAGGAGAGCGTAGGCCAGACCTTCGTCCATTAATCAGCACATGTACTAGCCTGCAGGTCGGTTTTACTAGGGCCTCAAATACCTTGATGGGACCCAAAAAATCATCTACATAATTCATTAGTATAACATATCTAGCTACTTTTGTGAATGAGGATTATATAAGTTCCATACCTGCTTGGGTTGGGTGTGCTTGGGCTGCGTGGCGTGAAGGGTTTGGCCGCGGGGTTGAATTCCTTCGCATTTGGGTTGAGTGTAGATTTCTTGATGGCGGCAACTCGGTCCATGCCGGGCGAGCTGGCCACGGGCGGCGACGTGGCGGGGGCAGAGCGCTCCTCGCCCAGCTCCGGCTTTGGGGGCGGGCCCGCGGTCGCGCTCTGTACGATATGAAAATTATTATAATTGCGTTCCAAAATTTAAATTCTCATTATCTACCGGTTAAGTGCGAGTAGGACTCGTCCACGAAGAGTTCCGTACCATTATCTATTCAACATTTACAACACTTTTAGATGAAAGCGGTAAAAAGTCACGTTTGTTTTATGGGAGCCCACACTTAAATATTTATTTTATTCTGTTCTGAGAATTAGCTGCATAGGAAACTGTCTAGCTGTCACTGCCCATGACCTGGTGTCAGACAGGCGGATACTGGAGTCTTAATAATAGGGTCACGTTTTTACACTTTGGGTGTGTAACCTAAAAATGAGTCATTGTGATCTTGGTCCGAGTATATAGACAACTGCCGCCGTGCTTGTTCAAATTTTCCTATTCAAATTGACAGCAGTACGACCGGTGTTGCCAGCACACGTACCTTGTGTACGGTGGGTGGCGAGTGCTGTTTGGGCGGCCGCTCGCGCTTTGCGTGCGGCTCTGTGGCAGCCCCGGCATTGGCGGACACCTCGGGCGGGCTCGGCGCGGGAGGCGGCTGGCTCTGTACCATACAACCACTCGATCAGCATTATAGACTAGACTAAGGCTCGTATTCTAGAACGGTACTCATTTCTGATTGTTAGACAAGCTGTCATTCGGACTCAGCGTCGCTGTAGAATCTAGAATATGGGTCTAATATTATAAAGAGAGGTTTGCACTCTGGGAGTGCCGGCAGAAGTGAAATCTTTTTCTTTCTTTCGTTATATACATAGAAAAACATAAGAAAACATACCATACCATACCATACCATACCATACCTATAATACAGCGTCAATCATAGAACCTATCACTAATTTTCTATCAGAAGAAATAAATAAATTTCAAAAAGATAAAATCACAAAAAGTAATAAATTACAAAAAGAAAAAATAATCACAAAAAGTGTCAGAAGGCCAGGTTTGAACCCGGTACTATCTGAAACCATAAGGACTTACAGTCGAAGCGTTTACCGCTATGCTGCGAAGCTATTTATCGTATATTGCAAAATAGATAGTCTATAGCTAATATTGTATGACGTCAGTCGTCGGTTACGGTCCAAAGGTCAAGCGATCCTGACGCAAGTTAAACATTTTTGACCCATCCAACGCCGCTAAAGAAGTTTTCACGTCAAAAATATTGTAACTGAAAGGTATATTCTCCCCGATGAATACTTTCGCAGAGTTACTATTTGAACTTGCTTTTATTAATTAATTACCCAGAATATACAGTGGAATCACGTGAAAGTTATTCGATCGACATAAGACTGAAAGCCGACTCCAAGTCCACACTTAAAAGTGTTTCTTAATGTATTTTATCTACTCTGATACTATAATACAAAGATTATAAAATTGAAATTAGAACTCTTATGACAAACAATACGCACAGGCCAAAAAAAAAGTTTTATTACGATACAGGTCTTGTATGGACACCTATATCATAAAATAACTTTTTAATCATAACGATACACCTATACAACCTCCATCTCGACTGAACCTCTACTTTAAAAATTGAATCCGCCATTTCGGAAGAAAAAAAAAAGAAACACGCATGCGCAATCGAAGTTTGTGCCTTGGCGCGAACATTTTTTTTTTGTTCTATACATTTAAATTAAACAATGTTTGGTTTGGTTTGTAAAATAAATTAGTTTATGTATTATAGTATGAGAGTAGATAAAGTAGTGTATGACACTGTACATAACTTGGTCTTATAACACTCGTGTGATAATATAAAAAAACTCGCCTACGGCTCGTTTTTTTAAAACACACTCGTGTTATAAGAACCCTTATTATGCAACAGTATCATAAACTACTATTATGACATCATTCAACTTTTGGATCATCTTCTTCTATACCAGGTGATTTTATAGTATTTTTTTTTCCAATAACGTTTTTTTTGTATTTCGCCTAATTAATACTGCTAGCTGATTTTGTTACCGACACTGTGGCCGAAATCTTTCGCTCTTAAACGACCATAAAACCAGCGTCTATTATAAAATGAAACTTCGGCGCCGGCGGCTGAACCAATTAGCTTAATTTATTCTTTACTAGCTTTTGCCCGCGGCTCAGCCCGCGTGGATATATGTTATCGCGACCAAACATAGTCTATGTCCTTTCTCAAGGTCTAATCTACCGCTATATCGAATTTCATCAAAATAGGTTCAGCGTGAAAGAAGAACAGACACACAAACATATAATTTCCCAATTTTAAAAAAGTTACCTTGGGTTTCGGAAACGGGAACAGGATTCCACGCGGGTGAAGTCGCATGCATCATATATTTTTTACAGGCTGTAAACTTCGTAAAGATAAACAAACAGCAATAGTTACCGGTGGCTGTGGGTTGACTGGCGGTTGCTGCGGCTGGGGCTGAGGCGGCGGCGGTTGCTGTTGCGGCGGTTGCGGCTGTGGCGGCGGCGGTTGCGGCTGCGGCTGCGGCTGGGGCGCGGGCGGCGCGCTCGCTGGCGACACCAGCTTGAAATCCTGACCGAACTTGCGGAATTCCTGATGGAAATTGTAATAAATGTATTGTCTACGGGTTTACCAGGCTTGTCTGTTTTATGGAACTGAAATTATTTGATTTAATAACTGTGCCCCGAGCTCGAAAAGTATTCGTATTCGTAACAGCATTGCGATTGGCCGCTTGTCAACTGTGAACCTGTATATGCCATTTCTCTCGATACGTTTACGGTACGAATACTAATATTATTGGGGACTAGTGCCCCGAGCACTAATAATATTCGAATTCGTGACGTAAACGTGACCATAGAACGGAGCAATCCGATTGGCCACCTGCCTACTGTGAACCAATCGCAATGCTCCTTTCCTTTGATACGTTTACGTTACGAATTCGAATGTTATTCGTGCTCGGTGCACTGATCAGACTCTACCCGTCAGTTATTATTTTCTTGTAACAGGTAGATTTTAGAAAAAAATTGACACATAATTTAAATGTATTACTTAATAAAACAAGGAAAAAAATCGTTAGCTACGATTTTTTTCCTTGTCGTGATTATGAATATTAATGCCAAATACTCTATATGGGCTTTAAATAACTGAACATTCTTTTGCAGTTGTAAGTGTGGCTAAGTTGTGAGTGCCAAAAACTATACATGAAATCTTAGATGTTCAATTCCTGAGAAGAAAATATGCCAAATAGATGGTACCTGCACTTCGTCCTGCCGCCTGGATTCAGGTGGCGGAGCGTGATGACGCGGCGGTCGGTTATGGTTTTCTGGGGGAGGCGGGTTCTGCAAATAAACGTTTTTCTGCAATACACAATACAACAATTTGCACGAAAAACTATCGTAATCGTATCGTAAACGTATTGAGACAACGGAGCATTGCGATTGGCCGCTTGCCTTCTATGAACCTATCTGTGTGTGAAGTCTGCCAATCGCAATGTTCCGTTCTGTCGATACGATAACGATAGTTTTTCGTTCTTGAGGCACCGATCTTTATTGCTCGGGCCCATTTTTGGACCCAAATGGGGTATTTGACAACATAAAAAAAAGACTACAAATAATGGTCATCCTATCAGATAATAGCGTAAAAAGACATTTAAAACTATAAATTAAACTAAAATAAGCATATTTTTTGAGAATTTCGCTTAAAAATATATAATATTTTTTCGAATTTTTATCTGTGACGAAAACGCTCTGTGATCGATCACAGCACTGCTGACGTCACACGCAAGTAACACAACTTTGTGACAGAACAGAACAGAACAGAAAAAAAAAACCGTTTTTGTGGATTATTTATAGACGTATTTGTACATTATGCAACTACACACCATTTATACACCATTTTATTCACAAAGTTTGAAGAAAAACTTTATTATTTACTTTGACTTCACTGCTTTAAGGTTATACAAAATGTGTGACGTCACGTAATCGGCTCAGGTGACAGTGTTTTTCGCGAGTTTTTGAAAATTTAAACTTATCATCGATTTTTGTTAAAATCCATTGATATTTTTTTGAAATATTGATGTAGTGTGCATATTATATGCTGAGGAATAATTTAAAATGGTTTTCCAAAATTTGTCATATACCCTATTTTTCTCTATACGCGCAATACAAGTTTCTTGGGTGTCTTTTGAAGAAAAACAGAGCGCGGACAAACTCAAATTCACCAAGCATAGATTATTACAATACAATACGTGCACGCTAGGTCTTCGTTGGTCTCCCGACTTAGGTCCAAGATGTGTCCAGAGAGATATACCTGTATTATTACAGTAATTGTTACTGTCCCCACAGCACGAATAACTATAGTAATCGTATCGTAAACGTATTGAGAGAACGGAGCAATGCGATTGGCCGCCTGCCTACTGTGAACACGTGTGTATGTGACGCCGGCCAATCGCAATGCTCCGTTCTCTCACTACCTTTACGATAGTATTTCATGCTAGGGGTACAGGTATAGGGAACGGGGCAACTATACCTATTACCTAAGTGTTCCGTACAGGTTAAAATATTTAAGAATCTACTAACGTGATGGTGATGTGGTGGAAATCCTTGTCTATGTGGAGGCGCTCGCGGCTCTCCATTCACTTTATTTACACCACTAGCTGCCCTGTAAGACAAATACAAATTTTAGCAGATATCTCGTTATTTTAATTGTGTATGCCAGCTGATACTATTGCATTCGTAAAATAAATTGGAACTTAACATCTATAAAACTAATATTGGTGCCGATTCTGTTGTTACAAATGGCCAATGATGCTGGACTGGAACCGTGGTGGTTGCAGTAGAGTTTTTGACTGCCGAGTCAAAGGTTACCATTTAAATAAGGTCATGTATGAATGTTTGTATATTACTTTGGTCTTGGTGTGTATAATATATATCTAATATTAATATGTACACACGAAAAATTCTAGACTCATATTATTATCCGAATTCTAAACTCATATTACTGGCTATACTTAGTTTGGTTCTAGATAGCGCTGTGATGTATGGTCCTAAAAAATATTATTCTCATATCGGTATCGCCATCTGTATAAGAAGAGATAGAGTGAGACAGCATAGTTCATTTTTGTAGCCACAGAATAGACCCAATATTTACCTTAAAACTAAAAAGAATCTCTACAAAACTGCAAAAGTGCACGGATGGTGCTGAATTTAAGCTGTTACTATGCCATCCACCACGGTTTCGAGTGCTGTGGTCGGATGGCTCAATAGGAATACAATCAGTGTTGAACATAAACATCAGAAATTATAAAAAAAATTAAACACTACGTACAAATGAAAGTAAATATGTTGATATCGTTTATGTCAATAAATGCTAGTTAATAAATAAAAACTCTAAAAATCAACTCTGTATATCATGCTAATGAAAACACGAACCGCCACGATGTGACGTCATGATGGCTAAAACAAACAAATGAAATATATAGGTAAAGTATAACCTATCTGTTTAATGTCAGGACCACAGAATACAAGACCTGAAGAAAATTCCACGATGCTGTCAAGATGTTCCACATAGTACAGAACGCGATTGGCTAACTGGGTGTTTTTGGTGATCCAAGATCTTCGACGCCCATTCTGATCCCCACCTTGCGGGTGCACCTCCTAATTGACGAACGAAGCTCTGGTGCAGGAATCCCCCCTCGTGTTCATGAGATCAGACGGTAGTCGCTCCCAATAGTCAAATAAGGTAAATCAAGAGATAGAGTAGGAGAGCGAAACCTAGGGTCTAAAGCGCACACTGTCTGCAATCAGGACTAACCACCTTGAAGGTACAAATTCGCAGTCGACCGCAGACAGCAGCAGCACGCAATGTATCGCCGCAACTCAACTAACTCCGTAGCTAGCGATACGTCATCGTCGGCCCATATTTGTATCATAGTATTTATTGTAAATTGTAAATTTCAAAAATGTTAGAATAAATAAAACGCCAGCTGTTGCATCTGCAGTCAGCTATGAAGTCGTACAGGTTTACAGTTTTTGACGTAGAGAATTATAATCAACTACCTTTTGCCCGCGGCTCCGCAAGCGTGGATGTCGGTTATCGCGACCAAACAAAGCCTTGCCATATGTCCTTTATCAAAGTCTAATCTACTCCTATACCAAATTTCATCAAAATCAGTTCAGTGGTTTAGGCGTGAAAGCGTAACATACAGACAGACAGAGTTACTTGCGCATTTATAATATTAGTACGATCACATCACTGTCTTGTGTGACGTGAGAGGAGTTTTGAAAAAAGTTGGTTTACTAAAGACATGTTGGGGTTTTTTTTTATGATGAGGTTTATATTCCGTGGTCATCACCTCTAGAAAGTGTTATAATGATAAATGACATTAGGAGTCATACTGAATAATATTTAATATTCTAATTCTAATCTCATATCCTTCCCTTCTATTTGTATAAGTGTAAATGTAATATTAAGGAGTATGATACAACTGTGTATTTCTACCAAGAAACGTACATTCGAAGTTGCATACTGAAGCCCCAAAGATGGCATGTGATATTTCGTTCGCCCTATCGAAATTATTTCGGGGTAACGGACCACCACATTGACAACAGCAACTTCTGAGGGCGACCGTACGTAAAAGCGTCTTTCGTTTGTGCTTTAACGAAACGTAAGTAACGTACAGTCGATAAAGACGATACGGTTACACCGTTACATACAATATGGACAGTAAGGTGCAACCGTATCTGACCTAATCCGACTGTACGTTCCATGGTAGCCTCCTAACCATCATAAATGTCCCATTGTGACCCTATTTTTTTTTTTCAAATATTTCATTCAATTCATATGTTTTAACAATTTCATTTTATAAGCTTTGTATTAACTTGCAATACATGTATGTAATTTTTTCAGGTCAAATCTTCGAACTCAATTTTGAAGCAGATATCCTGAACCGATATCAATGACATTTTTTATTTCAATAATGTAGTAGGTATACTTACGGGTGTGTTTGGTGTGGCGGGAACGGTGGGACGTGGTAGCCACCGGCTTGAGCCGCGTATGTCTTGCCACCTGCGCTTGCGCTTACACTCATTGTCTGTAAATATTAAATAAATACCCATTGTAATTTTTTTATCTTCCTGTGAGGTATTTTCAGCCCACTTAATTTTAGGCCTACCTATTCCCGTCAATCGGGTACTTTTCCAGACTCTAAACGGTCTAGACAACTAAGCTTGAGAATTCAGTTACAAAGAAACACTTAACATATTCAGACATGAGTGGATGGCACTCGACACTTACATGGAATAGGATAACTACCACAATATACAGTGGCGAAGGGTCATGACAGACTAGTAGATCAGTCATAAAATTTTCTTTCCGGCAGCTTCCCTTTTCAATATTTTTACACTTCGCTTCTGCTATGTTAGTAGTTTCAATATCTTTAAATACATGATAATAATGAATACATGATACCAAGATCTTCGCCAGTACATGTGCCTATTAATAATAGACAAGGCTCTGGCGCAGACTTTCAATAGTCAAGATAAGTCGAATCGAGAGAAAGAGTAGGAGAGCATACTCCAGGCTTCCTGGATGCTACCGAATAAAGGTGATTGCACATTTGTCAGCAACGTACGCGCGACCAACGTACGACCAACCAAAATACATAAAGGGGATTTGAAAAAATACAAATCGCTAGTTTATGAACGATCAAAAAATTTTTAAGTTCTGTTTCATTTAAATTCATTTTTTAGGAATATTAAGAAGCTACTCTTTGCATTAGCCTGATAATTCCGTATAAAAATCCGTGTGTATGTATTGTCCGGTATGAAAATTAAATTTTCGTATAGATACGGACAAATCCGCATATATGGCAACATTGGCATGCTCAATGTTGCCATATATGCGAATTTGTCCGCATATCTGCGGCTACATCGAGTACCAGCACGTGCCGTACGCGCCGCATATATGACGTCATCAGAATGCTTTCTTCAAAATTCCGATGCCTACCGTATTTTACGAAATGCGGCGCGTGCGGGTGAAACGTGTGAGGTTTCACATCATTGCATACAACGAATTCTAATATGCGGCGCATGGGGTGCGTTCGGCGCGTACGTTGCTGACAAATGTGCGATCAGCTTAAAGGGGCGAATATGCCGGTAATGTACAGACCGGTTCCTCCTGCCTCCTATCAGCGGGTGGTGTGAGTCCCGGGCGCGGCGGGCGTGGGTCCTTGTCCTTGGGCGGCGGCGCGGGCGACCGCAGTACTCCTACAGGCGGGGAACCACCGTTATTGGTCCCTGGCTTCACCAGTTTACCGCCCTGCTGCAATGAGTTACAATAATTATCCTACTAATATTTTAATGTGGGTGTTTAATACACCTCTGCCTACCCTTTCGAGGATTTAAAGGTGTGATCATAATATATGTATGTACTAGCCTTCTACCTGCGTGGATATCTTATCTCCGGTCCTACACCACTGATTGTAATCAAACAGACTTAAGATTTAATTCTGACTTCCTATGTCACGGCCACAGATAGTCAACTGCTGAACATAGGCCTCTACTAAAGACTTCCAGAACGATCTAAAGCAGCCTGCATCCAACGCTGCCCGGCGACTTTGTTGAGGTTGTCTTTCCACCTGGCCGTTGGGCGTCCTACATTCCGTTTGCTCGTATAATCTTATACGTATTTATAAAAAATTCGAGTCACGATGTATGTTCGCCATAAACTCCGAAACTACTGAATGGATTTTGATAAAATTTTGTAAGCATTTATAATATGGTCACGGGAACGGAACAGAATTCCACGCGGGCGAGGCAGCGGGCAGCAGCTAGATATATATTATGAATCATATAGACCAGGGAGTGGCTAGACGATCACGGTTATTAGTTCAATCAATCGTGGCAAGGCAAAGTATACTGAAATACATTGAACCATTCAAAATTTCAAGAATCATGTAATTGGCAGATCGCACAAGTTTAATTAGTAAATAGTAGGTCTTCAAGATTCTAGATCTAGATTACTAAAGTACCCTGTGAAATAATCATGTATTTACCGCTAGATCTGAAAAAGACGTGGGATAGATCCTTCCTTAGTTATTTTATGATAGCAGTAGTCTCAGAATAATTATAAACACAAATATCACTATATATAGTTACCTGTACAGGTTTTCTCTTGTTCGGTATGACGTATTTTCCGGCGCTCGAGGGTCCGTCTGCGGGCCTGACTACAGCCGCGAACCTTTCTTCTTCGTCTCCGTTCTCTAGCTCAATGCGCGTCTTGTATGTGGCAGCGCTCTCTATCTCCGCTGCAATTTCTTCTGCTTTAGCCTCTGCATCCCTGTGTGGAAAAAGATGAGGTTATATGAAATTATTTTCTTCGTACAAAGCTTGTATTTTGTAGACCGAGGGTCCATCCTCTTAGGCTGAGATTCAGAGACATGAACATAAGACGGGCGAAGCCGGTCTAAGCCAAGTCGTGGCTAAGCGCATCTTCAAAATTCGTATTCAGAGACACAATCCCTGTCAAACTTACGTCGGTCTTAGCCAAGTTTACCTCTCTTCTCTATGGCCATTTTATGATGCTAATACGTAATTTAACAATGTACAAGAGAAAATAATAGCACGCGCGCGATTAAATGATGAAGTTTATTCAGACTTGACAACTTTTTAATCACAGATAACTATTGTCGATATTAATTACACCTTAGCCCACTTGGTGGCGCTAGTTCCGTCTTAAGTAGTCGAGATCGACTACTTGGCTTATCTTAGTTTACGCTAAGTTTAAGTCGTGTTCCGAACGTCTCTGAATACAAATTTAAGGGTAAGCCGTGGATTTTGACAGATGGAAGCGTAAGTTCAAGCTTAGACTCGTCTCTGAATCTTAGCCTTAGTCCGTTCTATAATCTGGTTTGCTTTTAGGAGCGAATACTGACTGACTCCTCAACACCGAGATGAAATCCCATGACTAAGCATATTCCTTTAATCAGCAGGTGTGCCAATGGGCTGGAGTTGAATCAAATTAAATTCTTGGGGGTAATAAAATTACCTATCACATCAAAAAGTTACACACCAAAATATTTTATAAATCACTTTTTCTCTTGTTTTTTGACACCAGTAGCAAAGGTTTTGAATAACCTCCGTAAATAATATCAATCGTCATTATTTTACTAGCAACAGTGGCTCACATACTTGACATTGCACAGGTAAAGATTAATGTAGAAAAGATAATAAATAAATTGAATTAAACTGATAACTTTTAAGAAAGAACGTGGCAGCTACTAGGTAACTGCTTGTGTTAAACTGAGTTTCAGTCAAATCTCAATAAATAAAATAAAACCGTATTCATTATCATATATCATTAATTATTTTTAGAAATATCGTAATTTACGCCCTAATTACACATAATTAGAGTATTTATTTGTTGAAATGTCTTTAGTGAGCCCGTTATTTACTCGCCGGTAGTTAGCACCTACCTCGTTAATTTAACAATATAATAATGATCATGTGAAACCAGTTACCATTACTTATCATTTACCTTGTAAATTTTAGTAAAATTAATGTGTTTCTTTAATTTTTAAAGATTATATGGTTACGGAGTTTCCTGCTGCAAACGACGTGACGATGGTTCACTTAATGATAACTGAACCATAAGGGTAAATCCCCACTGAGAGTTCAGCGGCCGGCAGCGGTTTTATGAAGCAAAAAATATTACAAATAATTTTGAATCATCTACGGGAGAAAAAGTCATTAATTGATGGTGAAGGAAGTGCAGCGCGGCGCCACGCCTGACTTCACACAATTCTAGTACAAAAGTATGGTCGCTGCACTTTCCGTGGGGATTGACCTTAAGGAGACCGCTTCTTTATGCCCTGGTAGACCCATGCAAGCGAGCTAATGGTCTCCTTCCTATAGGAGTAGGATTGGAGTGGAGACTACTATGACTAGGCTACGACTAGGACCTCAGATCCAACTGGGGCTTTAGCTAAATTCATGATGGACCAAAGAGACAAATAAATCCATACTGTGACTGAACCTGAGTCCTAGACTAGATAAAAGTTAGGCAAAGATGACAAACCAGTAATTTATTTGTGTCCTTATATATACCCGGTTCACATTCCAGGTGCATTTCAGTCCAGCGAGCTAATCGAGTACTGGAATGCTACTGGAACAATGTGAACCGCCACTAGAATGTGCCCATTCCAGTGAGTGAGTCCAGTACAGTGGTTTTTTCAAGCACGTTTAAAACACTGGAATACTGTGAACACTACAATCCAGTCCAGCACTGGACTGGATTGATTCGCTGGATTACTGAACTGGAATAATATGTACCGGGCATTTCACATTTCAAGAACTTTCTCTTAGTTTTTAGGCCTTCTGAGCTGCCCTTTTTTAGGTAGGTAAAACCTATTTGATCAGTGTATGATCTGCGAAATTGAAGTACAATATAGACTAGATTCTATAACTATCTTAAAGTTTTCATGATCGTGATAATTCCCATCAACATTATTGTATATCATGGAACGCGATAGTTTAATAGTACATTATGATACTAGTGTGTAAAGTTGGTGATTACCGGTGAGGCGCTATTGAGACCCAAGTCGTTAGGTCAGGGTCATAAGAGAACCAAAGACGGTAATCATCATTACACACACATTCTATCATCCGATCTTCAATGTGAACAGACGTGTATACAACAATTAAAATTACAAATATAAAAAGTGCTGAATCGTGACCTTCTTTCTATCAACACACATTAATAAAACTGACTCAAATACAAAGTGCAATAATTATGAAAATGTGCTATGCTTAGAATAAATCATATCTGACTACAGCAAGATGGACAGCAGCCCCTTTAGTAAGGGCAGCAGGACGACACGAACGCCGCCGCCAACGCCTTCACCCGCTCCTCGTCCAAGCGAGCAGAGCCAAATGCTGACCCAGGTGGAATGCATCTCAACCCCGGAGATAACGAATTGGATGACCAGTATCGAGCAGCATCTGAACGAAATATGCACTATCACTACGGAGGGAAAACTCAACTCAGAACAGAAGTTACGGGTTAGTGCATTGTGTCGAAAAGTCGGGCACGGTGCGTCCCAAATGGCAGTGCAATACCAGGCCCTAAAAGGAAAGACTATACAAGTCAACACAGCTCGCCAAGCACTCATGGAGCAAATAGACCTATCCAAACAAATAACTGACCTACAGCAAACCATCGAGGAGGCCTCTAAGCAAAAACACGGAGTAACACCAGTATCATTTGCAAATATGGTAAAAAAGGGGACCAGCGAATTTATACCCAGTTCAAACATTAACTCAGTGGTGATCTACCCCAACGACAAGGCCAAGTCAAGCGAAGAGACCAAGTCCCTAGTCCAAAAAATTATCTGCCCAGAGCAAATGAAACTGCAAGTCAGAGGGCTGCGTAAAACAAAGAACGGTGGCGTTATTATTAGTACTGACTCAAAGGGAGACATTGAGAAATTAAAGAAATCAGCCCAGCTAACTAACTCAGGCCTCACTGTAAATGATCAGAAAAAAAGAAACCCGAGGGTTATAATCATAGGAGTGCCGGCGACTATGCAAGAAAAGGAAGTCTTTACCTGCCTGTACCACCAGAACTTAGGCGAAAAGCTGCAGGATTATTGCCTTGAAAAGTTCCTGGCCTCGATTAGACTCAGCCATAAATCGGGTAAGAGGGACGCAGAGACCCATAATTATATAATAGAAGTACCTGCAAGCATACGAAAAGTCCTGATAACCAAGGAAAGGGTATTTGTGAACTGGTCATCTTGCCCTGTTAGAGACTTCACGCTTGTGACCCGATGTTTCAAGTGCCAGCAGTACGGCCATGCAGCTAAAACATGCAGGGAGACGACATACACCTGCGGGCAGTGTGGAGAGCAAGGACACGCGTCAAAGGAATGTGCAAAGAAGACAGAAGAAGCCAAATGCGCGACGTGCCTAAAGTTCAAGAAGCCGAGTAACCATTCCACGGGAGCACCGGATTGTCCTGCAAAAGTAATGGCGGAAAGAAGGTACCTAAATTCTATCGATTATGAAGGCGCCTAAGAGCGCCCCTAACCAAGTTTTTTACCGACCTTTTTATTTTTATAGTTTTTAATTTACTATAAGTGTTAGGACAATGGCTTATAATTTAGTAAATGACTTAGATAACTTCTCTGTGGCAGAGTCTAAAACGTGTGAGGCAGAAGAGTGCAAACAATATCTAACCTCGTGCAGTAACCCATTAACCATAATAACCCAAAATATTCGTAGTGTCTTTAAGAACATAGATGGATTTCTAACTTTACAACATAGAATAGATATGAACCTTGACGTCATTGTATTTACGGAATGTAGACTATCTTTACCATATAACATACCATTAATTCCGGGATATAATATGCACAGAAGTAACACAATATATAACCAGAACGATGGGATAGTAGTTTACATAAAAAGTGACATAAATGCAACTGTAGAGGAACCAAGTATGCAAGAATGCAATAGATTATTGATAAAAATAGGAACAGACTTGGTAATACTTGCAATATACAGACCTCCCGCTTTTAGCGATAAGTATAAATTTATCAACTCATTAAATAATACCCTACAAGAACTGTCTTCCTATAAAAACATAATTTTAACTGGAGACATTAACATAAACATCTTAAAAGGACAACAAGACGTAAAGGAGGATGCCCTACATTATCTCAACCTCTGCTCATTTCATGGTTTACTCACCACTCACTCTTTTATCACGCGTCAAGCAAGTGGTTCTTGTCTAGATCATATCATGCTAAAAACACAATATCCCGCACATGTATTCATCATCAACTCCACTATAACCGATCATAACGCTGCCCTACTAACCCTAAGCTGCAAGTTACCTAAACTAGAAAAAACTCGCTTAATCACAAAATTAAACATGGATAGACTTGAACACGATTTACGCAACATCGACTATGACCCAGTTTACTATTCTGATGACCCGCAATTTTGCATGCAATACATTATCGAAAATGTAAAGAATGCAATACATAAAAATACAAGGGTAACACGATTGCATAACAAAAACAACAACATCAAACCGTGGATTACACCAGGTCTCATCCGCTGTATGAAACACAGGGATCAGCTTCACTTGAAATGTAAACGTAACCCTGACAACCTAACTTTACGGGTATCTTATAAAAGATATCGAAATTTTTGCAATAACCTGTTAAGAAAAGTCAAAATAAATCACGAAAAACTAGAGCTGGAGAGGGCGGGGACGAATAGTAAAAAGATCTGGCAACATATTAAAAATATAACTTACACTAAGAAGCAAAAGGAATCGCCTTCAAGTTTATTAAACACCCATCCATCACAGGAGGAATCTGCTAACATAGTAAATAAGTTCTTTATAAATGTTGGTAAGCGGCTCGCACAGCAAACGCAAGCGGACACGCAGTTTCCCTCAGGCCCCCCCTTCCCGAATAGGACTACCCTGTCATCTTTTGTACTATTGGACACCGACGAAAACGAAGTTGACAGTATAATCGCCAACTTAAAAGACGACTGTGCTATTGGCGTAGACCTCATATCAAATAAAATCCTTAAAAAATTCAGGCATATACTGGTAGAACCTTTAACTAACATATTCCGAAAATGTTTAGCGATAGGCGTTTTCCCTAGGTGCCTTAAAAAAGCTGTAGTTGTTCCTGTATATAAATCCGGAAGGAAAGACCAAGTATCAAATTATAGGCCTATATCCATACTCCCAGCAATCTCAAAAATACTTGAGAAAATCATAAATAATAGGTTGATTAAATATTTAGAGGATAATTCGCTCTTATCAAATACACAGTTTGGATTTAGAGCTAAGAGGTCTACGGCCGATGCAGTGCATCATCTGACGGATTATATAGCGCAAGAGCTTGATAAGGGTAATCATACAGTGGGAATATTTCTGGACCTCGCTAAAGCGTATGATACGGTCTCTGTTCCCAAACTGTTGAGTAAGCTTGATAATATGGGAATAAGAGGCCTACAGCTGGAACTTCTCAAGAGCTACTTGAAAGAACGTACCCAATGCGTAAAGATAGGGAGTGTTCTCAGTGAGGAAATGGAGAACACCTCTTTTGGTATTCCCCAAGGAAGCGTATTAGGAAGTACACTTTTCTTAATTTATATAAACGAACTGTGTAATATAAAACTAGAACACGGTACGATTATATCATACGCCGATGACACTGCCCTCCTTTTTTCTGCTGATGCAGAAACAGAAGTGTACGGGCGTGCGCAGCGGGGATTTAACATTGTAAGCAAATGGCTTCAATATAATTTATTAACACTGAATGCAGACAAAACTAAATACGTTACTTTCTCGATGCGCAAAAGACCATCTACAACACAGCCCAAGCACTTACTGTATGCGCATCACTGTATAGAACCAAATAATAATAAGGATAAGTGTACTTGCCCGGCTATAACTGTAACCCATAAGATAAAATACCTAGGTATTTTAATAGATGAAACCCTTTCGTTTAAAGAGCATTGCGAAACACTAGTTAATCGATTACGCAAGTTGATGTTTGTATTTAAGAGAATAAGATATATCAGTGAACCACAATTGATTAAACAAGTTTACTATGCCCTTTGTCAGTCAATATTAACATATTGCATAACAACTTGGGGGGGAGGGGGTAGGACATTGCTACTGCCCGTCGAGCGAGCTCAGAGAGCGATCCTCAAGATAGCAACGTTCCGCTCCTTCTTATCTCCCACCGATCTCCTATACAAATCCTGCAAAGTACTAACAGTCCGCCAGTTATTTATATTAAACACAGTACTAAAACAACACGCAGCACTTCCATACAGCACCGAAAGTACTAACAAAAGACGGAAAGATATTGTATGTACTGAAAGAATTGCGATAAAACACGAGTACACAGGCAAATTTTACTTGTTTTTAGGACCGCTTCTGTACAAAAGGATAAATGCTTTATCTAGCATTTATTCTCTAAATTATGTTTGTTGTAAGCAAGTGGTGAAGAATTACCTCCAAAGCTTGTCCTACGATGACACAGAGGAGTTGTTGTCTGTGTTAAAATAGGTATAATTAATGATAAGTTGCATATTTAAGATATTACTTTAGTTAACAGTAGTAACAACTTTGGCTTTATATTATTCAAAGTAATTATAATTGTTATTGTATTTGTAATTGTATTATAGGATTATTATTTATCTGCACATGACGCCTGAAGCACAGGACTACCTAGTTCAGGCATAACTTAGATTATCCCTAACATAGATAAAAGCTATGTAAGACACCTAACTGAGCATAAATATATTTTACATATCTAAGATTACCCTACATGCACGATGTACTAACGCACACTAGATTAAGAAAACATGTAAATTACTGTACAACGATTATTAAATAAATAAATTGAATTGAATTGAATTGAATGTCATACTGTTTTTCAACACTCTTGTGAATAAAATAATACTAAAATAGATATTTACCCTTGCAGTATTCAGGTAGTAAACTTTCCATAACGTTAAGGGCTTCCCATTAATCACATCATATATCGGACGTTGTACAACATAAATCATTTACTTCATACTTGCAGACCATTTAAGTAATCAATAACTCTAATTTTAAAAAGTGAAAACATGTTGCGTTTTTTTCCCGCATTTGTCGGCAAAATTTATCAGTATTCCTATGCGCGCGCATCTCGATCGGCCATAAACTAAAATAGGTTTACGTATTTTTTATTTGTCGCGGACTAAATGGGGAATTTAATTTACTTTAAGTTGAAATTATCTATGTAAATACGAAGTTGCCTGAAATAAGCAAGTAATAGGTAGGTATATTAATTTATTTGTACTATTGAACACGACCTTGTTTGTATCGAACCTTTTTTTTTAAAACAAAGCAACCCAACTAATAATATTAAAAAAGAATCTATAACTCACTTGTATTTAATAGCCTAGAAAAATCACAGTTTGATAACAGGTGTCATTATGTGCATAATTGTGGTGAAATTAGAGCCACTTTATAAGTAAGAGTGCTGAAAAAGTTATTATTATAAAGCTTAGTAGTATTAGCTCACCTGTAATCCTGAGTATCCTTCCTCTGCAGAGGAAGCGTGTATCCGGCTAACGAGTGGTCGTACGTGCTGTGTACTCCGTAGACCTCCTCGTTCTTCCGGAACATGTCATTGGCGTCCCAACCGTTGGCGCGATGATCAAGTTCCAGGTCTTCTAGTGAAGCATCTCCGTTAAGAGTGGGAGCGTCGCCCGCTTCACCGTCACAATCCCAAGGCTCTAAGTGACGTTCTTCACCGGATCTGCCATTTCCTGATACAGAACCTGTATAGAGGAAATGAAAATATAAATTGTCGTACATACATATATTCACGCCTGTAAATCCCCGAAGGGTTAGGCAGAGGTGTATTAATACCCACGTTTCGCCAACTATGATTTTCGGTACCACGTAAAAAGCCTATTGCCGTTTAGAGGGCACTTTGTCTAAGACTGTATGTTTACGGTCGGCCTTTTACGACACCCACAGGAACAGTCGCAGACTGACCTCCGCCCCCCATGAACGCAATGGTGTGACGGGTGGAGCCACTCGTCACCCTAGCAGAAGCAGGTCACGGTGGCGACGCGCATCGTAGGACGATGCCCCCCCCCCCCCATACCGGGGGCGAGTCGGGAACCACGTGGTCCCCCCTTCCGAGGAGGGCCAGACCGAGAGTTATGGCCGCGAGACAACCTCACCTTCGGCCTAGCACAACGAGCCACAGACGGCGTGCGGTTTAGTCGGTTCGAGTCCGTTGGGTATCAGTGGGGATTTCCCGCACGTAAAAAAAAACCCAGAGAAACAGTCGGGGTGGTCCTATTTGTTTCAAATTAAGTTATATTTTGAAAATTGATTGCTTACAATTTTGGCAAACCAATGTTAGGTTGGTTAGCTTACGGATTTCTATTCCCGAATATACCATTTAATAAAGGAGAAAGACGTTAAACATGAGTCATAATTACACATCCAACCGCCTATTATTTCACTATTTCAAATAGTAGTGTGCAGTTTCATATGGCTAACGAGAGAGCTGGAGGCCTTGTCTAACTTCCTTTCCATTTCCCTCCAATTTCAAAATGCATCGCGCTAAACTTGTTTGTATTACTTGTTTCATTATCGCTATATCGTTTTAATTCCGAGATTAAAATTGAAAGTGTAATCACATCCTGTTTCCTGTTCCCATTGACACAACTAAAATGATTATGCAGATAAACTTAGAGAAATATATTTATTTTAGTAAAGTTTATGTTTGGTTATCAAATATATGGACTATTGTCCGTATAATATGACACCGCGTGATCCGACACTGAGAGAAGAGATTGGCGGAGGTCCCGCAAACACCTCAGCCAATCCTACCATATCATATCACTATTCTTGAGTCGAGCGGGTGGCAGTTGCTACAAAACACCTAAAAGCTAAGTAAATAATAATGGGGAGGCGTTGATATAAACTGGGTCAAAATCTAAGAATGAAATCATGAAACATATCCTTACCATTGAATTTTCCAGAAATTGCTGAATCTGTTTGAAATACGTCATGCGTGGCGTACTCAAGATCTGAGTCCTTGGCTCTAATAGAGACCACATCTTGGGGTTTGAAAATTAGCTTCTCAACAACTGAGTCTACAGCGACCACGCCTTCTTGATCCACGCGGTGAGCCACTTCTAACACAATCTGCAAAGTAAGAAAAGTTTACCATTAGTTACTTATGACATTCCGCTTAATATGTTTAATGTTAGGTTGGCAGATTTTTGAAGATGTAGTCTTTCAAACTGCTGCTGCTGCTGCTCTTAAGAAGCTGCTATTGAAAAGTAAACAGCCAGATCTTGGTTAAAAATGTTAATATATGGAGCCGAGCGACTTCTCGACAAGGAAAACTCATCAAAATTTGCACAGTTACTATTTAGGTACTCATTTTTTACTAAAAGTAACTTCAAATTACTATAATGTTTTATATGCATTTTATATGTTAATTATGTGCCAGGTAGCCTGTTGTGGAATGCGTTACCTGCAACCAATACGACATGCTAAGTAGTTATTTTTTTAATTATTACTTATTGCTAAGCATGGTTAAGTATTGGGGTATGTAACCATAACAAATAAAGGCTACCTCTCACCAATTTTACGAAATTAAAAGAAAAAAAAGACTGATTCTCTTCAAGTCAGAATAAAATGTGGAGCACATGTTTACAGTACCGTATATCGTTAGAGTAAACAAGATCCGACTTATAAAATGCATTGTTCTGTGCTGCTATTGTTCACTAGTATATTGGGAGTTTGACTTCTCAAAATATATACGACAGTCACGATGTCAATAGTAAAAATATTTATCATATAGTTCAGTATTTATTGGGTGAGTTCGGTGTAAAAGGACATACACGAATCGGTGTGCGCGAGCGAGAACAACGTCGACTTCTTCTAATACAACGCGGCACACTTTTGTCTTCGTGATAACATAATCTATCTCTTTTTATTAGAAGATCATTGACCCAATGCGATGGCTTCAACAGCTAGAGCATAGTAAACTACATGTGGCGATGCGTGTGCGCCGATCAACCAAATACAGTGCAACCTCGATATAACAAATCGGAGGGGAACAAGAAAATATTCGTAATATCAAGTAATTCGTTGAACTGAGGTTTGTTATGTTGAGGTTAGATTGGTCTAAAATTCGTTATAAAGAGGTAAAAGAATAGTTTTATTCACCTCAATATGTATTACGTACTTATCTTGTTATAGCGAACAACTTCTACTAATAAATGATAACACATTTTTATCAAATTACTATTATGTATTTGCTATGTATTTAAAAACAATTAGGTAGATAATACATTTTTTTCTTAAAATTGTAGCCAATGTACTTGCGGGAATCCCGAACTTATTAGCTATGTCTAATTTTTTCGTCATGGGATTTTGGTCAACATAATTAATGATGTGCCGCTTTTCTGCGACCGATAAGGAACACCTATCTTTAACAATAGTGACGAGCAGAGGTGTTTACATTACTTTCCATCAAAACAACAATGATTACTTTACAAACAAAAGCGTGTCGAAACATGTTGAGACATGAATCACATTATAAGATTATAAGAGTTATATTATTGGTGGAAACTTTATATAAAGGTTTTGGGTTGGCAAAATTCATTAATTAGAGGTATGAATACTTTTTCTTGATAGTTGAAAATTCGTTATAAAGAGGTTGTACGCAAAGAATGTTCGCAGTGTAAAGGTATATTTTATATTGACTCTTATGGACAATTCAAGGGGATGACGAAGAATTTGTTAAATCGAGGAAGCCGTTATATTGAGGTACGTTATATTAAGGTTGCACTGTATTCAAACAGACAACATCACAATAGAGTTTAGTTATTGTCATAATCACCCCGTCCTCGCTTTGGTAGCGAGATAAATGACGTAACCATTAAACATACATCCAATAGAATCTATGTCTACTGGGATTAAAAATATGTTCGGAAAAAAGAATTCAAATTCAAATTTCAGATTATAAAAATGGTTATTGAAATAGTAATTATTTAACGACTAAGGTCATCATCATCATCTTCGCGTTTCTCTTTTCCATTTCCGGTTTTAGGCTTTCACTTCGAAACCAGAGGTCTGGTTTATGGCCTAACCTATATGGCTTTTATAGCAGTGACTATCGTCTGATCTTCTAAACCCTGGGAGGAAAGCCTGCGCCAAAGCCTCTTCTGGTAATCAACGCACCTGTTTGCAGATGAGGTTGGTTTGGTCCTATAACCTATTAGCGATTAGAGCAGGTACTGTTTATCGGAATACTGAAGTAACGACTAGCTGTGAGAATTGCAAATTCAGAAAACAGTGAGTCATGAAAATAATTTATTTAACGTTTATTTAAAACGAGCATGGCAACCTTATCTCTATAGTAACAATATTATGTCTTCTCACGTTATACAATATTTTATCTATAATTACTGGAATATACGCCACCCGAGGAGGGCCAGACCGAGAGGGATGGCCCTGGGTCAGCCGGGGTGCGAGGGATATGTCGCATGACAACCTCACCTTCGGCCTAGCACTACGACCCAGAGACGGCGTGCGGTTTAGTCGGTTCGAGTCCGACATAACCTACCCCTCCGGCTCCGAAGGGGTGGGTATACGTAGGGATTTCATTTGAAAAAAAAAAAAAAAATATACGCCACATAACTAAACTTGGCGTATATTCCTTTTTTTTTTTTTACGTGCGGGAAATCCCCACGGATACCCACCCCTCCGGAGCCTTACATCCCACTGTAGAAACAGATGTAGCAGTGGGATGTAATCTCTGCCTACCCCCGAGGGAGAAAAGCGCGCTCGTGTCGGAAGTGGTAATCGCCACTCTTCCCTCTATTCCGCCAACCCCGAGCACGAAAAACGAATGTAATCGTATCGTAAACGTATTGAGAGAACGGAGTATTGTGATTGGCCGGCTTCACACACACATAGGTTCCCAGTAGGCAGGCGGCCAATCGCAATGGTCCGTTTTCTCGATACGTTTACGATAGTTTTTCGTGCTATGGGTACGGATCATGAATACTAGTAAATATAAACGCGTTGAATTTACTTAATTTTATCTACGTTACCAAATTTCACTAAAATGGATGACGCACACGCACGCTGCTAGAAATTGTTACTATCGCATTGCAGTTTAAACTGTGCCGATAAATCGATGAGCGTCAGGTATAAATGCCGTACAGTTTTTAGATTTTTTAAAGCACACACCTATCTTTTTATCGCATAGTGTTATCAAAACGATTTCTCGTAGCGTGTGTGTTTTCATTTGTACCTAGTATTTCTCGTTGTTGATTTATAAATTCTGCCGCTTTCCTAAACCTTTACTATAATTAATAATCATACTTCGGTGTTAGATGCTTTTTGCATCGTAATGAACGTGTGGTTAGCCATGGGCAATTTTTTAATACGCTGAATAATTTCCCATTTAAAAATGACTGCCGTATAATGACGTCATAAGTGGCATTACGGTTAGACAGACGAGTTCAACATTAACTTGTCAAGGTCAAATGTATACAAAGTGGCGAGAACTGTTATTTGCAACATCTAAGTATTCAACATTCTTCAACATGACGCGTCGGACAGTTGAAAATAATTTTTGTAAATTTCTTACTCTGTCTACCTGCCCTGTACACGCTCATCCTGTTCAAGAGTTCAGGTACAATTCGGGTCAGTTTCACGGACTCTTTAAAATATTAATATAGGTACATATGTCTGGGAATCAGAAAAAAGGAAAAGTTTCCTCGCATGCGACATAGAGAAGACAACATTGTGATGTCTAATAGGGGGTGTGTAGGGACCCCTACCAAGATTTTAGAGGTTAGACAGTACCTAGTCGTTGCCGTTACAGCCGATAGAAATAAGTAAGGAAGGAGGCCCAGGAGAACGGAACCCAAGCTCCTAAGAGCTAGCTCTGAATGCAGGGATGCAACTTGGATTGGCGCTCGTCAAAATTATGCTTTTTACGAAAATACTTATATTTCTAAGTAATATCTGTAATAGGTAAATGCAACAATGATGATTACGTACAAACAACGTGCGATATAATAAGAAGGTCAAAGGTTAAGCCTCAAATGCTTATGACTGGTAATTTATTAATCCCTCAGTTCTTCAATTACACTTAGACAGATGATGAAGGCGGTGTTGTTTATCAATGAATTAAAATTTCTGATAAATCTAAACTTCTAAAGATTCTTGATATGTTTTCTGCTAGAAGTCACTAATGGAATTTAAGTTATACTTTTTTTTTTTAATTTAAAAGGGTTTATTGGTTGAAACTGCCATTACTGAAGTGTACCTACTAAATATCGGAACAAAGGTAGTAAAAGTTTCAATGTCTATGTTTAACCCAACAAGCAGGTCAAACGAAAGCACTTCTTGCCTGATAATAATCACTAACCTCATTAACCAGACTATATGTTTCGAGCTCCTCTTGAATAAACCTACACCGTAATCTCGTGGGATAACCAAGCAAGGAAGTCAGTCAACATGGCGTGATTCGCTAATAAAGCTGTTAGTTGAAAGGTCAAGTTCAAAGCATGATAAAACATTAGTGCTCAATTGTTTGTGTTTCTCACTAAGTTCAGATATAAAAAGGAAATACCAGATATAATAGTAACCCCTCTTTCACGCAAAACCTGCTACAATGTCATCAAATTTCTTCTGTAAAAATAAATATGTGAAAGTAGAAAAAAGTGATAACACATTTTAGTTTTTTTTTAAGACCACAATCCTAATCATTCCCTCTAACCCCTCCAACTATGCTTAATTGCTTGTGCTAGGAGTAGTATAACGTCGGTAGTTTACTAGCCAGGATTCGAACCCGAAACCTCTTGATCATAAGGCCGACTCCTTAACCACTAAGCTACCGCTGCTTTTTAATTGATCTCAGTTCCTATCATTGTGAAATCCGCTTCAAAAGAACGTGAGGAGTAATGTGGTTTGGCATAAAACGTATTAAAGCTAAATGCTTCAATGGATGTTATGGTAAATTGCATTTCTACTCTATTAATTACACACTATCTAGAAAAACCTGATTGGTGTTAAAAAAACGAGACATATAATTTGAATAGTACTTACATCCGCAAACTGTGACGTTGAAACAGTAAATATTTCCGTTATCTTGGTTCATGTTCCTGTTGTTAAATAAATATATTCAAAAACATAATACGACAGTTCGAGAATGTTTTGTTTTACGTATCATTGTCGTGTCTTTATCGTACTCGATTGAAAGACCAAGTAATAGAAGCGGATATATTCTGAGAATAGATATCTAATTCTAGAGATATGCCATTAGAGCCAATATATTAGAGTCCCAGTGTGACATGCTCTTTTTCAAACAAATCGTTTTCAACAATTTGCATTTCACGCTTAACATTATGAATTATAGATAGCGCGATTATGGTTGACTAAATTCATGGCTCATAAGTTCTTTTGATTGAGCTTGCAATTTTATCTAGTCAGCAATACCCGAGCCTCACTATTTGCAATCTCTGAATGTCAGATTCAGAGATTGCAAAAAGTGGGACGTCTCTTCCTATCATACCCTGCAGAGAAAGTTGAAATATGGTAAAGTATATAGATGGATGGATAAAAAATAGTGATATTTTTTTTAAGAACTCATAAATTTGAGACATTTGTTCCGAACACAAACGTATCACATATATTTTAGAAATATTATTGATCGTATAGTAATATAAAAATTCATTTTAGTTGGTGCCCTCGTAATACCTTAGCGTGTTCGATGACTATTGCGTCAGTTTAGCCTTCAAACGCTTATAGAGATGCCTCATACGCACTCCAGGCTGAAGTAGCCTATATTATTGTAGTACTGTAACACAAAAAGGAAACATAGGTACTTTACACTCCGATTTACTATTAGATTACCACTGAACTGAGAGAACAAGATATATAAATAACACCCTTACAGTCATACTATAGAGTTCAGAATCCTATAGGGTATGGTTAAAGACCCGCAAACTGAGCAATAGACGTTAATATTTAATCCACTTACCGTTCTGCGTCAAAACTCCCTGAGTCCCTTACATTGTGTGAGAAAAAAAACCGAATGTCCGACTAGTTGCCTTAACAAGAACAAATAAAATACTATCAGGGATGAACGCACTTTTCCATTTCCGTATTCAGTACGAGACAACTAGCCTAGCACGTGTTTGTAAGAATAGTTTGCGTAACAAACCCGTATGCGATTGGAGGACGCGTGCCTTATACTGAACACGGGTTTGGAAAGGGTATTAGTGTAACAAACCCGTACGGGTTTCAAGGTACTGCTATACAAGGTATACTCGGGATGAACCGTGACCTACCTTTCCGTTTAGATTCTAAACAGAGAGGAAGACTACAATTCACGGCGGAAATATCTGCATAATGGCAGGGTTCTTCTATGTAAACCCAGGATTGGTGTAAGGTTCTTGTGAACGAACACCATGTGGTTTTCTCGGTTCGATTCCGACTTAATCATTTGATAGCTAGACCAGATAAAGTGCTACCCGCACATGCAAAAAAAATGCTGCACTGGTAGGATTAGCAAAAGAGCAATATGAAGTTCATATAGCCCAAAAGTAATTTTGTCTATGAATTCCCTGAGGCCTCATATTTCACACAATTTGGGCACAAAATAGAATAAAGAGTATATGAACAAACTGTCGCGTCGGGCGTCGGCCACATAATCGAATTAGTACACGACTAGAAATACGGCAGACATGTTTGATTTGATTGAACTATTTGGTAAGTTGTTTTTATAAGTATACCTATATACATATTCTAAGGTGTCGTCAATGCTTACTTATTGATTGTTTTCATGTTATATTATAATAATACGTACTAAGGTATATTTAATTTTGACACAATTGAACGTAGTTTGTAAGTTCCTAAGTTTTTAACTGATATTCTTAACACAATAAAAGGGGATATGGTTCTTCGTTACTATAGCTAGATGAACTTGGCTGAAATTTTGAAGGCTAGAGTTTGAATAGGTGTCAGTGGGCCGTGAAAACGACAGTATACCAAACGAGACTGCTAGAATAATCCGCATAGCTACAATAGATAGACTGTGATACATTTATAGCTTTTCTTAACTCCTCTTATAGCTTCGGAATAATGATATTTATCACCGAACTGCGAACTGTGCGAGTAAATCTGTGAGTTCCGACAAGCAGCTACCCAGTGTGGGGAATCGAATCAACGAACATACAACACTGGTAGCAGTTAGAGACCACCATCCAATGAAACTACATATTATTACATTATGCAAATAAATGATTCGCTACCATTTTATCATGACAGTTCTGTGCTTGGACATCCCTAGTAATGAGACCATCGGCACACTTTTAGTCCTACCAGGGCCACTATATTAGTTGTCCAGGTACATTTGTAATCCACTTAGTCAGGCCGTTCCTCCGAAACATGGTCGCACCAGTGCATGCGATTCTCTTGCATTATATTTGTGATGATGTCACAGACACGAAGGTTGCTGCGGACGCGGGAGACGCGGAGTGCATATCCACCGCAACTTATTCATCTCCGTGACCTTCAGATTTTGTTTGTGCCGCTCTAGCAACGGCCACACTTCCCAGCCGTGTAAAATGATAGGGAATGGTTTTATTGCCCTTTTAACCTAATCGGCATTTTGGGGTCACAAATGACACTAGTCACCTCAAGCTACTTGGCCCCCGCGGCCAATGCGTGCGTTGACGCCGCATTCAATGTTGCCAGTAGCCTGAAGTACAGGTCTCAGGTCCTTAACCTGACCCCTGTCATCGCCTCTGGATGTGGGATGTGTAGAGTATAACACCACATTAAGTTTTTTTCGGGATATTTCATACGACTGCGATTTACTGTTTTACGGCCATATTTGACAATAGGTTACATATATAAGGGAATTCACCTTCAATAATGAAGGATGTATCAAGAAATATTATACTTATTGCTTTTTTCTCATCTGTTTTTTTTGCCGACCGCCGACCCTAAGTAATGGTTTTGATACGTAAAATATAGATATGAGTGATCATTGCAATCGGGCAGTGTGGTAAGAATTTATCACAACACATTATAACCACTCACACATTAAGACCTAACTTAATTATACTAGGTACGAGGATAAATGAACACAAAATTATTGGTATTTCTAATAATTCATTAGTGCGCATGACTAACCTATTCTCTAAATTTACATTTTGTTAAAGAGTGGCCATGAGTTTTTTTCTTTCCTTTCGGACCAGGTTATATATATATATAATGTACCTAAATTGTATCGTTCAGATTGTAAAGCAGTCTATATTATTAAATAATTTCATTCCAATTATTTTGTTGTACTATATTAATCCAATTCACTTGGGTGCAGTTGCACTGCCGATGTGAACCCACTCCGGGTTCACGTCAGCTGACAAGTAAGAATCGTTTCTGTAAATTCTCTACTGTCAGCCCAAGTCATTATCCATTACGTTCGCGCCATTTCACATCCACAGTATTAGAAATTTGTAACGTATATACCTAAGTCATGTTTCCGCACACGTATACTATATTTTCTACCGCACATCACATTCTCGGCCTCCGGTTCCACTTTCATAAGGTCGTCTACTTAACGGCGGTAAGCCAGTCGTCAATTAGGATGTGTCATCGTACAGGAATTTTCAATGTCTCGGTATTCTTTAGTTTGAACTGTGAAGGTCGGGACAAATGTCAGTGTTGTGGCGACGGATGTTCTGCCTGTATTGTTGTTTTTTAATGTAACTTTCGATTTCTTCGACAGTATCATACTCTTACTTAATATCGGAATCGACGTCGTTAAGTATTTGTATGCTTAGCATAGTGGGTAAGGTATTGGACTTAATAGTACACACTAACACAAGCAATTTAAAAAAGATGGAGGAGGTCATACTTTCCAAAAGTTAGTTTATAATTGACATTATATAGAATTCTACTGTTTATCTATGTATGTATAATTAGGGTGCGGGTGTTGGGATAGTAAACCTCGTGGTTTATTCGTGGAAAGTCAATGTGGTTTTAGGATATTTGACCGATATATCAACTTCGTTGTACCCTCTCAGTGAAAGTACTCAGGGAAGTTCCAATCAAATTTATTTATTACAGCTCAAAAAAAAAAAAAACAAGAAATAAAATTAATATCATCAGTATATCTCTACGGTTTAATTGAAATTTCTAACTCTCTTTTTAGGTATAAGTACACTATAGGGTAAAACTTCATTCTTATTACAAAATGTCCCCATAGCATTGTGTTGCGCTCTCTAATTTGCAATATCAAATTATAGAGCTGCTCAGGCCAAGTTTCAATCAACCCCTGATTTAATACAATCAATGAGTCTAGCCCTGTAATTGAATGACATTAGTCTGGGCCCGTAATGAAAGGTATGTACTTAAGTAAGTACAGAGAGCTCGATGTAACCTATTTTTTTATAAGGAGGCAGAGCACAGGCAAATTAATGTTTATCTTCACATTAACTATTATTTATTTATTTTTATTTGTTACCAAAACAAGTGTATTTAATATCTAGAGTTCCTCAGATATTACAAAGATCTATAAGGCAACAATGAGGCTTTCTGTACACCTATTTATCAGTAATAGTAGCACATTACCTCAGTTATCACTGTTATCAGTTCATCAGTTGTCATTCGACGGTTTCGTTTTTAGGTATATGTGATGTCATTTACTTTAATCTTTGGAAAGGCGGAAATTCACATAAATACTTAAAAAAGTTTCAAGAATATACGTTCATTACAGATAATTAGATATTGCCACAAATTCTTCGAGTCAGCTGAACTTGACCGCTTGCAAGGCACAAAGGTAAACAGCATTTCTAAGGTTAGCCCTTGAAAACTGATACGCACTGTCTACATCTTTTTGTATGAAGACTAGCGTCGACGATGATATGATCTTCATACAAAAATAACCTTTATTGTATAAGCACGGTGTTGTTACTGTGACCAGGCAAAATTAATAATTCAAACAGATTCTTACAGGTAGCTTAGCTAGTTCAGTACGAGAAGTGCAAAAATGTTCATGTTAAATTACCTGTGAGTTAGGTTATATCCGATATATTCCTTTTTGCCTTTAGTTAGTTCACCAGAGCTCCATGATACACACTGACGCTGGTGCATAGTGAATCATCGTTTTGTTTTCACATTATATTTTCAACCACTAATCAATTTCACAATACGAATATACGTATCCCTAATTACAAGAGTTCAACATATTTTACACACCTAGTCGTTAATCATGAAAACATTAATAACAACCCTTATTAATGTACACACAAAAGAAAATGCAAGTCAGCTGACTTACCCCGACCGTTGTCGTTTATCTTACACAGAGGGCAGCACTAGCTTACATCAATAAAATTCACTACCGCGCGCTATTTTACCCGCCACTACCCTTGCACTTTTCACATTTTAAAAATAAAGATTGGAAAGTTACCAATAGTCAAACAACATCACTTTAAAAAAAATGTTTTAGGGTGTGATTAAACACGAAACATACCTAATTCTTGCAGCAGGATTTTCATTTCATTTTAAAAAGGGGCAAGCAAGACATACCGATGCGTTTATTGATTCGACCTACATTTTACAGTTTCGTGAGGGTCATGAGCACAGATACACGTTGCGCTAACTGTCATGCATCTATATTTTGCAGATAATAAATATTGCAAGGAAAAGAAAATACTTAAAATATTACTAAGTTTAGAATTATTTTACAGTAGCTTATTGTAGTAATTATACATCCACTGATAATAAACAATAGTGAAGTTTATTTATATTTACTCAGTGCTTGTGTAATAAAATTAAACTTTATCAAAATAACTATAAAATGGTATAACAAATTGTGTAAGCTTGTTGTAAAGAGGTTATCAGCCACTGCATAGCTAGAATGTGTAAGAATATGGTTATGCGAGTTCCGATTACCTTATCAGCTTTCAATCAGAACTTAACCTATTTTCAACGTATGAATTTGTCTTTGTAATTTTATGGTGTTATAGTGTGAAGGAAAATGTTATATTCGCAGTTTAATTTCCGAAATGTATTTAAGTAGTACTAATATACATTTAAACACAACACAAATATTAAAATCTACTAGATAACAGATAGTGTTTTAGAAATATTTGATTCATCAATTAGTCTGTTACAGTCCACTGCTGAATATAGGTCTCTCCCAATGTGTTATACGTTTGCCTCCCAATATTTGATTACCGTATCCATTTAAAAAAACTTCTTAAAACCCTAAACTAATAAAATCAATCATCTTTATGTAGGTACAATTTGTAGACAAAATGCGACTCAAAATCTGCAAAATTATAAAGAAATAGTAATTACTATATTTTCTACTCAAACGTAAAAACTAGTGTGTTTGTATTTCACCTAAGTACTATTAGAATTCAGGATAATTGTTACTGTATTGTAAACCTACTGAATTCGATTGACACACGCGACATCAGATGTAAGAAGTTAATTAATTTTAAGTGAAGCTTAGCGTGGTCGACAGAATTTCCCAGTTATTTGTAGCATTCAGATAGCCAACAATTACATAGTAAACTAGAAGGCAAGCGGTTACCATGGCTTATGGAACCAGAGAATTTGGAAGCAAAGCGGTTAGGTGAGATATACTGTATAGCACTGTTCGGGGTACTAAACAGCCTGAAAAATGGAGGACCGTAAAAACAGGAATGCGAATCGCTGAACCCGGGTTCTGAGGTAGTAGTTTCGAATGCAACTGAGACACATCACATACTCTGCGATAAGAAAACATACACAACGACTTAGGTGCTCGCTTTTACCATGATATTTTGTCGAGGAATGCGGAAACAAAGTTCATGGCAGATTGGTGAAATGACCATGTAAACTGGAGAGATTTCAGAGAACTGGACTTGGCATTTTACCATTGTTTTTGTATTTTATTACATTCGATACCTGATTAAGTAAGTATAGTATAGTGTATCTACTTCAATTTCCAGTACCTCAATTAACTTATTCCTCTTAAAAGAGTAAAAATAGAAGACGTTTTATATTTTTATTGGTATAGTTGTTTTGTGGATCGTCAAGTTGTGTTTTAAGAAACAATCGCGTTGATAATAAAATTTATGAAAGATATATGTAATTTATGTTGTAATTAAAAGTAACGGACAAAATAATCAACATTGAGGCGATGAGGAAAAAGGTCATTTTTTATTATACGACTTTGAATACTCTTCATTTGATGGTAACTTATTTTCTATAACATTTAGGATAGTGATGGATGATATAGTCGATGATGGTCATGTTTGCCTGTGAGCAGTCTATTCACTATAGAATTGAAGACTCACATTATATCTTTCTGGCAACATAGACGTTTGTGAAAGTTGTGTAAGATCATGATGGAATCTAAGGAATGTTTCTTACACAACAAATCAAATCAATTTCTATTGATTGCCTGTTAGTAATGTGCTATTAGCCGGTATGATAGCTACCGCGAATAATGTTAAAGCACATTAACGACTATTGGGGCAACCATTACATCAGCAAAGCAACTCTCGTACTAGATCGATTTTCAGTTTGTTTTTTTGATAATTGGTGAAAATTATTACAATAAATAAAATGTTTTTCATAACAAACGAACCAACCTTCCTAATGACTACTTATTTAAATAGTCGTTAAAGGTGTAAGATGATTGTTTGCGTTCTTCGGCCAAATAACTCATAAAAGTCATCGACATCACACCGTAGTATTTTATATCGAAGCTTACATCACAGAAGTACTACGAATGCATGTCATTAGGTGTTTTGTCAATCTTCGGTGAACCTGAAGGCCAGTCAGCCTTATATTATTTTTTAAGGTTTTAAACTACTACTTTACTTTTGTTTTAAATATTTATATTTAAACAAATTAGGAAAATGTGCGTTTGCATAATTAGGTACATACTTGACTGTATAGTCAAATTACAATATTTTTCAGATAGCATGGGTACGGTGACATTTGACTAATTCCATTTCATGCATGATTCATTTCGAAACAATTTACCTAACGCGGAAAACAGGAAACAACACTTAATACGAAGATAAAAAGAAAACTGTTTTATTTTGCATTTTTAACTTAAAACTATTTTTATTTCTCCGTAATTATTTAAACTTTAAATATAAACATTCCAAATACATAATTCTTGATGCGTGAATCGGAACAGGTTGCGTTAGAGATTGACATAGTAAAATCGTTATAATCGATAAATTGTCGAATAAAGTATCATAAATCGTTAGTTGTATTTTTAACTAAAATACGATTATAAAATATAATTATGTAATAATAAACTTTAAACAAAGCATTTTTGTCTTTGTGGAGCTTTATTATAATATAGCAACACTGCTTAAGCATGACCTGGCAGCCATCTTGTTATATCAACTCAGTACGAGTGCGTCTGCCTTGTATGCGGTCTGTTTTCTTTGTTTTGAGCTTGCGTGGTGTTTTTGTTACTTGTTTTTGCTATTGACTATCGTTGTGCTTTGTTGTTTTCCTTACCGTTTTTTGTTATTGACTTTTGTTTTGTTGTTTTTTTTGGCAAAATGCCAAAAAGAACGAAAAGGACTGTGCTTGGTAGTCAAGCTCGTGAATTTGTAGTTCGATTGCGGGATTACTTTGAGCGGGAACGTGAGAATGGCGGAACGCTATTGCCTGTGTCCAACGTTTTGGATCGAGTGGCAGGTGCGTTAGACATTGGGCGGAACACGGTTTCTCGAATCACTCGAGAAAAATATGGTGCTCACGATACAGAAGAAAATAAGTTGTCCACCCCTAATAAAAAGCGAACCAAAAAGGCATCTGTAACAGATGTAGACAGTTTTGCGGCCGATGCTATACGGAGCCACATTTATAACTATTACCAGAATAAAGAATTACCGACGCTTCTAAAGCTGGTCAAGTCTTTAAAAGATGCTGATTTGTTTACTGGAAGTCCTACATCCTTGTGGCGCGTATTGAAGGACATTGGTTTCCAATTCAAAAAAGTAAACAAAAGAAAAATTGTCTTGGAGAGGGGCGATATAGCACTTGCGCGGGTTACCTTTTTGAAAAAGGCTAAAGCGATTACCGATTGGAGCAATTCCCAAATAATTATTCACGTCGACGAGTCAGATGACGATGATGATGATGATGATGATGATGATGAAGATGATGAACATGTTTGATTTTTAATAAATAATTAAACAGGTTATCAATTTTGTTTTACTTTTTTTCTTCAAAATTATTAGTTTATAGAATCGATTTCTTCTTCATTAATAAATGATCTCGATAAGATATATAATCGATTTTATTTCATGCGATTTTATCTTGACTACATCTCTAGTAACTTCAAATCCCAAACGTCACCGTACCCATGCTACGTGAAAACGACTATAGTTAATTTTTTACTAAAAGTAGGAAACATAAAAGTACTATGTCTGTGAACGTTTTTCAGACACATTTATCGCGGTCGAGTTGTTTATTTAGACGATGAAGGTATAAATTGATTTGGTATGCACAGCGCTTTATAATATATTTATACACGCTTCCGATGAAGTTTCTAAAGTTTCACACTAAAATCGGATAACGGAGTGTTTTAGAAAATGCGGAAGGTGTGACCGTATTCGAGTACGAGTATTCCTAGAGCACGATACTGGCAAAATTGTTGTGTTAACTATATTAGGACAGACCGCCTTGGAATTGGCATGTAAAAGACGTGAGGTTGGGCTTAACGGGATTTCCCCTTGGAATTTAGAGCCGGCTAACTGGGGAAGTACCTATTACAGATGCCTTAAATAATGCTATAATATTTGCTGGAACATTTTCTGGTGAGGAATAGAGCTGTGCAGTTTATCAAGGGGTTAATGCTTAATATGCAAGTTAGAGCTTTTTTTAATTTTTAATACTACTTAGGTTGCAATATTGCAATTCAGTAAACAGTTTACCTGATGGTAGGTCGTGACTTATGAACGCTTGCAACACGAAAACTGTCACTTGCACATACTACTCATCATAAATTAGAAGTGAATTTTCTTTTGAATAATTTCTACTATGTGTTTGGTAAATAAATGAAAACTTGTGCCATGCCTCAGCAGGGGCTAATGGTTAGCAGAAAATACACTTAAGATTTGCGGGAGCGGAATGTGGTACAACGTGTTTTTAAGGTCGTCTCCAGTGCTAATTTGCAGTAGAGATAGCATTTACCCGGAGATGGCGCAAGTTAAAATACAAGTTTCTAAAGATAGCTAATGTATGGATTGTTCTAATAGAACACTCGAACATTATCAACCCTGAAAACTACAGAATTCCACGCTTAACCACGCACAACAATGCCATTAGAGAAACATCTACAATTAAATATTGTCTAGTGCATTTTTTATACCACATAGGAAACAAAAAGTGCGCCATGGGAAACAGCCAGTGTACCCACCCTTTGATTTGAGATTTTGTTGCCCACTTGCGAGTTCCGTCCAAGAACTTCACGGTGCCTTCAAATATCGATATTAAGATGCGGTTATTTTATTTTTATCCCCACCGTGTATAGTCGATAGTCATGATTTAGTTCCTTTTTAAGAGCCTTGTAATATAATATTCAGTGATAAATAAAAACATACGTTTTTCCGTGAAATACTTAAGGCCCGTACTCTACAACAACGCTCAGTTGTGAACCGACTCTCACAATGACATTGTAACTGTCTCAGATCTAGTTATAATTGTTATAAATCGAGATTCATGACTGATCATCGTTCTGGAATACGGGCCTTACAGTTTAATTAAGTGCACTCACCTCAAACTGAGCACTGAACGTTTTAAAGACACCCTCCCAGAGGCTGCCAGACTGCGTAAGCACCTGTACAATATCGCCGACGTGCGACGTCGCTGCGTGCATGAAATGTGCGTTGTTGTAGACGCCCTCCGGCACCACGCGACCTCGTGGTGACCTGAAAAATACAACAATCTTTACAGTTTTCATACCATCAAAGTGGAAAACATTAGCAAGAGTATCACAGGACTATCGACGTTAAGTACGAAATCTAGACTACAACAAAGAAAATCCTCGACGTTCGTACGATAAGCATAATGATGAAAGAAAGCATTAGAAACGAGTACAAGGACGTATGAAGGTAGCGCAGCAATGAAATGAATCAAACTAGATTTTAAAAGCAAATGCCACCATCATCAATTTTAAAAAAACTACCTTGATAAGCTGTCAGAATCTAGTTTTTTAAGTGGCTGGCATGTCTTACGACGAAAGCCGTAGCTCACGTGACTGGTAACGTATGATGCGAATGTCCGATTACGAGCCGAGATCCATGTCTGCGTTCGTCATTCAAATACTAGCAAGTTGTGTAAACAAGGACCGAGCTAGTGTTTAGTCCACAAATCTGACGTCGCTCTTAAAGGCCGTTGACCGTGATATACCCAAAGTGCAGTCAAAGGTCGGATCGTTACCCCTTAAATCTGTCTGCGACTAAGGGCAATATATTATATAGTCTGCGCCTGTTAGTACTTTTCTTCGATACACGTGTAAAAAAAAGCATTACCGTCGTCCCTCTCTACTTGAACATCGATACGGGGAAGTGAGTTCATGTCGTTATCGTAGATGGTTTTAAGAACATAAATATTCCACTTCAATATTAGTTAACAGTTATAAAATAGCAATAGTAAAATGACTTCGTCGGGCACTTCACTTTTCCTTCACATATATTATATTGCGGTAAATCAATGTAAATATAATAAACAGGATTGGATTCTAGCTTTTGTACCTAATTGTAAACCTTATTCTAGCTTACAACATAGAACAATTTATCGCTTTTGCGATGACTTTCACTACTCAGCTGTGTCTTAGTGTTTCTAAATACAACTTTCACAAGAAACATTCAATGATGTGATCCGGTATGTTCAAGTTCGTACGACTTGCTCATAATTAACACTGCTTTTAATGTTCGTGTAAAAGAATGAGATAAAGAAAAGAGTTATAGCAAGTTTTGTGTAAGGTTAACTTTAAAGTAAAGATGGTACAGATTTGGCTGAAGTATCTTTATTCGGTGAATTGTTCGTAGTTATTCTTTACCATCTTCAAATGTGAATGTACCGATTTGTATTGATTAAAACGTCCAAGTGTAAGGTACTGCCTCGAGCCAGGTACTAAAAATGAAGCTTAAAGTTTGCATAGATGCATCAATAAAAATGTAATATTTGATAGAGTACCTAGTTTAAATAAAGTTTTCATGAACAAAGACTTAAAGCATGCGACTGCAACGTCGGAGGTCGCCGATTCGATTTCCCCTCAGTATAAACATGTCTATTTCCAATTATAAATAAATGTATGTATTTACAGAAAACAAGTACCTATTGAAGTTTGTTTATCCCGCATTCTAGAATCCATAATACCAGCTTGTTATGCTTAGTTGAGTACGTCCTAGGACATTACCCTCTTATTATACAATATTAATGATGACGATACCGGTACTTTAAACAGTAATGTTGTTGTAAAATTGACACGTGGTAATTAGAATGCGTATATTCCTTCAATACAAACATAGGAAGCATATTGTCGGGTCTCAGGCTATTATCGATTCTACAATACGGTACTTTGTTAGCTTGTTTTGCATATGCTAATTCATAAAGAGATTCAACTTCCTAACAAAAAAAGGGCCAACTTTTGAAAGGTACCGCTCAAAAATTTTTTTTAATGGAGTCTAATTCTAGAAACACGTAAATGCACATCATCGAACCAAACATGGCTAAAAAAAAGTAATAAAACATGCAATGTCAACTACATCATAACAATTTAATTGGAAACCTATCGATCGTGAGTTCAAAGGAATCCTTATTTGATGGATGTAAAAGAATTTAGTTTCGCATTGGCGAGACACAAAAAAAGGTTTTATAGCCATCTTACGGTCAAGGATCTTGAACAGTAAAGTCAGTTATCCACGGTGAGTGATATTGCGGATTTTATCACGCAAGGCAGACAACGGCCGCTCATCTAATGCTTTTCACGTTTCGGCCTCTGGCGAAGCTGCGGATCCGATGCACCGCACCGCTACGGACTTGTCTGCGTTACCACACACGACACTTTTTTCACGGTGGGTTGGTGCAATCTGATTCATGTCGGTTCGTTGAATCACGCATCGTAGGAAGCCGCCTTAACACTACGCCTATTCCTCCTTTAATCTTTTCAAATAAAACGATTTCTATCGATTTACATTCGATATTTATTAAAAAAAAAATTAGCCTTGTGTTTACAGGTACCTAATTCGATATAAACACGAAAAACACGAAACTAGTATAACGGTACAGTGGTGAACTATTTTTAGAATACAAAAGGCTGGTTTAACATATTCGTAAAACTACTTGGCAATTACAGTCTAAAAGTTGTTGCTAATCTTAGTATTCCCTTGTGAAATACATACTGTTCACTGGTAATATCCGGGACATTTAAGATCATAAGATTCTATGAATCAGTTCGTCTCATGGTCAGTCTTTGTAGAAAATGCAAATAGCTCGAGTATGAAAATTGCAACCTTCTTAGCCAGACAAGAGGCATTGACATTCTTTTGTCTATTCTGCAGTTGTAGAATAGACAACAGAATGCAAATGATACCACCACTTTTTTCAAAAGCACGTGGTCGACTGCTAGAGATAAGCAGTTCAATAATAATTGCAACAAAGAAACGCATTACGAGAAGTCCGTAATCTTCTTTGTTGTAATAGTCATTTCGTTATTTTTAAATGATATGCACAAAAAATTAAGTTTAGAATAAAATTCTAGGTCTCATGAGTCACGACGTACTTATACGGGGTTAATGCTTCAAACTTTTACAAAATTCCCTAACTATGCTTACTTTGTCCAATCTTGGATGTAGTCAATTTATCAAATAGGTATTTATTTTATTTCTAGAGCTAAAATGAACGTCAGACCTCAAAATTTCAACAATTTTGTTATCATTTGAAAATAGGATAAAACTCGATGCACTACAATTGCGACAAGAGGGTTTCAAGATGATATAATTTTCCCTAGGACTCGCCGAGTACCTACTTGACGTTTTTATGAGTCACAGGTCACATCCAGAATCATAATCCCAGAGTAAAGGGTCACAGATCACAGTAGTAGTGTGGGCGAGAATAATAAAAACAAAACCAATCGACTTGCAATGACGAGGTGCAATATAAGTGATCACACTGATCACCTATCACTTAAAATGCCACCAAATATATTTTTGTTTCATATTGTAATAAAAAAGGCCCACTACGTTTGGGCACTTTGGAGAGACCCGAATTCAATGCCCGATTCTCGATCGATACCAAAGAAGACTGAAGATATAATAGTCTTGAATATCACATAGTATTGTGGGTCGCGGGAAAGGCAACAGTATTTCAGGCAACGTAAGCAAAACCTAGTATTTTATTAAATTAAATCAATGAGTTAGGATGACACACATGACATACACCTATCTTATCTACTTTAATCGATCGTAGAGGAAACAACCTAGGCGTTACACCCACAAGGATTGTTGCTATCTAATTTTAACAATTCGATTCAATAGCTACAAGTAGGTACAGTAAGTGGTCATAGTCAGATGGGTAGATAGGGCAGAGTATCTGTTATCAATGTTATCATAGCATTTATGTGCGTTGCCCTCTGCCGCGAACGCCTATATATGCATAATAGAACCAGCCCCTCTAGAAAATTGGCAATTCGATGGCCGGCGTTTGATGGAATAGAATGACGAATGTATGGGATTTGACGTTTATGACATGCGTTACCGACTGTCATATACGTCAAATCCTATGGCAGTGCCCTTAATATCCTAGCAACTAACAAATCTTGGAGGATAGGGTACCATGGCGCATATTGAGAGGGCCTACCCTTCAGTGGACTATGATGTAATAGGCTAAATTGATTTATTGATAGCTTATCTCGCTGGATTCCTGAGACCTCGACATTTTATACGTAAAAATCTTGACAACAGATGACAGAAAGATTTCCGAAAAAACGTGTTTGAGTGAGAGCTCCAATTATTCTATATGTCGTAGGAGGCAATGAGGGAGGCAGTGCACATGTCTAGCGCAGAGATTCGCGCTAGACATGCGCACTAACGCCACTGCTCAGACTGCACTTAGTGCTTTAGTTATTTCATCAATGCTAATATCTAATGTCTGGTAACATCACAGATTGTAACAAAATTATACTACTAATTACGGCGATAGAAACTAATATTTTCTCTTTAATTAACTAAGAAGAATGAAAATCTGGCCACTTCGAATCAGGGAATTACGCCTCTGACAGGTAAAAATATTAGAGAAGCAAGCACCGCAGTGCGAGCAGTATTTCTGCATAAATGTGTCGACTGAATTCCTAGTAAACTCAACTACTGGTTTCGTTAAATTAAGTTTTTTAGACATGTGCTTTACTCGTAACTAGCCAAATAACGCGAGAAGCTGTGCTTAAAAATGCAATAAAACTGGATTAATTTAGTTTTAATACAAAGTGTGCTGAATAGCTTAAGGTCCGAAGTAACGAAAAAATCGTGCCACGTGGTTACATTAGTTCCGTAATACTGATATTGCAAGATTGATAATTGTAACTCTTTATGGTCACTATGGATAAACCGGTTTGGTGCTTACTGTATCAGAAGCCCAAATAAAATTAACGTAACCATTCATACTATTATTTCACTGTGGGGACACAGGAGGCCGGACGGATGATCCATCCGCGTAAACCATTCATAAGGATCGACTATATAAATGGCCCATAGTTAACAATATGGCGGATAGTTATCTCCGATGCGAACAGCTGTGGGAATTGGGTAGTGTCCCAGGGATCGTGTTGCCTACCTGGGAGCGTCGCGTGCGTCGTGTCGTTTTTGTTTACATCCCACCATCTTGGATTTATGAAGTTCTCCAAAAAGTTGTTTACTAACAACTGATGCGACCTCGTGTCGCAATAAAATAATGAAGTAAATATAAAGTACTTAATCAAATTAATATTTTTGAATTTAAACTAACGTTGGTTAAGTTTAAAAAGATTGACTTTTACAAAAAAAAAAAAAATTGAAAACACATCATCTGAGCTATTAGCGATCGAAATTTGCACTTTGGAGCTAGGGGGTTTATCTCCATTATTTCTCTATTATTTCTCCCAAGCCCGAGAAGAAAGCCTAGGCCAGACCCTCGTCTGACTATCATCTGGTATACCAGCTTGCGCGTGATCTTGGCTTCGACTCCGAATCTGTTAGTGGGGCCCCCTTCAGCCACAAGTTGTATTAGTTATTGTAACCTTTTTTAATCGAAAGAGTCATTAGAGTAATTTCTCAAAACATTCATCAATTGATAACGAAATCAACCTGTATAACGATTGATTGCTGATTAAACATACTATATCTATTAATAACCTCTATCAATACCACTAAAGACGGATTGAATGGGTGTTTCACCAACTGGACATGAGAGTTCACTATTATTACAATTCTGTTAATTGAAAAATATATATATCTCTCTTTACTTGAAAAATGAATTGAAGATTTGATGCCAAGAAAATGAGGATCCAGACTCTTTGTTAGTACCTTTTAAAACTTTAGGATTAATATATAGTGAAACTTGGTTAAGTGAGACCTCAAGGGACCTCCAAATTTGTCTCATTTATAGAGGTATCCCACTTACCCAGTGTCTCAGATATTCAGGTTTAAATAAATATCTGTCTCATTTACCAAGGATTCCATCAATTGAGGTCAGAATACAGGTTATTTCAGTTATAAAATATACATACATAAAATATTAATCATTTAATCTCCATTGGGAATCAAAAATGATAATGAAAGTAAAAAAGTCCTATTTTGAAATAAATTATAGGCAAATTAGAAAGAATTAAAATTAGATTCGACATAGACTTCATTGCGTGTCTTCCCAATTTCATAAACAAATATTAACTCTAGTTTTTAAAGTACTGATAATGATTGGAGCTTTTGTTCTAAAACTGAAGGTAATTGAAGCTCAAAATTAGTTAAGTGCGGAATTTGTGAGTAGAACAAAAGTAAGCAAACAAACAAAACGATGTTATCTCAGTTACAGAGGTTAATGCATATAAAATTCACTTGCTGCCTCAGCTATAGAGGTAACTATGACAATAAAATCGAAAGAATGAATGGTTCGCTTCGCCCCACTAATAGATGTAATTCAGTGCCAAATTGTTGGGACCTCAGCCTGAGTTCCAGATATGGAGGTTTCTTATCTATTCAGGTCCCACTTGACCAAGTTTCACTGTAATTACCCGATTGCGCCAGCGAGGATAACAATTTTTGCGCGTACCTATGTATGTACGTATTATGTTTCTATTAAGTATGTAGTTTTCTTTGTTCTCCTCTACAGACCTAACGGCTGGACAGATTTCGATGGGTGGGGTCTCAAATTAAAAGTATTCATCTCCCGAGTGTCATAGGGTGTACAGTAGATTTTAGGTGCGAAAATATGGACAAAAAGATTTTTTACACAAGCTTATCGAGTAGGGTATGAAAAGAGAGTACACACATATTTCAATATGTCATGTCATAATCATAACAAAAGTTTAAAATAAAATAAATTATTAAAAAAAACACCGATTGCTGTTTAAAGATCGAAACGATTTTTCAGGTGAGCCAAGTAATGATTTATTTTTACAAATTAACTTTTTATCACCTATCTCTACGGTCTGTATGACAAAGTTTCTTAGAATTTCCTTCTCTTTAAAGCCATATGACAAAGATTTACGTAATCTTACTGTTTTAAAAAATAGGATGCCCCTTACCTTAAATTAGAAACGATAATTCATTACAGTATAGAATTACTACTTAGAAAACTGTACTTTACTGAAATTGTACCTTACACTACTGGATTTTTCTATTTGGTATTAAAGTAAGTACTACGAAAAAAGAGGAAACAAAATGGTATTAGATCCGTTAAATCATTTTTTTTCTCAAAAATCTTTCTCAGTACCCCAAGAATAGGGTAGTGTCCTGAGTCAACGGATCATCACGAATACTGCTTGATGTTGTAATTTTTACTTAACAAATATGCATAGTAAACTAAGATATTGACTAAGTAAACTGAAACTATGACTTTTCATTGCTTGTAATGCCCAAAATAGGTTAAAATATAAATAATCGAAATAAGGCAAAATTAATAAATTTTTAGATTCCTTATTAAAGTTTAAATCAATCTTTATATGCATTGTACATGTGTAAACGCAACGTGGACTGAAATAAATGCGATAGTCTCTTGCACTGCATACATTTGCCCTACGTGCTAGCACACTGTGACGTCACAGTGTACTGCGATTTTGTATGGAGCGTTTTCGGGCAGCTCGAGAAATCAAATTTTCAAAGTCAAATATCTTTAAAACTATTTGTCATAGGAATATTTCACTTTACCAGTTCATTATTATTGTAAAATATATAGTTTATTATGATAAAGATGAAAAATAGGACACAACCCTATTCATACTGTAAGGGATTTTATTTAACGACGGAGACATTTCAAGTGCACCAAAAGATAGAGCGCGAAATTCCGAATACACCGATATATTTAACTCATTTTCGCTAAAATGTCCCTTACCTTAATTCATATTTCTGATGTTGATAAGTCTGTTTGTTTGTTACTCTTTAACGCTAATGTGGAACATGGACATGAATTTGGCTTTATTTTTACACACAGGTAGAGTAGGTACGACGTTTTTCCCCCGGAAATACTTCCCTGTAGATTGCAGCAGTGGGGACCAGTATTACATTAGACAACAATTCATAATTATAAATTTAAAAAAAAAGGTAAAATTTTATTTATTCACATTCATCAATAACCTTCAATATTTATTTTTTTGGTAGCAAGTGTTTATAAATAAGTTTCGTATATTCAAGGACTTCACACTCAGTATTTAAGTAGGTATGTAGAAGTAAATACATTTGTAGTAGTAGGACTGGGTGTTGGAGCCCTAATTAACACGGGTGTTGGGGCCCTAATTAACAGAAGCGTATGTCCAGTTGTTAAAGATAAATATTTGCAGATCAATTAGTTTAAAATACAGTTCAATGATCTGGCAATACAGAGTTTGGAGGCTCAAATGTATCTGTTATGGACTAAGCGATAATTTGGGCATTATGATAAGTATGAGAGTTCAGGCTTAGGTTCATGCAGACTCAACTCTGGTTCATGTATGAATGGGTGGCTATAAATAAAATAACCACGAAGGCTAATGCGGGAGCTCTGCTCCACTCCAGCCCGCTCCCACCATAGCCTTCTAAGCTGTGTCTATCCATGTCGAGGCGAGCAGTGTCCACCTCTCATATTTATCATAATGCCTGGACACTGCAATAATGCCCAATTTATCATTTGGTCCATAACATATCCATTCAGAATTTAATTCAAGAATTGTTCAAGAAACCCTTTCCATGGCTGGACATCCATACTTGTTTTGTCAGTTTAATGGGTGAAAAATATTATTACCACTTTAAATATTGCAGATTTTAAGTTTTACTGCTTAGTGATTAATCTGTGTTAAGTTTAAACTTATACTTGAGCGCGAGTTAAGTCAGTCTCAAATTGATTAATGGTTTCTGGACTTGTTCATATTTAAGAAAGCTTTGATGATAATGAATACATATGTATGTTTTCTCAAAACCCAACAGTTTGAGTATGATCAGTACTGAAAAAGTATACATTATGTTCATATTAAATTTGTAGATTGTTGAGCCTTCCGGTTTCCTTGATGGCCGAAGCCTAAAAAAACAACTGAATACCAAGAACTGAGTAGGATTTACTAAGATTATGCACCTATTGTTTAAAATAATGCATGCACTAACTAAGGTAGGACAGACAGAATGGATGCCATGATTATCAACAATAACATGATGTCATATTGTAAAATTTTGACATCGGCCATAGTATAAAATGTGATTGTGATTGTAGTGAACATAATTTAATTTCTTTACTGAAATTGTAATATAATAGAATCATCATTTAGGGGTGTTAAAATTTCACATGCAAGGTCTTCCTTCCTCCTCAGAGACCAGGTACTAATCATCAATTAAAATTTATTTCGTTACTATGGAAACCACTGCCATCTGACCTCCCAACCTGAGATAATATCCTGCACAAAAACCTGCTGCAGGTGAGATTAGCTACAATCCTAAAGCTGTTTATAGAATAACTACCCAAGATAAATAATAGCAAATTAATCATATGTACTTAAACTATGTGGTGACAAAACGAATACAAGTATCACCACCCCATCTCATCTGAAGGGGGACATAAGAGGCAACTAACAAAAAATACGATAATTACTACAAAAGGAAAGCCTGATATAAGTTGAAAGTTTGGCCAGTGTGGGAACAGTAGATCAATGCCTCCCAACACTGGGAGAGGCCGATGTCCACCAGTGTACTTAAAATCCGATGTACAAAGCAAGTAACAAAACGAATAGATTTGATAAACATATAACCACTTCTAAAAACATTAATTTAACTAAAAGGAAGTAAGAAATATAAGTAGACAAACTTATCTCACAAACAGGGAACAGCACTGACATCATTGATAAAGGAAAAAATATGAGTCATTCATTTATCATCTAATTTGTACATCATGCCAATGGCATTATCAATCTGAGGTGAAAAGTGTTTGATATGCAACAGGTTTTAATTTAGTAATTGGTCAAAAGTCAAAACAATAAAAAGTAGAGCGGGATGGTTCCATTCAAACTCCCAAGTCTAAAGATTGGATGCAACCGGAATTGCTCTTGGATGAAAAACACCAATTGTCACTGTGACCAGCATTATAAACATGTTTCCATATCAGAGACCTACTCGTCTTGAAAAGAATGAGGTTCTGTATACACATGCACTTTGTGTATGTTCATAACTTGTCTATTGAAATGCAAAAGTTATATATAAGTTTATGGGTGGTTTTTGACTTTGGAGAAATTAAGGGTTGTACATTTTGAGATACTTTAGAATTATGGGGTTCACATCTCAGTCCACTTAGACAAAAACAACAAGACAGGGTCAGCAGGGATAGGGTCTGCAGCATGAGTGTGATGCCCCTGGTGTTGCATATTATGTCCCATAGGTCACGGGTACCATTTTCTATCTGGTGGGCAGTGTGGTTGACTGCCCCCTAAGTAGTATAAAAAAAAATTAAAAGGACTCGAGTCTTCTATGCCAATACTATAAAAAACATAAAACATTTTGTAGTCTCATAATTGTATAAATTCTTCCAATACCGTGGTCTGAGTCAGATTATTAATGACATACAAAACAAAGAAATTGTGTGTATTGCAAAATATAAGGTGCAATATGTGCGGTCTCTCAATAAACATGTTTTCTTTCTTTCTTTTTATGGCAAAAAACAAAATTCGATGTAGTACACAAGGATTTGAACATGTATCACATTTACTCACATGTAGGCAACGGTGATAAACAAGAGACAGAATATAATCACAAGTGACTCACAAGTTGACTGTAAGTGTAAGTTGCAATGGTGGAGGTAAATAAACAAAGCAGGTTATTATAATGCAATATCAAAAGCAGTGACATTATGAACACAGACACATGACCATACCTGGTAATTACAATATTGCATAAGATATATGCATGCTGCACAGTAATAAAAAAATTAAGTCTGTAATGGTGGTAATCAGACAATACTTAACTGCTCAAAAGACGTATGTCTGTGAGACAATCCCTTCCAACGTGTAATTACACAGACAATTAAATCTAACTATAGTAAAATTAATATGCTCTCAGAAAATAACCACACAGTAGAAATTTATCAATCTCAGATCCATATAGTTTAGTTGTGACTGAAGACAAATTAACGGCAATAAGATATTTCTAATTAAGAACTTTGGACTTTTGCCAGTAATTATATCCACCATTGTACAATTCAGTGAAAGTGATTGAAAATAAAAGCATTTACCTTAGTTCCTAATATAGACTGTTAAAGAATGGATTTCAAAACTAGCAGTTGCAGCAAACACTAGAATGAAAGTGACAGTTTACAACTTTGGTTGTAAATTGTAGTTCATAATTAGTACAGTTTGAGGCTAGAGTACTGGGATCGCCAACAGCTGATCAAACGGCTATATTAATCGTTTCGAGTACGAAGCAAAAGTAGGCCAAACATCTAGACTAGAGTGCCGCGACGCGCCGCACCGCACGCGCCGTTCTAGCACCACACAACACGGTACCATCTAATTTTTGTTTACACTGTCAGCGCATCCACGTTTAGCAACCTCCCAAAAACTGTCAACGTGACATCGAAATGTTCGCAGCAAAGCAAGCACTGGCCCCAACAACAAAGACATGTCAGCATGATGTACAAAGATGGTAAATGTAGTTACCTCGGCGGTCCTTGGCGATTTTTGCGTTTGTTGTTCATTTCTCCTTCGCCCGACTGCCCCGGCGGGTAGGCACCTTCTCGTCTACACGTAGGGACCGGAATTTTGGCTAATTATCACTTCTTTCTTTTACAACACAGTCCACACAACTTTCGCGGATGCACAATTGCAGCAGTTATTTAGAATTAGCACTTAAAATGCGACCACAGGGATGCATCTATTCCACAAAAGTTGCTTGACGTTTGCCAACAAATATAATTTATAATATATTTGAGTACAAAATCGCAGTTCGATTTATTCTCGGGAACTAATCCCGAAAAATAAACAGGTTGGCAGATTTCTCGTGCCTGCAATCAGCGCAGGAATACAACATGGCGCTGTGACGTATTCATTAGGAGTATTGCAAAATTGTATAAACACACTGATTAATGTTCATATCACTATAAATAGTGCAATAAAAGTGTATTAAATTTTTGTAATTACTTTTTTTAATTAATACCGTCACACAATATATAGAAATAACTAATAGGGTCAACGATTGACCGACTTCCCACTTTGGAACTTTCAATATGGCGGAAAGGTTTTTTTTATTTTTGAAGTTTTTTGGCATGGTTACAAGACCTTTAAGCCATGGCGGAAAGGTATTTGACTTCTAGTGTTGCCAATTAATAACTTTCTAGGAATAGTTTTTGAAAAGACCGTAGCTATATAATAAACCGTAAAATTAAATGATAGGTATAATATAAATGTCCATATATATGTCCATGTATATATATATATATGTCCATATATGTCCATATATATGGACATTTATCTCATTACTTCGGTATTTATTTATTACAGATGTATTGGCAAAAATTAAATTAAATTAATAAAGTTTCCTACTATATATACACAATACTAAATAAAATAAAATAAAAACTAAAACTAAAAGCGTCTTGGAATTCATTCGCATCGCATGCGTCTTGTGGTAGCGTTCCCAGAAGACTGGCAGCATTGCCACGTTGTATGGCAATACTTAATCTCTGACCTAAAACGAGGCCAGCCTTCTGGTCACGAGAAGCGTCGACCATACGCTTCGCAATCTCTCTGAAGAGATTGCGGGCGCTCGGACCCCAAGGCCCAAACGTTTCGACTCCAAACGGCACAAATTCATAATCTCCAATGAGATGGGAGTATTTGCGCCGCTTAAGAGCCTCTGCAGAAGCTGCAGCAGCACCGGCACAGCCAGCCGTGCCAGGTATATGGGTAGGGGCAATGGTGTCGACGCATGTTGCGTCCCACACCAGAGTCCTACCCATTTTCCAAGGCATTAATGACATACCATCCGGTCTCTTGCCATCTTCGCGCGCCAAACCGTTTGGTTCAAGCACAGCTGGCACACCAGCGGTGACAAGAGCGAATTCCACGGCACGCCAGCCTCAACGACATAATTCGCCGTTTATGTCGTTGAGGCTGGCGTGCCGTGGAATTCGCCCAGCGCTCCTGCAGCACGACAGGCCATGGTGTCCGAGTCGGTCAACTGCTTCTCCACAACGGCATTGATGCATTATTTATATTGAAATTCGATGATTATGTTTACTTTTTTGTGGTTTCTTTTCTGTAGCATTTATTTCTAAAACTAAATGTTTTAAAACAAAATTCAGTAAGTATTTGAGTACTTAAATTTTCTTTTTGACATGATAACTTAAATATGAAAATATAATATTAAATAATAAATAAAAAATAGTAACTACAAATAGTTTGTAGCATTTATACATATAAAATAATAATAATAAGAAAAAGATATGTTATGTTTTCTATTTGCTGTGTCATCGGCTTCCTCAATTCAGAACGGCAACATTCAGAATAAAATATGACCCCGCGCGCGCGCGAATTTTCATTCCTATCAATAAACCGCGTTTATTATTGATCGCCTTATGTGAGACTAGGTCATCAAGATGAGTCTCAAAAACGGAGTAAAAATGTCTCAACGAGAGAAGTTTGAGTTGATTAACTCAGAAGTGCGTTCATTTTATGAATATTGCAAAGAGGCTGGTATGAGTGACGAAGAAATGGATTTAATTTGTCGCCCTTTGACGAATTCTGTAAGGAAAGCTGCCATCAAAAGGTGGACGAGGGTGTTTCTGTTTCTGGTTATGGTCATTGCCATTGGATACACTGTGAGTCAAACGGATACATTTCAATGGCATGCATCGGCAGTTGCTCGGATCGTGCTAATAAAACTCCTACCTATATGGGATTGGACGCCTTTATATTACAATAAATGCATGATTGAGAGATCTCAGCCTCAAAATGTGGACAATGGTGTATCAACTGCGGATTGTATTGCCTGTGAGGCAGTCAGTGAGTATTATAAAGAATTTCCGTCGTTATATCCTAATAATAAGAGACGCTAAATAAACATTAATAATTTAATAAATAGTTAACTCAATACATGCACTTAAAATTAAATTTAATATCTTGTATTATGTCTAGGGTTTCTAAACTGGGTTATGGTACTTAGGTAGGTTTCGGATATTAGACAGTGACAAAAATAATGTTGAAATATACATACCTTACTCATTTTATAGATATAAAGGTGACGTGTTAATGTTTGTTTAGTTTAAGTAGGTATATATTTTAGATACCTACTTTCAAGTTGATTGTTAGGGGAAGTACTGAGAGTGGGCGGAATATTTCCTTGTTTACCACCTTATGAATTCATGAAAGACAAAAAACTGGCCCTACCCTTTGAATTGTTCGTGGGCGCTGAACTTAATTATTCCTATCAATTCTATAAAAAAGAAATGTAATGTAAACGTAAATATTTTAAGTTTGCCTATTTGTCAATGACGTCGATTCGGGTTGGCAAAATTCCGACTAAACTAAACTACAATTAGTTTAGTCACGTCAAATTGCGGTTTCTTATTCGGGAAAACATCAACTAACTTAATTTGACAGGACTAAACTATTTTTAGTTTAGTCGAATTCAATTTAGTGAAAATTGCTATTTTGCTATTCGGTAAGGCAAAATTTTATTCCTGTCAAACTAAAATCCGACTTATTTTAGTGGCCATATTTTTGGTCACGATTAAACTAAACTAAACCTTGTTCTGCTGATTATTCTGCTGATTGTTTGTGCTGGTTTAAATCTTTAAATTACAGAAAAATAAACGTATGCATTGTGGCTGCTTTTTTCGAGGAGCAGGAAAGGTAAATTAGAAAAATATATGTTTATTTGTTCAAAACTGACCTAGCAGTAAAAAATTCCGCATCAATGCCATTGTGGAGAAGCAGTTGACCGACTCGGACACCATGGCCTGTCATGCTGCAGGAGCGCGGGGCGAATTCCACGGCACGCCAGCCTCAACGACATAATCCGCCGTGCTCTTGTCATTGCTGGTGTGCCAGATGTGCTTGAACCAAACGGTTTGGCGCTCGACGGTGGCAAGAGACTGGATGGTATGCCAATAATGCCTTGGAAAATGGGTAGGACTCTGGTGTGGGACGCAACATGCGTCGACACCATTGCCCCTACCCATATACTTGGCACGGCTGGCTGTACCGGTGCCGCTGCAGCTTCTGAAGAGGCTGTTAAGCGGCGCAAATACTCCAATCTTATTGGAGATTATGAATTTGTGCCGAGCGCCCCAATTTCTTCAGGGAGATTGCCAAACGTATGGTTGACGCTTCTCGTGACCAGAAGGCTGGCCTCTTTTTAGGTCAGAGATTAAGTATTGCCATACAACGTGGCAATGCTGCTAGTCTTCTGGGAACGCTACCACAAGAGGCATGCGATTCGGATGAATTCCACGACGCATTTTAACTTTTAGTTTTATTTTTTTAATTATATTTAGTATTGTGTATATATAGTAACTTTATTAATTTAATTTAATTTTTGCCAATACATCTGTAATATATGTAAAAATTGTTATTTTTCCTCTTTTCACGTAATATTCCCATTACCATGCCGCCAAGTTTGTTGTTTTGGTTTGTTTACTTTTTCAGAGGTTTAATTTACGGTCACGTTTGAACACATGTTTTTTGACAATAAGTTAAGTTGTCTCTCTCACACTTCAACAACTTTTTATTGTGATTGTACTAATTTACCATAATTTACAGCTTAGACGGCCTACTTTCTTTCTATAAGGACGTTGTCATTCGTTCATTGAATTCACAGATTAAAAAGGGTTTATTCAATTTAGTCGTGTGACCTTGACTAAAAATGCATGCACTATTTTTAGTTCGGTGGCCAAACCGAATAGACAAAACGTTGAACTAAACTAAAATAAGATAATTTTTAGTTTAGATTAGTTTAATCGGTTGGACATGCCGAATTGACACCAATATTAGATTTTCTTCAAATTTAAACCACCCGCGTATTTATATATATTTATCCTGTATCCTGGGACTAAGTGCAATTAAAAAAAAAAAAGTTTAGTTCAAAATCGAACCTTTAAGCGGAAAAAATCGTAAAACACAAGTTCTCACCCTTAAATTGCACCTCATCTCACTCTCCTCGTACTTCATACAAGTTAAATTTATTTTTCCCGTTTTTAGCTTTATTTCCCATCATTTCCAACAGGTCTGTTATTTTTTATTTTCCCTTAATTAACTATCTGCAGTTAGGATGGGTCCACGTCTGTTCTGTGGATGGGTCTGATACACGTCCATTCAAATAGGTTGGGTCCGATACTATAATATTTCACCCGGATTACCCGTACGTGTATGTACCAACATAATAAAATAATTACTGTCAAATGATTGTTTATTTATAGCTCTGAATAAAATGTATTTAAACTAAATAAACAATCATTTGACAGTAATTATTTAATGATAGCCTATCATTTAATGAAAGCCCCCTAAAATCCAACCATCGACCATCCGAATCTCGTAGCGGGCGGACACTCGGAAACAAATCGTGGCTCTGGTAGAATTTCTTGAAAAACTTGAGATTGGTGTCTATTGAAATTTTGAGTTGTTGCTTGAAAATTGCAAACCTTTTCCTAATAGTGACTCGCCATATATAATTTTATAATACATTTAATTCACATTGGTAAAACTGGGGCGATCTCTGCAGAAGCCATTGACGCCTACTTCCCTCTGAGGTAGGCAGGGGCAAGAGCCCACCATTTGTCTCTATTCACGAACTTCCTCTACTGTCATTAAAGCTTTCACGTAAGCCCCTCGGTCTGTGCCTCAGTTTGGAGAATTTCTGACCAGCTCTTTAAAAAAAAATTAAGTACCTAATAGTCAGTGTGTATGTGAGGTCAACCCTGGGTGGTCTTTCCATTCGCCTGTGCCTTACATACCTGTTGTGCCATCCGCCCTGTACTTATTCGCTCTACGTGCCCAAACCACCTAGACTTTGACTTATATTTACGAAAAATAATGACTTATAATTATTACTTTTATTATATTCATGTGAACACCCTTTTGTACATATGGACTTGACTGGAGCTACCTTTGTTCGGGCTGCAACCATGTGTTGTTATCTTTCCATTTTTCTGTACCAGACAGTATATACAGCACGCCTGCGTAAGACTTAATAGAGGCGTCACAAAATCGATACAACGTTACCAGAAATACCAGAGTAATTTCTGTACATACTGATAACAACGAGTTTCACTTACCTAGTTACCACTTACCACTCACCATACGCTTTACTTTCTTTTACAGGAAATATCGCACGCCTATCTGATACCTCATACAACGAAGTTTTCAACCATCACCTGCTGCGTGGAGCCCCGGTTGTCGTGGTCGATGCTCACTACGACTGGTCTTCACGAGCTGAGCTCAACCTAACCAGGCTTATCAACGAAGACGACCGTCTTCGCGACTCCGTACCTTGTAGGATCCTTACAAACATCAGAATAGGTCGACAACCTATGGACCTAGAAGAAATAGTCTCTAGAATAACGAACACTAACATCCCAAGCTGGTTTGTCCACTTCCAGAACTGCGACATTCGAGCCGTCAAGTCGTTCAGAATCCTAGCACCTAGACCCTATTTCCTAGCCCCCCACATCCCTCCATCTCACTTTAATTGGTTACTACTATCAAAGAACTACGACACTCATAGATATAAGTATTTAGAATTCGATGTTGGTCTTATAATCATGTCGCAACTAAAAGGGAAGACCTTTATTCAGCTAAGACCACGTGCACCATGTGAAGAAGATTGTTATACCCTCAATTTCGAGTTGACGGAAGGAGAAACACTTGTGTTGGCCAATTCTCTTTGGGAGTTCGAATATTTGCCCGGAAAAGGAGAAAATGTGGCTATGATAACTGAAACTGATTGGATTGAGTCTTAATATACATAGATATCTCGGTGTGAATTGTCCTCGTTAGTAGATAAAATAATTGTAAAATATGTACCCGGTTACTCGATTTGAACTGACAGATGGCTACCGTGGTGTGTGTCTGTCTAAACTCCAGTAAATGAATAGTGGTGCCGATTCTGTTGACCATCTCAGTGATCTATCTAAAAAATATTTTTATTTCCATATCGATTTCGGGTGATTCCCAGTCCACTCCGATTGGTAGGAGCGGGAATATTTTCTCCCAAATCTCCGATTGGTGTGAGGAGCGGAAATATTTTTCCGCATATCGTCGATATCTATTGCTTTCAATCTTCTTATTTAATATTTGTCATTGGGTTAAATATACACTTATAGATATAAAGTTAAATATTAATCTAATGTACCTTTGTGCTTGACGCTGTTATGACAAGAATTTTTTAGTTTTAGAAAGTTTACTAACAGAAGAACCGGCATCAATATTTATTTTATTTGCTAGTAATATGTTTTCTTATTAATGGACGCTAGAAACGACACGACTTATTAAAATGAATTTTGGTACCTAGGAACAAGAGCTATTGTTTCTTGTTAATACAGTTATGTAGCAAACCAATCGACCATCGAAACTACTTACTGAATAAGGAACATGACACAAAAGCTTGGTTTTGCTCAATTTTGAAATAGCACATCTGTATTTGTCATACTACATACTAACTACCATTTACGAAAATCGAATGTAATGTATTTTGCATGTAATGGCTGAGATAAAGTAATTAAGTACTTATGATGTCTAAGAAAGGAACCTTTGAAATGATTTAGGTACCATTATTTACCTATGTGCGGTCAGGGCATATAAATGTGAAGAAGAAGTACGCGCTGTCGCTTATGAGCCACAATGCTGTAAAGATGATCAAAATAATTGGCAATGCGATTGGCCAGACTTTTCTCTGTAGAAGTCATGTCATTCATCCAATGAATTATAGCCAAACCTTCTATAGGCTTCTATTACATTAGCTGTACAGAATAAAAAAATCGGTATCGCGACATACCAGACTACTAAAAATGCGCAACTATTCGCTGACCTGTATCCCGTTACAAATTCGAAATTTAAAATTCGTTCCCGCCTTCATCCAACCATAACAAATTTTTTATCGTTCTAAAAAGCTAGTCTAGAGAAGAGAGTTGATCAGAACATCGACACTTGTTTGGATATTAACGAGATACGTATGGGAACTTCCACTTCATTTTGTATAATACATGATTGCTAGAAGCAACTGGAAACTAGAGAACGTGTCTACATATCAAACATCTTTACATTTCATGTTCACTTCAATAGAAAGTAAGGGTCATTTGCCGTAACGGACATGTCGCATGATGTATGCCTATCTTGAAACTAGCGGACGCAGTAGGGAAGGCGATTCTTTTTCATTTTACACGCAATCTCCGGAAAATGAAGACAAGATGTGGATGCGTGAGTTTACGCGACCCTTATTATACGCGTGACCAGCGTTACTCTACGCACCTTTTCTAGCGACCTTGCGAGGAAGGCAAGATTTCTCTATTGGAAACGAGTATAACATCTTTGCAACCTTATAATTGGGTGCCTTCACTGCCTACCCTTCCAACTGCCTCTTGCCAATTTTTACATTATTTTGTATATCACCATTAGCTCAGCATTACGTAGGTACTCTCGGTTGCGATTCGAAACACGAGGTCAACTTTCGGGATATTTCTCATCCACTCTGACATCCTTGGCAGTGAGACCACGCTTATCATCTTGTATGACGTCAAGCCAGCATATCTAGCCGGCTACCACTTCTACTGAAGCTGGCCGGAGCCACAAGAAGGCAACTCTCCTGTAGTTTGTCTGGAATATCACGGACATAAGGGTTCCTGTTCTTCTCAATGAACAGTCAATGCGACAAGTCTGTCACCGGCATTATAATTTAGAATAATACGAAACCACACAATGTATTTTCTGCACAATGATATCGTAATAATATATTATAACTAGTAATGTAACGTTGTGAAATGATCTCAGCTCTGATCAAGTACCTCAGTATTAAGTATGTAATAGGTATGATTATATATGTATACAAGCAAAAATATTGTTTCATTTCGTAATACATAAATATAACAAAAATCATCAGTAAAATAGGCGGACCATACAAATATAAACGTTTTTCATCCGAGTGGCGATCCTGGTTACATCTAAAACTTGCACTTTGGAAGCTCTCATAATCTTTTTCACAATTTGGTATATTTCGAATTTTATGGGAGCAACTACTGTCTGAACTCATAACCCCAAGACGAAATCCTGCACCAGTTTCATGTGTCAATTAGAACATTTTTGAAAATGAAAATAAACTTTGAAGCGCCTGCAAAAAAGTCATACTATTTTTGTCATCCATAGCTTGCGTTTGTACAGCTGTGAGCATGTTTTTATTTTATACTAGTTGACCCGGCAAACTTCGTACCGCCTCAGAATCAATAAAAAAGTTGCAATTACCCATATTTTCTCACCGTTTAAACCGTCCCTGGACACACTTGAAATATTCAAGAGTAAAATTAGCCAAATCGGTTTAGCCGTCTTCGAGTTTTAGCGAGACACGAACAGCAATTGGGTATTTGACTGCCTAGTCAAATTAGTTAGGTACTTTTTATTAAACGTCAAAACGGAAAGTTATAAGGAAAATTGTATGAAAAAAATATTTGTGACGTCATAATATTTAATAGTCAAATCATTTACTATTAAAGGTTGGGTGGATGATTAAAAATAAATATGAACCATAAAATAAGAACCAACGCAACTGTTTTCACACTTTTACTACTCTTAATTTAATAAGTTCAGCTAAATAACTTATTTAAACTACAGGAAAATACCCAATTGCATATATGCATATATACACATATATATATTTATCTTCATCAAAATCACTGCTGTTTACCCAGAGTACACAGCGTCTGCCGTCTATAGCTCGCTATCAAGAACCGAAAGGCAATCCTGCGCCAGCACATCGTCTATTATCCAGCATGTTTACCGGGTAGCAGGTGAGGCAATGAGGTATTGGGTCCTAAAGATCTTGGAGGGGGCCTGCCAAGATCTTTAGGACCCAATACCTCGACGATAATACACCGACGAAATTTTATCTCAAATACCGTCTCTTCTTTAACATTCATGGAAAGTACTTTGTTAGTCACGATTCAAATAATTTACTAACTTTTGCCCGCGGCTCCGCCCACGTGGATGTCGGTTATCGCGACCAAACATAGCCTATGTCTTTTCTCAACGTCTAATCTTCCCCTATACCAAATTTCATTAAAATCGGTACAGTGGTTAGCTGTGAAAGAGGACAAACAGACATACACACACACACACACACACACACACTTGCCCATTTATAATATTAGCTGCTTCAGCGCGCGTCCTTATTATGGATTAACTTTAACCTTTCAGCATTAAAACAAAAAAATATCACAAAACTTTTTATTAAAACTTAATAAATGCAAATACATAAAATAATAATACTGAGTGCATTTAGTCTGTCTTCTCCTTATGAATGGGCTTGCCGCGGAACCAGAGAAACAGGTTTTTCAGTGACAACACAACTGGGAACATTACAGGCAGGAATAACGGGATGTAGATCGCATACCTGGAAGAGAACAAATGAGGAAACGTTGAATTAAAACCCGTCTACCCGCCTTTTAATCTCCCTTTCAATCTAGAACCACACGAACAGAAATGAGATCAGACAGAGGTCAATACCATAAAATGGTGAAAACAATTCCTCTTTTCACTGGTGCACTATGAAGAACTAGATGTTCAATCAATACGTCTTGCCTACATCGTTTAGAACTGGTAGCATCTTCAAAGGTGATCTTTACTTTTTTCGTTTTACCTTAAGCCCAGGCGTGTGTAGTAAAATTGACAGACCGAAAAGTTCAAAGTTTCGTCTCTCGATCTTCGACTGCATTCTTGCTGAACGTTTTATTTCAATTAAAAAGTAATTCGCAAGCACAGCCACAGCCTAGAAAAGATAATTATGATGTTCCCAACTCACTTCTGATCATCCGGGAAGTACAAGAGTGACAATAGACTTGGCTCCATGAAAGCAGTCTCAGCGGCCAAGAATGCACTCTGTGACATTTTGTACGCGTCTAGCAGCTGACCCGCCTGTATCAGCTCGCTGGCACGTTGGATGCTCTCCACTGCAGAATTGATTGAGGCACCTACGTCATCATTGATCACTATGTTCGATATTTCACCTGGAAATTCAATTAATAGTACAGACACGTTGTAAGGATGGATGAAAGATGATTGACGATACAGATTTAAGAGGCGAGGGTTAAAGGGGAAACTTGTAAGCAGTGATGCCAGATTGGGGGGAATCCCCCCAAATTTGGGGGGTTTTTTGAGTTACGGGGGATTTTTTGGAGGGACAATTTTTTTGGGGGGATTGTCGGAGGGAAAATAATACATTTGGAGGTAATCGGGGGATTTTAACTTGCAAACTAGTGATTTGAAGATATCGGTGATGTTTAAAAATATAATCTGAATCTTATTTAATTCCATTATTTTCAAAAATATCTCACAATTTTTCATAATACTAATCATATGTCACAAATAGCATTAAACTGAGATGAGAATCTATACTTCATTCGATTAGGTATTATAGGTATTCGGGTACTTTGAGATAACTTACACTTTCAACTAGATGACAACTGCCATCCTTAGTCAAACCAGGAACATGGGTTCTGAAAAGTAGCTGAAACGTCGGTTTAAAAGAAAATAAATCGCGATTGAGTCCGTTAAAATTGGTTATGTCTCAATGAGTGATAATCGCGTAAACTTTGGAAAATATCATCCGATAATAGGTTCCTGTGGAAATCTAGGCGAAGAGTAAAGCTCGAGGCTCCCTTTTATTTTCACGAAAACCTGTGAGGAATTATGTCCTTGATGTTTTAGCCGAAAATCATATTCGAATGCTGTTAATGCTACACTTTTTTTTAGGTACTATTTAAATATGACTAATTTTGGGGGGATTTTGAAAGAATCCTAAGTTTTAGGGGATTTCGTATCCATTTTGGGGTGAATTTGAAATAGTGATCTGGCAACGATGCTTGTAAGTGTTGATTGGGGGTGACAAGTGGGGCAGGCCGTGACGGTGGCAGTAAGCACACCCCTTTTCTGGGGAAAGATGGGATGCCGTAGACCTACACTCGAGAGCGTCTTCTAAGGCCCTTGGTCAGCCGGGGAGCGTTAGGGATATGATAGAGGCTACCTCACCGCCGATAACTGAAGTCCCGGGATGGCCGTGCGGTTCTAGTCAAGACCGACATAACAGCCCCCGCTGGCTGGCATTCGTGGAGGTTTCCGCACGGAATGAACTCCTTGCTGGGGTTTTTCCAAGCGACTACAATATAGGGTTCTTCAAGTAGTGCATAAGAAGATATTTACAGGATTACAGCGCGAGTGTGACGCCCCTGTGTTGAAGTCGTCCATAGGTCACGATAACAACTTTCCATCAAGTGCCACCTAGGTGATAAAAGATGATTGACGAGACAGGAAGATCCTAGGGCAAGATCGGGATACCGTATTTCCACACCGGAGGCGGCCATGTCAAACGATAGCCCAGGGTTAGTCGGGGTGCGAGGCATTTATACCTTATTGGGCTACCTTACACCCCGGAATTTGGAATTTGGACCCTGGGCGGTGCGCTTTTAGACAGTTAGAGTCCGAAATAACGCGGCGAAAATGGTATATGTGGGGTCGTAGTAAAGGACTAGTTACTATAACTCACCAAGTAACTGCGCCAAAGACTGGAGCGTCCTTTCAGCTGATGTCAATAGTTCCAAGGTCCTGATGCGGAGTAAGTTATCAATCTCCCATTGCCGGGGTATTACTGAACGTAGTGGTTCCAAGTGAGCTCCTTTAATAACTTCCTGGAAAGACAAAACATCCTACATTATTTCTAAAACCTAGCATGGACGTTCAGGTATGACGGTTCTGTCATCTCTTCATCGTTTCCTACTTTCAAACTTTCTTTTTTTATCCTAATATCATAACGGTATAAGTTTATGAAGATATTTGTTATTCAATCACGCTCTTACGATTCCCACACTTTTGAAATTTAGTACAGAGTACACGGTACGTGTTTTTTTTGGTGTCTTTCGAGGATAGCATGAGGTGGAACACTTTTATGGTATATAAAATTTTTTCATCAGTAAAACACAGCAATTCCACTGTCGCTATTTTAACATAGGTACGTAATCAGATTCTGTATCACTATAACTCTCAGTTGATATATTGTTGCATCTATTAATCCATCTTTCATAAAATAATCATGTTCTAGGTGTTTCACACGATCACATTCTAACGTTTTAACGTTGGAATCGCGCGAATATAACTTCTTAAGCTCTGCGGTTCACGTTCAACTACTATTAAAAACAATAAAAGATCTGGTAAAATAAAAAGACGATACCTGGCAACTTTACATGTTGCGACAGCCACGTCGCGGGCAAGGCGCGGAACGATAAAATAAGAACCAACTGTTTTCACTCTTTAACTAAAATTAATTTAATAAGTTCAGCTTGTAAAATATTGAGTCGGGGAGGTACAAGGAAACGCACGCGATCCAGACAACATTTGAATCCAAACTGATTCACAATCAATACATCGTAAGCCGAATGCTTGCCGTATGAAGCTCACACGCATATATCAATAACTAGGTATCATAACTACGCTATACTACACAGCTAAATAATTTATTTTAACTACAGGAAAATTCCCGATTTCCCTGGGCGAAAGCCGAAGCAGCTAGTTGAAAAAAAATATACATGGTCGCGAGAATGGTAGTACCACAGAACTTTTACCGACTAGTACTGGTTTGGACCAACTTGGTGATGTTTACTTCAAAAAAAACCAAGTTGACTTAATTCTTACCGCATCAGTAATACCCAGTAGTTTTCTCAGCTGCGATATGAAAGTGCCCATGATGACATTCACGTCTGGCCGCCACTTCGGGAACTCCTCACATTCTTGCGCACTAGGATTGCCTAACACCACACCACCCCACTTCGGCGACATGAAGGCTTGGACACGAGATGATACTTTGTTATCTGGAAATAATATATATTTTCTCATAGTTCTACTTGCTACGTCAATTTTTTACGGTTTCTGCAGTACGGCTATGGAATTCTCTTCCTCATTCCTTACGCGACAGCCTTTCTTTAGACATATTAAAAAAGGGATAAAAGACTCCTTTTTTCTCAACAATGTACCGTACTGTAACGTAATGTGTATTTTTTCATGCATATGTCGCCGCCAACTAGCATTATCAGTCGTTCAATTAACTGCCTAGGCTCTTTACTGAACGCCGCTGTTCCCGCGCGCGCGTGTGTGTGTGCGTGTGCGCGTGTGTGTGTGCGTGTGCGTGTGCGTGTGCGTGTGCGTGTGCGTGTGCGTGTGCGTGTGCGCGTGTGTGTGTGTGTGTGTGTCTGTCAATCCACATCCACTCGGGTGGAGCCGCGGGCAAAAGCTAGTCGTATATAAAATCCTTACCATATTCGTCGTATATAGCCAGCGGGGCCTGTTCACATGGCACCGCGTACAAAGCAAGGTTGATGGTCGGTAGCTCAGACACGTGAGTCGCAGTGCGTTCCTCTAACTTGGTCAGAAGTAGATGCAGTCGATCCTGGCGAACGGCATAGTGGCGGCCCCAGGCGCTGCTGTCTATTACCTGAAAAAAAAATAAAGGCATATTTCTGCAAGAGGTACCTACACAGAACGAGTTATTTAGGTCTATAATGGCAGCGCAGAGTACGACAATCAAACAGTACATTGAATCAACCAGAGGCGTACGGGTACATATCATTGGTTGTCATGTGCCTCTGACATAAAAGGAAGGTACCACTAATATGAATGTAGAGCCTTCTCGATTACATCCATCCATCTGGGGGGCGCCCACATCGAGAGAAAAGTCCGCACCAGAGCTGAGTCCGTTAATGGAGGAGTAGCAGCTTGGAAAAGAAGTTGTTTTTCTTATTATGTGCAAAATGATTGAAGGTATAATTGTCTTAGACATATTCCTCACACACCGGCCGGCCCAGAGCCATCTTTCTCGATCTGGCCCTCCTCGGCTGTGGGGACTACGGAGTCCCCAACTCGTCCCCGGTATAGGGAGGGCCGCCGCGGTCTGTTTCTGCTAGGGTGACAAGCAGCTACGTCACCCTCTCTGCGACCTCCGACGCTCGAGTTGCCTCCGCTCGCGGGCCACGTGGTTTGCGATTCTCCTTTGTTCCTGCCTCCTTCACGAGCATTATTTGCTCGCAGAAGGAGGTGCTAGCAAGCCACGCTTGTGCGCTAATGAGGTGAGCGTCCTACCCAAAGAATCTGGCGGGGTTTATCTATTTGTGTCTTTATTACCCAAAATTGGTAAGATGCAATTGCGGCATACCTCTTTGGATTGAAAATCAAAGTCCAGTAGATGGAGCCACTGTGATTTCAGCGTAAAGTTGTGGAGAACGCTCAGCTCATCTACAAAAGATCCAATGTAGTCTGAAAAATAAAAGCTTATATATATTACGCATATACAGCTGCTTTTTAGAGACAAAATTAAGTCAGTTCGGGGGGAGGCTGGAATGAATTTAGAATTTGAAACAGGACGTAGAAATTAGATTATAAATGAGTTAATGAGTTTTAACCATGGAGAAGGAAATGATAGCGGAGATGTTGCAAGGCAATCGAGTCGCGAGCTTTCCATATGTCAAAACGACTCAATTGGTCTGTGACGTCACCATCTAGTTCTAGTGAAACGTCCTTGCGTTCGGTTGTCATTTTGCTCAAAAGATCAACGATAAAAATAGTTTTAACTTGGTTTAAGAATGAAGTGTTTGCTCAAAAGATCAACGATAAAAATAGTTTTAACTTGGTTTAAGAATGAAGTGTGCAGTACAAGGATGCACAAAGTATATAGATAAACAATTTAAACATTTTAAGGGTATAAGTTATACCCTTAAAATGTTTAAATTGTTATACCGTATAACATTTCATCAGTAAGTCCACTATATTTAAATTTTAATATTTTCGAAAAAAATGTCGTTACAGAACCATCTGGTGTAGAGAAGAAATAAGTAACCTTGTCTTACATGTATACTAGTTGTAATAATAACTCAATTCATTTTATGAAAATTTCATCACAATAATCTCGCCCGAGTTCATTAGCAATTTCAAAAATGTTCTGTTATTTATTAAATGGCATATTTAGCTGAAATTGAAAATAAAAGTAAAAAAAATTGGGCCATCTGTCGGTATAAGGCCGAATCATTTAGCCCCCTAAATGATTTTGCTATATTCCGAAAGATGGCGCCTTATTTTTAAAAGTTATTTACCTAATAATAGATTATTATAATAGGTCTGTTTCTGTTCGGTTTCGCTATGACGCACTAGATGGAGACGGGGACGAGGTATGACGTCATGCCCCCCCCCCCCCCGCGTCTCCCTTCCCACCCGCATTTGGTCACGCGTTTTTCTTAAGAGAAATTTGATTATAGCATCTCCGCTACTTAATTATATTCTGTCCTCCGTGGTTTTAACACATTACATACATGACGTAACTTTTCATTAGAAGGCAAGGTAATTTAGAAAACTCTGACATATTATTTTAATCCAATTAATTTCGAGTGATAAACAGTAACTACCCAGTGTAAGGTCTCTCACCGTATATGGTCTCTTTTATGTTCAAAGGTCTATGATTAGTTCATAAGAGTTCAGAAACTATAACACATTTGCCTATGACAACGGAAGTTAGCATTATAATCCTATACTACTTCCTATTTCCTACATTTCTACTTCCTACTACTTTCCTACTTCCTATTAATCTATAATCTAAATATGAATTGCTAAATGTGTTGCTAAGCGCCAATCTCGAGAACAGCTGAAACAAAATCGATACAACAGCTGAACCCATTCCTGCTAGTTCTTTTTTTAAGATTATTCCTTGCAGAATGAGGATGGTACTTACGCAGAGAAAAAATGTAAAAATTGCCTGAAGTAGTCTAAAAACACCACTTTTCTATACTACCCTTAAACGATTCGAAATAATACTTAAAAGTCAATTTGAACATAAATATAGCCATATCATAAAGTTTATTTATTTTATTTTATTTTATTAGGTATAGAAACAGAAAACAGATGACATGAGACACAGATATAACATTAATTGATACACTTTTTGAATCTGATGTCCACTTATATCTATACACAGCATTTTTGTGTTAAATGGTTGCGTTAATAAAAGAATAAAGATACAGCTGTAGGCTGTAGGGGGCAAACAAATTAATTGTTATGTGACACAAAACTGAAAATAAGACTGAAACTAAGGACAAAGAAGTTCAAGAGTTCAAAGTTCAAGTGTTCAAAGTTCAAGTGATAGTGGAGAGGTTCCGGGAAGGAGAAACAATTGAGTGACGCATATTGGCTTAGGGGTGCTACGGGGTTGAAGTATGCCACGGGTGATGCCGAGGCGCGTCAGCTAGTTAATAATAAATGTTAAAGTTTGTAAGGGATTTTTAGCTTTTATGGGGGAGGCTTTTACAGACTGAACTCTCAAACCTGAGAGAACAGCCTGCACAGAGTCTTAACTGTCAATAAGCAGGTGAGGATGGATTGGGCTCCAAAGATCTTGCTGGGGCTCCGTACACGCTCTGTACATCTGTGTTCCGTATTCTTCTATATTCAAAACCTTATGCCATTTGTGCGGCAAGTCAGTAAAATGTTACTCGGCCGAGACAGTGATGGCGGCAAGTAGCTCTATTCACACACATTTTGAAATTAGCTCAGTCAACTAGCAATTAAAATAAGTGGGCCTGCCATGAAATTTTAAAACAGGGCAATAATTGAACAGCTGTCATACTACTAAATGCATATAAGTACTACTTTGTCATCTATATATATACTAGCTTTGGCCTCGGCTCTACCCGCGTGGATTACGGCTATGGCGACCAAACATAGCCTATGTCCTTTCTCAAGGTCTAATTTACCCCTATACCAAATTTCATCAAAATCGATTCAGTGGTTTAGCCGTGAAAGACGGACAAACAGATACACACACACTTTCCCATTTCTAATGTTAGCATGGTAGATAAACAAAATACCACTAACTGATTAATCACGAAATCTCAGAAACTATATCTAAATATATATAACTCAAAGGTGACTAACTGACATAGTGATCTATCAACGCACAGCCCAAACCACTGGACGGATCGGGCTGAAATTTGGCATGCAGGTAGATGTTATGACGTAAGCATCCGCTAAGAAAGGATTTTGATTAATTCTAACCCCAAGGGTATAAAATAGCGGATGAAAGTTTGTATGAAACTTCATGTCAATTATAAACCGATCGGGCTGAGACTTTGCATGCATAAAGCTAGTGGTTAAGGAGTCGGCCTTACGATCGAGAGGTCTCGGGTTCGAATCCTGGCCATTACACTACCGACGTGAACCCACTCCTAGCACAAGCAATTTAGCTTAGTTGGAGGGAGGGGTTAGAGGGAATGTTAGTAATTTCGATAATTTCGGTTACTAATATTCTTTAAAAAAAAAAAATTGACTCAACACTAAGCGATAACCGACATCAACGCGGGCGGAGCCGCGGGCAACTTGAAATTTGGCAGATAGGTTCAGTATAGGGTGGAGACATCCGTTAAGAATTGATTTTACAAACGGGGGTTGGATGTTTGTATAAAAGTCCTACTTTTTGGAAGTAAGAGACTTGAAATTTAAAATGTATGTTCTGTACATGGTGTAAAGGAGTATTAAGCCTAGTGGTATGGGTAATGGACTGCTGAGACGAGGTCTCGGGTTCGATCCCAGGTTTTCCATGGCACATACCAATGACTTTTCGAAGTTATATGTGTATTTATCGCAGGTTTATGTCAATATGCTCGCCACCTATTACATTGGGACCTAAACATAAACCGGCGAAATGTGGGTGCTAGCACCTCTGCCTACCCCTTCGGGGATAAAGGCGTGAGTTTATGTTATGTTATAACCCCTTTTTGGGGTTTAAACGGGAAGGTATTTTTAATGAAAGTCTAACTCACTCCACGCAAACGAAGTCGCAGGCGGCCGCTAGTTCTATATAATGTATATGGAGCACTCGGCCGAGTGCACTGCCTAGCCCTAGCATCTAGGTATTAGTGTTAGCCTTAAGAATTAATAACCTATCTCACTACGGTAACGGAAGCTGGTGACATTGTAATAATAAAATTTACATAATAATCAAATGCGCCTGCAACATACAACGCTTTAGTGTCTCTATAAAATAATTCAGCACACATTGACAAAGAAACCAGTTATTAATCTGTGTATTTTTTTCAAGTAAATGCTATTTTATTTTTACCCGACTGTCAAGAAGGGTTATGTTTTTCGCGCGTATCTTGTGTGTTTGTAAGATCCTTTGTTATCACATCACACATCGCCTGAACCACCGTATGGATTTCAATGATTCATGTCTCAAATAAAAGGTATTTATTGCCCAAGTGTTCTTGGATGCTTAAAATATAAACAAAAGCTATAAAATATGTTGAATTTTAGCGCCAAAATATATGTAGTATAAATAAAATTTTCACTTAAATTTATCAAGTGGAGTATCAAAATGGAGGAAATTAGAAGACGAAAGAAAAATAAAATAATTAAAAATAAAAACCTACTGATTCTGAAAAGATCGAAACAAGCTTTATAGCAGGCGGTACCCATTTGCAAATTTAAAACCAGATGAAAATTAATGGGTACCGCCTGCTTTATAGCTTGTTTCGGTCTTTTCAGAATCAGACAGGTTTTTTTATTTTTAGATAGATAGATCTTTTTTTGCTAGAACATTGTGATGAGGATGTTACAAATTATGTCTTATGACTAGGTAGGTATATCATGTTCTGCCTAAATTGGGCATGCAAATTTTCATTAATATATGAAAACAATACTGGCGTACAAAATTATTCGAAGTCAAAAGGAAGCTTATACCACCTAATTACACTTTAATCTATATACTCTTTACATTTTATGGACAAAAAGTCTGTAACATTCAATTTTTTACATAACAGATTCAGTTGGTGCCTACTGTGATATCCGCCCTCCGTGGCAGATATTACTAGTAGTTACCTGGACATCATGTGTCAACGATTTAAAAATAAATCTCAGTATCTGTCAGTATGTGGAGATCAAACCCCCGACTCCATAGTACAGATTACTTAGAAGTTGGTTCACTGGACTCACCATGTTGATTCAAGGTGGAGTAAAATAGGGCCACCCTATCTCTTCCCGTCGGTGTTGTAGAAAGCGACTAAGGGCTAGGCCAGTTCTCCATCCGAGTATACATACAGCTTATTACAAGTGCCTGCTTGAAGGCAATCAATCAATCAATCAATTAGCCCACTGCAGTCCATTGCTGGATATATGCCTCTCCCAATGTGCGCCATTTCGTACGATCGTAAGCCTTGCGCATCCAGTCCGTCCCAGCCACCTTTTTCAGGTCATCGCTCCATCTGGCTGGTCCTACCCTTATGGATGCAATAGCAATAGGCAGACTATTGTATGGAACCAAAAAAAAAACAAAGTTGGAAAAATTTGTGTGTTAATACATCTCTGCATGGCTCTTCGGGGATTTACAGGAGATATTAATACGAATGGAACGACTTCGGCAATGTACTGCGTGAGAAGATAAAATAAGGTGCAATTAATTTTTAACCTATTAATTCAAAATACTTTATATGTACTTTGAAGACGATAACATAATTTATTAGTTTGACGTAGTACAACCTGTTGTCTACGTCAAGGAATTAATTACTATTGAGACCATTGAATTTAAATTGTTAATAGGCTAATAACAATGTTCAGAACATTTCCTCATTCTACGAGCATATGATTAATGCATAATATGGCGCCTAGATGGCGTTAATAGTAACACAGAATACTCTATAGTCCAGTAAACAAAGAACTAGTGTATTATAAGTCTATGCGGAGAACAAGTTTACCACGCTTCTTATGAGGACAACATTATCAGTATGTTAAAAGAAATTCTGTTTTTATAATGTGTACATATTTTGGAAAAAATAGTTCGCCCGTTGTCAAGTAGAGTGTTAGAAAAAAAGCAGTCACTCAAGGTAAGATGATAAGAAATTCGCAAAAACGTGACTAATGCTCAATTCACATTACCAGCCCCTCTAGACAAGTAGCAATTCGTTGGCCGGCATTTGGTAGAATAGAATGACAAATGTATGGGATTTGACGTTTATGACATGCGTTAACGACTGTCAAATACGTCAAATCCCAGCAAAGGCAGTTCAGCGAGCGAATCCTTTGCTGGAAAGCTACTGTAATAATGTGAACCATCACTGGAATGTACCTATTCCAGAGAGTATCCAGTCCAGTCACTTCCGGTCTGCTATATACACTAGACTAATATCTGCTCCTTCACCCTAGCGTTAATCCCAGTCACATCTGAAGCTTTCAACTTGGAGTCTGGGGTCCGCTTTTACCAGCCTAACTGCGAATTTGGCTGAACTTCGACATTGTAAATAATGTGAACACCACAATCCAGTCCAGCACTGAACTGAATTGGTTCGCTGGATTACCGGACTGGAACAATGTGAATCGACCCTTACATAATTATCAGAGCAGAATAAAATTTTAATGGCAACTTTTAGGGAAAGAAAGTGTCAACCAAAGGGCGCTGCGATGACAGACAATTTCACACTTTGCTTTTAGTCAAAAACTGCGATATTGTAGCGTCTTATGTATACCGTGTACACGTACAGTTTTTTACAGCGCATTGGGAACGCGTTCCAAACCGTCGTCGGTTCGATCTGTCGGTTTGGGCTGCGGATCGAACTGTAGTGATATATTGTGACCAACGGCAGGTCCTAATTTGCGATCTCAATCCAAAAATGCCAATCCGAAACCTGAATTTCGATCGATTCGTTTCTCAAAACGTCCATATATTCAATCGATGGATCGCTTTGACAATCCTTTATCACTATCGATCCCACGTATGGACGTTCTGAGCAACGAATCGATCCAAATTCTGGTTTCGGATTGGCATATTTGGATTGAGATCGCATATTAGGACCGGCCGTAAATTATGACCATAGTTCGGAAAGGCAGATCTTTCACATTCCTGTGTTGTTTAAAAATGGAATTCTATGTGGTAGTAGCGTTGGCTGGGTTCGTAGTCGGTTTGGACAGCACCAGAAGACATCAAATACGGGAATGAAACTTGAGCGCGGATAAAACTGTGATGCGATGTGCGCCAAGATCGAACTGTCATTCCCGGCGGATCGCTAACATTTACACGTTCGTTATGAACAACGGTTTTGGACTGGCGCGTGGTAAATCCTTCATTCCGATCCTGTACGTGTAAACGTAGCTATTGGAGAACCAGGTGCTCTCCATTGGACATGTTAGCGCCTGTTTCTGATATCGGTTCGGAGATTATTATAGCATGATTATTATGTAACACCTGTAATGCCTACTTATGGATGTTTTTCTAGATTTTCCTATAGGTATACATAAAATAGGCTTTAACGTGAATTTGTTAGTAACTTCCTTGTACTATATTATAGGTGTGCAATGACATGCATATAACTTACACTATTATGCTTGCGGGAATTTACGCGACAGCGAATTTATGTGGTAAGTCAACCTCAAGGAATTACAAGTATAAAGGGACAGTTTATGGTCGGAGACCTTTCTTTTTAAAAGTATATAATGCACGTAGTCGACAAAAGAGATACGGTTACAATTTTTCATATAAAGTTGTGTGTAAAGATGCAACCGTATCTCTTTTGTCCACTGTACAAGGGGTAGACAAACTCTGGGTCAGCCGCGGTGTGAGGGATATGCTCAATAGCTACCTCACCTTTGGCCTTGCACTGCGACCCACAGACGGCGGGCGGTTTAGTCGGTTCGAGTACGACATAACCTCCCCCTCCGGCTCTGGCGGGGGTGGTATCCGGGGGGATTTCCCGCACGTTCCCGTGACAAATTGAGATTGCCATTATACATATAGTGAACAATTTGTCCTTCATGGTTTACAGAATACGTTTACATATTAATGAGCAGTAGAGGACGCTCGTACGGTACGCAAGGATACCGAGCTTTTATGTCTGCCTACCCCGGAGAGCACAAAGCGTACCATTGTAAGTATTTAAAAAAATCAATACGCGACTTTAGTTTCAAGTTATACCAGTGGATATACGCTAATAGGCACGTTAGACGCGGTTTACACCAGTTTTGTGAACCAATAGTAGATGCAATACTTATAAATTGTATGCTTAGTAAAGAAATAAACAAAAAAATTAAAAAAAATACAGAAGAGACGTGGCGGGGACGTATGAAGGTTTAAATAACACAATATAAACCTTATGTAGTGTATAATAACGTCGTTTTTGTCTCAGAGAAGATTTGCGCCCGGGCCTCCAGGCGACGTGACGTCCCGCCACTAAATGACAACGCAATTCTCCTCTAAGACAAAAAACGACGTTATTGCACACAACATAAGGTTTATATTGTGTTACTTAAATTGTCCGCCACTGGAATACGTCACCGCTTCTTCTCTTTCTTCTTCTGTATAAACCGTGTCTTACGTCAATTCACGTGTTTTGTCACCACTCCGGTCGTGTATTAGAAAATTCTAATTCAAGTTACCTTCAACGGCTTCCCCAGCGTTTAGGTCTACCGTCAGCGCATCAGGCCTAGGGTGCACTACCGACAACACTATGTGGTAGCCAGCCCCGGGTGGGAACCTTGTCTGCCGGGCTTCGTCCGCTGACTCCGAGCCTGCACCCTCTAACACCGAAGTCTGGTAGACAATGCGTTTTAAGGCTTCCACGATGGTGTTTGAGGCTGAAATTTATATGTTTATGTTTGAGTTAATATTGATAAATGAATCAGGCCAGGTAACGGTTTAAGTCATTAAATTACTAAGCGATTCACACACACGACAACTTAAAGTAGGTAGGATATATGCAAAGATTTTTTTTTCAATTACATATCATTGCATAGTTCTCTGAGCCTCGTTCACAACTCAGGTGTAACTGTTATGAGGTTGAATTTATTTTCTGTGAAGCGACTACCATCTGACCTCCAAAAACAATTCATCTCCAAACTAAAACAATTCATATAATTTATTTCAAAAAAATTGATCGATTTTGTTTAAAACGTGTAGGTACTTACATTTATTTCCAATGTCTAAAAAAGCGAAACTGAAAAAGTCTTCACTTCTTTTGTTTGAGTTTGACAGTACAAAAAGTTGTTGAGTCATAAGACTACTGTGTTCATTATTATATATTCTTAGTTGACTATACGAGAAAGTGTAGGGATAAAAAGTGTCAATACCTTTAGCATCTCTAAAGAGCATCACCCTTTCCCCAGCTATCCACACATCCTGGAACAGTGGCTTCCTCTGCACCACGTAGAAACTGTTATGCTGGCTCAGGTCGAAACTCGAGGCTATCTCTTCAACAGCCTCATGCTCTTCAGCTACGGAACTCAGGGTCTCGTGCAGCGAATGTGACAGTACGCTTTTGTTAATCTTGACTTTGATTACGTCTGGAATGTAATTAAGCTCAGTTTATTAATCATGATGTAGATTAGATTTCACCAAGAATTTTGAAAGCTAGTGCCAAATTTTTATTTTATTAGTTTTTGTTTGTATTTACTTTTCAGAGCACGTTATGCCCTACCATTTTCGTAACAGATGCAAAAGGCACAAAAGCCACAGGAACAGGAAGCAAAATATATTGCAAAATACCTATTATTGTGACCAATCTTGAATATCTTAAGACGCGGATACGAGATTTTATCATCAGCTTATAAATCAGTCGATCAATCATCAATATCTAGTGATTACGAGAAATGTAAGAGGTGAAGTGGGGATGGACCTTTTTGCGGGCTACAGCTACTACAGTTAAGAGCCTTATCATACCACAGCGGTTTGTGAGCGGTTTAGGGGCGGAGCGGACGCACAGCGGAGACGTGCGGTCGCGCGGCGGAGACGTCGCGGTTGCTCAGGCAGGGATGTGTGGCAAATGGAAAATCGTTTGTTTGGTTGAACGCGTTAATTTCAGGAACTACTGGTTCAATTGAACAATGATTTTAGTGTTGAATAGCCCGTTTATCTAGGAAGATAATAGGCTATAATCATCGCGTTACGACTTAAGGGAGCGGAGCAGTAATCATAAATGCAAAAACTCCGATAAATTCACATACGACAAGGCGGTAAGGAGTTTCGAAATATGCCACGAGCGAAGCCGGGGCGGGTCGGCTATACATACATACATATACCGGTTGAATTTATAGTCGTTTTGGAGCGAAAGATTCTGGTCACAGTTTCGTTACCAAAATCGTCTGGTAAGTGGCGAATTTAATATAGGTGGTGTACCCTGGTATGCAGTAGTAATATGTAGACAGATATGTCATAAATATCTTGTTCTCGATTACTACCGGCAGGTAGGAATAAAAACAGAACAGCGCTAACTGTTTTAAATTTACTATTTTAGGGTTCCGTACCCAAAGGGTAAAAACGGGACCCTATTACTAAGACTTCGCTGTCCGTCCGTCCGTCCGTCCATCTGTCATCACGCTGTATCTCAAGAACAGTAATAGCTAGACAGTTGAAATTTTCACAGATTGTGTATTTCTTTTGCCGCTATAACAACAAATATTAAAACTAAAAACAAAATAATATGATATCATTCGCCACACGTCCGCGACGTCTCCGCTGCGCAACCGCGACGTCTACGCTGCGCATTCGCTTCGCCCCGAAACCGCTTGCAAACCGCTAGTATGATACGGCCCTAAGTGTCATTATAAAATGTTAAAGCTCATAGGCACCTACAAACTCATGTCATAAGTAGGTACGCGGAAATGAGGAATGTAAATGAATGTGAGGTTTAGCACGTAGACCACAAGTTCTGACATACAAAACTATAACTCTTAATAAACTTTGGTTTGCCTGGTTTTGCGATAAAAAGTTTCCTATTAAATAATAAATATGTTGTTTTATTCTTCATATGAAGTTTTCACTAGCACTGGCCTGCGAAAGTATTTTACGAATTGTTTACTACAACATCAACTTTTTTTTTATAATATCACACAATATCAATCAATCAATAACTTTTCAGCCCACCGCTGTCCACCGCTGGACATAATATCATAATTACAATATTATTTATTATAAATAAGGTACGTATGTGTAACATATCTATTGTACAATTAAACTAACTTTTAAACTCTCTCGTTCCATGATATATAATTTAGAAAACGGAAATTAACGCGATCATGGTATAGGTACTTACATACCTTTGATTGCGTGACGTTTCGACCAGGTAACACCGTTCGTGGTCACAGGCTGACTGGCTCAGCGGAGGACGCCCTCCGTCTTCGAATCCGTGAGGTAGTAGGTTCTTCATCTACCCGCTCATTTTCAATATTTTCTTTTCGCCATGTACCGTCACATACCACACTCACAGTGTCCCTATTACGTAAGCAAACTGTCCGGTGTCTATCCGACTGCGTAGAAAAGCGAGGTTGCATGTTTTTCATCACTGGATTCCATGTTGCAGATAATTTAAAACCATCTTCCCGATAGAATTTTTTATGTTTTTTGATTTCAATCGCTTCACGTACAGCTCTTGAGTAAAAGTGACGTTCCTTGGAGAGGACTTGCGTATGGTGAAATTCAATCCAGTGATTGGTGCCTGCTTCTAGCAGGTGCTCTGCAATCGCCGATTTGCTCGTCTGGCGATTCTTTACAGCTGCGATGTGTTCTTTGACCCGTTCAGCAATAGTCCGCTTCGTATATGTAAGTACCTATACCATGATCGCGTTAATTCCCGTTTTCTAAATTATACAGGGTGTATTTTTGAAACGGGGCAGTAAGGGCAAGTACCTTAACCGTTGCAGTTACAGCAAAACGTTCTTAAAAGACCTTCCCTAACTTTTTGGGACATTTTGAACTGCATTCACAGATTTTGTAAAAAACTTACAGTTAGCAAAAAAAATGCAAAAAGTTCAAATTTTTTTTTTTATGCCAATCGATTCTATTTCATGTGGGGATCAAAAAACTCTATGGGACCATTTTAGCTTTCAGTACTAGAAAAGACAGAAATCGCCAAAGACCTTTCCCATACATTTCGTACGGAAATATGATAAATCAACTCGAAACTCATAGGTCAGGTAAAATTTTGAACTTTTAAAAAAAAAAAACATTTAAACATTTAAGAAATTTGTTTATGAAATAAATTGCTCAAAATTATTTCCATTTTCACGAATACATAAGTCTATCCTTTTTTGCACTGAACGAATGGCGGCTAATAATGTTCTGGGATGAATATTACGTAAAATGGTCACTAATGCATCCTTGAGCTCTTGAACACTGGCGTACGTCGTCTTATACACCTCGTTTTTCACGAAGCCCCATAAAAAAAATCAAGTGGTGTTAGATCGGGGCTACGAGGTGGCCACTGTGTTGGACCATGTGTACCTATCCACTGTGTACCGAATAGGCGGCTCAAATTGGAACGTGAAAGGTGACTGTTATGTGGCGGAGCACCATCTTGTTGAAAATGAACTTTTCGCAATTCCGACAGGGGCAATTCGTCCATCTCGTTTTCAAGATGGTGTAAAATGACTTCATTATACATGGCAGAATTCAGTTTCCCTTCATAAAATTCCACCATTATGACTCGATTGGACATTATACCACACCAACAGTTGAATGAGAAGCGAACCTGATTATGACTTGCCGTAACTGTTTGTGGATTTTCTTTGGACCAATAGTGGTGATTTTTTACCGTTATTGGAAAAATTCGTTTCGTCTGACCACAGTATGTAATTTAAAAATTCATGATCTCTGCTTATTTTTCCTCTTAGCCATCTGCAAAAAGTAAGCCTTCGAACATCATCACCCGGATGTAACACTTGAACTATGCGCCCATATCGATAGCACTTGTAGCCGTATTTCTTCCATATCTTTATCACAAGGGAGTGGGATACACCTACTTTAAGGGCGACTTGCCTGGACGATACCTCTGGATATGCTTCGACATAAGTTAGAACCGCAATCTCCGTGTCCATGTCCACACGAGGCTGCCGCTTTCTTTTGAAAGAACCCTGCAATTCCAGGTTTTTCAAAAGATTTGTAATAACCTTTCTTGTTGGCACATGCCGCAACGGATACTTATTGCGGTACCACACTAATGCAGCTCCCGCATTTCGATTATTGACAAAATACGCTTCTAATAAGTCAATTTTTCACGATTAGAAGACATTTTAGCGAAAATCCTTAATTAATAACTCATACGAAGTTTCTCAGCTGAAACTAAGAATAACACACAGATTTTCGAATCAAATTCAAAATTTGAGGGTAAAAATTCTTTTTATTTACTTTACAGTCAATTCTACCCACTTCCTGGCCATAACAAAAAGTTAGACCATCGTAGAAATTTGTTTCTGTTGCCGAAATGTATGGGAAACGCTTTTGGCGATTTCTGTCTTTCCTAGTACTGAAAGCTAAAATGGTCTCATAGAGTTTTTTGATCCCCACATGAAATAGAATCGATTGGCATAAAAAAAATTTTTGGACTTTTTGCATTTTTTTTTTGCCAACTGTAAGTTTTTTACAAAATCTGTGAATGCAGTTCAAAATATGTCAAAAAGTTAGGGAAGGTCTTCTAAGAACGTTTTGCTGTAACTGCAACGGTTAAGGTACTTGCCCTTACTGCCCCGTTTCAAAAATACACCCTGTATATTGTACAATTAAATTACTATACAACAGACAGCCTCTATGGCGTGGCAGTAGTGAACGCGGCCGCTACGCAGGAGGCGCGGGTTCGATCCCCGCTCAGTACAAATATTTGAATGTATGAATATGTATATTTGCATCGGTCTGGGTGTTTCTATGTATAACATGTATCTATTTAAAATTTTTTCTATATAAACTTGCGTGAAATCATTGATTGTGACGTCATAAAATTTAATAGCTAGTCAATCATTACCTATTATAGGTTGGGTAGACGATGAAAAATAAATAGAAACAGTGAAATACGAACTTCTGCCGCTATTAGTATGGCACCATTCCTAATTTAATAAGCTCAGTTAAATAATTTATTTTAACTATGTACTAAAAAATACCCAATTATTGACATTGTTTGAGGAAGTTATATCTTAAATGGGTATGTATAAGTAGGTAGGTTATAGAGAAATAATTGAACGCTGACAGTACTATCGTTTAAGGAAAATTGTGCCATTACTTTGCAATAGTTTCCTAACTTGACTTAATGAATACAAATGAACAATCGATTATATTCTACTTTGTGCAAATTAGAGCTGCTATCTACATCGTTGAGTCTACATTGTTCTAAGGATGAATAGTTTAATTGGAATTCGGTTTTGTAAGTATTGTAACGTCAATTGACAACTGCTTATCGTCTACACCACTAACACACATCGGCAGAATTAGCGGTACACAAAAAAAGGAGATTATAAAATAGTTAGCTTTATTTTTAAACAAATAATAATTAAATATAAAACAACAACGTTTAATAACGAGTGTGTCCCCCTAGTGCCCTGATTAAGGTTTCCATCCGTCTGGGCATGCTGCCAATGATTTCATGGGGCAACCTCTGACATTCTTCCACTTATGTGTTTCGCAGCTCGCCCAGATTGTCAGGAGGTGGCATTCTTGATTTGACACTCCTCTTTAGCAATTCCTAAACGTGTTCAATCGAATTCATATCCGGGGACCGCGCTGGCTACTCCATCACCATAACACCAATATGATTTAGGTATGCCCGTACTGAACGAGCACTGCGAGCCCGAGCATTATCCTGCATGAAAATGAAGTCGTTACCAATACATGGGGCAAATGGCACAACATGTTCCTCTAAAATCTCCCTGATATACCGATCAGCAGTCAGATTTCCGCCGTCGACTACCGCTAACTCCGTGCGAGCTCCTAAACATATCCCTCCACAGTCCATAATTTTGTGTTCCGCTAATTCTGCCGGTGTGTGTATTATAATAAGGAGAGATTTGTATTTTTGTGTGTATGTTTGTAGTGAATAAACTCAAAAACTACTTTGTCAATTTCAAAAATTCTTTTTTACTATTGGAAAGCCATTCTGATGAAATTACATTCATCCTGAGTAACATAGGCTATATTGAATTTCCAAGGGAACGTTTTTACCACCCGTGCAAAGCCCGGGCGGATCGCTAGTTGCAAATAAAACTATTAAAGAGGTTTCATTTAAGAAAAGTCGTGAAAAGTCCTCACTAGGATGAAAAAACAGCTGAACGGATCCGATGAAATTTGGTTTAAACTTTAAAGATAGATTTTAAAAAGGCAAGCCGGTGAAAAATGTCTTACCACTTATTCAACGACATAGCTATTTCGTATGGAATTCTTGACGTTCTAATTTAGATACTGAATTTCAAAATCTCAATCCCAGATTCTGAATCTGATTTGAATTTTAGACACATTAAATGGTTTTCCTTTGCAAAGCAAGCCGACAGGAATTGGGCTATATGACCCTTCCACCACTGATAGGCTTTTATCTTAAGTTCCTGTTAGGCGTGGTATGATTGGTGCGCTCAATGGCAAGCCCTGAATAATGTTCATGTGTTGAAGTCGTAGTAGCGCTTGTTACTGCCAAGTCGATGGATAAACTTGACCATCAGGTTAATTTTAGCTTCCTCTCGACTGGGTAGTAAATTTGAAACGAATAGTCAAGCTTTGAAAAAGAAAAAAACGTTTTGTAAACCGTCTGTGAAGATATTTGGCAAGAGTCAAGGTAAAGACTAAATCGAAGAAAATACTTTAAATAAGACACGCACGCATAGGTAGTAGAATGAATTCAATAGAAATAAAATATTCATTTTCTGAATTTGGCAGGTTTTTGTTTGTCGATAAGGAGAAGGAACCATTGTCTGCCTCCGTAGTACAAGTTTAGTATGTCTGTAGCAATAGCAGTGGCAAATGGTGCAAATTTTCAAACTGGAAGCAGGTGGAAAAAGGTTCTCATGTCGATGTGGTTTATCAAATTTCTATCTACTTATTATAACTATCGATGGCTGTCAAAATTGTATAGTTTTGTGTAAAATCAATATAGTTACTATAAAGCTTACTTGATTCCTGAAACGCCTTCTCAATATGTCCTGCAATTTCAGTGGCAGTGGCGTCATCGTTGGCCAACACGGTGAGTTCTGTCGTGATCGTATGCGACAGAGAGTCGAATGAGTTGATCTTGTCGTATGGCAGCGTTACCCTGTGAAAAGTAATCTTATTTTAGTTAAAGTTGGTGTTAATACTTTATCAAACATTTGTAGTGTTTGAGTAACTTGCGGTAGCTTCTACACAAATATTTAATACTAGCTGTTGCCCGCGGCTCCGCCCGCGTGGATGTCGGTTATCGCTTAGTGTTGATCCGACGTTATTGAGCATTAAATTCGCCTCTCTACTCAACTTTGTCCTCGACTATGTAGTCACCTCGGTTCTCGACTTTCTACTTGCCTCTATATTCGACATCTCGCCTCTCTACTTGCCCATCCATTCGATTCTCTTTTCGCCTCTCTACTTGACTCTCCCCACTCGCGTATCTACTCGCACCTCTACTCAACTCTCTATTCGATCTCTACTCGCCACTACATTCATCTTTCCACTCGCCTTCCTATTCGCCTCTCTACTCAACCCTTTACTGCATTCTATTTGGCTCTCTAGTCGCATATCTACTCGCCCCTATAGTGGACTATACTCGACTTTCGATCTTTATACGCCTATCCACTCGTCCCTATAACAAACTCTACTCGCCTCTCCACTCGCTTCTATATTTGGTCCGCTACTCGACTATGTCCGTTCCGAAGCTCTAATTCACCTTTGTACCAAATTTCATGAGGACATCTTAAAAGAAATTCTTACTATTTATGCCATATTCACCCACTTTTTTGTGCCAATGAAAAATAAGAAACTTTGATCCCATAGCCCTATTCCCCTATCTCTTCTCCTTCTATCTCTTTTTCGCCATAAGGAGTAGCCTATGTCCATTTCCAACCTTTAATCCATCTCTATACCGATTTCCTCAAGATATCTTCAAAATTGTCAAACTTACATACCCTTGCCCTATTCCACCCCTTCAACTCCCTATTTCGCAATAAAAGGTAGCCTATGTCCATTTTCGAGGTCTAATCCATCTCTGTACCAAATTTCACCAAGATATCATCAAAAATGACAAACTTTCATACTAACTATCCAGTCCTTATCCCTCCCCCACCATTTTACCACATTATTCGCGATAAAAGGTAGCATATGTCTGTTACCAAGCTCTAATTAATCCCTGTACCAAATTTCATCAGAATATCTTCAAAACTATCATACCTTATTACCTCCCCCCCCCCCCTTTATGCCTCCATATTCACGTCAATAGATAGCCTATGTTCGTTCCCAAGCTTCAATCCATCTCTGTACCAAATATATCATCAGTCTTCACAACTGGCAAACTTTTATCCCATAGCCATATTCCCCCCTCCCCTTCTACCCCTTTTTGCGATAAAAGGAAGCCTATGTCCGTTCCCAAGCTCTGAACTATCTCTGTACCAAATTTCATCAGGAAATCTTCAAAAATGACAAACTTTCATCCTAAGGCCCTAGTCCCCCCCTTCTACCCCCCTTTTTGCGATAAAAGGTAGTCTATGTCCGTTCTCAAGGCCTAAACTATCTCTGTACCAAATTTTATCAGGAAATCTTCTAAAACGATAAAATTTTATCCCAAGGCCCTGATCCCCCCCTTCTTCCCCCCTTTTCGCGATAAAAGGTAGCCTATATCCGTTTCCAAGCTCTAAACTATCTCTGTAACAAATTTCATCGACAAATCTTCAAAAATGACAAACTTTCATCCCAAGCCGCTAGTCCCCCCCCCTTCTACCCCCCTTTTCGCGATAAAAGGCAGCTTATGTCCGTTCCCAAGCTCTAAACTATCTCTGTACCAAATTTCATCAAGAAATCTTTAAAAAAGACAAACTTTCACCCCAAGGCCCTAGTCCGCCCCCCTTCTACCCCCCTTTTCGCGATAAAATATAGCTTATGTCCGTTCCCAAGCTCTAAACTATCTCTGTACCAAATTTCATCAAGAAATCTTCAAAAATGACAAACTTTCACCACAAGGCCCTAGTCCGCCCCCCTTCTACCCCCCTTTTCGCGATAAAAGGTAGCCTATATCCGTTTCCAAGCTCTAAACTATCTTTGTACCAAATTTCATCGAGAAATCTTCAAAAATGACAAACTTTCATCCCAAGGCCCTAGTCCCCCCCCCCCCTTTCTACCCCCTTTTCGCGATGAAAGGTAGCCTATGTCCGTTCCCAAGCTCTAATCTACCTCTGTACCAAATTTCATTAAAACATCTTCAGAAATGACAATCTTTCATATAAACTTTCATCCCCTATTTCCCCCCTTAAACCCCCTTTCTCGTGATAAAAGGTAGCCTATGTCCGTTCTCAAGCTCTAATATACCTCTGTACCAAATTTCAACAAAATCGGTTCAGTGGTTTAGGCGTGAAAGCGTAACATACAGACAGACAGACAGACAGACAGACAGACAGACAGACAGACAGAGTTACTTTCGCATTTATAATATTAGTATGGATTATCTACTTGTGTAACGGCAATCTTTAGGTACTTACATACTCAATCAATTGATTAGGCTATTTCAATTTTCAATTCGCTAGAAAAACGTTTCTTATATGCCCCAGTGCTCCCCAGTAAGCAAAAGGATGAAAACGAATTAACACGATTACAATACATAATTACCTATCTTTTTAGGAAAAAATATAGTTTTATTCCATGCATCATGCAAGAAATACTGAATTTGTAACCAATAAATGGTGTCACGTCGAAGACGGAAAAGTTGTAAATTCTAAGTAACAACACCAACTCCTAATTTCGGTCTGCCTACCTTCCTTTAGGTGGGTATCTAAAGTTTATTTATAACATTTTAACAACAGTAACACTAAACTCTTTCTTTTGTAACATTTTCATTTGGACAAATTTATTGTCAAGTGCTAAAGTTCAAAATACAAAATGTACAGTTACTCTGTAACTACTATATAATAAAATAAGTCCTCCCTGATCGAACGCGGTGCAAAAGTGTCCATCGCGCTGGATTGCGATTGGTATGGAGTCTCTGTACCAGGTATGATCTAAGATCGAGAAAACCAGTCGCCTCTATGAGCCTCTACTCAGTTACCCTTACAAGGCTTTTGACCTCCTTGACCGAGAGACCCCGGGGATCTGGCCACAAATGTTACAGAAAAGCCAACTAAAACGAAACTGTACTTTAATGTTGGCTTGGGTGGTACCTTGCACATATACAGAATACATGCAGTTACCTAAACTATAAATAAGGCCGTCCGCTGTCATTTGCGTCCACGCTTGCTGTTTCGTGCAAAAACATAAGAGTACCTTATGCGCGCGCGCGCATGCATGCGGACGTCTGCACAGAATGCTGTGTCGTGCAAAAACAGAGTAACTTATGCACGAGCATGCATACGAACATCTGCTCTGCATGCTGTTTACTGGCTTTACACGAAACAGCACGTAGTGCATACGGAGCGACCAGGACAGCAACTGCTAATTGTACAATGTATTTAATAGTTAAATTAAAATTTGGAAATGCGAAATGGAAAGCGACGTACACTCATAAATAAACATTGTACTTAGGTGGATAAATTAGAATGTGAAATATTAAGAATGATCGTATTGTCAACGCATTACAAGTGCGAAATCGAATTTTAAATAATAACCACAGGGTTAAAGACGAAAATTAAGTAGTTAAGTTATAATTAATATTTATTTAAATTTTAAATACTAAAACATTTTCTTCCGTGGGGACTTTTGGCTTGAAATGTCGTTGACTCGAATACACCTAGTATTCGAGTCAACGACATTTTTATACATTGATGTTATACTTAGAATTTCATGCAACTCACTTGAAATAAAGACGGATATAAATTTAAAGAACCAAAGTTATCGACATAGCTCGCAGAATAAGCAAGCTGAAGTGGCAATAGGCTGGCCACTTCTGTCGAAGGACCGATGGCCGTTGGAGCAGACGAGTCCTAGAGTGAGGACCGCGAGAAGGCAAACGAGGAGTAGGTCGTCCCCTAGCCAGATGGACCGATGACCTGAAAAAGGTGGTTGGGACGGACTGGATGCGGAAGGCGGAAGATCGTACAAAATGGCGCACATTGGTAGAGGACTATGTCCAGCAGTGGACTGCAGTGGGCTAATTGATGGATTGATTGATTGATAAATTTTAAAATCCTACTCTTTCTCTTGATTTAGATTTTCTTCTTATTTGGACTTCTTAACCAAGAGAGAAATCTGCACGAGAGTAGTTCGGTAGATTATTTAATTTACCTACCTATGTGACTAGAAACTGATCAATAAATAATTTTAAATTATCTTATATCTATGTAAATATAAGGGACATTAATGATGTATCAACTGATCTTTGTACTGGCTAGTCATCGCCAGTCATGGAAAGAAACTAGGTAGGTACCTATTTATTTGCTCGTAGCTAGTGGCGGTTAAGAGCCAGATGTATTATTTACCTTATACTTTAGATCCATTCCGGTAATTTGCTGAGAAAATAGTTTAAACTAGAGAGTTCTGGCTACTATAATGTACAAGGTTACCTTGAATTGGCTAGCAAGATTCAATAGCAATATTTTTTTATGCACAAGTTTTTCGCATAATATTACAACTTAAAAGGCACAGGCTTCATACTGGCTGTACCCACATGTATAACAGGAAACTCATGAACATGATAATGAAGTATCATATCGCATTTATAACTCGATACCTTTTTGATAGGATTTTCAGTCTATGCACAGTGAGTGAACGGGGAATCTGAAGTCCTTACACAAGTGAATGAAGTCCATGGTGGAACGCGTGGGCGGGTTACGGGCTGCCCAAATAAGAAGCTTGTAAGTGTATAAGCAGCACTTTTAATAAATCCATACTAATATTATAAATGCGAAAGTAACTCTGTCTGTCTGTCTGTCTGTCTGTCTGTCTGTCTGTCTGTATGTTACGCTTTCACGCCTAAACCACTGAACCGATTTTGTTGAAATTTGGTACAGAGGTATATTAGAGCTTGAGAACGGACATAGGCTACCTTTTATCACGAGAAAGGGGGTTTAAGGAGGGAAATAGGGGATGAAAGTTTATATGAAAGATTGTCATTTCTGAAGATGTTTTAATGAAATTTGGTACAGAGGTAGATTAGAGCTTGGGAACGGACATAGGCTACCTTTCATCGCGAAAAGGGGGTAGAAAGGGGGGGGGGGGGGGACTAGGGCCTTGGGATGAAAGTTTGTCATTTTTGAAGATTTCTCGATGAAATTTGGTACAAAGATAGTTTAGAGCTTGGAAACGGATATAGGCTACCTTTTATCGCGAAAAGGGGGGTAGAAGGGGGGCGGACTAGGGCCTTGTGGTGAAAGTTTGTCATTTTTGAAGATTTCTTGATGAAATTTGGTACAGAGATAGTTTAGAGCTTGGGAACGGACATAAGCTATATTTTATCGCGAAAAGGGGGGTAGAAGGGGGGCGGACTAGGGCCTTGGGGTGAAAGTTTGTCTTTTTTAAAGATTTCTTGATGAAATTTGGTACAGAGATAGTTTAGAGCTTGGGAACGGACATAAGCTGCCTTTTATCGCGAAAAGGGGGGTAGAAGGGGGGGGGACTAGCGGCTTGGGATGAAAGTTTGTCATTTTTGAAGATTTGTCGATGAAATTTGTTACAGAGATAGTTTAGAGCTTGGAAACGGATATAGGCTACCTTTTATCGCGAAAAGGGGGGAAGAAGGGGGGGATCAGGGCCTTGGGATAAAATTTTATCGTTTTAGAAGATTTCCTGATAAAATTTGGTACAGAGATAGTTTAGGCCTTGAGAACGGACATAGACTACCTTTTATCGCAAAAAGGGGGGTAGAAGGGGGGGACTAGGGCCTTAGGATGAAAGTTTGTCATTTTTGAAGATTTCCTGATGAAATTTGGTACAGAGATAGTTCAGAGCTTGGGAACGGACATAGGCTTCCTTTTATCGCAAAAAGGGGTAGAAGGGGAGGGGGGAATATGGCTATGGGATAAAAGTTTGCCAGTTGTGAAGACTGATGATATATTTGGTACAGAGATGGATTGAAGCTTGGGAACGAACATAGGCTATCTATTGACGTGAATATGGAGGCATAAAGGGGGGGGGGGGGGAGGTAATAAGGTATGATAGTTTTGAAGATATTCTGATGAAATTTGGTACAGGGATTAATTAGAGCTTGGTAACAGACATATGCTACCTTTTATCGCGAATAATGTGGTAAAATGGTGGGGGAGGGATAAGGACTGGATAGTTAGTATGAAAGTTTGTCATTTTTGATGATATCTTGGTGAAATTTGGTACAGAGATGGATTAGACCTCGAAAATGGACATAGGCTACCTTTTATTGCGAAATAGGGAGTTGAAGGGGTGGAATAGGGCAAGGGTATGTAAGTTTGACAATTTTGAAGATATCTTGAGGAAATCGGTATAGAGATGGATTAAAGGTTGGAAATGGACATAGGCTACTCCTTATGGCGAAAAAGAGATAGAAGGAGAAGAGATAGGGGAATAGGGCTATGGGATCAAAGTTTCTTATTTTTCATTGGCACAAAAAAGTGGGTGAATATGGCATAAATAGTAAGAATTTCTTTTAAGATGTCCTCATGAAATTTGGTACAAAGGTGAATTAGAGCTTCGGAACGGACATAGTCGAGTAGCGGACCAAATATAGAAGCGAGTGGAGAGGCGAGTAGAGTTTGTTATAGGGACGAGTGGATAGGCGTATAAAGATCGAAAGTCGAGTATAGTCCACTATAGGGGCGAGTAGATATGCGACTAGAGAGCCAAATAGAATGCAGTAAAGGGTTGAGTAGAGAGGCGAATAGGAAGGCGAGTGGAAAGATGAATGTAGTGGCGAGTAGAGATCGAATAGAGAGTTGAGTAGAGGTGCGAGTAGATACGCGAGTGGGGAGAGTCAAGTAGAGAGGCGAAAAGAGAATCGAATGGATGGGCAAGTAGAGAGGCGAGATGTCGAATATAGAGGCAAGTAGAAAGTCGAGAACCGAGGTGACTACATAGTCGAGGACAAAGTTGAGTAGAGAGGCGAATTTAATGCTCAATAACGTCGGATCAACACTAAGCGATAACCGACATCCACGCGGGCGGAGCCGCGGGCAACAGCTAGTTAAAGAATAAAAGCAAGTTTCATTAATATTTAGGAGTGGCTCTATTTCGTTTAAATGAGTTTTTAGGAATTATCGAGTAAAATTTGAGAGAGGAATTTGGTTGTTTATTATTTTAAGCAGGCCGCAATTTTTTTCGCAATTATTTATCTAAATCTAGCCTCTTTTCTTATTTTTTTTCACAATACGCCTTTTATATGAGTCACTTCTCATCTGAACCATACGCATGCCCGCGTGGGACCCACATGATAAGCAACGTCCGCACGCATGCGGGCGGGGCCGTGCGCGTGCGATTCACATGCGAGCGTGTAGAACGCATGACAGGAAAACCATTGAGCAAATATTCTAAATTTTAATATTGCAGATAATAACTAAAATATTTTAGCAGGAAATCTATGTATGACAGGCACTCTATGATACGGGGCAGTGTACCAATGAATGACAGAAAAAGTACAACAACATTGCAATTTAAATCTTCATTATCGTCGTTTTAGTAGTTTTAGTTGTATAGGCAATGGACTGCTGAGACGAGGTCTCGGGTTCGATCCCAGGTTTTACCATGGCACACACCAATGACTTTTCGATGCTTTTCGAAGTTATGTGTGTATTTATCGCAGGTTTATAAGTGCTCGGTTAATGGCAATATGCTCGCCACCTATTACATTGGGACCTAAACATAAACTGGCGAAAGGTGGGTGCTAGCACGAGCACCTCTGCCTACCCCTTCGGGGATACAGGCGTGACTTTATGTTGTGTTTTTCCTGGTTGTATCCGAGGCTTTCACGTTTCACCTCAGAGCCTGGAGTACGCTTACTATTTATTCGCAAGTTTAGTTAAGCTTATACAACTTTTATGGATGCGACTGCCATTTGACCTCCCAATTCTGAAAGGACCAGAGACTCATCCATTAATCTGCGTGTATACGGCGCTTACCTGTCTGATAAGAATTCACAAATTACATAATTGTTAGGTTATTATAATTATCATTTGTAAATTCCTAGCAACGCATGTTCGTTGATATATCATGCATGTTTATATTTTAAATTTGCACGACAATTAATTTCATGGGGTTATCAGAGATCAAGAGTCAATTGGAGTGATAACTCATAAAGTTATGAAATTTGGACATCTTAATGTAAACTGTAATGTTTATTATCAGTCTGAGTATGCGTTTAGAGGTTAGTTAAAAGTCATATCTACATTTAAGTAATGTTAGGTATTACCCCAGACAAGATAAAGATTCGAAGTTACAATAATTTGCATCCGGCCGAAAGTTGGTAGGATTGTTCAAAAAACCATCATAAACGAACTCTAAAAAGTCATCATAAATCCGATGCCTGGATTTTTGAAGTGAAAACTTCTTTAGCGGCGTTGGATGGGTAGAAAGTGTTAAACTCGCGTCAGGATCACTTGACCTTTGAACCGTAACCGACAACTGACGTCATACAACATTAGCTACAGATTGTTTGTTAGGTACGCTAGGAAGCTTCGTAGCTTAGCGGTAAGCGCTTCGACTGTAAGTCCTTATAGTTTCAGATAGTACCGGGTTCAAACCTGAGCTTCCGACACTTTTTGTGATTATTTTTTCTTTTTGTAATTTATTACTTTGTGATTATTTTTTCTTTTTGTAATTCATTAATTTCTTCTGACAGAAAATTTGTGATAGGTTCTATGATTGGGGCTATATTATAGATAAGATATGGTATGGTATGGTATGTTCTTTTTATTTTTTTCTCTGTAAGTATTCATCGAAAAACAAAGAAAAAGTTTCACTTCTGCCGGCACTCCCGGAGTGCAACCCATCTTTTTTTTTATTCAAAGACATGCAAAGGACGTCAAATGGCAATATCGTTATAACCTACCTGCTTTCTACGTACTACAGTCTTCTTCTTCATCATAACATTATTCCCAATCGCATCCGAAGCTAGCAGATTGGAGTTTGGGGGTTTACTAGTCTAACTTCGGATTTGACTGAACTTCGATATTTTCTGTGAACCGACTGCCATCTGACCTCCACAACCCAAAAGCGATATCAAAGCATTGCAATTAGACCAGTTGTTGGACTTTTTAGGGCTCCAACTACCCGTAACGAGTGCCATAGATATTCGTATGGCAACCGGGACCAACGGTTTAACATGCTCTCCGAGGCACGACCAGACCAATGCAAATACCATATTCATGCATACAAATATTTGCATTAAGCGGGGATAGAACCCGCGCCTTCTGGGTAGTGGTCGCGTTCACTACCGCTACGCCACGGAGCTGGACTCCTTAGCAAGGGTTAAAGTCAAATCGCATTAGCGCAAATAACACCTGTGGGTATAAATAGGCACTTAAAACCAGTTTGGTCTTGTTTGTAAAATAAACACAGGTCGTTGTGATATATCAGTTATCACTTATGCGTTCTACTTTTATGAGGTCAAAATGATTTAAAAATATAATCAAAAGTCATTGGATGTTGCACGAGGAGAATATCGTGATTGAGACAGATGTTAGGTCGCAGATAAAATGCAAGAGAGTCACCTTCGCTGGTACGGCCACGTTTTGCGGCAACAGCCAGGCTACGTTGGTAACAAATGCCTGGCAATAGCCAGGCAACGTTGGTAACAACATAACATAAAATAAACTCACGCCTTTATCCCCGAAGGCAGAGGCAGAGGCAGAGGTGCAAACAAATGCCTGGCAAAAGCGCCCCCGCCGGGTCCAGGTAGAAGGGGTACGCAAAAGAAGTCCTGGCTTGACGTCGTGGAGGGAGAATGGTCTCACTACTATGGACGCCCAAGATAGTGCAAAGTCGACGAAGACGAGCCGGAAGATGGACCCTGAGCTCCGAGGGCATCTTAGTCTCGGATGCAATCAGGATAACATCGTTACGGTACAGATTTCGGGTGCCGGGAATAAGAGTGAAAGTTCAGCTAATAGGCCTATCATACGCCACGGAAATGCTTCAGCCACATCCTTTATGCTTTTTCAACCTACTCATAGTGTAGTTGTCCAGGAGTTTCAAAGGTTTACCGTCGCATTATACTCCAAACAATATGCAAATGATAATAAGATACCTGTAAACTTCTGTTGTCTTCCACCACAGCGGGAGGCCAATAATGATCAGCACTCCAACAAAAGATATGCTCGCCCACATCCGGTTAGATTCTGTAACAAATTGACAAACGTAAATATTTCACTATACTACCCAACAAATATTTCGTACAAATATTTCTTTTACACGTAGAGTAACTTTATTTGCCTTAAATTAAATTAAATTAACCTTTACAGAGGAATTTTAACAGATAAAGTAGGTACATACGCCCCGGAATTGAAATCTGTCTGTGTGCGTGCGTGCGTGTGTGTGTGTATGTGTGTGAAACAAACTACAGAAAGCCGCGGTCATAATAATCTTGTGTTGTGTTCCCGGCGGTGAGTAGGGTAGCCAGACCTCACTGGAGAGTTTTTGTGCTGTCAGTGGGAAGACCTAAGGCTTATCCTGTTCTATCTTTACACTGACAGCACAGAATCTCTCTGTTCCAACAGGGTCGGCAGCGCGAGTGTGTCGCGTTGCCCCTGGTGTTGCACGCGTCCGTATGCCCCGGTAACTACTATCCATTAGGTGGGTCGTGTGCTTGTCTGCCACCTAAGTGGTATAAAAAAAACCCCGAGAAACTTCAAACAGATGAACAGTCAAATTAGATTTATTTGGGAAAAGGACGAAACTAGTCACTAAGCCAGACCAAACCAGTTTCGAACATCCAAGGCGTGTCCATGTAGCTCAGTTGGTATAAGCATCCCCCTGCAAGGCACTGGTTGCGGAATCAAGTCCTGTCTTGTATGTTCACTTTTGTCAATCTCAATTACAGGGTCGGCAGTACGTGTGTGACTCCCTTGGTCACAGAATAATTAATAGTACTAACGTACAGAAGAATCACTGCGCAAGAAGATTGAAATTAATTCCAGTCTTGCTTCGACGCAATACGGTGGAATTCAGCTTGCACAACATTAAGTACCTATAATTTTATTCAACTACAACTTGCGTCTCTTTCTATCGCGTACCTCTTATCTCTTCTTACGCTGTTAGGGTTGCCTTTTTGTGAAGATCTGAATATTTGATTAACATACCAGTTATGTACCTATTACTATTTTTCTACTTAAGTGAAAAATTACAACTTTCAAACACACCTACTAGGTAGGTATGTTTGAAAGTTGTCATTTTTTATTTAGATGAAAAAAGTATTTTATTACAATGTCCGCATATTTTAACATAAGAAGATAAGCATACTACTACATTTAGTATTCTTTGCTACTACACTTTAGTGTATTTGCTAAATTGAACATTATCATTTAGGTGTTTAGTTACATGCGTATCAAATCTGGAAGTACGACGCAAACACGAAACGGCTTAAACTAATCCGAGAGCCGACACCCAAAAATGATGTTGGTAAATTATTTCGATTTGCCCTTTCTAAATTCTCGCTTATTAAATTAAATTGACAGGTAAATGGAATGGAAAAATGTTAGGTATTTATCCCTTCTTTTACATGATTTGCACCCATCTACACATAAGGCACCAGATGGCATCGTAGGTACGCGAACGAACGAACGGAGCGATTAAAATTAAACAGCGTGCGTGCGCTTCGCTTGCGAAAACCGCACTGAATTTTGGTCCGCAAACGGCCCGAGGCCGCTCGGCCGGGCGGTAGGTAATTATAGCGCGCAAGTAGGTATATGGAGTGAAGGAGGCCTGCCTTGGTGTTGCACACGTCCATAAGCCACTGTAACCATTTTCAATCAGGTGGGTGTGTGCTTGTCTGGCATTTAAGTGCTATAAAAAAACAAAATTGGAAATTTTTATGCTTAATTTAATTGCTTTAAAATTGCATTACACCTTCAAGATGCTGTTTTTGCACTGGCAGCTTACATCAATGATTTACATACATACATACATATAATCACGCCTTTACACCGGAGGGTCAAGCAGAGGTGAATTAACACCCACATTCCACCTAGGGGGTGGTGAGCCTATTGCCGTTTTCCGGTCTTTATTGTTGACTCGAGCCATGCATCTGAGGCTGAGTCTGGACTGTACATATCTGTCTGATGTTAAAGTTAATCAGCCCTATCCTTTAGTCGCCTTGTACGACACCACATGGGATGAGAAAGGGTGGCCCAAATTCTACTCTACGCCCAATCAAGATACATATGTCATATCATCGCTCTATGTGCAGACAATAAAAACTACGCAGTTATGACGAGTGTCAACCATCCATTAAAGCACAGTGTAAATTGTTCTCAATTAACACTCATTCAGTTGTTTAACACCTGACCTGGGTATCATTGGCGGCGTCACTCCATTTTGTGGTATTAGCAACTAGAATATCGTACCCAAGGCCTTTGACCACTCGTAGATTTTTAGATACCATTTAATATTTAACTCTAGCGATATGCTTTCTGTACCGACATATATGTGCGAATCCTAGTGTCACTTTTAAATAAATTATTTCAAAGAATAGAACTGATATGCGTGCACGCTTTAAGCGATAAATGAAGTCGTAATATAAACATCAAGCAGTTCCTTTGACCTGTATCACGTACATAATGGGATGGGACGTAATGGGAAATGTTAAAACTTTTGGGTAATTTGTGACTTTTGTTAGAGCATTGGAATTTATTATCATTGGTAACCGATTATGGATTTAGACTTATTCGTGATAGTAAATGGTCTTTAATGTTGTTTGAGAGGTATATCATATTTTTCTGTGCAGCTACAAGTTTACTACACCTAATAAATTGAATGTGGATGAATAAATCGCTGAAACCTATAATTAAATGTATTATTTTATTTTGGAAAGCTTTTACCTAGATTTATTGTAAGTTAATGGGATACTATGAAGCAAGTACTGGGAAAAACCAGGTATTATTTTAATATAGAACAACGCGGATAAAGTAAACAGTATATTATATGTTGACTGATTCGTTCAAATAACACATACCTATACCTAAATGCCAAAAATTTAATGTTCAGTTGCTCACCGCCAAACTTGTTAACGGGGCTTAGAATTAACAATAGATAGAGCACAGTAGTTGTCATTTGGCATACTGAATAGACATTTTTGTCAAGATTTTCACCAAATCGTATTATTTTTACGCCAATATGTTGTGTACCCGGTGCCTTCGGCTTCAGGAGCGTTTCACTTACACCATGTATGCCTACCAATTATGTTTTTTTTGTAAGCGAATAATGCGTGAAACCGCACAGTTAAAAAAAAAGACGGGTTGCACTCCGGGATTGCAGTGCCGGCAGAAGTGAAAACTTTTGAAAAGAACATACCATACCGTACCCTACCGTACCGTACCGTACCGTACCATACCATACCTATAATAACCTATCACTAATTTTCTGTTAGAAAAAATTAATAAATTACAAAAATAAAAAATAATCACAAAAAGTGTCAGAAGCCCAGGTTCGAACCCGGTACTATCTTAAACCATAAGGGCTTACAGTCGAAGCGCTTACCGCTAAGCTACGAAGCTTATTAGCGTACTTAGCAAAATAAACACTCTGTAGCTAGGAATGTTGTATGATGTCATGTCGTCGGTTACGGGTCTAAGGTCAAATGACCCTGACACGCGAGTTTAACAATTTTTACCCATCCAAAGCCGCTAAAGAAGTTTTCACTTCAAAAAAATTACATCGAGGCGCAGGCTCTTTCCTCCGGGTTTGAGGGACAGTAGTCGCTCCCGTAAAGTGTAAGCCCGCTCCCAGGCTGGAGTCATGGATATGCAAGTAAGCTTCAGATGCAATCGGAATTGGAGCTAATAAGAAGGAAGAAAGTATTTGAATAAGACTTATAAGTAAGACGGACATCTAAATATTTACATTTTAAAATGTACACAGTCGTAAAATAAATTCATCTGTCTACCAAATCTTCTTCAAACTTGCGCATGCAAAGCCTACACGCGTCTTTTAAACAAATAAAAGATGATACCACAGCCTAATTTAGTTATCAGTTGATGTTAATCATGATATACTACAGTCCGTCAAATCTAAGAAGTACCGTTTGACAGTTCTGACAATTGAATTATAGGGATGGGATGAAAAAATCGATTACTATAATATCCGAACTTTAAGAGATCGATTACTATAATATCCGAATTTTAAGAAATCAATTGTTATAATTAAATAAAAGAAATGTTTAGGATATTTTTTTATTCACTACTAGTACTAGTATCGTCGTCTTCGTCATCATCGTCATTTAAATTAATGACCAGTTGATTGTCCATTACATTATCAAAGTGTGCGTCTCTTTCGAAGTCGTCCATTATTATTTTCTTTGTTTTTTGTACTACTTTACTCCAATCTTCCTGTGTAACTTGGGCACATGCTTCCTTTAATAAACCTTCCATTTTCTTGACACTGAAGGGTGGTTTTGTGTTGTGTCTTGCTGCATAACCTGTAAAACAATAATGTAACTATTTGATAGCAGACGAAAACCATTGTTTAAATTATAAATGTTAGAAGTACTCGTGTTATTATTATAATATTATAAAATATTACCTTTAACTTGGGCCCAAATCAGTTCAATGGCATTATATTGGCAATGGTACGGAGGAAGTCGTATGACTTTGTGCCCGTGCTCTTCGGCCAATTGGTCAATTACATATGTCGGTTTTGGTGGTTTATGCAATTTCACTAACTGTAATAATTCAGCTTTTAATAGTGACATGTCGGCATCCACTCCTTTTCTTTGCAGCCATGCCACCAAATCTGCTTTCTTATTGGCTGACGTAGGTGCTTTATCAATTTGCACAGAGTGGTATGGGGCATTATCCATTATAATTGTGCTGTTAGGAGGGATATTCTGTAATAAATTTAAGAACCACTCTCGGAACCTTACTGCGTCCATTTCTTCATGATACTCTTTAGTGCTTTTGGATTGGAAAGCTAATAAAGAGTTTTCCACGAAGCCTGTAGACGCTGACCCAGCATGGCATATTATGAGGCGTCCACCTTTTCCTATCGGCACCTTCGAGCACGAAGCTTCAGAATCATCAGTCCATGTTTTCGGCACAGAATGGTTGGAATTTAGCCAAGTTTCGTCCAAAAATATTACATTATCCCAGTTTATAATTTGTTTAACTTCGCGCAGGAATGTTAGTCGCTGCATAATTATGTCATGTCGCTCCATAACAATTTTTCGTTTGTCAACTTTTTTGTATCTGAAGCCAATTCCTGTTATTACCGTTCTCAACGACTCTATGCTTCCCTTATACAGCCCGGCATCTTTTAAAGTTGCACATAACTTTGCCAATGTTGGAAATTCGCCTCTTGTAAAATGCCCGTATATATGGTTTCTAATAGCATGACTATCGAATTCATCGATGCCTGTCACAGGTTTATTTCTTTTTCGTTTTTTCGGTGTGTGAAGTACGTTACTGTCACTCCCCGAAGGCCCATATTTTTCACTTAATATTTTGCCAACGGTGCGGCTACCAATACCGAGAGCTTCACCGACGCGATCCCGAACTTGTGTAACTGGCAGTAGAAGTCCACCATTTTGAGATTCACGCTCAAAATACTCGTGTAATTTCACCACCAATTCACGAGCCTGGCTGTTCAAAGTACGTCCTCTTTTCGACATTATTAATAAACACTTGCTTAGTTCGGAGTCCAGTATAAATATTGCCAAGGTAAACGGATAAAGAATGATCAGTCCAGAAAAGTAATAGCCAAGTCACAAATTGTAAAACACAAACGAGAAAGCAAGTACGCGCACAGTCAGCTTCCAAGATGGCGAGAGACTGCTGACGCCGAACCGACCGAGCGGACCGCGTGCGCTTGTAGTTGGCAGTGTTGCCAGAAAAAAAAAATTGTAGAGACTTGGACACCTGCGATTTTGCCTATTGACCTAAAAATAATTAAATTAATTTATTTTAGGGTATCTGTGTATTCAGTGCATTATGCGGTCGCGCAGTAACGTCGTTAATTTATAACATCAGGCAACAACATTTTTGTGAATGGGTTCTACATACCTTATTTTTATTAGTTTTAGACGTAGAAATAAGACTTAGAAGAAAAAATTGTAATTGTAAAATCAATGGATGTGCTTGTTAAAAATTTGTTTATTTCTCTGTAATATGCAAACCCATACTATCATACACAAAAATAAATGTAAAAAACACTATCCCTGACTCCATTTACTATTTCGACAGCGTTAGCGCGAGAAACCCCGACTTATTTGGGCGCGAAAATCAAAAATCGACAAATCGCTTTCGACAACTTTTTAAAGAAGCAAATATATTTGATTTATAAATACGTATTTTTGGTGAATGGGTTTTATCTCATATTTTACGATTACATAACTATTTAGTTATGTAATCGTAATATGTGAGATAAATCCCATTCACATGAAAAAATATTTGTTTGGTTGTCAAGTGTAATTTGTAAATAATACATTCGATTTTTCGTATATGTAAACGATTTTTTTGCATACAAGTGTATCCGAAGAGTCGCAACACTACGTGCAGTGACCTAACTACGTAACTTTGTAATGCGGTCAAGAATATAACTATTAGAAATTATTTACTGTGTAAATATGTGTTATTTTGCTTTGTTTGAAAGTTTTCAATTACATTTAGATATTAAGAATTGTACATTTTTAGATACAATAATGAAATCTTTCTAAATTCATGGTTTTATGAAAAAGGTTATCGAAACTGAATAATGTACGTATGAATAAAGTTGTTTCGGTTTGAAAAATATGAAACGTCAAACGGTACCTCTTAGATTTGATGGACTGTATAAATATATTTTGTGGGTAAGTATACTAAGCTGTTCTCACTTATGACTTACTAGCTTTTGCCCGCGGCTCTGCGTGGATATCGATTATTGAGCTATAATATCGGTTATCGTTATAAATTGTAGCCTATGTGTTATTCTGATGTTTAAGTTATTGTAAGGTTTCATTAAAATCCATACAGTAGTGTTTACGTGAAAGAGTAATAAACATCCATCCATCCATACTTTTTTTTTTTACTTGCGGGAAATCCCCACGGATACTCACCCCTCCGGAGCCGGAAGGGGAGATTATGTCGGACTCGAACCGACTAAACCGCACGCCGTCTCTGGGTCGTAATGCTAGGCCGAAGGTGAGGCTGTCATGCGACATATCCCTCGCACCCCGGCTGACCCAGGGCCATCCCTCTCGGTCTGGCCCTCCTCGGGAGAGGGGGGGGGGGGACCACGCGGTCCTCGACTCAACCCCGGTGTGGGGTGGCACGCATCGTCCTACGATGCGCGCGGCCGCCGTGGCCTGCTTCTGCTAGGGTGACGGGCGGCTCCACCCGTCACCCTCAGGCCCGCGCTCATGGGGCCAGGTCAGTTTGCGCCATCCATCCATACTTACAAACTTTCGCGTTTATAATATTAGTAGAATATGACGATATTGCTTAGTCTGGCCCAGGTTTAATTGTATTTTATTGCCTCAAAATCGTCTACTCAACTGTTCTAAATGTTCTTATCAAGTATGTAGCATGGCAAAAAGAAATAATGGCGTCATCTCGGTAGACGGCGCACCGGAATGGGACCCTTGACTGGATTCAGTAGGAGGGGAAGATTTGTAGAGAATAGCATATTTATAAGATTGTGTATATATTTATAGTGGCTAGTCAAGTCCCCTAGTCATGTTCAAACCTAAGAAGTTTCGCCTGGCCTATAATACCATGCATCATGATAAGTAAATACTTGAAACACCCGGAAGTCAGAAATAATTGATATCACTTTGAGAAAATGTTATGCTATTTATGCGCTCAGCCAAGATTAAAAAATAAACTTGTTTTTAAACAACCAACAAAAAAGTATTTTATTCTGAAACAAGTAAAGTAAGACGATTTTAAGACCAACTATCCAAATATGATTCGTTCAAAAATGTATTGTACGTATTCAGTATAAATAAATTATTGCCAGACAATTAAAATTTTTATATTTATTTATAGCGACCCGGGACCCGCTTTCATGTTGTAACTTTAAATATGTCGAAAGCAAAAGTCACCATCTGCCCCCCTAGACTAGTGGCGCAATCGTTTTTAGAATGAAATAGAATAATCAATGTATGGGATTGACATGTACTTTGACAATCATGACAATGATCTCTTACTTGTCTAGGGGCTGTTCTGATCATAAATGCCAATTTAATAAAGATATATTTGTTTAATAGTGCAAAGACGCACGTGATGACACTGATTCCGAGTGTAACGACCGCTCCAACATTATGTATAACTCGAAAAGTCCAAAATAAACAATTTGAGTGAAGTCAAAATTTCAAACTTTTTATCGTCCACTACGTAACGATGACTTTCTTGATACTCCACAATCAAACGCACATAATGAAAATGTATGATGAGATTGTTGTTCATTCTAGTGCGACCGATTTGAATTTCAGTTAATAGAAAATAAATTGCAATCTGTCAGATGCGTATCTGAATACCAATTGTGGCATATCAAAGATGGTACTGCAGTAGTTGTATGTACTATCAAGAACCTTGAACACTTGATTATTATTGTACAACTAGTTATTACTACGTCAGTCGATTTAGATATGCAAGTTCTGTAGACACTTAAATCGGGTAAGACTTCTAAAGAAGCCATCGTGCTTTATAGGTTGGGTACAACTTCAACGAAAACACAACATAAGCCCTTGGACAAATGGCAAAATCGTTAGTGGTAAAATTGAAATATGTTTACGACTGACAAAAACGTAATAATTTGTGAATCCCATACATTATATTACGAACATAGGATATATGATTCAAGTTTTCGATCACCCCAGACTTATACCTTACCGAGTATCCATTCCTTTCTATAAGTTTATGCTATACTACCGAACTGATCTTAAAATTTATATCTTACTAAAAATCGCGTAAGCCTATGGTGACTGGGATCTTGGACCATTATATTCTATGTCCGGCATAATCTACTGTAACTTATTACTTTCATGACAGTCGTAAAAATATGCATGTCAATCTCATAAATTGATAGTTCTATTCTATTCTAAACCATTCTAAGTGTTACCCGAAATTCCACGTGCTGTCCAAACCCTAAAAGAGCGTTTTCTGGCGCCAGAAGTAGGGGACGGCCCAAGAAACGCTGGCTTGATGTCGTGCAGGATGAAATGCGTGCCAACGGACTAACCAAACAAAAAAAAAAAGTGGAAAAGACTAAGTAGGTAAGCGGACACTGGGTTCTCCCGCGCTAGGCGAGACGAGCAACCGGGAGACACGCTAGGTTGATGATGATGGAAACCCTAAGTGAAACTGCACGGTGTTTCGTCACATCTGCCGGGATTACTGAGAAATCAGATACGACCTCAAGTGTTATATACTTAACGCTTCTACTAGGGAATCTTACACCATGGTCTTTTTTTAACGTATCGGAGCCCGAGGCGTAGGTTATGTCAGACCGGCATTTGAGGATAGATGTCGTACTGTTTTAGACAGTCCGAATCCAACATAACGAACGTATTTTAATAAAGGTTACGATTAAGTAGCAGACCGAAAGAGTATTATTCACAAACAGGGCCCTTCTGGGCACATTCAGCACACGATGCCGATGAACTTTCAAATCTCTTTGTGCAACGGTTGCTAATTATACACTTCAGGCGCTTTAGGTTATACTTCGAATGTGTGATTCAGATTTCAAGTGAACCTTGTATTAGGTTAGGACATTGGCCTTTTGATTGGACTTATTTTTCTAGTTATATCTCTGCAGCCATCTATACAATCATAATTATAATTACATACATAGAAGCTTTCCGATAACTGCACATAAATGTATGGGTAATTAAATTATACTTATAATTAAATACTAATTTATATCTGTTTGCCTGTTTGTTTGTTTTTCTGTTTATTTATTTTTCTGACAGGAACCTGCGCGAAAGCCTCTTCTGTCCATTAGCATGTGTGGACTTGGCCCCAGGTCTAAAATAAAATAAAACATGAGCAAGAAAAGAATTTTTCCGCCCGCGTGGCTTCAGATCCCGTTCCCGCTGCACCCTCTACTATATTAAATATGTATTATACATATACATCTTCCTCTTGAATCACTCTATTTATTAAAAAAAACAGCATCAAAATCCGTTGCGTAGTTTTCAAAATTTAAGCATACAAAGGGATATAGGGACAGAGAAAGCGACTTTGTTTTATACTATGTAGTGATGTGACATTATTATGTAACTTATATTATAACTATTTCTATATCAAAATTCTGCGTCTGGTTGTCGCTTTTGCACAGAATAGATAATAGTACTAACTAAAGTCACTGGAATCCTGTTAATTAATTACCTATGTCACTAATGACACTCACAAGATTGAGATTAATTGATTGTGGTAAGAATCATAAAAATTGGCGCATCTATTTCTTCTGTAGAGACAACACAGTCCCGTATGAATTTCACACAAATGAATATATAAATTTGTGAGTGTAATCGTATTTACATTCAAAATATTTAATATCAACAATTAAAGATAAAAATAGCGAAAGGTTTCGGTCACATCGCTTATTAATTGCAACGTTATTTGAAATAGGTTTTAATTTAATATTTCTGTAAATATTGTGCTAACTGATATAACATGCGGAATGACAGGCAAATACAGACAAAACTAAAAGTACACCTATGGGGTAATAAACTTTTTGATAATATTATCTGTTTGTCTTTGCATCTGTATTAATGATTCATTGTGCTATTTCTTAACTAGATAGCATTGCGGAAATCTATTTTATATGTTAACTTAGTTACAGATAATATACCTATGTCGCCGCAGCCGTTCAATTAACTGCCTAGGCTCTTTACTGAACTGTGCCGTTCAATTAACGACCTGAATGGTGTTCAGCCATTTAATTAAACGGCTAGGCAAATAGCTTGGATCGATGGCGTTTAACTACTTATTTAATTAAATAGTTAGAAAAATGACTTATTTCTGCATGGTTATAAAAATAACCACGAAAGCCTAACCGAACCAAGTCGGATTGCGCAGCTATCACAATGAACCTATCACTAATTTTCTGTGAATACACCTCTGTCTACCCCCTCGGGGATTTACAGGTGTAAGTATATGTATGTATGTAATTTTCTATCTTATTTCAAGGTAGTGCCCCATCTTACGATTGGCCTAAGCATTAGCCAGCCAGGTTATTAAATATTGTAATAAACGTTACGGCTGAATATCATTCAGGCCGTTAATTGAATGGCGTCGTTTAGTTAACAGCCTAGGCAGTTAATTGAACAGCTGATTAAGCTAGTTGGCGGCGACATCTATATAACGTTTATACAACATAGGTATATATGTAACGTTATGCAATGGCCCTGATTCTGCTATTATTTTTTCATAGCAAAACCACTGCGGTACCACTGTCATTGCAACAAATGCCATTTAAATTTAGACATTACATTTGTACAGTTATAGTCTAAAATTAAATGACAATCTTGTAGAGTAAATGTGAAATGGTATGAACTCTTTCTCTTTTTATTTTGGACCTTAAAAACTCTGACATAAAGTCTAAAATTCAATGACATTTTTTATACAACAAAACTTGCATCCTCGGAGGGGTCGCTCGCGTGTTATCATCACAGAAAAGCAAGGAATAAGAGGGGAGAATGGGTAGATGGAAAGGGGTGTAAGGACATTGACAATTCCATATAGATATAAAGTATGAATTGTTAGACTGTGATAGTAGCAAGCAGCATCTGCCGAAAATACCAAGGCACGTGTATCGTTCTCTATGAATAAGAAACGTCCTTTACCAAATTTACTGAATAAATTAGCAGGTAGATAGGTATGCTAAAAATCCTACTAATATTATAAACGCTATGTGATATGGACGGATGGATGTTTGATACTCTTTCACGTAATAACTATTGAATGGTTTTTAATGAAACTTTACAATAATATAGCTTATACATCAGAATAACACAGAATACAATTTATAACGATAACCGATACTATAGCGATAGCCGATATCCATGCGGGTGGATCCGCGGGCAAAAGCTAGAACTATCATATTTACTGACACCTCTCAAGTCGTGATGTTTTAACCTCAGGTTTTCTGTTGACAGTTTATATTAGAGGAATTTGGCGGTTCAAATCCCGCGCACAATGAAATCTATTTGGATTTCAACTATGTCACAAACCGAGGCTGAAATCAAGTTGTATGCCATACAAGGTTGATAGTGCCATTCAAAAATATCGGTGTTTTACTAAGTGAAAGACACAGAGTAAGTAAGTGATGTGATGTGCGTCATGCTTACAATAACATGCATTTTCTTTCATTCTTTCTTTCTTTGTTTTTCTATCTAGACTTTAATAGTTCCAAGGGATAGCTTTGTGGAACTGGCTTCAGGCAAGGAATTCCATCCCTTAACAATACGCTCAATGAACGTATTTCCAAAGTGTTTTGTACCTTTAAGCTGCACAAAGAACGGTGGCGCGTCGCCAAATGTCTGATCTTGCGACAATGCTTAAGTTACGTGATACTCTTCTCGTTCTATATTCCTAACGTAATTAAAATAGAGTGCGTAATCTTACTGCAAAAATCCCTTTAAAGCGCCAATAATCTGTAAGCCTACCATGAAACCTGCATCTAAAGTTACGAAGTTTCGTGCAATAGGTCACCATAAAACGCATTTATTCCGCAATCGGGCCGAAAACAGCACATCACATTTCGTTCAACCTAAACCCTACCGAAATTCGTGGTAGCTTGTTGCAAAAATTTCCCACAGTAATCAGCTATGTGTTAATATCGGGCCGGTACTTCCAAATAAATAACATGTCAACAATGAGATGTTGAATTTTTGGCCTGGACAATGGTTATGTTTATAGTTTTGGACCGTCTCAGTGAGAGGCCGTACTCGCTAGATGAGGTCACATCATGATAGTTTTATAGTAAGTTTTATTACGTAGTTGAATCTTTTAGCCGTTAGTTTGTGGGACAGGCCCCGTAGATTTTGCTAAAACAAAGCCACTGTGAAAACACACTCCAAAAATATTTCATTTAATTTTAGACTTTAAAATGATGCTCTTATAGACTAATCCCGCCTGCATGAAATAGCGATCCCGTTTCCGCCACATACGTGTCCTATTGCAGACAGGTGATAAGTATTATCTATCTCTGGATTTAATTTCATCGCGTGAAAGAATACGGCAGTCGCTCCCGTAATGGCAAGCGAAAGATAAAATGGAAATCGGCGGCCCTTAGGCTGCGAAGTGAAAACCTCTGATGCAAACGGGATTATCACAAGAGTGAATATCAATTACTGCCCCTCAAGACAAGTGGCAATTCGCTAGCTGGCGTTTGGTGGAATAGAATGACGAATATATGGGATTTGACGTATATGACAGTCGTTAACGCATGTCAAATCGCATACATTCGTCATTCTATTCCATCAAACGCCGGTTAGCGAATTACCACTTGTCTAGAGGGGCTGGAGTGTATGCGTAGTATGCACTATGAAGACACCTTATTCGGAGTAATCGTAGCGAAAGCAAGCGAAGCGATAGCAAGCGTAGTGATAGCAAGCGTAGCCACTGCGAGCGTAGCGACTGCGAGGTAAAGTTAACGTTTTCAACTTTCGCCATTTTTTATTTTAATTGGGTACTTAACAAAGAAAAATTACATTCAACACAACTCAACATTGTAGCAAAGAGTACTGTACCTAGCTATACTAAATTTTTCGATAAATTATTAATAAACGCTAAACTGGTATTACGAGAAACCTATAATGAATGGCCTTTAGTCAATTTGTTTTATCACGGATGTTGAGCGTGACTGCTTTTGTATTTTTTTTAACCCTTATCATGCCACAAGTTACTCGCGGAAACAACTTTGCGTTTGTTTCATAAAAACTAAAATATTTATTTTTATGAATCGGCCTTTTATGTATCAATCAATCAATTAGCCCACTGCATTCCACTGCTGGACATAGGTCTCCCCCAATGTGCGCCATTTTGTTCGATCCTCCGCCTTCCGCATCCAGTCCGTCCCAGCCACCTTTTTCAGGTCATCGGTCTTTCTGGCCAGGGGGCGTCCTACCCTTCGTTTGCCTTCTCGCGGTCTCCACTCTAGGACTCGTCTGCTCCAACGGCCATCGGTCCTTCGACAGACGTGGCCAGCCCATTGCCACTTCAGTTTGCTTATTCTGCGAATAATTTTTACGAAACAAAATGTGCAATGAAAATATTTGTAACAATTTAACTGTCCTACAATACAATTTTTTTTAATTCAAGTGTGTACGTGGTGATACAATTATAACACAAACAAAAGTCTGATAGCCGCTATTGCCTACTCTAATACCCTAAAATGGTAACTAAATGTGATAACTCGACCTAATTGCTCTACCCCGGCTATGTCATTGGGGAAAATTTCCGCACAAAAACCAGGGTGTGCGTCTTTGTTAGGGCGGATGTGATTTTTGTGACAAATTGAGTTTTTAAGGTCTTGGGTTCGATAAATATTCTGGACAGGCCTGTCTCGCTTGGCTGTTTAGAATAGCTATTAGCTTAATAGCTACGCAAGGCTATGCGCGATATACGGCGACGCAAGAAGCAAGGTGTAACGCGCAAGAAATCGCCCGCATCTTAACGGTATAGGAATAGGCTTGGTAGTGGACCTAGGCCTAACAGGCAAGAAGTAAACAGCGCTTGCTGTTGGCTTGCAGATTGCTACTTTTGCGTGCTGCCTCCCTAATGTATTGGAAAAGCAATGCTAGCTAAGCTAGTTTATTTGGGTAGATAATATGTAAATCAATTTAAATAGAAAATAATGAATCGGTCGAGGCAATGCTTTGACCACTAAGGTACCAGACCTCGCCCTAACCAATTCAAACTTCTCCTTCTATATCTATCTTTGAGGCGACAGTGTGTCTAATGATATTCTTACGAATTATCAGGACCAATGAATGATTGTTCAGTCCTTTTTAAACATTGATTTTTGACTACTCCGCCAATTTTAATTAAATTTTTAAGCATTTCTCATGCTAAATATTCAAATCAATTTAAAAAGAAAAAAATAAATCGGTCTAGGCGGGGTTTAAACCCGCGATCTTTGCCTAACAGGGTCAATGCTTTGACCACTATACTCCGTAAGGCCACCTAGTATATCTTGGTAGACAAATAGGTATAATTTCAAACATTATGTAAAATGAATCCTTTGTTATGAAACCATCATCATGTAGACTTACATACAGTACATACCTACCTATACACATATGCCTAAGCACTCAAATTCGTTACAAGATCCCCGGTTGACGCACGCACAATATGAGCTCATATTGAAACGTTATTACACCGATGAACAAGGCCTATGCGTATAGATCTATGCGTGTAGTAGGTACTTTTAGTACCACTCATAGTATTAGCTTCGTGTAGGTAGGTACTATGCGTTTCAAATGAGAAGATAATCGCGACCGCGGCAACTTCATTCCGTATTCATGAAAAATGTACAGCTAACAACAAAATTTCCATTTCGGACAGGTTCATACGTGTATGGTAACAACGACCTAATTATTAAATTCTTTTCATTAAGCACTTATCAATTTTTTTAGTAATTATAATTATTCAAAAATTCAAAATTACTGCCCGATTAAAAATAAATAAATATAAAAAGAACCGATAATTTAATTTTTACTTAATGTGTATGTACTTATCCTACCCTATCCTTATCTATCTTGAAAAGGGAATATGGTTCAACAATCATCATAAATATTTAATTGGAAATATATTAACAACAGTAAAGCAACAGTGAAGTATAAAAATGTATTTGCTGACCTTACGTTACACAATGAAGTTATCGACACGTATCAAAATGTCATTGTAGTGTATACACATCTACAACAGGTGAGTTGCTCATATGCTGTTATATATGTACATATATGTAATTGTTTATCCCTGTCGTCTCGAGCGGCGCGCTCTCCCGAACAAGGGGATATTGGCATAGGTGCCGGCGAGTGGTAAACACGAAGTGCGTCCGTTGCGAGCCGATAATAGATATAATAACTAAACAAACATACACAATAATTAAAATATATACGTTAATTATAAAGTGCACATTACAAGTGGCGACGAGGAGTAAAAAACTGTAAGTGTCTCATTAATTATTTAATGAAAATAAAAAATAAGAAAACAGATCAGTTAGGCAATAATTAATAATTAGAAACATACAGGCAATATGATTGGAATTTATAATTAGATTATAGAACATTGTATTATAATATGAAGGATTACATAAGGGTTACTGACTAGTCCGTAACCATAATTTAATAATTGTTTAATTGTTTAAATAGTCTGTTGGTAACTTGGGTGAAATATCACGCAGTTGTAGATCTGAACGGACCTCCCGATTTGTTTATCTAAAGTTGAATGTTTATGATAAAGCCGATTCGTAGAACCGTACCTAGTTAATACTTGAATAATACAATGGGATTTTTTAAGTCTACAGTACAATAGTGTTCCTTGTTGACAATGTACGTAATAGGTACTGATATACTCTGCACGTCATCCTGGATTCGATTTCCGGACAGCGAAAAAAAAATTGCGTTCATTAAATTGTCAGTTGCGCATTAAATTTAAGAGTACTGTTGATGTGGTATTTACATAGGTAATCTAAAAGTCATAGAAGTCTATTGATTATGCTACGGGCGTAGTGACCGAGAGTGTATACTCTACACGTCATCCTGGATTCGATTTCCGGGACAAAAAAAAAAAAATTGCCTTCATCAAATTGTCAATTGCGCATTAAATTGCGGGCATTAAATTGCCAGTAGTGCATTAAATTGCAGGTATTAAATTGCGGGCATTAAATTGCCATTGTGCATTAAATTGCAGGCATTAAATTGCGGGCATTAAATTGCCATGGGCATTAAATTGCCATTGTACATTAAATTGCAGGCATTAAATTGCGGGCATTAAATTGCCATTTGTGCATTAAATTGCATGCATTAAATTGCGGGCATTAAATTGCCAGTTGTGCATTAAATTGCAGGCATTAAATTGCCAGTTGTGCATTAAATTGCAGGCATTGAATTGCGGGCATTAAATTGCCAGTTGTGCATTAAATTGCAGGCATTAAATTGCAGCATTAAATTGCAGGCATTAAATTGCAGGCATTAAATTGCCATTACATTGCAGGTAACGCATTAAATTGCGAACATTAAATTGCCATCAAGTGCACGTGGGTGCAATAGTACGTGTCACTTGACTTACATTGACAGCAAAGGTGCTTTGTCTGCTTATTTTCTCCTTTTGTTGTTAAAAAGGACAAAAAGGATTACATGTAATATTGGTGGAACAAAGGTTAACATGCTTATAGATTCTGGCTGTAAACACAATTTAATTACACAACAAACCTGGGAAGTCATGAAACAGAATAAAGCTCAAGTGACAAACCTTAATCAGAAGCCAAACAAAATTTTTGTAGCTTATGGAACCACAACACCATTAAAGCTCTTGGGATCATTCCAAGCCGAGATTGGCTTTATTAATATGTTAGAAAAGGCAACATTTTATGTAATATCTGACGGTACCCGAAATTTACTGGGACGTGTTACCGCGACCTCGCTAGGCGTACTTAAAATTAATATAAATCAAATTGAATGCAAGGCATTCCCGAAATTCAAAGATATAATGGTGGTTATCCCCATTGATAACTCAATCAAGCCTGTAGTACAACCTTACCGCCGTATTCCAATCCCACTTGAGGAAAAAGTACAAGCGAAACTTATTGAGTTGCTCAATAAAGACATAATAGAAGAAGTTAAAGGCCCATCCAGTTGGGTTTCACCTATGGTTCCGATCATCAAAGAAGACGGTAGCGTTCGTATATGCATTGATATGCGCTGTGCTAACAAAGCAATTCAACGCGAAAACCATCCGTTGCCGACCATGGATCAGTTACTACCAAAAGTAAAAAATGCTAAGATATTTAGTAAATTGGATATCCAAGATGCTTTTCATCATTTAGAACTCCATCCAGACTCAAGATATATAACTACATTTATTACCAGCAAAGGACTATTCAGGTACAAAAGAATGATGTTTGGTATCACATGCGCACCAGAAATTTTCCAAAAAACCTTGGAAAGAATACTATTAGGGTGTGATGGAGTAATTAATTTTATAGATGACATATTAGTTTTTGGAAGAAGTCAAATGGAACATGATGAGAGATTAAAACATGTTATGGGAGTGTTGAAGGAGCATCGCGTTGTACTCAGAGAAGAGAAGTGCTTATTGAGAGTAAAAGTTATTCATTTTCTGGGCCATGAGCTTTCAGAAGAAGGGGTGAAACCACTTGATAAATACATTACAGCTATAAAATCATTTAGAGCCCCTGAAACAATTTCAGAATTACAAAGTTTTATGGGTTTGACCAACTTCGTTGGAAAGTGGATTCCTCATTTAGCGACAATAACAGAACCACTAAAAGAAATACTCCGTCATAAGTCGGGGAGAAATACAGATATTCGAGAATATTGGAAAGATTCTCAACAAAAATCATTTAACAATCTAAAATCTGCCCTCACAAATGTTCCTAGATTAGGTTATTATGATGCTTATGACAAAACTCTAGTTGTAGCTGATGCCAGCCCAGTTGGTTTAGGGGCAGTTCTGGTGCAAATCAATACAAAAGGGCCACGAATTATTGCTTTTGGCAATAAGACATTGAGTTCATGTGAACGACGGTATTGTCAAACAGAGAAAGAAGCATTAGCTCTGGTGTGGGCAGTCGAACACTTTAACATATTTCTGTATGGTAAAAAAATTCGAATTGATAACAGATCATAAGCCATTGGAGGTAATATTTAGCCCAAAATCAAAGCCATGTGCTCGAATTGAAAGATGGGTTTTAAGATTACAGTCATATGATTTTGAGGTCAAATACAGGCCAGGAAAAACTAATATCGCTGATTCACTTTCAAGACTATGTAAATTAGCCACAAACCCTAAGGCGATATATGATGATTACGTCCTGAGCGTAACTGAAATGACTAGACCAACTGCGATATCACTGCAAGAGATTTCTGAATATTCTCGTCAGGATCCTGAGATACAAAAAAGTGAAGATAGGACTATACAATAATAACTGGGATGAAAGTGTTAACACTTACAAGATCTTCGAAAATGAACTCTGTTTCCATGGAGATATTCTATTAAGAGGAACAAAGATGGTAATTCCAACCAAATTAAGGGACAGGGTGTTAGCAGCCGCCCATGAAGGTCATCCAGGAATTGTTGCAATGAAAAGCAGACTAAGGACTAAAGTCTGGTGGCCGAAGTGCGATAAAGATGCGGAAAAATGCTGCAAAGCCTGCAAGGGTTGCATATTGGTTTCTGCTCCAAATCCGCCAAATCCTCTAAAACGAAGAGAGTTGCCAACAGAACCTTGGATTGACACGGCAATCGACTTACTGGGTCCACTGCCACATGGAGAATATATATTGGTACTGGTTGATTATTATTCAAGGTATAAAGAAGCTAAAATTTGCCGAACTATTACAACTGCAGAAATAGTTACCCATCTAAAAGATATTTTTAGTAGGCTGGGTAACCCGGTCTCCATAACTGCAGACAATGGACGTCAATTCATAAGCGAAGAATTCAAGAGCTTTTGCAGTGAAAGAAACATCACCATTTATAGTACCATTCCTTACTGGCCTCAACAAAATGGAGAAGTCGAGCGCCAAAACAGGGACATTTTAAAACGGCTAAAAAAAATTCCCAAGTTGACAAAAAAAAAAAAGAAAAAAAAACTGGAAGGAAGCTTTATTGGAGTATATGGTAATGTACAATAGTACGCCACATTCTATAACTGGGAAGACTCCAGCAGAGTTATTCTTCCGTCGCCGTTTCCGAGACAAACTTCCTATGATTCAGGATATGCCGTATACAGAAGATCAGGAAATGAGAGATAGAGACAAACAACAAAAGGAGAAAGGGAAAGAATATGCAGACAAAAGGAGGCAAGCGTCAGACTGTGAACTAGAAGTTGGGGACAAGGTATATGTTAAAAACCTGACCAGAAACAAATTAAGTTTAAATTACAACCCTGCTCCTCACACGGTGGAGGCGAGTAAGGGTGGTGACATTACACTCCGTAACGATGAGACGGGCCAAAGTTTGAGGCGTAATGTAGTAGTGATCACAAATGATAAAAGTAACAAACGACAGTTAAAATAAACTGATTTGAGTAATCACAGTTGTATTAATTATGGTACCTACTTTACACATCTGAATTCACAACAAGGAAGGGATGTAGTGTATACACATCTACAACAGGTGAGTTGCTCATATGCTGTTATATATGTACATATATGTAATTGTTTATCCCTGTCGTCTCGAGCGGCGCGCTCTCCCGAACAAGGGGATATTGGCATAGGTGCCGGCGAGTGGTAAACACGAAGTGCGTCCGTTGCGAGCCGATAATAGATATAATAACTAAACAAACATACACAATAATTAAAATATATACGTTAATTATAAAGTGCACATTACAGTCATTATGACAGTTATCAACTTATTTGAAACGCATAGTATGTGTCATCAGTCATCACATTAGTGCAGGGTAGGTATTTTAGTATATGATCGAGGAATTGACGATTTCAAAACGTTGCGCCATTGGAATATGTACAGATTACTTTACGCGTAATATTTTTTTCGGGAAACCCAGGATACTTGAAAAACATTGGCATTCATCATATCATCATCATATCAGTCGCACATAGACCTCTCCTATGAACTTCCAGAACGACAGTTCTAAAGCAGCCCGCATCCAGCGCTTCCCGGCGACCGTAATGAGGTCGTCCTTCCACCTGGCCTTTGGGCGTCCTACACCACGTTTGTCCGTACGCGGTCATACGCTTCATCGTATGCGGTCGTACATTGACATCCGTTCCTGTTTATGAGGGCATGACAGCCTAGATAGGCAGGAGGGAGAGTAGTGGACGCTCTATAGTGATCCAGCACCATCCTAACACATTCAACTGACGACAATCATAATATGGGATTCTGCAAGAAGGGCATTCGAAGGTTTCTTCAGCCGTGGTAACTACTTTCCGCCAGGTGGGCCGTGTGCTTGTTTGCCACCTAAGTGTTATTAAAAAAAACGGCGGGTTTCACTCCGGGAGTGCCGGCAGAAGTGAAAACTTGAATATTAACGTTGTGCATTTTTAATATTTTGGAATGGATAGGGAATAATTTTGCAAGAATTGCTTTAATTTTTCCATATTTTAAACATTTTATATACACGAATTTTACGAATACACAGCAGTGTGGCCACTAAAAAGACGGTCGAGCCATCAGCTGTCACCATCCATGGATGCGCGGGCACGCTGTAACGTAAACACACACGAACATTCACGCAAGCGCCCTGCGCCGTCTTACGAATTTTCGATCAGGTCACGTGTCCTGATGCGAGTTTAACATTTTTTACCCATAACGAAAAGTGTACAACGCCGCTAAAGAAGTTTTCACTTCAAAACTCAGTTAAAATGTAGCCTAGTGGTATGGGTAATGGACTGCTGAGACGAGGTCTCGGGTTCGATATCAGGTTTTCCATGGCACACACCAATGACTTTTCGATGCTTTTCGAAGTTATGTGTGTATTTATCGCAGGTTTATAAGTACCCAGTTAATGGCAATAGGCTCGCCACCTATTACATTGGGACCTATACCACAGAATAATTAATAGTACTAACGTACAGAAGGATCACTGCGCAAGAAGATTTAATTAATTCCAGTCTTGCTCCGACGCAATACGGTGGAATTCAGCTCGCACAACATTAGGTACCTATAATTTTATTCACCTACTACTGCGTCTCTTTCTATCGCGTACCTCTTATCTCTTCTTACGCTGTTAGGGTTGCCTTCTTGTGAAGAACTGAATATTTGATTACCAGTCCAGTTATGTACCTGTTACTATTTTTCTACTTATGTTAAAATGACAACTTCAAACATACCTACCTAGTATTAGATGAAAAAAGTATTTTATTACAATGTCCGCATATTTTAACATAAGACGATAAGCATACTATTACATTTGGTATTCTTTGCTACTACACTTTAGTGTATTTGCTAAATTGAACATACCATTTACGTGTTTAGTTACATGCCGTACGACGCAAACACGAAACGGCTTAAACTAGTCCGAGAGCCGACACCCAAAAATCATGTTGGTAAATTATTTTGATTTGCCAGCAAAATCGAATGTGACGCGCTGCGCTTTGAAAGCAGTTCATATTTGAATTTATATTATCGTTAGGCACTCGGTTCTCGGATACTATAAGCTTTGTTGGAACTGTATTTGGTTTCAGTTGTTTGATTGTCCTGATATCAGAATCTTCAAAATGGTGGGAGCAGACTTCGTAGCTTAGCTCTCAAATTTTCTTTGCTTAGTAAGTCCTCTCGTCCTATTAAAATCAGCCACTCTCGGCGCCTAAAATAAAATAGACAAATGGTAGTCAGTACGGAGCAAACACACATGTGCTTATGATCATTGGTTAGAGTGAAGCAAACGGGGCACTGAGGAGCGCAGTCACCGTAGTAGTCGCTCGTCGCCGTCACAGAAACAGTCCCCGTTGCAGTCGCCATAGTCCAGTCTCTATACAATGAAAATTTTTCTAAGTGCTTGACAATCGCCACGCCGAGAAAGGTTAGGTGCGCCAAAAGTAGTATAACTTCAAAAATCTAAATCCTAAGCTAGTAAAAATCACTGGACATACATGGGGGTGGCTCAAATACTCCTCAATATGGGGCGCCAAATTTTTTCGCCAGGAGAGCTGGCCACCCTGTATTGTCAAACTTAACCTTAGTTCTCGGTCTATATACCCGTCAGTCATAGACAGCGCGTGATGCCCGTCAAGGACACTCGAAACTTGGAAAATACATCGAGGTGCGTGACGGCGGAGTACGTTGACCCCGATGGGTCCGATCCAATAACCCTCCCAATTCAAAAATCTTGCTGGCTAGGTACCTACCTACTTCGTGGTAAATAAGTAGTTTTTGTCTAGATACGTATTCTGAGCAGTAGTAGTGGTAGGTTGGGTTATGGGTAGGTAGGTACCTTAAAAATTTAAGATTTATTAATTTGGCAAACTTGCCTTTCAGCATCTTTGGGAAGCGAGAAAAAAGACAAATCCGGTATATTTCTATACGAATTCAAACAGCCGAACGCCACACAATATCGTCTGTCATATTTTCTTTTCTTGTCCATTCTTAGTTCGGTACTTACTTTAAGTAGGCACGATCAAGGGAGAAAAATTAATGTTTTTATAAAATCCCAGCCGAGCGCGAGCATAGAAAAAACCTCAAGCGTTCACACGAGCGCGCGCGTGACACTCGACTAATTTTAAGTCCGGCGGCCGGATACTTCGCTGTAGGTATATAACGGATGTACTGCGCGGAGTGAACCACGCCTGCCTATACATAAAACCGGCGATATGTGGGTGCTAGCACCTCTGCCTACCCTTTCGAGGATAAAGGCGTGAGTTTATGACTAACTTCGTACTGCAAACCGTGATTCCACTGAACAACTGGGTGACTTTGGTACAGCCTATACAAAAGCAGCAGCTAAAAATAAAGTACCTACAGCATTTGCACTTCTGAAGAATGTGACGGAAATTATTGACGATTTATATTATTTATTACTTATTTAAAATGTGCCAAAGTTATCGAACTGTCAATTTTAAATAGTCCCAAAGTTATCCAGCTGTCCAAAGTAGGGGGGTTACTTTTACGGTACATATTGATCGCCAAAAATGTCGATACTTTTTGATATCCTGACGAACGAACGTATCATAAACAATACAATACGCGTACGCCTTACGCTTACAATACAAAAGAAGTTATTTATTGTAAATAAGTGTATCGTTATTATAGTAACACAATAACGTAAGGTCAATGAACGAACAGACGCTGAAGCCCATTCAATATTTTGACTGAGACGGTTATCATTGCTAGCCGTGAGCGTATGGTTTATCTTAGTCATAATATTATTAGAAACAGCGACAATCTGTCTGTCATACTGTTGTTATGAATTTGAATGTAGTCTGCTTTAATTTAAGTTTAAACTATCCTACACATACCTACCATAAAATGTGAAAGTTTGTGAAGTTCAATCTGTTGGATCTCTAGATGAAATATGGTACAGGCATAGACTATAATAACTAGCCGGTAGGCTACTGTTTATCCCTGCAATTGCCTGCAATGCGTTTCCAAGGGTTGCGATTGCGAAAACAGGATAAGGATTCCACACCACGCGTACAGTTGTGCATAAATCATGGCGCATTCCATGGTCATTATAGGGAGTCATATATAAAAGTAGTACTCCACCGGCAGCGGGTACAGCGACCAAGCTACTGGTTGTCAGACTTTCAAAGTGAGGCATCTCTTCATACAAAGAGAGGAATTACTATTTCCTTCATCGATGCTGGCTCTTTCAATTTGGCGTAGATATTCCAGCGGTTAGCAAGCTTTGATATCATGAACGAACACTTCTACAAGTGGCGATACTTTCAAGGTCAAATGACGTAAGAATCGGACAATTTTACGACAAAATAAGTGAATAATCGGTATAGGTATATTGCCTGTGATATTGCTTTGAGGAATTACATGTCATTAAATTATCCTCAATGTACCTACCTAGTACATAATAATTAAGTGATCGAACAGAACGTGAACCGGTTATATTTATGTTGGCTAGACTTTGTAATAAATTATAATGACCTTGGCCGAGTACTATTATCTATTCTGTGCCTTGGCTGATTAGTGATTACATCGTCTACATATTTGACATGTAAAATACTTTAAATACATAGTAAAATTGTACTTATTTATTGAAGGATCTAAGCTAGTTAGATTCAGCCAAAATTTATAACCGAAATAGACCTAATTAAATTACATACTTAGTACATTAATGTAGCCGGTAAGCTTTAATCGACCGAGCGAATGAAGCGAGGGAGTCTCCGTTTCGGATATGTGGCCGAATTTGTTTATGTCCGTATGTCTGTTTGTCAGTTCCGATCTAGAGGGCGTATTTCTTAATAAATTTTCACCAAAGTAAAAAAAAACACACATGTTCTTTGATTTAAAACAACTTTTGACGAGAGATTTTTTGATAGGGGGGAAAATGGCGCAGATTTGTGGGGGAAGGTTGCTGTCGCGATATTAATGATTTTTGGCTGAAACATCAAGGACATGATTCCTCACAGGTTATTGTGAAAAAGAAATCATGCCTCGTAAAGGTGAACTTCGATATAAAAAAGCAGATGAGAAAAAGGGGTCGTTTTTTTACATGTGTAAAAAACGCTTTTGAACAGCTCCTAAAAGTCCAGAGGCTGTTTAAAATAAGAAGATATGTATTTTTTTCTGTACCAGATAAGAAGGGTAAAGTGGCAAAGGGTGAGGTCTATTTGTTCACAGAACTAGGTACTGGTAATAATTTTATGAATGAATTTTGCAGTTTCACGCAAGGTCTCATTTATCCCTTATATCCCTTTTTTTAATTTTTTCACCCTTTGCTACTGTTAGGTGACATTTTCGTGCTATGCTTCTAATAAGTTCACTCTCTGTTAACTCCTATCAGCCACACTGTTATCGTCCAACAGATTTCACATTAATTATTTCGATTTGATTCACGTTCAGTCAATGAACGTCCTTGGTTTTTCTTTATGGCGACAATCCACACGTTGGTGGAGTGCCCTGCGTGGGCGAGTCAACGTCGGGATCTCGTTGCGGTCCTGGGCGTGGACGTTCTCTCGTTGGAGACCATGGTGAGGGCCGTGGTCTCCGATGGGAACAAGTGGCACGCCGCCGCCTCTTTCTGCGAGCAGGTAATGCGCGCGAAAGAGGCGGCGGAGAGGGAGCGGAAGAGAACCCTGCCCCCCCGAGTTCCGCAGTCTGCGGCAAGGATGCCGCAGACTTGTCTACGCCCGGGACTACTGACCTGACGACGGCAGTTGGCCGACTCGTCGTCCTTACAGAAGCAGGCTGTGACGGAGGCGTGTCGTGTGCGTCCTCACACGCCTGCCAACTCACCGACGCGGGATAAAACCCGACCTCACCAGGCGAGGCCGCGGTGGAGGCCAAAGCCCGCCGGGAACCCGGGGTTATCCTGTCGAGGGCTTACCCGGGGTGCCTGTCAATGGACACTTGGGAAGGACACCGTGTAGTTTTAGTCGGCACATCGTCGGCACCGATGGGGTTGAAGTCCGTGGGGGTTTCCGCACGTAAACAGAAAAATGGCGACAATTTATCAAACATGAATGTCTAAACACCTAACAAACATTGTCTACACTGTTAAAATGTACCCACAATCATTATGTAAGACAAATAGATAGGTAGGTACTAGCCAAGCTAGTGTAAGTGATTGATTAGACTCGCTACGTGATAACATTTTAAGATGAGCGACTAGCCAGCTTCAAGGAATATTCAATGTCATGTGTACAAAATACCGCAAGAAACATTTTGTTATTGAAATTTTTCTGTAACTTCTCTTCAAATATTTAGGAAAATTTTCATTTAAAACTCGATCAAACTGGGTAAGTTTAAGGTTTTTCTAATTGTGGAGAGATATCGATGTATGTACCTGTTATTTGAAGCATAAGCTAAAATGGGCATTTTACTATTCTCATTCTGAAAATGGTCCACAGAATCTAAACATTTGACATAATAATAAAAATAACATGGGAATCCTTTTCGGGGTGTAATGTCCAAAGTGCTAAAGTGACCATGATGTTGAAATGACCATAGTATTGAAATTACCATGGTGTTGAAATGACCATAGCATTAAAATGAATATGGTGTTGAAATGACCATCCACTGCCATTGATCACTAGAAAGAAAAACAAGGAAAAGACTATATGGAATATTCAATTAATGCAATGACATTTAAATTGATATCGCGAGGAACACCACAAAGTGTATCAATAAGACACGATATGACGCACGTGTCAATAACGCATGCAGTTCAAAGTTTAAGTAAATGTCATATTTCATTTTCATTATGAATATTGATAATTATACAAATATTCCGATGTTTAGTGATTTAAAGTTCATGATTAAGGATAATCTCCTAGTGTGAGAGAATAAAGTTAGATAGCTGATATACTTTTAACAATATTAGAGGGAATTAACTTCATGTTTAGGTATATATGATGCGGGCAACTTGATTTATTCGGCTAAAATATAGCTTTAATCTGCATGCATGACATTTCGATCAGGTGCACTGACCGAGGACAAGTCTCCGAGTGGTGATACCTACCCTTGATACTAAATTGTGCATGACAGCAAATGTACTGATAACAGACACAGAATAAGGGTCGGGGAGGCAGGTGCGCCGGAAACTTAGCCCTCTATTTTATCTTTTCCGAATTCTACTACGTTTTCCTTTTTGCAGCAACGGGCGATACCTCTAAAGTTGCAACCGTTCATGGTACATATCACATGGTAACAGCCTATCATTAGGCATCATCAGGTGTACCTACATGACCTATCAGAGTGTTTATAAATCTTTATAGTTGAATCAGAGGTGAGATATCATATTCTTCATGATAGAAATTTGATGCTCACCCGGCATCAGCTATCGAGATACATGAGTCTTCTCACAGAATAGTATAACTGCTTAGATTTAAATAATGGACACGGAGCAACGCTCTAGTGACACTAATATGTGTAATTGCTAAATGCAAATTTGCGCAACCGGTTACCGGTTTTGCGCAGTATCGCAGTCTCACCACGCCATCTACGCTGTGGCCGCTGTGGGTGTGGCTAATCCGCCTGCGTTACGTCAGTGAATTACATTGACTAGTATGACCTCAGCACATGCGTGTGTGTGTTCAAGTCAAATAACCTCAACATAACGATTAAAAGTGTTAAATCCTCTTTCTGTGTTCTACTTGTGTTAAGTAAATTCAAATCAAATATGTTGACGTCAAGCGAAAAGGCTATGTCAATACTGATAAACTATGTACTTGTTTATTGGTTTGTGACGTATAATTACCTACTTAATACTAATATCAATTAATACTCATCATCATCATTGGGGTCGGCGTTATCAGTAACATGTCACTTTCTTCGTGATGTCGTTCATAAATGTGTCATATTGGCTCAAATAATATACTGCAAAGATTTTGAGAATTTTCTTTTTATTCCTGGTTCTCATTCTGCCTAAGTAACCGCTTTCTCCCCCGGGGGAGGGTTGGGGAAATGGATGAAATGACCCCCAGAAGCTACGGCCCCACAGTGAAATAATGAGTGAGACCGCTTATCCGGATTCAGAATCAATGCCATTTTCCTCGATCATTATCTTTTAACGTTCTGCTAAATATTTATAGTAGGTATTACGAACGCTCACTGCTATGAAAAATATTTTGATGCACGTATTAAGGTTTTCTGACAGGAGTCTGCTCCAATGAGTAACACTAGGAAGTTTAATCCATATTTTGGGTAAACCCAGATCAATAAACCAATGAGTTATTTTAAGCTATTGCATAGCTTCTATCGAGGGCCTTGAGCGCGGGGACCGAATCCAAAAATTCCGTAACGAAAAAACCTCACGCTGCCGAAAAGAAACGAGTGCGCTCGTTTCTTTTCGGCAGTCTTCGACACGGTGTTTGTGTGCGTGCAACTAGCCGTATTAAAACGACTCTACGAAGCTCGCACGAATCGAGACGAGCTGCTCCGAAATCGGACGAATACATAAGCAGCTGTTTATGAGAAAGTATATAGGTGTATAGGTATTTATGTACAACAGTGAATAGCTGTACTTGTAAAATTTGTGTATAAAGTGTTTTGAATATGAATGAACAAAGTGCATTTATTATTAATGAAGAAAGTCACGAAAAAATAGTAAAAGAAAATGAGTGAGTACTCTATATACATACATTTTATTATTATCACAAATGCAGTATTAATTTTGAATTATAAAATAATTATATATAAATATAATTATAATTGCATAAGTTGATACAAAATGCTATGCAATAGCTTTACCGCGGCAGTCCCCGAGTGCCACACGTCTTTTTTTTTCCTTCCATTTCGTAGTTAACTCAGCCACAATATCGCAAATAGGGCAAAGCTGATGTAAGTATAGCAGTGGATTTATGTATTCTCGGCTTTAAACTATTCTTCTTATGGCTTTCCAAGGCAAGTGAGCAACGCAATTAAGTCTACAGCCACACCTGTGTCAACTTAACTATGCGTTTCCAAGAATCAGTGACGTATTGCACTATTACATTACCTTAGTTGAGAATTACTTTTGATGATTGGTAGCAGCTGTATAATTTTTAGACTCGACTGTAAGTATAAAATAAATTTTGTTTTTTTTAGGCACGTGTAAAAATATTTTTGAAGTGTAAACTTCTTTAGCGGCGTTGGATGGGTGTAAAATGTTAAGGAAGCGTCAGGATTAGTTGACCTTTGAACCGTAACCGACGACTGACGTCATACAAGATTAGGTAGACTATCTATTTTGCATTTTACAATAGATAGCGTCGTAGCTTAAACGGTAAGCACTTCGACTGTAAGTGTAAGTGTAACTTATAGTTTCAGATAGTATCGGGTTCAAACCAGCTGGCTTTTAGGGTTTTTTGTGATTGTTTTTTCTTATTATAATTTATTACTTTTGTTGATTATTTTTTCTTTTTGTAATTTATTACTTTTTATGATTATTTTTTCTTTCTGTAATTTATTATTTTTTGGGATTATTTTTTCTTTTCATAATTTATTAATTTCTTCTGACAGAAAATTAGCGGCCCTGGGGGTGAGAGTGCTCACGCTCTCCACCCTGCTCGCGGCGATGGTCCGCTGCGCGGATGCGTGGGCGGCCAGCGCCTCCTTCTGCGAGCAGGTCATGCTCGCGAAGGAGACAGCAGAGCGGGCGCGGCGCGATGAGCGAGAGAGGCTCGCTGACATCGCTGCACGCGCCCGAAGGCGGCTCGGGCGTCGGAGGGCGCAAACTGACCTCCGCCCCCCATGAGCGCGGGCCTGAGGGTGACGGGTGGAGCCGCTCGTCATCCTAGCAGAAGCAGGCCACGGCGGCGGCGCGCATCGTAGGACGATGCGCGCCTCCCCACACCGGGGTTGAGTCGGGGACCGCGTGGTCCCCCCCTTCCCGAGGAGGGCCAGACCGAGAGGGATGGCCCTGGGTCAGCCGGGGTGCGAGGGATATGTCGCATGACAACCTCACCTTCGGCCTAGCACTACGACCCAGAGACGGCGTGCGGTTTAGTCGGTTCGAGTCCGACATAACCTCCCTCTCCGGCTCCGGAGGGGTGGGTATCCGTGGGGAATTCCCGCACGTAAAAAAAAAAAAGACAGAAAATTAGCAGAAAATAAGTGATAGGTTCTATGATTAGCGCTATATTATAGGTATGGTATGGTATGTTCCTTTTTATCTTTTTCTATGTTTATAACGAAGAAAGAAAAAAAGAAAAAGTTTTCACTTCTGCCGGCACTCCCAGAGTGAAACCCGTCTTTTTTTTTATAAAGAGGCGGGCCATTTGACCCTATTTTTAATGATAGTCTAAGTTTTGTAATCCAGCTACGTAGATTGTTTTCTCTTGTGGGAAAATTAATCGGTGCCACGAAAAGGAAAATTTCACAGCTACGTAGTATATAAAAAAGTTGTATAACTTCTCTATTATTGCGTAGGTAGGAATCTAAATATAACCGGCAATTTTCATGGCCGGCAAAACAGTTTCAGGGTCGCACCTAGAAATTTATTTTGGCATTCTATAGCATCGATGTCTAGCGCTAAAGATGATGGTGTTTATTTTGACTGCTTGTGCGTTACAGTACTGAAGCAATATTATATAAAATGGAAGCTATTTCAATTACGATACTTGTTGGATACGTTATTTTTGTTTTGAAATAAATGTGGATTTCTTCTACCAGGCGCCTCTAAGGGACAGGTACAACGTAGTTGCGGCGGGAAGGCCCATAATGGAGGGATAGTTACAAAGGCGAACCTGGAGCTGGAGCCTCTCGCAGGTGATCATCGATAAAGAGTGCTTCGGAAGCCACCTGCCCCAAATCAGGAAGGAGCTAAAGATTGAGTGCAATCATTGCAATGCGAGCGAGGACTCGCTCGAGGGGGTATCAGTGGGGATTACCATACGAAAAAAAGGGAAAATCAGACTCGCATTCAATTCAAAATCGGTGGCAACGTAATCAGTTTATGATTTAAACTAATTAGGGGTTGTGAATACACAATTAACAATACAATACAATAAAGTAATTGGTTCAATTGTTTGTGAAATGTCTTCATCCTTTTTTCAGTTTCCTCACTGCCAAAGGTCAGAGCTGTTTCTTCACCAAATACCACGTTGTTCACAACCATAGTGAACGGTTAACGGGGTTGGACACCAGGGAGGATTTGTCGGTTCAACCTTTCTTTAATTGAGGTGCTGATTAGCCTCATTTTATAAAGTGAACAGGTAGATGTTCAAAAACTACCCTTTTTTAAGTGTAGATGACCCCAGAACTCGAAATCGAACTAATTAACACCTAACGATGTTTCATCCCAGAAAGTGGATAAAAAAACAATGGACGTTTTTTTTTTACTTGTGTTCAGAAACCTGTTGAGAGCATAAAGAGCAAATTATTAAACTTTTTCTTTCAGTCGGCAAAGAAGTATCGACAGGATTTAGGTATTTAAACTATCATGATCACTCCACATTAGAGGTATCAGGATATATACCATGTTGCATTGTTTCGAGTTACCGATATTTCGGCGCTGTTGCAAGCACTATGACAACTCGAAACAATGCAACATGGTAAATATCCCAATACCTGTAATAACAATCGTCAGGATTTATCATAGTTTATAGACCCTAGAGTGAGTCAGCGGATTTCCGAACATAAAAGAAAGAACAGGCGAAAAATATACGAACTTAATTGTGTCGGTTAATGAACCAAATAGGTACTAACACGGGTGTGTTTAAGTCAATCAGGTTACAATTGTTTGTAGTGTAAGCTATTATTTATTCTGTGGTGTAAGTAAAAGTCAAGAGGATTTCAGAAGGAAATAGAAAACGATAAAACAATTGCATCGTTATGATACGACTGTTTTTAGACGACGACGCGAGGCGCGGCCCGTGCTTCCATTCGGTTGCTTTGTTTACTCGAAGCTAATATGATCTTCCGCATGAGCAGGTAGACGAATCGATTTGGTCGAAGATAAAGTAGGCAAACATTGTATCACAAGTTTTAGACCGTCGTCGTTATCTGTTATTATACCTTTAGATTTGTTTTAACGAAATGAACATACCTATTAATCTTAAAAAAAAAACCAAATCAATGCATGTTGTCTTTTTAATAATCACAAATTTTAGCTCGCAACAGTCTAGCCAAAACGGCTGAAGGGATCTGGGTGGAATTTGGATCAGAGATAGAGATAGGTTGTTTTGGTTCGCGGATGGGTTCTCAGTTCCTTTATAACAGGAGCTGCAAACAACAGCTGTATGTATAATGTGTATTATATATCTATTGTCATTGAAAATCTAAACGTCAATGTGAGAACGAAAATCCAGTGAATAACAAGGCATTGGCAACGCTTATCCTTTTCTTGGCTTAGACGTCATTCTGAAACGTTGAGCAGTAAATGGCTTCATACCTAGTTACGCATGCATCACTATTTTTATGAATCCAATGATTATAGAAGTAATTGCGAACTCAACAAACGTTATGAGGAATCCCATTCAACTCATTACGAAGTAACATTTAGCAGCCCCATAGGCAATACCATTTTAGAACATTTGTAAAATAAGTGAAGTGTCTATTTAACACTATATCATGTTCTTGACTTTAAAATATGAAAAGTTATGGGGCATAATAAAACCCTCAAATAGGTAAACCCTGAAAATATTACAGGCCTTTGTAGGATGTACGTGCCAAATCGAAAACTGGATAGATTACCTGCTGTACAATAATCTGGCGTGAATTGTGACTATAAACATTCAGTTTAATATATTGAATATTCGTATGGGAATATCTACAGGTGCTAAAGGTACTTTCGATGTAACGACATACAAGCGAGACTGTATAAATTTCCCTCATGAACGCGGGCCTGAGGGTGACTGGTGGAGCCGCTCGTCACCTAGCAGAAGCAGGCCACGGCGGCGCGGGCGGCGCGCATCATAGGACGATGCGCGCCAATACCGGGGGCGGGTCGGGGACCACGTGGTCCCCCCTCCCGGGGACGGCCAGACCGAGAGGAATGGCCCTGAGTCAGCCGGGGTGCGAGGGATATGTCGCGAGACAACCTCACCTTCGGCCTAGCACTACGGCCCACAGACGGCGTGCGGTTTGGTCGGTTCGAGTCCGACATAACCCCCCTCTCCGGCTCCGGATGGGGGGGGGGGGGTATCCGTGGGGATTTCCCGCACGTAAAAAAAACTGTATAAATTTACTAATTCATTTACATTATTTAACAAGGTCAAGCTAAGTGAGCCATTCACATGCGAAATCACTTAATTCAGACAAAAATTTCTGTGGGTCTGTGCATCGAATGCTACGCGATAAGCGACTTCCACGCGGGCGTAGCCGCGGGCAACATCTAGTGTGCTATAATTTTGAGTGATAAAGATTACCTTTGTTTAAATGTTTGCAGTCACAGGCATACATTACTAAACTATTCCATTAGCGTTATCGCTAATAGAATGTAACTTAGTTTAGAAGCCCAAAGCGACCCTACAAGCCCCTTTAGAAGAGTGGCAATTCGTTGGCCGGCGTTTGGTAGAATAGAATGAGGAATGAATAGGATTTGACGTATTTGACAGTCGTTAACGAATGTCATAAGTGTCAAATCCCATACATTTTCATTCTATTCTACCAAACGCCGGCCAACGAATTGCCACTTGTCTAGAGGGGCAGTTTAGCAGAATTTTTCATATTTTAGCAAGGAATTTATGATTTTAATATGTGGAACCTGAATCAATGCAAAAATATTTCATAACTAAGAAATAGATAGATAGATAGATAATTCTTTATTGTACACCAACAGATTTACAGTAGGACAAGTAGGTAGCATCTAAAAAGTTTAATGTACAATGGGCGGCCTTATCGCTGGAAGCGATTTCTTCCAGGCAACCTTCTAAATAATATATGGCTTTTAAATATGTTTTTAACTGAAATTAACACAGGGCTCAATAACCGCTTGAAATACGTCTATGACCGCCTTACAACCATTCCTAGAATAATATTACAACGAATTAAAATATATTAGTAATAATAAATAAATAATCCGCGCTCCAACAAAGAAATTAACACAAAACACTATTACACAACATACATTTTACATTTTTTAACCTTTGATCCAAGTTATACTACAGGTATAGGCCATATTGGAATTCTAAAGTTCAAAACAAAAAAAAAACGAATAATTTATAAGTATGTGCGTACATTCAAATTAGTCTCATTTGCAGTCTAATGCCACACCTCCTTTGTTGATGAATGTATAATGTCGTGTGAAGTCGTATTATGGGTATTGTATTTTATTATCTATTCTATAATAATAAAAAATATCGAGGCTGAGGTAAACTCAGAGTTCAGTATCGTTCCTCCTCCACTTCGCACCGTCTTGGGCATTCATAGTGGTGAGACTATTGGCACTCTCACTGGGCCCCGTTAGGTCGCCATTAACAAACGTTTGTTACATAGGTGGTTATAAGAAACATAAATATCTACTAATAATTACAAGCAGTGCCGTAAATTTTGAACGACAGTAATACGAAATAACTAGATACTTGGTTGATAATTAAATTGAAATTAAGTAAAATAATTTCGTATCTATCGTTAATAAAGTTTTTGTAGCAATGATTTAATCAAGTTACATAAACACACACAGAAAACCGGTCTTCTTTGATAAGTTATCAAAAAAGTTCATAAAAGATTGTGAGCCCTAACCACAATTTATGATTTATGCATGTTGTTTGCTGCGTTACATATACGCAGCAGACAACATGCATAAATCATAAATTAGGTAGGTATGTTTACAGACCTTCCTAGGGCTATTAATAATATCAAAATTTATAGAACATTATTTGCGCCCAAAACAAAAAAACTTCGAGACTAACGCTACTATAACCCAATTTATCATTTGGAGTCGGCTTAATTTCCATCCATAGGTACATTCCTGACAGACGTTATCTCTACAGTAGCTCCTATCTTCCGGACATCCTCTTTTACGTAAGTCGTTCATATCTTTTGGCTCTGCTCCTAAATACCTCCAGATTTTACATCTACCTTAGTAACAACGACTCCTTTCATAATAATATTCATAGAATAAGCGTTTCCCAACTTTCGTTCACTGCTGCAATTTTCCTTTTTTTATTGTTACACAATCAATTTAGCCGTCAGATTATTCTAACTTTTCTTGTGTCATGAGTCATGATATATATTTGGATATAGCAGGATTCCAGAATCTTAATATCCTTGAGATATTTTTGTTTCAGAATGACGTTTTACAGTTTTAATAGAGAAAAACGAAATTCAGGAATCCAACGGGGCGAAACCAATTATTTTGTGCAGAAATATTCATAACTCTACATTACACGTAAAAGTATCACTTCCTCGTTTAATTTTAGTAGGTATACGAGGTAAATGTAGAATATAAACTTTAATATTTTACGAAATATAACATGGAATTATACGCTAATCAGCTTAGCAACAATAAGATTTATGGTGCAATCTAAAACGGCGTCACGTTTCGTATAACATCTCTGTAAATGACTGTAATTTATATTCCAATCCAGAGAAAAGTGTGTATGGCTAAATTGTATAGTTACTCAGATAGATAGATGGTTTCTAGAACGCATGCATATGTCAAGAGCACTTGTTCAAGCAACTAGTAGTAGAGTTACTAATAGAAGAGTTAAATTAACAGTTTGTTCAAACTTGATATCAAAGAACAATGAACTGAAGCTTATAACCACATAAAATACGTTTAGACCACTTTTAATAAAAGATAAAGCAACATTTGAGTCTGTCAAATTACTGTACTGACCTATCATTGTCACGTGTTTCACAGGTTCACACACAATGTATATAAATTTAAAATAAATATGCTGAATGCGACGCATTCGCTTAGCTCGACTCGGAGTAAGCCGGAGTACTGCTCGAGGAAAAAAAGCGCGGGAGCGCCCGGCGTTCTTCAGTCACTAGTCCACCAGGCCACCAGTGTGTGCCCGCGTGTCGTAGGGGATGCACGACTGTTTGTCGTATTTTCGCGCTGAATAAACATTTTTCGCATTGTGAGATTTTTTAAATACAAAAACTAAGTATATTCGTGTGGTGTTATTTCCGTCCCAACCGCCTGGTGCCTGTATTCGGGAGAATACAAAGGATTTCTGGACTCATTACGGTAAGATATTTCGGGAGTTCATAAATGTTGTGGATTGACATTTAAAGGATTTGGATTACATTTACCGCCTGCTGAAAAAAAAATGTATCTGCTGATAACCAAGTGATTAAAACAAATAAATAATAATTTCGCCTTTAATAACATCAATCTAATTAAACGTGAATTTTAAGTGAATATAGTTTACAATTTTTGGATTAATTATTTTCTGATAAGCTCGAAATAGCAAAATTTAAAAACTCACTGCTGTCAAGTTATAAAAGTAAATTAATAATCACTGATTCTAATATTCTAAAAAAGTGACAATTAATTAATGAAGTATTTCGTAATAAATCAGAATAGTTTCGAATCGTAACGAATCTCCACATAGATCAAAACTAATAAACCCAAGAAATAGCTTAGTGCAAAATAATTGAAATTAAAAGTTAGACAATCAATTATTTCTTTATTGATATACAAGAGATCATAAGACCGGAAACTGGTTAAACCTAAATCTTACAAATCAGTACCGACGCCTTTGAAAAAAAACCATTTTTTCCTAGTTTAAAAATCAAATTATAAATTAATAACAGGGAAGTTCATTAGTTTATAAGATATTTACTCATAAAGACAATATATAAATTACAATGTAGGTTAGTCGTTCAAAACAGTGCGTAAGCCATGCGTAAGCGGACGATAGGGAAATCTGAAAAGTGTCTTCAAGGTGCCCTGAAGATATTTACAGGCGAATGAAGTATTTTATTATATGCTGCGTGTGACGCATGTAAAAGTTTCGCCTGAATCCGAAATAATAAACAACATCTTTTACTCCGATGATTTATCAGTGAAAATAAAGAGATTTACGATAAAAGTGGATGATATTTTTGAGTGATTTGTAGCGTGTTCGTATCGAATAGTGTGATTTAAAAAAAATATACATGTGTAGATAATATCATAATTTACCATAGTCTCTATTCAAATATGTACGATATTTTACTTTAACATAACTTGCCAAGGTTGAGCGATAAGTAAATACTTGTATAGTTTGTTTTATTAGTATGGTGTAAAATATTAACAGAATCCAAAAGTCGTAGTTAATTAAAAAGCAATAGTTTCTTAGATTTATCGCTTGAATTTCAATGTGACAATAATTTTTTACCTATAACATTTTGCGTTAAACTTGTTCATTCAATATTAACATTTGTCGATTGACCAGCACGAAATCTTGGATGTGAAGAATAAACTAACTCATAGAGGTGTAAATACTTAACCTTCATAATTAAAGCAACGCAGCTAAAGTACTCCACAAAGTTTGCTGACTTACGTTGACCCAATAAAGAAACAATAATTGGATGCCCTAGTTTACCTTGGAGGATTATAATATCACCTGAACAAATACTTAGTGTTATTTGTTGGAAAATACACAACCGATTTATCATTGTAAAATAGGGATCGATACAAATACATGCCATTAATACTTACTTTTGTTATTAAAATATACAACAAATAAGATTGAAAGATCTACAAACGTATGGTTAACATAAGCTGAATGCAGATAGAAACGTAACAATAAAATATTCTTGATGTTGAAGCTAATTTAAAAAAACAATTACGAAATTGCTACATTAAAGTTATACTACTACTAAATACACGGTACCCAAAACAGACTCTGAATACAGTAAATACAAATTTAATGGACATAAAACCTCAAGAATTTAAAACCACTGAATTCAAAATCAAAGGCAAAGTATGAAAGAACTTTACACTGTTAAAGGTCAAAATTTATTATTATCACGAACCACTAAAACAGAAGTCTCATTGTCTTGTTAAGTAAGTTCTTAAAGCCATCTCTGCATTGATTTGTAAATAAACGATGTGTGAATACAGAGAAGGTCAAATTAATTTATTGCTAATATTTACAGACTTAAACCACACATGTTAGTACATGAGTCAGGTTTGAAATTATATTCATCTATAATTTATATTTAGGTGATATATTCGTTTCCGGGAATAATGAAAGAGAAGCCTTTGTCGGGATTATGTAGCAAAGTTGATATTTTACGCTAAACATAAAGAGGTGATTCATGTGGCACCTACAAAGACTAAACTTGTTCTTGTGATATAAAACTAAGAGATGGTGAATTAATTCCAAAGATAAGAGATAAAATCTTTGTTTGCTTGGTCATATCTGGACTAGATTTCTAAAAAGTAATAATTAGGTGAACATATTTCAGTTTAACTTTACATATAATTATTACATTTTATATGAGCATATTTAGATCGTAAAATTAAAAGCCTTGAATTAGTTAAAAGATAGAATCCATCATTTATAACTGGACTGGAAGAGTTAAACATTCAATTGTAAGTCTTTGACCTAGATTACAAGTCCATATCAGCAGGTTCCCTTTGGTTTTAGAACGATTTATCGTTTACGTTTAAACTTGTATAAGAATGCCGCAATTTCAGTGGCATTTTAAAATTTTATACACTAGCTTTTATTTCCGTGCAAACTGCTAACACAATCAGTTTTATTGTTACTGTCATTGCCGGCATTGTGTCGTAAGTTACGTCAAAAACAACAGTTCTGTGCGAAATACACTTGATTAAATACCTTAATTAGTGCGGAAGAGATAGTACGAATTACCAACGTACTTAGCTAATAGAACTTGTATTAAATAAAACAAGTTGTTTCGCTAACGAAAGATACCACTGACAGACAACCGGTTTCCTTAGCAAATTGTTAAACGAAAGTCAATTTTGAGTGTCATTGTCAAAGGCATATTTTACTAATGATGCGTTGATTAACTGCGGTAATTACAATTAAGATAAGACTATCGAGTGCCCGCCAATGACACATAAAATAACCTAAATAGTTGTCATTCGATAAGCGTAAATATTTAATGTTGTGTAGACACATTTAATAATATTATTATAGAAAAGGCACACTGCAGTTCCCAGGTGTGGTATTATTAATAACTAGTTTTATTATTACGAGCCAAACTAGTTTTAGCTTATGTCATTGATCATGTTCTCTTATAATGTGTCTTATTATAATACTCATAATATTTTTATATAGTTAATTTATGATTTGTCTCTTTTGTGATACCAACTATCGGCAGTTTACGCGAATGTTTTCTTTGTTTTACTCTTTTTACTGATCGCTAGGTCCTTGATATCGTAAATATATCTAGGAGTAAACGTTTTACGATTTAGAATGTCTTAAACCATCAAAATATTTAAGATTTGTCTGATAATGTCGTTAACATTTTATGACATATTCTTATTTTTGTATTCTGTAAGTATGTTGTATTGTGTTTATAATCTTGACATCGACATAAAAACAGCTATCATGGGCTAAATACTACTAACCTATAATAAAAATAGGCCAGGGACATCTGCAGGATGCCCGCTAAAGTGCGCTAAAAACACGAAAAATAAACGCGCTTTAATCATTACAACAAAAACATGATTAGAATTTGTAATAGTTATAATGGATACCATTGCGAAGTTCAAAGCACCCTTGCCAAGTACGGCCAATAATAGTTACCATGAATAAAGTCCAGTATAAGATGCGAATACATTAGATAAACCAACACAAGAGAGAGAAGAGACCTAGACACTAACTACTTTCTAGTGGAATCTAGGTCGAATTACTAGATTCATACACCATAACATAGATCGGAAAATGGTTGCTATGTACCATAACTGCATAGTATCTATAAAACCTGAGAACGATATTAATACTATAGTCGTTATACAGGCATTTGTAATGTAAATTTTATTATTAGAATTACACGGTCTATGATTTTCAATTAGGACATTACGAGCAATTCTCTTAACTATTATTTTATAATGAATGCGTATTACATAGGCTGGAATAATATCGATGACATGTGGGAGATATTCGATTGCTATAACGTGACTAAGCATAATAACTTGAAAGCCTTAACCACTGTCGTACTAACAAGGTTACTGTACGTCTACTTGTACCATTTCTATGCAGTACAGTCTTGTACTGCATAGAAATGGTACAAGTATTTTTGCACAATATTTTGTGTTTTCATCCGTTCATCATTGCAGCTAAAGCATTTTATTGAGACCATTCATGTTTGTTTTCTCGTTGCTCGTAGTTGAGCTTCCGTTTCTTGCATGGGTTTGATTTATACTTAGATGTAATCAGCTTCTTGTAACAAAGCAAGGAATTATTGGTATCATTAAAATCGATCCAACTCTTTTCGAGGAGTCCTAAGAGAGTGACAACATTCACCATGACACGAGATTTTTCGTATATCAGATATTGAACATACAATTCCAAATTTTTACCGTCCGATTTTTGTAAGATTCAGAATCTTACTTGATAAAATCAATCACTTGATATGAAAAAGAAATTAAGTATAAGCGTCGTTCTTTGGCGATAATATTAGTAATTGACGGTATCAGAGCTCAGTTGCTTGACCTCAAGACATAAGTTAATTGAAATGTGATGAGAATCCTTATTGTATATCATACGATTGAAATACAAAGTTCTTTATTACTTTCACACCATGATTATGAAGTTTTACGTAAAATAACTTGTGGTCTTATTATCCTTCTAGAATCTATGTAATAAAGGTGGAGATGGTTTTATAATACTGTTGTGTATAAGGTAAAATAACGTCTCGTAAAGTTGTAGTCATTATAAAACTGTATCTATTTCCTATTCAGAATAGTACTCGTATTACAGCCACTATGAGTATTAGAAAACAAGAATTCAAACTTGACTATACCGATATGTTCGTGAGTGAACGCTATGAGACGATTAATGAAACGTTTAATAATAGTCCAATAAACAAACGAATGTAGACGGAAAACACTTTATAGACCTTTGTTCGTCTTTCGTATATATTTTTTTAGAAATTCAGTTTACTTGCTTCAATCTCCTACTTGGCAATTAATGACACGTTACATATTATTAACTAGACTATTAATGCTTTTGATAACATTAACTAAATATACATTAACCTTGGCACTGCTGTGATTGGAGACAATCACGGTTGCCACCACACAATAAAATTTGCTAATAAACAGCTCACGGTTGGCACAATGCTACTTATTTTAGAAAATTCGATTGTAGTACTTTGGATCACATGAACTATCGTGGTGGAAATTATCGTGGTCTCACATCATTCGATCACCATCAATCTGTTAATTACATTGTACGAGTCGGTCTTAAGTAAATTTCTTCCAGTTTGCCCCAAAACATCCAGTCTTCCGTCTTATGGACAAATTATTTCTTCCATACCATCACAGATAATATAATATAATTCTTATACAGATGCACAATCAGGAACAAAAAATAGTTACACTCTTAACTTCCAAAAGCAGGCAGGCAACTTTTTTTTGCAGGAGTTGTAACTAGATGGCGACATTTTTTTGGAAATCTTTTCTATTTTTACTATTGAAAATTAACTTATCAAAATTGAAACTTACACTAAACACATTATTGAATATGACTGAATAAAACTATAATTATTCTAATCTATGTTGATTTTGCCAGATTCTGCAGTAATTTTAAAAGTTACAAACTTAATGCAACAAACAAACTTAATCCATTTGCACGCTGTTTCTTAGCGATTATTTTTATTACTTTTTAAACTAAATAAATTACTCTAACAAATTCGAGCAAAATATTTGTTAGCACGAAAAAGAGACAGTAGTCATGCTAATTTGTAACAAACACCATTATTCGCCGTGACTGCACAATTATATTAAAGTTATAGATATGAAGGATACATACATGTAGGACAGGTGACAATGAAATTAAAATAAATCTTTTTAAGTATTTAGGTTAAGGGCAACAATATCTCTCTCTAGATGAAGAAAATGTTTATTTATCACAGGCTTTCGAAATGTAAAGAAATATAATACCTATTAAAATTGTTAATACCATGTATACCAAACAATATGAATTTTCTATATAATAAATGTTTGGAATGCCACAAGGTACTATTTTAGGTCCAGGTGATTTGTGTTTAAATCAATAATTAAATTTTACCACGCGGTGTGATAGAAATACCTGAATTCATAAAAAGCTAACTGAAAGTGACACCATGAATCTGAGTGTTATGAATAGGAGCTATCTAATATGAGGTAGTGGTCTCACAAATTAATTGACTGTTATGTGAAAATGGTTAAGCGCCACAATGGCATATAAAAGAGCAACAACGCATTCATGCATTCCATCAATTTGATATGAGAATAGGTCGCCCTCACAGTTCTCACAGATTGCGATAGTTAATGTTTAGGTAAGTATTGATTTCAAATTATGACAAAGATAAATTATTAAATAAATATAATTTTAGCTACTAAGGCAATCCAAAGCTTGTGTCGAAACATAAATATGTATATTTCAGATTTTATGCATAGTTTCGAAAATAAAATTCAGGAAATTGAAACAATTAATTTAATATTGAAAATGCACTAGTATGGTCCATAGCATGCTACTGACAGTATTGAGTAAGAATGTCTGATTAAATGTTGCAAGAATTGCACTAGCTGCAATTCATTTTATGCTTTTTATTCTACTGAAATACGTACTTACATACATATAATCGTGCCTTTATCCCGGAGGGTTAGGCAGAGGTGAATTAACACCCACATTTCACCAATCATTGTATTCGGCCCACGTAGTAGGGCGTGAGCCTTATGCCGTCTTCCTAGCACTATTTTGACTTGAGCCAGGCATCTGAAGCTGACTCGGGGCTTGTTGAAATAAGTGAACGGTTCTATAATGTTATACCTAGGAGATAGTATAGACCAGGAAAATATTCAAAATTCAGTAGTCGTAAAACTTGTTCTAAATGCCCTTCATTTAGAACAAGTTTTACGACTACTAAATCAGTTACATTCACGAGAATACGAATGAATGATTGTGAAGTTTATTTTAGGAAGTAGATTTCACAAATAGTCAATGCATATTCTCTAAATATTTTTGAAGTGAAACCTTCTTTAGCGGCGTTGGATGGACAAAAAGTGTTAAACTCGCGTCAGGATCACGTGACCTTTGACCCGTAACCGAAGACTTTGTAGGACGACATGACGCCATACAACATTCCTAGCTACAGAGTGTTTATTTTGCTAGGTACCTACGCTAAGAAGCTTCGTAGCTTGGCACTCCCGGAGTGCAACCCGTCTCTTATTTTATTTTATGAACTACCTTCTAGCTTAGGTTCGGCATTGATTGTCTTTTTTTAGGAACTTTCACTGGTATTGCTTAGTAATATGCCTCATGCCCCTTAGAGTACAAGACCAGGGACTTTTTCAAACTGTGTAATCTAATGTCAGAAGAACATAGTAAATTCTTCTAATGATATTTGAATAACTTTTGATATTGCAAGATTTAAAATAAATATCTACAGTGCAAATAATTATTGCCACTTTCGAAACAACAATTAATATAAAGTACAAATCCATCTAGATATTAGGATAAACGCTGTTACGTTGTTATTGAAAACTGAGAGAATGAGATGGATAAATTCTAATGATTGTTGCGCATGAAATATTTAGAAAACTTAATTAACTTAGTGTAAAATGGGTTTAGTGAATAAAAATAAATAAATTCTAATACTTTGAATCGAACCCAGGCTTCGTGGATAAATAAATAAATATCCCTATCCCAGTGTTTCCGTTCTGCCGTGCTATTCCGAACAGTTATTTAACAAACTCGATTATGAATCCGCGGTGAGATTCAAGTTTCGTATTCCGAACACGTCGGTTAATGAGTGAGTTCGACACTAGCGCCACCGAGTGATGACTGAACTGAGAAGAATTACTCCAAGTGAATATTTTGACGTTTTTCACTATTTGGTATTCCGAAATAAAATTAACACGCCAATTCGAAAGTCATCTCGAACTCACACACGAATTTATCTGTCAAATCAAAAGTTACTAATCCGCGAGTGAACTCTACAAAAGACATCGTTGAAAAGTGATTTGCCTGGAAAAATAAGTATTAGTACCTGTTCTATTTAAACTGTAGGAAATTATTAAAGTACCATTTTTACTCTAGGTGGGTATTCATCCAAGAATTGTTTATTTGGGTACAACATTTTCTTGTTATTACAGATGTCTCGTTCTTTTTTGTTGTTGAGCTTGTTAAAAGAAGCTGATGTGCTAGTAACTATGTAGTGGTACTATCTACGTAAATATCTAATTATCTCTAAATAAATAAAAAACTAATATTGAGAAAGACAACTTAAATTGATTTTTTTTTTAATAAAAAATACAATGTTAAAGTAAATAAGTAAGTATTGGAGATGCATGCATAGCAAATCGTGAGATCGTAATTATCACATAAATTAATAGGTACTCATTTCATCCTTTCAAAATTTTTAATGAAATTATGGAACATTAACACACGGTTAAGTACCTACAGCAAAGCATACACACAACTTTACAAAAACCGCGCCTTGCGACGACCATAGGCACAGTTGGGTATTTTTATTTTTGAACGACCGTCTCCAAAGACAAAAGCCGCAGCTTCTCATTCAGCCTAATATTTTCATTTGACATTTCTGTCTAAAATTAAATATTTATGTAATAAAACGTATTCAAAAATGCTTATACGGCTAAAATTAAATGAAATTTATTATTTTAAAGGCCTAATTCAGCCAAAATAAGCGAGTCGATATAAATCGTACAATATCGATATTCAGGTGCAATGCCTAGTACCATAGAGCAATCTCACGCGTATTCTCGATAGTCACTTCACTTCACTTGGCCTTGGTTTTATCTTGAGAATACCAAAATAATCACAAGCGAGGTGAGTATCGAAGTGAGAGTGACTTGCGAGATGAGTTGCGAGATGACTTTCGAAGTGAGTTTATGTTTTTCGGAATAGCATGGCTGTATCTACAACGAGTCTCTACCCACGAGTTTAAATAATTATTATTATTTCGTCTTTTACCTACAGCAAAAAGATTAATCCTGCACAAATCTAATATAGGATAATAGGATAAATTTAAATTGTAAATAATTTTGTACATGTATAAATAAATAAAAAAAGTTAATTTCGAAATCTACCCTCGTCTATCCTCCCTGCCTGTCTATCAGTTACCAGTCAAAACCTTTGCCATGTCATTGTACGAACAATCCGGGCAGCATCTGATGCAACATCGCCGTGAAATTCGTTAGCAAGTTTAAATGTTTCACAACGTCTATAAATATGTTCACGTGTTAACATTTCTTATCTATTTTTGTTTACCGCTGAAATACTTTGCTGAAGGATTAGGCTTGATTCAATGAGGCCAGTCATCACGAAAATGAATAGGTACACAAAAAATTAGAAGTAAATCATATCTAGGTAGGTACTAGTAAATTAATAGGCGTCTCTTAATTATTTTATTGAACTTTTGTGCACACACTTGATTGACAAGCACAACATAAGGAATAACATTACGTAGGTACAGAACATTCTTCCTCGCACAAAATTTATATGATAATGATATTGGACTATGTTTATTTATTCTGATAGTCAATAAACTAAAATTTATCTTGCTTACTGCTCGAACAGAGGTCAATTTATGCGCCATATCACTACTATCTGACCCGGGACTCTGAGGTAAAGACCACGGGATTAACAAAAGGCTGATTATGATCACTACTATCGAGATGTTGTTTGATTTAGTAGACTTTAATATCTAAAGAAACCCCATAGTTGTCGATAGTCGTGTGACCTTGATCAATGGGATAAATGTGAGCGTAATAATGACAGGCGCCACTCCTGAATTCCCGACCAATTCAATACGACACGAAGCGCGTGACAAAAAAACATTGTTGTTCGCAGTGAAACAGGTCTGGCAAGAGTATATAAAAAGAAAAGAATGCACCTGAAGTGATATTTCAATTAACTAAGCTGGAACTTCGGGGTATATTCTTTATATTTAATTTGCGTGGTGCATTCGTTGCTAGTAAGATTGAAATTCCTACCTATTTAAAGGTTCTCTATTTTTATTCCTAAAATTTTATGTTATAATTTAACATTGCATAATGTTACTTGTCATAACATTATTTACGCATAATACTCATTTGCCATAACTTTTTAAGCATAATTTTTTTACTCCTATTTACCATAAGCATAATATTTAATAAGCATAATATCCCAAAGCATAAGTTTACTTAAGCATAACGACCCATAACCATAACTATTCCGAAAAATCACTACAAAATTTTTATTAACAATATTACACTATTTTATACATTGCTCTCGTCAAACTTGTAGGCGCATCAAAGTTCATTTAACCTAATGTTCTTTTGACCTAATTGGTCGACGGAGCCCCGCTACGCGGGGCTCCTACTTCTGGATGGTTTATAAAAAAATAACCACGAAGGCTTAATGCGGGAGCTTCGCTACGCTCCGCTCCCGCATTAGCCTTCTAACCTAACCTATCCGAGTCGGGGTGCCCTAAAGTCCAGATTGCATCCAGATCCTTGCCAGCTTGCTAGCACCATGTTAGCAGGCGTTTATCATTATCCCAAATAACTATTAGACAAATAAACAATATGCTTTACAACTTTATGCGTATCAATGTTATGAATAAAAACATTAGGATATACAATATTTATGCTTAATAACACAGTATGCTAAAAACCAATTATGGCACACTATTATTATGACAAAGAAAATTATGCCTAATTTGTTATGGCAATTTAAATTAGGACAAAAACTATTATGACAAAAGATGGAATCCCTATTTAAACATGCACGCAGTAGATGGATGACTGAAGAATCTGTGCTGACATGATTTATATGCAATTATTTAACTTTTAGCATATAATTACCTTTAGGCATTAAAATAAATGACTAGAAAAGCTCATATAGTCTAACACATGTTCCGTTATTAGTAGAGAGCCGACCTTAATACCATAGCACGACGAAGCGCATCGATGGCCTAGTAAAGATACTGGGAAACGGTTACCGCATACCATATTATATAAATAGATCAAAATACGCTCAGGAAGAGCTGCATTAGAGCAAAATGGGTTACAAAAGCTATTAGCATTAGCTATAAATTAATTTCTAACTAATATTTAGGTTATCACTCTGAAATATTACTTAGCGATAGAATATGAAAGAGACATTTTAAATATCGTACTTACGAAGAGAGAAACTATACAATGATGGGCTTAATACCTTAGATATTTTCTATCTGTAACTTGAGGTGTTTTTTTTATACCACTTAGTTGGCAGACAAGCACACGGCCTACCTAATGGAAAGTGGCTACCGTGGCCTATGGACGTGTGCAACACCAGGGGCGTCACACTCGCGCTGTTTTCCCTGTTAGAACAGAGAGTTTCTGTGCCGGCAGTATAGAAGACAAAACAAGACAAGCCACTGACAGCACAAATCTTTCCAGTGAGCTCTGGCTACCCTACTCACCGCCGGGAACACAACACGAGGTTATTATGGCCGCGGTATTCTGTAGGGTAGAGGTACTTCCCCAGTCGGACTGCTCAATAGGACGGAAATACCATCGTGTCCTACCTCCGACAGATGATGACAGTGATGCTAATACTAGACAAATATATTCCAGTTTCACAATTGAATATTTGAAAACAACTGTGAAAATAGCATTAACAAAGGTGTATGCCACGTAAGGACGTAGCAAGTGGAAAGATTTTCTCCACCTATCGTTCACTAAATGAACTAATGCTACCTCATTAATTTGTAGTTCTTTCAATTTCTTGAAACCTAGGTTTTTATAGAATCAACAAGTAAGGTTAAACGAGACGGGACAGTCGAGACATATTCAAAATAGAGACTATGTTAAGTTTCTTCGTGCGTGTCGATTATTGTATACTTATCTTCTAAATGTCATTGCAAATTACTTTAAGAATTAATTACGTAATCAACACGGGTATCATCGCCTCAATATTAGGTAGTTCTTAATTTGCACAAGGAGAAATATTTTTGGAATATAAAAATATGTTGAACGAAAAGTTGACTGACCCGTTACGATCTATGTGTAACAAAAAGTGGTTTAACCGGTAGCTACTGCGTGTGTTAGTTATATAATTAAATAAAGGTCTATGAATGGTGTTGCAACTGGCTAATTTAAATCACACATCGTCAACAGTCTAAGACAAAATATTGTAAGTATTCGAGAGAGTAAGAGTAAGAGCCCGAATTAAATTATGTGACGTAATTCTAAAGAATTAAAAGAATTCTAATACTAAAGAATGGAAAACCTCAAGTTATTTTGTCATATGCTCAAGATCATTCTAGGATTCATATTAATAAAAATGCCATTTATTTTTATCCCTATGCGAGCCAAAAAAATACTGTCGAGAAATTGCTTAAAATACGTAAAACAGATTATGACGGTAATTTTCATTTCGCTCCTACAGTTGCGCCTAGTATTGTAGGGCAGGCATACTTTGTATCCATTGATTATATGATTGTAAAATTACCCTAGTTATGCGTTGTTTAAAAAAGAACAACTATGTTTACAGTCTCGTCACTGGAAAAATCACGATTATTTATCTCATATGTGACATTACACTACTGAATTCCATCTGCAAAACCTGTAATACACAAATAGTTTTTACACATTATCTTTACAGCACAAACAATAACTACACGTATTTCACCTTCAATTCAGATATAAACTACATAATATACAACATTCATAAAACTATTTACTACGCATCTCACTATTTAGACACACTCACGAACACTAATATTTTTATTTTCTGTTATATTATTACATACCTTGCTTTGTGCCTAGAAATAACCAAGAAGTATACGCTTGAAGTGTTGGACCTGCTATTATCTCGTAACCTCTGTGCAGAGTTCTCGACAACCAACCTAATAGTATTCGCATTCGAAACAACTGACTTACCACAATGACAGTCTATTTAACGAATGAAGTAGATCGTATTACCAACCTGGAATGTCACGAACTCGACGAACTGGAACTGTGTAATAGTTTTTTAAACTCGAACTACAACTTCAGGGTGTTGACTTTTAACATACGTGGTATTCAACCAAATTTTGATTCTTTTTGCATTGCATTAAAAAGATTAAACATAATCTTTGACGTCATAATTCTTACCGAATGTCATTTGTTATTAAACCCAGTTGTAAGGCGAATTCAGGGGTATAATTCATACGCCACAGAAAATAACCTTAACAAATGTGGAGGAGTTGTAGTATACGTCAGAGACTGCTGGAGCCCAACCGTCACTGAGCCCGATATTCAGGACGCAGAATGTCTCATTGTGGGTCTTTCTACGGGCATGACTTTGATTGCCATCTACCGTTCCCCATCATATAGACGAATAGACAATTTTATTTTCTCACTCGACAGAATTTTTAATACTTTGAATAAATGCTCTACAGTCGTAATTGCTGGAGATATCAATATAAACTTATTAGACACATCGGACAGCCAAGTGTTAGAATACTCCTACCTTATGACTGAACATGGTCTGGCCCAGGTTATCTCAGGACCAACCAGGTTAAACAGTTGTCTAGACCACATCTTTATTGATGCTAGACAACGCGATGTCGTGGGGATTGTCTGCGATGTCGCTATCACTGATCACCGTATGGTAATGATGGGATGTAACACGGTCACTCCAAAGAGATCAAAACCCTCACAGCATTCAATTCGTAAAGTCGATTTCCCAGCGGTCATTGCAGAATTGAAAAACTGTGATTGGTTCGGAGTGCTCTCGGAAGGGGACGTAAACAAGGCGACTAATGCATTCCATTCAACTTTGGACAGTATATTAAGAATACATACTAGTGAAAAGAAAATCGGTCGCTCTAAATTTATATGGAAACCGTGGATTACCCCGGGACTCGTAAAATGCATGAACCACAGAGACAAACTGCATCAGGCATCCAGTAAACATCCTAATGACAAAGTTAAAAAACTTATATATACCCGTTACAGGAACTTCTTTACTAACCTATTACGTAAAGTAAAACAACAGTATGACAATAAAAAACTTGAGGAAAGTAAAAATAATACCAAGACCCTATGGAAAACTATAAAAAATATCACCGACCATGACAAAAACAAAAACTCTAATACTGACTTACTTCAATATAAATCAACCCCACAAGCATCAGTTAACGCCTGTAACGAGTATTTTTCGACGGTTGGTGCGAATCTAGCTACACTAATTCTAGATAACATGACTGAAACCCTGGAGTCGGTGATCAGTAGACAAAAATTGGGTGAACCGGTTGCTGCTTCCTTCTTCTTGCAGCCTTCTGACGTTTACGAAGTGGACGGTTTAATAAGTAAAGTAAACAGCGATTGCGCAGCAGGTATAGATACTTTCACACCAAGACTGTTAAAAGAAATCCGTGGCGAAATTGTAATCCCACTAACCCATATTATCAATCTTAGCCTTAGCTCTGGGACCTTTCCTGATAAATGGAAGGAGGCTCAGGTGATTGCCATACACAAAAATGGAACGAAACAAGATCCCGCGAATTATAGACCCATATCTTTGTTAGGAGTATTCTCTAAAATCTTAGAAAAAATAGTCAACAAACGTCTCAAATCCTACCTTGTAGCACACAAGCTAATCTCTGACAAGCAGTTTGGATTCCAACTCGGTAAATCCACAGAGGATGCGGTAAGCCTATTAACCAATCGTGTGACTAGACATCTCGATAACAATGAAAGGTGCCTCGGAGTTTTTGTTGATCTTGCGAAGGCATTTGACACAGTCGCCATTCCGATTCTCTTAAAAAAGCTTGAGGTATTTGGAATAAGAGGCATACCTCTGAAATGGTTTGAGACGTATCTAACAAACAGACGACAATGTGTGAAAATTGGAGAATATGTCAGTACCACAACAACCACCACTTTCGGAGTACCGCAAGGAAGTGTGCTTGGCCCTACCCTATTTATCATGTATATTAATGATATCCACAATACCATAGGACCAGAGGTGGAAGCTATTTGTTACGCAGATGATACGGCTATTCTGTTCAACGGTAAATCCTGGGCATCAGTGCATGAAAATGCACAGAAAACAATGACGCAGTTAAAACAATGGCTTGACTGCAACCTGCTGTCTTTGAACATTAAAAAAACAAACTACGTATGTTTTTACAAGACGAAAGCGTCAGAACCTAAGGAACCGTATACCGTCAAAATCCACACTAGTAAGTGCAACCCAAATAAGTGCTCCTGCGAATCGATCCAAAGGGTGGATAGTGTCAAGTACCTCGGCGTTATGATTGACCCTAGGCTCTCATTCAAACCCCATATTGAACTGGTGGCAAGCCGTGTCAGGAAATTGATTCACATTATGAAACTGCTTCGTAACTCAGCCAGTAATAATATTTTACACCTTGTATATACTGCACTATGTGAATCAATTATCTGCTACTGTATAACGGTATGGGGTGGCGTCGGTTCCACTACTATGCTCCTACTCGAACGAGCACAGAGATCGGTCTTGAAAGTCATGTATAGAAAACCTTTCAGATTCTGCACCGACTCTCTTTATAAAGAAACCACTACTCTTAATGTTCGGCAACTGTACATCCTTAAATTGGTTTCAAAGCAGCACAGGATAGTACTGGAATCACAGGATTATCCTCAACTTCTTGAGCGTAGAGTTTATAGAAGCGCGCCAGTTCGAGTAAACACCGATTTTGCACAGCACATGCAGGATTTCAAACTCGGAAGCGTATATAACAGCATCACAAAACAATGTAACATTAAGCACTGTAGAACTAGTCAGGTCAAAATAATTGTTCGAAAATATCTTCTATCACTATCATATGCCGATTCAGAATCTCTGGTGAAGGTATTTTCATAATACACTCACACACTATCATCACACGCACACGTACACACGCACACACAGACACACGCGCACACACACACACGCACACACACACACACACACACACACACACACACACACGCGCGCGTAACATTGTAGTAACCATCGTTTGCATGCAGACAAGTTTTTATTAATAATTAAGTTAAAAATAAATAAAATAATAAAATAATTGTAGTACAATAATCAGCCGTACCGTAAGCTGAATGCTTATAGTTCAAGATGTTTGTATTGATTGATATAATAATGATTTATGATATGATTGATAAATTCATAATGAATTCATAATATTAAGAAATAACACTACTATCATTTTTATATATATTTATTAATATTGGTAATTTTATAGCAATTAATTTTGAAGTTGGAAATATTTTATAAAAACTCCACGAGACAGGCTTGACCTAGTGTGGGGTTGATAGCTACAGTTCTCTTTTTTCTGTGATTGTAATTAAACAATATTATTAGGTATCGTCTCTGTAACTAACTACTATAGATCTAAGTGAACGCAAATGTAAATTATTTTCTTGGTGAATAAACAATTCTTATTCTTATTCTTATTCGTTACGCTTAGTACACCTAACACCTTAATATTGCGAGTGTGACCGCGGGCCCACGCAAAAGTCGAATTATATTTAAAACGACTAATTCTGCCCAAGTACGTCAATGCGAAATATTACACCTGGTGGAAACCAAAAGTAACAAGTCTAAGTTAATAATCCATCAAATAAATCAATAAAATTAGCCTCTCGCTGTCTGTCGATGTTGGGAGACTAAGTTAATAAATCTATGATTAAAACTAGACTCAATCATAAATCGTAATGAATTGACCATTTAATTGTGATACAGTCAGTTCCTTGTGTAAATGTAGTTCACAGGAAATAATTTGTTTAGCTCCCAACAATGGTACAGTTGTCCCAAAACGATAATAGTAAACATGTCTTAGATAATGTTAGTAATATTTTCCTATAACCTAAATGATTCTGTAGAAAAATACGCTAATTATAAATTAATAATAAATTATCTATCACCACAAGAGCTCTGTAGTTCATTACAGCTTTCTACGATTCAGAGAGCGCTAAATTTATCTGCCTTTAATTTTCAAGATTATACTTTTTGACGGCACAAGTGTGTTAACGAAATTCAGAAATGTCTTATTATTCTAAAATTACAGTTGAAGCACACTTATCAACAGCCGATGCTAAGTACTTAGAATTAATGTACTAAAAACTGGATGTTTCAAAACCAACTTGTGAGTTATCAGAAGTTCTTCCATTTTTGTATAAACGACGCTTTCATATTACAAGAATTTTAATATAGGTATACCGGATATACTACAAAGTTAAAGAAGTTGAAAATAAAGATTCGAAACATGACAAATAAAAAAATAATGCTTGTTTAGTTTCCGATTCATTTGTATAAAAGTTGCTCTAAAATTAACAGAATTGATGATGGCTTTTGAAAAGGAACAAAAAAAAGTAGAACAAAAGTTATAAGGAAATTATAAGCTAAAAATAGAGTACCAGAAGATGGTTGGTGGATGATGGTGGAAGTAGATATTATTGCGTGCTTAGTTGACCTAAATGTTTTAGGAGATAACTTGATAGTGTAACGAGTTGTTGGTTCTAATAATGACTAATAATAAGTAAATAAAGTAACTACTGATATTAGCATAATATGAACCGAAATTCCCTTGATCAAATAAGGATAAAATCCAAGTGGCCTATGAGAGGGATCTGATGCAATATATGAAAACGTTGAATTTTACCTCCTCCGCGTCCTGTGATGAGCGAGCAAGCTTTAGATCATTACTCACCCTGCTTTATGGGAGCATTGTTTCGTGGGTTTACCAGTTACGTCATATGTCTACGTCACAGTAACCCATATTTATTTTATTACTTTTGTGCCTGATTATAATAAGATCGATTATGTAGAGTAGATATACAGAATATTGGCCGATATTTAGACCTTTACTATCCGAATAACATCGGTAATACAATATAAAACCCTAAATATCCCATCTTGCGGTCCAATTACTCTACATTTTCGCTTGAAAGTGGTCTGGTAACTTTTCTAACAAAATTTCCAACCTAACCTAACATTATTTCAGCTCAGCTTACACTACGTCTTGGTCTTTCATTTCATTTTGTGTCAGACGATCAAACCATAAAATGCGATAATGGTCGTACTGTAAAAATCTAATCGCAAATTCGCAACGCATTTTGCGGTCGGCACAGCCGGCGCCGATGACCTTGGATGATGACGTCAGTGTGGGGGTGTGTCCAACGCGGCGCGCTAGTGAGATAATAACTTTCTAAACACTTTAACATACATTTTAATGAACTTGTACTACTTAGTACTGTAGAGAACACAGTACTAAGTAGTACATAGTACAAGCCAGAATTAAAGGAGAATTTTGGTAAATAAATGGGTTATATGTGGGAAAGTGCAGGCTACCTATACTTCTGCTTAAATTGATATTAAGTGAGAGGAGAGTGATCGTGAGATGTTGAGTGAGTCGTAGAGATAGTGTTTAGTCCTTCTAGTGATATGGCTTTATATCAGTTTCTATTTGAGGCTTTGTCATGCGTAACATGACAGTTAGCATTACAAACGCCTTGTTCAAGGGCCCTACTAAGATCTTCCAGGCTCAAGTGAACCTCATCTGCCGCCTGACATATCAGATGACGGAAGGAGAAAGTATAGGATTCATCATAGCGTTAGTCCCGGTTGCATCCTAAGCTTATACATACTTTTGGAGCCTGGGGTCCATTCTCCTACTTCTCCTAATTGGTTTATCTTGGTGCCAACCCCGAGAAGCTACCGTCAAAGACTCATCCTTCAATCAGAAGGTGTACCGACTTGCAGGTGAAGTTACCTTGAGCCACGAATATCTTTAGTAGAAGATCCTTTTAAAACGCGTTTTCGACGGTGGCTGTCGTTGTTACGCATGACAAAATCTCAAGTGGAAATATCAAACCGTATAAGGAAGTAGTCTGACCTTGACAATTACGATTAAACTGCGTCGCTTATGGTACTTACGTTTTTATTACAAAGCGCTGTTATGATTAGATCTTTTAAGTAATAGGATGAGTGGTTTGTTTACTGCAAATTGACGGTATTCATGATGTGTAACTGGTGTAACGTTTACATTATGAATTTTTTTGTCTGGTTCACTCTTTTACCGGATCCGGCTCTTTAGACAAGCAATACATACATTGTTATTCTCCTTTTATAGCGGCAATGGTGGCTCGACGCTTAAAATTGTGTTCTGCCATTGTGCTGCTACCTGGATGGCGGTCTTGGAGGCAATTGTGGAATAGATTAGATTTGTCATAAAGGTCAAAATAACCCATATATTCTCCATTCTATTTTACTATACGCCGGCCATCGAATTGCCACTTCTCTAGAGGGGTGGATCGGATATCTTGGTAATGCGAATTCCGGGATTTGCTCTATTTCTGCTAACAATTTGGTTTATTTTGGGTATGATTGCGGTCAGAATTTTGTTTGTCAATCGACCGTTGCACCAATTTGCAGGTTAGGTTCGTCCCACAGACACCTTTTGTCTATTTTGTTTTTCTTTAATCTTAAGACAATGCCAGACCGTATAGCTAAATAAATGAGACGTTGGAAGAATAACAAAATATTAGCATCGAATGAAAGGATAGCTCTAGTGATATTTGGCACCGGCTCAAAACTGACGATGTGACAGTGATAATAGACAAGGAACTACATTTAAACAATTAAAATCTACAGTGATTGAATAAAAATACTAATACATCATTGATGATTTTTCTTTATTTTAAAATAATCTTCATCATCGTCATCATCATCACCATCATAGAGATGTATGGTCCTGATTTCATCCGTGGCCTAGGTGAACGCGCAGCTCAAGGGGGCTTATTTCCAGCCGGGGTGCGAGGAATATGCTCTACAGCTACCTCGTCTTCGGCCTTGCACTACGACCCACAGACAGCGAGCAGTTTAGTCGGTTCGAGTCTGACATAATCTGCCCCTCCGGCTCCGGGGGTGGTATCGGTGGGAATTTCCCGCAGGTTAAAAAAAAGGGGGCTTATTTCAACTTAATCTTATCACATATATTTTTTTATGACAAAATGCTCATATTTAAAAGATATTACGACATGTTAATTGCAAAATTTGCAGCGCTATAACCAGTTTTACTTCCCGTAACATTTACAAACGCTTCTTACACACAAATGCATTATATTAATGGCATAAGGGCATAATTACTACGAGAATATACAATTATACAACAGTGTGCATACATATAAGATAAGATATTCTTTATTGTACACCATAATAGTATTATACGATAACAATTTAAAGTTTATATATCATGGGCGGCCTTATCGCTAACAGCGATTTCTTTCAGGCAACCTTTGGATAGATAGAAGCAAAGGAGATGACAAGGTAGCGTACAATTATTTTAAAAGGAGAAGTGAAAATAACAAATAGATTAGATATATAAACAAGATAAATATCAGTCATATTTGAAATATATACATAATATACTTCATAGTAATGTCAATATAATACCTATATACTAAGAAGAATGACTTAATTTATTCCAAAACTTGTAATATTGGGAGAGGCTGTTCAGCAGAGGAGCGCGATAGACAAATTGATGGATTGATGTAATATTCCACTGCATTCTGAGACTGCGATATCAGTTCACTCTAAACACAAATGCCATTAACGCCAAGATATAAACTTTGTTTGGATTAGAATGGAAAAGTCTGACGGTAATATAGTTACGTATACGAATGTACTAATTAGTTTAACTTTACAAAACGATGTAGTTAATAGTACACCAGATATCGAAAAGAAAGGGTATCTTCATAGATATCACATTCTAGAGATTATTATTGACGCTTCACTTCATGCAATCTGCGTCATTAAGTTTGTGTCACTGTAAAACTATTGGAAAATTTACCTAATTAAAAAGGTTTTCAAGAAAAGGGTTCTATTGAAAAAAAAAAACAGAATGATAAAGTAGTAGATATGTACTAAAACATGAAAAATAATTTGTCTTCAAAAAATATCTGACCTCTTCATCAATCTAGAACCTGGGCTTGGGTGGATCTACGAGTTAACTCCTTAATATCATGGGGTACCAATACGAAGAAAATATCGTTCGTAATACAAAAAAATCTATAGATGGCACTGGTAGTCTCAATTAAAGAAATAAAAACGTTTAAAATGCTTATTTCCCTATTAAGAATTACGAAAATAATTCAGAATCTAAGCACATGATAATGTAAGCATGTAAGCATATAAAAGTCGTTGGTAATGTAATAAATAAAGATTTCGTGACAATAGTGCTATTTTAGGAAGCCGCCATCTAGCGGCATGGTGCATTAAGTCTATAACTTTTACAATTACTGCAGAATCAATACTCTATTAATATTCTATTCTATATAGAATATTTATAGTTTTATTCAGTTATATTTAATAATGTGCCTAGAGTATGTTTTATATTTGACTAGCTGACCCGGCGAACTTCGTACCGCCAATATTTTTCCGCCCGCGTGGCGTCAGATCCCGTTCCCGCTACACCCTATACTATATTAAACATATATTATACATATAAACCTTGCTCTTAAATCACTCTATCTATTAAAAAAAAACCGCATCAAAATCCGTTGCGTAGTTTTAAAAATTTAAGCATACAAAGGGATATAGGGACAGAGAAAGCGACTTTGTTTTATACTATGTAGTGATAAGTTAGTTTTGAATAGTAAAAGTTAGAAAAGTTTGCCAAAACATTGTCACCATCTAGTAACAACAAGCGGGGACTAAAAGTTGCCTGCTTTCTTTTGGAAGTTACGAGTGTAACCGTTTATTGTTAGTGATTGCGCATCTGTTTAAGAATTTGTATTATATTATCTGTGATAATATAATTCGTTTTTTTTTGCTACATTGTCAGATATGAAGTTTAGCTTGTCAGATAGGCAGATTGGGTGACATTTGCACATAAAAGACATACATAATTCCCATTGTACCTACTACGCACTGTAATATACGGGATAATAAAAACAAGAGGAAATCAGCCCTTTTGCTGTCAAACATACAATTGAGAATAGTAATAAACAACGACGTGATTGGTAATCATTTCAACAATGGGTTGTGGATGTCTGGGAATAAGCCATCATTTCCAACAGTGAACAAAATAAATAGCAAAATGGCAATTTTTGTAAATTGAGTCTTATTACAATGAATTACAGTTGATTAGTGTTTTACATAGCAATATCATTTATCACGACGAAGGACACATCAGCTGAATATGAAGCGGTTAAATTAACGTTGTTAACGGTTAATTAAAAGTTGTTTTAGTATCCATGAGTTTTTTATTGACTCAATTTGAAATTGACTCTCGAAGCAACATAATACATAGTTTAGTTAGGTAGTTGAATTTGCACGAGAAATTTCTTCATATGAAAAGGCTGATGTGACATCATTATGGCATAAATCATTACCCAAGGCATGTTTCTGCCATGAAAACTAATAAAATAATGTCGTAAATGTGAAATTCATGATGTTCTCTTTGCTTGTTGCAGGTAAGAATTCAAACAGCTCATTTGGGATCAGGCTTCAGGTTCAAAGGTATTATTTAGTGAAATATGAAGGAGTCTTTGAGAGTGTGAAGCGTTGGTAGCTTAGTGGTTAAGAAGTCAGCCTTACGATCGAGTGGTCCCGGGTTCGAATCCTGGCCATTACACTACCGACGTGAACCCACTCCTAGCACAAGCAACTAAGCTTAGTTGGAGGGGTTAGAGGGAATATTAGTAATTTCGATAATTTCGGTTGCTAATATACTTTAAAAAAAAACCAAAAAGATTAGAAGTAAGCTTAAAAACTCTAACACACGTTGTACTGACGCTAAATGATTGGGACAATGGCAGGTATATGATAATGACAATATGTGATGAAAAAATTAATGATATTATTATATTGAAATCGAAAGGATGATTTTAAAATAGATTATTATACCTATGTAAATTCATTTATATTTATTAAACCAAGTCACTAAAATAGAACAAGATTCTTCCATATGCATATGGTTTATCACTTTCATTGAATGTGATGCAAATGTTATGTACAACAGCCTTGTTGAACACTTGTTCGACTGTTGACTGTCGAACCATAATAACGTACGATGCGGCTTGCATTTCGTCAACATTGATATCGTCTTTTATTCCTTTTATTTGCGTGAAACATTATTTACAAGTCATTGTACTTTACTCATTAGTTTAATTTAATCCCTCAACGATATTTTCTGTATAAAGAAATAACGTCGAAAGAAATACAGTTTTCATATTTCAAGGAAATTTCGCTCTCTACTCATCCGAGCTATTTTCGGTTTCATTCAAAGTTTTTGAAGCCCGAGGTCTAGGCTACCTTCCTAAATGAGAGCCTTGTCCTTCAACAGCAAGGTCAGACTACAGTCGTTCCCATAAAACTATAAATCAGGGGGAAACCGAACCCTAAGCTGAGAAATGAATGCCTCTGATGCAACTTAACTGTAAACTAAAATCAAAAGGATCAATGCAGCATGTTAATATGAATACATTATTACTCATTATGCTAGAGTAATACTATCATGAGCTTTTATCATCTGGGCTTCCTTCCTATCTCGATAATGTGGGTCGCATTAGGTAAATCCTATGTAAATAATTAGTTGTACTATGCACTATGTATACTAGTAGTTATATAGTTATAGTTTTTCTAATACACAAATGAGCGTAACACGTCACGAATGATGAGCGTAACACGCCAATAATAAGCGTAATACATCATAAATGAGCGTGAAATAACATAAAGGAACGTAACATGAAACAAATAGGCGGGTGAGCCCTGCTCTGAGACGACAAATATCACGCTTGCAGTTATATTAAAATTGAATTTAAATCATTACATAAAGAAAAGACTACCCTATCTGCCTCATTTTGCCCCTTTCATCCCTGCTTTACTGTCCTACTTTGCAGAAGAACCTCTGGAAGCTCTAGTATCACAATCAACCATTAGGTCAGGCGTGTCACAGGCCTTCCCTATCTGCCTTATTTTCCCCCTTTTCTCCCTGTTTTACTGTCCTACTTTGCAGGAGAGCCTCTGGAACCTCGAGTATCACAAGCTTTATTAGGCAAATACTAACAACCATGCGTGTTATGTCGTATACGTGTTCAGTCTGTACCTACAAAGTATTAAATTGTAGGTAAATGACAGATGGTTGAGATCGAATATATTTTGGATAGACTACGGCAACATAATTAAATTTATTTACGTGGGTAGACTTTGGACAGCTTCTGGGTTCATAAAGAAAAATATTATTCGTAGTTTCAGAACGGAAACACTCTGTTTGTTCCGGTCGGTTGTGGTTTTCCTTTGAAGTATTGTATTGATAAGTGTTGGTTACTAAAATAATACCTCCACTTCCTATGCAACTTCATAATTTAACATTTCTAAGTATCTTTTATAACAACATTAAACTGGACGTGACAATACATAGATAATGGACTTAATATAGCGTTACCTTTATAGACTTGGCACCGTCACAACAAAAATCATTACTGGGATAAGCAACATTAGATTGACATTTATTCTTGAAGGAGAGAACGAAAAAAAATGAAGTTGCCGACGAGAATTCGAATGAAAAATAAGTCAGGCAATGACATAATAAAAATTTACTAATAAAAAAACTTTAAAACAGAACACGTGATGGCGGAAGCTATATTATTATGTTCTGAAATACGTTTGTTACGTACGGTACCTAATAGGACATGTCCATCAATGAATGAATGACGCTGTCTGAATGACTGACAGTGAATGAATGAATGAATTGAAATAAATTGAAGAAACAAAACTTTGTGTAAGTATACTGAAGCCATATTGTAGCTAAAGAAGTGAGAAAGGCAATTAATTATGGCAATAAAACAACAACAAATCCATACTAATATTATAAATGCGAAAGTAACTCTGTCTGTCTGTCTGTCTGTCTGTCTGTCTGTCTGTCTATGTTACGCTTTCACGCCTAAACCGCTGAACCGATCTTGATGAAATTTGGAACAGAGGTATATTAGAGCTTGAGAACGGACATAGGCTACCTTTTATCACGAGAGAGGGGGTTTAAGGGGGGAAATAGGGGATGAAAGTTTGTCATTTCTGAAGATTCTTAACGAAATTTGGTAAAGAGGTAGATTAGAGCTTAGAAACGGATATAGGCTACCTTTTATCGCGAAAAGGGGTGTGGAAGGTGGGGGGGCTAGGGCCTTGGGAGAAAATTTTGTCATTTTTGAAGATTTCTTGATGAAATTTGGTACAGAGATAGTTTAGAGCTTGGGAACGGACAACGACTACCTTTTATTACAAAAAAGTGGGTAGAAGGGGGGGACTAAGGCCTTAGGATGAAAGTTTGTCATTTTTGAGGATTTCCTGATGAAATTTGGTACAACGATAGTTTAGAGCTTGGGAACGAACATAGGCATTGAAGCTTGGGAACGAACATAGGCTACCTATTGCCGCGATAATGGAGGCATAGGGGGGGGGGGGAATAAGGGATTAAAGTTTGACAGTTTTGAAGATGATGAAATTTTGGTACAGGGATTAATTAGAGCCTGGTAACGGACATATGCTACCTTTGATCGCGAATAATGTGGTGAAAGGGGGGGGGGGGGATAAGGACTAGATAGTTAATATGAAAGTTTGGCATTTATGATGATATCCTGATGATATATTTGGTACAGAGATGGATTGAAGCTTGGGAACGAACATAGGGTACCTATTGACGCGAAAATGGAGGCATAGGGGGGGGGGGGTAATAAGGGAATAATAGAGAGTTGAGTTGAGGTGCGAGTACCTATCTACTCGCACCTCTACTCAAGTGTGGAGAGTCAAGTAGACAGGCGAAAAGAAAATCGAATGGACGTGCAAGTAGAGAGGCCAATGGAAAGGCGAGTATAGAGAAAAGTACAAAGTCGAGTAGAGAGGGGAACAGAGAAGTCAGTAGAGAGTCAAGTATAAATTCAAATACAGAGGCGAGTAGAAAGGCGAGTAGAAAGTCGAGTAGAGAGTCGAATATAGAGGCGAGTAGAAAGTCGAGAACAGAGGTGAGTACATAGTCGAGGACAAAGTTGAGTAGAGAGGCGAATTTAATGCTCAATAGCGTCAGCTCAACACTAAGCGATAACCGACATCCACGCGGGCGGAGCCGCGGGCAACAGCTAGTAAGTAATATGACCTTGATTGGCAGTTCGACAGTTGAATCAATTTTTTTTTAAAGAAAATGTAAAGATTAATAGTACTGAAGTTTAGGTAGAACCTTTAAATATAAATAATGATGTAATTTCTTCACAGTGCCAGGATATAATGGTATACACAATATAACTTAGATGACTTCCTTATGAAGTTATAATCTGTTTATACACGCACAGGTGTAGGTACAAATCGGCCACAAGTGCTACAACCTTGCACCAGTTCTTGACCTTGCCAGGATACTGTTAACGGTTGCGTGCAACTAAGTAAGTATATCTATTACGATACTTAGTTACACAACACTTACATCATAGACTTTTTTTTTAGTTTACCTAGCAATTTGTTTATCGTAAACGGATGCCGAGGTGTAACGTTACCCTCAGCTACAAACGATAAAACAGCAGTAAAACGTAACAAATAAATGCTGTTTATTCCAATGTAGATGTAAAAGAACCATAAAGTCTACGAACTATGAAATAACGAACGAGAAACAACATAATTTATAGATACAATGCTGAAGGACGCTACAAAAGATCTAAAATCTTCATTTTCAATGTACCAGCCTTGTACTTTGGAGTGCGAGGATCGTTCTTCTATTTCTGGTGAATTTGGTTTAGGAAGCAAGTGCTGACCCCACTAAACCTAGAGGAAAGCCCGCGCCAAAGCCTTGTCCGTCAATTAGCAGTGTATCAGTTTTTGGAACTTGTTGGGGTCTCACTCCTTGTTTCATTGGTTCCCAGTCATCAGCGTATTAAGTACGGTTCAACTTGAATTACAAAATATGGGGACCCGACCTGAGGCATAGTAAAAGACGAGGTCGTACATTACAAGCAGCTACCGTAACCTAAGTAACATCAGTGATAATCTATGAAGAAATAGAAGTATCCAAACGCCTGGAGGCTCGCTAGAGCGTGAAAGAATTCCGGAGAACTTCAATTCAAGAACCAATAAAATAATTTTGAGCTATTGTATTCAAAAAAGTGATAATTATTCAACAATGACTTGCCCAAAATTAAAATACGTAGGTAGTTGTTTGGCAAAGACAATCGCATTACAAATTCAAACCGTTCACATGACAATAAGTTAGAATACTACATTGGTAATTATACAAGTACCTCTAATGTTCAAAATAATATTATTTGTTGATTTCCTTTTTTCTTTATTGTATACGGTTAGTTGTGGGATAAATCGTTTTTGAAATATTATTTGTAACCAGGAGCAGGTCTAGGAACTTTTGTGCTCAATCACAGTTCATTGGTACCCTTATTTTACCCTTTAGGGTTGAAGATGGCAAGAATCCTTGCACAATAAGGTTAACAAAAGTAAAATTGGCGAGATTTAGGATGTTCCAATGGACAGGCAGCTTAAACCCGCGTGGAGGAACGGGGTGGTATATTCCTCGCGTACCTGTTAGGACTTCAAACTCGAAATTCACAGAACTTTGATTTAGAGTCCGAGTTGATAAGTGCAAGATCTACGTGGCCCAAGCCAACCTGCAAATGGTACAAGGGAGGAACAATAGGAGAGCCTGGAAAGTAGTTACTGGGCTATGAAAACTAAACTTTGAATGCAATCAGGATTGTAGTTTAGACAAAGAAGAAACGATAATATGGTATGCACTTCAAAGAAACATAATATTATGTATTCTGTGATGAATAAAACCAACCATAAATTCTGTGAAGAAACTCAAAAGTGTTTTGAAAGTCTCACGTTGCATTAGCGTCAATTGCGCTTCTACAAGTAGCGTGCAAAACATCCTACAGGTTGAATTGAGGTGAATTGAATGACTACGCAGATTGATGTTATAATCTATTTCGATCTTCGACCTTCGGTATGAGAAAAACAGTTGGAATGACGTAAAGGCACGCCTCCCATTTTATATTTGATTCCCGTAGGATTTGCGTCACAGTCACAAGAATCGTTAGCTGCAGACCAGTTAACCTTGGGTGTTTATATTTGTATGGTGTTTGTTGCTGTTAGTTTATCAAAAGATAACACACATGTGTACATGGTGGAGAATTTTTACGAAGTTCTGGCTTTGTTAACTGTGTGACTTTGTGACTTTCATAGACTTCACAGATAAGATAAGATTGCTATTTAAGTTTAATGGAATTTTAAACCAATTAGTTTGCGAACTATTGAAATTGACATGGATTGAAAAAATCTGACTTCTTGTTTTTTTCGATTTTTGGAGAAATTTAGAAAAAGACTGAACACTTTTGTTCTAAATCGATATGTTTTCTAAAGTTGTACAACATTTACACCTTAGATATATATAACATTTACACTTTGTCACAAAACTATTTTTATTTCATCAAAAACTGACAACCCAGTAAACGTCAGCTTACTTCGTGTAATTCAAAATTCGACTATAGGTAGGTAAGTACAGGTGCGTATACTAAGGAAGGCAACATACGGGTAATTTAGGAAGTGGGAAATTTTATAGATGTCCTTGTAGGGTACCGATTTTGGTTATGGGAAGGGGAGGACGATAGGGTACTGCTCCCCGTAGGTATCGCATATGATTAGTATCTATAAAAACAGTAAGAGGCTGTGTTTTTTGTAAAGTTCCATAGGTAACTATTAAATATTGTGATTTTGTTAAAAAGTTTATTACAAATTTTGATTTTCTTTCTTTGCTTTATCTCACTTCGATGACAGTAATTACGAAAAAAATATACTTTTCACAAAAATAAAAGTAGTGTTCATTAAATTTATTTGTTTACAACCATTTACAAGATGAAGTCTTCCGGGATTGTGCAATCTGAATAAAAAAAAAATATATCTCGCTCAGTAATTGCAATTTATCACGAATTGCGCAGACGATTTTGAACAGAACTCGTTTAAATTGGATCTATTATTGTTTAGCACACGAATTAATAAGGTGACTATAGAATCGTAGAATCTGCGTCTACCTACCTACCTGAAATATTTGAAATGTAGGTACTCCAAAACCCAACAATTTACAATATTATAAAGTTGCAGTCTACGAATGTCGCAGTTTATTTTTTTGCGTTGCATCGCTAATCTCAGAAACGATTGGTTCGAATTCAAAAAAATATTTTTGTGTTGAATAAATCGAGGAAATTTTTAGGCTATATATCATCACCCACTACTTAAAGGAGTCTAGCAGTATGCAAAAATGTCAATGATATTTAGTAGTCAAAGTACAAGCTTAATGATAAGCTGTCATACTCACACACAAAAACATAACACTGTACAAGTTAACTATAGTAAATAAATTATCGTTTTCTATAGGATATCATAAAATGAGCGTATACATAAGTGGTACATGTAGGTATACGCCATCATCTGATAATGTATTTTATGTTTATTAAAAAATCAATATGTTACCATTAACATGTTGGTTTATTAGGTTTAAAGCCGTATCAAAATTATATTTACAGTAATTTATACTAGTGTATTCATCTTTTTAACTATTAAAATTTCATTGAAATAATAAAACCGCCATCACAGAATAGATAATAGCCGATACATATTGTTATGAACATTTAAATTTTTACTTGAGACTGGCGAAATTGTGGCAGTTCTTTCGATATCAGAAGTCAATGAAATAAGAAGAAGAAACAAGTAAAAAAATTCCTTAGCCATATTATTATGAATGATGGCCCGACTGGCCGACACGCACATGGTCTTGCTGTCTGTACTTATTAAATGTCTAATACGAATTGATAGTTCTGCTTTACGGTCGGGGCAAGAGTGGCAATGAATAATACAACAAAGCAATCAAAACCAATAAAACCTCTTCCTAGTACTGACGCCGAACCAAAATATCTAGCTCACGTCAATAACTCTGCGTCAATTTGTACAGCAGATACGTAGAGTCAGCGTCAGAAATATCTTGCCTGCGATGTCTCAAAATGATCTTAAACTAAGGTACTTATTGAGAGCAAATCAGACTGTTTTAAAAAATCAAGTCTACTTATGTACAATAAGGGACTTTGCTAATCAACAAGATCGGTTTGATGCAGATTACACACTGAAACACGCAGTAACATTCTGTTCAATTATATTGTACCTACCTACCTCGTAATTCGCACTATTGTGTTTTTTTTTTGGTTTACGGCAACTGTTATCTTCAATGAAAACACTTGTACTATTCCACATTGTTTATTGAATTCCTGACCGGTTTCGCCTTACGGCATTATCAAAGGTTGATACATGTTTTTTGGGTATCAGATGTCAATTAGAGTAATATATTGACTGTGTGGGTAGACAAAAATAGTGGGATCCCACTTTATAAATTTTCCCAAAATTTAGGGAGAATCACAATATGAGACCATTACCATAAATTTAATAAAAATTTAATATGGCACAGCAATTGCTTGTACTAAGAGTGGGTTCACGTGGGTAGTGTATTGAGCAGAATTCGAACCCCGGACCTATATATTCGAATAAGCTAACGACGCTTATCATGATGGCAAGCGGAGCTGGTTGGCTCACTGCTAGTGCAATTTCCAGTGGTTTATTTAGGACCCCAATTTTGGTCTGAGTTCCATACTAAGCACATATTATTAGCACACCATCTCGATAAGAATATGCGTTTCAGTTCAAGCTATTGTAAGTGCTATCTAGGTACAGATAGTGTTCGGGTCCCATCAAGAACTACGCTAAGCCCGCTTCACCAACAAACTGGTAGATCACCTACTAATTGATGGATGAAGCTGTCGGCAGTCGCTCCCATGAAAACGTAACACAACCAAACCGGATTGCGCAGCTATCACAATAAACCTATCACTAATTTTCTGTGAATATACCTCTGTCTACCCCCTCGGGGATTTACAGGTGTAAGTCTATGTATGTATGTAATTTTCTATCTTATTTCGAGGTAGTGCCCCATCTTACAATTGGCCTAAGCATTAGCCAGCCAGGTTATTAGATGATGTAATAAACGAGACGGCTGAATATCATTCAGGCCGTTAATTGAATGGCGCCGTTTAGTAAACTGCCTAGGCAGTTAATTGGACGGCTGAATAAGCTAGTTGGCGGCGACAGATTCCAGCTATTTGCATAGCCGTTTAATTAAATGGCTGAACACCATTCAGGCCGTTAACTGAACGGCACCGTTCATTAAAGAGCCTAGGCAGTTAATTGAACGGGTGATAAAGCTAGTTGGCGGCGACAGATAGATAAAATAAATGCTATATTTAAAACGGACTTTACACTCGCTATATTTTTAAACTGAAGATATTTCAAGGCAAATCTATGTTGACAGACACTCCATTTGACAGCCATTCAGACGAAAGCCACGTGGAAATTTATTTACAGAATTACGGATAAGAAAAGAATATAAAACAAACTAAAATCATTTACTAAAGCTGTACCTTGTACCTATGCTAGGTGCCAGGTTACAAAATTTGACAGCCATGTGAAAAAGATTATTCAACACACTAAAACGCTAATTGCTATGTTCCTTAAGTCTACTAAAATAACGTGACAAATTTGGCCCTTTTCGAATGACTTCAATGGCTAACAATGACTGGTGGAGCTTCGATTTCGTCAGTGGGCCCATTTTTAGTTGGTTTCATTGGCCAATAATCGATGTTGGAGCCCTAAAAAGTCCTAAGAACTGGTCTAAGTCTAACTACAGAACTTCGATATTGCCAGTGGACCCCTTTTCAAATGTCTTCAAGTTCAAGAGCCAATAGGCTGTTGGAGTACCAAAAAGTCCGACAAACTAGTTTAATTGCAGAACTGTTTTGATATTGCCAGTGCCTTGTGAAAGTCAGATAACAATTGCTTCACGGAAAATATCGACGTTCGGCTATTTTACTATTTAGACTGGAAGTCAACTCCAACCGAGTTGTGAAGAGGCTCAAAGGATGATGATGACTCGTAGACCCTTCTAATTAGCCAGTATTAGATAGTCGGTCGGATCACGCCATATCACTCTAATAGTTGAAGAAATTGGCGAGGGATCTCCCCTAGAGGACAATGGTGAGCTTATCTTGTTATGCAGATAATCCATGTAATTCAGATCGAGAATGCAAAAGAAGCTATGGAGCTAGTAATTTAATAAATATTGGCAAATGGTAACTAGTAGTTTGGTTTATTACACCTGAAAAGCAATTATTTTTACAGGTAATACTCATACCTACTCGCGCGCGACGGATATCACTTTTCATAGTAATTGTGTAGAAATTTATTGCCTGTGAATAATTATGCTGCCACTTAACACCATTTACATGATAAATATCTTCAATACTCGAGGCAACCACCTGTACCTGTTGATTGACGGACGAGGCTCTGATGCAGCCTTTCTTCTTCAGGGTCAGACAGCAGTACTTCTGTAAAAGCTAAGATAAATCACATAAGGAAAGGAGAGTAGACCCTGGGCTCCAAAGTCCAAGCTTTGAATGCAAGCCAAATTCTACTTCTTAGGCATTAAGCATGTTTAACAACATTCAATTAACATTTGCAGTAAAGACCACAAGTACAAAGTGCCAATAAAGTGGTTATAGTCATAAATCAATTATTCACGAGTCCTAAAACCGTCATTGCAAGACCTGAAATAAAGTGTTGGCAGTCACGTGTTGTACCAGGTTTAGGGATTGTTGGTGTATGTATGCATAATACCGCAAAATGTATTAAGTAAACGGTAATATTTGATATTGCTATTTGCAAAATGAATAGAGATTTTGCATTATAAGTACAGTAACCAGCTTTTGGTTTGGCACTTTGGGAAGAGTCCTATTTAAAATTGACATAGGTTTTGTAGAGTAAAATAGGCAAGTAGGTTGGTCAGGGTTGTGGTAGCACCACATTCACTATGCTTTTTAACTGGGACTGTATGAAGAAATCCAAACCATAATGTCAATAGCACTGTAGTAGGACCCAAATTCCTTATTTCCTGGTCAAGTATGACCAAATCAGGTTTATTAATAGTGAATTTAAGTAAGTAGATATCAGAAGGCAGAGCGGATAAAACAACTGATTTGGATAGGTGTACAGAAAGTATATTTGGTATAATAATATGAGCAATTTGAGTAGTATATAGTAAGTACCGGTAGTATACATAACTGCGTGGTTTTATCATTAATATTACTATTGCAGTGAGTAAATGACAAAAAATTGTAAATATATTGATCGATTCACATATCTTGGACCTAAATCTCGAAATATGCAGGGGCGCACATGGATTGTTTTGAATTATTCTATACTTGCTAAATTTGAACTCGTCCACTGCCGTAGTACCCCGTACTATTCTCAAAATACATCCAAGAAAAGTGTTCTGCGCAGATATTTGAATCGAGCAATATCATGTTACTGCTCTAGCACTGCATATGAATGGGTCTGGAGTATGTCTGCCTGTCTTTAGCTCTGTATATCTTTTTGTGTTCTTTAACGTAGATTATGTAAATATATGCATGGTGTCTTTAATTTCCGCAACCAAACTGTGTGAACACAACTTAAAGGTTATGTTTATATATATTATCATGTTCAACATTAATGGCTTAGTATGGAGTTTACTATTTATAGTTTCGATGCAATGATGCCTAATTAAAATTGATGATTAAATTTTGATTCAAATTAGAAAACGTAAAATCAAACCATAAAAACATAACCTATAAAATTTACTTTTAGTAATGTAATTATTTTGATAACTTTACAGCTTTTCGACCATTATAATGTATAATATTTTGTAATTTATAATTTGATGTAGGGATATATGAGAGGAAACCGTTTTAATTTACATATTGCTAAGTAAAACTCGTTCTGATATCCTACCTTCGACTTCACCTCCACCCTCAACTTGGCCGGGTTTCGCCATTTACAGTAATAGCACTGAATACAGATGGTATTAAACACTTTATGAAATGAGTCTAATTAGTATTGTTTCGTGAATATTTTTTGCTAAAAACAAGCTGTAATCAGCTGTTTTTATCACAACAAACTTAACAGTAACAAGTTGACATTTCGTAAGAACCATGATGTTGGCTAATTTATATCTTATATCGTTTAGTGTTAGTTCTAAATGTTTGCTGACCCAGCAGTGTTAAAGCTTAATATTAGTCTAGGGGTAAATTAACAGTATGCTTATCAATTTATCTGGTTCTATGCAATAGGAAAAGCAAGCATTACATTGAAAACTGTTCATGTTAACGTTTAGTTTATGCTTAATGTTAAGAGCTACAAAAACCCTATGTCAAACAAGCAAGAATGCAACCTAACAACACGAATACACGCCATCCATTGACCGCGTCTTGCTCGCGGTTGCGTTCCGACATGTCATTTGAGTTTGATTATTTCTGCTTGCTTTGAACAATTACATCATCTTTACGTTTAGTTTGAAATTTTAAATTATTTTAGCGGGTAATTTCAACTTTGTTTTTAAATGACAATGTGCTTATTTATTATTTGATTACTTCAGTCAAAATATTCTTTGTTCTATTTCAGATCAACCCGAGAATGTGGAACTGAGGACGATTTACTGAGTGTGGTTTCGTGCATATTTTAATTTAATAAACGGCTTCAAAATGTCTAACGCGGTTGTGGAGAACGGCGTTAACGAAGACAGGTAAATATTATCCATTACACCTATTTCCTACTAGGAGAACTATCTATATTGAGAATTCTCGTAGATGCTATCTACATCGAATATTTTAATATTAATACACGCGCCGTTACCTACCCATGCGCTTGCTGCATTGATGACTGACGACCGCATGCGTGCTGCATGCTGCATCATGTCACGTACGTATAGGAGTCGCATGGCTCATAGATGCGGATATGCGTTTTAGATGTACGTAAATATGTGCCAGCTCTCATGATAGTTAATGTCTCCTTCCTTTTAGATTTTACCTGAGATCATAACTAGTCTCTAAAACTGTCTTTTAATACCGTTAGAACCTCTTAAGTGGTCCTGATATTTGATAGTGGCTTGAAGTGACCCTAATAAAAATAAAGCTAGTACAGTCAGTGGTAATAGTGACTTATCAATCATATAACATTTTACTGCATATCATAGCTCTAAGTTCTAAATGATCCATAAATAATAAACCTATATCATTATATTATTATTATGTAAATATAAAAAAAAATATTCATCATCTATATAATCATTTATTGATTCAGCAACTTGTATCACTAAACTATTTTATTTTTAAATTGGCTGTACTATATAATAAAATATTGTACATAACTAACTGCTGCTGATTTGAGCTACTGAACTTCCCAGGAAGCACAGTAATCTATTTCTGAAATAAAAAGTAGCCTATACCAGACTCTCACTCTTAGCTCTCAATCTTAGCATTAATCCCAGTTGCATACAAAGCATTCAGTTTTGAGTCTGGGGTCCGCTTTACCAATCTAACTGTGGATTTGGCAGAACTTTGATATTTTTTGTGAAGCAACTGTCATCTGACCCAACCCAAAGAAACTTTCCAGGAAGCACAGTAATCTATTTCTGGGGTAATAAAAAGTAGCCTATTCCAGTCCAAAATGTATCAGCATGAGTAATTTTATTCATCAGTTATGCTGGTGTGATAAAATAACAAATAACCATTGATAATTTCGGATAGAATAAAAATAATAATAATATGATATACAATCCTACTAATCAGATTTAACTTTTTTACTTTTAGATCAAAAGTTTTACCCTCCTACAGTTCAGCAATATACCGGTATTTTCCTTTTTATTAATTTATAGTATGTGTAGAAGATCTGTCTACAACATTTTTAGTGATTTAAGCCCATATCATATTTATAATTTTAACCCAAAACATAAAAAAAAAATTGCAGTTTCTTCATGAAAGTACAGTTTCATAGTTGTATGTTGTATGTCATATTAATTGTAATTTCATAGTTTGTTATTGTAATTAGCTTATAGTTCTTGTAGGTATAGAAATTTCAACTGCTGATTCCTTAGTATGTAAGAGATTTTGTTACCTGAATTATTTATTTATTACATTTTCCTATATTTTTTTAGGATCAGATATTTTTATGTAAATATGATGACTTTGAGAACATAACGATACTGGCAATGATCTTGAACAAAAGTTGCATATCTGTTCATGATTGAACCAACCAAAACAATTACTGTGAAAACACGCTTCAGGTGTCACAACTTGCACAGTTTGCAAAGAGATCTAAAAATGGTTTCCGGGCAGCTAGAGTATAGACAGCTAGAATGTACAGTTATCAAAGTAATTAGCAATATATATAGCTATCTCCTTTGCCAACTGTATATCTTCAAGATATTTGCCAGACACTGTCTTAAACATTCAGTTTGATTGATTATTAATTGACTTTAATTTCTTACATTACAGGTCAACAACATACTACTTCCCAAAGGGTGGATCAAGTGCCACACTATGGCAAAGGCTAAGCTTGTTTGTATCAATATACTGGAAGGCAATGTTAGTAGTATTCACACCGATAGTTCTACTACCTATACCTATTATGCACCATGAGCCGGTGAGTATTGAGGATAATAATATCTTTGATTCTTTACTATTTAACTAGCTGATGCCCGCGGCTCCACCTAGATATCGGTTATCGTTACTTTTGGTCGGCACTACTCAACCGATTGCGATCAAATATACGTAAGAGTTGAAGTCTAACAAAAATATTTTAAATAACAATAACCGCATTAAAATTCGGTCAGTAGTGTTTGCGACCAACGGGAACAAACCGATAAGTCAAAAAAAATAAAATAAGCAAACGTTTGAAAACTGCTGATTAACAGACGTGAATCTGCCACAGGCCTTCCTTTTGGGGTTGAGCGGTCAGATGGCGGCCGCTCCCTTATATACTCCATAAGACAAATCTTAAGGACGAGAAGGAAGAAGTGGACTGTGGGCTAAAAAGTGAAAGCCTCGGATCCCAGGACATACTTTACTATTTAACTAGCTGATGCCCGCGGCTCCATCTAGATGTCGTTTATCGTAAATTTTGGTCGCACTACTCAACCGATTGCGATCAAATATTTCAAATATATATAAGAGTTGAAGTCTAACAAAAATATTTTAAATAACAATAACCGCATTAAAATTCGGTCAGTAGTGTTTGCGACCAAAGGGAACAAATCGATAAGTCAAAAAAAAAAAATAAGCAAACGTTTGAAAACTGCTGATTAATAGACGTGAATCTGCCACAGGCCTTCCTTTTGGGGTTGAGCGGTTAGATGGCGGCCGCTCCCTTATATACTCCATAAGACAAATCTTAAGGACGAGAAGGAATAAGTGGACTGTGGGCTAAAAAGTGAAAGCCTCGGATCCCAAGATGCAGCTAGGAACCGTGTTAAGATGATAATGTCTCGAATATGTGACGCAGTGGCGGCGCAAATTCTGCGAGAATTGAGACACGCAAATTCGCACGCGCTTCGCAGCACGCGTTTTGTTTTTAGAGACTGGCCTTTTTTTATACGTGAAACTTTTTTGCGGCCAGCAGGCTTTCAGAGAAAATGGCAACGCTTAGTAACTTGGCTATTACGCTTCTAACAGGTTCAACTAATTCATATTTTGCCTGTTTAAATTATTTAAAATTCCGCGTTCGAATCCTGGCCATTACTCTACTGACGTGAACGTAACTTGAAACTCCTAACACAAGTTTTAGTTGGTCTTAGTTGGTTTAACGATAATACCTACTAGTCAATAATAGTGATTTCGGTTACTAGAAAGAACTTACTAAATAATATTTTTGGTAACAAAAAATAAATATGAAAGCTAAAAACTTCGATCGTGTAGTCAGAAAAGCATAGCAGTGTAAATAAACTGCAATGAGACAATGTTATTTTATTAGTCAAACAGCAATTAGGTCGCTCATGCAAAACTAGGTACCTATCTATTTCAATAATAAGCATATAACATTAATGTTTATCATTGTTTTTCGAACTTTGTCACTCATGGAGAGTAGCTCATTTACTTACCTACTAAGGTTCTTCCTTAACTAGGTGACTAATGATCAAATGATAAAAATTGTTAAACAACATAAATATACTTATAGCTAAAATCCATTTCCATCACATGATTTCCAAACATTAAACTATATCGGTTAAGTACTTCATTCTTTTTGGAGACAAGATGACACATGGATATACAGACACACCACACGTTAACTTCTTCCCCCTCTTTTTACTTCGGAGGCTAAAAATATTAAACGGGTTAGAATTTGCTGAAAGGAACTGTAGGTATATCGCGGAGGCAACACAGGCGTCGAAGATCGCAGAACGATCTCTGTCCCCCAAGAGCGCGGGGCTGAAGGTGTCTGTCGGATCCGTCTGTCACTTTCAGGCCCGCGCTAGCGGAAGCAATACGCGCCTCCCCATACCGTAATAATCTTAAATTAATAGTTATTGATACAGGATGTGACGTGACGTAGTTACCACTAAACGGGCAGAGCGAAAAATCATGCGATTACTTTATTGTGAATGCAGGACGTGACGCGATATGGAGCGCGCAAATCATGCGGTATATGAGTAACATTTCAATCGTAGTAACAGTCAACCTTGCATATTTAATTTACTAACTCTATCACATAAAACACGACCGTATAGATAGGTTATACTACACGATCTATCCATATTAAGGTTATGACGCGATCGTATCATACATTCTATCAAGTGTATCCTGCATGAGGTTTAGTGTAATCAAAACTTTTTTAAATGGCTAGATTATCAAATTACATAGCCCCGCTTGATAGTACGCTAACGTACTTGCCAAAGGATAGAGGCCGCCATTTTTGATACTGTCCTTGGAATTTCGGTCCTTGCTTTGTCGGCCTCGACAGATGCTTTTTAACACCCCGTTTAACCTGTGGGATTGTATGAAGAGAGATCGATCGTTGCAAATATTTATAAGCCATCACGCTCAGGAGAATTCCTCAATCCTGTGACGCGACCTTTGCATCAAATGGGAAATCAAACAAAATGGTTGAGTAGATCTCGGCCTCAAAAGTGCTTACTTGAGATTATAACTCAAATGAAAGAATTTACAGTTACTGTGATTGAAATGTGATTTTTCTATATTTTATTCCAGGCCTATAAATGCATGTACGTAGTACTAATAATGGCGATATACTGGGTGTTGGAGTTGCTACCTCTACCGGTCACATCTATGCTGCCAATCGTGCTGTTCCCTACCATGGGTATCCTGGACTCGGATAAAACCTGTGCATCATATATGAAAGAGACTAATATGATGTTTATGGGCGGTTTGATGATAGCTGCTGGTGTGCAGCATTCGAAGCTGCCGAAGAGAGTCGCGTTGTGGACTGTGCAAGTTGTTGGTTGTTCACATAGAAAGTAAGCATAGTTTCTTGTAATAATTTGTGGCTCATTGGCGCAAAGGCAATTACACATATGCATTGGTATGGGTATTTCTGTGCCCCTGAGAGCACGTTAAGCTGTCAGTCCCAGCTGTCATACGAACATAATATGGCAGTTGTTATATAGGGGAAATTCTACATACAGAAGAGCTGTGCCCCTAGCACGAGAAACTATCATAATCGTATCGTAACAGTATCGAGAGAACGGAGCATTGTGATTGGCAGGCTTCACACACAAATACAGGTTCACAGTAGGCAGGCGACCAATCGCATTGCTCCGTTCTCTCGATACGTTTCCGTTACGATAACGATAGTTTTTCGTGTTCGGGGCACTGATCACCCGTCTGGCCAACGGCGTCACCACTGGAAGCAGACTTATCTTACCTTAGCTTACCCATTGCCCTAGCGTCAGTCGGCTTGATTTCCAAATCATTTTGGTAGTAAATCAATATTTCACGAATCACAATTCAGTGGTTAATGGTATCCAACCTCTTCTAAAAAATATATCCATTATATTTGTAACTAGGACGAAGAAGTCAGTGACTTTTAAACTATAATTCAATGTCAACCGTATTATGCTTCTTTGCTATGTACATAGTTCTAACATTTCAACTTATTTTTTCAGATTAAACTTTGGCCTGACATTTGTCACTATGTTTATCTCGATGTGGGTGTCAAACGCCGCGGCCACAACTATGATGGTACCCATTGTGGAAGCCATATTGGAAGTGCTTGAACAGGTAGACTATCAACATTATGTAACATTATACGAAATAAAAACCGGCCAAGTGCGAGTCGGACTCCCGTACGAAGGGTTCCGTACCAGAAAAAAAGGCTAAAAGGCTAAAATATCACGTTTTTTATGGGAGCCCCCTTAATTATCATTATTATTTGTTTTAGTATTTGTTGTTTTAGCGGCAACAGAAATACACAATCTGTGAAAATTTCAACTGTCTAGCTATTACGATTCTTGAGATACAGCCTGGTGACAGACGGACGGACGGACAGCAAGTCTTAGTAATAGGGTCCCGTTTTTACCCTTTGGGTACGGAAGCCTTAAAACTGACTGCCGCGGTAAAGCTATTGCATTTTCTTGGTGCTGTCGCCGCGCTCAAAGCCCGCGATGAAAGCTATGCAATAGCTTAAGTCTGTCTGTATGTCTATCCGTCCGTCCGTCAGTCAGTCAGTACTGTAACACCCACAAGTCTGCTCATTACAAGACGATGCCCAAGTTTATCTGCATCTTAATCATCTCCTGAAATCAGAAAAGAACATGGTTATGGGATTATTACATTTATATTACCTTATCTAGGGAGCACTTAGAAATTTGTAGTTTATTCATGTACCTATTATTGTTTTACCTTACAGCAAGGCCTTGGGGAGGTATATGTGAACAGGAAGAAAAATCCACCAGCCGAGAATGGTAAATCAGATACCAAAACGGTTGCCAAAACTGCTGCTGTTGAAGAAGAGTAAGTAGAACTTCATAATGTAAGCTAATTTATAATACATTAGCCTTAGGACCTTGGCTCCGCCCGCGGGGATAACTGTTTTTCGCAACTTTTAGTCATATCTCCCGTTCTAATCAAATGTTTGCGATCAAACAAACGTAAGATTTTAAGTCTGGATAGGGATTCTTTTGCCTGCACTAAGCCTCTCTTTTGGGCCATTTTGCGTGAAGAGTTCTGGCTAGAGCAGCCAGCCTAGCTCCGCCCAGAAACGCAAAAGCTTACTGGGGGCTTCACAGGCTTCATTGAGCGACCCCAATGTGCCGAGAAGATTTTAAGTCTGATCAAGCCTTTTCAAACAAAAGAAAACCGCATCAAAATCCATTCTGTAGTTTTTGCGTCCATCGCGAACAAACGGACAAGAATCCCAAAATAATATTGTATTCGGTATCGTTAATGTAACATGACCGAATATAAGTCTTTAGGCTGTTACGGCTAGCGTTGCATGTAGAATATACTGCAGGGCTGTTTGGCCGTAGTCTCCGTGGTCTCGTCGGCGACTTCTCTGTGACTGATGACCATCACCATCAGTCACCGACGAGGCGAGATCTCCACACTCGTCGCCGCCCGGACCTGCGCCACTGAAGATGTCGACCGCAGTGATCGACGAAACGTCTGGAACGCAAGTTTCATGTGGACCACGGCCAAACCGCCCGGTAGCAGTATATTCTATATGGAACATGACCCAACTTTTTTAATATCTCCAATGTGCTCCAATATACAATGGCTTATTGGAGAATTTTTGTGCTGTCAGTGGGTAGACCAAAGGCTTGTCCTGCTTTATATTCTGCTATGATGGCACAGAAACTCTCTGTTCATACAGGGTTGGCACCAGGAGTGTGACTACCCTGGTGTTGCATACGTCTTTAAGCCACGGTAACCACTTTCCACTAGGCCACATTACAATTACATAAAAATAATCATGTTTTTGTTTATATCTAGACCGCCAATGCCGAGTAACATCACTATCTGCTACTACCTGAGCATCGCTTACGCATCCACCCTCGGAGGCAGTGGTACTCTCGTCGGCACCGCAACCAACTCCGCTTTCAAAGGAATATTTGATTCGTAAGTATTAACTTGCCGCTTTGGCTCCCGGTGGAGTATAATAGGCCCATCCTATCTCTTCCCTCGTAGAAAATTATAGTTGACGTAATATGTTAGTGTTAATATACCTCTGCCTACCGTTTCAGGCATTTACAGTCGTGAATTTATATGCATAAGCATTAATAGTACAAAGTGACTGGAATTGCTGACTCATATGTGCAATGTTTTTTTTTTTCGTAACCAAGGAATAGGTATGAAAATAGTTATTTATGCCACTGTCAAGCAATGATAGCTATTGTAACACGAGTGCTAGTTTGTGCCATGAAGCGAAGCTGAGTGGCTCAATAGATCAGCACGAGTAGTACAATAGCTGTTTGCGGCAGTGGCGTACAAAACTTTTTCTACAACCATGAAATAATTAAATAAAAAAAACCGTCAATGTTGAACTTGAATAGCGCGGCGCGCGCAATGTTGTTTTGTTATAATCCCGCAAGTGAAAGGCAAATGCAATTCATCCATACAGCCTAATTACATGCGATGTTTAGTCGTGATGCAAATAAGCGCGCTTTTTGGCATAATCATATATGTTGATTTTTTGATGGCATAGCCATAAAAAAAAATTAAAAAGTTTCATTGTAGTACGGTTTACCCGTGTGGAAATGGTCATTGTAACACGACTTGGCAGGAAGGAGTACTATTGAGATATAATTTGTGGTTATGTATTAAGCGAATTACCAAATGGTCATAGAAAAAAATTATAAACGTATAAGAAGTGAAAGATGTATGGCAGGGTCGAAGCAGGTGAAAACATTTGGTCCCTGCCTACCCCACTGGAAAAGATTTGCATCATATATTGTATATTACAGTCAAATCTATTTTTCTCTGGTTACCATAGTTCCAACTATTAATAAGCCACCTTGCTTGTTCCAGCGAATTCCCCGAGTACTCCAACCAAGTGAACTTCTTCTGGTTCATGGCGTACAGCACCCCACCCATGTTCATCATGCAGTTCCTGGTCTGGATCTCACTGCAGGTCACTTTTATGGGCCTGTTCAGGTTGGTACTGACAATCACTTTATGACCTTTTAAATAAACTAGCTATTGCCCTTAGTTCCACGTGGGTGTAAGTTGGTTATCGCGATTCAATATAGCCTATGCCTTTTGGCATAAAAGCGTCACAGACAGACAGATTTACTTTCGTGTTTATAACATTAGTATGCCTATTCCCTGGGTATGTAGCTTGTATACGTACGAGTGGAACGCCCCTGGTGTTGCACACGCCCAAAGATCACGGTAACCGCCCGTTGGCTTGTCTGCCATCTAAGTGTTATACAAAACTAGCTGACCCGGCGAACTTTGTACCGCCAATATTTTTCCGCCCGCGTGGCGTCAGATCCCGTTCCCGCTGCAACATATATTATACATATAAACCTTCCTCTTGAATCACTCTATCTATTTAAAACAAACCGCATCAAAATGTGATGCGTAGTTTTGAAGATTTAAGCATACAAAGGGATATAGGGACAGACAAAGCGACTTTGTTTTATAATATGTAGTGAAACCTAACATTAAAATCTTCAAATTATTGTACATGAGACTTTGCCTCTCCTTCTATTGCATTATAATTTATCTATGACTCCCGCGTTTGAGTTAAGCTCGCCTTTGTACATTAAATCTCATTATCCATACTAATATTATAAATGGAAAAGTGTATGTGTGTGTCTGTTTGTCCGTCTATCACGCTTTAACCACTGAACTGATTTTGATGACTTTGGTCACAGAATAGATAATAGTACTAGCGTACAGAATGGAAGCTCACCCCTCCCACCGATTTCATTTCCTCTCCCCGCACGTCAAAATCATGGGCGCTTTCATGGGCGCCTAAAACAAAGGTTGTCACCAGTAAAATGTGTAGGAACGGTACTTCGGGAAGAAGATTGAAAAGTTCGGCTAGCTTCGGTTTTTAAGGCGTCCTCTCTTTCACACATGACTATAGTGAAATTTAACCCTCAAATGCATCTTGCCTTTTTATATACCTAAATAACTAATGAACTACACATAGTAAGAACATTTACTTTTTCCACAGTATTTATTATTGAACCTGACCGGTTTCGCCTTGTGGTAACTTCAAAAGTTTACATTGATGTTTTTGCAATTTTTCTAATCTTAAACACTAGAGGTGTTTACGATTAGAAATATTCATAAACATTGCGAAACTGGTCCGGTTCAATAATAAATACTGTAGAAAAAGTACAAGTGTTCTCAATATGTGTAACAACAAGTTCCACCAAGGGTCATCAATGAACAGTATAAAAAAAACTTATGAACTGGATGCCAGGTTCGCCCATGAATAAATTCGTGAAAAATCTTCTCAATTATAATAATTTTCATATAGTCCGGGTTTTTTAGAAAATAGCTCTAGAACTAGCATGTTAAGTGACATTATGGTGGACCGATATTGATTATAGGTGTATTATTTTGTTAACATTATAAAGAATATAACTCAAAAGCATATGCAGATTTAGATTAGTATACATTCTAGGGTTAAAAAATGGGCGGTACCTGGCAATGACGGAATCCATGATGGACGACATTAATTGTGATACATTCAAATCGAAAAAAATGCCACACTTCATAGGCATGAGCTGTCAAAATAATGATTCTTAATTTTTATAAAGTATAGAGCTGTTAAAACCATTTGTTTCTAAAAAAATAAATAGATATCTTTCCGTGAACTTTCGTTTAGTATAAATTATAATTGATACTTGAATAAATTAAAACTATTAAATTAAAGTGTGCTCAACTGCCATTTTTTACTCTTAATTTCCTACTCGCCGTTGACAATTCTAAATAAGTATTAGGATAGTTATTACAAAAACCGGGCATAAAATCCGTGTAATTCAGTTGAGGTTCAGAAACCTTGGTACGTAATAAAAACACCATTTATAAAGAAATGTTCTACCTCACCCTTAGCAATGGAGCATTTATTACTAAGGGATAAATACTAGTAGTTCTGTAAAGAGTTCCAGATCATTTTTTGGCATCTGGAGATCAAATCTGGTATCCACACTTATATTTCTTTTATACGATACATATCTTTATTTTATAGCTCCCTGGATATTTCACCAATAAATATTGTCAATCCGTTTTTGAAAAAGCCACAACAAACGCCTTTTCTCATGCTTTTTTTTCCAGAACTACCTGTAAGGAATCATGTTCGGATATTTCAGCCAAAAATCATCAATATCCGTTCATTAATAACGTGACAGAAAAGACACCCCTTTTCTCCTTCGATTAAAAAAGCTCTAGGCAAAAATTATGTTTTAAATCAAAGAACATGTATGCCATGTTTGGTGACAATCGGTTAAGAAATGTGCCCTATAGACCGAACGGAACGGAGACTATTTATAATTAATGAAAAATTTCACGCGGGCGAAACCGTGAGCAACAGCTAGTTTTTATAAACACAATCGGTTTTAATTACTCTATAAACATATCAAAGTCGTGTAGTAGTTTTGTTTTGTTATTCGTGCCAATTCTGTTGATTGACAGGACTAAAATGTATCGCCATATTCTTTTCTTCCAAAGCGAAGAAAAAGATGGAAATACGTTTTAATGTAAAAATCATTAATATAACTTTTTGTAACAACAGGATTGTCGCCTCCGTCGGATGTGACGTAAATCATGACACCAAGGGATAGAGTGAGAAAAATTACGCTATCTCACTCGAAAATTAGCTCAAATTTCAAATAGTGCCATCCATGACATTTCTAATTTTCTCACACATCAACACTACCGTGCATGTACACGAGCTATGTTTGTAGTAATTACAACGCGATTGTTTCATACATTTTTCCGAGAGCTTCCGAGGTGTGCTTTGGTTCAGGGGTAGATTAGACCTTGAGAAAACATAGTCTATGTCCTATAGACTATGTTTGGTCGCGATAACCGATATTCACGTGGGCGGAACCGCGGGCAAAAGCTAGTACTGTATAAATGTCATTCATGTGTACAATAAAGAATAAAAATAAAAATGGTATGGTTAACTGTACCTCAAAAATTTACTAATTCTAAATTGTATTACAGACCAAACAGCGAAGCGGCTAGGAAGGTCAACAAAGCGTCATCAGGCTCCGAAGCTACGATGAAGGTCATCAAGGAACAATATAGGAACCTCGGACCCATCACTTTCCACGAAAAGGTATGTTCACACTGGCAGGGGTCAGAGAGTGGTCACTGAGCAACTTGGACCGGCTTGGGATTGGCCACAATGCTGTTTTTTGCGAATGTGGTGTGGTCTTATAAGAATATCATATTTTGAGAATATGATGTTATAAGGAAAATAATAGTGTGTTTTGAGAATATGATGTTTTACAAATGTGGTCTTTTGAGAGTATCGTTGATGTTAGAGAATATGATATTACGCGACGGAACGAACAATCTTCTTCTTGGAGTCTGGGGTCCGCGTTTTCTAGTCTTAGCTGCGGGTTTGGCTAAGCTTCGATATTTTTCTTGAAGCGACTGTCATCTGGCCTATATGACCTATTGGCGATATCTAAGTTTTGCAGTTAGACCAGTTGTCGAACTTTTTAAGACTTAACTACCCGTAACGGCTGCCATAGATGCTCGTATGGCAACCGGGACCGACGGCTTAACGTGCTCTCCGAGACACGACCAGACTAATGCAAATAGTCAAATTCATGCATACAAATATTTGCACTGAGCGGAGATCAAACCCGTTCCTCTTGCGTAGTGGCCGCGTTCACTACCGCTACGCCATCGAGGCTGTCGGCGCCAATAATATTTATGTTTATTAAGAGCTGAATTCTGTTTTTGCAGGCGTCCGGTATTCTGTTTATTCTTGCCGTGTTCTTGTACATCTTCCGTCATCCCGGATTCATGCTAGGCTGGGCTGATGTTCTTAGTGATCTGTAAGTATATTTAAAATACAAGTTTCTTCGTAAAATACAGTTGCTGTAAAATTTCTTGTAGATATGTACATAACCTAAAGCTAAATATATAATTTTCAACTGTCGTCAACTTCTGAATTACTGTTAAGTTACGTATGATAGATTGTTTACCTTTATTCAAGTATATAACCAAACGGAGTATGACTTTGTGTCTTCAATGGCAAAGGGTCTCGAAAGGTGAACCGTAAATCTTTCCTCAGTTTAGTTTATCATGCACCATGCCATTCATGCGACCCATTGGTAAGACGGCACGAAACGCGTTAAACCCCTCGCTACTATATAGCGTTGTGTAATATTGTGCCTAGCATATTTATTTACTAATAAATTTATCGATAATATAATCGTTTGTTTTTAGCAAAGTGAAGGACGGAGTGACGTCCATGTTCATTGTGGTGCTCATGTTTGTTCTGCCCATGAGCTGCGACTTCCTGAAGTTTTTCTCGAGCTCGTCATCATGTAAGTGTAGCAGATATAAATACTAGTCGATACTAGACAACAGATTGTGCCTCCATTGGGTCCAGGAAGAAGGGGTAGGCCCTAGAAGTCCTGGCTTGACGTTGTGGAGCGTATAAATGGTCTTATTACCATGGACGCCCAAGATCGTGCGATGTAGAGAAGTCCGAATTCACCCCGGCATCGGGTGCAATCAGTAAAATACGTCTCCATGAGAATGATGATGATTATGACCAAACAACAGACTTTTTTAGTTACCACCTTTGGGTGTGTTACCACACAAATTCCAGCGCTACCTGCCAGCGAACCTTTTGTCTTTTACTAGCTTTTGCTCGCGGCTCCGCCTGCGTGGATGTCGGTTATCGTGACCTTATGTCTTTTCTTAAGTTCTAATCTACATTATACTAAATTTCAACAAAATCGGTATAATGATTTAGGACGGACAAACGCACACACTTTCACATTTATAACACACACGCCGGCAGAATTAGCGGAACACAAAAAAAGGAGAGTATAAAATAGCTTTATTTTTAAACAAATAATAATTAAACATGAAACAACAGTTATATTAACATGTTTTGACATTAATTTGCAACACCATACTTAAAGTTTAATAAAAAGAAACTTAAATAAACAAAATGCATTTTTCTTAGATTTTTCGCAGCATACCCAGGATGGAAACCTTAATCAGGGCCAAGGGGGAAACAATCTTTATTAAACATTCATTTAATTAATTATCAACCGTCATAAAATCTATAAAATTCAACTGTTTTTCTGTCACTATGACATCTAAGAAAAATGCATTTTGTTTCGTTAAGTTTTTCTTTATTAAACTTTACGTATGGTGATGCAAATTAATGTCAAAACATGTTAACTGTTGTTTCATGTTTGATTATTATTTAATTAAAAATAAAGCTTACTATTTTTATACTCTCCTTTTTTTTGTGTTCCGCTAATTCTGCCGGTGTGTGTGTGTTAATAAGCATCGTACCGAAATTCTCACGGTTCCCACCATTGCCGGCCGACGGGTGTGGTTATGTCGGACACGAACTGACTCGAACTACTCCCAGTATTACCAGGTTACCCAATGACATTTCCCTAATACAAACCCTGGGCTTTATTCTACGTTACCTTACGTCAAAAGTAGACAGACAGTTGCACAGGCCCGCCCGCACGCTTTTGTTGGGGTGACAAGCGATCGCACATGTCACCCTCAGAGCCGCGCCGAAGACCTATACCGGAGACATACAGAGATCCGATTCTCAGCACTCCATGGATTCATCGCCGGGTCCATAGCGTGGTACAGAGAGGAAAAGTTAAACAAGAATTTTGTATGTAAAGATTGTGAATTAGTGTTTGTCTAATGAAAGAAAATTTTTGATTGTTTACAGACGAGGAATTAGCAGCTTCCAAACCTTCGCCCGGCATTGTTACCTGGGGCATTCTGAAGGAGAAAATCCCATGGGGTCTACTCTTCTTGCTTGGTGAGTTTTAATATTATTTCTTTAAATAGGTTTAGTTATTGCTCACTGCTAGTTACCCCTAGCACGAAAAACTATCGTAATCGTATCATAATAGTAGTTTATCTACTCTGATACTATAATACAAAGATTATAAAATTGAAATCAAAACTCTTATTGACAAACATTACGCACAGGCCAAAAAAAAGTTTTATTACGATACAGGTCTCGTATGGACACCTATATCATAAAATAACTTTTTAATCATAACAATACACCTATACAACCTCCATCTGGACTGAACCTCTACTTTAAAAAAAAATCGGCCGATTCGGAAGAAAAAAGAAAGAAGCGCGCATGCGCAATCGATGTTCGCGCCTTGGCTTGGCGTCAACTGTTTTTTTTTTACATTTATATTAAACAAAGTTTGGTTTTGTTTGTAAAATAAATTAGTTTATGTAGAGCAGATAAAGTAGTGTATGACACTGTACATAACTTGGTCTTTTAACACTCGTGTGATACAATAAAAATACTCGCCTACGGCTCGTTTTTTAAAACACACTCGTGTTATAAGAACCCTTATTATGCAACAGTATCATAAACTACTATTATCTACTCTGATACTATAATACAAAGATTATAAAATTGAAATCAAAACTCTAATGACAAACATTACGCACAAGCCAAAAAAAAAGTTTTATTACGATACAGGTCTTGTATGGACACCTATATCATTAAATAACTTTTTAATCATAAGGATACACCTATACAACCTCTACTCCTCTCTTTAAAAAAAGAATCCGCTGATTCGTAAGAAAAAAAAAGAAACACGCATGCGCAATCGATGTTTGCGCCTTGGCGCCAACATTTTACATTTAAATTAAACAATTTATGTATTTCGTGCTAGGGGTACTGTCCTTGTGTAATTCTGATTTTGTTTCTTCAACTCATGGAAACCTATAGCGGGGATGAAACCCTCTTTTTTAAATTTGAATTATCGTGTAGATTGGTGATTCGTGTAAATAAAATGTAGCGATTTGTATTATCTAGATTATTCTAGATGTTTTACCTCGTCGTTTAATTACCTACTATTTAAGATGGACCAATAAAGCGTGCCTTATCATTTACACTAGCCGACCCGAACCGGTTTGGCCAACCTTTAAGTAGTTTAAAAAAATATTATAATCTTCCGGATTTGTTGACATTAATGCTTACTGCTCCGCCTCCTTAAATAGTAGCGTGATGATATATAGTCTATAACCTTCCTCGATAAACGGACTATTCAACACAAGAAGTTTTTTTCAATTCGAACTTATAGTTCCTTAGATGAGTGCGTGTCCAACAAACAAACTTTTGAGCAATATAATATTATTAGCATTTGCCTGCGGCTCCATCTGCGTGGACGTCGGTTATCGCGACCAAACATAGCCTATATCCTTTCTCAAGGTCTAATCTACCCCAAAACAAATTTCATCAAAATTGGTTCAGTGGTTTAGACGTAAAAGACGAACAAACAGACCCACACACACACACTTTACCATTTATAATATTAGTATGGATTATAGAAGACAATATTTATTTATTTTTCCCCAGGTGGTGGCTTCGCACTAGCTGAAGGCAGCAAAGCCACAGGACTTTCCGCCATGATAGGATCCTCGCTAGAAGGTTTACGGGGACTCAACCACGCCGTTGTACTATTAGTAGTGGTGTTAGTGACGCAATTCATCACGGAGTTCACATCCAATGTCGCCATCGCCAACTTGATATTGCCCGTGCTTGCTAATATGGTACGTATCTTTTTGGACTTGGCTATTTTCCCGTAGTTAAAATAAATTATATAGCTGAAATTATTAAATTAAGAATAGTAAAAAGGTGAAAACAGTTGCATCGGTTCTCATTTTATTGTTCTTGTTTATTTTTAATTATTCACCCAACCTTTAATAGTAAATGATTTGACTATTAAATATTATGACGTCACAAATAAATTTTTCATACAATTTTCCTCATAACTTACCGTTTTGACGTTTAGTAAAAAGTAACTAATTTGACTAGTCAGTCAAATATCCAATTGTCTGAACTATACGTGAATCTCACTCATTGAAATAAAACCACTTTTTAACCGATTCTATTGCGGTGTAAATTTCCTAGCAGGTGTTATCGCAAAGTTTAAATCTCTTGAGAATACCTTTTCAGTGGCATTGTCCAACTTTTGTTGGACAGAGTAATAACTGACAGTTTGGTAGACGGCAGTGTATTATTGGTCCGTCTAGAGACGTTTCGTTGCGTACCACGATAGAATCCGTTAACAAATGGTTTTATTTCTTCAAACTCCATGGTGTAAGCCTCGAATGGACCCAGGTATAACACTTAAATATCTTGAGTAGCTAAGTAGAGCAAGTATTTCATTTCTATGTCACCTTCTAATGGCCACTTGTTACGAAGAATGTTGAAAAGTACGAAGCATCGGTTCGGTAGCCAGTCGAGAGGTCCCAGGTTCGAACCCTACCCATTACTTATGTGAACCCATTCTTAAAACAAGCCATTTACCTTAGAACTAGTCAGCGGTATACTAGTAATTGCAGGTACTGTACTGATACTTTTTTTCTGCAAATACTAACAATTTCTTCTTGCCCTCAGGCTCGCGTACTAGGCATTGATCCTCGGTACCTGATGATCCCAGCTACACTGGCCGCCTCAATGGCGTTCCACATGCCTGTAGGAACACCGCCCAATGCTATTGTGGCTGGCGTCGCACATATACCCACTTCGAAGATGGTAAGTAACATTACAGATATATAAATGTATACTTATACTTATAGTACAGTACAATACGCGCCACACAACTTTGCGTCTATGAAGTTCGCGCGAAAGGCGCAGCAATGATGCAATTATAGGTGTCACAGGGGTAACTGCTGCGCAGCGGAAGGGGGCGGGGCGGCACGTGGCCGGCCAAAGCGATGTTTAATCGTGCATCCCGCTCTGACATTTTACGGTAATTTCGCCGCTTTCACACTAAAGTACTGTCGTGAAAGTTTAAACAAATAACTTTCGTTGATACGAGTATTGTTGTTAACGAAAGAAAGTAATTTTTAGTGTTATGTATTTCAAGTTGCCTCATTATTAAAGTCATTATAATTTATCTATATACCTATAAAAAAGGGTAATTACTGCACGTAAATTATTTAAGTTATTTGCTACATGAATAGATTATAGTAGTTTATGATACTGTTGCATAATAAGGGTTCTTATAACACGAGTCTGTTTTAAAAAAACGAGCCTTAGGCGAGTTTTTTTATTGTATCACACGAGTGTTATAAGATCAAGTTATGTACAGTGTCATACACTACTTTATCTACTCTCATACTATAATACATAAAATAATTTATTTTACAAACAAAACCAAACTTTGTTTAATATAAATGTAAAAAAAAAGTTGACGCCAAGCCAAGGCGCAAACAACCATTGCGCATGCGCGTTCCTTTTTTTTTCTTCCGAATCGGCCGTTTTTTTTTTAAAGTAGAGGTTCAGTCCAGATGGAGGTTATATAGGTGTATCGTTATGATTAAAAAGTTATTTTATGATATAGGTGTCCATACAAGACCTGTATCGTAATAAAACTTTATTTTGGCCTGTGCGTAAAGTTTGTCATAAGAGTTTTGGTTTCAATTTTATAATCTTTGTATTATAGTATCAGAGTAGATAAAATATTAAACATAATTCAATTAGATGAGAATGACTACGGTAATGAATAGCTTTCTTGTCTAAACAATTATAGTACCTACTAAATTTTTAACCAATATTTCACGCGAACCGTATGTAAGATGTATTTTAAATACTTAGTACTTTTGTTCGCGACGGTACCTGCGTAACCTTGCGTATCTAATTTCGTAGGCACAAAGTTGTGTGGCGCGTATTGTACTCAGCTGTACGCCGATCTCTTTGGGTCCTTACACACTGAACAGATTTTTAAGACAATATATTACAAAAAAATTTGAATGTTATGTGCGGAAGAAAAAGATCTTTTAAGCATTTGAAGGCGAAGGAGCCGCGTGAGCCTTCTCGCAAATATCTCTATAATCATTAGATTGTAATCATCGAATAAATTAATTTAAATTAAAAAAAAAAGGTTACAGTGATCGAATTACGACCAAAACCAGATTCAATAAATGCTTGAAAAAGTATAATCTTCTTTTCATGCGGTTAGTGTTCAGGTCGCCCATATAGGCCTCCGTCTTGACCTAACGACTGTTGACAGCCGGGACCTACTTCTAACGTGCCCTCCGAAGCACGGAAGTGCTCTGATGCACCATCACTTAACGGTCACCCATTCCAATGGTAACCTTCGCCTGGGTGACTTAACCAACTGATCGTTTACTGAGCAGTTAGCCGCACCTGGCCACGCTAGTGTATACCTATATGTACCTGAATAAAAGTTAGAATGTTTAAAAAAAAGAAATGCTCTGGCCGCTGCCGGCTGCTGCTGTTTCAGTGGCTATTGACCCTCACTATTCATTGGCCACCGCTGATGACGTCACAAAGTCACATGATCGAATAGATTCGTTTCAATTCCAACTAGTCAGTCTGTCTTCAAGTCGACTGACACCCACCAAATTGAATATAGACCAAAGTGGGTACGCAGATTCCGGGGGCAAGATGGGGATCCGTGGTTACTACACACGACGGGATTATCTCGAAACCGGAGGTAACCCTCGATCAGCCGGGATACGAAGGACATGTCTTAGGCAATATTGTATCTGAGACGGCGAACAGTTTTGATTGGTTCGAGTTCCGCACGAAAAACGGGTACGCGAGAAGGCGAGGAAAGCTTGTACTCTGCACTATTTGAGTGGCACACTGATAAGGATCTGCGGTAATTCACTTATACCACGGGATATATATCTTGGATCTAAAATATGCTCTATAAGCGCAGTACACGTTGCTTGCGTGTCTTTTGAGAATAGGATGGGGTACTACTGAGGTGGATGAGCTCAAATTCACCAAGCAAAGATTATTACAAAACAATCCACGCGCACCAGAGCTACTTAGATCTAAGTCATGTGTCCCACGAGATATACTATAAATACTGCTCTAGTTACAATTATTCTTTTTTATTTCAGGCTGTCGGTGGAATAGGCCCTAAAATCATCACAACCCTCATTGTATGGGGTGCCTACCCCACGTGGGGGTCTATAATCTTCCCTGCAATAGCTGTCACCTCCCACGCACCACACGTAGCCGAGCACAACGTCACTCTAGCCTGTGACACCACCTACAATCTACTCTCAAATATAACCAACATAGGCTGTACCGCCGCCCAAAGTATAAACGGTACATTCTCGTGTACTTACCAACCTTTTCTAAAGTAATAAATAAAAATAGATAATATAACCTCTCGAGGTGTGATCAAGGAATTGATAGGCCATTTGCTTAATATTATGTAGCGAAAATGTGGGTATTCGTATATATGTGTGAATATTAGGTTGCATTTTAGTCAGCGGGACTACCAAGAAACAATCACTCATTGTCGTGTGTGATATAGTAATGTTTGTGTAAAATATTTAATTTTTAAAAATAGAACAATCGTACCAACATCAGTGTAAGTTGTCGTATATTTTTTTTAAAAAGAATCTTATAATAATTTGGAGTCTCTATGGTGCAATCTCAGTACTTATATTTCGAATGAACCTAAAAGTATTTATACACTTATTAAATCAATGTTGCCAGCGTATAGAATTTGTATTTAGCTAATCGCTGTTTTCATCTACATACAGATTTTTATAGTCGCTTAAATATAAATTATAATTACATTTATATTGTACATTTTATATAAACATTGAAAGTAGAAATAAAGGATTGTAAGTTATTATCCTATCTCATAACGACGCCATAAGCAAACCTCGTAACTCCCTTTCCTTGTGTAGTTACGAGGTATTCGTATAAAGTTCAAGACGCGCTGTGCATATACAGGGTGGGATTAAATACCAAACAGCCTTCCTAGTTATGAATGAAAATGTATCCACAGAATATATAATGGAATAGTTACCTCTTCTGTGTTTTATAATAGCATTTTGTACCAAAAATATAAGAATTCAGCATTTATGTATGAATGGGAATTCGATTAGTCTACTCACGGTCTAAATATTTTGACAAAATATACATAATTTTATATATTACTGGTGGATATAATTTGATAATGTCGGAAATTATAAACCAGCCATTCGTTGATTTGTGTTACTTTCGATACAAGGAACTGGTGATGACGTTTTTTCAAACGACTTTTTTATTTAGCATATTATTTTATTTGCTCCGCTGCCAACCATAAAATCACTATTCTACGAGATTTTTTTCTTCAAAGTGATTGTAATACTGTAGTAAAATAATCTGATTATTACCTAAACCCTCACACTGTATGTTATTTAGAATAGCAACACTTAAATTTATTCACATTTCGTTCAAACTAACCGCCTGTTAGTCAAAGTTGCTAAAGTCTATTATTCCGCTTGTAGTGAGACCAGACCTCCGATTCTACTAATTTTATGACAGAACAATGTCATTAAATTTTGGACTTTATGTCTTAGATTTAAAGTCATTTTCACTCTACAAAATTGTCATTTAATTTTAGACTTTATCAACATAATATTAAAGTCTGAAGTTAAATAGGATTTGTTATGGTGTTTGTGGTACCGCAGTGGTTTTGCTATGAAAAAAAATTAGCAGAATCAGGGCCCAGAAATGAAGTTCATTATCTGAATTATATCCAATAGTAATTTTATATTACCTGTAATTTTATTGACGCCAATAATAAGTGCCTACACACAAATCCAGCCGTACTGGGACAATAATATGCTTATTAAGACGTAAATTGTGTACCGGGTGAGGATTTATATCGAATTGTGACCTTACACTTGCAACGGTTTCTCGTGTCTATCATAAAATAAAATGAAACAAAAAAACTATATTTTTTTTTAGGATTTTAACATGTTTATATCAAAAATGTAGCCTAAAAGATACAATACTTGCCCTTTTTCGGAATGGCCAATCATTTGCCGTTGTTATTTCCAAAATATGTTCCTACGTTAGCGACAATATTGATATTATTGAAATACAATGATGCAGTTTTAGTTTTCGTCCAAACGGGCTCAAGGCCACTCTTTCGCTGTTCCTCATAGTTTCTGATTCAGCCATCTACAGAATCCACACTCAGTTGAAAAATTAATTCTATACAAATCGACTAAGATAGAAAAAGTTGACTTTATTCAAAATACTATTCATTCTATAATCTATAGTCATAAAGTAACAGAAAGTATCTATTAGAATTACGAGTATATCCTAATTACGAATTATTGAAATTATTTTTAGATTGAAACTATTAAAAAAAATACACCTCTACCTTACCGCCGATTTATAGGCGTGAATATATGTGTATAATACTAACCTTTGCAAGTGTAAAATCACCAAAATATTTTTATATAACGTCAATGTTTTATGTGAAGGTATATTATAAATTAAATATTCTATATTAATCTCTTTAGTAGCAAATTACTAGTTTTAAGTTTTTGTGTAATATATTTCGTGTGATTTTAAAACTATGTATTGGTATTTAAATCGATAACTACCTTCAGAATGGTGATAAATCTGCTGGTTACTATGAGCCGGCGCACATTAAGGCATCGGCAAGGCAAATTATTTTTATTTCAATGACGAAAATTGAAATTTCAGTGGCGAACATCGACGATCATCGGTAGCGGTATCAATCAATCAATAATCGCAGTCCAATGCTGGACATAAGAGCCTTTTCACACTCATCCGATATCCGACATCCGATATCGGAGGAAGTCAAATGTATGACATATGTATCTTTCTTTCACATTGTCCGGCCCGATATCGGTTTTCGGAGACATCGGAACACGAAGAGACTTAAACAGTGACTGCAAGCAATTTTCGACCTTAAGGACATTTTCTGAGTTACATGTCTTTTCGCTTTAATTGATGACGCTGATCACGAATATAAGAAAAAAAACTCGATACCATACCATGTCATGTCAATAAGGTCGAAAATTGCTTACACTTTACTTTTTTTTTTCAATTCTAGCATCCCTAACTAGTCTGTGCTTTCGAGCAAATGGCCGTATCGAGCCGATTTTATCGGATAAATGTAAAAACAGCACAAGGTGTCGGCTATCGGATGTCGACTATCGGCGTCCGACACCGATATCGGATATCGGATGAGTGTGAAAACGCTTTAAGTCTCTCCCAATGTTGGGCGGCTTTGGCTTACTGTTTCCACGCTGGCCAGACGGGTTGGTAGTTAGTACAGGGTTTTATTTCGAGCTTCCCTTCTCTCGCAGTGATAGCGTCTGCGTATTTCTCCGTTGGTCGCCTCTTAAGACACCCTTCGAATAAGATGGGGAGCTGATACTTATATTCTTTCTACGTCAACACACGGAGTGGCATTTAAATTTCAATTTTATGACGGCATTGATAAGGCCTATTTTTATTCGACAGTCAAAAATTATTTTTCTTACCGATGCCGATATTATACGCCGATCTAAGAGTCTTGATAGACATTTATTTTTGGAATTTGTTTTATATAAAAAAATTATTCCAGTGTGATTACCAAAAAAATTATTGAGACTCACTTGAAATATGAATGTCTTTATGCAAGAAGAACAAAACGATTGTCTTGTTCATGTAAAGAAAATGTGATGCATTTTACTGTCTGTTTAGGTGCAAATTAGTTGTAGTTATTATTACTGAATAGGTATTATGTGAATGATTGCGTACATTAAAATGACATACACCATATTATTATAAATTTAACTTGAAAATGTGTGCTTAAGAAAATTCATCGTCGACAAACAATCAAAATAATTAAAAGATCGTTAAACTATCTTAATTGCTGTAAAAGGATGTTGTATGCACATGATTGGGTTACCATTTCCAACGTATTCTATTTTTAAATTTGAAAATGCACAAGTACTTATTCATAAACAATATAAAACGGTTTACTTATTTTGTATGCTATTGTGTATTATGGCATTTAAAATGTAATTTAGATATGATGAAATGCGGAAACAATTACAGTATCATACCATTCACAAATCTGTTCACCATGTTGAATTTAAAAAAAAGGTAAATTACATCCACTTGTTTTGAATAAATAAGGTCAGCAAGTAGCACAATTTACAATCAACTTTGTAATGGGATACATAATATCAGTTATAGCTATAGTTATAATCATTTCAGTCTGTTTAACTTGCACTAGGGTACCCGAGTGTCATTACTTGAATTACTTGTTATGTTCGTGGGTCACTAGTGTCGAACTTGGTGTGCAGCCCCTCCAGACAACAACTTGACCAGGGAGTAGTACAATAAAACAGATGAGTCAATGTAAGGGATTGACATACGTTCACGACTGTTATTAAGTCAAAATGCGCGGATTCCCATACATTTATTATTGAATTCTATTCTATTAACGATTATGCTACTTATCTAGGGAGACAGGAGTTACATCAGTAAGCATATAAGTACTTTTCACGGGAGTAATAACTCCCGTGAAAAGTACTTATAACTACACAATTGTTTACTATTCTATAAACTGCTTTTTAAATTGGTTGTGATTGTTTCTGTCACAAATTGTATGTATATAGTTTGTCCTACATTATATCTGTATTAAGTTAGACAGGATGTTGTCGATACTCAAATCTACAATTTTATACAAACTATGAAACTGACGTACAGTCGACAAAGGTAATTATTCACACTTTCACATACAACTTTATATGAAAAAGTGTAACTGTATCTCCTTAGTTGACTGTACATTTTAAATAACTATTACAATGTCTTTAAATTATAGCGATTTCTTAATAACTATTGTAAATGACTGATATTTTATTGTTGTTTAATAAACTTATTTGGCTTATAGATCAAACTTGTGCCATAAACATTAACTTGGCAAAATTCTTAATGCCTTGTGCCTTGTCGAAACTGCGTCGTTATACTCGGTATATAGACGATCCTGTGTGCGTCCATCTTATAATGTTGTATCCATGGCCCGTACGTAGACTGAAAGAATAACAGACGGTACGTGTTGTACTAGAGAGTGAAGTCGCATAAAGTAATATTAAAGTAGCACCATCTCGCTTGCACTCATGCGTGCACACAAATAGTGCAAGTGAATTGGTACTATAGTATTACTTTATGCGGCTCCACGCACTAGTTCTATTCGTCTATGTTGTGCTTTTAGTCTAAGGATTCGAACTTAAGTAGTCTAGACGAGGTATATATTTTTATAATGCAGAATCAACTTTGGTTATAATGTCTTGTGATAATAATATAGAATCGATATAAAACATTTATTGTACGTGATATGCTCATTTGTAAATAGTGAAAGGATGAACAGTGTTGTTGAATAAACATGTTGAAAATTATATACTTGTTTTTGTTTTGTGTGTATGATTTCCCAGTTAGTGATTTATCTGTTGACTATTAAGTAATCTGTGGATTTATAGACCTGCCCCTATTAACCTTTGTCACTAAGAAATATAAACTACTTCGTACGAAAACGAATTTTCAAAACCTAAAAATACTTACCTACTTCTGCCACTAATTTTATTTAAGCTTTATCTATCCCGTCCGGTCTACGGCGTCCCCCGCTGGAAATAAGTAAGTAGTAAGTAAAGAAAAAAGATAAAGTTAAGTTACTTATGAAGTTTATTTAATATTCTTAAACACATTGATGTCAGCCCACTCAGGATACAGGTGGATGTCTGTCCATATGACGGTGGACCACACAGCCACCGTGAACCATACTACAACAACGGCCATCACTGAGGGCCCGAGACCAGCGCACATCTGTGAAGAATAACGTTAACGGTTAACATGGTTTCTTATCCAAACCAATATTATTAAAAGGTAGAAGAGTTTGGTTGAAGCTCAAATCTTAGGAACTACTGGATCATATTGAAAAAAATATTTTTGTGTTGCATAGTCCATTCATCGCGGAAGGCTATATTAGCTATATATCATCCAGTTACTATTCAAGTAACAGGAGCAGAAATTTAAATATCAACAAATTAGGCCCTCGGTTCTACTAAATCATACCACAGACACTCCGAAAATGGCATTAATTTTAAACTTTATTTCAATGGACTTAAAGTCCAAAAAACATTAGGGTTTCATTACACTTTTCATTCACTCTGCAAAAGCCATTTAATTTTGGACTTTAAAAACATTGGTTAAGGTCTACTACCGGTACTTACTGATTTTTTTTATTATTAATTATTATTGTTTTATTAATTTTTAAATTAATAATAATTAACATTAATTATTAATTAATATTATATATTAATTTTACTATTTACTGAATTTTTTAGCAGTGTCCGTATGACAGTTGTTTTGCTTAAGTAGAATCGAGGGTCAGGCAGATTCCCTTACTTAGTTTGAAAATTAATAAGTTGTTAAATAGTATACTTATATGGCTTGAAGCAGTGGGTGATACGGGATTTCGAAGCATGGCATGCGATGCCATGGCGGTTATTCATTGATATCGTCCCAATAACACATCATAATGTCCCAGTACTAGATGACCTAAATTTCTTAATAAGGAAAATTTCAGACTGGTATCTGAATAAGTAGGTACTCACCATCTTCCAAGGCGGAATGTGCACGTACGCACAAACCATGGCGTTGGCTGCTGAGCCTGTCACCAAGTGGAATGATAAGGAGCTGCCGAGGGTAACCGCCGTCATCATGAAGTGAGGGTTGATGTCGCATACGACGCTCTAAGCATAAACGAAAAGGATTGTTATGGGCTGCAGAATTAGGCTGCCTTTCCTCTGGAGAATCAGATGCTATGTAGCTATGCTACGGAGATGTGAAATATAATATAAATAATAAGGCTAATAATTCTCCATCCTTATCTATAATCCTTATTAGCACGCATCGTTCTATTTAAAAATTCAAAATTTTAATCTATTCTCCATCCTTAACTAAAATCCATAATAGCACGCATCGTTCTATTTAAAAATTCAAAATTGGAATCTATTCTCCATCCTTATATATAATCCATAATAGCACGCATCGTTCTATTTAAAAATTCAAAATTTGAATCTATTCTCCATCCTTATCTATAATCCATAATAGCACGCATCGTTCTATTTGAAAATTCTAAAACATTTATTCGTTCTATTTAAAAAAACATGCATTAGCTGAACCCCTTTCCTGGTAGTGCATGCTAAGTGCATATAATTGGTGGATATCAAACACATCTTTAACAACGTAGCACAGTTATTTCTTTATATACAACTGAAGTGGCAGACAAGCACAAGGCCCACCTGATGGAAAGTGGTTACCGTGGCCTATGGACGTGTGCAACACCAGGGGAGTCACACTCGTGCTGCCGACCCTGTAAACACCAGAGTTTCTTTGCCAACAGTGTAGAGACGAATAGCCTTTGGTCTTCCCACTGACAGCATAAAAACTCTACAGTGAGCTCTGGCTTCCCTACTTACCGCCCGGAACACAACACGAGGTTATTATGGCTTCGGTATTCTGTAGGGCGGAAGTACTTCCCCAGTCGGAGTCGGTGAAAAGGCAGTCATGAACTCGTATACTGACACAAGATAGCTAAAGGTGTGACAAATACGTCTTTACATACTTATAGTCACGCCTCTTCTCAATAGGGTAGGCAGAGTTCACATGTTTCCACCGCTTCGCTTCCCCTACTTTCATTAATGTTTTCAATACGTAGGTACTTCTAATAGAATATCTTAGACAGGAACATAATGATGCATATATTTCTACGTAAAAACTGACACCTTTGTTCCAAATATAAGTCAATGGAACTTCCAAAATGTAAATCAAAATCATCGATTAATTTTGAAAGCGTCATCACGGTACTACCTACTACCAGGCCCCCGATTCTGCTAATTTTATGACATAATAAAACCTCTGTTATGCCACTGACATTGCATAAAATGTCATTAAATTTTAGACTTTATGCCTGAGCTTTAAAGCCCAAAATGAAAAGACAAAGAGCTTATAACATTTTTCATTCACTCGACAAGATTGTCATTTAATTTTAGACTTTAAAAGTTTATTGATAGAGTCCAAAGTTAAGTGGCATTGGTTGCAGTGTCTGTGGCATCGCAGTGGTTTTGCTATGAAAAAATAATAGCAGAATCAGGGCCCAGCTCTAGTCTATCTGACATCATCATTCTTGCGTCAATCCCAGTTGCTTTCGAGGCCTTTACCTGGAAGTCCGGGGTAGAATAGGTATATCAGTAAGTAAATTCAAATAACCCATCAAAGTCCACAGCTGAAAATAGCCGATATAGGCCTCTCCCGATGTTGGGAGGCTTGGGCGTACAGTTTCCAAGCTGGCCGGACGCGTTGGTACAGGGTTTCATTTGGAGTGTTCCTTTTCTCGTAGTGATCATCTAAGTATTTTTCCGTTGGTTGCCTCTTCGGATGAGATGAGGTGGTGATACTTTTATTCTGTCTCCATCACCACATGGATAACACCACACAGTAAGTAAATATGTAGTTCAAATACCATCTTCGCAATGCTGGGCAGGAGTGCGTAAACTACGACAGGGCTGGTGGCGAACTCTGTGAGGATCTGGCAGCAGAGCACTATTGCGAGGACCATCGCTGATAGGGGCCAGTTCGCAAAGTTCAGGAAAAACGACTCCATCTCAACGGTCATTTCTGAATCTCGCAGGGATTCGAATAGGGAACTGCTAACGACTAGAAAGGAAACAATTTTAATAAGCCTATACCTATAGTTATTTTGGTGCCTAAGTATAATTTTCTTTTACTGATTATAAAAGGTGAATAATTTGAGGATTTGAAAATGAATTATCCCATCTTCAACTTCGTTACTCTAGGGGTATTTTTTATGGTAAATAGCCTTACACGATACACTTGCGCCTTTATTTCTGCCGGGTAGGCAGAGTGAATAACCCACCCATCGGTGTTCGCTTGTTTAAGCCCTTATTTTTTTGATACACATTAGATTATATGAGTCAAATAAATGTAAATAGTTAGCTTATTCTGTTTCTGGCACTATTTTCTATTTTATTATCTTATAAAGCATAAAATATTCAATACTTAGTCCAAATATCAAATAGACTTAAAGCTTTTACGAAAAATTCGGCTAAATCGTATGGGTTTTCTATTCTCAGAGTCAAATTCTCGTTTCTGGAATATAGCTAAGTAAAGTACCTAGCAACACCATCTAATGATGTCGCTAGGTAAGCGAAAAGGTCTAATTTTACCCAAAATTAAGGGCACGCTCCAGTTAATTTCTCTGCCAAGTATGGTCCAATTTAGACATGATTTAGTCTGTGAGATCGGTAACGGTTCGTTGCTGTCTGAAAAAAAATATTTATAAGCTTTAGTTAGATCAAAGTATAGATCAAAGTAGAGTATGTGTAGTGGGTATATATATGAGTACCTACCTATAAAGGTACATGTAGTACCTATGGATTTTTACAAGAGCAACTACACAAAGAGCAAACAGTCAAACTCTATCCCTACCCTGTACTGTATTGAATAAGTAATAGATGTTGAGTAGTCATGGTTTGTTTGTCAAGCTATTACCTACCCTTTTTTGAACACCCGAGGAGGGCCAGATCGAAAGTATTGGCCCTGGGTCAGCCGGAGTGCGAGGGATATGTCGCCTGACAACCTCACCTTCGGCCTAGCACAACGACAGTTCGAGTCCGACATAACCTCCCCCTCCGGCTCCGGAGGCGGGATGATCCGTGGGGATTTCCCGCACGTAAAAAAATAAATTAAAAAAGGAACCCTGTTTTGAATAAATTATGATCGTATACTTACTAACCATTGCCCACCATCTAATAAAAAAGAAAAGACGGGTTGCACTCCGGGAGTGCCGGCAGAAGTGAAAACGTTTTCTTTCTTTCTGTCCTCGTTATATACAGAGAAAAAGATAAAAAGAACATACCATACCATACCTATAATATAGCGCCAATCATAGAACCTATCACTAATTTTAAATCAAAAGAAATTAATGAATTACAAAAAGAAAAATAATCACAAAAAGTGTTAGAAGCCCAGGTTCGAACCCGGTACTATCTGAAACCATAAGGACTTACAGTCGAAGCGCTTACCGCTAAGCTACAAAGCTTCATAGCGTACCTAACAAAATAAACAATCTATGGCTAATGTTGTACGACGTCAGTCGTCGGTTACAAAGGTCAAGTGATCCTGACGCGAGTTTAACACTTTTTACCCATCCAACGCCGCTAAAGTTTTCACTTCAAAAACATTGTCAGAATTAAGAAATGTGATAAGAACCTCTTCTGAAGAACTTGATGAAGTCTAGACGAACAGGCGTTATAAACAGCAAGACGACACAAAATAGGCAGGGCGATGATACATAGATTTGGCTGCAAAAAATGAGAAATAAGTATATAAGAGAGCCGGTACAAACGAGGTGGTACTGCACGCAACAGCTTGGCAGGTTGTGCGGTGCGATTCCCGCTTAGTGCAAATATTTGTATGCATGAATAGAGTATAGGGCTCTACCAACTTTGGAATGAAATATTTACTAGTGGAATTTCGCGCTGCCCTCGTGGTCGATGCGATCAGTGCTGACGACCACCTGGAGTATCACTGCGAGTATTACCACTGTCGCCACAGCCTGTAATGACAAACATATTAACATTATTACTTTAATATCGCTCTTGATGCCCATATTTTATTGCGCCATCGCCACTATGGAGGGCAATTGGAAACAATTGGAAAATTTTATTCCAACTACCACCAAGTGGTGGCCGTGAGAACAAACCTTACATTTAGACTAAACTTTTTATTATGTGCTAAATTTTTCGAGAGAATTTGCTGTCTGATAGTTACACCTACCTACTGATTAACGTACGGGAGGCTTTAGTACTCTTTCTTCTCGGGATTGAGAGGTCAAATGGCAATTGCATCGGTAAAAGTGATGTAGGATGTAAACCAAGGTGTCCCGTTCCCTTCCCGCATTGGTTCGTGATACCCTCTCGTAAGACAAGGTCCTACAGAGAGTCAATATGTATTATGTAGTTACTTACAAGTTCGTGAAATTTCACCTTCCCCAGTTGGTGGTACTGTGTCGCTAACAGAGTGTTTATGTACTGGGTCTCTTCATCCGTCATTCCTATTTGTAAAGCCATGCTACTTTGGGTCCTGAAATAGACAATGTGGTACACATCGATTTAGTTCAAATCCCATATTGGAGGTTCGCTTTTTCCGATCTAAAACGCATGCGTTTTTTTTATATAGGACACGCCAATTTGACTTCACCTCGCCTGATGGTAAGCTGAAGGCAAAGTTTCAGGAAAAAGGCCACATTTATATACCTACACGTGCCATGTTAACTATGGTGGCACTCAGCTTAACGGCCTCATCAGATGCTTTTTCACGCCCCGCTTAAAGGACCCGGGACTGAAGAAGGAAACACGTGGCCCTGGAGTGCGACAAAGGAAAGAGTCACCAAACCGCTCTGCCTCTGCTAGTCTAACTGCATTGTTTATTAACGATGGCAAATTAAGTACGTACTTACTTACCTAAACATTCCTAGAAAATAGGCATTCATCCACACGTACAATAGAGTCTCCATGACCAGCACTCCTGGTAAGTTCAACAACAGAAAATGAGGGTATTCTAGTTTTGGTCCGACAGGAAAAATCCTAGAAACGAGAAATGGTTTTGTTAAAAGGAGTCATTGTAATTAATAGATAACTAGTGATGCTTCTGCAAAGACAGAGTCAGTGCTGTCTGGTAGTTTGCACGGCAAAGGATGTGATATTTTTAGCAGTTGGATGCTCTACCGCCACGCTACACATTCATATGTCGTTATTTCATAAAGTTATCCACAGAATTTGCCGTTCTGAAGCTTCCGATATCAGTATTTTGCTCAGTTTGTTTTGCAATCTCTAATATGATGTGACCTACCTTAGTAGGTACTAGAAAAAAGTTAGGTCAAAAGGTCCCGAAACCGGCGGGCTTACATTAACGGTTTAGTGATATTTGACAAAGCTCGTAAAGTGCCTAACAAAAGCCTAACATGGAGGGAGAAAGTTGAAATTTACTTACGTTTCACAGTAAATCTTGAATATTCGATTAGTGTGACTTCCCGTTAATGTAGCCATGTCGCCTGTAAAATAGGTTAGTAGGCGTTTATAATAGATATATCTAATGACCTAAAATCATACGTTTAACACTACATTTTGAAGGTTAAATACTCGTATTAGTTATTTAGGTTAATAGGTCTTCTTCATCCAAAGCTTTCCAACTTGGAGTCTGGGGTTAAAATTTTAGCCAAATCCGCAATTAGAATGGTAAAAACGGATTTTACCATTCTAATTGCGGATTTGGCTAAAACTTTAATATTTTGACTAATGATTTGACCTCCACAACCCAAAGGCGATATCGAAGCATTGCAGCCAGACCAGTTGTTCGATTTTTGAGTGTTCCAACTACCCGTAACGACTGCCATAGATGTTTGTATGACAACCGGCACCTACGGGTTACCTATCGTGCTCTCCGAGGCACGACCAGACCAAAGAAAATACCCATATTCATTCATACAAATATTCCGTATTCCGCTTCCTGCGTAGCGGTCGCGTTCACTGTAGATTCGGCTGTTAGGTAAGTACTTAGGTGTGTGGTGTCGATAGCACGACAGGGTGATAGCCGTGTTGGTTCCCGGTGAAGGAGAATAGGGCTACCCCATCTCTTCCTGTGGGTGACGTAGAAGGTGACTAAGGGCTAGGGCTGTTTCCATCCCACAATAAACACACAGCCCATGATGACTAAATCCCTACCTCGTAGGGACTGATAATAGTAGTTGGCGAAATGTGGGTGTTTATACGCCTCTGCACACCCTTTCGGGAATTTACAGGCGTGAGTATATGTATGAAGGTATATGAAATTAAGTACCGATTGATGACGAGTATGCAATGCCAAGAAAATAAAATATTGTAAAATCTGATGGCCTCGGGACACTGTAAAAATAAACAGACAATATTATTATTGTAGGTAGGTGCACCGTATTCCCATGGCTTGGCCATCTTGGTTATAACGGGCCGAATCATGGGAGATACGCGCCCTACTGGCGTCTTCTCTCTTTCGGGCGCGCATTTCTTGACTGCCTACAATTGAATTACATATTTATTGCAGATATTTACAAAAAAAGCATAATATGTGCTATGGACAAACGGATGGGATTCTTCATCATCTTTCTTTATAGGATACTCATGCTAACTAAATTCTACCTAGTGCCTAGGAGGCACAGTGGTTCGCAGTTACACAGGCAGGCGTGAAGGTTCGAATCCGAACGTTCGAAGCTCAGGTGAGGTGAAGCCCCAACATGGCGCAGAGTAAGACACACAAGAGGTTTAGTGTGTGAGAGCCACACATATCTGTGCTCCTTCCCGTGGCTGGCAATAGGTAGGTAATGCCGAACATTTCCCATGACGAAACAAAAAAATGTGAAGTGAAGACCGACAGATACCTATCCATACGAATTTCGTAAATGGCTTCCTTACTATATTTATGGAGACCAATAAGTTAAGCCAATATAGTAGCTATTCAACGTACGCTCAGACGTAGGTTTATATAATTCCATTAGGTATCTACTCACTTTTCTTCGTGTCGATTGGATCTTTGACGAGATTTCCCGATAGTTTGATAGACTTCTAATATTCCCATCTGCAAAACACTTCTTAGATAGTGCGATCAGTGTGAGATTGGTACGTGTGGTATCCCGGGCTGGTATCCGCAACGCCACGATACAAGGCGCGGTTTTTGCGTGCGGGTGGAAATTCTACTCGATCCACCCCTACTCATTGCAAAACGCCAGCAAACTAATCACGCTGCTGCAGCGTGTGATTGAAATGAATGATATATTTAGATGTACTAACTAAGTTCACCTAAATTGGTCAGAGGAACCATCACAACTTTTGAGGCTAAGTCAATCTCAAGCCAGTTCACTTGTAGACTGACGGACGAGGCTTTACGCAGGCTTTTTTCTCTGGGTTGAAAGGTAAAACGGAAGTTGCTTCCATAACAATCAAAAGTAGGAAACAGAGTAAGCAGACCTTGGGCTCTGAAGTAAAAGTTTCGGAAACAACTGAAGATGATGATAAAACTAAACTAAGCAGCTTAACTATTTCTAGACAAGTAGGTACTTACTTACTTTCTCTAGTTCAAGGAGTATGGCTTTGACCACAGGCATCATAAAGCCACAAGCCAATATATTGGAAATCCACATCGACAGGAACATTGTCGTGAAAAACAGTACCAAACTTAACCTGTAAGAGAATTTAAGCATTTAATTACACCAGCCCCGGATTGTCAATTGAATGGATGCCGTCGGGTCCTGGGGTGGTGTTCATGGCCTTCACACCACCAGCTCAAGTTCCACCCAAGTGATTTTGGGCACGTCATCGTCATCCCCGCCTGGCACCACGAGCGACCCAGGCGGATTCATTTACGGTGGAACCTGTTCCACCACCTTCGCTGGGAACTGGGAGTTAATAACTAGTTACCTATCAACCATTTTACTGTTTTTGTTCGCCATCTGCTGCTCTTTCTGTGGGGAGTGGGGATTGATCCTGAAGAAAATAGTAATTTTAACCGCGTGACAATTGTCTACTATTTTATAGGTTGCAGCAACTCGAGAGTCAAATCTTCCCAGAAACTTCTCCATCCATCAGGTGATAATTAGGTATTATCTTGGGCTCACAACATCTTGATAGGTTTCCATCCTATCCATACAGTTGGTGGTGTGAGTATTGGGTAGGAACTAGTTACCTATTATTTAAAGCAATATTCAATAATATATAATGTACCTATAATGAGAACATCCCACTATTAGCAAAATTTTCAAAGCAATTCTCCTATGGATATTGCTGTTTTCGATGGCTATTATAAGCATCATAACTCCAATACAATCTAATAAGTCGTTCCCAATATACACCTGCAATGGTAGAAATTCCATATTATATATGTGGCAACACCGTGTTTGCAAATTCAGCCACTTGCCTTGTGAAGACATTTTATGCGACAAACCACACTTGGGATCTAAGCACAAGCGCTATAAAGATACAAGGTAGTCAGGCTTAATAAATACTATCAATAATAACTATTCCAAATGTAGGCGTTGGGTCACCATTCATTTTCGTTCTCTTTGGTCGCATATGGATTATGTAGCGAGGTATTTCAAATACGTTCTAATTATTCAAACATTACAGTGTTAATATGGAGAATAGATGGGACTTGGGAACTTGATGGGATCTGGCTAGCCAATTTATTTCAGTATTTTACGTACTTTTTTTTCAGGTTGGTTGGGTTCGAGCTTGATACAAGATGAAAAAGTTTTGAATAATAACATCAAAAACTTAGTGTTGCCATTACTGGTTATTTAACGGTCATGAATGTATAGTTTGGCCAACGAAAGATGAACAAATAATTAATCTTTTAAACTTTTATAAGGCACTTTTTTTTCTTGTCTGTTTGTTGTCAGTTTTAAGTATTTTAAAATTTTCGAAAAAGTCTTGATACTCGGGCTAACCAAGTACTATCATAAACTATTTTCCGATAATTTTTAAATTCCATTAATTAAGTATTTTTAATACTAGCCAATTGTATATTTAAGAATAATTAATTTATTAAAACCCAATAATTATAGTATGGGTCAATAAGTATTTTCAAACGTAGAGCATTGACTACCTGATGTTCATTATAGTGTTAAAGGTCCACATCACATACCTGATGTTTAAATCACAGAACAGAAAAAACTATTAGAAGTGTGATAGGACAGATTCAATAGCGGAACCAATGTCGCCAAACTCACACATACAACCAGATAATAATACGTTGCACTACTAGTAAACAATTGTTTTGATTGGTCGTATATCTTTAACACACTAACAAATTAGCCTAAATTATGCACACTGCAGAACGAAAACATACCTTATTGATTGGCATTAGTGATAACTTTAATATAGATAAAAAAGGAATTTACGACGTTTTGTATCTGAATCAAACTTGCTTCTCACTCTAACTCTATTACGAAAAAGTTCAACTACTCCCCAACAGATGTCCATTTATTTTAAGAATGTTACTTAGAACCTTAACAGTTATGAATACGGTTGATATTACTTTGAAGTATTATCTCTCTCACTCTAACTCTCTTACATTAACGCTAGAGCGGGGAAACAAAAAGATGGCAATATCGATAGATTTGTAATTTGTTTTCAAAATATCAAAGGATTCCAAACGCTGTTAGTAATTATAATCTAAGAGCAGGTACTAAAAAAGAGGGATGTTTTTATTTACGATTAAAAAGGTATGAAGACGTGTTACTACGTATGTTCCTATTTAATTGAAATAAAACAAGTGTCCATTTATAGTAGATATTTTATGTAACTGTTGCATAATAAACGCGTTTTCACATTATCCGGCGCATCCGATATCCGATATTAGTGTCGGCTCCGATATCGAAGGAACTAAAATAAAGTATTAAAAGAACTCGATACTAGGATTTTTTTTTCATCCAGTCTGTGCGATCGAGAAAATGGCCGAATCGGACCGATTTTATTGAATATTGTGAAAACAGCACATGGTGACCGCTATCGGCGTCAGGTACCCAATATCAGAAAATGTGAAAGTGGTCTAAGGATACTTAAAATACGAGTGCGAGTATTTTACAATATGAGACGGGTGTTTTAAGACCATATTACAAACAGTTTCATACACTACTTTGAAATAATTAATTTAAATTGCAAAAAATTTGCAAAATGAGAAAAACGTAGAGCACCAAAATCTATTTGCTGATCGCGTATGCATGTTGCGCCGCGTCCACAAACTAGAAAATATCCAGCTGGAGTTGTTCAATACGGAAGTTTATATTTTTGCATGTTTGCACGCGCATAGCTTCATCATGTGTAGACGAATTTGCAAAATTCCTTCTTTGTTCGAAAGAAGACTATTCCGAAATGATCCCATTTAATTTTTGTAAAGGTCCGATAAAGGGTTTCAGAGAGAGACCACGAAACTCTTCAAATAAATACCAGGAAATCAGCAGTAATTGCTGCAAACGCATATTATTGCTATGTCTATGCCACTACACATCATAACATCACGCCCGTATCCTTTGAATGGGTATGAGGAGTGTTCCGAATGTTCCGTGATATTAAAAAAAAAAACAATAAAGTCATTTGACAAACGTTTATAAATGTTTCCAAAAAATTAGAAATCGATAAAGTTTGACTACATCACTAAATGAGTAGCGGAGAAAGTTCTAGAATAAATAAGAATGACATGTCTATTATGTGTAGTCAAAAACAAGCTTTATTGATATGTGGTAAGGTTGATTTTGTTTTGATTTTATTTCTTTGCATTTCAATAATATTCGTTATGAATTCTGCTATATCCTGACTTATTGATGGTATAAAACAACTCCATTTCGAATATTTATGCTCCTACTATCATCTGTGCACTGCAAAATGGCCCAGTTAGGCATATTTCTATTAAATAGTATTAAATAACACACGGTGCAAAACTGTCAAATACACGTGATGACATATACGACTGAAGGTTGAAATTGTAAGGTCTTGCAAATCTCCGCATAAGAATGACACGCGTGCCACGCCCACTTCACACTTCCACTGTTTTTACTGTTCCGTGGTTTAAATAGAGTCTGGATTGGTGACTGGTAATTTATTAGTTACCAATAACCAATTGTCGCGATCTTTACTCATGAATATCTAAAACAGAGATTTACTTTAACCCTGTTTCATAGTAAAAGTTTTTTCTATTTAAGAGTACAAACACGTTAATTTTTTCAGTCACTAAAGTCTATCACTGCTAACTGCTTAAACACCATATCATTAGTCATAAGCACAAAAATCATAGTATCAACTCCGTTATTTCGGTAGTCAGTGTCGCAACCCGTTGATTTTTCAAATTTATCGCCGTTTTCTTTAACCATCTATCGTTGGTCAAAGTATATTTCAAACCAGTTTTGGCACGAACGTGGGAAAGGGCGCATCGCAGTATTATTTTATTTTCCGAAATTGGTGTGCATTCAAGTTTTTATATATAAAAATAGTGGCTTTTCAGACATAACGTCGAGTTGTCCACTCGCAGAAGTGTAGGAAAGTGGAATATTACAGTGAATTGTGATATTTCGTGTTCGTTCCAAATCTCACTCGGGAGCTTTTAGTAAAGTCCCTAAAACTTTATTGAGGCAGCAATCATCATTCATCGTCAAAATTATCAACTCATTATCATTATTGAAGACATGGCTTAAAGGTCTTGTAACCAAGCCAAAAATATTCATTAAAAGTAGTAGAATACCTCCAAAATCAGTCAATCTTGACAATAACCAGTGCTGCGGAAAGGCTAATAAATATTATGTAGGTACTTGCTTCTCTTATGAAACATCTATCTATACCACTCATGATTGAGGATATGGCTATTGGTATTATAGCTATGACAGTAGGATGCAACACATCAGCAGTCCAATAAATAAACATTAATAAAAATACGTAGAAACTTGTATAGGCCTGCAAATATAAAAGCAGTTACTGGGTTTTCATTTGGGGCAGCCGAATTATATCAATGAGATCTAAATTTTATATTAAAAAAACGTTGCAAGAAATTGTACAAATACAAAGCAATAAACAACTGTTAAGATACTAACAGCATTATTCTTAATAAAAACTATAGGCAATAATATGATAGGTGCGAGAAGTGTAACAATAGTTCTCCAATATAACTTGCAGAATATTTTGAAGCGATCCCTTCGTGTTATTATTACAAGATTTATCTCTCTGTGAAATATCAATATATTTTAGATGAATCAGTTGTAAAGCATTTGAATTACATTACGTAATTATACATACGAGGAGTCAGAATCCATAATTATTATTACGGTAGTTCTGCGTTTATAGGTACTGTGTTTTTATTACCAATCTATTACTTATTATTTACTATAATATATAGATATAGATATACTCAAGAAATGAGTAAAATTACACGTAATCACGATGGCTTGCGTGAAAAAATGTGACCTCAGTGTCAGATGGCTGCGTAACAAAATGTAATGCTGCGTAACAGCAGTCAATGGAACTAATTATTTGTGATTGTATCTTTGTTGTGTTAAGACAAATATATAATCTCAAATCATTTGTTCCTCGGAATTGATTTTTAATGAACATCACTCAACTACTACCACAAAATAGTAGAATTTTGTCATATCGCGGCAACACTGTTATTGACCTCACCAAGCAAATTGCTCAACTGAAATTTTGCATTTTGCAGTAGTTGTCAAATTACAGAGTTTGTGTGTAGTTGTGTGTCGAACTTTTGAAATAAATTCGTATAAAATTACGATCATTCGTTTAAAATATAAGTCAAAATGTCTGTGGAATTAGAATTTGATTATGCCGCAACGACTGCGGCCATGGACAAATTCTCACAAGAAGATATTAATGAATTGCGTTATTGGACACAGAATTTGGATAAATCAAAATATGTGCCTAAGGATTTAACAGATAAACAAATAGTGTTATTCTATAATGCATGTTACGGGGATATGGATAAAACTAAAGCGTGTATGGAGAAGTATTATAACAGCAGAAAAAATGGACCTGAATTATTCGATCACCGAGTATTGAAGTCGGAAGAATTGAAATCTGCCTCAGAAGTTCTGTAAGTCTCTCGTTCTTTAATCATACTATATTCTACGATAGCATTGTTCTATATTATTGATCCAGTTGGTCCTGCTACTAACTTCAAAGAAATCGTACTGGGTCTCGTCCCAAACCCAATTCTAATTTATGAATTTTATTATAAATTTCTGATTTAAACCTTGTCTGTGTGTCTGTACGGACCAAAATGTTTATTGTTGTGCCAGAAATAATCCATTTTAATGTTATAAAAAATATTAAGAAAATAAATATCTTATTGTGTGTTGGTACAGTTGCTTATGTTTATCTTATATCCTCCATTGATTATTGGTATGCAATAACACCAAAAAGGTTTGCTAAGCAAAGCACGGTTGTTGTTCTTGCAAGAATATTGTGTTGTTGTGTTGTCAAAAAACAGAAATTTGCCACAGGCAGAACAGATAATTTAAACATTTAGATAACAATAAATTGTGTGAGAGTAATGACTTCATTATAATATATAGGAAGGAATAATAAAATTAAAGATTTTTTTTTCATTATTACATAACATGAGACAACATAATATAGATAAAATAAAATATATTTTTTGGATGAAATAAATTGTATAGATAATGTAATAATGTAGCACACAACCTTTTAAATTACATATTATAAGGTAATGGCCGCCTTCATACATGACAATGACAATTTACCATGGGACCAATTTTTCCATTTGGACATTCAATAACAAAAACTGATCATCTTAATTCTCAGGTTGAATAATAAGTGATAAGAATAAAATATTATTAAAAAAGTAATTTTCCACAGCTAAGTACAAATATACAAAAATTTGCTAATCACTTTAATGTGATGATAATGCTGTTTTTATGTTCTTAATTGACTTCGGATGTTTTAAGACCAAATTATATACTACTTCGACTTAATCATACAATACTTTAGCTAATCTCATTAAACTTTAAATTAAAAAAAAATTATAAGAATATAAAAAATTGAACAATATAAAAGAGGTCAAAGAATTGAGGCATCAAAGAATTCCTCCCCATCGATGTTGACTGGTAAATATTAACAAGATTGTTCGTCAATGTCAGATTTAATATCAGATATTACAAACAGTGACTATAATTTACATTACATACCCAGGAATACTCCATTCAGTTAGGTATTTAACTAAATGTTAACAACAAAGATGTAGTTGCCTTGTTCATGTTGTCGGTAGCAAATCGGTCACAAGCATTGTTAGCTTAGTGGTTAAGGAGTCAGAGTTAGCATCAAATGGATCCAGATTTGAGTTCTGGCTATACCGATGTGAAAACACTCCTAACACGGAAATAGGTTAGAGTGTATATCAGTAATTTCGGTTGCTAATATTCTTAAATTAAAACCATATTAAAAGAAAATGCTACGAGTAATAAATTACTGGAAAGAAATTTTGAAGAAGGTTGGTAGAAGTCTTTCCAAGACGCGTACCTATAACCGATCGTGTTTTGGGCCGTTGTCGTGGTCCAGATAAAGAAAGATGGAAGTATACTCTCTTTAGATATAGCTCTATCCCTATCCCTCTGGATCGGCTTTGCCGAGCTGAATTGCTATTACCCATCACGGTATGTTAGGCTGGCTGAGCAGGATTCGAACCCGCAACGTCTGACAACGTTCTACCGCCACAACACGGTGGCTTATTTACCCTGTCGCATAGGGTTAGTTCTTGAGTACAATAGCTGTGTTTTAAAACAGTATAAAGTTTCATTTATTAATGTTTAATTTTGAATTATATAGTTTTATCGGTAACTAGCTGTTGCCCGCGGCTCCGCCCGCGTGGATGTCGGTTATCGCTTAGTGTTGATCCGACGCTATTGAGCATTAAATTCGCCTCTCTACTTAACTTTGTCCTCGACTATGTACTCACCTCTGTTCTCGACTTTCTACTTGCCTCTATATTCGACTCTCTACTCGACTTTCTACTCGCCTCTATACTTGAATTGATACTCGACTCTCTATTGTCTTCTCTGTTCCCCTCTCTACTCGACTTTGTACTCTTCGCTAAACTCGCCTTTCCATTGGCCTCTCTACTTGCCCATCCATTCGATTCTCTTTTCGCTTCTCTACTTGACTCTCCCCACTCGCCTATCTACTCGCACCTCTACTCAACTCTCTATTCGATCTCTACATTCATCTTTCCACTCGCCTCTCTACTCAACCCTTTACTACATTCTATTTGGCTCTCTAGTCGCATATCTACTCGCCCCTGTGGTCGACTCTACTCGACTTTCGATCTTTACACGCCTGTCCACTCGTCCCTATAACAATCTCTACTCGCCTCTCCTCTCGCTTCTATATTTAGTTCGTTACTCGACTATGTCCGTTCCGAAGCTCTAATTCACCTTTGTACCAAATTTCATGAGGACATCTTAAAAGAAATTCTTACTATTTATGCCATATTCACCCTCTTTTTTGTGCCAATGAAAAATTAGAAACTTTAATCCCATAGCCCTATTCCCCTTCCTCCCCTCCCCCTTCTATCCCTTTTTTCGCGATAAGGGGTAGCCTATGTCCATTTTCAAACTCTAATCCATCTCTATACCAATTTCATCAAGATATCTTCAAAATTGTCAAACTTACATACCCTTGCCCTATTCCACCCCTTCAACTCGCTTTTTCGCAATAAAAGGTAACCTATGTCCATTTTCGAGCTCTAATCCATCTCTGTACCAAATTTCACCATTTCATACTAACTATCCAGTCCTTATCCCTCCCCCACCCTTTTACCACATTATTCGCGATAAAAGGTAGCATATGTCCGTTACCAAGCTCTAATTAATCCCTGTACCAAATTTCATCAGGATATCTTCAAAACTGTCAAACTTTCAAACCTTATTACCCCCCTCCCCATGCCTCCATTTTCGCGTCAATAGATAGCCTATGTTCGTTCCCAAGCTTCAATCTATCTCTGTATGGATATATCATCAGGATGTCTTCGAAACTGGCAAACGGTCATCCCCTATAACCCCCCCCCCCCCCCCCCCCCTGTCCTCGTCGACAAAAGGTAGCCTATGTTCGTTCCCAAGCTTTAATCTATATCTGTACCAAATTTCATCAGGATATCTTCAAGAAAGACAAACTGTCTTCCCATAGCCATTTCCCCCTCCCTTCTACCCCTTTTTGCGATAAAAGGTAGCCTATGTCCGTTTCCAAGCTCTAAACTATCTCTGTACCAAATTTCATCAGGAAATCTTCTAAAACGATAAACTTTTATCTCAAGGCCCTGCTCCCTCCCCCCCTTCTTCCCCCTTTGTCGCGATAAAAGGTAGCTTATGTCCGTTCCCAAGCTCTAAACAATCTCTGTACCAAATTCCATCAAGAAATCTTCAAATATGACAATCTTTCATCCCAAGGCCCTAGTCCCCCCCTTCTACCTCCCTTTTCGCGATAAAAGGTAGTCTATGTCCGTTCCCAAGCTCTAAACTATCTCTGTACCAAATTTCATCAGGAAATCTTCTAAAACGATAAACTTTTATCTCAAGGCCCTGGTCCCTCCCCCCCTTCTTCCCCCTTTGTCGCGATAAAAGGTAGCTTATGTCCGTTCCCAAGCTCTAAACAATCTCTGTACCAAATTCCATCAAGAAATCTTCAAATATGACAATCTTTCATACCAAGGCCCTAGTCCGCCCCCCTTCTACCCCCCTTTTCGCGATAAAAGGTAGCCTATGTCCGTTCCCAAGCTCTAATCTACCTCTGTACCAAATTTCATTACGATATCTTCAGAAATGACAAACTTTCATAAAAACTTTCATCCCCCATTTCCCCCCCTTAAACCCCCTTTCTCGTGATAAAAGGTAGTCTATGTCCGTTCTCAAGCTCTAATATACCTCTGTACCAAATTTCATCAAGATCGGTTCAGTGGTTTAGGCGTGAAAGCGTAACATACAGACAGACAGACAGTTACTTTCGCATTTATAATATTAGCACAGAATAATTAATAGTACTAACGTACAGAAGGATCACTGCGCAAGAAGATTTAATTAATTCCAGTCTTGCTCCGACGCAATACGGTGGAATTCAGCTCGCACAACATTAGGTACCTATAATTTTATTCACCTACTACTTCGTCTCTTTCTATCGCGTACCTCTTATCTCTTATTACGCCTGTTAGGGTTGCCTTCTTGTGAAGAAATGAATATTTGATTACCAGTCCTGTTATGTACCTGTTACTATTTTTCTACTCTATTTTTCTACTTATGTGAAAATGACAACTTTAAACATACCTACCTAGTATTAGATGAAAAAAGTATTTTATTACAATGTCCGCATATTTTAACATAAGACGATAAGCATACTACTACATTTAGTATTCTTTGCTACTACACTTTAGTGTATTTGCTAAATTGAACATACCATTTACGTGTTTAGTTACATGCCGTACGATGCAAACACGAAACGGCTTAAACTAGTCCGAGAGCCGACACCCAATAATCATGTTGGTAAATTATTTTGATTTGCGCCATCTAAATTGAATGCGCTTTGAAAGCAGTTCGTATTTGAATTTATATTATTGTTAGGAACTCGGTTCTCGGATACTATAAGCCTTGTTGGAACTGTATTTGGTTTCAGTTGTTTGATTGTCCTGATTGCAGAATCTTCAAAATGATGGGAGCAGACTTCGTAGCTTTTAGCTCTCAAATTTTCTTTGCTTAGTAAGTCCTCTCGTCTTATTAAAATCAGTCACTCTCGGCGCCTAAAATAAAATAGACAAATGGTAGTCAGTACGGAGCAAACACACATGTGCTTATGGTCATTGGTTAGAGTGAAGCAAACGGGGCACTGAGGAGCACAGTCACCGTAGTAGTCGCTCGTCGCCGTCACAGGAACAGTCCCCGTTGCAGTCGCCATAGTCCAGTCTCTATACAATGAAAATTTTTCTTAGTGTTTGATAATCGCCACGCCGAGAAAGGTTAGGTGCGCCAAAAGTAGTATAACTTCAAAAATCGTATCTCCTAAGCTAGTAAAAATCACTGGACATACATGGGGGTGGCTCAAATACTCCTCAATATGGGGCGCCAAATTTTTTGGCCAGGAGAGCTGGCCACCATGTATTGTCAAACTTAACCTTAGCTCTCGGTCTATATACCCGTCAGACTACCCAAAGTGCGCCAAAGTATCTAATTATCATGTTCAGGTGAATAATATTAAATATTATGCTATTCATTTGTATACCTATTAAATTTATTACTTCAGCTCTCGGACTATAAACAAAGAATACTAAATATTACCTATAAGCTATAAGGTAGCTTTCGAGCGCGAAGGTTCATATATTATGTAGTTAAGAACTAATAAATGACGGCGTTATGAAGGGACAAACATAAGAAATTAAAAAAATCGAATAGAGACCCTCCTCCTTTTTTGAAGTCGTTTAAAAAGAAGGAACTTGGAACTGCAGAAATTACGTAGGGTAGGTATCGTCAGTGCCTACCTACCTACCTACCTATAGTCAACGCGCAATGCCCGTCAAGGACACTCGAAATTAGAAAAATACGTCGAGGCTGGTGACAGCGGAGTACGTTGACCCCGATGGGTCTGATCCAATAACCCTCCCAGTTCAAAAATCTAGTTGGCTAGGTACCTACCTACTTCGTGGTCTACCTATAAAATAAGTAGTTTTAGTGTAGTTACGCATTTTGAACAGTAGTAGTGGTAGGTTGGGTTATGGGTAGGTAGGTAGGTACCTTAAAATTTTAAAATTTATTAATTTGGCAAAATTACCTTACAGCATCTTTGGGAAGCGAGAAAAAAGATAAATCCGGCATATTTCTATTCGAATTCAAACAGCCGAACGCCACACAATATCGTCTGTCATATTTTCTTTTCTTGTCCATTCTAAGGTAGGTACCAGTAGTAGGCACGATCAAGAGAGAAAAAAAATGTTTTTATAAAATCCCAGCCGAGCGCGAGCATAGAAAATACCCCAAGCGTTCACACGAGCGCGCGCGTGACACTCGACTAATTTTTAATCCGCTCGGCCGGATACTTCGTTGTAGGTATATAACGGATGTACTGCGCGGAGTGAACCACGCCTGATATTAGTATGGATAATAGATCACACTAGTTGATCCCACGGCTCTACCCACCCGCGTGGACGTCGTTTATAGTATCTTTTATTCATATCTCCGATTCTACTTACCCAATTACAATTAAACATACGGCAGTATGCTGTGGCAGAATGTAACCATTGACGATATGACCTTCCTAATAAAAAAAACTGCGTACAAATTCGTTCAATAAATAAATAGTTTCTTCGTCCATCGCGAACAAACAGACAAGAATTCGATAATTTAGCGTAACCCACTTTACATAAAAAAATACAGTCACGCTTTTTTTCAGTTGGATAGGCAGAGACCACCATTTTCCACTTGCTACGATCCTTGCATACATCATCACCTCTTCTACTTATATAATTGTTTTCAAACACACTCGCCGGTTTTGGGTACTCTGGTCGTGTTCAATTATCCAATCTTATTTAGCTAATTTTTAAAAAATATCTTTGATGTACAGACACAACTTATTTCCAATTTTGTAATGATTGGAATCGAATTAAAATATAATTACATTCAAAACTAGAAGCTATTATTACAATAATCTAAAATAAATAAATATTTACATACGTAGTGCGTCGTGAGGAATTCCTTTTATTTTTTAATAGTATCTATAGATAAATGTAGCCTTAAATTTTTACTTAGCACTTATTAAAAACCGGTTCATTAAGCATGAGCAATTGAGCACTGAGCATACGTCACCCAGTCGACTTTATTACTTACCAGTTGTAAAACACGTTCTAAGGTACTCGGCTTCGAACTATTTCGATGTTGGCTTCGGCCTCGAAGTTTTACGGGGGCTCTACACGGACATTGTTTCAAGAAGAATCATACAGACTGCAATATATTTTGACCCTCTAATTCGGGAGAGAAACTATGAATAGTGGATTTGAGCTCCTCCACCGACGTAGCACCCCAATAATAGACGGGTACTTCGTATATACCTAGATAGAGTAAATTTTGTGACGTGATTGGGGTCAAGTTATATAATGCCAGTAACTATAACCTCGTGTTGTGTTGCCGGCGGTGAGTAGGGTAGCCAGAGCTCACCGGAGAGTTTTTGTGCTGTCAGTGGGAAGACTTAAGGTTTGTCCTGCATTATCTTCTACATTGACGGCTCAGAAACTCTCTGTGTTTTCAGGGTTGGCAGTGCGAGTGTGACGCACACGTCTATAGACCACGGTAACCACTTTCCATCAGGTGGGCTGTGTGTTTACCTGCCACCTAAGTGGTATAAAAAAAACTACTAATATAAAAAAAAGCGAAAGTTTGTGTAGATGTTTTAAAGTTTATTGCTCAATCACGCTCAAACGGTTGAACTAATCTGGCTATAGTTGGGCACAGGGGTAGACTATATTCGGGAATAACACATAAGCCACAGGAACAGGTTCCTAGGTAAGGAGTTGCAGCAATAGAATTCCATAAGCTATTCTTAAAATAATAGTATTTTATTATCGTAAGTATGTACCTAGATACCTACAACCTTTTTAATGTCATAGAAGCTGGTTGGCGTGACTGACCACATCGACGTAACAATGCCTCATAAAATTATCCTTTTTAGCGAAACTAATAATTATGATGGCCCTCTGTTTACCATAATGTGACGTCACCGTAGCTAATGGACGAAGAATTGAGCTTAGTATGGTCTCTAGGGTTTATTGGTTAGGTCTGATTATAGCTTACTAATATAAATTTGTAGGTTCTATGACATCTATGCATGGTTCTACGGAACAAATAAACCTGAAGATTTAATTTCTTTTTGTATATAGGACACGTCAATTTCATTTCACCCCGCCTGATAGTAAGCTGAAGAGAAAGTCTCAGGAGAGAGTGTCACCATTACACGTACCATGTTAACAATGGTGGCACTCAGCTTGACGGCCTCATCAAAAGAGGATTATTGTCGCAGCACCGCGTGACACCCACCGGTCCCACGAGTGCTGCGATCATAATCCCTCCTGTCCGGCTATGCACTGGCTGACCCCTGAACGCAATCCAACCGATAATTCACCGCTTCTGTTGATACCCCGCCCAGTCCAATCCAAAGTCTTGAACACCTCCTTCAATGCGTTGGTGAATAGTTAGGGGGATGTAACATCCCCCTGTCTCACTCCTCGCTGGTTAATAATAATTCCCGAAACGTCCAAATTTTCCTCTGCCAATCGCCCTACCTAACGCCCTGGCCCCCGATTCTGCTAATTTTATGACAACAAAACCACTGTCATACCGCTGACATTGCATAAAATGTCATTAAATTTTAGCCTTTATGGCCGAGTTTTAGAGTCCAAAATGAAAAGAGGAGTTTATAACATTTTTCATTCACTCTGCAAGATTGTCATTTAATTTTAGACTTCAATAGTTCAACTTTAAAGTCTAAAGTTAAATGGCATTGGTTACAGTGTCTGTGCAGCCGCAGTTGTTTTGCTATGAAAAAAATAATAGAATCAGTGCCGGCCGAATGTTGCGCACCTCGCCGGGGCTATGTTGCCGCCTCTTCCCCACTCTGGGGGAGGTGTGACTTACTTCAAGCAGGGAATTCCGTTGACCGGTCGGGTGACCTGCCCTTTTGCATTGGCCATTTCACCCAATTTAATCAATCAGATGTGTGATAGCTCCATGTGGGACTAATAATAAATACTCTTGGATAAATTTTACAGTGCTATATCTACATTCAATTCATAGTGCGCCGACCTTTTTGGCGTGACGGGTAGAGGTCGTGAATTCGATATCCGCTCAGTGCAAATATTAGTATTGCATAAATATGTATATTTGCAGTGGTTTGGGTGTTTCTAGATAATATTTAAACATAATAATTGAAGTATTTACAAAAAATCTATCTAGGCATGTTTATCTGCATCACAGTATTCTCATTGCCGGCTGACGCTTTGTTTGCGTCTAGATAGCACAATTATAGTATAATCTAGCCTAGAGTACCTATTAAATTACCGTTACATAGTTAATATTTATTATGAGAACCAAAGTCATTATATACAAACGAATATAAGAATAACAAAATAAAGTTAATAAATTCACGAATACATTACAAAGTACATAATTGCCTTAACCGTACTTGTAAATTGTAATTAGAAAAAGTCAAGTCATGCTTTCGTTTGTACAACAACAATTTTTTTTTATATAAAATTGAATTGGCAGCCTAGCACATGGTCCACCTGATGGAAAGTGGTTACCGTGACCTATGGACGCGTGCAACACTTGGGGAGTCACATTCGTGCTGCCGATTCTGTAAACAGAGTTTCAGTGCCGTCAGTGTAGAAGACAAAGCAGGAATAGCCTTTGTTCGTCCTATTGACAGCTCAAAATCTCTCCAGTGAGCTCTGGCTCTGGCTGTGTTCCTGACGACGCGATGGGGAACCGAGTTGGGAACACAACACGAGGTTATTATGGCCGCGGTATTCTGTAGGGCGGAGGTACTTCCCCAGTCGGACTGTTCAATTTAACAGGAATACCTTCGTGTCCTACCTGCTTATTAGTGTGCTAACTATTCAAATCGATTTAGATGAAATAAACTGAATGCTTAGGCAGGACATGAATCCACAACCAGTCCCTTAAAGGAGGAATGCTCTGACAACTGAGGTTCTGAGCCACGCTTTGAGCATTCCAAAATCTTGGAGCGATATCTTACCACAGACTATCCACATTTTATGATTTCTATTTGGTGCCAGGTCTTTCGTATCACAGGTTCATTCGCTCTTAAGTAGCACCTGGAACTTCTATCCCAATTGCAGGTTAACCTGTCTTTCTTGGATTATATTTCACATCGCTGTCATGACGCACTTATATCCGATCATATTTTGGCTCCATTTTCATCCAGATAGATCCATTTCTCACTCGGAATCCCACCCAGGGCCAGGGCTGGTCATGTCGGAGTCGAACTGACTAACACCGCGCCGTCTAGAGTCTCAATAACTGGAGTCTTCAGATACTGGTCTTGTGATTGCCATTCACATATCTCTGCTTTAGATATCATATGTGTAGGCAAAAATCTTGGAATAAATTATTGTCAATCAGGAGTATTATTTCCAAATTCCCGGACATTACGGGAGGTACAGACAGTACAGATTAGCTGCTCGGTGAGATGTGTTCACTGTTCAGTCGCCACAATGAGCAACTAAAAAGCGATTTCAACGCTACGACTGAGGTTTGTTTGTATGCCTGGCGGAATTACCGGCTGCTAATAATAGCATGTGAAGTCTTCCATATAGCAATAACATTTCCACACACCGATCTTGCATGAATCTGGCAAAACCCTACCTTTGATTATTATGTAAACGTTTGTATTAAAGGATCCTACTGATTCCGCTTTTAAAGTCCGTTACATAAGAGATTATGTTGTCTATTGATGGGTGTTTTAGATGGGTCTTTTGCTTATCGTAATATAAATGTATATCGATTCATATTCGCTACTAAAATAGAATCCCTTTTCTTGTTTTTACCCGACTAACAAAGAAGGGTTATGTGTTTTTTACTGTAATATGTGATGAATGGGTGTATGGACGACACTAGGTAAGATCTTCGGGGCGATTACCATCTAAGCCCCCAATCCCTGATATGAAAGCCTGCTCTAGGGCCTCATCCGTCGATTAGTAGGTAATGTGGGTTTGTGGGTGAGGTTACTTATTTACTTACTGCCAGCAGGGGACGCCGCGACCGGACGGGTGATCTGCCCTTCGATGTGGGCCATTTCACCCATTTCCCCTATTTATCCTGTAAAGGATAGGGGTGCCCAGCAATCACGGCGTTTCGTCAAACCTACTTGTTTCCTTGCAAAAACTTACAATCTGTTCCACCCTCAGATTAGGAATGTCTTCGAGATCTAGTTCATCCGTTCCCATGATTTCCCATCTTTTCAGCGCGTACATGGGACATTCGGCCAGCAGGTGGATGCTGGTTTCCTCGGCATCCATGCACTCCGGGCATTTGGGATCGGTATTCACTCCTATTAGCGTCAGGTGCCTGTTCAGTCGGCAGTGGCCTGTTATCACTTCTACGACAAGCCTTATGTTTTTCCTGGATAGTTTCATCAGTTGGCTTGTTCTTTTTATGTCTAAGCTTTTTATGAACACCTTCGACTGTCTCATGACAGGCGATGATTTCCATCTTCGAATAGTTACTGCCACTATGCTTCTGCTGATGACTCCCTTGGTGATTTTATGGGCTATTGGCAGCCTGGGTTCAGGGCCCACTTGGTTTGTATCAGCTCCTTTTCTGGCCAACTCGTCGGCTGTCTCGTTGCCCGTGTTGCCCTCATGTCCGGGTACCCAGGCAATCGTCACGTCGGTTGTTCTAGCCAGACTTTCCATCACCTTTTTACACTCTTTTACCATTGCCGAAGTGGTCTCTATCTTGCCTAGGGCTTTCAGCGCCGCTTGGCTATCGCTGTAGAGTGTTACTTTCTCGGCATTTAGGTCTTTTGTTATTTCCGCGCACTCCTTGATGGCAAAGATTTCTGCTTGGAAGACACTTGCATACTTGCCTAATGGTATTGAGCTATTTATCTCTGTCCCGTCCTCGCATTGAATGTGCACCCCGGAGCCAGATAGCTTCGTTGTTACCTTTCTGGAGCCATCTGTGTAACAGATAGTGCCGTCTGTGTCTATCTTCCAGTCGTCTCTCTGCCCTATATGTACTCTATATTTCTTGTCAAAGGTCCTCTCTTTCTTGATTAGGTCGTTGTTTGAGAGGATCATTGACAGTTTGTCTTTATAGCCTTGACTGATCTTGGCATGGCCTACATCGAATGCGTTTGCTGTCCAGAGGCCAATGCTTCTTAGTTTGAACCATTGTTCAACTGCTTTCTTTTTTGCCTCTAAGTCTAGTGGGTTTAGTCCCAGTATTATCTCTAGCGCGGCAGTGGGTGTTGTTCTCATTGCACCCGTGGTCATTAGTGCTGCCATTCTTTGGACCTTGTCTAGTTCTTTTTTATTGCTCCCTATGTTGGCTCTGTGCCACCATGCCAGGGCACCGTGCAAGAATCTTGGCATAATTATGGCCTTATAGATCCACAGTACTATAGCCGGTTTAATTCCCCAAGTTTCTTCCTATAGCTCTTTTGCACTGCATCATGGCCATTTTGGCCTTTGAGCATGCATTGCTTATGTGATTCTGGAATGTCAGTTTGCTGTCCAGTGTCACGCCCAGGTATTTGACCTCTTTTACCTTTTCGAGATCATGACCGTTAAGTCTTACTGGTTCAGCCCGTCCTAGTTTTCTTTTCCTCGTGAAGAGTACTAGCTTGGTTTTATCCGGATTCAGGTTTAGACCTTTGCTCCTGCACCATTCTAGTGCTTCGTTGAGCCCCCTGTTCATGATGTTACATATGACACTGAGGACTTTGCCTGTTATCAGAAGCACACCGTCATCAGAGTATACCTGTGTGTATATGTGCATTCTGTTTATCTTGTTTACTAGTTCATCTATTAGCAGGCATCATAGTAGGGGTGATAGGCATCCTCCTTGGGGGAAGCCTCTCCTTGCTATCACTGTGCGTGTTGTTCCCGCTAACTCGGCCTTTATCAGTCGTTGGTTCAGCATATTTCTTATCCAACCTGATATGTCTTTATTTATGCCTTCGTGGTTTAGTGTTTCTACAATTGAGACTGGGGTTGCCTTGTCGAAGGCTCCCTGAACGTCAAAGAAGCATCCTAGCGCATATTCTGTGTTACTTATCGATCTCTGTATCCTGTTGACCAAGTTATGCAGGGCGGTCTCGATGGACTTGCCTTCCATGTACGCATGTTGGTTCTGGTGGAGCGGAGATCCGCTTGCGGCGACTTGTTCTCTTATTAGTCTATCCAGTATCTTCTCTAGGGTTTTGAGTAGAAATGAGGAGAGGCTTATGCATCTAAAGGCTTTGGTATCAAGACGTCTCTTTGCCGGGTTTTGGTATGAATACCGCCCGCACTTCTCTCCATTTCCTAGGAATGTGTTTCATTCTGATGCTGCAGTTGTATAGCTCCAGAAGATCGTCTTCTATATACTTAATTGCTTTTTGGAGCATTCCCGGGAAGATTTCGTCTGGCCCGGCTGCCTTGTATGGCTGGAACGATCGAATGCTCCATAGCAGATGCTCTTTCGTGATTACTGTCTTTACCTCGGTTTCCTCCGGGTTCTCTGTGTAGGCACTTATTTCGTTACCTGCGTACTCCTCACTTTCTGGAAAACGTGTTTCCAACATTATTTCCAGTATTCTTTCTGGATCAGATATGAGTTCGTCCTTGCTTAATGCTGCCTAATTTGCAGTTACTGGTTTTTGGGAACATTTTGGCAAGTCTCGCTGCGTCAGGGTATTTCTCGACCCCCTCGCAGAACGCTTTCCAGCCATTTCTGTTCTCTCTTCTGCATTCTTGTTTGAAGAGGTTTCTTTCTCTCCTGTACGCCAGCCAGCTTTCCTCGTCGCCCCTTCTGAGTGCTGTCCTGAGGGCTCGCCTGGTCTTTTTCCTTTTCTTCTCTAGTGCCCTTGTCCACCAAGGTTGGCCGTTTAATCTCCCTGAGTGGGTATGCCCTGTGATACGCCTCCCTGAGGGCATTATCCAGTCGGCAGGCTTCTTTTTCTATATCTATGATATCCTTTATCGAGTTGCGGTCTGCTGGATTCCACTTCTTCATATGCTGTTCAAATATCGTCCAGTCAGTTTTCCTCGCGTTTCTCGTCATGGTTTTCTCGATTTCATGGCTCCTAGCCTAAAGATTATCCGTCTGTGATCCGACTTCGAATCTCTTTCGTTCACTTTCCATTCTGAGATGTGTTGGCTAATCCTGTCAGTGACGATCGTGATATCCAGCACCTCTTTCCGGTTTTTCGTAACGAATGTCGGGGTGTTGCCCTCGTTCAGTACGTCAAAACCTGCTGAACTAAGGAAATCTAGGAGTCGTTCACCTTTTTTATTGCAGTTGGTGCTGCCCCACACCACGTGGTGGGCGTTGGCGTCACAACCTAGAATAATGGGAATATTCTTACCGTGGTATTTCCTTGTAATTTCTTCCAGTTCTGGCGATGGTGGTTTATGGTCTTCTTCGCTGGGTAGATAAGCGGAGACTATGAGCACCTTGACTTTGTCGCCTGTGTTGAACTGCATTGTTGCTGTGGCGCTAGCTAGGTAACAATTTGTCTTTATTAGTCCTAATGATCTTACCCTGCTGCTGGCGTATATGCTTGCCCTGGGTGTTGACTCACCATTTTCATGGTAGTTGATTTCGCCTCCCAGGGAGCTCAGCCCGGAGATACGTCCTTTGACGACGTATGGCTCTTGCAGTAGGGCCATGTCTATCTTCTCATCTACCACGTGCCTGCAGAATTCGATCATAGCATCGCGGCAGTGGTGGAGATTAACTTGAACTATTCTTATTGTTTGTGTGTGTTTTTTTGGTGTGTTGCTGTTCGTGTACATGTGTGTGTGAGTGTGTTGTGTGTTAGTCTTGTGCCTAATCGGACATCTGTCGGTACGCACCGTACTAGTACTTTTCGTACAGTGTACTAGTACACCTTATTAGTACTGTTAGTACTTTAGTACACCTAATCATAAGCATACTAATTTGATTTTCCTTCATACTTTACACAGGCTTAGGACTGTCACTCTAGAAATGCGTTATGAATTTATATAAAATAAAATAATAACCTTAGTTTTGGTCAATTCAAATATCGTAAATTCACAATATTAATTTATCAAACACTCATCCTTAGTGTTTCAATAGAATAATTGCGTGAAGATATACCTAATACTTACATCTCTAAAATTAATAAAAAAAGAAATTAACGTAATTAAATAGATATTTTTTGTAGAATATTATCTTATTACAAAAACGATTTTCTATAGTCTGTGGTTATTCTTCACATGTAGCACTTCACTAAAGGGGCTATCGCTGTCGCATTCTATCGTATTTACTCGCTCGTACTCGCCGCGCGCCGCTCGTGTCGCTATCGCACTACCATATAACAAACTAACCAATAGACGTCCGACTGTCCGAATAGTACTAAATGTCCGATTAAGAACTGTGGTTGAGTAACGTTGCTTTTAGTACAGTGCCAAGTTACGTTACCTAATAGTACATCGGACGCGTACTACCCAACACTATTGTGTGTGTCTGAGGATGTGTGTTGCTGATCCCTCCTTACACTGCGTTACGCAGGAGGGCTCTTCTCCATCCAAGGCGGTTGCAGAATTGCAACGCTTGGAGGAGGAGCCCGATCACTGCGCTTAGCAGGGAGGGGGTGTGCCTTGACGTCTGGGCATGGTTGTTGGTGGGATGCCATGGACCCGGACGGTACCTCCTTCGAGGGACCCGGCCGGGGGTCCGTCCCCCACCTTCAACCAGCGCCACCTGTGTGTGCGGCGCCTGTTGTGTGCTGTTTGGGTTGTGGCGCTTTAGGTGCGGTGTACCTGTTTCAGCTGTGCCCACCTTCGGGGCAGCAGGCTGATCGGTACTGCCGCTTGGCTCCGAACCCGGTGCTTTTTTGTTGTGGGCAGGGCAGATGCACCTGTCCGGTGCTTGTGTTGTCTGGGGAGGCTTACCTAGCATGCGGACGTAGACGACCGTGGCCTGGTAGTTAAGCCATGTGTCTTGTGCAGCTATCTGGGGAACTCGCACCACAAATCGGACTCCCAGAAGGCGGGCTTCCTTGCGGATGAGGTTCCACTCCGATATCTTAAGGTCTTCTTCCCGGTCTCCATTCTGGATCTTTATCAGATCCAGGGGCTCTATACGGATCCCACCTGCATTGCCAGGGAGCCATATGGCCACCTTGTGGAGATCCAGCTTCTTTGGCCTGAGAGTCACGCCGTCGAGCTTGCCGAAGTCGCACCCCAGGAGCCATATCATCGCCTCCTCGGTCCTAGGACTTACCAGGAAATATCCCTCCGCCACTAGGCCCGAGGCGACGAACTGCAGACTCCGGCCGCTTACTCCGCTCAGTGCAGCGATCTCAATCAGGTCCACTAACCTTGTTCTTATCACCGCAGCTGTGGCGTCGTCTACTGTCGCCCCATCTCCCCGCTCGATGATGACCGAGGGTTCACCTTGGCCCGCAGTGGGCTTTGGTGGTCCCTCGATCTTCGGTCGCTTTGTGGGACGACGCTGCGTTTGCTCCTCCGGGTCGGTGCCCTGTCTTTTAATCTTGTTGGTCTGATTCGCTCGCAGTCGTCGCTCCAGAACTGGTCGACGCGCCGAGTTGAATCTGGCCTGAGGGCCCCGCTGAGGTCTTCTTCCGGTGGGTCCTTTTCCGTCGATATTCGACGGTGATCCACTCGCCTACTTCTTTTGTGCTCTCCCCTATGCTCATGTGGGTGAGGCCGTCCCCTAGAGATTCCGATATGGATCTCCCGGTTCTTACCTCTTGGCATGGGTCCTTTTTGGTCTTTTTTGTGCTGTGTTGCTCTGATGTGTCCCCCCCAGAATACGCGGGACAGTTTGCACCACTACGTGGTGCAAGGACGGAGTCTCCGGCCTGGCCGGTACCCTCCTAGGGTATTTCATCCTTTTCATTAGCGCTTGACATTGTTAGGTTTGACCGGGATTGCCGGTTCGAAATGGGGGTGGGTGGTGGAGTGGGGAATAGATGGGATTATTGGACTGGGCGTGGTGGGAGAGGGGGCAGTGGAAAAGGGGGGGGGGGGGCTTCGACCGAGGTTTTAGTTACGTCTGTTTCTTAGGGAATCAGACCAAAAGCAGGCGGTACCACGTGCAGGATTACCTCTGGTCTTGCCATGGGAGTTCTACACGACTGTTGCGCTCCTCCCATGACCTACTATCCTCAGCACTGGAAAGATGTTGAGAATAAGGCTTCGCCAGTCTAGGCGCAAGGTCCCCAGACTGGCTCCACCCCACCCGTGGGTGAGGTTAACTTCAACCCCAAATATCTTAGTGAAGCCCCGTTAATACTAGTCCACAAATTACTGGCCTTGGAAAGGCTTTAAAGCAGTGGATTGTTGGAGGGATGAAAATAGATACGTATATTCGTCGTTCCAAGTCGTTTAGCACATGCGACGAAATAAAAAGGTGCTAAAAGAGATTGTTTGATTGACATAAAACAAGTTTCTTAATTTATTTGTGTATTTATTTTAATCAAGCACATAATTATGTTATCGTGCATATGGTTATTAACTTTATAATCGCAGTTTGAAAGTAATATTCCTATAAGAACAAAGCGTTTATGGTCCTTTAGTTTTATGACGTCCCGTCGCGTCGACCCCTCGACCTTCTAATTTCGCTACAGTTTATATGTAGAATTATGTCCAGACGGATTCGTCTGAGTGAGTTGATCAATATGTTTATTGAGGCTTAATGTAGGCTAGACCATGGGGTAAGAAGAAAATATCTTTAGTAATACGCAAAAATCAATGATGGCCACTAATCTCTGTATATAGAGAATCTCTTTTCTACAGTCCTACTGCTCATCAAACAGGTACAGAATATTGGACAAATATTTGTTAAATTTTGTCTGACTTACCTGCAAAGCGTTCAAAAGATTCTTTGGGAAATCGTTCTTTGGCAATACACTTTCAAGCATTCACTGCATCAGTCTCTCAGCATAGTTACTTCATCACAATCATCACTTAACCAGTGTAGGTGCAAGGATTTACCTGGTGAAAAACGCCAGTATGCTGATATCTGAAATTTTGCAAACACCGAGCCCACCCAAGCGTGATTATCAGTAGAGATTAGAGAAGGATGCTTATAGAGGAGCTCTGTTATTCAAGGTCACATTTAAAATTAGTTTTAGGTGCAATTAAAAACTGCCATCAAATAAGATAACTATGAAAGAATCTTAAGTTGGTGCCAGTAATCATGCGCGATGAGACTGGCACACCGACGACAATTCCATGCGAAGAAAATCCTTGACCTTGAACGGGTAACCGCTTGAATATCCTTTAGTTAGAGAGACGCCTAGATTGCCTAGGAAAGGGCACATTCCGTACGGTATTCCCTGGGGTGCTGGTTGGGTAACCTCCACGTCGGCTTCTCCGTTTCTTCCCCCTTTGGACCGCGGTCCTGGGGAGCGGAAGCGGGGGGGCTGGTGCACCCTGGACAACGGCTAACAGACTCCTACCTTGGGAGTTCTGTTGGCCGTTGACAAATAACCCAACGGCTGACCTCACGAGGAGGTCGTGGGATGGCGGGCCTTCAAGGCCCGCGGGAAGGGGTCCGTAGGACACCCTTCCATTCCAACAGCCCTTTTAAGGGCTAGCTGACCCCATTGCACGAGGGGGTCGTGGTATGGCGGGCCTGCAAGGCCCGCGGGGAGGGATCCGTAGGGTTCCTCCCACCTCAACAGCCCTTTTCAGGGCTAGCCGTCGCTCCCAGTACCCCTCTGCTTTAGCAGAGGAGACATGGGAGAGGCGACGGGATCCGTAGGATCCGGGGACGGGTCGGCCTACTGCTCGCGCAGGGGCTGACGGGCATTCGTGCCACCGTCGGCGTTGGGAGAGCTGGCCACTCCCCCGCATCGCGTAACCTCCGAGATATCGACAACGACCTGAGTGCTAGCCACACTCGGGAACGCCGATATCCTGGAGGCCGCGGGGCTTGCCTTTATTGGCCGGCCCACGACAAGGAAAAGTCTGAAAACCCGACAGCGAAGTCGTTTAAAACCTGTGGATACCGGGGGACCTCCACAGTATATACCCCGCTTCCTGGAATGGCCGTCACCCAGGAAGTGTAATCCGAACGGTTCAACTCGTGGGAACATTATGGAGAATTCAATTAAAAACAAACAAAACCAAACCCATCCAAGCGAAACAGTCTGCGCGGAGGTCGCGCAGCACAACGACGCGGAAGTCGCGTCCCAGGTGGTGTCGGAGAACTTCGACACCGCCACTGACAGCCGGGACAGCCGAGACCGAAGCCCGGTGGGTCTACGGACCCGTAGGTCTAAATGGCGGCCGAGGACCGTCAGGAAAAAAAAAGTCCTCACCCAAAAGAGGACGGGGTCGGATTTTGAGCCCACGCTCTCCGACTCGTCCTCCACCAGCAGCACTCATAGCAGCAACGAGATGCTGCGCCCACCCCCGCCCAAACTGGTGGCGGTTAGCAGCCAAAAGGCGCGGGGTGGGGAGAAAGGTGCCCCTCAGGCCCGCCCATCACGGGCCTCTGCCCCGGAGGATGTGGTGGCGCCGCCGAGTTCCTCCACCTCGGCGGCGCCCTTGGCCTGTACCGGCGACAGCACCTCCATAGAGGTGATGGAGGCCCTTAAAGGCCTGGCCAAGGCCCAGACCGGGGCTATGAAGCCGGAGGAGGACCGGCTCATGCGGGTGACGTTGCGCCTCGTCGAGCGCCATAACCTGCTCAGGGCGGAGCTGGCCAGCGCGCAGCGCGAGCGCGCTGAGCTCAGCAGGCAGCAGGCAGCGGTGCTCGAGGAGACTGGGCGGCAGGCGGCTGAGTACCGCAAGGAGATGGCCAACATGGCGGCTGAAATCGCAGCGCTCCAGGAGGCCATCGCTGCGAAAACTCAGCTGCCTGACGAGCGCGTGACGCCGCCGCCACCTCTGGCGCCGCGGTCGCCGCCGTCGCCGCCGTCGCCGCCGGTGCGGTCGAGGTCACCGGTGCGGCCGAGACTGCCGCCTCGGGCGCGGCCGGTGTCGCTGGCGCCACCGCCGCCGCCTGTACCGGCGCGTTTACCGGCCCCGCCGCCGTTGCCGCCGCGTTTGCCGGCCCCGCCGCGCCTACCGGCCCCACCGCCGCCGGCGCAGCCGAGGCCCACCAATCCGGTGGAGGCCTGCATGGCGACGATGGCCGCCATGGAAAAGCGGCAGGCGGCGCACGAGGAGTGGACGCGGAGTTGTCTGGAGGCCATCATGGACTCCATCCGTCGTCCGCCCCTGGCGCCGCCGAGCGGGGGCTACGCCGGAGCAGTAAAGCGGGGCCCCAGCCGTACGGTGACGGCGGGGACCTCGCAGGAGTCGGCCCGCAGTGTGCCCACTGCGCCTGCTGCTCCGGCCGCTACCGCCGCCTCAGCCGGGAGCGCCCAAGCCAAGGGCAAGGGGAAGGGGAAGGGCAAGGGGAAGACGTCCCAAGTCCCAGCCCCGGCCCCGGCCCCGGCTTCGGTCCCGACTGCCTCCACGAGCTCCGCACCGGCAGGGGGCTGGGAGGTGGTCGGCGAGGCCAAGAAAAGGCAGAATGCCCGCAAAAAGGCAGCCAAAAGGGCCAAGAAGGCCCTGGCAGCTGCGAAGGGAGCGTCAGGAAAGCTGCGCGTCCCCCGTACCACCGCTGTCGTCTTAACGATGACACCGGAGGCTACGGAGAGGGGCGTGCAGTACGTGGACCTGGTGAAACAGGCGAGGGGCCTCATTGATATGAGGGCCCTCGATGTGTCGGGGACCCTCCGAGTGACACACACTCGGACGGGTGCCCGGCTCATCCACGTCCCTGGCGCTACAAGCGGTCCCAAGGCCGATGCCATAGCGGCAAGGCTTAGGGAGACGCTGAATGCAGCCGACGTCCGGGTGTCCAGGCCCACCAAGTGCGCAGAACTGCGCATTTCGGACCTGGACGACTCCATCACGGCCGAAGAGATTCGGGTCACCGTGGCGGAGGCCGGGGGTTGTCCCCTGGAGGCGGTTAAGGTCGGAGCGATCCGCTACGGCCGTCGCGGACAGGGGGCAACAGTTGTCGGCTGCCCCATCGCAGCAGCCCAAAAGGCTGCCGACCGGCGGATTCTCGCGGTAGGCGGCGTTGTAGGAGTCCGGGTACGGCTCCTACAGGCTCGGCCGGACAGGTGCTTCAGGTGCCTGTCGGCCGGCCACGTGGGTGTACAGTGCAGGGCGGAGGTGACGGTCGGTGACCGTTGCTTCCGCTGCAGCCAACCCGGTCATAGGGCCGGTAATTGCGAAGCTCCGCCACACTGCTTCAGGTGTGCGGCGGAGGGCAAGCCGGCCGACCATAGGGTTGGCAGCAAGGCCTGCACCCGCGGGGAGCCGCCGCCGCGAGGCGGGCGTTCCGCCAATGGTTCGGGGCGGGATGCGGAGATGGTTCCATAATGGATCCTCATCTCCGCATCCTGCAGGCGAACCTGGGCCACGGTGTCGATGCTCAGGCACTTCTGCTCCAGAGCATGGCACAGTGGTCCATCGACGTCGCCGCTGTCGCCGATCCATACACTCACCGGCCCCTCGGGCCCGCCTGGGTGGTCGACCTGGATGGATCGGCGGCACTGGTGCATAACGCCGCTGCGGGTGCCCCTCCCCTTGTAGTGATCGCAAGGGAGCATGGCATCGTAGCGGCGCGTGTAGGGGAGATTGCGGTCGTGGCCGTTTATCTCACGCCGGGGTCACACCGACTCATTGGGCAGTATCGGCGGTCGCTGGAGCGGCTGACCGACGTCGTCAATGCCTGTACGCCTCGTCAGGTTCTTGTGCTCGGGGACTTCAACGCCTGGTCTCAGGCTTGGGGTTCCCGGCGCACAAACGCGCGGGGCAGGGCTCTGGAGAGCTGGGCCGATTCTCTCGGCTTAGTTCTCCAGAATCGCGGGGCCGAAGCCACGTATGTGGGCACCTTTGTGGCGGGGGAGCGCAGGTCGATCATAGACCTTTCGTTCGCGAGCGCTTCCCTGTCACTCCGCGTGCGGGACTGGCGTGTCGCCGTGGAGGTGGAGACACTATCGGATCACCGATACGTTCGGTTCGATGTCTCCCCTCCTGCGGGTGATGCGCCGTTCATATCGGCCCAACGCGAGCCGCGCTGGGTGTTGGGGCGACTGAATCGGGAGGACCTCCTGGAGGCCGCCATCGTACAGGCCTGGGCCATTGCGCCGGACAGGCCTGTCGACATAGACGATGAAGCGGCCTGGTTCCGGGAGGCCATGACGCGGGTCTGCGATGCGGGTATGCCTAGGGCTCCAGCCTATAATCCGAGGCGTCGGGTCTACTGGTGGAATGCGGAGATCGCGAGGCTGCGTCAAGCCTGCGTGATCACGCACCGCCGGTGGGCTCGACTCCGTAGGAGGCGTAGCCGTACCGCAGATTCGGAGCCCCGACTGGCGGAGCTTCACGAGGGATACAGGGAGGCCCGGAATGCCCTCCGAGCGGAGATCAAGCGGTCTAAGGCCGCTTGCTACCGGGAGCTCCTGGAGACGCTGGAGCGGGACCCATGGGGGCGGCCTTACCTTATGGTAAGAGAAAAGCTGCGCCCCCGGGCCCCTCCGCTGACCCAGGTGCTCGAACCGGCTCTGCTCGGAGGAGTGGTCGACTCCCTGTTCCCGGCGCGAGCGGAACATGTTCCGCCGCAGATGGCTCCGCCGCCTCGGTCGCCTACGGCGCCCAGTGCGGTGATTGACGACGACGTGCCCGAGGTCACTTGGGTAGAACTAGAGCTGGCGGTGAGAAGGCTGAGGGCCAAGAAGAACACCGCCCCGGGACCCGACGGCATTCCAGGCCGCGCGTGGGTCCTAGCTCTAGGGGAAGACGGTCTCGAACCCCGACTGAGAGGGTTCCTCAGCGCATGCATGGAGCGGGGCCAGTTTCCGAAGATGTGGAAGACGGGGAAGCTGGTCCTCATCCGCAAGAAGGGACGCCCGGCGGACGAGCCGTCCGGGTACCGGCCCATAGTGCTGCTCGACGAGGTGGGCAAACTCTTTGAAAGAGTAATTGCCAAGCGCCTCGTCGAGCATCTCTCTAGAGTGGGGCCGGACCTGGCGAATACCCAGTTTGGGTTCCGCCGGTGGCGTTCCACTGTGGATGCCATCATGCGTGTGAGGACTCTGGCGGAGGATGCGGTCGCCCGGGGCGAGGTGATGTTGGCGGTGTCCTTGGACATCTCCAACGCCTTCAACACCTTGCCCTGGAGTTGCATCAGGGAGGCACTCGTGTACCACGGTGTGCCTCTCTACCTCCGCCGCATAGTCGGGGCTTACCTGACGGAGAGAGCCGTCGTCTACCCGAGTTCGACCGGAGTCGGTAGGCGTGAGATGTCGTGCGGTGTTCCACAGGGATCGGTCCTGGGGCCGTTACTGTGGAACATCGGTTACGACTGGGTGCTTCGCGGTGACTTCGCGTACGGTGCCACCGTCACGTGTTATGCGGACGACACGCTGGTGACGGTGAGCGGGGCTACGCACCGCGAGGCGACCCTGAGGGCCACGACCGCGGTTGGCCAAGTCGTCGAGCGGATCCGGCGGCTGGGTCTCGAGGTGGCTCTGCACAAGTCCGAGGCCATGTTCTTTCATGGTCCTCGGCGCAGGCCAGGCCCGGGAGCCAGCCTTACAGTGGGAGGCACTCCCATCGACATCAAGCCCCAGCTGAAATACCTGGGGCTCGTGCTTGACGGTCGATGGGACTTCGGACAACATCTCCGAAGCCTGCGCCCCAAGTTGGTCACCACGGCGAATGCCCTGAGTCGGCTGTTGCCCAACTTGAAGGGCCCAGGGGCCTCCTGCAGGAGACTCCACGCGGGTGTCGTGCGGTCCATGGCCCTATATGGGTGCCCCGTGTGGGCGGACACCCTGGGGGCCAGATTCCTGCCTCTGCTCCGTACGGCGCAGAGGACGATGGCCTCCAGGGCCATCAGGGGATACCGCACGATATCCTTCGAAGCGGCGAGTCTCCTGGCCGGATCGCCACCGTGGATCCTGGAAGCGAGGGCCCTTTCGGCACTATACCAGTTCCGAAAGGAGGCGCGGGAGCGGGGATTCGATCCCGAGCCCGAGGACATTCGGGCCGAGAAATCCCGGCTCCACCAGGTCATGGTGGCCGAGTGGGAGCGACGACTTGGGCAACCACGCGCAGGGCACGCCGTCATTGCGGCGGTAAGGCCCATCATGGGGGAGTGGCTAGAGAGGCCACACGGGAGCCTCTCGTACCGTCAGACGCAGATGATAACCGGGCACGGTTACTTCGGGCGGTATCTGCATCTGATGGGTATTGAGCCAACGCCCGAGTGCCATCACTGCGACGCGAGCGTGGACTCGGGGCTGCACACGCTCACCGAGTGCCCGGCGTTTGAGACGCCGAGGCGGGAGCTTGTGGCGGCCCTGGGGGTGAGAGTGCTCACGCTCTCCACCCTGCTCGCGGCGATGGTCCACTGCGCGGATGCGTGGGCGGCCAGCGCCTCTTTCTGCGAGCAGGTCATGCTCGCGAAGGAGACAGCAGAGCGGGCGCGGCGCGGTGAGCGAGAAAGACTCGCTGACATCGCTGCTCGCGCCCGAAGGCGGCTCGGGCGTCGGAGGGCGCTTACAGACCTCCGCCCCCCATGAGCGCGGGCCTGAGGGTGACGGGTGGAGCCACCCGTCACCCTAGCAGAAGCAGGCCACGGCGGCGGCGCGCATCGTAGGACGATGCGCGCCTCCCCACACCGGGGTTGAGTCGGGGACGGCGTGGTCCCCACCTCCCGAGGAGGGCCAGACCGAAAGGGATGGCCCTGGGTCAGCCGGGGTGCGAGGGATATGTCGCAAGACAACCTCACCTCCGGCCTAGCACCACGACCCACAGACGGCGTGCGGTTTAGTCGGTTCGAGTCCGACATAACCCACCCCTCCGGCTCCGGAGGGGCGGGTATCCGTGGGGATTTCCCGCACGTAAAAAAAAAAAAAAAAAAAAAAAAACGGTATTCCCTATTCACTGTCGCGTCGTCTTGCCAGTATTATTCTCTTTATTTTCTGTCTATTTTTAGATTCATAAAGGTCTTTGTGTCATGAAATCTCTAAGATAACTTGTTAGCATATTTTCTTAAGTTTTCATACAATTTATAGCCTTGTTATGTTTTTCCATTGTAAGCAGAAATACAATGAGCTTGTCGCCAGGAAAAATGTATTGTTATAGGACAAAATTACTTTTGCCTGTCTTGTAGTTGTATGAATTCTCTTGAAATGAAAACAAGGTGTTACTTTATAAGTTCAGACCATTACTACGTATGGATTGATTAAAAGATTATGTCCATTTTTTGTGGGGCTTATGGTATCATTCATTTAGCATTAGCCTATTCCAGTTCATAGCAGTGTCCAGCAGGATTTAGGCTTCTCTCAATCCTAAATTTCGCCATAGCACCCGATCCTCCGCCTCCAGTCTGTCGCAGCTACCTTTTCGGTCGTCACTCCATCTGGCTCGGGAGAGCCCCACCTTCCGTTTAGCGACTCAACTGGACACAGTTGCTAATTTCTCAAAACTTTAATACTAAAATTACTGACCAAGGCAGTTCAAAACAGATATACTAGTAGTTCTGTGAGCAGTAAACCTCGCGAGCACCCTTTGCCACATTTTTCTGAGACTCTTAATCAAATATTGTATCTTTAAAAAAACGATACTTATCTTCTTATTTTAAACAGCCCCAGCCCCTCAAGACTAGTGGCAATTCGCTAGCCGGCGTTTGATGGAATAGAATGACGAATGTATGGGATTTGACATATTTGACATGCGTTAACGACTCATATACGTCAAATCCCAATTCATCATTCGATTCCACCAAACGCCAGCTAGCGAATTGCCACTTGTCTAGAGGGGCTGGATGTTTCACGATAAAATAATGACGATCCGTTCTTAAAATAACGCTACAGCCAATTTTTTTTTTCTCATCTGTTTTTTTATAACGGTGTTTACTTTTATTAGGCTTGATTTCTTTTCACAGCAACCTATGAGGTATCATATTCTTGAAGTTTCAGACAAAAATCATCAAGTTCCGTTCATAAATAACGCGACTGCGAACTTCCCCCCTTTCTCACCCATTTTCCTTCCTATCAAAAAATATTACCTAAAATCTTAAAACCAAAGAACATGTGTGCCAAGTTTGGTGAAAATCGGTTAAGAAGTGAGCCTAGAGGGCCGCAACTGGCAAACCGACATAGATACGGACAAAAGCAAAATCTGCCTGCTTGTCGAAACGGAGACTCTCGCTCACTTCGCTCACTTGTTCAATAATACATGTCTAAAATGTTGAAACTTCCTTTTTTTTTAATGTATGTAGCACTAATAAGGAAGTTATTCACTTTTTAAAAAGGAAAGTGTTTACAGAGCCGACAACATGGATTTTGGAGTCCATAGTTATATTATTTTGTTCAATTTATATCAAATTATAATTAGCCTGTTGTGTAACTTATTGTGTAACTTGTAATTTTATGCCTCTATTTTGAACAGAGAGATAATACGTACTTCTAAATTAATAATATGTTAAGTTAACTAACCTAATATTTCTTGCAATTTGAGCAGTATCTTTTGTTGTGTTGTCAATGTTACAGAACTTATTTTTAAAGAGTGAGAAAGAGAAAGAACATATCTGTAACAAAATAAAACTATTGTATGAAATAAATAAGTAGAACTTGAGCGGTAAGTACTCCTACGCTACGTACATGAAAACAACAAATCCTTTCCGGTCGTCCACGCGCTGTTGCATGCAGGATTCGCTCGTGTAAAATTGTTATTGTAATGTAAAAAAAACAAACCACAGGTGATATTATTGTCACCGAATATTTGCGCGTGGAAAATGCAATTGTGACTTTTTAGTGAACCTCCAACCGAAATAGTCACGAGCCGCCTTCTGTTTAAAGTAAATGGGGTAAGAAATACCACGGATATGAAAGGGGCTTCACCAAGATCTAAGGAAGCCAAGTCCACCTCACCTGCTAGATCACCATCTACTGACGGACGAGGCTATGTCGAAGATCCTTTTTTATAGGTTGGAAGATCGGACGGTAGTCGGTCTCACAACACAATGCTATTATAAAATCCAATAATATTTAGATGATAAACAAGCTTCGAAATGAGCTGTTCGCTCAACTATGCTACTCAAGCAAACTATTGTATTTAGACTAAGTAGACTAAGCAAATGTTCGTAAATAGACCAACAAAAAAATGGCCCGCTGAGTTTCTTGCCGGAGTCTTCTCAGGTCGGGGCCGCATTACGAACCGACGGTCCATTTGCTAAACTAGTCTAGATTTTTTAAAACATGACGTTTTGTAAGTGCCGTTTTAATGGTCTATACAGAATAAATAATTTTTGACTTTGACTTTGAATGTACCACTGATTAAATTAGCTATTTCTGCAATAATTCAATATAATTGAATTCCGTTTAACTACCTACCTACCTGTTTAATGTTTCCATGTCACGACAAGTGGCAAAATGTATCTTTAGCTCATGAATGTGAGCGGTTTTAGTTGGTCGAACCATGGTCCTAGCCGCCCCGGGTGCCCGCCCCCGGCAGGAGAGGATATCCGAGGGAAAAGGGGAAAAATACTTTTTATAGAAGATTCTTTAATATGATTAAGTATTGTCTCCCAAGATACAGGCTTAGTTTGAGAAACAGCAGTGTTTGTTTTTGTGTTTTGAGTACCTGCTTTATTGTTTTGTAAATCGTTCAAATTGTGTACTTTTGAGGTGTGACGATAAACTCACTTACTTACTTATTATATTAGATTAACTTTTGATAGAAAATTTTGAGCGCCCCTGGAGTTGCACTTGTCTATATTCACGGTAACTGCTTTCCATCAGGTGGGCCGTGTGTCCTGCCACCTTCGTGCTATAAAAATCTATAGGTACAGTTTTAGCAAAGGGTAGCCAATATAATTCCAAGTAAATGTTTACTTATAATCCCAAAGAGTGGCATTTCGTTTAAAACCTTTACTGAACTCGAGCAGTCTCAGGTGTGTCTAGTGAAATATAAATAAGCCCCCAGGTCGAGACAGGACTTATTATTATATGAAATGTAATGAACCTACAGCAGCGTTCGGTAAACTTAATAATTTATATCTTGATACTTTTTTAAGTGGCACCTGTGTGATGTAACGAAAAATAAACGTAAAGCCGGTAGCGTAGGTAGGTACGGTAGCTTCAGGCGATATCTGCATCTGATGGGCATAGAGCCAACGCCCGTTTGTCATCACTGCGACGCGAGCGTGGACTCGGGGCTGTACACGCTCACCAAGTGTCCAGCGTTTAAGACGCTGAGGCGGGAGCTTGTGGCGGCCTGGGGGTGAGAGTACACAAGCTCTCCGCCCTGCTTGCGGCGATGGTCCGCTGCGTGGATGCTTCTGGGAGCAGGTCATGCTCGTGAAGGAGATAGCAGAGTGGGCGCGGCGCTATAAGCGAGACAGACTCGCGGACATCGCTGCCAGCGTTTCCGCCCCTATGAGCGCGGGCCTTTAGTCGGTTCGAGTCCGACATAACCTCCCCCTCCGGCTCTAGAGGGGGGGCGGGGTATCCATGGGGATTTCCCGCACGTAAAAAAAGGGGTCCCAGTGTTGGGTAAATGTTAATTGCAATTAATTAATTAATAATGAAAAAATAATAATTCTGTTGTCTAAAAGATCGAATCAAGTAAACCCGACTGTTGTTTAAACGATCGAAACTAGTTTGACAGCAGTTTGTAGGATACAAATTGCCAATTATAAACCGAAAGAAAATTAATGGGTACCGCCTGCTGTCAATCTTATTTCGATCTTTTAGATAGCAGTCTGGTTAATTGCAAGTTTAATTGCAATTTAAATTTGCCCAACACTGAGGAGCTACTTAGCCTTGGTCTCGTCTTTAATTTTGGGTTCTATAAGCTGGTTATAAAAAGCATCTGACGAGGCTGTCAAGGTAGGGACCATCGTTTCGAATCGACAGCATCGGCAATCTTCAGAATTTTTCGCTATCTTCTTATCATCCAGCGCAGACAGACTGAATATAAAAACAGTTCATGAAATTCATGGCTGCAGAACATTCGGTTATGAACACTTCTAGTATATTCTAAAGCTTGAATTAGGTGTAAGCACAAAAACGACACGGCACGGATAACGCACGGACGCAATCTGTTTATTCACACCTAACGGCCCAATACTGCCGATGTTTGCTTACCCTGCCCTGGTAAATCGTATACACCCGTCTAGTAAAGGGCAAACAAATGCCATATCGTGACCTCGGAAGCCGATTAAATAACTAATGACTTGGTATAAGAACGAATCTCGCTTCGGCTGAAAAGTGGAATTGTGGAACTAAGGCTCATATTCTAGAATGTCACTCAGCTGAATCGCGATTTCAACTTCAACTTCTTCAAAATGGCCTGCAACAAATCGCCACAACTCGCCAATGTCAAGTAAAATGTCGTATAAAATTATTAATGGCGACACACCAATGATCTGAGGAAAAATTGTATAAATAATCTGCCAGACAACCTGTCAAATTTGTCAATGTGTCTATGTCGCCTCCAACTAGCTCAATCAGCCGTTCAATTAACTGCCTAGGCAGTTAACTAAACGGCGCCTGAATGGTGTTCAGCCATTTAATTAAACGGCTAGGCAAATAGCTTGGATCGAAACTCTTAACAACTTGCCATTGCAATAGCCATTGAATTAAACAGTTAGAAAAATGACTTATTTTTGCATGGTTATAAAATAAAAAACCACAAAGGCTTGATGCGGGAGGTACGCTCCGCTCGGCTCCCCAATTAGCCTTCTAACCTAACCTAACCAAGTCAGTTTGCGCAGCTATCACAATGAACCTATCACTAATTTTCTGTGAATACACCTCTTGACTACTCTCTTGGGGATTTACAGATGTATAATAAATATATGTATGTATGCATGTAATTTTCTATCTTATTTCGAGGTTGTGCCCCATCTTACAATTGGCCTAAGCATTAGCCAGCCCGGTTATTAAATAATGTAATAAACGAGACGGCTGAATATCATTCAGGCCGTTAATTAAATGGTGCCATTTAGTTACTGCCTAGGCAGTTAATTGGACGGCTGATTAAGCTAGTTGGCGGCGACATGTAAAATCTTTCCCCTGGTTCAGCTGAGTGGCATTCTAGAATATGGGCCTAAGAATATCTTATTTTGGTGCTGAAATATGCGTTTCATAGTTGCCTAGTAGTTTCATTTGTAACATATAGGTTAGGTAGGCAGGTAAACAAATGATGGAAATTGTACTACCCCAATTTGTGTGTTTTGGTGTGTCATATTCGGATACAATAATAATACAATACCACCAACTTACAATAATTTGAAACTATTACAGAATTTTTACCAATTCTGTGAATAAGTATGATGAACAAGGCGATATTTTTGAAGCGTCGTTCGTCTTCGTCTGATATTGAAGCGCTTAGTGATTAAGGAGTCGATAAAGAGGTCCCGCGTTTGAATCTGGTTCATTAAACTGACGACGTGACTCCTCGCGCAATTTAGCTTGGTTAAACGGTTTAATCGAATACTATAAAAATCCATTACTAGTTCCTACCCTTTCAATAAAAAACTCAAATATAGTGACGATATGTAAACTCTTCAAAAGAACAGATATTTACCGATTCTTTTCAATAATTTTCTCCATAATATTTTACACGTGTTACAATATCCCTGCTGAGTGTCGATCAATACTTGATATATAAATAGGTAGAGCCTTCTTAGTTCTTTTACTCTTCTAATTTCTTTTACTTTAGGTATAAGTAGGTAAGTAAATTTTCCTACAAGATAGAAGTTCTAGAAACCTCGTTTGCAAAGGGTACGTACAGTCAAAAACAAAAGTTGAAAAAACCTAAAATATATACCTACGAACTCTTTTTTTACATTCGAATATTAATTACAATTATTAAAATAGATTTTTAAAAACCTAAACTACCAATTCCCCCCCCTTTAACGCCACCATCGAAGCTTAATTGTCGGTTTTTGGATTGAGTTCACTTCGGCAAGTGCCTCGGCACACTCATTAACCAATAAGCTAATCACATCTAGGTATATATGACAGCTCAATGGGTGTCTGATAATATGGGCGCTCATCAACATTTGACACCAGTAAATATCATCATCATCTACCTGCCCTTGTCCCAACAATTATTTGATGTCTTCGTAAACTGTAATTCTCCTCCATACATTCCTATCAGACGGCATTTACTCAATCACTCCCTTATAGTTCTATAAGTGACTTTATATTTTATAATCCTCACAAGACAAAGTTAATAGGTATCTCTATTTCAAGTTTAGTTTATTATTTTAAGAAAGGTTTAAGTGCTATCAAGGTCCGCATATTAAAATTTGTTAAGTCACTTTTGTCTTTGACTGTACAAGCTACGCTCACCAGGTAGGTAGTGTAAGCTAACAACTTGGCTTGAATCCAAGTTTCTGATACCTACCTTATGTCATCTAGTAAATTTCATATCAAATATAGGCATTCAGAAAGCCTTGGTCTGAAAATTGTTGAAATGATTCAGAATGGGGATGCCGACGCAAAACTAATTATAGATGGTAGCAGCATATGACCAAAAAACAATAACAGACTCATAGCTGTCAGATTTGAAGAGTCAAACAATGAAATCTACGTAGATGACAGCATTGACAGCTAACATTGGCCATTACGAGGCGCCCTCTGTAGCGATAAAAGCGTAATTGGCATCCCCATTGTCATAATTTTGGAGTCTATAATTTACATTACGGAGTTCCAGGCACAGATTACCTAAATATTTGGACCCCTATTCAGACCGAGGAGATTTCCCACACGAAAAAAAGTGCTCTTTGTGTCCAGGCCAGGTACAATTCGCACTCGCACAGTTTCTATTCGCGAAAGTGCTATTCGGCTAGGTGCTCTGAGTGGACTATACAATTTCATATCACCTTTATTTATATATTACCAGCCTTAGCCATGGAATACAAACAAATGATACAATGTTTGTCATGCATTTACATAACCGGACTAATATTGTCCATACACAGATGTAGGTAATACAAATATTTTTACATAGGTAGCTAACATTTCTATGAACGTGCATTACGAGATTATCTGCACATACATTCAATGTTATCTACTATAATAAGACTGTGTGTATGGAGTTCACTTTGATTTTTGAATGCGGCGAAATTTAATTACGGCAGTTTTAGAATGGAACCAATATAGTTTGTACTTTTGAGCGCCTCCTAGAGGAACGTCTATCATCTATACCCGATTTATCGCAGTTTCAAATGTGTCATCCAGATCCATTCCACTGTATTGAACCCGCGTTCTTTGACATAGCAGATGTACGCTCTACCGCTAAGCACTCCAGCCGCCTTTCCACGGCCTGCGATTACACGGACGCCTGCTAGATTTCGCGGACTACGCACTGTGTAATGGGACTCGTCCATCGTCTGTGATAGTGGTTAGTGCAGAAAATTTTATCATAGTAAATGCTGATCACGTCCGGCCGTGAAACCTCGCACCGCGGAAACCCGATGGTACACGTAACGTTGAATTGTTATAAATTATTTATTAATCATTCTTTCACTCATATGAGATATCCAGTAATTATAAATATATTAATCGGTGATATAATTTTATTAATTAATCATAAATAATCTTATTACCGTACCAAATTGTGTAATCATCAGCTAGCAGCTTGATAATGATAAGCCATAATTATCCTTTATGTTTAGGCAAATTATTATTGTTAGTGATTTTTTTTTTCATTATTTTTAGTAATGTGGAAGCTGATGACAATTGGAAGTAGATACTGTGACCACGAGCCGGTTGGTTCGATATTTGAATGTTGCCATCATCAATATAATCTCAGCCTTGTTTAGGTTGTATACGAGGCCTTATTTCGTGTTGAAACCCCCACGAGTGCCACCTCAGTGGGGATTTTCCCAGTTCAAAATTTTGATTTTTTGAATGACATTAAATTCAAAATTTGTACGTAAAAATTATTTTTATTTACTTTTCAGTCAATTCTACCCACTTCCTACACAAAACAAAAAGTTTGACCATTGTAGAAATTGGATTCTCTTACTTACATATAAATGGGAAACGTTTTTGGCGATTTCTGTCTTTCCTAGTACTCAAAGCTAAAATGGTCTCTTGGAGTCTTTTGCCTCATTAAATAGGATCTGTTGGCACGAAAAAGAAAATTCCGACTATTAACATTTTTCTTGCTGACTGTACGATTTTCTAAAATTTGTAGATGTTGTTCAAAATATCTCAAAAATTTAAGGAAGGTCTCCTAAGAACAATTTGCTGTAAGTACAATGGTTAAGGTACCTCCCCTTACTGCCCATTTTAAAGAAAAAACCCTCTGAAGTCGTAAAATGAAGTCATGTATGAAGTCTTTCCTAATCTTAATGAAAGAAATACACGGAAAAAAATTAGCCTCATTTTTCCATAACAGATATAAAAAGTTTGAAGACAATGATAAGCTGTTTAATATAAAATGGCGACTAAACAGCATTGGCGATGTTATTGTTCTGTTTTCAAAGGAACTAGGTCAATCGATATTATATACAAGTATATAGGTACATAATGATGATATAACAGAAATATATATAATATGCCTTGTATGTGGTACCACACCAGGAAAGCCTACGCACCTGCTGATTGACAGTTTTGGTGCAGGCTTCGCTTTCAGGATTGCGGGTAGGCGGAAATCATTAAGTGAGTCAAATTAAAAAAAAGGGTCTGATAGTGGACCCCGGGCTGCAACTGGCAGTTTTGGATGAAGCGCTAATCCCAGAGCAACTAGCTTTGACGCTGTGATGCTGAAAATGAATACCTACCTTATAAATAAAACCAATGCTATCTTAAAAACAAAAACGTCAGGCTTGAGCATGGTGCAGCAGGCACCTCCTAAAATGCTGTTGTTACGGCATAATACTGAACTTTCTGGATGCGGAAGGCGGAGGATCGTACGAAATGGCACTGCAGTGGGCTAATTGATTGACTCAACATTCTGTCATATTTTAACTAAGGTTAATTAGTTTTTTTTAAATATACTTTGGTAATTTAGACTCGAGACAAATGTAGATTCTTCCACTTTTAGTCTTAAGGATATAAATATTGTAAGTTGATGTCTGAAAAAATGCCGCAGTGGAGTTTGTTGCGCCGCTTCTTCTCCACCAGTGCCTTGGCAGCGGTGGTAAACTTAGACTAAGTAGAATTTATTAATGACGTCAATAAGAAACAATAATGTTCTAGATTGAATAAAAATCTTTGACTGACATTTTCATCATCACAGAATGTATAAAATCATAACAATCCTACGGAGTAGAATAGGGCCACCCCATTTTAACGATAGGACTGTTCTCTGTTCAATAGCAAAAAAATTGTCCGATCCGACGGTGATAGGCCCGTCGCAGAACACGTGGGATCAAGAATCACAGTAAACGAAATTTGTAAGTTAATACACCTCTGCTTATCCTTTGAAGGATTACAGGCGTGAAAATATTATGTATGTAATCCTACTTAATACGAGTTCGCGTCGAGACTGCAGAAGGAAAAATACCTTGACCTATTTCGCAGTTAACAGCTAGTCTAGAATACGAGATAAGTATATTAAAAGTAGGTACCTACTTGTATTGCAAGCAATATCTATGATAATCTGCAACATTGCTTCATCTACTTCCTATTTTACTGTTATCTAGTAGTTCTTCGTAAGATAAACTGATCATTTTAAAGTGTTATCTTCGTGTGTTTCTTAATGTTTAAGAAATATTAAGTAGCTAATGGGCCCACCACACGCTCAAGCTTCACCTCAGCCTTGCCTGCGCAGGCTGGTTTGTACACGGAACGCCGTGTGTAACTGTATCAGTTTTAAGATGAACGCAGACCTGGCCGCACCGCACAAACTAGTTAAACTATACTTACTTTGGGTCTAGATCTAGATTGCGTTGTGTAGATTGGAGTAGAATATTTATTTAAATAAAAAATGCCGTGTTGGTTCACGGTGGGGTAGAATACAATCTCTTCCTGTGGGTGTCGTAGAACTCTCAGTGCACGCCACTGCCACTACAGGACAACCTTAATATCCTCGGAATGGGTGTTCGCTGCAAACTGAATAACAAAAACTACATCGAGAGTATCATCAAAACAGAGTGAGACGGTTATTCACGCCGGAGCAACGCGACGGCGACGACGTTGTCTTCTTTACAAGACACGAATTCGTTCCTGCGTGGAATACTACTCGCATCTCTGAATAGGCTACTTGATTCATTTTTTTTTTCTGTTCTAAACGATTAATTATTAATCCAATATACAAAAAAAATTATGAGATTTTATTTTTAAGCCTATAAATATTGAAAACTTTATTTAAAAGATATGATTTTCAAAAACCGGGGAAAACGCTGTCCGCCATGTTGTTCGATAAATCATCTGTGCTGTGACGTCAGAAATACATGTGAACAACAATATGGCATTGGCAGCTCAGTCCACTAGTACTGACACCGTGTATTGTTTTGCGTGCACTTTATGTTCAGGACATATTTTACATTTTCTTGTGCAGTTTGTTCCCTCCCGTTTAAGTTGCAAGTACCCTATAGCATCAACGCCGTATGATTCTCTTGCAGATCTGAAAAAGTATAATTAGAAATATGTAAGTAGTTATAATTATTTGAAGGTTATGTTATCATGATATGAGCCTTTACTTCAGTATTACTTATTAATTGAAAAATTAATTAGGGAACTTTTGTTTTATTTCCATGAGTATATTAATAAAACGCAATGTACTTACAAAGCTGTCTTGACGTTTCTTGGCTGGGTTGAGCAGAAATCAGGATTCGTGGCAAAAAAATTATCAATCATAACCGAGTTAATTCTCGGCAAATTTGTGATTTCTGCTTTTACAAATCCGATGTCCATCATTGTTTTCTTCAGTAACTCGAAAAAACAATCACCTTTTTCCATTTACGGAAGATGTTTTCACAAAATCACAATCCGTTTTACTCGTACAAATGATCACACATCTCCATGATAATTATGACAATTGAAGTTTTTCGTATATTACTGACGTCATAACATGGACGACAGAGTTCTCACCCGTTGCATAAAAATAAATAAAAATGTGTTTTTCAAATTAATTTTATTTATTGATCATGTACTTTTATTTCACGATATCGCTTTTTTACGTTTTCCTAAGTCAAGTACTAAAGGAAAAACTCATTCGATGTATGAAATTAAGTATGAGTCAAGTAGCCTATTGGATCCCGCAAAGTACTTAGCGGTTCGGTGACTCTTTCCTTGGTCGCACCATTAAGACCTGGAATTCCTTGCCAGCTCACGTGTTTCCCTCTTCCTACAGTCCTGGGTCCTTGAAAAAGCATCTGATGAGGCCGTCAAGCTGAGTGCCACCATTGTTAACATGGTACGTGTATATAATGGTGGCTCTCTTTCCTGAGACTTTGCCTTCAGCTTACTATTAGGCGAGGTAAAGTCAAATTGTCGTTAACAAAAAAAAAAGGGATTGGGCTGTTCTACAATCGACAGTAAACATACGGTCCAAAACTAATTCCCCGCTCGACGGCAATAGGCTCGCCCCCTATTACGTGGGCCGAAAATCATAGTTGACGAAATGTGGGTGTTAAGACACCTCTACTTACCCCTTCGGGGATTCACCGCCGTGAGCATATGTATGTAAACATAAAAACAAAAAAACCACACACACTGTGTTCCGTTCACAAACCAGTCTTCGTAGGCAAAACTGTGGTGAAGCTGGTGCGTGTGGTAGGGCACATTTATATCACATTTGCCAAAGGGATGGTGGATATAAGCAATTAGATTATTTGGTATACGATTATTTGGTACACGTACAAAGACATCATCTGACTTGTTCCTATTGTTTCCAGAGAATTCTCCGTGTTGCCAGGAAAGTCCTGTCAGGGTTATGACATCATCTACCATCGGCTTCACGACACGGAACCCTCTAAGTACCAGCTGGAACCTGGGTGCAAACTGCTGTTCATGACTGTTGGTAAGTTAATCAGACTAATATTGTAATATTATGATCGTCTGTGACGATGCATGATCAGATTTTTGTTACCTGGCTGAAATATTGAGGGGCCGGTAACAAAAATGTATCTCTTTTAAGCTCACCTCCACGATGGACGCAAATTGACTTACAATTTGGTATGTGTTTGTATGCAAACCAAAAATCGCAATACCAGGCTTCGATCCGGGCAGAGCAGCGGGCTTTAGCTAGTTGGTTATTAAACCATTTATATAATAATATGTTACTATCTACTATATACGACCTCTGTGATATAGTGGTATACGTTTGACTGCTAAGGTAGAGGTCGCGGGTTGGATGCCCGCGCGGTGCATATATTTGTTTATATGCATGATTAATTGATATATTGTACAATATGTTACCAACATGAATATGTATCTATAAGTATTTACATTTAATTCTAGTTGTTTCTATATACAGTCATGTATGTTTTTACCAGAAAGTTTCTAATTACAGCTCTACAGCATTCTAACCCTTGTTAAATAAAAAATATTTTTGTGTTTAGTATCGGAAGTATAAACACAAATAATATATACTTATCTTATACAGATGTACAATCAGGAATAAAAAATGTTTACAATCGTAACTTTTAAAAGCAGGCAGGCAGCTTTATAGTTCAAAAGTTATAACTAGATGGCGACATTGTTTTGGCAAACTTTTTATAATTTTTAGTATTAAAATTAACTTATCAAAACACATACACTAAACACATTATTGCGTATGACTGAATAAAACTATAAATATTCTAATCTATATTAATTCTGCCATATTCTGCAGTAATTGTTAAACTTACAGACACAATGCACTATGCCGCTAGATGGCACAAATATAAAAAATAAATAAATAGCACGATTGTCACGAAATCTTTATTTATTACAACCAACGAGTTTTATATGCTTACATGTTTACATTATGATGTGTTTAAGTTCTGAAATAATTTACGTGATTCTAAGTCAGCAAATAAGCGTTTTAACTTGGTTTTAACTTTTTATTTCTTCAAATGAGTCTACTGGTGCCATCTAATCAGTTTTGAATATTACTAAAAATATTTTCTTAGTATCGGTACCCCCCAATCCATGGTATAACATAACATATAAAAAATCTCCAATGTATAGACCCGACTAATTTACAATCTGAATTTAAAATAAAACTTATTCGTCACTTAAAATCTGTGAAGCTACTCTTTCTTGTAGCTAGTTGTACATTCTTAATAACATTTTAAAGGACATGTGCATATTATGCATATATAGGAGCAAAGTTTATCGGTAACCAAGGTTACTGAATTTGATCAAAATATTATCTACATTTGATCGAATTGACTTATATAGTGTGTGTGACCTTTTCAAACTCTTGCTATTGCAACATTTATATTGTTTTGCAACATGCCCTCTGTTATGGCCCTGTGTTATACAGTTATAAAGTCATGTCTTAAACCGTGACCGTATACACTCCAATTTTAGCACTAGCCTGACTGATATACACATACACAGGAATTGAAAAGAATAGAGAAGCATAGTTACTATTATATTATATTAATCACGTGAGGCTTGAAAGGGAGGCAGGGGGGGGGGGGTAAGTTTGTACGAAAATGACGAAATATCACAAGGTGGCGAGGGGGTTGTCGTAAGGTCGTGTATTTGTTTTTTCGTCAAACTAGTCTAGTCTGTCTAGATATTTTTATCATGGTCCTTAATTTCAGAATAAAAGAATAAAATTACCTAATACCTGTTTTTAAAGATAATATTCTAAAAAAAAGACGGGTTGCACTCTGGGAGTGCCGGCAGAAGTGAAAACATTTTCTTTTTCTCTTTCTTCGTTATATACATAGAAAAAGATAAAAAAGAACATACCATACCATACCATACCTATAATATAGCGCTAATCATAGAACCTATCACTTATTTTCTGCTAATTTTCTGTCTGAAGAAATTAATAAATTATAAAAAGAAAAAATAATCACAAAAAATAATAAATTACAAAAAGAAAAAAATATCATAAAAAGTAATAAATTACAAAAAGAAAAAATAATCACCAAAAGTAATAAATTATAATAAGAAAAAACAATCCAAAAAACTCCCTGAAGGCCAGGTGGTTTGAACCCGATACTATCTGAAACTATAAGGACTTACAGTCGACGTGCTTACCGTTTAAGCCACGACGATATCTATTATAAGTTGCAAAATACATAGTCTGTACCTAATCTTGTATGACGTCAGTCGTCGGTTACGGTTCAAAGGTCAACTAATCCTGACGCTTCCTTAACATTTTACACCCATCCAACGCCGCTAAAGAAGTTTTCACTTCAAAACATTGCCAAAAAATTTCAGAGTCATTGTAGGTAAGTACTAAAAATACACCTGACGTTGGGGAGGGGGAGTAGTCTTAAACCTCACCACGTGTCACCAAGGGAAAAGGGGGGTTAACATTTTTTTAAAAGATCACGTTATTAATGGACGCCCCTTAGTCCTTCGCCATGCAAGTTGCAACCCATTGGAAAACAATCCGAAATCGGATTATATTATATAGACCCTGAGTATTATATTCCATAGTTATATTATATTCCATACTAGCTGACCCGGCGAACTTCATACCGCCAATATTTTTCCGCCCGCGTGGCGTCAGATACCGTTCCCGCTGCACTCTCCACTATATATACATATAAACCTTCCTCTTGAATCACTCTATCTATTAAAGAACCGCATCAAAATCCGTTGCGTAGTTTTAAAGATTTAAGCATACAAAGGGATATAGGGACAGAGAAAGCGACTTTTGAAAAAATGCTAATATTAGATACATCCCAGTCTATGAATTTGGTTTAAATCAGTCTTTTAACATGATGTAAATCATTTATACATGGAAGGAAGGAGGAAACGACCTATCGAGCGACCGACAGTATGGCTTTCACCACCGTCGCCCCACCGGTGACCTTCTTGTGTATCTCACAAACCGATGGGCGCAAGATATCGAGAGTAGGGGCGAGGCTCTAGCGGTCAGCCTCGATATAGCAAAGGCCTTTGACCGGGTCTGGCACAGAGGTCTTCTTTCGAAGTTTCCACGCTACGGACTCCCCGAGGGACTTTGCGAATGGATTACCAGCTTTTAGTCCAACAGAAGTATCCAAGCCGTCGTCGATGGCAGCTGCTTGGACCGCATGGACATGAACGCTGGTGTCCCACAAGGCTCCGTGTTGTCCCCGACACTGTTTTTACTGCATATCTATGACATGCTGTTTGATGGATCTATTCATTGCTATGCGGACGACAGTACCGGGGATACGTGTTACACGGGTCGTACAAATATCCCTCAATTCGAGGTGGAGAAGAGACGCGAACAACTTGTTACTGAAATCGAGACTACTTTCTCGGGAGTATCCGATTGCAGTCGACTTAACCTAGTCCAATTTAACCCCACTAAGACACAAGTATGTGTATGGAGTACTGCTGTCACCTTTTTGCCGGAGCGCCTGCATACCAGCTTGACCCCTTCGACTCATTGCAAAGACAGGCGTTGAGGCTCGTCGACAATCCCATACTCACAGGCGATGTGGAACCTCTCAGCCCCAGAAGGGACTGCCTCGCTGTGTGTGTTCTACCGCCTATACAATGGTCAGTGCTCAGATGATACATGATGCCCTCCGCTACATTCTATCATCGCACCACTCGCCATAAGCAGGGAATTCATCCTCACACATTGCTACCGGAAATGGTGCGCACCGTGCGTTTTGAAAGGAACTTCACCCACGCACGCCCAGGTTGTGGAATGAACTTCCTGCCGTGGTTTTCCCAAGCGACTACACTATGGGGTTCTTCAAGAAGGGTATTGAAGGTATCTGCAGGGTCGGTAGCACGATTGTGTTGCAAACGTCCTTATGCCACGGTAACCACTTCCCATCAGGTGGGCCGTGTGCTTTTCTGCCACCTAAGTGGTATAAAAAGAAAAAAATACATAGGTAGGTATATTTACCTATCTTTTACCTAAATGGGAACGAAATAATATTTTACTTGTTACAAATGTACCTACAGTAACTTTAAAATGTTCAAATAAACTTTGATCGACCATGGGCTCAAGGCGGTCAACATTTCAGACTATAATTATTAATTGTGTAGATTTCTCTGTTTAAGAAAAACTCGGAAAGGAGTGAGATAATTAGTTTCATCTGGTTGAGATTTGCAAATGGATGCCGCCTGCTATATAACTTGTTTCGATCTTTTTAGCATCCACATTAATTTTTAATAATTTGTTTTGTTTTATACTTTTTAGTCATTACATATATATTTTTGGAATCGTCTTCTAATTTTCTTCATTTTGATACCCCACTCTGAGTGATTTTTTTACCACCTACATTTTGCGCCAAAAAACCTACAAACAGCTTTTGTTCATATTTAATGTACCCAAGGATACGATATAAGGTAATAATAAAGAATATTACAAACATACATAAATATACATACAAGATACGCGCGAAAAACATAACCCTTCTTGGCAGTGGGGTAAAAGATATGCCTAGTTGCTAACCAAGAAAGCGACAGAATTGAAATACTTACCTATACACGATTCTTAAAATAACCTTGCACATCATTAACTCAAGTATTGGTCTTTACTTATGTATTGGTTTTATTCTTTGACCATGTTGCACATAAAATACTCACAAGGTGAAGAATTGTCACGACTTTACTGTAAATTACATATTACTCGTCGATATATTTCCACAAAAAAGAAAAGGAAGTTTATGCGTTCGTGCCAATGCTCTTTTTTTAATATGCGTGAAATCCCCACGGATAGGTGCCATCCCCGCCGGAGCCGGAGGGGGAGGTTATGTCGGACTCCAACCGACTAAATCGCAGGCTGTCTCTGGGTCGTAGTGCAAGGCAAGGCCGTAGGTGAGGTAGCTAAAGAGCATATCCCTCGCACCCCGGCTGACCCAGGGCCATCTCTCTCGATCTGGCCCTCTTCGGTTGGGGGGACCAGAGGGTCCCCCCTGCCAAGCCCAGGCCTAGGGCAAACTGTGGAAAAGTTCACGCATTGTTTACGTGCAATCGTAAGGTTGTAGGATTGATTCCTTGGGCAGGCAATGTTCCTCGGATCAAAAGTCTTGGATGTATGTTCATTGAATGCAAGTATGCAAGGGGGGATTAGCGTGTCAACTACTGATCTAGTTATTTTAGTAACAACATACATCAATGGTTATGAAGAAAAAAGTTACGACAAAAAAAAATGAACTAAGAAAATTCTTAGTAATGGATAATTCTTAACATGCGCATCGTCTGATACTTAGTTGTATTATAAGCAAGATGGTACCCGCTTACCGTCAGATGGCCAACAGTCCTCAGAAGCGGACCATGGCCAACCGCTACAACTATACCTACTATTAAATATCAACCTATAAAAAATATTCATCGAACCGAGGAGATAGCCAAACTGCCTTGCCAAAATAAATTGCCTTTCAATATTTTGATTAATCGTTGACACGAACAGCAATATTTCTCTACTGTAATTGAAGCGTGTTTCACGAAAAGGTTAAAGGTTAAATGGAATAAATTATAAAAACATATTCAACAGTAAAATGTACTTGTTCGCACCGGCTTGCCTCGGTTTTGCGCTCTATCTGTCGCATAACGCATCAAGACATAAATATCTTTATCGAGTAGTCAATACCGAAACTAAAATTTTAATATTTTGTAAGCACATTTGGTTTTAACTACTCTGTATAGATATGAATTGACAGAGAAAACGCTCTACAAAATCGAAGTAAGCCGATCCCGGCGATGCACGGGCCAAATCAAAACCTGGTATTATTTGATGTCAAGCACCTATAAGCATATCTTAATTATTGTGACTATTGCGAGTAATAATGGTGAACCGGTCCAGATCCGGTTTGAACGAGGACATAGGGGCCAGTTTACAATGTCATGCCGATAGTCATTCGTATTTTTAAGAGTACTAGCACAGTTAATATAATAAAAACCGAAATGACTAGTTTTCCCATTAATTTCTCAAGAGATGACTCTGTAAGGAGTGGGTACACGTCGATAGTGTAATCAGTGTAATGGGAAAGATTCGAGGCTACCAACGTTTTCTAACAAGGTCTGAGATTGTATTGCAATTAGATAACCGCCCACTTGTGCACACGTGTGTGACGTCATCGCAAAGGTACCATTAGCAAACCAGTACCGTACATCATGTAATTTGCATGTGATGAGTAGCATTTATGCTGACATGGTGACCTTTCGAGGCTCGTACAATCATTTCTATGTTTTCCTTCTTTATAATTTATGTGGGTCGGCGGATCCTCAATAAGCGTAGAATACAGACAGAACCTCCATGCACAAAATATCGATAAGTTCTAATATGATGCCACAATATTGCGTGGCACGTTACTGCGAAAGACTGTCTCTGGAAAGCCACTACACTTCGATACACGTTACTGCGAAAGACTCTGGGATCCTACTGCACTTTCGTACACGTTACTGCAAAAGACTATCTTTGCGAAGCCGCTACATCTCAATACATGTTATTGCGAAAGACTATGGGAAGCTACTACACTTCAATACACGTTACTGCAAAAGACTCTTCGGGAAGCCACTACACTTCGGTACACGTTATTGCGAAAGACTACCTCTGCGAATCCGCTACTTTTCAATACACGTTACTGCGAAAGACGAAAGATCGTGAATCTGTGATGCTTCTACACTTCGATGCACCTTATTGCCGCGATAGATGATCACTGAGATACTTCTTGGCTTCGATGCGCGAAAGATGTATGCCAGGATCGTAGCAAGTGAAAAACTGTGGTACCTGGCTACCCCACTGGAAAAAAGGCGTATCTGCATGTATGTGTATTTATGTTACCGCGAAAAATAACCGCAGGTAAAAGCTAGTAGGACCTATCTTTACCTGTCTTAAATTATAAATACCTTTTACTCCCTCAATGATAAAAATGTTTTCTTCCTTTCACACCAATACACAATTGTATTTTTATGAGCAGAATACAACATATTTTCAGTTAATTCACAAATCTTTCTGTGAATGAAGTCATTAAGATTACGAGAGTTGACCTTCAGAAAGCATCATAATTATTATTATAAAGTGTCAAGAATGCAAAAGAAAAAAGGTTACTGGATATTTATAGAATCTGTGCAATGACTGTAAACTGCTGCCGTCACGGGCAGTCGGCAGACTCGGCGGTGTATTGATTGGCATCAGAATATTGCGTCACCGCATCGCATCGGGTGAACCTAAATAGCTGCTTTGTTACGCGAAAGGTCAACATTTTGGGAAAGGAAGCCGCGTAGATTGTTTTAGTTTCAGACAGAAACCTATAATATGTTAGATGAACTGACGACCTGAAAAAAATAGCTGGGACATACTGGGTGCGGAAGGCGGAGGATCGGGTGCAATGACTCACATTAGCTTAACAACCGTTCAATTAACTGCCTAGGCTGGTAACTAAACGGCGCCATTCAATTAACGGCCTGAACGATATTCAGCCGTAACGTTTATTACAACATTTAATAAACTGGATGGCTATTGCTTAGGCCATTCGTAAGCTGGGGCACCACCCCAAAATAAGATAGAAAATTACATACATACATATAATCACGCCTGTAAATCCCCGAGGAGGTAAATAGAGATGTATTCACAGAAAATTTATTATAGTTTTATTGGGATAGCTGCGCAATCCGACTTGGATAGGTTAGGTTAGAAGGCGAGAGCGAAGTGGGGCGTAGCTTTCGGATTAAGCCTTCGTGGTTATTTTTTTTATAACCATGCAAAACTAAGTCATTGTCTTAGCTGTTTGATTAAATGGCTAGGGAAGTAATTAAACGTCATTGATCCGAGCCATTTGCGTAGCCATTTAATCAACTGGCTGAACATCATTTAGGCTGCTAATTGAACAGTACCGTTTAGTTACCAGCCTAGGCAGTTAATTTAACGGCTGATTAAGCTAGTTGGCGGCGACATATACACAACAGTGGACCGAAGTAGGTCATTGATTGACTGAATTATGTTATTATTGTTGTTAGACATTTGCAATAAAAAGTAATTAACTATGAGGCTAACCTCACTTGAAAGTACGAGGCCCTGGTGCAGGGTTTCCTCTCAGGATTGGAAAGTCAGACGGCAGTCTCTCCCGTAACAGGCTAAGATCGATCAATCAATTGGAGTTGGAAGCGAACCGCGGTAGGCTCCGGTTCGAATGATGAGGACGAGTAAGTCTCCGTAACACATTTTAGCAATAGCAAGCAATTAAATATGATGTATATCAAATTTGTCCTCTGAAAGTTACAAACAAATTAAATGTCAGCATCAGTGCTCAATGCTTTATATTGGACCACCGCGGCACCGGTTCGAAACGCGGCCCCGACCTGAGAAGACTCCGGCAAGAAACTCAGCGGGCATTTTTCTTTGGTATATTTACAAACATTTGCTTAGTCTACTTAGTCTAAATACAATAGTTTGCTTGAGTACCATAGTTGAGCGAAAAGCCGAAACTTACTTACTTTTTTTTAAATTGTTTTCAGATTTATGCTTGACGAAACGCGGCCCTCAACCCGGTTACATGTTCCTCTTCGACATGCGCGGTGTCAAACTTGGCCATCTTACAAGGGTTAGCTTATCGTAAGTTATTTTGTCATTTTTGAGTCAGTCTATAATTATTACTTATATTTTATGTTCTGTCGTATGTTTTTACACGTTTTGTATACAGTAATAAAACTTGCGTTATGTAATACGTGTGAAATTTCTATAAGCAAAAACAATTCAATGTCTAGGTTATAATATATTATGTAAAAAATACATTCTAGAACTGTCAGTATAAATATTTATATTTCCATAGCTTCCAAAAGGATAGACAAAGGTAAAAAAAAAGTATAAGTGACTATAATAATGTCATGTAATTTTGGCTAGTCATTTTGAATATTTGTCGCCTTAAGTTCCGAAAATATTATTCAGTCACAGTTAATCATATTCAGAGTGCATAGTGCGAGTTTGTGCGGACCGCAACAAAAAGTTTATCAAGATCACCGCTAGGTGGTGCGCTAATTCAATGTCATACATAAAGATGTATGACATTGAATTAGCGCACCACCTACGTAAGACTCGTCACCGGTGAATGTGAAACAAACCTCGCACTAGGCACTCAGAAAATCACTGACATCACTCCATAATACTGATATACAACATATAAAAATATGCTAATATGTATTACAGGACGCTCCGTAAATTCTTCACGTACGTGCAAGAAGCGATGCCAGTGCGTATGAGAGCCATTCACGTACTGAACACAGAACCAATTTTGGACAAGCTCATGATGCTTATCAAACCGTTCATGGATAAGAAGTTCTATGATATGGTAAGTTCAGCTTGGTATAATATTATTCATGATACCTTCAGCCTACGTCTCAAAATGATCTTAATACCAAAGTATTAAGAGCAAATCAAAGGTGTGTATCAAATATCAGTGCCCCGAGCACAAAAAAAAACATTTAAATTCGTAAAGTCATCGTATTGTGAGAAAGGAGCAGAGGAACGCAGGCTTTCCTATCGAGTTTGGGGGGGTTAGATGATTACGTAAACCGTTTTTTTTTATATACGCATGCGGTGTTTAACTTTAAGAGACTGTTACGTTGCATTGTGCTTGATCATCTTATACTGTTATAGTGTATTGTATAAATGTAAACAGTTGTTGGTGAACCTAAATAAAAAAAAATAAAAAAAAAGTGCAGGCTGAATTATGGAGAACAAAATTGAATCAGTCTAGGCGGGGTTTGAACCAGCGATCTTTAGGTTAGGGCGAGGTCTGGTAGCTTAGTAGTCAAAGCATCGCTCTTGTAAGGCAAAGATCGCGAGTTCAAACCCCGCCTAAACTGATTCATTCGATTTAAATATTTAACATGAAAAAATATTTAAAATTTAATTAAAAAAAAAAACTAAGCGCAGTCTTTACATTCAACCGGAATTGGCGTAAGAGTTCTTGTTTGATGATGGTAGAAAGGTTGGATGGTAATGGTATTAATTACCCGAGAATGGTCTAGCTGCAATGCTTCGATATCGCCTTTGGGTTCTGGAGGTCAGATGTCGCGGAAAATATCGAAGTTTAGCCAAATCCTCAGTTGGACGGGTCAAAAGCGGACCCCAGAATCCAAGTTGAAAAGCTTCGGATGCGACTGGGATTAACGCTAGGATGAAGAAGAGGTTGCGTCAAATGTTTATACAATAGGAGATAAAAATATCTACAATACTAATTCTGAAAAAATATTATATATTGGCGGAGACTGAGTTAAGGTTAGGTCTTACACCAACTCACTCGGGAAGTAAAGGTCGAAAAATAGCCACTCAAGATTATCCAGCGTAGTTTTTTTTTAAGAATTATAAACATAACATAAACTCACGCCTTTATCCCCGAAGGGGTATGCAGAGGTGCTAGCACCCACTTTTCGCCGGTTTATGTTTAGGTCCTAATGTAATAGGTGGCGAGCCTATTGCCATTAACTGGGCACTTATAAACCTGCGATAAATACACACATAACTTCGAAAAACATCGAAAAGTAATTGGTGTGTGCCATTGAAAACCTGGGATCGAACCCGAGGCCTCGTCTCAGCAGTCCATTTACCCATACCACTAGGCTACCGCGGTTAAGAATTATTATTAAGGTTAAGAATTATTATTACCTCTAAACCTTCCAACTAAGCTTAATTGTTTATGCTAGGAGTGGGTTCAACCCGGGACCACTCGATCGTAAGGGCGACTCGTTAACCGCTAAGCTACCGAAGAAAGAATTAAGTACTACATAAAAGCCTACACAAAAACATGTTTATATTATTACTAGCTTTTGCCCGCGGCTCCGCCCGCGTGGATGTCGACCAAACATAGCCTATGTCCTTTCTCAAGGTCTAATCTACCCCTATACCAAATTTCATTTGGTTTAGCCGTGAAAGACGGACAAACAGACACTTTCTCATTTATAATAATAGTATGGATATAGCTACATATAGGAAACGTCAAATCCAATATTAACCACTCACTCATGACATTGATTTTTTAACCTTGCCATAATCCACGGTGGAAAACAAGTTCATTGCATAATAAATGCCTTATAAATATATATTTGGGCTTCGTGGGTTGGTGTCAAGGGTATAATGATTGCGCCATGATATACGATCTTGGACAAAAACCTCTTTGAAATTATAAGGTATCTTTATGCTGATTAACGTGTGCGTCACAGAATAATTAATCACTAGAGGAAGTGGTTAGGCCTCATGCGTGTATGCGACAATGCTGTGAATATATCCAACATAATTCGGATTATTTATTTTTTATATACTTTTGGGATGGTTATCTTTTCATAAATATAACAAAATAGCTATGCTCGTCCCGTTGAGCCCGATCTCGCAATCTTCTACAGCGTCGGTAGCTTAGTGGTTAAGGAGTCGGCCTTACGATCGAGAGGTCCCGGGTTCGAATCCTGGCCATTACACTACCGACGTGAACCCACTCCTTTTTTTTTGTTTTTTTTTTCGCTGGGAAAAATGCGTTACGCATTCCCTCCCGTCGGGGGACGAGAGGGATATGTGGAACTCCCCGGGAAGAGGTTCCCGGTATACCCACTAAACGACCTAGCGGCACTCCCGCATCGCCTTTCTTGGAGGGGGTCTGGGAAACCGGCGGAGTCTTTACGTCCAGTCCCCCTCCGGCGATTGCCCGCCTAATCGCGGCGGGCCCTTCACGCCCCTCACAAGCGCGGGGAGGGGCTCGAGGATGGCCGTGAGTGCCCAGTCATCCTCGACGTGAACCCACTCCTAGCACAAGCAATTTAGCTTACAATATTTTTCACGTAGCATGGGTACGGTGACGTTTGGGATTTGAAGTTACTAGAGATGTAGTCAAGATAAAATCGCATGAAATAAAATCGATTATATATCTTATCGAGATCATTTATTAATGAAGAAGAAATCGATTCTATTAACTAATAATTTTGAAGAAAAAAAGTAAAACAAAATCGATAACCTGTTTAATTATTTATTAAAAATCAAACATGTTCATCATCTTCATCATCATCATCATCATCATCATCATCATCATCATCATCATCATCATCATCGTCATCTGACTCGTCGACGTGAATAATTATTTGGGAATCAATTATGCAGTCTATTCTAATGTCTCGCTCCCAGTCATGTAAGATTAAATTTTTGGTTTTCTCCACTACTTTCTTCCAGTCATCGCCAGTGACATTTTTGCATCCCTGTTTCAATAACCCCATCATTTTTGTGGCTGTAAAAGGCGGAGCTGTATTTTTTCGTGCAGCGTATCCTGAAACAAGATAAAAAACAAATTGAGTCATAGAATTCAAGTAATAAACATAATCATATTTTTGTCAGTATGTAAATAGACTATGGTTAAACAAGTTACCTTTGATTTGGGCCCAAATTAATTCAATGGCATTGTACTGACAGTGGTACGGTGGAAGCCTCAGGACTTCGTGACCATATTCGTTTGCCATCATATCTAATTTGTATGTCGTTTGGGGCTTGTGCATTTTTACGAGCTTCACTAGCTCCACCTTTAATTTCGTCTCATCGGCTTTCACATTATTGGCTTGGAGCCACTCGATCAACTCGCTCTTCTTATTGGAAGAAGTCGGCGGTTTGTTCAATTGCACGGAGTGATATGGGGCATTGTCCATAATAATTGTGCTGGGTTCTTCTAAATTGCTAAGTATATTTTGAAACCACTCCGTGAATACTTCCGCATTCATATCTTCGTGATATTCTCCCGTCTTTTTCGATTTAAAAGCAAGTAGCCCATTTTCTACAAATCCTTTCGATGTGCCTGCGTGACAAATAATCAATCTCTCCCCTTTTCCTTCTGGCACTTTGGTCGAGGCATGAGGTGTATCGTCAGTCCACATTTTACCGACCGTATGATTGGCATTCAGCCAAGTTTCATCCAGGAAGACGACATTGCTCCAATCGGTAATCGCTTTAGCCTTTTTCAAAAAGGTAACCCGCGCAAGTGCTATATCGCCCCTCTCCATGACAATTTTTCTTTTGTTTACTTTTTTGAATTGGAAACCAATGTCCTTCAATACGCGCCACAAGGATGTAGGACTGCCAGTAAACAAATCAGCATCTTTTAAAGACTTGACCAGCTTTAGAAGCGTCGGTAATTCTTTATTCTGGTAATAGTTATAAATGTGGCTCCGTATAGCATCGGCCGCAAAACTGTCTACATCTGTTACAGATGCCTTTTTGATTCGCTTTTTATTAGGGGTGGACAACTTATTTTCTTCTGTATCGTGAGCACCATATTTTTCTCGAGTGATTCGAGAAACCGTGTTCCGCCCAATGTCTAACGCATCTGCCACTCGATCCAAAACGTTGGACACAGGCAATAGCGTTCCGCCATTCTCACGTTCCCGCTCAAAGTAATCCCGCAATCGAACTACAAATTCACGGGCTTGACTACCAAGCACAGTCTTTTTCGTTCTTTTTGGCATTTTGCCAAAAAAAAAACAACAAAACAAAAGTCAATAACAAAAAACGGTAACGAAAACAACAAAGCACAACGATAGTCAATAACAAAAACAAGTAACAAAAACACCACGCAAGCTCAAAACAAAGAAAACAGACCGCATACAAGGCAGACGCACTCGTACTGAGTTGATATAACAAGATGGCTGCCAGCTCATGCTTAAGCAGTGTTGCTATATTATAATAAAGCTCCACAAAGACAAAAATGCTTTGTTTAAAGTTTATTATTACATAATTATATTTTATAATCGTATTTTAGTTAAAAATACAACTAACGATTTATGATACTTTATTCGACAATTTATCGATTATAACGATTTTACTATGTCAATCTCTAACGCAACCTGTTCCGATTCACGCATCAAGAATTATGTATTTGGAATGTTTATATTTAAAGTTTAAATAATTACGGAGAAATAAAAATAGTTTTAAGTTAGAAATGCAAAATAAAACAGTTTTCTTTTTATCTTCGTATTAAGTAAATGTATTCCGTATTCCGCGTTAGGTAAATTGTTTCGAAATGAATCATGCATGAAATGGAATTAGTCAAATGTCACCGTACCCATGCTACGTGAAAAATATTGTAGTTGGAGGGGTTAGAGGGAATATTAGTAATTTCCTAATATTATTTAAAAAAAAAAATCTTAGCGTTAATCCCAATCACATTCGAAGCTTTTACCTCGGAGTCTGGGGTCCGTTTTACCAGTCTAACTGCGGATTTGACTGGACTTCGATTCGCACTGAGCGGGGATCGAACTTCCAACATCCTCCTTCCAGTCTATGGGAACCTATTTCCGAGTCTAGACTGTAATATATCTCTGTAAGAAATATATGCCAGATCTATTGAACTGTAAGAGCGTGATTGAATAACAAAATATCTTCACAAACTTAGTAGGATTACGTCACTGGTTTGTGTGATTGGTAATTAAATACTAGAGCTTGAAACCACACCTCGATGATGAAAGCTAAGATGTGTACAGTGTAGTTGGATAGTAAACAAGTAGGGTCTAGACTTAGACAATAGCTATAGACAAAGTAAGTGGCACTATAATACAATACCGGGTTAAAAAAAATACTAAGTACTTTGGTACAAGCTGACATACCTATACATAATATGCACACATTGACAGTTTAAACAACAATATTGACATTAGATTACTTACAGATGACGCGTATTTTAAGCTGTTTTTTGTGAATCGTTCTGTTAGTTGTCTAAATAGTCACAGATAATATAATATAATTCTTATACAGGTGCACAACAAAAGGAACAAAATATGGTTACACTCGTAACTTCCAAAAGCAGGCAGGCAGCTTTTTAGTTCAGGAGTTATAACCAGATGGCGACATTGTTTTGCCAAACTTTTCTAATTTATAGTATAAAAAATAACTTATCTAAATAAAACATACACTAAACTTATTGAGTATGACTGAATAAACTATAAATATTCGTATCCATATTGATTCTGGGAGATTCTGCAGTAATTTTAAAAGTCATAATGCACCATGCCGCTAGATGGCACAAAAATGAATAGATATAGGTCTAGACTAATTATTTCAAACAATAATAATAATAATTGTTTTATTAACTTTCAAATGAACGTAACCTCTTTATCTTTCTAGCTCAAATTCCACAACAAAAACGAAGATTTAGAGAAATTCTACGAAACAGTCGTTCCCCGATCGTCCTTACCTCCAGATTATGGTGGCACACTCCCCGACACTCAAACCCTTCACAAGAAATGTATGCAGCAACTCCAGGCTATGGAGCCCTACTTCAAAGCCGAAGAAGAGCAAAGAATCGCGGCTTTACCCGACAAGAAGAGAGAGAAAGCCATGGAGAGAGCCTTCAAGAATTTGGAAATAGATTAGTATGACCTGCACATTGCTCCTATAGTATATAGCTTTGGAACTTCGGTAGTATAAAGAAGGAAATGTATTTTAAATAGTACTTAATTGTTGTTAGTAATTGATGGCTAGTAAAGTTATTTATAAGGATAAGCTTGGTTTTTGTTTATTAGCGTTTGGTGGGGCCATTGAGCGCATCAGATTCGTATCGAATCAATATTATTCCATAACTATGAAATAATTTTGGTGCGATTCAAATTTGATACGTTAAAAGAGATGTCCCGTTTGGTGTTTTAGTTTACTATATTTAGGTATTATTGAGATAATTATATATCGATATATATTATATATCGAGATAATTATAAATATATATATTATTATATATTTTCTTTTACATTATATTGTTAGTTTAGTTTTCAAGTATGATTTCGTCCACATATTACGCAGTATTCAGATTTCTGTACTTAATTGACTTACTAATGACTAAAACTATTTAAATTTGTGACCACAAAGAGTCAATTAAAATTCGATAATATTGATAACACAGATGGATATTATAATAAAATAAGTAAAAAATGAAATAATGTACTAAGTACATAAAAACTTTATTAAATGTTAAATATGTTATTTTCATGTGCTTACCTATGCCTATGTATTTATCCTCAGAGGATAATTTGTAACCCGTAATTCGCCAACTAAATTATACTAGCTTTTGCCCGCGGCTCTGTCCGCGTGGACGTCGGTTATCGCGACCAAACATAGCCTCTGTCCTTTCTCAAAGCCAAATTTACCCCTATCAAAATTGGTTGACTGGTTTAGTCGTTGCAAGCGTAAGACACAGACAGACAGAGTTAAATGCGCATTTATAATATTATTAGTATTTATTAGTATGTATGCTGCGGTTCCACGCATATTATTTATGTGAGGTGTATAACATCGCCAGAAACGTCTATAATTTATCTTACACAGTGTAAGTAAAGCAAAATTAGACTGTAGAAAATAAAATTTTGATTATTTGAATAGACTCAATATGCTGTTGTTAATTTTGGTTATAATAGTAACCTATTATAATGTGTTTTTATGTGTAAGAAATATGGTTGAGAGTTATGTAAAACCATATAGGTATACCTACATATTATGTTATGTAAATCGATGAAGTAACAAGTTTCTAAGATATTCAATGAGTAGGTATGTTGTAAAAATTATGTAACACTGTAATGCGCTAGAATGTGCTGTTCTATCATATGCGATTTGCTGGTGCTTTCTTTTACACCAAAACTCATTTTCACGTTCAGTATTTAAGTATAAATTACAATATGCTGGATGAATTTTGACACATTCCATATTGAAAGACATTTTAAACAAATTGTGTACTGTCAGCGTCAAAAGTAAATAAATAATTTCATGTTTAAAAAGTTAATTTTTAAGTAAAGTTATTTTTATTTCTTACGGTCAATTCAAATTAGGTGCGAAATGTTCGAGCCGTTTTGAAGTGGTAATAGTGAGCAATAATGCGTTACTGTCTTATCGGTAAGATTTAATACTACATACTATTTTCAACCATATCTAAATCGAATCAGATTGATAATTAATACTTTAAAGCTCAAGCTGTTTATGCTCAGTTAAAATTCAATTATTAATTTTAATTTTGAAATGTAAGTATAACTTTAGACGCTGACGTGTCTACTTATGTACTATTATATTCGACTGTATTCAGTTATAAGTGACTGAAATATATAAAAGGTAGTAAAAAGACTTGAAACCAGAGCAAGTAGATACTTCTGGGGTAATAATCCAGGCTTTCCTGCCAGAAATTCTGTCAATCGAGACACTGCTTAGAACTCCTAAAGCTCGCGCTATGCATAATATTGTATCTGTTGTTCCATTTGGCTACATTATCTATGTAATAAAGAAAAATATTGATACCAATTCTGTTAAAAATTAAAAATTTACAGGACTAAAATGTTAATCTGAAGGTTAGGTCGGCTTTTCAGTCTAACTATGAAATGGCTGAACTTCGACATTTTCCGTGAAGCGACCGTCATCCGACCTCCGCATCTCACTGGCAATATCGAAGATCTTTAGTTAGACTAGTTACGACTGCCACAGGGCAGTATGCAGGTCGCATGGTAACCGGGAACGACAGCTTAACGTGCTCTCTGAGGTAGATCTAAAATATATCATTTTTTATCTACTGGAGACAGCGACAGGGAGTTATATTTTATATCCTTTCAAAACCTAGTTTAATTAGGTGTTGATAATAATGATGTAAACAACAAAATCTACCCCAAACTTAGTAGATATTTTTTGAATCTTGAAGCAATAAGATTTGTATGTCCAAAGTGATATAGAAAAAATATAAAAATACTGTAACGTATTGTGCTTAGCGCAAATAAATTGATCCATTATCTTAGTTATTAGTTTATATTATATCGCCCGTCATATATATTGGACCCAAGTCGCAAGAGTAACGAGGTACTGGCGCGCACGTTTGTTTTGGTATAATCTATGATTGGCAATGATTTAAATGCATGCATCTACATGCGTTGTCCGTACTCTAAAATGGCGGCAAAATATGATGATCGTCATCATTTTATGCACCAATCAGAAACGCGACAGTGCACAATGGAGAAAATTCGTAATACTAATATTATTATTAATGTAAATAATAATAATATTTATATAAATGCATAATATTGATGTATTATACTAAGTATTTATTTTATACTTAGTATTCACGCCATTTTTGAAAGCCTCCATGTTCCTGCATGACGTATCTATCTATTAATAACCAGCTGATGGCCGCGGCTTTGCCTCCGTGGAATTCAGTTTCCGTTACCGTGACAGCATAACCCTCTTATAAACTTTTCTCTGCGTAAGAACTATCCACGTACTGCAAGGAATATTCTAAAAAAAGAATTAGCGAAATCAGTCCAGCCGTTCACGCGTGATGTCGTGACCAAGGGTAATAGGGATTCATTTTTATATAATATAGATACGTCATTGTCGATTGGTGGATTTGACTTCGTCCACCGCCATAGCACCCCGTGTTATCATCAAAGAACACCCATACCGCGCCTATAGAGTATATTTTGGGTTCAAGATATATGGTGGGAGGTATGATAGCATTAAGGTACTCTAGTACCTGAATACTTGAAATAAGTCTCACTAATGAATGACAAACAGAACTGTAAACTTATATGTTCATATTATGTTGTTAACATTTTTATAATTTTCTCTATTATTTATACATTAATAAGTTACACGAATGTCAAAATGTGTTGTTTACTAAGTCAATACCAATTTGAAGCCATGAATCGCGCGAGTCATTGTTTAAACATATGCGTATTAATATGTGTAGGTCATGAACATTGTAAGGTTAAGTTGTTAAAAGATGTTTATAGCATTAAAATTGCTAATTTTAATGGAATAAAAGACTTGACAAATTCGCTTTAAAGGAAGCATAAAAATAGCATGACTATTACTCTCTAATATGTGAAGAAAATTAGTTGAAAATGATGATGACAAAAATTATTATCCCATGTAACGAAAAAGTGGTTAGGGTGTGAGACAGCTTATTGTTTGTAAATGATTATCCAAAATACATAGGTCAAATATTTAGGGACTTATTTTCCATGACAAGTAAAATTATGTACAAAAAAGATAGTAGGTATTCCTACAAATTGTGATAGTTATAAAAATATTTGAGGACATGATGGTGAATTTTATGGTAAAAGTCGAGCAGTACAAAATTCTACCATGACATGTTTAAGCATTCGTGTTCTGGGTGAGGAACGGAGATGGAGTTATATAGGATGTATAGCTCCATCCCTCTTTTTGCCGGGGACACGACCTAGCTTGCCCGAGCATTTTGGCGTCACACCATCCCCTCCAGATAAGTTGCAATATGTTAATAGAATAAATTGATCAATCTATGGGATTAACATACGTTGACCACAGTCATAAACCTCAATATATGTGTCAATACCGTACATTCATTATTTTATTATACAATACGCTGGCCAACGAATTGTCACGTGTCTAGCGGTGCAGCTCAGACAGTGTAGGCCAACTGTAGACTCATTGATTGCGGAGGGTGTATTGCATAAAAGTTTGTTCTACAAAATAATGTAGTATTTTTGTTTCAATATTGTCTCTCTTAAAAGTTAAGAAGCTGATAAGGAGTTCCTGTAGCTAATTTAATGAGCACTTTAATGTCTTAATGTAAATTATTCGTCACTAATGTATGTCCTAAAGGGTGGCGGTAACGTATGTACTTAATGTTGTATTTACGTGCACGGTAGTCAGAATTTATTCTAAATATTACTTACTTCCTTTTTTAAACTTTTGTGATATGGGTGTTATAGGAAAATGGTATTTGGTTTTACTGATTCAAAGAGTCAAAAATTGTGATTTAGATTAGAAATATATTTTATGCAACAATATACTGTTTTATTTGAATAAAACCAAAATCATTTATTCATAATCATTGTAGGTATTCATGGTGTATCCCACTAAGATCTTCGTAATTCAAGCGAACCTAACCAGATTAACTGGTAGGTACGTCTGCCAGTTAGCGGACCTGGCTCTGATGCAGGCTTTCCTCTCAAGAATTGGTGGTTGAGACGTCAGTCGTTTCCGTAAAACCCATAATAAGCCAAATTACAAGGAGGAGAATGAGTAGACTCAAATTAATATCTGCGTAATAAATTATGTAAGAGTATAGGTGCTGTCCCATTATATTGTACATGAAGTTAGTAGAAAATCAAGTCTTGTAAAAAGATTTCGCTCTAATACATTTACACATTACCTTTGATGGTTATTTAATTTACAAGGTAAGGAAGCCAAATAAGTTGGGTAGATAACGATTAAAGTATTCATTTCAATTGCATTAGCGACATCTATGATGCGGAACATGAAAATGGTTTGGTAGAAAATAGACTTTTCAGTTACGGCAACTCAAGTGCTCAATAGTGTTTTTGATTCAAAATTGAATTGATCCCTGTGGCTGTCATTGAAATTGCTATGTTAATCGAAAAGTCAAGATAAATTAATTTGGTTACGAAATAAGAGAGTGGATCTTGAGGTCCACTCTTTTAATCTTTGTTTGCGCACAGTGTACGTCTAAAATATTTTATACTGAGTGGCAACACTTCCTAACAGCTGTCATGCTAAACGGTAACGGTTGATGGACACCTGCCGTTTTTTTGTTTACAATTTCAAACGGAAAGTTATGAATGAAAAGTATTGTTTTGTGACTTTTAACTGGTTATAAACTGAAGTTTATTATGCTTTTAGTGTTCCTATTTAAGTTTTCCTAATGCTCAATACAAAACTTTGGAGTAGTTGAGGTACAACTTTGTTTCTTTTTGTACTACAAAAAAAATGTGTATGAATGCTTTCCATGTCTTGCGTACTGTATAGGACTTTCTATGTCTTGCGTAAATATCAGTCAAAAATGTCTACACTAACTTTATTTAATACTAATCAGAAAGTTTGAACAAGAACAAAGTATGACTTCTATCATACAACGCAGTGCATTTTTGTACTTTACATTTTATTCCAATAGTATTGAGATATTGTATCAATCTCGTGTTTATTGTGATACTCACTATAACGCATTTTGAAATTCATTAATCACTAAAATGACTTTACCAATCCCTTTCAGATAGTAATGGAATCAATAAACAACAATCAATTTGAGCTAAAACCAGAAAAGAACAAACGAAAGATTGCCGCACCTTGCCCGAATGCCTATATGAATCCAGCACTGGACCTGCTTGTAAATGAAGATCCCATGTGCAACACTGCCATGGAAATAGTACCGATTAAGAAGCGAAAACGTACAAGAAGCTGCAGCGACATTGTGTCTTTTGAGAACACTGCACTAGATTTAGGTGTAAACAAAGCCCCTGCTAATGAATTCCTTGTTAGAGAGCTACAAAACGTAAAAAAGAATGTCCGACTTGATAATAATGTAGAAACTAGTATTAATACAGAGTGTAGTGAGCCTATTTATGCAAATTTGACTAATGTAAATTTAACATTGAATGGATCACAGAAAGATCAGCCACTGAGTCTAACGCAAGATGTACCTGATATGAGTTGTACTGCTGCTGTTGTACCATATAATAATACAATAGACATTTCTACTATTAATGGTGATATAGACTCGGGTATATCAATATTAGAACAAAAATCCATGAATGACAATTTAAATGTGTTATCACCTATAACAAATGTACAGGCAAATGTCACAAATCAAGTATTTATCAATAATATCAATAACTCAAGCAATTTAAATCTGAGTTTCATAGATAGATTAGCTTTGGACTCTCCAAACTTATCGAATCAATCATTGTTCTATGATGATGACTTGAACGAAAGCAACATTATGGAGATCAAAACTATCACAATTATTACTAAGAAGAAAAGGATTTGTACCAATAAAAATACAAATCCATTCTTAGATCCTAATTTTACCAATGCTGCCCCAAATAATTCTTGCCAGAATCCATTTTTGAATATTGATGTGACAAAACCAGAAATGGAATACAACGAAGAGGTTCTGAATAGACCTCCAACAGTCCCAGTACCTTCTGATAAAGTGCTAGAGCCCCGCAGATTATTTGGAGACACAAATAGTACTATATCAACCGTTAATGAGTCCCTAGATGGGCAACATGAGTATGAGAATATAGATACTTATAGATCTGAAAGTCCATTGTATGAGAATATTGATGAAGCCAACGATTTTAATAAACAAAGTCGAATTCTAGGACAAGATGTTTCACATTTCAGTGCTGTTGACATCATGAACCTAAACAAAATCTCACATCAAGATTGTTCTAACGAATCTGATGACAGCAAAAATTCTAAATCAAAAAGTTCATTCTTAAAAGTTGGCAATAAATTGTCTAAAAAAGTTTTTAAGACATTAAAGAAGACTTTCAAAGGGGACAAATCTGAGAACAACGTTAGTATGAACCCTTATGAGGTGCCAAGAAAACAACCTAAACAGAAGACTGCTCCCAAAGATTCTGGTATAGAAAATCCAGCATTAAATTTAGACAATTCAGACGAGATTGAAATAGAAGAAATTGATGATGAACACCAATATGAGACAGTTAAAACTTTGAGGAATACACACTTAAATATGAATATTACTCCATTGAAGGAACGTAGTGATAATGCTGATATATCTCATAATAAGACAAATACTCCAGGAAAGAAGGTGCGTTTTGATTCTACATTGAATAAAGAAAAAGTGATAACTGGAAACAGCTTTGACTATGATATACAAAGTCCTGGTTTTGATGTCAAATTAGAGAAGTACCATGACGAGTTAGAAAACTGTATTAATGAGAGAAAGTTTTTGCAGCAAAATATGTGAAAATTTTGTCTTACACAATATTATATCTAAGGTTAAGTTATAGTCAAGTATGATATATTTATTGCTAGGCATTATGTTTGTATTTGCAAATGCTGTCGCCTCGGCTTACCCCAGTGGTAGAAATATATGTATAAATTTACAAAGACTGTTATGAAAACATTATGAGCTCATGACTGAGTTAAAAATCTTATACTAGTTCCGAAAACTTTGATCTCAGGTTAAAATCTTGTTTCATCCATTGTTTCTTTAGTTGGAATTTTAAAATCAGAATGGAAGTATCTCCTTTTGTCCGCTAACCTACCGATAATCTTTTGTCCGCTAACCTGCCAACCATCCTTGCCACATACCTGCTCCAGTTCATAGCTAATGTAGAGGCCATGCAATATGGAAAAGATGCATCTTTGCATATGGTACGACCAGGGACAGGTTAATGAACTAAAAGGGACATTTACCATTGTGTTTTTATTTTATTTATGTAATTTATTTCATTTTTTGATGTTGTAGTTTTGATAGCAATGTTAATTTTTCTGTATACCTAAGTATATAGCTCGTACATTTGTTAGTAAGAGGCTATGTATTATTTAAGTATGTAATTTGCATTTTTTTGATGTGTTAAATCTGTTTAAATTTCGTATAGTATTAATGTATCCAAAGCATAATAAATCCCAAAGCTATATATAATTTATATCGTAAGTGATAGTGACGTATATCATACGTAACTTCTGACTTGATTGCGCAAATAGTGCAAAGGTTTCAATTGTCGCAGAATGACCTCCATCCCCCTTGAGCACGGGCCTAGGGGTGACGGGTAGAGCCGCCTGTCACCCTAGCACAAGCAGGCCGCGGGGTCGCTCCCCATACCGGGGATTACGGGCCCCCCACACCCGATGAGGGTCAGATCGAGAGAGGTGGCCCCGGGTCGGCGGGGGTGTGAGGGATATGCGTTTCGAACCTCACCTTCGTTTCTGCAGTACGACCCACAGACGGTGTGCGTTTTAGTCGGCTCGACTTTGACATGACCTCCCCCTACGGCTTCGGCGGGGGGGGGGGGGGGGACCGTTGGGCTTTTGCGCACGTAACAAAAAAGGTTTAAGTTGTCATGTCGCTTACTGCGTTGAGTTGATGATTATAAACCTTTTCTTTTGTTCCATACATTCTTCTAGTATACAGTAGGTAAGCATACTTTCACATTTCGAGTGCATATGTTAGGCTAAGTTCAGATAAACGCGCGACGACGCGCGGTTGGCTCGGCGCACGGTTTAAGATTGTAACAAATCAATGTTGTTGTGTACTTACATGACCGCGCGTCACCGCGCGTGCCCGCGCGCACCGCAATGCACCGCGCGCGCTCAAACCGCCGCCATCTGAACAGGTGAACCGCGCGGCAGCGCGCGTGTTCGCGCGTTCATCTGAACTTAGCCGTACCTTTCACGGCCAGCTGTAGGTAAAACACCTACTCTTTTAAGCAGTGACTAAGGCTTAACATTTTCAAATGATGTAAAATCTTACCTCAATCTGTCTCGTCATGCACCATGTCGTAAGTTTAGTCATGACTATGTAGGACCCATTGGGAAGCCGGCAGGATTTGGGTTATAGTTACCCCTCGCCACATCAGTTCTGCGTACGTCTACATTAGAATAGATACCCATATTTGAACAATAAGCAGAAACCACGGAGGACGGAATATGATTAAGCCAGAAACACTTAGTGTGCCTAAGTAATAATTTATTTATTTTTAAAGCTAGTCTGTAATTTATTTTATTAGTATAGGATGAACCGAAATCTTACCAAATAAAGTTGATCTAATATCTTGCCTTAAATCAGAATTTTTATTTTAGATATAGACTACCTGTTGCCCGTGGCTCCGCCCGCGTGGATGTCGGTTATCGCGGATCGGGGTGTGAAAAATAGATAGTAGCCGATTCTCAGACTTACTTTACTTACTGCCAGCAGGGGACGCCGCGACCGGACGGGTGATATGCCCTTCTGTGTGGGCCATTTCACCCATTTCCCCTATTTTTCCTGTAAGGGATAGGGGTGTCCGGCAATCACGGCGTTTCGTCGAACCTATCTGTTTCCTTGTAAAAACTTACAATCGTTTCCACCCTGAGATTGGAAAAGTCTTCCAAATCTAGTTCGTCCGTTCCCATGATTTCCTATCTTTTCAGCGCGTACATGGGGCATTCGGCCAGCAGGTGCATGCTAGTTTCCTCGGCATCTATGCACTCCGGCCATCTGGGATCAGTCTTCACTCCTATCAGTGTCAGGTGCCTGTTCAATCGGCAGTGTCCTGTTATCACTTCTTTGACAAGCCTCATGTTTCTCCTGGATAGTTTCATCAGTTGGCTTGTTCTTTTTGTGTCTAATCATTTTATGAACATTTTCGACTGTCTCATGACAGGCGATGATTTCCATCTTCGGTTAGTCTGCTACTATGCTCCGGCTGATGACTCCTTTGGTGATTTTGTGGGCTGTTGGCAACCTGGGCAACACTTACTGAATATGCATAAAAAATTCATAAGAATCGGTCGAGCCATTTCGGAAGAGTATGGGAATGAACATTGTGACATGAGAATTTTATATATCAGAAGATTAATCCTAACTAGGAAAGACGTAGTTACCACTATCATCATCATCACCACACGTTAGTCCCGGTTGCATTCAAAGCTTATTTTATGGAACCTAGGGTCCTTTTACCGACTCTTGCCTTTGATTTTTTTTAATATTCGGTCCGTCAATTGACTGCACCTCGCTAGATGGTAAAAAGAGATGCAGAAGACTAATTCTGTTTTGATTTTAAATATTTATATAGGACACGTCAATTTGACTTTACCGCGCCTGATGGTAAGCTGAAGGCAAAGTCTCAGGAAAGAGGGTCATCATTACATACACGTACCATGTTAACAATGGTCGCATTCAGCTTCACGGCCTCATCATAAGAGGATTGTCGTCGCAGTACCCATCGGTCCCACTAGTGCTTCATCCCCCCTGCCTGGCTTGCCCACTTGCTGACCCATGAACGCATTCCAACCGAGATTATATTACTATGGAGGGTTTTTCGCAATCGTGCACGGTGGTACCCACCCAGCCAAAATTTGTGACAAATTTGTGCCATCAAATTTCTACCATAAGTGAAAAGATGCCAATAAAAGAAGAGAAAGTCATTAAATGATGGTTCCTAAATTAACGGCCTTTATAGATGCGTTTTCACGCCCCGTTGGAAGAGCCCGGGGCTGTAGGTAGAGGGAAACACGTGCGCTGGCAGAGCATTCAAACTCTTTATCGTGCGGCAGAGGAAGGAGGCCTCAAATCGTTTGATGCGAGACGGTATGGATTGCAACGTATGTGGGTGGCACCGCAGGTCAGCACGAATTGTTCTGGACAGGAAGGGATGAGTTGAAATAGCTCCTCAGAACACTCGCCGTCGTCAGCGGTGGTAGAATACGGCCAGAGAAGCAACGCCTCTACGCAGCTGCAGAGGTTCCAGAATGTTAGTAATTTCAGGATCCTCAATGATACGAACTGCACATCGCTGCAATCTGTCGAGAGCGTCTACCAGGTATTGTGCGTAGCTATCCTAAAGATGAGAACAGTATTCCACGCAGGAGCGAATTTGTGTCTTGTACAAAAGACACCGCTGCTCCGGCGTAAAAAAACCGTTCCACCCTGTTCATGACTCCCGAGTTTGCGTGACGCTGTTGCTCATGTTAATGTGATCCTGAAGTGCCAGTGATGTGTTGTGGAGAGTAGGGAGAGGATGGAGGAAAATCTCGCCATCTCATTGCCGGTGATGCCCAGGGTCAGCCGGGGTGCGATGGAAATGCCTTATTGAAACACCTTACACCGAAACTCAAGACTGCGTGCGGTGCTGAGTCAGCCGGGGTAGATTATATATGCACTGTAGCTAGCTCACTTTCGGCCTTGCACTGCGACTCACAGACGGCGTGCGGCTTAGTACGACTACAGTTTTAGTCGGTGCGAGTTTCACAAAACCGTCCAACTGTATCCATAAAAGCATGTATTGTAGATATTGTACCTAGTACCTACCTACCTAATGAATGAGGAACCTTGGTGCAGCGTGCATTCATTGAATAATCGGTCTACGTGGCCGATATATGTAATGAAGTAATTGGAAACCCTCTAATGAAGTAATTGGACTATTACCAGTTGTTACTGTAGCAAAAATAGACTGAATATTAGTCGAGTGCGGCCCCTCACGGGAGGCGCGGGTTCGATCCCCGCTATAAGCAAATGTTTGTATGATGGGTATTTGCATTGGTCTGGTCGTGCCGCAATTATGTTCGATAATTGCACCATTGAACTGGTCCAGCTACAGAAATTTTACAAAAATATTTTTTAATTTATTCTATCGTGAGACGAAACCGTTTGTTAGGTTCAGTAATAAAATATAATGGAAAAGTACCTATGACTGTAGGTACAGTCGTACAAAGTACGCAAAATGATACTAAAGCGTTCGTTTTCCCCCCTTCTTGTCGACTGATCTGGTATTTGTTAGACACCTTTAGTTCGGATTATAATACCTATAATTTAAATCAATAAAATAGTTTGATTTGCTATTAATAGGTACCTTGATAGGTATTCAGATTTTGGTGTTAAAGATAACGGCAACTAATTTGACAAGAACCGTCAGCCAAACGAATGTTCACGGGGCAATTACGGTATCGACTGGCGGTTTGCGGTCTCGAATGCCGCAGTTGTAATTGGATCAATGTAGGCACACGGCTAAAGCCGATTTTGGGTTCATTATTGAAAGAAGTGTACTGTGGCTGGTCTAATATTACCATGTATTAACTTATTTATTCAATCAGTAAACATACAGCCCGTGACCACGATCGTGGGAGCGAAAATGTCGAAATGTGGGTGTTATTACACCTCTGTCTACTCTTTCGGGGATTTACAGGCGTGGGTATATGTATGTATGTACTTATTCAAACTTCGCTGTGATCTTTGGGGCCCAAGCTGACCTCACTTGAAAGCCGGTATAGGTACCTGTTTGTTTTCGAATGACACTCTGGCTCTGACTCTCTGACACTCGGGGTTGGAACTTGGAAGTTTGGATGGCAGTTTTTTTATACATAAGACTCGTCAAATTAACTTCACCTCGCCTGATGGTTAACTGAAGGCAAAGTCTCAGAAAAGGGGGTCACCATTAAATAAACGTACCATGCTAACAATAGTGGCGCTCAGCTTGACGGCTTCATCAAAAGAGCATTATGTCCTCATCCCCCCTGCCCGGCTATGCACTTGCTGACCCCAGAACGCAATCCAAACGATATTGAATTACTATGGAGGGCTTTTCGCAATCGTGCACAGTGGTACCCACCCGGCCGAAATTTGTGACAAATTTGTGCAATCAAATTTCTGCCACCCTTTAGCACCGCACCTATAAAAGCCTTATAATAAGCCAAATGAAAAAGAGGATAGAAGTTACAGGTCTTATTCATTGTAGTACCTAAGAAGAGATATACCTACCCAAATTCATCTTTCTAATTGCTACAATCTTAGTCTTAAACACTCTTCGTCTAATGAGTATATAATAGTTATGTATAAAATTAACGTGGTTTTAGGAACAACATTAGATTAAGTAATCAATTAGTTTCTGCAAAATGTATTTCGGAACCCAATTTGCGGTCTATTGAACATCAAGGAGAATGCTGTCGTCTCATTTCACCTTTCTGTTTTCTATATCTATATAGGTACTTAGGTCTATATCTACTTCTATTCTAATATGGTAAAAAGAAAAGATTTGTATGTTTGTAAGTAACGAATGAACTCATTTCAAGATTGACAGCCTCCGTGGCGTAGCGGTAGTGAACGCGGCCGCTACGCAGGAGGCGCGGGTTTGATCCCCGCTCAGTGCAAATATTTGTATGCATGAATATGTGTATTTGCATTGGTCTGGTCGTGCCTCGGAGAGCACGTTAAGCCGTCGGTCCCGGTTGTCATACAAACATCTATGGCAGTCGTTACGGGTAGTTGAAGCCCTCAAAAATTCAACAACCGGTCTAGCTGCAATGCTTCGATATCGCCTTTGGGTTGTGGAGGTCAGGTGGCAGTCACTTCACGGAAAACATCAAAGTTTAGCCAAATTCGCAGTTAGACTGGTAAAAAGCGGAGCCCAGATTCAAAATTAGCTTCGGATGCGACTGGGACTTACGCTAGGATGAAAAAGAAGAAGAAACTCATTTCAAGGTTCTTGTATCTTTAGAAAGCTACATTCACACTGAGTAGCATAGGCTATAATATCATCACGTTACTATCCAAAGGAGCGAAGCAATAATCTGGTAGATTCTCATTGGGTTTTCCAAGCGTCTACAATATGGGGTTCTTCAAGAAGGGCATTAAAAGGTTTCTAGAGGGGCGGCAGCGTGTGATCCCTTGTATTGTACACGTACGCCACGGTAATCACGTTCCCTTAAGGGGGGGGGGGGGGGGGGGGGGGCTGTGTGAGCTAGACTGCCACCTAATTGGCATAAAAAAATTGATTATACATTTTCAGTATGGGTTAAACGGGTGCAACGGGAATTCAAAATATATCACAAGCGAAGCTGGGAAAGGAGGATCAGTTGAGGCAGTGGGAACGGGAACTGAAATAAAGCGGGCGGAGTCGTGAGTAACGGCTAGTCGTTTATAAATAGGTCACTACGATTTTGGCGGGCAACCTCACCAGTTGATTACGCACGAACAATTTGTCTCTCACTGGTTCTCGTCAGTTTGACGTGGTCTAACGTTTTCAGGATATCCGATTGACGACATATTTCTTTGATGAACTGAAACGTATTAAAAGAAATAGCTATCTATGGCAATATGCTCATAGGTACCTATATTTGTTATATTACATAATATAGGCAAGACTATAGGCACTTTCGCACCCACAAAATCCAGAATAGAATTCATCGGTGCTGATGTACGGAGATAAACTGGAAACATGGGTTGGATAAAGAGAGAGAGAGGCAAGATTAAAATATACACGTATATATATACGTATATATTTTAATCTTCCGAGCGAGGACCGAGCCGATACATTAGTATCTCACTCACAGTAAGACGCAGTCACTCAAGTTAAAGTCAAAATAAACCAAATAAGGGCTGGGAAGAGGGGAGAGCGATTGGCGTTCGTCTGAAGAAAACCTGCGAATTTTGACTTTTTTGTGACTAATGTTCTTGACTATTTTTTAAGTTTGCCAAGTAACAAGATGAGGTCAAGTGAATTATAGCCCAACCTGACTCATACTGAAAGGAAGGCATTGGATCGTCCCTACACTATCATTATCGGAGTCTACAGCCAGCTACAGACTGAGCATGGTTGTTACTTCCTTACGACACCGCTGTAAAACGCCTGAACGGAATGGGCATGCCGACGCAAAACTAATTGTAGATGGCAGCAGCAAATGACCAAACAACAATAACAAACTTATAGCTGTCAGATTTGAAGAGTCAAACAATGAAATCTACGTAGATGACTGCTAACATTGGCCATTACGAGGCGCCCTCTGTAGGGATAAAAGCGCAGTCGGTATTCCCATTGAACTAAATTTGCAATGTAGACAGATTATACTCGTGGATTAACATTTATGTTACCTTCATACTGAAATATAAAAGAGAATATAAAATATACGTGGAATACAAGTATTTCATGAAACTATTGCACAATATTTTTCACGCACTAAAAGCATGTGAAGCGACCTCCAAATTTGCACGTAGGTACCTACGTAATGTATCTTAACGACACTTCAATAAAAATCTGATATGCTCAATGAACGATTATTGACATTATATAGATACATCTAAACACTTGTGCAATTGATACGGTGACCTCTGACATAAATATGGAAGAGTTCTTGATACAATCATCGCTTGTTTGCTTGGAATAAAGACTGCTGAGATTATAATTGATATTGCGAAATTGTTTTTGAATGATACCTTCGTAGAGTTTACACATTAAGTAACATCGCAACATTGAGTATTTATTTGTTACTAGCTGACCCGGCGAACTTCGTACCGCCAATATTTTTCCGCCTGCGTGGCGTCAGATCCCGTTCCCGCTGCACTCTCTACTATATTAAACATGTATTATACATATAAACTTTCCTCTTGAATCACTCTATCTATTAAAAAAACCGCATCAAAATCCGTTGCGTAGTTTTAAAGATTTAAGCATACAAAGGGATATAGGGACATAGAAAGCGACTTTGTTTTATAATACATATGTAGTGATGTTGCAATACTGTTTTTGAATGATACCTACGTAGGGTTTGCACATTTAAATAACATCGCAATATTGAATATTTGTTTGTTATGAGGTGTACAAATTTGTCTATCAAAATATACTTATTATAACTATGATACTCAAACAAAACATTGTATAGTTTGTGCAGATAAACATGTTTCCAAATGGAATGCGGTGCACACTATGATGTGTGAACGGTACTTCATTCCGCGCACTCCTTCTATCAGCTCTCTGCTCCTGCACGATGAACTCCTTGGTGTGGTTTTTCCAAGCGACTACAATATAGGGTTCTTGAAGAAGGCTTTTACAGGGTCTTTAGCATGAGCGTGTTGCACAGGCACATGTCCATATGGTCCACGAGCCACATTTAAATTTGGTCAATGATTTCCACCCGGGAGATACTTCATACAGTGGTTAAGGAAGTTAAATCATGAATTTTCGTGGTTGTCAGCTGGCACTTTGTCGGTGGGGTAAGCAGCGGTGACTGCTCAAACATGTAAAAAAATGAAAAAAAAACAGTCATTTCCTCCCGGCTGAAAATTGGCTAAATTACAGTTAAGCCAATGTCTGGAAGGAAAAAAAATTGTCAGCTGCTCATATCGCGGTGGAAAACCTATCAGCTGGTGACCTACAGTTGTAAAAAAAATTAAAATCGTCAGTCATTTCCTCCCGGCTCAAAATTGGCTAAAATACAGTTAAGCCAATACCTTGAAGGAAAAAAATTGTCAGCTGGCCATATCGCGGTGGAAAACGCCTTAGCTGGTGATGTGGCCAAAATTCAGTCATTTTCTGCCGGTTCAAAATTGACCAAAATACAGTAAAGCCAATGCCTTGAAGGACAAGAAATGTCGGCTGCAAATGCCCCGGTGGAAAATGCATCGGCTGGTCACGTGACAAAATTCAGTCATTTCCTCCCGGCTCAAAATTGGACAAAATATAGCTAAGCCAATACCTTTAAGAAAATGCATCAGCTTGTCACGTGACAAAATTCACTAATTTCCTCCCGGCTCAAAATTTGCCAAAATATAGCTAAGCCAGTAGATCTGACCAAGTTCCGTCATTTCCTCCTGGCTCAAAATTGGCTAAAATATAGGTAAGCGTCAAGGCCTTGAAGGTAATCAATTGTCAGCTGCCCATATCGCGACGGAAAACGCCTCAGCTGGTGACGTGGCCAAAATTCAGTCATTTCCTCTTGGCTCAAAATTTTGTACCTTAGTCGCAAGACAAACAGAACAGAACAGATTTATCGGTAATTGTTAATAACTTATCAATGTATCATATTTACCGTGAATTTTATATGTTCCTATGTATCTTTTAAATTACTATAATCTGTCAAATTTAAATTGAAAGGAAAGTACTAAGTTTTTTTTTCTGGTTCGTGTCCGATCCCTATTTGACATAATATGTCAACTACATTGATGTCAGTTATCGTTTTGTTTCCTTCAAAGCATTGGATCACCTTTATTTTGGCCAATTTTGAGCCGGGAGGAAATGACTGAATTTGGTCACGTGACCAGCTGACGCATTTTCCACAGCGGCATGAGCAGCTGACAATTTATATTTCTTCAAGGGATTGGCTTACCTATATTTTGGTCATTTCTGAGCCAGAAGAAAATGACGGAACTAGGTCAGACCCCCAGCTGACGCATTTTCCATTTGCAGCTGACAAGTTGTGTCTTTCAAGGCATTGGCTTAACTGAATTTTGGCCGATTTTGAGCCGGGGAAAATGACTGAATTGGGTCACGTTACCAGCATAGGCGTTTTCCACCCCGGTATAGGCAGCTGACAAATTTATTTCCTTCAAGATACTTGCTTAACTATATTAATTGACCAAAATTGGTCAATTTTGAGCCGGGAGGAAATGACTGACGATTTTAATTTTTCATACGACTTTTGGTCTCCAGCTGACGCGTATTCCACCGCGTAATGGGCAGCTGACATTTTCTTTCCTTCAAGGTACTGGCTTAGCTATATTTTGGCTAATTTTGAGCCGGGAGGAAATGAGTGAATTTTGTCACGTGACCAGCTGATGCATTTTCCGCCGCGGCATGGGCAGCTGACAATTGATTTCCTTCAAGGTATTTAATTATCTGTATTTTAGTCAATTTGGAGCCCGGAGGAAACGACTGAATTTTGTCACGTGACCAGCTGATGTATTTTCCACCGGGGCATTTGCAGCTGACATTTCTTGTCCTTCAAGGCATTTTCTTTACTGTATTTTGGTCAATTTTGAACCGGCAGAAAATGACTTAATTTTGGGCACGTCACCAGCTGAGGCGTTTTCCACCGCGGTATGCGCAGCGGACAATTTATTTCCTTCAAGGTATTGGCTCAACTATATTTTGGCCAATTTTGAACCGGGAGGAAATGACTGACGATATTAATTTTTCATACAATTTTTTGAACTTTTGGTCACAGCTGACGCGTATTCCACCCGATATGGCCAGCTGACAATTTTTTTCCTTCAAGGGATTGGCTTAACTGTATTTTAGCCAATTTTGAGCCGGGAGGAAATGACTGACGATTTAATTTTTTTACAATTTAGGTCACCAGCTGACAGGTTTTCCACCGCGATATGAGCAGCTGACAATTTTTTTCCTTCCAGACATTGGCTTAACTGTAATTTAGCCAATTTTCAGCCGGGAGGAAATGACTGAATTTTTTTCATTTTTTTACATATTTGAGCTGTTTACCCCACCAACAAAGTGCCAGCTGACAACCACGAAAATTCATGATTTAACTTCCTTAACCACTGTACGAAGTATCTCCCGGGAGGCGATTGGTCATGAGAACCTGTCGCTGGCTTGCGGTCTAATAGGCCACGGTAACCACTATACCCATAACGTTGGCCGTGTGATAGGCTCAAAAACAACAGGCGGACTGTTAGTGAGTGCGCGCCGTAAGTGGAAGAAATAAACTAAATAATAAAATGATACCAATTGCGATATAATTCGTTATTCTTTAAATAAATGTTTCTTTCTTTCTTTCTTAACAATAGTTTAATTTAAATGAATAATTTTAAATGATACTTAAACCCTATTTTTAGCTCATTGATGACATATTATAAACCACCAAAACATATGCCTCGCTACCCTTTCTATTTATACGCAATATTTGTAGAAAGAGCGTAAATAGTAATTACCTAGGTGACTCTATTTGTCGAGCACACAATGTGCTGTGGACCAGTCTAATCAACTGTACAAATATTTTATTGTGTTCACGAAAGGGGAAAGACTTCGTATAGATGTATAGAACCTACGAGGAACCTACTTATTTGATTTGATTTATTTAATCCATGAACAATTTACATTTTAGAATATACTGCTGCCAGGCTGTTTGGCCGTGGGCCATGTGAAACTTGCGTTCCTGACGTTTCGTCGATCACTGCGGTCGACATTTTCAGTGGCGCAGGTTTGATCGGCGACGAGTGAATAGGCCTCTCCTCGTCGGCGACTTCTCTGCGACTGATGTTGAATCTTGAATCTTTTATTGGAGACTTAAATTTACATTGTGTTTGAAATATTTAAGTTAAACATACTTATTTACCCACTACGAAAACCACAACCTTTAAAACACATGCACATATATACTGGTCAAAATTAAAGTTATTATGAAGTTTTACTCGATTATAGATTTGGAAGAGTTTATTATACAGATACTTGTACTCGCGATCTACATTTTCTTTGCGTGCGAATCCCTACTGATACCTCGCTGCTGGCTAGCCTGCCCCTCTAGACAAGTGGCAATTCGTTGGCGTTCGTGGAAAAGAATGACGAATGTATAGGATTTCACGCACGGAGGACAGAATATGGATTTCACGACTATGAAAGTCGTTAAGTCAAATCCCATACATTCGTCATTCTATTCTATTAAACGCCGGCTAACGACTGAGTGCTCTAAGTGGACTACACTGAATTGTCACTTGTCTAAGTACCCTGGTGTATATTTTCGATGTCAGACTCGAACCAACTCGACCGCACACTGTCTCATGTCACAAACACCAGGGTGTAAGGTGGCTTAATAAGGCCCCCCTTTTTTTTACGTGCGGGAAATCCCCACGGATACCTCCCACTTCGGAGCCGAAGGGGGAGGTTATGTCGGACTCGAACCGACTAAACCGCACGCCGTCTGTGGGTCGATGTGCTAGGCCGGAGGTGAGGTTGTCTCGTGATATCCCTCGCACCCCGGCTGACCCAGGGCCATTCCTCTCGGGGACCATTACTCTCGGTAATAAGGCCCCTTCTAGTGTGGGAAGCACACGTCGCCAACTTTCCCCAAAAAAGGCGTCATCAGATGTTCACACACCGCTTATAAGTTCCTCCAATAATATACCCGGGATTATAGGAAGAAGGAAAGACGTGTTTGTGAAGAATTACTGATCTTTATAGTACGGCAAAGAAAAGAGGTGCCGAACCGTTTGATTTTTGATGGTATTATTTACACCTTATGTTTGCAGTGTAAGCACATGTCACATATTAAGAGAGATAAACAGATGAAAGGATATTAGATATATATTATTATTGTGACAGAACACACATTTATTTTTCTTTATTTAATACTTATGATGTTTGTGTGCAATGTCACATACATATTAGAATTACGAGATAATTCCTTGGCATTTCATTTAACCTATCAATTAGTAGCATTAAGGATTAATAAGTCAAAGACACCGACAGCGATGCAATGTTTAAAACTAGATAGGTATTAGATTAGAATCAAGGTTACCGCTAGTATTATCTACTGATCTTGTATGTCTGGAATCAGGATATACCGATAATTACCGCCATAATTTTTAACAACGTCTAGGTGTAGCCAAGATTTACCGCCTAATTTATTAACATATCTCGGTAAACTGCAATGTATCCACATCACTTCACGCAGTAATTTAGTATTTAATGCCATAATTATTGCGGTAACATTCCGGAAGATGATAAGGTAGGGTAGTGTAGTCTTAAAATATGAGGTTCATCTATAGATTTAATACACTCAACAGCAATGAATTGAATCTAGCATTCTTAGTTTGCGAGATCTTGAGTATAAGAGGCGCTCCTTTTTTATATTAGTTCAGTGTTACCTAAGGTAGGTTCCTAAGGTCTAGTCTATCTTTATTATATCAAATTTCAGTGGTTCAGGAGTAGAAGTGTAACAGCATCTTAGCGTTAATCCCAGTCGCATCCGAAGATTTTACCTGGAGTCTGGGATCCGCGTTACCAGTCCAACTGCGGATTTGGCTGAATGCCGTGAAGCGACAGCCATATAACCTCCTAAATCCAATGACGACATCGAAGTATTGCAGTTATAATATTACTATGAATGATAAATATAGATAATTTTAATTTAGAAATTGAAGCCTACATCTGAATACCCGCAATTGTACCGCTCAATACCTATTATACCATAACTTACATCATACAGGATAGCAGTCTGAATATTTAATAAGAAAACCCACCCCCACTGACCTGCTTAGCGGGGTTGTCGACCGGTCGGGTCAGAATCGCTCAGAGTAATAACCCCTATATATTTTCCATGATTGTTTAGCGATCCGCTGTTGAGATATAGGTATATCTCAATAGCTTATAGTATTGAAAAAGCCCACTTTTTAGAGGATTCTATCGGGATTAATTTAGTAAGTATTATTTACATTTGGCCCGGACATTTAGCCTACTTTTCAGCAGCCATGGTCTAGGGGTGACTAAAGATGGTAGTTGTCACATAGTTAGAAGTGTAAAGTCATCTTAAAGTACTCGAATTATGATGAATTGTTGGGTTACTATTAATTCAGAAGAAGGCTGAACCTGCATGAAACTGGTAGTTACAGCTATTGATTGACAGACAAGGCTGCGGTTCAGTCCTCTTCTCGGAGTAAGCATTCTCTCCAGAACTGCTGGCTATGGGTCTGTGTGAATGCTGGCTATGATCGTTATAAAATATTGTTGATGTCTGACATGATAGTAGAGCGTTCAACTGCTATATCTTCGGAGGTAGTATGTTCGATACCCGCTTAGTGCAAATATAAATTTGCATACTGTTTATACTGTTGATTGATGGCACTTGGTGGAACTTGCTACACATCTTCAATGAAAACACTTGTACTTTTCCACATTATTTATTGAATTCCTGACCGGTTTCACCTTACGGCATTATCAAAGGTTTACTGAATACATATTATGTACAATCAACAATAATGTGGAATAGTAGAAGTGTTTACATTGAAGATAAATTTGCATGTATGAATATGTCTTTTTAGTGGATTGGGTCTTTGTATAATTTGTATGTTTTTTTTTTTTTTTTTTTATAAATAGGACACGTCAATTTGACTTTACCTCGCCTGATGGTAAGCTGAAGGTAAAGTCTCAAGAAAGAGGGTCACCATTATATACACGTGCCATGTTAACAATGGTGGCACTCAGCTTGACGGCCTCATCAGATGCTTTTTCACGCCCCGCTTAAAGGACCCGGGACTGTAGGAAGAGGGAAACACGTGAGCTGGCAAGGAATTCCAGGTCTTAATGGTGCGACAAAGGAAAGAGTCACCGAACCGCTTGGTTTTTGAAGGAATGTGCTGCACCGTATAGGGGTGACATCTCAGTCCTGCACGTGTCGTCCTGTATAGGAAGGGGGAGGGTGGGACTAATTGGAATAGCTCTTCAGAACATTCACCATGGTAGAGACGGTAAAAAACTGTCAAAGAAGCAACATCTCTACGCATCTGCAGAGACTCGAGGGTACTCGTGACCTCAGGATTTCCGATAATGCGGATCGAACGTCGCTGCAACCTGTCGAGAGCATCTAATAAGTACTTTGCGGATCCATCCCAGAGATGTGAGCAGTACTCCACGCAGGACCGAATTTGTGTCTTGTAAAGAAGACACCGTTGCTCCAGCGTGAAAAACCGTCTCACTCTGTTCAGGACTCCGAGTTTACGCGAGGCTGCTTTGATGATACTCTCGATGTAGTTTTTGTTGTTCAGTTTGCAGCGAACATCCATACCTAGGATATTGAGGTTGTCCTGCAGTGGCAGTGGCGTACTCTGAAGAGTGGGAAGGGGAAGGAAAGAAGATACCTTTGCTGTAAACGCACATGCCTGCGTCTTCTTGGCATTGAACTCGACCAAGTTCTCAGAGCCCCATTGGGAAATGTGATTCAGGATCCGGTCAAGCTCAGTGACAAGAAGCTGCCTTTTTTCCGCGATATGCGTCTGCTTATCCGCAGGACGTCCATGATAACTCCCGTATAGGGTGCTATCATCCGCATAGCAATGAATGCTGCCGGTCGACAGCATGTCATTGATATGCAGAAGAAAGAGAGTTGGCGATAGGACAGATCCCTGCGGTACGCCGGCATTTACCTGCAAGAACTCCGAGGCTCGTCCATCACAAAGGACGCGAATACGGCGCTCCTGCAAGAAGCCGGCAACCCAGTCGCACAGTCTAGGAGGCAGACCAAAGGCTGGTAACTTGGAAAGAAGCGACTTGTGCCAAACTCTATCGAAAGCTTTGGCGATGTCAAGGCTAATTGCCAATGACTCGCCGTGCTTGTCCATAGCCTCACCCCAAATATGGTTAACATACGCCAGAAGATCACCCGCTGACCGTTTCGGCCTGAAGCCATATTGCCGGTCATTAATTAGGGAGTGATCTTCAAGGTGACGCATGAGCTGTTTGTTAATAATGTGCTCGAACACCTTGCACAGCACTGAGGTGACGGCTATGGGTCGATAGTTGTTTGGGTCTGAGCGATCCCCCTTCTTGGGGATCGGCTGTACATTCTCCTCTTTCCAAGCCGAAGGCACTGTACCAGAGCTGTAGGACAGCCGGTACAGCCGCGCAAGCATTGGAGACAACTCCGCTGTACATTTTTGCAGAACCACCGCTGGAATACCGTCCGGACCACTGGCTTTCCGGACATCGAGTGACTGCAACACCGCTCGGATATCGCGTTGCCTGATACGAATATCAGGCATTGCATGGTCACTGACGGGCAGTGTCGGCGGCTCCATACCACAATCATCGACTCGGGAGTTGGCCGCAAAGAAATTAACCAGCAAATTTGCTTTCTCTTGCGGCTCATGGGCTAGGGATCCATCGGGATTGCGCAGCGGGGGCAGCGAAGGCTGGCAGAAGTTGGCTTGCACGGCTTTGGCCAGTCGCCAGTAGCCACGGCTGCCCGTGGGATGCTCTACTAGCTCCTGACCAAGCCGCGCTATGCGCTGGGCATCCGCTCTGACATAAGCCCTCTTGCAGGCCTTTGTGGCTCTGTTGTACGCCGCCTTGAAGTGGCCCACGTTGGGATCGCACGTAGCGCGCGCCCTGATCCAAGCGCGGTACGCAGACTGTTTATGATTAACAGCCTCCGCGCACTCGCGCCCAAACCAGGGGCGTGCCCTGCGGACACCGGCGACATCAGTGTAGGGGATATAATATTCCATGCCCAGACTGATCTCACCGGCGACAGCAGTTGCGGCCTCAGATGGGTTCTTACCTCCAAAGCAGCGTTCAACCCACGGGATGGACGCAAAATAATCACGCAGTCCATCCCAGTCCGCTGACGAGTAGAGCCAGAGACGCCGCTTCCCCTGCACGGGACGTGGGGGCGCTGAAATGGGCACCTCGGAACGGACCAGACAATGGTCGGATTCACTTAAAGCGGCGCTCACCGAAAAACTGTACTGGTCCGGGCGACTCGTCAGCAGAAGGTCTAGCAGAGAGGGCTCATGGTCCGACCTTTTTGGTATCCTAGTGACCTCGTGTACCAATTGGGTCAGGCCATGCGCCAGAGCAAATGCATGGGCGGCTCTTCCCGCGTGGGTTGTTTTGGCGGAGCCCAACCAGATCTCGTGGTGGGCGTTAAAATCCCCCAAAAACACCAGTTCAGCGTTCGGAAAACCGCTCCTGCGCATCATCTGCCGCCTGACTAAGGTATTCAAAGAGTCGAGTTGTCTCGGCATCTCCTGTATGGGAGCGGTAGAGGCACACATAGATCTGACTCGTAGAGCCATGGTCTATGTGTACCCAAAGGGTGGAAAAGGATGGGTCGTCTAGGCAGCGCAAACGGCGACAACAAACATCCGCCCTAACAAACACGCACACCCCGGCTTTTGCGCGGAAATTCTCCTCAAGGACATAGCCGGGGTAGAGTAAGTAGGTCGTGTCATCAGGGCGGCGTATTTGTGTCTCCGTAAGAAACAGCATTGCTGGTTTCGCCGTCTCCAGGTGTTGGTGGACAGCGTTGAGGTTTGTATGGAGCCCACAGATGTTCGTGGACTCCACCTCAAATAGCGAGCTCGAGGGAGAGTTTCTTGCCGCTGTGTAGACCAATCTACTGTTATTATGCGCTGCCATGAGGATGAAGAGGAGGGAAGGCGTGAAAAAAGAGGCGATTGTTGTCGCAGCACAGCGTGACAAAGCGTGGGATATTGGTTTTATCTATGAATGTGAGGTATGGCGAGAGCCGACGCGTCGAACGGAAGGGCCCCCGTACCCCCCCGAGTATGGTCGACCTGGTGGGGCAGCCTCCCAGGGTGGTTAGTCCCGGTTGGGCCCCTGTACTATGCCGCGGGCGGCCAGCGGCACCACCGTTTCTACAGGTCTCCCTGTCCGGCGCGTCGCCCCGCGCCACCCCCCACTAGACTACGCCAAGACCCACCGGTCCCACTCGTGCTGCGACCTCAATCCCGATGCCATTGCTGACCCCAATGCCCGGCTATGCACTTGCTGACCCCTGAACGCAATCCAACCGAGATTGGATTACTATGGAGGATTTTTCGCAAAAGTGCACGGTGGTACTAACCCGGTCGAAATTTGTGACAAATTTGTGCCATCAAATTTCTACCACCCTCAAAATTTTTTTGTTGATGTTTATAATAAAAGAGATTAGAATGTTTAACCTCATTATAGAGCCGAAATTACAAACCTGTCTGCATAAGCGCAGTGGAGTAAAGTTTCTAATAAGAATATTTACAATTTTTTTAAGTTGAAGAGATAATCAATAGGTAGTTATAAGGTATAATGTTCATTTAATAAACATTTTGTAACACTGATGAGTTTAATGAGTTATTGTTCTATTGTTCTCAAAATAAATAATAAGACAATTAAACGTGAATGAACGTTAAGTCGTGACCAAACTAAACGCGGGGCGATTGACGCATACGGTTGCTTAAGCAGCATCTGCTACTGTATGTTATACGGATTCTCTTTCTGAATTAATTAATCAATAATACATATCATAAAGTCTTAAAAATGAAAGTTCAGCCAAATCCGCAGTTAGACTGGTAGTTGGTACCCCGGAATCCGAAATGAAAGCTTCAGATGCGAGAAGATATATGAATTTAAAAGTCTAACTATTTTTCTTTTTATACTTTGAGATCCCACCAAGATCGACTTTTACAGGAGCGTCTACCATTTGATCTTTCAACCAGAGAAGTAACTGCGTGAGATATTGTCCGTCAATCAGTATGTGTAACTACTATCATGTAAGTAAAGTTAATTTGGGGTGCGAATTTATTTCGGATGTGAGTGAGTTAAAATGTGTGTAGATTCGGTTAAGGTGTCGGCCTTACGATCAAAAGCATGTGTATGTAAGTACGTGTGTATGTAAGCATGTGTATGTATATGTGTATGTATATGTATGCCTGTTACCTGAGGTATACATGTCCCAAACCTCTTACATCAAAATCTCTACATTCATGTACACTAGACTTAGCCTCTCGTATTGCAATGCCTCTGTGCACTCCCGGGTTTGCTGGAAGAGAACTCAACTTTGAGTTAAGCTCGCCTTTGTAGGTACGTAACATCTCTATATTTTGTGTAAATGTAATTTATGTGTACAATAAAGAATAAATAAAAGCTCTGTGTTCGAAAGACAAGCAATTTAGCTTAGCTGAATTGAGGACTCAATGATATATATAGGCATTGTAACCTATAGATGCGTTGTCCGTACTCTAAAATGGCGACATAATTATGCACCATTCAGAGAAGCGACATTTGCTAATGAAATAAGTATTTAGTAATCAAATAAAACAGTAGATTATAGTACGAGTGTGTAATTCGAGAATAAAAAGAAAACCCTGTGGAATCTTGTAAACAGCCTAACAGTATTTATTTTCACTAGGCAGGCGTTTGGTTGGGTGGGCAGTGCGTTGACGCCAGACGTCCTGACCTACGGTGCCAAGAATTCTCATTTCCTGAATACGTTTCGCATTAATTTTGAACGACTTATAATATGTATCCGCCGGTATTTTTCCGACATTTCGGCTCATTTCAATTGCGTGAATTATTAGGAAGGAATTCAGGTACTTATTCACCGTTGGATTGGTAGATATTCGCTGGAAAAGCACTCAATTACTTCTTTTTTTTTGGTTTTAGTATCGTGATGAATGGCGTTGACGTTATCGTCCATTTACATCTTCTAATATACACTGGCCTGCAAAAGTAAGTATCACACTTTTCAAATGTAATTTCTTTCTTAACTATAGAAGGTAGAGATTTAAGATTAAAAACGTTTCGTTGCAAATTGTATAGGTTTTACTAATTCTTAGAAACTAGTAAACTATACATTAGTAACACTTTTACCTTAAAAAAGATAAAACAGTGAAAATAGATATTTTTAGCTTAGTGTCAAAAAATTGAACCAAGATGTATTTACATGTTATTTAATTTTTAATAACTGGTATTGCCTCCTCGAGCTCTGGTTACAGTTTCGAGCCGGTTTGGCATACTGAACACTAGATTTCGGAGCCGATGTTCTTCTACCAGGGCCTGCTTTAGTGCCCCGAGGGTAGTAGGTGGTGGTCTGCGACTTCTGGCTAGCCTCCCAAGCTCATCCCAGGCGTGTTCAATCGGGTTGAGATCAGGACTTCTTGATGGCCAAGCCATCACGCTGATACCGACCTCCTGAATATACTCTTGTATAATTTTCATCAGGTGAGCCGTGTGCTCGTTTGCCACATAAGTCGTATAAAAAAATCGGTCACTATCTATTTTTTCATACCCCTATCCGCGATAACTGAAATCCACGCGGGCGGAGCCGCGGGCAACAGCTAGTATTAACCACTGCAGTCCACTGCTGGACATAGGCCATTCCAAATATAAATTATTTTGTCCGATCCTCCGCCTTCATACCTTTAAATACCTTTTAAAACAAAAGCCTACCATCTGCTTCTCTCTTTACTTTACGAGACGAGCGAAACCGGGGTGGGTCATCAGCGGAAACGGGATTAGAATCACCGCAGGAGTAACCGCGGGCAATAGCTATTAGCATATAAATGACTCCGAAGATGCAAGACGGAAGATTCGTCAAGTGTGTGTAGCGTAGGCGTTGGATAAAACAGTCATTTCACCACACTATTCTTTATCCCTCTTACCTTTATCCTTTACACCTTTTCCATGATCTGTCTACTTAGAACATCTCAGAGGAGTTTGTACGTAAATTCATCTGAACTTATCCTTAAATGTTGAACACTTTAAAGTTGGATTGTAAAGTGAATCGCGTCAGTTCAATATTCTTCTGTCTTATAAATCGGTTCGCTTTCCTTGCGGAATATCGTGGAGTAATATCGTGAGGTATTTATATTATAATTCGGTGGTTAGGGTAGGGCACGGTTAGGCAAACGCTGTATTCGCTCACGGCTCATCCAAGTTTAGTATATCAACTCGTTTAGTCCTAATAGCTAATTTAGTATATGAATTATGAATTTCTCGATTATGTGCAGTTGCATTCGAGGTTTTCATTTTTAAGAGGCTGTTTGCCGTTTTATGTTGTGTTGACTTATTTGAGCTATTCGAAGCAACTGCTGTTGGACCTCCCAAGCCAAAAAATCTGCGACACCAGGTATACCAGTTGAAGTGGAGTTTGCTACAATAGCGAAAGATTGATGATGATGGATTTGATGATTGAAGAATGTTGAGTGTGATTGGCATCCCAACTATTTAGGTAATCTGTATCCCTGGATCTATGTATTTCATTTATATTATGGGATATTAATGAATTGGCAGGTTATATCTATTCGTTATGGTCAAATATTATATAAATACAAATTAAATATGTAATAGGATATATACTTATTTACTACGATAATATCTACACAGTACCTAGTTTCATGTTTACTTGAAAAAGCGAGAGCTAGTCTTGGCGAGCTGTATATTTTTATATATCTAAACATGCCACACTTTAAATGACACACTCTGAATTTACAACAACAGCTAAATAAACAAACAACCAGTAAATACTAAGTAAATTTACAGTCAACACAATGTACAGACAAAAGGTCTTTACATTACTTGGTGCCTAAATAAATATAGGAATGTTTACTAAGGACGAAAAATTATGATCAAATGTCACATTTATTTGGCAGATTCATGAATGTGTTTGGTCCTCATCTGAAAAAAAATAGTAACGTCACTTTTCCCGCGCTCGGTGAGGTATCGCGCGTCCCTCTACGCATGCCTCTCCGCCTCTCCCAGTATTGAATGGACACGCTCGCATCACAGACGGGCGGACTAAACAGAATGCTACACTTATCGATCGAGTGTAAAATTTAAATAAAATAAACATATGTGTCAGTGATTTTATAATCTAGGAATAAACACAGTGCCTTCGGTGAGTGTTGTTCATCGCTATATAACTCGGGTAAGTAAAGTAGGTCATTATCGATTATTCGACAGAATAAAATCGTAGACACTCAAGATGTTTTTGTGTTATTTTTTCTGTGTTCTGAAATGGTAGGGTTAATGATGGTTCGAAGAGGGTTTTGGAGGTTCAATGTATTATTGTTTACGGAAGGAATTCCGGTATCGATTGTGTGGTACCTGGTACAATGATTTACGGTATTCGCGAGTTCGTTTCGTCCGCGTTGTAGGTGTATCAATCATCTTGCGGTGTGTGAATCGGCAAATTTCGTTATTTGGCTTGCTGTTTGTGATATACCAATGGTGCCAGAGAATAAATTGAACGACTAACACGTACTATAGGTACGTGTTAGTCGATATAATAAATTATGATTATGACGATTATTGTTTACTTTCTACAATGTTATAAAAATCAAAACATGTTTTGAAATGGGTATAATTAATTGCGAGGTCATTTTGATTAAATAATTTTATATTTGTAACTACTATATGCGATTACATTTAATAAATAAGATAGTAATCAAAAGTAATTAAAAAGAACAAAAAGTTATTATTCCTTAAGTTGGTTGGGTAAATAATTGGTACCTACCTACACTCTAATTATTATTTGTTAATTAGTGTCATGTATTCATAAACATAATTTATCTTAGGTTTTTACTTATATAATTATAATTTTAGGTAATAATATGTTATTTATTTATTAGTTTACAGAAATTATATTTATTTCACACATAGGTACGTAAGCTAAATATATATCGCATCAACGTTAAACAATGGTTCACCGTTTATTACAAATAGGCATACAGTTGGAGACATGGAGTGATTTATGTCCAGGTACGGAGGTATTCTTTCTCCCTCTCGCCTAATTGGTATTGAGGTCAGCTACTTTCATTTGTTTGAATGTGGCTGTAACTTCATTATTAGATACTGGATTATTATGTTACAAGGGGCGAATATATGTTATCTATTATGGAATTTTTAAATAAAGTCTATATCATCTATATGCAAAAAAATATCTCGAATTCTTTTGATCATGTAATGTAATAGTAATGGTTTTTATAGACTTTTATAGCTTACTGATATTGAAATATTAGAACTGGTATTGTCTTCCTAAGACGTATCTTTCAGTAATCCAGTTCAGGCCTAGGTAGTTTAGTTCGTATTCTCTCCAGAAGAAACTGCTGCATTTTCTCCCAATCTGGAAATTGACACGTTCCAAATTCAATATTTGAACATTTAATTATTTTTTGGAGATTCAAAAGAAAAATAAAATAATGAGAAATTTTTACCATAAATTCTTTCAATATTCTACAGAAATATAATATAGTAGATATATTTTCGTGGTGTGTTCGGTCATGTTTTTCAAAGCGGCTATGCTACAGCTACGCTCGACTCGCCTACGGCGTAGAGCGGTCCTGAAAAGTAATTTTGAGGTACCCTCTATACATTCATATTTCCGTCCAATGGGGAGCCGACGGAACAAACTCATAGCTGTCAGATTTGAAGAGACAATCAATGAAATCTACGTAGATGACAGCTACCGTTGGTCATTACGATACGCCTTCTGTAGGGATAAAAGCGCAGTCGGCATACCTCCGCCCCACTACAGAATATCGTGGCCATAATAACCTCGAGCTGTGTTCCTGACTGTGAGTAGGGTAGCCAGAGCTCTCTGGAGAGTATTTGTGATGTCAGTCGGAAGACCAAAGGCTACACCTGCTTTGTCTTCTACACTGACGGCACTTTCCATGAGGCGGGCCGTGAGCTTGTCTCCCACCTCAGCTGTAAAAAAAAAGTACTAACGATATTTTCCCTTCGGGGTATGCAGAACACGAACTGAAATGTATCATTTAAATATCTTAAGTTACCTCTGATTTTTTGGTTGCGTTTAGGCCGTGTCGAAACTTGGAGATGGTCAAGGGTCAGCCGGGGGCGAAGAAAATGCCTTATTGGGCCACCGTACACCATTGCATTCGTGACGGCGTGCGGTTTTAGTCGGTTTGACTTTGACATAACGTTCGGATATGTCAAAGTCAAACACCGTCGGCCTCGCATTAAAGCTCTGATCACACTAGAATGACTTCAAAATATAAAGAATCCCTGATTTGGTGGGTAAGTTTTTAGACATTGAAACTAAGATATAAGATTTGAATTAACTTTTAAAGCAATTTGCATGCTGAATATTCAAATCGATAAAAAAGATTAAAATATTAAATCGGTCTAGGCGGGGTTTGAGCCCGCGATTTTCGCCTTACAGGGGACATGCTTTGATCACTAAGCCGAAGTGCCACCAGACTTCGCCTGACTCGAATATTAGTGGTCAAACATTGTTCCTGTAATGCAAAGATCACGGGTTCAAACCCCGCATAGACCGATTCAATATTTTTCCTATCTTAATTGATAAGATGTAGGAGTTAAAGAGCTGGGGGCCCGCTTCAGAGTACAGTCAGCAGTATTAAGAGCAAATCAAACTGTTTTATTGATTTAAATTGCGTTATTGTCCTTACTAAAGGTGTGTACCAAATTATCAGAACATCAGTCCAGCAAGCTGCATGGGAAGCCACACCCTCACCTAGCCAAATAAATCGAGATGGACCTCAATGTTCTCCATCCATCAAAAAACTACTTGATGAGAAGCGTAAAGCACGAAAGAGGTGGCAATCCACACGATACCCAGGTGACAAAACAATATACAACAGACTTGCTGCACAACTTAAGCAACTACTGAGCGATGATAGAAATCAGAACATTGCAAAATATCTACAACACCTGGACGCTAAACCCTCGACAGACTATTCATTGTGGAAAGCAACAAAAGGCTTCAAACGCCCAATAACCCACCAACCACCTTTGCTGAAAGCAGACAATTCATGGGCTAGGAATGATATTGAGAAAGCCAATGTATTCATGGAGCATCTACAAGAAGTCTTCCGACCAAACCCCAATAATGGCTCCACAAAGACAGAAATGGTTGCAGATTTGTTGAACCAGACGCATCAACTAGAGTTGCCTATTCAAAAACTTAGCAGAGCGGAGATCAAATCAGCAATCAGAAAACTGAAGGTTGGGAAAGCACCTGGATACGACTTAATTACACCAACCATTCTCAAAGAGCTACCAGAGAAGGGCATAACGTTTTTGACGCAGTTGTATAATGCTATCTTACGAAGGGAATATGTACCTCCTCAATGGAAAGTAGCAAAAATCATAATGATCCCAAAACCAGGCAAGGGCCTCGAAGAAGCTAAATCTTATCGGCCGATTAGCCTTCTCCCAATTACATCAAAAGTAATGGAGACTTTGATCCTTGGAAGGTTGAATCCAATTATTAAGGAGAAAAAACTAATACCCGACCATCAATTTGGATTCAGGGCAAAGCACGGTACAATTGAGCAAATCCACAGGCTCGTTGATGGCATTGCTCAATCATTTGAACAGAAAGAATACTGTACAGCTTCTTTCCTTGACATATCACAAGCATTTGATCGAGTCTGGCACGATGGTCTCTTGTACAAAATTAAAAAGACACTGCCCATTAACTATTACAGTCTAATAAAATCTTACCTGCTGGATAGATGCTTTTTTGTCAGTCAGGGGGAAGCAAATACAGAGCTTAAAAAGATAGAAGCTGGGGTGCCGCAAGGTAGTGTAATGGGACCTACTCTGTATCTTCTTTATACCGCTGATCTGCCGATATCTGACGATGTTGTAATGGGCACATTCGCTGATGACACAGCAATCATGGCATCAGATAACTCACCAATTCAAGCCTCTCATAAGCTACAGAACAGCCTGGACAAAATTACATCATGGCTAAAGGACTGGCGCATCAAAGCCAATGAAACCAAATCGGTCCAGGTAACATTTACAACCCGACGACAGACTTGTCCTCCAGTCACATTAAACAATGTTCAGCTTCCACAATCTGACGAAGCAAAATATCTTGGAATGTACCTGGACCGACGCCTAACATGGAGAAAGCACATTTTTACGAAGCGCCTAGCAATGGGGCAACAGGTGCGCAAGATGTATTGGCTGATTAATAAAAACAGCCAGCTCTCAATGGAAAACAAACTTTCGTTATATAAGAGTATAATAAAACCAATATGGACATACGGAATACAGCTGTGGGGCACGGCTGCCAACTCCAACCTAGAAATTTTGTAAAGGTTTCAATCAAAAATGCTAAGGATGATAGTAGACGCACCATGGTATGTCACTAATGAAAGACTTCACCGAGAGCTTGGCATCAAAACTGTAAAAGAGGAAATAAAGGAGAAAATCACAGCTTATAAAAACAGACTGCAGTTGCACCCTAACATATTGGCATACCACCTTATGGATGAAATATTTCCAAGCGTGAGGAGACTAAAGAAAAGAGTCCCTCAAGACTTACTGTAAAATATTATTTTAAGGGGGCATGTCACAGGACCTGTACCCCACAAACCATCCATCACTACATAAGTATTGCTGAATGTCTCCTAGACAGATTGCAATAACACAAAAAAAAAAAAAAAAAAAAAGTCTCAGCAATGGTCAACAGGAAAAACCAAGATCGATCTGTACTCCGAGCACGAAAAACATTCAAATCAAATTCGTAACGTAAACATTTCGAAAGAACGGAACACTGTGATTGGTTCCACAGCGGGCAGGCGGCCAATCACAATGCTTCGTTCTCTCAACACCTTTACTTTACGAATTCGATTATTATTCGTTTTCGGGGTGCCTCTGATGCTGACTGTACAAGGGATAAGCCCTCGCTGAGCATGTTCAGGGCTTAGGATACACTAGTCTTTAGTGAGAATCCATCAGTCTTTGTTTGTGGCGTGCCTTCTTACTCACGCTTCAGCAATGTTGAGTGCATTGTGCGGTTTGTTCTGCAGTGGATTTATCCACTTTAATAAATTGTGAAATGTTGACACTTTGGTTTGATACTTGGTTACTCAAAAATATTACCTAGCAGAGTATTATATTTAATAAATGTTTCAGTCATCCACAAATAAAGGTATGACATAATATACCTATTTAGTGTTACGTAGCCTCTATCAAGGTCTATTTTTATTCAAACCTTAAAAAATCGCCTATATTAAAAAAACTTAGTTAACTGGCCATATTTTTATTTTAAATAGATCAGATTTGCGAATATTAGTCACGCTTTGAAAGATAAGTGCCACAGTGGACAGAATATGCCACCCAGTTTTATTTTCGGTTGCATACAAAGTTTGCATTTTGGAGCCAGATTTAAGGAAAGGAGGCGGCCCCCCTGACCCAAATTCCACGGCAAATAGTAAAAAAATATTTTTTCTACGAATCTTGGTTTTATTACTACTCAAACATTTAATTAGGTACCTTTTACTAGCGCGAAAGAAATCGTTTTACATTTTCATTTAAAAGGAAAATGAAAACTCTTAATTAATTTGCGCAATATTAATTAATATTGCTTGATAACGGTACTTGGAATATCTTTTTCATTTCGTGTTACATTGATTAAAATTAAAATGAAATGAAATGGTTGCATTTCAATGATTTATGAAAGGACTCGCACACAAAGGGTGCCGCACATTCCTGTTTTTTGTATTTGTTGTTATGGAAGCAACAGAAATACGTTATCTGTAAACTGTGAAAATTGCAACTGCCTTTTTACCACGGCCCATAAGATACAACCTGACACACAAAAAGTGAACTCTTCTACTCATATTCCAGAACAACGCTCAGTTGTGAATCGACTCTGACATTAGAACTGTCCTCTAGAGCGTAGAATACAATCTGTCCTCATAGATAAAAAAGAACAATAAATCGATATTCAGGACTGAGTATATGGAATACAGGCTAGAATAACTAATAGGTTTGCGTTTTCACCCTTTGGGTACGGAACCTTAAAACTGGAATTACATAAGTATACTAGCTGTCGCCCGCGGCTCCGCCCGCGTGGATGTCGGTTATCGCGAATCGGGGTATGAAAAATAGATGTTGGCCGATTCTCAGACCTATCCGATATGCCCACAAAATTTCATGAGAATCGGTCGAGCCGTTTCGGAGGAGTTTGGCAACGAAAACTGTGACACGAGAATTTTATATATTAGAGATATCAATATCCATTGATCAACCTTGATGCGAACGATACTAGGTAATTTACTTACCGGCATTTAGTTTGATGCCTATATCACGTTTTCCTCGATTCTAATTAACGGGCAATGCTTCATAAGCATTCATGAGATGATTAGCACATCTCAGACATTTTTTGTTATGTGACTTAGTCTGATGTTATTAGCTGCTTTATTGATATGGTTTGGTTACGGTGATCACGGCGGTATTTTTACGAGGTAATCCAAGAGTAACCGTTTAATTAAACGGGGTATTTTATACTACTTAGGTGGCAGACCTGCAACCCTGTTAGAACGGAGAGTTTCTGTGCTATCAGTGTAGAAGATAAAGCTTGACAAGCCTTAGGTCTTCCCACTAACAGCACAAAAACTCTCCAGTGATATCTGGCTACCCTAGTCACCGCCGGGAACACAACATGAGGTTATTATGACTGCGATATTCTGTAGGGCGGAGGAACTTCCCTAGTCGGACGGAAATACCATAGTGTCCTACCTCCTCGACCTGGACATATATGTATTCAAAATCAATATTGAGCCCATAGTACCGCTGTCCTTTATACAGAACATGTAGAAATGTGGTTTTACAAGCTACCACAATATGGGGTTCTTCAAGAAGGACACGAGAAGGTTCTTGCAGTGTTGCCAGCACGTTCATAGGCCACGGTAATCACTTTCCATCAGGTGGGACGTGTGCTTGTCTGCCACTTAAGATGTATAAATAAAAGTGCTCATGGCCAGGTACACTCACTGTTCGGTAAACGATCAGTGGGTCAAGCTACCTAGGCGCTTAGTGGTATTTCTTCTGAACGCTTCTGTGATTCGGAGGAGGGAACTGGTCCCGTCTATCAATAGTCTTATAAGTCAAGACGCAGTGTGCATATAAAATCTGTCAGTGGTCGCCACTAACTAAGTAATAGTTTCTATAACGTGATAATCATAGAAAATAAGCTGTCCAAACAGCAGATTATTATTGATTGCAAATATTATATATTTGTCTGACATATCTTATCATCGGAATGTTGAATTTGCAATCACGAGTCTTAAGTGGACCTGTGAATAGTGTGATGACTGATCAGCCAGTGACTAGAGTGACGTTACAGGGCAAGTTGAACGTGTTACATAATCACAAGCCCCATAGGTCGATTAGACCACTTAGACCTTAGAATAAACACAGAATATGGATATATTTCTGTGATTACAGCAAGAGAAAAAAGAGCGGGAAGTTACGAACAAAAATAAAACATAAAAAATTGGTGCTTCATTGTAGTAGAATCGTAATTATATATGTTGTAACATATAATTAAACCCCTGAAAGAAGACAAGAACAAAGTGTCTTTCATTATAGATCGTATGGAAAGTATCAATAAATACATTCATAACAGTATACGTTTTCTTGCTGAATTATTTATTGGTCTCAAGGCTAGATAGTACCTAATTGTTATTATAAGACAACCATTCATTTACAATAACATCATATTATAAAAAATCCTAAGAGGAGACAAACTTATTGACCTTGAATGACTTGATAAATAGATCCAGATAGCCAATACAGTTTGTCTGATAGCCGGTAAAGTTTAGTTTTATATACTAAATGTTTATTGTGCATGTTCTTTTTTTTTATAAATATTCCACAACATTTCACACAACGCTATCTAGATCCATGCTAAGCATAGTTTAACTAGCTTGTGTTATGGAATCTAGAATGCGGATAAACATACTTAGATACATTTTTTTTTGTAAATACATACATATTATACATAGAAACACTCAGACCAATGCAAATATAAATATTCATGCATACAAATATTTGCACTGAGCGGGAATCGAACCCGCGCCACCTGCGCAGCAGCCGCGTTCGCTACCGCTACGCCACGGAGGCTGTTATTATTATTCACTAGTTAAGTTTGACACCACAAAATCTTTGGGCCCAAAAAAACCTCACCAGGAAATCGATACAACTGCTTAGTAATGGACGAGGCAGATGCAAGCTTCTCTTTAGAGATTGAGTGTCAGACAGCAGTTGCTTCTGTAACAGCAAATATAAGTCACAACAAGAGAAAAAAGTGTTGGTGAGGGAACCCCGGGCTTCAAACTGCAAACTTTTGATGGATCTGGAAATAGCCGCGACTTATTGCATTTTAAATTACAGTTTGACAAGCGAGTCCATTATCATTATTATTAACCTCTTACTGTTGTATCCTTTTGCGTCTGAGGCCGTCACCTCAGAGCCCAGTGTCCACTTGTCCACTTTTCCTTATCTAACTTCGCGCCATCTTGAGAAAAGTTGGCACTGAGACCACTGGCACGACAACTAACCATCACTTCTTGGGTTTCTTTTTCTTACTATATGCCATAGCCAGCATTCGTTCCCCAAGTAGCCTGGTGGTTACCATTGGCACGATGACTGACCAGTACTTCTTGAGTTACCTCCTTGGCGTCCGCAAGGCCAGGTATTTTTCATACAATTATCCTGGTGGTTGCCGCAAAACGAGCCTACTCCAGCGAATGCAACTCTCCTGTATTCGATCTGCTATCTGTAAAGGCTGTCACAGATGTGGAAGTTCCTCACGCGAGCTTTACGCATGACTTCGCACATTTCGGCGTGCAAACTTTTAATGTAGCTGAAATCACCAAGGGCATGTTGATGAGTTAATTTTGACTTCTCACCTATCGGAAGCTTAACCACTGTGTCTAATTTTAATTCATGGTCTATTATTGTAATTTCGATAAATATAGTAACACAAAATATTTAATTGAATCGGTATCAGCGTACGTAGAGCCTATTCTTGGATTTCCTCATGAATTATATAGTGTACAATGACGTCAGTAGAAAGAAGTGTATATTTATATATTTCGTTGAGATTTATTTTTGATCTGTAATTGAAGATTCTTTGACCTTCATTATTAGTTAATAGGTTTAGTCATCTATAGGTATTCTTGTAGACTGATAAGTTGGCATTAACAAATGTCAGGCTATACTGCCTCCACCGGGCTCCGGTAAGAGAAGGGGGTCAGTTGCTTCAGCGCTGAAAATTTTACATCTTACACATTTCTAACTATAAGTTCATAAATAATAAATTACGTTTTATCATTCTCCTAACCGAGGTACAGGACAAATTAACTGCTCGGCATGTTTACATGACCGTAAAATCGTGCGCGCGTATCTGTGATAATATATTAAAGGTCAAGCGTGCAATGAAAATGTGTGAAACGATTGATTTGAAATCGAGTGTGTTATTAAAACTCAAATTTATCAGGGATTTATATATTCCATTGAAAATTTACATTTTCAGTCAATCAATCAATCTGTTAGCCCAGCGCAGTCCACTGCTGGACATAGGTCTAATGAAAACAAGGAAATGTGCGCCATTTCGTCCGATTCTCCGACTTCCACATCTATCTGTCATTTTAGCGATGCAAAAGAAAAAGGTTAACCGGATTGAAAGAAAATTTATTGCCAAATGTATACAGATTTATTTCTATTAATAACTTCTTTAATTTTTATTCTTTAGTTGTAGAAAATTTTAATTGCAGCCAAATTGTTTTACTAATCTGTTCGACGATTTCGCTGATAGAGAGCAAAACGGTTCACATATGTTCTTATAAGATTGCAGTCACAGGACAAGGCCCTAAAATCTTGGGTTTATAAGATTTATTGATACTTAATATACTTTTTTTTTATGCCACTTAGGTGGCAGACAAGCACACGGCCCACCCGATGGGAAGTGGTTACCGTGGCCTATGGACGTTTGCTACACCAGGGGCGTCACAATCGCTACTTATTGTTAGCATTTGTTTGTTTAGCCTGAACACTTCAGGTCGTTAGGCTCTATATCTATCAGTTTAGGCCAAGTGATAGGGTTTGGGAATTCCAAATATTTTCATGGTTCCGGGACTCGAGACAGCTTACGATCAAGTCCCGGGACTTCCCGGGACTCGAGGCAACATAATTTATTACATAAATAATCCATTAACTATCGTAAACTTGCAAATTAATTAAATCTCTACAGCCGGTTTCTGAAACGTTGATCAACGATGAAATTAACTAACAATCAGTCAAATCGCTTGTCAAGCGCCAAATGAGTTAAACCTAATTAGCCGCTTTGATTTGACCATCATATTAATAAATCTATGATTAACATCATAGTGCAGAATCGTATGTCAAACGCCATTTTAGGTTTCTTGAACGCAAATTAAGCTTCAATAATTGATTAAGCAGCTGTCAAAGCTCCTGTCAACTAATCGGTGTCCATTGGAGAATTAAGTTTATATCGGTGTTATTTTGTTGTTTGTTATCCGTTTTAAATATTTAAGGTGAGTCTTTCAGCCGGTATCTGAAACGTTTGTCAAATCAATAATCGACTAAGATAGCTGTTAACTTAACATCGCTGTCAAGTCAATTTCTGTTTCTGAAACGTTGATCACGAAAATATTAACTAATCTATGAGTAGTTTGATTTGAAACCGGCTGTAAGTCTTCCAGGTACCCTGTGCCATTTTTACTAGTGATTTACATATATATTTTAGTTAACATAGGTACCATTATCAAGTAAATTTAGCGCGAGTAGTTACATTTTGATAAGGCGCTCAAGTTTTGTCTTGCAAATTTCTCGATTATGGTAGCTTATAGGGGTAGCAGGAATAAAATATTTCAGTATGACTATTTTCATAAATATATTTTTTCTTGGTTTTATAACATTTTAAGATAAGTACATAATAATTAACATCCTCCTTCTAACATGGTAACGATAACGAGGCAATCAAAATTTTGTTAAAATTACTTCTTTGCTATTATAGAAATGTAAAGTAGTCAGCTTTAATTTGCCATTGGTTGAGTATAGGGCTGCCATCTCCCAAGTTGGTAAACCCGGACAAGAAGCGTAAAAACACAGGCATTTTGAGCTTTTACCCCGGACAATAGAATAAGTTATTTTCATGTTAAATACACTTCTCAGATCCTAGTGGTGCCCTAGTTCTCTAACTCGTCGCCTTGCTCATGGCGATTGTACGTTGCGCCGCAAGCGCGTAGACTGCTCCCGTCTCCTGCGAGCAAGTAAGGCTCGAGAAGAGACTGCGGAGCGGGTCCGGAGTAAACTCTCGGGCGCACAGCCCGCGACAAGCGACAGCCAGTCTAGGACAGCATAGCAAAACCTTCGTAGACCCTGTGGGCAATCTGTTATGCGAGATAGTCGCGGTGAATGAGAGATGGAGCTTATACTTCCATGAACTGCAGCATGCTGGGTTTCAAATGTAGTAAGGGTTTTTCGCGGACTATAATTAGAGTCCGGCCCGGACGCTCCCCGGACGCCTTCTAAACTAGGACAAATCCGGGGAAACCCGGACGGATGGCAGCCCTAGTTGAGTAGTACCGGAGATATGATTAAAAGCCTGAAAATCGATATCCACGCGGGCGGAGCAGAATCAGCTAATAGTTAATATTTATATGGAAAATTTACCAAACGCATTGTCATACAAATTGCGGGATACGTTATCCCGGCCCTTCTCTCAGTAACTGAATCCCATTTCACATCAATTGAAAATTTTTGTAAGACAATATTATATAATTTCGATAATCATGTCTCGTCTCGAGTCTCGACCCGAAAGTCTCGGGACCCGAGACAGCTAAATTTACGCAAAGCTCCGGGACTTCGAAACACACCCAAACCCTACCAAGTAATATCTTTCAGTAGATCTAATATACTGCAGCTGATTCGTTGTAATGGATTGGAATGGGATTACTCTTGACTTTCGTGAGAAATAGTTGAACCGATATGTTCAATTATTCATGTTTAGGATGGATAGCTTGTGGAGTGGCGCTAACAGATTATTTTTTCTCTGTACCTACTTACCTTACCTGTAGATGATTATACTTAAAATTGAATTGTAGTTCTACACCTCAATAGTAGGTATTTGTAACTTTGAAAATGTGGAATGTGGGTAGGTATGTGTTATCATTGCATTGTTTGCGATTGCATCTGACTGCATTTTGAAATCAGACTCCTCTCCTTTTGCTTTGTTTTGTCATGACTCTAACAAGAGCGAGTGCCTGTCTAATCTGGGGACAAAAGTCCTTACCAGAACATCATCCATCATTATTATGGGCGGGGCGTCAAAGTTAGTGTTTTTATGAATCCACTTGTTAATCAAAATGGTTGAAAAATAATGTAATTGAGTCATCAAATTGGTAAAAGTTTTATTGTAAGAGCTGCAATCAGTCTATACGAGGTACATCCATTACATAAGATATTAAACTTGAACAAGATGGCTGCCACCTCCCTCTCTATCTTTAAACCGATTTAGACTTTGACTAAGATACTTATTCAATAGAATAAAATTTGTTTTCTCTAACTCTTTATGCCTTATTTAGATAGTTTTACATTTCAAATGCACTTATTTGGAAGTCAATTTCATTATATTATTTAGGATTCTACTAATACGATGCTATCACAGTCCCACGGGTAACAGTTTGACAGACAGCCAAGGTCTGCCCAATTTTGGTGAAATTTGGTGCCTTTTTTCTATCACCGTGTGGTAAAATCCATTTTCACACTTCACTAACTTCGTCTACTATTATTAACCTAACATGCAAGCCCGAAGATAATAACCAAGACAAAACAATCCTCTTATCTAAGTAGGAATAACCTTAAAAGAGTTACAGGTGACTGACATAGAGACAAAGGGACAAACATTTCTTTATCTATCTATTGATCTAAGATAACAAAACATTCCTCACGCACCAACATTTACTCTGGCATTTAAAGAAGTGCATGATAAACATGCAATAAAAATGTTACTTGCGCAAATATTCTCCATGAGCGACGAGCATGCGGTCTAAAAAAGTTTTTATTATTATCAATCGCGGACTGACGTAAATATCAACCTCTAAAAGGAAGGGCAATGGTCTATTTTACATGCGAGTTAAAACACTTACTGAAATTACAACGTAACGTTAGGTAGATATATATCAATCTTCCTCATTCTTGCGTTAAGACTGATTTACAAGATTATTCCTTGCCTGTTGCAAACTGAACAGTAACATAGAAGTAATAAATGACGCTGTGCTTACTAGTAATTATTGTTTAGACGATAAACAACATACTTATTCTAAGCAATTAGTGCATGCAAGACTGCACTTGATATTTTTAAATTCAATTCATTTTTTAACTAGCGTGTGAACAGTTACTTACAATTTTTAAAGACAATTAATGCGCATCATTTATGGCATTCAATTATTTCTCTTGTATTTGTACAGTCGGCAAAGAAGATAAGTATTCACCTTTTCATATAAACTTGTACTTATATCCCTCCGGAAGAAAATGGCATTATGTAAATAGGCCTTTAATACACGTTGCCTTCAAATGTTTTCCTTTGGTGTGTTGAATGTTTCCGAAACTGATAAAAAAGTCTGCGTCAAAGACTCGTCAATCAATTACTAGATAGTTCTTGTGTAGTAGGTCCATCCACATCCATATATTTAATTAATTGATAACACAATGTTGTGGGACCCAAGCAAGACCTTCGTAGCTATACCAATCTCATTTGCAAGGCTATACACCTGCTATTTAATGACATTTTTATAGGAGGTAGGACACGACGGTGGCCCTCCGACTGGGGAAGTACCTCCGCCCTACAGAATACCGCGGCCATAATAACCTCGTGTTGTGTTCTCGGCGGTGAGTACGGTAGCCAGAGCTCGCTGGTGAGTTTTCGTGTTGTCAGTGAGAAGGCCAAAGGCTATTCCTGCTTTGTCTTCTACACTGATGGCACAGAAACTCTCTGTCTCTCTCTTACAGGGTCGGCAGCATGAGTGTGACTCCCCTAGTGTTGCACACGTCCATCGGCCTCGGTAACCACTTTCCATCTGGACCGTGTGTTTTTCTGCCACCTCAATGGAATATAAAAAAAGACATTGACGTCGAGACCCTGTCGCAGACTTTCCTCTCGATTTTGGCAGGTCAGACGGCAAAAGTCAAATACAAGAAAGAAAGCAAAAGCCTCGAACATAACCGAGAACAACGCTAAATTATTTCAATCTTTACCAGTATGTACAATCAAGGCAAAAATTAATCCAATTCAGTATCCCTCTTTATTTGAATCTCCCGGGAAGTGAACGAGCAATATTATTCTTTAATTCCGCAGCTACGCGTGTATTTGAATTATAAATAACACGCGTACTTGTGGCTTCCTGTCGAGTCCCAAATTATTCATCTTGAACTTACAAGTAAACTGACATTAAATATTATAATTTATACTGTTAACAAGAAGACTGACTGACAGGCTGTTTTATTAAAAGAAAATGCTCGCAAGCAAACGTATTTTAGTGTGAATTAATGTGGAAATTAGTAACTCCTTGTTACTTATTTTTAGTTTGAGAGCGACTCATACAAGCAATGCATAATAAAGGTCTCACTCAACGTGCAGTCGTTGGAACTGCACGCCTGTTGCATACCGAATGCAATCGATTCTTCTGCAGTTTTATTAAGTAAAGGGTGGATCTTGAAGTTCGGCGTATTCAGTAAATTATCTTGGTCCACAAAAATCTAATTATTATAACTTCTTAGTTAGCACCTACGAAATGCTGCCTATTTGAAAAAATATTTATAATTACGTAAAGCTTAACAACTTAGGGATTTTTTGGAAAAAATCTTCAAAGTAAAATATGCCAAGGGAATCAACTGAACACGCCGAACTTCAAGATTCACCCTATGCAGTCCATTTGTTTAGAGATTTAACTCACACAATCCTGACTTTCATACTAATCTATTTTGTTATTATCCAAATCCGAGTTTGGATAGACTAATTGATGAATGACGAATGTGAATATACGACCACGGCATATTGGCTGTATAGATCTGGATAAAATTTGGCTCAGTTATAAAGTATAGTGTGGATAGTGTAGTTATGGGTAGGTATGCTATTTTTGTTAGTACGCAAAAAGGTTCCTGTCACTTATAAGAACGGGATCAACAAGCAGATTCCCGGATATCTGTTTCGGCACACAAACTCGGTCTACTAACATTGTATTGAAAACTTATTTGAAAAATTATGCATGGAATACAAAATCGAGCAAAACCGCGGGCAAAGATAATTCTTGTAAACATATAACATTATAACAAGTAGTCCAACAGTTAACAACATATTAAAATAACAACGAAATAACTGTAGGTCATTACAAAATGTAATTGCAGTTGCGTGCGATATTAGCACTTACACCTACCTACTTCACCTCAGTTCACCTCATTTGTCGCGATTAATTAACCGATCGATCGAGTTGGCCTTAACCTTGATTACCTTTATTGTACGAGGTTAAATGGTTACGGTGATTAGACTTCTGCAAAGTCAAAGTCACTGTCGTAAACTGTTTATTCTGTAAACATTATGGTAGGTGCCCAAAATAACGAAGTTAATATATGTAATATTTAATTTTCTTAAGCGGGGTCCTCGAGATAGGAAGTGGCTTGCTCTCTTCCAAAAAGGTGACCTGTCTGGGGTTGGTGGGTATTTCACTCGTGGGGTACGTGTGTTCAACTCCGATTCATGGTGAGGCGGATGGCTAGTTATACCATTACTAATTCCTAAGTAATAACTTAACCTTTCAATGTGTTAACCAATCGGTTACAAGCGGTCAGTGGTGAGGATTCCTATAATCCGATTCCTGTCGTCTCCGAAAAGATCGCATGGTGCATAACAAACTAAATCAAGGAAAGTTTTAATTTCCATCGACTTCCCTTTTGAAAATGTTTCACCTTTCGTCACTGCAAGTCTTCCGGCTAGCTATAATGATATAACTACAGCCTTGTGATATAGATTCACCTCGACCGTGCATTGGGTGGGCTTCTAATCCGCGATGTCGCTGCTTATCCATAATCAGTATAAAGGATAGGCTTAAATAGCACTAAGGCCCACATTCTAGAATGTCATTCAGCTGAAACGTGATTTATCTAAGGAAAAATTGTATAGACAATATACCAGAAAAACTGGCAAATTTAACAAGGTGTATACAACCTTTTCTACATTTGTAAAATTTGACAGGTTGTCTTACAAATTGTTTATAAAATTTTTGCTCCGATAAATTGCGATTCAGCTGAGTGATTTTCTAGAATATGGGCCTTAGTACAGTACAATCTTTGAATAATCATCTTCTTAGCGTTATTTCCGGTTGCATAAGCTGAGACGCGATCCTCGAAAACAGGGTCCGTTTAGTTTCTTTCTTGTTCTGTTTAACTGTTTTGGGATCCGCAGTCTACTTCACTAGTGGAATAGACAGTGAACCTTCAAGAGTTGCAAGTTTCAAGAGAGATCGACTAGAAGAAAACTATAACAAAAGTGAAGCAAAAATTGCTGTTTGCTTCATTGGTGGATCCTGGCTTTGGAACCTAGTAGACTGAGGGTTCATTCGCCATACGCTCATGCATTTTCTATCGCATGTACAACGGGGAGTGCTCTGAGGAATTGTTCGCATTAATCCCTGCCGCATCTTTCCGCCATCGCCCTACGCGACAACATTTTCATCGATGGTTGGCAGTCCTCAACTAAACTAAACTATGGAATGAACTGTCGCCTGCGGTATTTCCGGACCGATACGACCTTTAAACCTTCAAGAAGAGGGCGTACTTCCATCTTAAAGGCCGGCAACGCATCTAGAACCCTTCTGGTGTTTCAGGTGTCCATGGGCGGCGGTGATCGCCCGTTTGCCTCCTATGTCATAATTAAAAAAAAAAAATACAGTCAACCTCTTCATCCTAAGGTGAACCTTTGCATAATATTGTTTTCCTTCGATGGCTAGTATATAGGTAAGATTTATTAGGTTGGATTTCAATAATGAAAATCTATTCAGCTGAACTGAGTGTAATCATAATGCAGTTTAGTTTTAACACGTTCATTAACAATATCGAAGTGTTGCAGTATTTAGAGCTCCAAAGAAAATAATCTCCCGGTATAATTACTTATCATAATTCATGAAAATTTAAATAGTCATTGATTATTTTATTCGCAGCACATGAAATACTAAGTTGCGTTTTAGATGCATAAAACTCGGACGTTTCAAACTAAGTATATAAATACTAATCTTGAAACATGCCTACCACAGATACTTCTACACTCTTCCGGCTCCAATAACCTTGATAATAAAAGCTTATAAATATAAAACCACATCTCAATTCATACAAAGGTCATCTCGGCTGACTCGAACAGATGTGGTCACTATCAAAATATTACGATGCTAAAACAGTTGATAGTGAATATGAGGTTCTCAAAACTACTGCGTAGTACGATTTGCGATTATGTTATGGACAGATTTTAGAGACAAAAGGAATAAATATTTCTTCAGTCTGTGTTGGTACTTCTTCTGCTTTTTCATATTGATTGTAGGTACATGGATGGACACGAAGCACTGAAAGATAATTGTGTCATAAGATGTGGCTGAACACAGCTCCTGACACAATAATCGTTAATTACCGATGGAGTGACATGTATTTTAACATTTATCATTCTTTTCTAATCTACAAACGTATTGCCCCATTTCTAGGCATTTCAGAATGATTCAGATTTGTTTGTTTTTACAATAATTATGTTTTTGTTTAGGTTAGATAAATACCTTTGTATGATATTGTTCCCCTTAGAAGGCTAGTAGATAAGATTTATTCGGTTAGATTTTAATAATGAAAGTTTAATTATTCATAATCAGTTAGGAGTTTTAACACGTTCATGCGAGTAACGTATAATGTACAAGTACGTCAAAAATTGGTGACGTTACCGTGGCACTACGTATAATCACGGCCATTAAAAACTCGATTTATAAAGCACAACTACTACTAGCCATACGATTATTTAAAAGTTCATTTAATGTGCCACATCACACCAAGCTCTCAAAACTCAAGTGCTACACCGTATCAAATTTTAAAATAGGGTGCGCTATTGCATATAGACGTATATTATGTATACTAAATTCGCATGAACGTGTTAGGATAGGAACCGTCAGGAACCGTATCGTTAGTGTAATTCACTACTAGTAAGCCAAAACCATATCAGAAACTTGCTACTAATTGATGCCGCATTATAAGTTTCTTTGTTTGAATAAAATACCCGTAAACAAACTACAAAGTATCGTTCAGGTAGATACTTAGTGAAAAGATCGATTGTCCTACTGAATAAATGATGCTTGTCTATGTAACTATCCTTAGTGTGAACGGTGCTTGCATCAATATTGTTAGGAGCTTAGAACGTGAATTATGCAGAAAAAGCAGAAAACAAGGCGTGTCGTTTTTATACACGGCACTAAAGCGACACCTCGTAAATTAGACACAAAAGGAGTGCACTATAGCGATGCCTTTTGGTCGCCTTTTCTACGTCGCGTGAGTCGCGCCGCTTGCAGGCGAAACTGGAGCGAGCTTGTGTACATCTATCATCAATGGTGCATTGTATTGCATGTCTTCTTGCTTTCACCTTAAGGTATGAGTTTGACCGAAAAGATTTAGTCAAAATCTTACCCAAACAATTTTTTTTCTTATACCTCTTAGGTGGCAGGCAGACAAGCACACAGCCCACCCACCTGGGAAGTGGTTACCGTGACCTATCGACGTGTGCAATACCAGGGGCGTCACACTCGCGCAGCCGACCCTGTTAGAACAGAGAGTTTCTGTGCCGCCAGTGTAGAAGATAAAGCAGGACAAGCCTTAGGTCTTCCCACAGACAGCACAAAAACTCTCCAGTGAGCTCTGGCTACCCTGCTCACCGCTGGGAACACAACACGAGGTTATTATGGCCGCGGTATTCTGTAGGGCGGAGGTACTTCCCCAGTCGGACTGCGACACGTAACAGCGATACGTTCGCTGCTGCTGTTTGCGGTCGGTAACGAATCGTCCCTTTAAATTCACCTTGAACTCGCATTAAGTTCGCCTTTTCTGACTTTGAACACAGACAAAAGAAATAAAGTTTAATAATACCTAAGATTCGTCGAGCCCCAAAATAGAACATCTTTATGAAATTGTTTGTTGTTTTTGTGTAGAGGAGATGATCATCGCATGCAGTACTGTAATATGTAGGGCAGCGGATTGAATGCTTATAAACCTATGAAACATCAAATAAATCAATTGTATTTTACAGTCATGTTAAACTACACATTTTAATAAAAATTTATGAATGTGAAAAGTAAACCCGAAAGCGTTTATTTTAAATATGTATATTTAGTTAAAAGAAATATGTTAGTGATTTGAATTAAATTTTTAAGCATTTTTCATACTAAATGTTTAAATCGATTCAAATAGAAAAAAAATAAATTGGTCTAGGCGGGGTCCGAACCCGCGATCCCTACACATTTTATGAAAATTTTCATTTTGTCGCCTTAAAGACTATATAGAAGGAGAAATTTGAATTGGTTAGGGCGAGGCCTGGTGGCTTAGTGGTTGAAGCGTTGTTGTTGCCCCCGTAGGGGGGGGGGGGGTGTAATCGCGGGTTCGGACCCGCCTAGACCGATTAAATTTCTTTCGATTAGAAATAAGTTCAAAAAAATATTTTTGAAACATGAAAAGGCTTGAAATAATTTGTATTTCGACATTGTTCATAACTTTCAGAATAATTAGGTATAAATAAATACGAAATACTGCACAAGTTCATAGAGTATTAAAAAATATTAATTTAATTAATCCTCTAATTATTATTGTTATGTATTATTGTTCCTGTAGTTTAAATTTATTATTGCAGAAATAAATTGCAGAAACTAAAATGTTTGTAAGGAAATCCTGTCTTAATTAATATGATTAATTACAATAAAATGCTTTGGCTAATATTTTTTAATAAAATTTCTCGCCTGCTCATCTGTCCCTCAAGTGTCATCATCTCCTAATAAGAACAACGTAATACTTTAATTGTGACCATTAAAGATAACCTTGGTAGCCTATTCATTAAAAAAATAATCGTTAAAATTGTTTCACAATTGGCGAAGATATCGCGTACCTCACACAATTAAAACTGTTTTTGTTTTAATTTGGTAGAGACATCCTTTTACGAAATTGTTAACAATTCCTACCAATATTATACATGGGAAGTTTGTGCAGAGGTTTTCGTGTTTGTTTTCAATCACACTATCACGGCTGAAGAAATCGGGCTGAAATTTGGTACAGGCAGGGAAAGAATATCAAGGATTATACCCTGGAATAATATAACATGTTAGGGCACTTTTCATGTGATGCGGGATTATCACGCGCCCGGAACTGCGGGCATATAAGTTAGTAGATTTTTAAAATTATCAACGATCGCTTACAAAATATAACAACAAATAATATTTTGATTTTTATTTGATATTTTAAAGTAATTTAGTATGCTACCTATTCAAATCGATCCAGATAGGATAAGTGAAACGACTACCGAGTCACGCCTTGAATGCTCCAAGTTCTCCTATAAAACCATCTTAATATTTTAATCTGGCACGAGTCGGGAGAAGATCGCAAGTTCGGTTAAGATCTAGCTTAGCTAGTTGCTTCGGTTGCATAAAGCTTGTCATGTAATACCCCGTTTTGATCGATTCGGAGATAAATGATTTTTATCATAGCGATATTCATTAGATTTTAGATGAATCGGAAAATTCAAAGAGAAAGGGGTTACATGTTTGGAGATAGTGGGTATAATTCTGCTACCAAACAAGGAATAAAAAGTTATTTGCGAGCTATGAGGAGAGAAAACATTGCTTTAGGAGAAAAATTAAACTTGTTAGTCGTTGTTGTACATCAAAATACTTAAGTTGCGCTTTTTATTTTTTAACAGTGTAAAGTGTTCTACTTTATAAAATTTTTATTAACATTTTAGTATTAATTTAACTTAAATTAACTTATTTTAAGAAGCCTATGTCCAGCAGTTAACTGCGATGGGCAAATTTATTGATTGAAACTTATTACAAATTGAATGTATTATCTATGTACAATTTTACTCGATTTTGATTTACACGGTTATCACTCGTCCCATCTATCGCGTAAGTCCGGGGTGTAAATGCAATGTCAATTATATTGCCTATAGTTTGTAAATAAAGCCTGTACTACATGACGCATAGTTGGAATGTACACGATCATTACTTTGAACGACACGGCGAATATTGCCGCACCCTGTGGCCTAATGGGTCATTAGGAGATGGGTCAATAAAAGCACGAGGTGTCATTTTTCCCACCATACATACAGGTACAGGTTGAATTGGAATTAGAGAAATTCCCTAAATGCTGGACATTGATTATTTTATTGCTTAGGACACTAGAATATATGAGACGACACCAGAATCTTCAGGTCCTGTCACGAGTCTACCATTCCTGCTAGCCGCCAGCAGTATACCTATTTGGCAAACGTTAATTCTAATTAAAAAAATAAAAATGATTTCTGCTGTCTAAAAGATCGAAATAAGTAAACCTGACTGCTTTCTTAAAGATCAAAAGAAGTTTGACAGCAGGCTGTACCCTATTGCCAATCATAAACAGAAAAAAATATTAATGGGTACCGACTGCTGTCAACCTAGTTTCGATCTTTTAAACAGCAGACGGGTTAATTGCACGTTAAATTGCAATTAAAATTTGCCCTACACTTGCCGATAGTTATTATATCTATTGATTAAGTGATAAGGCTCTGGCGTGAAGTTTCCTCACGGGGTTGGTAGTTGTTTCCTCTAAAAGTCAAAATAAACCAAATTATGGAAAGGAGAATTAGTATAAAGGACTGTGAAGTGACTGAAAAGTGTTAGCTTTGGATTTAACCGGGACTATTGCTTTGACGATGATGCTGATCATGTCGAATATTCTTGTTTATTACGGATTCTTACTAAAAATGTTAAAATTGTACCAATTATAATATCATGCCACAATCTAATCCAGTAACATATAAAACAAGAGGACACTAGTAAATAAGATTTCGAGAGTTTTGTCATAAACTCAGTTGATATAAAATATAAGTGGTATAACAATAAGAACACAAGCATAGAGTCATGATAAGGGTAATTTTGGCTTAAACACAGTTTCTACATTAGCGCAGTTTCGACATAAAAGTTTGCCTCAATAGTCATTTCGATTGATGGGGCCTAGAGGTGGTATACATTTTGAACACAGAAGTGCTTTATTTTCGTCGTAAATATATTATACTTAATTTCGATGTAAGTATAATTAGCGCCTTGGGTCTTTGAAGTTCTAATTCTAAAGATAGGGTGAAGTTTAAGTTACCTACAAATGAATGCAAGGCAATATTGAGCCGAGAAAAGAAAAATTGAACTCCAGTAAAAGTTACTAAAATTGTCAAACTTATATTGTTTTAAAAACGATCATAATGTTGAAAATCAGGCTTCTTTATAATTCATCCCTAACCATCAAAATTGTACTAATAGGAACTGACACAAAGTTACTCAATTCATCACCCATTTTTAGGTCAAGCCCTCGTTCCATAAATATAGTTCACACACGTGAATACAAAGGAGTTTCACGACCCCTTTACTGTTACATTTCGTGTTTGAATTCACAAATGACATTTTACAGCATATACCAAAGTTCAATCCTGTAATCAAATATTCTGCATCGACCGGCATATAAATTTTACATGCATACACGCGTTTGTACACGCAATACGTCACCATATAGCACGCGTGCAAATAGAGCACGCTAACTCAGTAGTTATTCGAAATCGCAACCAAAACAACACATTACGTTAGTTAGGACAGTGGGCCGTAATAAATACCAAGCACAAGTTTACGAAAAAGAATCACGAAAGTATTATAAAAACGTCGTTTGAAGGTAATCGTACATAGTACTTTCGGCAAATTTTATGCGCATCTTTATTTAAGCGGTGATTCGGGACAATTGGATCGATCGCTCGGGCACGCCAACGCGATTCAACTTACTTTTTGTTAGAGTCTCGAAGAAGTTGCATGGTTTGCAAGCAGTCACTCGTGTTAGCACGCGGTCGCCGCTCGTCTTGAGCCACACTAACACGTACTTTCGACACAATCGATTTGCGATAGTTTCCCGCGCTCGTAAAGCTGGCAGGTGTCCCAAAGGAAGCTCGCGATATCCCCTTGCGGGCTAAAAGTGTTTGTCTAGCGGAAAGACCACGTTCTAAGTATGTTCGGCCCATCCATAGTGCTGATCCAAACCGTTCACGTTTTAAAGACAAACAGCCGTACCGTAGCCGGCCACCGTCCGCTGTCGATATTAAACGCAGACAAAACAATGGAGTTAATGTAGTAGTTAAGCAACAAAACAGGAAAATTGTAGAAAAAGTTCCTTTTGCTGTTTCCGTACAAACTTTATCTATACCTATGAAATACGCAGACGAACCGAATTCTAGTCATTCAACCTCCAAACCTTCTCAGAACAAAAGCAATCGATGGATCGATGTTAACAAGACTAAACGTTATAATCCTCCTAAACAGGTCAGCGTCAACAAGAGGCTGTGTCACACCGCCGACTGCGGGAAAGAGACGCAGAACAAACTGTTGGTGCAGATCAGCGAAGCCGAACAAGTGTCTGACTTTGAAAGGATTCTTAATTCTAATGCAATACTGAGTGAACGAGTGCGCGGACACGTGTGGCATGGCTGTGTTGCCGCGCAAAAACGATCAGCGTCTGTGTTGCCCAGACCTCGGTCTGCCTACTCCCTCTATGCCGTAAGCCAGGCCTACCATTACCTGTTTCGCCAGCACGAAGAGTCCCTCGAACCACTGATTGAACAATATCGCCAGGCCAATAACGAGGAGAACAAAACTCAACCTAGTATCTTAGAAAACAACTGGTATGAGAACCTTCGAAACCTATCCGAATTTTATGAAGACGACCAAGTTCTAAAACAAGAAGTTGAACGTATAGCAGATTGTTTAATCTCTGAAGAAATTAAGTCTGAAGAGGAATCTCAACAGACTAATCGAAACAATAGGAATTTCAATGTGAATTTGGCTGGTTTGATCGGTTTACATCTTACCGGAGAAGGAATATCTCTGGGCCGTGAACACGAGCCATCACCCGACCCAGACAAAGTTGACGTAGAACACGAGGAGGAATGGCTCGATCCGATTATGAGCGCAAACTCCAATGACCGCCCTCAGAGCGATAACAAAGTGGACTGCTTGGCACAAAATTTGGATTCTGTTAAAATTGATAGCGATGCAAAAGTACCAACGATAACATTTAGCAATTGTTGTGACGGATTTGCGAAGGGCGATCTACCGAACAATAACGACGAACATCTGGCCGTCCCTGCCATTGATAGCATTGACGAGGCACGCCCGCCGATGATGTGATATCGTCCATTTCAATTGACAACTACACAAAAAAATAATCAATCAAAATGATCGCTTTAGAAGCAGAACAGTCCATTTCTACAGAAGAGCATATGCCTAAAGCGGAGCCAGTGCCTGCTACATCTCATCCGCAGAGAACACTAACACGATCGAGTGCGGTCAGTCAAAAATCTGTAGAAATAATGGTGCACCCGGAGGGCTCTAATAATCCCTTACATAGATCGAAGCTAGCTCCTTCGAGGTCGACATCAGAGACTCAATCCTCTGGTAAAAAGACGTTAAATTTGAGAAAAACTAAAAACTCATCAATAGAATCTACAATGAGCTTACCTAATCAGAAATCTTTGGAGAAAAAACATGGTGGATTAAGACATCAGAAAGCTGTAGTAGGGGCACACTCTGACATTACTTTAAGCACTCAACCATCCATATCGGATGATAGGAAGGCACTGAGGGAGGCGTTGTATCAGGGTATCTTTCACAGGCACAGGAGGACGATATTTGCAGTGGGTTCGTTCCTAAGGATGCTGAGAAGCAAAACGTCCAACTATGATTCCATAAGGTCGGATTCCGACGAAATATAGCACCCATAGATCAGCTAAGTGTATTTTTAGTAAAAATGGTGCCACAGACTGATTGTGCTTTGTAAGGAGAGAAATGTTATGAATAGTGTTTAAGGACATTTTGTTTGTATTAAAATGTTCCTAATTAGTTGTGACTGAGTTTTTTGTTGACCCCGCTTGGAGGAGCAGTAGTATACGTATATAATGGTTGTTATTGCGTGTTTGAAACGCGTTTGGCTGGAGTAACATAGGTTTCATTATTCAATACGTCATTCAAATGTTAGTTATTGTTGGGTGTTGTTAGTGTGGGCACAGTTCGTCATTATTCAGTAATAGTAAACAGATTACTGGTACTTGCTACGCAGTCGTCAAAGTAAACGGTTGAACAAGTGTCTACAAATCTATTTCTAGTTTCCACCGCCCAAAAAGTGATATTGTCGACGTCGTGTTATGGCAGCTTTGATACTCCAAATAAATAAGTAAAAAAGTAGTTTTTGTAGTCAACGTGGTATATACTAGGTACAGGCGGCAAAGGAAATGAGTTTATACCTTTTACTACAACTTTATATGAAAGGGTATCTTCTTATCTCTTTTGACGACTTTTCTATATGATAAAGTAGGCACCTAAAATATACCTAATATTCAATAATTTTATATAAATATTGACGTACAGTCGTGTTTAAGTGAATTTAATCTAATAAAAGTTAAAAAAATGTACGCAGTGGTCAACGTATCTTCAACTTAATTGTATATCGAGACAAAAGTACACAAAATGGTACTCAAATATAAGTAAAATACATATTCAGTTGATCGTCGATTCGACTGTTTAAAAAGTTAAATATCCTCATTTAAAAAACAAATCGTATTTTCGTCTACATCATAATAATAAATAATGCTTCATTCAAAAGCAGACGAGTATTGTGGAAACACGTTCCAAGTTTTAAATTCGCTATAACCATAATTTATTTTATCATCACAGCTATCTTTCTCTCAAAGGAACCAACAAGACATATAGAGCTACCAAATAAATACAAATAGGTACGAATGTAAAAAAAAATACAAATAAAATTTATAGGCAATAGGACATGTAGTAACTAGACAGTTCTTCAATAAATAAACAAAAATCAGAACGTCGTCCATATAAATGGTAATAAATAGTTGACAACTTGACATAGGATTATCATATCGCGTGAGCACGTTCAAGGACATTCGCCATCTGATCACCTTGACTTTTTTACCCTCATAAATTGTGTAAATATCCATTTTTATAAAATACGATAGTCAGTTAAAGTTCGCTGATTGTAGTATAAAGACTGAAATGTATCTTACGACACGATAAAGGCCAACTGATAAGAGCTTATAGAGCTGTTAATGCACTTAATGGCTTGGCCTGATTTTTATCCAAATTGTTCCTGGCTTTCTGCAAAAGGTTTTGCTTTCCTATTATATTCTCGTATTTGAGAAGTGATTCTGGTATACAAATACTGTTTTTGACGGATTATTATAATTTTTTATTGCATTCCATTAATTCTTTTTATTGCAGTGTTATAATCTCACAAACTTATGATACTATTTGAGGAATTCATTTGATAAATTGTTGCCAATTGTATGACTTAACACAATTTCGTATTAGCTTTTTCTTTAGGGCGCCGAAATTGTTTTAATGAAAATTAATTTCAGTGACTTTTAGCTTTACTTTTCTATGATATGAAGGTGTTATATTAGTATGCCTTAAACAAAAGGTCAAAATGTCACGTGCGTCACAATATAACAAACAAGAGCACCAATATTACTGCTTCATGTTTGGTGAAGTATCTTAGTTCCATATGTAAACATTATACTTACGTGCTTACAAACAACTCCTACCTAAGGTTATAATTTCTATATTAAGGGTCACTTGCGAAATATACAATTAACGAACAACTAGACTTCAAACAGCTGTTTGTGACTCATCCTTATACAAACAGAGGCCACCACACACTCGATGTCGTTAAGATTATTAGCGAAATGACCACTTAAATCACCACTAGTGAAGACTAAATGTTTGAGTTTAAAAACACATTGTATTTTTATGATATCGATTAAATATGTCTACAGTCAATAAAATTCAATTCGAAACAATGAAACCAATGTTATTTCACGGTCAAATTGTTATAAAATATAAGTAATGTGCATTTTAATGAACTATTTGATCTTCGGACAGACAAAGGATATGTATTAAAATTTCAAATAAATACGATTATGTTCCAAATGCATGCTGGACGCTTTTAGAACACCTATGGATTGTTTTTGAATTAGGTGATTTACATGAAAGTCTAGGGCAGCGTTTTCCAAACTTTATTATACACTGACTCACTATGAATATAGTTAAGCCCCTAATAAACAATCATTGTCTATAACTACAATATAGAGATGAAGCTCCTTCGTGCAACAGTGGAAAAAGAACAATGTTGTTACCTCAAAAGTAATAAGCGGTTCTTGAATGTTGACGATTATGTTTGATTGTAAACAAGACAATATTATAACCCGGTTTCATTTTCGTCGCTTGGTGCCGGGTCCCATCTCGCTCTTTGGGAAACGCTGACTTAAACAAATGATAAAACCTAATGGTTTTAATGCCAATGTTTACTGTACAACAACCTCCTAGTAGTGTACCGTAATTATTGTAATCTAATATTTGATTGCTTGGCAAACGATGTTTGCTACAGTCAGCCTTTCAATCACTTACGAAGTATTTTTTCTTCGTGACATAATGTGTAGTTGTGTATATACGCTGACATGGTAAAGGCATTCATTAAAAGAAAATCTGTTCCAAATATGGAACAGAATGTGATGTTCCGCCGATCCCAAATAAATTCGGAACAAGGGCAGGCAATGTCTGTTCCAATAATGACAAATATTTCCTTAAAAGAAAAATGTGCTTTTAAACGAATAGAGAGCTTAAAAGTAGAAAATCCGTAAATATTAAATATCTATTATTTGAATATCACATTTTGTTTTGCAATGGTTGTTAGTGATATTAATACGTAGTAGTTAGTGTCGGAAAAAATGAATTGTTGAATACACATTTTTGGAACATTTTATGCACTTTTTTATATATTTGTACATCCGAAAATTTTGTACAACATGTTGTTGTGAAATGTAGAAAATTTATTAAAATGTATACGTCTATCGATGGCACGAGGCGTTTAAGCCCTGCTACTGTTTACGCAGTCTCACCTTTATAAAATATTTAATTTATATGTAATATTGATTTCGAAAGGATAATTATGTCGAACTAATATAATAACTCAATTAATATATTATATTGAAATCCATAATCTAAAATAATGTGATCACACCTGAAATTCATAGTTTAGGGGTATTATTTTAGAATCATGGCAAATTCAATACAAAAAAAAACAGTTATTAAAAATGAAATTGAGAATTTATATCCATAACTCTCTACATTAAAAAAAAAAAATTGTAATTGGTATATTATTTTTATTTTTAATGGTAAATTCTCATATTTTTATTATTTAAGAACATAGTTACCTATCACCTTTAAAAGAATTCTAATTATTAACAAAAGATTTCTAATAAACACATATTGAACATTATTGAAGGGATAATGAAACGGATTTCCATGTCTCCGAAGTAGTTCTCAAGCCTTTGTTCCGGGGGGATCACTTTGCAATTGAATAGAGGCGTCCTCCTTAGAGGAGAGAATAGAAGATTTGTTCTCTGATCCCACTTGTCCGTTCTCATCCTGCAGGGCTAACATGCGCGCGTCGTCAAATATCTCGAATCGAGATGAGATATCATCTCGAGTCTTCTCGAGCGAAGTAACGTCGACATATTTTGTCGCGTCAAACTTTTTCAATTATTGTCTATGGCATACACGTTTTTTAAACATGTTAGTTGCTGTTTTCATATTTATCCGATAAAATCGGCCCGATAAGGCCATTTGCTCGAAAGCACAGACTAGTTAGGGATGCTAGGTATGAAAAAAAGAGAAAAAAATAGTGCAAACAATTTTCGACCTTATTGACATGACATGCTATTGAATTTTTTTTCTTATATTCGTGATCAGCGTCATCAATTAATGCGAAAAGACACGTAACAAAGGAAATGTCATTAAGGTCGAAAATGGCTTGCAGTCGCTGTTTTAGTCCAAAATGAACCGAGCTCAAGAAAAGAATACACGAGATAACTTCTCGTCGACCAAATGAACGACGGGAGACAAAACATTTTAAATGTCAAAATTCGAGTAAATAAGGGCACGTATGTTACAATTTGCAGACACCAAGTAGAGATGATTTCTCGAAGTCGAGTTATGTCGACATCTGATAGATCGCCATGAAATTTGCCATGTTACCAACAGTCGATATCGACATAAAACGGCAAAATGCCTCAAGATAGCTATCTCGTGGCGCGCATGTTAGCCCTGCATGTTACCAACAGTCGACACATCGACATAAAACGGCAAAATGCCTCGAGATAGCTCTCTCGTCGCGCGCATGTTAGCCCTGCTGTTCACATCTTAGCTGATATTGGTGGATGAATGTTTAATGCTTACTTTAAAATGAGTCTTATCGGAAGTGTTTAATAAGTTCCCTAACCTCTTTTTGTTGGATTTGTGGACGTCTAAATGCCGGATATTCATTTCATTCATTTACAATTAGATAATTAGACATTTGTTGATCTAGTTTCAAGTACGGGTGTAGGGGGAATTTATTTGTTATGGCGGGAAATAAAATTACGAAATCTATGGTATAATAAAAATATAATCCTTTAAAAATAACTTTTAGTTTTAGTCTTTACGATTATTATTAACGCCGACTTCTACTGACAGGTTGAGTCTGTTTTATTTTTAGGTTTATAATGATCACTGTATAGGATTTACAATTGATCATTAAAGGTTCTTAATTAATAAATAATTTGTCAAGGAGATCATAATCAGACACACGCAACAAATCCATTTACATGCTATCATTGCATAGTCAAAATTAACTCGGTAATTATTACTACTAATTTACTATAGGACTCTGATATGAATAGATGTGTTGGATACTTCCATGAGCTTCTTATAGCAGTTTTACTTCAATTTAGCAAATAGATCATAAAGTTTAAATTTACATAACTTATTTTGTTGAGGTAAGACAAAAACACCGAAATAAACTACGGAAAACTCGTACACCAAAGTTTTGATATTGTTCTGCACCTATTAACTAAATATGTATGCGAATTTTAAAATAACGCTTAACAACTGTATTGCATATTGCAATTTTCAGATTAAGTAATCAACAAAAAGAAATCGTTTATTGATTTTACAGCCTGACCTCGTCTCAGGTTAATGACAAGACAAAGCAATTGATGTAATCTCGTTTTCGTGCCATCGATAAAAAGTTATTACATAAAACACGAGCTTTGTAATTTAATTACAATAAATAGCTTTTTTACATTATATAGTTAGTTTAATTTTAATACTGTATTATTTTAAGCTAATATAATATTTTTGCGCATGCTGTATACAAGTAATTAATTAAACCGGTCCGTTATGTGAGAATATCATTCGTGTTTATTCTTCTTTGCATAGCTAGGACCGAGAATGTTTAATTCAGCTTTTATTGCAAAGAAATTTGGCTACGCAAATAAATTGTATGTAAAATAACACTGTTTTGTATATTTTTTAGTATTTACGTTTTTAATTTCAGATAATGTTTATTTGCATTGTACATATTCATGACAACTATGTTAATAAAATTGTTTGTAAGTTATTGTCCGTAAAAATATAATTTAATACCTAGTCAGATAATATGAATTTAATAAAAACAATCTGAACATTAAATAATGAATAAATGTCTAAATAATAGTGAATTGATTATGATTAAATTATATTTTTGCAGGTAATTTATAATCGTTGCAAGAAATACGATTATTTTGTCTGTTATATTATTTGTTAAAATTGTAAATAAGTTAGGTAGGATTTAACTAATGATGTTACATTTTAGTTTGTAATTTTAAACTTTAATTTGTAACTTTGAAATTATTTGTGAAATAGAATTACATTCCGTAATGCAGTTTTTATTGTAAAAAAGAAAAAAAAGTAAGTTAATCTGTCCGTTACAAGTACAGTAAATAAATAAGACTGCGTAAAAATTATGAAAAACAAAAAAATGTTAGCCAATAAAAGTTTATGTTGTCTTCTGTAACATTTTTTAATTATGTAATTACAGTACTGGTATTATTGTTATTGTTTTTTTTATCTCCCCGAAGGAGTGGCTGCAATAACCCTGAGTGGAAACAATTAAGTAAGTATGATTAACTAGAGGATAGTTTTGTTCGACATTCTCTACGTAAGTTGTAAACATAATATCTATGTAATAAAGTGGTCAATGGTCATATTGCAGTTAAATATGGGCGATCAAATAAATTTCAAATTTACCAATTAAACTTAGGTTTATTTCTGAGGGGGAAGACGGGCCGATAAGGCTGAAAGGGGTATATGTTTAAATTTAAAACTTTAATTAAACGGCTTCGAAAAGTGACCGATACTGGTGTCTGATTCAGTAATGCCACGGTTTCAAAACGTTAAGATTATGGTGATAATGAACCTTTGTGTAGTCTATTAGATAGGTTATCATACTCGGTGTGCTAGCAGTTTGTGCGGCCCCACCCGAAGAGGACCTGATCGAGAGAGATGGCCCTAAGGAATAAGTTTTATAGCTATCTCACCTTCGGCCTTGCACTGTGACCCACAGACGGCGTGCGGTTTTATTGGTTCGTGTACGACATAACCGCCCCCGCCGTATTTTTGCACGAAAAAAAAGAAGCATATAAACTTACGGCATGCAGCGGGCTTGAGATTAACTTAGTAATATATTTAATAGTAGTAATAAAAATTAAGGTAACGTAAAGGACACTTTGATCTCGAGCCCGGCGAATCAGTAGATCTTCATCATCAAATCAATCCAGTGTAAGTTCTAGTTGCATTTATAGCTTGCGCTTTCGAGCCCGATTACAAATCCATATTCACTCTTTTCTTGATTTTGCTTATCTTGACTTTGGAAGGTGTAACTGCTGTCTGAACTCCGAGCGGCGGCGGGAGGAAAACCCGCATCACAGGCACGTCGCCAGCCTACCAACTATTATTACAATCTTATCTAGTCTTTGCTTCCGTGGTAATGAAATCCAATTACAATTGATAAATGTTTTAGTAGTATTGTACTAATACATTATCCGATAGACCATGAATTCTAAGGCTTCACTCTCGCTCGACTTCATAGGTAAGTATTTATGAAATATAAGTAGGTATAAATGAAATGTTTTACAAGTGCTTCAGAGCAATCGTCGCATCAGTCTTTCCTTATAAACTGTAAATGAACAAATTAGGGCTCAGATAGCGCATGAGGATGTTGGAATTCCAGAAGAAACAATTGTAAGTATGTATATCTGGGTAAGTAATATAAGTACCTATTGTAAAAAATTAATAGTCTAATTCGTGGATTAAAATATTTCGATGTCCATACTAATATTTTGAATAAATAATAAACCACTGAATCGAATTTTGATGAAATTAGGTATAGATATAAAATAGAGTTTTGGGAAGGATAGCTATCTTTGGTCTTGATAACCGAAATTCACGTAATTGTATCCGGGTACATCAGCAGGTTAATTATATTTTGGGAAATCTTACAGTCTTATGAAAACTTAGTGTTACAAAGATAATCTATATTAGAAAAAGGCAAATTAAAAGAGTTTCACTGCTTAAATCAGCCAGAGTAATTTTTATAGTCAGCTGGTATTGAACTCCCTGAAGTTTAATTTCCTAATGCAGTTTTTTTCATTGTCGTGCCGATGGCAATAACGTAGGTAGCGTGCGGTCAACGTACGAAATTCTTTCTATTCCATGACCGTAGCTTAGTGAGAGATAGACTGCCAGTTCCCACAGTCACCTTTTCAAGTTCTCAATTGTACAGAAACTCAATTGTGTTGACTGCTGGAAGAAGAGACAAACAGCTCCCTTCTTTTTAGATTTTGGCTGGAGACTCACTCTTCTTCCCGACCTAGCAAAGCCGGGCATTGTACGCCTAATATGCTCGGGCGCAGCACAGCGAGCGAGAAAGACTCGCGGACATCACTGGCCGCGTTCGAAGGCGGCTCGGGCGTCGGAGGGCGCAAACTGACCGCCCCCCATGAGCGCGGGCCTGAGGGTGACGGGTGGAGCCGCTCGTCACCCTACCAGAAGCAGGCCACGGCGGCGGCGCGCATCGTGGGACGATGCGCGCCCCCCCATACCGGGAGCGAGTCGGGGACCGTGTGGTCCCCCCTCCCGAGGAAGGCCAGACCAAGAGGAATGGTCCTGGGTCAGCCGGGGTGCGAGGGATATGTCACGAGACAACCTCACCTTCGGCCTAGCACATCGACCCACAGACGGCGTGCGGTTTAGTCGGTTCGAGTCCAACATAACCTCCCCCTTCGGCTCCGAAGGGGGGGGGGGGGGTTTGGTCTCGAATATCCGTGGGGATTGCCCTCACGTAAAAAAAAAAACGCCTAATATGCTGATTGAATAACATAACACTCTTCTTTTTTCCATTTTAGCTAAAAAAGTGGCCTCGTTATAGTAGATATAATAGTTGAAAGCAGTCTAAACCTGTATTTGTTAAAGTTTAAATGACTTTCAATTACCATCCCACCGCATTACCTAGACATGATTAAAACCGCACCTCACAATAGTCTACACTGAACCGCTTTCAATAGTAATAAAATTCCATTAGGATTGTGAGCATAGCTCTTATATAATGGACGGGAGCGCCCTGTACCAACACAATATAATTACTTTGTTGTCTACTAATGCACTTACCTATACGATAGTAGAGGTCTGTATGTCAGTAATATGCTGTAGCAGTACAGGTGGTTAGATTTTTCTTGTTAGAGGTGACTGGTATTTACAGGTTTAATTTACTTTCGACTGAAATGGATTCTGAAGGCTATCGATATTATACACCGTGTTTTTAGATCTTACTTCTCACTTATTGTTGTGGTTTTTTTTCTTATGTGTAATGAATAAAAGTGCTGTTCATTTCAACATAAGATACCTAATTGTTTACAGTAGGTACAGTCGCCCTCGGAAGTTGCCGAACACTAATTGGCGGCGCAAGAACTAAACTTAATGAACCTTCACTTCGCGATGCCCTTTATTGTTACGTGCGCATAATTCTCGTGGAATATAATACAATTCAATGCCCTCTCATCTCAATTTGGGTCGCGAGGCCCACTGACGATGCAAGGAAAGGTAATTCACTTGAAATCACTTGAAATTAACAAAGTATGTTAGTAATATGATTCAAAAAAATAAAATCAAGAATTCGTGTCAAAATTACAACTAACATCATCATCTGTTTTACCTGTTATCATTCATCTGCTCTAAGAGTTATTTCATCTTGAAACAAAACTACTGTAACTGCCACACATGGCGCCTTGCTTTGCTTTATAGACCGATTAACATAAGCTTCTCTAGACGAGTGGCAATTCGTTGCGTTTGATGGAATAGAATGACGAATTTTTGGGATTTGATGTTTATAACGACATGTGTTAACGACTGTCAAATACGTCAAATCTCATTAATTCGTGATTCCATTCCATCAAACGCAGGCCAACGAATTGCCACTTGTCAAGTCTAGAGTGGCAAACGAGTGAATGCTTAATCTATCCCTAGCTCAAAAATCACCTTAACAAACGAAAACATGAACAAGAATTCTAGTTCTTGGATGTCATTCCTGCTCGTTAATGTTTTAGTGTAAACGCTGAAAACGAAGTTTCGTTAACACTAAAAGATTAAAAGAAAGCATAAAGCCCATGTTCAAGCTCTAGCTCTATGTTCGTTTGGTCTAAATCCACCTTAACTCGACGCCGCACTCGCGATTTTGGCCATGATACGAGGACTGGATAAGGCCCAGTCCGCCCATAGTCTCCGCCATCTCTGCGAACGTTAACAGACTCACAGACGATGATTAATAAATTGATGACGTAAACATTTTTATAAACTTCAGAGAACAAGATTATCATTTTATATTTAGAATGTCATGAAAAGTTTTATAAGGCATTTATTAACTTGGCATGTCTTTAGCTAGTACCGAGGGCCACTGTACATATTTCACAATAATTTAAGGATATTTTTAACACGTACTTACATTATGAGCAATACCTAATAAATTGTTTAAAAGGAAAATTAATTGAATAAAGTAATATAATAATATAATGGTAGCCATACAAAGTATCGAAATTAAATTTAATTACCTGTTATATTGATCCTTGGGGGGCTATATTTACTTTTTAAATTTAAGTGGGAATTATTTCTCCTTACAGAATTAGCCTAATCAAAATGAAAGATTACTCGATGTTAAGGGTAACAAATTAAAATTATTCATAGTGTAATCGTTTCCTTGTAGATCTACTTTAAAACACAGGTATGCTACAAGGGCATTTTTAATGTACCGTAAAGTGAGGTGAATAGAAATCAAGGGGTCAAACAAAAATGGCCGTTAGATTTTCTTAAATAATTTTTTTACTAAATTTTAAGTATCTATTGAACTAGTCCATAGCTTCACTTGAAATAAAATAACTACAGAATTTAACTGATTTTTTTTTGTTTTATATAGGTAGGTACATTTATTTTTTAGTTTACAAGTATATTACAGAATAATAAGTAAATAATGAAAATTATGCTATATAATATACAAAAATACAAAAATAAAATAAAAGAGGGGGAGAGACTGCAACTTTAGGCATCTAAAAATTCCTACCCACGGTACTAGTAGAGGTCCTACTGGTACCGTGCCCAAAAGGCTGACGGCATTACCACGCTGAATAGCGATACTCATTCTTTGAGCGAGGTAAAGGCCAGCCCTATGGTCATGGGAAGAGTCGATTAGGCGCTTAGCTATTTCTTTGACTAGCGCGCGCGCGCTTGGGCCCCACGGACCCAACGTTTCGACTCAAAAATATAATTACCAGTTAAATTGGTATATCTGACCATTTTATTTGTATTCAATCATCGATCTCTATTCACCACATTTGACCTGTTACGTCAAGAAACTACTGGTCAAAAAAAAGTAGATGTTGGCGAATTCTGCGGTAGCGGTTTGGACAATCAAGTTTTTATAGCTCTTCTCGAAAGGCTTCCATTTCATCATAACCTGGGCAGTTCTGGATGCTCTGCAACGGTATCGTGTTGGATGATAAAGGTTGAGATGCTGATATGAAACCACTACAAGTGGCTCAAGTTGTTCAAGAATATGTCCAACTTGGGCAGGTAGCAGGTTGTATTGTCTGTGACACACTGTCTCTTTCTTTCTACTTACTTGGTAGCAGGTATCTGACAGCCTCTGTGGCGTGGCGGTTTCGGTTCATATACTCACGTCTGTAAATCCTCGAAGGGGTATGCTGAGGTGTATAAACACCCACACTTCGCCAGCTATGACTTTCAGTCCCACGTAATAGGGAGGTGAGCCTATTGCCGTCAATCAGGCAGTTAGTTATAAGAATAGCCCTATCCCTAAGTCTCCTTCTACGTCACCCACAGTAGGAGATGGGGTAGTCCCATTTTATTCTACAGGGAACCAATACGGTAAATATTTGTATACATGAATATGGAATCTGCATTTATAGTCTGGTCGTGCCGCGGAGAGCACCTTGCCGTCGGTCCCGGTTGCCATACGAACATCTATGGCAGCCATAATATAGGTAAAAATTGGTAGTACATCAGTATGTTTCGTATTTTATACGTTTACGAGAGGAATAAATAAAAGATATTTATTAAAATAATCTGATTTTATTTGACGTAACATCATTAACTATGTCCAAGCATTATTGGCGTAAACATATACATATAATACCTACACAACAATATAATATTTTTTACTCTATCGTCCAAATACAAAACCTTTGGTTATTAGCTTATTAGAAAATTTACATTACAATTGGTGTTTTCTACCTTTGAGTATTTATTATTTATATCTTATTTGCTGAACCATTGAATACAGTGATCGATGATAGCCAGCTATACCTACTGTTCAGAATAGCCCCTTATTTTTTTTTCGCAAAATGTTAGTATGTACAAACGACGTTTTATAGTAAGCCCTGCCAGTATTCTTACTAATTATTGGACACATCAAGCAGCAGAAGTTAAAAAAAAAAATTGGCGCCCAACATGGGACACCAAAAGCTGTGAACTTACTTTGAAAAGGTTAAAATAGCAATTTTAGAGTGATACATTTTTAGATGACTTATTTTAGCTCCGATTTAAGTGCATTTTATTATATATTATTCAGTACAAATTGTAGGCAGACATCTTTCAAAGATGATATAATTTTACAAGATCAAATCAAAAAAGCAACTGAGATGTTTTTACCGAATACGAGGGCTATCTCATTACAGAAAGGTACCTGCAGAACAGTATCAAAAATAGACGCCACGTTTCTAAAAATCTTAAAAACAGTAAAATGTGTTTCTTGCAACAGTTTTCTTAAATCAAAACGAATGTTTTAATATGAAGTTATTCAAACGTAAGCAGAGTTCTTAACGGAGTCCATTTTAAACGGTAAGGACTAGACTGTCACGTTTTGCAAGCATCTATTTATACTTAAATAGTTAATACAACGAAATTATACTAAGATACAACAACTTAATGATTATCACATTACAAAGAAAATCATCCATGATGAATATTTACATTGCTTAAGGCACAAATTATAAGATGGCTTTAAGCCGATACAATATTTTGATAGTGAAAACAAGCGACGAGATAGTGGGAGTCTTAAAAAAGTAATCCAAATATAGTGCGTAATAGAGAAATGTAAATAATAGGAAAAATTTGAATTGGTCAAGGCGGGGTTTGAACTCGTGATCTTTGCCGTACAGGGGCAATTCTTTTCGCCTGAACCAATCCAGATTTCTCCGTTACATCCATCTTTGAGGCGACGGAGGACGAACTGTCGGAACCAATGAATGATTTTTCAATCATTTTTAAACATTGATTTTTGACTACTACGCCCAAACAATTTGAATGAAATTTTAAAGCATTTTGCATGCTAAATATTAAAATAGGACAAATTTGCCCCTGTAAGACCTATGTCTTAAAGAAAAAAAATCGGTCTAGGCGGTGTTTGAACCCGCGGTCTATACCGCGGGTTCAAACACCGCCTAGACCGATTCAAATTTTTCTTATCGATTTGAACATTTAACATGCAAAACGTTTTAAAATTTTATTCAAAGTATATACGATAGCGGCACAGAAACGTAGAATTTGGTCATGTCAGAGCTGATCAATCATCCGAGTTATTAATAATGGTTTTCGAAATCTGTTTTGTCTATCAGTGGATTCTTTGTACGTTGACGCGGATATTCTTTCCTTTCTCGTCGCTCATTTTCATTATCCTAGGACTCATGTACACATAAATTGGCCCCAAAAATAATGCTGATGTTAATGATTTAAACCTAATTTCTACATCACACTGAAATGTTTTTATAAATATGTAAGGTAGTATTTTTCTGACAGGTCTGTCTCACTTATAAACTGGTTTTTGTTACAGTTTGATATTACATTTCGTGCAGTTTGGCCGCAAATATATACAAATAGAATCTATTTTTTATTTTAAACTTTATACTATATATTTTAATTTTTAATAATATTTGAATATATTATTTTATTTCAAGCCTCGGACAGTCTTTCCGTACAATATTGCTTCACAATCACAACTCTCATTCAAAGAATATCAATTAATGTCACTTTGTTTCTCACGTAGCGAGACTGCCAGTGAGTGTGGCTGTTAACAAAATATTATTATAAAATATTGATACAGATTTCTGAAATTGTCAGTGAAATTTTCACCAGAATGAAGTTATTGAAATAATTATCAAAGAAATATGGCCTTGCGGATATCTAAGACATAATTAAACAGACGTTACATCTATTCATCAGCTATCTATAAATACACTGACAGTCACGCTACACATTACACCTTAAATAAATTTTAATATTACACCAAATATCTAGTCGGTTCAATTCGATATCATACCATCGTCTATATATACAAAATAGAACATTTTCTACAATATGTAGTATAGCACTTTTCGTACAAGTTTGTTTTTAAATAAAATGACCTTTTGGAATGATTGGTTACTGTATAATAAATATATTGTTCAGTCGAACATTTTTTTTACATCTACCGTCATCTGATGATATTTCGTGTCCGAGTCTATGTGAAAATCAAAACATATTTAGTCAAGTATTTCAACTACTTAAAACCTGAATATTTACACATCTGAAATTTCTTCGACATCCTTTTTTCACTGACCGGACACCACAGTACCTATATGACTGACTATTTTGGCATCTTTAAAACAATAACCAATATTGGGGCTCAGAACACTACCCGTAGCTTGTTACTTTAGAGTCACGCTTTCTTTTTTCCTTTTCCATTATCTGCAAATATTTCATTGAAATCTGTAAGGAGTATTTCGACCACATGGTTTTGTTGTATGCAGTCGACTGCGATGTTGTGTGCTTGTTCTATTGGCGCCCATAGAAGCGTAGGACCAAAAACAATCGCTAGGTTTGCAATGTGCATTCTGTTCCGCTCGCTGTACTGTGTCACTCTGAAGTAAAAGAAAGAGAGATTAAGATAATGTGTTTTTATTACTATTATAAATGAGAAAGCTGTTTTTTTACACCACTTAGGTGGCAGAAAAGCACACGGCCCACCTGAAGGAAAGCGATTACCGTGAAGTCCGTAGTTCTTGCTCAATTTTACAAGAGCCGCTAAAGAGATGAAATTCATTACAGAGATCGATTATAGTCTCAAGTCTGAATGATCGAAGAAGAGGGGTAAAAGGGGAGGCTGAAGATTGTGTGAAGAAGAAGAAGTAAAAGTGAACCCGAATACAGATGCCAATAGGAAATATACCTATAATACAATTTAATGTATCTATTCAAGTTTGTGTTTTTTGCCCCTATCGACGAAAATAATAGCCGCGATCGAGAAACGACTGTGATCGTTCGATCCATCACCAGTGCTATATTCGTACATTATAATACTTAATTTATACAAGGATCTTACCTGAGTAAGTGCTCGGCTACGTATTTCAGTGTATCCCTGTTACACTGCGGTAGCGCCTGAATTATACTTTGGAATTCTTTGATCCTGGCCTCCTTCGGCTTTATTGCTGTAATAACAACAACACTTTGATCAGTTTCTTAACTATAAAAATATTCCTTTATGAAATTTGTAATCATGATAAAATTATTATCTGTAATCAAAATACTTTTATATACGCTTCGATTAGACAACGTCCAAAATAGACTAGATGATAAATAGGCCATGCTGTTAAAGTTGCAGTAGATCTCATAACGTGCTAGAAGCGTTCGAAACCTGGGATGTACATTTTATATAGCTCCATCCCTCTTTCACGCCCAGAAAATGAACTCGTAAGCACTTCCACAGATCACTAAAATTCTAGCGAGGATATCAGAAGTGAAAATCTGATACAAATAAACTGATATTATGTTTCACACATCCTTTTTTTAGGACTTTTAGATCGAGGCAATAGTTTATAGATATAAAAAAATAATAATACTAGTATTACAGTAATACTAATTCTAGGACTGACGCTTTGAGATTAAAATGAGTGAAAAGGGAAAAAGGCTAATTAATTTATTGTTTCAATTTTCTACACTGTGGCGGTTGTGGATTACATTAGAAGATATTTTAAACAACACATAAAACAGTGTTTTAGTAGTTTAGAGATACTTACAGCAAGCTGCAAGGATCCTGTCAAACATCGAGAAGGGTATGAGAGGTTCTTTCAGTTCGCGGAAGAACAGCTTCAATGATCCTGTCAAGACGTGGATGTCGGGGTTGTTCTCTATCACTGTCATCTTATTCTGGTCCACCTGTAATCAAAGTTCCGGAATTTTAGAAACCCTAAAAGTTTGTTTTTAATAAGTGCTTTATATTTAAGCGTATGACTGAAATATTAAGTAAATTTGGCTCATGTGAACTGCAACAGATTCTATTGATTAGATTGGAATAGCTTTACACTTTATAATAATTTTGTAACGATTTTTTTGCAACGAAAGATAATTCGCTTTTACGGTTATTCTTATTTGCTTTTATTATTTTATGCTACGTAATTACTTTGCATCTTTCCAGAGGGTGTGCTAGACAAAACGGATTACCTTGCTGTGATTATTTTTGTAATAAAATATTTTTGATATTATGGCTCGTCTCACCTCTAGCCTAATTTTCTGCACTTGACTTAGGTTCCCACTGGCGCGATATAGTCCATCAGTCGACATATTTTCTGCACTGCTTTCAATTTCTTTGATGCAAGCCACTACGAATTCGGGAACACGGGGAGTGTTGGGGAATGCTGGTGGGCATACTTCTTCGAGGTTCCTGCCAAATACTGGTTCATCTGGAATATATTAACCGTTAGTTTGCATGTCTTCTAAGAAATGTTTATATTCTTAGAAATATAATTAGTTTTACATTTCTTCTCAAATCCATCAATCTTTATATCAGCCTGTTTTATTTTGTTGTCAGTTGAATTTGTTACCTCTTACGTAATTGTTTTACTACTTTTATATGCACGCGTTAACTAACTTATTTCAAGACGTGAGTCTTGATTACAGAAACAAAATTTTAGTTACATAGTCACATAAGTATATACATATACTATAATTAAGAAAAAGTACCTAAAGTCTGTCATTCTTCATCACAAGGTTCATACTTCGTTATTACTTAATTATTACGTAACCTCCCTTTTTTAAACATTAATAAATTGATCATTTTATATTCCTCGAGATCAACACTGCTCAACCTGCCTGGCTGATGTTGTTTATTACATTTGGTCTGTTAATCGTTCATCACTAACGTATAGATACACCATCAACTTTCTTCATTACATCTTCTTTCACAACATTTTCTATCGCATACCTATATCCCATAGCTATATCTGCATTTCTCTCCTTGCCCCACACATACTTCGCAGTGATTTTATCTCAACTCGTTTTAATACTACTTTAATATTTTGTGTCTTACCCATCTGTCACTACTAATTAATTTATGACCTGCAGGTAATCTATATATTCAACACGTGCAAAATATGATTAATAATTATTTTTTTACTATATTAGCTACAGCGCTGAAGTGATAATTCGTGTGACAGTAGAGAAATCTATTTTGTTCCAAATTGTAGAAAAACAAGCAGATTAATAAAATAGTATTTAACTATTTTTTTACTTTTTATTTAGTGTTTGAAGAGAAGGTGTGACGCTGAATTAGAAAAAAACGGGGTGCTAGTCCAGAAAATCCCGTGCAAAGTAACAACACTTCACTTAAGTTCTTTAGAAATGTTGCTACGACTGTTTCAAAGACTCTGTAGATGTATTGTAGTGCCCAAGGAGCTTTAATAGATGTTTACAGCAAAATCACTCGACGATGAAACTAGGAACTTTAATTACTCAGTGTTAAAAGAAAGGAAACCTCTATAATATTGAACTCACCCTGAGGGTATGAAGGTGGCGAACATTAATTCACTAGAATCCGACATAACCGTTCCATCATGCTCTCGGCAAATGATATCCGGGTTCTACAAGGGAACGATGTAAAAACCTTTCGAAACCGCAATGCTTAGCATATATAAAGAAGCTATGCGTCTTAAAAACATAGTATTACTTTATTTACATAATTCACATTCAAGTACATAAAAACATTAAAGTGCATTTGTGCTTTAAGCAATTAATATTAACCGTGCTCACACAAAACACTAGTAGAATATAGAAAAATCACTCAATATTACACAAAAACAAAATGTCTGACAAAACTCGAGAATTTATCAGATATAAATGTAGGTATAAAAATAAAACACCAATACTATTTACATAGCAACGTATTATAATATCTAATTTACAAAAATATATACATGTTAAGCAAAACTCCAAAAGCTTACCTTACTTACCTTAATGTTACAAAGAAAGGCACCTAAAGTTTAATCTTGAAAACTATATTAATGTCTCTCGTGGCTTTAAATAATACCAGACGAATATTAATAGACACCAAATATTTGTTATTTATTTTAAAATTTATTACTGGGTCCACCTTTTTACCTTGTTTTTATTGATGCTCAAAGAACAGTTTTAGTAAAAATTACCACCATTTTGTTCTTGCCCCGGTTAACTGGGTTCGCCACATATTGTTTTAGCGCTATGATTATAAAAATCACTCAATCAAATCTTCAGTTAGTTATTATCCAACAATGTCACCAAACCAACTACAACTACATTAAAGTTACATCTATGTTCAATTCTACTCCACTATTGTGCTACACACACCATCAAAGATCAAATTCCGAACCTTTGTAAATCCCTTTAAAGATCAGATGCTCCTTGGCCGGTCGTTTCGCGAAGAACTTCCTTAACCTACTCCTCACATGCGATTTCTGTATAGCATCAGTCGAGTCACTCAGATCTTCATTGCTGCTGTCTGCTGCTGGAATACATAACATTAGGAATAGAATATGACAGATAGATAGACACGATAAGAAGAAACTGGAATGGAGAAGCAGGAAAGAAATGGCTACTTTTATACGATCTGCTTTTAGCTGTGATTTGAATGATAAAAATTAATATGATTTCAAATTTGAAAATATCGCACATAAACGCAACTCTAATTTGGCAATTGTATTTCCACTGCGTATTTTTTGTATGTTACCGATAAATAAATATTGCCAAATGTTGATGAGCGAAGAAATTAATCTAAGAGCAAACGTATATAAAGTGTCATTTATTACAAAACATTCACGTTAAAATAAAAAAGAAATAGACAAATTTATTGTATCATAAAAATATACAGAACGATACTTCGCCTGAGCCCATTGTACTAGAGAAATAGACGAAAGTACCGCTAGTTGTTCATAATTAAGGAAATTTGTCTGTTCATTTTTTCAGCGTGAAAACAAAGTATTGGGTGTATATTTTTAATAGAAACCTGTACCCATAGCAAGACAATTTGATCCAAAGCCACAACCAGATGGGCGAAAGGTATTTCAGATAGGTTAATAAACGGCTTAAATGTTATAAGATAGACACAAAATATGTTTGAAATAGATGTCAATTTACCTACCTAAATATTTTCAAATGTAAAGACGTCGTGTATAAAAATAATGGAGTTTTAAGTGAACCAATACATGAGATTAATGTTAGATATTTTGCATTATTTAGTGACGAGAAACGAGTATGCAAAGTTGAAGAATACGGTTAAGTTAATATGGTTAAGAAGTAGTTCCGAGCCAAAAACGACCACATAAAACGTTTTGCACAATTATGGTTATGAATACAAAGATTGTTTTAAATATTTAAAACAAAAAAAAAAAACAGGTAAACATGTTAAAGAAACAGGTAATATGGGCGTTCACAATTTTGATTTGAGAATAAATTAAGGTGTATTTACCTTCCTCGTCTGATTCCAGGTTATGCACCATACTACACTAATTTAACTTAATAAATTATGGTTAATGTTTTATAAATTTTTTCGCAGATAAAAATTGTTAATAAATATAGGCTAGTAGAAGATAACACAAACACTAAAATTCGTCACTGAACACAAATATCAGATACGTTATCCAACTTGAAGATATGAGATAAGATGGTATCTGTGCTCTGTTAAATTACTGGCGATTAGCCTGAACAGACCTGTATATTAAACGTGCTCTATTGTGCTAATATTTCGTTTAATAAGAATATAGTTATTATAAAAACTACGTAAAACTTCATAACGGCCGACGATTTCTTTAATATATTGAAACTTAATAAATTTCAAATCACAACAATATTTTATCAACTCAAGACTCAAAGATCTTGACAAAGAATAAATATTTTTGATTAAATATTGTGTTCTCGACACTTGGCAAAAAGATGAACGTACTCTTATCAAAATACTGATTGATGTACTACCCATTGTCCTGTTGTCTTTTAGTAAGTCCTGACCACACCCGCGAGGCAAAATCGACTGCGCTATTGTTAGAAGAAATATCAAAACAATTAAATGTAGCTCGAAAGATGACAATAGATCATCATGTGATGTCACAACAGGCTATCATCGAAGTAACAATATGACTATGAAACCAATATTCAAAATTTTTATGTTACAAGTAGATAAGACGATCTGATAAAAGTACCTAAAGATATTACGAAAGTTATAACAGTAAGATAAATTGCTTGACGCAAGTCCTATAAATTTTTTTACCGAAATCTGATAGACTTTTAGAAAAAAATCCATAAAAAATTACGTTTATGCAGCCATCGAATATCGTGAAGCGATCCGAAGATACTCCTTTTGAGTTTAGGCGTTTTCTCGGCTGGGCTTTTCTTTGGGCTAATCGGGTCTCCCGATGCCCAGTGGGTAGACACGGCGTCTATTATTTGGTACTCCATTTTAATTCACGGTCGTTCATGTTCGATAGATTCTAAGCACTATATCGTTTATCACTATTAGAATTGTTATTAAGAACTTTTGTATCATTAAAACTTCTTTTGAAGTGCACTTTATCACACACGGAATCACAACTGTTATTGTTTAATGTTCTTATTATCAATATTAATGTTAAACGTTACACGTACTGTACGGCTGGTGTATCAATGATTGGCCGTTATCATGTATGGCTGATATCAGGTAGTGAGTTAGGATGCGACTAGTTATAAATGTGTGTTGATATAAATATCTACTTAATTGAATGATAATTTGAACGGAACGGTATTATATATATAGGTAGGAGGTATTATCAGTATCTATGTGCGTATAAGGAAGTATCTATACATTTTAAGTTTATGTTGAATGTGCAGTCTATTATTGTATACGTTATGATTAAATTCAAATTGTATGACGTCGATCGGGTTCACTTTGTGCTTGACTAACTAAGTTTAGAATTACTATCTGATGCCATCTAAGACCGCAATTTACCAGGACCAATCAATTTTCTTTAACGGGAGAGAATTTGAATCTAACTCTATTGAAACATAGAGTCTATATTAAGTGAAAGCTGGTTGCTATATTCTTACCAGAAAATGCATGGATTTGCAAAATATTATAGATAGAAGAAGAAGCAGATCTCCATTGCTAAGTGGTGTAGTATAAGCACAGATAATATAATATAATTCTCATATAGATGCACAATCAGGAACAAAAAATGGTTACACTCGTAACTTCGAAAAGCAGACAGGCAGCTTTTTAGTTCAGGAGTTATAACTAGATGGCGACATTGTTTTGGCAATTTTTTTATAATTTTTAATATTAAAATTAACTGTAAAACGCTTATTTGCTGATTCTAAGTCAGCAAATAAGCGTTTTGACATGGTTTAAACTTTTTTATTTCTTTAAATTAGTGCCATCTATTCATTTTTGAACTAAAATATTTTCTTAGTATCGGTACCCTATGGTATAAGCGGCAACCCGTAAGCCCTGGTGGTTAAGAAACAGAAGAATTAGGGCTCAAATATAGCCCTATCGATGGCACCCATTACAAACACTTGGTTACTATTTTCCCATGCATTGTAATTGACATCATCCACAACCCATGACTTTTCGAAAGCAAAGAAAATTGTAACTACGAGTAAACTAAACTGCCTAAAGCTCAATATTGTAAACACACACCTACCTGTACATATTTGAAAATCCGTGAGAACATAATATGACTTTTTAATATTCAGTCCATCAATTGACTGCACCTCTTTAGACGTTAAGAAGCATGGGTGAAATCCAGAAGATATAATGCACCATTCAAGATGCTGTTGATACTAAAATGGTGGATCTACCAGCACGACTTGATAGTTGCTGTTAATGTCCCGTTTAAAGAACCGAGGATTGTTGGAGACAGGGAACACGTGTGTGGGAGCATTTTGGGTTTATTAATCAATCAATTAGCTTATCGCTGTCCAATCCTGGACATAGGCCTCTCCCAATGTTGGGAAGCATTGACCAGAGTTTTGTATCGAGCTTTCCTTCTCTCGCACTGATTATTCTCTGCGTATTTTCCGTGAAACGCCTCTTATGCCTTTCATATGAAATGGGATGGTGATACTTGTGTTCTTTCTCTGTCAATACATGGATTATTTCGGTTCTATATCGTGCGATAAAAAGGGAGTATCGATACGTTTGGTACCACTTGGGATTTATATGGCTAAGGACTTAAAGAAGTGTTTAAACATGATACATCGGTTATAGTATTGGTAGTCTAATAAATCGAGTGGACATTGAACTTGACTTACAAATATTCTAAGAATAAGATATTATAAAAAATTCAGTGGGAATACCGCTAGATAGAATTCGCGTAAACGTTTTATTCATGGCCGCGGCTCATCCAAACAGATCTAATAATATCTTAATAAGTTTATAAGACCGCAGAACAGATTCCTAGTATTTTAAAACAAGTATATATGCTTAACGATTTCGCCGTAATGTACCTATGTAGTAATTCGTCTCATAACAAGACTGTGTTTTACATTTTATAATTAAAATTGTTCATGATTTATTTAAAGGCAAAACAATATTATATCTATAATACAACATATTTAATATTATGTATTTTTATTTAGTTTATCCGGTTCAAACTATTTATAAATCAAAGAATAACAATAATTAGGGAACGAAAATGATTCGATAATATTGTAAAGTCATTTTATGCTGTTTCATTTTCATCATTCTAACCACTTCCGAGGCTTTTATCTCAGATTCCAGGTTCATTTTCTTCTGTGAATTTACACAGCTGCATACCTATATACAATAAGCAGATATATACGACCTGCGACAAAACGACGACCAGCGTAACTTCAAAAAAGTTCGACAATTTCAGGTGCATTTTGCCCCGCGTTTATCACAGGATATTATTTGATTATAGTCTGTTTTTTTTTTTTAAATTTCAGATAGTAAAATGACATTAGCTGTGTTTTTGTGGGTTTTAAAATTAGTACAGATTTTTGTAGGTTATTTTATAGTTGGCTTATATAGATAGTGTACGAAACTAAAAAAACATTTTAATTTTAACTTTTTTCTTTTAATATAATTAAGCCAAACCACTTGTATTTAGGCCAAAACATTGTCGGTAGTTTCGAGCACGTCACTAAGCACTAAAAGCTGGTATCATTATTTCACAATTTGACATTTGTAGTTGTCAATTTACTATCTGAATTAAAAACCGGACTATAGTGTATATTTTGCAAGGTCGACAATCATATTCTGTCCTCCGTGGTCGACTCCAATTCACAGAACGGCAATCTCTACAATAGCAGCTATATTTACTGAGAATCTCATCCTATTGCATGGTATATATTTAAAACTAATTGTATTTTGGAGTGTGTTAGAAAATTCAATGCTGATGTTATGTGAAATGGGAAAGTGTGTGTGTCAGTTTGTTTGTCGACGGAGCAAAACGGAGCGACGAACTGACGTGATTTTTTTTTGTGGAGATAGTTGAAGTGGTAGACAGTGACATAGGCAACTTTTAACTTTTTCTAACCCCCCACTTCCCTAAAATGAGGGATGGAAGTTTGTACGGAGCATTCCGCAATTTTCAAGGTAGAAAGCTAAATATTGGTATGCGGACTATTTGTGACTAACAAAAAAATCGTGTATCATTTTTTTTGGAGATCTGCCCTCAACCCCTTAAAAGAGGGGGTGAAATTTTATATGGGACTTTTTGCAGATTTCAAGGTAGGAATAAGTTTTCACGCCTAAATCACTGAACCGATTTTAATGAAATTTGGTATAGGACTAGATTGGACTTTGAGAAAGGGTTATTTATTATAGGGTCTGTTTGGTCTCAATAATCGACAACAGCTAGTGTGTTGTACACAGAAGTTAAGTTATATTGTCATTTAATATTATTTTAAAAAGCAATACGTTTTCAAATACTTTTGTTATATTTTAAATTATGTTTCCGTTTTTAGGCTCTCATGAAACAAGGTGTGTCAAATTATTGTTATTATAATTTCAAACATTGTAGCTTTCGTACAATCAAGAAGCGGCTCCAGTAAAAGCCAAGAAAAGCCACACAAAGAGGAGAAAGCGTAGGAGGAGAACAAAAAAATAATTAAAACGAATATCTTACATAAACTTTGATAATCATTCGAAATACAAGCACATAATATAGTCATTTTTAAAAATCACTGTTTTTTTTTTAATTTTCACACGCACTTTAGTTTTTATTTTTATTATTTTATTACTAAACTGAATAAGAACTCACAATTCACTCAACTGAAGGTAAATATTTGTCTATAGATGATAGTTCTCTATCATCAGTAAATGTTTGTCTCGCACTGCCTCCATGTTGGCAGAACACAAGTGAATGAGGAAAATTAATATAACGAATAGATTTAGGATTTGCCGCGAACGGTGTGAATCATGGCGTCATCCTGTACTGGTATACCAAATACATGTAATTGGTGGTTTGATTTTATTGTCAAGTTATTGTTTTGCCGATTGTACTGCTACTAACCCTTTTGTATTGATGTTGTTTTTTCTTTGTATATTGATGATTATGGTGTACAATTAACAATATTGTATTGTATTCTATCTAAGTCAATAATAATTTATTCTGTCTAAACTATTAAAAAGCAACTTACAAAAGGTCAAAATTAATTTAATGAGTATTTGTTTAGCGAAATAGACCACCATGGCTAGCGGATCGAAACGCGAAAAATATTTAAATAAAAACGCGTTTTAGTAAAAGATCAAACTAAAAGTAGAAAAATTACTGTTAATGCGTTTTAAATTCAAAAATAGGGTGAAGTAATGTTATTGTTAAAAGTGTAGAGTGATTGATAATGATATCTATATACACACTCCACGGTTATTTTATGTAATAATTATTATGGAATTGTCAGTTATTTTTACATTATTCTGTTATCATCGGTCGTATATATTATCGGAGTAATGCCCGGTTTCCATAATTCCAGTAGCATTCGAGTCCTTGTGACCGAATCCAAGGAATGCTACTGAATAATGTGAACTATTACTGGAATGTGTCCATTTCAGTGAGTAATCCTGTTCAGTCACTGGATTGACAATCAGTAAAAGCACGCTTAAAACTTACGAATGATGTGAACACTTCAGCACTGGACTAGATTGATTCGCTGGATTATTGGACTGGAATAAGCTTCCCGTCTCGGATCGGGTGTAAGGTGACCAAATTAGGCAATTCTCTCATACTCCTGAGTAAATAGGCATGTATAGGTTTAAATATACATTTTTGATGTAAGTACCTATTGCGTGATGCCATTGCAATCGGTTACGTCAGAGGTAGTCAATATTTTCAGTTGTTTTTTTCCTGCTCTACATAATACCTACCTATCCCCAATGGCCTTTGCCCGATAACTCATGAGCTTCGTTCACTGTCATTAAATCTTTCATGCAGGCTCACTAATGTTGAGTGGTTTGATCGGTATAAATTGTTTTGCAAGATCGGTCCCGAATTTTACCTTATATGGTAAAATATTGTTTGGCTTGTTTTGGTATTTTTTTTATACCACTGGCCCCACCTCATGGAAAGTGATTGCCGTGGACTATGGACGTGTGCAACACCAGGGGACTCGCACTAGTGTGTCAGTGTAGAAGACAAAGCAGGACAAGCCTTTGGTCTTCCCACTGACAGCACAAAAACTCTTCGGTTAGCTCTAACTACCCTACTCACCGCCGGGGACACAACACGAGGTTATTATGGCCATGCACGGTACTTCCCCAGTCGGACTGCTTGATTGGACGGAAATACCGTCGTGTCCTACCTCCATCACTAACGCATTCATGCTGTATACGTGCCCCTACCTCATAGATCGTCATAAAGTTCGCGCCAGCAGATAAGTCCCGCGGCAAAACTCGGAACTAAAAATGACATCGCCGCCATACTATGTGTTGGTTGATTTAGGCTATGACGGGTAAGGTCTAGAGTTGCCAGCACATTTATTTATAATGTTACTAGTAGACATTTTCTGGTAAGTTGCGGATAACGTTTTCTTTTATCCACTTTAAACAGTTTTTTAAGTTCATGTCATCTTAATCGAAGCACAAAGCCTTTATAATTCATTTCAGCTTCACAAAACTACTTTACCTTGAGAATAATTTCCTAAACACTCTTAATTACATTGGGTGTTTTAAAATATTGACGCGCATCATATTTAAATACAACGACAATAACAGTATGATGGCGATGTCATTTTTAGTTGCGAGTATTGCCGCGGGACTTCTTTGGGGCAAATGATTTTAATTTTTAATTAAGGTTTCGTTTTGTTAAAATTATAATATAGTATTCTAGTAATGTCTACAATTGACCGCTATCTATCATTGTTGATTTTTTAATTAACTCGATTACTGGACTAACATTCTAACGTTGGAAACGTGCGAATATAACTTCTTAACTTCTGCAGTTCAACTACTATTACATTCATATATATAAACAATGAAAGATCGGTAAAATAGAAATATGATACTGGCAGCATTATACGTTGACACACGTTAGCCACGCTGCGTCGAAGGAACGTATTTCGTGACGCGTACTGTACCTACTTTTCAACTGCCACGTGACGTGCCTCCACGTCACGTTACACGTTGCGTCATGTCACCTGCCACGTTCTGTTATATCTAAGGCGCGGTTTATACAGAAGCGACGTGGCGGGGACGTATGACGTGGTGGACAATTTAAGTAACCCAATACAAATCTTATGAAGTGTACAATAACGTCGTTTTTGTCTTAGAGGAGAATTGCGCCCGCGCCTCCAGGCGACGTCTCGCCACTAAAGTGAAGCCATGTCACGTCATAGTCGTTATTGTACACTACATAAGGTTTATATTGTGTTACTTAAATTGTCCGCCACCGCCATACGTCCCCGCCACGTCCTTCTGTATAAACCGCACCTGATGACTTCTTTGCACTTTAACGCGAAACTACATATTCTAATGTTTTTGTATTACTTTTTCTATATACAGTATCCGCCAATCTAAATCTACTCTACTTTCATTATTTTATTATCTGTTTTCCCTCTCAACCCTCACTGCCATGAGGTGGAGTACGCTATTCTTAAGTACGATTAAGTAATGTAGAGTAAAATTCTGACGATTTATCTCATTCACTCTCCTTTTAATATCTCTTGCCGTCGTAAGTCGTAATGCATTGTCGTATTTGGTCTTTTCTATAATTGGGTATTTGACTGACCAGTCAAATTAGTTACTTTTTACTAATCGTCAAAACGGTAAGTTATAAGAAAAATTGTATGAAAAATTTATTTGTGACGTCATAATATTTAATATTCAAACCATTTACTATTAAAGGTTGGGTGGATGATTAAAAATAAATAAGAACGATAAAATAAGAACCGACGCAACTGTTTTCACTATTTTACTATTCTTAATTTAATAAGTTCAGCTAAATTATTTATTATAACTACAGAAAGATACTCAACTATATAATATCGACGGTTGAAAGGGTGCAAGCGACATCGTATGTGCAAAGAAAGAAGATCACAAAAGACTTATCAAAACGGCCTTACTGAGAAGAAATTTCCTTATGAACTACAATACTTTTTTTAATTCTTCAAACATTGAAGTGTAGGTGTGTATTTACAAAAAAAAGGATTTAGGTATGTTTATTCGCATTCTGAAACCAATAATATAAGGTTTTTAAGATGTACTTAATTTGGGCCTAGACATCTGGCGCTATGTAGAAAGACGTAGAAATATTTTTATTGGATAGATACTCTTTTTTTTCGTAATGTTATAAACCTCGTTCAAGATGTTGTTAGTAAGAATATCTAATTTATAAACAGTGTTAATTAAACCTTTTTAGAGGGATACAAAGAAATGTGCGAATCATTTACACAACTGTTAAAGTTAAAAAAGTTTAGATCAAATTTCACTAGTGAAAGTAACTGTGATCACGTCGTTACTTTTTACGAATTCTCACTTTTTACTCACCGTAAGAATTACGGTGAGTAAAAAGTGAGAATTCGTGTAAAACCTCGGGAACTTCGGGCCCATATAGAATACGAACGAAATTCAACGTTTCAAATCATCGACAATAAATTACTTCGGATTTATTTCGATAGGGTTTAGCCAGAACGAAGTATCAAAAGCCCGCTTCGCACTTGAGTTCTTTTTTAAAGAAATTAGACACGGAAAATAGGTACTATTCAGTCCTTCCTTTGATCCTATCCTCCGAGACTATTTTCTTTCTCAACAAAACCAGACATAATATGTATGTAAATGTATGTATGTATGTATATTCTTTATTATGTGGAAGTAGACATATTTTATGTGGATAGGTAGGTAGGTATATAATGGTTATATTTATATATATATGTAAAGCCTTCTGTCAGGGGCTTTAATTAATTAAATCTTGACATAAATGTACACAAGACTGTCCTCTCATTGGATTGCAATTCCTCTGTGCACTTCCGGGTTTGCTGGAAGAGAACTCAACATGAGTTAAGCTCGCCTTTGCACATAATAATTCACGTGTATGTATAAATGCCATGTTAGTTTACAAGAATGAATAAATATAAATAAATACTATTTTTTCTCCTAAATACCTCCGTCTAAGCTAAATTTCTTCTGTTAGGTGTGAATTACTTCGGTAGGAAGGTGGCCAGGATTCGTACCCAATGCGTTTGCAGGATAAATAATAATAAAAACTCTGGCTGTACATAACATGATTAACCATTAAGTTAAGTTATCATTATCTTGTCATCACGCCACAGCCTTTGTGGCGTGGCGGTAGTGAACGCGGCCGCTACGCAGGACGCGCGGGTTCGATCCCCGCTCAGTACAAATATTTGTATGCATGAATATGTATATTTGCATTGGTCTGGGTGTTTCTATACATGTATAATATGTATGTATTTACAAAAAAGTATCTAAGTATGTTTATCGGTATTCTAGATTCCATAACACAAACTAGTTTAGCTATGCTTACCATAGAGATAGATGTGTGAAATGTTGTGGAATATTTACTTCACTTATTTTCACTAGTGAAATTCGACAGTGGACGTTCAAAAACAGTGATATTACCTTTTTGTTTGGTCCTGTTGGCGTGACGTGTGGCCGGCGGTGTGCGGCCCAGGCTGTCGATGTCGGTGTTGCTGCTCTGGTAGGCCAGGGGGGGCGTATCGCCCTTCATAGGTCGTGGGTACTGGTGTAATATAAGAAATAATAATAATCAGGACATATATCTTAGACCTAAAATGTGGTCTATTTACGCAGTACAATTTTTTTATTTTATTTAAATAAGATTACAATAGTAAATTATAGTACACCCATAAAACCAGTATGGGTTTATCTTGGGTGTGTGTATACATTTAGGTAACATTGCTTCATTTTTTATATTTTTTATTTGATTTTTGAAATTATACTTGACTGAATACCATCGACCGGCGTGATTGTGTATATGAATATGAAAACTTTACTAACTTACATAATTCTGGAAGACCAATTGTTAACATAGTTGGGCTACTCTGGATACTTACAACTATTTGAGTATTTTAATCTACTATATAAAAACAAGTCGGGTTTTCCTTCCTGACGCTATAACTCCAGAACGCACGAACCGATTTCCACGGTTTTGCATTCGTTGGAAAGGTCTCGGGCTCCGTGAGGTTTATAGCAAAGAAAATTCAGGAAAAATTTCAACAGAAAAGCGGGAAAGCGGCGGGCAACAGCTAGTAACCAATATAAAATTGGGATTTTGGTATTTGGATTATTTTGAGTATTTTTGCTAGCGACATTTTAATGATGCTGACTGTACACAGCAACAAAATACAATGACTTTTGGCCGGTGACAAGAAATAGTATCTACGTGCAGAGTAGGTGTACGAGTCTTTAGAACGAAAACCGGTTGTTGTTTACGAGCGATGCAAAGATGATATTTGCATCTACTTGAATGCGTTCGCTAAGCAGTTTCTTGGGTGTCTTTTGAGGGTAGCATGGGGTACTACGGTGGTGGACAAGCTCAAATTGACTTCACCTCGCCTGATGGTAAGCTGACGGCAAAGTCTCATAAAAGAGGTTCACCATTATACACACGTGCCATGTTAACAATGGTGGCACTCAGCTTGACGGCCTCATCAGATGCTTTTTCACGCCCCGTTTAAAGGACCCGGGACTGTAGGAAGAGTGAAACACGTGAGCTGGCAAAGAGTTCCAGGTCTTAATGGTGCGACAAAGGAAAGAGTCACCGAACCGCTTGGTTCTTTAAGGAATGATCTGCACCGTATGCGGGTGACAACTAAGCCCTGCACGTGTTGTCCTGTATAGGAAAGGAGAGGGCGGTACTAATTGGAATAGCTCATCAGAACATTCGCCATGGTAGAGACGAGACGAGAGAGAGGAGGAAACAGCGGCACATGTGCTCCTATACTGTCCTGCAACCGCCACATACAGGGCTAAGTACTTCAATAATACAGGTACGCCCCGGGAGATCACCAGCAGTGTGAAGAGCCTGCTGGCGTTCTTCAATGAGTTGGGGTGGATCGAGTGCAATGCCTACCGGGAATACCAGCCCGTGTTACCATACCATACCAAAGGATAGGGCTGTTCTCCATTCGACATTAAACATACCTAGACTCTAAATGCGCCATATATGATTTTCGGCCCGCATGATTGGGGGCGAGCCTATTAAGCTTTTTTTTTTTACGTGCGGGAAATCCCCACGGATACCCACCCCTCCGGAGCCGGAGGGGTAGGTTATGTCGGACTTGAACCGACTAAACCGCACGCCGTCTCTGGGTCGTAGTGCTAGGCCGAAGGTGAGGTTGTCATGCGACATATCTCTCGCACCCCGGCTGATCCAGGGCCATCCATCTCGGTCTGGCCCTCCTCGGGAGGTGGGGACCACGCGGTCCCCGACTCAACCCCGGTGTGGGGGGGCGCGCATCGCTCTACGATGCGCGCCGCCGCCGTGGCCTGCTTCTGCTAGGGTGACGGGCGGCTCCACCCGTCACCCTCAGGCCCGCTCTCATGGGGGGCGGAGGTCAGTTTGCGCCCTCCGACGCCCGAGCCGCCTTCGGGCGCGTGCAGCGATGTCAGCGAGCCTCTCTCGCTCATCGCGCCGCGCCCGCTCTGCTGTCTCCTTCGCGAGCATGACCTGCTCGCCTATTGAGCAGTGTTGTTTACTGTTGGATGTAGATCAGCTTTATTCCCTTCTTTACTTTATATTCTACACTGACGGCACAGAAACTCTCTGTATTTACAGGGTCGGCAGCAGAAGTGTGAGTCCCCTGCACACGTCCATAGGCCACGGTAATCACTTACTGCCACCTCAGTTGTATAAAAAAAAGTGCTCATAAGCAACAGTGCCGAAATATCGGTCACTCGATAAAGCTCATAATAATTATCCCGTAATGTAATCGAAATACTCGTATTATAATATACATACTAATACATATTTCGATATTAAATTGAAAGTTTAAATTGAAAGTTAATAAATATGAGTTACAAACAACAGTGTCTACTCCTTTCAAAGAAAAGGAAAGGAAAAAGTAAAGTTTCTCACCAAGTTGTAAATGACTTTCTTGATTTTATCGAACCACCTCTTGGCGCCCTGCTCCGTGTCGTCTTGTATCAGGTACTGATCGCCGCCCACGAACAATAAGATCGAACGTTGGTACCTGAACACAAAGTGTATTATAGAATTTTAATTATAATTGTAAAGTGGCACGATCACTGTCCACTGAAAATATAGGGTGCAAGGGGAACGCTCCCGAAGCCGAAGGCCCCTGATAGTAGAAGTATATATTTTTTCGATTTGATGAAAAAAAAATATTTTGTTTTCATTTTTATTCCCCGTTTCATTTGCATTATTTATTCTCCATCGTATTAGTAAAGCTCAGACGGCAATTTCATAAAAAAACATCACTACAAAAAAAAAAGAACACGCTTGGCGCCATTTGTTTCTTTTTTCTGTAGTGGTGTTTTTTTAAGAAATTGTTTCATTGAGCTTTTCTAATATGATGGAGAATAAATAATGCAAATGAAACGGGGAATAAAAATGAAAACAAATTTTTTTTTTTCAACAAATCGAAAAAAAAATGCCAATATGTAGTGTACTCGGAGTACTACCAGGGGCCTTCGGTTTCGCGAGAGTTCCCCTTACATCCAGTATTTAAAAAAATACATGGATTATGTTATATTAACGATACTGAACATGAAATATGATTTTTTTTTAAATTCTTGTCTGTTTGTCTGTGTGTTCGCGTTAGACTCAAAAACTACTAGATCAATTTTGTTGCGGTTTGAAAGGTCTTGGTCAGACTTAAATTTTTAGGTAAGTTTGACCACAATCGGTCAAGTAGAACCAGATATTTGGCCAATAAACGAGAAAACTGACATCCTGGCGAGCGGAGCTGCGGGCGCAAGTCTAATACGAATTATTTATATGTAACTAGCTGATGCCCGTGACTCCGCTCGCGTGGATGTCGGTTATCGTGACTTTTATACAGATGCACAATCAGAGACAAAAAATGATTACACTCGTAACTTCGAAAAGCAGGCAGAGGCAAACGCCAAGATCAAGAAGAAGAAGTAAGTAACCGCCAATACGGCAATTCTTCTCACCTTCCCCGTTGTAAATATACATGATAATATGTATAATATGCAAGTATTTACATAAGAAAAATGTATCTAAGTATGTATAGCCGCATCCAAGGCTAGACCCATAACACAAACTTAGCTCTAGATAGCTTAGTATAGAATATCCTGAAATATAAGTATATTCATTTATTTACTACCCAACTATTTTTGAAATATATTCAACGTACAGATAATTTTATAACAGTATAGCTGTCTGCCTCTAAATTTTCAAATAATGTATTGGAATTTGCCGGGTTTGTTGACATTTATGGTTACTTCTCCACTTCCTTGAGTAATAGCGTGAATATTTATGGCCTATAACCATCCTCGATATGTGGGCTAATCAACAAAAAAATATTTTTTCAATTTGAACCAGTGCGCGTTCAACTAAACAAACAAACCAAAATCATGATCTTATAAAGTATTTAGTACAGACATGGGGTTCCGATACTAAGAAAATATCTTTAGTAATACTCAAAAATGAATAGATGGCACTAGTAGACGCATTTAAAGAAATAAAAAAGTTAAGACGCTTATTTTCCTATTTCACGTATCACAACTTAAACACATGATAATGTAAGTATGTAAAACTCGTTGGTAAAGTAATGAATAAAGATTTCGTGACAATAGTGCTTATTAAGTTATTTTTGTGTTATCAAGCGGCATGGTGCATAATGTCTGTAACTTTTACAATTACTGCAAAATCTAGCAGAATCAATATAGATTACAATATTTATAGTGTTGTTCAGTCATACTCAATAATGTGTTTAGAGTATATTTTAATTTTTATAAGTTAATTTTAATATTAAAAATTAGAAAAGTTTGCAAAACAATGTCGCCATCTATTTATAATTCCTGAACTAAAAAGCTGCCTGCCTGCTTTTCGAAGTTACAAGTGTAACCATTTTTTGTCCCTGATTGTGCATCTGTATACGAATTATAGTATATTATCTGTTGTATAGACTTATATAGAAGGCAATATCTACTGGTGAAGAAGCAGTGCTTACCTCCTGGTATATTTTTGCGGACACTCATCGACGTGTGCGTTGCGCAATCTCAACACCAGTTCTGCCAATGGAGCAGAGGGTGACGGAGGGGTGCCGGGTGGTTTCGATACTTTCTGTAACTAAAACCATCAATGTATACAAGGTATACATACTTCAGGACATATATCTTGGACTTAAAACATGCTCAAAATGTGCTCCATACACGCAGTACTTGTTTCTTGGGTATCTTTTGTGGATTGCACGGGGTGCAATGATCTCTATAACTAGCGGGACTGCCTATTTCATAGAAAATTACAGCTTACTATTTGTATCGATTTGAAGCGCCACCGTGAGTGTATTGAAAACTAATTACTTTGTAAAAAGACGTTGTTCGTTGTTTTTATTTATGCGTTCACCATAAAAAATGTCTATAATGTAATAATGTTTATTTGATACGCAAGACCTATCGTTTATATTAAATTATCAAAACACAGACAATTATAAATAATAATAATAATAATAATAATAAATATTCCACAACATTTCACACAACGCTATCTAGACCCATGGTAAGCATAGCTTAACTAGCTTGTGTTATGGAATCTAGAATGCGGATAAACATACTTAGATACGTTTTTTTTTTTTTGTAAATACATACATATTATACATAGAAACACCCAGACCAATGCAAATATACATATTCATGCATACAAATATTTGCACTGAGCGGGAATCGAACCCGCGCCTCCTGCGTAGCGGCCGCGTTCACTCCATCATTAGTAACAGTCCCAAGTACACTCACTACTGCGTGCCGCAACTATCAGCGCCAACATGGACACAATTGGACACAATATATTATGGATACCGATCACCAGTCCAGTGAGTACTATTACAGGTACGTGACAAGGTGCTACAGCGGTGGACGAGCTCAAATTCACCAAGTATTGATTCACGACTAAGCTCCAAGCTATATGTATCTCAAGGTACAGGTACTAAGGATCAGTATAGGGCAACGGACAATGCTGTGGTTGTTGCCAATAATTAGGCCGATAAAATCTAACAAGACGCCGGAATATTGTCAACCATTGACTCGATAAAGAAGAGTGTATTTTCATATGGGGCAGTACGGGCAGTACGAAGTAGACCCCAAACTCCTAGATGAAAGCTTCAGATGCGACTGGGATTAACGCTAAGATGAAGAAGAAGAAGATTCCTTAACCACATTTACAGATTTTGGAACAATTATAGAGTCGGCAAGAGAAATGGTGTAATAAAAAAAAGACGTGTGGCACTCGGGGACCGCCGCGGTAAAGCTATTGCATAGCATTTTGTATCAACTTATGCAATTATGATAATATGCCCTTTGACGTGCATTAGTTTTTTTTTCTTTTTAGCTCTTTACGCTTTTCTTTTTTCGTGACTTTCTTCATTAATAATAAATGCACTTTGTTCATTCATATTCAGAACACTTTATACACAAATTTTACAAGTACAGCTATTCACTGTTGTACATAAATACCTATACACCTATATACTTTATGAAAACAGCTGCTTATGTATTCGTCCGATTTCGGAGCAGCTCGTCTCGATTCGTGCGAGCTTCGTAGAGTCGTACAATACGGCTAGTTGCACGCACACAAACACCGTGTCGAAGACTGCCGAAAAGAAACGAGCGTGAGGTTTTTTCGTTACGGAATTTCTTGATTCGGTCGCCGCGCTCAGCCCGCGATAAAATCTATGCAATAGCTTAAAATGGTACAATCGATCCTATTTCATGTGGAAATTTAAAAGACTATATGGGGCCATTTAAAGCATGACTACTAGAAGATGTCAGTAATCGCTACATTTCCCCAAACATTTTGTAAGGCAAAACCAAAAATTATCTAAAATATTATTTATTGTGCAACGAAATTTTAAAGCATTTACGTGCTATTTAAATCGATTAAAACCCTTCGCGTCGCCTCATGACGGTTGTATAGGAGAATTTGGAATGCGTAAAGGCGCCCCGCGCTAACAGTTTACCGGACGATATAAATCTGTCAGTTAATCGCAATAACTTACACACTCACAGTTTCGTTAACGATTTTGCACTAACGACAAATACGATCCGATACTGTGTGGCCGCCGGACGATTCCGGCCAGCGCCGATAGTTCTCAGCCGGACAGTCCTAGGCCGTCAGGGCGAACGAGCCCACATTAGCAGGCAGTCGATAAAATAAGGCAATAAAATAATGTTATTCTTTTAGCCTGTGGTAATAACATTATTATGACATGTACTTCACTAGTTTTTACTAAGATTTTATTCATTTTATGTGTACATAATCGTCTATATTTCTTATGTACATAGTCCATAAGGTCCAAAATAGCTAACACCTTCTTACAATGATTTTGACGTACTAATATAAGAATAACGTAGTGCAACCGATTTTCGAACTTATTGACATCACAAAGCATTGACTTTTTTTCTTATATTCATGATCAGTGGCATTATTTATGCGAAAATACATGAATTTAAGAAAATGTTAATAAAAAATCGCTTGCACTGTTTTTGTAGTTTCTGTGTAACTGATATCAGACCATTGCCGGCAGGCGATCGTACGGCGGGAAACTGTCAACTCACCACTGCTAGTGTATGGTCGCAAAACTGACAACAGGGAATTACCAGCAGGCCAAAATCGCTATAGTATGTGGACGCTATCGGCTTAGGACTGCAAGCCGCCGGATAGGATCAGAAACTGCAGGTTGACTGCAGGTGGACTGTTAGTGAGTGGGCGCCTTTAGGAACTGGTCGCGGGTTCAAGTTCCGCCTAAGCATTAACATTTTTCCAATATTAATCAATAAGTTAAAAAAAAATATATAAGTTTGGAATGCTTACTGCATTATAATAGGTTCTTTGATCTTTAAAGAACAGTAGGGCAGACGGTGTAAGAATCATGTAGCACTCATTCCAGTTCTTTTTGGTCTTCTTTGCGCCTTCTAGGTACTTCGTGCGTTTAACGGGACCTTCTTGAATCACCTGCGGGAACTATAGGTAGGTTAGACAGTGTTGTTTAATATTTAAAGCTATGGATGGAACTAGGCGAAGTGTTTTGATGGAACAGACTACTCCTGAAATTTAAAATATTCTAGAAATGAAACTTTTGTTATCTTTCATATTCATACCTAATAATGTTATTTTATTTTGAACCGAATCAATTCAAGATTCAATGGTTGGTAGCGTAGTGGTTAAAGCATTGACCCTGTATGGCAACGATCGCGGGTTCAAACCCCGCCTAGACTGATTCAATATTTTTCCTATCCTAATCGAATGTGATTTCATATTCTTTGTGTTGTTGTTTTTTAGGTCGTCTGGTGCCCTATGCATGCATACGGAGCAATTAAAAGCGCCCTGCTCATAGGTGGATTAGGCTATGGCACAGGTTTGCCGAGAGGAAAGCTGGCGCCAGAGTTCCTGCTAAAGCTAAATCAAGGAGCAAGAGTAAGAGAACGGATCCTGGGTGCCAACAAGCTTTGGATGACACCAGAACTAACGCTGTGATAATGTTGCATGGCGTTTGTTGTATGTGGGTGTACAGAGCCCAACCAAATTGTGGGCCAAATCACGCCTTCAAGTGGCAGCTTTTAAACAACGGTCGAAGCTCTGGTGTAGCCTTTTCTCTTAAACTTAATAGGTCAAACGACAGTTGTCTTCAGAATAGTCAACATACCAGTCAAAAACTATAGGCGGCTCCAAAGTGCGTATTTTAGACGCAATTGGGAAGTTGCTATCAGGATGAATGATAAATAGGCGTTTGTTGTATGTCAAAAAGTCCAAATTCTTACCTCACTAGGATGCTGCATTGTCGACCTCGGTGTGGGAACTGGCGATCTGAAACGATGCTTGGGAGCCACCATGGATATTGACTTTATGTTTCGATTATATAGTTGCTCAGTGTCTCGTAGCTCCACGTCGAGGCTGTCACCTGACGAAGACGCTGGTAGCGGAAGGAGAGTCGGTCTCCGGGGATCTATGAGGTCTTCTGATGAACCACCTGAAAATGGATGGAGAAGAAAGATTTGAGACTGAATCAAATTTTAAAGGAATATTGCATTTGTAGGAAGATATGAAATATCAACTTATCATCGATCAATTATTCAAAATCATGCTTTATGCCTATACCGCGACAATATCTAGGAAACCGCAGAGCTGGATTACGTCACATTCTGTTTTCGGGGCTCATGGATACCGCTTCCCGTCAGTCGAGTGATGCCTCCCATATTAATAATGAAGACTATCAGTGGATAAAGGTGAAATTTTCAAAAGGTTTTTCAATGGAAAAATAACTTACTAACGAGTAACATCTCTACCGGAGTTTCCCTTTGCAGAGCAAGCCAGCAGGAATCGTCCTATAGAGACCCCTCACCATTGAAGACTAGCAATGATTGGTACCAACCTAGCCGTTTGTTGATCCTCACGAAGGGCGGGCTGTCGGAGCTCATTTTGTTGTAACCGATATCGAAGTCCACGCGACATCGCTCCGATGTGGGGCTCCAATTGTTCAGTGGATCGTAGCCACGGCTTTTCAGCGAACGTTGCTCGGGTATGCTCTCCTGGAATTTTAGAAAAAAAATGTGGGCTTATTAAGTTGGAAATAAGAAGAAAACAAACGGTATCTTTAATTTTAAGGCACAACGTAACAGTAATCATCATATTAGCGATTTTCTAATTTAAAGTTTTCTTTCTGGAGCCCAAGTTCCGTTATTGCTTTTTTATTAGTGGGAAGCGACTGAAATCTGACCTTCCAACTTTGAGAAGACGACCGACTTGCAGGTGAGGTCAACTTGGGCCCACTGGCCGCACGGCCTTGAGCGATAATCGAACCCACGACATCTCACTTAGCAGTCGATCGCCTTACCGTTGCGCTATGGCAACAGGCACCCCTCAATTAGTTTTAACCAATATTACCATATAAAGAGTTTTTAATTCACAAGCAAATAAGGAAAACTAGATTATTACAAAGGCCGTACTAAAGTCAATTTAATTTTAAATACTTCGTAAGTCGGAATGAGACGATAGCATTATGTTTATTTCTCTTTGTCTGTCCTCTCTGAGTTAGGCAGTACATTACTTTACCGGACAACAGTGGCGAGCGGTGTAAATTTTCAAAAGATAAGCCGATGGATATTCTGGAGTATAAATGGAAACATCTCTACCACGGCTTCCCTTTCCACAGCAAGCCGGCAGGAATCGTGTTATAGGGACCCCTTGGATTCGGACAACATACTGGCGACTAAACCAGAAATACGAATACCAGATTTCGTTCAGGAAAGGGGTATCTAATACAATATGTCTTTCATGGCTCAAAGTTAACGCTTCTATTTTTTAGATATTACCGTGTGTGTCGATACAGTTCCCGCTAAATTAACTTACTACGCCTACCTATAATATCCCCGAAGGGATTGATGGAGGTGTATAACATCTAATTCGTACCCGGTCGCTTTCAAGGCATTTTTTTCAGTATATTTGAATTACTAGTATTCCCTCTAACCCCTTCAACTAATCTAAATTGCTTGTGCTAGGAGTGTGTTCACGTTTACCTAGGAGTTCAGGGTCCGCATTTTGGCTATCGGTCACTACGTGGAAGTTGCCATATAGGGTGTGAGCCAATAATACCTACTTTTTTAAGGAAACCTAAGAATAATTAAGTACTTTCATACTGAGTGATGTTTCGTTATTGTTATATTTTGATATGTCGTACGCAGATTACAACTACGTGTGCAGTAGATACGTAGACAGTGATATTGAACTATATCTGTTCACGGATAGATAATGTTGAGTACAAAATCCTGTCGTGCTCGTGTCCTTCCTGTAGCGCTGCTGAGTTTCTTGTTAGACTTTTTTCAGGACGGAACAGCATTGCAAACATGTGGTACATTAATTACTGTAATTCTTTTTGAAATTTTCGACCATATTAACAGTAGTAAACAACGTAATTACAGAATAAATAATGGTAACGAATGGATGGAAAGTAAAGGATGGAATGTGTGGGACCCCAGTACCCCACCTAGATCTCCGCGGGTAATGAGAAACCAAAGGCTCCTAAGTGCAAACTCTGGACGCTTCTGGGATCAGTGCTCAGATGAAGTAGACAAATAAACGGCCGATCTCTCAAAAATAATTTTGAGTGAAAATTTGGTACAATAAGTACCAAATTTTAACTAATACCTATTTTAAAACTATGAAGATAAAATAGGCAAGAAGTATATACGGGAAGCCAGTTAAATAAGATATATGGTGGCGATAACCGACATTCAAGCGGGCGAAGGCGCAGGCGGAAAGCTAGTATATTATAACAGTAGGTGTGCCATAAATGGTTCGACTTGTTATTTCATTTAAAGTTTCCTGTTCGCCTATATTCAAACTATTCAATCGTTTATAACTTCACGGCAGTGATTTATATAGAGGCGTAGGTAAAATTAGTCCTCCGAAGTTGATGAAAACTAACATTTTTTGAAGTGAAAACTTCGTTAGCGGCGTTGGATGGGTAAAAAATGTTAAACGCGCGTCAGGATCGCTTGACCTTTGGACCGTAACCGACGACTGACGTCATACAATATTAGCTATAGACTGTCTATTTTGCCATATACGATAAATAGCTTCGCAGCATAGCTGTAAACGCTTCGACTGTAAGTCCTTATGGTTTCAGATAGTACCGGGTTCAAACCTGGCCTTCTGACACTTTTTGTGATTATTTTTTCTTTTTGTAATTTATTACTTTTTGTGATTATTTTATATTTTTGTAATTTATTAATTTCTTCTGATAGAAAATTAGCAGAAAATTCGTGATAGGTTCTATGATTGGCGCTGTATTATAGGTATGGTATGGTATGGTATGTTTTTTTTATCTTTTTCTATGTATATAACGAAAGAAAGAAAAAGTTTTCACTTCTGCCGGCACTCCCGGCAACTCGCCTTTTTTTACTAACGATCTTATCATTGCAGCTTTCAACCAGGTTGTATCCACAGCTCATATTTTAGAGCCAGGGGTCACTAACTCATTGTTGGATATATACTTTCACGCCTGTAAATCCCCGAAGGGGTAGCCAGAGATGTATTAACATTTACATTTTACCAACTATGATTTTCAGTCCTATGTAATAGGGGGGTAGTATTTTGCTGTCAAACGAGCACTCTATTATGATTTGTATGATTATTGTCGGATGGAGAATAGTCCTTTCATTTAGTCATCACCTACAACAGCCACGGGAAGAGATGGAGTGGCCATATTCTACTCTAGCGGGAATCACTCTCTATTATGTGGGAACGGAAAACATATGGATAAATGTCGGTACTCAGTTAGGGTTTACTTTCGGTGTATCTATAAATAAATCCATACTAATATTTTAAATGCGAAAGTAACTCTGTCTGTCTGTCTGTATGTTACGCTTTCACGCCTAAACCACTGAACCGATTTTGATGAAATTTGGTATAGGGGTAGATTAGACCTTGAGAAAGGACATAGGCTATGTTTGGTCTCGAAAACCGACATCCGCGCGGGCGGAGCTGCGGGCAAAAGCTAGTAAATAAATATCCCACAACATTTCACACAACGCTATCTAGATCCATGGTAAGCATAGCTTAATTAGCTTGTGTTATGAAATCTAGAATGCGGATAAACATACTTAGATACATTTTTTTTGTAAATGCATACAAATTACACGTAGAAACACCCAGACTAATGCAAATACCCATATTCATGCATACAAATATTTGCACTGAGCGGGGATCGAACCCGCGCCTCCTGCGTGGCGGCGCTACAAATGAAATGGCCCAACTTCGATACAAAATTCCTCATATCGGAATATACCGATATGAGGAATTTTGAATCGCACAATATATCTGTCACCTCCTGCCTTATCTACATTACTATTTACTATATGCTTAGAAGAAAATAAATTAATCTAAGAATCCACATCCGTATGAACCTGTGACTCTCCGACTGTAAGGCACACACAGAAACCACTGCGATACGATAGATTTCTATGTAATAACTTATTACATAGAAATCTATCGTAAATAACGATGTCATAGATATCTACTCATATTATTTACTTAGTCATGGCAACACTTTACACCATAGACAACTTTGAGCACACACTATCGTTAAAGTTATTCAAAATACTATGTTTTCCTTTTATTAATAATTATATTTCCTATATATAAAGTGATTACCTCTCGCACCCATGTCTTGCCTCGTTTCAATCGAAACACATTCATGTTTCAAACTTATCACGAAACTTTTAAAAATAAATTATACACTTTTCACTATTTTCTACATATTTAGAGCACTATATATGTTGAATATTATACATAAATAGGTTAATTAATTTATTATTTAAAGGGAAAATATGTATTAATCGTGTTGTATTCATAACGGGTGACACACTGACTGAAGTTGTGTCATTTAGTAGCGATATTGCGTAGTGAGGGGCGGTAGTCGATGGTATTTTATCGACATTTTATGAGTAAAACGTCATTTTGTGTAGTGGTAGATCGTTAGAGTGCTGCGTCTGAGGTCTCAGGATCGATTCCTGCTCAATTCAAACATATGAATATGAGTATTTGTAACGGTCTGGATGTTTGTATGCACATGACCACAGAAATAGATTAGGATAGAACGGCCATACGCAGTCTTCACCAGCATGTCGCGCGTGGTGACTTTATCACTGTAAATAAATACTCACGAGAGATAAGAAATACCTTTATTTTTCAAATGTAGTTCTCCATTTTTATTCTACAGTTGGCAATAGCACAATATTGCATTTTCACGATGTTATTATAAGCTTGTCTTAACAGTTCCGAGGCGTTCGAAAGTTCCTGTCTCATACGACAGGAATTGGCTAAAAGTTGCCACGCATTTCCCGATCACATGGCCATGTGATCGGGAAATGATGCATATAGAGTGGCAATTAGGTAAATAAAACATTCATTATTTTTATGCTTATACCACTTAAGTGGCAGACAAGCACACAGCCCACCTAACGAAAAGGGATTCCAGTGGTCTTTTCGTTTCATGCAAATCGTAATATTTTGACAGACTTTCTGTATACAATCACTTACTCGAGGAAAACAACAGTGTAATGAGAAATTCGTCATAATTCTTCGTATTTATTATGTGTATGATGTAAATATTACAGTCATAAATTAGCAGTAATATAGCAACCTATTGAGTGTAACGAACGAGATATTATTACGGCATTTCATGGTTAAAACAGTTTGTGTACAGAACAAAATTAAAAGTAGAGTTTCGGTTTCAACCACTCTGAAAAGATATCAAGCAGTAAATATGCATTATGCGATAGAGACAACGCATCATTAAATCGTAGCCAGTCGATGTTAGTCTGTCACTCATCCTAATCAAAAGTTGAATATTGCATTTACCTACATTTTATTGAACGTTTGACGTCATTTTCATTTTAATTTCAGTCGATATTTTAAATAATTTTTATAATTTATATTTAATGTATTAATAGTGAGTAATTATGTAAGGCAGTATCTTGTGCAAAATATCTAGTGCCTATAATATTTAATGTGTGTATGGACACAATACAATAATTGTATTCTTATTCTATTATATCACGTATTTTATGCACTTGAATGTTTCTACACTTTCTCATCGTAACTATAATACTATTATGTTCATGGGATAAATACAATAACTAATTAGTAGATAGGAGAGGAGAGGTGGAAGCTATGGCGTTATATTATCTCTAGTGAAAACTAACATTAACACGCACTTAAAAGGGTGTAATAAGTATCTATAAATGTGATTTTTTTCGTTTTTCAAGTGGCACTAGATAAGGTGATGACTAGTGATGAGCAATAAAATAACATATATCGTACTGTTGTTTTTTTTGAAGAATATTAGCAGCCGAAATTACTAATATTCCCACTAACCCCTTCAACTAAGCTTAATTGCTTGTGCTAGGCGTGGGTTCACGTCGGTAGTGTAATGGCCAGAATTCGGACCTCTCGATCGTAAGGCCGACTTCTTAACTGCTGCTCTTCTATTATGTTTCTTTTTATAATTTCACTGATCCCGACGTACCCGAGTCAAAAGGTAACCAAACGTTACAAATAGTCATGATTAGATCCGTTCAAATAGTTTTATATAAATACTAGCTGACCCGGCAAACTTCGTACCGCCAATATTTATCCGCTCGCGTGGCGTCAGATCCCGTTCCCGCTGCACCGTCTACTATATTAAACATGTATTATACATATAAACCTTCCTCTTGAATCACTCTACCTATTAAAGAAAACAGCATCAAAATCCGTTGTGTAGTTTTCAAGATTTAAGCATATAAAGGGATATAGGGACAGAGAAAGCGACTTTGTTTTATACTATGTAGTGATGATATAGTATAAACGTAAACTTTTGAAAATATCAAACTTGTGTTCTTATACCTATATTCAAATGGGATATTAAAAAAAAAAACAATATCTCCGTTCTTTGTGAAAACCATACCGTGGAAGATTATTTTGTGACCTAATAATCCGTTTTTTTAATATACCAGCCCACTTGTGTCCTTCTTCCTCGTCATAGGTCGTGCCAGTCAAGCGGAGGGCCACTATTGTTACGTTGTTGAAAGAAATAAAGAAAGAAAAATTTAATTTAATTAAACATTCTAATTAATTCATGATCAATTGAAGTTCATTTGTTTGGTATTGTTTATTGACATTTTTTTATATTGACTATTACTTAATGAAATTGATAATTTTATTATAAATGATAATTTTAATTAATTGTGTGTAATGCATGTTTAATTTCATGGATACTGTTGCATGCCGCAAGGCGAAATATAGTGATAGATACTTTGTAAGAAACAACTTTGTACCAACCCTCTACCTGTATTTACAATATAAATAAATAAATTAAAAAAGAAAAATATGTCTGTCTGGATGTTTAGATGCATAGGACCCATAATTCGAGCTAGTTAAATTAGTAAATGGCGTGGTGTTAGTGTTTGTAATGCTGAGCCTCTTTCCTGAGACTGCCATTAGCTTACTATTAGGCGAGGTGAAGTCATATTCGTCGCATATAAATAAAGTCTTTAACATCAAGTTCCGGTGAACGGAACAAACATTGTCACATCACTAGTTCGTTATCTTCCGTCGGTCGTCGATTCGATGTTAGGAAGTATATAGTTATCTCGCTTTATTGCACTACACTGATTACAAGTGTAGTCTGTACTCTGACTAGTAGTATCAATGAATTGTGATACTCTCGAAGTGCATCCCACACAACATGTAAGAATGGAGGAAACATTCAACTCCGCTTCCTAATTCGTGTTTAACTCTTTAATCTATTGTTGGGGGTATCGCCTTGCCTCGCGGGATGTGAGTTCATGAACTTCCGTGTCTTTCTTCTCTTTAAGTCTCTACTTAGCTATATCGGCATATATATTGACCCCGAGTCGCGAATGAAACGAAGTCTTCGGTCTCGGCGCGCTCGCGGTTTGGTTTGATTGACCGAGCGAGCGAAGCGAGAGAGAGTCTCTGCTTCGACAAGGTTGCAGATTTTGCTTTGCTTGTGCCGATCTAGAGGGCGCATTTCTTAACCGATTTTGAGCAAACTTGGCATACATGCTCTTTGATTTGAAAGTCAACTTTTGTCGAGAGCTTAGGAGGTAAAATGATATTATATTACAAACAAACTTACAAATATTTCTTTTTTTAATATTAGTAAAGACTACCCTGTAGGTTCATGAATGTTATCCAAAGTGAGTGCTATTAAAATTCCAAGAATTATTTATTTGTATTTTATTGAAATGATTCAGGTAAAACTTGAGTAGGTAGGTATGTACTGTAGCCAGTGTAGCCATAATAAGACTATTGTTTTATTTACGTAATTTACCTCTATCTGCTATTTATTAATTTATTGTAAATTAATTGTTTTCTAAATGCGCACCACATGCGCACTCGCCCTCAGAAGTTGCTGAATACTGACATATATATACAAACGATCAAAACATCAAAATAAATGAATATACAATACTTGCTGTATAATATTTTTTCATTACTTTAAAATTATCAAATTATTGTTTGTTATTTTACGTTAAGTTAAAGAGCCAAGGTGGTTACCGACCATTTTAGGGTTTCGTAGCCAAATGGCAAAAAGCGGCACCCTTGTGGATTCTCCATGTCTGTCTGTCTGTCCGTCCGTATGTCACAGCCACTATTTTCCGAAACTATAAGAACTATGCTGTTGAAACTTGGTAAGCAGATGTATTCTGTGAACCGCATTAAAATTTACCGTATAGTGCAATTCCTTATATGATATATTGCAAAGCATCTATTGATTTGAATCGGATAATGACTATAACAGCACAGTATTGCAATTGCATTTTCCTTGTTAATAATAATGCAATTAACAAGGCTGTGTTTGGTTATGCTAAGGCTGAATACCTACCCAATTAATTATTTTAAAGGTAATTCAAGATTGCGTGTATGCTTTCGAAGTCAAACTAAAAAAGTCTTTTTTTTTATTTGTTTCTCTAAATGGTAATTTCAAACGGAATGGTAATTTCAAATCGAAAGGTGCTAATTCGCGCGCGCTCGCGAGTTCCACGGTAGCGAGTAGATGAATGAATGACCTATAATCAGATTTCAATTCTTGCTGATTCTATTGAAAATTCATTCCACTATAGTATACGCAAGCGTCGTGATCATCATGTTAGTGTTAAGCCCGGTTTCATTCGATGCTTTCACCTCGGAGCCCTGGGTCTGTTTGATTTGGCTCATTTATGCTGCTTTTATAGGCGACTACGGTCTGTCTTCCTTACCACAAGAAGAATGTCTCGTTTTTCAATTAGCTGATTTGGAGGTGAGATTGGCTTGGCCCCACAATTGTTAGTGAGCTCAGAAAAAAGAAATCCTCTAGACATAGTAAACTAGTTTTTGTCCGCGGTTACAGCCGCGTGGATGTCGGTTATCGTGACCAAACACAGCCTATGTCCTACCTCAAGGTCTAATCTACCCCTATACCAAATTTCATCAAAATCGGTTCATTGGTTTGGCCGTAAAAGACGAACAAACAGACACACACATACACACACACACACACTTTCCCATTTATAATTTTAATATGGATAAGCTTTCGATTTAAAATGCCAATTATTTTGCATGTGAAATAAATGAGTAATAAAGCAAATGAGGTTCGTTTTTATTGAATGCTGAAGTTGATTTGAATTTGGCGAATGAATCGTCGCCATTCAATCTATACATTGACTGGAAGGGTGCGCCGGATGCACGCTATTGGACCAAGAACACGACGCCATGTTCGACGAACACACTATGCAGATTGATGACAGAATAACAAGTTTGTTTAACCTTTTCAAAATATGTTGTAATGATATTTAGCAGCGGCGAAATGAAACGAAAACAAGGCGCGCACGAATTGTTTTCGCTTCATTTCGCCTTCTATCATTAAAAGACACCCAAAAAACGCGCACCTACTGCGTGATTGGGGTCTAATATTTGCTAGTAACTATACAATGATTAACTCATATAGCTGATGTATAAGTAAGTACATATAACTACTGATAAGTGACTTCATGTCCTTCAAGACAGACTAAACCGCGACGAAGCGAAACTATCAAGAAACTGTTAACTAATAAATTATTAATTAAAATTCTAATTGACATGTCAATTTATGCACATAGACAAGAGCTATCTAAATAAACACAGTGTCGTAGTCAATGAATCCTAATTTCATTCGGCTTTTCCCTGCAGATATCATTACACTGAGGCCAGTGTTTCTGTAAACTGAATTAATATGGTGAAGAGTTTTGATGAAGTCATTTGACTAGTACCTGAATAAAAAGTATGTAGAGTTACGAAGATTTACTAGTAACCCTTTTTTCGTGTGGAAATCCTCACAGCCATCCTGGATCTTCAGATCAGCCGAGGCTACAAAGTGCAAGCTCTAGATGCAACCGGGATTGGCGCTCAGATAAAGAAGAGAAATAAAGTAAATATTTAATAAATCCCAATGGTTTTAACTACTCTATAAGAATCACTAACTGTCAGTCCGATATGCAATCTTAGTATTGTAGTGTTCGTCCTCTGTGACAAACATTCTTAGCTTCCTGGCCATCACGCATCCACAGTATAAAAATAAAAAATAAAAATATCAAATTGAAATTAGAGAATTGAAAATAAACAAGCGATGAAAGACAGTTCTGGTCAGTGGCTGATCGAGGAATCTGCGAGAGTTCTTCAAGTGGAAGATTGACGTAATTATAAAGTGCATCAAATGCAATTCGCTTGAGTAAAATTAAAGAAACCTCGCGTAAACCTCATAAAACTGGTTTAGGAGTGATATAATTTCAAATAAACATATTAAAATTACAACTCATCGTCTTGTCATTGAAGTATCTTAGGAAACCGTGGAGTTCGACGCCCCGACTCTACGGTACCTTAGTAGTCCGACCAAGTAGGACTCGCAGTTTCTTCTTTTGAACGATATGGGTACTGTGGTACCTTACGGTATATTTCCTATTTAATTCGGGATCTACAGGTGTGACTATATATTTGTATGCAAATATGCAAAAATAACTCATGAGGGTATAAATAACCTAAAAATGTTGGCATTTGTACTTGAAATTTCCGATTTTTAGTTGTTATCAGGCGTCTAACTGTCTATACAAACTTGTCTTTCTGTTATTTACATGCCAACGCCACCACCGCCATATTAGAACGGGTGAACAACACATTGTGCGCGCACGCATATATTTACGTTACAACAAGCAGTAATCGAACAAATTAACACATCGCTATGGAACTGACGTCCGCTTATCCTGAGCCTGACTCACGCAGTAGATTTCAGCCCACCAGGTTTTCATTAAGGAAAATAAATAATTTAATAATATTTTATCCTCAGTATCCTTATAAGTAAACGCCCTATGGTTGTTATTCTTGAAACTAGAGAGAGATATATTTATTCACTACCATGAAGTTCTTCAATAATAGCTGTTGCTTGCGGCTACACCGATATTTAGATCAAGTTTCTGCGACCCATGGAAACCTATTCCCGAAATGAAATTCCCACAGCTACATTGTATCTTCGCACCACTCGCCGTAGGCAGGGCATTCATGCTCACACATTGCGACCGGAAACGGTGCGCACCGTGCAGTTTGAAAGGAACTTCATCCTACGCACGCTCAGGTTGGGGAATGAAATCCCTGCTGTGGTTTTCCCAAGCAACTACAATATGGGGTTCTTCAAGAAGGTCATTAGAAGGTTTGTTCAGGGACACAGCGCGAGTGTAACGCCCCTGGTGTTGCATACGTCCACGGTAATCACTTTTCATCGGGTGGGCCGTGTGCTTGTCTGCCACCTCAGTGGTATTAAAATCACTGATCGGCTGGTGAGCTACCAGTGGCTACTCGTACGACCTCAAAGTTTGGACATCATCTACAAATATAAACCTTTCAACCTCCTTCCACGATTTGGTACATACAAGTTGGATTTTGCTTTAAAAAATTTTTTTCGGTTATTTTCAAACAAAACATTACCTACAAATTGAATTAAATAGCACGAGAAAAAACCACGAAGTTTTGTACTTATGTTAAACAATACAGTCGCTAACATATTAGGATTAGTGTTCCCGGGGCCTTTAGGCTTTTAGGCTTTTTTAAGGCTAGCCTATAAATTAAGGGGCTACAACGGGATACGAACCTAAAAAGGCTTTTAGGCCTTTAGGCTAGGCCTTTCTATCATGGCCATCAAAAAGAACTAATAGGCTTAATTTTAAGCCTAAAAGCCTATAGGCCCCGAGAACACTAATTAGGATATGAAAAAAAAACCTTACACTTTAAACTTGCAAAAAAGAATAAAACTGGATACTAAAGTTTGCCGACCGTTAGAATTTCTTTCATCCTGGATTAAGCGGACGCCAGATTAAGAGGTGAAAACTTCGGATGCGACTGGAATTAACAATAGGAAGGAGAAGAAAAAGAGCTTCTGTCAGACATCATGTTCTGCAAGACTAAATTTATAAATCTTATGAGTTTAATTTGGGCCCCGAAGATGTTATTAGGACCAGTATACAAAGCAGAATATAAACTAGACATCAGCAAGTTTCTGCCTCTCACACTCAACCAAAGGCGAATTTGTAAATTACTGCCATGTTGTTTATACTGGAGATTGATGGCACTTGGTGGAATCTGCTACACATATTGAATAATTATAACACTAACTTTCCACATTTTTTTTTTTTAATCTGACCGGTTTCCCCTCACGGCATTATCAAAGGTTTACTGAATACATAATAATGGTTGTAAGCAATTTTATTTTTGATAAGGAAGGATCTCCTTCCTAAAAATAAAGTGTGGAAAAGTACAAGTGTTATAATTATTCAATACTTCCATGTTATTTTTTTCTAGAATTACGTTACATATTTCAGCACATTTATATATTGTCTTACCTCAGTATAGGCTTGTTGCCGTTGTCTAGGAGGCTTGTACTGCGTGATACGAGGGATGACGAACGGAGGCCGCTGGTCTCTGGAGTACACCGCACATTCTTCTGGCGTGATCCACTGTTGACAAGAGAAAAATATGTTGAGGAAGTGTGTCAAAGAAGATAGTCATGGATTTTTTACTAGAACATACGGTTCCTTCTCTCTACAGCCCCTCTAGACAAGTGGCAATTCGCTAACGGGCGTTTGATGGAATAGAATGACGAATCTATGGGATTTGACGTATTTGACAGTCGTTAACGCATGTCATAAACGTCAAATCCCATACATTTGTCATTCTATTCCACCGAACGCCAGCTAGCGAATTGCCACTTGTCTAGAGGGGCAGTTCTCCTTTAAGCGAAGCGTGAAAGAACATCTGATGAACCAGTTAAGCTGAGGGCCGCTGTTGTAACAATATACTTAGGTGTCTGTAAAAGTCAATTGGTCACCCTCTTTCTTGAGACTTTGCCTTCAGCTTACCATCAGGTGGGGTAAACTCAGATTGACGTGTCCAATATAAAAAAATATATAACTAATATGACTTAATAAGAAAGTTTGTACATTCGCATAACAACTCTGAAAACATATTCCTTTTACATTATTGATCCGTAATGAAAATGATATCCAACTAGCGTCATCTAGTGAATATATTCCGAACTAATTCTGAATTTATAAACCTGCATCACACAATAAAAGTATTCAAAAGAGATTTTTACAGTGACCTGTGTGGTGCATTCTTTTCTTAGAATAGAATAGAAATCTTTATTTGCAGGAAATATGGTTACAGCATACAATATAACAATATCATTCTTAAAATAGTACCAGAACTCATGGCTTCCAAGAAGGCTGATATTTTATATTTCTATAGTTCCTTTATGATGCAAATGAATAAAATATCTTAGCTTAGCACGCACATACTAGTAGGTACTTCCTTCATAAAATTTGCAACATACTTGAATACACATAATTGAACTGAAACACAAAGATTTCCTTTCATGATCAAGTTACAGCGATACAGTGTTCTTTGTTGCACATCCTGTTAGGCGCCATATTGAGATTCATATGGATAACTTAATGTAGCCAGGCCCAACGTTCGCAATACTAAACACATTTTGATAATAGCTCTAGTTTAACAAGTGACCCGAAATTCTATTCGCGAAACTAGGAGTGTACATCAGCTTTATAGTACTTAAACATAAGTTAAAAAAATTTGGTTGCCTGTAAAGTCGGTATACGGGCGAAAGTTTTACGTGACAACGACTTTGAGTGGTAAAATAATTTTAATGTGAATATTCATTCGTATAGTAGGAAGAAGGATGAAATAATAGTAACAATTTAAAAATGTCTGTCTCTCTCGCTCTTAGGCGGGCTAACCATGCCCGAGTGGAAGGGACGCGTGCCTCTCACTCGCTCTCATTGTGAGCGCATAACGTGAGCGGAGCGTAACGCAGTTTCTTGAAGTGTCACCCGGCAAACCAATTTATAAGACGTTGTCACGTCAAAAGCTTTTGAATTGCCCTAGTGCATCATTGGACACTATTCAGTGATTTTTCATCAGAAAGTTTCCCAACGAACTGATAACTTTTCCCTTTTTGAAAATTAGGAGTGTTCATTTTCTGGCCAATCGTTATTCAACAAACGAATACAAGAGTAATAGTCTTCGTGCAGTAGTTGGAACTACGTGCCAACTACACACCGACGGCAATCGGGGGGCACGGTTGGTTTGTAGTTGTGCTAACTGCATTCAAACTGCAAATTAGAAGTGCATCTGAATGCAGTCTGTCTGTCTTGCCCCCAAAAATTATCGTAAACTGAAATTCAAATCACTATTTTTTTTTTATACCACGTAGGTGGCAGACAAGCGCACGACCCACCTGATGGAAAGTGAAGCCGATGGACGTGTGCAACACTAGGGGTGTCACACTCGCGTTGCCGACCCTGTTACAACAGAGAGTTTCTGTGCCGTCAGTGTAGAAGATAAAGCAATCCTTTGGTCTTCCCACTGACAGCACGAAAACTCTCCAGTGAGCTTTGGCTACCCTACTCACCGCCGGGAACACAACACGAGGTTATTATGGCCGCGGTATTCTGTAGGGCGGAGGTACTTCCCCAGTCGGACTGCTCAGTTGACGGAAATACCGTCGTGTCCTACCTCCTTTTAAACTTCATCTAGTTAAGTTCAAGAAACCGAATAAGTATAGAACAATTAATAGGATCTTAGTTACAGAATACGAGTTTCTTTTTAACTAGTTGTATTACTACATTTAGTTTACTGCTGGTTGAACTGGTTTATTTTCAGAATGCTATAGCGAATAGATTAAGCAACTATTTAGTTAATAGCTTACAGATGTTGTTGCATGCCTGGGCCTACAAACATGTTGTACTTACAATGTTATATGCTAATTTTAGATCAAAGTTTTCGCGACATGTTTTTGTGGTAATCGCGGTCGTAACTTTTTCGTTGGAAAAGCCATATTCAGGTACACTGGCTAAATGTTATGGACAATGTTGCACCGCAATTGTTATGTCATCTGATTTATAGGCCAGAAATTGTTGTCATCGTCACCTTATCTAAATATATATAACTCAAAGGTGACTGACTGACTGCCATAGTGATCTATCAACGCACAGCCCAAAACCACTGGACGGATCGGGCTGAAATTTGGCATGCAGGTAGATGTTATGACGTAGGCATCCGCTGAGAAAGGATTTGGATTAATTCTACCCCCAAGGGGATAAAATAGGGGATGAAAGTTTGTATGAAACTTTGTCAATTTTAAGCCGATAGGGCTACTATGTTGACTCAACACTAAGGGATAACCGACATCCACGCGGGCGGAGCCATGGTCAACAGCTAGTTCAGTACATAAGATACATAAAACGCACTTCAATTAATAAACAAAATACCTATGTTTTATTCGGTGTATTTTTTGGGTTTACGTTGGTAGTGTTTTGGCCAGGATTCGAACCCAGGGCCTCTTGATCGTGAGAATTACTTACGGTTTCGTCTTACTTGAGATCCCTCTTACTGCATTACCTCTTCTACGCTTGCATACTCGTATCTCTCAGGAGGTCGTTGCTCTTTTGGTTTTACTGCAATGCTTCGATATCGCCTTCGGGTTGTGAAGGTCAGATGGCAGTCTTCACGGAAAATACCAAAGTTCAGCCAAATCCGCAGTTAGACCGGTAAAGCTGACCCCAGACTCCGAGTTGAAAAGCTTCGGATGCGACCGGGATTAACGCTAGGATGAATAAGATCTCTCAGGACTACACACGTTTTAATGTTGATTCAACTTCTTTTCATTATTTCTTTAATGAAAAGAAGTTGAAAAAGCCCAGTGCAATGAATTTGCCGCGATTGGACCTCAATTGAAGTAGTTTCGAAACTTCTTAAGATGATAAATCTAATTCAACCGCTGTACCATTCGTATATTTTATATATCTTAAAGCATAATCAACACAATTTGATGACTTGCATAAAGCTTTTTGAATCAGCAATCAGCATTAAGCTTGCATAGTTCGGCCGTTGAGTTACATCACTTCGCAATCATTTTATTCATCATGACATGAATATCTTCAGCAGAATACGGTACAATTACAAAAGATCATCGAAGTCATTACCGGTCGTATACTGTTTATATACTTAACGTACGTAACAGTATCTACTGACATTTACAACGCCCAAAAAGGCATCAGGAAATGAATTGCATAACATGTATCATAATGTTGCAGAGGCTTGTAATTGTTCACTGCTTTGTCGTTTTGGATATTGGTTATTGCAAGGGCAAGGGCTTAAATATATAATTATAAAGGTCTACATTGGAGATATTGGATTATCATATCTTCTATTTCTTTTAAATGCTTGTCTGTTTGCCCGCGATGGACGCAAAACTATTGAACGGATTTCGATGCGGTTTTTTTTTGGTCCAATGGTCTTGATCAGACCTAAAATCTTGCGTAAGTGTGATTGCAATCGGTCAAGTAGAACCGGAGATACAGGCAACAAACGGAAAAACCGATATACAAGCAGGTGTAGTCGCAGGCGGAAGGCTAGTAGTTTAAACAAAGGACACTGCCGCTGATCTCCTAACCGTGAAAGATAAGTTTCGCCGTAATCATGGTGCAGCTTGCAACAGCGCAGAAATATCGGAAACTCGAAACATATATCTTCAATAGTAATGTGAGTGAACATGGAAGTTTAAAAATCTATATCTTGAAAGAAAGACCTATGCTAGAACCATGTCCGTTGTATAGCAAGTGCACAGACAAGCAGGTGAGACTAGACAAGCAGTTTATACTGCCCTTTACACGGGCGTTCTACTAGCATTTTAGATAGTAGGTATATTTTTTCTGATGAAAATAAAAAAAAGCTGACGAAGCAAATATTAGTGGAGTTCTTTAACGTAGTGAAGTGAAAAGTACAAGTCACAAGCATATTAATTGTATTAGTGTGTATTATAAATGCATTACGAGCGAAAAACATGAGAATGATAATAATGTTTTATTGTTAGTAACTGCTAATGGTTCTGTCCATGACAGTGTGTTTTAAGACGTTGTCTGTTTATTATGAAGAGTATTGAATAATAACTGCAATACACTACATTATAAGAGTTGAATAATGACTATGACTACGGCGTACACTGAAAGCGAAATCGATAGGAACCTTTAAACAGTGGTGTCAGATACATATCGTATTAACTACAACAGTGACGTGATTCATGACGATTTTCAAGAGAGAAAATGCGTAAAAGTAAATGATTACTTAGGTAAATAGCTGCAGGGCACTTTCCTTAGATTGTTGATACTGACACACCTACTAAGATATTTTTTACTTCTCAATATAAGGGAGCTAAGCCCGTAGTCAATCTGACGTCAGATGAATATGAAGTGTATAATATTTATGCAATGAAAATTCATTTGTATTATTCGACTTTTTTGGTAGGTTTGGTACCTATAGTTTGAAACTCATTGGCTCTTTGAATTTTGATATGCACCTCGTTAGACCCGTACAAAATATTATAAGTTACGTTACAAAGATCCCGTGACTGCAATTTATCATTGAACGAAATCTAAGCTCAGCACGTGCTTTGGTGACTTAATCATGCTAATAAAAACGTCAATTGTGATCGTAAAATGGACGTCAGCTGATTTTCAAGTAGAAATAAGTTGTGGTCCAAATAGGAAGCCGGATACTAATTTAGTGGTGTTGATCTACTGAGTATTGAATGAATCATTAGTTAGTCATTGAAATGCAATCATAATACCTTTATCATAAAAAGGTTTCTTAGCTCAAAGATCGCGGCGGTGGCGGCCAATGTCCGCCGGCAACCCTGGGGTTATCCTTTCGAGGGCTTACCCGGGGTGCCCGCAATGGACGCTTGGGAAGGACACCGTGTGGTTTTAGTCGGTCCGATTCCGACACGCCCACCCCATCGTCGGCACCAATGGGGAGACGCCCGTGGGGGTTTCCACACGTTAAAAAAAAAGCTCAAAGATCGATCCAGGCTTCGAGAGGGATTTTTGATAATTTAATTTAAGATAAGTTATGCGGTAAGTATCAATAAAATGCCGTAACTCTAGAAGTAAGACGATTATCTAATTATTGTCCGCGGCACCGCAGTGGGATTTTAATCTCGTAACAATTAGGAACCTATTCCAGGGCTAAATAATAGTCCGATACGAAATTTCAGTCAGATCCTTTCCGTTTGGAGTGATTGAGAGACAAATATTTAATATTCAAACACACTAAACTCTTTACAGGTTTTCACACTACCTTTTATTAGTAAGATTCGTATTCCCACAGTTACATTTATGTAATAAAATCGCGTATTTTTAGGAGAGACAAAGACAAGAAACAATTAACTTGAAAAGTAAAACCTTATCTACTACAACCTTACATCCAAAATCATGAGATCATCCAAAAAACAGGAATGACAAAGGAAACCTGATCGGCTACACCACTCGAAATAAAAAAAACGAAAGCGGCAACCCCTTTTTCTAAAAGGCACCGTACCAAAAACACAATGATGATTGCTTGTATCCGGCCACAAATAAAATCACAGGGTATTTCCAACAATTAGAACCTTACGTCTCAAAATAAGAATGTTGACACCCACCGTCAATGGGTGAGTCACTGACGTTGGGTGAACAGAATCATGAATGAGATGATGTCTTCAAACCGGTTGGAGTAATCCTTGACCTCAAATTGAGTGTAGGTGTGTGTTTATGTTTACTATTCTGAGCTCCTAATACTAAGTTTTGTACTGTCTCAAACAGCTGATGGTGAGTTCAATTTAAAATGATACTGTGAGTGACTTAATTTTAATACAGATTACGCGAATCTCTTCTATGTTGTGTGCCTACTTATTATATTTCTATTTAGATAATATAGATACGCCTTCACTCGATAGGTACTAAAATGTACTGTAAGTAGGTAGGTACATAAATGAATAACGTATAGTTAAATGTACAAATACTTTATATAATAAAATGGTACATGGGACAGCCAGGACAGCCCTCTGGTTAAAATCTTTTCACGTTGCCCTTGAGATGTACAGGAAATGTAGGTAGGTATACCTTAGAAATTGATGGTGTTTAAGTTCTACATAAGGTTCAATCTTTCAACAATATATCAATTGTTTCTTTTCGTTTTCACATAAGTACGAAAGTTAACGTCATAACAGCAATATAAAACTTTTTTTAAATAAACTAAGCTCATTAGCAACACCATAAGATCACGATCAGCGCCATCTAGTAAAGTAAGGTTACAATCTATGCATAGATCTGCTCTGGCCCTAGTAGGGCTGTGGTTGCGTTGCTCGTGTAGTACCTGTTCACATTGGGTACCTGTTACACAACCTAATAATCTTTAACTTCAATAAGTTTTAATTAACAGATTAATTAGTTATACTGTCTCGGGTTCACACGGGAACATTTCTTAGTTTATCCCATTAGGGATGGTCCCTAAGAATCTTGCCTTAGGAGATATTTACAACAATCGCCATATATATTTACACCTATTGGCGTGTACTCCTTTTATATAGGTCCAGAGAGTATCGGAAAACTGAAAACAATGTAAATACAATAAAATAAATGTTGTTTATCCCCTTTGGTTTCTTTCTTGGGGTCGGCGGTACACTTTCCTACACTAACTATAATTTTTGGTTGACTTATTAGGGCAATGATTGCCCTTTGATGTCGAGAGTAAAGCCTTCGCCAGGGCTTTCTTTGAATGATTCTCGAGTAAAGCCGGGCCAATGTAAAAAAAAGCTTATAATAAAAGACTTAAGTCGTATGCCTGCGTCTACGCAATGATAACCTCGGTATACACGTAGGGGAATTAATCTCTTAATGCATATTCAAGTCACGCGTTGTTGTCGTTTTAAACGCGTGTTCTTTTAACTGAATAAACGTTGATTCGTTAATATTTGGATCAAGTAAGATTACACACATATAAAATTGGTATCGGCTACCAGCGATTTTGATACGATATATACCTTCTATCGATCGCTGTATCAAAATCGCACCTATGATCGCATTTTACCGACTGCATCCCGTTTGGGCAATAGTTTCTGCTTCAAAACTTCTAACACCTGAATCTGAAGATTTTGTGTATAATGCACCTACGGAAACATGTAATTAGCACTAGTTAATTGTAAAAATCTACATAATACTTAGTTAATAGTAAAAGCCCTGTTTCTCTGCACTCTGATAAGAGAGATACGCGTAATTTTATAGTAAAACAATCCACTTAGTAATACAAATGACATATTGTTAATGAAAAAATAAATATTTTGATTTGATTTGAATTGATAATGAAATGAATTTCATCTTCAATAACGTCTACTTGTTTCATCGCAATATCAATCAATCAATAAGTCCACTTCTGTCCACTGCTGGACATAGGTATCGTAATATATTTAATTTAAATTTGGACACTGTTTCCGCGACTGCACATGATGCATCGATGCGTGGAGTGGTGAATCGAGATATAGAGCGTGGGAAGTGGTAAGTTATTTTAAATAACCCGACAGCATAATTCAGTGGTCCTAACGTATATGCAACGTAATAATGAGAATGTTGCATTTTATAGATGCAATGTTGAGATAAAAGTAACATACAACTCGACTTGACGCACAAGCCAGAAGATGTTATGTTTATAAATGTTTTGTTTTGGTTTGTTTTATAGTTAATTGTTTTCAATTCATTTTATTCTTTCAACTCCTCTAACTTACCGCTCATTAGCAGTCCATTGCTGGTCATGGGCCTATTCCGATGCGCACTATAAAGCTTAGAAGAAATATGAGCAAGAGTTCTGAGAACGTAATGCCTCAAAACTATAGGAACTTGTTCACCCGATTGTCTTGTATGTACTTTGGAGTCTAATCGCGTATTCAAGAAACTTACAACTCCTGCATCTTTATACCCATAGCTTCCTGTAGTTTAAACAATTCAGGCAGTTGTTTACTTCCAGAAGATCAGAAACGAATTTCCAATTAGGATTCGTATATTAAACTAGGCATTGATTTGATTTGATTTGATTCAACACCTGGAGTAAAGCCTGTACCAGAATTTTGTCCGTCAATCAACAGGTGTACAGGTTTACAGACTCAATGTGTTTTTTTTACACCACTTAGGTGGCAGACAAGCACACGGCCCACCTGATGGAAACTGGTTAACGTGGCCTATGGACGTATGCAACACTAGGAACGTCACACTCGTGCTGAAGAAACCTTTTAATACCCTTCTTGAAGAACCCCATATTGTAGTCGCTTGGGAAAACCACAGCAAGGAGTTCATTCCACAGCTTGAGCTTGCGTGGGATGTCAAACTCAAAGTCAAAGTCATAGTCATAGTCATAATCATAGTCATAGTCATAGTCATAGTCATAGTAATAGTAATAGTAATAGTAATAGTAATAGTAATAGTAATAGTAATAGTAATAGTAATAGTAATAGTAATAGTAATAGTAATAGTAATAGTAATAGTAATAGTAATAGTAATAGTAATAGTAATAGTAATAGTAATAGTAATAGTAATAGTAATAGTAATAGTAATAGTAATAGTAATAGTAATAGTAATAGTAATAGTAATAGTAATAGTAATAGTAATAGTAATAGTAATAGTAATAGTAATAGTAATAGTAATAGTAATAGTAATAGTAATAGTAATAGTAATAGTAATAGTAATAGTAATAGTAATAGTAATAGTAATAGTAATAGTAATAGTAATAGTAATAGTAATAGTAATAGTAATAGTAATAGTAATAGTAATAGTAATAGTAATAGTAATAGTAATAGTAATAGTAATACCCCCCCGGGGGATCACCTTGACGTGGTGGGGGGGCTTATGGGTATTAGGCACTGGATTACTGGTATTATCAGCTCACCACTATAAAACAACCTACCCACTTCGGGTACTAGGCACTGGATTAATGGTATTAACAACTCACCAATATAAAATAACCTACCCAAACTAACGATCCCAAAACCCATTTAATGGAGATTTAAAAAATATGGAAGGTAAGTCAAAGAGATATAATCTACGGCCGCTACCCGGGGGCCGCCGGGGCGCATCTGGAGCCGACGCTGGATGCTACAGTATGCGAACCGTTGGCGACGGGGGACTGAACAGGCGGGTTCCCCTCGAACAAAATGCTACAGCCGGACCTGGGGGACTGAGCAGGCGGGTTCCTCTCGAACAAAATGCTACAGCCGAAACACCAACATCACCGTCATCAATTTCATCATCAGATCGATCACCTTTCTCTAATATGCCTTCACCAGCATCGACCCATAGCTATTTACGCTCACTTACTTCATCACCATCATCCACATATTCATCTTATACAACAAGGTCTTCAGCTGTTGTGCAGGAGGCATTAGCCAATAAGCCTGCACCCACTGTAGGCCCTATCCATGCGCGAAAGAAATGGACTGAAGATATGAATCGCTTTATCTGGCGCACATACCTAATAATAACTAAATGTGAAACAACCAATATGAATAATTACCTAGAATCTCTACACCAAGAATTTGACAATAAATATCCAGAAATGCAAGCCACTAGACAACGATTAGGAGACCAAAGAAGAGCCATATTAAGAACAAAATTACTTTCTGACCAAATACTACACGAAATAAGTGCAGAAGTTATGAAATTCATACAACTTGAAAATATTAACAATTCACTCATAATTAACCATACACCACTAGAACACACACAAACAAATACCACTACCAACAGCAGAATGAGATGGTCGGAGGAAATTAATGACGATATTATTAGATGCTATCTTGAAATTACCGAATTAGAGACAAATAAGACAGCCTACCGACAAAAGTTGCATAAACTATTCATAGAAAGACACCCAAACTTATCTCATCTGACTGAACAAAGGATTGCAGACCAAAGAAGATTAATATTCAATAATAAAACATACACTGGCAAAATCAATACATTGAAAAAAGAAGTAGAACTTAAACTAATAGATATTAATAACCAACGTCTTCTCGATACAAACATAAGCCAGGATGATATAGAGTATTCACTCAACCAGCAGGAACTTACAGCAAACATCACAATCACGCCTACACATCACTCCTCACACGAAGATATTATAGACAGCACACTCACAGAAAATTTCACTCAAACTAATCTTAGTAGCTCCAATAACCAAGTCCAAATTCAAAGTCACATAGAAACAAATGCAATAGAATCCGAATTCAACAATGCCATTGCACGATTTAACACTACCGATCCTGAAGCACGACCATACATCCCGAAGCAAAAGTCTTCACGAAGATTTGCGCAAATTGTGCAATATTTGAATAGTGAAATTCTCCCTAAATATCTAAACCAAAACCTTGACTTTACTTCACTACACGCTTTAATATATTCTGCAGCATTTACAGCTGCATCGTGTAATGGTACCAAGTTTAAAACAGATCAAAGTAGAATTGTGAGTAAAAAAGACAGAAAACCGAACTGGCAAAAAAGAATTGAAAGTAGAATATCAAAGTATAGAGCAGAAATAGGTAGATTAACGCAGTATTTATTAGGAAATAGAAGTCGCAAAATTCTTGATACCGTAGAAAAAATTAAAACCAGCTATAAAACCCACTCTCGACATGAAGAACCTAACACAGAACCCGAACATTTTTTAGACACACTGAAACAAAAATTAAACGCTACTTCCAATAGACTCAAAAGATATTTAAACTGCACAAAGCGAAAGCAGCAAAATGCAACATTTATAAACAATGAAAAACAGTTTTATAGAACCCTAGGCCATAGTCAACAAACTCATACTACTCAAGTCAGTCACACACCATCACCGGAAACCTTGCATCAGTTCTGGGCTGGCATCTGGGAAAACCCTGTTTACCATAATGCTAATGCAGAATGGTTACGAGAGATAAAAAACACACTACACATTAACCAAATGGAGTTTGAAAACATCCCAGTCGACATATTCATACAAGTTATCAAACGCACACACAACTGGAAGGCACCGGGCACCGATAATATTCATAATTACTGGTACAAAAAAATTCTCTTGCACACACCCATTCATTCACAATCACATTTGTCGTTTCATACAGTCACCACATACATTGCCGAATTTCATAACACAAGGTATCACTTATATGCTGCCAAAAGGTTCCGATCCAAAAGAGCCGGCAAATTACAGACCGATCACATGCTTACAAACTATATATAAGATAATCACAGGATGTATTAGTGAATTAATTTACGAACACCTTGAACAACATAATATTCTTGCAGAACAACAAAAAGGGTGTAAGAAGAATAGCCAGGGATGTAAAGAACAACTAACAATAGATGCAATAGTTATGAAACAAGCTCTCATCAAAAATAGAAATATCCACACAATGTACATTGATTATAAAAAGGCCTTTGACTCCGTCCCTCATAGTTGGTTAATTTACATTTTAGAACACTATAAAATCCATCACAGTCTGATCTCGTTTTTAAGTGCAACCATGCTTGGATGGAAAACTAAACTGAAATTGATTAATAACAATTCCATTACTACTGAACCGATTAAAATTCAAAGAGGAATATTTCAAGGAGATGCTCTCAGTCCACTCTGGTTCTGTTTAGCTCTTAACCCGTTATCTGAACTTCTTAATAGCACTAATGTAGGATTTAAACTCAAGCATAATAACTCACAGTATATTATCTCACATTTACTATACATGGATGATATTAAAGTATATACAACTAACAACACAGAACTGACAAAACTAGCAGACATAACGCAATCATTCTCAACAGACATAAAAATGCAATTTGGAGTAGATAAATGCAAAATTCACTCTATTATTCGCGGTAAGACACAAAACAACACTTATACTCTTGACACAGGTGAACACATAGAACCGATGGATGAATACAGTACATACAAATACTTAGGGTTCCATCAATCTAAACAGATCCACCAAAAGCAAGCAAAATTAGAACTAACCAAAAAATTCAAAGTTAGAATAAATCAAATTCTAAGAAGTCAACTGAATGCACGCAATAGTATTAAAGCCATAAACACATTTGCAATACCAGTCCTTACTTATTCCTTTGGGATTATAAACTGGTCCCAAAGTGATTTAATCCGACTACAACGCACAATTAACACACATATGACAGCTAACAGAAAACACCATCCTAGATCATGCACTCAACGCCTCACGCTATTACGCCAAGATGGAGGAAGAGGACTTATTGATATACAAAACTTACACAACAGCCTCGTAGACAAATTACGCAAATATTTCCATACTAAAGCCGAACAATCGCAACTCCATAAATTTGTTACAGATATTGATAAAAAACTAACCCCCCTTAACCTAGATAACAAAAATATTGAACCAAAAATCCTAAGCAAACAACAAAAAATAGATGCATGGTCACAAAAGTCTCTGCATGGGAGGCACCTCGCCGACCTCAGTCAATCACACGTCGACAAAGAAGCATCGAACGAGTGGCTGCGACGAGGTGAGCTGTTTCCTGAAACGGAGGCTTTTGTGATTGCTATTCAGGATCAAGTCATAGATACCCGCAACTACCAAAAACACATCATCCGGATTCCAAACTTACCCACTGATCTATGTAGAAGATGTCAAAGTAATACAGAAACGATCCAACACATTACCGGTGCGTGTAAATCAATAGTCCAAACCGATTACAAACATAGGCACGACCAAATTGCGGCAATAATTCACCAAAACTTAGCATATAGACATTCATTCATTCCACAAAAAACAGCTTATTACAAATATAAACCCAGCACTGTTTTAGAGAACTCATCGCATAAAATATACTGGGATCGAACTATCATTACAGACAAAACCATACACTACAATAGACCAGACATAACAGTACTAGATAAAATTAATAAATCCGTATTCATCATCGACATAGCAGTTTGCAACACACACAACCTTAACACTACACACTCAGAAAAAATGGCTAAATACATAGATTTAGCTACTGAGATCAGAAGACAATGGCAGGTGGAAATAGTCAAAATTGTGCCCATCATCATATCTACTACTGGGGTAGTCCCTAAGACCCTCCAAACAAACCTCAACACACTACAAATGCCTAAATTCACCCTTACTCTTATACAGAAAGCCGTTCTACTCAACACATGCCGTCTGACTCGTAAATTTCTTGCTTCACCCGCATCATGTTAATTTTCTTTTGTTTTCTTTTCCTAACTGACACACTTGGTTAAGACCCGTGTGTCTGTTACTATACCCCTATTAACAAAAAGGGAGATGTTCTATACAAACAAAAATACAATAGTAATAGTAATAGTAATAGTAATAGTAATAGTCATAGTCATAGTCATAGTCATAGTCATAGTCATAGTCATAGTCATAGTCATAGTCAGTCATAGTCATAGCCATAGCCATAGCCATAGCCATAGCTATAGCCATAGCCATAGTCATAGTCATAGCCATAGCCATAGTCATAGTCATAGCCATAGTCATAGCCATAGTCATAGTCATAGTCAAAGTCAAAGATTTTTATTCAATCTAGAACAACATGGTTGTTTTTATTGACGTCATTAATAAATTCTACTTAACCTAAGTTTACCACCGCTCCAAGGCGCTGGTGGAGAAGAAACAGCGGAAGAAACTCCACTGCGACTTTTTTCAGACGTCAACTAACAATATTTATATCCTTAAGGCTAAATGTGGAGGATGAAGTTCCTTTCATATCGCATGGCTCGCGCCATTTCTGTTCGCAATATGTAAGGATGAATTTCCTGTCTATGGCAAGCTTTACGATGATAGAATTTAGCTGTGGGTATCATGTCAAATAATATGGCACATGACATTCGCGTAAACTTCCGACAATATTAAGTAAGATGTCGGCTAAGCCAAATTTTGTTACTATCCCATAAATACCTAGAGGCAACTTTAAACGATTAAACCTAATCTCTACCTTGAGGTTGGCAGAATCATCGGCAACCAAATAGCTGATACAAGGAGCCATTTGAATAAAATAAGAAGAAGAAGAAGTAAGAGGCCATCATAATATCTATCAAAAGTTATATAATTCTCAATGAAGACCTCAAGTTTCCGCTTCCAATATCAGACCCTGACTCCAATAGATAACTAAAGGTACTTAGTGCTCTCATCGTTAAAACTAACAATGTCAAACGTGAACTAGGTGCTTTATGAGAAGGAAAGCATTAGTTATATTTGCGATAGTATGAATTATTTGTTGTTATCATATTGTTAATTAACCGTGGAGTCTCAATTCAACGTGTTATTGGCAATATTGAGAACTAGAGTGTACCTACAAGTCAATTTAACGTGGTATTGGCAATATTGAGAACTGTGGTCTGTTATCCTGAACTATACTCAACCCCGGATCGCGATTTTCATCATAAAAACAAAATATTTGACAGATTATTATCAACTAGCTTCTACCCGCGGCTCCGCCCGCTTGAATGTCGGTTATCGCGACCAAACAAAGCTTATGTCCTTCCTCAAGGTCTAATGTGTAATGTAAGTAAATAACGAGAAGGGTAGCCAGAGCTAACAGGAGAATTTTTATGCTGTCAGTGGGAAGACCAAAGGCTATTCCTGCTTTGTCTTCTACACTGACGGCACAGAAACTCTTTGTGTTTACAGGTTCAGCAGCACGAGAATGACTTCCCTGGTGTTGCATACGTCCATAAGCCATGGTAACCACTTTCCATCAGGTGGACCGCGGTCCTGTCTGCCACCTCTATAAAAAAAACTCATTGACGTTTGTACCCATTAACATTACATAACCAGAGTACAGTACAGCTAATGTTTGTTTACCGTGGTACCATTAGACAGTGCCATTTATGGTACTTTGGCCATTTTTAGTTGCCGTGGTACCATTCATAATCACGCACTCCGACAAAGTGTAAAGTTAAAACCACATTCTAATGGCCTTAGCTGTATGGGTTATGAACTATTATATAAGTTGTGGATAAGTATGGTGTTCGCTGAGCAAAGAATTTCAACATAGGAAAAGTATAATGAATGTACATTATGTGCTTTTTATGATGAAATTGTTCAGTAATACAACAATCCTATCGTACTAATAGGTATTTTAAATGTGAAAGTTTGCGTAGATGTGAGTTCTCAATCACGTGTAAACGGTTAAACCGATCCTGGCTGAAATTTGGTAAAAGATTAATATAATTTATGGTCTGTAATTTTACATAGACTGCTATAGGTTCCACACGGCTGGAGCCGCCAACCACAGCAAGTTATTAAAGTGTTCTTCAAATCAAATTTTTGTATGAATGCCTACTAATTAACTTAAGTATCACATACAAATATTGAATGACCTTTAAACTATTTTTAACGCAATTCTTATGAGGGTCAACTACTGCTAAATACAAATTAGTAGATACTATCTTTGTATATTTTATACTCACAACCACCGAGCATGATGCGAACAATTACAAAAGTACAAAAAGCGAAGGTGTATGTCAAAATCGTAAAACGTGAAAATATATGATAACTGCCTACACCCGTATAAGAAAGAGGCATGAATGTACTCTATACTCACGGATAGAGCACAGTCATACCTGTCCGTTTCATAGATACCAAAAAGATGACTGTTCTTCAATTACGTTTTTAGTTCAATGTATTAGGAAGTGAGCATTTTAGCATTGACGATCGGACACTTTTTTGACTCCATGGGTTGGAGGGAGCTATCTTTAAAGTCCAAGAGGTTAACGACAGTTTCTACAACCAAAACCCACGGATACAACCGCAACCTATCAACAGGACCTCATATTTCGCCGCTTTCTTTGTATGTTGATGTATGGAAAGTTTATGAATGACCGACAGGACAGGATATATTAAAATACGAGCGGAAGGATGACACACAAATATTATATTTGGGGCACACCAATCTGGAGTTTTTGAATGTTGACTTTGCGAAAACAAACCATTTATAGGCGATTTTAATGTGATTTCAGTAATATTTTGAATACGAACTGACATAAACAAATTTCAAAATGAATAAAAAGTGCAAAAGAACATGCGATGCGATGTTGTTAGTGATATGAACGTATGATATGAAAAGAAATGAACAATTTTCAATGTTTTCTAAACCATCAGATGGAATACTTGAATCAAATTCAAAGCGGCAAATTCAACTTTTTAGGATTCAACATTCTGCAAATTCAACTTTTTGCAAATTCAACATTTAAGGAATTCAACTTTCTGTACCTGGAGGGGACTTTTTGTTGAAATTGTTCTAAAGAGGGATCGACATATTTTCTAAACCATCAGATGGAATACTTGAATCTAATTCAAAGCGGCAAATTCAACTTTTTAGGATTCAACATTCTGCAAACTCAACTTTTTGCAAATTCAACATTTAAGGAATTCAACTTTCTGTACCTCAAGGGGACTTTTTGTTGAAATTGTTCTAAAGAGGGATCGACATAACATGTTACTTCTCTTCTATACCTTCCTGTAGGAAGTCATTTTCAGCAATTTTTTGACGTAATCCATTCAACAAAAAATAAATCAACATGCTTTTTTTTACTAAGCATATAAAAATGAGACCACGAGAAAATCTATCACAAAAGTAAATAATACTGTATATCTTGCACTTTTACAGCAATTTCCTAGGTAGTTATTACCTTTCACTCTCAGTACACTTTCCACTCTTTTAATGCCCCTTAATAGCACGATATCACGAGTTGAATCACCTTATTGACCTTACAAGTCAACGCGAATGGGGCGCTCAATGAATTCGTCCTCTCTTTCTCACACATGCTCGGCTGTAGCACCAAAAAGAGATAAGTTATGTCAATGAGAGTCAATTAAACCATAGTACTTAATTGGATTCGCTGTACGATATCTTTTTTGTAATGTATGTATTCAGGGAACGATTACATTGTACACGATTGTAAAAAGTTGATCCGTTTTAAATTCATATCAGACAGGATTTTTTGTACAGTGGGCGGCCTTATAAGCACTATCAACCAGGCGACATTTGGATGAAAATAATAACATCATCCAAAGCAAAGTTATGAGAATTCAATAAAAGTCAAAGTCAAAGTCAAAGTCAAAAATCATTTATTCTGTATAGACCATTAAAACGGTACTTACAAAACGTCAAGTTTAAAAAAAATCTAGACTAGTTTAGCAAATGGACCACCGGTTCGAAACGCGGCCCCGACCTGAGAAGACTCCGGCAAGAAACTCAGCGGGCATTTTTTTTTTTTTGGTCTATTTACAAACATTTGCTTAGTCTACTTAGTCTAAATACAATAGTTTGCTTAATAGTTTGCTTAAAACGACGAAGCGTTTAGAGAAAAGGTAGGTAGTGCCCTTGCGCGTCACTTGGCTCGTCTTGGCGGGGGCACTACCGTGCCTCCAGATGATGCAGTATTTGTTTGTTAAAAGCAACACATCCTATCCTGTCCTAGAGAGTGTCTAAAGAAGTTTGGATTTTATTATTCTATCACGCTTTAACGGCTGAATGAATCTGGTTGAAATTTGGTACAGGGATCCATAGTAATATTATAAATTCGAAAGTAACTCTGTCTGTCTGTATGTTACGCTTTCACGCCTGAATCACTGAACCAATTTTGATGAAATTTGGTATAGGGGTAGATTAGACCTTGAGAATGGACATAGGCTATGTTTGGTCGCGATAACCGACGTCCACGCGGGCGGAGCCGCGGGCAACAGCTAGTAGATTAAAATCTGGATTAACATTACAACTTTTTATCCTTGGAATACAGGAACAAGATCAGAATTCAACTAATACTCAGTGCTGTAGTGGCCAATAGCTTGGTAGAGAAAATTTAAAAATACAATATCAGGTGATGAAACCATATTGACAAGACAAACCAACATTAACAATACCAGATACTAAGCATTCGTAACCGTTCGTAACCCACCAAAACGAACACAGTGGTTGTCAAAACAGTATGTCAAACGGACACTAAAACCATTCTCGTAGTTGACAATGTATAGGACTGATGACAGGGTTATTACATGGCGATACAGTTATGGCTTCCTCGTATCACTTTATGCTTCACAATGACGGATTGTTTGCAATCAATGTGTCGCTCTCTACTGAATATGTTGCTAGTTGCTAGTAATGTAAATGCGTCAGTGTAAGACACTTGGTTGTTTATTTAGAACTTGTAACTTCAGTGTTTCAGTATAATATGCAATGCAAGGGCATTATTCCGAGTGACATCGAGTTTAAGTTTAAACGGAGTTGTAACGTGAGAATACGGTGAATTACAATTGGTTAACATAGAAGAGAGAACTGGTGTAAAACTAGACCAATTTAAATGAATCGGCTAATCGGCTATTACGAACGCGCATAGCTACGTAACGATTTATCACGCAGAACAAGGAACCTGATGTAATTTAGGGATATATAAAGGTTTATTTGAAGGGCTCGTTGTTTGTATCGAGTATATAGGCACGTTGCAAGGTTAATCAATATTAGCCAGAACAGTCTTCGCATGGAAGACCTAAGAACTTTAATAACTTTATTGAACTGCATAACTTCGATACCGCCAGTGATAATTGATAATAGCTGTCGCTTCACGGTAAATATCGAAGTATTTAGACCAAAAGCCGATCCTCCTCCGAGCCTTTCGCTAAATAAGTTGTTTAGGAAAAGTCCGAGAGGTAGAGGTACTTCTTTATTTAATTAATTTTGTCTTACATTTGTGCGCCAATATACATCTATACATATAAATAAAATTGGATTGTCTGTTTATAATATTGAAATAACCGTTTTTTACTACATGTATATGAATATAATACGATACATACACCAATATAACATTTTTTTTTAAATTTTGTCTGTCTGTCTGTCTGTTTGTTCCAGCTAATCTCTGAAATGGATAGACCCATTTTGACGGGATTTTTATTGGCAGGTAGCTGATGTAATAAGGAGTAACTTAGGCTACTTTTATTTTAGAAAAATAGCGTTAACTCAACACTAAGCGATAACAGACATGCACGCGAGCGGAGCCGCGGGTAACAGCTAGTTCAGAATAATTATGAATGTTATGAACTATGTCAGTTATATTTAAGTACCAATAGTTTCAGTTATCCTTTTCCCTTTATTTATTAATTAACATTGTTATAAATATACAGTGTTTGAATTCTGGTTTTCCGTCGTATTGTCTTGGTTTTCTTTTAAAGTTATTAAATAGGTTATGATTGATCAGATTTTTGTGAATAGACAAATTGGTCACCGAATCTAAGCAAGGAACCTAATTAAACGACCAAAATTGTCAATTTTATTGTTTAATTTATCTGACTATTCCTGACTCAGAGAATTCAAAGTTTCTTTTTTTCTTACTCCACACTAAAGTGTGATTTTAAAATACATTTTTCGATTAATTAAAGCACCAAGTGAGTCAGAAAGGAGTGTTTCAACGACATCATGAATTATCAATTTTACAGCTAAATGATGTCATTCGTGCACTTAGATCATTTCGTGGCGCCTTCTGATGTCTCCGCTGGATCCGGTGGGAGTTGTCCTTATATCGAATATGATTAGGGATGTTGATTAGCTATCATAATTCTTAGAAGTCAACTGTCTATTTCCATGCTTAGCAGTTCTTTAGAAGCTAGCAGTTCCTTAGTTCGTTTTATGAATTTTTACAATTTTCAGATTTTATCAAGCCCATTCAGCCACTCGACTAGGACGAACATATTACATTTTAGTATTAAAATTCATCGCCAACCAAACGTTGTTTTAGGTAGAAAGCCTAACATTGATTGCATTATATATAAGTCATTCGGAAACATGAACATCAGCAAATCATCGTCACGCGTCGTCAAAATTAAAACTGCGCCATATTTGAAACTTTTTCGAAGTAAAGTGCAAACGTTGGTAAATACGTCACGATAACCTCTTTTCTTTTAAGTATCAGACTATTATCTGTTCTGTGGTATCTGCTTGGTTATTACTTCCGTTTCAATACTATGAAAAATGTGTGTGAAGTTATAGGTAGGTATATCTAACAAATCATTAATATCACTTACTTACTTTAACGATGATAGAAAATCATGAGAAAACTTAAGTACATGTTTTTCGTATACTATACCCGAAGAATTGCAAATTATCTAAACCTTACAACTAGGAGTCTGGACTATGAACTATCTTCTGTTTACTAAGGAGGAGCCCCATACTCGACACTCACAGGACATGACTGATAGATGTTCTAAAAATTTGTTAAGACGAAAATGTATTAATAATCAATCTCTGAAGTATATTTTCACACATTGTCATCGTCTTCCTATTCTGGCAGCCATCTTTCACGCCATGTATAATAATAAACAAAACTCCCATGATTAAAACTTCTTGCATAACTGCCTATTGTTTAAGAAAATGTTACGATGCTTATGAACATATTATATTACATACTGGGTCACGATAAACTGCGTATTTTATAACATAATTAACATGAGACTGAGAATAGGAACTGTTTCCTGTTATAATCAAAATAGTCGTAGAATCTTTGCTGACGAATTTTAGCCGCAGGTGATAATAAAGAGCATAGCACTGCAGCCAAAAATTGAAAGTGAAATAATCATGTACCTACATAATTTGGCTTATTTAATATACTTTACAATTGTTATATTATTCATTATGTTTCAGGAAATATTATTAAGAAAACACAGAAAGAAATTAGAATAGACGTAAGTCTGTGTGATAAGTATTTCATTTTTTTTTCTCAATGCAGACTTTATATTTAGAGGCTTCATCAAGCTTCAAACAGATGCTACTACAATACGAAGCGGAGATACTACGTACTACTATAATTTGTAATATACTGGACTTTTCGTAGGTATAGCATCCACTATATATCAACATATTTGTTTGCACTACGGTACCAAAAGAGCAATAACCCATATTACTGACCTTAGTCACTACTAACTGACAAACTCACCTATAACTCGATGACATTTATGAGGATATTTTTGCTTCTTCGTAAGTTATCGTACTTTTTGAGCGATGAATTCACTTAGGTCGAGTCATAAATACTCGAATATAGACCGCTCTCTAGACTGACTGCGACAGTCGTTTTTACAGTGTAGTTTTAATATTTTAATTAAGATATTAAAGACGTGGTGCTACAATCTACAAAGCCTGAGGTTATTTCGACGTTATAGAAACGATTAATTACTAAACGATTATTTGTTTCAAATTTATTACACAATACAACAATTCCTTACCGAAGAATGATTCAGAATGATTTTAAGACCTTACATACCAGTTTAGGTATGCAATGTCTAAAATAAGAATATTATCTAAAAATAGAAATCTATTTGCGTATTAGATAAGAAATTGAAACGTCTAAAAGAAGATTGATTGCTATATAAAACATATTTTTACAATTTTGTTATTATGCAGATAAATAAATACGTAGACATCATCATCTTGGAATCTTTCCGATTGCATCTGAGATTTGGATCTCTGATTGCCGAGATTCGCTTACTTCTAATCTCTTCCTTTTAATTTGGCTTACAAAACATTATGAATGCAACTACTGTCTGTCGTCTCAACTTCGAGAGTCTGCACCAATACCTCGTCCACCAATTTACAGGTGCACCGACTTACAGGTGAGTTCAGCTTGCCCACGAAAGTCATATACCCAGGTAGATAAATTTAAAATGATCATAATAACAATTGTTTTAAAATCGATTTCCGTTCGAGTTACTAAAGTAATCACTTGAAGTTGTTTTGTTTGTTCAAACAGTACAGGAAGTTTGGGCGTTGTTAGACGGTATGGGAGTGACGTGGGCTGTTCAGAGGCGTATCTGTCCAGTATGTAGACGAACTGGTGCCAGGAATATGTTAGACGACTCTTTGTTTCAACCGGACTTAGTAAAGATGTACATAAGATACTAAACAACTTCATCAAAGAAAATTTGCCTTAGGAAAATAGTTATCTTTAGCAATATATGCTATACTACAGGTTTCGCACGAGAACGTTTAAATAGCGCTTACTTCAAAAGTTTATTTGATATGAATTACATTTTACATATTGTATACCTACCTATTAAACGTTCCACAAAAATACCTACCAAAAAATCAGAAACTTTTAAATACTAAATTACACCTTTTTACATAACATTGTTTATCATCCATTCTAATATAATAAATGCTAAAGTAACTCTGTCAGCCTGTCTGCCTGCCTGTATATTACGCTTTCACGCCTAAATCACTGAACCGATTTTGATCAAATTTGGTACAGAGGTTAATTAGACATAAGGTTTATTTGATCACGACAACCAACACTCACGGGGGTGAAGCCACCGGCAACAGCTAGTCTTTTAATAAGTCGATCTAGGTCTATAGGCTAGATTTCTCTTGGGGTAGCTAAACCCCAAGAGAAATCTAATAAGTCATAGGAAGCAGTTGAAGATTTTGGCAAGAACAGACACTTAGAGAGCGTGATGCGTGTGGAAAGTACCTTATTACAACAGAACTAGTTGTTTACTTGGTAATCAAGCGGCTTTAAAGCTTCACTGAGCTCGAAAGCTAGGATATAATTAAATAATCATACTCTTTCATTAGAGAAAAGAAACTATACGTACGGTATAGTTTCTTTGCGTAGTGCGTAGCAGTGATTACACACAACGGTTGGTTAAATATCTGTTGTATGGGAACCGTACATGAAAAATAATTGACTGGACGATAAAGGACTGCTGTATGTGCATCAGGCATCAGCCAGTGGGTAGACGTTTGGGTGCTTTTCTTTAGCCATGATCAAAGGAAGACTAAAGATGGTAATTGTAAAGTGTAGGTAGGTATATCATCTCAAATCCATTAAAATAAATAAAATAGTTTTATTTATTTATGTGAAAACGAACAAAAATAGAGATATATAGGTAGAGATATGTATGTACAGAGGCTCTGCTTATTTCTATTAGAACTCTCTTCCAGCAGATCCGCGAAAGGAGACAGTGAGAAGTAGAGAACTTGGTAAAAAGTGTGTAGGAAAGACGAGAGACAGATTTATACATTTTTTATTAACGATTTTATTCCAATGTATCCTAACATTCGCATAAACTTCCCGAGGAGGGCCAGACCGAGAGGAATGGCCGTGGGTCAGCCGGGGTGCGAGGAATATGTCACGAGACAACCTCACCTTCGGCCTAGCACATCGACCCAAAGACGGCGTGCGGTTTAGTCGGTTCGAGTCCGACATAACCTCCCCCTTCGGCTCCGAGGGGGGGGGGGGGGGGTTATCCGTGGGGATTTTCCGCACGTAAAAAAAAGCATTCGCATAAACTTCCGATTGTAAAGTTAAAAATATTTGATTACTTGTTAGGTTGAGATAATGAAATTTATGGAAGTAAAATCTGCTTAAAAGTTAATTATTGTTCGGGGCATATATCTTGGACCTAAACAGTGCTCAAAATGTAGTGTGGGTATCTTTTGAGGAGAGCACGGGGTGCTACGGCGGTAGATGAACTCTAATTCATCGAGCATAGCTTATTGAAACATAATCTGCGCGCGTCAAGGTCTTGTTTGTTTCCCGATTCAGGTCTAAGATACGTGTCCCAAGGTATACCATAAAAACGATTGCCCAGAAATGAAATAGAAACTCTTCATTTCTCAAACCGAATCTTCATTCATTGTTCTGTATGAGTACGTAACCAAGTAGGTGATTCATACGCGTCTATGTGGCAGCCTATTGTGATGTTAATAGTGAGAAATTAATTGTTTATGTACGTATTTATATGCTATGAAAGTGATATTACCAACTCGGATAAAAAAAATCATAATTTTTGTTGTGACTTTGATCTTCTTCTTTATCCTAGCGTTAATCCCAGTCGCATCCTAAGCTTTTAACTTGGAGTCTGGGGTCCGCTTTATAAGTCCAACTGCAGACTTGACTGAACTTCGATATTTTAAGTGAAGCGACTTTCATCTGACCTCTACAACCGAAAGGCGATATCGAAGCATTGCAGTTAGACCAGTTATTGGATTTTTGAAGGCTCTAACTACCCCGTAACGACTGCCATAGATATTTGTATGGCAACCGGGACCGACGGCTTAACGTACTCTCCGAGGTACGACCAGACCAATGCAAATACCTATACAAATATTTGCATTGAGCGGGGATCGAACCCACGCCTCCTGCATAGTGGCCGCGTTCACTACCGCTACGCCACGGAGGCTTCCAATTTTTTTGCTGAAACTATTTAACTAATGTAGCACGTAGGTATAAATGGAGACAGGTATTAGGCTTTTGAGTCGACTTGATTAGCTTACTGACAGTATAATACTTTCATGTAGTGATTAAAATCTTTTGTGGTTTTAAAATATTTGAACTATTATTTGGGTTGCAACCACTTGCAGCTCGAAAGCAAAAAATAACTATTTCCTTTCATCCATTCTGACGTGGGTGAGAATTTCATACATCCTTACAAATTTTTATTTTCATAATATTTTTAGGTTTCTGAATAGACCATAAGGCAGTTCCACACATCCATACCAACCAACTTTCATATTTCTTACAGCAACAACATTATTTACAAAACAATTTACTAGGATGGATCGCAATAACTCATTAGTACATCGTAAAGGGGCTCTATGGCTAACAAGGAAGCTACATTACTAACACTGTATTTAAACGCACAAAGGAACATTTACATACTGCTTACGACTGACACTTAGTACTCAAATGCAATTGTAAAGTCTAGGTGTGTGCCTAACTAATGTAAAGCAGGGGTAATACCGTAAGCGGTAAGTAATTAGCACGTTTAAACATTTTAGTATAGTATTTTAAAAGATATGTATATCAGATTCACAGTTAACGTTTAGTCGTTGATCAAGATTGTGTCCTGAATGTAGTCTGAAAACTAACTTGATAGGTATTCATTAATAAATTCTCACTAATGAAAGCTGTAGTCTAAATTTTTTGACGTCAAGTAAATGATTTTTGACTCATAATTTAGCTTTACAGCCTTTGTTTATATCAGATACGTAATCTCTAAAACAACTATAGGTCTAGGTGAAGAGCTAATATTATTGTTAAATGCAATATTTTTTGCAAGACTGTGTAGCAAGCATGCCATGCCATAAGCTAGAAAGTTATAGTATCACGAAGTTTGCAAAACCGCTTACAATATAACCTAGCCTTTACATTATCGAAATGCAAATCATACTTCGCACCTTATCCATATATAGGATACATTAGTTCTTAGCTCCTTGCATGGCGTCCGTCAGTCTGCGTGACGGCCTACGTGATTGTCGGCAGGCTTTTACAGCACACATTGTATTTCTATGGTCGAAGGCTTGGTTAGTTTGGCCAATGGATATTAGGCCAGCCTTAATAAACAAATAAGAAAGACTGCAATTGAGTACGTCAATGGATTTGAAGATAAGAAAGGTGTTTAAGCACATTTCGAAGTTTTGGCTTTTTGTTAAAGGCTAAGGTAAGATAAGGTCCGTCTCCTTTCTTACGTATAACAACATGTGCTGGTCTGCGGTGTCACCCACATTCAGTAGAAACAATATCACCTTGAACCAAGCAGGTCACACGGTAAAGAAGTGTAACGCTCTGCCTGCACAAGCGATTCCCTCTTCTTTTTCGTCGTTGAAGAACCCGGGATTGTTCCGGTTTCGTCAAGCGGGAGGTGAAAAATCCCTGAAGAGATCCTTAAGGTAGAGACCATTAAGGTATGAACAGTCAGTATTTGGAATAGTGGTTCATATCATCTGGACTTCAACATCAACGAGTATCGAATCTACGAACTTTGATTTTGTAGTCGGACACTCGACCGTCACGCCACACAGGTTGCTCATTTCGATTGAATTCTATACTCAGCATTTCACAATCTTGAACATCTAAACTACGTGTATAACATTATTAGTATTTAAGTCAATTCGAACGTAATAAATAAAAATAAAATACATTCTCAGAAGCGAGCACAAACGACAGACTTGCGCAATGGAAGCAAATAAAAACTGAATTCTTGAAAATCAGTAATCAGTTGGAGAGATCGCAATACGCATGTGCAGAACAAATGTCATTATAAGATGCGCTGTTGACAGGGATAAATTTATTACAGAATATTATTAATTGTGATTATTGGGTGGGTCTATAGGGCTTCAACAAATCTATTTACAAAGGATGGGTTGTGTTTGGAGATCAGAGTATATTCACTTCGTTAATTTTCTTTCGTACATCGTCTGAACGTGTCGAAATCATCTAATTGTCCCTTTCTTCATCTTTGTTACTATTCATCTTACCTTTTCAAAACGTTCTCTTAACATGCTGTTACTGACCTGGCACATCCTCCTTCACACTTCTCGAACGTAACAAACGGCCATATTAAAGTAGAAATCAGAATGGAACCACACTGTTGTATCAGCCATGTTGTATAGTTCCATTCTGATTAAATATGGCCAATTCTCATTTCTGTAACATTCGCATTTTACTTCCATGCTCTTCTGCCATACTCATCATTCACTACTATACACATGATTTAAGTAGGTACCTACGTTCTGGCTACACCTAAATGCATTTTCATGATAAATGTGTGATGATGATGAATATATTATCTTAAATAGGTTAACATTGTTTGTCTTTTTACTTTCTCACGTCTCAAACTTGGACAAATTAAAGCACAAATCGGAATGAAACCACACTATTTCATTATCCATATTGTATAGTTCAATTCCGATTTAATATGGCCACTTCTCATTTCTATAGCGTTCATTTTACTTCCATGCTCTACTGCCATACTCATCATTCACTAGTTTACACATGATTTAGGTAGGTATGTTCTGGCTGCTCAATAAATACATTTCCATGGTGAATGCGTGATGATGATGAATACCTAAATAGGTTAACATTGTTCTTCTTTTTACCTAAGAATAGTAAACAAGTGTGATTAATTCATGATCGCCTAACAAAACTGGAATATTAAAAGACAGTACTCTTTGATTCATGTGTCATATTTTATGAAATTATGACACAGCGCTGTGGTTATGATAACGGGCACAAGCACAAACAACATCCATTCAACATTTTATCTGGCACAAAGTTTACATAGTGCCTACGTACTACGATTCAGGTACTAGAACACAACTGTTAAGATATGACGTCATATTCGTTTCACAATAATTAAAAAAATGATGAATAATTCATAATGTTGCATTGAAAAAAAAAGAAAATGTGGCATTTTTTGGCCTCATTTTTAATCGCACTAAAATTTTTACACACGGATATGGAAATAAATAACAAACGAGATTAAAGGAAGATAGTGACCTCTAAAAACACCATCCATTATCCAGGTACCAGCACACACATAATTTGAGAATCGAAACGCCATCCACACAACACAAGATCTAGATTGCATCATGGGCCTTAATTCCGAACGACTGCACCAAACTGGATAATTCCTGTTATGTAGTTTTTGTTATCAGGTTAAGCCTTATTTGAAAGATTTTTTTTGGAAAGATCACAGAAAAGGTGCTATAATTATAACGACGTGCAGCATATTTATCTTTATATACCTATCTACAAACTGATACCTATTTAAATGGAGCAAAATGCTCAAGTTTTGAATTTTAACATCGAAAATAATATACATTCCGGATTCTGTCATAAGGTCAGTTTGTAAACTGACTAAGTCTAATGGCCTGTGCAAGTGCAAGCAAATGTACACTAGATAGTATTTACTATAACCGTAGTGTACTTTCCCTGCCAGATGCCAATGCGACCTAATTGCTAGATAAGTGGTGTGCATGTGCTGTGAATTGTTTATTAGCTGAGAGCCTGGCTTTACGCACATTTAATGGAGATAGGAGTACAGACTGTCATAACAGAAACATTGCAAAATGGGTATAGCAGTGAAGATAGTTGAAGTTTCATAGAACTTCTTAGTGGGAGAAAAAATCCCAGAATTTCTATAATGGAATATAATTTGTTCCATGGAACTATTGGAAGAAAAAAGTCCAGTAATTCCACAAGTAGGCAATTGTATTCACTACGGTACGGGAATCTCACCGTCGAAACTGATAAGTTTACGTCTCGCAGTCTCCCGCTCTGTGTCTCTCATGTTTTCTTCCTCTAGAATGAGCAGAGAGAACAGTCCACTATCGTCTTTTGTGTCCTATACACTACACGGCTTCCTTACGGCCTCATGAAACCTTCCACGCAAGCTTGCCAGTTTCAAGTACTATTTAGCGTGAACCCTATTAAATTCATCATTATCAATTGCATCAGTGATATATTCCACGAGGTCGACTCAAGCTTGCCTACTTGTTAAAACTATCAGATTCATAACTTCTTTTTAAGTCTCCAGGGTGTGTACATTAATATTTTGCAACACTTATGTACAAAGCAGTGCATATAATTGGACATTAGTAGTCAATGGATGTCCAAAGACTTCCTGTCCTTGGGCATACATGACTAATCGTCCGGAACGGTGCGGCGTGTACCTACCAATTATTGCTTGGCAGATTTATGGTGCTGCAATAAGCAATGACATGGGGAAGAACTGGAGTGACTTTTAAATGTGAAAGTTCGTGAAGATGTTTTTAAATCAATCACGCGTAAACCGATCAAATTTGGTTGAGTATTGGCACATAAATCGATTGTGGACTATGGATAATTCTCATCCTAGGAACAGGTTGCTTTGGGAAACGGGAAAAACCTCCGCGCTGATGCAGTCGCGGACATCATTTACTCCTTTTAATTAAGGTGGACGAATCTTGGTATTGTTAAATGGATGAACTCAAATAAGTACACGGTGAGGTAGTGTTTTTGAATTTTTGTAAACAACTACCGACCGTAAAATTCACCTATAGACTAACGTTGCATATCAGATAAAATATGGCCAACAACATAAACAAAACTTTTTTTATTATTGAAGGCAATTTATCCACGATACATACATAAACAAACTAGTAATTTTATGTTAATTGTGTACAAGGAATTGCAACATAGTGTACATTTACCGACCATCGACTCGTGTACACAGTACTCGTTTTTTTCGTCTTTTTCTGCGTTTCTTGCGTAGTGTTCACTAGACTGAGCGTTTTCTATCTGATCAATATTGTAAATTATCGTCGGTCCAACCTTTAATGAGCTATATGTCGACTCCTAATGACACTGACGGTAATACCCGCATGATTTAAACTACAGATAAGACAACGTATATTTTTTATTGTTTTATTCAATGACGACACATCACTTAGGTTTTATTATGAGTTTTATTTATATCTTGGTTGACAAAGATTTTAGAATGTGTTTACAGCATCCTGGTATCTGAAATTTTCATGAAAGTACTTATACGTTCATCTTCTTCTTTTGGTTTCGCAGAGACAAGAGCTAGGTAACTTTTTGTTTCTATCTTAAACACATCTTGGACTTCCTCTACTGCCAATAAGAATTTAATATCTAACCTGGTTTCCCTACCGGCCTAACCAAGTCCGCATCATCTCCGATTACCTGTTTTATTACTATTTCTCTTGATTTAGTTTGTCTTGTCTTTCAAAAGCAACTGCCGTTAGACTCAGTAACTTTGATACCTTGTTCTGCTCAACCGTAGACCTAGTCTTTAAGTGCCTAGTTAACAGACTATGCCTGTCTCCACTTACAAAAAAACATCAAATTAAAATAAAATAGCATTTCAATACAATTATACTGTCAATAGTTGTTTCAAAAGTAATAGTTTGGTCACGAATATTTAACAAGGCCGTCGGAAAATATGTAACTTTAGAATTTATTTTAACTACTCGTTATAAAGGATAGATAAAAAATAATTTGAATCATTTAAAACAATAATTTGTGTAGATCAGAAGGCAATAATTATAATTCCTAATACCAGTATAAGATAAGGTGAATTCAATGAGGTGAATCCTGGATATATAATTTTCGTCTCCTTATGGCGAAGGAAAGGCATATTGAGAGAGGATTTTAAGAAACCCTGACACAAACTAAGAAGATTAGCTTCTTTCTCTTTATTCCCTCATTAAAAGACAGTCTTAGTAAATGCCTGGTGAACCGATTCAATTTTGATTGTCTACGAACGTTATCGATACGATTGTTAACGAAAGGCACTGCTTTATTGTACTTTCTGTCATGCTATATTTACTGTATTTTGTATTTCCTTGTACTGCTATATTGTACTTTGTATTTTCTTTCTTATTTTTTAATCTACGTCATTTACGTGCATATTATCATTGATTAAAATTACCCTGTGTATTTCACTACTTTATTACTTAATATTGTAAAGCTTATTATTTCGACCAGCCCCTTTATTGGAATAGAATGACGAATGTATGAGATTTGACGTTTAAAACATGCGTTAACGATTGTCATATACGTCAAATCCGTTACATTCGTCATTCTATTCCATCAAATTTCGGCCAACGAATTGCCACTTGTCTAGAGGGGCAGTTCAGATGTTTACAAATGAACAGATAACAAACAGAGAGAGATTACTTCCTCATTTACAATAAGAGTGTATGAGTGTCGAAAGACACTGGTTATGGTATGGTATGGTTATGTGTGGCAAAATCTTTCAATTTCAACGGTGCATTAAAATTCGGCCGTTCATGTTTTACTTAAGAAACATGACTTGCGTGCGTTGCGATATGTAACCGCTCTAGTAGACAAAGAGGTTTATGATAATTCGATAATCTATTGGTTACGAAATTACTAATGGGTATTGTGTAACTTGTTTTTGTAGCGTTTAATAGATGCAGAATTGGTTGTGTTAAGTCTAGACTACAAGTGAGACTTAATACTCAATTAAACGCATTGTTAATGTAATGATAAAATATTTTAATTTCGAAAGCTTAAAACGTAACTGCCATTACACGAATATGTAATTATTCGAATTGAATATAGCCCAGTGGCCCACAAGCTTCCTAAAAATGTGCACTACAGGTACTACATCGGTAATGTTTTAATGGTGATAGATCATACCAAGAATGTGAAAAAGAAAATGAAAATGTGGGGATAGTTTGTCAAATTTGAACATCTCTACCGATAAGAATTGGGTTATAGCGACTCCTCTTAGGCCACAGTAACCACTTTCCATCAGGTGGGGCGTGTGCTTGTCTGCCACCTAAACACATACATAACGTACTGTTTTAAGCGTTCATAAGCGTGTTTTACCATACCTACTGATGCCTATTATCAAAAAGAAGTCTAAAACATTACAATAGAGTTACGCAATAACGTTTTAATTAAATCATAAACAATAGATGACACACCCGCTCACAATAATAGGAATATGACAATAATATCATAGATTACTCACAAAACAACATGAAACCGCGATAAATGATTTTGTTTAATTACAATAGTATAATAATCAATAATACGGTGAATAATCACTACATAGTATAAAACAAAGTCGCTTTCTCTGTCCCTATATACCTTTGTATGCTTAAATCTTTAAGACTACGCAACGGATTTTGTTGCGGATTTTTTAATAGATAGAGTGATTCAAGAGGAAGGTTTATATGTATAATACATGTTTAATATAGTAGAGGGTGCAGCGGGAACGGGATCTGACGCCACGCGGGTGGAAAAATATTGGCGGTACGAAGTTCGCCGGGTCAGCTAGTTCAATATATAATACCCCTGCATCGGTATAGTTACCGATTTTATCTTTATCCCAAGTCGCGGGGGAAACGAGGCGCGCTTGGATTGGTTTGATACAATCGTATTTGAGTTTTACCGCCGCTGTTGCATATTAGGTAATTTGTTACTGTAGTACCCCATACAATCCTCAAAAGACACTCATAAACGCGTACTGCACATAAGTATAAGTACATCTTGTGACGTGCTTGGGGCCAAGATATATGCCAGTATCTATACGTAGAGATAACAGCAATTAGTTTTTTGTTTTATTAAAAATTGTTTCCGTTTTCAACCTTCAAGTTAAAGGAATAGTCCGTTTTCATCCCTCTGCAAAAATGTCATAAACGTTTGTTAAGGAGTTCTTTAGAGTAGTATTTACATGTAAGTTCTAATAAACGAGTCGAACTCTACATTTTTGACGAAGGATTATCAATAATTTAGACATTGGTTAATAGGTTGTAGTTAAGCAACGTGTTCGAATAGATTAAGCATTAACTTATTATTGTTCCTCAAAACCATTCTGTTATTTCATGGAACAATTTCAAGTCACTTCTGAGAAAGTTCCAGGTAAATTAGTTTATAATTGGGAACTACTTTTGTATTAGTAAATTGATTTTTAATTACGGTTCTTTGTATTATTGGTGATTAAACCTCTGCTAACAGCTTTAATTGTATACTTTCTTTGAATTTTAAATTACTAGCCATGTAATAATCAGTTTTATGAGTAATATTTACTAGTAATTGTACGGCTTAAGCTAATAATATATCGTGGTCGCCACGAAGTAAAATATTTATGGCAGGAATTGATAATTATTTTTTTTAATTTAAATTAATTAATTAAAATAGAATTAATTAAATAAATAAAATATTTATGGCATATATTCCTTTTGAAGCATGGGCATTGCTTCAAAAGGAATTGGAGTGAAATAATGGATAGGAGGATTCCAGGCACCAAAATGCACGTTTTTCTCAGATGTAGAAGGATCGTATATGACTCCATGCAAGTATAAGGAGAGGAAATCCCATCTGTATTTTTTTATTTAAAAGCCCAACTCATCACACCTCCAATTTAAATTAAGGACTTAATTCTAAATCTATCGATTCAGTAACGAATGATTTAGCAATTCGATTTAAACGTAAAACGCCTTGGACTTTCAGAATCACTCATAGTTTGGTTCGTTAACAATTAAGTTTTAATAAGTACTTGTAAGTTTTAAATACACACGTTTTAAACATAACTTACTGAATCAGGTCCCTGTATAACAATTTGTCATCACGGAATCATCATTTTCTCATGCTACAACGCAGTTTGTAGATCTGGTTGGTTGATTAATAAGCATCCGTGATCATCGGATGAGTGATCATTGAAATATTGCAGCTTGAATGACCGCGAACAACGTCTTTACGAGCCATTGAATCATTGTTTGTCATCTGTTCCAGCTTTTAAGGATGTCGTTCGAATTAAATTGTTAATTATTATTTGTTTTGAACCACAGAGAGACAACCCGTAATGCTCAGATATAGCGGAAATGCTGGCCAACGATAGTCAGCATCATAGCGAAATCAGACGCCTTCACTTCGAGGTTCAAGACGGGCATTAGCAGTTTCTTACAAGGTCGACAGCACGAGTTTGACCCCCCTCCTACCTCCCTCTCCTCACCTCCAGGAGTTGCACACGTCTATAGACTACAGTGACCACTTCCCATCGGGTGGCAGTGTACTTTTTTGTCACCTAAGTATTAAAAATACTTCCTCCCATTTTAATAAGGATTGTACAACATTGCAGCAAATGCCGTCGAGCCCCAAAACCCCAAGATGAAAGTCTGCGTCAAGGCCTCATTCATTAACCACTTGCTATACAATACAAGCTTTGGGTTCCGAAGATCTTAATGAGGCGCCGTATACTCTAAATATTGAGCATTTGCAGCTAGATATGTTCGGTATGTAAACAAAATGAACCGATACGCACAGTGTACTAATTAAATACACGTGCAACAGATTGTTTGTTTGTTTGATAGCAATGATGCACTAACCAGAACAGAGATAGTTTCCTATATGCGTTGTTTGTGACCTATTTTCTGCTTTTTGTTAATTAGTTAGAGGCGTGTGAGCGGCATTGCACGGTATAGTAACCTCAGTATTGTAGCTTAACTACTTAGTAAAACTATATTAGACAGCGTTCTAGTGATCGAGATTATAAATAAATAACTGAGGCTGGATTTCATCAATAGATACCGATATCAGTTAAGTTAAACTGCGTTTTATTCGTAGAATTTCTTAAAATACCTAAAACATGAGTACGCAGTTTGGTTGAGCGGTTTCGCATAAAGGAGTAATTTTGAAAGTGTAGTTTTATCAAAGTTACAATTTAGAACAATGAATAATGCTGTACGACCTATTCTCATACCTCCCAAAATACTGTTATTTAAAAAAAAAAAATCATCTCGATCGAGGATATCTACTATAAAAGCGGGTTGTAAGATTCTATTCGAACAAACAAGTAACACACATTGCAAGTTAATGAAAAGCCTTATGACTACAAACACAGTAACACAAGACTTTTATATATTCGATTGTCTATTATGTTACATAGTGTTACAACGTCTAACTTTATATATATAGCTATTTAAATACACGTGGAACTAATAAATACGTGATGAAATGGAAACGTAGGTAAACAAGAAGCTGCAAACACAACAGAATAAGGCAAACAAGATTTTTATTTTAACTACGCGTAGGGTAAAAGGTATAAGGTACAGAGATCGCGATAGTTCAATTTTAAGGAGCGTTCTCTCAGTCAACATCGAACTGATAACTTTGTAGAGTAGTTAAAACCGTACACAAAGTAGAAAAGTGAGTGACTACAGGGGGAGAGAAAGACTTAAGAGAAGATGGATGGACTGTGTGTAAGATGATATGATGGCCGGGAATGGAGTGCACATTGAGATGACTACATACAAGCAGAGATGAATAGTGGAATGGAAGTTGAATAAATATGGTATAAAACCTTCGTAAAACTGAATATTTGTGTAATATAATAGGGGCTAAAGCATGAAATTGCCGTTTCATTGTAATAGGTACTTCGAATTGACATAGAACCTTTATGGTTTGAGATTTTTGAGTGAAACTTCTTCCACATGGTACCTATGTAGTTCTTCATTTAAAAATGTGCAACATTCGATTATCGACTTTCAGTTGTTTTTTTTACTCAGCTTAGACAAGAAAGATGGATACTTCGAAAATTCGAGTGATTTTTGAATACGAGTTCCGACGCGGAACTAGCGCGGCAGAAACAGCTCGCAATATCAATGTTGCGTTTGGAGAGGGGACTGCTAATGAACGCACCGTGCGATTTTGGTTTAAACGCTTTCGTGATGGAAACTTTGATTTGAAGAACGAACCACGAGGAAGGCCGTCCACACAGGTGAATAACAATGAATTGAAAGACATGGTGGAAGCCGATCCGAGCCAAACTACCCAGGAATTAGCTGCATGGTTTAACGTTACCTTACCAACAATATTGACTCATTTGCGTCAAATCAATAAAATAAAAAAATGTGAAAAATGGGTACCTCATGATTTGACTGATCTGCAGAAAGAAATGCGTGTTGAAACTTGTGTTGCCTTGTTGAATCGATACAGAAATGAAGGAATATTGGATCGAATTGTGACATGTGATGAAAAGTGGATTCTTTACGATAACCGTAAGCGAAAAATGCAATGGCTGACCCCAGGTGAAACGCCACAACAGTGTCCTAAAGCAAAGCTTACCAATAAAAAGGTAATGGTAACTGTTTGGTGGTCTCAGCATGGTGTTATTCACTATAGCTTTCTACGATCTGGTCAAGCAATAACGGCAGATGTCTACTGTGCCGAACTCCGAACAATGATAGCAAAACTAGCAGTGAAACAGCCCCGACTCATGAATCGATCTTCACCATTATTGCTCCATGATAACGCGAGACCTCATACAGCACGAGAAACCGTTTTAACTCTACAGGAACTGCAATTAGAAACTATCCGTCACCCTCCGTATTCGCCAGACCTTGCTCCAACAGACTACCATTTTTTTCGTGATTTGGACAATTTTTTATGTGATAAAAAATTTTCTTCTCAGGAGGCAGTACAAAATGCTTTCACACAGTTTGTCGAATCTAGATCACCAGAGTTCTATCGCAAAGGCATAAATGACCTTCCTACTAGATGGCAGCAATGTATAGATAATAATGGTAATTATTCTGATTAAATAAATACGTTAAATTAAAAAAAAAACGAATTTCAATTTGTCAGTACAAATCGGCAATTTCATACTTTAACCCCTAATATTATGTGTAATAGCGTTTTCAGCAAACATTTTTAAAAACATATTTGATCCGTTAATTGACTGCGCCATGCTAAATCGTAAAAATGAGCTGCAGTTTAAAGATACGGACCACTATTTCTAATGTTATTGGCCTTAAACTGTTCCTAATTTTTGATAGATACTTTTTCACTCCACGCTTGAAAAACTCGGGGCTGTAAGATACCTATGCCAAACCTTAATAATTTTCTCTTGATCATTTGTAAAAAATATATTAATTAAAACAACAGAAGCGCCAGTCAACCATGATAACGTATGATGCGATGAGGTATGACATCACTGAACGAGACATGCGCGCGCGCTGCCATTTAATTAAAAGCTACTACAACATCTGTGCTCTTTGCCGCAACAAGTAAATGGGTTTGGGGAATTTATGAAAGATAATATTGTAAGAAAACATTGTTCAACTTTAGTCGGTGAACAATTAAAAAAGGTTTGCTGGAATATTTAAAGAGTACAAAACCTTTTGCTTACAGGCAAACTGAACTTTTAACCACTTAATAGACGTGGAATTATTAAATCCTGGTGTACCTATTTTCATACTAGCGGACCTGACAAACAGTCCTTTCTAATACAATTTTTGAATCTAATCCACCATCCAAGGACCTATTCGACCACAAATGATTGCTAAAAACTGTGTCAGCTGTTTCAGAGAAGTATAGTGAAATGAACAAAGATGGAAGCTTTGAATGCAACCGGGATTGTCATTCGTCCGAAGAAGAGCAAGAGTATTATGAAGAAGTCTTTAAAATTTCAGCACCAAATATTAAATACCTACTAGCTTTTGCCCGCGGCTCCATCCGCGTGGATGTCGGTTATCGCGACCAAACATATACACACCAAAAAAAGTATGAGATCACTTTTTTTATCGTGCGGGAAATCGACCGAACCGACTAAACCGCACGCCGTCTGTGGGTCGAAGTGCAAGGCCGAAGGTGAGGTAGCTATAGAGCATATCCCTCGCAGTTTGAGATCACTTATAATACGAAATCGTTTTTGTTACGTTAGAATAAAAAGTTTTTTGAAGTGAAAACTTCTTTAGCGGCGTTTGATGGGTAAAAAATATTAAACTTGCGTCAGGATCGCTTGACCTTTGAACCGTAACCGACGACTGACGTCATACAATATTAGCTACAGACTGTCTATTTTGCAAGATACGATAAATAGCTTCGTAGTTGATCGGTAAACGCTTCGACTGTAAGTCCTTATGGTTTCAGAAAGTGCCGGGTTCAAACCTGGCCTTCTAACACTTTTTGTGATTATTTTCTCTTTTTGTAATTTATTACTTTTTGCGATTATTTTTTCTTTTTTTAATTTATTAATTTCTTCTGACAGAGAATTAGCAGAAAATTAGTGATAGGTTCTATGATTGGCGCTACATTATATGTATATAACGAAAAAGAAAGAAAGAAACGTTTTCACTTCTGCCGGCACTCCCAGAGTGCAACCCGTCTTTTTTTTTCTAAGATTCTTCATTAGTCTATGTCCTTTCTCAATCTAATCTCCTCCTATACCAAATCAAAATCGGTTCAGTGGTTTAGGCGTGAAAGCGTAACATAACATAACATAACATAACACACAGATAGAGTTACTTTCGCATTTATAATATTAGTATGGAGTATGGATACCTATGTAAGAAGTTCAATTTTATGATTGTGTTAAAGACGAAAAAGTGCTGAGTTGTTAATTAATTTTCCATATGGCTTACTCGCTATATAATAGTGGATAATATGCCTTAACTAGGTCGGTGCCAATCATATTCTGTCCTCCGTGGTGCCAGCGGCAGCGGTGCAAAGTCTACATAGGCAGCCGTGAAGAAAAACCGTGAGTCTTTAGTCGGTTCAAAGCCGGAATAGAACTAATACCAGGTGGTTTAAGTCTTTATAACTTTTAGTAGGTAGATATTCACCAGTTTATCTTATCTAGCAGACAATTTACACTGATGCAAAGTGCAAAATGATTTTTATCTACTTCGGTTTCGTTATATTCAGATTTTCAACTTGACAGCGGTTTGAATATAGTATGCATATTGCTATCCTGTTTCAACAGAAATCCTTACTGCAATACTAATGAATCCATATTGAAACAAGGTTGCAATATGTATACGAATCGTCATAAATTCTAAAATAATATGAGCAAAGTCATTTTCACATACAGCCATCTGTAGAATTTTCTTCGAAATCAAGTCAAATTCAATAATGTCAAATTTTCAAGTCAAATTCAATGATTTAAAATCAAAACAATCGAATGCTATGTGGCTGTTTCTGCTTGAATACCTTTGCGATATAAAGACAATGTAAAGATTTATTCAGTGCTTGGCAGTGCGTGGCGCGAAAATTTTAATATTTTTAAGAATATACTTTAAATTCTTGTATGCAACTGCACGTTAATAATCTTTTAATACTCGTGCCCATCTATTTCGGTATTCGCTACGCTCATACCGAAAAATGGCACTCGTATCAAAAGACCCTCCTTAACGTGACAATTGCATAAATAGCTATAGTATTATTAAGTAGGTACCTAGCCAATAAGTGCTTGTGATGGCATACTCCAGTTAGAGCTAGTTGTCGTGACCTTGCCTCACTCGTCTAGTTTATTAATCTATTCAAGACCAATATTGAAGCTAGATGAATGACGCCTTGGCTTTTTAAAGAGGCATGAAATCAATTTAGCGCCGTCAAAGAAACATTGTCAACATTATCTTGTCTTTGAATGTACCTAGGCATAACTAACATTTTACTAACCATTCTAGTTCATTCTGAAGTTGCCTGGAAGAAATCGCGCTTAACGTTACGGACAATTATTTTTTTTAAGAATATTAGCAATCGAAATTACTAGTATTACCTCTAAACCCTCCAACTAAGCTAAATTGTTTGTGCTAGGAGTGGGTTCACGTCGGTAGTGTAATGACCAGGATTCAAACTTGGGACCTCTCGATCGTAAGGCCGACTCCTTCACCACTAACTTCACTTTATTATTAATAAATTAATGTATTAAATATTGTATACTTATATGCAAATAAAGCTATCCAAATAAAATACATGTAAAAATGATAGAGCTCTTAATTACTTCGATTTATAGTCAACTAACTCACCAGTAAAATATTATCGTGTTCTCAACATTCATTTCATAATCTGCCTCTCAAGAAACTAAAAAAAAAACACATGTGTGATATGATATCAAATTCTCAACATTGATGACATTGACCCCTGAGTAATACCTACATAAATGTTTGCAATATAGTTTAATATCTAATAATTCACCTTTGCTAATATTAGTACAGCATATACGAATACAAGATAAAAAAAACAAGCTATGAAATACGTAGAATGTGTAGAATTCGTAGTAGCTCACGGTAACCGTTGCAGATAAATTCAGAAAAATGTCGTAGTGTTTGCATTTCAAATACAACTCACTACATGTATGTAGTTTAATTTTAGTCAATAAATAATACCATAAAAGCCATAGATAAACTGAACCAAAAGATGAAAATACGTAAACAGACTACCTACGTACAGTGCGTACTCAAGCTTCGGATGCTACCAAGAATAACCCTCTGATGACGTCATTAAAATATAACAATATCTAAACGCCGGTCCTTAAAAAATTGTTGTTTTTTTAAAGTATGATTCTATTCACGTTTAGTGTCACCTCCCGTACCACTTAAAACCTCTTCGACCGTACTTAACCACATCCCTTACCTAAGTTATGCGGTTTACAAATATGAGATAAGATATCAGAATGCCAACAGACCCACAGACTACGTGGTACCCGGTACTTACTTTCAGATTGACATATTTGTGTAACTCACCTACTTTTTAACCGAATTCTGAAAGTGGTTCTTAACTCGGATGTTTTTTGAAATTTATGTGTGTACGCGCATAGCTCCGTCATCCGTAGACGGATTTTTAACAAATGTAGTCAGGTTTAATTAATATTAAGTTCTAATAAATGAAAATGCGAAGCTTTGGATACATAGGTGCGATTGATATGACCTGAAGTACTCAGTGAGGCCCCAAATTGAATTAAAATATACGCAATAACAATAAATAATAGACTTATGTACTCAACAAATTGCAGCAATGCCTCTATTTTTCTAATTTCACTATTGTTTTATGTAAGGAGCCTTCACGGGCACGTGAACAACAATTTACCCAAGTTTCATAGTGTACCGGTGAATGGTTATAGTAGTAAAAGCAACACATTTTAATACAAATGTACTTACTGGCTGTTGCCTACAGCTCCGTCCAAAATCCTGAGCACGTTACCAAAACTCATGGAAGCCTGTCCCCGGGATAAAGCATAGGTGCTATTTCAGACTATTATAAAACCAGAATACATTAGATCGTGATTAACGGCCGGTTCTAATATGCGATCATAATCCAAATATGCCAATCCGAAACCAGAATTTCGATCTATTCGTTGTTCAAAACGTCCATCATTCGTTGTTCAAGTGATCCATCGATTGAATATATGGACGTTTTGAGCAACGAATCGATCGAAAATCTGGTTTCGGATTGGTATATTTGGATTTAGATCGCATATTAGAACCGGTCGTTACTCCATCACAATAAAACATTCATTCTCTTACATGTTACAGTGGTAGTTATGACATGCGTTAACGACTGTCATATACGTCAAAACCCATACATTCGTCATTCTATTCCATCAAACGCCGCGCCGACCAACAAATTGCCACTTGTTTAGAGGGCCAGTGCTACGATGTATGTTGGCTGATTTTATGTTTAATATGTAACCCCATAATTAGTTTAGGTCTCGATAATGTTGTGTAAAATATCTTCGAATACATTATTTCAGTATTATCCACCAATACTTTCGCATTGAAATAGTAGCACTATTTATAACAGATTATAGTGTTAATGTTAAGTAATTTGCGAATCAAGTTTTTGCGTTAACCTACAAATTAATACATAATAATAGTTTCACATATTTAGACACATCATTATGCATATAATAAGGTACTTACATTTTCGTGCATTATGTAATAATAGTGATTATGAATAATACAATAATAATTATGTTGTAAGTAATGTAGGCATATTTTGATAAAAATATAGGTAGTTGCGAGAATCGTCCCGTAACGCGATTTTAGTCATTATTATATCGTTATTATATCGTTATAGTGCAACGTATAAGACAATAATTGTGATGAATAACTCATTAATCCATTATTCATAATGTGATGTTGAAATAGTACTTAATAAGTTGATTGGTACAACGTATGACACATTGTTTACATAGTTTCGTAGTCATTTACTGTCAAGAAAAACATACTTATGTAAAAGTTTCTAGTTTATCTAGGTAAAATTTCAACCAAATTATGGCGTTTAAGTTCAACAAAACTGAGTTCTCGTTACTCGGTGAAACTCTTTGAAACTTCTGGCATTCGTTTCCCCATTCCTCCGGTTCAAAATTAAGGTTATTTTGGTTGCCAAAAATATGAATTCCTCTCAAACGTTTTTGCCTAAATAATAGCGTGGAAAACGCTATTTTAAAAAGAATATTTTTCGGGAGAAATCAAGACTAGTCCCAAAAATATTCATAATGTGTGGATTATGATAATAACTTGTATGCTTTAATCAAATGCAAGGGCCATATCATGAGCTAGGGTCAATATTGGTGCGAATCGCGTAGGTAAATCAATAATATGGAAAGGATTGCAAAGATCATGATAATATAACTATCCATATAATATTTAAAAAAAACATTTTTGTGTTTTTTTTTTACTAATTTAAACCTTTCTTAAAACGTTCTCTATAGCTTAAAGGCATAGTCGAGTTAGAGTTTCTAATCAAATGACTGATTTATGCTCGTACTTAATTTTTTGCAGTATCTAGATAATTTCAACATGTCAGTAGTGCTATCAAGAAAGGGTTAAGGGCCTACTTATTGCATTGCATATGTGCAGTCAATGCATTATATCGACGTTCACATCCAACTTTCGAAGTAATTTTGTTTGATTTGCAAAATGTGTGTCTTAAAATTCTTAAGATTTCATTACGACAACAAAGTTATTTTTGTGATGAATTTTCTTAACACCTAAAACTAAAAGAATAAACACTAAAAGTGTTCTACTGTATTAAATATTTTGCTATTGGAAATGTTATAGATTTAAAGTAAATATTTGTCCCTTCATTTTATTTGAAATTTTGATTCTATCTTAAATAAATTCATTGAAATAGATGCGAAATAGTGATTACGATGTCAATACTTTTCTGATATTTCAATATGGGATTCCTTTAATCATAATTTGCTATCTTGCGTACATTATCCCTTAAATATCAAGCTGTACATAACCGTTATAAATATTTGTTTGCATACAAATAACATTGAAAGCGATTAATCAACCACACAGATTCAATATTCCCGCTTTATACTTAGAACACAATGACTAAGACATACATGGGTATACGGTCTTATTTACATTTCAATTTAAGTTCACCGAACAGTTAGGGCACTCATTTGTACTCAAGGATAGCCTTTCTATGTATTAACTAATAGTTTTGCCATTAAAAGATTAGCACTTACTTCGTCTTCCTCATCGTCGTTGTAGAACGGATCCTGGAGCATATTCTTCCAATAGATCACATCAGCTGGTATCGCATAAGCATCATGATCCCTCAAATTCGCGTATAACGGGCTTTCTCTTCCTACACCTTCGGAACTAGCACTTATAGAACAGCTCTCCACTTCAACACTACCACCACAAGAGCATCCTTCGTCAGTATAACTGTAACCATAGTCGATTTCTTCATAGATATTCTCGTCAGTTATCGCGTCTCGCACCGGTTCGTAGCCGTCGTCCGTCGGCTTGTCGGGCGTCATTGCTACTGAACCACTGTCAACACACCTGTCCTTACACTCTCCCTCCCCGTGTAGCGAGTACACAGAATACGAATCAGGTATAAAGTCGCTGGCCGTGTCGAACGAAAGACGCGATATTGTTGCGTGGTGCAGTGATAGAACTCGCCTTAAAATTTCGTCGGAGTTGTGAAAGCCGGTCGAGTGCGACCATACCGAAGAATAAGGGTTTGCTTCGTTATCATCAGCACTACATTCCTTGTAACTCCAGCATGTGCTGGCTGAATCAGTTTCAGATACATTGTCCATATTATTCGATCCCATTTCCGATGTTGAAATGCTGCAAATCGATTTTAATCGAGTCCTTCGCGGTAAGAGTGGTGTATCATCCCCTGATTCGAAAATACCGTTTACTTTATTCACTTTGTCACCGATTGGAGTACTAGCAAGATATGAAATTTCTGTTTGGGTAGATTCACATTCACTGTCACTGTTGTTATTTGTTTTGTCTTCCGCCATCCGTTCTAAACACTCGTCAAATATGTTAAGAATGCTCAGAGACACCTCCTTTTCTGATGGCGCCAAATTACGTTGGTACTCGTCCAGCTGGTAGATCTCTTTACCAAGTTGTGACAGTATCTCGTCAAACTTGTTGTCAGGCGTGTCTGGTTCGTCTTCTGGCGGTGCTACTGTGATGAGCGGGTCGTATTCTTCGATCGCCTGCCTGATCGTCGTGAGCCATTCGATAACCGGCTGCGCTGTCTCAGGGCGCAGCGTGACTGCGACTGCGTTCGGAATCCAACTTGCTACTTCACACATTTTGTCCGCCGTTCACGATAACCGGTGTATGAATCAACACGCGGGATTCCACGAAACCATGCTTTGACGTCTCCACAGAGGTATTGTGGAACGCTCGCAAGATATCGACGACATTTGCACTCGACCGCGATCGCTTATCGTTATTTCCCTAATTATATACGACGACGGCATATTTGACCTCTACGATAATTGACTATTTTTGCTCATATTTAACTTATTACATTTAATACTGAACGTATCTTTACTCAAAATATTTACAACGTATTCTAACAAAACAATCACAACAAAAACAAGCGATATTTTTTTTGGAACAAACTTGACAGCTCGAAATATTCGCGCGCTTTTTAATTTTAATTTTTAAAAATGGTAGCGGAAGCGTCCGCACGCGGCACGTCCACACCGATAGTGGTGCGCGCGTCCAGCAATTAATTCGATGCGTTCATTCTGCGCCTGAGTCTGTGTGACCGATATTCTATGTTATTTCTGTGGCGGGCGAGCATGTGGCGCAACCGTACTAAAACTAAATGCAATGTGCATTAGATAAGACAGATCAGGCGCCCGCCGACGTATGTACATCTTTATTGTTGTATCTTCAACTCATATTGACAATGGGCTGATATACTTCCGCTCACAAATAAAACAAGATTGTTCAGTACGTAAACATCAACGAGTTTACGCCATTTGTTTAATATTTTCCTGTATGTAATATAACTAAAGCAATGGTACATTTTTCCGTTTTATACAATTCTGTTACCATAAAAGGTAATATAGAACACGAATAGAGTAATATCGATATCCATGTACTTAATTTGAATCGATTTTATAAACCGAAGGATATTTTATAGAATATTGATATTTCTTTGCTTTGTTAAATCACAACTGCATTTTTACCAGATGATTTTAACTTCATTGATATACCTAATTATATATTAAAATATTGAATTGTGAATAGCTATGGAAAGGTCATATCATTTCAGAAACTTTTTTATTGTGTTTAAAAATAAAAACATACTTATTGTTTCGCTATATAACACTACATCAAACGCTTTTAACGACGCTACTTTTCATCAAATTCTACTTCTAATGTGGTTGTACAAAGTGGGATGACTACGATTCATTGGAAAAATAGAGACTTTTTAACCATTCTTGTGGAAAACATAACTATTCCAAAAACTTTCCAATTTTTAAAATGTTAAGATAACAATAACATTTTGTGATCATAACATTCGAATATTTGTGGTAAATAGTATGTGGATTCGTTAGTTTTTATTAGTTTGAATTTTTAGAATTTGGAACAGGATACAGTAAATAGATATATAAGTTAATGAATTGTGACATCTATCTATATAGAAATAGCACGCCTTTTTGTAATGTCATCTGTTTGACAGCAACAATAAGTGGTGCTTTGATGCTGGTCAAGTAGTGGCGCGGAAAAGATAATAGTACCTACTATAGCAGTGGTCTTTATTTTCTTTAATTCCGTACAGATAACAGTGTATTACAATAAAGTAAGCTAATATAAAAATATACACGTATGATTTCCGTAAAAAGATATGTTATGTAAATCTTTTTTTATTAGCTTTTGTTCTCAAAGTTCCCACAGACTTCGTATAACCAAACAATAGTATAGCAATGATATGACAAATTCCTACCGTGGCAGTGATGGTCTTGAGCACAAAGGTTATCCTATTTTTAGCCTATATTTATCGTACACATTTTATAAAGAAGTAGAAGATGTTTGGGGCCCCATTAAGGCATCCGGGACCAAATTTACCTCTTTACTTGATTAACCTGCTGATTGATGGTGAGATATTGAATAAAAAGATTAGCAGACTTCTAGGTGAATGTCACGGATGCAACCGGGAACAACGTTAGAATGGTCATTATTTTGTAAAGAACTAAATAGTAGTCTATTTATAGTGTGATGTGTAGATTAATTGACAGCCTCTGTGGCGTGGCGGTAGTAAACGCGGCCGCTACGCAGGAGACGCGGGTTCGATCCCCGCTCAGTGCAAATATTTGTATACATGAATATGAGTATTTGCATTGCTCTGGTCGTGCCTCGGAGAGCACGTTAAGCCGTCGGTCCCGATTGATATACGTACATCTACAGCAGTCGCTACGGGTAGTTGGAGCCCTAAAAAATCCAACAACTGATCTAACTGCAGAACTTCGATATCGCCTATTGCGATAGCAATCGCTTCACGGAAAGTATCCACGTTCAGTTAAATCCACGGTTAGATTGGTAAAGTGGAACCCAGAGTCCGAAGAAACAGCTTCGGATACGACTGGGATTAACGCTAAGATGAAGCAGAGTATCGACCAATTGAGTAGTTTTTGGCGTGCATAACTTTTGTTATGTTGTTGTTTGTTATATTCATATTTATCATAATTAATGCTATAATCATTTAAATATGATTTAATTGAAACGTTTGCTTAAACAATATAGTGAACAAATTTTATTGAGAACCAATTAATTTAAGATATTATCTCAAAACATACTTTTGTATGGTAACACTAACGTTGAATGAACAAAGTTAACTGCAGATTACAAAGCCCATTCATGTGGAATATCAATTTCAGATTAGGTACTCAAATATAAACCTTATGAATGTAGGATAAGGTCGTTATGAGTGTGAAGTGCCTGTTTTCTGGAGTTCGCACATATATGTCAAGATGTGGATACATTGAACAGTTTGTATTTCAAAAATAGAACGTGGTTTTCTCTTTTTTAAGATTCGAATATTTTGAAATTCGCTCACTTGAGTTTTACTCACAGAGATTTTATGCAGGAGAACGTAAATGCTACGTACGGAATAGTTTCGTCAAAATGTCCTAGGTATAATCCAATAGTTGCACCACCTACCGGGTACAGACTATTTCTATAACTAATTTTACTATCTCTACAACTGTCACGCATTTGCAAATTATTATTAGTTGACAAAGTTTTATCGTATGACGAATGACGTATGGCAGCACCGCATAAAGAGGAACAAGCATAGATTTTTATAATATTAGATAACGTTTTGATGACAAACGAACACATGGCTTACCAGATGTAAGCGGTTATCAGTACCGACCATAGTTATTGGCAGAAACACAACATACACAACTGAAAAGTACAAGTATGGCATTCCATGTTGTGCTTTTCAATTTTTTTGCAGAGCAGAGATGAGTAGAGACGCAGAAAAGCTTTTCTAGAAATATCTGTCAGCCAAAAAGCGCGAGCTTCCCTGCCGCGGTAAGCTGAAGGCAAATTCTCAGGAAAGAGGGTCACCATTACATACACTTACCATGTTAACAATGCTGGCATTCAGCTTGACGGCCTCGTCAAAAGAGAATTTTCGTCGCAGCACCGCGTGACACCCACCGGTCGCACTAGTGCTGTGACCACAATTGCTATGCACTTGCTGCCCCCTGAACGCAATGCACGGTGGTACCCACCCGGCCGAAATTTGTGGCAAATTTGTGCCATCAAATTTCATCGTGTACATCATATATTTTTTTAGTTTTATCATTCACTTATTTTAGAACTTACAGGGGGGGGGGGGGGGCACATTTTACCACTTTGGAAGTGTCTCTCGCGGAAACTATTCAGTTTAGAAAATAATAATATTAGAAACCTCAATATCATTTTTGCTTAATGCGGTTCACAGAATACATCAACTTACCAAGTTTTAACAGTATAGTTCTTATAGTTTCCGAAAAAAGTGGCTGTGAAATACGGATGGACAGACAGACAGACATGACGAATTTATAAGGGTTCCGTTTTTTGCCATTTGGCTACGGAACCCTAAAAAGACATTTATAAATTAATACTTATATAAGCTCACATGGCCTGAAAGCATCACACTCCTTTTTGAACAGTCGTGTTAAGTACAATCCAAGTAAGTACAGTCAACTACAAAAGTGCTTACATCAAATGAGTCTACGTTTGTCTGTCACTGACCCTTATACCGTCGCCAGGAAATTAAAACCGGAACTGCGGGTTCATGGTTATTTCTCACAACCTAACAATGTCAGTGCTACCTGGCTGTTATTATTTCTGACGGTGGCCCTGACTTTCGTGAAGGGCGAGGTTTAAACGTAAACATTCAGATTATAAAACAAACAAAAGCTAAGAATACCGGCCATACAAGCCACCCTACTTATCTGGTATTACTGTATTATATGTCGAGTTTCATATATTAACGACTGCTTGTCTGGGAAGTGATGAGATATATTAGTTTAGTTTACCTGATGGGCTGTTCCGCACTTAGCCTCTTGATTGGGCCATTGTGCGTACCATCTTACCTCTCACTCCAACCAACCCAGATCCTCCCAAAAAGCCAGCAGCCTTTTCAAGTTTCCATATGCTTCCCGGAGCGACCCTGGTGACTGGAGGAATTTCGCCCGTTGTGCGACCACGCTCATGCACTCTGTAAGCACATGCCGTGGCGTTTCTTCTGCCCCCATGCAGCCTCTGCATAGGGGGCTGTCCGTCACACCTATTGTAAACAGATGCTTGTTAAGGGGACAGTGACCGGTCAAGATACCTGTGACCTTGCGGATTTGGTCCCTTTTTAGCCTAATGAGGTTTCGGCTAAACGTTTTTGATGCTACCGGAACCGCATCCTTTGTTTGCCTGCATCTTTTAGTGTTCGTCCATCCTGTTCTTCATAGATGTATTTATATTAAAGCCATGTTTTCGATTGCTGGTGAGCTAGCTGCTAGCTAGATAGGTTTTAATAGAAAACCCCAATACAAATTTAGTCTACTTTCCTGAAGGTAGAGACGTAGAAAAAAATTGTTTTTTTTGGAAGTGAAAACTTCTTTAGCGGCGTTGGATGGGTAAAAAGTGTTAAACTCGCGTCAGGATCGCTTGACCTTTGAACCGTAACCGACGACTGACGTCATACAACATTACAACAGCTACAGATTGTTAATTTTGTTAGATGCGTTAAGAAGCATTGTAGTCTAGCCGTAAGCGCTTCGACTGTAAGTCCTTATGGTTTCAGATAGCACCGGGTTCGAACCTGGGCTCTTTTGTAATTTAGTACTTTTTGTGATTATTTTTTCTTTTTGTAGTTTATTAATTTTTGTGATTATTTTTTCTTTTGTAATTCATTAATTTCTTTGACAGAACATTAGTGATAGGGTCTATGATTGAATTTATAGGTATGGTATGGTATGGTGTGTTCTTTTTATCTTTTTCTCTGTATATAACGAAGAAAGAAAGAAAGAAATAGTTTTCACTTCTGCCGGCACTCCCAGAGTGCAACCCGTCTTTATTTTTAACTAAAAACCAGTTTAAGGTATTATAAAAATAAACAATGATCAATACTAAAAAGGTGGTCTTCACTTTGACGACACGAAGAGATACTATACTATGAATTTATCCTCAAAATGAACCGTATACATAGTCAAGGATGGTTTCTGATATTAAAGAAAGAAAACGACCGACAACTCAAGCGCAACTCATATGAGATGTCATTATGTGTCATGTTATCACTGTCACTTTATAGTGAATTGTGGTGACAGAAATACTTATTTCGTTTGAGACCGAGTTAAGTATTATCCGGTTGAGTTGGGTTTGGTATAATTTGAGTTTAATGTGTAGTTTCTGACTTGAGAAATGGAAATTGAGCCTATCTCATCGTATTCATAAGGGCTACGTACCTACCTAAGCTGTACGACCTCTCAATTCGAACCCTATCCCAAAAATATGCATACGACCTCATTTTAAGACCAAGGAGGTAGGACACGACGGTATTACCGTCCAAAGGAGCAGTCCGAATATAGCCACCCTACAGAATACCGCGGCCATAATAACCTCGTGTTGTGTTCCCAGCGGTGAGTAGGGTAGTGGAAAGACCAAAGGCTATTCCTGCTTTGACTTCTACACTGACGGCACAGAAACTCTCTGTGTTTACAGGGTCGGCAGCACGAGTGCGATTCCCCTGATGTTGCACACGTCCCTAGGCCACGGTAACCACTTTCCATCAGGTGGGCCGTGTGCTTGTCTGCCACCTCATTAGTATAAATAAGACCACTTTACCCATTTACAGTTGAGGTACAAACGGTATCCTTACTTTTTATCTTTCTTTCTTTCTTTCTAATGTTGAGGTTGTAAGGGTATGTAGCCTTTCACAGTTTTTGTATAATCAATCCGATACTATTCTCAACCACAACTTAGCCATCTCGCTTATTTCCTCATACAAAGGTTTTAACCATCAGGAAAACATATCATTCTCTTTCACACTTCCCTGTCAAAAGTTACCTCCTCAATAACTCCTTGTCTTGTCATCCAAATATCCTCTAAAAGTTTAAAAATATATCTGATACGATGACAAAAATATCAAAGTCTATATTTTATAAATGCACACAGGCGACGCTCAAAAAGCGGCGTTAATTGGTCTATATTGGGTGCAATTAGTAATTGTAGGAACTTAAATTGTCTGAATTGGTGCCTCTGGGTGACTAAGTCCAACAGCTGTCGGAACTCGTCTACACGTTATCGGATGGGATACATTATTACCGATAGCTAGCTAACTTTGTACCAAGGTTTCACCCTTTGACGTTAGTACTTACGAGAATTCGAACACTCTTTGAATTGACGGCAAAAGTAATTAAAGTTTAATTTGGACAAAATTTTAGTTAGAATCGATTTATTTATATCCTACAATTCGGTAACTTTACGGTATTTCTTCTCGTTCTTCCCGGTCAGTCAAAGCAAAATATGTATTTAACATGTATGTACTATTAAAATGTATTTCTGACCTAGCCCTTTCTTAATTCCTGTCTATCTAAACCCTCTCGACAAATGAAAATTCATTGGTCGGCGTTTGATGGAATAGAATGACGAATGTATGGGATTTGATGTATATGACAGTCCTAAACACATGTCATAAATATCAAATCCTAGACAATCGTCACTTTATTCCACCAAACACCGGCCAACGAATTGCTACTTGTCGAGAGGGGCTGAGTGGTATAAAAAATCTTAAGTTTTCTTTTAACGTACTGGTAACTTGTCAGGTTACATATCCAGGTGAATTAAAAAAAACTTCTCAAGTATCAAGTCCTTATTCAGTAGAAAATCCAATAATAATATATTATGTCTCGGCTACTTGTGGCCCTGTTAACGGATTGTAGGATTGTTTTGATAATATATTTCCGCACGAAGCAGAGATAAGTCAATGAGGACAGTTTCATTCTCTAATTAGAATCTAAAAGGTACACGTGAGAGTCCAGACCGTTGACCGCGAACCCGCATACATTACAACGAAAGATAACACAATCGGACATCGAACAGAGCGCGGTCAACGTACTGCAGATGTAACATTATTATTTATACCACTGAGGTAACAAATGGACTATTAAATGAATGATAAATGGTTTTTTTTATTATATCGACAGCGACAAGGACGTCATCATTCGAGCGCCAATCTCGTTGCATCCACATACATCCCTGAAGAGGTGGGCAGTGGTGTATTAACACCCATATTTCGCTACTTATGATTTTCAGTTCCACGTAATAGAGGGTGATCCCATTGCCGTCAGGCGGGTAATTTGTTACGGGCTATATGTTTACTGTCGAATGGAGAAAGTCCTTATCCCTTAGTCAAATTGCATCCACAGCTTGCACTTTAAGCCCAGTATCCGCTCACCTAATTCTTGCCATATTTTGGTTTATCTTTACTTTTGTTCGAGGGGCATAAACTAACTCCCAACCTCCGAGAGGAGAACTTGCAGTGGAACCTCGTTTGTCAATATTTCCAACAAACTTCATTTCAGAGCTGTTGCCCGCGGCTCCGCCCGTGTGGATTTCAGTTATCGCTTAGTGTTGACTCAACGCTATTAAGCATTCAGTTTTTCTAAAATAAAAGTACCCTTGGTTACTCCTTATTACATCAGCTACCTGCCAATAAAATTCCCGTCAAAATGGGTCAGCCATTTCAGAGATTAGCCGGAACAAACAGACAGACAAAAATTGTACAAAATGTTATTTTGGTGTATGTGCCTATATTCATATGCATGTAGTAAAAAACGGTTATGTCAATATTACAAACTTCAACACTTCAATTTTATTAATATGTATAGATGACCTGCCCCACTAGGCTACTGACAATTCGTTGGCCGGCGTTTGATGGAATAGAATGACGAACGTATGGGATTTGACGTTTATTACATGCGTTAATGACTGTTAAGTATGTCAAATCCCATACATTCGTCATTCTATTCTATCAAACGCCGGCCAACAAATTACCACTCGCCTAGAGGAGCTGATTGACTGACTGCTTAACGTGCTTTCCGAGGTAAGTGCAAAATTAATTAGATAAAGTTAATGTTAACTGTATATAATATTTTATGTCAATAAAATTTATTTTAAAAAGGTGCTCCACTCCTGGTTCACATAAAAAAGTAAAAGAGAGGAACATAAATAAAATATTTTTCTTTTTTATTTTCTTTTTAGTACAGTCGACAAAATCGATAGTATCCCACCTTTAAAGTTTAAAGTTGTATATACAGGTGGGATACTATTGATTTTGTCGACTGTACATGAGGATTATTAAGTAATCAGAGAGTACACAAAGCGATACTTTTTTATAGCGGCCCATTAACTATCAATTCGATAGGTGGTAAATATTTTATTGGTGCGTGTTCGAGCGAGGGCTTATAAACTTAGACAAATATAGTAAATGGGAAGTGCTTTTTATGATTTTAATGCATTTGAACTACATATGGACTTAATAGAAGTCGTAATTCGTAACATAGTTAATTGTAAATTTAAATTGCCAATAAAACTAATCCAATGTTCTGTAACTCTACTGAAAAAAATTTTTTGTTTGTTTGATTTGGTTCCGATGATTCGTGCGAATGTCGGTGGATGCTCCACTGTCGCCCCAAAGACAGATATAAAAGGAGAAATTTGAATTGGTTAGGGCGAGGTCTGGTGGCTTGGTGGTCGGAGCATTGCCATTGTAAGGCAAAGATCGCAAGTTCGAACCCCGTTTAGACCGATTCAATTTTTTCTTCTAAATTCGATCTACTGAAAATATTTTTGTTTTGTATTCATTAATGGCGTGGCGGTAGAACGTTTGAAAAATATTTGCTATCGAACTCACGACTTCTGATTTAGCAGTCGAGCGTTTTACCGTTAAGCCACATAAGTAGTTGAAGTGATTTCATTGTAGCTGAACCAAGTATCGGATGTACAGTGAAATAAAAGCTCGTAAAATAAGTAAGGTGTGGTTGACTGTACCTACAAGTTTTAAAATTTCGAGGGGGAATCGAGAAATATTGTCCCTCTCTTTTATTCTTGTAAATCTTTTTCGTTTATGCTATTGTTTATGTACATTTATGATAGTATGACCAAAAAAAAACATAGGATGTCTAATTTATACCATATCATTTTAATAACTATCGAGGGGAAACGATACTAGCCTTCCAGATCGACCCGATCTACTTCAGTAATAAACATATTCAAATAAATGCAATAAGAAAGTGATACGTTTGAAAGAGTACACCGCAGTAAACAGTGCATAGATGTGATAAACAAACGCATTATTCATTATCAATATGCATGTACAACCAGGAACTACTTACATGCATATTATTTTTACATGCGCGCCGTTATTACTTACGGGAATCTTTGCATTGGTTGGTGGATGTATGATACGAACTTTTTGTTGGCGTAAAAGAGTTTTTTAGATCCATATCATTGTAATAATTTATGGGAATTTACCTAGTTAGACGTACTAGAGTAGACTAATTCTATTAATGGACAAGGTAGGTATTCCGTCCCACCAATGTTAAAACAGTGTTAAAAAATTGTAATTGTAATAGCCTTATTTTATTCTTTAGCTTTTTTTTAACTTGAGAGCATACTCAGCACAGGAGTTTTCTGAAAAGAGGTAAAATTTTTTTAAAGTGGTTTTCGATTAAAAAGGTAACTTGAAGATGTACAAAAAATGTGCTTTGTTAAAATACAAATAAAAAAGCTCTAGTGGACCTTATTCTACGGTAAATTACACAAACACCCGGTGGTTCGTATGTCAAAGTCAAAATCAATCTTAATCATTTCATAGTATTTGTGTTCCTTAAAGGTTTCTAAAAGTTTTAATGAAATTGATTCGTAAATTTTCACGTACCGCAAGCAAACGTAAAAACGTAAGAAATCTTATTTTTAAAAAGGTATAAATGTCTCTAAATTACCTTGAATTTTATATCAAATGGTTATATCAAATGGTAGCTTAGTGGTTAAGGAGTCGGCCTTACGATTGAGAGGTCCCGAGGTTCGAATCCTAGCCATTACACTACCGACGTAAACCCACTCCTGGCACAAGCAATTTATCTTAGTTGGAGGGGTTAGAGGGAATATTAGTAATTTCGATAATTTCGGTTGCTAATATTCTTGTATAAATAAAAAAAAATCTGTGCGGAGTTTATAAATCTACATTTTGGCATATAGTTGCATTTGGCATTAATTAGTCTCGTGTCAATCAGCACGTGAAGATAAATTGGGCCCCGAAGAACTTTGTGGGGCCCCATACAGCCGCAATATTCTCCAGAAACGTTTTGACCCCCTATCTATAATATCGATAGAATGTGTGTGTAACTAATAAAAGGGTTATACGTAGATAAATGGCCATATTTAAATGGGTGGGGGAGCAATTTTTTTATTGTTTCATATGAATTTAGTAACACCCGCATCGATGACAATAAAGTACATCAAACATAACGATTGAACACTATAATATTAAAGGGGAGCGAAAATAAATAATTCATTTTATTAGTCAAATATATTACTTATGTGCATACCTGTACTTTTATTTTATTTTTTCAAAAAAATGGGCTGAAGATGATGATGATGTGTCCACCTTTTTCTAGAGGTGTCGACTCGCACATCTATACTAATATTATAAATGTGAAAGTGTGTGTGCGTCTGTTTGTCCGTCTTTCACGCCTAAACCACTGAACCGATTTTGATGAAATTTGGCATAGGGATAGATTAGACCTCGCGAAAGGACATGGGCTATGTTTGGTCGCGTTAACCGACATCCACGCGGGCGGAGCCGCGGGCAAAAGCTAGTTACATAATAAATTCAACTTGTGCTAATCATAGAACTGGAGTTCTATGGCGCTCAACGACTACTAGGCTAGCAATTTACTTTAGTTTTCTAAATAGTTACTTAGTTTTTACATTTGGGGACATTTTCCCGGGGCAGAAACTCCACACGTAAAAAGAAAAAAAAAATAGTGTGAACAATATACCTATTTGTTTAATTACTTCTCATTAGAGACTAAGAGATAGAATTTTATTAATCATAAATAGTACACCTACTACTTATTATACAAATCATAATTGTTAATTGAAAATGTTTGTTCGCGACGGACGCAAAAACGACTTAATTGATTTTGATTTGATTTTTTTCTTAGAAAGGTCTTGATCAGACCTAAAATCTTACGTTTGTTCGACTGCAATCGGTCGAGTAGACCCAGATATAAGAGAATCCACGTGGGCGGAGCCGCGGGCGGAATAAAATTAATATCTTTATTATTGTATCAAAGGTATAATACAACAATACATAAAGGAATTTTATTCATACATATGAGATTATGAGGTCAGCTTCATATTTCATGCAAATGCAATAGTGAAAATGCAATAATAAATTAATAATTTTACATTGTTTATCATGTTTTAATTACCTACCTTACCAGTTTAAACGATGAGAACTGTGCTGTTAATGACGAAGATAACTTACCTGAAATCAAAAACAAATCATAGGTAAATACTAAATACTGATGTTTATTGGTAGGAAATAAACTGCAACATTGTCGTATAATTAAGCATCTTTCTCTCTTTCCATCTTTCAACAATCTTCATAGTAACAATCTGCGTAGTAAGACGGGAATAAATTCTAGAAATCCTCCTACCAAATGTAAGTTTTGAACATAAACGGTATTCACGCTCGGATGAAAAAGAATCTACTTAGTTATTTATTTTTATACATATTGCACAAATACAAAATAATTGTACAAAGTAGATCAGACGGTAAGCGACCTGATGGTCTGACTTCGGTGCCATGGAAAAACGGCAAGTGCCTGGTGTGGGACGATACATGCGTCAGCACTGTCGCGGCCACGCATCTGATTCGCACCATCAACTCCCAGGCAGCGGCGGCTGAGGACGCGGCGAGTAAGAAAAAGGCGAAATACGCTGCAATGGAGTCACAATATTATCTTGTGCCCATTGCGGTGAAGACTATGGGCAGTTGGGGGTCAGCGGAAAAGAGGTTGATCGCGGAAATTGGCCGCTGCATCCACGACCAAGGCGGTGACTCCCGCTCTGGCTCGTTCCTGGGGCAAAGGATGGCCATTGCGATTCAACGAGGCAACGCGGCCAGCATCGTGGGCACCTTTGCGCCGGGAACGATACGGTGTAGGTTATTTGACTCGACATGAGTTTTGTGTCTAGTATTACTTTTTAGTTAATGTATAATTAAAATGTGTACATTATAGATAATGTTAAATAAGTAATTGTATTTAGATTATAAGATATATCACATACTTTTGTGACAAAAAAATTGTACAAAGGCGAAATTAATGCCATGGACATTTTGTACCAGTCAACCTTAGGGTGATGCAAAAATATTTCGTGCAAAAATATTTATGTTAATGGTAGGTCCATTAACATAAATATTTTTGCACGAAATATTGTTGTGATAGTTTGACCTATTTTGGTACAAATAATTAATATTATCATGAAAATAAATAATACTTTGTGGAAATGTATAGATAAACATAACAATCTTAATATATATAAATCTCGTGTCACAATGTTTGTCCTCAATTGACTCCTAAACCACTTAACCGATTATAATAAACTTCGCACACCATGTGCAGTTCGATCCAACTTGAGAGATAGGATAGTTTAAATCTCAAATTATAGTCCGATTCGCGATAACCGACATCCACGCGGACGGAGCCGCGGGCGACAGCTAGTATATCTATATATACATAGAGACAATATAAACTACATACACATAAAAACAAATATATGTACACATCAAATACATACAAGCGGATTATTTAAAAAGTCAAAGAAAATTCATTAACATTTGTTTTTATACTACACTTCTTGCTTAGTTCTAAAGTCCATACACTACATAAAAAAATCTACTGGCAGTCACAAACTTTAACTAACTTTAATTGGTAGGTATATATTTTTATGGTAAAAGTGAATACTCAACACAGGACGTGAACCCACGACCAGTCCATTAAATCTAGGTACATACAAACCAATCTAAATTTTAATAGTTATTATACTAATTATTTTAAAATTTCATTAAACCAAATAGTTTATTTGAGCACCCGATACTTCGGTACCAACTGCGAATAGTTTGCGAAACGATAAACCTGTGACCGGACATTATAATAGTTAATCGCATTGAACTTCCATACTCGGTTCAAGGCGATAGGCCCACTTTGATAGTTCTATTTGAATCTGTTCTATAAATACTTATTCACTATTTTCTTTTTTTTTTACGTGCGGGAAGTCCCCACGGATACCCACCCCTCCGGAGCCGGAGGGGTAGGTTATGTCGGACTCGAACCGACTAAACCGCACGCCGTCTCTGGGTCGTAGTGCTAGGCCGAAGGTGAGGTTGTCATGCGACATATCCCTCGCACCCCGGCTGACCCAGGGCCATCCCTCTCGGTCTGGCCCTCCTCGGGAAGGGGGGGGGGACCACGCGGTCCCCGACTCAACCCCGGTGTGGGGCACTTATTCACTATAGTAACAATATATACCTACACTGAAAAACTACACTTATACCTACGTGAACCTTATAATAAAAAATCATTTATTTCGGACCAGGATCCACAACGTGTTAGTAGGTAACAATAATGTTAATACTAGTGTTAGTAACAACAAAATAGGAAAAACATATAATTTAAAATTTAGGTAGTTTTAATTGGTAAGTTTGAGACCAGTGCCCTAGCATCGAACAGTCCCACCTATCGCACAATGCGCTCAAGATGCTGTGTGCGCCAGTACTTATAAAAATGCTCTATGCCCCTCTAATCCTCTTGAAAATTCACCAGTTGATTCATTTCCACTTATTATGCCACTCTAATTCATTGGTAGATTTAATTCTACTGGACATTACCTCATCAGAAAGTGCGGACTCTTTAAGTGGGGTCGTTTTCTATGAACACATCATTCTCTGAATCCTTTCGGCTTTCAGGCTTTGCTAAAATTGTTGCGGCTGAACTTTGATATTTTCCGTGGAGCCACTGATATCTGACTTACACAAGCACAACCAATTGGCAATATCAAAACGACCGCTATGTTCGTATGACAACCGGGACCGAGACGACGGCATATGGGTTTAACGTAGGTACTCCCTGAGTTTTGTTTGAGTACCCTGCCAATGGAAAAAAAGGACGTCTCCTAGGCAGGTTTGATAGACACTACATAAAAACGTAGCTGGGATAGAATAGAATGGATATGGAAGACGGAGGAGCACATTATAAGGCCGATGGTCGCTGTATCGAAAACGTTCCATCGACGGGCTAATGTATCGACAGTACCTTAAATCGATGGTACGCTACATCGACAGTATCCCAAATCGATGGTACGCTACATCGACAGTACCCCAAATTGTTGGTAATCTACATCGTTAGTACACTAAAACGACGGTATGCTACATCGACAGTAAATCAAATCGATAGTACGCTGCATCGACTACCCGACCCGAGCAACAGTTATAAAAATGAATTAATTCTGCATGGTTATAAAAAAAAATATTTTAAATATGTAATAATTAAATCTGGCTCGGGTCGGGTAGCCACTGTTAGAACGAGTACGGTCTAACATTGGCCTGCAATAGGTTAATACTGATTTAAAAGGTTTTTCCGCTTATAACCGGTAATTATTCTACCGGTGAATATTATTTCAGCTTTCAATCAGTAAGTAAAAATCATTTCGCATTCAACCGACAACTAGAAAATAAAATATAAATTAACTTTACAGGTAAGTTGAATAAAATAAATTATAAAAAATGAAAAGCCCGTCTGATTCTGAAAAGATCTAAACAAGCTTTAAAGCGGGCGGTACCATTAATTTTCATCTGGTTTGAGATTTGCAAATGGGTACCGCCTGCTATAAAGCCAATTTTGGTCTTTTCAGAATCAGTCGAATTTTTTTATTTTTAATAATTTATTTTATTTTATGCTGTTTTAGTTATGGCATGGCATATATATATTGTTGTAATCATCTTCAAATTTCCCTCATTTTGATACCCCAATTGATAAGATAAGTAAGAGTGACAATTTTTTTTGACCACATACATTTTGATGCCTAAAATCCAACATTAAGCTTTTGTTCATATTTTATGAACCTAAGAATACTTGGGCAATAAATACCTTCCATTTGAGATATGAATCATTGAAATCCCTACGGCGGTTCATAAGATATGAGGTAATAAAGGATCTTACAAACATAAATACAAGATACGCGCGAAAAACATAACCGTTCTTGACAGTCGGGTAAAAAAGAATAAAGATAAATATACCTGCCAACCATTGGCAGTCACAAGTCCCTACCTTCTGGAGGAAATTCGAGAGTCTATAAGGACTGAATTCTGCTTCAGTCCTTATAGACTCTAGAATTTGCTATTGTCTCTGCCTCTTTTTTTTTTTACGTGCGGGTAATCCCCGTCGCGGAGCCGGAGGGGGAGGTTATGTCGGACTCGAACCGACTAAACCGCACGCCGTCTCTGGGTCGTAGTGCTAGGCCGAAGGTGAGGTTGTCATGCGACATATCCCTCGCACCCCGGCTGACCCAGGGCCATCCCTCTCGGTCTGGCCCTCCTCGGATTGTCTCTGCCTACACCATAAAGTAAAAGGCGTTAAAATATGTACATCGGTACACTTATCAAAGCTAAACATATAACATTCACTAAGAAAGACTTTTGTATAATAGTGACAAAAAATAACATTCACAAGCAACGGCCATTGACACTATTTCCCTAGTCTTAGACAACATTGTATGCAAATATGTATATTAGCATATCGATAGGTGTCATTAACTGTTAAGGAAAGAATAGTGTAGGTGTTATCCATTACTGAGCGTAATTAGAATAAATGTAAATACAAGTATTGCTATACATACTTACTCATTACGTACCTAAAGTCTCAGCCCCTCTAGACAAGTGGCAATTCGCTTACCTGCGTTTTATGGAATAGAATGACGAATGCTTGGGATTTGACGTATTTGACATGCGTTAACGACTGTCATATACGTCAAATCCCATATATTCGTCATTCTATTCCACCAAACGCCAGCTAGCGAATTGCCATTTGTCTAGAGGGGCAGTTCGGATGTAAAGCCAAGCCGGTAGACGGTACACCGGCTAATCAGCGGAGGAGGTACTTGCATAGCCTTTCCTCTTAGAGTGGTTAGAACGTTAGACGGCAAATATACAAAGCCGCGACAAGATATGATAGTGAACGCGGCCGCTGCGCAGGAGGCGCGGGTTCGATCCCCGCTCAGTGCAAATATTTGTATGCATGAATATGGGTATTTGAATTGGTCTGGTCGTGCCTCGGAGAGCACGTTAAGCCGTCGGTCCCGGTTGTCATACAAACATATATGGCAGTCGTCGTTGGAGCCCTCAAAAATCCAACAACTGGTGTAGCTTCACAGAAAATATCGAAGATTAGCCAAATCTGCAGTTAGACTGGTAAAAAGTGGACCCTAGACTACATGGGATTAACGCTAGGATGAAGGAGACTCTTTATGAGAATATATTCTGACCTAGGCAACAATGTAGCTGCAGCAAGGCAGCAGGGTTGCACAGCATTGTTGCGCATCACTGCTGTATGCAAATGTATGAATACACAACAGCCCCACTAGACAAGTGGCAATTCGTTGGCCGGCGCTTGATGGAATGAATGACGAATGTATGGGATTTGAACATCGCCACGAGCAGTTCAACACTGTTGCGTGCTGCAGAGTTCGGCATCACACCTTCAAGGATTAACTTGAAGGTATGATGCCGAACTATTATCTATCACTATCACTCTATAATACAATATTATTGCGAGGGTGTATTTTAACGAAAATGTTATGGAAATAGCTAGTTGGTGGCGACATATACATACATACTTATTCTTAAAATTCATCTTCCATTTCTATAAACCATCAAAACATCAATGAATAAAACCAATGAATCTATCTGAAGGATCTATTTGTGTTCCCATAATATGTCTATTAATAGTCCACGTCCGCTCTGGGGCACGTGTTAATATAGTTTATGGCGTTTATCGCTCCACCCAACAGGGGAATCGAACGCTATACCCACTGAGGAAGTGGTGATGGTCATCTATTTGGGTGGTCAGTACTTCACACATCCTTTAATTTGTGGAAAAAAAACTGCTACGCTGTTTTGTCAGATATTTATAGTATTCTACTAATATTATAAACGCGAATGTTTGTAAGTACGGATGAATGTCCCACGGCGCCGGTGCGCATCGCGGGACGATGCCCGACCCTCCATACCGGGGGCGAGTCGGAAATCCCGAGGAATGGCCCTGGGTCAGCCGGGGTGCGAGGGATATGTCGCGAGACAACGTCACCTTCGGCCTAGCACAACGACCCACAGACAGCGTGCGGTTTAGTCGGTTCGAGTCCGACATAACCTCTTCCTCCGGCTCCGGAGGGGGAGGGGATCCGTGGGGATTACCACGGATGCCCCCCCCCCCCCAGAACGTAAAAAAAATTTTGAAGGATGTTTGTGATGATTTCAATGAAACATAACAATAAAATAGCTTATACGTCAGAATAACGCATAGGCTATAATATAAAATATCCGCGGGCAGCCAAGCTAGTCATGTATGATTGTATGAATCATATATCTACTGATAATAAAGCTGGAGTCTATTTGTTTGTTTGTTTAAACGCGCAAACTTTGAAAATGTCAGTGGGATATAAGAAAATGTGTTTGCATCTGGGGGCCAATTCTCGTAATATAAGTATGTTCAAAATTCAGTTTTGATCTAATCTCAATGTCCCAAATATCAACGACCCAACTGTGATTTTTTTCATGAAGTGACTTATCGTTAAACGGAGTTCTGATAACTAAAATAACTCACTAATAAGATATATTCGAAAAACCTTTTTAAAAACAATCTTTTTTTTTAATTTTTTTTTTTCTTGCATTGTCATCCGAACTGAACGTGCATACCAAATTTCAGCTCAATCCGTTGAGGGCAAGTGCCTTAAAATTTAGTTGTAAGATTCCACCCGAACAAACATACATTGCAAGTTAAATAAAAGCTTGTAAAAATGATTGATGTTCTGTCTGTACTTTTAGACCTACCTGTTGGACTTTTCAGGGCTCCTACTGATCTTCAAGAACGGCACTGATGTGAGCAAATAGAATTATCACCTCCTGCCATCGCCAACTAATTCCAAGATATAAAGTAAGTAAAATGGAAAATGGGTAGGACTCTGGTGTGGGACGCAACATGCGTCGACACCATTGCCCCTACCCATATACCTGGCACGGCTGGCTGTGCCGGTGCTGCTGCAGCTTCTGCAGAGGCTCTTAAGCGGCGCAAATACTCCAATCTCATTGGAGATTATGAATTTGTGCCGTTTGGAGTCGAAACGTTTGGGCCTTGGGGTCCGAGCGCCCGCAATCTCTTCAGGGAGATTGCGAAGCGTATGGTCGACGCTTTTCGTGACCAGAAGGCTGGCCTCATTTTAGGTCAGAGATTAAGCATTGCCATACAACGTGGCAATGCTGCCAGTCTTCTGGGAACGCTACCACAAGAGGCATGCGATGCGGATGAATTCCACGTCGCATTTTAACTTTTATATAGTTTTAGTTTTCTTTTTATTTTATTTAGTATTGTGTATATATAGTAACTTTATTAATTTAATTTAATTTTTGCCTAAAAATAAGTAATAAGTAAGTAAGTAATCATAATCACACACACCAACTATATCATTAAGTATTTTTTGTTTGGAGAGGTAAGTAAAACCTATCAATTAGTCTATGTAGTCCACTGCTGGACATGGGCCTTTCCCAATGTTCAAAGCGTAGTAAATAATATAAAGGGTTATTTTTGGGAGCAAGCACATTTGAGTAGGTACGAGTTATCATTATTAAACTCAGAAGTGACAATATTTACACGGCATCCCATGATAGGATACTTCAGTCTTATACATAATATATTAAAAACCTTTTTGAAGTGAAAACTTCTTTAGCGGCGTTGGATGGGTAAAAAGTGTAAAAACTAAAAAGTGTTAAACTCGCGTCAGGATCACTTGACCTTTGAACCGTAACCGACGACTGACGTCATACAACATTAGCTACAGATTGTTTATTTTGTTAGGTATGCTAAGAAGCTTCGTAGCTTAGCGGTAAGCGCTTCGACTGTAAGTCCTTATGGTTTCAGATAGTACCGGGTTCGAACCTGGGCTTCTCACACTTTTTGTGATTATTTTTTCTTTTTGTGATTTATTACTTTTTGTAATAACTTTTTGTGATTATTTTTTCTTTTTGTAATTTATTACTTTTTCTGATTATTGAAGTGAAAACTTCTTTAGCGGCGTTGGATGGGTAAAAATTGTTAAACTTTCGTCAGGATCGTTTGACCTTTGAACCGTAACCGACGACTGACGTCATACAACAATAGCTAAAGAGAAAGACTGTTAGAGGTTCGACTGTAAGCCCTTATGGTTTCAGATATTATCAGGTTCAAACCTGGGCTTCTGGCACTTTTTGTGATTATTTTTCTTTTTGTAATTTATTACCTTTTGTGATTATTTTTTCTTTTTGTAATTTATTACTTTTTGTGATTATTTTTTCTTATTGTAATGTATTACTTTTTGTGATTTTTTATTTTATCTTTTTGTAATTTATTAATTTCTTCTAACAGAAAATTAGCAGAAAATTAGTGATAGGTTCTATGGTATGGTATGGTATGTTCTTTTTATCTTTTTCTATGTATATAACGAAGAAAGAAAGAAAGAAAAAGTTTTCACTTCTGCCGGCACTCCCAGAGTGGAACCCGTCTTTTTTTTTCTAATTCATTAATTTCTTCAGACAGAAAATTAGCGATAGGTTCTTTGCTTGGCGGTATATTATAGGTATGGTACCTATGGTATGTTCTTTTTATATTTTTCTATGTATATAACGAAGAAAGAAAGAAAGAAAAAGTTTTCACTTCTGCCGGCACTCCCGAAGTGAAACCCATAATTTTTTTTTTGGAATTTAAGCCATAAGAACATTTACTGTTGTTAAGTATTTTTGAATTTACTATAAGAAGCGTTATCTAGAATGTCTATGTATTAAAATATATTTGAAATTGAATAAATGAGGACAGTCAATACTTTGGTCAATAGGGATAAATAAATTAAAATTACATCAACAATAATCAACATGCATTTCAATTCAGCATTTGAGTGACATCTAGCGCAAGTATTACGAACTACGAAGAAGCTCAGTCGTTCATCCATTGACTGCGGTTGACGCGTTTATAGTCTACAGTTGTGCCACTAGATGTCAGTAGTAGGTTATTAACTTTGAATAGGATCTGGGAATTGATCTCGAGTATACAGATGACCAATTATTTATTTGATTAGTCTCTCTAGCGGCTTAAAAAGGTTTAATAAAACGCTGTGCAAACAACACATGTGCGGTACAAAACGTTACCCCCTACCCCTTGACATTATAATTTTCAACAATTAGGTGCAACATAATGTAGAGCTAAGTATTGATATTTTTTAAATAGGTTTCAAGTTTAAACCGCTTTAACAGTGTCCAACAATGAGAACGCTCTACAAACTTGTAGCAAACAGTCTTGAATGGATCGACATTCCATACTAAGAACTGGGTACCTAGTAAGAGTACTTTACCTACACATGCCAACTGGATAGTACATTACCTACCGCATGTGTAGACTGTGTAATCAGTTAATCACTGACACAGTCACTCGATTGCCTGTAATTTAACACTTTCAGGGTGGTCTCAACCTCCATTATATGCCAAATGGTATTACCTACTCTATGATAATACTTTATTGATTGAGACTGTTTTGGAATCCTCGTAGAGAAATTATTCAGCAAACATTACAATACAATGCAAACTGCATAACATTAGATTCAATGTGAACAATAGCACAACTAGGTAGGTAGTGTGGGTACACTCAACGTCAAAAGTATTTTCGATATGTTTTTTTTACAACTGAGGTAGGTATAATAGTAATGGTGCCTCGAAGAGCATGTTAAGCCGTCGGTCCCGGTTGCTATACGAACATCTATGGCAGTCGTTGCGGGTGGTTGGAGCTTGGAGCCCTCAAAAGTCCAACAACTGGTCTGACTGCAACGTTTCGCTATCGGCTTTGGGTTGTGGAGGTTATACGGCAGTCGCTTCACGGAAAATGTAGTGTGTTTAGCCAAATCCGCAGTTAGACTGGTAAAAAGCGGACCCCAGACTCGCTTCGGATGCGACTGGAATTAACGCTAGGATAAAGAAGAAGAATAGTAATTAAAGATGCTAATAACACTAATTTTAGTCTGATCGGATTCCCAGGTTACATATACAAATTGTACATCATACGCCCAACGGCCAGGTGGAAGGACGACCTCAGCAAGGTCGCCGGGAAGCGCTGGATGCGGGCTGCTTTAGATCGGTCGTTCTGGAAGTCTATAGGAGAGGCCTATGTTCAGCAGTGGACAATGTGCGGCTGATATGATAATGATAATGATGATGATGGACATCATTAGAGGCGTCTTTAATTGAAGAATACGAAATGGCTATGCTGCACAGCACATCCTGGTGATGATACCAAAAAGAATCAATAAAAAAAACCGGTATCCAATATTATGAGATATCCAGAAAAAAACCAGGCTCATCTGAAAGATCATCTAATTCTGTGGAACAGGGTGTTTAAACAATGGATGGAGCTCCGGCCAGGTTTCCCATTCAAGGCTGGGCTATCAGAGTCAGACGATTCTAATTAAGACCATTCAAAATTAAAAAAAAAATTGAACATAACCGTGAAATCTCTAGAAGAATAATGATATTTTCCTTGAAAATTATCAATTATTTTACTCGAAATTTCTAACGATCATTTAATTTTGTCGCTGACTGTACGTACTAAGAATAGATAAATCTAATAACATTAAAAGTTTATCAAAGGAAACTACTTCGACCTTCATTTTATTATCTAAGCACTTACTATTATAACGTGAAGTAGAAAATTAATTGAAGTAATTACGTTACCTACCAACATTTTGTTGTTACACTTCAGCGACGTCAAACCGAGGTTGACGTTACCGCGGAAGTGAATAAGGTATAGGATAGGAATAATATTACTAGCTTTTGCCCGCGGATCTGCCCGTTTGGAGATCAGTTATCGCGACCAAACATAGTCTATATCCTTTCTAAAGGTCTAGTCTACCTCTATACCAAATTTCATCAAAATCGGTTCAGTGGTTAAGCCACGAAAGACGGACAAACAGACACACACACTTTCCCATACGAGTATCCGAAATCGATTATATTTAAAGCTGGGTGTACACATTTGCTTAAGGATTAACGGATTCTATCTTATATCTATTCCGATTTATTTGTAAAGTATTATTAAATAACGATTGAATCCGTTAAAAGTAGTTTTTATTTCAGTTAAGCTATATATGTACCTACTTCGTATGCATTATTTATTACAAGCGTAGCTCCTGCATTAAGCCTTCGTGGTTATTATTTTTATAACCATGCAGAAATAAATATTTTTTTAACTGTTGCTCAGGTCGGGTAGTCGATGCAGCGTACTATCGATTTGGTTTACTGTCGATGTAGCATACCGTCGTTTTAGTGTACTAACGATGTAGCGTACCAACGATTTTGGGTACTGTCGATGTAGCGTACCATCGATTTGGCGTACTGTCGATGTAGCGTACCGTCCATTTAGGGTACCTACTGTCGATACATTAAGCCCGTCGATGTAACGTTTTCGATACTGCGACCATCGATGTAGTGACCGTCGATATTATGAACGAGTACGCAATTTAACATACATGCATGATATTGAACTATACCTTTTTATAGGAGTTACACTAGCCTGAAACGGCATTACTGAATTTAAGTTATGAACAAAAAGAATCTATATAATTCCATATTAGCACATTACACATCAAAGCGATATGAAGCTAAGTCAATACAAAAAAAAAGAGTATTTATCGAAATATATATATAAGTGCGTATATCTTAGAGTTCACTTTCGCAAAGTTCCTGTTATTATCACTCGCGACGACGGAATACGAGACACGGGTCATCACGCTTATTGTCCGCGCATGCGAAAGACATTGGCCAAGGGCATACGGTCTAAAAAAAAACTCACGTGAAGATTGATACCAATATGTAGAATGCGCCAGATGCTCGCGCGCAGCCAACGGATGCATAGACCTTCATGCCCCCGCCATCACGAGGTATAATGAGAAAAATATCACCGCCATCTACAAGCGCATGTGCCTCCGGTCCCGAATCATGCCAGCTTCATAAGATACTGTAAATACGGCAAGCCGATACTAGCAGATACCTAGTTTTTTTTTTGGTATCAAGCACTGATATCAAGCGAGCTATTTAATGATAATACTCATCGTAAAGGCAATCGTTTCAGTACTGACACCTCAGTGGACAAATATGTAGACTATTGATAGGCAAATTTTAACGTAAAGTGAAGTAAGAGCACAAAATATGCGATAGCTCGTGCCGTGATAAAAACACTTATGGGACGAAGGGTTTGCATTATCTTGCGAATCGACTCTCTAAATGCATTGTATGACAAAATGTGGATACCATAAAAAACACAGAAACTGTACGATATCTACACGTGTCTATTTGGAAACGTTACAATAGTATCTACACAACACACTTTAGATACTTCGCAAACACTCACCGAAAGCTTTTTTAGATTTAGCCACCAAAAACCGTAATGGTTCGATTTGATGAAAGGTGTTTACAATGAAATATTTCCTGTTGGGTTGAATGAAATTTGGCAAGTGTATTGAACCTGCATAACGTTCGTTAGGTAACTAATATTGACTTAATATTATACATATTAAAATAGTTACTTTCCTAAAACGAACATATTCATCGTTAATTAATCAATTAATTCTATTAGCTGCCGCCCACGATTTCACCCGCATGATATCACCAGGTTACTGATCTATTACGTTTTTTTACGTGCAGGAAATCCATACGGATACTCCCCCCCCCCCCTCCCTCCGGAGCCGGAGAGGGAGGTTATTTCTCGAACTGACTAAACCGCACGCGGTCTGTGAGTCGTTGTGCTAGGCCGAAGGTGAGGTTGTCAGGCGACATATCCCTCGCACCCCGGCCGACCCAGGGCCATCTCTATATATCAGGGCCTCTCGGTCCGGAGGGGGCTGTTCTAATACGTCTAATTAGCGTCAAAAGTACAACTTTGCATTTTTTTCTAAATTGCTACCCAATTCGGGTATATTTATCAGTGAAAATATCGTTCAACTACCTACATAGTGAGCTCTGTTCATAATATATTTTAACCATATTTAATAATTTTCATTCAGATTTCAGGAATTTGTGCAATCATCTTCTTCTGACGCAGACTGTCCTATAATAATTCAATTAAATTACGCACTGTATACTGTCATGTGATACACAAAATAAGTGACAGAAGGCCAACTTCATACAACAACGGAAAGCTCGCACATTAACCACATACATTAACTTCAATCTCAAGATCTCATTTCGTGTCCATTAGTTAACAGGTGTATTGGCTTGTTGTAGGTAGGTGATCTTGGCTTAGGTCTTGAAGAATTTCTCATAGGGCCTTATAAGGAGGAAGTTTACTAACTCGTAACAGGACAAGGACATGACTCCTTAAAGGCTGTTGTGAAAAAAATAATGTGTAGAGGTGAATATCGTTTAAAAAAAACAGATGAGAAAATGGGGAGGAGTTTGCTCTAGCGTCAATTTAAAAACGGATCGTCCTTATTCTTTAGTGCACCCAGCCAGGGATGTTTAAAAAAGAAGATACGTATCCTTTTAATGTTTAATGATACCGGATTTGATACACGATAAAATACACTTGTGCAAGAGTAAATGTGTATGAGGTTGAAGCTGGTCTTGTGCATCATCATTATTGGTCGGACACGTCGAGTTCTTACTGAGGTCCAGGGATTAAATTTAATTCTGGCCACTATAGCGTACACGGCAGCGTATACCGACTTAAGCCCATTGCTAACTCAAGCAATTCAGCTTAGCTGGAAATATACGGCTTAGCGGTAATACTTGCAATAGACTCGCCCTCTATTACGTGGGACCGAAAATCATTTGGCGAAATGTGGGTGTTAAAACACCTCTGTCTACCCCTTTGAGGATTTATAGGCGTGAGAATATGTATGCATGTACGTAATTTCGATTAATAGTACTCTTTTGAGTTGTTCCCGGTTATATAAAAGACTGTCACCTTGGAGTGTTAGATCCGTTTAACCTTCTCTTACTTTTATTTGCCTTATACGTACCCTTATGAGAACTCTAAGGCTTGCAAGTTGCAAGTAACATTCGATTGGGCCTCTAAAATATTGGCGGCGTCCAAAAGTTGTTCTTCTGTAATTATTTTTATAGTGGTCGGGTGCAGTGTTGCGACACTGATGAAGTGATGACACAGGCAATCATTGTACGGTGGTTGACCTGTGCACTGTGCAGTTTCTTTTTATGTCCGACATCGACAACAATTCACAGATTGAAAGACATCATTTACTTTTGAGCTTGTATGTCTAGATGTGTGCCAAAGTTAAAGATTATTATTTAACATAAAATAACATGGCTGTTTCTCATTAACATCAATAATAATTCCACTTAAGTTTAGTTTACGACCGACCGCTTCTAAAGTGCTGCTGTAGAAGAAACGGCGCAACAAACTTCACTGTAACAAAATATTTAAACGAAATCCAGTAGGTACCAGCCCCTCTAGACAAGTGGCAATTCGCTAGCCGGCCTTTGGTGTAATAGAATGACTAATATATGGGATTTGACGTATATGACAGTCGTTAACGCTTGTCAAATATGTCAAATCCCATACATTCGTCATTCTATTCCATTTAACGCCGGCTAGCGAATTGCCACTTGTCTAGAGGGGCTGTTTATATAAGTAGCATCCTATTAAGACACGTAGAAACACCGATACCTATAATCTTTAACAGAATCTTCATCACTCATGTTCACATCCAAAATCTCCACCACGGAGTCCAGGGTTCGCATTAAACATGATGTGGTTTGGTTATTTCTACTATATACTTAATGAGACGGACTGCCGTCTGAACTCCCAGCCTGGGTTGTGGTTAAGGCCATTCAAAGACAAAGTCGTTCAGGTCGTTCATATAGGCCGTCGTGACTTAACAACTATTGACAGCCGGGACCGACCACCAATCCATACTAATATCATAAATGCGAAAGTAACTCCTCTGTCTGTCTGTCTGTTACGCTTTCACGCCAAAACCATTGAACCGATTTTGATGAAATTTGGCATAGGGGTAGATTAGACCTCGAGAAAGGACATAGGCTTTGTTTGGTCGCGATAACCGACATCCACGCGGGTGAAGCCGCGGGCAAAAGCTAGTAATATATATTTAAGAGAACGGGAATTAACCCGATCACGGTATAGATACTTACATATCTTTGATTGCCTGACGTTTCGACCAGGTTACAACGGCCACAGGCTGAATGGCTTAGCGGTGCACGCCCGCCGTCCTTGAATCCGTGAGGTAGTAGATTCTTCATCTACCCGCACGTTTTCAATATTTTCTTTTCGCCATGTACTGTCACATATCACACTCGCACACAGTGTCCCGTAAGCACTGTAAGTCGGTGTAACCTGGTCGAAACGTCAGGCAATCAAAGCTGTATAAGTACCATAATTTTTGTTCCACCCGTAATCGTACCCAAGAACACCACCAAAGCAATTAAAACTTTGCTAAAGATTTTGCCGAACCGCATATTTAAATAACAAATGTTTGACCTAGTAACACTCTTGTTAGATGACTCTTACCCTGACAAATTTCGCCCACCTATGACATATTGGATGCTGTTCCGTACTTTCTCTGCCCACAGCCATCCTTTCTAAGAAATAAATCACCGGCCTTGTGAGGTCAGAGACTGCATTCTGGTAGATGACTAGTGCAATGAATCTTCAACGAAAATAAAAAGACATATTCACGCCTTTATATCTCCGAAGTGGTAGGCAGAGGCAAATTGATACCCAAAATTTGCCAGCTATGATTTTTGGTGCCATGTAACAGGGGCGAGCCTATCGCCGACAAGCGGACACTTTGTCACTATATGTTTACCTGGTGTCAGATGGAGAACAGCTCTATCTTTTAGTCGCCTTCTTCGACAGCCACGAGAAGAGATGCGATGGCCCCATTCTAATAAACCGGGAACCAACACGCCAAAAAAAAGACATCAGCAAAATGAAAATGTGAAATAAAAAGCTACATTCTATAAACGCACCGCACCGCTCGCCATAGACAGGGAGGGAATTCACCCTCATACATTGCGACCAGAAATAGTGCGAACCGTGCGGTATGAAAGGAACGCACGCTCAAGCTGTGGAAACCTCCCTGCTGTGGCTTTCCCAAGCGTAATAAAAAAGTAACAAAAAGTATCCAAAAGTAATAAATTACAAAAAGAAAAACTAATCACAAAAAGTGTCAGAAGCCAAAGTTCGAAACCGGTACTATCTGAAACCATAAGGACTTACAGTCGAAGCGCTTACCGCTAAGCTACGAAGCTTCTTAGCGTACCTAGCAAAACAAATACTCTGTAGCTAGGAATTTTGTATGACGTCATGTCGTCCTACAAAGTCGTCGGTTACGGGTCAAAGGTCAAGTGATCCTGACGCGCGAATTTTTACCCATCCAACGCCGCTGAAGAAGTTTACACTTCAAAAATGTGCCTACAATATTTTCATTAAACTTTATATGTATGAAAAATTACATGAAAATATAATATTATCTCCTTTTTCGACTGTACAAAAATGAGCTTAACTTTATAAGAGTTTTCTACCAGCTGAACTTTGAGTAGTAGAGGTAGAAAAAATTAAAGAACTTTATCACAAGAGTTGATAAGGTACTGCAATTATTTTTGTAAACAAGTTCCATCTAAAGCCAGAAAGCCGGATCCAAAGCCAGGTCCTAGGAGGCCGGATCCTCCTTCTTCTCGAAATTCCGTTTTGGCTTTTACAGCAGCGACTACCTACTGTCTGGCAGTCCTACCTTCAACTCCGAGAGACTGCTCTAGAGCCCCATCCGTCAATCACAACGTGTGGGTTTGGCTTGGACCTTGAATGGTCTACCAACAAGAATATTTATTGACTTTTTATTGGGATATTTTCATGGCGTGACGTCACTTTCAAAGCCTAGCACCAGGAAATATAGGTACTTGAGGCAAGAAATACTGTAATATCTACTTATATACTACAAGAATAGTAGTTTATCAGAATAATTGTTACAGTTTTGAAGAGGCCGTATGTAAATGTGACAATGAAATGAGTTATCATCACTCACCTTGAACAAATTACAGGTAATTTTTATGAATACCTTGATATAAATGTTCATGTTAACGTCGATTTTGCGTCGAGGAGTCCATACTTAACTTTCAGTCTGCAGAGAGAGCCAATTCTAGCTCTTACTCTTCTTCCCGAAGCAACAAACCAAAGCAATTAAGTCGGCACGTGGTCGGCACCATGCTTTTAATTGTCACAGAATATAATTATGTACTGTTATCGACATAGATAATTTACAGCAGAATACGGATTTTAGGAATTAATAAAATTTCAAGGTCTGTGGTATTATAAAATTCTTTTATTGCTTCTGTTTGTCTCAACAAACAGCTAAAGTTAGTAGTTTGCTCTAAGCAAAATACAAGTGTTTAATTAATGTATGGCACATTGAATAGAAATGAATTAAATTAAACAGAAAACTTCCTAACGAAATCGTTTGTGGTTTATAATATTTCCTTCAATCATCATCGGATTCGTTAAGAGTTCCGTAGGTTAAAATAAGGATCCGCTGCGTTGCACTATAACTAGTCAACAGGTTATCCGTTCCAGCGCACGCGCATCCCACCAGTAATTTATGAAACCGCTGTTGCGCAAGAGTCGCTCGTAATTGATCTATCAACGTTGATTTATTCGATAGATGATGCGTGTACCACTCGAACTAATTCAATGTAGCTACATCTGCAAAGTTGGAACAAATGCCGTGTTACCGGTTATCAGTTTAGTAGAATAGGGCCACCGGCACCTCCCCACACGGGGGCAAGTCGGTGACCGCGTGGTCTCCCCTCCCGAGGAGGGCCATCTACTAAACCTGACATTACCTTTATAACTAATAATTTATATTGTTGTACTTAAATCTAGATCGCTTTATATAGTGCTGTCATATTTAGCAGCTTACTAGTCACTCACGAATATCAAACATTGTACAGGACTAGATGTCTAATGGGTGTGTACTGGTGGCCTGAAATACAGGATTCTTCCCAGTTTAGGCACCAGTCTCCCACATAGGAAAAATTGTATATTCTAAATATGTGGTGAGAAAATAAATGTTTCTTATTCTATTATTCTATTCTATTCCAGCATTCAGCATTCAGCAGGGGTGCAAGGGCTAGGTCTGACAACCTCACCTTCGGCCCAGCACATCGACTCACAGACGGCGTGCGGTTTAGTCGGTTTCATTTCGACATAACCTCGCCCTCCGGCTTCGGAGGGAGGGGAAGGGGGGATATCTCGCACTTAAAAAAACCACTTCTCATGGTTCCCTTTGCTACTAAACCGGTTCTCGTGGGTGACGTAGAAGATGACTAAGTGATAGAAGCGATTGGGCTAGCCGCCATTCGACAGTAAACCTTACAGCCTATGACAAAATGCCTGCAAGACGGTAATAGGCTTGCCATTATTACGTGGAACTGTAAATTATAGCTGGCGAAAAAGCAGTGTTAACGCACCTTAGCCTACCCCTTCAATGATTTACAGACGTGAATATAATATGTATGCAACAATCTAGAAATCTGTGATAATGTCTTTGAAAGTTTTGAAAGCTTCAGCAATCTCAGTAAATGAATTTTATTGTTTTGTTTTTATGGCGTCTGGGAGCGTGACGTGTGTTAAATGGTTAATAGATAATATGATACGTTCGACAATGAAAGTTGTTTGATATTTCTCATTTATAGAGAACTTTACAACCTTTTGTTAATGAGGAGAGAGATTTACAGAGACCTATGGCTATGGTACAACATGGATTTTGATTTGAATACCGCGTATCGGGAAGAAGAGTGAGAGGTCGACAAAGATCGGTTCTATTCGGTTTTGTGAAGCGTTCTCTCTATCGTACATCCGACTGTCAATTAGATAGATTACCTTCATAAAGTAGTTATAACCATTTGTGTAAATAAAATATGAAACTTAAACGTTGGTTTTTCAAACTATAAAAACATTGTGATGTGCAATATAGAGATGACTACAATTATTTAATTACATTTTTTATGTTAATTTTATATCAAGAGATTATAACTAAAATATAATAAAATAAATGTTAAAAATAATTATTTTACACAACTATGTGTCGTCACATTCATGTGTTGTTCCATTAACCGTAATGAACTAAATTTGTTTATTATATTATCTTTAAATTACCAATTGTTTTATATACCTAATTCTTAAGCGACTTTTATAGAAGTGGCTGCCATCTGACCTCCCATTACCTCCCAACCCCTAAAGGAAAGTCAGCACCAGTACCTCCTCCGTCAACCAGTAGGTTTGCCGGCTTGCAGGTCAGTTTTGCATGGCTCTCACTGTCCTGAGGGTCTGGGTGGGGTCCTTTCCACCCAGCAGAGACGAAAGTGATATTGTTATAAAGGTTTGAAATATGAATGTACAGGGCTTTGAGCAGAAAGCAGGAAAACTTCAGCAATGGAGGCAAAACCTACCCAAGAAAAGATAATTGGAATGGAATGCATGATTTGGCAAGAAAGGTAGAGATTTCGAAAGTTTGGCAGAGGAGAACGACATCTTACGTGCCGACCCCAAATAATTGGAACAACAACGGGTGATGATACATTTGAAAAATTTTGAGTGCAATTTCGTAACACCGCGGTGTTACGAAATTGCACTGATTGAGTGCGTGTGGTCTCTTTTTTGGCAGTGAACAAAAAAGTTTTAGAGTCCGTTAGATATACTAACCGTCGTAGGTGAAGTAAATGGGCAGTCCAGTAGTTCGGTCCATATACGTACGTTCAGCTTCCCACGGTAGTACATTTTATTGGCCGTACCAAAAGTATTTAAGCGGAATTGTAACTATTTGGCGAATTACGAGCACGGATAATGCTTGCTAAAAGCTTGGAGTCCGCAATTATCTACTATATATAGTAAAAATCTAAATAATTTAAACTGTTGTACGAAGTCACTTAAGGCAGCGCACATAAATATAAATAAGTACGTTTCGAGTTAGTTACATACAATATTAAAGTCTATACGTGTACCCATATACCAGAGCTCACTGAAGTGTTTTTGTACTGTCAGTGGAAAGAACGAAGGATATTCCTGCTTTGTCTTCTACACTGACGGCACAGGGTCGGCAGCACAAGTATGACTCCACTGGTGTTGAACACGTTCATAGGCCACGCTAACCACTTTTCATCAGGTGCACCGATTGTCTGCCATCAAAGTGGTATAAAAAAATACCGAGATCTTCGGGGCATAAGCCAACCATACTGGCGAATTCATCGGCTTGCAAATTAAGTTAACTTGGACCGCTATATATTTGGTGGGGCCTCAATTATACCCGACTAAAATCTATTTCTGTGTTTAACTAGATCTAAGTATAAAGCCGTTTTGGCTTGAGAGTCCTTGACCTGAGATTCATCCAACCTTTCGCATTCGCAATAGTATCAAACAAAAGATGATATTTTACTTAACATCAGTCAAACTCACAGTCGGACTGTAAAAGCGATCCTCAGACTCCAAGATGAAAGAAAAAGAAAGAGATAACTTAAGTAATCGATTAATATAGGAAAAAGTGAATGCCCAGGTGGGACTCGAACCCACGATCTTTCCCTTACAGGGGAAATGCTCTGACCACTGAGCCACCGGGCCACACCTGAAGCTATCCAAATTCTCCTATACTACCGTCTTAGGGCGACGGTGGGAGGCATCTACCGACATCCATACGAAATATCGGAAACAATGAATGATGTTGCAATCATTTTTAAACATTGTTTTTTGATGACTTCGCCCAAATAATTGAATGAAATTTTGAAGCATTTACTATGCTAACTTTTCAAATCGATTAAGATAGGAAAAAGTGATCGTGGGTTCGAGTCCCATCTGGGCCCCATCTAAAGCCCAAAATGTCAAAAGTGCAATATGCTGAAGCATGTACTTGGTACTAATGTGGAGGAACGAGGTGTGATGTTCCTCCAACACAAAGGGAGGACCATCCTCCGACTGACGTGATCCTGTGGAGGAATGGGGTTTGATGTTTGACCAATGGAATAAGCGGCGTCCAAATTCGATGAAACGGAACACCTCAAGACTGGCACTGGCACGCTTCTCAAGAGAGCTAAGACAGCTGACTCATCGCAATCAACCTCCGGTCTTGGAGGAGAGTCGCGTGGCGATACCACATGTACCCAGCACCATCTAGCGACATCAAGCCGAACTACTACGACACTACAAATCCTGCATCGCAAATGAAGTTCCCGCGCTGATACAATACATATACAACATCCCAACGACAATCGTTAGGCAGCGGCCCGTCAGGCGTGATCACCTTGCCTAGTCGGAGGATCCTCCCTTTGTATTGGAGGAACAACACACCTCGTTCCTCCACAGTGGTGACCCCGACGTGATCTGATCACGTAACCTTCGCTAAGCATATCAGCAGCATTCTTGTCGCCACACTAAGAAGGCGGACTCGAGCACCTTACTCACTAAAAGAGAAAATTATCGATTCAAAATATATTCAATTCGATATCTACCGTAGAGAGTAACAACCTTCCGACCAAACCAGTTATCCTTGAGATCGCTTTCCAATTGGTCGCATCACAACTTCACAAGGATGTCACAAGGTCGTTCCGATAATGTACGCCAGACCTGCGTGTCAAATAGTCGTATACGGGTAGTTAATTATACATTTGGAAGATATCGAATCGATTTTTTGTTAAAATAGTGTTATAGTTAATTAATTATTTTGAAGGTCTATATTTGTATGAAGACAAGCCTTTATAATTATCTATGCTAATTAATTATATGGGTAATTGGTAGTGCCTGTGTGTGGGGCTTCGTGGGGCCTTTTACACCTGGCAGTTATAAACATAGTAATTTAGTATAATTATTGGACAGAATAGATGATAGAACGTAGTATCATTTAACACGATAGGTGGAGTGGTGCTGCAGTCTAATTCTAAGTCTAATTCTATGTAAAAATGTATATCTACAACTAGGTAAGCTGTTAAACGAAAGACATCATCTACAGTTACTGGGTGAGAATGCATAGGAATAAATTAGAACTAAAAACTAATGAATTTTTAAACCTAATACTTTATAGACAAAACTTCAAAATGAGTAATCTTTCTGAGAGACAAACAAAAGTAGAGCAATGTTACTGGTCAAGTTGTGGTCTTAAATCGATTCCAATTTGTTTGTTCCGTACTGCCAGCAGTAGGTACTTAATTATATACCTACTATGGAAGTCATTGGTTTATATAATGTTTTTACAGATTTTTTTCCCGTGTGAAACCGGGAGAAGTTAGCTGTTAATGTAATAATAATAACTATCAAAATTAATGATTCAAACATAATTTTAAAGCTTTCATTCTCCGCTATAGACTTAAAAATTCGCACGGATCCGTTACTGAATATTTTATGTAGAAAAAAGGGCTGATCATTTACATAATATAATCTACTTTTGAGCAGTTTTTTTTTGTTTTTCTGTGCAATGTAGAGCTGTTGAGGCCTCTCTCATCTTAATTACTTAGTTCAAAGAGGTTTCGAATGAGATTGGAAAATTACCTCTATTAGGAGGTTCTGTAGGATGACGGAAAGCTGACGAAACGTGGCTGTAATATACCTTCCTACCTATTTATATCACAAAAAAATAAACAGAAATATGAAAAAATATAAATAATTATGGTATGGTGTAGCCTAGACGATGCGCGCCCCCCCACACCGGGGTTGAGTCGGGGACCGCGTGGTTCCCCCCTTCCCGAGGAGGGCCAGACCGAGAGGGATGGCCCTGGGTCAGCCGGGGTGCGAGGGATATGTCGCATGACAACCTCACCTTCGGCCTAGCACTACGACCCAGAGACGGCGTGCGGTTTAGTCGGTTCGAGTCCGACATAACCTACCCCTCCGGCTCCGGAGGGGTGGGTATCCGTGGGGATTTCCCGCACGTAAAAAAAAAAGGTGTGGTGTAGCCTGCCTATCTCTTCAGCGATATCAAGGCGTAATGAAAGAACTTGCATTGTTCGCTTCTTTCGACTAGTTTCTTTCGAATTAGCTACTTTTTACTAAACGTCAAAACGGTAAGACAAGGAAAATTGTATGAAAATTTTATGCGTGACGTCATAATATTTAAAAGTCAAATCATTCATTATAAAAAGTTGGGTGCATGATTAAAAATAAATAAGAACGATAAAATAAACGATAAAAAAAACCGACGCAACTGTTTTCACTCTTTTACTATTATTAATTTAACAAGTCCAGCTACTATTAAGTATCTACTCTGTGGTTCAGCTAAATAATTTATTTAAGCAATAGAAAAATACACAATTTCCTAACACGTTTCTAGTTCTAAAAATAATGTAACTGTCACACTTAACTGATTTTATTTTTGATGCAAAATCCTAGTGCCCGTCTATTTGGTAAGGCGCCAAGCCGTCTGTCCCAAATACTTGTCGTTTTATTTCCACCCTTACTACAACCCACTACACAACTCCAAACTAACCTTTATTCTCTACGAAATTGATCCGAAAATCGTCTGGCAATATCTAACGATGTATAATATTGTTCTAACATACGAAAATAAACTTTGTTTCTATAACCTTAACATTGCTTATTACATTGAATGTTATTGAAAAGTTAAAAGGACACAACAATCTGAAATGACTTTTATTAATCACGAAATATGATTCAAACTCAATTACAGTCTATGCTAAAGTTAAAATAGTTTTGACATTTCAAAATTAGTGTCGCACAAGGTGCAACTCAAAATATCTATATAGGTAATTGGATAGTAGAGTCAGCATCTGAAATATCTAACTCAGGTATTGAGAGTAAAACCAACTGTTTTATTGATTTGAATTGTATTATTATTCGAACTAAAGGTGTTTATCCAATATCAGTAAAGTTTGTCAACAGGAAGAGGGAAATTCAAGGCATTAAAAGATTATTTTGAATACTTTGTTCCAAATCGATTTGATGCTGACTTTACATTCATTCGTTCGGAAATGCCAGGAGTAGTATTATTTGTTAATGGATTAAATTCGGTCTGTTTCGAAACGAATTCTAAAATATCGGAGGTAGAAAACTTAAATCTCAATTTGCTTATTGTTAAGAATATTTTGAACTGGTACACCTTGCTGATTAACGGACGAGGTTCTGGTGCAACCTTTCTTGTAGGGGTTGGGCGGTCAGCAGCAGTCGCTCCCGTAAGAGTAGAAGAACAGGCTTCAGGCTCAGAAATGTTGTGATAACGAAGATTTATTTGGATATTGCAGTTTAGTTTAGAATTCCGTCTACAAATCTGCAAATTTTCTCAAATGGAATTCCGTTCGTGGTTCTAAAAGTTCTCTTAACACAAACTTTAGTAGGGGATTTTAGATAATAAAACGGACAGCTGAATCACTCGTGTAAATGAATAAATAAACGTACCTCAGTTGTCAACGGCTAATCATTAACAATTTATTTAATAGCGTTCTAATCAACTTTACTGCTACGCATATTGGATTACCAACGAATAAAACATAAATATTATGCATTTAATAAACCAGAAGATATTGACATTCAAGTTTATCGGCGCCCACGCAGACAGAACAGATATACAGACAAGCGCTGGGAACTGGGACGCAGATAACTTTGCATTGATTTGCTTCACCGTGGTGCCCGCGCCATTCAATGCAGATTAACAAAATGGCTACCACTACACGTGATCAGTTATACCTAATTAATGTTATCGGATTTGCATGTTGCCTTTCACGTAATGACGCTTTATAATGCAGTAGGTACTTATTTTTATTACGATATTGCAATTTAGGTACTGAATAATTCAAAACATCATAAGAGTTTAGTAAACTTTTCTTTTGATGAACTCATACAAAATCTTGTTGTCCTACTATCCTTCGTATTAATATTATAAATGTGAAAGCTTGTAAAGATTTCTAAATGATGCTCTAACGCCTGATCGAATCTCGCTGAAATTCGATACAGGGATAGGATAGATATATAGATTGTCAGGAAGAATATTTAACGACACTAGAAGTATGAATTAGAGTAAGGAATAAACATGATTTTTCAGAAGAGCCAAAAAAACTTTTTTTTTTCAAATTCATCTGTAACTTTTTGACGCCTAATCCGATCTCTACGGTCTCTATGGCAAAGTTTGTTAGAATTTCCTCCTCTTTAAAGCCATATGGGCAAAATTCTACGTGAATTCAGAAAATCTTACTGGTTACAAAAATAGCACATCTCTTACCTTCAATTAGAAACAATAATTGTCCGTTACAGTACAGAATTACTACTAAGACAACTGAACTTTACTGAAATTGTACCTTACACTACTGGAGTTTTCTATTTTTTATTAAAGTAAATACCACGAAAAGAGAGGAAACTTTATGGTATTAGGTCGGTTTAGTAATTTTTTTATCAAAAATCTTTTTCAGTAACCCCAAAAATGTATACTTAAGGGATTGTTTTAACGATATTTTCACTAAAATGTTCCTTACCTTAATTCATACTTCTGGTGTAGGTAAGTTACCTAGGTTCATTTAATGAGTAGCGGGAACGACACCAAATTTCACGCGAGAAAGGTCTATGAATTCCTAACTCACGGCTTTTTAATGTGTGCCAAATGTCTTACTATTGGGATGTTGGACAGCATTCTCAAACGTTTACACAACATAATGTTATACTATTAATTATTCTGTGGTTATGTGTAATGCTGTGAGGTGAAACCGGTCAAGTTCAAAATAAAAATAAACTGTGAAAAAGTACACGTGGACTATTCAATAAGTGTATCTCTCTGCCAAATTTCATTTCGATCCGTTTAGCATTTATGGCGTGATGGAGTACCATAAACACATCCATCCATCCAATTATTCAATCATTCAAAGACAGCAACGTCGCAGAACCATCGATAAAATGAAGTTTAAATCTATAACAGCTATCAGTAAGCAAACAGTTGCTTGGATTCCTTTTCATTCAAAACCGTTCCCCCGGTATTAATTTAGTTAGTTAATTGGATTGCTATGATATAGAGAATTCGTAATTACAGCCGAATCGACTAAAACAATAAGAAGACTTAGAGTTCAGACTTATTGTCTGTTGGCCGCCGATCTATTCTATTCTTTTTTGAAGTGAAAACTTCTTTAGCGGCGTTGGATGGGTAAAAAGTGTAAAACTCGCGTCAGGATCGCTTGACCTTTGAACCGTAACAGACGACTGACGTCATACAATATTAGCTACAGACTGTCTATTTTGCAAGATACGATAAATAGCTTCGTAGCTTATCGGTAAGAGCTTCGACTGTAAGTCCTTATGGTTTTAGATAGTACCGGGTTCGAACCTGGCCTTCTGACACTTTTTTGATTATTTTTTCTTTTTGTAATTTATTACTTTTTGTGATTATTTTTTTCTGTTTGTAATTTTTTATTTTTGTTTTTAATTTATTAATTTCTTCTGACGGAAAATTAGTAGAAAATTAGTGATAGGTTCTATGATTGGCGCTATATTATAGGTATGGTATGGTATGGTATGTTCTTTTTATCTTTTTCTTTTTATATTGTTATTTCTATGTTACTATATGATTTTGAGTTCGGATGTCACTGTCGATGGTAGTATAAATTTAACTACAAAGAAATACCAATTGTATTGGAATGTGGTATTCGATTGGGATAGATCGGTACTCGCCTATGGAAAAAATCGAGCTAATACTTATCTTAGTTACTGTCTTAAGAAGGAGACCAAAGAGAGGAGATAATTTATTGAAAAACCCATCGGAATCCTTTCCTACACAGGACAACACGTGCAGGGCTTAGATTTCACCCGCATATACGGTGCAGAATATTCCTACAGAAACCAAGCTGTTCGGTGACTCTTTCCTTTGTCGCACCATTAAGACCTGGAACTCCTTGCCAGCTCACGTGGTTTCTACTTGCTACAGTCCCAGGTCCTTTAAGCGGGACGTAAAGAAGCATCAGATCAGGCCGTCAAACTGAGTGTCACCATTGTTAATATGGTACGTGTTTGTAATGGTCCGGCTTACCAGCGGGCGAGGTGAAGTCAAATTGACGTGTCCTATGTTAAGAAACTAGCCACGGAAAAGGTGGTAAAGTAACATATTACCAATGAGGCAATGTCTTCACACATGACACAAGACGAGGCTTTGTAGGTACGCATGTCTTTTTCTCAGATCGGGCCACGGCTGTTGGTAGATAAGGCGCTGTATTTGTATACTCGTATCACCTATGTACTTAGTTACTTGCTGGTACATTTCTCCAACAGTCATTAATTCAAATATCGTTAAAACATATTTAACTTCAGAAGATTGGTCTTTAGATGTCATCCAATTCCGTCCATTCGTGACCGAAATAGTCCATTGGTCCCACTGACCTTTACGCGTCAAGTACCTCCTCTGGCGCATAGCGTACCTACCGACACAATTGATGTCGTGTCTACGTGAACAAAATATCACGTTCAGTTTCTAACTGCATTACTTGTTGAAGAAAAGATTCTGTTCACGTACAGTTAAATATTCATGTACTAGATCTTGCTTTATCAGCGATGTCATTCCATATCTTCTGTCGAGAGTCAATAATTTTACTTTTACAGGAGCTAAGTATCGTACTATTTGTGTAGTGCTGTCGAGATTTGTATTAATATCTTCGGCAGCCTAGTCAATCTTACCTGCAAATCGTTACAATTGCTCATTGACGGACGAGGGGTCAGGCAGCAGTTATATACCTACTCCTATAAAAGTTTGAGAAGAAGAAAACAGTATAAGAACGGATTACGAGTTCCAAAATCGGCGCTAAGCATCAGTAGCCCGCTAGCCTGTGGTAACCGCAACATGTAGTAGGCGCAGTCCTTCAACAACACATTCAAGTAAAGTGGAAACCTATAGCATTCTTCTCAAAAGGATTAAGCGAAACACAGTCAAAATATTCTACTTACGATCAAGAGCTACTGGGAATTTACATGGCGATAAAACATTTTAGAAGACTAATAGAAGGTCGAATATTTACACTTTACACGGACCATAAGCTTGTTACAGTAATCGTTCTTCCGATAAAGAGGTACTAGATTCGAATCCTGGCTATGGTGGTGTGAATTCACTACTGACGACGTGAATTCACTCCCAACACAAGGAATTTAGCCTAGCAGTATCCTCCAACTAAGCTTTGGAACGAAGAACCAAGATTAACTTCGTGATAATGATGATGAAAATACGTGTGAAGCCACTAATACAAGCTAGTTAAATAAATTCCTAAACACCTAGGGCTAAACGCTCACATTCAAATCACACTACATTATGGAGAAAGTCGACCAATGCAGTCGGATATCAATTAAAACCTGTATTTGAGTGTGTGTGCGTGTATTTAGTTACATGGCCATAACGGTAATGGCATTGGCCGTGATAACGGTGGGAGCACCACGCGAACAGGTTCGGGCAAGGTGCAATGCTTGACGGGTATGTCTACTTGATTATGTACACGTGTTATACAATACTGGTGAATGTGGCCGAAGTTCTACGTTTCGACAGGCGTGTTGTTTGGTTGTTGTATACCGAAGGCATTTTTACAAAAACTTTTTTTTTGTGAAAGCTTTTTTAAGATGTGTTGGGCAATATTTTTTCATACAAGTGAGAGACAAGCACACGGCCCACCTAATGGTAAGTGGTTACCGTGCCCTATGGATGTTTGCCACACCAAGGGAGTCACACTCGTGTTGCCGACCCTGTAAACGCAGAGTTTCTGTGCCGTCAGTGTAGAAGACAAAGCAGGAAAAGCCTTTGATTTTCACACTGATAACACAAAACCTCTCTAGTGAGCTCTGGCTACCCTACTCACCGCCGGAAACAGAATGCGAAGTTATTATGGCTGCGGTATTCTGCAGGGCGGAGGTACTTCCCCAGTCGAACTGCTCAGTTGTATGGGAATACCGTTGTGTCCTAGCTCCTACATTCTTCTTCATACTTTCATGGAACATTTTTTGATATGGGGAAACATATGTATCTGGTGATAAATTGTGACAATTTACATATAACATACACGTTTATATTGTGGCTATATTATAAGCATCTATCGGCAAATTTTCTCTTCTGTCTGTACTCCCGGAGTATCACTGTTTTTCTGCTTTTATTGCTTCACCAATATTATATTAGATGTAACATGATATACTAGTAGTTATGTGAACCGTAGACCTCGCGAGCACTGTTCACCACATTTTACTGGTACCCTTAATCAATGCCGGTATCCTTAAAAAACGTTACGTATCTGCTTATTTTATGCATACCCTGGATGTTTCATCAAAATAATGACGATCCGTTCCTAAAAAAACGCTACAGCAAACTTTCCCCTTCTTTTTTTGACGACGCATTATTTATTTTCACAATCTGTGAGGAAACATATTTTCCAGGCTCTGTGGCGTAGCGGTTATGAACGCGGCCGCTACGCACGAGGCGCGGGTTCGAGCCTTGCTCAGTGTACATATTTGTATGCATGAATATGTATATTTGCATTGGTCTGGGGGTGTCTATGTAAAATATGTAGGTACCTATGTATTTCCAAATAAAAACGGTCTGGGAATGTTTATCCGTATTCTAGATTCTACAACACAAGCTAGTTAAGCTATGTTTACCATGGATAGCGTTGTGTGAAATGTTGTGGAATATTTATATTCTTGATGTTTTAGCTAAAAAATCATCAAGATCCGTTCATAAATAACGCAACAGCAAACTCCCCCCTTTTCTCCCCCATTTTCCCTCCTATCAAAAAAGCTCTCGACAAAAGTAGAGTTTTAACTCAAAGAACATATACAGATGAAAATCGGTTAAGAAATGCGACCTCTAGGCCGGAACTGACAAACCGACATAGATATATCAAGGCTTTGGAAAGGGAATACTGGAACAAAGCATTCAAAGATTCTACTGGGTATCCTAAAGAAGATACCACTTCTCGAGGCTCCCATAGACAGTCTTCGAAAGGAAGTATCATATTCAACTTTCTGAAGAAACAAGAGATAGCTCTGGCGTCAAACAAGTTAGGATATACACAGACGGCTCCAAAACCACATATGGTACCGGAGCAGGCGTCTTCTCGAATGACTTAAATATCAAAATAACAACCACCTTGGACAAGCTAAGCACAATATTTCAAGCCGAATGTATTGGCATAACGAGAGCGGCGGAGACAATTACCGCCAGAGATGTCAGAAATCTAGATATAAAGATTATCTCAGACAGTGCATCCGTACTACAAGCTCTCCAAAGCAACATCATAACCTCTGTCCTCATATTGGAATGTCATAACACACTCCAATCCATTTAAAACACAAACAGGGTCACGCGGCAATGGATCGAGGGACACAGCAACTCCCTCGGCAACGACGCAGCCGATGAATTGGCCTAGAGAGGATCAGGGTCGATAGTATATGGACCGGAACCAATACTACCCATACCTCAAGCACAGGTCAAAACTTGGCTACGAAAAAGTACAGAAGAAATCCATCAAACAGAATGGACAAACACTGAAGGATGCAGGCAAACAAAGAATGCAGTTCCGGTAGCATCAAAAACGTTTAGCCGAAACCTCATTAGGCTAAAAAGGGACCAAATCCGCAAGGTCACAGGCATCTTGACCGGTCACTGTCCCCTAAACAAGCATCTGTTTACAATAGGTGTGACGGACAGTCTCCTATGCAGAGGATGCATGGGGGCAGAAGAAATGCCACGGCATGTACTTACAGAGTGCATGAGCGTGGCCTCAAACGGGCGAAATTCCTCCAGTCACCAGCGTCACTCCGGGAAGCATGTGGAAACCTGAAAAGGCTGCTGGCTTTTTCGGAGGATCTGGGTTGGTTGGAATGAGAGGTAAGATGGTACGCACAATAGCCCAATCAAGAGGCTAAGTGCGGAACAGCCCAGGTAAACTAAACTAAACTAGATACTGTCAAAAGCTAAATCGGCTACCTTGTCGAAATGGAAACTCTCGTTCGCTTCGCTCGCTCGGTCAACTATGCCTACATATATTTGTGTACCTACAGGTCTCAAGGCCGAACCCAAACTTAATTAGGTACAATTTTTCATGATGAGGGTTTTCAGGCATTAACTTAAACATTAATCAGTGTCATTTACAGACGCGTTAGCGGATTTTATTTTTACATTTATGTTAGGTCTGTACCTACTAGGTAGGTAGGTAGTTATATGAATTTCACCCTGTGAATATTTACTGGTTATTATGTCACAGGCGGAACGTCAAATGTGTAGTAAAATAATAATTGAAAAGAGAAGCCACTTCAAAATCTACATTGCGCAATGCCCAATATAGTACTTACTTAATGGTTGTAGCCTCAACGAACTGCAAAAGAAAAGCATGCACACGCGCACACACGCACACATTCATGTATACCTTCACACATACATGGAAACACACATAGGTACCTATACCCTGTATAAGTTTCCGAACGATCGATCGTCTGAAATGAATACCACGATCGGTTCATACGTGATAATGCACTGAAATGTCAGCGTGAAAAAAAAAACACAAGTCACAAAGACCTAGGTTGTCTAGAAACACCTTGAGGTATTAGACGTCAGTACTAAACAACCGTGGCCTAATTATATAATTATTCGTGATCGCACAATAATTGTTGTTTTCTAACGTTTTATGGAACTAAGCGGTCCGCTTTCGTTTTCAATGCAATACTCGGGATAATTGCTGCGGTTGTCGTGACTGGGCTATGTTAAGACATGAGGCTTCTGTTTACCGAACTATAGTAAGTCTGAGGGCGTGTTTCACCAGAGATAATATAGCTTACGCTCAACGTTCTCGTTTGTCGTGTAGAGTGTAATAGACATTATAGTCTCAGTGATGCGAAAAGTTGCATCCAATATTTGACATTAGAGTTGGAGACCGTTCTCCTACTTTTCCTTAACATGATTTGGTTTATATTGACATTTCGGAAGCGACGTTTTTTTAACCCCCTAAATCCGAGAGATACAGCTACGCTAGCTCTGGAAGGTAAGACGCTCCCTAGCCAGATGGACTGACTACCTGAAAAAGGAGGCTGGGACAGACTGGATGCTGAAGGAGGAGGATCGGACGAAAAAGTGCGCATTTGGAGAGGCCTATGACCAGCAGTGGACTGCAGTGGGCTAATTGATTGATTAATTGATAGCATTGTGCGTCACTAGCAGTTGTACCGGTACGCAGGTGTGGTTGGCGCATGCCCCTTTATCTTAGTGGAACATCTAGCACTCATTACTATGTACATAGTTCAATGATTAAAAGACAGGTGTATTTGATAGTTTTATTTTTTAAGTTGATACTTGCGTAGATAAAGAATGTTTACCTGTATTTTATCCCTTTTTACTTGTACCTATTTTATTCCAACTACACGCACGGTGCCTAAATATTCAAATAACTTTTGCCCGCGGCTCCGCCCGCGTGGATGTCGGTTATCACGACCAAACATAGCCTATGTCCTTTCTCAAGGTCTAATCTACCCTTATACCAAATTTCATCAAAATCGGTTCAGTGGTTCAGGCGTGAAAGCGTAACACACAGACAGACAGAGTTACTTTCGCATTTATAATATTAGTATGGATTTATGGTTTTTACACGGCCTGAGCAGGCAAACTTATGCGTGTGGTGGATTAGATCCAATAATGGAAGTGTCCCTATCAATCCTGCTCGTTGAATCCGCTTGACAATGATAAGTTAAACCAAAAAACTTATTACTTCCACCGGCATTATGATCTACTGGGAGCTGTGTGCTGAACTTGGAGCGGAATACGTCGCGCCAAGTTTTTGGGATAGAGAGAGAAATATCATTAAAACTTTCAAGACATCTCGTTTAATTTAACAAACTCATTATTAGCATTACTTATGCGAGGAATAAATTTATATGAGATTATGAACTCAAATCAGGGGCAGGATGATTATGAATTTAATTCCGATCGATAAATTTTGAAATTTTGTAATTTCGTACCAAACACATACTATTTAGTACTTAGTACACGCACCCACATATACACAAACCCAGAAAAAGTTAACCATTTTAGTTTAAATATTTGGTACTTGCACTGAAGATATTTTTTTCCTGTCTTAGTGATAATTAAATAGTACTTAATTGGGAAGTGGTCCACAGTAGACCACATGTTTTGTCGGCTGTACCAACTATACCTTACTTTTATAACTCAACCACACTAAAACGCACGCCCGTCTGTAGATCGTTGGTTGCTGAAGGTGAGATTGCCAGGGAACTTTATAAAAGTTGCTTTATTCGAGGTTTACAGTACCCTTAGCACGAACAAGTATCGTAAAGGTATTGAGAGAACGAAGCATTGTGATTGGTCGACTTCACATACACACAGGTTCACAGTAGGCAGGCGGCCAATCACAATGTTTTATTATCTCAAAACGATTACTCTAGTTGTTTGTGCTAGAGGTAAAGCAGACAGTTTTTTGAAGTGAAAACTTCTTTAGCGGCGTTGGATGGGTGTAAAATGTTAAGGAAGCGTCAGGATTAGTTGACCTTTGAACCGTAACCGACGACTGACGTCATACAAGATTGGTACAGACTATCTATTTTGCAATTTACAATAGATAGCGTCGTAGCTTATACGGTAAGCACTTCGACTGTAAGTCCTTATAGTTTCAGATAATATCGGGTTCATACCACCTGGCCTTCAGGGATTATTTGTGATTGTTTTTTCTTATTATAATTTATTACTTTTGGTGATTATTTTTTCTTTTTGTAATTTATTACTTTTTATGATAATTTTTTCTTTTTGTAATTTATTATTTTTGTGATTATTTTTTCTTTTTATAATTTATTATTTCTTCTGACAGAAAATTAGCAGAAAATAAGTGATAGGTTCTATGATTAGCGCTATATTATAGGTATGGTATGGTATGTCCTTTTTTATCTTTTTCTATGTATATAACGAAGAAAGAAAAAAAGAAAATGTTTTCACTTCTGCCGGCACTCCCAGAGTGCAACCCGTCTTTTTTTTTATGAGCGCGAGTTCAAACGACCTTTGGTCTACAATAACGTCTGTGAGAAAGCAATAACGGTTTCTTGGCCTTGTTAGTATCAATTGAATTAACAACTAATCAGATTACTGACCGCTGACTGGCTGGCGCTGACCTAATCTTGCTTAATTGTTCACCGTCAAATCGTTTGAAATAGTATTTTGCAATATTTTATCTTTTTGATTATCCCATCATTAATCTTCATTTCGTTGTTTATTTATTCTTTTATTATTGCCTGATACTAATGATATACTGACGAATAAATGCAACTGTGTTTGGTACTCGGATGCCAGCGTCGGAAGGTCGTATGTACATGGTGCAATAAGTAATGAAAATATGACCTTATGTACAGGCATTGAGATATAGTAACAATGTATAAACTTTTTTGAATTAAATTTTTAAGCATTTTCTTATGCTAAATATTCAAATCGAATTAAAGAGAAAAAATTTAATAGATGCTCCATTGTCGCCTCAAAGACAGATATAGAAGGAGAAATTTGATTTGGTTAAGGCGAGGTCTGGTAGCTTAGTGGTCAAAGCATTACCCCTGTAAGGCAAAGATCGCGGGTTCAATCCCCGCCCAGACCGATTTAATTATTTCTCTTTAATTGGAATATTTAAACTTAATGAAATGAAATGTATTCCGATTGTTATTGGTTCCCGGTGGAACAGAATAGGACCACGTCAGATCTTACTGTGGGTATCGAAAAATGCGACTGAAGGGATAGGGCAGTTCTCCCTCCGACAGACAACATATAGCCCAAGACAAAGTGCCCGCTAGGCGTCAATGGGCTCGCCCCAGTTACGTGGAATCGAAAATCATAGTTGGCGAAACGTAGGTCTCAATACACCTCTGCCAACCCCTTAGGGGTTGTACGTATGTATGTAAGTAGGTATACCCTTTTCTGCGATTTCAGATAAGTAAATTTAATAAACAGTAAAAATGTCTGCCGTCATTCTACTCGTTTTAAAGTATATAGCGTGAACTCCCAGTCAACATTTAAGTCTGAAAATATACCGTAAGTGCTGAATAGGGAGTGTAATTTATCATACCCTTGGTTTCCGAACCGAAAACGGGTTGCCAGCGACAGAAATAAATTTTACTCGCACCAAAATATGCACATAATATTCTTGTAGTCCCTGAAGAGTATGTGGAGTAAGATGTTATGTCACATTAACTAACCTATAACTTAATAGGCACCTAAATAGATTTAATTTAGACTTAACGTTTTAGAAGTAAATAATATAGTATGTATGCGACAGTAGTTTTTGTGGCGTGGCGGTAGTGAACGCGGCCGCTACGCAGGAGACGTGGGTTCAATCCCTGCTCAGTGCAAATACTTATATGCATGAATGAGTACTTGCATTGGGCTGGTTGTGCCTCGGAGAGCACGTTAAGCCGTTGCCGTCGGTCCCGGTTACCATACGAACATCCATGGCGGTCGTTAGTTTCGGGTAGTTGAAGCCCTCAAAAGTCAACTACAGAACCTCTCGTCAATTGATTGTGGAGGTAATACGGCAGTCACTTCACGGAAAATATCGAAATTCTGCCAAATTTGCAGTTGGACTGAAAAAAGCGGACTTCAGGCTCCAAGGTGAAAACTTCGGATGCACACAGTATGCAGCTGTTGATTTAACTCCTCAAAAAAATATATAATCACATACCAACAGTTGCCTCGGGCAGGTATAATGCGACCAAAGATTGGACATGAAACTGACGCGCTACTTACCTGTAAACAAACAAAGCAAAATTAATATACATAATTTACATAAACATAATAATAAATGAATAGTAACACATTTTTAAGACACAAAAAAGAGATTTAAAAAAAAATTAAATAAATTGTGCTTAGAGTTTTTTAATATCGAGGAGAACCGAGACTACGTAATTTTCGAGAGGATCGGTAAAAGGGAAATCGAGAATAAGACAAAATTCGTATCTGTACTGTTAACAGTACAGACGTAACAGTTCCTATAAAAGTATCAAGCCATTGAGTACTTATAACTAAATAGAGGAGTAATATAACTGGAACGTATGTCTTTTCCACACCTCTTTAAATTCAATCACATCACAAAATTTACTCGCATTTTGTCTTTTGAGGGTAAAATAAAATAAATTTACCAATCATGGATTATATCATGCCAATTCTCGCGCGCCAAGACCTCGTTTTTGTCCCGAATTGGGGTCAAGATATATATATATATATATATATATATATATATATATATATATATATATATGCCTGTAACTGTAAATAGTAGACGCATGTCTACTATTTAAAGAACAATCATCATCATCATCATCATCATCAGGCTATATTAGTCCACTGCTGGACATAGCCCTCCCCCAATGAGCGCCATAGCGCAACAATATGTCCCTCTAATATGACATCAAATTATTTACCTCACTGGAACACGAATTTATCACATTAACTGCATATAACACCTACTAGTCTATATTTGGGAACACAGGCATTCGGGGGAGGTTTGAGACACCTCCACCCACCCGCAGCAGGAGGGGGATGCTGCAGTGTGTTCCAAGGTTGCCTCGACCTTGACATTTAGCGAGGGTCAGAGGAAATCCCTCCGCGGATACTCTATTGTTCCTAGATTCAGATATTATGACTGAATTTTATATAACAGTACTAACGGTAGAGTATAGTGGTACACATACAAATAAATAATGGCGCACTTTAGTAGAGGTCTATGTCCAGCAATGGACTGTAGTGGGCTAATTGATTGATTGACATACAAATAAATAATAGGGGTTAAAGTATGTAATTGCCGTTTCATTGTAATAGGTACTTCGAATTGACATAGAACCTTCATGGTTTGAGATTTTTGAGTGAAACTTTTTCCACATGGTACCTATGTAGTTCTTCATTTAAAAATGTGCAACATTCGATTATCGACTTTCAGTTGTTTTTTTTATTCAGCTTAGACAAGAAAGATGGATACTTCGAAAATTCGAGTGATTTTTAAATACGAGTTCCGACGCGGAACTAACGCGGCAGAAACAGCTCGCAATATCAATGTTGCGTTTGGAGAGGGGACTGCTAATGAACGCACCGTGCGATTTTGGTTTAAACGCTTTCGTGATGGAAACTTTGATTTGAAGAACGAACCACGAGGAAGGCCGTCCACACAGGTGAATAACAATGAATTGAAAGACATGGTGGAAGCCGATCCGAGCCAAACTACCCAGGAATTAGCTGCATGGTTTAACGTTACCTTACCAACAATATTGACTCATTTGCGTCAAATCAATAAAATAAAAAAATGTGAAAAATGGGTACCTCATGATTTGACTGATCTGCAGAAAGAAATGCGTGTTGAAACTTGTGTTGCCTTGTTGAATCGATACAGAAATGAAGGAATATTGGATCGAATTGTGACATGTGATGAAAAGTGGATTCTTTACGATAACCGTAAGCGAAAAATGCAATGGCTGACCCCAGGTGAAACGCCACAACAGTGTCCTAAAGCAAAGCTTACCAATAAAAAGGTAATGGTAACTGTTTGGTGGTCTCAGCATGGTGTTATTCACTATAGCTTTCTACGATCTGGTCAAGCAATAACGGCAGATGTCTACTGTGCCGAACTCCGAACAATGATAGCAAAACTAGCAGTGAAACAGCCCCGACTCATGAATCGATCTTCACCATTATTGCTCCATGATAACGCGAGACCTCATACAGCACGAGAAACCGTTTTAACTCTACAGGAACTGCAATTAGAAACTATCCGTCACCCTCCGTATTCGCCAGACCTTGCTCCAGCAGACTACCATTTTTTTCGTGATTTGGACAATTTTCTATGTGATAAAAAGTTTTCTTCTCAGGAGGCAGTACAAAATGCTTTCACACAGTTTGTCGAATCTAGATCACCAGAGTTCTATCGCAAAGGCATAAATGACCTTCCTACTAGATGGCAGCAATGTATAGATAATAATGATAATTATTTTGATTAAATAAATACGTTAAATTAAAAAAAAAACGAATTTCAATTTGTCAGTACAAATCGGCAATTTCATACTTTAACCCCTAATACAACAAAAATCTTTAAAAAATATATATATTTTAACTACTATAAAATAAAACTTAATAAGAAAATACTAACCAAAAATCTATGAAAACTATAATACACTAAAATTACGGTAAAATACGATCACGAAACAGTCTCTGCTAACTCCTAGACCACACAACTGATTTTGATAACATCTTGGTATTCGCATATAGGGTTAAAATTCTGAATAAACTTTTAAATAACGGGACATCTTGCACTCGACTGAAGTTAGGTGGATCTTTAGTGTACATATATATATATATCACACAATACGTATTAATTAGTCAGTGTCAAAAGTACTTAATTAATCATTTGCAAATTATGAAATGTATTTATTTAATTTCTTAGTGAAATTGCTGTGTAAGTCCATAGTGTGCTCTATAAAAATATTTTTTTACATTTTGCTTAAAATATACATCGTTTTTTTTTGTATTTGTTATTATCTGGATAAGATGCGTATAAAAAACACATTTGGACAGTCAAAAAAAAGTATCACACTTCAAAAGTAGGTGCGTATAATTATAATTTGTAATGCACTGTAATATTACTGTATTAGACACCGTTTATTTAAATTTTGAAACTTATATGCACTGGCCTTTTCGTGTCCCACATTTTTGGGTTGTAATCGCAATTCTCGGCGCACTAGCCGTGGACAAATAAATGACCACGATGCCATTTCGTCATATAATAATATTATGTAATAGAAAGTTAAGAAATTCGTCACAGTTTATAATGGCAAAAATAATTGTTATAAAGTAATATTCGCTTAGTGACGGTGGATGATCCTCCGCTAAAAGGTACGATGACCTGTATGAAGTGGTAAGGAGCTGTTGAAGATGTTATCGGTAAGACAGCTGATTGAGGAAGTTGTATAACTGACTTTCAGCTGTTCTAGGTCAATAATGTTCTACCTGATCCTTTCTAGACATGTCACCTTCAGCCAGTTTATAGATTACAACGACAATGCTACCGTAGATATGTCGATAAAGTCTTCATATATGTACCGTTATCTTTTTTCTGATTCAACAGTCCAAAGATTCTATAACGATTTCTTTTTTCCAAAAAAGTAGCATCCATAGCTCGTAGTACGTACAAAACCGTGTGACTATGAACCTCAACCGACTGGAAGCACGGGAGTGTGCTACCTGTCGGTGTCAAAGTCGGTCAAAATGAAAAACTGCGAAATATTTTGTGATCATTATTAGTGGTGCTGGGTGTAACTTCCCAGAGGCATAAGCCCTATGCCGCCACACGCGTCGCGGGTTGCGGATAGCGAAACGGCTGCCAGATATGGTAGTTAGCTGCCTTGTGCAGCCGCGGGCAATTGGGCGGTCCAGCTAGAAGGGTGCTGGGGTTGCTCATGGCAGAACAACCTCTATAAAATGGCACTACACCTAATGACAGTTGGACGACAGAGGCGAGCTGGAGCCGCCGCTTCAAATAAAGCTCTGACCCGGGAAGACCAATCTCGTCAGCCATGGAAAGCTATTGGTCTAGGAGAAGGTACTCCGAATAACAAACCAAATGTACTGCCTTGTACAGAGGTGTTGGCTCACCAAAGGCTAGGACGCACACCCAATATGTGTGCCACAACCAAAAATGGAAGCAAGACTGAAAAACACAATTCCCCAGGAAGGTACCAGCTATGCTGGAGAATCCTTCCCTGAGAAGAGCCCTAGGGGCAACTCAGGCAGTCCTACAGTATCTGGGGGGGACGCAATTTTGCGACATAACACCTCCACGGGTGTAGGTGACCAGGCTCCTGTGGTAGAAGATATGACTGGAAAACGTAAACTTAAGCAACAGGCATTCCATCCTAGCCTGATGAATTCAAGGGTTAGAAGTGCATCAGTGGGAAGTAAGAACTATATTCACACGGAAACTGTACCACCCCAGTTCAACTTCCCAGCTGCAACCCAAGAACAAGACTGGACTCAAGTCAAAAGTGGAAAAAGGCAAAGATCAAGCCCTGAAAACACTCTTCGTAGCCATAAACAAACAAAACTAAACTACTGGCTTGCTACACCTAAAGTACCAACGTCAAACAGTTTTGAGGAACTGGATACTGAGCAAGCAGACAAATCTGAAATAGTAGTAGAGAAACCGATAAGACCCCCTCCACTTTTTATTGACGGAGTCAGTAATATACAACCATTACTGAAACTATTACAAGACGTAGCAAAAGGAGAGTATGAAATCAAGGTTTTACGAGGCGACAGAGTTAAAATACAATCGAAATCAGCCGAATCATACTCCACCATTTATAAAGAACTGAAGGCCAAAGATACGGAATTCTATAGTTACCAGTCAAAGCAAGACCGTAGTTTTAGAGTTGTGTTAAAAAATATACACCCATCCACAGATAAAGAGGATATAAAAATAGCTATTGAGGAGCTTGACCATAAAGTATTAAATGTTTGGAATATCCAAAACTCTAGGACAAAACAGGCATTATCAATGTGGAACATCGAACTAGAGCCACGAGAAAATAACAAAAACATTTACAACGTTAAATACCTACTAAACTGTCGCATATCCTTTGAAGCACCTAGACCAAAGCGCGTAATCCCTCAATGCACTAATTGCCAAGATTACAACCACACACAGAAGTTCTGTAATAGAAAGCCCAAATGCGTCAAATGTGCAGGTTCACATCACACTTCAGTCTGCTTAAGGAAAGAACGATCAAAAGAGGTTAGATGTGTCCTCTGCGAGGGAAACCACCCAGCTAATTACAAAGGCTGCACAGTCTACAAAGAGCTGTTGAAAGTCCGATATCCTCCATCACTGACCAAAGTCAGAAAAAGCCTAGGATACACAAGAAAAGAACAAGAAGCTATAAACAAAACAACAAACGACGGAAAAACATATGCCGAAGCTATAAAAGAAGGGACTCAACAACCTACATCCCAACAGCCACAAATAAGCAACACAAAAGAGGATAATAAAAAAACAAATGAAATCCAATCTATAACGGAAACACTTGTTGCCCTGATGAATCAAATGTTAATTATGACCCAAACGTTAACCGATTTAATTTCAAAAATGTCATCACATTCACATCACTAAAATTGTGTGTATGGAATGCCAATGGCCTATCAAATCACTCGGAAGAGTTAAAAATATTTGTTAAATTACACCACATAGATGTTTTACTAATCTCAGAAACCCACTTCACATCCAAAAGCTACTTCAGGTTACCAGGATACAACATGTACCATACAGACCACCCAGATAACAAAGCATATGGAGGATCGGCCGTTCTCATTAGGTCAAACATCAAGCACCACGTACTAGAACATTACTCCAAAAACTTCATCCAGGCAACAAACGTCGTAATAACGGACTGGGTAAGCGACATTACAATATCGGCCCTCTATTGTCCACCAAGATTTACTATCAAGGAAACGGAGTTCAGTAACTACTTCCAATTTCTTGGAAACAGGTTTATTGCTGGAGGTGATTACAATGCGAAGCATGCATTTTGGGGTTCTAGGCTCACCCTATCCAGAGGGCGAGAACTCCTTAAATGCATACAAACAAGAAATATGAACGCGGTATCGTCTGGTCAACCGACTTACTGGCCATCAGACAAAGGAAAAATTCCAGATGTTATAGATTTTTGTGTCACTAAAGGAATCGCTAAGAACATCATATCTTGCCGGAGTTGCTGGGATCTATCCTCAGACCACTCTCCAATCATAGTTGAACTAAACACTACCCCCCAAGAATGCGTCAAAAAATGTGTTCTGCATAACAAAAGTACCAACTGGTCCCTATTTCGAGAGATCGCAGACAAAGCATTTCGTGAATCAGTTAGCCTAAAATCGAAAGACGAAATAACTGAAGCGTTGCTATACTTTAACAAGAGTGTGCAAGAAGCAGCTTGGCTATCGACCCCACCACTACCACCTAGAAACATGGACAACCATATACCGAAACACATATTCGATAAAATAAGCGAAAAAAGGAGCATTCGAAAACGCTGGCAAACAACTAGAGACCCCGTTGTGAAAAAACAACTGAATCACGCCAACAGACAGCTAAAGCGCATCCTAGAAAAAGATCGTAATGATGGATTTTGTAATTACCTGTCCAATCTAGATGCTACCGCTTCCTCTGATTATTCACTATGGAAAGCCACTAGAAAACTAAAAAGGCCCGTCAATATCTCTCCTCCTATTAGAAAATCTGATGGTACTTGGGCACGGACAGACCAAGAGAAAGCTGTAACCTTCTCAGAACATCTCTCAAACGTCTTCACTCCTCATCCATATGACGGCTCACCAGAAGATGCAGCAGAAATTACTGCCCACTTAAACAAACCAAACAATACGCAGGAATTGCCCCTTAAATTTACAAAGACAGAAGTTGCTCGAACTATAAAAAAATCGGACCCAAAAAAGGCACCAGGATACGATCTTATTACAAATCGTATATTACAAGAACTACCTGAATCTGGCATATCTTTCCTTACGTCACTATTTAACTCTATGACCAGACTTCGGTTCTTTCCCCTTGAGTGGAAGGTCGCACAAATAGTAATGCTGTTGAAACCAGACAAACAAACCGCAGAAGCAAAATCGTATAGGCCCATAAGTCTGCTACCTATTCCATCCAAAATATATGAATCTCTATTACTAAAACGAATTTTACCTATACTCAAGGAGAAGGAACTAATTCCTGATCACCAGTTTGGGTTTCGTAGTAAGCACGCCACTATCGACCAAGTGCACAGACTAACAAAAAAAATCATGGAATCACTCGAAAGTAAATCCTATTGCGCCAGTGCATTCTTGGATATTTCCCAAGCGTTTGACCGTGTGTGGCATGAGGGATTGCTTTTTAAATTGAAGAATGCACTGCCAGATCAGCTTTACGGAATACTAAAATCATTTCTCCAGCAACGTCATTTCATAGTACAACAGGGGGAAGCTCTGTCTGATCTATGTCCCATAAAAGCAGGAGTTCCACAGGGCAGCGTACTGGGCCCTATACTTTACTTACTTTTCACTGCAGATCTGCCGACGTCTGAAGCTCTAACGACTGGAACCTTTGCTGACGATACCGCTATCCTAGCTTCACATAATGATCCGAAAACAGCCTCCCAAATACTCCAAAAAGGACTAAATGACATATCCAACTGGCTAAAAAAGTGGCGGATAAAAGCCAATGAAACAAAGTCAGTCAATGTAACGTTCACTTTAAGAAGAGGATCTTGTCCTCCAGTCACACTAAACAGCATTGCAGTCCCTCAGGCAGATCATGTGAGATATCTTGGATTGCACCTGGACAAAAGACTCACTTGGCAAAAACATATCTTTATGAAGAGAAAGCAACTGGGTATTCAAACTCGAAAACTCTACTGGCTCATCGGGCGAAGCTCACAACTATCGCTGGAAAACAAATTACTGCTATATAAGGCAATCCTTAAGCCTGTCTGGACGTATGGGATACAACTATGGGGTACTGCATCCCATTCAAACATCGAAATCATACAAAGGTTTCAAAATAAAGCACTCCGTATGATAACCAACGCCCCCAGGTTCGTACCCAACGAACTCTTACATCGCGACCTACGCCTGCCTACTGTGAAACAGGAAATTACACGCTATATCAAAACTTACAAAGAAAGGATTGAACGGCACCCAAACATCCTAGCCCGACCACTAATGGCAACCCAAAGCGGAGCGCGGCGTTTGAAGCGTAAAATACCTCAAGATTTGATACAGTCACAGTAAAAAACGCTGATGAACAATGAGGATGTGACAAAGGTCACATACTAAGCATGCCAGCAATAGCACCAACCCACCTACTACTGAATGACCCACAATGGAGACAGATTGTAGTACATATGGAAGAACAAAAAAAAAAAAAAAAAAAAATTATTAGTTTCAAACTTTACTTACTACCTTGTACAGACAGCATCATTAAAATGTCGCTAGCAAAAATACTCAAAATAATCAAAATACCAAAATTCCAATTTTATATTGGTTGTTAGAGATTTACTCAAATAGTTGTAAGTATCCAGAGTGGTCAAACTATCTTATCAATCGGTCTTCCATTATTACCTAAGTTAGAAAAGTACTCATATCATATACACAATCACGCCGGTCGATGGTATCCAGTCAAGTATAATTTCAAAAAATCTAGACATTCATACTTTTCTCACTAATGCAAGTTGATAGTTCATGGCTTATGCAACTGTCAACTATAAAAAAATACAAAGGACATTGTCAATTGACACATTATGTATCTTTTTCTTACTCATATACCCATCCCTTATTATCCCGCCATTGTGTAAGGAATGGCTTTACAAGTAAGAAAGGGATACAAAATGCGATTAAATGACAATGTCTAGATTTTATAAAATTATAGTTGACTGGATACCATCGACCGGCGTGACTGTGTATATATGAAAATGAATACTCCACTAACTGACAAAATTCTGAAAGGCCGATTGTTAAGATAGTTAGACCACGCTGGATTCTTACAACTATTTGAGTACTCTAATAATAATAACCAATATAAAATTGGGATTTTGGTATTTGGATAATTTTGAGTACTTTTGTTAGCGACATTTTAATGATGCTGACTGTACGTAATTGCTTACACGGTAAAAGTTGAACAAAAATGATTAGCAAGAAATCAATTTCCAAGTGTAAACCTATATTTGATTTACTACCCTAAAAGATGAGTAAATTAAACAACATTATACTTTTACAAATTAACAAAACAACAAAAACACCACAAGAAGGCCATTTTAACCAAAAGCGCAATGTTTTTGTGTTGTGGTGTTTTTTCCCGGCGTGCGTGTGTAGTCATTGACTCACTAGGAAGCTACCGTAAGGTCAACACACTCATTTAGCTGATTATCGACACATTACTCATCCACAACACCGTGTATTAATACAATTCTGATCCTAATACACATCGCGATAAACTAATTGTTATCTTACGCCCGCATTTTCAGACAGTATAGTATCGATCGAGCCAGGCTACGTACTCGTATGACCAAAAATTTGAACTCTGTCACAAAAACACTCGTACGACTCCATTATAATACCCATTTATAGATGAAATTCAAACTTTGAGGTCGTATGGTTACGTAGCCAGCAACTACGGCTCCATTTAAAAGTAAAATTGGTTAAATGTGCCAGGCCTGCGTTGCTGCTGCTTCAGCAGAGACCCTCAAACGGGGCAAATATAGTAGTTTAAGTGGTAATTACATATTTGAGCTGTTTGGGGTCGAGACGCCCCTCTATTATTTAAAGATATTTCGAAACGCTTAATAGACGCTACCCGTGACTGGTTTATTCCTTGCAGAAAGGATCGGTATTGCCATTCAACCTGGCGATGCCGCCAGCCTTATGGCCACTGGGAGGGTGGCCAGAAGTCATCTTTGACGCCTGAACTTGCAGGTTTGTATATATTAGATATGTATTTTTTTAAATTTTTATTTAAAATAGTTCGAATGTAAATGATATTGTAAATCAAGTACTTATTTATTATAAATTTTCATCTACTTCCGTTCAGCAAAGTTTCGAATAGATGCAAATATTTGTACGCATAAATAAATATTTATTTGCATTGGTCTGAGTGTTTCTTATAATTTATTGCCAACAAAAAGTTCTTGTTTATTTATCCGCATTCTAGAACTCATAAATTACAAGCTATTCTTTAAATGTGCCAGGCCTGCGTTGCTGCTGAATATTTATTTTATTATCAATTTTTTTTTTTTTTATTCTGCATTCAGGAATACAGAATATATATATTGATTTTCTTTATTTTTCATCACTTAAGTACGTCTCATCGAGTGTGTGAAAGCTTTAGCATGTTCACTTAAGCTATCCTATTTCCCAATAATATTATGAATATTTATTGATTTATACGATGTTTGAATGTTTGTTATCAAACGGCTGAAACGATGTGTCTGAAATATGTTACGGACATAGATTTATAGTCTGGAATAAGAGCTAACACTTCTTATTAAATCTGTGGTCGGTACTACTCTAATATTGGATCGTGAAGAGCGAGTTATAAACAATACAGCTTCGCAAAAACAAAAAAGGTTATTTAGAATATAATATTTTATCATAATAATTTATGAATTATTATTATAATTTCATTATTATATTCTAAATTATTAAAATGATTTCTTTGTGTCAGTCTTTACAAACAACCGTTCTAATTCACGCAGCTGTTAATAAACCTTTTTTTTTTTAATTTGAATTAGTAAATAGTTTAATTTACTATAGTACAAAATTATTATGTGGTACCTATTAATAAAAAAAAAATTGAAAGATATTATCTTAGTGAATTTCTTGTATTGCCTGTTATAGGTAGGTAAAATACAATAACATGTTGGCATTGAAATGTCAAAAACTCAAAATCACATTTTCTATTTTCATGATTCTCCAAAAAAAAGCAAAAGAAGTAGAATATTTGAATGCTGAGTATTCCAACTAAACATTCTTTTAATGAATTGTATTACATTTCATGGGTGAAGAATTGGGTATCCAAATAAATATTCCAATGCAAATTTCAAAATAAACTGTAATAGAACCGTAGACCAAGACTGATTGCAGTAACCAAATGCCTACATTCTGTCCTTCCTGAAGGTCATTCTAATCACGATGTTGTGACGTACATAGTTATTCTACGGCTACACTGCCTTACCGCCTACCATCACATCAAACAATGTATAAAAAAAAAATCGATTGACAATATTGGCATTCTTTTTGGGTAGGGAGGCTTTCGGGATCGAAGCCGAAATCGTGGCCTACACCTAAGCGTTGTTGAAATTATGGCTGAAATTCAAAATCACGGTAGTGTTGCCCTAGTATTATAGCTATACACACACACATGTAGTGTATATGTATACTAACTTGTGTCAGTGTGCGTGGAAACATCTGCACCTGACGGAACAGACAGAGTGCCGGCCGGCGCGAACAGTCAATGCGTAGAGACTTCGATCGTTTTAAGTTTTTGATGAAAGCAAGAACCTGCGACCTAATTTTTTTTACAAATATATTTTCTAAGCAATATAAGCATCCCTCTAACCCCTCCAAATAAGCTAAATTGCTTGGCTTAATGGGCAGGATTCAAACCCGGGACCTTTTGATCGTAAGGCCGACTCCTTAACCACTAAGCTACCGACGCTAATATTTTGACTTGTATGCAGTATGGCAGTCGTAAAAGTATATCAGTTCAGTACATTTTACTATCGAATTGCCATTTATCTCGAGAGCATCAAATTTTTCCAACACGTCTGAATAAAATATGTTAGTAACTTGGTGTTCTAACCTCATTTAGCAGATGTTATTATATATTGTATCCTTATATATTAGGTACATGTAACGAGGTAACCGCGCACCGAATCCACCATGTACCTAAATCTGACAAAATAAAATATTATTATATTATACCAATTTTTTTAGTATATTGTTATGAAGAGGTTTTCAGCATAACATACTCGTACCTAAATTCACATTATATACAGTACTTCTTTGCCAATGGAGTGGGTAGACATCTAGACGACTTGCTATTATTCTGGTGTACACCTTTCGGTTCATTTACTTTTATAGCTGTTCTCATACACTGCTCGTCAATGGTACTAAAATATGAATTGTATTTTTACGTTTCTGACAGTCGTCAACGTATGTCATAAACGTTTAAATTGAGGCGGTAGATGCTTGCGCGAGAAGGGGAATCCCTTTTGGGTTCTCTTGAGCATTATCATACATACTGCCACGACCTTTGCTTACGGCCTAAGAATATGCTTATAAAATCTTAGAAAAAGGTATGGAATGATTCGAAACTCATCAAAGGAAAGTTTTATGCTGACATCCAACCAGACATCCCCTCATTTCCTTGGTTTTTCTAGTTTCGTAAATTTTTTTAGCTGCCCGAATTTTCAATGCTCCCTTTATGATATCCTCCCCCCTGCTGTCCCCCTTCTTACTTCCTTCAAGACTATATTGTCGCTAATATACTCCCCCTCAATAAACTTCAAGCTCTGTAAATTTATAAAACTCAACAATAATAATCTTTAAAAGTATGCCTGTATACCATGCTGATTGATGTAACCTCCCCTCCCCTCTTCTTTATTTGGATTTTTCCTTTCCCCCTTTTTTCTGAACATTTGATGCAAAATTAGTTTTTGCTATTTAGATCACTATTTATGGTTTTTTTTTTTCTTTTCTCTGCAAATTATTAATTATTTAATTCTGAACTGATCACTTTATCTTGAAGTTAATGATACTCCTGGACGTTGACACTGGCAGAGTCGCAGCAATATGTAAGCGGAGCCATAAACCAAGAACTGAACTGAAGTGAAACGTTAAAAGACGTGTCAATTCTATAAATTCATCATTTTATTCTACAATTGCCACTTGCCACATGTCTAGAAGGCTTGTCGTTCAGCATTTCGAAACATTTCCGCGTTTACTAGATACTGTATTTCTTCTAAATTTTAAAATAGTTATGCAGCCAATTAGTTATTTATTTTACAGTTTATTTGTCCTAGTGCTTTGAATTGTAGACAATTTTTTCAATTATAAAATTTAATCTTGGCCTACTGACATATTATAGATATGAAGCAAAAAAACATATTATTTTTATTATTTGAATGACTGTACCTGAGACCTTGTCAAATAAGATGCACCATTCACCAAGAGATACGTTGCATATTTAAAATATTCACTATAGGTTAGATCTCATTCACATAGTACCAAGTCACATAGTAAATGGCATTGGTTAGTGTCTGAGGTACCGCAGAGGCTTTGCGATGAAAAAAATACGACACTCTCTTTTCAATGTAGGAGGTCTTCGACCTCTGCAGAGTAGAGACAGAGTCCAAAATCGCAAGTTGAATGTTTGCCCACTGCAAATATTTGTATGTATGAATATGTCAATATAGATATATATATATCTGTCTGGGTGTTGTGGACGTATTTTCTAAAAAAAGACGGGTTGCACTCTGGGAGTGCCGGCAGAAGTGAAAACTTTTCTTTCTTCGTTATATACAGAGAAAAAGATAAAAAGAACATACCATATCATACCTATAATATAGCGCCAATCATAGAACTTATCACTAATTTTCTGTCAGAAGAAATTAATGAATTTCAAAAAGAAAAAATAATAACAAAAAGTAATAAATTACAAAAAGAAAAAATAATCACAAAAAGTGTCAGAAGGCCAGGTTTGAACCCGGTACTATCTGAAACCATAAGGACTTACAGTCAAGGCGCTAACCGCTTAGCTACGAAGCTTCTTAGCGCACCTAACAAAATAAACAATCTGTAGCTAATGTTGTATGACGACAGTCGTCGGTTACGGTTCAAAGGTCAAGTGATCCTGACGCGAGTTTAACACTTTTTACCCTTCCAACGCCGCTAAGGAAGATTTCACTTCAGAAATGCACTTTGCTTTAGAACCAATAACACTATATTTTAATTACATTATATTACTAGCCTTTGTCACTAGTGTATGTCTGAATGCCCTATAATAATTATCAAAATCGGTTCAGTGGTTCAGGCGTGACAGCGTAATTTCGCATTTATAATATTATAATATAGAAGTATGGATCTGTGGCTATGCTTACGGTAGATCTAGATAGCGCTGTGTAGAATATCCTAGAATATTTATTTATTACTAGCTGATGACCACGGCTCCGCCGCGCCGCCGGCGTAAAATTTTGATTTCGCTACCGCTATCCATGGAAGTCTATTCCCCGTATGAAAAGTTTGTGTTATTCCAGACTGTAATCCATTCATACAGATTCGTTGAGCTGTTAGAGCGTCATTCAATAAGAAACATCCAAACATACATACTCACGCCTATAAATCCCCGAAGTTGTATTGGTTTTTGCATTGGTCTGGTCGTGCCTCGGAGAGCACGTTAAGCCATCGGTCCCGATTGCCATACAAACATCTATGGCAGTCGTTACGGGTAGTTGGAGCCCTCAAAAGTCCAACAACAGTGCCTCGAACGTATTGAAAGAACGGAGCATTGTGATTGGCCGCCTACCTACTGTGAACCAATCACAATGCTCCATACTTTTGATACGTTTACGTTACTAATTCGAATATTATTCGTGCTCGGGTCACTGATACTGCTAATATTTTTTACATAATAAAACCACTGCGGTACCACAGACACTTTTACTAATGCCATTTAATTTTAGACTTTAAGTTTATATTGTTAAAGTCTAAAATTAAATGACAATCTTTTAGACTGAATGAAAAATGCTGCAAACTCTTCCCCTTTTCATTTTGGACTTTAACTCTCAGTTATAAAGTCTAAAATTTAATGACATTTAATGCAATGTCAGCGGTATGATAGTGGTTTCCTGGTGTCATAAAATTAGCAGAATCGGGGATCTGTGGTCTAACTGCAATGCTTCGATATCGCCTTTGGGTTTTGGAGGTCAGTGGCGGTTGCATAACGTAAAATGTCGAAGCTTAGCCAAAAACCGCAGTTGGACTGCTGAAAGTGGACCCCAGACTCCAAGTTGATATCTTCGGATGCTACTGGGATTAACGCTAGGATGAAGAAGAATTCAGAAGGTAAAAAGCAGTTCCAACTTCGTAATAAGTAATGACATAATAAGTGTTATCGTACACTTTCAAGATCACCGCATACATTATGTAAGCAACCGGTCGCTGATTCCGAGCGATCACCGCCAAGGTTTCCTCAATATTCAATACTTGGATGGTGTTTTTTACTGTTGGTAACTGATTCTTAACAGTTATAAGCACTAAACCGTGGCGAGTTGCCTCTGAGACTATACTATTTCCTAGTAAATGAATATCTTGTCTTACTATATCTTTAATTTTATACTACTGAGGTGGAAGACAAGCACACGGCTAACCTGATGGAAAGTGGTTACTGTGGCTTATGGACGTGTGCAACACCAGGAGAGTCACACTCGTGCTGCCGACTCTGTAAACACACAGAGTTTCTGTACCGTCAGTGTAGAAGACAAAGCAGGATTGGCATTTGATAACCATAGACCGGTGGCGAAATGTGGTCGTTAATACACCTCTGCCTACCCCTTCGGATTTTAAGGCGTGATGATATGTATGTATGTAGTTTATTATATAATATACAAAATCGTATAAAAAAACTGACAGACTACACTATCAGCTAACAACTTTTCTTTTTTAATAAATAACAAATCATTATACGCGAAATTTTTGGAGAAATTCAACCACAACCTCTGATGTAACTAGTCAACATTATATTGTTGTTATCTCAAATCAAAATGGTTATTCATTACAAGACATTGACACGCGATTATAGTTTTTATCACCCTGACACAGATATCAAAATCCCGAGTACTTTCGAAGCTTGTTATGGCATAATAACAATGCGAAGGTAGTCTTGAACATTCTAGCGAATGTCAGCGTACCAACAAAAGCGTTTTAGCAAGTTTTCATTCTAGCAAGTTTTCATTCTAGTAAGTTAGCAAGTTTTCATTCTAGCAAGTTTTCATTCTAGTAAGTTTTCATTCTAGCAAGTTTTCATTCTAGCGAGTTTTCATCCTAGCAAGTATTCATTCTAGCAAGTTCTCATTTTAGCAAGTTGTCATTCTAGCAAGTTTTCATTCTAGCAAGTTTTCATTCTAGCAAGTTTTTATTCTAGCAAGTTTTCATTCTAGCAAGTTTTCATTCTAACGAGTTTTCATTCTAGCAAGTTTTCATTCTAACGAGTTTTCATTCTAGCGAGTTTTCAGCAAGCATTCTAGTAAAATGATAGTAACTTCACGGTTTTCCGGTTATGTCTACAGTCTGCGATTAAGAGGTTGTGGTCTGCTTGTTGTTGATTGGATAACAGCAGGTGCACGGATTTGCAAGTGAGGTGAAGTTTAATATGAGTCTTCAGTTGACTTGGCAATCAAAGATTCGGTAGCGTAGGAGGTAGGACACAACGGTATGAGGAGCAGTCCGACTGAGTCATTACCTCCGCCTTACAGAATACCGCGGCCATAACAACCTCGCGTCCCGGCGGTGAGAAGGGTAGCCAGAGCTCACTGGAGAGTTGTTGTGCTGTCAGTGGGAAGACCAAAGGCATGTCTTGCTTTGTATTCTGCACTGATGGCACTGATGGATCGGCAGCACGAGTGTTTCATACGTCCATAGGCCACGATAACTACTTCACATCAGATGGGCCATGTAGGTATTTGTCTGTCACCTAAGTGTATATAAAAAAGAGTAAACCCTTCACCCACTGCATCTCCTGTATTATTTATAAGAATAAGAGTGAACAATATTCGTAGCTCTGTTTCTTGTTCACACGAGCACGATCGAATACGAATGCTCGATGTTAAGTCTGTCACTGGCTTTAAAGTAATAAAATTGTATGTTCGTCACGCGTGCTAGAACAATTATCTTGATCATATACGTTTACGCATGTTTTTATGCGCAGAAGGCGAGTAGGCGAGATCTCGTTACACGTAGGTACATTCATTTACACTCCTATTTGCATAATATTGTGTAAGTAAATTACGTATTGTTAGGATTTACTGTCTTGAAGCTAGTGATGTGATTCCTGTGGTAACTGGTCGTGAGGAGGCGAGTTCAATGCCCGATTATTTTATTTGTCTATTCTGATTTCAGAAAACAAATTGTTATAAAATATTTTTATCGATTGCAGCTTAAGACTTGTATATAGAGAGCTATTTAGAACAAAAAATGTGTCACGAATCATTACTCTAAAGAATTAAAAATCAGCTCCACTGAGTGTAAATATTTTTATGTATGAATTTAAGTTTATTTGTCAATGTAAATTCGAGGCATGCAAATCGAAGCACGCCAACACACCCAATCCACCGTTTGGGTGTTCACGTGCTTCGGAGAGCACGTTAAGCTGTCTTTTCCGGTCATCATACGAACATCTAGTATGGTAGTCGTTACGAGAAGTCATGACAACAGTGCTCCGAGCACGAAAAATAATTGAATTCGTAACGTAAACGTGTCCAGAGAACGGAGCAATGCGATTGGCCGCCTGCCTACTGTGAACCAATCGCAGTGCTCTATTCTTTCTATACGTTTACGTAACGAATTCGAATATTATTCGCACTCGGGGTACTGTTCTAACAGCAATACTTCGATATCGCCTATGAGTTGTGCTTCACGAAAAATTTCGAAGTGCAGCCGCGTCTCAGTTAACTGGGATAGCTTTTTTTACGTTCGGGAAATATGGATGGAGAAGTTATGTCACACTCGAACCGACTATACAGCACGCCGTCTGTGTGTCGTTGTGCTACTGGAATAGCTAACACTCTGATGTGACCGGAATGAACACAAGGATGATGAGGATGACAAATTGATTAAAAAAAAAAAAAGAAAAGACGGGTTGCACTCTGGGAGTGCCGGCAGAAGTGAAAACATTTTCTATTTTTCTTTCTTCGTTATATACATAGAAAAAGATAAAAAAGAAAATGCCATACCATACCTATAATATAGCGCTAATCATAGAACCTATCACTTATATTCTGCTAATTTTCTGTCAGAAGAAATTAATAAATTATGAAAAGAAAAAATAAACACAAAAAGTAATAAATTACAGAAAGAAAAAATAATCATAAAAAGTAAAAAATTACAAAAAGATAAATAATCACAAAAAGTTTCAGAAGGCCAGGTGGTTTGAACCCGATACTATGTGAAACTATAAGGACTTACAGTCGAAGTGCTTACCGTTTAAGCTACGACGTTATCCATGGTAAATTGCAAAATACATAGACTGTACCTAATCTTGTATGACGTCAGTCGTCGGTTACGGTTCAAAGGTCAACTAATCCTGACGCTTCCTTAACATTTTACACCCATCCAACGCCGCTAAAGAAGTTTTCACTTCAAAAATTAATCGGTTTAGGCGTTGTTTGAACCCGCGATCTTTGCCTTACAGGGGTAATGCTTTGACTACTAAGCTACCAAACCTCGCCCTAACTAATTCAAATTTTTCCTTCTTCTTCATCCTAGCGTTAATCTCAGTGGCATCCGAAGCTATCAACTTGAAGTCTGGGGTTCGATTCTGATCGAACCCGCGCCTCCTGCGCAGCGGACGCGTTCACTACCGCTATGCCACGGAGACTCCCTTAATTTTCTCCTTCTATATCTGTCTTTGAGGCGACAGTAGAGTGTGTCTTCCAATATTCTTGCGAATATGTTTCAACGTCTTCATTCGATGGATCACCTATCCATCGAATGAAGACTACTTATGTAAACTTAGGCTTTCAAATTACAATTGCCAAGTCATTCTATTAAAGCAATAACGATACCTATCCAAAGTTGATACGGTCACTATAAAATGTTGATAGTTAACTAATTCCGTAACGATTTCACACAACATAATATGATACGGTTTCAGTGTCATTTATATTTTGCTACGGAAAGTTTGTGCCTTATAAATAATACAAAAATGAACCGGAAAATATAAATATAGCAACTGTGTGATGGTGGCGCTTCACAAGGCTGCTGATTTATTCCGATCCAGTACCATTTTTCTAATAACTTTTTATCAGATTAATATTCTTTTGTGTTTGCTATTGGGCGTTTGTTGGTTTGGTAAAATATTCGAGGTACATGCAAATACAGACTAAATATACAATAATACTTCACAAAAAAAGGATCCACTTCAAAGAGGTGTCACATATGAATTGTCACATTTTGTTTACTGTTGAAAGGTACTACACTGGCCGTACAGAATTTAAAAAAAGACTAAGTAACTTGTCAATTGTACGTATTAAGCAATAAATAAAATGCCACCCCCTAATATCCAAATACACGTCCTGATCGTCCTCCTGAAGCTCGTGGGGGGCAGACACACGGAAACAAATTTACTAGCGTGGCTAACGTGGCTCTGGTACACTTGAAATTTGCGTTTCACCATTAATAATTTTATAATACATACATTTTATTTGACATTGACAAAATTGTGGCGATTTGCTGCAGAGGCCATTTTGAAGAAGTTGAAGTAAAATGCTTCGTCAAATATTCTGTCCACACACTTACGTAAATACAAATAGCCATGTGAAGTGCCACCATGAGGATAATTTAAATGCGAAAATTTGTATTGAAAGATATTTTGTTACTCAATAACGCTAGAACAGCTGAATGAATTTGGATGATATTTTCACAGATATATATTATAGTCTGGAATATGTACATACACGCATGTAAATCTCCGAAGGGCAAGGCAGAGGTGAATTAACACCTCCATTTCACCAACTGTGATTTTCTGTTTTATCTGTTCCGTGGTGAGTTTCATCGCACGTACATAATAGAAGGCGAGCATATTGCCGTAACGCGGGTAACTTTGTCATGACATTTTACTGTCGGATGGAGAGTAATTTCTTTTTCATTTCACTTGCTCATAATGTACATATTGATACCTATTATAAAACTGATTTTTTTATTGTTATTCAATCACGAGTGGGATAATGACTTCTTTTTTAAGTTTATTGGTTGAGTTGCATTATTCTTAAAAAAAATAGATACAAAAAGATCGTGTTCAATAGAACAAATCCTTAACGTTATGGAATGTTTACTATCTGAAAACTGCAAGGGTAAATATCTATTTTAGCATTATAATTATTCACAAGTAAAATGAACAAAATCGTATGATATACGTGTGTATTTTTGATTACCGTCTACGGCTCTCTTTAGACCCTCGCCTAACGGCTCGGGTCTCAATATCGCCTCAGCGGTAATCACCAACTGTACACACTTGTACCATAATCTACTACTTTCGGCAGTGACTATTTTGAGTTGCAAAGGGAGCCGAGGAAACAGACACTTTATTCATACATTATTTTAAGTCAAGTACACGAAATTTTCAGTCCATTACACATATGTGTTAGCAATGATCGGAAGTCGGTAATTTAATATAACATTTTCCGTAGAACCAACCTAGTTCACAACACGCACAACTGTCTGAGATTTAGAGGTCATCCGTCCGCTCCCATTCACTTGCTCTTTGCGATCCAGCGCGCTGTATTGCACTAGGTACTGTGAATTTATCTACTGTTCTGTCGTGATTGGGTAACAAAACTTCATCGATCTATTCAACTTTCGCATATACATAATGTATAATAAGGTAAAAGCACCAATGGTAGACATTTTAAGGACAAATCAAACTTCACACTATAAAATTACACATATGTGTTAATGAATGAACATTACGTCTTTTTTTAACAGTTAAAGCAAAACTTAGACATTCACTTTAACAGATAAAATCTTTAAAAACTAACATATTTATACTTCAAATACAATTATTATACACATGGTCGTAAACACCAATAGTCGACAATCACTTAAAACTGATAGAAAATCTAGCCATAAACATACGGCAATTGTCTACGTAGGTCAACAAGTTACATATTTATAACATCCGTACTAAAAATAGTACCGTAACGTAATAAATAAAATATCACACCTATTAAAAAACTTCTACCCTTAAAAAAAATCTTAAGCAACAACTGGTGCTTATTCAACATTCACGACAGTGTTGCGAATTTTTGAATATGTTTAAATATACCATTAGATGTCTTTTAAGTAAACAGTGAAGTAGAAAAGATAGTTACTTTTCTTACAATAAAGGTTTTTTTCGAAAGTGTCCACTATTGGGTTAGTGTCGACCATGGGTGTTTTACCTTAGTAATAATTATGGGAAAACCTAAAAATTCCGAATTATTCAATTACAAATTTCGATATTACGATTTTCAAAATTCCGGATATTAATCTCCAAGAAAAAAAAACAAAACACTCTTTCATTTAGCAAGACAGCTGACTACAGTTGAAATATTCTTAATAAAATTGAAAAAATAGGTGATATGTTATTTTTGGACAGAAATCGACAGGGCATCACAAGTAAAGGAATCAACAGAAGCGATACAAAAATTTCAATAGACACAATCAAACTAAAAGCCCCTGGGAGACACTCCAGGTAGAAGATTCAATAAAAGCATCATCAAAGTACGCGTCTTTTTATTCTTATAAAAGAAACTCTGGCGTATAGATGAATACAAAAGTGCTCCCGAGAAATAAAAGTAATTCACTTCCTTTTGTGAATCAGTCAATTTGCGACAGTAAACGATTTCTACTACAATGGGGAAATAGGTTCATAGTTAAAACAATTGTTTAGATTTTTAGAAACACAACATAATCTGTACAACGAATTTCAAATTCAACCCGATAGAAGTAGATAACCAGATTTAGCAATTTTCGATATAATTACAAAATAATAGAAAATACGCATTGGAATTACAAACTGCAGTGTGTCCTTTTACCATAAAAAATATGTGGTTTTACTTAACATTAAATGTAGTAAAATGAACTGAGAAAAATAAATATAAGCACTTCGGACGCAGAGGGTCGGCTCTCCTAAAAATGCTCGCGACGGATAAAAATTTGCTGTCGCGCATAAGGAAGCAGTGACCTTAAGCTAGTATCATATCTGCCTCTTTATAATATAAAATCATTGACTACATGTATATCTAATAATAACATCATGTTAGTTAATGCACCATATATACCTACCATACATCATTATATCAGTATATGTATTAGATTTCTAATTAGCGCCATGTCCGTTAGACACACGCTAATAGAGGAAACAAGATTTTACGGTAAAAGATAAACATTATGAAGGCTCTTGTATAAATACAATAACAAATGTTATAATACGCTATAATTGCTGGAAAAGCTGTAAGAATCATGAAGCTGTTGAATAGCTTGCTTAAAAACATAATATGTACAAATACAGTGGCAGGCAGAAAATGTGTACCAGTTTTCAAATTAATAAATAATTCTGCAGCAGAAGAATCCATTAAGAAGGAAAAGCGGAAAATAATAATGTCAAGTTCATGGAGCAAAAGGCTTCAATAATATTTATATATGAAAATGGACATAGCATTACTGCCATATCTTGGGAGCTCAATGTATCGCGTTCGCGATCCACCGATTTTTTTTTGGTTTTGGATTCGGCGTCACGGCGAAGAAGGGCTATTAGATCACAGAAATAATTCAGGACAGCATCTGGAACGGTGGTCCGTAACTTTTGGACTGCGCCCCAGCTTTATTTTAACTTAGGTTAATTATTTTATTATAAAGATTTTATTTTATTTTATACTTTGTTCATTAGACACGAGACAAAATGTAGATTCATCTACGTTTAGCCTCAAGGATATAAATATTGTAAATTCACGTATGTAAAAATGCCGCAGTGGAGTTTGTTGTGCCGTTTCTTCTCCACAAGCGCCTTGGAAGTGGTGGTAAACTTAGGTTAAGTGGAATTTATTGACGTCAATAAGAAGCAATGATGTTGTTCTAGATTAAATAAAAATCTTTAACTTTGACTTTTTACCATCTAGCGGGGTGCAGTCAATTGTTGGATCAAATGGCAAAAAATATTCTTAGTTAAAAAACTACAATATTAGTTTTTCAAAGAAGGTTGTCAATCAAAATTGTTATGAAATCTTGAAATATGCTTGATATAGACATTTATAACTTGTGACCTAAATGTAGATATGTGCATGTAATTGTGATCCGTAAGATGATAAACATTTTCTGTCCGCGACTGTACCTACTTAGGTACTCTAAGTTGTCCATAATTTACGCTGTATGCTGGCATCAAAAATTATATAACTTTTAGGTGACATGAAACTGAATTTATGACACTTGTTGGCAGTGTTAACACTTGACACGTGCAAGATTCTCCCCATGGCTTCATTTGTTTGTTTCGTCATTTGTTGATGATGATGATGATAATGAGTTGATGATGTTGATGTAGATGATAATGACGACGAATGATTATTGCTGCCTCTGTAAAGTTGTGGGGACTTTACTAAAAGCTCCCAAGGGATATTTAGAACGAAGACGAAAATTCACGATCCACCATTTTAATACAATAAAAACTCGAATTCACACCAATTTCGGAAAATAAAATAATATCACGATGCGTCCACTTTCGTGTACCCGCTGGAACTCCGATTCTCCCCTAAATTGGGTTGATATATTGCCATAAGAAAAAAGAAGAAGACAGTGTTGGGTGTAGAAAAATAGCGCGCCTCTTGTAATGGAAGTTTTGACCGATACAAACATTTTTTGGTCAGGTTATGGTCACATACCATTTTTTTTATTCCGTACCAACTAGGTTCATACTAGATGCCAAACTTGATGGCCGATCTGAATTTCATACTTTGACATTTTATTAATATAATGTCTCATTACCATAAAATTGTTTATAAAATGACAGTCAATTTGGTTTATTTAAGTAAAGTTTACACAAATTTACTGGCGTGGCTAACGTGGCTCTGGTACACTTGACATTGGCGTCTCGCCATTAATAACTGTATGATACATTTACGTGATAATCGATTGATTACTTGATATTGGCGGAGTTGCGGCGATTTGCTGCAGAAGCCATTTTGAAAAAAAGAAGAAGAAGAAGAAGTAAAGTTTACAAAAATGATATAATAAAACTGCTTACTTATTACGTAATAATTTGGATTCATCTAATCTAATGCCTTGCGCAAGTTCGCTATCATCATCTTATTCAAGGGTTTTACAAGTAAGTAAGCCCGTCTAATTTGAACTTATTTGGTAGAGATAGTACTCAACAATTCACATTCTGTAAAATAATAATTAATATCATTTACAATGCATTATTTTAACATCTGACAAGGTACAACATAATCTGCTCGATGGTGACAAAATAGCATATAAAAAAAATATGCAAGACAAAGCAGAACAAGCCTTTGGTCTTCCTACTGATAGCACAAAACTCTCTAGTGAGCTCTGGCTACCCTACCCACCACCGGGAACACAACTCGAAGTTATTTACACATTTATATATTGGGTAGGTTTTTATCGTCGATATAAAAAATAAACATTTCGACTCCTATTTCATTGTCTCATAATTTTGAGTTACTTCTTTTTGAAGCCATTTTTTGGTAAAATTGTATTATTAGATATACTCATGTTGTGTATAATAATATTATTATGTACAATTACACAAGACTCGAAGCAACAACTGTTTACTAAAGTATACACAAGATTCCGAACACATTTTACGTAAAACCAACGAACTACGAAGTGAATTGCTTTTCGTTACTATGTGCATAATTTGTAATGAATTTAAATTCAAATCTCAAGTCTTTTTTTCATACTTAGTCTTTTTTTATAGAGTTATGTAACTCACTTACCATAGTACTCACCTATTCTAATAATTCGAATTCATACTTACAAATAAATATGAAAACTCAATTCACATTAGATAAAATCAATAAAAAAAAAAAGTAGGTACTTATCCAAGTCATAATTATTTACTTATTAACTGCCTTCTTTTAGTAAGTGCTATCTTTTGTAATCACTAACTTTGATTGAATAAAGAATGGCAAAATTTACCGTTTTGATTTTTAGGGAATTGATTTGTTTGGTAAAAATAATTCATAACAAAAAACTGTTATCGATTATTAACTATATTTTTATAGTTATTTATAGTTTTATAGTATAGTCGTTATCTCAGTCGATATAGTTACTGGTAAAATTTTATCCACAGCCTACTGCCAATCGTCTTTATAAAGTTTACGTTGAATAAAATATAATTAATTATTTTAATTTAATTTATTTTATGCACAATTTATCTAAATGTATGAATATGAGCCACGTACTTATTCAACAGTGTCATAACTTATCACGATCCATAATCTTATGATATCATAATATTATTACACTTATCTTTATTTTTATTTTATTTTTAAGGGATTCTATCGCGATGTGGTGTTATTTTATTTATTTTCTTTAATTATTTGTTTATTTTGGTACTTTTATGTCAATAAAATTAAAATCCCAAAGATCAGGAAACCATGAATTCTAAGAAATAATATCCCATAGTTGCCTGGGGCCAGCACCTCTTCTTGACTCAAATCAACCTCATCTACAAGCCGATAGCCGATACTATATGCCAATAGCCGGAAAATGGATCAAATTTTACTTGCAATATTTGATGACAAACATCGGGGCAGGGTAAAAAAACCTCTGGCACAGTTTAAGCAGCAATTAAACAGTCTGACAATTTGAGATTCATGTGTCAAAAGTTCAATTTAAATAAAAATAAAAAAAGGAAACTTCTTGAGAATGACTTGAAAAATTGCTATTCAACCTGCCCCTCTAGACAAGTGGTTATTCGTTGGCCGGCGCGCGGCGTTTGGTAGAATAGAATGACGAAGTTATATAGTTTGATAGATATGACAGTCGTTAACGCATGTCATAAACGTCCAATACCATACATTCGTCATTCTATTCTATCAAACGCCGGCCATCAAGTTGCCAAAACTGGCCGACCTGAAATGAACTCTAGAAAACACGGACAGGGCTCTGGTGGAGGCTTTTCCGCGGTGTTGGAGGGCCAGACGCCAGTCGCACCCGCGAAAAATAAGATAAACTCAATCAATAGAAAGAATATGAGAACCACTGCCAAGCTCCAAGGAACAAACATTGAATGCAACTATAGAACTAACGCCACTATGATGATGATGTTTTTGACATACCTACCTACCTACATATTTTTTTTAATTCATTTCAACGATATTATTTTTCAACGATATCGTTCGCAGAGCCCTGATATCGGCGAACGTTCCCTGCGTGCTTGAGCCTCCCGGTTTGAGTAGGTCAGACGGCAAGAGACCACTTTGGTGACTTTGGTGCCCTGGAAGAACGGCAAGTGCCTAATTTGGGACGCAACCTGCGTCAGCACAGTAGCCGCCAGTCATCTTAGTCGCAACGTTCGCTCCCCGTCGCCGTCGGCAGCCGCTGAGGACGTCAGCTTAAGGAAGAGACATAAGACCTGGAGCCGCTTTATAACTTCATGCCGGTGGCCGTGGAGACTCTGGGCAGTTGGGGCAAGGAGGCCAGGGCTTTGTGAAAGAGCCAGAACAAAGACTCAATGAGACAACAGGGGACTATCGCTCCGGCTCGTTCCTGGTGCAAAGGTTGGCCATAGCAATCCAGCGTGGAAACGCAGCGAGTGTGATGGGCTCTTTTCCACCGGGTACGGTCCTATGTATATTATTTGTAAACAATGTAAACCTTTAAAATGACATGTAATTTTAATATTTCTCATATTAAATTAACTATTTGGTATTCATTTGTAAACAAAGAAGGTTGAAGTTCTATGTTAATTCTGACACAAATCAGCATCATAATACCTATTCACAGATTATAAAAACACAAACCTGTGTACACAAACATGTGCTATTCGATACCATCGAACGTAAACTAATTTAAAAAGTTCCGCGTCTGGTAAGTAATTTACGTCAAACAAAGGTTGTCTGTGGTGTGGATGTCTGCATCGGCGCCTGTGCCTCTGTCGCTATAAAAACTAACCAGCGTGTTTACTTTCACACCACAAGCTACTTCCACAATATTTGTTCAGCTGCTGAGAATAATGTAACGTCTCTGTCACACCTCTTTGTTTAAAAGTCTTAGATAAAGACGGATATATAATTATTATTTTTTTTGTTACAAGCGTTACATATTTTGCATTTCCGTAGATAGAATTTGTGAAAACGGTTCTATGGACATTGTTACGAGATTCTATAGACTCTTATAATTTAAAAATGAGACTTCAATGATCAAACTTAGCTGCATCATTTTTATATACACAAAATATTATAAATCTGAGGAAGGGCTATTGAAACTCGTTAGTCTGGGAAATAGGGCCATAGTACAAACTAGGGCCGCTAATCTGTCAATTAAAGATATATTACTGGCTGATGGACGTAGCTTCGCCCGTGTGGACGTCGGTAATCGCATAGGGATTGCACCCGGGATTTCCCGGTTCTCGAAATCCTCGGGATTCTCGGGATTTTTGACCGTTTACTTCGTACCGGTTCTAAACAAAAAGTCCCGGGCCTTCCTGTCCCAGTTATTTTATTATTTCATCACTATTAATTTTAAAAGATTCGCGCCATTATTACGTTAAAGTTTCGTTCAAATAAGTACTTGCATTGAGAGAGGCCTTCGTCCAGCAGTGGACTGCAGTGGGCTGATTGGTTGATTGAATTATTACATCATAAAATATGTGACAGGCTTTAGAAGATTAGTACGGCCTATGTTCTTGATCGTTTACGTAGCAAATTTTTATTTTAGTTACAAATAAACTAAACCGATTATAAAGACTCAATATCGTAATTATTATTTAACATGGTGATATGCTCAATTTTCTTGGAATATACATAAATGGGACGGTTATTCGAACTCGAACTCGAATCGACTAAAACCGCACACACTCTCAGCTCTAGAGTGCCGAGGCGTAAGTTGGCCCAGTAAAATATTTCCTGTTCACCTTCGTAATACCCATTTATTTGTGTTCGGTACCTACCGAATTTCCCGGGACGTCCCGGGATTTCCCGGAACGTGCAAGTCTGGAACCGGGAAATTTGTATCCCTCCTCAGATGTATGATGTAGATGTATGACACAGTACATAACTTGGTCTTATAACACTCGTGTGATAGTATAAAAAAACTCGTCTACGGCTCGTTTTTTTAAAACACACTCGTGTTATAAGAACCCTTATTATGCAACAGTATCATAAACAAAAAATAAGCATTAATTACTTATATGATAAAAGGATTCTTATTGATTAAACCCTTTTCTGAGGTGTGGATAATACTATGTTCTTACTTTGAATAAGTACCGGATATTAAAATTACATAACGAAACTGAGTGTAGGTATATTATGTTCGGCCTATGACACAGAAAAAGCCAAAGTTAACAGTTGATAGATGCCAATATTGCCGGATTCTATCTAAAGTTCTATCTATCGTTTCTAAGTAATGAAATGAAATCTGTTCAATTACATTACAACTTACTACATTACTGTAAGACTATTGCTGCACGCAACATACTTACGTGGTGTGGCTCGCTTAGATAAAGTCTTTTATAGTTTTTATACGAGTTTGTATTGTGAAATCACTAAATAGAAATAGGTTGAATACAATATACTGACATGCGACTTATTTTTCGATAATTTTCATAACTTCTTATAGAAACAAATTGTATCACGTTTACTGAGTGTTTGTTTATCCGTATTCTAAAATCCATATTACATGTTAGTTATTAAGATTTGTCTAGATAACTCTATGTGGTCGTCATAATTATTAATTTGCCGGATAACTTAGCGTACATACTTACATAAAAAGTTAATTATTATGTACTTATCTCGAATTATCTTCCAAAGAGATAATACATGCTGCAAGCAATCATTGCATACATTACATAATACCTGGATAGGTACTTATTGACAAATACTCTCCAATTATATTCAAAAACACTTTTGAAATAAATATTTCGCGCCACGCCATACTTATACTTTTTGAAAACCGAAACATAAAAGTTATATTCCATCAATATTCTATTTTTTAAAACCGTCTGTAAATTGCAGACTGAACTTTTTTAAGATACGAGCAAAACTTGTTGCCGTTGCCTGAAGAAAAAAAAAGTGTCAATATACAGTTCTTATTTCGCTATTACATGATCAGATTGCATAAATTGTTGACCAATCAAGTCGGAACAATGGACAATGAGCGTCTGATACCTCCTCTGCGTATAATATTTAGTATTGGAAGGCATCAATGGTTACTAATTTTTTGACACGAGCAACTGCCAAGCGACCTTTCCACTAGCAAAATCTTCCATACAAAAAAAAAGACGGGTTGCACTCTGGGAGTGCCGGCAGAAGTGAAAACATTTTCTTTTTTATTTCTTCGTTATATACATAGAAAAAGATAAAAAAAGAACATACCATACCATACCTATAATATAGCGCTATTCATAGAACCTATTACTTATTTTCTGCTAATTTTCTGTCAGAAGAAATTAATGAATTATAAAAAGAAAAAATAATCACAAAAAATATTAAAATACAAAAAGAAAAAAATATCATAAAAAGTAATATATTACAAAAAGAAAAATTAATTACCAAAAGTAAAAAATTATAATAAGAAAAACAATCACAAAAAATCCCTGAAGGCCAGGTGGTTTGAACCCGATACTATCTGAAACTATAAGGACTTACAGTCGACGTGCTTACCGTTTAAGCTACGACGCTGTCTTTTGTAAGTTGCAAAATACATAGTCTTTACCTAATCTTGTATGACGTCAGTCGTCGGTTACGGTTCAAAGGTCAACTTATCCTGACGCTTCCTTAACATTTTACACCCACCCAACGCCGCTTAAGAAGTTTTCACTTCAAAAAGCAATCTAGAATTTTCGATAGTGGAATTCCAGTAATTCCAGTCATTGGACTACTAAGTATAAACAAAGAGTGTCACAGTTCCTGCATAAGACGAAAATCAAGAGAAATGAACTAAAGGATTGCTCATTTCTCATAAGGATAATTAATTTCGAACCCTTTTAAAATAGCGCAATGTTGTTAGTCAAGTAGTGGTCTTAAATCGATACCAATTTTCTTGTTACATACAGCCGGTCTAGTAGTACCTAATTACTTTTGGAATTTGAACTATTACCGTAATGGGTATGTAGCCGTCTCTGATTTTAAATAATATAAATGTCATTTACACGAGGAAGTTCTTTTTATCTTTGTTAGTATGGGAATTAGTGTCGCCAAACTCTCACATAACTATTAATTATGACCAGCAACCGCATCACACAAAACAGCGACAGTGACGCGATGGGTCATGAAACCTATGTGCTATGCTATCCCAGACAATGAATTAAAATTTAGGTATATCGCGAATCTCCGTCCCGTTCTAAATTCGAAATTCAAAATTCAGTTCCATTCCAACATTTCCAACTAACCCAGAAACCGTGACACAATTTTTGTTCGCAGTCCAGCAAGTCCAGCGAGCGAATCGAGCGCTGGAATACTGCTGGAATAATGTGAACCATCACTGGAATAAGCACATTCTATTGTAATCTAGTCCAATCACTGGATGTTGATTTTGTTGTTACTAGATCAAGCGGGTTTAAAACACTGACTGGCAATCCAGTAACTGGACTGAATACTCATGGACTGGATTATTCGTAGACTGCGATGAAACAAACTGTAGAAAATTATGAAACAAACAAGCACTTGCGTTATTGGTACAGGTATGGAACTTTTGTTTAAAAGAAATTAAGTATTCTAATCGATTTAAATATAAATAATTGAATAGGTCTAGGCGGGGTTCAATTATTTGAATCCGAGAAGATGATTTGAATATTTAGTTCGCTATAAAATGCTTAAAAATTAAATTTAAAAAAAACTAAGTAGTTAAAAAAATAACCACGTTTGATACCAAATGTAATCACTGTCTTATGCATTTACGCCATTAATTATTGTATTTATATAGTAATTCATGTACTTTTTATATAATATTTATCTCGACGACCTACTACGAGAAGGTAGCTCAATTTTGTACCGAACTACGGCGTAGTTAAAAGGACGGTTATGATTTTGACCGCTATGTGGTATGTATTTTCTTTGTTTATAGACTGACTGAATGACTCAAAATTAATAAACGGATGTCACATTTCCAACTCTTTTTACAATGATTCAAACGCAGCATTTCCGCTACAAGGAAGTTCGAATTACAAACATTTTTAGTGTAGCTGGTACAAGTTAATTGTAAAATGATACGTCACGTGAGAACTGAATACAATACATCATGAACGGTAAGAATGTAAGATGGTCCGTTTGGTAAATAACCAACCCCTATACCATTATACCATTGTTCGTGTCAGAACGGTTTGATATAACGGTAATGTAATTTACGTTACGACCACCGCATCGTGACGGAGCGGTAGAGCGTTCAACTGCCACGTCGGAGATCGCGGGTTCGATTCCGCTCAGTGCAAATGATTTGTATGCATGTCAATTCGCATTGGTTTGGGTGGATGGGTCTATGTATGTAGTATATACAAAAAATGCCTCAAAGTACCTATGTGTTCCGCATTCTAAAACCCATACCACAAGCTAGTTAATCTATGCTTACTTTGGGTCTAGATGGCGTTGTGTGACTACACGGAGCACAATAACCAGTGTGACTACGACCAAGGATATTGAAAACTGCTGAAAGGAGGAGAGGAAAGTTGAAGAGAGGATCCTGGGCTCTAAAGAGATTTCTCTGAATGTAAACGGGATCAATATAGTTGAACACTATTAATTAAAAAAAAGACGGGTTGCACTCTGGGAGTGCCGGCAGAAGTGAAAACATTTTCTTTCTTTCTTTCTTCGTTATATACATAGAAAAAGATAAAGGAACATACCATACCATACCATACCATACGATACCTATAATATAGCGCCAATCATAGAACCTATCACTAATTTTCTGCTAATTTTTTGTCAGAAGAAATTAATAAATTATAAAAAGAAAAAATAATCACAAAAAGTGTCAGAAAGCCAGGTTTGAAGCCGGTACTATCTGAAACCATAAGGACTTAAAGTCGACTAACTACGATGCTATTTATCGTATCTTGCAAAACAGACAGTCTATAGCTAATGTTGTATGACGTCAGTCGTCGGTTACGGTTCAAAGGTCAAGCGATCCTGACGCGAGTTTAACACTTTTCACCCATCCAACGCCGCTAAAGAAGTTTTCACTTCAAAAAATCTGTGAAACATTTCTCAAGTTTACTGGACACTAGACAGCGTATTATGCAATCTAATCATAGGTTGATACAAAAATATATGACAATCAACCTAAAAAGCCATACAAGTACTACGTCGTAGTGTCGTCGGTATAAAGGCGCCCACTCACTGACAGTCCTCCTGCAGTTTCTGATCCTATCGGACGGCATGCAGTCCTAAGCCGATAGTAGGTACCCAAACACTAAAGCGATTTTGACCTGCCGGCAATTACCTATTGTCAATTTTGCGACCACACGCTAGTATTGTGAGTCGACAGTTTCCCGTCTTACGATCGCCTGCCGGCAATGGTCTGATATCAGTTACACAGATTAGGAAAAATAGCGAGAGTAAACGCTGATCACGAGTATAAGAACATGTCCATAAAGTCGAAAATCGTACGTTATTCTTATATTTGTACGTGAGAATTATTCTAAGAAATAGGTGGTAGCTGTTTTTGACCATATGAACTATGTTTACATCAGAAATTTAGAAGATTATGTGCACAAAATGAATTAAATGTTAGTCAAACTAGTGAAGTAGGTACATTTCATATTGATTTTATTACCTCAGACTAAAAGAATAACATTTTTTTTTTAAATTTTTATTCTTTTATTTTATTCAGCTGTTATTATGTAAAAAAATGCAGACACGAGACGTCGGTTAACAGGCCGCCGGCCGACTGCCTGCTAATGTGTGCTCGTTTGCCCTGACACGGCCTAGGACTTTCCAGCAGAGAACTGTCGGCGCCGCGTTGGTCGGAATCGTCCGACGGCCACACACTATCGGATCGTATTAGTCGTCAGTCCACCAGTTCCGAAAGGAGGCGCGGGAGCGGGGATTCGATCCCGAGCCCGAGGACATTCGGGCCGAGAAATCCCGGCTCCACCAGGTCATGGCGGCCGAGTGGGAGCGACGACTTGGGCAACCACGCGCAGGGCACGCCGTGATTGCGGCGGTAAGACCCATCATGGGGGAGTGGCTAGAGAGGCCACACGGGAGCCTCTCGTACCGTCAGACGCAGATGATAACCGGGCACGGTTACTTCGGGCGGTATCTGCATCTGATGGGTATTGAGCCAACGCCCGAGTGCCATCACTGCGACGCGAGCGTGGACTCGGGGCTGCACACGCTCACCGAGTGTCCGGCGTTTGAGACGCCGAGGCGGGAGCTTGTGCAGGCCCTGGGGGTGAGAGTGCTCACGCTCTCCACCCTGCTCGCGGCGATGGTCCGCTGCGCGGATGCGTGGGCGGCCAGCGCCTCTTTCTGCGAGCAGGTCATGCTCGCGAAGGAGACAGCAGAGCGGGCGCGGCGCGGTGAGCGAGAAAGACTCGCTGACATCGCTGCTCGCGCCCGAAGGCGGCTCGGACGTCGGAGGGCGCTTACAGACCTCCGCCCCCCATGAGCGCGGGCCTGAGGGTGACGGGTGGAGCCACCCGTCACCCTAGCAGAAGCAGGCCACGGCGGCGGCGCGCATCGTAGGACGATGCGCGCCTCCCCACACCGGGGTTGAGTCGGGGACGGCGTGGTCCCCACCTCCCGAGGAGGGCCAGACCGAAAGGGATGGCCCTGGGTCAGCCGGGGTGCGAGGGATATGTCGCAAGACAACCTCACCTTCGGCCTAGCACCACGACCCACAGACGGCGTGCGGTTTAGTCGGTTCGAGTCCGACATAACCTACCCCTCCGGCTCCGGAGGGGCGGGTATCCGAGGGGATTTCCCGCACGTAAAAAAAAAAAAAAAAAAAGTCGTCAGTCCAAAATCGTTAACTATCATTAGCGATTAACGGACAAAATTTTATCGCCCGGCTGTCGTCCGGTAAACTGTTAGTGAGAGGACGCCTTTACATTGCCACTGATAACAGATTGTATAAAAAGACGTAGTATTTTTTACTATCATAATAACTATTCTATGCCACCGTAATAAACATGCAGAGTAATTAACATTTTAATTTCATTAATTCACGTGATTTGTATTCGTTTTAACGAAACGGAGCTCGTAGTAGGGGTTCGAGTAAAAGAAAATGGAGTACCTACATAATAATATATTATTACAATGTGTAACTGCGAGACAATTTTCATTCCTTGCGTAGTAGAGTGGAAATTTTCGCTATTTTCAACAATGAATACACATACAAGTACCTACATACATACATAGTCACGCCTCTTTCCCAATGGGGTAGGTAGAAGTGAGAACACAATGTATTTTCACTTGCTACGATTCTGGCATACATCTTTCGCCTCTTCTACTTTCATACCTTATTGGTCTTATAAATGCTCGCCGGTATCGAGTTCCTACTCTTGACAATGAATTTAAACGCGGTCAATTCAAAAGTTAGTGGGTGTTTAAACTGATTTCACTAATGAAAACCGATTTATACAAACAACGTTGATCGACGAAAGCAATTATGTAAATAAAAAAATAAAATTTACTAACACATTTTAAATTGTATTGAACGTATACAAATCGGTGACATCCAGCCTTATTCTTTGACCATATCTACTGAAAAGCAACTGAAACGTCGGGAACCGAGTAAATTGTATCATTCAAACCGTTCAAATTAGTTTGAATTATAACTTTACCTTAACAGGATACAGTATGATTACTGATGTTATCGTCCAATTTCTTACTTGCGTCAGAACTCAGAACATTACAGCTAACCTCCGATTAAACGCCAAATGCTAAATGAAACTCGTAATATACACAATCGAATATTTATTCTATTATTAAAGTTTTCGGGATATTTACCATGTAATGATTTATTGAGTTTCCGATATTTCGGCACTGTTGCAAGCGCCATGATCAAGGAAGAACTGAAGTACTGGCGGTTGACAGAGAAAAGTTTTAAGCGTAGACATATCGGTCTACCCTCTTACGCACTCTTTTGTGACGCGTTACATTGTCAGTACCACTACCACTGGTTTCACTAGAACTGCAAACTCGATCACGACTCACTACACTCACAGTATCCACTCGCGATTTTAATTCGGCTGAAACCCTTCCTCAATCGTGAGGAAGGGTTTCAACTGCCGAACGTCTTTTCTCCGCCAACCGCCAGTACTTCAGTTCTTCAGTGATCATGGCGCTTGCAACAGTGCCGAAATATCGGAAACTCAATAAATTATTACATGGTAAATATCCCGAAAACTTTAATAACAGTATAAACAACCATGATAGTTTAAATACTGAATATTTATTGGCTATAAAATATTTCACTTGTTCCGTATCGATAGCAAAATTAAACTGACTATAAGTACCTACAGCTTATTAGCTCAACGTGACCCCGCTCGCTCGCGTGAATTTTTGAACCCGTTTCTGCAACGCAAAGGAACGTATTCCCGGGATAAGAAATATCCTATGTGTAATTCCTTACAATAATCTATTCCTGTACCAGTTTTCGGCTATATTCATTCAGCTGTTTGAGCGTAATTGAGTAATAAAAAACTATCATGTAAGCAAAAGTACGAAGTAGAATATGACTAACCATTTTCTGTCGTTTATAGGTAATCTCATCACCCAATCTGAAGACTCAAGCCGGTATGCGGTTTTTGTCGGTTCGAAGCCGATGTTATACGCCCCCGCCACCAGGCAAGGGGAGTTCCGCTCAAGAAAGGGTAACAGATTCAAAACCATTGCGAAATAAAAGTACATTTATCTTTCAAAATTGCTTAGATTTCTGAGCTTTCAATGAAACAAAAAGTATAATCATTGTGAAATAGCTTAATTGGCCAATGCACCGATTGGGTGAGCTCAAAACATTTCATTACAAACTCAAGGACTGCCAAATTATTCCGATCTATTTCAGTAATGAAGATAAACGGTATAAAGAAATAAGCTACGAAAAACACAGCTTGCACGAGATGACAACGACAAACTTTGCACGATATATTGATGAATCGACACTTCCTATGTACCTTTGATGAATCGACACTTCCTATGTACCTATTGGAACCGTAGCTACATGATCAAAAAAGAAAACCAATTCCCTCAAAATCTTGGGCCTGGTAATTTAGGGTTGGTATCTCGCTAGTTGGTCAATTGTAAGCTACATTAGGGTCGGCAGCGCGAGTGTGACGCCCCCGGTGTTGCACTCGTCCATAAGCCACGGTAACTACTTTCTATCAAGTGGGCCGTGTGCTTGTCTGCCATCTAAGTAGTATAAAAAAAATATTCCCTTACCGGTAATGGACGGAAAAGTGAAACTTCGGATCTGCGCGGGACGAACACTTCTAGAAAATTTATCCTGATGACAGCGGGCGGGCTACGTGTTTCTCTATTTACGAAACATAACCCTTTTTAGGACCATCCATACTGTAACTACTCACGTTCGTATTGCCAGTTCTATTTTTTATGTTAACCACAGATAACCAATTGTTAATCAATTAAAATGCACTATTTCCTCTTTTATTTCATGTTTTCATGTTCATAGCTGTCAAAATAAATAAACCTTCCAGCTTCCAGGATGCCGTAAGGTTCAATAATAAATATCGTAGAAAAGTACCAGTGTGTTCTCAATATGTGTAGATATCTACTCTTGTTTCGATTGCCTTTAAAACTCATTGTCAAGTAAGCTAATGAGTCAGTGGAAGAAAATGATGACGTGGAAACGCAAAAAGACATGCTCGTAAAAAAACAGCTGATGTACAAGTATAAATGTTATTTCTTTGGCTTAGACGATAATGCTTACAGACGAGTTTTATAGTTCGTAATACAATTTTATTGCATTCCAAGTTTCTCTTTATGTATTTGGCACATTTATATTTTATTATCCATATTAAATACAATCATTATGTTATTTATTTTCCAGGTTTTCTTTTCATTTATGTAATGACGTTGCTAATTTCTAATAAATAATCTTCTCTAATAAATCATGCGAACGAACTCATAGCCTTGCCACGACTAAATCTCTGAATCAATCGTAATGAAACGTGACAACGAGATAGGGTTCGCCCACCTTATAATTAAGAAGATAATGTATAATTGCCTAACCTAACCTTCCACAAGAATTGAGTTATTACTGTGGCATTATTTCTCCCGTCCAAGGAAGCTACGGCCACTATTAACATACCATTCCCCACCCCAAAGAAACCACCATAATAGACATGGCCCCGTAACGCTATTAGCAGCTTCTGGCTGTTTAATGAAAAAAAAAAAAATTTAGCTTCCGCGAATCTTTCCAACAATCGTACCAGAAGTTCATACTCCATAGTGCCATACTCTTCAGGTTTATTAATATTGCTAAAAAGGAATCCATCGAAGTTTAGTTTGAACATTTTAGGTCATTTTAGTGTATCAACCACTTTCGGTATCTTACATGATAGTTAACTTAAAATTTAATGCGTTCAGCATGCGAACCTTTTAAACAGTTACTTCTGCGATGGCGTCAGCATTCTGGAAATAAACCTTACTAAGACACTAGAGCCATAATGAAATAAACTTCCCCACATCACCTGCGAACCTCGCTCATTCTGATTCACATCGTCGTAAGACAGTCGAAGTACTACTAGACTAGTGTGAATGTTAAAATGAAGCGACTTGGGACTGCAGCGGCACCCGAACTAGGTTCGAGTGTTTGTATTTTTTTTTTCATTTCCTATGTCACTTCGCAAAATAAAATATTTTGTTTATGAACGGAATGCATAGCACTCCGAACAAACCCTTTGTGGTTTGGTTTTCGTGTGGGTTTGGTGTTTATGTTGCATGTGTATTTTATGAAAGTAAAAAAAATATTAAAAAAAATATGTTTTCTTAATCGGTGCATGTAACAGACGCCTAATGCGCGCCAGGGTATTAGACACATTGAAAGAGGCCTATGTCCAGCAGTGAACTGTTGTGGGCTAGTTGATTGATTGAACGGGAGCCTACTGGAGCGCCACATGATACAGGTCACCCATCATCAATGATGCAAGACAAGTTCTTTCACTTACTTTCTCGTGGCCGCCAACGCATAAAGCACGGCACCAAAAATAAGTGTAACAATACGCATAAGTTATCAGTGAAAGTAGTATAAGGTACTACTTGATAATATCAGCTACTTACTAAAGTAAGAAGGTCGCTAGATGATATTATTCATTACGCCATACATGTTTACTCATCAGAGAAATGAGTGTTCTACATTTAGAGCAGTAGTTCATTCTTATTTTAATCTAGTTTTAACAACAAAATTAAAATGAAATCAGTTCTACATAAATACTTAACCCCTTATTGCATGAATTATGAAGGAGATGATTAAAAAAAAAGTTTTTTCTTTAATCATCTTTATTTCTTATATATAAAAAGTCTGAATAGGAAAAAAAAATATGGTGTACTTATTTTAGAAATTACTACACGAAGCCATATATGGCATCGTATGCATTCTAGTGAAATTATGCTGATCCATATATGGCTTCGTATACATTAATTAAAAAATAAAATTATGATTTATGTAAATGTTTGAAACAATTTCTTTTATCATTACATATATATATTACATATAACATAAATTAACTTTACATGTCCCACATTTGGTAAACGAACGGAATTTCGAACAATTCTGACAAATTTGTCGACTTCCTTTTGTCCACTCAGGGAAATGGTCCTCGTTATCAGAACGTACAGAATATAGTGGTAGATCTTGATGCCTAGATGGAGTTTACATGCTTGGAAGTACCATAGAAGCGAGAAGGGTTCATTGCTGCAAAGAAAAGAAAAAACTACTGAATGCATGCGAAACCACATATGCCCCATAATGTTGTTGACAAATATGCATACGAAGCCAAATATGGCGATATGAAAAGAAAGCCTGAAAACAAACGAAAAACACGAAAAATGCCGAAAAGATAACTATTTATTATTAGAGTATATGTCAACATTGTATTTTGAAATTCTAGGGATTTTTACTTACTGTTTTATTGCCATTTTCTCATTTATAAAATTAGCACTATATAATTGCACTCTACCGGTCGGACACGCTGCACATAAACTCCTTTATTTTGATTGATTGCACTTACCATCAACAACAAAAAATACGTCCCGTTAAACAGAGAAATTATGTATACGGAGTCAACGTTGGTTGCGAAAAAACAACATTTTAAGAAATTGAAAAAAAATATTTAACTTTTAAAGCCATATATGGCGTTGTATGCGGTAAGGGGTTAATATCTATGCCAAAAGAAACAACAGAAAAATAAATCTTTGATTTAAATCTTTTTCATGCTAAATATTGAAATCGAATAAAGAGAAAAAAGGAATCGGTCTAGGCGGGGTTTGAACCCGCGATCTTTGCCTTACGGGGGTTCAAACCCCGCCTAGACCGATTAAAATTTTCCTCTTTATTCGAGAAAAATAAGTCCTTAACCCCAGTGAAGTCGCAGTTCGTGTTTAAGGGTGTCTGTTGAGGATAGCACGGGGTTCTCATCTATTCTAATAGGAGCTGAAATCCAACAAACAAATCCGCGGGTCTTGTTTCTCTCGCGACTTGCGGTAAGATATTTTACGATAACTGTACCCCTGCCTCCTATAGTAAGTTCGACCAATCATTTTAAGTAGGTAGGATGTCACTCGTTAAAGAGCACAACGCTTATTAACATGCGTCGTATCGTGCCTATCCGTAGTTAACCATCTTGTGTCTATCACCTATTGTCAACACAGACGCCACTTAAAAAACGGTATAACATTTTTATATATTGTACATTTTACTGTACACTACTTTTTTAGTTAGTTAGGTTTACATAATAATTGCTAATAATTAGGCATTAAGACTAATCGCAGTATGTGTTGTTCGACGATTTAGTAATTTTTAAGTGGCACACGTGTTCTGACAGAGATTTACACACGTTGTTGCAACTTACTTGAAATAACTGAAGGCCGCATTTTTTTAGTTATAATGCCTGTGAAGACATAATATATACCTACATTTTAAAGTTACATGTATAAACAGATTGTGTTTATACATGTAACTTTAAAATGTAGGTATGAAATTAAATGTAGGACTAGTCAAATTAGTTACTTTTTGCTAAACGTCAAAATGGTAGATTATTAGGAAACTTGTATGAAAATGAATTTGTGACGTAATAATATTTAATAGTCAAATCATTTACTATTAAAGGTTGTGTGGATGATTAAAAATAAATAAGAACGATAAAATAAGAAACGACGAAACTATTTTCACTCTTTAACTATTCTTAATTTAATAAGGTCAGCTAAATAATTATTTTAACTACCTACAGGAAAATATCAAATTATGAAAATAGCAGAAGCGAAAGATGTATGCCAGGATCGTAGCATGTAGAAATATGTGATCTCTGCTTACCCCACTGGAAAAGAGGTGTAAATGTATGTATGTATCAAAAGCTACATTATACACGATTTAATTTTAAAAAAAGACGGGTTGCACTCTGGGAGTGCCGGCAGAAGTGAAAACTTTTTCTTTCTTTATTTCTTCGTTATATACATAGCAGAAGATAAAAAGAACATACCATACCATACCATACTATACCTATAATATAGCGCCAATCATAGAACCTATCACAATTTTCTGCTAATTTTCAGAAGAAATAAATAAATTACAAAAAGAAAAAAATTATCACAAAAAGTAATAAATTACAAAAAGAAAAAATAATCACAAAGAGTAATAAATTACGAAAAGAAAAAATAATAAACAAAAAGTGTCAGAAGGGCAGGTTTAAACCCGGTACTATCTGAAACCATAAGGACTTACAATCTAAGCGCTAACCGCTATGCTACGAAGCTATTCATCGTATTTTGCAAAATAGACAGTCTGTAATATTGTATGACGTCAGTCGTCGGTTACGGTTCAAAGGTCAAGCAATCCTGACGCAAGTTAAACTTTTTACCCATCCAACGCCCATACCTATGTCGACCTCAGTTTTGACCTAACGACTATTGTCAGCCGGGACCGGGACCGACTTTTAACGTGCTTCCGAAGCTCACTGAGATGAAGTCTGTCAGTCTGGCACCCTTTCACGGCTAAACCACTGAACCGATCTTGATGAAATTTGGTACAGATATGCAATAGAAATTGCGAAAGGACATATGCTATGTTTGGTCGCGATAACTGAAATCCATGCGGGAGGAGCATATATTACTGGAGACCATTAGTAAATAAATTTTTAATAAGGATTCTTTTTTGTTATACATTTATTGCAAACTTACTTAAATAAGGAAATATTATATATCAGACCGTTTTGCACGCAGCTGTGTTTTATTATCGCGTTTGCGCATGCGCGCGTTACAACGGTTACATCCAGTTATGCGATAAACCTATGAAGATCTTAAAACATATTAGCTGTTGCCCGCGACTCCGTTCGCGTGGATACTAAAACACTTGCAATTAAAAATACGGCAATTTTTTATTCTGACCGAGACCTAAAAGTAATAAATGACTCCAAATCTATTCAGCCCCTCTAGACAAGTGGTGTAATACGTAATACGTCAAATCCCATACATTCGTCATTCAATTCCATCAAACGCCGGCCAATCGAATTGCCACTTGTCTTTCTGTAATTAATCCGCCTATCGCGAACAAACCGACAAGAATTCCCATAACCATATTGTTGGATTAAGAGCTGTTATTTAATTAACCCAAGGAGTTTTTTTTATCTAATATCTCCCATTTAAATATACGTTATTTTATAATAGTAGATATCTGTACTATAAGTATTTAGATTCATTGTATTTTATAACATTGTGTATGTATATCCGGCGGGTCCTAAGATATTTGGATCCATATGTGGGATCGATAGTTAAAAAGAATGTCCAAGCGATCATCGATTGAATAAGTATATGGACGTTTTGAGCAACGAATCGATTGAAATTCTGGTTTCGGATTGACATATTTAGATTGTTCCAAATATCTTAAGATGTTAATCTACTAAAGATAGGTGAAACATTGACAATGTTGAATGTTTCGGTTTGTCAATGGCTGAGTGTACTAGAGTGATTATAGTTGTTTATGAAGTAATCGAATAATATCTTTGGAACTAGCACAAATGTAGGCCGCATAAAATTCTTAACTTAAAATACGTGTAAATAACTAAAATGTTTACTTCATTTTTACATCATATGATGCTGGTTTAATTTAAGTATAACAGTAAACCAGAATTTCTTGCAAAAGTTTAGTTTATATAGTTTTAACTCATAATGTCTGCCGCAATGCTGTCATTTTGAGGAATCCCCTGGGCTGTTAAGGCCAACAGCTTTTAGAGAGCATAACTCTCAAGGATCCTCTGCCAAATAGTTATAATTTAACTTGATTATTTTTTATATACAACTGAGGTGGCAGACATGCATACGGCCCAATGATGTAAAGTGATTACCGTGGCCTATGGACATGTGCAAACCAAGGGGAGTCACACTCGTGCTGCCGACCCTGTAGACACAGAGTTTGTTTGCCGTCAGTGTAGAAGACAAAGCAGAAGTAGCACAGCCTATAGCTGAAACCTATACTAAAAGAATTATATTTCGTGTCTCGTTATAGGCTCTTAGATGGTTTAAAATCACAATTAGACCTCGGAGAAGGAGAAATTGCAATCTAGTAACAGATTTTTTTATACTGGACAGGATATTTCTCCGATTTTTCTACCGTTTTTATTGTTTCAGTGCCCAGACCTAAGCCAAAGAGGGTCTTTTTTAATGTTATCAGCATAAACATTTAGGCTATAGGGCTTTACAATTTAGGTACCTAAGTACTTCACTTTCAAGTAAAATCAATTTCTTTTAGTAATCTTCAAAATATTCCTTACCTAAGTTCTATGAAAACTTGTATGAATTAAAGACTGATGAATTCACACTTATCATTGTCAAATACAGTAGGTAGTACTTGGGTACCGCCCTTTTCCTATTCTTCATTCAATAAGCTCATTTAAATAATGTATTCTAACTGCTGTAGGAAATTCAAGTTTTAATCAAGCCAAACCAGTAAACTGCAATTATGGGCTGATTGATTGACAGATACGCAAGTACCCAATTATTATTATCAACCAATCGAAAATTACTAGCAATTATTATTTAACAAAGAAAACAAAAGCAGTTTTTGTCGCGCCCCTGTGGTAGAATCGGTCATCAGACACAACGTCGCGTTTCCTACTGTCCATTTAGGAAGCTATTATGTATTTAATGGTTCAGAAATACGTCACATTATACACTGCACGTGAAAGAATTCGTCTCTTCCACATTTCACTTGACAGAGACACGAATAATTGCATAAACATTGATTATTTGCGCTTTCAAATGCCGCCGTCGCTGAAGGAGGCCGTGAATACCATTGAATAGTTTGCGAGGTGAAGATGACATACATAAATATACTTCCGAACGCTGATTAGCTTATTGTAGTCTTGGGATAGGTGATTTATAACACACTGAGACACGTCTGTACCTCGGAGAGCATGTAAATCCGTCAGTCCCAGTTATACAATACGAACATCTGTGACATTGATTACGAGTAGTTTTACGCCTGGTCTAACTACAGAACTTACCTATATTGGGGTCACTTCACGGAATATTCCGTAGTTCAGACGTTTCTTAGTTAGATTAATAGCCAACCACAACTACCCCTCTACACAAGTGGCAATTCTTTGGCCGGAACTTTGATGGAATAGAATGACGAATGTATGGGATTTGACGTATTTGACAGTCGTTTTGCCAGTTGTCTAGAGGGGCTGAATTGGAAAAAAACAGCTCAGAGGCAGGGCCGTCTTAACCGGGGGTTCAAGGGTGCGGCCGCACCCGGGCGCGTAGCTCGAGGGGGCGCAGGCCGAGCTCTATATTATATCAATTTTATCAGAAATCTTCGAAATTGACAAACTAACATCCCCTGGCCCTATCCCCCCCCCACTACCCCCTTTTTCGTGATCAAAGGTAGCCTATGTTCGTTCCCAAGCTTTAAATTATCTCTGTACCAAATTTCACAATAGAAGACATTCATGGTCCTACTCTCCCCTTTTATCGTGAAAAGGGGGGACCATTTTCGCGATAAACGGTAGCATATGTCCGTTCTCAAACTCCAATTCATCCTTTTACCAAATTTCATCAGGATATCTTCAAAACTGACAAACTTTCATCCCCTATCTCCCCTCTCCCCTTAAACCCCCTTTTTCGCGATTAAAGGTAGCCTATGTTCGTTTCCAAGCTTTAATCTATCTCTGTATTAAATTTCATCAGGATATCTTCAAAAATGACTAACTTTCATCTCATGGCCCTACTCCCCTCTTCTACCCCCTTTCTCGCAACAAAAGGTAGCCTATGTCCGTTCTCGAGCTCTAATACACCTCTGTACCAAATTTCATCAAGATCGGTTCAGTGGTTTAGGCGTGAAAGCGTAACATACAGACAGACAGACAGAGTTACTTTCGCATTTATAATATTAAAAAGTATGGATTACAGATTTTAGAGAAAAATAAATGAAACATCAAAAAATTATTGCGTTTTTTTGTTGACCGGGGGGAGGGGGCGCAGTCTGAGCTTCGCACCCTGGCGCTATGTAGCCTTAAGACGGCCCTGCTCAGAGGACAACGGAGGTAGTGCAGAAGTACAATAGAATTGCCCGTTCTATATTCAAACGCTTTTTCGGAGAGGATCTCACTGTGTTAGTAATGTGCCATAGCTGCAATATTGCTTCACCTTGCATCATTACACTTAATCACGAGCTCTTCGCTTAACTCCGCCTCCGTTTATTCAGTTTACGCATCGAAGTTACGTCATTATTCATATTCTGCCGTGAATTCCTTTAGAATTTTACTGCTGAATGTAACTGAAGGCCAATTCTCATAACAAAAAGATTCAAAAAGTGTGTGTGTACTTATGAACACACGTTAGAAGTTATGCTTTTTTTGAAAAACTAAAATGTTGACTAAAGCTCACTTCAGAGTGTATGTAGACTACAGCTATCAGAGTGTCGGTTTTTCGTGACGGTGTACGCGCGCATCATAAAAATTTACTCTGATAAAAGTTTTCCCTAACGCGCCAAAAGAAGTATAACTTCAAAAATTGTTCTCGATCTAACTTAAATCTGCCAAATGTCAAAACCTATCACGATGTCAACGAAAAAAAATGTAAAATTGTGTTACGGAAACACCGTGTTTGACATTTGGAAGATTGAGGTTAGATCAAAACTGAATTTTAAACATATTTTTATTAGGAGAATTGGCATTTTCGTGTCTTCTTTTTTAATTAAAAAAGTAAATATGCAGAACTATTTCAATTCAATTCCTATTCTAGAGGCTTCTTGCCAACGTCCAGTAAGTATAGCAAGTTATTTTGAAATGATCCAATGAATACAGATTATTTTGAAAGACAAACATTTGTGTTGTAATATACTTAGCAAGAATTCAACTAATTTGAACTTTATTATAAAATTATTGAAATATAGCCTTACAAAAAATACCTTACAAAAATAATCTTTATTGTATCTTTTTTTACTTCATTATGTTCACTATTAGATTCATTATTCTTTTTAATATATTAAAATCTTCATCACATAAATAATAACCTTATACACATCCATACTAATATTATAAATGGGAAAGTGTGTGTCTGTTTGTCCGTCTTTCACGCCTAAACCACTGAACCGAGTTTGATGAAATTTGATGAAGGGGTAGATTGACCTCTAGAAAGGATATAGGCACTGTTTGGCCGCGATAACCGATATCCACGCGGGCGGAGCCGCAGGCAAAATCTAGTAATCTATACATGTTTTGACTTTGTTCATACGGATTTAATTTAAACGACTGCTAGATATATTTCAGATATTTTTTAGACTCATTGTAGGTAGAAGGAGATTTTTATTCATATTCCTGTTTCTTTTTGGATATTACTCTACTTAAAAATGATAATTGTCACAATTGGCTTTATGATTTTTGGTTGAATTGGTATTATGATTTTATGTATGATGATATGATGTTAAATAATGATAACTGTCAATAGCACAGGTATAAACCTTAGTGGTTTTTTGTGCTATTATAATTGATCTGTATTGTTTTGTAAAAATGGTCATAAAAAAAATAAAAACATCCGTTAATCAGGGGTCTGATTCTGATATTTTTTGTCATAGCAAAATCACTGGACACTGCAAAAATTGCCTTTAAATTTTGGACTAGTGCCATAGATTTTACTCTGAAATTTAAATCGATTAAAAAAGGAAATATATTGAATCGGTCCAGGCGAGGTTCGTACTCGCGATCCTTGCGTACAGGGGCAATGATCTGACCACTACGCTACCGGACCTCGCCCAAACCAATCCAAATTTCTCCTTCATATCCGTCTTCGAAGCGATTTGATTTTTTTTATATTTTTCAAAAAATATCTTATCTTAATCGATTACAATATTTAACATGCAAAATGCTTTAAAGCTTTCATTCAAAAAGTCTAAAATTGAATTTGTTTTTTTTAATGCCAGTGGCAATGTCAATGTCTTAAAGGTTGGCTTAAACCCGCAAAGAACTTGATGGGCCCAATACACCCATGCACAGAGATAACAAACAGGAAAATACACAAGTTAAACACACAACCCTCCTTCATCAGATTCGCCACAGTCGGCAAATACAATTCGAACAGCAACTGACATCAGTCACGGTGACCGTAACCAATGAACCGAGTCGCAATCATTCGCAGGATGATCCTCCAACAAGGGCGAACGTCAATTGTCTCCATCCTGTACTCCCCCACCGTTTCCTGCTATCAAATAACCTTATATTTATAGAGTTAAGGTTCAATTTCGTATAGCAATGGTGCGTTTATGAATAAATCTGTATATACGGATGCTGTAGCATTGGTTTGATACAGAGTGCGTTTATATTTGTTCAGTTTTAGGTGAAGGTTTGTTCTATATTTCAATCTTCGTTAAAGTTGTTAGGGCAGTCGACGTATTCTCAATTGGCAGATTCATAACACTGTGATAAGCTTCGTATTTGGAACGATTCCAGTTGCTTGCTACTCATGTTCAGATTGATTTTAGCTCACTTCATATACACGAAGAGATTCTGTGTAAGCTAATAATTCGAAATGATTGATTTCAGGACATTTCACGAAGAAAGCTTGTAGAATAAGTCAGTTGAACGAAGGATCGATGACTTGTTGTTACGGCAAACATAATAAGTAGAGTGAAGACTACGGTAAATGAAAAGTGGGATGCCCTGATGCCACCTACATATGGACTGACAAATTATTAATATTTTTTTATTATATTAATTATAAAGATATCTGTGATAGACTAAAGATGGAAGGCGGAGTACAGGAGCTATGGCGCACATTAGGATGTGCCTATATCAAGTAGCTGACTGCAATAGAATAAATCTTTATAATCTAATTTGCATAGCTTAACTAGCCTGTGTTATGGAATCTAGAATGCGGATAAACATACTTAGATACTTTTTTTTAATATGTATGTGTTTACAAAAAATAAAGTATGTTTACAGGATTCTAGATTCCATAACACAAGCTAGGTAATTTATGTTTACCATGGATCTAATCTCTGTGTGAAATGCGGTGGAATATTTTTGAAGTGAAAACTTCTTTAGCGGCGTTGGATGGGTAAAAAGTGTTTAAGTCGCGTCAGGATCACTTGACCTTTGAACCGTAACCCATCAAAGTCATACAAAATTAGCTACAGATTGTTTATTTTGTTAGGCTAAGAAGCTTCGTAGCTTAGCGGTAAGCGGTTCGACTGTAAGTCCTTATGATTTCAGATAGTACCGGGTTCGAACCTGGGCTTCTGACACTTTTTGTGATTATTTTTTCATTTTGTAATTCATTAGTTTCTTCTGACAGAAAATTAGTGATAGGTTCTATGATTGGCGCTATATATTAGGTATAGTATGGTATGGTATGTTCTTCTTATCTTTTTCTCTGTATATAACGAAGAAAGAAAGAAAGAAAAGTTTTCACTTCTGCCGGCACTCCCGGAGTGCAACCCGTCTTTTTTTTAATTTAATGGTCTACTTAATGGATATTCTAGTATGCATACATTGCATACCTTCATTTTCAACGTCGCATCGTCCTGGTTGCGTCCAAAGCTTTTAAATAGCGAGAAAATAGACATGGAATAAAAGATATCCTATTAATATTTTGAATGCAAAAGTTTGTAAGTATGGATGGATGTTTGTAGAATATACTGCTGCCGAACTCGTCGTCGCCCGGACCTGCGCCACTGAAGATGTCGACCGCAGTGATCGACGAAACGTCTGGAACGCAAGTTTCACATAGACCACGGCCAAACAGCCTGGAAGCAGTATATTCTACATGCAACGCCGGTCGTGAAAGCCTGAAGACTTATAGGATGGATGTTTGTTACTCTTTCACGTAAAAACTACTGAATGAATTTTAATGAAACTTTATAACTGATAATATATTATAGTGATAACCGACATCCACGCGGGTGGAGCCGCGAGCAAAAGCTAGTAAGATATATAAATTTTAAAATATAGAACCATTGTACTATTTTTTCCACACACCATAATGTGCATCTAAGTAATGTATGCATAAAAGTTAAACAAATAAATAAAAACTTATACCTACTTAGTCGATTAAGCTGCATTACATAAAGTATAACAAAGTACATTTGGTATATAAGGATATAATCTATCTATGTGGTTAACCGCATTTATTTATAAGTTGACAACTACAATAAAGGCATAAAATAGTTAATAGTTTATTGAATCAGCATTGTCCTACGTACTTTTATAATATTTTACTTTTAGAATTAAATATCGGATTCTAGGTTTTCAGAGTACTAAGGATTCGATTTACAGCTACTAGCAGATATCCGCGTCTCCGCCTGCGTGTATGTAATTTAACATTGCATGCAGAGAATCTGCGGAACATGTTGGACATTATTTGATTTTGTAACACCACTGTAAAATACCGTGTTTCGAACAATAAATAATTACTTACTTACTTACACAATTTTTGGTCATATCTATATTTCTAATCAACCATTTGAAATTAATCAAACATTAGATTTTATGACGGCCCAAGAATTTTCAGAAAAAGCCACAACGAAATCCGTTCAATAGTTTTAGAGTCCATCGTGAAAAAACAGACAAGAATTCCAAAAAAATCGATTTGAGTTTCGTATCATAATCGTATATCTTTCATTATATTATTTTTAATGAACCTACAGAAATGACTTCTTTACAAATTTACAATAGTATTAGAGAGACAATATTCTTAGCAATCCATGGATTCTCCGTGCGGGTGCCGGGTCCATCGCGTTGCTGAGTTGGGAACTCGGGACAGTGCCTGGGACTTGCGACCCAAGTGTAGGTTTAGAAGGGGCCCCTTTTGTTGATGTACATCAACACTCACCTTCACTACCCAAGTTCCCCTCCCTGCCTAACCAAATTTGATACGAACCTACTAGTGCCGCTTTAGACATTCGTCCTAGTAATGAGCTTATTGTAGCTCTCGATAGGCCTAGATCTTAAAGTAGGTTATAGAGAGATTTAGCTGGTATACCTCTCGCTCCCACTTCTACTGCATACAAATTAACCACGTAACCGTTTTTGATTAATTCGTTTGTGAGATCATAGTATTTATTTTTCTTAAGTGTGTGGTCCTTCGGTATATTTGTTTCCCACGGTACAGTAAGTTCCACAAGGACCACATATTTAGTCGTTTTCGAGTAGAGAAATATGTCCGGTCTAGATGACGAAACCCCAACATCCTCCGGAATTTTATAGTGCTTTTCATACGTGTCGATTAGGAGAGTCCAATCTGGGACAGTATCTAAGATTGAATAAGGTTTGTTCCTGGATTTTATGGATGAACTTTCAGATACAAAGTTGATATGACGTCTGTTAGTAGTCAATCCTTTTTGGGCTCTAGCTACTGCCAGACTCATTGCTTCGCGTATGTTGAAAAGCACCTTATCGTGGCGGCGTGAGTATTGGCCTCTATCAAGAAGCACCCTATATCCTACTAATATGTGCCTAGCCTAACCTAGCCGTCCCTATAAATGCGAAAGTAACTCTAACTGTCTGTCTGTCTGTCTGTCTGTATGTTACGCTTTCACGCCTAAATCACTGAACCGATCTTGATGAAATTTGGTACAGAGGTATATTAGAGCTTGAGAACGGACGTAGGCTACCTTTTATTGCGACACCCCCTATTTCCCCCCTTAAACCCCCTTTGGGTTTAAGGGGGAAATAGGGGGTGACAGTTTGTACGAAAGTTTGTCATATTTGTAGATATCCTAATGAAATTTAGTACAGAGGTGGAATGGAGCTTGCACATTAACATAGGCTATTTTTTATCGCGAAAAGGGGGTTAGAAGGGGGGAGTAGGGCCTTATGATGAAAGTTAATATGAGTTTGTCATTTTTGAAGATATCTTTTTTTGGTACAGAGATAGATTAAAGCTTGGAAACGAACATAGACTACCTTTCGTCGCGAGAAAGGGGGTTTGGGGGGGGGGGGATAGGGGATAAAAGTCTGTCAGTTTTAAAGATATCCTGATATAATTTGGTACAGGGATGAATTAGAGCTCGGAAACGAACATAGGCTACCTTTTGTTGCGTAACAGGGGGTGGGTTTAAGGGGGGGGGGGATAGGGATGACAGTTTGTCAGTTCTGAAGATACCCCGATGAACTTTGGTACCGGGATGGATATGAGCTAGGGAACGTACATAGGCTACATTTTATCCTGAAAAAGGGAGGTAAAAGGCTCCTCCTTAGGGGGTTAGGGGTTGGTTTGTCAATTTTCAATCGCGCAAAAAAAGGGGGTGAATGGAGTAAAAATGTTAAAAGGTTGTTGTTGGAAGATATACTCATGAAAATTGAAACAAAGGTCGATTAGAGCTTTGGAACGGACACAGTCGAGTAACGTGCCAAAAATAGAAGCAAGTGAAGAGTCGAATAGAGATCGTTATAGGAGCGAGTAGATAGGCGCGTACAGGTCAAATAGAAAGCCAAGTAGAGTCGACTACAGGGGCGAGTAGATATGTGACTAGAGAAGCCAGTGGAGAGGTGAGTATAGAATCAAATGAAGTGCAGTAGACAGTCGAGTAGAGAGGCGAATAATGAGGCGAATGGAGAGACGAATGTAGAGGCGAGTAAAGATCGAATAGAGAGTTAGTTGAATAGAGATGTGAATAGAGGGCGAGTAGGTAGGCGAGTGGAGAGAGTCACGTAGAGAGGCAAAAAGAGAATCGAGGGGATGGCCGAGTAGAGATGCAAGTACAGAGGCAAATGGCAAGGCGAGTATAGAAGAGAGTACAGAGTCAAGTAGAGAGAGGAGCAGAGAAGTCAGTAGTGAGTCGAGTATAAATTCAAGTATAGAGGCGAGTAAAAAGTCGAGTAGAGAGTCGAATATAGAGGCGAGTAGGCAGTCGAAAACAGAGGCGAGGACAAAGTTGAGTAGACAGGCGAATTTAATGCTCAATAGTGTCGCCTCAACACTAAGCGATAACCGACATCCACGAGGGCGGAGCCGCGGGCAACAGCTAGTATATATTATACTATAGTAATCGAAACTGAAAATGTAACAACCAACTCCAACAGATAAAAGAAAATTATTCAATTTCAGGTTGCAAGATATGATATGACCTTCAGAAACTAACAAACAACTTAAATAAAAGTTGAAACACGAATTAAGTAAGCACTTATTATTCAAAAAAGAAATCTAACGGTATGTAATAATTAAGAAACCTGTTTGAAATGAAATCTAGTTCTATTAATAGATGAGACAGTAGTTAATGCCTTAAGTTAGGTGCTTACATCGATAAATATCAACATAGTTGCACCCAAAGCTTGCACTTTGTAGCCCAGAATCCGTTCTCATATTTCGGTTTCAACAACTTCATCTCAGAGATGAGTTCTAGGGTACCATGAGATTTAAATCCTAAATTTCGGCCCGTAATTGCGGAGATGTTTCATGGCAGGCCTGTTGGTCATGTCTGAATCTTTCACCTCAGAACCCGGAGTCCGCTTGCCGTATTTTACTTCTCCACGTCTCATGGTCTTCACTATCTCTAAAAATGAGATCATTGACACGCATTTCATGGGTAGGCTTCATAATTTCAGTCTTTGCATTATGCAATGGTGGTGACCGCGCTCAATAGTCAATTTAATCATTCTATTTTCACCGTCATATTTTGACACCACCAAAAGATCAAAAACACAATCATTCATAAACAATCGAAACAAACGTTTCCGGATTTATTATAGCCATTCATAATTCAAAATAAAGTGAATAGAACAACCCTACGGAAACCGAAATAAATATTATATGACGAAATACCGTTATATAAAAACATGGGAGATTATCAGGAAGTTAGCTATTGTATTTAAAAGTCGGCTATCAAATTATACACGCGCAATACAAAATCTATTACAAAGAAGAAAGCTAGATTTTGGACACGATGGCGAAGTAAAAAACCTGCGACATGCGAGTCGGACTCGCGCACGAAGGGTTCCGTACCATTGTCTAGTCTTAACATCACGTTTTTTTATATAGGTCACGTCACGTCATTTTGACTCGCCTGATGGTAAGCTGAAGGCAAAGTCTCAGGAAAGAGGGTCACCATTACATACACAATGGTGGCACTCAGCTGGACGGCCTCATCAGATGCTTTTTCACGCCCCGCTTAAAGGACCCGGGACTGTAGGAAGATGGCAACACGCGAGCTGGCTAGGAGTTCCAGGTCTTAATCGTGCGACAAAATGAAGAGTAACCGAACCGCTTGGTTCTTGAATGTACTGCACCGTATGCGGGCGGCATCTAAGCCCTGCACGTGTTGTCCTGTATAAGAAAGGAGAGGGTGAGACTAATTGGAATAGCTCATCAGAACATTCACCATGGTAGAGACGGTAAAATACTGCCAAGGAAGCACCTGTCGAGAGCATCTAATAAGTACTTTGCGGAGCCATCCCAGAGATGCGAGCAGTATTCCACGCAGAAACGAATTTGTGTCTTGTATAGAAGTGAAAAACCGTCGCACTCTGTTCAGGACTCCGAGTTTACGCGAGACTGTTTTGATGATACGCTCGATGTAGTTTTGTCATTCAATTTGCAGCGAATATCAATGCCGAGGATATTGAGGTTTTTTGAATAGAAGCCCCTCTTAAATCTTTATTTTATTCTGATTTTAGTATTTGTTGTAAAAGCGGCAATAGAAATAACTACATCACCTGTGAAAATTTCACCTCTCCAAATATAACGGTTCATGAGATATAACCTGACAGCAAACATAGACAGGCGGACAGTGGATTCTTAGCTATGTGGTCCCATTTTTATGCTCTGGGTACGGACCCTAAAAATAGGTAAATTTTCATTGAATAACACGGCAATTCGCAGATCTTTTGGGATCTAAAGCGATACGACCGCGGCCTCGATATCTTCTTTCCGCATTGTATAATAATGTCAACGACCACACAGTCTAATATTTGTTTTGTAGCACTACATCACTAGTTACTTGTACATCACTAGTTACTTGTACATCACTAGTTACAAGTGTTTTAGTAAGTAAGTAATTACTTACGGAAAAAAACTGTTTTAGATCTGATTTTAATTACTAGAACAATTCACACGAATTTTAGTGTTTAAGAACTTTTGGAAAATGGCAACATTGCACTATGCGTGTTTATACCTACTCTAAACAGATTTTGGAACAGATTCTGTTATTAGTCCTTTATTCACGGCACAACACATAATAAGCATGTTTAAATTAACATTGCATGGTATTATCTCTTGAAGGTCTGCATTCAATCATTTCCAATGGGTAGGTGTTAATAGTAATACTTTAAAAGAATCTTGCTTTGCACGTCTACATACTTATTTGCGAAAGGATTCTGATAGAGCGAAGAGCGATAACTGGGCTAGCTAGAATCCTGTTCCTGTTTGCAATAATATCAGATATTACAACGTTTACAGGTATTACAACGGTATACGATATTAAAGAAGCGGTATCACTTTATCTCACAAATACCCGGTTCAAGGGGATATTTAAAATTAATAGTCGTCTCGCGAAACTGGTCTCGATGCAGATCTATTTTTAAAAACTCTCCATTTTAATTTTAACTCGCAGAATGTGTGGGGCATTTTGAAATTAGAACGTCTATAATATAACCCGTTAGTGTTTCATTAAAAATACTTTTTTCTTCTTAAAAATTCTTCATTTTATACAATTACTATTTTCTACAAATACAATTGAGATCATTTTTGAAAGGATGTAGGTAGGTCTAGGTACTATTTGAAACCTAATTTTAATATCAACACCTTTCTCCAATTGCAACGGAATAAAAGAAAATATGGCTGACATTTAATTTAAATAATTTAGTACCGAAAGGTAACGTTCAAAAAGGACTTTACAAATACGTCCCTAAGTAATATACTGCACAATCCTATAACAGTAATAAGTTAAAAGAACTCATTCCTGTCGATTACCAATAATTATATATTATTAAATATAATTATATGTATCATTACAATGCAATAGTCAGACCTTATCTTATTTTCATAGACCTGTTTGTATAATTTTCGACATCATTAAGATGTCTTTATTTGTTTTAACGTAAAGATAAATAGAGCATGATGCAGTTCACAGTGGGTAAGCAGTGTTGCCAGTGTTGCCACACAAGTAACCTTGAAACATTGTTAAAATTGTTTTGGAATTAGTGTGAAGTAACGAAATGTGAGCCGAGTAAGGTAATCTTAGTACCTAAGCTATTATTATAGGTACTTTTGATTTTTTTTAATTACTTATGCAAAGCCTGATAATAATAGATCCGTCTACATCAGAGGATGAGTTAGAAAAAATCGCTGGGTATGGAAACTTGTATGAAATAACGAAATATTGACGTCATATGTTATTATTTCACACAAATTTCCAAAAGTGTAATTGTTTTTGTAACTTTTGTAACTGTGTAGTCATTATTATACTTACAAATAAATATTACAGTGGTTGGGTGAAGAGTTAAAATTAATAAAATAGTAATAAGAACAGATATCATTTTTGCAGCCCTTTCAGGATCTTTTAATTATTTTAGTATCAGCTATGTTACTATTCAATAATAATACGATTTACAAATAAAGGCCTTATTTTTTTTACTTTTTTTGGGATTTCATATCATGATATTTTTGGTTACGGTACCAAACTACTTTTGGAAATAACGGAAACGACATGCATTTGTATGCATTTTAACAGTGCATACGGCAGGTGCCCTGGCCAACAGGTGATGTTAGCTTGGCTCCTTAAAATGTAAATAGAACCCCGTACATGTATTGATTCAGTTACTTATCTATTAACAATTTTATTAAAAAGTTACTTCATTTAGGTAACATATTTAGTAACAAATAAATAAGTACTCCATTTCAAAAGTATTCTGAAAAACGACCTTCGAATTTCCCGTAAATGCAGTACTTAACCGTAATTTATGTAAATTATTCTTGCAATGCTTTGAATTTTATGAATAAACGTAACAAAACCAACACCGCGACGGTTCTCATGAATGGTCCGGTGAAGCGTTGAACCGCAGGCCGACCGGTTTCCCATTGTATTGAATATCAGATTCCGATTTCAAGCCCTTTCTATGCAAGAGAGTTTTATTTTTTGCATAATATATAAGTTACTTGCTGTTGCCCACGGCTACGCCCGCTTGGATTAATGGTTTTCATGACAACACATTGCTTTTGTCTTTACCTAAACTCCAATTTATAGATATGTTTAGTATGTTTCCAAATATCATCAGGTTTTCTTAAAAATGACGAACTTTCATACAAATTTTCATTCTCTATTTGAACTCATTTAACCCCCTTTTTCACGATAAAAGGGACCTTATTTTATTTGCTAAGCGCTATTCCATCCCTGTACCAAATTTCATTAAGGTTGCTTCAGTGGTTTAGGCGTGAAAGCGTAACAAACAAACAAACAGACAGACGGAATTACTTTCGCAGCTTCGTTTCAGTTTTAATCGACACCACCATCAATCACTGGGTGCCGGATGCACACGCCACATAAATCTCACATACAGACGTAACAGGACACCTGTATGTATGTTTATCCGCATTCTAGAACCCATTAGCGATCAAATAGATCCATTTTAAAGATGGACGTGGAAGAAGTTACAGCCATTTATTACATTTAGATACGTTTTGTTAAAAAGTAAAAAACAGCAGGGCTAGGTACGTGTTTCTTTGAGTGATTTTAAACGTAAGATGAAAGCAAGTATTTTTTCAATTCAATAATACCATTGGACCATTAAAATAATGTGGTGGAATTACGATTTTCCGTTTAACAATACTGAAAATCTAATCCCTATACCCTTTTAGTCTATCTACGACAGCCGAACTTCAAATTTTTTCGTGAAGTATTTGCTATCTGACCTTTACAACTCATTGGTGAAGTTCTGTAGTTTGACCAGGGGTTCAGACTTACTTAGCTATGCTTACATTAGTTTAGGAACTTAGTTATTAAGGTTAATTCAAAACTTAACAATTTACAAAAATATCTAGGCTTAGATATATTTTCATTACTTTAAGAAGTTAGTTAACCTTATTAAATAAAAAAGGTTTATTATTTTTAGGCTTTCGGTTTTTTACGGCGGTTTAATTTTTTGTTAAAAAGTTTTTATTTCATATTTTTGTGGCTATAATCCTCTAATTAAGACATGCTTAAAAAAAAAAAATGTACCTACTACTCAACTTAGCACTAAAATCTGTGAGTGAACAATAAATCATCCCTATTTTTCTACCATTAGGGTTGCATTTTTTTTTCAAATTTATATGAGACCATCTTCTACCAACTCTTTCCAATAAAAAAAGAATTATCAAAATCAGACCACTCTGTGTGCGTGGTCATACATAAAAATAATAAACGCGTCGACTTGAGAACCTCCTCAGTTTTTTCGTCGGTTGAACATGTAATGTAAAAGGACCAAATTGATTAAAATACTTAGGTAATGTTTGAATCGGTCTAGGCGGACCTATTCTGCGAGGTTTGGTAGCGTAGTGGTCAAAGCATTGCCCCTTTAAGGCAAAGATTGCGGGTTCAAACCCCGCCTAGACCGATTCAAACTTTTCCTATTTTTTTCAATATTTCAATATTTAGCATGCAAAATACTTAAATATTTCATTCAAAAACTAAAAGGACCATTTACATGGTCTAAGCTGATAACTGATAGCTGCAACTATAGTTTAATGTAGATGTAGTCCTAGCTTAGGGTTTATTTTGGGGACTTCCGTGAAGAGCGCCAAATCGAGGAAGATGGCCCTGGGTCAGCGGGGGTGTGAGGGATTGGCACTATTGCCACCTCACCACGACAGACGTCGTGCGGTTTAGTCGGTTCGAGACCGACATAACCTCCCTCTCCGGCTCCGGCAGGCTTTATTTAGTGTATTGATTACGGTGATATTCTTCACTACCAATAGGACAGACACTACGCTACTGGGATCTAGAGCGTTCTACCAACATCCTAAATGCAAAATCTAACCTCACCCACAAGTCAATTCACCTGTTCAACAACTGGTGAGGATCTGGCGCAAGGTTTTCACTCATAGTTGGTTTGTCAAGCGCTTCCGGAAAAGCCGACATATCAATCAAATATAATAAGCGGATCATGATTGTCGGGATATAAGTTGAGTTGTGAGAAATCAAAAGGTAGGTTGAACGCACGAACGCACCCTAGATAAATTGACTGACGAACTGATAAAGGTAGCTGGGATGGACTGGATGCGGAAGGCGGAGGATCTGGAGAAATGGTGCACATTGGGAGTGGCTACTACATATCTATAGAGAGACCTATATCGAACAGAGGACTGCAATAGACATATTGACTGATGGATTTAAAGTCAATTAATTCCTCTGCCTCAAGTCTCAACGCGAGTGCAACAGAATATACAGTAATGAATGAGTGCGAACGAGAACAAAGTATGTTACGTCATACGTGGTACGCTTTTGATATCGCGATAAGTATTAAGATTATTAATAATCTACCAAATTTAAAAAAAGATTATGGTATACGTAATCGTAGGTATATGCGATAGTTTAGTATATTGATGGTCTAGAACTCAAAAATTTTGACTTTCAATTATGAACTCTATACTGATGAAATAGAAAACAAATATGCTAAGTGCAAAATCTTGCACTTAGGATATTTGTCTTCTAGGTCATCGAATATTAAAGTATATAAAATATGAGTATATATGATGACAAATAGATATAGGTAATCTAGGAAATACTACTCAACACAATTTAGATCCGAAATACTCATAGTTTTACTATCTTGTGTTATTGAATCTAGAATGTGGAAAAACATACTTGTTGTTATTTTTAAACTATCACGGTGTAAGCTCATAGTTTTTTGAAGTGAAAACTTCTTTAGCGGCGTTAGATGGGTAAAAAGTGTAAAACTCGCGTCAGGATCACTTGATCTTTGAACCGTAACCAACGACTGACGTCATACATACATTAGCTACATATTGTTTATTTTGTTAGGTACGCTATGAAGCTTCGTAGCTTAGCGGTAAGCGCTTCGACTAAGGAATAAGTCCTTATGGTTTCAGATAGTACCGGGTTTAACCTGGGCTTCTGACACTTTTTGTGATTATTTTTTCTTTTTATAATTCATTATCTTCTTCTGACAGAAAATTAGTGATAGGTTCTAGGATTGGCGCTATATTATAGGTATCGTATGGTATGTTCTTTTTATCTTTTACTCTGTATAATATAGGTATAACGAAAAAAGAAAGAAAGAAAAAGTTTTTACTTTTGCCGGCACTTCCGGAGTGCAAGCCTTTTTTTTTGTATAGTATACAAAAACACACACACGTGGAGTCAAGTCGTGACCACGGGTGCTACAGCGCACCCGAAACGTGAGCAAAAGTAAATTTAACAAAATTTTATCGTGAAAGGTCCTGAAATAGTAAACAAAAACAATGAACATACCTACTTTTATTTTAGAAATAAACACCTACATAGTATAGAAAGTCATATAAAAAATATAGATATTTATGTATAGAAGTATTTGCACTGAACGGGCAACGAACCCGCGACCTCTGACGCTACACCACAGAGAACGTCTAATGATGATGACGTTGTTTTGAAAGAAGATCATTGCATACGTTATACAAAGAATATTCTTTGGTTGCGGTTAATATAACTATAGGTACAAGAAGACTGCTATTTTTTTTTAAATTAATTCTAAATATTATCGTTATATCCCAAATGTCAAAAACGATTACGTTGTCAACGAAAATTGTGTTGGGAAAGTGTAGCAGTGGCGAAGGGTGGACATTTTCAAAAGGGAAGCCGGTGATAAAAAAACTTTACCTCTTATAGAACGATTATAACAGTGTTGTATGGAAATCTGGACTTTATGATTGGAGATGTTATGGACCAGGTGATAAATTGGACATTTTGATAAATATGAGAGTTAAAATAATCAGACTCAGGTTTATGGAGACCCAACTGCGGTCCATATTATGGAGCTATAAAAAAAATAACCATGAAGACTAAAAAAGATTAGCGTCCGCCTTAGCCTTCTAACCTATGTCTATCCATGTCAAAGCGCGCAGTGTCCACTTCTCATAGATATTTATCATAATGCCCGATTTATCACTTGGCCCATAACAGAAACATTGAATTCCATATATATGCACTGAATTTCAGTTTTTACAGTTCCGAAATTTCAAATACGGAATTTCAGATTCTGAATCTCAGAATCATCTCTTCCACGGCTTCCCTAAGCAAAACAAGCTGGCAAGAATCAGGTTATAGGGACCCCTCGCCACTGATATGTAGGTTTATGACATTTGGGAGGTAGAGATTAAATTGAAACTGAATGGTGAACTGATTTTTCTTACAAGAATTCAATTCACAATACTTGCATAAGAGGATGTGATAGTTAAACATTATCAACAATCTGAATACAAATGTGAGTGGGGATGATGATGTGAGATGTTACATGTAAAAGTTGTAAATGTCAGAATATGTGATTAGTGATTGTGATTATGTATAAAGTACCGTCAGCTTCACTTTCCAAATGCAATGTTACACAGCACTTTAGCTATTAAACCATTCATCTGGTTGGATCATACTTATAAGTACGCCCCACGAAGGACATAATATATTATGCTGGTCTCCTAGTCATGAAGTCATAGTTGAACATAGGTCTCTCCTATAGACTTCCAGAACGACCGATCTAAAGCAGCCCGTATCCAGCGCTTCCCGGCGACCTTGATGAGGTCGTCCTTCCACCTGGCCTTCCACGAGAAGTCCTAGGCTATAGGAGAGGCCTATGTTCAACAGTGGACTGTGTGTGGCTGATATGATGATGATCATAAAAGTCATAGTTGAAATCTGGGTATTATTACACCTCTGCCTACCACTTCAAGGAATTACAGGCGAGAATATATCAATGTACCTACGTAACATATTCGTTTACAATTATTTATAAATAGGTGGGTGTAAATACGATCAATGCGTTTCCTCGGCAGGGCCATTAACAAATAAACATGTAAACATACACAGCTATTTCTTTGGTTGAGCATACATATTATTCATACAATGAGTACACATCCAGACCAATACAACTTATTCATGCATACAAATACTTGCACTGAGTGGGAATCAAACCCGTAACGTAGCAGTTAAAAACTCTACCATCACGCCACGCTCGTCAACAAAACAAAACTTATAAGTTTATTAGTTATAATTTTAGGTTATAAATGGCATATTATATGTATTGTGTTCAGTAATTATGATGCTAAATGTACATCTGTTCATATATCAGCATTTTTCTAACTACGTAGTTTGTAATCGTCGAGTTATTGATTCAGCATTGAGCATTTCTGAGAAATTAACTTTAGATTGTAGCTAAAACGTTTAGACACAACAGTTTCACAGTCCAACCTTCACCGATACGTTCTGAAATCAGTGTTTTAAACTAAAGAGGTTTGCACACAACTGTCCAACTTCAATCACGACTGAAAAAAAGAACGATTGACAGAGTAAAATGTAAACGTCAACGCTTCATACGTGTCCATAACATTAAATTTCTAGTTTTCAATCAAAATTTAAGTGCTAACTTAACGTACCGGTGTGAATCTCTCCTCATCAGCACTCAGAAGATCACCAACAGAAGATGCTTTCGCCTGGCTCGCCAGATGCCTTCTGTTATTCAAAACATAGGACAACTCATCCAGGTATCTAAGCGTCAAGTTGGCCATTTTACACACAACACACACACTACAAACTGAACATTTACCGTCACAAACACTATAGTTGGTAGTAACTAACAATGAAGTAGGAAACAGGGTTATTTACGTAAACGTTACGGAAACTGGTCTGTGTGCCGACGTCCGTACAGCGCCATATCAGAATCGCAACTGAGGCGGCTCTCGGCAGTAGGCAATGGCGGCCCGTGGGCCACGGCTGCGCGCTTTGGTCACAGAATATAAACAGACGTAGAAAGTTAATCGGGTACGGCCTTATTACAGATTTTAAGTAAACACTATAATAAACACTGTTAATATCTAGTCGAAGGTGTGTTGACTCACGATCTTAGTCTTGATGAAGGAAAGTGTTGGTCAAGGTTTGACGGAATATTATCAGGGAATTTTCAGATAAGTTTTTTTATAACAGTAACATACTGTCTGATTATAAACATAGCGCTGTGTTATGACAACGCCAAAGGAGTTGCTCGTGTACGGCTCCGCCAATTACAGGTTCGGGAAACTGCACATTCGGAAGCCCGCCTGGGAAATAGCCTCCTAGGCTAAAATATAGGCTAACATCTAACTTTTGTATCGTAAAGGTTGCTTCAAGTACTAGTCTCCTTAATTTCTTCCTCCTCGATTATGCTCTGCCCCTTCACAATCCAGGGGTGATTATTACACATATATTGTATAATATTTACTGCTGTTATTAAAAAATATCGTAACTTTGCTCGACTGGCATCTTAATCTTAACGAAATGAAAGAATTTAATAGCCTCTTCTTTTTCTTTTTTTGGAGAACAAAGAAAATTGAGACTGTATAATACATCTTGAATACTTTATTCTTCTTCATTTATGCCAATTATCAATTATCATGCCATCTCTAACTAATCCTGCACTATAGTACACTTAGCTTTTGCCCGCGGCTCCGCCCGCGTGAATGTCGGTTATCGCTACAATATCTGTTATCGTTATAAATTGTAGCATATGTGTTATTCTGTGTATAAGTTATATTATTGTAAAGTTTCATTAAAATGCGAGAACCATATATTCACGTTCATAATATTAGTAGGCTGATGATTTTTCACCTAACCTTGAACCAAAAAACAGACAGTCGGTAGACAAAATTCAATCGTCACTGCAGTCAATAATCTAGTTGAAGGTCTAAAACCTGTTCAGAATCAGTCAAGCAGCTCAAATCTGATATAATTAATGTAACAATCTATTTGTATACTTCGTTGAACGCGCTAGATGAATGAAGGAGACGGCTCTGTCAAGAATATAAATTAATTCGCCCTCGGCTTTGGCGAAAATCTATACTGCCATTATGAAATTGTAAATTAGTTGTGTCTGTACTTTGTAAGTTTAGTTATACTTATAGTATGAGCCCAGCTAAGATCGTTCAAGCCAACCTCTCCTGGAAGCTGGTGTTCTCTAGGTTTGGGAGTTTAGACGGCTGGCGATCCCTTAAAAGCCACGGTAAACAATAACAGTACCTACCCCTCTAGACAAGTGGCAATATGTTTATGGAATAGAATAGCTTGATGAATCTATGGGATTGACATACGTTTACGACTGTCATAAACGTCATAATACGTGCCAGTCATCGTTCTACTCTACAATACGCTGGCCAACGAGTTGCCACTTATGGGAGAGTCGGTTATATTGGACTACTTTTGAATTAGGCTTGAATATTTCGTTTATAAAAGGATTTATAAAGATCAATCGGTTAATGGCAATAGGCTCGCCACCTATTACATTGGGACCTAAACATAAATTAGCCAAAATGTGGGTGCTAGCACCTCTGCCTACCCCTTTGGGGATAAAGGCATGAGTTTATAAAGATCAATAGGCATGTAAAACAAAGTATTTTATCTTGACTATCATTATACCAAAAGAACAATGTCTTGCATCTACGTTATGTTAATTAAAGTTTAATTTTTGCAGGGGTCTGCCACTGGTTCAATGTAGCTGACTGGTCGTTTAGATTGTACCACAGTATTTAAATCGTACCAGACAATATTATCCTACTAATATTTTAACGCGAAAGTTTGTAAGTACCTATGGATAAATGGGCTGTTGGTAGTCCTGGGACATCCTTCCGAGGGCTTACCCGGGGCTACCAACCGCAGGCTGTTAGGCGGTACGTGAGGGTTGTTACTCGGTAGGAGTCCGGCATAGCATCCATGAAGGATTTTCGCTCACGGTAAAAAAAATGGATAGATGGATGTTTGTTACTCTTTCACGTAAAAACTACTGAATGGATTTTAATGAAACTAGTTTATACATCAGAATAACACATAGGCTACTTATAACGATAACCAATATTATAGCGATAACGATACTACATAAAACAGCTTATTTCGAATCAGAATTGCGTGCGTTTAGTTTCCTTTGCCTTTTCCGTCGTGAAACAAAAATATAACATACACACGCCTGTAAATTCCCGAAGGGGTAGTCAGAAGTGTATACACCCACATTTCGTCAATTGTGATTTTTCGGTCTCATGTAATAGGGGGCGAGCCTATTGGCGTCAAGCGGGCACAAAAATAAAACTAATTATCTAAAATATAAAATTCTCGTGTCACAGTTTTCGTTGCCAAACTCCTCCGAAACGGCTCGACCGATTCTCATGAAATTTTGTGGGCATATCGGGTAGGTCTGAGAATCGGCCAACATCTATTTTTCATACCCCGATTCGCGATAACCGACATCCACGCGGGCGGAGCCGCGAGCGACAGCTAGTTTATATATAATAATTCAGTTACATGTATGTGTATGAAAATAGTCGGATAGTTATGGGTAGTACGATTTACCGAACCAGGAAAATTTTGAATTAAACAAATGCAGCGAAATAAATTTTAAAACTGGCTCGCACCACGTAAATGCACAAAAATCTACTTTAAATTTGTTATCATATCGACGGTAAAAAGGAAAAACACTTTAAGCGACACTTTGGTCGAAAATGAGTTATATACATATTTGGAATCAGCGAATTTTTCCGCGTCGATTGTCTTATTCTTATTTTTTTCCAACGCTAAATGAAGTGACACAAAATTGTAGCGAATTTGGTCAAATTACCGCTTAAAGTACCGACTCCATGGTAAGATTGTTATTTGATGTGTTTTTCTTTTTCTGTTTCGGATATTCTAAGTCACTTAAGTCGTTTTTCTCCGTCATAGGAAATGCAGTGTAAAGCACTACAGGTGTTTTGGGTCACTCTTGTAACACTAGTGCCTAGTCGCTACATTCGTTTTTCCTTGCTTTCATTGTATCTGTAAGATGGAGTTTTTTTTTTTTTTTTTTTTTTTTTTTTTTTACGTGCGGGAAATCCCCACGGATACCCGCCCCTCCGGAGCCGGAGGGGAAGGTTATGTCGGACTCGAACCGACTAAACCGCACGCCGTCTGTGGGTCGTGGTGCTAGGCCGAAGGTGAGGTTGCCTTGCGGCATATCCCTCGCACCCCGGCTGACCCAGGGCCATCCCTTTCGGTCTGGCCCTCCTCGGGAGGTGGGGACCACGCCGTCCCCGACTCAACCCCGGTGTGGGGAGGCGCGCATCGTCCTACGATGCGCGCCGCCGCCGTGGCCTGCTTCTGCTAGGGTGACGGGTGGCTCCACCCGTCACCCTCAGGCCCGCGCTCATGGGGGGCGGAGGTCTGTAAGCGCCCTCCGACGCCCGAGCCGCCTTCGGGCGCGAGCAGCGATGTCAGCGAGTCTTTCTCGCTCACCGCGCCGCGCCCGCTCTGCTGTCTCCTTCGCGAGCATGACCTGCTCGCAGAAAGAGGCGCTGGCCGCCCACGCATCCGCGCAGCGGACCATCGCCGCGAGCAGGGTGGAGAGCGTGAGCACTCTCACCCCCAGGGCCTGCACAAGCTCCCGCCTCGGCGTCTCAAACGCCGGACACTCGGTGAGCGTGTGCAGCCCCGAGTCCACGCTCGCGTCGCAGTGATGGCACTCGGGCGTTGGCTCAATACCCATCAGATGCAGATACCGCCCGAAGTAACCGTGCCCGGTTATCATCTGCGTCTGACGGTACGAGAGGCTCCCGTGTGGCCTCTCTAGCCACTCCCCCATGATGGGCCTTACCGCCGCAATGACGGCGTGCCCTGCGCGTGGTTGCCCAAGTCGTCGCTCCCACTCGGCCACCATGACCTGGTGGAGCCGGGATTTCTCGGCCCGAATGTCCTCGGGCTCGGGATCGAATCCCCGCTCCCGCGCCTCCTTTCGGAACTGGTATAGTGCCGAAAGGGCCCTCGCTTCCAGGATCCACGGTGGCGATCCGGCCAGGAGACTCGCCGCTTCGAAGGATATCGTGCGGTATCCCCTGATGGCCCTGGAGGCCATCGTCCTCTGCGCCGTACGGAGCAGAGGCAGGAATCTGGCCCCCAGGGTGTCCGCCCACACGGGGCACCCATATAGGGCCATGGACCGCACGACACCCGCGTAGAGTCTCCTGCAGGAGGCCCCTGGGCCCTTCAAGTTGGGCAACAGCCGACTCAGGGCATTCGCCGTGGTGACCAACTTGGGGCGCAGGCTTCGGAGATGTTGTCCGAAGTCCCATCGACCGTCAAGCACGAGCCCCAGGTATTTCAGCTGGGGCTTGATGTCGATGGGAGTGCCTCCCACTGTAAGGCTGGCTCCCGGGCCTGGCCTGCGCCGAGGACCATGAAAGAACATGGCCTCGGACTTGTGCAGAGCCACCTCGAGACCCAGCCGCCGGATCCGCTCGACGACTTGGCCAACCGCGGTCGTGGCCCTCAGGGTTGCCTCGCGGTGCGTAGCCCCGCTCACCGTCACCAGCGTGTCGTCCGCATAACACGTGACGGTGGCACCGTACGCGAAGTCACCGCGAAGCACCCAGTCGTAACCGATGTTCCACAGTAACGGCCCCAGGACCGATCCCTGTGGAACACCGCACGACATCTCACGCCTACCGACTCCGGTCGAACTCGGGTAGACGACGGCTCTCTCCGTCAGGTAAGCCCCGACTATGCGGCGGAGGTAGAGAGGCACACCGTGGTACACGAGTGCCTCCCTGATGCAACTCCAGGGCAAGGTGTTGAAGGCGTTGGAGATGTCCAAGGACACCGCCAACATCACCTCGCCCCGGGCAACCGCATCCTCCGCCAGAGTCCTCACACGCATGATGGCATCCACAGTGGAACGCCACCGGCGGAACCCAAACTGGGTATTCGCCAGGTCCGGCCCCACTCTAGAGAGATGCTCGACGAGGCGCTTGGCAATTACTCTTTCGAAGAGTTTGCCCACCTCGTCGAGCAGCACTATGGGCCGGTACCCGGACGGCTCGTCCGCCGGGCGTCCCTTCTTGCGGATGAGGACCAGTTTCCCCGTCCTCCACATCTTCGGAAACTGGCCCCGCTCCAAACATGCGCTGAGGAACCCTCTCAGTCGGGGTTCGAGACCGTCTTCCCCTAGAGCTAGGACCCACGCGCGGCCTGGAATGCCGTCGGGTCCCGGGGCGGTGTTTTTCTTGGCTCTCAGCCTTCGCACCGCCAGCTCTAGTTCTACCCAAGTGACCTCGGGCACGTCGTCGTCAATCACCGCACTGGGCGCCGTAGGCGACCGAGGCGGCGGAGCCATCTGCGGCGGAACATGTTCCGCTCGCGCCGGGAACAGGGATTCCACCACTCCTCCGAGCAGAGCCGGTTCGAGCACCTGGGTCAGCGGAGGGGCCCGGGGGCGCAGCTTTTCTCTTACCATAAGGTAAGGCCGCCCCCATGGGTCCCGCTCCAGCGTCTCCAGGAGCTCCCGGTAACAAGCGGCCTTAGACCGCTTGATCTCCGCTCGGAGGGCATTCCGGGCCTCCCTGTATCCCTCGTGTAGCTCCGCCAGTCGGGGCTCCGAATCTGCGGTACGGCTACGCCTCCTACGGAGTCGAGCCCACCGGCGGTGCGTGATCACGCAGGCTTAATGTGTTTTTCCTTCATGATCATTATGATATATTATGGATATCAGTATTTTTTGCAATTGCAGAAAGAATCGATAGTGTCGGTTAAAGTAACACCATCAAATTTTTTACAGAAACTTTTAAATTAAACGACATCGTCTTTTATTCCCATAACGTCAGTTCATTTAATTTCGTCGACTACCTAAACGAAAACGATTGTCGCTTAAAGTAAACACTGTTTTTAAAATTGTGTACCTAAGTCAATTATTCAAAAAGTTTCATGTCGCTACATGCAATGTATTTTTGTCTCTATTGTGGAAGTTACGTAACCTATATAAGGGAGTGACATGTGACGTGGCGCTTCATTCACCGGTGAACCGACGTTGCGGCACATACACAGCCTTACCGTAAGCGGCAAGCACTTACGCTTGCCGCTGCCGCCGCCGCCATGGGCGTCGTGTGTAAGGCTCCATACCAATCCAAGGGGAACTAGCGCAGTGGGCGCCGCGGCAGCGGCATAATGTGTAAACAGCCTTAGCTACACATCGTAAGAAGCGGATTTTTTTCTTGTCAGTATTATTAAATATAACTGTACAGGTGCTTTGGGGTCCCACCTAGATCTTCGGGACCCAAGCCAACCTCACCTGCAAACCGGCGTACCTGCTGAAAAAAGGAAGAGGCTCTGGCGCTGGCTTTCCCTCCGGGGTTGGGGGGTCATACGGCAGTCACCCCCGGAAAGGCCAAAAATACGTCATACCAAATGAAAGATAAAGTAAGGGAATGTGCAAGGTATAGGGCACCCTGCCACAAAACGGCGCGCAGGGGACAGCCCCTTGTCACAAGAGGCGGGCGGCCCTTCTGGCTACCGTGCCTAAGCCGGGGACAGCTAAAGTAGATAGGCCGAAATCGTAATACCCGAAAACCCCGCTTCGCAACGTGGAATATTGGCACGTTGACTGGTCGCGCGAGGGAGTTAGCCACCGTACTCTCCAGGCGGAGGGTGCCCGTGGCGTTCCTGCAGGAGACTCGGTGGAGAGGCAATAGCTCCAAGCTCATTGGAGACGGCAACCAGCTGATGTACACAAGTGCACCTGATGGGCAGGCCGGAGTGGTTGTGGTGCTCTCCAGGGGGCTTCGGGATGACATCTTGGAGGTGAAACGCTATAGCGCCCGACTTATGGTCGTGAGAGTGCTTATCGATTGGATTTTTACCCACCTGAGAAGTGCCTACACTACACAGGCCGGGCTCAGCAAAGCCGAAAAAATCTCGTTATGCAACAAGCTCAGGGAAGTGCTTAGTAGCATTCCGCTATCGCAGGGAATTGTTCTGGATGGTGACCTAAGCGGTCATGTGGGTGATGGGTGTGAGGAGTTTGAGCGTGTCCACCGTGGTTTTGGGTTACGGTAGCCGTAACCTCTGGGTTGAGCACATTCTCAGAACGCGTGCGGCTGCTGACCTTGCCATCGTGAACACGTATTTTCAAAAGAAATCCGAACACCTTATCACCTACAAGCACGGGGGGAGGGGGGGCACGCTATCCAGATCGATTTCCCACTCACTAGAAGGCACAGCATCAGCAAGGTCAAACTGCAAGTTCATACCCGGGGAGAGTCTCACTACGCAACACCATCTCCTTGTCATGGACCTCTATGTGAAACCGAAAGGCAAGCGTGTTGAGTGGGGCCAACGCAGAAACAGGGTGGCCAAGCCAAGATCCAAAGTTTCGTCTCCGCTATCGGTGCGCCAATGCCGAAGACGAATCAGTACAAGATTGCTGGAACAGGCTGCAGGCAGCTATTCTAGAGACGGGAAAGGCTGTGCTCGGCATATCTAAAGGTGGAGGCAAGTGTGACAAGGACACTTGGTGGTGGAACGACACAGTTCAGAGGGAGATCAGGGCGAAGAAAGCCCTCTTTAAAAAGATCTCATACTTCCACGGGCTGCTGAATAAGCAGCATAAAGAGGTGCAGCCACCAGACTTCCCTCCAAATCAAAGACTAGTGCCACCGATAACGCCTGCAGAAGTCCGGACTACCATTCGACGCATAAAGGACCGGAAAGCTGTCGGAGCCGACAATGTCCCAATCGAGGCTTGGAAGGCAATGGGTGCCCGTGGTGTGGGCATCCTTACTCCAAGGATCCTGCGGTCCAAGGGAATCCCAGAGGCCTACATTGACACCATCTGAGACATGTACCACGATTTCCGCTGTTGGCGATATAAAAACGTTCCCCATCACTGTCGGGGTACACTAAGGATCCGTATCCGGTGATATCGACCACGACGTCAAGGCACGTATTGCCGCCGTGTGGGCCAAGTGGCGGGAAATGACTGACGTCAGATGCGATCCTTTTACACGGCTGTAAGGCGTGGCCGCTGTTAGAATGACACAAGCAGGACCTGCGTGTCACGAAGATGAAAATGCTACGGTGAATATGCGGAGTCACGAGTTAAGATCGCGTGAGGAGCTCTCGCATCCGCGGCAGCCTTCATGTCCGTGACATCGTAGATAAAATGCACGAGAGTCACCTTCGCTGGTTTGGCCACGTCTTGCGGCAACAGCCAGGCCACGTGGGTAATAAATGCCTGGCAATGGTGCCACCGCCCCGGGTCCAGGTAGAAGGGGTAGGCCCAAAAAATCCTGGCTTGACGTCGTGCAGGGTGACATGCGTGCAAATGGTCTCACTACCATGGACGCCCAAGATCGTGCGAAGTAGAGGAGCAAGACCCGGCGGCGGACCCTAAGCTCCGAGGGCGTCTCGGCCTCGGATGCAATCAGGATAACGTCTAAATAACGATGATGATGATGATGACTAGTAGGTATACCCCGCTGCGAAGTGTTCGTTAACAGTCACATCAGTCTGGCTCACTACTTTTTACAAAAAATTCGCAGCGAGTTAAAACTGGGAATAAATATAGTACCTACTTAATGCTCTACAATATTTTAGATGCTTTTATCTCTTTTTTACTATTTTCTATAAAGAAAATTTGTGTTTTGTCCCTGGAATCGGTTTTATTTGTGCAATACTGTAAACCAGTAAGCTTTTAAAATAATAAACATACTATTTTAATTATTTTATCCTTAAATGCTTGGTTTTATTTTAGTATCTATCGATAGCGTAGGAGGGATAACAGTTAAAAATGCAAGATTTAATGATAATTTACTAGTGGTTATTGGGTTTTTCCTTTGCTTTATATTTTATGGTTTTGTTGGAAAACTTGTTTTTCCACATCCTTGTATATTAGGCTACATGGCGCTTCAGTTGTTTTTCCTCCAAGCTAGATCACCCATTGCTTGTCACTTAATGTGTTTTTCCTTGCATTTGTCAAGACACTGGTGTTGTGGTTAATGCGTTTTTTCTTGCGCAGTATTTAATGAAAAGAACTGAAGCGACACATAACTCCTCTTATATTGCTTAGGGATTTTTTTAAAGTTTAATGAATGACATTATTGGAAAAATTAAGAAACTGTTTTTTCGCTGGTCTTTCTAACTCCAAATTAGATTTTTTAATGATTTTTTTTTCGATTTTTTTTACCTTTGATTGGCTCTCCTGTAAAGTTCAAAAAATGTCGTTTAAAGTGTTTTTCCTTTTTACCGTCGATATAAACTATATTATAACAAATTTATTTATTTATTTGTTAAAACATAGTTATATAACATAGACTGGGTCGTTTTAGTTTAAGTATATCACCTAACAAACCGGTATGAAAATTAACATCAAATTCCACGGAAAACTGTTTTTTTTTCTTTATACACTAAATTCTCGTTAGATGTCAAATTAAAATGGTGGGTAGCTAGAAGCGACACCAAAGCATAGTTTGGTGTTGCTAGTGTAGAAAAAGTATCGTTTGATGAGAAATCTAGAGTTGGTACGATTTAAAAGGCGACACAATTTACTCGACTCTCCCCTATCAAGGGGGTTGCTCTCTAAAAGCGATACAACTGGAACTAACAATGTGATGATGTTTCCCTCTTCAACCTAGCGCATCCCAGTCGCATCCGAAGCGTTCAGCTTGGAGTCTAGGGTCCGCTTTACCGGTCTAACTGCGGCTTTGGCTAAACTTCGATATTTTCCGTGAAGCGACTGCCATCTGAATTCCATAACCGATTGGCGATATCGAAGCATTCCAGTTAGATTGGTGGTGCGATGATGTTTCTAATATAATCATATTCACTCTCCATAATCTTTATCTGCAGAATTGTAATTCTCGCAGCCGTTACGTAGTCGTTTCTTCGTGTCGGAAACATTTGTTGCGTGTTACGTAAACTTGGACAATGTAGTAGGCCGCATGTCACACGGCTACATCGTAATTACTAACAAATCTATTTTTAACCGACTTTTGTGCGAGTGGTGTAATGTGACGCTACGTCACTCCGTTGCGCTCGAGTCAAATAGTGACGATTTTTCGTGTTATACTTCACGTACCTATACGATTCATCACTAGCTGAAAAAAAAAGACGCGTTGCACTCCGGGACTGCCGGCAGAAGTGAAAACTTCTTTCTTCGTTATATACAGAGAAGAAAAAAAAGAACATACCATACCATACCTATAATATAGTGCCAATCATAGAACCTATCACTAATTTTCTGCTAATTTTCTGTCAGAAGAAATTAATAAATTACAAACAGAAAAAATAATCACTAAATGTAATAAACTATAAAAAGAAAACAATCACAAAAAGTATCAGAAGCCCAGGTTTGAACCCGGTACTATCTGAAACCATAAGGACTTACAGTTGAAGCGCTTACCGCTAAGCTACGAAGCTTCTTAGCGTACCTAGCAAAATAAACACTCTGTAGCTAGGAATGTTGTATGACGTCATGTCGTCCTACAAAGTCGTCGGTTACGGGTCAAGGTCAAGTGATACTGACGCGCGAGTTTAACAATTTTTACCCATCCAACAACGCCGCTCAAGAAGTTTCCACTTCAAAAATACTAAAAATAAGAGATGGTGGCAGGAGGGTCAGTATTCTCTTAGGAAAGTATTCACTCCGGTCTTATTTGCAGCTGGTAGCAAACATTTATTCTGGCAAAAATTGATTTTGAAAATTATTTATAACAGACCAGCTGCAGCGTGAATTCCACCCTACTATCGCATCCCATTGAATCCTATTTCAGGGATAAAAAGCTAAAACGTGAAAGTGGGATAAGTAGGAATAGAAAAGAAATCCTTTTGGATGACCAAAATATTGAATTATCAAAACGTAGAATCCCAAAATGTTGAATTCTTAAAACGTTAAATTTCCCATTTGGACTACAATATTGAATTTGTAAAATGTTGAATCCCAAAATATGCAGCCACACCCATCCATGAAAATCGAAGTATGCTCACCTAGTTGTAGTCAGGTCAAGTGACACATTTAGCCACGATCGCCACCCAGAGTTTAGTGCAGCGCACATTATATAGATCTTGTTTCACATTCAGGGCGCGCTCGCGAAATTATCGTAGTTTATACTATGAGCCCATGACCCTTCAATCCTTTCACTTTCGGCAACAACCATACAATCGCTATTTTGAAAGCCATGTAATTCACATATGAAATATTCAAATTCTACTTTTTTTCTAATAGGTACAACAACCGCATTGCAACGGAGTTCGTCACAATTCATTTTGATTTATTTTTAACAGACTTCTATAAAGGAAGAGGTCCTAAAATTGGATGTTTATATTTTATACAGGTAATTTTCTCCTTGACTGCTCCGTAACATCACCTAATGACACAATTGGTAGTGTCAATGTCGAGGGTATTATTCTATGTCCATGACACCACCGGTTTCAGGTTTAACTCCGTCGTACATAAACGGATTTGTTCCATTTAAATTTCGTAAAACTCTGATGTGGAGTTTCGGAGACAACAGTACTCTTCAATAAATACCAGCAAATCAACAGCATTTGCTGCTGTTGTATATCTTTGCATTTTTCAATCAGATCAATGCAATTGTAAGTATAAAATGAAATCACGATGCAGGTGTCTCAATTGGATTTGCAGGTGTATTGCCCCCTATGCAAAAAGTGGGGTGTTATAAGTTTGACGTGTCTGTCTGTCTAGGGATTGGCTTTTCCATTACCTAGGCTGCTACACTTTCACACATTTTGAAATTTCCCTTTTAATCTACTTATTTTTGGAAATTCAGCCTTATAATTAACTGCACTCCAGTTTTTTATCCGTGTCTAAGCCCCATACCATCACACCAGGGCTAGCGATGACATAGTTGACGTAGTCGGAATAGAACCGACTAAAATCACACAGCGTTCCGTCACGGTACCTACAAGTATTGTGTATGAGTTGGGGGGTGAGGTACGTGGGGCAGGTTGTTCTGGTAGGAAAGGGAGAAGGAGGTATTGCAGGAGTTCATCAGAACAATCGTCGTGGTGCAGTGGTAGTGGTAAAATACGTGATAAGAACAGTATGTCACGACGAGCGAGCCTGCGTCATTTGACAAAAGATACCGCTGCTCCGGCGTGAAAAACCTTCTGAACTTAACAGGGCTCCGAGTTTTCTTCAAGCCATTTTAATGACGCTCTCGCACAGCGAATATCCATTTTAAGCCTGTTTTTATTGTACTTCAGTAGTCATGGTGCGTTCTGAAGAGTTAGGAGGGGGAGGAAGGAAGGATATTAAAACTATTAACTAATGAACATTGATGAATGTGGATACATGATTATGATTATGATATAACAAAAGGTTGAGGTTGCCTAGGCCATAGAAGAAACCGATCTAATTGCGTACCTAGTTCCCGATAGTTTAGCCCTGCATGTATTAGTCAGTACTGTAAAAGAACTTTCTCTACAATATAAATAATTTGAAAGAGGTACAAAGGTTAGAGATTAGAGTTACAGAAGTGAACAAACCTTAATCTATTCCGAACTTAACCCACTTGTTACTACCGTCCTTTATAACGCCACTTATCAGGTGTTAGATCTACCCGCCAAATTTATATGTTTATTTTTGTACTACCAAAGATCATCTTACATTACCATAATCAGAAGTAGTCCTTCTATAGTGTGGTAGTACTATATGTTACAGTACGTGCATTATTTAGAAATTCTGACGTGTTTTAAAAGAACAGTGAATTTGCTTTGCGTCATGGCTTCAAATAACTAAGTTTTAAAGAACATGAATTAGGTAATAAATACTATAACGTAGAATATCGTAAAGTGTTGTTGTTGTAATATAAATTAGAGATAAAATAAGTTCAGATATCACAGGTTTTCATTAAAATTTTCGTTTGTAAGAACTGATGGCGTTAAAACACCCGGTAGTAAAATTTACGTCTATTTACTATTACTATAAAATTTTAGATCACTGAGGAAAAAACCTTTGAATCTCAACGAAATAGTTGAAGAAGTTTTATTATACCACTTAGGTGGCAGACAAGCACACGACCCACCTGATGGAAAGTGTTTACCGTGGCCTATGGACGTATTCAACACCAGGGGAGTCACACTCGTGCTGCCGACCCTGGTACACGTAGAGTGTTTCTGTGCTGTCAGTGTAGAAGACATAGCAGAACAAGCTTTTGGTCATCCCACTGACAGCACATAACACTCCAGTGAGCTCAGGCTACCCCACTCACCGCCGGGAACACAATGCGGAGCGGAGGCACTTCCTCAGTCATACTGCTCAAGTGGATGGAAATACCATCGTGTCCTACATCCATTAGAAAATTTAGATTCTGATGACGACCTGCCCAGTGGGATTACCATTTTTCCACCGGAAAATCCAAATACGGAAATAACAGACGAGGATTCCGGCGATGAAGAATTTGTAACATTACAAACGTAATCTTCCAGGTTTGATATTGCTTTTGAGCATATTACGTATTTCATTACAATCACTGTAATAACTACAATGTATTGCAATGACCTTAGGTACTCCTTTTCAGGTTCCCAACTAAGAGCTCCAGCAGAGATTGTATTATGAAGATACATTTTCAAAAAGTGAGGAGTCTGAAAATGATTTACCTTTGTCTGTGAACTACTTGTAAAAAAAGAACCAAATTCATGTATCGTAAATGTCAGTACATTTACTTTACACCCAAAAATATGTTTTGTTTCCTATCATATCTATGTTGAGTTTTTGGATAAATAAACTATTGTAAGCGTTACATAATACATTCAACAAGCATTCGGTGTTTCGTTTCATTCCAAAAATGTCTGCGATTAAGACTTTGGTTTTGGTAGCCGATTTTACTACCGGGCGTTATAACGCCACCTGTTTTCCGGCTTTTCCAGACCAAAGATGTTTTTTCAAATATTTTTCCAATAATACTATAGTAGTAAAGTAAAACATACTCAAAAATCATTGCAATCGCAAACAAAAAATAGTTTCAGTAATATCTGGGTTAACACGGACGAAGGCGCTGCCAAAAGCCAGTTAATTTATAAGGATTTATAGAAGACAGCAAATGGCATTATCTGTCTTTAAGCATCCGTAGTAGTTATGCTAAAGTTATTAAAAAGAATATCAACATCCACAGTCAAAAATCACAAAATGCATCAGGAATGCGGGTAGCTGCAGAATGTTTGTTGTTTACGGTAATAGTTTTGTTTAACTCGACGTGTCGGCGGTTACCTAGTTCTGCACTGCAACTGTTACGTACAACGATGACAACAGAGATACGTGATGGCCGACAGTATTGTTTCGTAACCGAGGCCACGAAAACAAGTGGGAAAATTGCGATTTACTGAGAAAATGGGAAGAAGATTATTGTACAACGTAGTAGTGACCACTTTTTTATGAAGCCTGCAATATAGGATATAGGATATCTCATAATTAACTACTGTAAATACACACACTACGCCCTAAGTCGTCTGCCATTGGCTTTTCACACTGTCAATATTATCATACTTTGCTAGATACCTTTGATCATGAATCCCAAGACACGTCCTGTTTGCATCTCGAAAGAAGAATCCAGTTAACATGTAAGCTGGCTGCTAAACTTATTTCAAGCCAGTCCATAATTACTGTCCTGTAAAGTGTTCATGATGTTGTTTAGGTCCTTTTTTGTTTGAATAATCGTCGTCACGTGCATCCTTTCAGCAGTTGTTATTTCGATTAGTTTCGCTGTTCTCCTAGCCTCATCCTCAGCTCCCGTTAGTTTAAACTATCACCGTTACTGATGGCTATCAAAGAACAATTGTTGCACCTCATAATTGTACCATATAATGCCATTTATTAATTAGCCGTTCTGTTATTTACAAACGGTTGTAATAACTGAAATCCTCTTCCATCGAGGCGAGAATGTTTTATGGCGTGTGATGGAAAATTATGTAACTGCACTCTATTGAATCGATTTCCGCATAAATGCAACAGTCATATACATTAAAGTGGTTGTTGCAGAGGTGTAATTATAAAGATATCATGATCATGATGTTACTGTGTGTAGCTGCAATGTCGTTAGCAAATGGTTTGTTGAAATGCAATAGGTATTTAACTTGCAATGACGGAATACGAATGATTTTTTATTTCTAAAGTGGACGGCAATCCAGAAGACCTATGTTCACATAGGAGGAGATACAAATTATAGCATTCGATCAAAATTGAATATCACCACTTTTTAGTTAGCTAAATTATCAAAAAAACCGATACGTAACGATGGTATTGGAGAGGTGTAAAAGGAAAACCTCTATAACCTCCTCTCTATTCACAAGCATTGGAACACCCTGGAACGAATGTGTATTCGTAACTCACTAAGAACCATACTAACGTACTTTTAGTACCCATTCTTAGGTAATGTATCCATTGGAGCCGAGAAACTAAACTGAGTTATCACGTTTTATTCAATAAATTTAATCTACTAAAACTTGGACAGCCAGTTCAATAAAGCAAACTGTCTGGTGGAATCCAGCCTTAGAAAGACAAGTCATCACTTTTTCTGTAAATAGTCGAACCCATCCATCAATATCCCGCAACCACCCACACAGCGTAAGACAAAGGATTTAGCAACCAATCCATTAGTCGTCAAATTAATCTTTCATAATCATAACGAAAGATTCTAATAAGCCATTGTTTATTCCGTTCACCATGCTGTGCGTTTCCGCTCGCTTTCTCCGCGCCCGCGCCGATGCCGTAGAGTAATTAAAACATGATACATGTGTGTACGACGGTGTTATATCATAGGATTATCGGAACTGTAAGCCTTATACAATACTATATTTTACGGTACGCTATAAAATAACAGCTAAAATGCAAAAACTGGCAGTACAATCGGTGTTCTTATCGCTAGGCACGATTCCTTCCAGGCAACCATTAAATTGAACATGAATAAAAATATAGTGAAACCAATGAATCTGTGAAATGACTAAATCGGAATAACGGATGTTACTAGCAAATGCATACTGTTTTATGGCACTTTTGGCAATATTGAAGGGGCGGTGGCGGCTTCCTCCAGTTCATGGAATTGTCTGTAATTCGTTGATTGCCATAAAAGGCAAAAAAATGCTCGTATACAACTGGTTCTAAAACACAGTTGAGACGAGGGTGATATTTTTCTATATTGGCAACTTGATAATTATTCTTCAATCACAGCTGGTTGCCATGAGAGACCATAAACTCTTCATAGACAACTGGTTGTGAACCACAGTTGCGATGGCAGTATTGTCTTTCTATATTGACAAATAGTGAGTGCCATGAGAGACCAAAACATCCTCGCAGACAACTGGTTGCGAAACACAGTTAGATGACGGCCGGAAGCGAACCTTCTACATTGATTTGGAAATTTAAAAAAAAATCATAATTGTTCTTCCCTTTGTTCATACTAGATACATTATCCCTGACTAACACTGCCTACTTTTTATTCCCACGGGGTCTCTAAAATAAGATTTATTTTTAACTTCTTATTGTAAAACTAAACCAATAGCTCTACCGCGGCAACGTAGCCTTACTTCAGTTGGTCGATTCCTCAACAAAACTTATTTATATATCACCCCAATTCCATCGCGGTTCTCGTTCATTTCATAACCCTGATTATACTCTTCAAACTACATTCCCTGCCGTTTTGCGTTTTCCTAGTCTAAATTTAGACTTTCTATCCAATAGTGAGGAAGGTTGTGACGGCATTCGTGACGTCATCAGTTCGTACTTTGACGTCAGTTGTCAGTTTCAAGGCTGTAGTTTAGTGGCGTGAATATGATGGATTAACTCGCTTGATTTGTCAGCATTTTTGTGTTGAGATTAGTAAGTGGGTATACCAGCTATAGGTATCAATTACTATAACAGTCCACTGCTGGACATAGGGGTCTACCAATTAGTGCCATTGCTGGTTACCTATCTTAATCCCGAATTTTAATATTCCGAATATCATAATCCAGAAAACGTTTGGCCAATTTTTCATATTCCCGGTTTTTCAAATTCCGAAGTTTTATTTGCCATATAATCGCAACTCCGAATTTTATTTACCGATTTATTCATTTGTACGGAGTTCCAGACATATGAAATCTAAATGCAGAAAATCCAGATGACCGTAATTCATATGCACGAAAGCCCAATTTTTAAAACACAAATTTTTGCAATGCTATTAATTGATATCCAGTTAATTGATATCCAGTTAATTGATATCCAGACAAACAATATCCAGATTTTTAAATCTAAAACTAAACCTCATATGGCGTCTACTAACTACAACTGGAGACCTACAGAACAAAACACACGTTGCCTTAAAAAATATATGTATGCAAGTAAGCAAACAATCATGCATGCAGGCAAGCTGGCAATCAAACCGGCAAGCATGCAGGCATGCAAGCATGCATACATGCAGGCAAACAGGCGAGCAAGCAGGCAAGTAGGCAAGCAAGCAGGCAAGCATGCAGGCAAGCATTAGTTTTGCTCTTCTCCGGCGCTGCGGGAAGTGCAGTCCTTCCGCCCTTGCGTAACAAAGTTCGAGCACCCATGCTCGCTTCCGCGGCTTCGGCTTGCTGGTCGCCTTCGGCGACCACCCTCAGCCGCTCCAGCTCGCCCGGGCGCCCGAGCTTCGTTACTGCGGGCGAGGACTGCCCTCCCTCCGCGCCTCCGGTTCATAAATAACACTCTAGTGTAGGGCAGACAAGTACCACGGCGAGTCGGGTCGGGCGGGGTACGCAGTGTTCACGAGCTCGCTTTCCTGATTCATTGATTATACCTGCATACAAAACTGTTCATGCATGACATGGAAAACAATATTTTTTTTTTTTTGTGGAAATTAATGTAATTTATGGAAAACGAAAGAATACCATTTTAGTCATCTGGCAACATAAATCTGTTTCTTTATTAAAATTATCTAGAAAAAGGAGGTGGCTACATTACATTATATTAAGTGAAATTAGGTCTTAAGTGAACGTTAGATTTTTTGTTATTATATCAACCGTTACACACCCTAAATGAATCGTATAAATTTACTGATTTTTACTATACCTGTATATAGTTTAGCTGGAACACGATTTGTATGGGAACCAAATAATAAGATTATAAAAAATTGGTAATAGTTTATTTGGAAAATGGTACGATGGGAAACAAAAAATAATATTCTGAGAATCTGGTATAACTATATTTGGATTATGACAATATGGGAAACAAAAAAATACTATTTGAAAATTTGGTTTTAGTGCACCTGGAAATTGATTCATCTGGGAAATGAAAAACGGAATTATAGAAAGTTGTCATTCATTACATCTGTCTTTTAAAAGTTCTACCAACCGTTTTCGGGGTTTTAAGATTCGGGTAACAGAAATTCGATATTTCAATAGGTTACCGCCATTGCTACATGACATACAAGAATGTAAGCAAATAAGCTGATTATGTCTAAATTATTATTCCAACTCAAGCCTTTTTTACTCGACTGTTGAGAATAGATAGTGTTTGCCGAGCACTCTATGTATTTTATACTGTGTTTAAAAGAACCTCATATTTCAGGGCCAAACTCACCCTCAAAGCGATGCAATTCTTTGTTCATTAATCCAAAGAACACAATATCCTCTCTATATAACTAAAGACCACTTATTATTATCAAGTACTTCCGCAATGGACCAGTTATCTTATAAAACGATATCTTAAAACTACTTTCAATAACCGTCCTTCGCATCCGTTCAACTACCATAAAGTGTAAAAACACATTCATTTCACGCTACATTGCTCACAAAAATCTCGGCTTTCGGGACGTTTTATTGTCCAAGAACTGGATTTATCATTGTGGGGTCTGGAGTTCAATGATCGGTAGTGTTCGACAGTAAAAAGAAGACGGGAACTTCTAAGGTAATAACGATATTAGTTATGTCTGGCCCAGCGCACAGACCAGGTTAAGTACCTGGGATCTGTACTTCAGGTGACTGGTGACATCGACTGCGATGTCAAGGCGCGTATTGCGTAGGCCAAGTGTCGGGAAATGACTAACGTCACATGCAATCCTAAAATGACATTAAGGTTAAAGGGGCAGGTCCATAAGACGATTATTAGGCCTGTCCTTTTACACGACTGTGAGGCGTGGCCGTCATCGGAGCGACACAAGCAGGAGCTGCGTGTCACGGAGATGAAAATGCTGTGGTGAATGTGCAGAGTGACGCGTAAAGATCGCGTGAGGTATGTGGCAGCCTTCATGTCCGTGACATCGCAGATAAAACGCAAGCGCCGCTTTCGCTGGTTCGGCCCCGTACTGCGACTACAGCCAGGCTGCGTGGGTAACAAATGCCTGAAAATAGCGCCCCCGCCGGGTCCCAGTAGAAGGGTAGGCCCAAGAAGTCCTGGCTTGACGTCGTGGAGTGCGTGCAAATGATCTCAGTTCCATGGACGCCCAAGATCAGCGAAGTGGAAGAGGAAGAGCCGGAAAGCGGAGCCTGAGCTCTGCGACCTCGGATGCAATCAGGATAATGTTCTAAATGTAGATAATGTAGATGATGATTATGTCTGTCCCAGCTACTTTTGTCAGGCCTGTAGTTCATCTTACATTTAGAGACGTCCCTTCGATAGGTGCCTACTCAAATAGGGGGCCCTTTTAAATAAGGTCAAAATAGTAAAACATTTAAACATATTTGGAAATATATCTTACATTTAAAGCCATTCTATAATAATTATTAAAAAAAAATTACGTAAAGCGAAACCGGTCAGGTTCAATTTTAAATATCGTGAAAAATTTAAGTTAAGTTTACAGGGCAGCACGAGTGTGACTCCCCTGGTGTTGCACACGTCCATTGGCCACGGTAAACACTTTCCATCAGGTGGACCGTGTGCTTATCTGCTACCTTTTTGGCCAGGTTTAGGTTTTGCCACCTAAATGGTATAAAAAAAGTGCAAGCGTGTTCTCAATATGTGTAATTATTATGCAACTTTATGCCCACCTCACATTTGATGATTCGTCGATCTCCAATAGAGTATCATGCTAAATAAAAAACGAATACTGTATTTGATTGTCACACTCAGTGACATGATTGACGGCTTTGCCCCTCTAGACAAGTGGCAATTTGCTAGCAGGCGTTTGATGGAATAGAATGACGAATGTATAGGATTTGACGTATTTGACTTGCGTTAATGACTGTCATTTACGTCAAATCCCAATACATTCGTCATTCTATTCATTCCACCAAACACCGGCTAGTGAATTGTCACTTGTCTAGAGGGGCTGCTGTATGCGCTCTTAGGGTTTGGAGCTCAAACTACTATTGCTCCCACAAAAGTCATATAAAACATATTACTAAGAGGGGAAGGAGGAAGTAGAGCCTGAGGTCTGAGGTGAAAGCCTCGTATGCAACCAGTAACAACGATGAACATGATTCAATAGCATCATCATGCCAGCACAATATCGGACATAAAATACGAAATTACTTTTCGATTCATTGTATCAAATGCCTCATAATTTGTGTATTGTGTGTATGTAGTAATATTATAATAGCTAGTCAACTCGTCGTTCGTATTATGTGTAATATTATTGGTGTAACACATCAAATATATCGGTCACTTGCGTAACGATATTCTGTACAAATAATAACGTATTTTGTAAGTAATTTGTTAGTTGGAAGATTGGTTTGTGTTAATTGTCGGTAAAAATTTACAAGCGATCTAATTGTTAACTTTTTTAAGTCAGGATTGGATGGCCAGTTGACTTCAGAAAAGTAGAAAATATGCACAAAATTCACAACTGTCATTATAGTTCATTTCTATTGGGTATTATTTTTTTACCAAAATACTAGCCTAGCTTAATGCCCTCCTAAGAGGGCCAGATCGAAAGGGATTGCCCTGGGTCAGCCGGGGTACGAGGGATATGCCGACGGACAATCTCACCTTCGGCCTACCACAACGACCCACAGATGTCGTGCAGTTTAGTCGATTCGAGTCCGACATAACTTCCCCCTCCGGCTCCGGATGGGGGGGGGGAGGTGGTATCCGTGGGAATTTCCCGCACGTAAAAAAAGACTAGCTTAATGCCCAGAGTTCCACCTGCATCCACATACATACATACATATATTCACGCCTATTAATCCCCGAAGGGGTAGGCAGAGGTGTATTAAAACTTACATTTCGCCAACTATGATTTTCGATCCCACGTTATAGGGGCGAGCCTATTGCCGCCTAGAGGGCACTTTGTATTGGGCTTGAATCCACCAATCCCGTAATCCATGGGAACCTATTGCAGGGATAAAAGTAGCCTTAGGAGGAAGCTTTAGTAGGAGGTAGGACACGACGGTATTTCCGTCCAATTGAGCAGTCCGACTGGGGAACTCCGCCCTACAGAATACCGCGGCCATAATAACCTCGTGTTGTGTTCCCGGTGGTGAGTAGGGTAGCCAGAGCTCACTGGAGAGGTTTTGTGATGTCAGTAGGAGACTGCTATGCTATTCCTGCTTTTTTTCTACGCTGATGGCACAGAAACTCTCTGTATTTACAGGGTCAGCAGCACAAGTGTGCCTCCCCTGTTGTTGTACCGTTGGCCGTGTGCATGTCTACCACCTCAGTGGTATAAAAAAAGCCCATGTGTTATTCCAGACTATATTCTGTCCCTGTACCTGTAAGTAGAGAAACAGCCATTTAACCATTCTCCAGGCTCGGCAGCACGAGTGTAACACCCCTATTGTTGCACACGTGCATAAGCCACGGTAACCACTTTCCATCAGTTGGGCTTGCTTGCTTGTCTTACATCTAAAAACCACTTGAGTATGAGTGAGTGAAAAACATCTTCAAAAACTTTTTCTTACCATACCTACTAGGGAAACTTTATTTCCATTCCAAAGTAGACCTTCACGTCGCCATTTTTTTTTTCAAGCTTGGTTTGTATTTTTGTCATTTACATGCGAGATATCAGCTCTTTATGTCCACAGTTATTGTCATCTAACAACTAACGTAAAGTAACTTTACCAGTTCCACCCGCATGTCAGGTAACCCGACCACTCATTGCCCACATCCGCTGCTTTGTTGATATTCCTCTATCAATTTACATTTCACAGTACACTGGCACATCTCATATTACAAAAGCAATAAAGTCTTAAATGCTTTGGCAGTTAAATTTTTTTGCTTGCGGTTATTATGAACCGATTTAATATGAGGTAGGTACAATCAAAATATCGAACATCGCGATGATTTTGTCCATTATGATTTACTAGTGGCATAAAAAAGCGTTGGTTGGAAGTCGGAAGACTTACGGTATTTTGGCAATTTTTCATATATATAGGCTCTAATTTTAGTGTTGGTTCGCGGTGGAGAAGAATCGACCACCCCAGCTTTTCCTGTGGGTTTCGTAAATGGTGACTAAGCGTAAGACAAAATGCCCCGGACGGCAATAGGCTCACCCCATATTAAAATCATAGTTGGCGAAACGTGGATATTAAAACACCTCTGCCTACCCCTTCAGAGATTTACAAGCGTGGCCATATGTATGTTTTTTTCGCTGTATCATTTGTTTTTGCAGGCTTAGGCTTTTGATTTTAGGGTTCTATAAAATCAGATCCCTGCTATTAAGACTTCACTCTCCGTCTGTGAGTCTATCTGTCAACAGGCTGTGTCTCAGTATCGTGCTAGCTAGGCAGTTAACATTTTCACAAGTGATATATTTCTGTTGCCGAACAGAATAGTTTTTATTATTGGTTTATCTTGGCTTTAACGGAACACCATTTTCCGATGCATTCCTCGAAAAGCAATTATTCGAATAGCAATGATTCGAATAGCAATGATACCATTCCTCGAAGAGCAATGATTCGTATTTTAGATCATTGCTCTTCGCGGCATAAAAAATTAACTAAATTTTATTCCTCGAAGAGCAGGTTTTCCTAAGTCGCTGATAGAGATGTGGTACAATGTATTATTTTGGTCGAATTTAATAAAAATATCGACAAAATCATCAACTCGTTTATTTTTCAAATATTAATTGAACACTACCCGTAAATATGAATGATGAATCATTTACATTAATTTACTGTTGTATCTAATTATCAGTACCAACTTTTATACATTTTGATGATATGCACAGAGCTATATTATAATATGTATATAATATAGGCATTGCACTAAAAGATCGCACTTCCACGTGCTATGGAACTATTACTTTTTTACCATATCAAATTTACAATATGTCTAAATCACAGTTTCTTTGATGTTTACAAGAAATAAAAAAATAAATCATTCCAATTTATACAAGTTTAGGTAATATTAAATCATTTTTTTACAGATCTTTCATAATTTGAATATAGCCTTAGATAGGATATAAATTTGTTACTTAATCAGTCTTTAGAATTTCTTAAATATAATAATAACATATTTTTAACATTATTTTAAGAAACTTTAACATTATTGAAATCTTTTATAAAAAAATTGTCTAAGAAACATTCAAGTCATATTTTCAATAAGTTATTATTAAATAATAAATTATTCTTAGAAGAATAGTCTCAGTTTACCTTACCATAACTAAAATATGAATATTTAAATATGCATATAATAATAACACAGTGTAAATAATATATACATATTATAATATAGCTCTGTGCATATCATCAAAATGTATAAAAGTTGGTACTGATAATTACATACAACAGTAAATTAATGTAAATGATTCATCATTCATATTTACGTGTAGAGTTCAATTAATATTTGAAAAATAAACGAGTTGATGATTTTGTCGATATTTTTATTAAATTCGACCAAAATAATACATTGTACCACATCTCTATCAGCGACTTAGGAAAACCTGCTCTTCGAGGAATAAAATTTAGTTAATTTTTTATGCCGCGAAGAGCAATGATCTAAAATACGAATCATTGCTCTTCGAGGAATGGTATCATTGCTATTCGAATAATTGCTTTTCGAGGAATGCATCCATTTTCCAAAAGGTGGCCCATGTGCTTGTTACTTTAGACATTCTTTACTCATCCCCAGAGGAATATCTGCGCCGGCAAGACCCTCAACCGTCAATCAGTGGGCGTATTGGTTTGCAAATGAGTTTGACTTGACCTCGACGGTTTTGATGGGACTACAATATCCCCATCTATAATTATCATGTAAAATGTACAAGGTATGACTCATAAACCCATATTTATATAGATTATATTAATGAACTTGACCGTAACAGCATTTATGGTTGACTGAGTTTGTTTACCGTTAGCCGGTATCTATAAAAATGGCCATAATAGTGACTGATTCACTGGGCGTAGGTACCTACCTCGTTTTGGTTTGGATTTCCTTTTCAATAGTTGAATTACATTTGGATAATAATAGCCCCATTATGAGATCAATCCCTCTAGACAAGTGGTAATATTTTGGCCTGCGTTTGATGGAAAAGAATGACGAATGTATGGGATTTGGTGGGTTCCTTATAGTGTGAACCATTCCGCCAAGAACAGATTTAGGGAAACTCCACACCTAAGCAGGTAAAACGGGGGGTTGAAACTTAGTATGAAAGTTCTATGTTTTTAAAAGACTTGCAATTTAAAATGTATGCTCTAAAGATAATGTGGCGGTGTACTTATATTGTATCCTTAGAAATTAACCCCCTTTTGGCGTTAAAACAGGGGATGTTATTTTGTATAAAATCTATTGTACTTCACACGTACGATGTCACAGGCGGCCCACAAGTATACAATACTTTCAATGTGCTATGCGCTGTATGTGTACTGTTGAATGAAGGACAGCCACATTTTAAGACATCTAAGGAAAGAGGTCGCCCTGTTCTACTCGCCCGGGAACCAACATGATCTTCTTTCTTTCATGTGGGAGAAACTATAGAATGATTTATCCATTTTACCATCATTGACCGACGACGATCAATCGATCGATTGATATGAACGCCCTTACGTACCTATGCAGGATTCTTCTATCTAATCTTTTAATTAATTAATTAAATTAATTAATTAATTAAATATTTAGCTGAAATTATTAAATTAAGAATGGTAAAAGAGTGATAACAGTTGCGTCGGTTCTTATTTTATCGTTTTTATTTATTTTTAATCATCCAAAACGATTGGACTATTGAATGTTATGACGTCGCAAATAAATTTTTCATACATTTTTTCTTAAAAGTTTCCGTTTTGACGTTCAGTAAAATGTAACTAATTTAACTAGTCATTCAAATACCCAATTCCAATAGCCTGTTATGTACTAATTCATTACAGTCGAAAACCATTTACCTTTTCTTAGAACAGAGTTCTTTAACAAACCGATTTTCCATTTCAATGTCGACTCATCTTTCATGCAGCCATCACTTAAAACGACTATTCACACAAAGAAAAACATTTGTCACATGTATACAAATTATCAAAGTTTTTCTGTGTCGTGTAATCAAGTAACCCGGTCAGTTGGCGGCCATATTTCTTCAGTGACGTATTCCGGTAACGGCAAACCATCGTTGAGATTGACAAAAACTGCATTTTTTTTAAGTCAACGATGTAATTTTGGTTCTGTAATAAATTGCGCACTTAGTCAAACTGTTATGGTTGTTTTTTATTCAGTTCAGTGTTGCCCTTTATAGATACACTCCCGCGGTTATACGTATTTAAAATGTTTATGAGATAATAGAAAAGAATAGAATTGGGCGATTCATTACTGTAGGTAAGTTAGTCTACGCACAGAGGCTCTGGAAAAGACTTTCTTTTAGGAGTTGAAGGACAGTCAGCCGTTGCTTCTTTAAAAGCCATTATATGCCGAATGTTAGAAAGAAGGAATAGAAGGGAGCCGCGGTTTCCAAATAGTAAACTTTGAATGTAATCGGATTTGGCACTCATATGGTGATGGTTTTGATGCATTCGTTAACACGCATTTCTTTTCAATTCCCTTCATATCATCTAACCTTTTAGTATGTTACACAATTACAAGCCAATATTTCTTTTCTATAAACGATTTTATAGAAAAGAAATACCCTATTTAAAATACGGAAATTGTTTCTCGAGTCCTAGCAACACTGATTCAGTAGTGAGCCGTTATTCTAGCTGTAGTAACTGTAGTTCAGTTTATTCAATAGCCGAATTGAGTCCAATAAATCATTAACTAATAAATCATTTGTACACATAAATACTTATCTATCTATCTATCTATAAATTAAAATGATTGGAAGCACAGAGTTTGTAAACTAATTCGAACCCAAATAAGATAAAAGTTAAAAACGTATGATCCAATACAAGTACTTTCATGATTGGCAATAGTGAATTAGTGTACCAATCTGCCAGTAATGGCAGTAATTGACATTAAATATATAGAAGAAAATAAATAAATATAAAAAAGATAATAACTCATCGCAATCATTGTACACTTCCGTATGGTCTTGACGGGTTTTCTAAGAACATACGCTGGTGGAACATACCGTTTTTACAACAGATCGTCAGAGTATCATTATCTAGATGTCTAACAATTTGCACTAGCAACACTGTTATTGTTTTTAACAGAGCTATTTGTACTTCGTACAGTTGCAATCCGGTATTGGTTTAAAACATTCCAGATTATAGACTTTAAAGGTGAAAAAGGGTTTGGCGACTATTGTCTAAAACGAAAAATGATGAAGTATAATAACGTCCACAATCAATGTATAAAAATGTCAACCTATAAACTTTACATTAAGAAATTACAAATTTGTCCTATGAAGATTAATATTTTGCTTTCGTCTTCAGCTTAATATCAGGCAAGAGGGAATCAAACTCACTAGACCTAGATTTAAAAAAAAAACATTCATTAATCATGCATCAATGAATGCTTAAATATAACTAACATTGCTGGTCAAAAAAAAAAAGGTAAGTAGTTTAAATATTATTCTTAATTTTTTTTTAACATTAAATGATTGCTTACGCCTCAACATATCTGATGACAAGGACTTTGACCGGTTCCCTGTCAGCACCGGCCTACGTAGTAGCCTGTTTTCCTAGACATACATACTAGTCTCAAAAACGGATGGGTCTCGACGTCCTTAACTGATGTTATACGGAGAAAGTTAGGTTACATTCACAGTGATAAGTAAATAGGGGAAATATTGCGTACGATACTGTCGTTGGTAAAAATATATATAATACAGCTATTGCCGGTGTTTTTACTTTAAATTAAATCTGTATCCGACCGTGATAAATTAGTAAAAGCGTTTTATATCTAATGGAAACCATAAAGTTCAACCTTAGCCTTTAATTTGAAACCGCAGAAGTGTTGTAATTGATTGTCGATATTGCAAAATGGATTATATCAAATAATTAAAAGTATAATGTTTCAATATTTTATATAGGTAGGTATAGGATAGGAATAGACTTATTCGTATACAAACTAAAAGTAGATGACAATGTGATAGACTGAATGATGGTTCGGCCTAGCACCACGACCCACAGACGGCGTACGGTTTAGTTGGTTCGAGTCCAATATAATCTCCCCCTCCGGCTCTGGAGGGGGGATATCCGTTGGGATTTCCCGCACGAAAAAAAAAACTGAATGATGGATACACAAGACTGAGGATCAAGTACTATGGTGCTTATCAGTACAATTATATTATATTATCTGTGTTAGTACTAATTGCTAGGAGAAGGTAGGACACGGCGGTATTTCCGTCCAATTGAGCAGTCCGACTGAGGAAGTACCTCCGCCCTACAGAATACCGCGGTCATAATAACCTCGTGTTGTGTTCCCGCGGCGGTGAGTAGGCTAGCCAGAGCTCACTGGAGAGTTTTTATGCTGTCAGTGGGAAGACCTAAGGCTTGTCTTGCTTTATCTTCTACACTGACGGTACATAAACTCTCTGTTCTAACAGGGTCAGCAGCGCGAGTGTTACGCTCTTGGTGTTGCACATGTTCATAGGCCACGGTAACCACTTTCCATCCGGTGGGCCGTGTGGTTGGGGGAGACCTATGTCGTGCAGTACCTATTTATTGAATGGGTTGAACATGATTGTAACAAAAGCTAAAGTTTGAGGTTATTAACCTGTGATACGCACAGAGTATTAATATACCTAATTAAAAAATATTATGTAGAGTATTGAATAGGGGGTGGGTAAGCGGTAGGTACATAAGCGTAGTCTGAGCATGTGTGAAGATAAAAATACACAAACAATACAAACAAAACAATATCATGATTAATCTTATAAAAGAAACCATTTCTATTAACGTCCCATAAAATAAGTACCCAAATAAATCACCCACTAAACCATGAACTACACCGAAGTTTATTAAGCAGACCAGATTAAAAAGTAGCTCGTTGAACATAAATAAAGGACATTTAACGAGGTGTCTAATTTCTATGCATGTCACGCTTATGGTGGCTCTGAATAAATTGTTCTACCGGTCACGGCACGTGACATTGTGATAAGCGAAGCGGAAATTGATGACTTGTACTATTCTTTTTTTCAATTCTGCCCTTACATAAACAACAGCCTCCGTGGCGTAGCGGTAGTGAATGCTGCCGTTAAGCAAGAAGCGCGGGTTCGACCCCGCTCAATGCAATTATCTGTATGCATGAATGGGTATTTGCATTGGTCTGGTCGTGTCTCGGAGAGCACGTTAAGCCGTCGGTCCCGGTTGTATGGCAGTCGTTACGGGTAGTTGGAGCCCTCAACTAATCAACAACTGGTCTAACTGCAATGCTTCGATATTGCCTTTGGATTGTGGAGGTCAGATGACACTCGCTTTACAGAAAATATCAAAGTTCAGCCAAATCCAAAGCAAAGCGGACCCCCCAGACTCCAAGTTGAAAGCTTCGGATGCAATCGGAATGAGCGCTAGGATGAAGAGGAAGAATTTACATGAACCAGCAAAGACAATAAAAACACTTTTGATTCTTTACCAACCAATTACCTTTTTCATTAAGGAACCTTTGAGGGAATAATAGGGTCTCATCAATTTTAGACCTTTTTAGAACCAGGGTCGTTCCCGGTTCCAAGATATTGCCAGTTCAATATATTTACGAGCGTGGACCCTACAATTTAGCTTTGCTAGAAAGGTTAACGGGCATACTAGTAATTTGGGTTACTAATACAGGCAAAGTATACATCGCACATGATTCGGTTTCGGTATCTGTATTTATTTTGCTTTTATCTAAAATTAGATATATCCTATACCTACCGTCTTATCTAAAAAAATATGTAAATAAGCATGACGCATTACTGAAAACGTAACTGTAATTTAACAATAGATGGTAACATTTTATCATATTGAACAATTAAATCACTTGTACTTTTCCACACTTTATTTTATTTTTAACCTGACTGGTTTCACCTCACGGCATTATCAAAGGTTTTAAACAATACATGGTTTTAAACAATTATATTTCTACATACTACATTTTTCGTATGTAGTATGTAGTAGTATGTAGTAGTATGTAGTAGTATGTAGTAGTATGTAGTAGTATGTAGTAGTATGTAGTATGTATGTAGTATGTTAAGTTAAAATTTTATCATAAATGTTTTTGTGCAGAAATTATATTCATTATGAAATTATCGCAATTTTGCACCTTGCCAAGTAAGTATTTAATTTCAATTTGCCAGTTCGTTATATACAACTAACTACCGTGTTGTACTTAATCTGAAGCGTGGTTGTGCCCCTGCTAAGGGCACTATTGCCTACCGGTCTATTCTCACTACGTTTCGCTGTGATTTTAAATCGTTATAGATTCGGTCTACACAGCGCCAGAAAGTTCCAAATTCTCAGGATGTGACGTTAAAGTATGTACTGAATACTTCATAAGATAATTCATTAATATCTAGAACACACAAGGTCTATTATAAACCTCTATTCGTACTTACATAGCTTAGAATAAAAATCTACAACATGGCGTATAAAAAATATCATCGTATTCATTAACACCCGCGTCGCTCGTTAATGTCGTCGCTCCCTAATCAAGTCATGGGGCACGATGTCGTACACGTGTGCACCCTCGCTTCCCGGACGCACGTGCAACTCCAGGTACATCACACGCGACGCTACACACAGTAGGTACATATCCTTATAGTTAACTTGTACCATCTCCCTATCAATCATTTAGTTAATTAATTAGCCTATTATAGTCCACTGCTGGACATAGGCATCTCCTAATGTGCGTTTGTGCAATATCTCTATAACACAATCAATTCAAAATACATGATTTAGTAGAAGACATTGCGTAATATTTTATTAATCCTTCTGAAAATTGATTGTATGTTAACTAAACCTACACACACAATTAGTTAATTTTCATCCAATATAATTTTAAATTTTGATAACAAATCCCTACGATTATATTATGTGCCCATACAACCTCAAAATTTGGACCTCAACCATAAATACAAACCTTTGGACCTCGTTTTGAAATTTGGACCTTTCTACTTGGATTTTATCAATACTTTACCGCCGTTAGAACTTCTGAAAAAAATTCGTGTTCCGTTGGACCCCATTACTAGACACATATGACAGAGGGATGGTACTGTATCTCTCTATATTTTCTTGTGCCAAACAAATTTCTACTTCAATAGTTAACAAAAGTGTCCTAATGATTACAAGAGTTACGTTTATATTTAGTGCCGAGTCTGTTAACACATATTTGTTAACAAAGAGATGATTATAGCCGCTCTCTGTGGAGACAAAATGCTGGCTGCATTGTTCAGTTACGCAAATATCAGTCACTATGAGAAACTATTACGAATGTTTCGGTACTGGACAAAAGCGAATGTGATTTTATCATTCAAATGACATTTACAATGTTCTGACCGAGATTGAACACACTATAAATTTGCATACTAACTTAAATTGATGGTGGGAGACTTGGTGTTTTTTAGGGTCCTACCGAGACCATCGAGGTCCAATCCAACCTCACTAGTAAGTGATTCAGATTTTCCCCTCGGAATTATAAGGTCAAGATAATGAGTAATTCCTTTTCAAACTGATTAGAAAATTAGACTATTAAAATATTCTAAACAAACCACCCTATACGTAAACATTTATATATGTGAAAATAATTAGTCAAGTACTTTAGGAATACTTACTGCCAAACATCCTTACTTAAACTTATTCATCGTGCATGCATATAAGTATATGCAGCAAACGCACGAATGTACGATGAACAAGTTATGAAATACAATGAATGAACAAATTATTATTTAAAAAATGCACCTATTTAAAATACAATGCAATTGTCGTGACGTATAAACAAACAAGTAATAAATCAGTATTGTCTAACGTTTAGCTTTCAAACCCAAAAAAACTATGACAGAAGTGTGTCGTGATCGTGTTAATTTGAATAACGACTTCACGTCATTAGTGGAAAATGTCAGAGCACGCAAAGTAATTAGCCAAAGTGTAAAAGCACTCACAATTGTTCTCCAAGGACAAAAAGTGTGCCGGTACCATTAAAATTGCATAGTATGAGCAATGAGGCTTCGCTATCTTCTGAAGTACATAGAAATTTTAGAAGGTCACGTAGTAATTATACCAGATATTGGTAAAACGAGTTGAATAATCGGTTAGGTACCCGTTCGACCTTAAAGTTTGGACCGAAATAATTCAGGAATAAATAGAAAAAATGATCGATAAAGTTCAGCTATTTTCTTTCAAGGCAAATTTTGAATCACTAGCTTTTGCCCGCGGCTCCATCCGCGTGGTTGTCGGTTATCGCGACTAAACATAATCTATGTCCTTTCTTAAGGTCTAATCTACCCCTATACAGTTCAGTGGTTTAGCCGTGAAAGACGGACAAACAGACACACAAACTTTACCATTTATAATATTAGTATGGATTTCAGTCATTCTGCAACCCGAAAGTGAATTGGAGGTTGAAAGCAGATGTAGAAAGTTTGATATTTTATTTTTATCGAATCATGAATTTCAATTTTAAATATTGACAATTGAACTCAGTAGGTGTCACTGGACTCAGGCTTACACAAATATTATGCATGAAATTCAATGAAAGATAGGCCACAACGGTGCATTCAAATGTAGTCAGATAAAAACAACTTTACAATAAAATTGAAAACGATGGAATGAGACAAGTCGATCAGTACGCAATATAACAATGCTTACAATACACCGGTGAAAGTAAAACTCGTCATAAGTCGTGTGAACCAGTCACGGATAAATAATGAAACAATATCACGATAGTTTAATACTTGTCGCCGATATGGCGCTTTACTAAGCACTTATGCACGATGGCCATTTGATTTGATAGATGTTACGTTATCTGTGAATTTTTAAGAAACTTGTCTACAGAACATTTGGTGTGAGTTAAAATTGTTTGGCAGTTTCATGAGAAAAATAACTTTTTGATAAAGAATATATTTTTTTGAGTTAAAGATAGATATGCAATTTCATGACCACCATGACCATGATGAGTAAAGCGTTCATCTTCTGGGTGAAAAAAAGTAAAGTATGCATAGCTCATATCATATTTTTGCCCGGAACTCCGTCGCTTATACATGCACATTTCGAAAGAAATGAATAATTTTTTAATACCATTAAAATTGCATAATATGAGCAATGATGCTTTGCCATCTCCTTAAGTACATAGAGATTTTAGAAGGTCACGTAGTAATTATACCAGATATTGGTAAAACGAGTTGAATAATCGGTTAGGTACCCGTTCGACCTTAATGTTTGGACCGAAATAATTCAGGAATAAATAGAAAAAAACGATCGATAAAGTTCAGCTATTTTCTTTCAAGGGAAATTATGAATCAATAGCTTTTGCCTGCAGCTCCGCCCGCGTGCATGTCGGTCCCTTTCAACACCACACAAAAACAACAAAATCTGTGTACCGATTTGTCGCTTCCTACCTTGAAAACTGTGAAAAGTCCCATATAAAATTTCACACCCTCTTAAGGGGTTGCGAGCAGATTTCCAAAAAAAAATGAAGAACAATTTGTTAGTCACAAATAGTCCGCATACCAATTTTCAGCTTTTCATCTTGAAAATTGCGGCATACTCCATACAAACTTCCACCCCACTACCTACTCTTAGGCTGGAGCTCTGACGCCAATCACTGACTTAAAGGACTAGGGCCCGTAGACTAAAATGGTGCACAAATTTGAATCTTAGGGTTTCTTTTAGGGCATATTGTATAGAAAATCTGTCAAATCCGTCAATCTGTCTATACAATTTGTACTCAGATAATATATATAAATTATGGGTTACAAAGTGCAAATGATGGTTTGCAAATGAAAGATCTGAAGTTTTAGTGACGCCCAATCACCCACGCCACAACGATAAAAAAGTCTCAATATGATTAATCCATTTTAACTTTTAATATTTGGACTAGGACCTGCATTGACCTCCCGTGCCTGTAAAATACAAAACGATTATGACAGTAGACATGTCATAACAGCTGTTAGCCCGTCACTGTCACTTTCATATAGCGCGTAACGTTTCCCGCCTTTCTAACGTATTGTCTTCCATTTATGAACAGTTTCTAGTGTTGCCATTTGATTATTATCGATCGAATTAATTGAACAGAGAGATTTTATCAGCATCGTTAGGGATTTGATTGTTATTCGATTGCGCCTAAAGACTTGTAGTTTAATGATGGATTACCTAGTTTAATGCCAAACTAAGCGGATGCCAAAGATTAGGTCACTTATTTCTTGATTATTTCTAAGTACTGCAGGGTCCATCTTTAAGAGCTAAACCTCACCGGTGCACCTGTTAAACAACGGATGGAACTCTGATATGGTCTATTCTCTCGAGATGGCCAGGGCCTCGATTCTACTAAAGTAAAACCATTAATTTTAAACTTTAAAGTCATGGAATTAAAGTCTAATTTTAAATGGCTTTTTGTAAAGCGAATGAAAAAGTGAAATGTGACACTGTTAATTTAATTTTGGACTTTAGGGTTATAGTTTTGAAGTCTACAATTTAATGCCATTTATTGCAGTGTCTGTGGTATGACAATTGATTTGGCTTTAGCAGAATCGAGGGCCTGGTGCCAGCTCCCGGAAAGTTCAACATATTATTTAAAAATAATAAGTGGATTATTACATCACGACGCGCACTTGGTCGTAACTGGAAAAAGCTGTTTTGACGTTTCACCAGCTAGTTTTAGATGTCATGTAAAACCAAGAAAGTAATTGTATGTATTTTGTCTTTAGATACCTGTTTAAATGTTTTTAGTATAGTTTAGTTTTCATTTCTGTCTGTATCATCGTAAACTTATCATTTTATTTATGATCAAATTATATATAAATATTCGGTATCATCTTCGATAAGTATCTTAATGTTAATCAACATAACAACACTAAGGCAACTCCTTGAGGTTTGCGAGAGATACGCGTTATCACACGGTCTCCTGTATAATATAAGGAAAAGTGAGCTCATGGTGTTTGGGAGAAGGTTGAAAAGGGACAGGGCTATACCGCCTGTATACTTGTATGGTAGGGCATTAAAGAGAGTGTCGTGTTTTAAGTACCTTGGACATGTTGTGACTGAGGATCTGAATGATGACCAGGATCTGGAAAGGGAACAAAGAGCGTTGTCGGTACGATGCAATATGCTGGCTCGCAGATTCGCAAGATGCACGAAGCCGGTAAAGATAACTCTTTTTAAGGCTTACTGCCAGACCTTCTATACGTGTGGTCTGTGGGTCAGATATACGCAGAAGGCCTACAATGCTCTTCGGATCCAGTACAACAATGCGTTCAGGATGTTGTTGGGGCTGTCGCGGTTCTGTAGTGCCTCGGCAATGTTCGCTACAGCGGCTACGGATGGCTTTGCGGCAATAATGCGCAAGAGAACGGCATCGCTACTGAGCAGAATACGTGGGAGTACCAACGGCATCCTGAAAATAATAGCTGATGGTGCTGATGGTGTCTTTCTGGAGCATTGGTGCCGTATACATAATGGCGGCTCTGATGCTTCAGGAAGATACCTGAACTGATTTTATTTTCTAATTTTGTTTTTATTTTTAATTTGTTTGTAATTTTTTTGGTAATTAGTGGATAAGATGTACTAACATAGTTTATTAAGTTGTGATACTAACAATCATTGTATGGATTTTTAATCTGAAATAAATGATATATATATATAAATAGCCCATCAGGGGCCCTTGATTTCTATAAAGGAAATTAAGCGTTAAAAATCCTTGAAAATCTTGAAGATAATTACATCAATTAAAGTGCTCATAAGAGCGTAGCCATATAGAACATGTATACCAAGTAGGGTACCCTCAGTAATTTATACACGTCCCTCACAGATGAAAGAAAGCTTTCGAATGTGCCTGTTGTAGGAAAAAATGTTTTTATGAAAATTATCAACGATTTTAGTGTCCCAATTTTATCCTTTCGATACAATAAAATGATCCTTACAGGAAACAGACAATTCGCATAATATTAAAAATGATCATTACTGAGAGCTCAAAATTGTTCAAAATATTATTATAGGTAGGTACTTTGCAAAATTTGTTTAAATGAAATGTAGCTATTAATTCCTAAGATAGTTTCATACACTGGTTTCATATAGTAGATGAAGTACCTATTTACCTAAGAAAGAGACCAACAAGAGTTTAGGTTCGATCCTAGATGTCGATTAAGTATACGTAGTTACGTACAAATCAATGAGGCAACACCACCACCTTATTAAAATAATAAATGCAAAAAAAAAATTTTAGATTGTCAAGGTCATTATTGAATCACTACCTCGATAATGAATGGTATTCCACTTACCATGTTCATTTTGTTCTGATGGTAAAATCCAGTGATCCGAATGTTCACAGTTCACAAGGTCCAAACAAACTGAAACTGAAAACCGCGCGAGTCGATACTGTTAGCGTTGTGTCGAAAACGTGATCGAGTGCGAAACGAGAACGCGCACAGTGGTAGTGGTGACACACGTAAGGGTCATTCCTCACTGAAAGAACAGCGGAGTAGTTGTGAGCGGAAGGATTTTAATACAAAATATTAAAAACCATTTTGAATCGTATTAACGGGAGAAAAAGTTTATAGTCATTACACATTAGGTAAAGAAGGCGCAACGGGGTGGGGCTGCAGAAACCTTTTAGAAATTACTTCTAGGAACAAATTTTGGCCGCTAACAGCCGCTGTCGGTCAATATTATTTTAGTGAGAATTGACCCTAAGCCCTGTTTTCCACTATAATCGGAGAGCCCTATGTACGAACTTCGTTTACATACTATTCACATTGAACAATATAATAAATAATCCAATCTCTTTAGAGTTCAATTGCGTATAAACGGATTCCGTACGGTGCGGAGGGCTCTCCGCTCGCAGTGGAAACTAGGCTTAAGCGGTGTAAGGAATACGGTAAATAGTAATACGGTTTGCATACTAACAGCTGGCTCGCGAAATTGACAATATCATGGCGTTTACAATAAATAAACTCGCAAAAAAAAAATATGTTGGATTTCCCACTTACCACCGAGAGGTTTCGAATCCTATGCATTACACTCCTTGCACTCCTAAAGCAAACAACTATCACAACAATATTTCGTGCACCTACCATTAAGTAACATCAATATCTCCCCCCATGAGCACGGGCCTGAGGGTGACGGGTGGAGCCGCTCGTCACCCTAGCAGAAGCAGGCCACGGCGGCGGCGCGCATCGTAGGACGATGCGCGCCCCCCCATACCGGGGGCGAGTAGGGGTCCGCGTGGTCCCCCCTCCCGAGGAGGGTCAGACCGAGAGGAATGGCCCTGGGTCAGCCTGGGTGCGAGGGATTTGTCGCGAGACAACCTCACCTTCGGCCTAGCACATCGACCCACAGACGGCGTGCGCTTTAGTCGGTTCGAGTCCGACATAACCTCCCCCTCCTGCTCCGCACGACCACGCACGTAAAAAAAAACATAAATACCTTTGCATCACCCTATTATTATTTATTATTTGAATTTGGGGACGCCGGACGGCCGGACGGACGATCCATCCGCGGCTTAAACCCTACGGTTGACTGGTAGAAAATGCCCATGGTATTAAGTCCGCTTTTGTACAGTTATGTTGTATGTGTGCAAAAAGGTTATAAATAAATAAACAATTTAGTTTAGCTGGAGGGATCATATTCAGTGCTCTGTGCAGTATTTCATCAATACTCAATACATTTATTGCGTTCCATAATGTGATACATATAGATGTCATGTTAATATTATTAAGTTACAATTATGGACCCTGTCGGGCACAGCACAATGTTCGGAGAGAGGGACAATTTTCTGTTGTTCACAGTTTAGAATCTATAATTTAATTTTGGATATAATTATTATTTATCTATTTGTTTCCATTAATTTATTGTAATAGTCTCAATTTTATTTCATTTTGTTTGATGAGTGATGAGTTTTCATTCATCAGAGTTACTGTATTTTTGTGACCAGCTCGGACCAACATAAAAAAATAGAGTAAAAAAAACATATGGCAGCTTTTTGTTCCACTGTGGTTAAAATTATTACACAATTTAGTTAATTTTATTTGAAGTTTCATTACAAATTCCTTTGCAAATTTCTTTTTTCGTTATCTATGTGTGTTAGTAGTGCAGTCAAAGTAATTTTAATTGCTCAATGTAGTTAGTTACACATAAAACGACACTCCCTACGTATAATAACGAAACTGTACGACAAAATTAGGCAAATGCAGTTACGATACAATACGTTGAAGGCGTTCGCATTCGCTACGTGGCGCTGTACGCCTAGCACGAACCAATAACATAATCGTATCGTAAATGTATTGAGAGAACGAAGAAAAGCGATTGGCCGCCTGCTTACTTTGAACCCGTGTGTGCGTGAAGTCTGCCAATCACAATGTTCCGTTCTCTCGATACGATTACGATAGTTTTTCGTGCTTGAGGCACCGATCTTTATTGCTCGGGACATATATCTCGGACGTAAATATTTTGCTCTATACGCGAAATACAAGTTTCTTGGGTGTCTTTTGATGATACACAGAGCACGAGCTCAAATTCACTAAGCATAGATTATTACAATACATTACGCGCACGCTAAGGCTTCGTTTGTCTCCCGACTTAGGTCCAAGATGTGTCCTGACGTATCTATACCTGTATTGTATTATTACAGTAATTGTTACTGATACCCCTAGTACGAATAACTATAGCAATGCGATTGGTCGCCTGCCTACTGTGAACACGTGTGTATGTGAAGCCGGCCAATCGCAATGCTCCGATACGATTACGATACGATACGATTACGATAGTTGTTCGTGCTAGGGTCCGGGCAGTAGCTGTGCATACGACGAGCGTCGAGCTCAGCGCTGCGACAGTCTTCATAAATTGTCATTGCTCGGTCTCCAGTGACGTCACACAGTGAGACCAATGACAATGAAGTCTGTCGCAGAGCTGTGCTCGACGCTATAAACTTAGAGAATGGCACAGCTGAGCGGTCGCTCTATCCAGAATGGATGACCTACCATGACGTGCTATAAGCGTTCGATTTCCGGCTGAGAAAGAAAAATGATGAGGGAGATATACAACATGTCATGCATAATAGAATTACAGAAATACAAAGATTTATTTTTAATCGTTACAATACGATTTAGCTAAAGAGCTGACTTTAGAGGGTGTTTTTATCAGTAAGCTTTACTAATTGTAAAATCATCAGTTTAGGTTACATTCTCAGTTAAAACCTTTTTAATAGATGATAATACAACACTTTTGCACCCTCTAATCATGTCTAGGTACTTAAAAATATTACGCAAATAACTACATAGTATTTCTCCCATACATTTTTTCGATAAGAAAAATCAGCTGACAGGCTGTTTTGACTGTATAATATGTTTTTATCACATGCAAAAAAACTAGCATGCTCTGGTTAGCAACTAAACTTATCTGGGTGTTAACCTCTAATCGCACAACAAAAAGGAACCAAGTTTAAGAAATAAAAATGTGGTTTTCAGATGATAATAATAAGTACTGACAAAGCAGCAACTCTATACATACCTACATACACTTTGTTTGCTGATAAAGCACATGATTTGTTTAAAGTCATCTTCAATAAGCTGGCCGTTTAAGTTAACCGCAATATTTTATCTAACGACAGAGAGCTAAGGAGATAATATGTAATATACTTCATACGACTTCATATTCAAATTTGTATACTTAAAAATTGGAATGATTTTCATCAGAATGTGTTTAGTGTGTTGAGTGACTCCCTGATGTTGCACGGTACGGCCACGGAAACCACTTTCCATCAGGTGGGCTGAGTGCTTGTCTGCCACCTCAGTGGTATACAAAAAATCTATTACAAAATATTTTTATAGACATTTACATTAGACATTTTCGTAAAGAAATATTTCATGTATAGGTCTTCCCTACCTTCCGTCCTCTCCCGCCATGACTAATCCACTACTATTATATAAACTCAAAATCTACTGCGCCGATGTCAAAAATTCTTTCACCATTGAAAAGCTACATTCACCCTGAGTAACATAGGCTATATCGGATTTACACGGGAACGTTTTTACCACCTGTGCGGATTGCTAGTTAATAATAAAATCTGAAAATGGTCATCTACTTTTGATGCTGTCTGTAGAAATGGTAGGCGCCAGGACATATATATCTATCAATAAGATATTATCTATGGCGTTTCGATAAGATAATCGATTCGAATATGAAAACAAAACTATTTGTGGTTCATTGTCTATAGTTTAATTTTCTTAGTAGTTTAGGGGCCATCCACTAATCACGCGAGGCTTGAAAGGGGGAGGTGGAGGGGTTTGATAAAATTCACGAAATATCACAAGTGGACAGGGTGGGTGTAGTAAGGTATCACATGTTTTCATCAAACGCGCGTTTTCTAAGCCGAAAAGTGTAGTCTAGTCTGTCTAGATATTTTTATCATGGTCCTTAATTACAGAATAAATTATCTTATACTTTACAATACCTGTATTTGAAGATAATATTCGAAAAAAATTTAAGACTCTTTGTAGGTACTAGAAATACACGAGGTTAGGAAGGGGGGGGGGGGGGGTAGTAGTCTCTTAAACTTCAGCACGTATCACCAAGGGTGAGAGGGGGGGGGGGGGGGTGTTAAAATGTAAAAAAAAAAGATCACGTGATTAATGGACGGCCCCTATTTCAAGAAAATAGTTTTTAAACCATGTTCTTTTGATTGTAAAGTTATCGATAAGTTGTTAGATATCATATTTTATTTGTATCTATAACTCACTATATCATTTAACTTAAACAGGTCTAATGTATAAAAAACTGCTGTACCGGTTGCGTCCAAATCATGCACTTTGGTGCTACTCCTACTTTCCATGGTTTAGGTTATCTTAGCGTTTATGGGGGCTATTACCGTTTGCTAATGGCACACTAGTTATATCGGAAGTTTCCTTTTTGTAATCGCCGAGGGATTAGTCATAAACAACTTGTAAAGAGATAATTTCCTTTGAATAAATAGCGTCTAAGGGATAGGGCTGATTAACATCAGACAGATATTTACAGCCCAGTCTCAGCCTCAGATGCATGGCTCGAGTCAACAATAGTGCCCGGAATACGGCAATAGGCTCACCCCCTATTACGTGGGACCGAATACTACAGATTGGTGAAATTTGGGTGTTAATTCACCTCTGCCTAACCCTCCGGGGAAAAAGGCGCGATTATATGTATATATGTACATTGTATAAATAGTAGCTGATGAGTTTATGCTATAGTAGATAGTATATCGATCGAATATGACTCGCAAATCGCTGGCAGAATGACCGGTTATAAAGAGGTCTAGCTTGCCATGGAAGAAACTATAGACATGATAGATATAAGCTCTGAGGTTTTATAGATAGTTGTGTGGGGTCCATGATTTAATGATTCTGACTTAGATAATTATTTGAAGACTTGTTATGTACACAGTCGACAAAGGCGCTACGGTTGCACTTTTTCATGTTAAACTACACACACCGGCAGAATAACGGTACACAAAATTATGGTCTGGGGTGGGATATGTTTAGGAGCTCGCACGGAGTTAGTGGTAGTCGACGGCGGAAATCTGACTGCTGATCGGTATATCAGGGAGATTTTAGAGGAACATGTTGTGCCATTTGTCCCATTTATTGGTAGCGACTTCATTTTAATGCAGGATAATGCTCGGGCTCACAATGTTCGCTCAGTACAGGCATACCTAGACCTTCTTGGTGTTACGGTGATAGAGTGTCCAGCACGGTCCCCGGATATGAACCCGATTGAACACGTTTGGGACTTGCTAAAGAGAAGTTTCAAATCAAGAATACCACCTCCTAACAATTTGGGCGAGCTGCGAAACACATTAGTTGAAGAATGGCAGAGGTTGCCCCAAAAAATCAATGACAACATCATTCGCAGCATGCCCAGACGGTTGGAAACCTTAATCAGGGCACGAGGGAGAAACACTCGTTTTTAAACATTCATTTAATTAATTTTAAACCGTCATAAAATCTAAAAATTATAACTGTTTCTCTGTCACTACAAAATCTAAGAAAAATGCAATAAACCAACAATAGGTAATCATCATCATCATCCTCCTCTGCGTCTTTTCCCAATATAGGTGGAGTCGGTTTTGAAATGTAACTGCGAAGCGGCTGTACTTTGATATTTTCCATGAAGCGACTGCCATCTGACCTTCACAACCCACTATGCTAAGCACTGGCGAACAAACGAACAATATTGGTAAATATGTAAAATAAATTATAATAATCGTGCCCTAATAAACGTTCTGAAGTGGACACAGAAAAAAGAACGACACATGAGGCGACTCTGTCACAATAATGTCAATACTATATCAAAATTGGAGCTACAAAATGCCTGGCAATGGCGCCCCCGCCGGGCCCAGGTAGAAGGGGTATACCCAAGAAGTCCTGGCTTAACGTCGTGGAGGGTGACATGCTTGCTAATAGCTTCACTGCCATAGACGCCCAAAATCGTGTGATCTGGAGGAGTAAGAGCCGGAAGGTGCACCCTGAACTCCGAGTTCACCTTGGCCTCGGATGTAATCAGAAAAAATACGTCTCTATGAGGTAGATGATTAATTTCCTAGTCGAGCGTGTCTCTTCGAATGTACCCTGACTTCTCTGCTTCTCTAGACAAGTGGCATTTCCTTGGTACAAAACTTAGACTACATAAGGTTGGTAATTCGTTTGTAAGCAACAGTATAAAATTCCTCATGCCACCAAATAAGTTAAAAATAGAAGAAAAAAGCGTTTAATGAAGAAAGGATATTTTTATTAAAGAATATTAGCAACCGAAATTATCGAAATTACTAATATGTATTTCCTCTAACCTCTCCAACTAAGCTATATTGCTTGTTTTAGGAGTGGGCTCACGTCGGCAGTGTAATGGCCAGGATTCAAACCTCTCGATCGACTCCTTAACCACTAAGCTACCGACGCTTAATAATAATAATTATAATTATAAATAGTTTTTGGTCAAACGATAGTTAACCAATATAACCACATTACAAAAAAAAACAATAATCTCGTTCACTGAGTTTCTTGCTGGTATCTTCTCAGTAGAACCAACTTACCGAGCCAGCGAAAGAATCCCTTTCAAATTATTTATATACTTTATTCAATATTATATTAATTATTTCGTGACATAATTGTAAAATTTTGAAATTCAAATGTGCTTTTTGCCTAAACTGATTAAACGATATTGATTCTTGATTGATTGATTGATTCTTGAGCTTTCGAAAAATGTAACGGTTCCAGTGACTTGCAAACCCGTGCTAAAATTTCGCGCTATAACCAATGCCGGCTGTTTTCAACAGATGTTCACATGCAATCTGATCCCAGTTCATCTCATCCGCATTGATTGCGACTTTCACCTTCATCGTGGCGCTCGCGCATCTCACCATATAGTAACATTCAAATTACAGCAAAGAAAGTGTTCTTTGTTTCCGAACAGTCGTAAAATGTTATAAGATAGTTGAACTGAATAACTTATATGTAAATTGTGTTGAGGTTGCGGGGGTGAAACAGGAATGGAGAAGTTGGGGATGTAAGAACTAGATAAATGAACTGTACCAACACCAACTGTCCTCACTTCTAAGTTTTTTTTGTTCACTCGTTGCGATGAGTGGAAATTAATTAGAATAAAGTAGTCATAAAAATTATAAAAAAATAAGATAAAATTCTCACTCACCCCTGAGATGAAAGCCCACGAGAGCGTCGAGGTTGAGTTTTCCGAAAATCTTGGTGGGATAAGTATAGCTAGGTTGTATGCCATAAAGACTTGAAAACATAAGTATAGCTATTCATATGTAAATGTATTAAAAATAAATATCTTACTTTTGTCTGAATGCGATTTACAAGACATGAATGCAAAGTTTGACACGGCACTTAAGCAATCTAAATAATTAAGCTATTATTTTCACGGACGCTCGTACATTATTGTATACCCACTTGTTCATAAGTTAAATTAATTATTATCTTTCTCTACGCCATTTTTCACACAGGCTGTCTTAAAATCTAACCTATAAAGCCTACACTTTCGCAGGAAATAGCGTGAAAATTAATATCCGTGGAATTCCGGATGAAAACGGCATTTCCGTCGGGTTTAATCATCATTATTATAATAGTTTTATGTCCTGTCATGCCGTGTTGGTTTCCCGTGGAGTAGAATAGAGCCACCACATCTCTTCCCATTGGTGCCGTACGGTCCTGCTCGCTGCCATTCTCGTAACAAATTCTGGCCGCCGCGCTCTTTATATGAGAATTAACCCCAAGATCCGATGTCGGAGGAAGACAAATTTATGACACATGTATCTCTCTTTCGTGTCTTTTCGCCTTAATTGATGACGCTGATCACGAATATGAGAAAAAAAAAACTCGATACCATGTCATGTCAATAAGGTTGAAAATTGTTTGCACTTTTTTTCTTCTTTTTCATCCCTAGCATCCCTAACTAGTCAGTGCTTTCGAGCAAATGGATGGCCATTTGCTCGGGCCGATTTTAGCGCATAAATGTGAAAACAGCACCAGGTATCGGTTATCGGATGTCGGCTATCGGCGTTCGACACCGATATCGGATGAATGTAAAAACGCTCTAAGGGTCAATCCCCACTGGAAGAGAAGCGGCCGGTAGCGGCCAGATTTTTGTACTAGAAGGACACAATGCACATAAGAACTTTTCGAATGATCGAACGTACTCGACAGCTGAATCCGCGGTGAGATTTCAATTTCGCATGCTGTAAATTTGGTGACCGTCACCCTTGTGCTTGACGTCACCAAAGTTCAGTATGAGCAATTATAATCACATCTCGGATTCAGCTGTCGAGTTTGTTCGATCGTTGAAAATGTTCTTACAGCATATGCGTGCAGGCGCGCGCGGCCGAGCGACGTCTCATGACGCCGCGTGGCCCCTCCTTCGCCTTCAAATAACTTTGATAGCCGTAGATAAGATTCAAATAGTTTGTAATATTTAGCCTAAAAAAGCCTCTGCCGGCCGCTCCGCTTTCAGTGGGGATTGACCCTAAAGGTTTTTCAAATCGGTTACAAAAGTCGCTCGTCACGGCCTGTCTGAGTAATAAGCAGCTATCACGCGTTGCATAAATTGTAAAAAGTATGTTAGCACATGATTATGATGATGAGATGCAATGTAAAAGCGCCATTTAGATGGATAGCTTCGATAGCGAGGCATTTTGCTGATGTTTACCGTGTCTGTAAAACCAAATTTTACCGAGTTGGTCGTAAAAGTTATGAATGAACGATGATCACAGAATATTTCAGACCTTTACTGGTAAGTAAAACCGATTTCACCAGAATAAGTAAGGATTTCACGCAGTTGGGGTTCTTAAATTAATACTGGTTTACTATTAAATTCTAAAGATGTATAATTATCATCATCAATAGAAAGCTATCAAGAAAAGTCTTACGTTTGATGATTTTTTAAAGAATACTATAATCCGCACGCTGAATGATGATCCCTATGACAGTTCGTTAGCGCTTAACATTGTACTGACGTCCTATCACATCAAATCCTTTAGAAGTCCATCAAAAAGACGAAAAAATCATAATTGTGTACAATTGTAAATTATAAAAATGAATATTAAGAAATTATTACGTAATGTTCGGAAATAATATAAAAAACTCAATGCAAATGTACATGGTACGTGCTGCAAAAGTTACGTCGTCAAGCTGTTATCGACTAAGAAGGGACACATCGATAAACAAAATATCGATAATTTGTTGGAAATATAAAACAAATGCTTTGAGTTTGTATTTTATTTATATCAATCTGAATCTGATACAGGGTCAATCGGATCTTCAAAATCTGAGTCTGAACTGCAGCTATCCGTGACGTTTATTATTAACGGTTGGTCAATGATATTGTCGTATTGTACATCTCGATCCCAGTCTTGTAAGCAAATTTTCTTCGTTCTTTCGACCACTTTTCGCCAATCGTCAGCTGTCACTTGAGCGCAAGCTGACATGACATGACTGAATTAAAAAAATACGGTAGGTCTATGGCCTCCTTTTAAATACTTTTCCATGTAATCCATAATTGCCAGCTAATTATGAATTCTTTAAAATTCAATTCAAAAATAATTTTAAATTCTTTAAATAATGCAATTTGAATAAAAATTAAAGTATAGTAAAATAAAATATAATAAGGCTGTTACTTTTTTATCTAGTGTTTTATGTCCATCAATGCGCATAGTCTTTTTTTCAAAATAAATAAATATTGCTTATTATGTTGAATGACCTGGCTGAATGACATGACATTTGCCTGAAAAAACAGTATTTTATCGAAATTGTTTCGCATAACTAATACAACTGTCAGTTGAAACGTCATACGGATCATCATTCGGCGTGCGGAGTATAGCATGTTGTACCTATACTAAGAAAATATATCTAGCAATAATCAAAAATCAACAGATGGCACTGGTAGACTCATTTAAAGAAATTAATAAAGTCAAAACGCTTATTACCCTATTTAGAATCACGTAAATTATTTTAAGCTTGAACACATAATGTGAGCATGTAAGCATATAAAACTTGTTGATAATGTAATATATAAATATTTCGTGACAATAGTACTATTTTAGGAAGCCTCCATCTTGCGACATGGTGCATTTCTGTTACTTTTGCAAGTACTGAAGAATCTGGCGGAATCAAAGATTAAAATATTTATAGTTTCATTCATTCATACATATTCAATAAAGTATTTAGTGTATGTTTTATTTTTGCTAATATTAATTTTTAATAGTAAAAATTAGAAAATTTTGCCAAAACAATGTCGCCATCTAGTTACAACTCTTGCAAACAAACGTTGCCTGCCTGCTTTTCGAAGTTAGGATTTTTTGTTCCTGATGGTGCATCTGTATAAGAATTATATTATATTATCTGTGTTAGTAGAAACCGAAATAACTCAACCCTATGTTGCCTGTGTTAGGATTGCGTAGTGTAGGATTCAAACCCGGGACCTCTCGATAGCTAGGCTGACTCTTTAGCCTCTAAGCTACCGACACGAAGATCATCAACTTATTATTACTAGTATCACATAGAAATTGCCAACTGACTCACACCTAATAGACGAAGTAGGCAACCGCAATCAACTCATTGTCGCATAAAAGCCGTTAATTTAATAGAAAAGTGTCAATTAACGTGACATCCAGGCCTGTTCGTACCGACAGCCGTGACCGACGCAGTTAGTGCCCGCAGTATCTAGGCTAGAAAGCTATTGTGTCCATACCTTTATTGTCTCACTGAAGAATGAGGGTAATATATCACATTAACAGGGTTAGATGGAACTAGACTGGAATAGAAAAAGGTCGGGTAGAAATGGACAAAGAAATAATATGTTCTATTAATACAGGTATTTTTAAATAGATACTTTTGCATAATTGTAAAATAATGGTGTCTGTACATTGGATTGGACATATCGGGTGTAAGGGGAACGCTCTCGAAGACGAAGGCCCGTGATAGTACTCCGGGTACTCTACATATTGGCATAATATTTTTTTCGATTTGTTGAAAAAAAATATTTTTCATTTTTTTTTAATTCTTTTGGGTTTTGTTTGCATTATTTATTTTTCATCGTATTACTAAAGCTCAATGAAATGACAATTTTATAAAAAGACACTACTATAAAAAAGCACGCTCTTGGCACCATTTGTTTTTTTTTCTGTAACGCCCGAACACTTGGATTTTGTTATCTATGCCTATAACAATTCTGAACTATTATTTTTGGAATAATTGTCTTTTTGTCTGCGTTGGACGCAAAACAACTGAACGAATTTGATGCGGTTTTTTATTTGAAAGGTCTTGGTCTCTCTTACTTACATTCTGACAATTGTTTGATCACAATTTGTTGAGTAAAACCGGAGATATGACCAAAAATCGCGGCCACCGGCAGCAGCCACAGCCAACAGCCAGTACACAATAAATATAATAGCGCATCAAACAAACTTACTGAACGGAAGATTACCCCGCAAGTGATCCATATTTTAAGGAGAGCATGCGTACCATGTACTAAATGACATACGATTAACCTACAAATCATGCATTCACCCATTATAATATCATAACGATATACAGCTGTCGTTTCCCGTTAGCTATTTTAAGATTAGAGATAATAGATACGTTTATTAAATCATCATCGCCATCCAAAAGATACACTTCTCCGAAAGATACATTCCGGAGTCCACTCCCACTGATCATAATTTAGTTTATCTTCGGTTTATGGGATAGACTGTAACAACCAGGCCAAGCGAAACCGAGGACTTAATGTCCTCACCGAGGCGTGGAGGGGGTCTCAAAATGTCAAGAGTGGTCACCCATCCAAAGACTGCGTTGGCTATTGCTTATCTTTGTAATGTTGTAACCTCGGTGAGTACTTAGCCACACCACAAACCCATCTAATTTTTTTTGGTGCTTTCTGTGGGAAGTCCAAAGGTTTGTCCTGCTGCTTTGTATTCATTATTCAACACTGACGGCACAGACACCCTCTGCTCTTCTTACAGGGTCGGCAGCACGAGTGTGACTCCCCTGGTGTTGCACACGTCCATAGGCCACGGTAACCACTTTCCATCACGTGGGCCGTGTGCTTGTCTGTCACCGAAGTGGTATACAAAAATTATTTTTCTTTGACTTCTAAACTCCAAAATACGTTATAATACGTAGACATCAAAGTTAATCGTTGACGCAATACGAGACTACGTAAAATAATCGACGTAAGATGTGTTTAGATGCAAGTTGTAGATACTGTAGTAAAAGCGAAACCGACGGTCGTATCATAGGCGCAGAGCTCATATTCAGGGCGGAACGCGTTGTCGCCTTTCACTGGAAGATGCGCCGGGCGGCGCAGTCGACGCGACGGCGCATCGGCAGCGGTGCGACGCTTACATAGTACATACTACTATACCTACATAGGGCACGGTTGTTGCTTAGATAGAATGTAGGTTATTCTCCTACCGTCCAAAATTAAACTTTAAAACCCGGGGACTGCTTATTGTTTTTGATTTGTATAACGGTATTCTCCAGGAGTAACTGCCGTATGAGCTCCCGACCTCAATAGGAAAGCCTGCGCCAGGCCTCGTCATCTGTTTAGCAAGTGTGGTTGGCTTGGATCCCATCCCAAAGGCGTTGGAAGAGCCCACTACTACACCTAAGTTATTTTTGATTAAAATTTTGTAATATTAACAAACAATTACCAGCATCATCGCGTTAATACCCGATTGCATTCGAATCTTCGAATCGTGGAGCAGCTTTACGGTCTCCGCTATTCAACTTCGCACGGTTTTGTGCCATGTACAGTAGTGAAACCATTGACTCGCATGTCATCTCCTACTACATCAAGCCAGTGTTTTTTTTTATCTACCCCTCCTAACAAGGCCCAGATGAGGCTGCCAGGGCGGGTTTCGTCAAACATTTGTAATCCATCAAGTCAGATTGTTACCCCATAATATTGCAGGCATCTTTCATCAGCGATTTCCCAGACAGGAAGGTAATAACTCATTTATTTTCACCTACCTGTGTTTTGATTGCTACAAGTCCCATTTTCGTACGAAACATAAAGTTGCTTGTCATAAATTGCGCAAAATGTCCAAATCGGTGCTGATTGTAAATCAGCAAAGGCTATAATTAGGAGGCAGACCCTCAGTTTCTAAATAGGTTCTGATAAACTTTACATTAGCAACGTTAAAATCTACAAACAATACTATCTAACTTATATTAGACGATCAGTATTTCAACACTGAACAAGGCGTGGCCGTTACGGTTAATACCTTTTAGAATTTTCGATTGACGATTGTTATAAAAATAAAATTTCAAATTCTTTTTCTTAAACTCTCGTCCACAACGATTGTACCAATTTTAATGGTTAATTTTTGTATGTTTTATACATACAACTACCCATTTTTATAATAGCAATTTTACAAACAAAACTTTTGAACAAAATAATTTGACCGCTGTTCATCGGAAACCATTTAGGTACATGACGTGTCGTGATGCTTTGAAATTTCATTCTACATAATATAATGCATATGAAAACTAGTAAATAGTTACTATTAAATAATGGTTCCTGTTAGTGACATCACATGTCATCAGTATATTATATCACGTGATTTGAAGGAATTACACGAACTCAAAGACTTCCTTAGCAAACTGTCACCCAGCTGGTGTAGTTCTAATAAAGTGGCATGTTGGGCTATGAAACTTTGTAAATAATGTCATCGACTTGACGACGCGACGCCAACACGCACGGTCGGTTCGTGAGAGATAGTGCCATTTTGTTACTTATCAATTTTAATAAGTATCTACGTGAATGGTGCGTTTCTTTCGGTTTGTCAGAGGAGTGAAGGCCTCCTTTCTTTCTATTCTTCTGTATTCCTCTCCCTCCCCAGGTAAAAGTAACCTAGATTTATTTTTCCATACTCTACGTAATTTATCTCTATGCTCAATTTCCTATATTACCTATTCCGATTTTAAGTGAAAAAATAACCATCCATTCATCCGTCCATCCATTAAAATTCATCCATTCATCCGTCCATCCATTCAAACTTTATTTCCAAGTTATATAAGAAACTATTTCAGAAATTATCCTACTTTTAAAAGTGAATCATGGTAACCCTATTCTAACTGGACTCGAGCGGAGTCAAATGCCACCGTTTGATCCCACGACCCGCGGCAATTGCCACTTCTGGCAGTGCCAATAAATGCCAGCCTAAATAGGTGACGATTGCGAACAGATTGCACGCACATTCGGCTCAGTTATGAAAGTATGAATGAACCTTTTGTTACTGCAGTTGTATCTTGCTTTGAATACTACATTACACCTCTGGCGTACGGCGTTGTCTGCGTGGTTCGTTTGATTTATTGGTGTACTACTAATATTCCTATATACGAAACAAGAAAGGTTTACAGAAATAAAATTTATATTAAAGATAGGTAACTAAAGAATTTTATACGTACATACGAACCCGGTCGTCATACGAACATCTATGGCAGTCGTTACGGGTAGTTGGAGCCCTAAAAGTCTAATAACTAGTCTAGCTGCACTACTTTATTATTGCCGATGGGTTGTGAAGGCCAGATAGCAATCGCTTCACAGAAAATATTGCAGATCAGCCAAAGTCGCAGTTAGGCTGGTAAAAGCGGACCCGATTCCAAGATGAAAGCTTTGGATACGACTGGGATTAACGCTAGGATGCAGAAGGTAACTGATGTGTAGAACAAAAACTGTGTAGTGATTCCTGGGCGAGGTGAAAAAGATTTTTTTCTTATATAGGACACGCCAATTTGACTTCACCTCGCCTGATGGTAAGCTGAAGGCAAACTCTCAGGAAGGAGGGTCACTATTACATACGCGTACCATGTTAACAATAGATGAGCCATATAAGATGTTTTTTCACGCCCGCTTAAAGGACCCGGGACTGTAGGAAGAAGGAAACACGTGAGCTGGCATTCAAGGAGTTCCAGGTCTTAATGGTGCGACAAAGAAAAGAGTCACTGAATCGCTTGGTTCTTGAAGGAATATTCTGCATCGTATGCGGGTGACATCTAAGCCCTGCACGTGTTGTCCTGTGTAGGAAAGGAGAGGGTAGGACTAATTGGAAGAGTTCATCAGAACATTTACTATATTCGATTATAAGATATATTATATTTGAAGTGAAGGTGAAAACTGTTTAGATAACGCTTTGTTACATCTACCAGAGTTTTACATTACACAGTTATTACTATATATCACCTGTTCTCCACGCAATCCATCTATAGAATCATACGTATAGATATGATATCACATATCTCTCTCTATCTTGAAATATCTCTCAATATCTATTCGACACAAACGATGTCAACATTTCACAGAAAAATCTCAATTGTAATATTTCTTTTTGATGAGATAAGTGTTGAATACTTGTAGAGTTAGGTATATCGGGCCCCACCAAGATCTTCGGGTCTATTGCAAGTCTACTTTACCTGCAGCCGGTACACCTACCAGTTAATGAACGAATTCAGTAGATTAGTGTCTTCAGATTGGGAAATCAGAGAGTGTAGAACAAGGTTAAATATTATGAAAGAAAATAGATGATCGGTTAGCACCCGTATCACAACGAATATAAAAGCTAGTAATCTCTAAAAATAAAAAGAACTTCACCGATAAATAACTGAAATAAATCAACTCAATTCTCCTAAACGCTTGTCGATAGCATAACATAAATGTTTGTACACGTCACTCCGAATTACCACATGCCATTAGTATTAATCAGTGTCAGACCTAACCTCACCGGCAACGTATCGATACGTCAATACTAACTTTTGAACGATTAGCTGTCGCCCCACTCACGCTGGTCTCGTTATCAACTAAACGCACCGATAAAACGAGAATTAATCTAATTGATGAAATAGGGCACGGTTCACGCCCCAATTAACATTGCACGTATTTGTTAAGAACGGAGAAATGAGATTGAACTGTGTAGTTATAAGTTATCTGACTACATTAAGTAGGAGTAAGACTAGTCCACGGAATAATTGGTACGCCAAGGACCCGTCCTTAGTGATGCGTTTCTACTCGGTCGGGCAGCATCAGAAATTAAATGAACTACCTTCATGGGTAATATACATATACTTTGATTTTATTGCCTAAGTATAGGAAATTCTTCCTTTCATAAACGTTACGTCATTTTGAGGCACCTTTATTAGATTCATATATTTAATTAAATATCCTTTCGCTTTATCAATAAAACCGTGTATTTATATCTAAGATTAAGAGATAATGAACTTGACTTACATATTTGGTGGAGCTCATTCGTCTTACTCTGTTGACGGTCTTCGTCTGACGTCTCTTGTACGGGTTCACTTCACTTTTATGCTCCTTACGGTCCTTATGGTCCTCCAAAACAAACCAATCCGTCACGGAGCCTCGCCTCGATGTCCGCACATCACGTTTACCACTTAGAACTTTAGACAACTCTGCTTTAAAATCTTCACTTATCTCACTAACTTTCGACGCTTGCACTACCTTTGGTGAAGGCAAAGTCGAGAACGAAGAACTCTTTCGCTTCTGCTCAATCGTTAACTGCTTCGATTTTGTATACGGCTCGCAGTCACTTAAATAATTCTCACTGAACAACTCCACTGCTTTGTGAAATTCCTCGAACACATTCTGGACTGAAGCAGTCTTCAGTAAATTCTCTGCGTTGCAGTTACTACTCGAAGCAGAGGTCCGAGTAGATCCAGTTGACACTTGAGAGGATTTGTGCGAATCATCGCAAGCAAGTTCCTTGAAACTCTTCAGAAAAACACCGCTCTCGGTATCACGGTAAACATTTGATATATATTCGAGACTCTCGTTGGAAGTCCACGCATCACCCATTGTATCACTACTGCCATGAAATGACGAATTTTTCTTAAGCCCTGGTGACAGTTCTTCGTCTTCTTCCGTTATGGCTCTTGGGAGAAATTCAAAACTTTTGCTCCTTTTGTAAATTGGTTTATTCTCCTTACGTTTTCCCGAATCTTTCGATTTAAATATCCACAATCGCTTATTGGATTTCTTTGATTCTGTCTTACTATTAAATATCTGTTCAGGTTTTAAATCTTGGATCCCTTTCGAAACTTTTTTTTCCTCATTTTCTGGTACTTTCGATTTTGGTCTATCTTTATCTTTACCAAAGAAACTGATCCTGGAAAATCTGTCCCGAAAACTGAACGATTTCTTTAGCGGAGAGATACTTTCTTCGTCAGACGATGATACGAATATCTTTTCTGATATGGGTGATTCTGGATAGACTCCGATACATGCCGATAAGATCCCTGAAGGTTTCGCTACATCAAGTTCCGTACATTGGTCTCTGGTTGGTATCATAGGCTGTGGCTTAAGTTTGTTCGGAAGGTCACCGAGTAAACCTCGTTCAATCAAAAACAAGTTATCTGCATTGAGTTTCCGCAAGACATTTCTTCTGATAGTAGTTTTCTTGCTGTTTTCCATGTCTAGGACGTCATCACCGTTCCACGGTATGTTTACGACTGACGGTTATCAGTGCCACCGATATCTTAGAAGCAGATAAGAGCTGATAGATATTATCCTGCGTCTTGTGTACTTGACTAATATAACGTTTGTGTGCATAACCTGAATAGAAAAATCAAAATTGTTGCAATGTTATACAGTTCCTTGTGATAGAATGTCTAGTGTAATGTTTTAATGAAAGATTTTATTCTTACAACTAGGTTACCGTGATTATTAGCGCGCAATATCGAAAATTCTGTCTCTTATCTTATCAATTGTCTTTCATTGTTCGTAACAAAAGGTTTTGTGATGTGTTCCATGTACTTACATAAGTAACTAGGCATGCACCAGTTGTGAAGATACCACAAGATTTTATGTAATATTCTATCAATAGCAATCAGTACATAGGTACCTAAGTAAATGTACAGCAATATCCATTTGAAAACAAAAGGATAATACCTACTGCTAGTTTTGCATTAACGATAGAAAATGTTAGCTTTAATTTTTTTTTATATTACTGAAACACACGGTCCACCTGTTGCAAAGTAGTTACCGTGGCCTATGGACGAGTACAGCATCAGTGGAGTCGCCCCTGCCGATCCTGTAAACACAGTCTCTGTGCGCTCAGTGTAAAAGACAAAGCAAGAATAGCTCTGGCTACCCTACTCACCGCCGAGAACACAACACGAAGTTAATGACCGCGGTATTCTGTAGGGCGTACGTTCTTCCCTAGTCAGACTGCTCAATTGGACGGAAATACCGTCGTATCCTACCTCCAAGGTGGGACAATATATTTATATATATATATCAATACTTGGCGCAAATATATCCTTGTTACATATTTTTAACGAACGAATTACATCCATATTTCTTTAATTATGATACTGGCAAATGTGGAAATTGTTCAACATATCGGTCACTTGGAAAAACACTTAGCGGTATTATCTCTGTCTGACTTATCGCAAGTTTCATGAAGCATAATTACCTACTGCGGAAGTAGGTACACGTGTTCAAAACATAAATATTCTGTCATCTAACCTAATAATGTTTATTATTTCTCATAATATCGAGTGCTGGGTGATTTTAATGGATTCTTCCGCGATTCTTAATGTGGTATTTTGTTATTTTTTATACACTACAAGCTTTTGCTCGCGGCTCCGCCCGCGCAGATGTCGGTTATCGAGACCAAACATAGCCTATGTCCTTTCTCAAAGTATAATCTACCCCTATACCAAATTTCATCAGAATCGGTTCAGTGGTTTAGGCGTGAAAGCGTAACATACATACTGACAGACAGACAGACAGACAGAGTTACTTTAGCATTTATAATATTAGTATGGATTCTCAAAATTTCGGATGTCTTTCAACAGGCATAGGCAGGTTGCAGTATTTGCCTATCTCTAAAGAAGAAAGGCGATGATTGGTGTATGGGTGTACCAAAAAGATCCTTAGCTCCCAACTGACTGACCTACCTATGACTGGCGGACAAGATTCTGAAGCATTTTAATTTAATTACTGCTAACGAATGCCGTAACGTAGATATATTTCTGTGATGTGGATGTTCACACTGTAACCGACTCTAAATTGATCTCCGAAGCACAGTCACCCATCCTAAAACTGACCTACCTGTATATAATAGATGTATGGGATTGACATACGTTGACGACTGTCATCAACGTCAAAATACGTGTCAATCTATATATTCTACAATAATCAAACTCGCTATGTGGTCACCCACTTCGTTACTGCACTGTCACGAGCCTCTCAATGTCTTGTACAGTCAGCATCATTAAAATGTTGCTAACAAGAGTAGTCAAAATAATCCAAATACCAAAATCCCAATTTTATATTTGTTATTAGAGTACTCAAATAGTTGTAAGTGTCCAGAGTGGTCCAACTATCTTAACAATCGGTCTTCCAGATTTATGTCAGTTAGTAGAGTATTCATATTCACATACGCAATCACGCCGGTCGATGGTATCCAGACAAGTATAATTTAAAAAAATCTGTATATGAATATGAATACTCTACTAACTTACATAAATCTGGAAGACCGATTGATAAGATAGTTGGACCACTCTGGACACTTACAACTATTTGAGTAAGTACTCTTATAACCAATATAAAATTGGAATTTTGGTATTTGGATTATTTTGAGTACTTTTGTTAGCAACATTTTAATGATGCTGACTGTACCTACCCAATTTCTGTACGTACTATCATTTTATTTTTCATAATTATAATGTTTACAAACCCAGTTTTAAGAAATGAATTACAAATCATGAATGTGTACTTGAGTAGGAATATGAGTTTTTATAATATATATTGCGTTGCGTTATTTACGCAATGGTACAATGTAAGCCTATATTATCTGAACGCGGTTATTACGGCAACTAATTCATGTTTGTAAATTATTAATAATAGTTTTGCAATATACTCTTGCGTAAACCATGAATGCGGATAACCACATTTAGGCCCATATTCTAAAATGTCACTCAGCTCTGTCACTCAGCAACTCAAAAATTGTATAGACAATCTGCCGGACAACCTGTCAAATTTATCAATGTGTATACAATCTTTTCCCAGATAAATCAAGGTTCAGCTGAGTAGCATTCTAGAATACGGGTAATAGATACATTTTTTGTAAACACCTAGAGCAATACAAATATACATATTCATGCAAACAAAAACATCGGGCGCAGGTTGAGGGAGAAATCGGGAGATTCACGCGCCGGGTTGTACCTGGTGCAAAGGCTGGCCATAGCCATTCAAAGAGGTAATGCGGCCAGCGTCATGGGTACCTTTGCACCGGGTACAGGCCCGAGCGTATCGTAAGACGAACCCGTCAGGGGAAACTATACGGTTAACATTGTGTTTGACATTCGCATTTTTTTACTGGCATTGTTGAAGTGAATTATTTACATTTGACATTTGAACAAAAATTTGCACTTAGCGTATATCAAACCCGAGCCCCCAACCTAGCTGTCGAAAGCCCAACCGCTACGTCACAGAGGCTATCAAAGATAGTGAAATCGGTAAAGTCGGTCTCCAGTTAGGGCGTGACCAAGACACACAACGTAGGTAGGACACGATGGTATTTCCATCCTATTAAGCAGTCCGACTGGGGAAGTACCTCCGCCCTACAGAATACCGCGGCCATTAATACTTCGTGTTGTGTTCCCAGCGGTGAGTACGGTAGCCAGAACTCACTAATGTTTGTGTACTGTCAGTAGGAAGACCAAGGGCCTCCTGCTTCGTTTTCTGCACGACACTCTCTGTGTTTACAGGGTCGGCAGCACGAGTGTGACTCCCCCTGGTGTTGCACACGTCCATAGGCCACGGTAGCCACTGGGCCGCGTGTTTGTCTGCCACCTAAGTGGTCTAAAAGAAAAGACAAACAGGAACTAATCTTAACATACCTATCTAGGTATGAGTTTATTAACCCTTTCATGAATAATGTACCGACTTTTGTACGAGGACATGTAACAAAAGATTACATTGAAAGTAGTTCCCTATCTCGCACGTTTGTTTCTTAAGTAGTTAAAATGTACCTACCTATTTGTGGATCAACACGCACGTAAGCATTGAACTGTTTTGACTCTGCACGGTTAATATTATGTAATTTGGACTAATCCTACCTATACTCTCACAGCTACAACTGCTACAAGCCTTTCACACTAAGGAGTTTCGTTCCAAATCTCCTGGGGGAGCTTTCAGTAAAGTTCCCACAACTTTACTGAAGCAGAAATCATCACTCATCGTCATCGTAATGGCAATCATCACTCATCGTCATCGTCATGGCAATAATCACTCATCGTCATCATCATGAAAAGTGAATAAACAAAACTAAATAAAGACATGGCTTAAAGGTCTTGTAACCAAGCCAAAAATCTCTTAAAAAAATTCACACTAAGATATAACAACACCAACAAAAATATTAGTTCAGCGAGTCCAAGAGTAAAAATATTAGTTCAGAGAGTCAACATAGTTCGGAATAAACCTCAGTCACAGTATAATCAATCACAGTATAACGAGACTGTGGTATAATGTTTATTATACTTTGCCTCAGTCATCCACTTAGCGAGTCCAATAGCTAATTATAGTACCACCGAGTGACAGACAGCACAGTGTTCCCGAATCTAACCAACAAAAATTTGAAGTGAGATGAAATAACTTCATAATCACCATTCAGCGGCAACTAGTAATTTTATTCCCACTTCCCTGCCACTGGACATAAACTCAAGTTCGGCTGTCGCTAATCTCCAGAGAAATTACTCACATTAGTAGAACACTAGTTAATAGCTACAGCGACTACAATATGGGGTTCTTCAAGAAAGGCTGTTAGGTGCAGTAATGCCCCTGGGTTTGCATACGTCCATAGGCTACGGTAACCACTTTCCATCAGGTGGGACAAGCGCTTGTCTGCCACGTAAGTGGTATAAATAAATAAGGTACCTAATGCGATTACTAAGTCTTATTTAAGGTGTTTCTTCCGTGTATATTTGGGCTAAGATAACACAATAAGTTACTTACTGCAGGTAGGCAAAACGCCAAAGTTAATGATATTGTGATTTATTACGAAAAGCACCTAACAGTCATTTAATTGTCAAAACAGGAAGCCTCCATTAGCGCCAGCCAGAAGTAATCCGTTCTACACACACCGGCAGAATTAGCGGAACACAAAAAAATAAGGAAGAATTAATATTTTTTTTTCGTAGCACTGGCCGGTTACATTGCCTACTTTTTTATAATTTTATACATTTTTTTTTAAATCGTCTAATTTGAAAATGGAACATAATATTATGTCAATTTTTTTTCATTCGTTTGTTTTAATTTTTCATTCATGAATACATCTCTATCGACTGCTTCGAAGTAGATTTTCCATTTTCGTAAAGTTCGTAAATTCCCTTTGAAAAACATTTTATTGCAGTTTTATGAGACTTTTGTGACATATTAATAATCTAAGACTTTTGTGTTTTCTCGCTTATTAATAAGTTACGAACATCTAAGTATGCCTGATTTAACGCTACCAGAAATCATCAGGGCAGATAAAATGAAAAGAAATGGTCAATCCTACAGATTGATTGCCACAAGACTTCGTCGGGATCGTTATCAACGATTCATCGTAGCATCAAACGGTACAGATTAGCGAATTCTCTAGTGAGGAGAAGAGGACAAGGCAGGAAAAGGTGTACTTCAAGGAGAGATGACCGTTTTCTACAACTTCAAGTTCGTCGGAACTCGAGACTTACGGCGGTGCAGGCCCGAAATGCATTGGAGGAAGTTCGAGAAGTAAGAGTGAGAGAGCGGACAGTTCGCAGAAGATTCGAGGAAGTTGGTATAGGCTTATGACGAGTGGGGACAGGTTCTCTTTACTGATGAATGCAGAATTCTGTTAAATTAGATTGATAGAAGGCAGCGAATATAGAGACGCAAAGGAGAGCGTTATTTACAGTCTAATTTTGAAAATACAGTGGCATATGGCGGCGGCAAAATTATGGTCTGGGGAGGAAACACTCGTTATCAAACATTCATTTAATTAATTTTAAACCGTCATAAAATCTAAAAAATTCAGCTGTTTCTCTGTCACTAAAAAATCTAAGAAAAATGTATTTTGTTTATGTCAGTTTTTTTATTAAACTTTAAATATGGTGTTGCAAATTAATGTCAGAACATGTTCATTTAATTGTTGTTTCATGTTTAATTATTCTTTGTTTAAAAACAAAGCTAACTATTTTATACTCTCCTTTTTGTGTTCCGCTAATTCTGCCGGAGTGTGTAATAAACGTAGAACTGAGAGTGCGGCCTGTTGGCGTGGCTTAACGTGTTACATACGTCACTTTATGTATTTATACAGTCCCAAGTACAGTCTCTCTACTACAGACATGTTTTTGGAGTTTGATTAAGTACAGCAAAATGGCATTTTTCCTATGCTGAAATCGCTCCGGATACCTAGTTATGCACTCCGAAAGTCTTAAATCGCCGTCTAAAAAAGCCTTTACCCGTTCAGAGGAAGGCGTGTATGTTTATTAAAACTAGTTGCACGTTCAAGGGTTCGGGTAAAGTCTTGTCCTTGACTTTTTTTCTAAAGGACACGTCAATTGACTTCACTTAAGTAAGCTGAAAGCAAAGCCTCAGGAAAGAGGGCACCATTACATGCATGTTCCGTGTTAACAATGGTGGCTCAGCTTGCGGCCATCAGATGCTTTTCCACGCCCCGCTTAAAGGACCCGGGACTGTAGAAAGAAGACTAAGATTTATAGGAAAGTATACTTAAAGCATCAAAATTTAATTCATTTTATTATACTTGTAAAAGAGACAATATTTGCACCCACATAGGTAGGTACTACCTTGCTACCTATGTTCGGAGATTTTTAACCCCAAACCTTCCCTACCATAACTATGCAATAAATACCATGTCGTATGAAAAATAATCTAGAACCTATTCTCACGGACTTCGTCGGACTTACTTGTACTTGAAAATTTTCATTAAATTCGATCAAACCGTTTCGGAAATGTTTGGTTACAAACACTGACACTCAAATTTTATATTTAAGATATGGTTTAATATTACTTATAGTACTTATAGCTACGGATTTACCGGTCGCGTGCCCATTAATGATCTATTTAACTTTAACATAACCTTGACATTACTTGTTAAATCGATACGTTCATAGCGACCGAAACACCCATTTCTAGTAAGTGGTGTACCCAGTTGGCTTCAATAACATGTGGCTTCAAAGTCTTTGTAACTTGTCTTAAATCTATCCCATTGTGCAATAATAATTATGTTGTAATCGATTCTTTGTAAAGTGATTAGTGGTTCTGTTATTATTTTAATGTTTTTTTTTATGTTATTTTTATTACCCATATTGCCCAGGCGGTTTAATATTAAGTTTGGGTTGTGTGTAGAGGGCTTCTTGTTGGACATCATTTCAGTTTATATAGGTATATTAGTTTAATGTGCAAAATTATTAGTGACCTGTGCCATCTAGTGATGTGTTTCTGTCATCATTTTTACTTTAAAGCTGTTTATGATTTAGATTGAAATTGGTGTACCTAACTCAACATATACACATAGAAGAATTTAATTAAACATTCATTCAAAACCTAAATAAATGCAGATTTAATATAGGTAGTAGGTATGTACTTACATACTTCTTTTCTCAAGTCTAGTAATATGATACCTACATAGGTGAAATAATAGAGTACCAGTAGGTATCTAATATAAGTTAGTAGTACTACACAATGTACCTAATCTTAGTGTAATTTTATTTGAACTGTAATTAAATTAATTTCTGACGAACCACTAAATTATTAAGTCTCTAAGTACCAAACTAAGTAAAACAACAACAAAAATCAAAAAAGGTCTTACCGTCGTCCAGCAAGTGTAACTAGTCATAAAACACAGTGCCACCACATAAATCTCTTTACGACACAAACAGACACCATAAAACAACCACTCACTAAAAAATTTTCTTCAAAATTATGTAACTTTTATTACCTAATAGCTGATGACCGCAGGAGCCCGCCTGAAATTTGACTGTGTTCCCGCTACCCATAGCAACAATACATATTTCAATTTATATCCCCGTACTCATTTCAGCCAGATTTCGGTCACTCCTTCAGCCGTTAAATGCAATGAAATTAAAAACATCCAACAAATTTCCGCGTTAAAAGGTAGCTTATGTGTTCTTCCAGACTGTAGATAATCTATCCCGGCGCCTAATTTTAATCAGACTTAGCAGAATCGGGGGCCGATCGTGATTGAATAAAAACATCCAAACATCAGCCTATCTGTTTTCCAGATTGTAATCGATCCAAATTTTATCCAGTTCCCTTTAATTCGTTAGATCGTGATTGAATAATAAGCATCTTCACAAACTTTCACACTTAATAATATTAGTAGGATAATACATATAATTATACAGTTATGCATGGTTTATTCTGTTGACAGTTGCCTATAAACCATTTCTCACAGCTTAAATAAGAGGAAGTGGCAATAATGGTGTTTTGTTATAAAATAATAACAGAATCGCCGCGCCGCTCTGGGTATGTGTCACCGAGGAAAAAGTCGTCGGCCACCAGCAGCATTCAGAATGGTAAGCTAGTTTGTTCTTTTAGAATCATAACAGGATATTCTGTCATTAATTTCATTTCACATATTTCGCGTAGCGATAGAATGTTCGACTGCTAAATCCGGCGTCGCGGGTTCCATTTCCGCTCAGTGCAAATATTTGTCTGCACGTTTACAGTAGTCTGGATGTTTTTTATGGTTAATTGTACAAAATATGTATTTACTTAAAAATGTATGAATGTTTGAAATTACCTAATATTTGTGTATCAGCATTCTAGAATCCATAAAACAAGCTAGTAGATAGCGGTATACGTAGAATAATATATATGTATATCTTTTTTAGAAATTTTAGTAAATTAGACCGTAAGGAAGGTCTTTTATATAGTTAAAGTTTAAATAATATCCAAAGTGATACAGGCTTAAAAAAAATCATTATGAATTCAGTGTAATTCCGTTTCCAAATTTAATATTGTTTGCCAAAATTATTTATAGACAAATGGGTGTCAAATTAATAATTTGACGATTAAATGACTGCAAATAAGCTAGCCGGCTGGTTGCTTCACTCGCTATAGGTATACAGCTTGCCAGGTGGGTAATACCCTACCCATTAACTTGTAGCTTTAGATTGAAAACTGTTCTATACAAATTTCACATAAAAAAATTGGGGAATACAGGTATAATGAATATACCAGATCCCAGAAGCTATGGGCAGAGTTGAATGTTAACACCCGTATTACAGTTAATAAGCACAGCGCGTAATGAGGTGCACTTATCGTCGCCAATCAAGCACTTTTTGGAAATTCATTACTAAAAAACTTTTTTTTATAGAATCATGTTTGTAATGGTGACCCTCTTTCATGAGACTTTGCCTTCAGCTTATCATCAGGCGAGGTGAAGTCAAATTGACCTGTCAATAAAAAAAAATAGAAACCACTAAACCAGTCGTTAATACGCCTGATAAAAATGAACAGCAAATGAAGCACACGTGAAAAACATCATCTATTCTTTTAGGTGTTCTACTTAAATGTGGATGTTTTTGTAAATAATTCATTAGAAAATATTATTCCTATTGTTTAGAAAATAGGACGGGGCCTACCACTGCCAGCTACGATGACATATCAGTCATTATACCTCTACTTACCTTTGTTCCAGTACCGAACTCACTGTCGCTACTTCTCGGTTCCTTAGACTTCGAGTCAAACAATGCGGAAATTCTGGATTCCATTCCCGAGAGAGAATTGAGACTACTGGCGGCATTAGCAAGAAAGAGAGAAGAAGATGACGAGCGGGAACAGCTTGCTGACCAGTTCCGACGCATGTGGCAGAAGGAAAAGGAAGAGAGGGCAATCGTAATATATTTCTATAGTATTTTTTTTGGTTTGTAACAATTGAGTTGCGAAGTGAAATGAGTCATATCTAGATAGGTAAGTGGGTTATACATCGTAATATTATCACCCGCACCCGGAGGACCAGTTTCTACAGCAAAGATTTCATGAAATGGTGAAAATAAAGTACGCGCCACGAAAGAAGTCCCTTGGCCGCGGCGTGGCAATCGCAACATGTGATGTTGCCAGTATCGTCTTTTTATTTTCCCAGATCTTTTATTGTTCAGATATAAATGTACCTAATAGTAGTTGAACCGCAGAACCTAAGAAGTTATGTTCACGCGTTTCCAACACTAGAACGTTAGAATGTGATCGTGATAGTGTAGTGTACCTAGCTAGAAGATGACTACTTCAAAAAAGGTGGTTAATAGATAAAACAAATGATCCTATTCATTCATTATTCATCATATCAAAAGAGAGCTAGTGACAGTGATTACAGAATCAATTATGTCTATGACACTGAAAAGTAGTGAATAACAATAAACAAAATGATAAAGTGGACACTCACAGTTCTAAAGAACTCCGGGCAACTCTGTCATGGCCCAAACCAATCTACACATAGTATGGTGGCGACGTCATTTTTAGTTCTTAATTTTGCCGCGGGACTTATTTGGTGGCGCGGACTCTACGGGTGTCACCACGGAACAGTAAAAACGGTGGAAGTGTGAAGTGGGCGTGGCACGCGTGTCATTCTTATGCGGAGATTTGCAAGCTCTTACAATTTCAACCTTCAGTCGTATCTGTCATCACGTGTATTTGACAGTTTTGCACCGTGTGTTATTTAATACTATTTAATGGAAATATGCCTTACTGGGCCATTTTGCAGTGCACAGATGATAGTAGGAGCATAAATATTCGAAATGGAGTTGTTTTATACCATCAATATGTCAGGATATAGCAGAATTTATAACGAATATTATTGAAATGCAAAGAAATAAAATCAAAACAAAATCAACCTTACCACATATCAATAAAGCTTGTTTTTGATTACACATAATAGACATGTCATTCTTATTTATTCTAGAACTTTCTCCGCTACTCATTTAGTGATGTAGTCAAATTTTATCGATATCTAATTTTGTGGAAACATTTATAAACGTTTGTCAAATGACTTTTTTTTTTTTTTAAATATCACGGAACATTCGGAACATTCCTCATACCCATTCAAAGGATACGGGCGTGATGTTATGATGTGTAGTGGCATAGACATAGCAATAATATGCGTTTGCAGCAATAACTGCTGATTTCCTGGTATTTATTAAAGAGTTTCGTGGTCTCTCTCTGAAACCCTTTATCGGACCTTTACAAAAATTAAATGGGATAATTTCGGAATAGTCTTCTTTCGAATAAAGAAGGAATTTTGCAAATTCGTCTACACATGACGAAGCTATGCGCGTACAAACATGCAAAAATATAAACTTCCGTATTGAACAACTCCAGCTGGATATTTTCTAGTTTGTGGACGCGGCGCAAACGCGATCAGCAAATAGATTTTGGCGCTCTACGTTTTTCTCATTTTATGCAAATTAAATTAATTATTTCAAAGTAGTGTATGAAACTGTTTGTAATATGGTCTTAAAACACCCGTCTCATATTGTAAAATACTCGCACTCGTATTTTAAGTATCCTTAGACCACTTTCACATTTTCTGATATTGGGTACTGACGCCGATAGCGGTCACCATGTGCTGTTTTCACATATATTCGATAAAATCGGTCCGATTCGGCCATTTTCTCGATCGCACAGACTGGATGAAAAAAAAATCCTAGTATCGAGTTCTTTTTATACTTTATTTTATTTCCTTCGATATCGGAGCCGACACTAATATCGGATATCGGATGCACCGGATAATGTGAAAACGCTTTTATTATGCAACAGTTACATAAAATATCTACTATAAATGGACACTTGTTTTATTTCAATTATATTAACACGTCTTCATACCTTTTTAATCGTAAATAAAAACATCTCTCTTTTTTAGTACTCTTAGATTATAATTACTAACAGCGTTTGGAATCCTTTGATATTTTGAAAACAAATTACAAATCTATCGATATTGCCAACTTTTTGTTTCACTGCTCTAGCGTTTATGTGAGAGAGTTAGAGTGAGAGAGATAATACTTCAAAGTAATATCAACCGTATTCATAACTGTTAAGGTTCTAAATAACATTCTTCAAATAAATGGACATCTGTTGGGGAGTAGTTGAACTTTTTCGTAATAGAGTTAGAGTGAGAAGGAAGTTTGATTCAGATACAAAACGTCGTAAATTCCTTTTTTTATCTATATTAAAGTTAACACTAATGCCAATCAATAAGGTATGTTTTCGTTCTGCAGTGTGCATAATTTAGGCTAATTTGGTGTTAAAGATATACGACCAATCAAAACAATTGTTTACTAGTAGTGCAACGTATTATTATCTCGTTGTATGTGTGAGTTTGGCGACATTGGTTCCGCTATTGAATCTGTCCTATCACACTTCTAATAGTTTTTTCTGTTCTGTGGGTGTCACTACCGAATTCAGTTTTTTTTTTTAATCTATGGTGATCCCAACAATTACTATTCTATTGCAAATCAAAGACAATTAAGTTCGATTTGACATTCTTGAAAGGAAAGAGTCAGTGCACAGGTATGATGGTTTTAGTAGATAAATATCTAGCTAACATAACATAACATAAACTCACGCCTTTATCCCCGAAGGGGTAGGCAGAGGTGCTTACACCCACATTTCGCCGGTTTATGTTTAGGTCCCAATGTAATAGGTGGCGAGCCTATTGCCATTAACTGGGCACTTATAAACCTGCGATAAATACATATACATAATATCTAGGTACCTATCTAAATCCTGGCGAAATTCCTTTATCCTCGAAAATAAATAAATCTGCCTAAAACCTCAACTCGGTAATCGAACCTTCTAAAATGCGACAAAATAATAATATCCTGTACTTTTATGGAATCGAACAAAAAGGTCATCTTTATGCAATATGCTATAAATGTTCAAATCGCACTTCTAGTTCCAGAAATAGCACGTTCACGCAAACTCTTCATCTTCATCATTAATGTAGAATGTAGATGGATAGATCAATATAATTATAACATACTAGCTTTTGCCCACGGCTCCGCCCGCGTGCATGTCGGGTATCGCGACCAAACATAGCCTATGTCCTTTCTCAAGGTCTAATCTACCACTATACCAAATTTCATCAAAATCGGTTCAGTGGTTTAGGCGTGAAAGCGTAACATACAGACAGACAGACAGACAGACAGAGTTACTTTCGCATTTATAATATTAGTATGGATAAAGCTTTAAGTGATTTACTAACACAGGTGGAATCAGAAACAAATCAGCAATACAGACGCTACATCACTAGGAAACGACGGGACGAGCAATCCTGGTACAACTACAGACAACACCAGAAGTCTTTGGAGCTGCAGTTGAAGAGACGGCAGCTCCTCGACTGCATCAAGGATAAGGAGCAGAGGAGTGCGGAGCTGCTGGCGTGGGTTGATGACCATAAGGTACCTTTTTACGTGCAGAAATCTTCACGTGTATGTACACCCCCACCGAGCCTGTGAGGGTAGTTATACCGGACTCGAATCGACCAAAACCGCACATCCGCCGACTCGAGCCATCAGTTGCCGGGTAGCATTTAGCATATCGGCACACCTCGGCTGTCCCAGAGCTATCGGAAGCCCCCCTGGATGTGGGGCTTCGGTGTCCTCATATTCTCCAGAAAAAGTGGGGACCATAAGGTACCCGTTGGAAATATGTTAACGAAGCAAACAAAATAGTACTTTGGTATATCTGCTTATTAGACTATTCTTTAGGATTTAGAAAAGGCAATTAACCAGTAGTTATGTGACTGCTGATGAGCGGTTACCAGCAGAACGTTTGCAATATTGGAGGAGTAACATAAAATTGCAAATGATAAACATTGGGGTTCTATTAAACCAGTAACAGACGAGGGTCTAGCGGAGGCTTTCCTATTGGGGTTGGGGCGATTGAGGGTTCACACGGCAATGGCTCCCATTAAAGACAAGATAAGCCAAATCAGAAGAAAGGGTCTGTGTTTCAGAGTCTCCGATCATGTCTATCCATTCATCCAAAAATTTCATCATATTAATTATTTCAGGCAACCACATTAGTAGACCGGGCAATAGAAGACGAAGCTCGTTGCCTGCTGGCGGCTGATCGGCGCAGCCGCCTCGGCGAGGCCGATCAGTTCCGGAAGCGAATTCAGCTTCTAGCCACGCAGAAGAAAGCTGATGATGCCCGCAACAGGCGGAAAGCAATTTTGAGAGATGCTTCACAGGTATGGCTATCCATCATTGTTCAATTTGTCAAAACTATAGTATTACCGCGACCGCTGTATCCCGTCCTACGTACCTACACGCGGAGTGGCGGGGGACAAGGTAAAGAAAGAGAAAGAAAAAGCATAAGTTGGGTCGAGAGCGAGCGAGATAGTGCCGTGAGTGTTGGCGGCGGACTGACCAAATGTGACGTAGATACTCTCTCCGCCTTGCCGTGCACATTCAAGACGGGCTACAGCGGTTACGGTGTAACTATACAGATCTAGCATTAACAACAATCCCGGTGTCACGATGACTAGGTACTGAGTTTTACGCGAGCCACTGCCGTATGGCTTCCAACCCCACGAGGAAAGCGTGCAATAAGATCCTCCAACTGAGCACAAACTGACACAAAGCTCGGTGCACGGTGTTGAGTGAGAAACCGCCGCGACATAGGTATATAGGCACTGCCTACAGTATACCTCGGGAGACATATCTGGGACCTAAGTCGCGAGAGAAATGAGGCCCTGGCGCGGGCGGATTGTTTTGTAATAATCTATGCTTGATGAATTTGAGCTCATCCACCGCCGTAGCACCGCGTGCTATCGTCAAAAGACTTCCAAGAAACCCTACTTACTAAGCGTATAGCGCTCATTTTGAGCACATTTTAGATGCCATAGTTATTGACCATCCTGTTATATTCCAGCGTCTAGCGATATCCAACGCCCTATCAACTTGGGAGTCTACTCTCGTCCGGCAAGAGGTGTCGGCGTTTGAAGCGGCTCGTCGAGCACAACACGCGGCACACGCGGCCATGACAGACGCGCGAAGTGCCTCGCTGCGTCGAGCGCGAGACGTACGCAGTCGCCGCGCGAGGCAACTTGCCGCGCTCACCGAACAGCTTAGAGAAGCTATACGCTCCGGACAGAGGGCTTAATCCGAGAGATGGCCCTGGGTCAGCCGGGGTGCAAGGGATATGCTTTATAGCTACCTCACCTTCGGCCTTGCACCGCGACCCACAGACGGCGTGCGATTTAGTTGGTTCGAGTCCGACATAACCTCCCCCTCTGGCTCCGGCGGGGGCGGTATCCGTAGGGATTTACCGCACAATAAAAAACAAGAACTTAATCCGCGCCGTGTTCGTTCCCGGTGGTGCAGAATATGGTCGCTCCATCTCTTCCTGGGTGTCGTAAAAAGTGAACAAGGGATAGGGCTATTCTCCACCCAACAGTAAATATACAGTTCAAGACAAAGTGCCTGGCTAGACGGCAATCGACTTGCTCTCCTATTACGTGCGACCAAAAATCATAGTTGGCGAAATGTGGGTGTTAAAATACCTCTACCTACCCTTTATAAAGTACCACGGGACATATATCTTGGACCTAAACATACATACATATAATCTTTTATCCCCGGAGGGTTATACCACGGGTGAATTAACAGCCACATATCACCGTTTGTATTCGGTCCCACGAGGAGTGAGCCTATTGCCGTATTCCGGGCACTATTGTTGACTCGAGTTATGCATCTGAGGCTGAGTCTGGGCTGGACATATCTGTTAAGCAGCCACATCCTTATATGACACCGCATGGGAAGAGATGGGGTGGCGCAGTACACGTTTCATGGATGTATTTCGAGGATAGCACGGGGTACTACTGCTGTAAATGAGCTCAAATTCACCAAGCATAGATTATTACAAAACAATTCCTGGTCGCCAGGTTCTCGTTCTCGCAACTTTGGTCCAAAATATGTGTCTCGATGCGTAAGTGAAGTAGAAACGTGATGCGAAACGCCTATCTGGCTATAAACACTTTATTTTTATGTTTTGTGTGCTGGTGTAGAGAATGACTCATGCCGGACATAGAGTACTTACATTACATTACATTATTACATTATTTTTACCTGTATTTGTACCGACTTGTACGTTAAAATAAATAAAAAAAGAATATGCGTTACTTGAGAATCTTATGTATTAGACCTATTTGTTAAAAGTGTACCATCTGTTTGATTTTGTGACCCAAGTTTTAACTTATGTTTGTACGTCTACCTCTGACTTTGAAAAACTGGTTGTCTTGTCTGATACAGATTTTAAATATATTAATTAAATTGTTATGCTTTGTCTGTCTTTATCCTAAGAGAAACCAATTTTGGTTCTTCTCGTAGATACATTTATACACTTTAAAAATATTATTTTCGTGTTAAAAAAAGAAGAAAATGAAAAGAAGATAAATAGTTAATTTCCACGCTTTTACCTAAAAATTGTATACAGTATGCGTTCAGTATAATCGAGGTATTGTAAAATGAAAGAAAGTCAAGTCAGTCACAATCTATCATTTTATTTACCAGTGGGCGCTTGTAATTCCAGAAAATACGTATGCTGCAGAACCCTCCCATTGAACATCATTTGTGGAGGATTGAGGTGAGATGTTCCTCAGACACAGAGTAACCGTAAAACACGACGGGTTCCTTTGCCATGGTATCTGGCGCGTAAATTTCAATAGCGCGATGTAGGATCGATAATCTGTAGTAGTTCAGCCTCATTGCGCTAGATGGCGCTGAGTACATATTTCTGTCGTAGTTCTGACTCCTGAAGCTAGATGGTGCTGTATATAGTATCACACATCAATAAGATCAAGGTAAGCGCTAACCATGATGATGATGATGAAGCGCTAACCATCACCAGTAGGATCACCGAGTTGTTTAGTAGCAGCAGCGAGTCTGGCTCTGGCACGTTTGTACTTATGTAACGCAGCTTCGGCTCCACGCAGGAGTGCTGATGCTGTACTGGTTCCACCAATAACGGGAACTAGGATTGCATTGCTGGTGTTGCCGATTTGGGATTGACAGATGATGTTCCAACGGATGGTGATCGTTCCAGTCGTGGTGTAGGTGAAATTCGCATCCTGAAACACGATATTAGAAATAAAAAATTAATGGTAGTTCACAGAATTTGAATTTCTGTTTTTCTTGTTTCATTGTATGTAAAACTATACAGTAAGTATATTTTTTGAAGCGCTTCGACTAAAGAAATAATAGTTATTTTTAATATGCCTTGAAGCGATTTGTTACAGGATATTACTACCAGTCAATTAATCCATTAGCCTATTGCAGTTTACTGTTGGTCATAGGCCTCTCCCAAAGTTGGAGGCTTTGTCCTGCCAAGCTGGCCAGACAGGTTGGGTACAGTTATTACGAGTTTTCAGTTGATATATTTTTCAGTTAGTCGTCTCTTACGACGACCTTCGGAGGAGATGGGGTGATGATACTTGAATTCTTTCTTCCTCACCACACGGCTTACTACTAGTATAAAAAAAATATTTAGTGTATATATATAGATACCCTTCGTTTTTCGCCTAACCAGAGCCAAAGAAGAGGTGTGTAGTGTGTATGTCGGATTCGAACCAACTAAAAACCCATACAAACTCACTTCCGGATACCTTATTTATTTACTGGTTTTAAGGGTCGGCAATACGAGTGTGACGGCCCTGGTGCTGCACATGTCCATGGGGCACGTTAACCACTTCACATCAAGTGGACCATATGCTTGTCTGCAACCTAATTGGTATAAAAAGGAAAAAAAGTAGATAGGGCATGTACCGTAGTCTGAGGCTCAACCAGGGTATTCAAATCCTTAATAAGATGACATCCTCCTAGAAAGAACCGTCTGCTTTTAGCTGTTACTGAGTCCAGCTCCTCAGGTCTCTTGCAGCACAACTCCTTGGAGTGGTAGCCAGGATTCAGGCTCAATGGAAGGTAGGCGTAACCTTCGGTCCTGTGGCGATTCCACCAGTCCGTGGATATCACTTCGAAAAACAACTTGAGGGGTGACGGATCTGAAATATAGAACGTTTTTATCATAATCATCATAATCAGGCTATATTATACAGCAACTGAAATAAGGTTATTCAAAAATGATTGTTATCGTAGATACGGCGTTTGCATATGACTCATTAACTACAAACGTCGTGACGTATCATCATGTCGCAACTTAGAACAATAAGCGCAAGCTAGACATATGATAAAATAATTTTATCAGACGACTTATCTTAATTCAAATATGTACTAGCTTTTGCCCAGCGGCTCTGCCTGCGAGGAATCCTGCCAGCATTACTACACTCCATGAAAATCTATTCCAGGGTATTTTTAGGAATTGATTCATAATTATGAGCATATATTACTCTCTGCTGGATTGTTATTATCATGAATTTTGAACCCCCGCCCTGGCGAGAGTTACCGACAATATTGCAATTTGATGTACCTCTCTGCTTATGTAACAATATGTGAACAAATACCTATTCCAGAATCAGTTTCGATAGTAAACTCCAGGATATGTCCGAAGCTCCACTCGTCAGAGTCAGCTACGCTTGTGTGTGTACGTCCGTGAAGAATATCCTCGCACTGAAGCCCTTCTGGCACCTGAAACCCAATAAGAGAACCCTTGATAATAACATTATACTTATCACCATAATGTCCATAATCATTCTTGTAGCGATTTCTGGAAGCCTTCTCTCTGAAAAATCAATATTTCTACCTACACCTTCGACGTGCACGTCAATCTCACTTACTTAGTCGATGCACCTGCTAAATAAGGAATGCAGATCTGATTTATTGCTTTTATACAACTGATGCCGCAGACAAGCAACACGGTTACCACTTACTATCAGGTAGGCACCTGATGGTAAGTGGTAACCGTGTCCTATGGACGTGTGCAACTCCATGGGCGTCACACTCGCGCTGCCGACCCTTTTAGAACAGAGTTTCTGTCCCGTCAGTGTAGAAGACAAAGCAGTAATGGCGTTTGATCTTCTCACTGACAGGACAAAACTTTTTCAGTGAGCTCTGGCTACTCTACTCACCGCCAGGAACACAACACGCAGTTATTATTGCTGCGGTATTCTGTAGGGCGGAGGTACTTCCCCAGTCGGACTGCTCAATTAGACTGGAATACCGTCGTGGCCTACCTACTTCCAATCCTAAGAGAAGAGCTCTTATGATTAGATCATACAGCAGTTACTCCCGCCACACCTCGGAAGCTCTCGGAAAAATGTATGAAACAATCGCGTTGTAATTACTACAAACATAGCTCGTGTACATGCACGGTAGTGTTGATGTGTGAGAAAATTAAAAATGTCATGGATGGCACTATTTGAAATTTGAGCTAATTTTCGAGTGAGATAGCGTGATTTTTCTCACTCTATCCCTTAGTGTCATGATTTACGTCACATCCGACGGAGGCGACAATTCTGTTGTAACAAAAATTCATATTAATGATTTTTACATTAAAACGTATTTCTATCTTTTTCTTCGCTTCGGAAGAAAAGAATATGGCACAAATAACAAAACAATACTACAACACGACTTTGATATGTTTATAGAGTAACTAATTAAAACCGATTGTGTTTATAAAAACTAGCTGTTGCTCACGGTTTCGCCCGCGTGAAATTTTTCATTAATTATAAATAGTCTCCGTTCCGTTCGGTCTATAGGGCACATTTCTTAACCGATTGTCACCAAACATGGCATACATGTTCTTTGATTTAAAACATCATTTTTGCCTAGAGCTTTTTAATCGGAGGAGAAAAGGGGTGCCTTTTCTGTCGCGTTATTTATGAACGGATATTGAAGATTTTTGGCTGAAATAATATGATTCCTTACATGTAGTTGTGGAAAAAAAACATGAGAAAAGGCGGAGACGTTTGTTGTGGCTTTTTTGAGAACGGATTGACAATATTTATTGATGAAATATCCAGGGTGCTATAAAATAAAGATACGTATCGTATAAAAGAAATATAAGTGAGGATACCAGATTTGATCTCCAGATGCCTAAAAATGATCTGGAACTCTTTACAAAACTACTAGTATTTATCCCTTAGTAATTAATGCTCCATTGCCAAGGGTGAGGTAGAACATTTTTTTATAAATGGTGTTTTTATTACGTACCAAGGTTTCTGAACCTCAACTGAATGACACGGATTTTATGCCCGGTTTTTGTAATAACTATCCTAATACTTATTTAGAATTGTCAACGGCGAGTAGGAAATTAGAAAAATGGCAGTTGAGCACACTTTAATTTAAAAGTGTTAATTTATTTAAGTATCAATTATAATTTATACTAAACGAAAGTTCACGGAAAGATATCTACTTATATTTTTTAGAAACAAATGGTTTTAACCACTCTATACTTTATAAAATTTAAGAATCAATAAGTATTTGACATCTCACGCCTATGAAGTGTGGCATTTTTTTCAATTTGAATGTATCACAATTAATGTCGTCCATCATGGATTCCGTCATTGCCAGGTACCGCCCATTTTTTAACCCTAGAATGTTCGTACTAATGTAAATCTGCATCATATGCTTTTGAGTTATAATCTTTATAATGTTAAAAAGTAATACACATATAATCAATATCGGTCCACCATAATGTCACTTAACATGCTAGTTCTAGAGTTATTTTCTAAAAAACCCGGACTATATGAAAATTATTATAATTGATAAGATTTTTCACGAATTTATTACTGGGCGAACCTGACATCCAGTTCATTAGATTTTTTTTATCCTGTTCATTGATGACCCTTGGTGGAACTTGTTGTTACACATATTGAGAACACTTGTACTTTTTCTACAGTATTTATTATTGAACCTGACCAGTTTCGCAATGTTTATGAAAATTTCTAGTCGTAAACACCTCTAGTGTTTAAGATTAGAAACATTTCGAAAACATCAATGTAAACTTTTGAAGTTACCATAAGGCGAAACCGGTCAGGTTCAAAAATAAATACTATGGTAAAAGTACAAATGTTCTTACTATGTGTAGTTCATTAGTTATTTATACAAAAAAGCAAGATGCTTTTGAGGGTTAAATTTCACTATAGTCATGTGTGAAAGAGAGGACGCCTTAAAAACCGAAGCTAGCCGAACTTTTCACTCTTCTTCCCGAAGTGCCGTTACTACACATTTTACTAGCGACAACCTTTGTTTTAGGCGCCCATGAAAGCGCCCATGATTTTGACGTGCGGGGAGAGGAAATGAAATCGGTGGGAGGGAGTGAGCTTCCATTCTGTACGCTAGTACTATTATCTATTCTGTGCTCCCGCTTAAACTAATATAACAATTAAAAAAAAAGATGTTGGCTGTAAAATGTAAGCATTTTTAAATACTACTTAGGAGGCAGACAAGTAAATGAGCCACCTGATGGAAAGTAGTTATCATGGCCTATAGACATGTGCAATATCAGGGGTGTCACACTAGTGCTGCCGACCCTGAAGGAACCTACTAATTCAAGATCCTCATCACCAAATCGACTACAATATTAAGTATCTACTGGGAAATAGCTATGATAATAATTTAAGCGTCAATAGCTTAGTGGTTAAACCATTAGTTAGCCTACTTCATTTGTTTAATATGTGTTTTTATAAAGTCACTACAAGATTGTTTACCTTTAGTTACCTAAGTACATAAGCAAATGGAGTGTAGATGTAAAGGTGTATACTTATCTCCTTTACCAACTGCATTAGCTTAGTGGTTAAGGAGTCGGCCTTACAATCGAGAGGTCCTGGGTTCGAATCCCACCATCATACTACCGACGTGAACCCACTCCTAGCACAAGCAATTAGCTTAGGTGGAGAGTTAAGAGGGAATATCAGTTATTTCGGTTACTAATATTCTAATGAAAAAAAACAAGTTTATTTTTGGAGCTTACCTTAACATCAAACTCGATGTAGATATTATCCATGTCGAATCCACTGGCAGTAAGAATCTCCAGAGTGACATAATACTGTTTCTTGCCCAGAGGAGGCTTGTGGAAGTTTACCAAATGCTTATGTTTCCTTTCCCATCGCTTATGTAGTTTCTTTAACTGAAAACCAATAAAATAAGTAGGTTACAGATAAATAAGCACCAAATATCGGCACCGAAATTTACAAGGTAGCTACACACGACAAAGAAATAGCTGTGCAGGTTTACATATTAATTTATAGGGTGCCCTGCCCAGGTAAGTCTTTGATTGAATAATGAAGACCTAATGCGATAATTCCACCTGCTGTTTCAGTGTCACATGTACAGTCGGACACAGAAGATAGGGTTGAACTTTTTCATATATAGTTGTATGTAAAGGTGTAAGCATATAATTGGGATGGGATGGGAGCTTCTTAAATCGGACACAGAGCAGCTAAGAGATCTAAAAGGTAACAACAAGGTTTGAAGAAGGGTTGTTGCGAAAGCTAAATTAACCACGTATGATTTAGGAGGTAGGACACTATGGTATTTCGGTCCAATTGAACAGTCCGACTTACAGAATACCGCGGTCATAACAACCTTGTGTTGCGTTCTCGGTGGTGAGTAGGGTAGCCAGAGCTCACTGAAGGGTTTTGGGCTGTTAGTGACAAGACCTAAGGCTTGTCCTGCTTTATCTTCTACACTGACTGCACAGAAACTTTCTGTTCTAACAGAGTTGGCAGCGCGAGTTGACACCCCTGGTGTTGCACATGTCCATAGGCCACGATAACCAGTTTTCATCAGGTGGGTCGAGCACTTGTCTGCCACCTAAGTGGTATAAAAAAAGAAAAAGACTAAGGAAGGTATGTGGTATTGATGAAATTATTGTTTGTTTTATCAAATAGTAAAATGTGAATAAATTAAAAAAAAAAAAATGTGTAGATGATCTGTCTGGCTTCTGGCATCCCCAATGAAAATAATAATTATGTTTTGATTGATGATAGTGATTCTGACGGCAGATGCAAGAAACTGCCATTGTACATTCATACTGCCTCACAACCTGGGACATTTCTCAATCAAGCTTTGGAACATATTTTCCATAGCTAATGCATAAAAAAAAAATTTACATACCAACATAACCAATTCATCTCCATTTTCCACATTATCAAACTCCACTTCAACTGCATATTGGTACCCCCACTGTACTCCTGCAAGAGTCTCCACTGAGTATGGGTTCAGTTCCAAATTATTCACATCTGGCGAGATGATCAAATAGTTTTGTGACAAATTGTGATAAAGTGATAACAGAGTAACTTCTTGTTTGTAGATTAACTGTGAGTCTCTGAAATTATTTATGATTTGTTTTCAGTTTACAAGTTATTCTTATATATACCAGGACACTCGGTTAGCTGTCCAATTCATTCTACGAGACTATAATTGTGAATATGGGTTCCAAAACATGCACAAAAAGACAAAATGCTAATTACAAACCTTTTATGTAATTATAAACCTTATCTTGAAAACATTAAAACCTGTAAGCCTATACCCCTGTTGATTAACAAACGAGACTCAGAGCCAGGCATTCCTCTCTGTTAAGAAGGTTATATACATCGGTTACAAATTGTTTATTCCAATAATGATGATGTTACCTAGCAACTGTTGTTGATTTGTAGTCTAAATAAATTTGTCACAAAACAGAAACTAGCTTTCCATCTTTAATTTATTTTATTTATCTTAAAGTGGTAGCAGAGCGTAAACAATGGAGCTAGCATTAAACGCGAGTAAGATTCAAATTGGGAAACTAGATTCCAATAATTATAAAACATGGAGATTCAAAATTCTAATTGTGCTAAAGGCAATACCAGGAGGCATGCTCATCCTCGAAGGGAAGAAACTAAGACCATCCTTGGCGCCTTCGGCTACTGGCGATGAAAAGGCTAGTTATGAAAAAGAACTCCACAGTTTTGAAAATTTGAACAGCGCGATTTTAATTTTGTTGACAACAAACATGTCCGATGATATTTTACAAAAGTTTTTGCGATTTGATTCCGCTAAAGATATGTGGGATGAGCTAGAGCGCACCTACGATTTATGCCTGAAATTCTTCAGTTACAAAAAGGACCCAGAACATGACATTATTACACATGTGTCAATTTTAAAGAATATTTGGAGTGAGCTATGTACGGAATTGCAGAGTGAAACAAAATTACCTGAAATTCTTTTAGTATGCAAGATACTAGATACATTACCTCCAGAATATTTTGGTTTTAAGTCCAGTTGGCTGTTGATTTCAAAAATGGAACGCTCAGTTGAAAATCTGACAAGTCAATTGTGTGCACAAGAGAGAATCCTGCGTCAAGACACAAATGTCACAGAGGAGGCTAGTGCAGAAGCGTTGTATACAAAAACAAATAAGGGTAAGAAAAAGAAGAATTTTAACGAGCCTAAATGCAATTATTGCAAAGAAAAGGGACATAGAGTTAGAAGCTGTAAGCGGTGGATCCAAGACGGAAGGCCGCCCAAGGAAACCAAGACCGCAGACACGAACCTGACTGTTATGACAATAGATTCGGCTGATTTTGGAGAAAGGAAAGATTTAGAGAGCTGGTTCATTGATAATGGGGCTACCAATCATGTTACCAATCGAAATGATCTCTTTCAGACCTTCAAATATTTCAAGAGCCGTCATACAGTGATTGGCGCGAATGGCCAATATATTGAAGCCCTAGGCATCGGAAATATTCTTGCAGAGACTGATGTAAACGGAAATGCAATACCGATACTACTGAAGAATGTCTGGTACGTACCCAGCATTAGCAGGAATTTATTTTCAGTACTTGCTACCCACGACATATCGGACAACAGTGTTTTTGAATCTACCACAATAAAATGTACACTAAAGATTGATGGACAGGTAAAGCTGATTGGCACCCGCAGCAAGTTTGGAGGACTCTTTAAAATTAATATCAGATGTCTGCAACAAACTGTACGAGTCAATCAGGTGTCCACAAACACAAATTTGTTACAGTTATATCATGAAAGATTTGGGACATCAAAATAAAAGCCATGTGAAGAAGGTGATTGAAAATGAGTTTCATATAAAAGTACCAGTAACCAAGGAACTCTGTGAAGGTTGCATCTATGGCAAATCCCATAGACTTAAGTTTGGGACCCGAGAGAAAGCAACGAGACCTGGAGAACTTGTATATGCTGATGTTTGTGGACCCTTCCCATATTCTATCACAAAGTTGCCATATTTTGTTCTCTTCAAAGATGATTATACAAGGTACAGATTTGTGTATTTTATGAAGGAAAAAGCTGAAGTACACGCGAAATTGCTACTTATGCTTACTGAAGTGAAAGCATCAGGATTTGTCATAAAAGAACTTCTTAGCGACAACGGTGGTGAGTTTGTCAACGCGAAGGTACAAGCTACTCTCAAGAAGGAAGGTATTGTGCAAAGATTGACCATGCCCTATACGCCACAACAAAATCCAACAGAGCGAGACAACAGGACCGTTGTGGAAATGGCGCGGAGTATAATGTACGCACATGCAAAAATTACTCCTGCACTTTGGGCTGAAATGGTATCTGCTGCGGTGTACATCTTAAACAGAACAGGCCCAACCTCTGTAGATGGAAAATCACCGTATGAGTTATGGCACCAGAAGAAACCCAGACTGAGTCATTTGAGAATAATAGGATCCATTTGTTATCCACATGTTCCCAAGCAAATACGAAAGAAGATAGACAAGAAGGCACAAAAAGGAATATTAATCGGATATGATTCTGACAATGGCTACCGTATTTGGGACAGCAACTCCTTCAAACTGATTCGTTCCAGATATGTCACTTTTGATGAGAATCCTTTATTGAGTCACTTTGAAGAGATTGACGAGCCTGTTGCCACTCAGAACAAAACTGCTGATAAAAATTCCAACACCATGTTTGACTTCGTCATTCCTCGTCAGCATGAATGTCACACGCCGGCCGACACGAGCAACATCCAGCAGACATCGATAAGCCATGACGAAAGTATCGCATCGTCTTCTCAGCAAGATGAACATGCTGCTGAATCATCATGTGCAGAGATTGAAACTGCGAGTGAAGATGACATGCCAGAGGCTGAAACATTTTTAGAGGCGGAGCAATCCTTTTACGAGCCTATATCCGAAGAAGAGGTTAGCGATGTAATCGAGACAGATCGTCAAGTCAACGATATAAATGAAGCGAGGCCAGAACGTAGAGACGATTCGCCTTTGTCTCCATCTGAGATCGAGGCTGAAGGCAGGATGACGCTACGAGACCGATCAAATCTCAGGCCACCGGCTAGATACAAAGACTTCATTTGCAACATTTGTATGAATGGCAATTCGATAAGCGATGAAAATCGAAAAGAGCCAAGTACATTTCAAGAAGTGATGGCATCTAAAGATATTGATGAATGGAAAAAGGCAATGGATAATGAAATTAATTCTCTGAAAGAAAACGAAACATGGGCAATGGTAGATTTACCCAAGGGCAGAAAAACGATCTCAAGCAAGTGGATTTTTAAAATCAAGACGAATCCTGACGGATCGATTGATAAATACAAAGCCCGACTTGTAATAAGAGGTTTTTCACAGAAGAGGGGTTTAGATTATTATGAAACCTTTAGCCCTGTTGCAAAGACAAGTACCATAAGAGCATTACTCAGTATAGCTGCTCAAGAAAATCTCTCTCTATCTCAGTTCGACGTTTCAACTGCCTTTCTATATGGCAAATTGAAAGAGGATATTTATATGAAGCCTCCAGAAGGATATTCAAACAATGATGGTAAAGTTTGCAAGCTTAAAAGAAGTCTCTATGGACTTAAACAAGCACCGAGGTGCTGGAACTCTACTATTACTGAGCACATCCTCAAAGTTGGCTTCATACAGAGTGAGGGTGACCCCTGCTTGTTTAAAAGAGGAGAGGGAAAGAACAAGCTATTATTAGCTTTATATGTTGATGACGGATTGATAGCGTCAGCAAGTTCAACAGAAACTGAAAAGTTTTTGGACGAAATGCGTCAACGCTTCAAAATCACAACGAAATGCGGTTCCTATTTTCTTGGAATTGAAATAGAACGTAAAGTTGATGGATCAATCAAAATTGATCAAAAGAGCTATGCAAAGAAGCTACTGCAAAGATTTGGCATGCAAAACTGCAAAGCTGCAGTAACCCCAATTGTTAAAGATAACGTGCTAGCTTCGAAAGACAATACGGATATCCATGACTTTCCATATCGACAGGTTGTTGGATCATTATCCTATTTGATGTTTGGCACTAGACCTGACATTGCTTTCGCAGTTGGAATAGTGTCACGGAAGCTAGATAATCCAACATCAGAAGATGTAGCAAGAGTTAGGCGAATTCTACGCTATGTTAAAGGCACCCTAGAGTATGGTATAACATACAAGTCTTCCACTGTAGGACGAGGCTTAAGATGCTACAGTGATGCTGATCATGGTGGTGATGAAATGACTGGACGCTCCACCAGCGGCATGATTTGCCTCAACGCCAGTGGTGCAATAGCATGGCAAAGTAAACGTCAGACTACTGTCGCAATATCATCTACAGAAGCTGAAATAATTGCAGCAAGTGAGGCCGCCAGAGAAGTTATATGGCTTAAACGGATCATGAACTTTATGCAGAGTAAAACTCAGAAGGAGATTACACCACTCTTCATAGATAAGCAGTGTGTCCTAGAGAAGGATATAAAAGTTGAGAAGGTTGATACCAAAGATCAACTGGCAGACTTCTTGACAAAGCCTTTATTTAAGCCCAGGCTTCTAGAACTATGTAAGCTAGCTGGAGCCTCCACTTAACCAACAGTTGCTTGAAGAGGAGACGGAATGTTAAGAAGGTTATATACATCGGTTACAAATTGTTTATTCCAATAATGATGATGTTACCTAGCAACTGTTGTTGATTTGTAGTCTAAATAAATTTGTCACAAAACAGAAACTAGCTTTCCATCTTTAATTTATTTTATTTATCTTAAAGCTCTCTGGGCTGGGTGGTCAAACAGCAGTCACTTCCATATGAGCTGCCTAAGTCTAAAGGAAAAAAAATATTAGTAGACCCTGGGCTCCTAGGTAATGGCCACGGAAGCAGCTCAACTAAGATGATAAGAATCAAACAAAACAATTACTTACTCATTGTAATCTGATTTATCAAACACAACATGCATTGCTATCCATTCTGCTTGCTCTGAATTTACATTTTCTTCACTCTTGAACAAATGAATAGTTGAAATTGTATCACCTCCAAACACTTTACTGACGGGATCATTCAAAGTTAACTTTTCCAAATATGAATCCAATTTTAAAATACTATTACTTTTTTTATCACTTTCATGCGGCAAAGGCAGGTAACTATCTTCTTGAATATAGGTGAATATTTTTCCAGGTGTGTAATCAATATTCTTTATATTTTCGTGATAGTTTAATTCATTATCTGTGATGCAATTGTGATGATCTGCATATCGTTGAACTTCCCAGCAACTGAAGACTTTCTCTTGCCATTTAAAAACATATTCTTCGATGGTGCTGTCTAATTTAAAGACATTGGATCCTTTTGAATAGTCTTCAAATTTCGGCAATAACATGATTCCGTCTTGAGATTTCAGTCTAATCCTATGAAAAAGAACACAACTTTACGTTAAATCAAATATAGTGGTAAAAGTGGAAGCCCTTAAGCAAATTGTAACTTACGTTATTTTCAGATCACTCAAATCCTTTTTTAACCAATATATTCCAGAGATTTTATTACAACGATTATAATCATTCATTTTGAAGTGAGTAAATGCCACGTTTGGTAAATCTCACTGAAAATAGTGCAAATTGAATGTACTTCGTTTGCTGACGTTTTGTGTTTTGTTTTTGTGGTTTTGTTGTATGTTAGTCACCATGGAAACGGCTTTACCATAGAGTAGACAGTAAAAATTTGATAATGTAGAAAACAAAACTTGTTATATCAATCAATCAATCAATTAGCCCACTGCAGTCCACTGCTGGACATAGGCCTCCCCCAATGTGCGCCATTTCGTACGATCCTCCGCCTTCCGCATCCAGTCCGTCCCAGCCACCTTTTTCAGGTCATCGGTCCATCTGGCCAGGGGGCGTCCTACCCTTCGTTTGCCTTCTCGCGGTCTCCACTCTAGGACTCGTCTGCTCCAACGGCCATCGGTCCTTCGACAGACGTGGCCAGCCCATTGCCACTTCAGCTTGCTTATTCTGCGAGCTATGTCGGTAACTTTGGTTCTTTGTCGGATCACCTCGTTTCGAATTCTATCCTTCAGAGAAACTCCAAGCATAGCTCGCTCCATAGCCCGCTGCGCGACTTTTAGTTTATGGACTAGCCCTACCGTTAGTGTCCACGTTTCGGCACCGTAAGTCATAACAGGTAGGACGCACTGGTCAAAGACCTTTGTTTTCAGGCATTGCGGTAGGGGGGAAGAGAAGACTCGACGTAGTTTGCGAAATGCTGCCCAGCCCAGCTGAATCCTTCTGGCTAGTTCTTTCTCGAAGTTGTTTTTACCGAGCTGGATAACCTGGCCCAGGTATACATATTTTTGGACAACTTCGAGCGTCGCCCCTTCGATGGCAATCGGTCTCGGTGCAACATGTTCGTTGAACATGATCTTGGTTTTATCCAAGTTTACACCGAGGCCGACGCGTCGAGAAGCTCTATCTAGGCTGTGCAGCATCTCGCCCAGTTTTTCCAGCGACTCCGCAACAACGACGATGTCATCGGCGAACCGAAGGTGTGAGATGTACTCTCCGTTAATGTTGATACCCCGTCCAGTCCAATCCAGAGTCTTGAAGACGTCCTCTAATGCATTGGTGAATAGTTTGGGGGATATAACATCCCCCTGCCTAACTCCACGCTGGAGGCTTATCGGTTTCGTCTTCTGGTCTTGGAGCTGGACGGACATTGTGGCAGTGTCATATAGGCATCTCAGCATCTCAATGTATCGCCAATCAACACGACACCGCTGCAGGGCATCCAGAACTGCCCAGGTTTAAACAATTTTATACATTATTAAATTTAAAAATAAAATTGTAAGGAAAGATGAAGACAGAACGTGGATGTAAAAATAAAGACAATTGTCTTTTGTAACTGCTTAGCCTAGAATAGGAAGAATGGTATATTTTTATATAGATAGTACGGAAATGGTTGACGTGAAGCTCAGAGCAATAAACCAAACGGAGTGGACTCGCGCGCTATTTTGTACGAACAAAAGTCTGCCACTTTCAGCGGGGGACGGGGGACGCACACTTATTTAATTGTCAACTACTAATGCATTTTTAAATCACGTCGCTATGCACTCACACAACAAAAATGTTGAACACTAATTTAAACTATACGCACACACTCACATTCGCACACAGGGACCTCCATCAGTGACATCTCATTAATGTAAACAAGCTAGAGCTTGACCATGTCGATATTATGGTAACCTATTGAAATATCGAATTTCTGTTACCCGAATCTTAAAACCCCGAAAACGGTTGGTAGAACTTTTAAAAGACAGATGTAATGAATGACAACTTTCTATAATTCCGTTTTTCATTTCCCAGATGAATCATTTCCAGGTGCACTAAAACCAAATTTTCAAATAGTATTTTTTTGTTTCCCATATTGTCATAATCCAAATATAGTTATACCAGATTCTCAGAATATTCTTTTCTGGTTCCCATCGTACCATTTTCCAAATAAACTATTACCAAATTTTCATAATCTTTTTATTTGGTTCCCATACAAATCGTGTTCCAGCTAAACTTTATACAGGTATAGTAAAAATCAGTAAATTTATACGATTCATTTAGGGTGTGTAACGGTTGATATAATAATAAAAAATCTAACGTTCACTTAAGACATAAATAATTTCACTTAATATAATGAAAGCCTGAAGACTTATAATATAATTTTGTTTAAATTATTGTTTTCCATGTCATGCATGAACAGTTTTGTATGCAGGTATAATCAATGAATCAGGAAAGCGAGCTCGTGAACACTGCGTACCACACCTGACCCGACTCGCCGTGGTACTTGTCTGCCCTACACTAGAGTGTTATTTAAGAACCGGAGGCGCGGAGGGACAGGAGCCCCTTATTTCGTAGAAAGAAATTTCATAGAATTTCGTTTCACAGAAAATGCTTTAGATAATATTTGGTTCTTATATTTTTATTTCGAATATTATTGTTTCAAAAACAATTTCCTACAATGAAACATATTTCACAGAAACACAATTGAACGAATTTTTAATCACATTTTTTTGTTTAGCAAACTTATCAAACTGTAGAATTATTTTTTAAAGAATATCAAACCACCTTTAAAATGTTCCAAATCACATTTATTTTTAACTGTAACATTTACAATTTTAACACCCCGACTCAGATTACCCCGACTCGGATAGGTTAGGTTAGAAGGCTAATGCGGGAGCGGAGCGTAGCGAAGCTCCCGCATTAGGCCTTCGTGGTTATTTTTTTATAAACCACCCAGAAGTAGGAGCCCCGCGTAGCGGGGCTCCGTCGACCTTGTAGACGCAAGCTCGGGCGCGCCCGGGCGAGCTGGAACGGCTGAGGCTGGTCGCCAAAGCTGCGGAAGCGAGCGTTGCCTGCTTGCCTGCATGCTTGCATGCTTGCCTGCTTGCCTGCATGCCTGCATGCTTGCCGGTTTGATTGCCAGCTTGCCTGCATGCATGCTTGTTTGCTTACATGCATACATATATTTGTGGCAACGTGTGTTTTGTTCAGTAGGTCTCCAATTGTAGTTAGTAGACGCCATATGAGGTTTAGTTTTAGGTTTATAAATCTGGACATTGTTTGTCTGGATATCAATTAACTGGATATCAATTAACTGGATATCAATTAATTGCATTTCAAAAATTAGTGTTGTAAAAATTGGGCTTTCGTGCATATGGATTACGGTCATCTGGATTTTGTGCATTTAGATTTCGTGTGTCTGGAACTCGTTCGTCTGGATTATAAAACGTCTTACAAATGAATAAATCGGCAAATGAAATTCGGAGTTGCGATTATATGGCAAATAAAACTTCGGAATTTGAAAAACCGGGATTATGAAAAATTGGCCAAACGTTTTCTGGATTATGATATTCGGAATATTGAAATTCGGGATTAAGATAGGTAACCCGATATTATATATCGAGGATTTTGTGTTTCAAATGCGTGAAGGTAATTATCAATTATCATATGTGATGACTTTTTTACGTATTATAACGTCGTTAAAATAATATCTATTATATTAATTAAATAGAATATGCATTCTTTAATGAAATAGGTACTGTGTACAGGGGTTTTGTTAATAATTTTGTAAGTCTTTGTAGATTTAGCACTTTGAAATGGCCAAAAATTGTCCAAAATAAATTCCATTAGAGTTATTTTAATCAGTCGTGGGACCCGACGATGAAGTCCCCCAATAAGGGGTTCTCGTATGAAATACAGGTACCAAAGTAACAATAAATAAGTTAATTATTAATATTAATTTTAAATAAGTAATTAATAAAAGGCTTTTTATTTTATTGAATACTTTTTCTACACTTAATACTCCTTACATATGAAATTGGCGTTGTATTGAACTGCCCATTTTAATCTGCAACATCCAGCACAGCTAGCCGTTAATCGGCCGAGATTGGTGAACTGTTCTAGCCCACTGCTGCTTCAGGACAACGTTAGACCACACCAGACCAACAGACGGTCGTTAAAGTAGAGAAGGAATGTTGGAATGTCCCCATCACTCACCATACTTCCCGGACCTTGATCCACTCCACTCCACAAATCTGGAGTATTTTTGGAGTATTTCTTAGTTGAAAAAAGTTCAATTCAGATTAGGCAGTCCAAAACAAAACTACTTTAATCAGATTGTTGATTCTCGCTCCCGCAACTTTTTCAGCAAAGGAATCAATGAACTGCCTATAAAATGGCAAAAGTGCATAGATAACAACGGTACAAACTTTGATTGATTAAATAAAAAAACTGTAAAAAAATAAGCTTATATATCGTTTTATAACACCAATTTCATATGTATACCTAATATTAGAAGGGTTAACTACTAAGCTGAAAATCAGGACCTAGTACAATAATAAAATGTACCTTGGGTAATATCAACGTTGGTACAGCGCCCTGAATCAATTTTCCCGTATTGTTTGATTGTATTAAAAAACAGGAACTTTTAAAATGCTGTGAGCAAATTGTACTTCTCGGCACCCACGAAACATGGTTCCCACAAAATTGGACCCAAGCGGTACAAAGTAATAGTTCTTTTGGGAATCTAAAAATTAACGTTAAAATTGTTAATATGGTACTGGAATATTGATATCGATATTGGTCATTATGCTGTCCCAGCTCTAATTCTGGCAAAGTGTGGCCAACTTCCTACAAAATATTTCGCTTTTTTTTCGAAATATTTTATTTTCGAATGTAAGATAACAATACTCTCATATTGAATTATATCTGTGTGCATTGGTACTATTGGTTGAAAGGCTATGATGCTATGACAGCAAATGTTAGTAATCTTTACAGGGTTTTGAAAAACTAGATTATGTTGCAATAAGTTAAAAATAAATATTTCTTTATATTAATTAAAGATATGACTTAGGTATTGTTTTAAACAACGATCCCTTCGTGCTTATTCGTTATAGTAAATATAGCTTTCAACACGTAACTACAGCGATAATTTAAACTTCAAGCAAAGTTGAGCGTCATGTTCCACTTAGAATGTCAACAATATTATTATTTATGAACTCGGCTCACCGCGGTTTTTACGCAGTAACTATAAACATGCTATAGGCCTCGGTATCCACTTTCCATCAGTTGGACCGTGTGCTTGTCTGCCATCTAAGTGGTATAAAAAATATACTGTGTAAAATATTATTAAGCTTAATAAAAAATTGATTAAATTGTAAGAAGCATTAGCTTAAAAATTACCCCAGATTTCAGTCTAGTTCATACATTAGTAACACTGTCAATTAGCATACTTTTTTTGATTTTTTGATAATTTAATGAATTAATTGATATTATTTGAACGAAATTTTACTTACAGGTGAAAGGTAATGTTATCCTTTTGTTTATTTAATGTCACTGATCGCTTTTTACACTAAAATACACAGCAAATCGGCATTTTAATAGGAGAAGTTAACTCAGTGAGCCGTGCGTCGAAATGGCGCGGAAAGCGCGGCAACTAGTTTTATATAACGTGCATGACCCGCTGTCTCATACCTTTGGCAGCGGGGTATGCGTGTTAGTGGCGTCTCCGGTTGGTTTATTGCTCTGAGACGTGAAGTTTAATGTGTTAAATAAGAATACTTAAGCTCCACCTTTAAGGTAAGCTAAAGAAATAGAAACATCTAAAAACGCCATAACCATTAGTAATCTGTGCACAAATGTGATCAGTTTACTATACTCTATGGATGAACTCTAACACTCAAACTCACACTAACTCTCTCAGTGTCCATCCCACAACTTTACTGAGGCAGTAATCATCTCATTGATCGTCATCATCACCACTATCATCATCGTCATTAATATCATCAATCCATCAGGGGCGTAGCTACCGCCGTATTTGCCGTTTCAATTATACGGGGCCCCCGGGTCACGGGGGCCCCCAAAGTGTGTAAGGAAAAAGAATAAAAACTTTCTAATTTATTTTATTTTACAAATGACAAAATTCTATAAAGCAATTCCTTTTTTTCCCGCCTTAAGCGTGCGTTTAAAAGTTGGCAACACTCTACATCGTTATGGCGGGCTGCGGGGCTTCCCCGTTTTACTTACTTCATCTTCAACTCAGCGGGGAATTCCCGGGAATCCTTCATCGATATCGCGATGTACGTGTACGTTGTTGTACTTTTTGCATTGGATGTTAAACCACGGAGTGCAGTGCACTGTTTATTTACGCGCTTTATATAAATGTGCATTACATTGTAATTCAGTACAAACAATATTGTTCTTCTGGTTTAGCAGTATTAGTAGTGATTTGTAAAAGAAATGAGTGAAAGGAAAAGAGATTATCCCAGCGGCGCTGAGAAAAGAAAAATTAAACAGAAAAGGGACGAGGTAATAAAAAGTTTCCCCAAAATTTCTTCATTTTTTCAGAGACAAGATACTGTGAGTGATTTAGATTGGAAAGGTAAGTACTACCCAACCCATTTATTAGGGGCCTGAAGTGATAAACAAGGAAATCTTTTAATTTCGGTCTGTCCATCTGTCCGTCACAAAAAGTTGTCTCCCCCCTCGATTTTCACAATTATACTGTTTTTAGGGTTCCGTGCCTTGATTAAAAAAAAACAAAATTCTAACTTATCTATAGGATCGATTTGTTTTGTTGTTTGTCTATCAATCCGTATCGTATCGTTAATTGCGTGTTGAGAACTTCAGATGTGCAGACTCGCTTTCGGGTTCTCGTTTTGTATGGCCACTACGCGCTGCGTTTAAATAGCACGCAGGTGTATAGTAATGCACGGACGGGCTGCAGGTGATTTTGTATCTACTAATAGGTACGAGCACAATCCGCGTAGAGTCTGTGTGGGTCTGAACTGAACACTCTGTAACTGTGACCCTTAGTAACGTTATTTATTTATATATAACTCTTTTTAGTTTAGTATCAAAGCATTCGTATTTATTTTTTAACAATTACTCGTTTATTTTTAGATTCTTCTGACGCATGTTCTTCGTCACATATCCATCCGGAAATAGAAAAAAGCCAAGCACATACTTTATCAGATGTCCATCCAGAAATCGAGGAACCCCAAGTCAACGATTCTGATATATCTGCAGATTGTAATATAATTTCATCAGATAGAGGAAATTTTGGTAACAATTTAACTGAATGCGAACGAAAAATAATTTTTAAATTGGGTCCATTTAAACCACAAGGACCATTTCTAAAAGTTTCAGAAAATAACCGACCTTTTTCGGCTTATTATTATTCATATTTCAATCAGGCAGGCATAAAAATTATAAGACCATGGTTATGTTATTCTAACGTTTTAAACAAACCGTACTGTCACTTCTGTTGGTTATTAGCAGATCGTCAAAACAAATCGTACTCCTCTGCTTGGGTTAACGGTGTTTCGGTTAGAAGCAATTTCACACAAACTATTCTTGACCATGAAAAGTCACAGCAGCATATTAGTGCCTCACTCTCTTATAATAATTGGTTGCAAGGAAATACCATCGATACTCTATTGAAAAGTGAAATCGATAGTAAAATTACATTCTGGAGAGATGTACTGCATCGTATAATTAATGTTATAATTACTTTAGTATCTTGTAATCTACCTTTGAGGGGGCATGATTCTGATTCTGGCAATTTCATGGCAATTTCACGTCTGCTATCTAACTATGATGCAACTTTAAAAGAACTTCTTCTAAAACCGAAAGGTGAAATAAATTATTTAAGCCCTACGATTCAAAACGAAATTATTAGTTTGCTTGGTACCACCGTTAGGAACAATATTATCTCAGAAATTAAAAAAGCTCCATTTCTGACAATAATTCTGGATACAACACAAGACTTGTCAAAAATTGACCTCTATCTGTAGTTTTTGAAAATGATGATAATGTGCCTAAAGAAATAAAAATCTGTGAGTCCTTTTTAGGATTTATAGCAGTAACCGATTGCAGTGCTGCAGGTCTGAAAACTGTCATTTTAAATTTGACTAAAGAATATGAAATTGATTTGACTAAATGTAGAGGACAGGGATACGATGGAGCAAATGTTATGTCGGGTGTGTATGGAGGATTACAAACCCTAATAAAAGAGCATGCTCCAAATGCCGATTATGTTCATTGTGCTGCGCACGCTTTAAACTTGGTTTTGAACGATGCTGCGAGACATGTTCGTGAAGTATCGACTTTTTTCGATAATTTAGAAAAAATATATACTTTTTTTGGCAATAGTATAAAACGCTGGGCTATGCTAAGTGACGATTCATCTGAAAAATATTTGATTACCCTTAAAAAGGTATGTCCTACCAGATGGTCTTCTAGGAACGACGCTTTATTAGCAGTAAAGAAACAATTTTTACTAATCATGAAAACTTTGTACCAACTAAATTTAATTTCAAATAAAAAAGATGAACGTGAAGAATGTAAAAGTATAATTAATATTTTAGAGAGTTTTGATTTCTTAGTGCTCGTTACATTTTTTTCTTCACTATTTGAAATTATTAATCCTGTTTCTAAAGCTCTACAGCATGAAAATAATGACTTACAGAAATCTAGTATTTTATTAAGTAATCTTTTAAATAGACTGTGCCAATTAAGAAATCAGAATTCATTTAATAGTTTGCTAAATGAATCCAAAGATTTAGCAAAAAGTGGGGGGTAACAACTGTTTTTAAAAACAGTAGGCGAAAGATAACGAAGCGTTTTTTTGATGAGTTATCACAAGATGAGAGAATTTCCGACCCGGAATCCTATTTCAAAGTCAATGTATACTATTGCTGCTTAGATATATTAATTTCTCAAACTAAAGAAAGATTTCAGAGCCTTTGCAACCTGAGTAGTATATTCGAAATATTACAACCGGAGAAACTCCTATCTTCTTCAAGCGAAGAGATATTAAACGCTTCCGAAAAACTGTCTGCTAAATACAGTAAAGACATCTCACTTAATCTTTGTGACCAATTGAAGGCTCTAAAAACATGCTTAAATTCTGAAATTAAAAAAATTTATTCCATTAAAGAACTCATTGAATTATTACTAGTAAAATTCAATAGTCTTGCATCCAGTTTTCCCGAGGTAATCACAGCATGCTTTTTATTCTTGACCCTTCCAGTTACAACTGCAACGGCAGAAAGAAGTTTTTCAAAATTAAAACTAATAAAAAATTACTTAAGAACTTCGATGGGACAAGAACGACTGTCAGACATCTCACTATTGTCCATAGAGGCAGAAACTTTAGAAAAACTAAAATCATCATCTGCCATAAATGATTTAATTAATCAGTTTGCCGAAAAAAAGGCAACGAGAGTGAATATTTAAAATTCGATTTTTATTTGTAAAATGGGTAAATTATGTGATAAATAAATATTTCTTCTCACAATATTTTTTTCTTTTGTGAAAAATCTTTACCTCCATATAAGGGCCTCCAAAAAGATTTTTATACGGGGCCCCGACAAGGCAAGCTACGCCACTGCAATCCATTATCATCATCATCAAAAAATGAAGATATTTTTATAAATGAAGATATGACTTAAAGGTCCAGTGACCATGTCATAAAAGCCCAAAAAAAAGTCAGGTCAGTGTCAATGGCGTCATGTCATTTTCAATTTGCGTTTGTTTGTCAGTCGGAGTCAGTGTCAGTCGTTAACGGTACTACGATTGTGTTTGTCGTCCGTATATAACAAAATAAACACGATTGTATTAAAGATTATCGCATATCTAATTTCCTGGGAGATTTTATCTTATCTCGTATTGTTGAGTACGAATCGATCATGCAATTAAGCCATTGTGCCTTTTAAACTGTTTTGTTATGATGTTCTACATAACACAATAATTTTCGCGTTTTCATAAGCTCCGTGTGATTTTTCTGAGTGAAAATGCCTTCAGGACAGAGAGAGACCACAGTTTCAATGCCGCTGACTCCGTCGCGGTCAGATTTGTACTGGCGGAGAATTTTTGATAAGGTATGTATATTTTTGCAAGTGTACACGAAAGCAAAATTACTAAGCTCTTACTCTGCTAATCACTTATTGATTTATTGGACACGATCTTAAATATAGTTAAAAGATTTTTGGTAATGAAATATATTCATTATCCGAGATCTAAAAACCAGATGGATCTATATGTGGAATGTTCGAATTAGTTTACGTATTACTTGCACAGGTAAGTAAACATCCGGTTTATGAGGAACAGGTTTCTCTTATATTACTTTTTTTTCGTATAAACATGACGATTTTTATTCGAAGAAAACTTGCTATAATAATGATTTTTAATAAAACATTTTGCATTTACATTAACATTTTTGAAGTGCTACTATTTAACAAATTATCACATTTATTCCATGCATAGATTAAAATAATATCATGCAAGGTAATATACCTGTAAAAAAAAAGTAATTGTTGTCCTAAATAAAAATATTTTTCTTTCTTTCTTTCTATACCAAATTCATGTTAAGTTAAGTCCCACTAACAATATTATAAAATAGGGCTCGAGGCCCAATGTAACCTCACCTTGAATGGATGGGGTCTAGCGCAGGCTTTCTTCCTAGGGTTAAAAAGTCATATGGCAGTTGCGTCTAGAAAAGTAGACATATCACTCAATTTGGTCCTTAAGTGCAAACAGTCTATGTGACTGGTAAGTGGTTATTAGGATGGTGATGATGATAATTGAATCTGGCTTAGTAGAAATGCAGACAGTTCTAAAGTTAAAATCTAGAATTTCATGACTTCTATGTAAGTACTCATACTTACATAAAATTATAATGACTCTAAACATGTTTTAATCAGTTTTGTTAGCACCTATTTATACCCTACATTATGATGCATCACATATTTACAGTGCAACTAGACTGGATAGGACTCAGACTGTAAATCATTATAATTTTGTTTTCTTGTTTGTGTACAGTCAGCAAAGGAGATAAGTATATATGTTCCTACTTAACTAAACATAAGAAGCTGGTCTCTTTTCAAAATGTTTTATTTAAAAACTCAGTTAATTAATATGTTTTTGTTTAGAAACTCATTTTAGAGACTAAAAACCGAAATTGAACCATTAGTTTAGCCTACTTCATTAGTTTAATATGTGTTTTTATAAACTCACTACAAGATTGTTTACCTTTAGTTACCTAAGTAATAAGCAAATGGGGTGTAGATGTAAAGGTGTATACTTATCTCTTTTACCAACTGCGTTAGCTTAGTGGTTAAGGAGTTGGCCTTACGATTGAGAGGTCTCGAGTTCGAATTCTGGCCATTACACTACCGACGTGAACCCACTCCTAGCACAAGTTAGAGGGAATATTAATGATTTTGGTTGTTAATTCTTTTAAAAAAAAAACTAAAAAAACTGTATACAGGCCTGCACTGTTCTTTTTTAATTAAAATACCTATAAGTACTGGCTGTGATCACTATTAATACCATATACATAGGCCAACCAAACTAGTCTGATGAGGACATTAAACTGAGTACCACCATTGATAACATGGTATGTGTTTGTAATGGTAACCCTCTTTCTTGAGGCTTGGCGTTCAGCTTATCAACAGGCGAAGTGAAGTCAAATTCACATGTCCTAAAAATATTTAGGGCTTCTACGTTTCGAGCTAGTTTCAGATATTATGCCTATCCTCTAACCTGTCTCATTCTAACTCATCAATGCATTCTGAATGAATCCTAGTTGTCAGATTGCTACATATCCTAAATCTGGGTCAAAATGTATCATCATCATCATTAATAAGCCTATTGTAGTCCAGTCTAGCATTGGCCACATAGGCCTCTAACCATGTGCGCTATTGTTCCTGATCCTCCGCCGTCCGCACCCAGTCTTTTCCAGCTATCTTTTTAAGACCTATCATATGGCTTGGCCTTTTTTTCAAGGAACGATTGATACAAAATCAATGCAAAGGTAAAAAAACTTACTTACGCTGATACTAGTCTACCAAAGTATTTCTTTATAACAAGTGAATGAAGATACTCTCATTATTCTATTTCGGTCGACCAAATACAATTGGCAACGATTCAAAGTACTTAGTATTATTTATTAATGTTGATATGATTCCTGTAAATAAGACCTCTTATTTAAATTGTAAGTTAATGTCAGGTTGAAACAGTAATACGTAACGTGTGCACTTTATGAGATTATCATAATAAATTATTCATCACCATAAATGTATTACGTACGATATGACCGTAGGCACGCGTTTTAATTTGAATACATAGTTCCAAATATTGGAATGTTTTTGCAAGCACAAAAACTCTATTCTTACAGCGTCGTTACCAGGAGTGTGTCACCCCTGGTGTTGCACACGTCCATAGGCCAAGAAAACCACTTTCCATCAGGTGGGGCGTGTGCTTATCTGCAACCTGAGTGTTATGAAAAAAGCACGGAAGTTACGGTGGCACAATCCAAAACCACAAGTAGAGAGTTAACCAAAACAATAGAAAAATACAAAATGGGTACGAAATTCGTACGGAAATGAAATACAATTAAAAACTGTACAATTTTTTTTTAATTTTATTGATGAGAGTTGCACCATCTCTGTTTTAAGTAACGCATAAACTTTTAACACTTTTTCTAGATGTTCCTTTACTTCTACGTTTCATTTCATCTCTTCTTCATCCTATCGTTAATCCCACTCGCATCCAAAGTTTTCTCGGAGTCTGACCCTGGGGTCCGTTTCTTCCAACCTAACGGCGGGTTTGGCTGAATTTAAATATTTTGCATGAAGCGACTGCCACTGACCTCTACAACCCATTGGTGATGTCGAAGTATTGCAGTTAGACCAGTTGTTAGAGTTTGTTAAGGCTCTAACTACCCGTAACGACTACCATAAATCCGAGAGACCGACGGCTTGACATGCTCTCCGAGGTACGGAAAATACCCAGACCATGCAAATAGACGTATTCATGCATAAAAATATTTGCAAGGAATTGGAATTGCACCTGCGCGGCACCCCTCTGCAGTCACTACCACCACGCCACAGGGGCTATTTTCGCCACACTTCACTCTCATATTTTTTATTCCCGAAATATCTATCTTGAGTGACCGTCCTCGATGTCTCAATGTCACATTAATTGAATGTTTGCATAACTATAAAGGTTAATGAACTAAATCATTGGGCCACATACCTACTACATAGTGACACCATGATGTCACCGTATGGTGGGACGATTATGATAGTTTGTCACCTCGCTACCCGACTGCGCCAGAAGGAGGGTTATTTTTTCGAGAGTAATGTATGTAGGTATAATTGTTTGGCATGCTCTGCAGCCTGATCGGCTCGATAGATTCTAGCTTGAGAGGTATCGTTAGATTCGTATTTACTGTGAGAATGACGCGGAGTATATCAAAATAAAAAAAAAAACAAAATGACGGATTTTTGGTGCCATATTCAAAGTTTAGCACGCTCTGCGGCCTGAACGGCTCGATGGATTTTAGTAAAAGAGGTGTCGTATATACGTAAATATATTAGGGGTTAAAGTATGAAATTGCCGATTTGTACTGACAAATTGAAATTTGTTTTTTTTTTTTAATTTAACGTATTTATTTAATCAAAATAATTACCATTATCATCTATACATTGCTGCCATCTAGTAGGAAGGTCAGTTATGCCTTTGCGATAGAACTCTGGTGATCTAGATTCGACAAACTGTGTGAAAGCATTTTGTACTGCCTCCTGAGAAGAAAACTTTTTATCACATAGAAAATTGTCCAAATCACGAAAAAAATGGTAGTCTGTTGGAGCAAGGTCTGGCGAATACGGAGGGTGACGGATAGTTTCTAATTGCAGTTCCTGTAGATTTAAAACGGTTTCTCGTGCTGTATGAGGTCTCGCGTTATCATGGAGCAATAATGGTGAAGATCGATTTATGAGTCGGGGCTGTTTCACTGCTAGTTTTGCTATCATTGTTCGGAGTTCGGCACAGTAGACCAGATCGTAGAAAGCTATAGTGAATAACACCATGCTGAGACCACCAAACAGTTACCATTACCTTTTTATTGGTAAGCTTTGCTTTAGGACACTGTTGTGGCGTTTCACCTGGGGTCAGCCATTGCATTTTTCGCTTACGGTTATCGTAAAGAATCCACTTTTCATCATATGTCACAATTCGATCCAATATTCCTTCATTTCTGTATCGATTCAACAAGGCAACACAAGTTTCAACACGCATTTCTTTCTGCAGATCAGTCAAATCATGAGGTACCCATTTATCACATTTTTTTATTTTATTGATTTGACGCAAATGAGTCAATATTGTTGGTAAGGTAACGTTAAACCATGCAGCTAATTCCTGGGTAGTTTGGCTCGGATCGGCTTCCACCATGTCTATCAATTCATTGTTATTCACCTGTGTGGACGGCCTTCCTCGTGGTTCGTTCTTCAAATCAAAGTTTCCATCACGAAAGCGTTTAAACCAAAATCGCACGGTGCGTTCATTAGCAGTCCCCTCTCCAAACGCAACATTGATATTGCGAGCTGTTTCTGCCGCGTTAGTTCCGCGTCGGAACTCGTATTCAAAAATCACTCGAATTTTCGAAGTATCCATCTTTCTTGTCTAAGCTGAATAAAAAAAACAACTGAAAGTCGATAATCGAATGTTGCACATTTTTAAATGAAGAACTACATAGGTACCATGTGGAAAAAGTTTCACTCAAAAATCTCAAACCATGAAGGTTCTATGTCAATTCGAAGTACCTATTACAATGAAACGGCAATTTCATACTTTAACCCCTATTATTTGTCATAACTAAAATTATAAAATAAAATAAATTATAAAAAAAATCCCGACTGATGCTAAAAAGATCGCAACAAGCTTTATAGCAGGCGGTGCCCGCGGTGCCCATTAATTTTATATTTGCAAATGGGTACCGCCTGCTATGAAGCTTGTTTTGACCTTTTTAGCATCAGTAGTAGTAAAATAAAAAACCTGTTTTATTTTTAAAAATGTAATTTCTTACCATTATACAAGCCGATCCTCCCTAGCTTGCCCGTGACATAGGTACCTACTGCGAAACCCCGTATCACCCCTTTAAACCTAATTTCCCAATAATGTATCGGACTCTGCTGGATTTGTGTACATTCATGTTTACTGCCCCTTTCTCTTGTGTACCTATATCGATGGCTAAACAAACCATTCCCCACACAAATATTTTTTCAATTCGAACCAATAGTTCTTGTGATAAGTGTATAACATAACAAACTTTTCGGCTTAATTATATTAGAAGTTGCCTATTTTTATATTATATTAAGGGGCTTTCAAGGGGCCCAAATCAACCTCAACCACAAACCGGTACACCTAATTTATGGACGAGGCTCTATCGCCCAGAGCTCACCACTCGATGTGTCGCCTTGGTCGCAACGCAACTGATTTTTTTTATCATGTTAATAAAAATAACAATGTTAATTTTGTTTAGAAGCGATAGTTGTTATGATGTTAATTAAAAACAGAATACAAAATTTAGTTCAATATTAAGTGCATGCTAATTACCGACAGCCTCCGGGGAATTCCCTGTAAAACACAGAATACAGAATACTGCCTGTATCTATATACTAATAATAAAACTTGTGAGTTTTTTTTTGTTATTACGCAACGTGCGATTTTGATAATTCTGATAACCCAAATCTCATCACGCTTTAACCCTAAGAGTTCAAGAAATAAAAAAAGATAAGTATAATACATATATGTATAATAATAATTACACGTACGGGCGATGGGCGATACGACACTGTGGAATTGAATAGCTGTAATAGCTGTAACTCCACCACGATTTGGTGTAGTCCAGAGCACCCAGCCGAATAGCACGTAGCCTAACCATACTACGTACTTCGTACGGCGTCGGGGGGTGAATCTGAGGGGAAAAGCTGGTTATGAATAACAAGCTTTTGCCGGGGCTTCGCCCGCGTAGATGTCGGAACAAGTCATGCAGGGGCCTTTTTAAAAAAATACAGTGGATTCCCCACTCAAATTATACCCGTTGGTCGTTGAGAGATGTGTCATCGCGGACTTTTTTGTACTTTATGTTTAAATATTTTATATTTAAAATTCTTCCGCTTTTGAGTCACCTCAATTGCTATTATAAGGACGAAGAAATCATTATTGCGTAGGTAGGTACTTGTTGAAATTCACTTGCCAAGAATTATTTTATGCTACTACGGAGGCAAATTTGTCGTCATTTGTAACTTTTCGTTAAAACTCTTCACACTAAACGTTTCGACTCTAACCGTAAATCCTATGATTTATCAACAGGAAAACATCATCACAGCACCAAGCTAGTAGATAGTGTTGTTGACTAAGGTCTTATGTTTTGGGTCAGCCGGGGTGCGAGGGATATGTCGCAAGACAACCTCACCTTCGGCCTAGCACCACGACCCACAGACGGCGTGCGGTTTAGTCGGTTCGAGTCCGACATAACCCACCCCTCCGGCTCCGGAGGGGCGGGTATCCGTGGGGATTTCCCGCACGTAAAAAAAAAAAAAAAAAGGTCTTATGTTGAGCAAAGGTCCATCTTCAAATTTGAAAAACTCCCACTGCGGGTACTATAGACTCATATCTTTGGAGAGTCTATGATCAATTAATAAAGTCGTTGTAAACGTTTGACGATTTTTTTTGCCAATTTAAACAAAGTGACAGTAGTTAATATTTTTCGAACTGTGATCAGAGCAAAATATTACAAAAATCCATTCAAACTATTTAATAACATGTATGTACATACATTATATTAGACTAATTCTATAAGAAATAGCCAATAAACCTTGTTGGTAAACATTTACATTTAAATTTGCATAAACAGCTAGAAAATATATCAGTACAAGATTATTTTACATCAGTTAGCTCAATATTATGTAATGGCACATAATAGTTGCGTTTATGTTCACAACCGACTTTATTGCTTGTGTAATGTAGACAGTTACGAGTACGGCCAAATATGTAATGTAAGTAAAGTAGTCGTGTAATAAACCATGAAGTGCCATTACAACCGAACACTTGTACATATTTACATACGTTATTTTGTTTTAAATATACATTTGAAGTAAAGTGCTAACTTATACTTAAGAAGGGAAAACTGTGCTTAATTTTATGAACCGTTTCCAAAAAAGTATAGTTTACAAACGCAGGATTCAAACTGATAATCATCACTGGTTTATAAGTTCTATAACAATGGTTTGGTGTAGTCCACTTAGAGCACCCAGCCGAATAGCACCTGTCACTACCATGATCGCCAAAGAACGTGCGAAGTGAAGAAGGAAGAGCCGAAAAGTGGACCTTTTGCTCCAAGTTCACCACGGGCTCACCACGGGGTTCACCACGAGATGCAATCAGGAAATTACGTCTACATAGTGAAGATGATGATATTTTACCTTTGATTATTATCAAGATAAATAGTTGTTCATGATTAGATCATTGATGATAACTTCATAACATAACATAACATAACATAAACTCACGCCTTTATCCCCGAAGAGGTAGGCAGAGGTGCTAGCACCCACATTTCGCCGGTTTATGTTTAGGTCCCAATGTAATAGGTGGCGAACCTATTGCCATTAACTGGGCACTTATAAACCTGCGATAAATACACACATAACTTCGAAAAACATCGAAAAGTCATTGGTGTGTGCCATGGAAAACCTGGGATCGAACCCGAGACCTCGTCTCAGCAGTCCATTACCCATACCACTAGGCTACCGCGGTTACTTCATAAGTAGGTAGATAGGTATAATATAAAAACAAAAGCAGAGAGCTCGCTGCAAAAATGTATGTGAGGTTTGAGATAACCTCACGTGCTAGTCGGTATGCCAGCTGATTAATGGGCGTAGCTCTGGCGCTGGCTTCCCTCTCAGGGTTCGGTCAGTTGGCAGTCGCTCCCACACTGAGGTTGCAGACAAGCACACGGCCCACCAGATGGAAATTCGTTACCGAGGACTCTGGTTGTGTGCAACACCAGGAGTCACACTCGTGCTGCCGACCCTGTAAACATAGAGTTTCTGTGCCGTCAGCGTAGAAGAAAAAGCAGGAATAGCCCTACTAGCTGACAGCATAAAAACTCTCCAGTGAGCTCTGGCTAACTTACTCACCGCCGGGAACACAACATGAGGTTATTATGGCCGCGGTATTCTATAGGGCCGAGGTACTTACTTCCCCAGTCGGACTGCTTACTTGGACGGAAATACCGTCGTGTCCTACTTCCGTGATAAGCCGGTCAAGATAAGCAAAATCAAGAGAAAGGGTTGGAAAACGGACTTCGGGCTTCAAAGTTCTAGTTTTGCATGCAACCAAGATTGACGCTGTGCCATGATGAGTACGGATTATGAATGCGTTCCGTGGAATGACTCAATAATGAATTTATAACCATAAAGTAAATAAATTGAATAAGTGATAGATCTTCATTATTCATTGTTTTCTACTAAACATTTTGTTCCTCTGAATCATCTGATGATGTGTTTACGATAGCAGACAACATTTCCCCTATGTACCTACATTTTTAAATCAACATTGCATTGCTGAACCTCACTGTGATACATGGCGTAATAATGAATCAGATCCTCGATCAGAAAAATGTATCAGATAAAAGAGTGTAAGACTGACTCATTTTGGCGGTTCATTTAGTTTTTTTTAGTTTCACTGGCACTAAGCTACCTAATTTTTCGTGTTAAATTATACTTACACTAGCTTTTGCCCGCGGCTTCGACCGCTTGGATGTCCTTTATCCCGTTATCGCTATAATATCGGTTATCGTTATAAATTGTAGCCTATGTGTTATTCTGATGTATAAGCTATATTATTGTAAAGTTTCATTAAAATCCATGCAGTTGTTTTTACGTGAAAGAGTAACAAACATCCATCTGTCCTTTCATCCAACCATACTTACAAACTTTCGTGTTTAGGAGCATACATTATGTATTGAGAGGCCAGACACCTTTTGTTTCGAAAGGTTCAAATCTCATAAGATCGAAAGGTCTAACTTGCAAAACATCTACACCTCAATAGGTTCAAATAACGAGAACCCAAAATATTTAAGACGTAACTAACCAAATATGAAAAGCAGACCCCGGGCTCTCCGAGGTATAACCCTCAGATGCAACCGAGAACATCACTAGGATAGTAAACTAGAGCTTGCCTTTTATCACTTTCACTAAATCAAATGGATTATAGATCACTTTTTGCGGTTAGCCAAACTTCTAACTCCTAATTTGTGTGGAATGTGTTAGATCATAGATCAAACAAGGATGAGTTGCCGCGAACTTGTTGGAGCTAATATTTACACCGCCAACTGATGAATTACCGTTTGAGTAGTTGTTTTACTAGTATATATCGTTGCTTAGGTAATGCTTGGTAGCTTAGTGGTTAAGTGGTTAAGGAGTCCGCCTTACAATCGAGAGGTCCCGGGTTCGAATCCTGGCCATTACACTACAGACGTGAACCCACTCCTAGCACAAGCAATTTAGCTTAGTTGGAGGGGTTAGAGGGAAAAATAGTAATTTCGATAATTTCGGTTGCTAATATACCTTAAAAAAATTTAAAAAAACCTGTAGGGCGCTGGGCTCACAAGACACAAAAAGCGGGTAGCCACACAAAGCTGCCTCGTATGTCTGTCGCCGCCAACTGGCTTAATCAGCCGTCCAATTAACTGCCTTGGCAGTTAACTAAACGACGCCATTCATTTAACGGCCTGATGAATGCCAATCGTAAGATGGAGCACTACCTTGAAATAAGATAGAAAATTACATACATACCTACATATACTTACACCTGTAAATCCCCGAGGGGGTAGACAGAGGTGTATTCACAGAAATTTTGTGATATGTTGATTGTGATAGCCGCCAAATCCGTCTTGGTTAGGTCAGGTTAAAATTTTTAAGCCTTGTGGTTATTTTTTTTTTATTACCATGCAGAAATAAGTCTATTTTCTAACTATTTAATTAAATGGCTAGGCAAATAGTTAAACGTCATTGATCCAAGCTATTTGCCTAGCCGTTTAATCAAATGGCTGAACACCATTCAGGCCGTTAATTGAATGGCGCCGTTTAGTTAACTGCCTAGGCAGTTAATTGGACGGCTGATTAAGCTAGTTGGCGGCGACATGTCTATTATAAAATGGAACCGCATGGAGTACTGATTATTTCCGTTAATCCCTCCAGCGGGCCTAGCATGGGCGCGGGACAAATATCTCTCTCCACCGCTTATGTCAAATAGACAGGGGACAAAGGTGTTTCTCCCCGGTAGCTAACATGGCGTCAAAGGAGATAGCTTATGTCACTCGCTGTGACGTAGACAAGAGACTATTTTTCCACTTGCTTAGCACGGCGGCCGTAAAGTGGAGATAATTTGTCTCTTTTTGACAGATGATAGAGAGATATTAGTCTCCGAACTATTGAGGTGGGGACAAGATTGCTTAATACACAATTCAAAATGTCTCGCGGCTATTTCGTTCTAAGTGAACTACGATACAACAAAGGCAACAACGAAAAATGCAACGGCGTATGCTGCGGGATCGAATAAACGTGTTCGAATTACCAGAGAGTGAATTCATATGTAATGTAAAGTAATTCATATTTATAGGATTTCTAAAGATATGGCCCTATAGGCCCTATTTTATTTTATTTTATTTTATTTTATTTTATAATTTTAGGAAAATATAAAATAAATGTATACAATGCTCAATGCATTGTATACATTTATTTTATATTTTCCACTTGCTTAGCACGGCGGCCGTAAAGTGGAGATAATTTGTCTCTTTTTGACAGATGATAGAGAGATATTAGTCTCCGAACTATTGAGGTGGGGACAAGATTGCTTAATACACAATTCAAAATGTCTCGCGGCTATTTCGTTCTAAGTGAACTACGATACAACAAAGGCAACAACGAAAAATGCAACGGCGTATGCTGCGGGATCGAATAAACGTGTTCGAATTACCAGAGAGTGAATTCATATGTAATGTAAAGTAATTCATATTTATAGGATTTCTAAAGATATGGCCCTATAGGCCCTATTTTATTTTATTTTATTTTATTTTATTTTATTTTATTTTATAATTTTAGGAAAATATAAAATAAATGTATACAATGCATTGAACAACGCATTTTTTATAATATTGTCAACCGAAATTATCGAAATTACTAATATTCCCTCTAACCCATCTAACTAAGCTAAATGGCTTGTGCTAGGAGTGGGTTCACGTCGGTAGTGTAATGGCCAGGATTCGAACCCGGGACCTCTCGATCGTAAGGCAGACTCCTTAATCACTAAGCTATTGACGCGACGCTTAAATGAATCAGATGGCTTGCCAGTACATTATAAGGTAAATAATGTTGCGTTTCATAATCGACTAAAACTCTTATTTGAGCTGCTGTGCTCCTAATTCTAAAAAATATATTCTTTGTAACAAATTGTTGAGAGCGAATTCGCAGTATTCACACATTCGTTCACAATAACATACTTACAACGTTTTTTCACTCATTTTATTAATATTATATATTATATATACTACAATAAAGATAATATTAATAAAGAATATACGATTGAGTTATATACCGGATAAAGGGGGTAAATAAATAAACAGAAAATAAACATGTAAAAAAACGTTACATGACAGATTGTCTTTCTTTTTCTTCAATATGGCGCTCTATAGTCAATAATAATAATCTGCAGCATAATACTGATAATTTTAAAAGTCACTTTTACTCTTATAAAGTATTTACGTTGCTAGGTTTTGTTAATTTTGTCGAATATTACGAGTCGAATATTTTTTCGTATATTGGTAGCATTGAGTGGAGAAACGTTGTCCACGGTGAGAAACTAGTCTTTCCTCGACGCCGTGCTAGCCAAAGGGACAAAAACGGAGGGAAAGACAAATTTTTCTCCACTCCCCGGGGTCGTTTTGTCTTCGTGCCATGCTAGCCCTGCAGCTAAGCCAAATTGCTCGTGTTAGAAGTGCTTTCACGTCGATAGCTTAATAGCTAGAATCAAACCCGGGACCAATGGATCATAAAGGGTGACTCCTTAACCACTAACTCATCAAAAGTTATTTTGATTAATACGCTATATTTCTAGGTAGATAAAAGCAATCATGACTGGCCGAATTAGTCAAACAATACAATCTTCAAACAAAAACAGACTGCAAAATCTCTGACAACAAGACATTCCATCGGTTCCCTTTCAGTTTAATAAAACGTGTATCATACCATCTGAGACTATTAATAGCCAACACTTCCTCTATTGAAACTTCATTGAGGCAAGATCAATTTTGAACAATATAAATGCCGACTTCATTGGATCACACTCAGCGATGATAACTTATCTAAAACTGTATTAATAAATCAATATAAGGATGGATCAACCTTGGCTGAACGGGAACTGCGCCAGCGTATTGATTGATGAAATAATGTAAATCATATGTCTACATTATAGAAAATATTTCGTATCACTAGGCGCACTGACTGATATAACCACTTCTCCGTAATCATCGTCAAGGAAAGAGTACGGAATTATCGAAGTATGGCAAAAAACAGAACTGTCGAAGTATTCCAGTCAAGTCAAAAAGACTAATGAAGAAGCCTACTTTTAAACAATGTTATTATGCCCTGCACTTGCAACTCCACCACTCTTTACTAACATTACACTTGAAATCTAAGCCTGAGATAACCAAATTTCATAATGCATAACGTCTGATACAGTATTAGCTGTACAGAAACTCTAGTTAAATGTTTCCAGATATTACAAGAAACTAACCAATTATATCACCCTATACTAACTAGATGGTTTTTGCAGGTGTTATTTATAATTACTTATTTTATCCAAAAAATATTCGGGGTCTGTTTTCCTGACAGAATAGGTATGCCATTTCCAATGTACTCTGATTCCTGGCTACTATTTTCTCATGGGTGTATTGACCGAGCGATTGTAGTGAGTGAAAGTTTCCGTTCCGACAAGCTGGCAGATTTCTTAACCGATTTTCAACAAAATTGGCACACATGTTCTTTGATTTAAAACTCAAGTTTTGTGGAGAGCTTTAGATAGGAGGGAAAGTGGGAGAGATAAGAAGGATGTTTGCTGTCGCGTTATTTATCATCGGATCTTAATGATTTTTGGCTGAAACAACAAGCACGTAACTCCTCACAGGTTGTTGTAAAAAAAAGGTAAATAAATGAGAAAAACTGGGGAAATTTGCTATAGCTTTGTTTTGTATTGTCATTATTTTTTAGTCAAACATTCAACGGTGTACTCATAAAATGATGCGAAGATACCAGATTTCATTTAGGGTACCATAAAAATGTGGCACACGGGTGCTCGCGAGGTGGTAAGATGATGAGAGTAAAAATAGTTCTTAAAATATATGACGTCAGAGTGGTTAACGGTAAAATATTAGGGATTCAACTTAAGAGTGCGATGACTGAGTTATATGGTTTTGCTATACTAATAACCAGATAACCACACAAAGGCAAGTTATCCAGAACCAAACCAGTTCCTGTAACGCCTGCTTGCCACTGATGATAGACTCTCGGATGATTTTCTTCAGAAATCACGCTCATTGCTCATCCAATTGTATAGCAAGTATAAACCGATTTAAATGGAAAAAAATGTATCGGTCTAAGCGGGGTTTGAACCCGCGATCTTTGTCTTACAGAGGCAATACTTTGAACACTAAGCTACCAGACCTCGCCCAAACCGATCCAAATTTCTCCTTTCATATCCGTCTTTAAGACGACGTTGGGGCATCTACGGACATTCTTACGAACTATCGACACCAACGTATGATTTTTCAATCATTTTTACCCGACTGCCAAGAAGGGTTATGTTTTTCACACGTATTTTGTATGTTTATAATATTCTTTATTACCTCATATCTTCTGAAGCAGCGTACGGATTTCAATGATTCATGTCTCAAATGAAAGGTATTTATTGCCCAGCTGTTCTTGGGTACATTAAATATGAACAAAAGCTATATATTGGGTTATTGACGCCAAAATGTATGTGTTAAAAAAATCACTCAAATTGATCAAGTGGGGTATTAAAATAAAGGGAATTAGAGGATGATTACAAAAATAAATATTTCATGACTAAAAAGTATAAAATAAAATAAATTATTAGAAACAAAAAAATCCGACTGATGCTAAACAGATCGAAACAAGCTTTATAGCAGGCGGCGTCCATTTGCAAATGTCAAACCAGATGAAAATTAATGGGTATCGCCTGCTCTAAAGCTTGTTTCAATCTTTTTTAGCATCACTCGGGTTTTTCGTCTTTAATAATTTATTTTTTAAATATTGATTTTTGACTACTCCGCCCACACAATTTAAATTAAATTTTAAGCATTTTTCTCTTGCATATTGATGTGATTGATACTTTGATACTAGACTTCAGTCCAATGTTAATGGGCCGCTAAATACAGTCATTATAACTTTTGTATGTTTTAACGTTACACAGGAAGAGCGGTATAACAATATTCCATGTACATAAACGATGTCATTATGAGCGGGTATCTATCTTAATTTATCCACTCTAGCAGTCATTCACATTTTGTATTTTAAACTAGCTGATACCCGCGGCTTCGCCCGCGTCGAATTCTGTTCCCGTTTCCGTGACGGATAAACCCCTTATTATTTTTCTACGAAAGAACCATTCCTGTACTGCAAGGAATATTCTAAAACAAGAACTAGCAAAATCGGTCCAGGAGTTCACTCGTGATGGCGTGGCCAAGGGAAATAGGGATCCATTTTTATATACAGATAAATATTATAAGTTGCCGTATTAATCGGCATTACGAATTTATCATTCACTAGTCAGTGCTGTGAAAATTTTCAATTTGGTGTAGCTCAGTGTTATGCCGGATACATATTAATCAGACGAAGGCAAATGGGTGCAAAACACAAATGCACGTCGAAAACAAGCTAAAGACATTCTTCATCATTACACGACGCTCGACAATGTGTAGTATTTTTTGATAAATCTAACTCGTTCGCATTTTCGACTTCGTACGGTTGGTGTGTACCCTGCATAACTATAATGCTATTGTGACGTTAACCATTGTTGTCTAATCTTGTTTCGATTTTGACACAGAATCCTAAAGAAGGCGGTTAAAAATATGATTAAGTAATCGCGTTCTAAATTTGATTTATGATGTACATACGTGTAAAAGCTTATGTGTAATCAATTTTTGAAGACATTAGGTAAACTTTGATTTACACTAAACGAGTAATAGTAGATTTTACAACAAGTGCACAAAACGAACCATTTTTATCCGAGACTTTTAGCAGCCCGAGCCGGAGGCGAGGGCTGATAGTAATGTCGAGGATAAAAATGGTTTTGTGGACGAGTTATAAACTCTGCTTTTCACTTCGATTGCGAGGAAATAAAACAGTAGTATAACATTTCTTTAATTAAAATTCAAAGTAAAATTAGAACAGTTTTGGATACTGAAGGAAATTGTTTTTTTAATCTTACGACATTGAGGCGTGGGCTGCAGACCTATACAGCCTACTATAAAATTAATTTTGTAATAATAATTTTCTTAAATGAATTAAATAACCTACCGTACTTGAATTTAAATTTTAATATCTTTTAAGTCTTAAAAAACACATAAGGCAAAATAAATCAAAGTGAATGTTATAAAATAACAAATTCTATCTATGAACTTCTTATTGTGTTAGGCTGTATGGCTCATTTTCTTTGCCTTAATATAGATACATTTATGAGTAGATACGTTAATGCCCTTGTGCACAAAATTCGATTTTGTGCAGCCTATATCCTGCACAAATAAGCACTTTCAGAGCATGAGAAGTGAAAATACATTTTAATATGGATGCTCTTGATTAGACGGTCTACCTAGAGATCCTTCGCATTATAATGGCCAGGTATTGTCTCTAACACATATATGTAGATTAATTCTAATGGATTTAAGTTCATGGATATAACTTACCGATTGTAGGATTATTTCTTAAAGTAACATCGATCGATGTGATGTGACGCGACCTCGGTAAAACCAGCATAATCGGGTATTTCCTACCGCACCGCGTCTATGTTTTACTGTAACGTGTGACATTAATGTTTTGCGATGTGGTATGTATAGGTACATGTAACAGTTCTAATACAATATATTATAGAAACATACAGTCACGCTTCTTTCCTAATAGAGCAAGCAGAGACCACATTAAATTTACTAGGAACCTGGCAGACTTTTTTGCTTCTTCTACCTTCATAATGGTTTTCATTCAAGAGGGTTAGAAGTTTGTCCGATTCTAACCCTGGCCATTACACTATCGACGTGAACTAACTTCATTTTATCATAGCAGAAGGGGTTAATTGGTATGCCTTTTAGTTATGTATCATAATATCGGTTACTATTACTATATTTATTGAAGTTTATTGTGTACATGTTATGTATACTGGTTGTGTATTCATTTGCCTTTAATTACAATAATTACTAATTTTACTCAAAATGACCATATCTTTATGTTATGTAATTCACTTTCTATCCAATTTTTGCTTGTAAGATACCGCAAATTGCCATAACAACACCAAAATGTTTATTAGAATGTAAATTTTAAAAGAGTTATTGCGACTGCCGTATATGTGTTGAGATTGATTTGTACAGTGTTGAAGATATAGGAAAATATATCTCAAATATATGAAATATCGGTTTAAAAACTCTGTAGAGGGTTCAAACAGCAGTTGCTACCTTAAAAACCAATCAAACCAAATCATGAAAAAAGGAGCAGCAGAGCGGATCCTGCATGGACTCCAAAAGAACGCTTTGAATACAACCAGGAAGAACGCCTGGATGAAGAAGAAGTTGAACAACAGTGGCACTCAACAAAAGTGAAAACTTGTCCAATATAACGTAGATACATACTTATATACAGAGGTGTCACTTGTGAATTGCCACAAGAGATGTAGCTACCGGTGTCTCTAGTACGTTTATTCCCCTCTAAAAAAAATCTCCGGAAAAAAAGCCAACGCGCATAAACTTTTCAATTTAAAAATGGTTTCAGACTCCATTTAAATTATCTAGAATTTTCCTACATACGGTCTACAGGCATGAAGTAGCCCTAATTTAGTACCAATTACTAAATGTCAAGGGTCATGTCATGAGGTTCAATAATACAAAATCAGGGCTAAGTCAATTGATAACATATTATCATTAGTCACTGTCTGATTCGAATGAAGCATTGAACACGTCGTTATTTTTAAACTCTTATATGATGTGACGTAGCTCTCTGGTAGCTTAGTGGTTAAGGATCAGCTTTATGATCGAGCGGTACCGGGTTCGAATCATGGCTATTACACTATCGATTTGAACCTACTCTTAACACAAGCAATTCAGATTAGCTGGAGACCTTCAAGTAAATATCTACAATACAGAGTTGGACGAAGCCGAGCAGCCAAACATATCCTATCCCCTTTCCTTACGTCTACTCGTCAAAGGAGAAATAAAAGTATAATGCTCTATTTAGCCGCGATAACCGATATTAACGCGAGCGCCTTCCTTCATGTCGTAAAGTGTCTTTTGTACCGTCTTTGCTCGTAGATGGCTAAAAAGAGGGCATGATCAAATTGTCTGCTCCACATGACTACTCAGTAATGGGGTCATATTCAATTCACGTTTATGCTACAATGTGTGAACGTCGAATTGATTCAATGGAATGAGTGATGGTTAATTATCTTTATTATTTCTCTGACATTGACACTGAAGGGGTAGGCAGAGGTTTTTTTTGTAAGTGTGGCAAATCCCCACGGATACCCCCCCCCCCTCCGGATATCGGACTCGAACCGACTTAACCGCACGCCGTCTGTGGGTCGTAGTGCTAGGCCGAAGGTGAGGTTGTCTCGCGACATATCCCTCGCACCCCGGCTGACCCAGGGCCATTCCTCTGGTCTGGGAGGGGGGACCGCGCGGTCCCCGACTCGCCCCCGGTATGGGGGGGCGCGCATCGTCCTACGATCCACATCAAAGTGCACTATATGTCACATCTTCCATGCTAAATAAAGGGTGAAATTTCCAAAAATCTGTCTTCCAAAATGCTTAATGTCTGTTGCCAAAATTTCAAGCTTGTAGCCTCAGCAGTAGGATGTTCTTCGTTGGTAAAATCAGTCACGCAGGACATGAATTTAATTATATATTTATGTCATAGATTTATCAATTAATAGATAGTTCTTAATATTTAAAGAGACAGCAATTATTTTTCTAACCATTATTCAGATGTACCGTGAATGTTTAATCAAAGTTACGGCGAAAATGTCTAGACATGTTAGTCATTCTCTATTTCTGTTTTGTCGCCAATTGTATCTAGGCAATGGGCCCCACTTATAGCCTAACATCTGAGAAATATTCCTGTTGAGTGAGTCACGGCATGTTCCCTACTATTCCCTTGAAATCTGTCAACAGATTTGCAGTTATCTTGTGACACATGCGTTAATAGATCTGTTATTGTTTCACACTAGCAGGATCTACGAATCATCCTTGAGTTGAAATAAAAAAAAATTTAGGGCACATAAATGTGAATACATCTCGCCATAAAATAAAATATACTTAGCTACTAAATTATCAGCTCAACTGGGGCGACACGTTTCAAGCACTCTTCTTCTTTTTCTGTCGAATCGATGACACTTCTACTCTCGAATTCTGTTTTACCATTATGCTCCTGAATAGAGTTCTCGGAGGTGCTCATAATGTCACCTCTTGTAACTTGAGGAGTGCAAGCCTCTCAATAAATGTATAGGTTGTCTGGTAAAGATATATCACTCCCTTCTGATTTCCCTTATAAGTTACACAAATGTTCCCGGCTATAGAGCCCGTGACAGAGCAGAGTTTAAAAGAACAGACATACATACACACTCGTAAGAGCACCCGTCAGGCTCCCCAGGGGAGGACTAACCCTTCCGGGAATCCCCTAATAGACCCGCCTGTTCATCGGTATCTTGTTGGAACTAAGTAAGTACATCTAGTGGTCTTCCTTTTTTAACTTCACCGCAATCAGTTAAAAAGTATGATGACTGGGGACAGATACTATAGGTAATAGAAATGACACTAATCTTTAGTCATGGTCGTCGCTTTCTTAAGCCGAATTGTTGTTTCGAACATCCGAGTAAGGAGGTCATGAACTTATTCAATAACAACGGAAATCTGATCTACGCGTGCTGAAAACTAAACGAATAACACAATTTGAGCGACCTCGGCATTACCTTGGTGGAAAATAAGACTATATAATCTGTTTGAGTTTTTGTATCTGTGACAAAAAATCTATGTGATTTATACCACCGATTCCGTGAAGTGGCTAAACTCGGTTACTACGGTTGTCACTCATTTGTATACTAATTTATTGTAATGCGAAAATAATTTAGCACCATTTCCCAATACTGAAGGGATGGTGGCGGGCTTCTAAATTTCACAAAATTTTTGATAGGTTTCATTTTCTTATTTAACCGACTTCAAAAAAATGGTTTCATTTGCCACCATATTTTTTTAGAGGTGTCGATGTGTCGTAATGATCGTTTCGCGCAAAGTTTGGCACAAATTGGCACTAACACATTTCCTAATGTCGCTAGTCGCTAATTCAACGTGGTGTCAATAAAAATAGACTAACGCGGCTTGGTCTATAGTGTAGTCTTGATTATGAACACGAGCTACATTATCGTATTGTAATTGTAAAACGTAGTAACGTAAAAAAATACGTAAACGTAAAACGTAATTGTCCTTTCCGACTTTTACTCCTCCAATTCATACTTCTTTGGGTCTCCTCTATCTATAAATAAGTGTGGGTGGGTACCTATAATAAATTATGCATACCGACATGCGGTAGCATCCCTTAGTAGCCTGTGCCGATATTACCAATCACGAAGAACAAATTACCAGTAAGTCATGCGTTAGTTGTGGCTTGTAGCTTCACCTACGCTTTGTAGTTATGTTAGATATACACTTATTGTTATTATCATTTGTTATAAGTCATTGTTATGTTATTTATTTATTTATTTTAATCTACCAACTGCCATGCTATGTATGTATATGTTATTTATCAGCTAATACCGTCAATAGCTGGAACCATACCAACCATTGCTCTAACTAATGCACCTTTCATGCTTCATCGCTGTACTGAAAATCTATATTCTAAGGAGTACCTATAAGCACAGATTACCTAGACTCTTTATACTGGAGATTGATGGCACTTGGTGGAATCTACTACACATATTGAATAATGATATCACTTGTACTTTTCCACACTTTATTTTGTTTTTATTTTTAACCTGACCGGTTTCTTCTCACGGCATTATTAAACCTTTCCACTTTATTTTGTTTTTATCTTTAACCTGAAAACCTTTAATAATGCCGTGAGGTGAAACCGCTCAGGTAAAAGTACAAGTGATATAATTATTCAACAGATTACCTAAATAGGTCATTGGTATCTAAATACTTATTCATGGTGTGGCGCCTCCTACGCTGCAGATTTGGACCGGATTGGTCTCTGGATCTTTAAAATCTTGTTCTTCTGATATACATAGTTAAGAAGACGAGCTGAACACTAAATATGAGTACTATCGAGTATAGGCATGTTTTATTAAGAAAATCCTAGTGCGTGTTTAAAAACATGCGAACAGTTATAATACCTACTTAGAAACAAGTCTTATTTTAGCTCCATATTTTCCACATGGCCTCAATAATTATTAGCAACATTCGTTTCGTTTACTTACTACAGTCCTTAGTACTAAATGTACTTATAGTTATTTAGACCTATTTCTACAAATAGATGTTTGTTCTCATACAAGTACCTACAGAATGATTGATCGTTTTAGTTATTGTTGGTATAAAATTATATCGATAAAACTTTTTAACAAAAACTTAAACCGCCGAAATATGAGTCCAACTTTGGGGTATACTCTTTCCAAAAAAAAAAAGAATTATGAAAATCAGACTACTCTGTAAAAAGTTATGCGTTTTAATACCTTGCAATCTGAGTGAATAATTAATGATCCCCCGTTTTCCTACCCTTAGGGTTAGATTTTTATTTTCAAATTTATATGGGATCAACTTTGAGGTTTTATCTAATTTATCAAAATCAAAATCGGACTACTCTGTAAAAAGTTACGCGTGGTCATACAAAAAAAAATATACACGTCGACTAGCTAGTAACTAGTCGGTTCTTGTTGCCATACGAACATGAACATCTGTAGCATTCGTTACAGATATTAGCCCTTAAAAATTCGACAATCTAGTCGACAAGATCGACAGAAATTTGTATCGCCTGAAGGTTGTGTTGTGTTGGTCAGATTGGCAGTCTTTCACGGCAAATATCGAAGATCGGATTTTTCCTAGAATGAAAGCCGAACCCATCGGAGTTTGGAAAAAGCTCGGGATGATTACTAATAAAAAAATCTTGAACAAATCGTATTAATTGTAATCCAATCTAAAAGATTATCTCATAGTATTATCTACTTCTCTATTGAAACTTCATTAAAACTTGTCTATACTAACCGTAAATTTTCTGCTCTTTACAGTACGACAAAGACAACGATGGACGTATCTCTTACGTGGAGCTCAAAGCCATCATCGAATCGAGGGAATACGACCACGACCTTCCCGATAACCTAGTAGACAGGATCATGGTACTGGCGGATAGAGACAATTCCGGATATTTAGACTTCAAGGAGTTCGTCGATATGATGCATAACCCTGACTTGAAGGCGGTGTTTGGACACTTTGTAGCTAGATATGTACACTCTATCATACCCCAGAGAAGGCCTGTGGATACTACAGGTAAGCTGATTTATTTTGCTCGTAGATTGTACATTTTTAGAAGCATGCCGCGCTTCTAAACTAGGGTTTAGTAGGCGAGTACATTTTGTAAATAAGGCTATGTAAATATTGATGCATTTATTATACTTAGTAAAATATTTATGTGTTAGTTTGTTACCTATGTTATTAGAGTACAATTTGTAATGCTTTTCTTGTTCATATTTCTGCTGCCAATAATAAGGAGTACTAAGTATACCTGTTTATTATTATTATCTATAGTAATATGTATTTGAATAAATCAAGTTTTACAAGACATCATAAAATTAAATCTTAATAATCAAATTGTTTTGGTGGGAACACCGTCACAAAAATTTGCTTAATTTTTCTTGACACAGTATTAGCTCTAGAACAAAAATGCATGCATTTTTTTTTTGCCGCCTCAATACAGTATTTTATTACAAAATCAATAGGAACCTTTATCAGTTTTATAGCACTGTGGATAATTCGCATTATACAGCTATAGCTTTCATGGGTAGATATCACATGTGCACACAGACAAAAATTTTGACCTAGATTTCACTTGTTAGCACTTGTCTCTATAACTGTACTTCTTTGTACCGGTGTTGTACTGTCGCTAACATAATCGCCATATGCACTAATAATACACTGAACCACTAAAGGCTGATTGAATGAGTGAAACAGCACGAAAGTTTCTTTACTGTCATTTTCGTGAATCAAATTCAAACTCGTCAAATAAATATTAAGCATGTTAATGGTGGTAGGAATTCGAAATGCTATGTAGATTGCGTTACTAGTGATTTGAGTAATGACAGCTAGATGTCAATTATGATGTCAAGTTTGACAGTTCATTCCTCTTTCACTGAGAGCCTCCGCGGCAGTATCGATGCAATTACACCAACATCAAGCAAAATAGAAATTATATTCTTGGCGAAACCGCAATACCAAGTGTGATCGCCTTTTTCATCAATAATTCAGAAGTGACAAATGAAAAGCATTTTTTTTAGGTTTTTGGGTTTCGAAGAATATAATTCAGTATTGTTATTAAAGTGCATAGTATCTACAGAATTTTGGTTAATCCGCAGTAGGTCTCTTAAATGGTACTATTGTAGCAACGAGATGAAATTTTAATATTCGTAGAGGGATACGTAGTACAATAAGGGTAAATTAGTAAATGTTAAGCTGTGTCTGTAAAAAGTTGTATGCATCTGTATGTTCTCTTTCAGCAAACTAACCATCTTAACTTAAATGTATTATAATACTTTTTGTTAACAACTAATTTTTACTTCAGACAGGTGGACAGGTTTCCGGTCTGTGTCGAGAACTGATCGTGGTATTTTCGTTTTTTTTTATTAATGTAACTGTCATCATACTCTGTTCAGTCTTGTTCTTTTTGACGTTTAAACACACTAGTGTCTGACAGTTGACACTTACTGTAGTGCTGCCGTTGTCATCTGGTAGAACTCTTTTACTAACTGACTCGCTCGTTCTCATTCTAATTAATAGAGCGCCACAATGACGCGAGTTAAGAGATTTACCGCCAGACAATTCATTTGCAAACTGCCACACTATTGCATTACTGAGACTATTGAAAATAGTTTTTTTTTGGCCGTATAAGGCACATGTGTGTTTAAACTGTTGGTGTTTTAAACAGCGAATAACGTTCTGCCAAACATCAGAGGCTTTCAAAATTCATTCTAAAATTCATGGGGTTCATCTCTCTCATTCCATATAAGTATTAATTATGTGTATTTACTTCGTCCGGAAAGAAGTCGCAGAACTTAATAATTCAGTTCAAATACTTACTAAGGTTGTTTCATACCTGCGATGTGTTTTTCTTACTCGGGGGCAGGTAACACATAACCTGGTGTGAAATAGGAGTAACCACTATTAAAAAGAAAAAACTTTTTTGTTTTAATAAGATCAAAAGAATGGGTTCCCATGGAAATTTCGATCGACTCGAAAAAAATTCGATCCTCATCTACGGATGTTTTATATTAGGCCTGGCCTACTCATATAGCAAACACTTCATCGTGCTCTTGATGACGTGATGTACATTTGGAGATAGTTCACGTAAAAAGTGATACATACAACAACTACACCCATAGTTACTCATAACATTATCCAACATTATCTAATGTTTACCTATAGATATGATTGTCAAAATATGTAATTTGGTATGAAAGTACACAGAAATATTGCAGTTGATTAAACTAACATCCTGTATGTGTCACCGTGGCCGGAACTTCCAGTTCCACACCTTCCAACCACTTTACAATATAGCTCATCAACCTTACGAAGAGTTCTTAGGCTGTGCCACAAGTGAATTCCGTCTTCAACCTTACAAATGAAGAGTAGAGAGAGAGGGAGTACAGACAACGGCTTAATATACATTTGGCCAGCTATTTAATTTCGTAATACCCAAATTCTGAAAGCCTCAATAGTCAACCGGGCATTTTAGGATGAAAAGCGGGAAAAAAGAATTCAATATTAACTCAAGGCTTTGTCCGCGAGACAGAAGAGGCCCTGGTGCGCACGGATTGTTTTGTAATAATCTATGCTTAGTGAATTTGAACTCATCTAACGCAGTAGTACCCCGTGCTATCCTCAAAAGATTCCCAAGAAACGTGTACTGCGCTTATAGAGCACATTTTAGTGTCCAAGTCCAAGATATAAGTCCCGAGCCTAATACCTTATGGCCTGTCCACGTCTGGTCCACGTGACTAGTTATGGGTAAAAGGTAGGTAGTAAGTAAATAATGTGAATTCGAGATTACACAACTGTCAAGCACGCGACGTACGGACGCAAGGATAATGGCTTCTTGTTATTTTACCAAAACAATAGACTTGCTTCATTATTATTTATTACTACCATCACAGTACGTGACATACCGCATAAAATGCATAGATTACTTATTAGCTAAACCTTGACTTGATGCACCTCAGTTTTGAGATAGGGAATATTATACCAGCTAAATAATGTTTTTTTTTTTAATGCCTATTATATCTATATTAGTTCTAGTGTTCATTTATTGTTTTGTTGAAAACATAAATAACATAAATTGTACCAAGAATTGAAATTGGGAGCCCCTCCAAAATCTTTGGAGCCCAAGCCAACCTCAAATACCGTGAGGCTTTGGGTTTCCAGTCGGGATTGCGAGTTCAAATGGCAGTTGGAGATGGCCTGATGAAATAGTGAATGAGTAAGCGGAGAGGCCTATTTCCAACAGTGAACAGCGGTGGGCTAATTGATTGATTGAATAAGCGGACGCCTGGCTCCGAAAGGCTTTAGATGCAACCGGGAACAAACAAAGCAAATTGATTCTGATGAATCGGTCATGTTTCCTTACCAATCAGTGTAACATTTGAGTTTGGAGTCCTCAGGAGAACTTCTTAGTGCAACCGGGAGCAAACAACGCAAGTTGATTCTGATGAATCGGTCATGTTTCCTTACCAATCAGTAAAATTTGAGTTTGGAGTCCTCAGGAGAACTTCTTAGTGGTCAAGCATTCTGCTGCTGATCAATGCATACTATGTCTACCTAGTAAATCTGCGTCAGCTGGAATTATTTAAATTAGGTAATCCTCTAAGCTTGAATTCTGATGTGCTCTAGAAGACTTAATACTAGGAAGTACTAGCTTGTATAACACCTATAGCCGGCCTTGACTCCATTTATAATAGATAGTATTGATAATATCGATATTTACACTACATACATAAATTATCTTGTCGTATCCGTTATCGCTGATAGCTAAACCCTCTCATAAAAGTTTCGCAAGTAATGGAGGTACAATTTGTTTGCCTATTTTTGGTATGTCTGTCATTTAGATATTTTATTCGAACGGTAGGTGTTTAAATAAATACATAACCGAACCATTACAAGGGCCCACCGAACTTGGGTTTTTAAAAAAAAAGATGAGAGTAACCTTGAATTAATTTTAATTAATTTAGTATTGAAAAATAGATATTTAGCACGGAACTGGTAGCACGACCGATTGCTCTGGATGTCACGGGAGGTCTGACTTGCAGGTGTGGAGTGATGTTGTTGGATGCGTGAAAGACGCTAACTCAAGGCGTAAAGATGGGCTGATTTGGCAGAAAGGCTTAGGGTTGCCGGTGTAACAGAACGAAGAAGAACGGGCAACCGTATCTTATAAATAAAATTGAATCCTTATATCAATTGCTAAGCTCAAAGCTAGAGAACTGCTTGACCAATTCAACTTTATTCCTATTGTTTTGTTAAGGCACAAGGAAAGATCTTATTTTAGGACACAATCGTAAAAAATGCTCGGAAAATATTTGAAAAATATTACTTTATTTAATTTAAAACACCTGTCCCCAGCTGTACAACATTCCAGCGTCTATCAAAACAAAACAAAGGCGCATTAAATAAAACTATCTTTGGTATGCCTTGAAGTTTATTGGTTTATGGATATCTAATCTTTAAATACAAAATACCCTGTATGAAGTTACCAGTTGCCTGCCCAATATAAAATTGAAAAACTGAATGGATAAACTGCAAACTTCGTGTTTTATCGACTATCAAGTGAGGTTGGCCTGCTTGGGCCCTAATGGTGTTGATAACCGAAATATTCACGAATCGATCTTCGTACTATTCTAAAGGGAGGTATCTTTTTAATTAAGCATCGATTACTGTCCAAACTTATACTTAGAACCCATCTTGTCCAATACAAGATGGTTTTTATTCACTTTGATTCAGAATCGCCTTTCCTAGAAATCCATCTCTTCCGATAGAAGACTATCCTGAGAGATAGGTGTTCTAAGGTTGTCCGGGGATATTCTGTGATGTTCAGTCAAAGGAATATGTTATGTATTATGCCATTACATCATAATAAACGATACAAGGTATACAACGAAAGTATTTAATCTGATAGTTTAATTTCTTATCTGATATTTTAAGTCGTCCATAACAAGAATTTGTAGGACACACGGTATCAATGTCAATGAGTAATACCGCTATTATACATATAACCGCTATGTTTACGAGGCACTTTGGACTGTTTTTTAGCAGTGTTACCTCACAATTCTTATCTTTTGTATTGCGGGATAAGGTTTTCCTCATAGTTTCAATTGCAAACCTTCGGCGCATCCTATGTATAAAGTGCACATATGGCCACGCCGTGATTATTCCGTGAAGATTTAAATTTATGATGATAGTACCGTCCCTTTTAGCTAGCAAAAGCACTTTTCGCGTCTGTCTGTCCCTATGTATGCTTAAATCTTTAAAAGTACCCTACGGATTTTGATGTGGTTTTTTTATAAAGTAAATTAATTAGATTTAAATAATAAAATCTCAAAAATATCACAGTATTTAAAGTGCTGCCGTTAAATGAACACCTTTAATGACCACAAAAATGTCTGTTCCCTGAAAATACGCGTTCAGCCTCAACGCGGGTTGGTGGTATGGTTAATAGAAATTCATATGCTATGCTATGATAGAGGTCTAGCCTAGTCCACCTCTATCAAATTGTGCAATCTCTACCTTCAATGTTGTTTTTAAATCTCCTTTTTGTATTAGTCTCCTAGGTGATGAAACAGCAGTGTCTTTTAAAGATTCATTTACTTTTTCTTTTAACTGTAAAAGAACAGTTCAATATTTAGAAAACTTCGCCAATATCCGCAATGTTTTGTAGGTATCTGCTAAATTAAATCAATGCTACGTTTTCCTCTTCATCTTCATCGTTTACATTCATATGAGAAATATCTTCGCTTTAAAAAGTCATAAAAAAAAAGATTTGTCTCATAACAACTGCATTTGACAAATTTGGGAACATAGGTAACTGATTTACGTGACTCAACCTCTTTGTAAAATTTCATTGGGATAAGCAAATATTTTAGAGTAGCTACTTATTATTTTTTTATTGCGGCATTGACCGATTATCCTAGATAGTTCGATAACTAGTTGACTACTGATGGTATCGTTCTGTTCTGAAAGCTTTTCGATCATGAATTTTAAGGCTGTTTCATAGTTGGATATTATTAGAAAAACTCGAATACTTGGGTCTCTAATAATCGAATTGTAAAAAGGGCGAATACTCGAATAGTTCCGAGGCATCTGAACTTCTCACCTCGGATTCTGGGGTCCGCCTTCCAACTTTCACTCCTCCACTTCGCAAGGTCTTGATCATCCATGATAGTGACATCAGTAGAGTTCATATGTGGCGAATTCTACGAGGCACTTCACCCATAAATTATTATAAGCTACTTCGTGCTAAAAAGTGTTTCTTACTGTCAAGCTAACCTAACTAACTCATACGTAATCTACAGATTGCAAAGTCGTTTCCGTGACTGCTAGTGTTAATTAATTAGGTATTGTGTTTTAAGTCACCCTACTAACCTCTTCTCGGAAGTCCAATGCATATGTTGACATTTCGAGGAGTTTGATGTCGACAGCGACATTAAGGAAACTTTGGTATTATCACGATCTGTTTGTGGAACAAAACTTACCTACGTTTTCGTGAGGTTATTAAAAGCTTCAGAACTTCTCATTGTTTTAATAGTTCTTAAAATCTCAAATGTTTTGAAATCACACGTTTTGAAATGTAATTTTATTGAAATAGGCCCTAGGTTAGGAACATTATATAGTAAGGTGGACGTCACAGTTTCCTTGCTCCTGTTACTTGAACAATAAATATGCTTATTACACAAACTCACTATTTTATTAAGAACAATTAACATATTTTCAAGACTAGTCCACATTGTAGAAGTAAGGCATTAGACTTTTCGTCACACGATAATTGCATAAAGTATTATAAAGGTAGGCTACTTTATTGTTTGGCTACCGTGAACTAAATTCCACGGCAAGAGCATAAACTCGTTGAAAAACTTTCAGTTTCTAAGTTACAGATGACTCTTACGTATGTGTCATAAAGATTTTGTAATTATGAATGTTTTGAGATATACTCTTATTCTTGTTAATGTAATCTATTATATATAATCGCACTCAAAAATTGATAAAATAAATGATCTATCTTTATACTTCTTTCTTCGTTGATAAGATGTAATGTGAGAATGAGTGCGTAGAATACATTGTTAAGTAGGCTACCAGAAACCCAGGTTCTTCTCCTTCTGGGATATTTCTCTAGTTTCGGTCATAGACTTCCAGGACCAAGTGTGATTATAGTTTGAAGTGTCTGGAGTCAAGACCCTCCGACCTTTCATGTTGACAAACTGCGCAGGCGCAGCAGTCGAGATAAGATAAGAAATGAGAGAAGCAGAAATAGGTATCGGGGAACGCATCTCTTGATCATAAATGTAAATTACTGAATAAAAAAAGGGTTAAGTAAAACAGAAATAATATAAGTGTTTCTGAAATACGCAAATAGCATTCGTGCATCTCGTGTTTCTAAGCTCAGGTCTATCCAAAATATTTCTCCAAATATCGTCGAAAAATTAGATAGCGTGTTAGGTTAGTCCTAGGATCGTCCCCAAATTTTCATAACCTGGCCTGGATACCTACATTTTGTTCTTTTAATGTAAGTGGTTCAATCCCTAAATTAATTTATAATCTTTTCCACTACTTTTCGCTTTTCCACAAATGATTTTGATAATTTGCCATTGTGTTCTGTAACGATGTCGTTCATGCTCAATCAGTTGGATATTATCTTTAAGTTTATTATAATGATATGACGTGCAGATGTACTTGTTACTACATCTGCACTTATGTTTAGTTCCCAGACAATCATACTTACAATTATTAGGTGGCCATCCCAAAACATTGACAACATGTGCCTTAAACCTATAGCCTTGTTAGGCTTTAGCAAAACAGCAACTAGGCGTTGTGACGTACCTTTCCATATGTGCGGGGATCGAACCCGCGCCTCCTGCGCAGCGACCGCGCTCACTACCGCTACGCCACGGAGGCTGTACCTTTGTCGTTTACCAGACATTAATATTCAAGAGTATTTATAATGTAAAAAAAGACTACAGTTTAAAGACCTTGGAAAACTACATCCAATAACAGTGACTCAGTTTCCGATGATGCACGATTATTATCATTTTCGTTGTTTACGCGTCTGCCTGTCTCTTCGGGGATATACAGGCGTGATTAATCTGTGTGTATGTAGGTATGAATGTATGTAGCGACTAGCGACGGACGGACGTGTGCCTGAGCTTGTGAATATGACGTTCCTCGGTGTTGTGTTACGTCTATATGCGTCGTTTTTACTACAGTCGTAGTTTTAGTGTAGGCGTTCAAGTGTTATATTTTACTAACTGCGAGCACTGCTACCCTGGGTTCCACCCGCGTGGTGATAGTCTTTTATAACAGTGTTTCCCAAACATTGTTCTGCCGTGGCCCGGTAATTTTCACACTGCCCTTCGTGACCCACTGAATACTTTTTAACCCAGGCTGGTTCCATTTATAATACACATTTAATAATAGTAGAAATGTTTTATTAATCCTAGGTACATACGATATATTGGTAGCACCTTTTTAGTCACTCAATTATAGTGCGAAGTATGAAGCTGTTGCTTATTTTTTACTAAAGAATTCAAGTTTGCGGAAAATGACAAAAGTTTTATCCTAAGGTCTGGTTTGACTTCAAGTCGGTTTCTATATTTATTTTTTAAGTAAACTAGTGTTGAAAACCCAGCTTCATTAGAATTAATATACGATGCGTCGATCGATAGTAGATTTTTTTTTTTAAGGGCGGGAGTGGTGCCACCCTATATTTTATTTTGATGGCCCGGCCACGACCCGGCAAATGAAAAGATGTCTGTTTTTCTTCAGATGTCTCAATGTAAAAGTGACTATGCAATTTTAAAATGCTCAATGTCTCCGTGGTCTGCTGATTGATAGAAGAGGCTCTAGAGAAGGCTTTACTGTCAGGGTTGAGAGGGCAGATGACCATCTCTCCCGTCATAACCAAAATAAGCCAAAAGACAAAGTGAAGGTGTGCGGAATCCAGGCGCCAACTACTTACGAGTTTTGGACTGTAGATTTAGATACGTAGTACTATTATTGATTTTGTGCTTTGGATGACAAGGATCACCGCTGTTATTATGATATTAGCACAAAATAGATCCGATCCTCCGTGGCGTAGCGGTAGTGAACGCGGCCGCTACGCAGGAGGCGCGGGTTCGATCCCCGCTCAGTGCAAATATGGGTATTGCATTGGTCTGGTCGTGCCTCGGAGAGCACGTTAAGCCGTCGGTCCCGGTTGTCATACAAACATCTATGGCAGTCGTTACGAGTAGTTGGAGCCCTCAAAAATCCAACAACTGGTCTAGTTGCAATGCTTCGATATCGCCTTTGAGTTGTGGAGGTCATATGGCAATCGCTTCACGGAAAATATCGAAGGTTAGCCAAATCCGCAGTTAGACTGTTAAAAAGCGGACCCCAGACTCCAAGTTGAAAAGCTTCGGATGCGACTGGGATTATCGCTAGGATGAAGAAGATAATAGCTATTAGAACAATGTTTATTAAGTAGGTACCTATTTATTCCGATGAATCAAATTTACTGTGAGCATGATATATATCCCGCGGTTACAGTATCAAAACTGTTTAATAGAATGTCACCACAATCATTGTATTTTGCTGGAATTGTTTTCATAATTCTGAATCATGTCATCGGTAGGTATTTCTAAAACTAATTGTACTCCACTATTTATATTTATATTATTAGGTAAACTAAATGGAGGAAAATCCACAATATTTTATCCACGAAGGATGTACTTAGGTACAGAAAAAATCAACTTAACTTTGGTGACACAGGCTTTCCTTTCAACGTCGTGGGTAAGAGCGTCTATCTTAGACGGTAGTTGCTCCCTATAGCCAATATACTGAACAAAAATGATTAGAAGAAATAAAAACATCCCAAACCCCGATTGCTGGACCTCTCAATACTCGACCTCTTTAACCACTAAGCTACTAACGCTTGCTCTATTCTGAAATATTATACCTACCAATGTCGTCATTAAAAAATCTTTTTTTTCTGTAGTCTCTTCTAGTTTCTTACATCCAAGAGCTGTAAATTGGCAATCAACATTCATCCAACGTATGATAACATAAAAATATCTGGACGCATACAATTCCATATTAACTGTCCACTTGTAAGCACTACGGCCATTCGACCCATTCAAATGTGACGTCACGAATCATCCGTGCATGACATGGACCAAAGCCGTCAGCTAAGGAAAGGATTAGGCGTAGTATATGTCTGTACGTCGAAGGCAGGTGCACGTTTGGCATTTCGGGCTCTCGTAATGTATAATTTATATTAAAAATAAAAAGATCTTTTAATTTTGGAACAGTTAGAAAGGGAAATCGGGGAAATTAAAATTTATATTTCGAACATTTTTAATACATTCAAATAAAGTTAAGTACAAAAGGTGTTTGTTGTTGTTTCGTTCTTAAAATGTTTTCTTAATGACAGTAACATTTAAACCTCTATTAGTTAATCTATGGTGTGATAATAATGTGGTGAAAAAATGTGTAAACGCGCAAAAAGTTGTAACTATGGTGTGTTGCGTGAAAAATTTGACGATTGTATAGTGTCCACTCACTCTACAAAAAGGGCTCTGAGCTACGTAAAACAGCTTGCCGATTATCTTGGTATGTTTACAAATTAATAAACACACAAATCGAAATACAATTGAAACTATATACCTACCTACATTACAGAATAATTACCACACAATAAAAAAATATAGATTTATCCCATAATCTGTATACCATTCACCATCTCATAACCAGAACCGCGGTGGTAGAAGTTCCATCTTAACGCTCATCTATAATACAAATCACAATTCTAGCATACTACAAGGACTTTGCATGTGCAGTGTGACCTTGTCCCTAATATCACTGTAAATATTAGCTTTTGAATGCGTGCACGATCACTATCACACGTGGAAAGTCAAGGCTTAAGGGCTTATTGTACGCTTATTGCTTTAATATAAACTCGTAAACACTGGTAAATATTTTATCCCAACACGTACTTAAATTGCTAAAGAAGGGCCCTCGTTTGACCGCTATCTCATCTGTTGATGAACGATACTTTCATCATCAGGATCACGATCATTCGATGATGGAACATGCTTGCTTAGAAGCACCCTGTTCACTCCAGACTTGATGTCTCTCATGTTGTAGTTTTCTAAAAACATAGACTTTCCACTCATAATCAAAACGCACAATTGCAAAAAAGGTATTGTGCTCATAATTGAAAATAATGTATGTTCATTTATTCTAATATGTTCATTAATTGATAAGTGATTCAATTAAGTTGATGCGGATGAATTGTTTACTTGTGATTGCGAGGTTAATCTAGAACTGAGTAATCATACTGGTATTAAAGCCGTATTGTGTAATTGAAATTGCAAATTACATCTAGTGTTGTATCACAGTACGTAATAATTAAATAACAGTAATCTTAATATCAGTAAGATTACGATAAATATAGCAATGTAACTCTAGTACTTACTTCTTGCTTTTTGTGTTATGTGACTAACATTAGCAATAAATATTGGCCTAATTTACTAACACGATATTTTTTTCTCTTTCTTTTCCCTCCTTTGTTTTTGTTTGTCTATCCTCCGAATTCCTATAACAATCATGACCATCTTCGTACATTATGTATAATACAAACAAAACCGGTGTGTTTTCAATTAAATACACTTTGACCTTTTCCGCAACACATATCCTTAAATTGGTTAATACACCCCGCAACTGCTGTCGCAATGCCTAATGGCTATCACTCGGCTGTTGCGTGCTCTATTTCTGTTGCATTGTTGCCACATTATCCAATTCTATTTATGACAATAAAATTAAACTAACTTTTGACTGTTCCATTACAAAACATACCACATAATCTTGAATGTATGTCAAACTGTCTTAACTGCAACAAATGTCCTATTTTCAATTTGTCCGTGTACCTATTCCTACTGTCTCCTATAAACCCTTTCGCCTTTGTACGTTATGTTACCCAGACCATAGCCATTCTATGTTCACCTATGTAGACGGCACCTACGAAGAAGAGTATAGCTGCTGGCCACCGGCTGTCTGCATGATCCTCATTTCCCTGGTGGAGATTATCCTGTTCTGCTACGATGCCGCCAAAGGACACACGGATGCCAATGGAACGATCGCGAAGCTGTTTATCTACAATCCTCACAAGAGGCATGAGGCGTGGCGGTTTATTACGTACATGCTGGTGCACGTCGGGTAAGTCTAAACGCAATTTATTATGAATTTGTGCTTTGCTGGATATTCGTATCCGCGGATATCCGAGATTTAAGAAAAAATCGTAACGGGTTACTTTTTCGGCGATTCTTGCACGGATCTCTTTATTAGAATTGACACGGATCTTGACACCAAAAATATCCGTATTCGGATACGTATCCGCGGATATACATTTTTAACGATACGGCATATCACTATCACCAACCTTTTTTTACGTTCTTGACAATGAGTTCTCTATAAAAGTTTTTTTGAAATAATATTATTATTACACTTCGCGTCATCATACTAATTGAAATATGCAATATCTATTTCAGAGTGGTACATTTAGTAGTGAACTTACTAGTCCAAATCTTCCTTGGAGTTCCTCTAGAGATGGTGCACCGATGGTGGCGTGTTGTTCTGGTCTATTTGGCTGGAGTCGCCGCTGGTTCCCTTGCGACCAGTCTCACCGATCCCAGGGTGTACTTAGCGGGTGCATCTGGAGGAGTTTATGCGTTAATTGCCGCTCATATTGCCACTATTATAATGGTGAGTAGCTTCTTTCTAAACTGAAAACCTAGCTTGACATATTGCCGTAACTTTGAATAAGAAAATTTTAGTTAAGTTTCCCACGAATGTCTCACAGTCTCATTCTATTGTTGACTCATATATTACTAGGGCTAGAGCTAACTTGTAACTGTACTTTCGGGTTGAAAAGAACTTGCTTATTCTTCTCAAAAAGTGACCTAGATCCCAAAACAGAAACTATTACTACTTTACTTTCTATTGTGTCAACGGCATAATATCATTCGTCAAAGTTTTATGCTGCCACTTTAATTGTGTCCTCGTAGACGCCCATGAGTTCCTCTGGTATATTGGCACGCAATAAAGTGGACCATAGTTGTGGAGTAACTTCACAATCACACCACTAGTCTTCCTCATCTGAGAACAAACTTTCAGCATGGACTATATCGAAATCACAATTTACTGATTCCAGAACTGGGCTGAGATGGAATTCGCCATTATTCAACTGTTGGTCTTCTTGCTGCTCGCTGCTGTCGACATCGGCACTGCAGTTTACGACCGCTATTGGGTGCACGCGGCACAGAATATCGGATATGTAGCGCATCTGGCTGGCGCTGTTGCTGGTAAGGTTCAATCATTCGTTTTGTGTGTCACTTTAAGGTACTTGCCAATAAGGCAAGTACCTTAAAGTGACATTTTTTTTCACTTTGTTTCCTCGGTGTTGAGGATTAGAGACGGTAGTCGCTCGCACAAACGCTAAGATAACCCTATAATGAATGAATATGAGAGCCGACCCTGGACTCCGAAATACAAGCTTTGGATACAACCGGAATTGGCGCTCGGTTGATGATAACTTTTTTAAATTATCAAATTTCCAAAAGTATATTTTTTATTGTTGATAGGCTTACGTTAGATCACTATCACACCCGCCCCTCTTGACAAGTGGTATTTCGTTGGTCGGCGCGGCGTTTGATGGAATAGAATGACGAATGTATGGGATTTGATATTTATGACATGCGTTAAAGACGGTCAAATACGTCAATCCCGTACATTCGTCATTCTATTCCACCAAACGCCGGCTAGCGAATTGCCACTTGTCTAGAGGGGCTGTTGGTAAGTCGATATGGTTGACGGTTGAGCACGCTTGCCTAGAAGTAACCTTTTCTCTCGAGTCTTGAAGATATCCAAGTTGTAGCTGTCCGGAAACATAGATTCGGGCTGGGTATTATTCCACTTCTTTAGCGGTACCATGATGAACGTATCACCAAATCGCAAGATCTGAAATATTAGACATGTCAGTGTCATTATTTATTAGGGATCGAAAAGAGATTCTTGTAGTATCTGAAAGTTATAGTACCTGTGTAAAACTCTGACGACATAATTTATTTTCAGGCCTGCTAGTGGGGATTGGTGTTTTAAGAAACTTGGAAAAAAGGAAATGGGAGAAACGTCTTTGGTGGGCGGCAGTGGTTATCTATTTTACACTAATGATTGGTGGTATTCTCGCCAACATATTTTGGACTGAACGATTCAAGGAGCAATAGTTTTAGTTTAAGTTTATCTTATACAATCTCTTCTTGAAGAGTTCAAGTAATGCTGGTTACTTGCCAATCGCTGATTCGGTTGAATTCGAAGGATAAATCCGAAAGGTATTGCTGTTGTTTTTTTCTTAGTCATTTAAATTTAAAGACTGTTTTGCACTTTACGACTGATGAGAGACGGGTGTAAGCGACATTAACAGTTCACAAGAAAATGGCTTTCTAGGCTAGGTTTATGATATTTTTCAGGATCCTTTCCCGTTGAACAGTCGATGTCACTTCCACCCTTTCGCTTTTCAACCATTGGGTCGATATATATATTTGTATATTAAAAGGTGAATCATGCGATACGGCAACACTATCCAGTATTCTTGAATCATACCTAGGGTACCTGATGTGATTGGTTTTGTATGTCTATATAAGCTTCGCCTAGGCTTTTTGAGTGTTTAGAAGAATTCAGTTAGTATAGAACGTGATTTTTACATTTATACGTCTATTCAATACTTCGCATCATACCATTTTAATGACATATTTTTGGAGAAATGTACTCAACATCTACAATGTAAGTGAAATATACAAATCCTATTACTTAAGAGCTAGTTTTTAAGTGGAATGAGCCGTATTGTAATGGGTTAGAAGTCTTTTTTTTTATATCACAATGACTGACAATTCAATGGGTATTAAGTAGGAAGGGGAAAAGAGCTGTTTTGTTATAGACCGTTTTTTTTTAATTCAGGTAATAAATTGACAACTGCAAATGTCAAATTGTGAAATAATGATACCAGCATTTAATGCTTAGTGACGTGCTTGAAACTATCGACAATGTCTGTGGCCTAGATACAAGTGGATTGGCTTTATAAGATTTTAAGAAAAAAGATAAAATTAGAAAGTATTCTAGTTTCGTACAAAATAACCTAACTATAAAATACTTAACCTACAAAAATCTGTACCAAATTGAATTTATCGACAACTTTCGATACTGGACTTTTAATTGCAATAAGCCGGCAGCATAGGTAATATCATTTTACTATCTGAATTTAAAAAACAGAGTATAGAAAATAGGTATACTCCATTCCGTTATCTACAGTCAGCTCCTAATATAAAGTAACAAATAACATATCCCGATATAAAGGAACTCCTTAAGCTATCAATGATATGAATACAAAGAAGTCTTCTAATTATGTAAATCACCCATCTTGCACAAATATATCGCAATAGGAACATCGTCAAATATATAAGTTCATTCAAAGCGTCATAATCATAGTAACAAACTCAGCGCCAATGGCTTCTAAGCATCCAAAGTATCCAAAAACATGAAGCACCCATTTTGCACAAATATATCGCAATGTGAAAATTGGCAAATATATTAGTAGATGTAACGTATAAAGGCGAGCTTAACTCAAAGTTGAGTTCTCTTCCAGCAAACCCGGGTAAACAGAGGAATCGCAATGCGAGAGGCAACGTCTAATGTACAGTCGACAAAGTCGATAGTATCCCATCTTTACATACAACTTTATATGTAAAGGTGGGATACTATCAATTTTGTCGACTGTACATGAAAGTGGGGTTTTGATGTAAGTGGTATACGAAATGTTTACCTCAGGTAATAGGCAAACATATACATACATACACACATAAATTAGTACGTTTTTTATATATAGGACAAGTCAATTTGACTTCACCTCGTCTAATGATAAGTTGAAGACAAAGTCTCAGGAAAGAGGGTCACCATTATTAAAAAACCAGATTACAAATATTTTTCTCTTTAGAAACTTATTTTGAAGACTAAAAATAGAAATTAAATCACAATTAAATTAATATATGTTTTTATAAAGAGCCGCCACAAGATTGTTTACCTTTAGCACGTAACCCAATTAAGTATAGTAGTTTTGTAATGACTCCCCCATTCCCCCTGCTGTAACTCTTGTACACTGAGAACAGTAGTGAACGTACGAATACACCGAGTAATGACTCTTGGGAATTCCCAGAGAAAGTTAAAATATCTTGGCTAAACTTGCATTTTCTAAACTTTATTGAATGAATAATTAAGCACATGATACTGGTGTTACGTATTAAAACTAGTGATGTGACCGATAAATTTTTCATACAAAATAATAGTTGATATTAAATTCAGAGTACCTATTACGAAACTTGAGGTGCTCAAAAGTACCCGATTTTAAATCACTGCAGTATTATTTTATACTAGCGAAGTACCTATTATAAATGGGTATTATAATATCACTAACATAATACGAAGTAGATCATATAGATACTAGACTATTCAACGTTCCTAGTACTAGTTTACTAGTAAAATACATTTTGTAGGTGTCTAGTAAATATACCGCATACAGGTAACGTCTTTTGACCTCTTCCATTTTAAGGTGACTTCTCGATGTAGTTATTATTAAAAAGTCTTGTTTCAATGTTCAACTGAAAACTATTCAAATTTATACTAAATATTATGAATGAAATACAAAAATATCGAATATTTAGAATTACATACACATTTATTAAAGTATAACAGAAAAATGGCCCCAATGTAGATATAAAATTCTTCTAAGCCAAGAAGTTTTGGACATTAAAAAAATACGCTATTAAAGTACCTGCATTGTGCCTTTACTGCTATATTCGATGAAATTAATTGTAAAAACGTATTTTGCAAATTGAGACAAAAAAGTATTGCAATTCTATACGCAATAACACAGTCAATGTGTTTGTAATATGTCCGCCTATCGCTTAAACAAAATCCATAATCACTAATATTTTAGACGAAGTGGAGTATACTCCCACCAAGGCACTCCTGTCCTCTAGAGCAAGAAAGGCACCTAAAACACGGTAGCCACTTTCTATCATGTAGACCCTGTTATTATTAAAAAAAAGCACTTTATTTTTTCCCATAAAACGGGACTTTACTTTTTCACGACTAAAGTAGTAACAATGTCCTTTAACTGCCCCAAGCTTGCTAGCTATGAAGCTGAAAGAACCTACCAGCAGGGCTAGCATGGCACGAAGACAAAAGTCCCGGGGGAGTGGCGAAAAATTTGTCTTTCCCTTCGTTTTTGTCCCTTTGGCTAGCACGGCGTCGAGGAAAGACTAGTTTCTCACCGTGGACAACGTTTCTCCACTCAATGCTACCAATATACGAACAAAATATTCGACTCGTAATATTCGACAAAATTAACAAAACCTAGCAACGTACATATTTTATAAGAGTAATAGTGACTTTTAAAATTATCAGTATTATGCTGCAGAATATTATTATTGACTAAAGAGTGCGCCATATTGAAGAACAAGAAAGACAATCTGTCATGTAACGTTTTTTTTCATGTTTATTTTCTGTTTATTTATTTACCCCCTTTATCCGGTACATAACTCAATCGTATATTCTTTATTAATATTATCTTTATTGTAGTATTTATTATAATATTAATAAAATGAGTGAAAAATGTTGTAAGTATGTTATTGTGAATGAATGTGTGAATATTGCGAATTCGCTCTAAACAATTTGTTACAAAGAATATATTTTTTAGAATTAGGAGCACAGCAGCTCAAATAAGAGTTTTAGTCGATTATGAAACGCAACATTATTTACCTTATAATGTACTGGCAAGCCATCTGATTCATTTAAGCGTCGCGTCGGTAGCTTAGTGGTTAAGGAGTCTGCCTTACGATCGAGAGGTCCCGGGTTCGAATCCTGGTCATTACACTACCGACGTGAACCCACTCCTACCTAGCACAAGCCATTTAGCTTAGTTAGATGGGTTAGAGGGAATATTAATAATTTCGATAATTTCTGTTGATAATATTATAAAAAAAGCGTTGTTCAATGCATTGTATACATATAGGGCCTATAGGGCCATATCTTTAGAAATCCTATAAATTCATATGAATTCACTCTCTGGTAATTCGAACACGTTTATTTGATCCCGCAGCATACCTCGTTGCATTTTTCGTTCTTGCGTTTGTTGTATCGTAGTTCACTTAGAACGAAAAAGCCGCGAGATATTTTGAATTGTGTATTAAGCAATCTTGTCCCCACCTCAAAAGTTCGGAGACTAATTTCTCTCTATCATCTGTCAAAAAGAGACAAATTATCTCCACTTTATGGCCGCCGTGCTAAACAAGTAGAAAAATAGTCTCTTGTCTACGTCACAGCGAGGGACATAAGCTATCTCCTTTGACGCCATGCTAGCTACCGAGGAGAAACAACTTTGTCCCCTGTCTATTTGACATAAGCGGTGGAGAGAGATATTTGTCCCGCGCCCATGCTAGGCCCGCTGGACCAGAATTCTGCTAAGATGCATTGCAAAAAATGGTATTTAATTTTAGACTATACTGTTATGCCTTTAAAGTCGAAAATAGAATGGCATCTTGGTGAATGAGAAAATGAAATAAACTCTTTTCAATTTAATTTTGGACTTTAAGCCTTTATGAATAAAGTCTAAAATGTAATGGCATTTTTTGCAGTGTTAGTGGTATCACAGTGGTTGATAATAGAATCGGAGTCCTGCTCGTTCACACAGTCAATTGTAAAGTTATGTTAATGCCTACTGTCAATTATATTACAGCAAGCTTGAAAAGTATGACGTATTTTATACTTTCCAGTATTGTTGAGTGAGCAGTATTGCTAGCGTGCCTTTTGAATGTTGCCATAGAAAGATAAGCCTTAGCTAAGATTGCATATATGTGTATTGTAAGAATGTTTGATCTAAAGCTTTAGGCTAGATTCGAATTTTCCTAAATACTATTTAAGCTAGTATAATTTCTCATACATACGTATGAAAATTTCATATTTATTTGTGTTGTTACTGTTGAAAATATGTTAAGTGATAAAGAAGTATTCATTATGTCTGTCTTTACAAATTAAGAGTACCTTTTTTACCTTACCGGCCAGCGCTTAAACCGCACGTGGTCTCATATACCGGGGTGTAAGGGAACACAATAGGCATCACCCTCGCAGGGGCCCTGGGGCTTCCCCTGGCGAAGGATCCCTCTAACCCGATTTTTGCCGGCTTGCTCTGCAAGGCGAAGCCGTGGTAAAGAGGTTTATACACATGACGTTGATGTTCATACTTTATCCAACTTAGCACAAAGTCTGTACTATGAAATGTATCCATATCATTGAATTAAAGGCGTGTCATTGTAATATTTTGGAAAAGCTTTGATAATTGTTAATTATGTAAGTAAAAGCTGCGTATGCATAAGATATGAATTTTTATTAGTAATCTATTTTGAGTGATTATTTTGTGTCATAAATATACGGAAGTAATTTTTTACTGTTATTGAATTAAAAACGACAAAATATAAAGCTAAAATATTCCTTATGGTACTTATTCGTCTTTAAAAAAAACTAAATTATGAAAAATATATATTTAAAAAAAATCCGGTCACTTAAAAATAGATGAGTACGTCTGTAATATTTTAAATAAATAGGATTTATCATCGGGTTTTATGCATTTACGGTACTGGTTTCTTACGGTTTTAACGTCACAAAACCAGAACATATCGTGATTTTTCTACCAAAAGTAGATCTGTGGATCTATGCTTAGATAGAGTTCGGATTGACAGATAGTTCTTAAAACTAAATCTAATAAAAGCGGGCAAAAAATTTGTCGTCTAGTATAATTATGAGTTCACACCGCGATAGTTTAAAAATAACATTCTTTATACAGGTTGATTATCTAAAATATTGTAAATATAAGAAACTAGCTGTCGCCCGCGGCTCCGCCCGCGTGGATGTCGGTTATCGCGAATCGGACTATAATTTGAGATTTAAACTATCCTATCTCTCAAGTTGGATCGAACTGCACATGGTGTGCGAATTTTATTATAATCGGTTAAGTGGTTTAGGAGTCCATTGAGGACAAACATTGTGACACGAGATTTATATATATTAAGATATGTATGTAAAAAATATATTTTTATGTATTTAACATTGTAATTGTAATGTTTTTACCATTCTTCCTCACTACTACTACTTGCCATTACAAAAAATACTTTAATATAGGACAATGTGAGCTTCATTATGCAAAGCGTTTTTGTTGTGTTCAATATAGTTTTTATTTTTATTTTGTAGTTATTATTTAATAAGTAAAAATATTGTTAGCAAGTATGCATATTTAAAGACCAACATACATATTTATGGTGAAACAACTATTTTTATATTTAAGAAAAATATAAATTAGCATACATCATATTAAAATGCTGTTACATATAGTTACTATGAAGTTAATATTTGAACCAATGAATCGCATTTTGTGTACACTAGCGTTTATTTTACCGATCAAACCCAGTACATCCGGTGTAAGTATTTTACAATAAATGTCTACCCATTTTATATCCTTTTTAAACCCTTTCTCTTCATTTAGGCCGTCCGTTGACTTATGCATCTCACACATGCGGGTGCCCGCACTGCGTACCGTTTTAAACAAATCATATGTGCAATTCGCGAAATGAGTTCTTCTATATTGTTTGCACGAAAAAGGTACCCTCATACGTGCACACGCTTGTAACAGCAGATGGCCTTAGGTTACATTGTGACCGTGTTAAAGATCGTTCTCTTGTTATATAATGTGAGATTTTACTATGACGTATATTACGACAACTGTCGTGTGTTGGTTATATACAGGAAACATGCAGTTGCATCAATGAAGTCGTTCCTTAATCTATGACGTCAAAACTAAACACTAGTTTCAAACAATTGCAGTGTGTCTGCATCTGTAAACAGGTTACAGGTGAATTTAACTAATTGCCAACGCTTGCGATGTCAACATTCATATACAGGCTATTTTTTTCTTGACAACTATGAGCCATAGCAAAATGCACTCAAAAGTCTCGGACTCGATTTCAACGAAACACTGTATCGTCGTGTGTTTAATAGCCATTTAACGAAAACTTAAACTGCATATTGGTTTCTTTTTTAAATTTCGTAACTTGAGAAATCGTCATGCAAGATGTTTTTTCATGCTATCTCGGCTATTACATATTGCTATCAGCCCTAACTGATATCAAAGATCACTAGTAATGCATATTATTATTTTTAACGCTGTGAAAAAATATTACACAAAATGTCTTTTATGTTGTATGAATTGACCGTCATCGCATCAGTAAGTGTGGTATTGTGTTACATGACGCATAATTATGGCAAAATCATACAAATTGCCTGACGACATGCGATTTTATTTTACGCCATATTTTCCTTGTTGTCACGTCTGTGGTATATTGTTAGACACAAAATATACTACAGGCATAAATTTCAATATGTGATCCCTTCCTCGCCATATCAAAAATCGTTGGAACTATTATTACAAATTATAATAGTAAACGACGGAAACCACCCTGTACATATGTGCCGATGAAATTGAATGTAATAAAGTCGACGGTTCAAAGGGCGTAAACGACATGGAGTTTTCAAAGGAAACTGATCCTAAACATCATCATAAATACTTTACAAGTCAATAATTTTCCTGTCAAATTCTTGATCGATTGCTTCTATAACACCTTTGAACTGTCGATATGTAAATAATTAGGTTGTGGTTATAAGTATTATTATTTTTCAATATTCGAAGAGTTTATGTTTAAGTGAATGCCTTAGAATAAGTTCCTGTGCTATTGTGTAGCTGATGTTTTATTCGCACAAACAATCTTGTTGTAATTTGATTATGTTTATAAATGGCGAAATGGAATGCAGATAATAAACTGCGTTATTTTAATTCTGTTGTATTTATTTTCAAAGTTTCACCTCAACATATATCAGTTTCTACTTTTATCTACATACGTAGGTACATACATACAGGGTGTAATCGTTAAGTGTGTCCATGCGATTATTCCGTAACTATTACAGATATCAAAAAACTTTAAACTGATATCGAAAGTACGTTACCTAATGAGTAAAATGACACCAATAACTTTTTAAAAATCTAACGAGAGGCATCTAACATTTTGACATTAAACTCTCCCATACATTTAGTATGAGATTAGTACAAAGGTTTTAGTTTCCTTATTTTAAGTGATCTAGTACCCATTTTACGTTAATCATATTTTATGATTACGTATAATATAACAATCATGATATTCAAGTAGATACACGTGTAAATTAATTTTTCACTTCAAATTAGTAATAAACCTTGTTTCAATATCGCATTAAGTAATTTAAGCTAACTGAAAAGCAACACACTACAAAAAAAGATACTCTTTGGTGTTCGTTCTAAATTCAAAACTTTTATCTCGAGTTGTTGTTCCCGTCGATTTATTGTTGTTTTTTTTAATTTGCGATAATAATCGTGATTGTTTCATTTATTGATTGCAAAATGGCATATTCCAAAAGAGAAAAGAGAGATATGCTAAAAATTTACTACAAAAGAGCGGCCATTATTTATTTATTTATTTTATTTATTTATAGTTAATTAAAACGGTACATGACCAATTACAACCAATTACAGCCTACAGAAGAGAGTACCCAGATAGAGAAGTCCCTTCTGGTGTACGTACCTAAAACCTTTCTACTAATCTCATACTAAATGTATGGGAGTGTTTAATATCAAAATATTAGATACCTCTCGTTTGATTTTTAAAAAGTTTTTGATGCCGTTTTACTCATTAGGTAACGTACTTTCGATATCAGTTTAAAGTTTTTTGATATCTGTAATAGTTACGGAATAATCGCCTGGACACACTTAACGATTACACCCTGTATACTCACATCTGTAAATCTCGGAAGGGGTAGGCAGAGGTGTATTAATACCCACTTTTCGCCAACCATGATTTTCGGTCCCGAGAATAACTTTTTAACTACTTTTTTATTTACGGATAGCCTCACAGGTTTCGGCTAAAGATGGCGAAATGTCTGTGTTAATACACCCCTGCATGCATTCCGAGATCTGCAGGCGTGAACATGTCTGTTTGTGAATCGCTAAAACTACACTAAATTACGTTACGAGTATATACATACACGAACAAGCTCGCTTGGCGCCACCCTGCGCCTACTTCGCCTTCAAATGACTGCATCTGCATAATTTTTTTTTATGTCTAAAATCTCTTTCTGCCGTAGATGAGATTCAAAATGACTTGTAATATTTTACCTCAAGAAACCGCTGCGCGCCACTGCTGTTTCTACTACTGCTCTTTCAGTAAGCATTGAGCCAGTTTACAACTATTGGCTCACAAATGACATGTGTTCTATTAACTATTAAATATCAACTTAGGACTTTGACTTGCAGTAGGCCTGTAAGCCCACACTGTTAAGAACATAAATAGCTTTATCTGGAGTGCATAACTAAACTCCATTGGTACTCGAAATACTCAAGCAAATCGGTACGGTTTTATTTACATTTTTCGCTTAAACAATTGAAGGGTCAATGAACTTCATTAAAATCCTAATCTCATTTAGGTACATCATACACTAAAGCTTCATTCATTCATACACTTTCTTTAATATTCTAGTAAGTCTTTCTGATTTTATCTAAACTTTTTCTAGACCCTAATTAAACAATGTTTCGCTAGCTTGTGTTAATCGTTCTAGAATCCGAATAAAATGCCGTGCTGGTTCGAGGTGGCATAGAATACATTAGGATCACCACAGCTCAGCCGGGGTGCGAGGGATATGTCACAAGACAACCTCACCTTCGGCCTAGCACATATATCCACAGACGGCGTGCGGTTTAGTCGGTTCGAGTCCGACATAACCTCCCCCTTCGGCTCCGAACGGGAGGTATCCGTGGGGATTTCCCGCACGTAAAAAAAAAAAGATCAGCTCTGCCTGGTAAGTTCTCCATCCGAAAATAAACATACAGCACAAGACAAAGTGCCAACTAGACAGCAATAGGCTCGCCCTTAGTGGGACCGAAAATCATAGTTGGTGAAATGTGGGTACTTACCCCTTTGGGGATCTACAGGCGTAAGTATACATATGAAGGTATGTATGTAAATATTTACTCTAAATGGGAATCGAACCCGCGCCCCCAGTAGAATGCACTACCGTCATATGGCACAAGCGTTGCCGGTCGAGCCCGGGTTCCACTCTCCCTCTCCTCCGTTATTCAATTCGGTATGATGGTCTACAAACTCTACGAGAACGCAACCGGTTTTGCGCGTAAATTTAACACAAAAACTTATAGTTTTACATTCTTAAGAAAACAATTCAAATGTTATGGTGATGATACTACATAACATGAATATGTGGTAAAATAAGTAGAATAAAATTGAGAAAACCAACGCATTATCATAAATACGTCATTGTCTATAATATGAGGAAAAAACATGTGGGACACAAGATACAAACCCGTAGAAATTAATTACAAAACTGCTATGTTGTAGCGTCTCCAATAATTCAACCAGTTATACTCAGTTAGTAGTCAGTCAGTGCGGTTTGTGATTCAGATCAGTTGCCACGAACCACGACGCTACATTATTAGTGTCTTTCGTGCTTTCGATAGAGCAATTGTTTAACTATTTTAAATAAAGAACATATTCAATAAAAAAAAACAATTTAAAACAGCATTAGTGTATAAAATAGACTATACCACATAGTGTACACAAATAAGGTTGAAATATAGTTTTTTGTTTTAAGTTTGCGTTTGTGTTGTGATCTGTGATAACAAGATTTTTTTACGTGTGATGTTTTTGAGTGAAAATGTCTGCGGAACAAAGAGAAATGAGGGTTTTTATGGCCGTCTCTACGAAGTCAGAGACTTACTGGCGGGAAATCTTCGATAAGGTAATGAAAAAAGGACTACGCTTAGTTTCTTTTATAAGTAGCTATAACATAAGAATTTGGTGTATGTTTTTTTTAAGGGTACTAATCCCACCCCGTATTTACAGTAATGTGAAAATTCCCACATCACTGTAACTCCCGTACATCTGGATCAACGGCAGTGTCCCACGAACACACTAATGCCACGGGGGAAGTCCCAAATATAAACCAGTTTGAAACCCGCTTCGAAATTAATCAGAAGTATGTAGGTAGGTAGGTACGTACCTATACATACATACATACGCCTGTAAATCCCCGAAGGTTTAGGTATATTTCACCAACTATGGTTTATTCGATCCCTCTTAATAGGGGACGATCTACAATACTGCGAATAAAATATGAATATGTGTCAAAATTTTGTATTATAAAATAAGTTTTTGTGTTAAAAAATTAAGTTACTATAGACATTGTTAATATTTAGATACAGTAAATAACTATATTATAATAATAATAAAGGAAACAAATAAAAAATAAAAACCACAACACCCCCCCAAAAAGTATGAAAGGTATAGAGTGAAAGTACGAGAGGCATAATTGCGGGAACTGGTATGTTACTAGAGGACAAGAATGAAAGCGAGATAGTTAAGATTTAATACTCTTAAAGTAAATTAGTAAATAAAGTAAGTATAGAACCCTGAGTGGGTTTTCTTTTTTCACCAAGTAGAATAGAAGCCTAGGCATTCAAAAGCATTGTTAGGAGTAGGCTCTGGCGACACGTCGGTACAGCCAAGAGGTGCTAGAAAAAAAAAATAGGGGACGATCCTATTGCTGTCAAGCGGTCCTGTACGTTGTGTTTACACAGTCGAATGGGCGGGACGAGAGACAAGATAACAGAAACGAATTGCTACCAACCGTTATAGTACCTTTTTTTATCGAGCGGGAAATCCCCACGGATAACCCTCCCGCCTGAGTCGAAGGGGGAGGTTATGTCGGACTCAAACCAGCTAAACCGCACGCCGTCTGTGGGTCGCAGTGCAAGGCCGAAGGTGAGGTAGCTACAGTGCATATCCCTTGCACCCCGCTGAACCATGGCCATCTCTCTTGATCTGGCCATCTTCGGGGTCCTCAACTCCTCCCCGGTATTGAGGGAGGGGGCACAATGCGCGCCGCCACCATAGCCTGCTTCTGCTGGGGTGACAGGCGGCACACAGGCGGCTCCACCCATCACCCGCACTGTTATAGTACCAACACCCTTTTGATTGTTTATTCAAATGTTTTGTATATTCGTAGCTGTAACTTATTTTCATAAGGAATTCCCCACGAATACCCCCGCTGACTAGGGTGTGACAGATGCGAATCGACTAAAACTGCACACCGCCTCGGGCCTCGAATGCCGCAGTTTAATATAATCACATATCATTATACCTAATAGGTATAGTGACAACTATAAAAGCGTCAATAACTTAACGGTTAAACAGCCGGCCCTATGGTCTTAAGTTCAAATCTTGGCCATTACACTACCGGCGTGAACATATTCCTACAACAAGAGCCTAGCGGGCAATATCTACCTACTTACTAATAATTCCGAGTTAATATTAGTCACCTACCTAAGTTAAGTAGTAACCTACCTAAATACATTAAATAGCATGAACTTCGCAAAAAAAAATCTGACTCCATAAATACAAAATATCAGATTTTCCTGCATATCTGCATACGTAATGTGAACACTAAACAGTTTACGAATCCGGTTTTCAACAACTTCATTTATAAAATACTAGCTGACCCGGCGCACTTCGTACCGCCATTTTTGTCCGCCCGCGTGGTGTCAGATCCCGTTCCCACTGCACCCTCTACTATTTTAAGCATGTTTATACATATAAACCTTCCTCTTCAATCACTCTATCTATTGAAAAAACTGTTTCTAAATCCGTTGCGTAGTTTTAAAGATTTAAGCATACATAGGGATATAGGGACAGAAAAAGCGACTTTGTTTTATACTATGTAGTGATAGTGACTATGCAACAGCTTTTCGGAATGATTATACCTACTTAGATCTTTTTTCGGATCTGTACCTCAAAAGAAAAAATGGAACCCGTATAGGATCACTTAGTTGTCCGTCTGTCTGGCAGTCAAAACCTTTATCTGAAGAATGTGTGAATCGAGTTGAAACTACACCCAACACCTATAAATTCACTAAGATGTTGAAGCTGTGAAAAAACAAACTTTTACGTTTGTTTTTGAGCGAGCCCGACTAGCACTTGATCGAATTTTTCACACCAAGGATAAAAGATAAAAATTCTAATTTTTAAATCAGCATGAAATCATACAATTTTGTTACGACTTCAGTGCAATTAGCAGTAAGCATTTTACGTTGAACATTTTTTGAGATTGGAAATGCCATTCCACCTACTCGCGACAACGTTACCTCTTGTGACAGATTCTGACAATTCAATGTTACGAAAACGTGGTAGCTACAATGTTAGGGTACTGCAAAGTATCCATTGCGACTGCCAACCACAATATTGTAGCACACGCTTATATTAAGTCCATTCTGTCACGATTAGAAATAGAAAACATTTTATCTACTCTGATACTATACAAAGATTATAAAATTGAAATCAGAACTCTTATGACAAACATTACGCACAGGCCAAAAAAAAAGTTTTATTACGATACAGGTCTTGTATGGACACCTGTATCATAATATAACTTTTTAATCATAACGATACACCACACAATCTCAATCAGGACTGAATCTCTACTTTAAAAAAAAAACGGCCAATTCGGAAGAAAAACAAAAAAGAAACGCGCATGCGCAATCGATGTTTGCGGCCTTGGCTTGGCGTCAACTTTTTTTTTTACATTTACATATATTAAACAAAGTTTGGTTTTGTTTATAAATTACTATTTACTTTATGTAGTAAATTACTTTATGTATTATAGTATGAGAGTAGATAAAGTAGTGTATGACACTGTATATAACTTGGTCTTATAACACTCGTGTGATAATATAAAAAAACTCGCCTACGGCTCGTTTTTTTAAAACACACTCGTGTTATAAGAACCCTTATTATGCAACAGTATCATAAACTACTATTTCAGCTCACATTAAGTATGATATAAACATACTAGCATGTAATCGTAGATTATGGTACAGTCAGCATCATTAAAATGTTGCTAACAAGAGTAGTCAAAATAATACAAATACCAAAATTCCAATTTGTATTGGTTATTAGAGTACTCAAATAGTTGTAAGTGTCCAGAGTGGTCCAACTATCTTATCAATCGGTCTTCCAGAATTATGTAAGTTAGTAGAGTATTCATATTCATATACACAATCACGCCGGTCGATGGTATCCAGGCAAGTATAATTTCAAAAAATCTTGACATTCATACTTTTCTCACTAACGCAAGTTGATAGTTCATGGCTTATTCAACTGTCAACTTAAAAAAAATATAAAAGACATTGTCAATTGACACATTTTGTATCTTTTTCTTACTCATATACCCATCCCTTATCATCCCGCCATTGTGTGTAAGGGATGGCTTTACAAGTAAGAAAAGGATACAAAATGCGATTAAATGACAATGTCTAGATTTTTTGAAATTATACTTGACTGGATTCCATCGACCGGCGTGATTGTGTATATGAATAAGAATACTCTACTAACTGACATAATTCTGGAAGACCGATTGTTAAGATAGTTGGACCACTCTGGACACTTACAACTATTTGAGTACTCTAATAACCAATATAAAATTTAAATTTTGGTATTTGGATTATTTTGAGTACTTTTGTTAGCAACATTTTAATGATGCTGACTGTACAAGTGTGTAAAGTTGGTGATTACCGAGGGTCAAAAGAGAGCCGACGACGGTAATCAACAATACACACGACGTGTATCATACGATGTTTTTCATTTTACTTGTGAATAATTATAATGCTCAAATAGATTACCCTTGCAGTTTTCAGATAGTAAACACCGGCCGCCACAAATTCTTAGAATACAAAAAATTTACGCGTTCAAAGGGTTGATACTTGATACAGGGATGCTAAAAGCTTAGGAACGGACATAGGCTCCCTTATATCGCGATAGAAGGGGTTAAATGGAGGGCGGGAAGAATAGGGGAAAAATGTTTGTAATTTTAGAAGATATCCTGATGAAATTTGGTACAGAAGTGAATTAGAGCTTGAGAACACTACACGATAAGCGACATCCACGCGGGCGTAGCCGCGGTCAACAGCTAGTCTTCTATATTTTTATTACTGTAGTTGGTGTCAATATGAATTCATCCGACAGTAAACTGAAGGAAGTTATAATTTGATCGTTTAATGCATCTTTGCTATTAAGTACATAAGTAGTAGGTAATTTGACTTAATTACATGTGTTTAGAAATATTCATTGAAAACAATGGCTAAAGCATAATAAATGACCTTATCTACTATAAGTAATAGGTACTTTTTTAATCTACTGTTTCACATCAGCCTACTGTGAGTCATTAGGGGCAAACCCTGGCTTTACCGCCAACATAAGTCCTTATGCTTAATGTATTATATAGTAATATATGGTACATTTTTTAACATATATTTACATCCAATCAATTAGCATTTGCAGTCAACTGCTGATAAGGTTCGCCTAGATAAGTTATTATGCCAAAAGTCAATTTGTACTGGTAAGTCTATAAAATTCCCATTGTAGTTCTACCGAGTTTTTAAAGTAAGTCTGATGAATGAATATTCCCAGTAGTACTACTGGTAAGACTAGACGGTAGTACTATTGAGAACTGGCCGAACATAGGCCTCTCCCAATGTCCTATTTAAATACAAATTAAAATTATTCTACCTAATATACCTAGGTCATGGCAAGTTCACTAACGCGTTCATGATAAGTAGGTATATAAGGTAAACATAGGGTTGAAACTCAAAATCGAAGTCCCTGTTAGTCAGTACATACTGACCTGACAGACAGCAGAGAGGAAACCCCCTCAGAATACTTTACAAACGTTTGTTATGTATTCTGAGCCCCCAACCTGTCGAGGAAACCTGTGAGGTGTATCTGTACCTGTCTGCCGCAATAATAACACTAAAATATTATGTGATGGGTAAATATTACCTAGCTACAGTAGCTTTGCCATCCCTATATTACATAACCCATGAAGATACCAATAGCGCCTATACACGCTGGCCGAGCGTAAGCCAACGCGTGCGTCGGCAAATAGATGTAACGCAAGTGCTAATGTTCACACGTACGACAAGTTCGCTGAACGCCAATGCAAGTGGCCAATGTAGACGAGTGTCTGTAGAGCTGCCCACACGTTGGCTACTGTCAATAGTTTTAGTGCACTGAATCACTATGGTCGTCACCATCGAAGTTGCTGCAGTTTCAATGATGTTGTTGGTTTGGATGTTTTGGATACCAAATCCATTTTGGTAATATTTAAAAAAATATAAAATGTTTTCATTTGTAATGAGTGACATTATAACATAAGTTCTTCTTTTAATTAAAATGGCTTCTGCTCTTGAAAGAATCGCCGCAATTTCAAAGTTCTAATTAAATTGCTGTTCAATTCAATTCTCCTTACCAATGACGTGCCCTATATAAAAAAATGTATAGGTACTATTATATAATTGTACATTTGAAATGGTTGTTTGCGATGGACTCAAAAACTACTGAACTGATTTTGATGCGGTTTGTTATGTTAGAAAGGTCTTGGTCAGACTTAAAATCTCGACTCCCAACTGCTAGTGTATAGTCTCAAAAGTGGCAGCAGGGCACTGCCGGCAGGCAAAATCGCTTCAGTGTTGGCGCTTTTAGATTAGGACTGCAGCCGCCGGATAGAACCAGAAACTGTTAGTGTGTGAGGGTGCCTTTAGGTTTTAGAAAAGAGGTCTACGCGGGCGGAAAGCTAGCTGTTTTAATAAAATTATAATCCTGACAAACATCACACTTCTGATAGCGATAGATGTCCACCGTGTAATGGCGATAGACCAATGTGTGGACGCTATTGACCGAGCGCAGACGAGCGCGTTTGATTTGGGCACAAAAGTCCTGTGAGACGGCGAGCGAAGACAAGTTGCTACAAATGAGCTCTACTCACGTTGGCGCTTGACTTCACTCGGCCAAATAGGCGAGTGACACCGAGCGTTGGCCAGGCAAGGCAAATAGGCTGTCTACACGTTGGCGTTAGCAACACTCGGCCAGCGTGTATAGGCGCATTTACACTGTCCTAGTGACGGCTAATAAGCGGTGTTACCCGTGCAGTTCAATGACTTAACAGCGCCCAGTCTGTGTAGTCACTGACCCACTCAATGACTAACTCGATATAGATAGGTTGGTATATTATTACCACAGTTTCATCACGCTGTCTCGATGCTATAATTATTATACAGGGTGGAAGATTTTGACTTTACCTAGAGGGGAAGTGCTGTAAATACTGAACATAGCGAATTTCAATCCAAGGAAACATTCCTTTATTTTTTTAAAGAAACAAAACGACATTCACTGCTTTTCGAAAACTGGCTTGCCATACCCGGGAATCGTACCTACCGGCTAAATTAATACTGTATTTTTATGGCATCAATCGATAGTGCCAATCATAAGGATCAAATCGCTCTAACAAACATAGTAAATTATATTAAAGGAAATCCCTGAAATCTCAACTTATAAATTCAATTTTCAGCACTTTTTCTCTGATGTCACAGTAACAATAAAATTGCATATTTAAATTACTTCTCCCTTTTTTGTGAACGCACAATAAGTATAGGGCACCAAAGCAGCTTTCGCTGTGTGGTTACACATACATATCGCGACTAGACTACATTTTTTTCCAGTATTATGTAAGGTTGCACCATAATATCTTCGAAGTCGAATCCAATCTTATGTGCTAGCGAGCAAGCCGATCTCTTGTCAATCAACTGAATCAATCAATCAGTTTTTGGACGTTGGCTGTCCGTCATCTCACCTTCGAACCTCAGACAAGCTTGCACCAAAGCCTCGCGTTTTGTTTAAAAGGTGAGGTTCGCTTGGGCCACTTCTTGGTAGGGCCCTGTACACCACACCTCTGCAATAAATGTGTTTTAATTTCACTTGGTTCTAATCTCACTGAAATAAGGCACACAATGAAACCTATTATCAAACTGGTTTTTTGACTGTTATTTAATAACGAGTGGGATATTGACTTTTTTTTAATTTTATTGATTACAGTCCGTCAAATCTAAGAAGTACCGTTTGACAGTTCTGACAATTGAATTATAGGGATGGGATGAAAAAATCGATTACTATAATATCCGAACTTTAAGAGATCGATTACTATAATATCCGAATTTTAAGAAATCAATTGTTATAATTAAATAAAAGAAATGTTTAGGATATTTTTTTATTCACTACTAGTACTAGTATCGTCGTCTTCGTCATCATCGTCATTTAAATTAATGACCAGTTGATTGTCCATTACATTATCAAAGTGTACGTCTCTTTCGAAGTCGTCCATTATTATTTTCTTTGTTTTTTGTACTACTTTACTCCAATCTTCCTGTGTAACTTGGGCACATGCTTCCTTTAATAAACCTTCCATTTTCTTGACACTGAAGCGTGGTTTTGTGTTGTGTCTTGCTGCATAACCTGTAAAACAATAATGTAACTATTTGATAGCAGACGAAAACCATTGTTTAAATTATAAATGTTAGAAGTACTCGTGTTATTATTATAATATTATAAAATATTACCTTTAACTTGGGCCCAAATCAGTTCAATGGCATTATATTGGCAATGGTACGGAGGAAGTCGTATGATTTTGTGCCCGTGCTCTTCGGCCAATTGGTCAATTACATATGTCGGTTTTGGTGGTTTATGCAATTTCACTAACTGTAATAATTCAGCTTTTAATAGTGACATGTCGGCATCCACTCCTTTTCTTTGCAGCCATGCCACCAAATCTGCTTTCTTATTGGCTGACGTAGGTGCTTTATCAATTTGCACAGAGTGGTATGGGGCATTATCCATTATAATTGTGCTGTTAGGAGGGATATTCTGTAATAAATTTAAGAACCACTCTCGGAACCTTACTGCGTCCATTTCTTCATGATACTCTTTAGTGCTTTTGGATTGGAAAGCTAATAAAGAGTTTTCCACGAAGCCTGTAGACGCTGACCCAGCATGGCATATTATGAGGCGTCCACCTTTTCCTATCGGCACCTTCGAGCACGAAGCTTCAGAATCATCAGTCCATGTTTTCGGCACAGAATGGTTGGAATTTAGCCAAGTTTCGTCCAAAAATATTACATTATCCCAGTTTATAATTTGTTTAACTTCGCGCAGGAATGTTAGTCGCTGCATAATTATGTCATGTCGCTCCATAACAATTTTTCGTTTGTCAACTTTTTTGTATCTGAAGCCAATTCCTGTTATTACCGTTCTCAACGACTCTATGCTTCCCTTATACAGCCCGGCATCTTTTAAAGTTGCACATAACTTTGCCAATGTTGGAAATTCGCCTCTTGTAAAATACCCGTATATATGGTTTCTAATAGCATGACTATCGAATTCATCGATGCCTGTCACAGGTTTATTTCTTTTTCGTTTTTTCGGTGTGTGAAGTACGTTACTGTCACTCCCCGAAGGCCCATATTTTTCACTTAATATTTTGCCAACGGTGCGGCTACCAATACCGAGAGCTTCACCGACGCGATCCCGAACTTGTGTAACTGGCAGTAGAAGTCCACCATTTTGAGATTCACGCTCAAAATACTCGTGTAATTTCACCACCAATTCACGAGCCTGGCTGTTCAAAGTACGTCCTCTTTTCGACATTATTAATAAACACTTGCTTAGTTCGGAGTCCAGTATAAATATTGCCAAGGTAAACGGATAAAGAATGATCAGTCCAGAAAAGTAATAGCCAAGTCACAAATTGTAAAACACAAACGAGAAAGCAAGTACGCGCACAGTCAGTTTCCAAGATGGCGAGAGACTGCTGACGCCGAACCGACCGAGCGGACCGCGTGCGCTTGTAGTTGGCAGTGTTGCCAGAAAAAAAAAATTGTAGAGACTTGGACACCTGCGATTTTGCCTATTGACCTAAAAATAATTAAATTAATTTATTTTAGGGTATCTGTGTATTCAGTGCATTATGCGGTCGCGCAGTAACGTCGTTAATTTATAACATCGGGCAACAACATTTTTGTGAATGGGTTCTACATACCTTATTTTTATTAGTTTTAGACGTAGAAATAAGACTTAGAAGAAAAAATTGTAATTGTAAAATCAATGGATGTGCTTGTTAAAAATTTGTTTATTTCTCTGTAATATGCAAACCCATACTATCATACACAAAAATAAATGTAAAAAACACTATCCCTGACTCCATTTACTATTTCGACAGCGTTAGCGCGAGAAACCCCGACTTATTTGGGCGCGAAAATCAAAAATCGACAAATCGCTTTCGACAACTTTTTAAAGAAGCAAATATATTTGATTTATAAATACGTATTTTTGGTGAATGGGTTTTATCTCATATTTTACGATTACATAACTATTTAGTTATGTAATCGTAATATGTGAGATAAATCCCATTCACATGAAAAAATATTTGTTTGGTTGTCAAGTGTAATTTGTAAATAATACATTCGATTTTTCGTATATGTAAACGATTTTTTTGCATACAAGTGTATCCGAAGAGTCGCAACACTACGTGCAGTGACCTAACTACGTAACTTTGTAATGCGGTCAAGAATATAACTATTAGAAATTATTTACTGTGTAAATATGTGTTATTTTGCTTTGTTTGAAAGTTTTCAATTACATTTAGATATTAAGAATTGTACATTTTTAGATACAATAATGAAATCTTTCTAAATTCATGGTTTTATGAAAAAGGTTATCGAAACTGAATAATGTACGTATGAACAAAGTTGTTTCGGTTTGAAAAATATGAAACGTCAAACGGTACCTCTTAGATTTGATGGACTGTAAGTTGCAATATTCTTAGAAAATTAGATACAAAAAGATCAAGATTTAAATAGAAAATTTCATCTTGTACATGTATAATAAACAAAACTTTTACTCAAATATAATTTTTGTTTTCTCTCTGTTTAAAACTTTAAGTAAATTCACCATTTTGTTCACATAAAAAAAAAGAAACCTCATTCTTTTAGTCTGTGGCCAGTGTTTTTTTTTTATTTGCCCACTAGTCCGAAGGAACCTAAAAGTTTCACAATTCGTTTTTGCTGGTGAAATTATAGTTATTTATGAATGAAAATGTCTACAAGTATGTACTAGCTAAGAAAAAAACGATTTATGTATCTGTACACCACCCGATATACGCACATATACTGTACAACGTCCGATATATCGATACCTCGGGGCTCAAAAGGCGTAAGCACCAAAAGTCGATTTTACAGGAGACCAAAAAAACAAAAACAAAATTTCTTTTTTCAGCATAACTTTTTCAATTTTTTACCTAAATAAACCATTCTAAGACCAAAAGTCTTAAATTTTTGTGATGCAGGTCACTGTAAAATTATATTTCGAATAAATTTAAAAACAACGAAAATAGCTTTCCTATACGCCCTGAAAATTTATATGTTTGGGGTGTTTACACCCCAAAAATCAATGGATGTATGATGAGTGATGGTTGTAACCGTCAATTTCAGGAAAGTGGACCATTAGGGGAAAGTAGACCGAGTGGGAAACCGAGTAGACATTTTAGGAATGTGGACCATTAGGTCCATTTTAACCTTTTTATCAACTTAGATAACAAATTAATAGTAATAATTATTGATTTACCTGTACCTAATTGCCTGTCTTACCTAAAAACTATTCAATAACTCATTATAAAAGTAGGAAAGCGGACCCTGGGATCTCCCGCGCTAGGCGGGACGAGCAACCGGGAGACACGCTAGGTTGATGATGATTGTTTCCCAAGAGAACGGTACGTCAGTGAGCTTCTAACCTAACCTATCCAAGTCGGATTGTACAGCTTTCTCAACGCTCACTGACGTACCGTTCTCTTGATGAACAGTCCATGGGCCAATTGTTCTTTGGGTGAAAAGTTATTGTTCAAAACATTCTGTTGGTTAAGCATTCACTGGCGTAGAGTAATGCTGGCGAAACGTTCGTGGATGAAAAGTCTATTGGACGAAAAGTTTATAGTTTAAAGATAATGTTGACCAACGGTTCATGGACCAATCGACTGTTGGTAAACCGTTTCAGAGCGATTTCTCAGGTATACAGTTAGGTATCCTCACAAAATTTGGCGCTAATAACATTTAATGCTAATGGAAACAGGAACTCTTGAGATCAATTATAATCATTTTAGTTTTCTGATAGTCTATTAAATGTATGATGTAAAATGGTAGGCGTAAAAACATTTGTATCATCTACGGTGTCGTTTACTACCCTCGCGTTTATAAACAGTAACAGTGGTTGCTGTTACGACACAAAAACTAAAAATATCTGTTTTATTTCCTACAAAAAATGGGGTCGTAAATACCATTTTTTGCGAATTGGAAGGCTTTAAATATACAGATCGATAGAGGAGAAAAATATAAGTAGGACTGCATTAAAAACTCAATTTCGCCAAAATGGCGGTTACGCCTTTTGAGCCCCGAGGTATCGATATGATGTGATTGATGTGAAGTCCTTAACGTTATGAAATATTTACTATCTGAAATTTGCAAGGGTAGATATCTATTTTAGTACCTATTATAGTATTCACAAGCGAAATGAAAAATGTCGCATGATCAATCAATCAATCAATTAGTCCACTGCTGGACATAGGCCTCTCCCAATGTGCACCATTTCGTACGATCCTCCGCCTGCCTCATCCAGTCCGTCCCAGCCACCTTTTCACATGATACACGTGAGTAGGTATTATTGATTACCGTCTTCGGCCTTCGGCTCTCATTAGATTAGACCCTTGTAAATAATCTATTTTTCTGAACACTAGTGGCACAAGGTAGCTCTAATTTCACCGCAATTAGGAGCTTAATGACATTTATTATCAAACTGTGATTCGACTTCTTCAAGACTATAAAAACTCTGGTTTCCCTTCACGCATAAATCAAGACTATAAAATACAAGTGAGTTATAGATTTTTATTTTGTTGGTTAAGTGGCTTTGTTTTAAATTATAAAAGTTTAGATACAAAGAAGGACGTGTTCAATAGTACCTACAAATAAATTCAATAAGATAAGATAAGATTAGTTGCTCATTTCATTCAACTTTGTATTTAAATTGATTAGGTATTTCAATTTGTTCTTGTACGTGTTTCATTAACAAAACTTTTACCCAATTATCTAGTAACTTTTGTTTTCTCTGTAAAAATAAATAGCATATATTATGTTGTGTAATAATAATCTTTTTACACGTAATACGTCCATACGTACTTGGCACCGCCGCCAAACCCCCCGGTCTGGCGGCGGCGCCAAGCACTGTCTAATAAATTTGACCTTTATTATATACTCAGATGTGACGTAGGTACCTATAGGTTAATACATACATAATCTGCAAAGAGGGCCGCTGCTGGAGAGTGCTTCACTATTCCCGACCTCCATGCAGGCATGAGGACCTGGCTTAGCTTTAACAGAAGTTACGAGGAGTTCTGCACGCGTCTCTGTAAACGCTAAACGGAGGAGGATTCATGATGAATCGGCCTATTTGACAAGTGATTAAACTGCAGAATATCGTGCAAATTTCGTGCAAAAAACATACGATTAGCACGGAAAAGGGTGACCACACGCGTAAAGGCAGAGCACGCTGTTGTGCGATTATCTCTACTGCATATTCTGTATCAATAATCAGAGAGACGTGTGGAGAAACCGAAAAACCAAAACCGCCTTGTCAAAACATTGGTTGGCAACAGCAAATTCCACCCTAAAGATTTTGTAAAAGGATACTAGCGTAAGTGCACACTATCAACAGAGCTTCTCGTCCAGTCCTCTCCAAATGCGAAACTAGAATTTTTATAATGTATTCTTTTGTCAAAATATGTCCTTGTTGATCGGGGCATTTTCCTAGAAACCGCTTCATAACCGCTTACTTGATAATAATAAATCGAATACGGTAAGGACTTTATTATATAGTTAGTTAGGTATATCAAATATGTTTCATTTCATTTCCAGGTGAATCAAACATCGACACTTTGGTTTTCCCATTCGTAAATAATCTTCTACATTTTAAAGTTATACGTATTTCAATGTTTGTCACCATTAAACATAGTATGCGTGTGAGGACTCTGGCGGAGGATGCGGTCGCTCGGGGTGAGGTGATGCTGGCGGTGTCGTTGGACATTTCCAATGCCTTTAACACCTTGCCCTGGAGTTGCATCAGAGAGGCGCTCGTGTACCACGATGTGCCTCTCTACCTCCCCCGCATAGTCGGGGCGTACCTGACGGGGAGAGCCGTCGTCTACCCGAGTTCGACCGGAGTCGGTAGGCGTGAGATGTCGTGCGGTGTTCCACAGGGATCGGTCCTGGGGCCGCTGCTGTGGAACATCGGTTACGACTGGGTGCTTCGCGGTGACTTCGCGTACGGTGCCACCGTCACGTGTTACGCGGACGACACGCTGGTGACGGTGGGCGGGGCTACACACCGCGAGGCGACCCTGAGGGCCACGACCGCGGTTGCTCAAGTCGTGGAACGGATCCGGCGGCTGGGTCTCGAGGTGGCTCTGCACAAGTCCGAGGCCATGTTCTTTCATGGCCCTCGGCGCAGGCCAGACCCGGGAGCCACCCTTACAGTGGGAGGCACTCCCATCGACATCAAGCCCCGGTTGAAATACCTGGGGCTGGTGCTTGACGGTCGATGGGAATTCGGAGAACATTTCCGAAGTCTGCGCCCCAAGTTGGTGGCAACGGCGAATGCCTTGGGCAGGCTGTTGCCCAACTTGAGGGGCCCAGAGGACTCCTGCAGGAGATTCTACGCGGGTGTCGTGCGGTCCATGGCCCTATATGGGTGCCCCGTATGGGCGGACACCCTGGGGGCCAGATTCTTGCCTCTGCTCCACGCGGCGCAGAGAACGACGGCCTCCAGGACCATCAGGATATCCTTTGAAGCGGCAAGTCTCCTGGTCGGATCGCCACCGTGGATCCTGGAAGCGAGGACCCTTTCGGCACTCTATCGGTTCCGAAAGGAGGCGCGGGGGCGGGGATTCGATCCCGAGCCCGAAGAAATTCGGCCCGAGAAATCCCGGCTCCACAGGGCCATGGTGACCGAGTGGGAGCTACGACTTGAGCAACCACGCGCAGGGCACGCCGTGATTGCGGCGGTAAGACCCATCATGGGGGAGTGGCTAGAGAGGCCGCACGGTGGCCTCTCGTACCGTCAGACGCAGGTCATTACCGGACACGGTAACTTCGGGCGGTACCTGCATCTGATGGGCATAGAGCCAACGCCCGAGTGCCATCACTGCGACGCGAGCGTGGACTCGGGGCTGCACACGCTCTCCGAGTGTCCGGCGTTTGAAACGCCGAGGCGGGAGCTTGTAACGGCCCTGGGGGTGAGAGTGCTCACGCTCTCCACCCTGCTCGCGGCGATGGTCCGCTGCGCGGATGCGTGGGCGGCCAGCGCCTCCTTCTGCGAGCAGGTCATGCTCGTGAAGGAGACAGCAGAGCGGGCGCGGCGCAGCGAGCGAGAAAGACTCACGGACATGGCTGGCCGCGTTCGAAGGCGGCTCGGGCGTCGGAGGGCGCAAACCGACCACCGCCCCCCATGAGCGCGGGCCTGAGGGTGACGGGTGGAGCCGCTCGTCACCCTAGCAGAAGCAGGCCGCGGCGGCGGCGCGCATCGTAGGACGATGCGCGCCCCTCCCCATACCGGGGGCGAGTCGGGGACCGCGTGGTCCCCCCTCCCGAGGAGGGCCAGACCTAGAGGAATGGCCCTGGGTCAGCCAGGGTGCGAGGGATATGTCAAAAGACAACCTCACCTCCGGCCTAGCACATCGACCCACAGACGGCGTGCGGCTTAGTCGGTTCCGAAGGGGAGGGTATCCGTGGGGATTTCCCGCACGTAAAAAAAAACCATTAAACATAGTATGACAATTGACGTTATCTTTTAAGACCTATTTAAAAATGTTGAATCACAAAATGTTTTTGTGGTTACTTGATGGTCTAAGCCAGCATATTTCAAACTTTATTATATCCACCACAATCTTCCTTGCAGTAAGCGTGAAAAGCGCTGGCACAGGCCCTGGTTTTCCCTCAGAGGTCTTTTTCAGTCAATAACATTTTAGGATTTAATAATTTAATATGACATTACGACTACCTAGGTACTTATAGCATTTTCCATTTTTTCCTTGTTTTATGGCACCGTGAGTATTGACATCGTCGTTCTGCGGTTATTTAAATTAGAGTTTGAGGTTATTACACTAGGTATTTAATTGAATTCCTTGTTATTCCAGACTAGTTCCACGTTGCAAAGCCACTAGCGCAATTGGTATTTTTTCATACTTCTTAGGTGGCAAGCTGTGGCAACCACTGTCATACCGCTGTCATTGCATTAAATTTTATTAAATTTTAGACTTTATGCCTGAGTTTCAAAGTCCAAAATGAAAAGAGACACAGTTTATAACATTTTTCATTCACTCTACAAGATTTTCATTTAATTTTAGACGAACGGATTACAGTAAAGTTAAATGGAATTGGTTACAGTATCCGTGGTACCGCAGTGGTTGATTCATGAATAAAACATTATAGCAGAATCAGAGCCCAGATGGAGAGTGGTTACCCTATGGACGTGTGCAACACCAGGGGCGTCACGCTCGCGCTGCCAACCCTGCAAGAACCTTTTAACGCTCTCCTCGAAGAACCCAATATTGTAGTCTCTTGGAAAAACCACGGCATTAAACAGCTTAAGCATGCGGGGGATGAAGGTCCTATCATAACTGACTGCCTACTGTTTCAAGACGCAAAATGTGAGGATGGATTCCCTGTCTGTGGCGAGAGGTTCCATGATAGAATTTAGCCGTGAGCACCATATCGAACAATTCATCTGAACACACACCATTGTATAGGTGGTGCAAAGTCTCTCCCGAGGCTAAGCGGTTCCACACCACCTGTAAGTACGGGATTGTCGACGATCCTCAGCGCCCGTCTTTGCACGAAGGGCTCAAGCTGGTAATTTGGTGCCGCGGCAAAAAAGGTGACAGCAGTACCTAGTCCATGTGAGGCCTGACTTGCGACTTATAGAAAAGAAGTCTTTGCCCCGTAGTGAAGTACTGCTACGCACTGTCAAGCACTCCAAGTTTTTTGGATGCCAGCTTGACCTTGTCCTCACAAGTATTTTCGGTAAGTACTTAATATCGCTGGAGATGTCGACACGTAGGATCCCAATACTCGCAGAGATGGTGAGTTAAGTGTTCATGAATTGTGGCGCTACAGTAAATGGAATTTTCTTAGCGAATATTTCATCCACTCCATCTAAAAAATCTAAATTTCTAGCTTAACGGTAATATATTTGCCCGCTTTTAAGAGGGACCAATATACCTAATCACAGTTGGCAAAATATGGGATGGGTATTATTAGACCTCTGCTACCCCTTCAGAAAAATTACATGTGTGTGTATAAATGTATGTATTTACTAGCTTCGCCTAGCATGTCACATGTAGAGACATATTAAACATATTATAACATGTATCAAATGAATAATATTTTGCTAAAAATCTTCTTTTTTCTCTTTCTAGTACGACATAGACCATGACGGTCGCATCTCATATTGTGAACTCAAAGAAATAATTAAATCGAACGGATACCAAAATGACTTACCCGAAAAAATGGTGGAAGACATCATGAAACATTCTGATACAGACAAGTCTGGTTACTTGGAGTTTCATGAGTTCGTCGACATGATCTTGAATCCTGACTTGAAATCGGTGTTTGGACACTTTGTAGAGAGATATATACGCATTATGATACCGCCAGGAAGACATGTTGAGATTTCAGGTAGGTAAAAAATTCAAAAACAATATTTTATTTATCCATATTAGAGAACCTGTAATATGACCTAGAATATTTATTGATTTATCACAAGTGCAAGTGTTAAGGGTTCCGTTCTTTTAAAGAAAAAAGACTGTGCTTAGGGCTGTTTTCTATGATCCGCGATTTAGTAAACGCGTGCACTATTTCGCACCGTAGAAGGAGTTCGAAGTCCCGGGTTCGAATCCTGGCCATTACACTACCGATGTGAACCCACTCCTAGCACAAGCAATTCAGCTTAGTTGTAAGAGTTAGAGGGAATATGCTAATATTCTTTTGTAAATAAAAAATAATAATAATATGCCTGTGCTAATTTTCAGGTAGGACTTATGAAGAACAATACAGCTTCTGGCCCCCGACTGTTGTCATGATTGTCATATCCATGGTGGAAATCTTTCTTTTCTGCTGTGATGCTGCTTTTGGGCACTTTTATGCCGATGGCATTGTGGCGAACTGGTTTATCTATGAGAATTCTAAGAGAAAAGAAGTCTGGCGGTTTATAACGTACATGTTGGTACATAGTGGGTGGGTAAAGCATTTTCTTGGTTTATTATTGTCATTATTACAGCGCAGTTAATCCCGGTTGCATCTAAAGCTTGCCCTTAGAGCCCATAGTATGGTCTTCTACTTTCTGTGGCTTAACCTATATTTATGGAAGCGATTGCCATCAGAACTAAACCTCGCGAGTAGAGCCAGAGCATCTTCCGTCAAATAGCAAGGCTACCGGCTTTCAGGGTGGCTAACTTGGGCATCGAAAATCGTGGTGGACCCCTTGACACCTAGAACGTGAACGTATTTAGTACCAATGATATTTAAATGTAGTTTACTGGTGCATAAAGTAAAATTGGTACGCGAGCAGAGAGGATACCCAGCTTTAGTACCCATTTGGTTATGTCCCATAACCCAGTATCTACCTACCTACCTGGGACATTTTTATTAGAGCTGCGCTCTACAAAGCTGTTTATACTGAAAGTAAAGACACACATGACGACTTCTTATACCCTCAGAAGATCGGAATCATTGCAAACTGTTGCTAATTAATGTACTGCTAATCATGTTATTAAGTTTTACTCTCTTTCTTTCCAGTTTCTTGCACTTACTAGGCAATTTACTAATCCAACTCTTCGTGGGATACCCTCTCGAGGTTGTGCACCGATGGTGGCGCGTAATTCTCATCTATCTGGCTGGTGTAACGGCCGGTTCTCTAGTGGCGAGCCTGATTGAACCCCAAGCAGTAATCTTTGGAGCTTCCGGCGGAGTATTTGCGCTGAGCTCTGCTCATGCCGCCACTATTATTATAGTAAGTTATTTTTATATTTAGTCTGTTAATTGAGTGCTCCTCGCAGGATGGCAAGAAGCTAGAGTGAAGTTCAGAAGCTTCTAGTTATGGGGTCACTAATCACTATTCCAGATACAGTCGATCCTAGAACGGGTACCTAGACGTCCTCGACAGATGCACGCTTCGTTAAATATCCCAGAATTGTAAGAAGAAGGAAACATGGGTACACGTGAAGTCTAATGACACTAACTTCTTAAGGACAATGAGAAATTTTCAAAGTCAGAGACACAAGAAAACTAATAATAAAAAAATAATATTTTACAGAACTGGAGAGAAATGAATATATACAGCGTAGTGATCCAGCTATTGGTGTTCGTATTATTAACGGCGCTGATGTTCATTGTAAAAGTTTCCTTGATGGTACACTTGGCTGGAGCTGTTGCCGGTAAGACCTTTTTTTTAAACACAAAATAATTATGTTCTGCTCATGTAAAATACTGGCTCCGGCTATCTGTAGGAACAGGAATCTAGTCGATATCAATCAATCAATCCATCAATCAATCAATCAGTCTATCGAAGTCCAGTGCTGGACATTGGTCTCTCCTAATGCAGAGAGGCTTTGGCCTACTCTGTCCTCGCTGGCCCGACAGGTTTGTTCAGGGTTATACTCCGAGTTTTCCTTCTCTCGCAGTGATATCGTTTGCATATTTTTCCGTTAGTCACCTTTCACAATACCCTTCGGATTAGATGGAGTGGTGAGACTTTTATTCTTTCTAACCTCACGGTGTGCTAATTCATAGTCTATATCTGTGCTAAATTTCACCGAGATCCGTTCACCTGTCATGCTAGATGATTAAGTAACAAAAATCCATTCATTCATTCAACCAAACTTTCTTAACTTAATATGATTTTTTTTTGCAATAAGTACTTACTTGTTGCCTCACAAATCCGATTGAGATGACACTTGCTTGATATGTTGTTGTGTGCATTTGTGAAATAGCCGTGAAGGTCACGAAAAAGTTATTACAATACATACTTAGATACTGGCCGTTATATTAATCGTATTTTAAAAGTTTAAAAGTTAGATATAGGTACCTAAGTGGCATACTTACTGCCGTAAAAAGCTACCACTGAGCACTTTGGTGAATGGCTACAGCGGCTACGACAATTAATTTATTTTGTTCTATCTGAACAGTCATCAATGAGTTTGGCACATAAGCTTCTTTTTAAACTATGACCTAAGAGTCTGCAAAAATAATCTTTTTTCGTTTAGCAATTAGTTCACACAGAATGTGGTGTCATATAGTAATTAACCATAATTTGTAGATTACAGTGGTAATAGTTTTAAATTTTACTAAACCTAATGTGCCCATAATACTGAGCTATTTGAGATCCAAATACCTTTTTTTTTTACGTGCGGGAAATCCCCACGGATACCCACCCCTCCGGAACCGGAGGGGGAGGTTATGTCGGACTCGAACCGACTAAACCGCACGCCGTGTCTGGGTCGTAGTGCTAGGCCAAAGGTGAGGTTGTCATGCGACATATCCCTCGCACCCCGGCTGACCCAGGGCCATTCCTCTCGGTCTGGCCCTCCTCGGGACCGAGATCCAAATACCTATTTAAATTGTCCTGTAGGTGAAATGTTTATTAATTTTCGCTATCTGGCTGACAATGTCTATTCTCCTTAAATGTCCAATATGCCGAAGAATCTGATGTGGTGTCCTATTACGTCCAGTCTCACAATGCCCATTGTCTCATAATGACAAGTGTCCAAACATGTCCAGTGTCTTATTACGTCCAGTCCCATAATGTCTAGTATATCAGAATGACCAATGTCCAGCATATAACAATATAAATAAAAATTAATGTAAAATTAAAAAAATTCAGAAGTCTCGATTCTCTTCTTCCTTTTATTAAATAATTCGGACAATCCCCTATACATATATTCACGCCTGTAATTTCCCAAAGGCATTAGCAGAGGAGTCTCTATTGCTCTATTCTCTACTGCTATATTCATTACAAGGCAGAGGACTCTCTACCAGAAACCGAGGACTCTCTACCCGATTTAGATGATAATTTCTACTTAACTAAGTAGTTATAACTAGCCGGCAGTGGCCAGGGGTCTATATAACTAACCCAATTCCTGTCGGCTTGCCCTACAAAGGGGAGCACCCAGAATTCCACACAATATTGCTTTGATCGTTCTATGAGAGGTATTTTTTTTTCCACCGACATTCCTTTTAAAACTGATATTGGTGCATATGCACCTATTAAGTAGTCTTTTTTCTATTCCCTATAGTGTAATTTACCTATGTGTAAAATTTCAGTTTAATCCATACAGCCGTTCCTACCGTGATTAAGCAAACTCGTTCACGTATTATGATTTATTTACTTAAATATTATATAATAAGGATACCGTAAATCACTCTCATCTCATGACCCAATTAAAGTAATGGAAATACATATTATAAAATTTTGACGTTATTTCAAATTACCTGATTTTTTTATTTCAGGCCTGCTAGTCGGAATTGGTGTTTTAAGAAATCTCAGACAGAAAAAATGGGAGAAGCAGCTCTGGTGGTGTATGGTGGCAATATACTTGACACTTATGTTCGCTGGCATCCTCGCACATATCTTCTTAAAAAACTTAGGAGAAGAAGAAGAAGAAGAATAGACCTTTTTAAAGAGGCAAGGCACAGCTGATTACGCTCGAAGACCGCGAGCATTTACCAGCTCAAACTGCTGGAACCAAACCTTAATTGGCATTTTATGGGAAGTTCATTGTATTTTAAATTGGAGACGTTTTGCTCTCAGAGCGTTTTAAATTACAGTCGATAGGCATCCAATTACTTTTTGCTTCCTAAACCTCATGATCCGTAATGATCTCATTGACGACTTTAAAGGGAAGGCGTCTTTCGCCTAATTTTTCGTATATTATAAGTTATTCAGTTAGTTGTGTAATCGAGTGTTTGGTGGGTGTAGGTATCTAATGATCAATGAATAATTCTAGTACATTTCCCCTAAACTCTTAGAAGACACATTATTCATTTCTTTTTGCTCTCTTTGTTTATATACTTTTGAAGACGAGTTTTTTTATACCACTGAGGTGGCAAACAAGCACACGGTCCACCCGATGGAAAGTGGTTACCGTGGCCTATGGACCTGTGCAACATCAGGGAAGTCACACTAGTGCTGCGGACCCTGTAAACACAGAAAGTTTCTGTGGCGTCAGTGTAGAAGACAAAGCTGGAATAGCCTTTGGTTTTCCCACTGACAGCACAAAAACTCGCCAGTAAGCTCTGTCTACCCTACTCACCGCCAGAAACACAACACGAGGTTATTATGGCCGCGGTATTCTGTAAGGCGGAGGTACTTCCCCCGCCGGACTGCTCAATTGGACGGAAATATCGTTGTGTCCTACCTCCTACAAAAGAGTAACTTTTATTCCAAAAAAAATATTTTTGGATTATACGAGCGAGTCGGGGGCCGCCTGGTCCCCGACTCGCCCCCGGTGTGGGGAGGCGCGCATCATAGGATGCGCGCCGCCACCGTGGCCTACTTCTGCTGGGGTGACGGGAGGTTCCACGGTCGTTCTGCGCCCTTTGACGCCCGAGCCGCCTACGAATGCGGGCAGCGTAAATAGTCCGCGTCTCTGTCCCGCTCCTTCACGAGCATGACCTGCTCGCAGAAGGAGGCGCTGGCCGCCCACGCATCCGCGCAACGGACCATCGCCGCGAGCAGGGTGGAGAGCGTGAGCACTCTCACCCCCAGGGCCGTCACAAGCTCCCGCCTCGGCGTCTCAAACGCCGGACACTCGGTGAGCGTGTGCGGCCCCGAGTCCACGCTCGCGTCGCAGTGATGGCACTCGGGCGTTGGCTCTATGCCCATCAGATGCAGATGCTACCCGAGCCGAAACAGGATCGAGAACAACACAGAGCTTTGTGGGACACCAGCGTTTATGTCCATGCGGTCAATGCAGATGCCATTGACGACGGCTTAGAGACTTCTGTTGGACCTAAAGCTGGCAATTCATTCGCATAGTCCCTCGGGGAGTTAATTTTTAGTTACACCGTATATATAGGTAACTACATAGCCTGATAATATAATAGGTAGTTAAGTACGTAATAACGAGATCGTATTGTACTATATATTTTTGCACCTGTAAGCTATAATAATGTTAATTACTTATGTACCGAAGTGACAGCCTCCGTGGCGTAGCGGTAGTCAACGCGGCCGCTACGCAGGAGGCACAGGTTCGATCCCCGCTCAGTGAAAATATTTGTATGCATGAATATGGGTATTTGCATTGGTCGGGTCGTGCCTCAGAGAGCGCGTTAAGCCGTCGGTCCCGGTTGTCATACAAACATCTATGGCAGTCGTCACGGGTAGTTGCAGCCCTCAAAAATCCAACAACTGGTCTAGCTGCAATGCTTTGATATCGCCTTTAGGTTGTGGAGGTCAGATGGCAGTCGCTTCACGGAAAATATCCAAGTTTAGCCAAATCCGCAGTTAGACTAGTAAAAAGCGGACCCCAGACTCCAAGTTGAAAAAGCTTCGGATGCGACTGGGATAAACGCTAGGATGAAGAATAAGACTTATGTACCGAAGTGCTTAAATAGTATCTAAGAATATGTATCTGATGACGATGAAAAGACCTCATTATTAGGTTTCCTTTTAAAATATATACTACTAAAGCAGTAAATAAGCATATGGTGATAGGATAGGATGGTAAGATGCTACCGCAGCCTAAAAACGCTTGCAACACTGGAGGTTGAAACCCAAAACAACTACCATATATCTACCTCATGTAGTACCTTTTCAAATATGTCTCTCCCGTATTACCTAGGTACACTATTTGACTTTAAACCCTTTCTTGTAACTGACTTCAAAAAAACTACTACTTCTGGGAAAATATCCGGTCGGTGATGATGAGGAGAAATTTCACGATGTATTATGTATGTTCAGTTTGTTTTAGTTTCTAGTTTTAGATATAATTTAGTATCATTTATGTTATTTTTGTATTTTTTATAATTTATTTTTGAAAAATAAACTTGTATATTTCTACTATATACACTCTTACTACTGAGTAAAACAATATCTTCAGAGGTAGGACACGACGGTATTTCCGACCCAATTGAGCATTCCGACTGGAAAACTTACTTAGATCTATGCATATTTGTATCTATAAGATAAATGAATGAAAAAGTAAAAAATATTGTTTATAACTTTAATAGAATCGCATTTTTATTTGCACTGAATGTCATTAGCACCTACCTACTGCAAGAACACTAACAATTAACACTATATTAAAGTTCGGCAATCCCACGGAGGACAGAACATGTACAATTACTTTACAGTTACTTCTTCACGGAAAATCCCCTCGGATACACCACACTCCACAGTTGCCAATGGCGAGGTGTTTAGGTCAGACTCGAACTAACTTAATCCGCACACGGTCCTGGGGCAATTAGTTTTTTTTTTAATGAATATTATAGCAATCGAAATTATCGAAATTACCTACCTACTTATATTCCCTCTAACCCCTCCAACTAAGCTAAATTGCTTGTGCTAGGAGTGGGTTCACGCCGGTAGTGTAATGGCCAGGATTCGAACCCGGGACCTGTCGATCGTAAGGCCGACCCCTTAACCACTAAGCCGACCCCGAGGTGAGACAGTCAGTGCCTATCTCTCTAATTGGATTCGTAAAATCCCTTACACATAGGAATTTTTTTTGCCATATCTGTTTCCAAGTTTTAATCTATCTCTGTGCCAAACTTCATCAGGATATCGTTAAAAATGTTAAACGTTTATCAACTAGCCCTATTCCTACCTCCCCCCTCTTCTACCCCTTTTTTCGCGATAAAAGAAAGTCTATATCCATTTCCTAAGGATAAAAACCCCAAATTAAAACAAAGATTAAAAAAAAACAAAACCATTTCCAAGCTCTAATGTGTACCCTATGTACCCTCTGGGCTACATAAGTATCGTCTGAGGCACATATGTACCCTCTGGGCAACCATCTCTTACCAATTTCATCAGGATATCTGCAAAAATGACAAACTTTCATACAAATTGTCATCCCATAGCCATGTTCCCCACCTTCTACCCCCTTTTTTGCGATAAAAAGTAGCCTATGTCCGTTCCCAAGCTCTAAACTATCTCCGTACCAAATTTCATTAGGATATCTTTAAAACTGACAAAGTTTCATCCCCTATTCCCCCTCTCCCCTCTTAAACCCCCTTTTTCGTGACAAAAGGTAGCCTATGTTCGTTCCCAAGCTTTATTCTATTGCTGTACCAAATTTCATTCGGATATCTACAAAAATGACACACGAAAAAATAGCGGTCGAAATAAAGGCCTATTCCCAGTAGTACTACCGTCTAGTCTTGCCAGCCCCTCTAGACAAGTGGCAATTCGCTAGCCGGCGTTTGGTGGAATAGAATGACGAATGTATGGGATTTGACGTATATGACAGTCGTTAACGCATGTCAAATACGTCAAATCGTATACATTCGTCATTCTATTCCATCAAACGCCTGCTAGCGAATTGCCACTTGTCTAGAGGGGCCGTAGTACTACTGGGAGTATTCATCTTATTAGACTTAGGTGCTGAAAGTAAGACTTGAAAAACCTCCTCCTTTTTAGAAAAGGTTAAGAAGATTATAAAGTACCTTAGTCCTTATAAAACTTCAGAAAATGCCTAAGTCCTTATAAAACTGCAGAGAAATCCCAAAGTCCAGCAGATTTAAACTAAGCCCAATTCACTATTTAATCAAAATAAAACGTTAGAATGTCCTCTTCTTTTATATTTTTGCTACCAGATTAAAAAGCATGATTTGTACCACTACTACGTTTTCACGATATTTTTAATTATGTATCCTTTGTTTCCTTTTCAATTTTTTTTTGTGTATTTTTGCTTCTAATCAAAAAGTGAAAAATGGACTCAGGGAATTTACGAATTGGTGCATCCAACTTCTTAAATAAAAAATATATAGGTAGCAAGCAGTTGTGCGTAAAATGAATCACCATACAGTGCCAAGAATGACACGTCAAATGACATAGACTATTTACATGTAATGATACAAGCCTTTAAACAAAATATTAAAGTTGGGTAATTCATAAAAGTAATATTGTAGTGACTTGTTATAAAAATGCATAACAAATACATAACAAGCTAACTACAAGACTAAAAAAACTTGTGATTTGATTTTAGTTTTTATCTGTATAAGTTTAGTTTTTTTAGTTAAGTTCCTAACCAAATAGAATAAAGTGTCTAACAAGGTCCACTTTTTGTCAAGTACTTATAAAGAGATGCCGTGATAAGTGTTAAGTGACTGGTTATTTTAAATCATGAAAGATAATTTTTTGTTGTTTAAGCTGATGAATTGATAGATTAGAGCTTGGGAAATGACAGTCGAGTAGAGAAGAGAGATAACAGGATGGAGTGGGGGGAAGGGAAAGTGTTGGGAAAGGGTAAGTGTGAAAGAGGCAAATAGCGTGGGGAAAGGTGGTATATTGGGGTAAATGAGGGAACGAAGAAAGGGTGGAGGCATGAGTATGGGGAGGGGTAAAGGTGAGGGCATGAATGAGGTATGTAGTGTCCGACCGAAGCCGGCCGAAACCGATTAATCGGTTTTCACGAAATCTTCAGCCGAAGCCGAATCCGAAGCTGGAGGAGTGCCTCAGGACACGTATTTTGGACCTAAAACATGAGACAAGCGAGGGCCTGGCGCGCGCTAATTATATTTCAATATAATCTATGCTTGATGAATTCGATTTCGTCTACCGCCGTAGCACCCCGTGCTATCCTCAAAAGACTCCCAAGAAACGCGTACTTTACATATGAAGCGCGCTTTGAGTAGATTTTATATTCAAGATTATTATATCCTGAGCAATAGCTTGAAAAGAGAGGATTTATGCGACAAGTGTCTTACAATGCTTGTCCATAGCCTAGGTAGGGTAACGTACGCCAGAAGATCTCCCCTTGCTCGGTTCGGCCTGAAACCATGTTGCCGGTCATTAATTAAGGAGTAATCATCAAGGGGGCGCACGAACTGTGTGTTACTGATGCACCCGAATATCTTGCACATTAAGGCGAGGCTATAGGTCGATAGTTGCCCGGATCTGAGCGATTTGCCCTTTCGGAGATCGGCTACCGAATATGAAGGAAAATTGGTACATTCGCGTAAGCATCGAAAATAACTCCGCTGCACATTTTTGTGGAACCATCGCTGGAGTAACATGCGGCCCCACTAGCTTTCAAGACATAGATTGATTACAGTACTGCGTGGACATCGCCTTGCCTGATATATATCAGGCACTGTATGGTCACTATTAGGCAGTGTCAATGGCTTCATACCACAATAACAATTCAGATTTGGCTGCAAAGAGATTAATCAGCAAATTTGCTTTCTCTTGCGGCTCATGGGCCAGGGATATCCACTCCATCAGGGTTGCGCAACGGGGGCAGCGAAGGCTGGTAGAAACTGTCTTGCACGGCTTGGGCCAGTGGCCAGTAGGTCTTCACCTAGCTGTGCTATGCGAAATTTTGAGAACTTACAATCCGTCGGCTTCGGCCAAAGCTTCGGTCGGGCACTAGAGGTAAGGAAGAAAGGGTGATGCATGTATAGAATGATGGGAGAAGGGGTTAAGAATCCATCGGCTGAGATAATAGGCACGATAAACAAAAGCAAACAATGATTTAAACAATCACTTACTGTTTGAGGTAAAACCATAATTAAGGCTGGCAGGACTGAGCTTTTGTCTTGCGCTTGACAATTTTGTCACTGATATGTTAATGTTATGCGTCAGCTGTCAATTTACAACATATGAAGTTAGGAAGCAGTATCTTGTTGCTTTTCTTATCATTTTTACAAATATATGTTGTTTCGCTCATCATGTGTATAGTGATAAACTAGTGTTTATGTTTTGTTATAAGTTGTAGGTGTACTATATAAATAATCCGTGCACATGACTGTCTCCTAATACAAAACCAAACATGTACTGCCTCCACACGTGTTTACTTGTGATATTTTCATTATTTATTGGAAATTGTGTATCGAGATCTATTGAGGATAATGCTGAACGATTCCTCGAACCCCCCAAGTACACCAGTTACACAGATTTACTCAAGCTAACTGATAAATTGAAGGAAACATATCCCGATTTAGTGAAGTCTTATTCTATTGGGAAATCAGTAGAAGGACGGGATTTACTGGTTCTGCAGATCACCCAGGATGTAAAACACCCACATTATGAAAGACCATCATTTAAGTATGTGGCCAACATGCACGGAGATGAGAGTGTTGGTAGACAGTTAATGATATACTTAGCCGAGTATTTGTTAGATATCTATGGTAAAGATGAGAGACTAACGAAGCTTGTGAACACAACAGACATACACTTGATGCCGTCATTGAATCCTGATGGATATGAGAGTAGTGAGGTAAGTATCTTAAATAAGAATTGAAACTCTGTGCAAAACAGGTTTTTTGTTACATATTAATATGTAAATATTTAAATAGTTAATTCAAAGTAGCTAATATCTAAAACTACCTATTATTATTGTAATATATTCTACTGTTAGTAGTGAACAAGAAATATACTTGTTTTAATGACTATGCGACCCACCTCTCTAGACAAATGGCAATTCGTTGGATGGCGTTTAGTACCATAGAATGACAAATGTATGGGATTTGATGTTTATGACATGCATTACTTCTGACAAATATGTCAAATCCCATACATTCTATTCTATCAAATTCTGGCCAATGCATTGCCACTTCTCTAGAGAGGCTGTATTTGAAACTGTGACACCATAGTAGGCTATTCTACAACTGTGACATAGTTATTCTAATTCAGGCTATTTAATGAGCATTATATTGAACTACTTAGGTGCACTAATGAGGAAATAACTCTATTTATATGCTCTTGCCTATATATGACCTATATATCTAATAAATTAACTGCCTAGGTTCTTTACTAAAAGGTGACATTTAATTTGCGACCTGAATGATGTCCAGCTTTTTGCTTACATATTGACTTATCTTATTAGAAATACTTTGAAGCTCTATGTCTAGCCTGTTTAGATATCCCTAATAAGATCTTCTGTACCCAAGCCAACCTTTACACCAACTGATTGACAGACCAGGCTCTGAGGTAGGCTTCCTCTCCGGATTGGGTGATAAACCGGTAGTCATTTGCCTAAAAGTCAACAAACCAATCACAAACAATATCCAGGCCCTGGACTAACTATGAATTCAACTGGAAATCATTATGAGGATGATGATGGAATTAACCTTCTCCAGTTCACAGCTGGACACAGGCATCTCACAATATAAATCACTGCCCGCAGCTCCAACCTTGTGTATGTTGGTTATCGCTTAGTGTTGAGCCAACGCTATTGAGCATTGAATTCAGTTCTCTACTTAACTTTGTCCTCAACTATTTTTACATTAATGATCACTGCTCCGCTCCCTTGAGTAGTAGCATATATAGCCTGTGTGTTATCCAATCAGTAGATATAAGAGTAACAATCATCCACCCAACCATCCATACTCACAAACTTTCGCGTTTATAATATTAGTACCATAACACCCAATCTATTCCACATCATTTTAACACAACCCGTACCCGTGGTAAACATAGTTTAATTAACTACTTTTTTTTATAAATACATACATATTATACATAGAAACTCCCAGACCAATGCACATATACATATTCATGCATACAAATATTTGCACTGAGTGGAGATCGAAACCACTACCGCTACACCACAGAGGCTGTCGTCATTTTCTATCTATTTTCTATGTAGTTTGGTCACATCAGCCAACAGTCCCCTCCTGTGAGGTTTAGGGTGAACACAGTGGATATTAGCTGTTCTTGTTTACTATATGTATATACTAGAATAGGATAAAATGGGGTTGACGTATCTTAATAGATAAAAAAAAACCCAAAAAGAAACTAGAAAAAAAACTATCTATTTTCTCTACCTCCTGTAATTAGCCTTTCTCAGCATTTTCAGCTACCCCTGTCTGAATCTTATTGGTCGTTAAGTATTGGTTGTCACACACACACAGTCGGTACTCAGCAACATTAATAAATTATGTGATCTTTGTTATCATTTATGTTTTGCCCCGTACCGTATCAACAAGTAATTACACAGGGAATTTACATATATTTGTACAGTGACCATTTGTATACAAACAACAATAAGGGTGACATCTATCTCGTCAGAAAATAATTTTTTAGTCTTATGTTATTTTTAAGTAAGTATATTAGAATCGAAATTACTAATATTCCCTTTAACTCCTCCAGCTAAGCTAATAGAGTTGGTTCACGTCGGTAGTGTAACGGCCAGGATTCGAACCCGGGAACTCTCGATCGTAAAGGTGATTTTCCACCAGAGGGGCGAGACGAGACGAGGCGAGGAGAGAATTGAAATTTGTATGGCAAATTTTCAATTCTCTCCCAGCGTATCTTTGGTGGAAACAGTGTGGATTGACGAGAATATGCGAGGCGTGAATTGAAATATTTGTTTGTGCAAAAATGAACCGTATTGGTGCCCATATAGAGTATAAATCACCTTCAAAATGATTTTGCACCAGAGTGGCTAGGCGGAGCGAGGCGAGGAGAGAATTGAAATTTGTATAACAAATTTTCAATCCTCTCCCAGTGCATCTTTGGTGGAAACAGTGTGGATTGACCAGAATATTGACGCCTAATTATTGTTCGGAGTTTTCGGCATTGACGCTAGAATAAAGTTATATCGAGCATTGTGTGTGAGCTGTATAAAATACATTTATATATGAAGCATACGGGCGGCGGGGCGCGGCGGTCACGCGCGAGCTCGCGATGGCAATTTTTAGTGGAAAAGGGTCAGTGCGATTTCAATTCTCTTCTCGCCTCGTCTCGTCTCGCCCATCTGGTGGAAAAGCACCTTAAGTCCGACCCCTTAACCACTAAGCTACCAATGCTTCTGAACAAACATCATTCAGGCCACTAATTAAACGGCGCCTTTAAGTAAAGAGCCTAGACAGTTAATTGAACGGCTGATTAAGCTAGTTGACTGCCACACATACAAAGTAATTGACACAATACCTTTAGAATTCATTCATATCAACTAAGATATAAAAACAAACAAATAGATATTCATAAATAAAAAAATGATGAAAAAAATTTAAAATATTAAAACTTTGAGAAGAAAGTACAACAAATAACCATATTTTTATTGAAAAGATACCGTAACCTTATGATAAATAAAAAATATTGAAAAAAACAAGTGATTGAAACTGAGGTACAATAACAGAAGGTAAAAAATAGAAATCTAATATTGCATTCTTCTGACAGCTATAGGTAACTAAATATTAGATCATTTTCACTTCTCATGCTCTTAAAATGTTACTTTAATCCCTGCATATCGGGACTAAAGTTCCTTATTAATCTCTAGGGACTAAAGTAATTATTTTTAAATTTACTTTGATAACTCCTAAACAGCCATTCACGGTGTTTGTGAATGGGAGGATTATCACCTTTTTAGTGATTATGTATAGAAATAACCTCAAAATTACATTTGAAAAAATCTAATAATCCCATTTATTTCTAAAAATCTATTATATCACCCCGATTAATGATATTAATTTAATAAATTATTATGTAAGTATTAAGGATAAGTTAATTTTATTATCCATTTCCAATTAGTTATAAATTATTTTTCAAGTTTGAATCTGTTGGCTAAATATACTTAATGCAAGCATACATTTCACACAACGCTATCTAGATCCATGGTAAGCATAGCTTTACTACCTTGTATTATGGAATCTAGAATACGGATAAACATACTTAGATTTTTTATTGTAAATGCATACATATAATACATAGAAACACCCAGACCAATGCAAATACCCATATCCATGCATACAAATATTTGCACTGAGCGGGGATCGAACCCGCGCCTCCAGCGTAGCGACCGCGTTCACTTCCGCCACGCCACGGAGGCTTTACCTCGTTATCGATATGATAAATTAATATATTTAGGATGAAAAAGATATTTGCCTATTTCTTAATTTTTTTTAAGTATAATTTTGTATAAAACGTCGCTTTTTTTCCTCGCGTTCAAAGTGAAAAGTAGAGTGTTTAACGTGGGACTAAACAACCATAATGACACTCGAACTATTAGGCACCACCGCTTCGCTCGGGTGGCTAAAACATCTCGTGTCATTATGGCTTGTTTTAGTCCCTTGTTGAACAATCTACTATTAGCACACAGTTTATGGGCAAAACTCAGACTCATTCAACTGACATACCATTCTGTTGGTAAACAGTTCATGGATATAAATGATCTTTGGGCAAAAAGTTAAAAGGTAAGAGGTTAAAAGTGGCTCCAAATAGTTCATTTGGTACCGCATGCCTTCTCTTTGTGTGAACTAGGGCTGGACACGCCCCCGCGTGTTTAGATCTGTGACTCAATCATTCATGGAACAGTTGACTGTTGGTAAACCTTTCAGACTCAAAAGCCATAGCTTCCTTTACTTCCTATTATTCACAAAAAAAAAAAACAAACAAACAGTAAAATGAAAAAATAAAATATACTGTTTATATATACATTCCACACAGCGCCATCTAGACCCAATAAAAAAATTAATGTCAAGTTGGTAATGGTCAGTTGAATGATTAAGTAAATGGTGAGGAAGTCGATATTCAAAAATCGTGCGACTGAATCAAGGTTGTGTAACAATTCCCAGTTTCTTTTTTATTGTAACACTCAAGTACTTTTTTCTGTTATTTTTTCTTCGATACTGACCAGCGACACGCAATACTTTGACGCTCACTTTTTTTTTATCGGAATCGATGCCTTAGGGACCAAAATGTTGTAGTCCATCCCATTTTGTTCCTTTTTCAAACTACCAGATATGGTTGTAAAAACGGTTTGCAGCGATAGGGTCGTGTCTAATTAGGTATCAATAGGTATGGCCTTGTAGGTGTAAAGGATATACAGCTCTACTCTGCCTACCCTCTCGGCGATGTACAAAAGTTTTAGAATCTGCAAAATTGTGACTTGAAACATAGTAATGCGTATCCTGCAACCCCTAATTAAAGTTCTCAAAATGATTGTTTTTTTTCATCACATACTTTGAACGAACTCATGTCCAAATACTAGATACCTACAGTATGTACTGCTGCCCTCCTTACGAAGAGCGCAATATCTAGAACAAACATGGTTCTTAAGCAAATAATTACAATAAAATATTTTTTTTATTCCTACATGCAATATAAAAGAATCCGATTTTTATTTATTGCAAGTCATTAAAAAAATGAATATTTATGATATTACACTCTTCGTAAGGAGGGCAGACTGACCTAGTGTAACATTTCAACTTGAGTTCACTAGAAGGTATTACCAGATGTCACACAGTGAAAGTGAATTCAAGAAACTCGGCATAGGCATTTTTGTTTTTGTCATGTCATATTCGTTAATAGTTTACGAAGAAAGACATTCCCTCGTTAACTACCACTACTTACTAAGGTTTGTTTATATCGTGTTATAACTTCTCTCTTCTTAATAATTTAAGAAAGCGTGTCGTCAGAACTAAAGAAAGAATGACGTCACCATCTATGTCGTTACATTGTCCGTACGCGTAGATATGGAAAAAATATGTAGAGTTTAACACCAAATATTCTAACTTCCCCTCATTTAGTTTCAGATTTGCTGCCCTCTATGTAATGACCGCATATAATTATAATCTTCCGCAGCAAATAAAATATAATCATCTGTATCCCTAGCACGAAAACGTATTGAGAGAACAGAGCATTGCAATTGGACGCCTGCCTATTGTGAACCTACAACCGACCAATCGCAATGCTCTATTCTCTCAATACGTTTACGATACGATTACGATAGTTTTTCGTGCTAGGGGTACTGGTCGCGCAACATTCACGTAGGCAGAGCCGCGACGACTGGGCGATCGCCCACGGCCTCGCGGGGGGCAAATGGCCTCGCGGGGTAAAGCAAGGCACGCCACGTGCGGCCCTTACATTAGTAACTTTTGTTTCAACATTAAAAAAACATTTAAACTGATGAATGACAACAGAGAAAAGGGTGCTTTGGGGAGTTCTGCAATCTTAACTTATGCAGCCTTATGGTAAGAAGCCGTTAACTCGGTGTCTCTACTAGAGTTACTCGGAGGAGTTATTTTTTTTTTTTTTTTTTTTTTTTTTTTTTGGGAACGGACATAGGCTACCATTTATAGTGAAAAAGGGGGTAGAACTAGGAGAAGGGGAATACCGCTAGGGGATGCAAGTTTGGCATTTTTGAAGATATCCTGATGAAATTTGGTACAGAGATTTTTTTTTTTTACCTGATAATATTCTAAATTTAATGTAGCCTTAACTTAGGTTACTTTTAAACTTCAAGGTGAATAATAATGAATAATAATGAATAATAATAATATAACATAACATAGATTGACATAACATAACATAGATTGTGGAACAGATAACATAACATAGATTGTGGAACATTGGCTCCCTGTACTAATGTAATTAAACATTGTATCACAGGTGCCTGCGTTTAGAGACACAGTTAATTTTACAATTACAATAAATCGAACACTCGAGTAAAAAAAATAATTCAAAATAATGACTTAAATCTTTTTGTATTCATTATTTTAGGTTATCAATACCGTGGTGAGTCAGGACGTGTTGCTGGTGAGTGCGTGTGTGTTGGTGAGTGAGGGCGAGTTGGTGAGTGAGTGCATGTTGATGAGTGCAAGCGTGTTGGTGAGTGAGTGCGGCAGATAGTGTTGTGTGTAGGTATAGCATAATGGGGACGTTAAACTAATATTTCGAGGATAGCTTCAGTTTCCTGATAGTCCAAGGTCAGGAGCCACCGTTTTAAGGAAAATTTGCACTCCTTGGATGGTTGTGGATAAATGTAGATGATTTTATTGATTCGGTTATAAAGACGACAACTATTTATTGAGAAGCTTCCACCCGCTAGGGCTGTTCTATGCGGTTTTATCGCACAGATACGGTCCTTTCTACGCTTGACAATGGGTACATACGATAGCATTGCATGCCTGCGCATAGTGGTTTGGAACACAAAAAGCTGTCTCACAGTCATCACAGAGCATTCTTTGTATAGTTGCGTTGTGGGATATCTTCGCGGTTTGCCTGTTAATACCTTCAAAACAGCTCTCTGTGCTCTTTCTAACCTAAGCATACTGGTAGGGCCAACTCCACCCCACACCGCAATGCAGTAAGCCATTATAGATTGACATAATGTGTAATAAATCAATTTTAGGATGCTCTCATCAGCAGAAGATTTCAGCTTTTTAACCACATATATGAGTTTTCTGACGCGTGAGGTCATGGTCTCTATCTGTTTATTCCAGCGAAGGTTTGCATCTATATATACACCCAGGTATTTTGTGTAGGGCAGCTGATTTAGAGAGGGACAACCACAATCTCCACCAACTGGATCACAGATGTGGGCCTTAAGAGAAAACGCCTCCTGGAGCACTGATACCGGAGGCGGAAAAAATTTAATAAATCCAGTTTTGTTGACATTTAATGTGAGGAGATTAGCAGTCAGCCAAGACATGACCGTAGAGAGTGCTTTTTCGGCGTTGTTGTAGGCAAAATTCCAGCTCTCCCCATGAACAATCAATGCCGTGTCATCTGCATAGGTTACCATTTTACAGTTTGGGATGTTTAATCGACACAGGTCATTGATGTATATTATGAAGAGAGTTGGCCCCAATACGCTACCTTGTGGAACACCGAAAGTAATGACTTCTTCATCGCTAACATGGCCACCAATCCTCACGCACTGAGACCTTCCTGTCAGATAGCTTCGAAATACATCAAGAACAATTCCTCTAATGCCCATTGTCTCCATTTTGTCCAGCAGAATAGGAACGGAAACCGTGTCAAATGCCTTTGAGAGGTCAAGGAAAATGGCTAATGTCCTAAGCTTCTTATCAAAGTTTCCTATCACAGTCTCTGTAAGGTCCATCACAGCGTCCTCCGTGGACTTTCCCTTTACAAACCCATATTGATTATGGGCAATTATGTTATAATGGTTTAGGTAGTCTATCAACTTTGTGTTAATATATTTTTCGAAAATTTTTGATATTGTAGTCAGAACTGAGATAGGGCGGTAGTTGACAAGTTATTGGCTCCCTGTTCCCAGCTTCTTCGGCTGTGGCGCCCAGGGTGGAATACAATAACTTGTCCGAGGTTCCTTAGGTGAAACTAGAGCTGGCGGTGCGAAGGGTTAAGTCCAAGAACACTCCCCCGAGGAAGCGCGTGGGTGCTAGTTCCAGGGGAAGATGCACTCGAGCCTGAACTGAGAGAGCTTCCCAGCAGCCCTTGTTTGTAGTAGGGCCAGTTTCCAAAATTGTTTAAGACGAGGAAACTGGTCCTCGTCCGAAAAGAGGGGCGCCCGGTGGACTCACCGTCCGCTTACCGCCCCATAGTGTTACTTAACGAGGTGTGTAAACTGGTTAAAAGGGTTATAACGAAGCACCTCATTGAGTACAACTCCGGAGTGTGGTAGAGCTGGTGGATTGCCATCATGGCTACAGCCAGTGGTGCACCACAGTAGATGCCATCAGGTGTTTGAGGGATCTGGTAAAGAATGCGGTTAACCAGGGCGAGATAATTTTAGCGGTGCCCTTGGACATCGCCAACGCGTTCAACACCGTGCCACTCGTGTATCATGAAGTGCTTTTCTACTTTCATCGCATAGTCAAGGTGTATCTGACGGAGAGGACCATCATCTACCCAATAGTGACGGGTCTTAATCGGTGCTTCGCAATGAGCTCAGCCGGTGCTGCCTTCACGTGTTATGTGGATGATATGCTCGTGACGGCATGTGGTGCTACCACCACAGAGCGACTCTGAATGTCATGACCGCAGCTGCTTAAGTTGTGGAGCGGTTCTGGCGGCTGGGTCTTGAGGTGGCTATGCATAAAACCGAGACTCTGTTCTTCCATCGGCCTCAGAGCGTGGCATCCGAGGTATCCATAAATGGATGATAATGGAAGGCATTCTTATCAGCATCAAGCTCCAAATGAATAATTTTAAGCTCGTATTTGAAGGCCGATGGGACTCTGGGGAGCATCTTCGAAGTCTGGTCCCCTAATTGCTATATTAGTGGTGAAAGGTGACGCGGAAGCCACAGGACGGGAATCCGAGTCTTGAGAAATTGAGGCCGTGAAGTCTGGACAATTAAGCGCAGGGCATGCCATATTATCGGCGGTAAGACCCATCATGGGGGACTGGCTAGGTAGGCGACGCTGGTGACGTGGGAGCCTACCGTATATGGCTGATGTAGGTGATCTCCAGGAGAGGGAGTTTCAGGGACCGTTTTCGGACCAGGAAGGAGCCGACGTCTCTGTAGCGTCACCGTAATGCGAGTACACGCAGGGCGGAAGGCTGCACACGTTGGCGGCGTGTTTGCACAGTACGCTACGATTGAAGGCAACTCAGGCGTCGGAGATTACAGAATGACCTCCGTCCTATATGAAAGCGGGCCTAGGGTTGACTTTTGTAGCCGCCTGTCACACTTGTAGAAGCAGGCTGAGGCGGCAGCGGTGCAATACGCCCCCCCCCCCCCCCCCCATTTTCGAAGCTAGATGGGGACTCCGTGTTGCCCACACCCGAAGAGGTAGAGCTTGCAAGAGGGAGAGGCTTTGGGTGCGAGAGATACCTATATATATCTGCCAGTCTAACCTCCGGCAATCTACAACCCTACAACCCACAGAGGGTGTACGTTTTAACCTCTCTGCACGACGGGGGAAGGGGTACGTGAGGATTTTACGTCTTGCACCGCCACTGCATAAAACAAATTGGAATTGTAATTGAATTCCTAATACATTAAAGATTACAGAATGTAGGTAAATTGTTAATCTTGTTATCAATAAGGAAAATTGGTCATAGAGGTAACAATTACTTCAAGTGGTTCCACCATGGTTTCGTTTTTCATTACACACATGCAACGTAACATTAATTGGTTACATAAGTGATTCATGTAACGTTTAGGTGTTATAAAGAAATTCCTTCATTGAATAGAATTTGGGTACAGTATGGTGATCATGACTAAACGTCGACGAATTTTTATCTTCAACTTTTTTTGAAGTCATGAATATGCAAGAATGAGTCATTGAAGTGATGTAGTCATAAGTGTTTTTCTTTAAAGACCGACTTCAGTAAAATGAAATTAAGGTTATTCCCCATTACGTGGATGCGAATACAGAGATTGGTGAAAAGTGAGTTCCTTGGGAACGTGGCTATAATCATCAACAGACAATAAATATGAGTGTGTAATATTGTTTTACTTATTATTAATTGACCGAGAAATTGCAATAATGATTGCAAATATCGCGTCCGTTGTAGGTCATCGACTTGAGATAAATATGCTAAATGTGTTGTATGCAAGAGGAAATATTAGTATTTTTGTCTGTTTGTAATGAATAAACTCAAAAAACATTGTGCCGATTTCAAAAATTCTTTCACCATTGGAAAGCTACATTCACCCTGAGTAACATAGGCTATATTGGATTTCCACGGGAACGTTTTTACCACGCGCGCGAAGCCAGGGCGGGTCGCTAGTATTATATAAGACGGACCCTAGGGTCTTTAGGGCCCAAGCTACCTCACTTGCTAGCCAGTAGGGACATCTGTCGAATAGCGGACGAGGCTCTGGGTGCCTTTCTTTAGGGCCTGCCTTTAGGACTGCTACTTCCATGTTATCTGCTTAGCAGTGTAAGCGATTCTTATAAGGGGGAAGGTATACGCTTTTATAATAAATTGCCTGAATCGTTCCTAAGTATACCTAAAAAGACTTACGGACTGACTTTAGATAGTAAAATACTTCGACATGTAGCGAACTTCGAAAACACATAGATCGACAAGTCATTGCCTCGACAAACAATTATTGGACAACACACACCTTCGAATTACTACTACTTTGACAGACGATTATTCTATTCGACAGACAATACTTAGACAAGTCACATTTCGAATGATCACTACTTCGACAGATGTTTTATCATTCTCCTATTACTGGGTGGTATAAAATAAAATAACCACGATGGCTAAAGTGGGAGCTCCACTCCGCTTCGCTCCCGCCTAAGCCTTCTAACCTAAACTATCCGAGTCAGGGTGCTCTGGGTCGGGGTGTTAACCATAATGAAGTAATTTGAGGCATCAAAACCAAAGAAAAGACAGTTGCAATTCAACGAAAGAACAAACAAAAAATCTGTCGAAGTAGTCGTCATTCGAAAATGTGTCTTGTCTAAGTATTGTCTGTCAAATAATCGTCTGTCGAAGTAGTGGTAATTCGAAGTTGTGTGTTGTCTAATAATTGTCTGTCGAAGCAATGACTTGTCGATCTATGTGTTTTCGAAGTTCGCTAGATGTCGAAGTATTGTACTGTCTAAATTCACTCCGTAAGTGGCCTGAAAATCAATTTAAAACTTATGTAAAAAAGGATACTATAGGACATATTATGACTATCTTGAGACAAAAACCTCTGTCTTGAGCATGGCGCAGGCACCTCCTAAAATACTGTAGTTTCGGCATAATACTGAACTTAAGTCATATTTTAACTTAGGTTAATTATTTAATATAAAGTTTTTATTTTATTTTATATTTTGTTCATTAGACACGAGACAAATGTAGATTCGTCCACATTTAGCCTTAAGGATATAAATATTGTAAATTGACATCTGAAAAATTGCCGTAGTTGAATTTGTTGCGCCGTTTCTTCTCCACTAGCGCCTTGGAAACGGTGGTAAAGTTAGGTTAGGTAGAATATATTGACGACAATAAGAAAAAATAATGTTGTTCTAGATTGAATAAAAATCTTTGACTTTGACGGGTTGGACGGTCAGACAGCTGTCGTTTACATAATATATTGTGAAGATGCTAGACATCTTCAATCATATAATTCTAAAATAACTTCCATATTACAAAACGTTTCTTTTTTTAATATGGAAATATTTTTTTATCAAGTGCGAGCCTAACTCGCGCATTGACGGTTATTGACATACAGGCGGACGAGGTCGACTTCTGCTTCTTTAAATAATAAGCTATTATTTTAATATTACAAATTTAATTAATTTAATAACTAAACTATAAACTTAAATAGTTAATTTAATAACTTCCATATCTTCCATGTTTATCTATTCTGTCCTATGCGTAAAGCAGTTAAGTACCTACTTTAATCTGTTTATATTCTAACGAACCTTGTCTTATGAACCAATGTTTATAGTTAATATTGGTTCTTATGATAAGGTTCCCACTAGTGTCTAATGTAGGTACCTAAGCTAGGTATGTACCAATATGTACCTCCGAATGCTTCGATAGATATATCATTTTGTTAATCTCCTTGTTATTAGCATAAAGAGGTGATAATTCTAACACAGCTCGGCAGTTTCGTTTGTAAATGTGTGTGAATTTTAAATGATCACTACATGGTACATGAAGATAGTCAATAGCATAAAAATTGTTTCTAAAGTGTTCTTCTCGTAGCTAAGTATTGGAGGAACAGCACATACCTGCCTAAAATTAGTAGTCACTAGTCAGACTCGAGGTGGTTGGTCCCTAAAATGTATTATATCTGGAAATCTACTCAGGGCAAAGGGTGTGGTGGGATACGACTAAAACCGCACAGTGCTTAGCCATATCGCCAGGGAACCAGATATGCCCTGGGAAGGAGTTAAATCCCAGGAACCATTATCCTGGGTGTGCTTCTGCTAGAGCGACAAAGAACGTTCTGAGATTTCCGATGCGCCTTCTGCGTCACGGGAATGTCTGGTCTGTAATTGTAAAATAAATTTAGCTATTGTTAACTATAGAATTACCATAATTTGTAATTTGACTGATGCGAACTTTTATAGAAGCTATGACGTCAGTTCTAGGCTGGTTTTATCTTCCTTTTATACTGCAGATTCTCATAGAACCACCATTTCGAACTGTTCCGATCACCAAGCCTCTGATATTACTTCTTCCCATTCGAACTATTAAATCCAATAATTACTACTAGCATCCAAGTAACCGCCTACATTTTTTTTTCCATAATCCAGGAAGGAAACTGTGAATCTTTAAAAGAGTACAAAGGTCGCCAAAACGCCAAAGGAGTTGACCTAAACCGGGACTTCCCTGACCAATACGATAGCAACAAGTCGAATGATGAAGAGTATCTATACGGCGGTCGACAGCCTGAGACCGTGGCTCTGATGAAATGGGTGACAGGAAAGCAGTTCGTGCTGTCAGGGAACTTACACGGTGGCGCTGTTGTAGCCAGTTACCCGTTTGATGATTTAAAGTAAGTTATTAATTTTTTTATAAAGGGAATTGGCCACTAATATTTGATTTATTATAGCATTCCCCATCCCTGTCTATTCCCGTGGTTGTCTTAGAAAACAACTGCGAGATTGGGCTGTTCTTCATCTAACAGTTAATATTCAGCCCATTATATAATGCCCACTTCACGGCAATATAGGCTCTCACCCTATTACCTCTCCTCTCTGCTTACCTTTTCTATTTATAGGCGTGAATATATGTATAACACGTAGATGCTTTATTTGAAATTCGCTACGGCAATGCTTGCTTCAAACGGTCTCTTCATCGACGCGTGTACGATACATCACAAAGTCATGCGCATACTATGTGCTTGAAGTTATGTAAAGACCACCGCTTCTAGTGCATTTAATTTTGTGGAGTAATTTGCAAAGCGTTTGAAAACATAATAAGACAACGTGTTTTAAGCAAATTATTAAAACACAAAAGGAAAAGGAACTTTAACTTATAACCAGCTGAATTTACCCTTTATATTAATCTACCAATGCGAAAGCATATAGAGATTCGAAACCATTTAAAGATTCAAATGTTTTTAGAGATTTGAAAGTATATAGAGATTCGAAAGCATCTAGAGATTCGAAACCATCTAAAGATTCGAAACCATCTAAAGAGCCATAATTGTCAACCAAATTATTAACCAAACATTTTATTTCGAAATCGATCATAAGCTTAAAATTTATTTCCAGCAATGGCCATGATTGTTGCGAAGAGTCTCGTACCCCAGACGACAAGCTGTTCAAGCACTTTGCAAAAACATACGCGTCGCTCAACGCCGACATGGCTTCCGGAGACACCTGTCCGCCTGATCATTTCGACGGCGGTTTCACTAATGGTGCATTCTGGTATTCTGTCAAAGGTTAGTAAAGTTTTTTTTTACCTGCGGGAAATCCCCGCGGATTCCCCGCCCCCGCCCCTTCGGAACCGAAGGGGGAGGTTATGTCGGACTCGAACCGACTAAACCCCACGCCGTCTGTGGGTCGATGTGCTAGGCCGAAGGTGAGGTTGTCTCATGACATATCCCTCGCACCCCGGCTGACCCAGGGCCATTCCTCTCGGTCTGGCCCTCCTCGGGAGGGACCGTAAGGTTAGTAAGGTTGATTATGTATATAATTCGAACGGAACATCAATATCTTGGCGATTATCGGATGCCAGGCGCGGTCCCAATAGAGGGTCACAGGGGACATGCCAACCCTCCCCCCAGAATCGTGCACGCCAAAGTGAAAAGTGTTCTTAAAAGGCATTTTCTGAAGGAATTTCCGCACTATGACCAACCCACCCCCACCCCCTTCAGACTACGATCGCGCCTGGCCGGAGGCCGAAATCCGCTTCTATTTGAGAATTGGTTTATTTTGGCTATTGTTAAATTGACTGCTGTTTGATCTCCCAAGCAGAGAGGACCAGATCATCAGATCATCGTGAGCATCAAATGTACGAGCCATCATGAAAGGTTGTTCTAGGTATTAATAGGAACTCGTACACCTACAGTTGGAAACAGTCTGACATTATAAGTACATTAGAAGATTTCTTCAGGGTCGGCACCACGAGTGTAACGCCCCTGGTATTGCATACGTCCCTAGGCCACGGTAACCACTTTCCATCAGGTGGGCCGTGTGCTCGTCTGCCACCTAAGTGGTATTGAATATTATTATTATTAAATACCTCTAACTGCTTATACTGTTGATTGATAGCACTTGGTGGAACTTGCGACACATCTTCAATGAAAACACTTGTACTATTCCACATTATTTATTAAATTCCTGACCGGTTTCGCCTTACGACATTATCAAAGGTTGATACATGTTTTTTTTTTCGTACCTGTATCAACCTTTGATAATGCAGCACCTGAAACCGGTCAGGAATTTAATAAATAACTAGCTGTCGCCCGCGGCTCCGCCCGCGTGGATGTCGGTTATCGCGAATCGGACTATAATTTGAGATTTAAACTATCCTATCTCTCAAGTTGGATCGAACTGCACATGGTGTGCGAATTTTATTATAATCCGTTAAGTGGTTTAGGAGTCCATTGAGGACAAACATTGTGACACGAGATTTATATATATATTATTAAGATAAGATGTGGAATAGTACAAGTGTTTTCATTGAAGAAATACCTCTAACTTTTAGCAGAGGGTAAAAATCTTTCGAAAAATATGTCGTCGTATTGTATTACTGGAATGTATGATGACACGATTTATCCCAAGAATCTTATCACCACTAATTGGCTAATTGTATAGATTTACCCCTCGTATTTGTTTTGTTAAAATAGAATGTTTTTGCAGGAGGTATGCAAGACTTCAACTATCTCCATTCTAACTGCTTCGAAGTGACCTTTGAGTTATCTTGCTGTAAGTACCCACCAGCCGAAGAGTTGCCCAAATACTGGCACGTGAACAAAAATGCGCTGATCACGTTCATGGAACAGAGCAATATAGGTGTGCAGGGTACCGTGAAGGATGATGAAGGGGAACCGATTAAGGTAAGTCAAGATTAAATATGGTAACGCCGTATGTCTTGACCCCAATAACATAACAAAATGTAGGTACTCCATATACGCAGTACACGTGTTTGAGTATCTTTTGAGGGTAGCACAGGATGCTACGTTGACGAAGTACATCAAAACTAACAATGAAAACCAAACCAGCCCTCGTTTCTCTCGCGACTTGGGGTCAAAATATGCCAGTAACTATATAATTTATTTATTGTCCCTAAGAATTCAACACTTATTACGTTCGATTTATATAGAAAAATTGAATCGGTCAAGGCGGGGTTTGAACCCGAGATCTTTGCCTTACAGAGGCAATGCTTTGACCACTACGCTACCAGACCTCGCCCTAATCAATCCAAATTTCTTTAATATCCGTCTTTGAGGCGACGGTGGAGCATTTACCTAGACTGATTTGTTTTTTTTTTTCTATTTAAATATTTAGTATGAAAAGTGCCTAAAAATTTACTTCAAACTTATTACGTTGTAATTAACTTACAGGATGCAGAAATCCATGTAGATGGTATCGACCACCCAGTGCGTACTACGGAGCAGGGTTATTTCTGGAGAATGCTGCTGCCTGGGCAGTATAACATCACTGCCACTTTACCAAAGTACGTTTTATGGTTTTTTAAATTATTTACGATGTCAATTGTAAAGGACTGAGAACACAACCAGCAAGACTATTAGTAGGTTTCTACCCACACCTTCGTAGATATAAAAAAGGCGTGAACTACCTAATACCTAACCTATACAAAAAATAAGGAAGCTTATAAACTAGTCTCAGCTCCATCGGATAATTATATTATCTATGTTAATATAAAAGTTAAATTACTAACTCTAGTATAAATAAAAAAAAACAATTATTATATATGGTTCTGTAACTCGTAAATATTGTAGCTTACTACGAATAATTACTTTAAAAAATTATTATTATTTTACTTTACTTTTTTACTTACTTTACTTTTTTAAATAATTACTCTTATTATCTATTATTCGATTTCTTTTATCAAGTAGCAGTTTTAATTTACCTTTCCTTCCTTTATTTCAGCTACTCCAGTCCACCCACAACGGTAACCGTCCCCAATAACCAAATGTCTCCAGTTCTAGTGAACCTGACATTACACCGGCGGTCTCGCTCCCTCACAGCGGGTAAGTGGCATTCCGCGTACCACGATAACTCGGCCGTCGCACTCACACACTGCTCGGTGATACTCTTCAACATACTGCTTGTGACGCTCATTGATAACTAACTTCTAAACCCCTTTTTTATATTAGGAAACTTCCAGACGATGTGAGTCTCGCACTAGCGTCGCGTCGCCACGATATCGCCAAAGAGTCTCTCACATATACCTCGGGACATATATTTTGGACTTAAAATGTGCTCAAAATGTGAACTATACGCGCTGTACTGTACACATTACTTGGGTGTCTTTTGAGGACGAGCTCTCAAATCTCAATCCATCAAACATAGATGATTGCAAAACCATCCGCGCGCGCCAGGGCCTCGATTGTCTCGCGCCGCGCCTTAGGTCCTAGATATGTATCCTGAGGTATATATTTGAATGGCGATTCATACACTTTTTTTTTTGTTTTTTTACGTGCGGGAAATCCTCACGGATACCCACCCCTCCGGAGCCGGAGGGGTAGGTTATGTCGGACTCGAACCGACTAAACCGCACGCCGTCTGTGGGTCGATGTGCTAGGCCGGAGGTGAGGTTGTCTTTTGACATATCCCTCGCACCCCGGCTGACCCAGGGCCATTCCTCTCGGTCTGGCCCTCCTCGGGAGGGGGGACCACGCGGTCCCCGACTCGCCCCCGGTATGGGGGGGGCGCGCCTCGTCCTACGATGCGCGCCGCCGCCGTGGCCTGCTTCTGCTAGAGTGACGAGCGGCTCCACCCGTCACCCCCAGGCCCGCGCTCATGGGGGGCGGAGGTCGGTTTGCGCCCTCCGACGCCCGAGCCGCCTACGAACGCGGCCAGCGATGTCCGCGAGCCTTTCTCGCTCGCTGCGCCGCGCCCGCTCTGCTGTCTCCTTCACGAGCATGACCTGCTCGCAGAAGGAGGCGCTGGCCGCCCACGCATCCGCGCAGCGAACCATCGCCGCGAGCAGGGCGGAGAGCGTGAGCACTCTCACCCCCAGGGCCGTCACAAGCTCCCGCCTCGGCGCTTCAAACGCCGGACACTCGGTGAGCGTGTGCAGCCCCGAGTCCACGCTCGCATTGCAGTGATGGCACTCGGGCGTTGGCTCTATGCCCATCAGATGCAGGTACCGCCCGAAGTTACCGTGTCCGGTAATGACCTGCGTCTGACGGTTCGAGAGGCCACCGTGTGGCCTCTCTAGCCACTCCCCCATGATGGGTCTTACCGCCGCAATCACGGCGTGCCCTGCGCGTGGTTGCTCAAGTCGTAGCTCCCACTCGGTCACCATGGCCCTGTGGAGCCGGGACTTCTCGGCCCGAATTTCTTCGGGCTCGGGATCGAGTCCCCGCTCCCGCGCATCCTTTCGGAACCGATAGAGTGCCGAAAGGGTCCTCGCTTCCAGGATCCACGGTGGCGATCCGGCCAGAAGACTCGCCGCTTCAAAGGATATCGTGCGGTACCCCCTGATGGTCCTGGAGGCCGTCGTCCTCTGCGCCGCGTGGAGCAGAGGCAGGAATCTGGCCCCCAGGGTGTCCGCCCATACGGGGCACCCATATAGGGCCATGGACCGCACGACACCCGCGTATAGTCTCCTGCAGGAGTCCTCTAGGCCCCTCAAGTTGGGCAACAGCCTGCCCAAGGCATTCGCCGCTGCCACCAACTTGGGGCGCAGACTTCGGAAATGTTTTCCGAAGTCCCATCGGCCGTCAAGCACCAGCCCCAGGTATTTCAACCGGGGCTTGATGTCGATGGGAGTGCCTCCCACTGTAAGGCTGGCTTTCGGGTCTGGCCTGCGCCGAGGGCCATGAAAGAACATGGCCTCGGACTTGTGCAGAGCCACCTCGAGAGCCAGCCGCCGGATCCGTTCCACGACTTGAGCAACCGCGGTCGTGGCCCTCAGGGTCGCCTCGCGGTGTGTAGCCCCGCCCACCGTCACCAGCGTGTCGTCCGCGTAACACGTGACAGTGGCACCGTACGCGAAGTCACCGCGAAGCACGACTGGCGTAACCGATGTTCCACAGCAGCGGCCCCAGGACCGATCCCTGTGGAACACCGCACGACATCTTGCGCCTACCGACTCCGGTCGAACTCGGGTAGACGACGGCTCTCCCCGTCAGGTATGCCCCGACTATGCGGCGGAGGTAGAGAGGCACATTGTGATACACGAGCGCCTCTCTGATGCAACTCCAGGGCAAGGTGTTAAACGCGTTGGAGATGTTCAAGGACACCGCCAACATCACCTCGCCCCGAGCGACCGCATCTTCCGCCAGAGTCCTCACACGCATGATGGCATCCACAGTGTAACGCCACCGGCGGAACCCGAACTGGGTATTCGCCAGGTCCCACTCTAGAGAGATGCTCGACGAGGCGCTTGGCAATGACTCTCTCGAAGAGCTTGCCCACCTCGTCGAGCAGCACTATGGGCCGGTACCCGGACGGCTCGTCCGCCGGGCGCCCCATCTTGCGGATGAGGACCAGTTTCCCCGTCCTCCACATCTTCGGAAACTGGCCCCGCTCCAAACATGCGCTGAGGAACCCTCTCAGTCGGGGTTCGAGACCGTCTTCCCCTAGAGCTAGGACCCACGCGCGGCCTGGAATGCCGTCGGGTCCCGGGGCGGTGTTCTTTTTGAGCGAGCGCTAGCCCTAAAAAGGGCTGTTGAGGTGGGAGGAACCCTACGGATCCCTGCCCGCGGGCCTTGCAGGCCCGCCATACCACGACCCCCTCGTGCAATGGGGTCAGCTAGCCCTAAAAAGGGCTGTTGGAATGGAAGGGTATCCTACGGACCCCTTCCCGCGGGCCTTACAGGCCCGCCATCCCACGACCTCCTCGTGAGGTCAGCCGTCGGGTTATTTGTCAACGACCAACAGAACTCCCAAGGTAGGAGTCTGTTAGCCGTTGTCCAGGGTGCACCAGCCCCCCTGCTTCCGCTCCCCAGGACCGCGGTCCAAAGGGGGAAAAAACGGAGAAGCCGACGTGGAGGTTACCCAACCAGCACCCCTGGCGATTCATACACTAGGACACCGGTCGTAAGGGTCCACGAAACCCGTCATGTCAGTCGCGCACGATCCGCATCTCAACTTGTGTCAGTTGCAGCAAGATGACGGAAAAACAATTTGATTTGTACAATAAATTGAAAATGTTTTTTTAGATTTCCAGTCGCGTAATGTAAGAGACTCGAGTTAAAAACGAGTTTTCACAAGTCTGGTGACTTTCTAGTTTCCTAATGTAAGAAAGGCCTAAATCTATGTCGTACTAAATGTGACATATTTTCGTTTGTCTCCTATTTCTTAACACAGCTTTGTATTATAGACTGTCTGATAATTACGGTTATACTAGCCGCACGCTACGATGGTACTTCGAAAGTTAACTACATTAATTTGAGAGTGTTTTTCGTTTGTGAGTAGCAATTACATAAAAACAGTAATAAAACAACAAAAAAGATTATTTATTCGATTGATCGAAACGATTCTTCATTAGCGGGAAAAGTCAGAAATGTCATGCGTAGCGTGCTGCTGGTACAAGATATGGCAATACTTATCAGGCACAGCTATTTCAAAGAATTCTCCTATTAAAAACCTTCAGTGATATTCAAACTTGTATATATTGCAATCACTTATCCTGGAGAGGTAAAAATCACTCTAATATTAAAGGCTTGTGCAATAACCTCAGCAATAATATTAATATCGATAGAGTACTACTGACAATATAATTATAATCCGAGGTATGGGTTGCCATAGTATCAAAATAATGTCTACTATATTTTTGATGTGATTAAAGTTCATAGCTATGAAAAAAAGAACCAGTTATTATTATGAAGAGTGAATTTACAGAGCACTGCTAATATAATATTATTATTATAGGTATATAAAATAATTCTAGGTTTGTGGTATACTTAAATTAACTTACATTAAGGTAAAAGTACCAATGGTAGACACTTTAAGGACAAGTCAAAGTTCACTCTACAAAATTACACATATTTTTAAAGAATTTTTTAACTATTAAAGCATAATTAGATATTAACTTTAGTGCATAAAATCTTTAAAAGCTATGGTATTTTTAGTTTAAATACACACATGGTCGTAAACACCAATAGTCGACAAGCACTCAATACTGATAGAAAATCTAGCCATAAAAATACGGCAATGGTCTACGTAGGTCAACAAGTTACATATTTATAACACCCGTACTAAAAAGAGTGATAACCATTATTAATAAACAAAAAAGCACACCTATTAAAAATCACTAACCTTAACAAAAATCTTAAGAAACTACTGGCGCCAATTCAATATTTACTCACGACAGTGTTGCGAATTTTTTAATAGTTATTATATGTCATCGGATCTCTTTTAAGTAAATAGTCAAGTAAACAGAACAGCTACTTTTCTTACAATAAAGGGTTTTTTACGAAATTGTCGACTATTGGGTCTTTTACCTTAATTAGTAACATTATTCTCATAATTTTCTATAACTCAGTTAAAGTTTTAATAATGCTATAATTATAAATGAATACTAATGATGATTCCACCTCGCAATTGTGATTCTAATTCCAAAGCAATAAAGTTTGTAATAACTAAGCAATTATTCTAGTATTAAGATTGTAAAGTACATATAAATTATGATTTCGGTCTTTTGACCATTTAGCAAAAATATTGAGAAATTTTATCTACTTAATGCACTCAATGTGTAAGAATGTGCACTTAATAATTCGTTTCTTTAGATATTATATATTATTTATTCAAAATTTGACATCGAAAAACTAGTCCAATTATCAAATTTTATAAATTAAGTATTCAACTTTTGGTATTATTAGGTATGTTAAAATTATGTCTAAATCTCTTTTCGGCTATAGTATTAAGTATTATGAGTACGTAGGAACGCAAAAACACAAGTTTCAAGACTGTTTGGTATATTATTGATATATTCGATTGTATTTATTAAGTGTTTTGGTACTTTTAGTGATAAAGTATATATGTTGAACTCTACTATAATGTTACTGTGCCAAAATATTGCAATTAACAGTACTCGGCGTTCAGGTTGGCCTTCGGAGAAAACAGTGTGATTCCAGCTAAGATCGTTTTGTTTCAGTTTTGTAGTAGTTTCTCTCAGTATACTGAGAGAAACTACTACAAACGTCAACGTACTACGTACGTCTCTTTTACTACAGTACAAGAGACGTGGCAGATCGACCTTCACCCATTTTTTTCGACCTTCATCCAGTTTGATATAAAGGTTCTGTCACCAGGGCGGGGCGGGGACGCGAAGTCTATGGGGCTATGGGGCAAGATGGGTCATCGTGTTGCCCACACCTGTGTGGGCTATCTGAAATCCGGAGATCGCTCTAAGTCAACCGGGGTGAGAGGGAAATGCCTTATAGACCACCTTAATACCCCAATATCTGAAAACTGAGACGGCGTGCGGTTTGAGTCGGGTGTTCCCACTCCTGAGAGGCTATCTCAAATCCGGAGCTGGCCATGGGTCAGCCAAAGTGCGACAGAAATAACTTATAAATCACACCCGGCACCTGAGACCCAAGACGGGGTGCGGTTTTAAACGGTTCGAATCCAACTTAACCGCCCCCGCCGACCTGTATAAAACCAACAATCAAACTGTCAGTACGATCTGCGATAAAGAGAACGCTCTACAATGCCGAAGTTATCCGATCTTAGCCGAACAGTCACTCTCCTTACCGACGACCTCCCAACCGAAGCGCCGGGTACTATACTTGTACGTTAATAAAAATTAAATGCTAAAATTGATCTCGTAAAAATGTGATTTTGTTGTAAATCTTTTAATAACAATCCAAACTACAGTTGTGATTTTAAATTAGTATTTTGTTGTATACTTTAGCTATTGTAAATTTCGGCATAATCTTGAGTATGTGTACTGCGAATATATACATTTAACTTACTAAGTATATTGTATGTACATAGATCATCGATGGCGCTGTATGAGAACAAAATAAAGGTCGTAGGTATACAGTATGTGGCTTTTCAATTAACACCTTTGATGTAGTTTGATTCATTTTGGGAACATTTTATTTATTTAGTGCCTTGTGGTGTTAGTTTTTATTTAGTTGCTTTTATATATACTGATTTCTATGTACATTACTAGACAAGCTGTACGGAACACTGTTATTATCGCAAATGCCCTCAACCAACCATGCATTATAGGTGCAATTAAATTTGTAGCTGTCTTACAGATGACATTATAAAAAGACGCTATGCTGATATGAATAAGTTTCAAAATTCTGTAACTCGTTTATCTAGTATCTGCGTCCTATTCCCGCCTCACTCAGAAACCTTGATACAGTTTTTTTGTCTAGTTATAACATAAGAGTAGTTAATACCTAAGGCCCGTATTTAGTTTTTTTTTGTTTGTATCTCTTATATGGGTTAATTTGAGTAGATATTTTAGTATGGACATGTGTTGTGGTTAAAAACTATTAATTTTCAGGGAATAAAGAAGTAAAAGTAATTAATGTTCATAAATGAATCTAATTACATATCAACCGATGAATAGACTAATATTTTTTTCTTTTTTTTGAAAAGACTAAAGGTCATAAGCGACATTGCAGTTCACAAGAATATCGTATTTAGCAAAGTGTTTCTGATGTCAATTGAGATTCTTTTCTGTGAATATTCGATGTCGCTTGTTCATTTTTGCCTCTTAACAATTATATTTTGGGTTTCTTTGGTTCTTTTACTTTTTTTTAATAACCTTTGGTGATGGGTCTTTTCAACTGTTTTTTTTTTATGCGCTGTTGATTTGCCCGTTTATGTTCAACAAATGCTTCTCAGTAAAGCACTCTAAGAAAAGTTTGCCAACCTACCCCCTGTAGACCAGTGGTAGGTATGGAGGTGTTTCATTTACACGCTTACTATCTTTTCTTTTTGCATGGGAATAAAAATTTGACTGAATCTTGTCTTTCTAATTTTATTTTATTTGAATATGAGAGTTTCATTTCTTTAAAAGATATTAGTTTCGTCTGTTGTTTTTTTTTTCATTAAACTTTGACTATAAAAAAATAATACCACGTAAATAAAATACTATATTTTAAGCTTATATGAAATAAAAGTCAGAATAAAAAAAATTACCCATTCAATATTCACAAACCTGACCTCATAAAAAAAAAACAATAAACGCCAAAATGGCGTCTTCATATTTAAAATTGGAACGGGCAAATCTTCAGAACATATAAGGCGCCCGCGTCACGACATCGACGGTATTTCCCCAGCGGACTTCGTTCACCATAACTTCGTGGCGATGGAGAGCTACCTCAAAGACGTTCATAAGCAGTACCCGGCTATTACCAAGTTGACCAGCATCGGCAAGTCAGTGGAAGGGAGGGATCTCTATGTTCTGGAGGTGACTAAAGACCCTGGTGTACATATACCAGGTAAGTGGATTCTGTTTTTTAAGAAGCGAGATATTGATAGAGAGTTTGTCTTTTGTCTTAGAATAATATTATAGTTTGTCCAACCGGCTGTTTATAGCGTTGTGGGCCAAAATGGCGCGCAAGTAATCTTATATTGTGGTGGACCGTGTGCTTGTCTGCCAATTAAGCGGTATAAAAAAAATTAGTTATCTTAATTCAAAAACAGTCTTTGTAGTTTTTTTGTTTGAAAACGCATTATTAAATATTTTCGATTAACATAATCCAATAATTGACCAATATAATCGATATAACATTTAATTTCACGCCAATTGTTTTTTAGTCTATTATAATTCAGTTCTTAGGTGTGTGTAGGTGACAGAAACCTGTATTTAAAATTCAAATTTATCAAACCATCATCAACTATATCGATCAATCAAATCGTAATCCATCTATTTACGGATTGATTGATTAATTTGTTTACTGTTTGATTGATCAGAATTCTATTGATGAATTATTGATCAGTCTAAGCTTAATACTTAACTTACAGGAAAACCGGAATTCAAATACGTAGCCAACATGCATGGTAACGAGGTTGTAGGCAGGGAACTCCTACTGCAGTTGGCCAAATATTTGTGTGATCAGTACTATGTTGGAGATGAACGCGTGCAAAAGTTGCTCAACAGTACTCGCATTCACCTGATGCCGAGCATGAACCCTGATGGCTATGAGAGGGGAGAACTTGGTATGTATTACTTTTCAAGGTACCTTATTTGATAAGATAGAAAACGAGCTCCTTATATTGCCGACTTTTGTTTTTTCTTTTCGCGTGGTGGAAATTAACGTGATATGTAAAGAAAAACCGGAGTAATTTGTTCCAGAAATGATTGATGAGGGTATGGAAAAAGAAGGCAGTGGCTAAAGGGATTACATCTGACAGGAATGTATGGGAGGATATTGACATGTTGAGTCGATTGGAACAAGGACATTTGTCTCCACGCAATGGCACGGCATGTTACTACACTACCGGCACGGTATGATGGCCGTTAAGTACTAAGAGAACTTGGCAGAGCTAGCTTGCTCTGTCTCTTTTTTACACGGCCGTTAAGTACCACCTTATCTACTACCTTATCAACTCAACTACAGTTTTACTCGGTCAATATCGTAACATAGTTAATATATATAAACGGCCATCATAGCATGCCGCAAGTATATGTATTTAAAGGTATTTATAAAATAAATCATTATATTTACAGGTGCTATAAGCAGTCTTACCGGAAGAGCTAATGCGCATAATGTAGATTTGAACAGAAACTTTCCTGATCAGTTTGGTGAGACTAAGGTAAGCTTTACCGAATCCATGATTGATATAATCATCATCATCATATAATTAAAAGGAGAACGGGGCCTCACCAAGATCTTCGATCCCCAAGCTGTCCTAACCTGTATCATATTGAAAGAAGCTCGGGCGCAAGCTTTCGTCTTGTTGCTAGGTGGCAATCGTTCATTAATAGAATAAGGAAAAGTTCAAGATCACCGAAATATAGTGGGATCGAACGACCATATGCAGGGTTCCACCTGGCCCCCGATTCTGCTAATTTTTTGACATAACAAAACCACTGTCATACCGCTGACATTGCATAAAATGTCATTAAATTTTAGACCTTATGGCTAAGTTTTAAAGTCCAAAATGAAAAGAGAAAGAGTTTATAACATTTTTCATTCACTTTACAAGACTGTCATTTAATTTTAGACTTCAATAGTATAACAGTAAAGTCGAAAGTTGAATGGTATTGGTTACAGTGTCTTTGGCGCCGCAGTGGTTTTGCCATGAAAAAAATAATAGCAGAATCAGGGCCCTGCACGTTGCGCGTGGCGACTTTTTCACAGTAAATAAATACAGTAAATACTCACGAGAGACAAAAAATACCTTTATTTTTCAAATTTAGTACTTTTTTTATTGTACAGTGGGTAATAGCACAATATGCCATATTCGCAGTATTTTTAACCATGTTATTACAAGCTAGTTTTAACAGAAGCGAGTAAGTGGTCGAAGGTTTATGTCTCATAGGACAAGAATTGACTAAAAAGTTGCCACGCGTTTCCCGCTCACATGGCTCATGGCTCACATTCCATCCTAAGAATATATCTCTGTGTTTAAGATGCTAAGTACTCTCACTACGCGTCGGGAATGATCCATCAATCAGCAAGTGTACTGGGCTTGCAGATATGACAACGTAACATATCAAAGCCCAAATACTGAACCTACATTTTTGAAGTCGGTTAATAAACACAAATCCACTTGAAATCTTTCAAAATAACTACACATACATATAATCACGCCTATAATTCCCCGAAGGGGTAGGCAGAAGTGTTCTGAACATTTTCCTTTATTCTTTTCCAGGACAATATGACTCCTGAACCAGAAACAATAGCGGTAATGAAATGGTCGCAATCCCTGCCTTTCGTGTTGTCCGCGAACCTTCACGGCGGGGCCCTAGTGGCCAACTACCCTTACGATGCCAACCCCGAGATGAAAAGCGGCGAAGAGTTCCTCACGCCTGATAACCCTGTTTTTGTACACCTGGCTCATGTCTACTCTGAAGTAAGTTGACAATAAAAATTGTATGTTAAACTATTTCATTACTGACAGTTGGACGACTAAAGACTTGTTCTGCGTTATCTTCTGCACTGACAGCACAGAAACTCTATTCTTACAGATTCTTACAGGATCGGCAGAACGAGTGTGACAGTGTTACACACGTCCATAGGCCACGGTAACCACTTTCCATCAGGTGGGACGTGTACTTGTCTGCCACCTAAGTGGTCAAGTGGTAAATGGCAGGCAGGGATAAGCGGAACGTGATTATATAAATTGTGTAAATACGAATGTCGTAAAATAGGAATCACTTCCTCTGCCCTGACAACAGAATCTCCAGTCAGCAAAAGCCATATAACGTGCGACCACGGAACAGAAAAAAACTGTGGAAGTGTGAAGTAGGTGTGGCACGCGTGTCATTCATTTGCGGAAGTTTGCAAGAGCGTACAATTTCGACCTTCAAAGTAATGTCAACTGTATCCTCAAGTTTTTAAGTGTTTAAATAGCTTTCTTAAAATAAACTGACATGTATTGATAATTCGTTGAACTTTTTCGTAAGCCGTAGCACGTATAATTCAGATGCGAAACGTTGTACATCCGTATATTAAAGTAATCCCTACTGCGAATGAATAAAGTGTGTTTTTGTTTTGCAGTGTAGGCTAATTTGGTGTAAAAGACATAGGACCAACCAAAACAATTGTTTATTAGTAGTGCAACGTATTATTATCTGGTTGTATGTGTGAGTTTGGCGACATTGGTTTCGCTATAGAATCGGTCCTATCACACTTCTAACAGTTTTTTTGTTCTGTGCATGCGACGATGCGACATCCCACTACAAAATTAGTTTAGAAGAGTATATAAGACCTAGTAGTCAGTATAATGTAAAATCAATAAGAGTAGATTAACAAACTGACCAACCAACTGTGGTATGCTTTTTCACGCCCACAGTAGGTGCGTCGACAAAGGAGATAAGGTTGCACCTTTACATACAACTTTATATGAAAAAGTGCGACCGTATCTCTTTTATCGACCTACGTAAAAAAAAATCTTGCATAGGCGGCAGATGCTCCTGGTGCTCCCCAACTAAAACTTTCCATCAGGTGGACCGTGGAAAAACTATCAATGACATCTCTGGTCACTCCCTAATCACACGAGTTTGCTGCCTTTTCCTACGTCTCAGTATATTTTATTTCTATTTTTTTTAATAAATTCAGTTAAGTTAATATTTTATTTTTTCAGGCTCATCACAAAATGCATTTGGGCCAACCATGCAAACATATTCCTAGCGAAAAGTTTCCTGAAGGAATCACCAATGGCGCCAAATGGTTTGAAATTTATATTTATTTTTAAAATACGTTAGTTTCACTATATCTACAATTCGTTTTCTTCTATTTCTTGGCTTTTACGGGAGCGACTACCGTCTGAGTTCCTAACCTCGAGAGAAAAGTCAAATTGTTTAGGCGAAGAAGTCAAAAATTAATATTAAAAATGATTGAAAAATCATTCATTGGTTCCGATAGTGCGTGAGAATATCGGTAGATGCCTCCATCGTCGCCTCAAAGATGGATGTAAAATAGAAATTTGGATTGGTCCGATAGCTTAGTGGTCAGAGCTTTGCTCCTGTAAGGTAAAGATCGGGGGCCGAACCCCGCCTGGGCCGATTCAATATTTTTTCTATAATAATCGATTTGAATATTCAGCATGTAAATTGATTTAAATTTCATTCAAAAAGGAAATTATCTAATCTTACTAGCTTATTAAAATTAAACCCACTCCTTAATTAACAGATTCCATTGCAATTTATTTTTTAAGGAGTGGATTAATTTGAAATATTCGCGAAAATTTCGAACTGTATAATTTCTAGCTTGTGTTAGAACTCCCATTGCGTCGCTTAACTTCATATGATTTGGTAGAACGAGACTAATTTTTATCGAGAACTCTGTTTGGTTAAGTATTTAACTAAAGTTAACAATCATAAGGTGTCTTTTAATATTTTTCATTTAAAAACTATGTTTAAAAATAAAATGCGACTACAAACCAAATCAAACCACTTGTTTAAGCAGTAGTTTATTTAATTCATACGTGCTTGTGTAAAAGTATGCATCAAAATTGTTTACCTGTAGTTAAGTACTATAACAAACGAGAGTGTAATTTTTCATTTCATTCGTCATTTTAGGTACGTGCTGGCAGGTGGTATGCAAGACTGGAACTACTTAAACACCAACGATATGGAGATCACGTTAGAGCTGGGCTGCTACAAGTTCCCTCCGGCGTCAGACCTGCCCACTTACTGGGCAGACAATAGAGAAGCTTTACTACAGTACATTGAAGAGGTAATAATAATTCTAGGACATTCCACATAGTGTCACAGAATAATTAATAGTACTAACGTACAGTGTTATCTGGTTCCAATGTTAGTAGGTTCTATAATGCGGATAAACATACTTATATTTTTGTAAATAAGCAATATTAGACATAGAAACTGCAATGCAATGCGACCTCTGACTTGGTAGTCGACCGTTCTAAAGCTACGACACAGAGGCAGTCCTAAAACTGATAAAAAGGCCACTCTCGACGAGCAAGTTACACCATGTGTCGGCATCATAGTTTTATATGCTTACATGCTTACATTATCATGTGATTAAGTTCTGAAATAATAAAAAAAGTTTTTTAAAAACTTTTTTATTTCTTAAAATAAGTCTACTAGTGCCATTTATTGATTTGTGAGTATTACAAAAGTTATTTTCTTAGTATCGGTACCCCATGATATCACTAAACAGACCGACATTTCATAAAACGCTTAAATATTTTGATCTCCGACAGGTCCATATAGGAGTACATGGTTTCGTGAGCAGTCATATCGGACACCGGTTGAGTAACGCCACTATCAGTGTGAACAATAATCGTCACACTGTAAGAACGGCCAAGGATGGCGACTACTGGCGTCTGCTGGTCCCCGGCACTTATAACATCACGGCTAGCAAGGATGGGTGAGTAGACAAACATAATATGACTAACATGACTACCGGCCGCCTGCGACTTCATGCGCGTATTAGTTTCATACAAACAACCATCCCCTGTTTTAAGCCCAAAAGAGGGTTGATTTCTAAGGACACATAAATAATACACAATAATACACCACCACCTATAGAGCATACATTTTTTATTTTTTTATTTTTCAAAACTTGAAATACTTTAATACAAACTTTCAAACCCCGGTTTACCTTAGGGGTGGAGTTACGTAAAATCTGTTTTAAGTGGATGTCTAAATCCTAGAAGGAACCTACCTGCCAAACAAGTTTCTAGGTGTTATAGTTTCTGAGTGAGTGGTATGTCGCTTTTGTATATAAAGATATTTATATATTTTTAATCAATCGCAAAAATCGTTGAAAAAACTAATGAAAGTAAGTTCTTGAAAACTAATGTAACCCACTTTTGATGGTTTAAAGTTAAACAATACCATTTTGAAGCCATCACATAGACGCTATGTGGCGTCACGTTTCGTAAAACTCAACCAACGACCCACATCACTGCCCACCAACAGACTAATAAAGTTATGTACACTGACGTCACAGTCCGTCGAACTAATAGCAAACGTTAACATATTTTATATTATTATCTTAATAAATAAAGAAAAATCAAACGGACGAATCTTCCAAAAACCACATTCCTAGCACAGCTATTGCAAATTATTATTCCTCGTTAATATTTTATTCTGTGCCCCTATGACGAAAATATAATTTTCTCAAACATGCAATGAAATATTGACATTACGTTCCTCTTAATAGGCTGCGAAGTATGACGTTTCAGGCGCGGCTAGGACCAGAGGCCGGCAATGGAATTTCATACAAACCTTGCAGGCCTAGGCCGGCAAAGTCCTCTTTTTTAATTTCGATTTCACATAAATTTGTGGCAAAGGCATCGACACTCTGCCACTATGCGTATTAAAAAAAATATATATCTTTAATTTTTTTGTTGTTTATTTCGTTGGCATGTTTGAGAAAAGCACTATACATACCTCGGCGGGATATATGGGGTTGCCTGCCTCAGACCTATCCGGCCTCGCTTCGCTCGGCCGTCTATATGTCTTCGGCCGGCAACCCCTTTCATCCCGGCCTCTGTAGTAATGTACTAATAATCATGTCGTAAACGTATCGAGAGAACGGAGCGTTGCCATTGGTCGCCTGCCTACTGTAAACATTTGTGTGTGAATCCTGCCAATCGCAATACTCCGTTCTTTCAAAACGTTTACAAGTTTATACGACGATAGTTTTTTATGCTAAGTATACTGATCTATTCACATAAATAGTATAAATACACAACTAAAATTGTATCATATAAAGACCATATATTTGCTTTCCAGTTACGAATCCATCACAGAACAAGTGACGATCCCGCCTGAGGGCTCCATCAGCCTCAACTTCACTCTAATGCCCAGCGACAACCATCACTGGTCATCGGCCTACGACTACCGGTGAGTCAATCGAACTACGACCTTATAACAACGGACTACGATCGTTTGCTTTATTGTCTTGCTTTACATGGCTTGATACTGCATTGTCTGTCTGTCTACATAATATGTATTTTATATATATTTTATTTTATTATTTTTAATGTATTGGAAGGTTAGAATAAGGATTGGACAGTAATTGTCACTTATACAGTTGTTCTTGTGTTTTAAGAATTAAATATAGTTATTTAATCTATATTTATCATTAACTGGATTACTAAATTTGCTATTGTGAACATAATGTATGTGCAATGTAAAACCATGGCCAAAGTTACCCCATGGCTAAAATAAGCCCATTGCCAATGTTACCCCAATGCAAAAGTTACCCATGATTCAAGCTTCTACATCATTTTATCGTTATTCGTGGTTACCTTCAAGGCTTTTAATGAGTACCCGGAGTCCATTTCTGACTTTTCAAATGCGTGACACTGACAGTTACAACAAAATGTGACCAAACCAGCGACGGTGACTCATTTGCGAGAGTTTCTGATCCTCTTTTGCTCCTGTGAAGCTGATTTTACTAAGTAAAAATAAACATCTTTTTTATGACGTCACAATTACTGTCTATCCTTATTCTACATAATACGTTTGGATCATTTAATGTAGCGATGAAAATAATTATATTTAAACAAGCAATGAAACGTTTTCTTTTTAATTAGAAAACTTTAACCTCTTAAAAGAATTAAGATAAATCAAATATAAGGTTTGACATCAATTACAGGCACTATTGTAACCAAAACTGAAATATTCTACCCATTTTTCACTATTCAATTGATACAGAACTAGTTTAATGGCCTAAACGTATACCTTCCTTTCTCTTTTAAGTGTTGTAATGTAATTTTATTGTTATTTGTATCGTCTATTCGCTTTAAGCATGTTTGTCCAATATTCGTACTAATTTGGGTTTTGAAAACTAGCAAGTTTGTCGATAATTATTTCCCATACATCTTATAAGCAGGCTTTAGATAATTATATGGAAATTTTTAATATCGATATTTTAACAGAGTGAATTTATAAAGATCTTGTTGGTATATTTTTCTAAGCTTTTACGTCTTTTTTCCATTTGTACAGCGATTTTGTTAATATTTTTGATCATACTCATTGAATTTTGTAACCAGAAATATTTTGTATAACTTTCCCGCCTTTATAAATAAATTTACCGAAGAGTATGACCAAGAACAATATACTCACATAATATTATTCTCACTACCTTTAATTTTTAAATATTTTTATTTGAGCGAACTTTCAAAATATTTTTGGAATAATCTTACAACAGCACTCAGTTTTTTTAATAAATTTAATTTTATACTTATTACTACTTTCTATTGCTTGATACTTACTATTACTTATAGTTTTTAGTATTACTATTTTACTTATATAGCATTATTTTCTATCATTAATTTCACCACTATCATTTTAAGCTTACAACAATAAATTCTTCATGCACGCAACTGTGTTATTTATTACACTAAATGAACTAACTATTAAGTAGTGCAGAAGTTATCACACTATGTTCTCAGTACTTAGATCACCAAGGTTCGTTTGATTTTCGTTTTGTTTTTGCAACAAACATACTAAGCCGGACTAATAGTGACACCCGTCATGAAATTTTGATCGATTGGATACTGCCCAAATACCACGTAACAGAACAATTGCTTCTTATAGGTTTATCGAAGTCCCTGATCTACAAAATCCTTATATAGTATACCTCTCGGTCTGCCTGCTTTATTATACACACGGTTGTGTAAGTGTTAAGCCGTGTACAGACATCGTGAGGCATGCGTTGTGAATAGTTCGTCTTGCATGCCTCAGCCTGAGAAATTCGACAGTATGTTTCGAAGGACGTGAATGCTAAGTGTGAGCACACTCGTCCACATAATCCAGACCATTCACGACGGATTCCTCGCGGTGTCTGTACGCGGCTTTCGAAAGCCCGTTCAAATGGCACTGGGGTACCATGGTACCGCAAAATGTATCTTTTAATTGCTGCGAACAACTGCACGGTTACAATCACATCTACTTAGACACATCATATTTTTAAAATACTCTTGAGTCTCTTGATTAGCCCATTCGAAACCAGGGCGTCGATTCTGCTAAAACAAATCCATTGTCATACCACGGACACTCTAAAGCTATGCCGTTAAAGTCTAATATTAAATGGCAATAAAGTCATTTCAAAAGTTTAAGCTTATTTTTGCAGTGCCTGTGGCCTGACAGTGTTTTTACTTTAGCAGAATCGAGGGTTTTATTATTATGTTTTTGATCGAACCCATTTTGACTTCTCTATCGAATAAAGAAAGATACTTCTGCAAATTATCTACTTTGCAGGACAAGGATTTAAAGATTGTCTTACATAAAACTATACCCGCCTGGTATTATAATCTGTTTTCAATGGAACACATTTTGACTTATCCATCGAAAAAAGAAAGATACTTCTGAAAAATCTTTACTTTTCAGGACACTGATTTAAAGTATGTCTTATACAAAACATGATTATTATTTTTTTAATTTTTTTCTTTATTTTTTTTCTTCATCTTACATAAAAAGTGATTTGTGTTCATAATCACATGTAGATACATACCTAACTTTATTAATGCATAGGTCGATTTACTAAGAAACTACCTGTTAAGGTAAACATTTGCGGGCACCTATACCTATTCACAATATCAGTGTACGTGCCTTTAATGAGTGTGCCTTTCTACGTGAGTACCTACAGTATACTAAAATACAGCTGTTTTTTTTAGATTGCACTATCACACAATCTTGTGTTAATAATCCAACGTAGTATTTACAATCACTTCTGTGTGAGCACTAAACTTGTTTTATATAACCATAGTGTAGTAAACATTTCAAATTTCAAAACCTTTTATGTACCTGCTGTGTGCATGAAACAGTATACAGTGTGAGGCCTGCCATATAGTCATCCTATAGCTTTTTTATGTTGTGTTGTTTTAACATTCTCCGCTTGCACTCATTTCAACACGCAGTCCATTCATCTTCTCTTAGAACTTCATCTCCCTTTAAAACCGTCCACACCCAGAAAGCTTATATCGCTACGCGTTATATGTTTGACGTATCCCTCTCCACTGCACTTATTTCCATAATAATTTTAAAAGGTACACACGACCAAAGAGTTCGGCAGGTATACATGTTTATTAAGTGTAACCTGCTTATGTATCTCTTTGATCGGGTATACACTTTGATTGTATGACTGTACTTATATAGAATACATGTTGGTGTTACAGAGTGCTAGATAACGTGATAAACACGCGCTACCACACTCGGCTAGAGATGTACGCGGCGCTTTCAGAGATCGAGAATAGCTACCCAAGTATCGCTGAGTTTGAATCTGGGGACAGTATGCGGACCGCAATCTTCCACCAACTCAAGATGACTAACGAGGTTTGTACCTATAATATATCCCACCATTTCGCTTTTGACAGCTCAATTTTTCATCAGTATTAATGAATGCCCCAAGGCGTTACCTAAATAATCTAATAACATAACATAACATAACATAAACTCACGCCTGTATCCCCGAAGGGGTAGGCAGAGGTGCTAGCACCCACATTTCGCCAGTTTATGTTTAGGTCTCAATGTAATAGGTGGCGAGCCTATTGCCATTAACCGGGCACTTATAAACCTGCGATAAATACACACATAACTTCGAAAAGCATCGAAAAGTCATTGATGTGTGCCATGGTAAAACCTGGGATCGAACCCGAGATCTCGTCTCAGCAGTCCATTACCCATACCACTAGGATACCGCGGTTTATCTATATATAATCTAATAGGTAAAACATATTAGGAGAAGTCTTAATCGATTTTTCAAATTGATATATTACCTATATTTACTCAATAGTTTAGCAACTTCGGTTACTAATCTACTTAAAAAAAACCGCTTTCTTTTACCAATACATACCCGAATATAAAATACTGTTAACAGGAATTAACGCGATCATGGTATAGGTACATACATACTTTTTTAGGTATCATTGAAAGCAATTAATAGTAGTTTATGATACTGTTGCATAATAAGGGTTCTTATAACACGAGTGTGTTTTAAAAAAACGAGCCGTAGGCGAGTTTTTTATTATCACACGAGTGTTATAAGACCAAGTTATGTACAGTGTCATACACTACTTTATCTACTCTCATACTATAATACATAAACTAATTTATTTTACAAACAAAACCAAACTTTGTTTAATATAAATGTAAAAAAAAAAGTTGACGCCAAGACAAGGCCGCAAACATCGATTGCGCATGCGCGTTTCTTTTTTTTTTCTTGCGAATTGGCCGTTTTTTTTTTTAAAGTAGAGGTTCAGTCCAGATGGGGATTGTATAGGTGTATCGTTATGATTAAAAAGTTATTTTATGATATAGGTGTCCCATACAAGACCTGTATCGTAATAAAACTTTTTTTTTGGCCTGTGCGTAATGTTTGTCATAAGAGTTTTGATTTCAATTTTATAATCTTTGTATTATAGTATCAGAGTAGATAAAAATACTTACATTACGATACCATTTCTGTCCAGGTGGGTTCACCCGAAGAGACCAAGTTCCACATCGCAATCACGAGCAGTTTCTACGGCTCACAACCCATAGGGCAGGAGATGCTTCTCAACTTCGCTCGACACATGGCCGCAGCGTACGGCGTCGGCGAACCTATCTTGAGAAACTCTGTACTACACTTCATACCAAACATCGACGATCACGCAGACAGAATGATCAAGCAATACGACGGCACCGAAAAATGCAGCTTAGAATCACTAGAAGAAGAATTTGGCGATAGTCTCTACAGCTATCTAACTAAAAAAGATTTAAATCCTCTAACGAACTATACAAGAGAAAAGTCTTTTATGAACATGCTAGAATCTGAAAAGTTTGATCTCATTCTTGAATTATCTTCTGGGAATGAGGACTTGTCTTATCCTGAATTGTGCAAGAATATGTTTGAATCGTATTCTCAGAGGTACCAGGCGAATAGAGATGCGTCTGATAGATATAAGTGTGGGGAACGTGCCCCAACCCATGGGGATCTTATCGATGTGTTATATGAGAGGTATAACACGCCAGTCATATCGGCGGGGCTCAGTTGCTGTAAGATGCCGCTCGAATCAGATATAGGTTATGTGTGGAGAAATAATCTTAAGGGTATAAAGGATTTCGTGAAATTGGCCAATACAGGTAAGTTGATATTTTCGTTGCTTATTTTAATGGTAGTATGATGTAAGCTCATAAGTAAAAAACAAGATAATAGTAATAGACAGTGTCAGTTTGTCTTCCACCAGGCTGTATCTCATGAACCCTGATAGCCAGATAGATGAAATTTTCACAGATGATGAATTTCTGTTGCCATTGTAACAACAAATATTTAAAATAAATAATGGTACGAAACCCTTCGTATGCGAGTTCGACTTGCTCTAAGCCGCTTAATTTCTTTCAACGCCAAGTATTAGGTATACTTGAATCACAAAAGGAGGTGCTCAAAATTTGAATCACTGTCACTCACACTGCTTTTTACGCGGCAAAGATGGCCCTTTCGTACTGGAGACGCAAAATAGTAGATTGCATGACAAATGAGCAAAAAAGTATTTTAACGGCGAGGGCGCTACTTTGAACTTCGCGCGAATCGTGGGATATAAAAATACATCGCCCGAGGGAAAAATAATTTGCTCTCGAGTCATATACTCTACTTTTTAGCCCATTCTATAAGAAAACATAAACATTTGCTGATAACAAGAACAGACACGAACTTTATTTCGCGCGCTTTTTTTAGTTAGCATGGGTACCCGCGCCGTGCGGCTTACACGTACCAGCGAGTAATTTTTGCAATTGGGTATTTTCCTGCACTTAAAACAAATTATTTAGCTGAATTTATTATATTAAAAATAGTAAAAGAGTGGAAACAGTTGCGTCGGTTCTTATTTAATCGATCTTATTTATCTTTAACCATCCACTCAACCTTTAATAGTTAATGATTTGACTATTTAATATTATGACTGTCGAAGGACCGATGGCCGTTGGAGCAGACGAGTCCTAGAGTGGAGACCGCGAGAAGGCAAACGAAGGGTAGGACGCCCCCTAGCCAGATGGACCGATGACCTGAAAAAGGTGGCTGGGGCGGACTGGATGCGGAAGGCGGAGGATCGTACGAAATGGCGCAAATTGGGGGAGGCCTATGTCCAGCAGTGGACTGCAGTGGGCTAATTGATGATTGATTGATTAAATTAATTATCTACTCTGATACTATAATACAAAGATTATAAAATTGAAATCAAAACTCTTATGACACACATTACGCACAGGCCAAAAAAAAAAGTTTTAACTATTACGATACAGGTCTTGTATGGACACCTATATCATAAAATAACTTTTTAATCATAACGATACACCTATACAACCTGCATCTGGACTAAACCTCTACTTTAAAAAAAGAATCCGCCGATTCGGGAAAAAGAAAGAAACACGCATGCGCAATCGACGTTTGCGCCTTGGCGCGAACATTATTTTTTTTTGTTCTATACATTTAAATTAAACAAAGTTTGGTTTGGTTTGTAAAATAAATTAGTTTCACACTCGTGTGATAATATAAAAAAACTCGCCTACGGCTCGTTTTTTTAAAACACACTCGTGTTATAAGAACCCTTATTATGCAACAGTATCATAAACTACTATTCATACAAGTTTCTTTACAGTTTTGACGTTCAGAAAAAAGTAACTGATTTGACTAGTCAGTCAAATACCCAATTGGCTATCGATCATGATCCAAATTCAAATCTCATTACCGCTCGCTAAAAAGTTCTTATCGGAAAATAGCTACATTTTTCGCTCCGACTTATAGGAACAAAGCAACACTTTTCGAATAGAAGGGATGAAAATAGTAGTTTATGCAACCTAAGTTATATGCAGTTTCATACACTACTTTATCTTCACTCATAATTCTTGGTATATTTTGTCGTACAATTTTTTTACTTTTCTGGCAGGAGACTTTCAGTTAACGCCGATGCCGCGTCTAGAATATCTGGCGGAGTGAAAATCTCGCCTTCACTACTTTCTTCTCCAATCATATTTTAATCACTTACAGGATTTTAGTAAACTTTTTTGGAATCCCGAATACAAAAACACGATCGGCAAAAAAATGTATGGGAAGAGCGGGAAATTAAGTTCAAACTGCGCATGCGTGCGCCTTTTTTTTCATATTCAGCCTAAAACCATAAATTAGTTTAATGAATAAAAAAAGATAGCGATACCTAAATGAGTTTTATGATACAGTTAGCGGTACATACTATAACAAGTTTTATTTTTAATTTTATGTTTATAAAGTGCGTATGTATAGAATCGTCTTTGAATTCGTAATTCGATTTTTTCGATTTGAGTGTAGTGTAATAGTATTTTCATAACTTACATGTTACCACAGGTGTGGTGGGTTACGTGAAGAACGAGGAAGGGCTGCCGATGCGCGAGGCGGTGGTGGCGGTGACGGGCGTGTCGCGCCAGTTTCGCGTGTCGCACAACCTGGCGCACTACAAGGTCATGCTGCCGCCCGGCGTGTACCGCGTCATCGTGCGCTGCCACAACTACCAGGACATCGTGAGTACACTCACACACACATACAACATACACACACACACATATATACACAGACACACACACACATATATACACAGACACACACAATTTCAGCATCGATTTCCCAGTTGCGACCAAAGCTCGCAGACCAAAACCCTGAGGATATCAGTTTTTCCAGGAGCGACTCAGCGTAGACAAGAAAGCCCTTTTTTTTCTTCCGAATCGGCGCATTCTTTTTTTAAAGTAGAGGTTCAGTCCAGATGGACGTTGTATAGGTGTATCGTAATGATTAAAAAGTTATTTATTGATATAGGTGTCCATACAAGACCTGTATCGTAATAAAACGTTTTTTTTGGCCTGTGTGTAATGTTTGAAATAAGAGTTTTGATTTTAATTTTATAATCTTTGTATTATAGTATCAGAGTAGATAAAATAAATATTCGTTATAATAGCTGTCGACATAAAATTTTCTCCCAGATGCTAACATGGAACGTGGTAGAAGGCGTGCTCAAGAGCAAAGATATAGTGATGCGGCGCGTGAACGCGGACACCATCACTGGTGGCCAGTTCGAGGAGATCAAGATAGATGACGATCCTCTTATGGTTTACGTTTCAGGTACCTACGACATAAATATATATTTAGTCCAATTTTGTTCCATGTGGTCAGTTTTAAACGGTACCAATGTACGACCTACCTCAGTTTGCTTGCTTGTAAAGATTCTTTTCATCAACAAGCTCTAGCCCTCTTAAAACTGTGCCAGATTTGGTCAGTCCGTCGCCAACGCTCACGGCGGTATCTCGCTCGCTCTCCACTCATGCTGTTTCTTTCTCTTTCTTTACCTCATCCCCCAACACGCTTTCCAAAAACATGGCATAATGGTCGGGGTCATGCTATATTACCTATTGAATAGTTTTGTGTATTTTATTTATCTTCTACCGGTACTATCGCAGTAGTTTTAAGGACGGAAACATTGTTATATATTCTTTTAATTGCAGGTCTAACATTAGATCACAACAGTAACCTGCTACCGTCCGTGGAAGTGTCGATAGGCGCCAAAGGCTCGCACATCGTGATCGGCAAGAACGTAAGCGACGCCACCGGGCGCTATATAGTGGCCATCCCGCGCGAGTACCAAGCCAAGGAGGTGATCGTATCCGCCTCCGCTAGCGGATATATCACATATAAGAAACAAATTGTGGTGAGATTTTATTACTAAGACTTTTTAGGCTGAATGGTTAAAAATGTACATCTGTAGTCGATCAAATCAAATCAGATTAAATTATTTATTTGCATGAATATACAAATTACTACACTAGCTTTTGCCCGCCGCTCCGCCCGCATGGATGTCGGTTATCGTTATAAATTGTATACTATGTGTTATTCTAATGTATAAGCTATATTATTGTACAGTTTCATTAAAATCCATTCAGTTGTTTTTACGTGAAAGAGTTCCATCCATACTTACAAACTTTCGCGTCTATAACATTAATAGGATATCCTGCCATAAACGGCGTACTAATTATTATTTTTAAAGATGTGTGACATACAATCATTGCCATTACTTAATATTTCAAATAATATAGGGAAAAGCTCATCCTAAAAATAGCAACATCCTTTCCTTTATTTGGTATTAAAATCTGCAGATACGAAACCGAAGCTTAACTTTCGTAGAACATTGGAATTGTAAGCTGAATGAGGAATATAAGAAAAAAAAGGCTTCAAAATTCAGTACCAAGGTTTGACCAGAAGGCCAAATTGTCCTTAATATCTCAAATGTCAAAAACGAACAATTGTCAAATGTCGTTTTTGAAAATTGTGTCGAATACAGTTTTCTTTTATGTTTGGAAGATTGAAACAAAATCTCGTGACTAAAGTTTGGAAAATTGTTATTACAAGAATTGGCCCTCAGAACATACTTGTTTGTTGAAAGATAATTCTAAAAAATAGTATTTTTACAAAACTTTTTAACCTATAATTTAAGTTTGTTCCATTTCGTTCTGCCAACAATTTCGCTTAAAATAGAACTGTTTTTTTTTTGTTATAGATAAACGGCAAAGACAAATTGACTCCTAACGTGCTGTTCCATTTAGAAGACGATGACCGCGTCCTTGGTCTGCCAAGACTAGTTTTCGTCATGCTTGCAGGTTTGTGCATTTATTGAAGAAAAGTTTTATAGAAATCTCTATAAACTGCAACTCTCGTTCTAAAGTAAAAGCGACTCTAACTAACGGCTAACCTATCTGAAAGGGGCATTAAAAAACCCGGCTGATGCTGCAAAGGTCGAAACAAGTTTCAAAGCAGGCGGTACACATTTGCAAATCATAAACAGATAAAAAGTAATGGGTACCGCCTGCTATCAAAGTTGTTTCGATCTTTTTAGCATAAGTCTGGTTTTTGTGTTTATAATAATTTATTTTATTTTATTCTTTCTAGCTAAGACATATATTTACTTTTAGTCACCTTCTAATTTCCTTCATTTTGATACCCTACTCGATAAGTTTGAGTGAAAATATTTTTTGACAACACGTTTTGGCGCCATAAATTCACCACATAGCTTTTGTTCACATTATAAATATATTGGATTTTATAGTTAACATTCTTCAAAACAAAGTCAGTAATGAGTTCGCTTATTGTGACATACTGCTTATGATGACGCATTTTTAGGCAATTAGGTCCGGTTATAGTGACCCACGTGCTCATTTTCGTAACCTTCCCTCCCCCGTTTTTCTGCTACGACTTTTGCTTGTTTTGTGTCAGTTAATGTCTTTTCTTTTATGAAAAATATAAATGAACTTTTTATATAAGATGATCAATAAATTAGGATTATTTCAAGCTACTTTTGCCCTTAACTTTACTTTACTTATGGATTGTTACAGGAGTGGTGGGTGTGGGGGTAGTAACGGTATCAGCGTGGTGCTTCAGTTGTCGCGAGAAGGCGCGAGACTCGCGGCGCCAGTACATATTCGCACCATTGCCCTCTGACGACAAGCGGCCTCTGTGCGAAGACCCTGCCGGCTATGGTAATGGCTATGCTCTTTTTAGGGTTCTTACTTGTGTAGATCATTCTAAAGTTGTCTAATTCCGTCTCAATCCTTATTATCACAGCATTATTTCCTGTTGCATCCCAATCTCACATTTTGAATCTTGGATGCTGCGTTTACTTCCTGATGTGGCCTAACCCTCAGTTAGGCTGTGGTTCTTGTAAGATCTCATAGACCAATGTAGGAAAACCTGTGCCAAGTCCTCGTCCGTTTAACTGCAGATGAATTGATATGTAACTGAGGTTGACTTGGGCTATCCTAATCTATCCAACCTAGATGTTAATTAAAGTTTAAACAACAAACAAGAATAAGGACATTTTTGAAGAGAAGTCTTAAAGGGAGAGGCTTCAACGACTTCTCTTTGTTCAAGAAATATTCAATGTTGGGTTTCAATTGGGAGTCTATGATGTAATAACACCATTTTCAATGTTTTCAAATAACTGATTGTATTTCAGATATTGTACGTAAACCATATTATGACGAAGATGAAATACCGCCTTCAGAGACGGACTCAGAGGAAGATATCGTGCTACTCAGATCAGATAGGAATTAAACTAAGTGAGCTAGCTATAATGTTATATAGTGTTTTAAATTAAGAATGGTACAAACGTTTTTCGGAATCTGTGCACAAAGTCCATTTCGCAAAAATAAAAAACTTACTGCTGTTTCGCAGAAGACAAATAATAAAATAGATTGTAACTCTTAATGTTGTCGAAATATCATCACAGGCGAGAAACACGAATTAAAAAATTGTACCTACTGTTTGGAAGTTTTTTTTTTTTCAATGAGAAATCAATCTGGGACAAATATTTATCAAGTGCAGATTGGTAAAAACCAAACTTTTTGAAAGAATAACATAAACAAGTAGATTCACTTATTTATTATTCTAGTTCATCATCTTATTACATCCTAGGCACAGTTTCATTACCTACCGAAAGACGTATTCGCAATATTTTTTTTGGTTTTGAGATTAAGACATTTAAGATTCTGTCGTAATCATAATAAAATTGTATCCTCTTAAATTAATTATAGAGGAGAAATATGTATTAAAATCATTAATTGGTAAAACTTTCGATATACTTTCTATCCTATATACAACATTAATCGCTAGCTTAGTATTTTTTTAAGAAATTTTGTTTTCTCGACATTTTTGTCTATTGTAATCTGCATAGTTATTGTAGGTGCTCTATTTTATGTATATTTATTAATAAAAGCAATTTATGATTAACGTTTTGAATAATAAGATTAAGATATTAATATTGATGGTGAGTATAGTTTAAAAATAAATAAATTACGGTTGTTTCAATTGTTAATTGTTGTAACTTCAGTCCATTCAGTTAGGTACATAACTAAAGGTAATCTTGTAGCGACTTTTTATAAAGACACAAATTAAACAAATAAACTAGGTTCAACCTCGGTTTTCAATTTTTTAAATTAGTTTTTAAACAGAAAAATTGAATAAACTAAGTTTAAAATGAAAAATATTAAACACACATTAAGATTATCTACGTTTAGTTAAGTACCTAAGCGAAAGGAGTATGAATGGAATATTTATGATTCCCTAGGGAAGTAGTAATAATTTACAAGTTAGTAAGTGATGAAGTAAATGATTAAACGTACACAATAATATTGGTAATAAAATAGAGACTGTAATAAAAATATTGTGTGTATAACACACTCAACACAATACGGGTCCATGGAATTACACAATTTTATAGGCAGTATGTATTTTACTGTCAATATTATTGCGTGTGTGCGGTTTACTAATTATTATAAGTTTAGCTGTTCTCAAAAAATCTATTTTAAATTAAATAATGCTTCAAGAAAATTTTATGTATGAACTGAGATCTCCAATACAGCGGTTGTAAATTTTATCGCACTCGCGATTCTCCTAGATGCTTAAATATATGTCAGAGCCTAACCTAGATAAGGAATAAAATTATATTACGTATATTTATTGAAGTAGTTCTCTTCAGTAGTTCTGTACAAATCTGTAATTGATTACTGTTTATTAGGAATGGGTACCTCTTTTTGTTTCCTTCACTAGTACCACAGAGTAAATATTACAAAAGAGGCTCGCTTAAACGAGGAGAGTTTCTCACTCGCAAGATACGATTCTCGATAAGACAGAAAAAAAGTGGTTCGTCTAAAGATTCGCTGAAACAATCGCTGCTCGCTCGCTCGCTCGAGAATTGCCTTGCAAATGAACATTGACAGTTTCCGTCTGAACAGAATTTTAAAGCAATAACATAAGGCATAGAATTATATGTCACTTACGAATCCCGTATGGTATAATCGTAGGCGAGAATTAAGTGTTTGCATAGGTGTAAACATTTTGGAACGATAATGGTAGGGCGATTATTGCGTTCGATTATCGAACCGAAACGTACGAGAAACTCGCCCAGTCTAAATGGCGCCTCAATCTGACCACTGTCTATATTGGGCATAAGAGAATGGTAGTGTATAAATGTATAAATAGGGACTGGAGAAACAAAAAGACTTGTGTTGGCTCTAATTATCACGAAATTCTGAATTACTATTAAAAAGATCTCTAATTAAACTTTCATCGATAATATCAGTATTAAAAATATTAAGTTTATGCTAATTAGTTAACATTCCTATTTTTTTTATGCCTACGTTCCCAATATAGGCGTATTTTGTGTATACTTATATCTAAAAAAAATACATTCTTATTCTTATTATTTTTATATGAAATATTTTTCTGAACCATGTTTTTATTTGAGTTGGAATTTTCAGAATTTACTTTCATTTTATTTGTACATTCCTATTTTATTCTCATCTCATAATCATTCTATATTTTCTTGGTACCTTGAATATTTTACCTATATTATCTATCTACAATTTTTAACGAAATTTGTTTAGGTTACAATGTTAATATTACTTACATAGTTTTATAATTTTATTGTATTTTATACACATACATAATTTCATATTTCTAGAAAGCTGCTACTATAAATCAATTTATATTTAGCAAAAATTTATTAAAATAACAAAAATATAAAGAATTTTTTCTTTAACTTTAAATATTTTTATTAATTAATCAATAATTATTATAATGGCAAGGGTACATATATTTTTACAATATTATCATTTGAATTTAACAATCCACTTTACCTAACTAGGTGAACTCGAAACAATTACTTAATAAATCGGTGTATGGGTAATGTCTTAATATCGACAACAATTGCTCAACGCTTTACAATAATCATTGCATTTTTTTTCTCTTAAAATTGAAAAATATTGCAATGAAATATTTAAACAAAACGTAATATACTAAATAAGACGTACTGTGCATACCTGCGAAACGAAAAGTCATTATTGTTCAGTTTCGTCCAGAGATACAAAAACCCGTATTTTATCACGTATTATCTAGGATTTTTGTAAAGTTAATTTAATGGTATACTGTAAGAGAATTCTTAAATTCTAATATTGTCCAGGTTATAATATTATTGTTGACTTTAAATCGAAATTCCATTAAAAATGAAGATATCTTTTGTGATAAATGTATTTACACAATAAGGATAGATACAGTGAATCTCTAACGAAGCAATAACAACATGAATTTAATAATAAACTTTGTATAAAATATGTTTACAAAAATGCGTATTTTTGTAAATGTGTACAGAATGTGATGAATCCGATGTTAAATCTTATAAAATTTTTAGCTAATTATTTTGTGTTATTTATTTACATTACCTGTCTTCAAATATATATTCGCAAAATATTTGTACTGTTTACTGGTCCAGTAAAATAGTATTGTCTAAACCGGATATTGCGGAGATCTCACAAATCAGGACGCTATATCCAATAAATTATGTAATCATACATACATACATTTTTCCATACCATATATAAACTGGTGAAACTGGTTGAAAATGGTCGTTTGTTAACTGCAATAAAAAGCATTACATTATTCTCGTAATATCCATATAATCTATCTATCTATCTATCTATCTATCTATCATTCATTACATTATTCTCGTAATATCCATATAATATCCATATATCCGCAATATCCAAATCCAGTTTATACATGATACATGGTTTTTGAAATACCTAGGTACTCATTTTGGTTCTTCGTTTTTGTCTTTGAAGCAGAGATTCGTTAGTTTATTTTGCATTTTATGCTTCATTTCCCTCAAAAATTTTTGATTAACGTCAGAGTTGAATTCTTCATTAAAAGTAATAAATTTTTGCAAGATCGTAACGGCGTTAATAGCCTGACTTAATGTTACTGGTTGAAACTGTTCTTGATCGTTTTTTGTTTCGTCTTGGTCTTCGGTTTCTTCATCAGTGTTGAGTCGATTGCTTTCGATCACTGATAAAATGTCTTCCTCAGTAACCGGCGCGCACACTTCCACGTCGTTATCAATTATGAATAACTCTTCTATTTCACTTGACTCTGTCGATAATCGAGCAGCCAATTGAGCTAATGGTATGCCTTCATCTTGATTAGTTGGAGACTGTAACATTGTCGCGAGTGGAATCAAATAATGATCATCCTCGTCAAGTGACACAGAGAGATCTTTAAAACCCGCGTGCAGAAAGCAGTTAGCTATAACGGTCTGTGTGACTTTTTTCCAAGCTTCTGATATCATTAAAATTGCATCTAGAATGTTAATACTTTTTGTATTTTCGCCGTTTTCAGTATTATCAAGCATTTCATTTACTTGAAGTTTCCTATACTGTGTTTTTAAAGCTTTTATCACTCCTTGGTTCATAGGTTGTAATATAGAGGGGACATCGGGTGGTAAAAACACAAGTTTTATGCATTGTAATTTGGTAACTACAGGATGAGCAGGGCAGTTGTCAACTAGGAGAAGAATTTTTTCACCTCTTGATATCAAATGTGCATCCCAGTTACGAAGCCATTTTTCAAAAATAGTCGATGTCATCCACGACTTAGCGTTGTACTCATACATTACAGGCAAAGAGTCGTTCTTATAGTCACACGGTTCTTTAGCTTCCCCAATCACTAGAAGTTTTTCTTTACGCGTTCCAGTCATGTTTGCGGCAACCAACACTGTCATTCTCAATTTAGCTGATTGTCCATCTTTACAGTTTTTACCTTTAAAATTAATTATCTTATCAGGGGTCAAATTAAAAAACAGCCCAGTTTCATCTGCATTGTAGATTTCCTCTGGCTTATATCCCTCGTGGAGCGCAGGCAATTTATGAGATAGCCATTCTTCCGTGACACCATCAGTCACAATATTATATCGAACACGGAAACGTTGTACCCAAGATGAGGAGCACTGAAAATTTTCGTTCCCCGCAAGCCGAGCGAAATCGTTGGCTTTCTGTTGAAGGATTGGACCACTTAATGGCACGTTATTTGCCCTCTGATGTTTAACCCACGTTAATAAAGACTCCTCTATCAGTGTATGGTCAGATCTCCTCCATCGTTTAATTTTTAAAGAATTATTATCAAAAAGAGCTTTTATTTTGTCCTTATTCTTCCAAATTCCAGATATTGTAGAGTGCCCGACTTCAAATTCCTTTGCTATGTCAGCATTTAAGTCACCATTTTCTAATCGCCGTATAATGTGTGATTTTTCTTCAATACTAAGTCCTTTCCTCTTTTTCTTTTGCGACATCGTGACTTAAAAATGAGTCAGAAAAACCAACTCACAATACTATTGTAGATAGGTAAGGAATATGAATGGGTATAGTCACCTTTGTCGACTATTGACAATTGCACTAAACAAAACGTAAAACACGCAATGTTACATTTTAATGGTATGATGTAAGAAGTTTATTATTAAGGGTTTGTTTTATCAAGAAGATATAAGGCGGTTGATCGTTATACCCGATGAAATTCAATAGGTACAGTTTCGTCGCTTTATGCGATATATATCGCTTATTCTGATGTCGTTATAGGCGGTATGTTTACATGGATGCTTATAAACAGATTTGGCTGCGACTTTTCATTGTCAACATATTCGTCATTTCGTTAAATGCGGTTTTGACAATATTTACCAATCTTACCCTATCCACCTATTAAATAAGTATGTATTGTAACCCATTGCATTGTATTCCTTTATTGTGTTAATTTATATAACCACAAGCCAAGCCACAGAGTATAGTAAAATAGATTTTTTTTAGGCTAACAAGACGTTAACGCACTGACGTTTAAATACTAGTGGTGCCAATCTTTTAATTAAAAAATACCCTTTCATATATTTCCCATAAGTTAAGAAAACAACAATCAAAATATTTTGGTTGTATTACTTGTATTGCAAGATACTAAGTACGATACCATATCTAAAATGGAGGGCACTAAAAGTTGTACTTACTTAAAAGTAACAAAAGCACCCAAAAAACTTAAAAGATGATTTTATTTAAGTTGGCAATAATGCAAAAATACAAAAAAAAAGTTATTACGTTCCGTTTTACAGCTTTACTCCAGGTATGAAAAATATTTATTACGGGTGTAAAACATTTTAAGAACCTAAGTAGCAAATGTTACTTTCGTTAAATATAACTATAAAAACTTCAATTCGGGACATCCAATGATTCAACACTCTGACAGAGAGCTGACAAACATTTTCTAATTTCCTATGCTTATCTTATCTGTGATAAGTTTATGTCTGACTGCTGCTGATGCATCTCATCTGTCTGTGGTTGTGGTAATAAATTCTCTTTGATTGTTCTAGTTCTGTGCATTTGATTTGAATAAAAAATAAGCTCTAAAAAGTGCATTACGATGACAATAACTGGTCTTACTTAATTGCGTTTAGGTGCGGAAATACTTAAATTGTTGAAGCTAATTGTAATGGAAAGACTTGGCAGCGTCCTCGCAGATATGAGTCGGCGCGCCGGAGATGTTTTGAGGCGTATCAACAGATTCGCTGACGGACCCTTGACCAGGAAAAAATTGGTGATACTAGTGCTCGTTTTTATATTCCTATGTCTGTATATTGGTCCTACTCTCATGAGTTGGCTATTTGGATCAGAGTCGGAGGGAGGCCACCAGAATATATGTCAAAAGAATTTTATCAGTCCTTTCGAGTCCGCTCTTAGAGAGTACGATGTGTACCTTAGACAGGAATCATCGGCATCACTGACCTCGCTCAGTCACAACTATGTGCCTTACGTAGGTAATGGCTTATTGGGCCTGGCGTTAGAACATGACAGTCATTTAAACATTAAACACGGTAGAACTTTATCATTATCAATGCTTTACCATCCTTTATACATCATAGAAGACTATGAAATGAAAGAATTTACAGTAGCTGATTATAGAAAAGGTATTGTCCATAGATTTCAATGTTCAAATTCTGGATTACACATATCATATCAGTACTATGCACACAGAACAATACCATCATTGTTTGTGCAGGAGATTTTGGTTAACAATCCTACAAACACTGCCAAAACATTGAAGCTGTCTACACCTAGAGTTTCTGACTGGCCAACATCTGTTAAGCAGATAATAAAATTGCACCAGGGTGTAGACATGAAGGAATATGAAGTAGTGACTGGAATGATACCAATACCGGACAGTGATAAAGTGATTGCAGCATCAGTGGTGTGTAGAAAAATGAGCAATACAGTTAAAGTGGAAGCTAGGGATGGGCTGGATATACTGATCCTAACCACAGTTCAATACAGTAAACCAATAACAAAAACTGAATATGCAACACAAAAAGACATTATTGAGAAAAGAGCTATTGATCAAATGGAAAAAGTGATAGCGTTAACGGGTGATACAACTGCTTTAAGAGCACTGAGAGACAACCATTCCCGAGTCTGGCAAGGACTGTGGTATACTGGATTCTATATATCTGACTCAAAAGCAGAAGGGATTATCAATGGTGACAGAATCAATGCTACTATATATGCAATTCTCTCTCAAGTAAGAAGCTATGAACATGAAGAAAACATTAAGCCAAACACAAAGTCAGATATTTTAAGAAGTTTGACTTACTCTGAGGGTTGCTACGAAGGACACTCAACATTAGACGCATTCAATTTATGGAAACCATTAAATTCAATAGCAAGCTTGAACTCTGTAGCCAGTGTGTGGTTACTGACATTAGAGAAACAAGGATGTCATAATCTGTTGAAAGCAGGAGCTAGTGGAGTCAACCAGGCTATGATCTTGAGTTTTGGAAGTTTACGATTTAGTAATCAGCATTTAGAATATAATATACATCCCTCCAAATTACACAGAGACTTTCTATTCCGACGAGTCAATTATGGAAACATGACTCATGTGAACATTAGTGTAATATTACAGGAAGATAACAAAGCAGCCATCTTTGTTGCTTTGGATCGTTCAGACAAAACATACTATGCCTGTGATGGAGGGTGTTTGGACTCGCCTGTACAATTAGGGCCTTACCGAAAGTATTTCCCTGTGAAACTAACAGAACCTCTCACAGCTATATTGTATATAACAGCTGATAAGCAGCATATGGAAGACCTAAGGCATGCTATACATGTGAAAGAAGTTGTAGAAGCTCCCGCTCATGAGAACCATGTGATTGCGTTACACAAACACGGGCACAGCTTAGGAGGTCTTAACCCATTATTCTGGATCTCTATAATAGTTTTAATTGTTGTATTCCATTTGTTCTTGTGCAGGATAATCATGAATGAATTTTGTGATAGTGGTGCGAGTTACAGAAGGCTGTACAACAAGCCTAACGTCTAAAAAGGGTTCCACCGTCCAGTCCATTGCTTGATTGATAAAAATGCTTTTATGCACAATCAATGAAAATATATAATTCAGTATGTACTGAATAGCCTTGTAGACTTGTATTTCCTGTAGTAGTACTAGAAATACATGGTTGTATCATTTACTGACTTGTATTTCTGAGTAGTACTACTGGCTTGAAGTGCCTAGCAGTCTGCAATTGTGGCAAAACATTGGTTTGAAAAAAAAAACAGCAGTAAAATCATTGAATCTTATTTATGTGCTTGATAAGGTTGCTATGTATTACTCATTGTAGCTATTTTACCAAACCAATTATTATTCTGATATCAAATATGTTTGATTGAAAGGATTACAAATCTTGGAATCACATACTTTGCTTTTAATTTAAAAAAGATAGATAATAAGCACAGAACTATGACAACCATTGAATACTAGTTGGAGAAATTGTTTATTTTTTTTGTTCCTAGGTACAACTAAACATAATGGCACAAAATATTATTAATTACTAATTTAAATACTAATAGCAAATATTTGGTTAGTATATATGAAAGTATTAATTTCCTAGCCTCTTGCGTATACACGCATGGGGCGGGGCATCTGTTTTGTGCAATTGAAGGGAATTTCGTGCAAATAATATGGAGCGAATTTCGTGCAAATAATATGGAGCGAATTTCGTGCAAATAATATGGAGCGAATTTCGTGCAAATAATATGGAGCGAATTTCGTGCAAATAATATGGAGCGAATTTCGTGCAAATAATATGGAGCGAATTTCGTGCAAATAATATGGCGCGAATTTCATGCACATAATTTGCCCGAAAATTGTGCAATTAATTTGCACGAAAGTAATGCAGAAATACGATTTGCACGTCTACATGTGTGACACATGAGGTAGCACAGAAATGCATAAAGTAAGGATGAAACATCACAATAGTTATGCTAGATATCCATTTAAATATTATCTGAAAATAAATTTGAAATTCTTAATTATGTACTCAGAGCTTGATATGGTATTGTAACGCATTATTTCAGATTTGATCCATCCTCGCCTAAATTTTTCTTTTATCACAAATCTTAAGAAAATGCATCAGTATTTATGATATACTTGTATGTGATATAATGGCTGCGATATGAATATTTATCCAGTACTTATTCACTTGATAACGTTGAACCAGAGACCATTAGGGAGTGAAAGCTAGTTTTAATTGAACCTAATTAACACTAAAGCACTGAAAGAGGCAAGGTGGCGAGCTAACCGCCCAAAGGATGGTACCAACTTAATTCTAAAAGATGAGGTAGACGTCAGGCAGCAATATCTTATTGTTCTCCAAGACTCCATAATTTGAAAATGCAGATATATATTAGTGTAATTGTTATTTACTTAGTCATTATTATATTATTTGCAAAATATTTATTTGAGAAGAACTTCGAAAAGATAGACTGTACATAATACATTGTGTATGTTTATATTGTTATAAGATTGTGGTGTATATTTTTGAAATTAAATGAAAGTTAATGTTGACTTATTAATTTATTTCCTTATTATTTGTTTAAATACTACACACGAAGTCACCAAATTAATTTAACGTTTTTTTTCATTTGGTAACCGAAGGGAGTACTATAACAACGTCGTCGCTAACAGTGATGAGGTTATCTCGTATCGAACTCACCAAAACCACACGGATTTTCCGTCTCGGGTAAATGTCAGCGGGACCTGGGTATGCCCTTGGAAGGAAACGCACAGGAAAAATTAATATGAGTTGTAAAAAGATATTCAGGATATCATAATTTGCTCTTCATTGGGTTTCGTTGCGTAATCTCCCTAGCACGGGAGCCCTAAGTGTAGGTACACAGTCGGCAGTTGATTGATCACATAGGTAATCTTTTATCACGCGTACACTTTGGAATACTCGTGTTACATTTTTTTTATCATCGTCGGGGATACCTATCACACTGATACGAATTACACATTAGAGTAATTAAATAGCTTAACAAAAAATGAAATTAATTTTGTTCTTCAAGAAGTGCATTGAAGTTTCCAACAGGGTCGGCAGCACACGTATGACGCCCCATGATATTGAACACGTTCATAGGGCCATGGTAGTTACTTTCATTCAGGCGGGCAGTCTACCTAAGTGGTATAAATCATTATCTTGATTACGCAACTTTAGAAATCCAATCTATTTAGGGTCTTATATGAACACAATTTGTTATGCGAAAATTTAAGATATAAATAGCACGACCCAAAAAGATAGAAATAGATTAGATAACGCTTCGTGATAATCATTTTGTAGTAGTTTACTTTGTTAAATCATTGAACTAGCTTTATAAATAAACTAGTTTAAAATAAGTAGGTATACCTACTATTTTTATTTTATTAGTAGGTATAGTCAACAACAAAAGTGGATTAACATAAAAATATTTATATTTATATATATTTAAATTGGATTGGAATGTATGTACCCACAATTAAGGTACCTATGAGTAGTTTTAGAAACCTAAGGACAAAGTTAATTTCGTGTATTGTTTGATATTTTATGACTGGTTTAACAGATGTAGTGATCAATAAATTAGAATTTGTTAAACTACTTTTGTCGTTGACTACTTATTGTGTCATTAATTCTCTTTCGTTGTTAAAACAATTTACATAGAAGGAAACCGATGTGAATCTTATTCGGAACTTTCAGTGAATAATGTTACAAACAATTAGAACATCTGTTTTTTATTCATAACAACAAACTGTATAAGTACAGTCATCCTCTTAAGTTGCTGTATATCGTACATTTACAAACGATTTTTTACATTATTTTGTAATATCCAAAGGACAAGTCTAATAATATTTAGTTCATTTATCGAGCTCCCACTGGAAACGTGGTTATTTACTTTTGAGCGCGACTATACATAGTTTGGAAAAAATAAAACAAATCAATAAAATTTGACTATAAATATATTTACAAAATATAAAATTTCGATTACAAGGCACATACTGAAGACTTATGTTTACTTGATTATAATCACAACGTTTATTCAGAGAGACAAGTACCTACTCTTAAATTATGTCTGTTTAAAACGACATAATAGGTAGGTACCAACATTATATTACCTACCTTTATTATGTCACCTGCAAGGCTGAGTATTATACAGCCAGTTGCATCTGAAATGAGTAGTCAGAGTTTTTACTCGAGCGATTTAAATAATGGTATGCACCAATAATATAAGGAAAAACCGGCAAGCTGTTCCCAGGCTCTGCATTCAGTGGGTCTAAAAAGGACGCATTGAGCGATTCTGCTAAGAACAAGTAACTTTATGAATTTCCAGTATATTTTATTTTAATTCAATAATTTCCTATCAAATTAATAAGTAGATTCTAATTTCGTATAAACATTGCCGCATGACAAAATATTATGCTAATACGATTCCAATAAAGTGGCCTTTTTAGGCTACCAGAGCGTTGGAAGTAACCGAGAGTCAATGCTATCCTATATAGGTGACGCGAGAATGAATATATTATGAATAGTAATGGTAAATTATACAATATTTTATTGCTTGGCTAGCGTCTACATATTGGTACTTACACGAGAGTATAGGGACGGACTTACAAGTCTAACACATAACAATCCTTTCACCGCTTTCAGGTAAAAACTTTATGCCTACTCATTTCGGATAACAAAGTTATTTCATTACAGGCCTCCATACAGCTAAACTAACATTGTAATGACATTGATATGGCTATAAATACAATGTATAATTATTATTATTTCCGTTATGTACTTTTACATGACTATATTTTGTGAACTTATACCTACAGCTAAACAAATAACAATGAACAACTACTGTACTGAAATATTTGTTTATATATAGGTATAAGTTATGACTTGTCTTCAATCGCAATATTTTTACAATCTTTTATTTAGTTTCACCTGTCCCGATGTTTGTCATCGAATCTTGGCAATTAAATTTATTCCACTTCCGATTTCCGGTTAAGCTTTTATTTATAAAGTATTCAATCGCTTTCACCCCGCATGGATATCGTATCCGAGACTTTCATACACAATAATCAGTCACAGCACTCATTACCGCTATGCTGCTGAGCCACGTAACTTTTACTACCCAAGGCCAAATATCACTGAAACTGTAAGTAGGTTAACTGCTTTAACAAAACATTGTCGCGTAGAATGTTCACTTTAACAAACACCGTTCTAGTTGACAAACAACACAGTCACGAAGTAGTAGGCAGCCTGTCATTGTCCAAATATAGTATTAGTACACTGTGGAACAGTCACCCTCAGAAGTAATTTAAAACATTCCAAGTTACCGGTCACTTTATTAGCTCTATAAAATCTTTCGTAAAATAATGAGCATATGAAATACTAGCTTTTGCCCGCGGCTCTGCCCGCGGCTCTGCCCGCGTGGATGTCGGTTATCGTTATAAATTGTAGCCTATGTGTTATTCTGATGTATAAGCTATATTATTTTAAAATTTCATTAAAAATCCATTTAATACCTAGTTTTTAAGTAAAAGAGTAACAAATATCCATCCATCCATCCATACTTACAAATCTTCAATGAAAATACTTGTACTATGACGCCTTAGGCGAAACCGGTCAGGATATTAATAAATAATGTGGAATAGTACAAGTATTTTCATTCAAGATGTGTAGCAAGTTCCACCAAGGGCTGTCAGTCAACAGTATAAGCATACTTACAAACTTTCGCATTGATAATATTAGTAGGATATATAAAATTGTTATCTGAAGATTATCAAAATATAATAGATACAAATAGCTTGGTGGTTATGAAGATCCCAACTTCGGATCCCCTGACCACTACTACCTGACCGAACCGACGATATGAACCGACTACTTGCACAAGTAATTTAGTTTAGCTGGAAGGATTTACACGAGTGCTAGTAATTTCGGTTGTACCAAGTAACAGTAGGTAACTGCTCAAAATGAAAAAAAAAAAATTCATTATAAGAATCGTTGGTATTTTTTTAACCAGATTCAAAATAAGATATATTCGAAAAACCTTTTTAAAAACAATCTTTTTTTTTTATTTTTTTTTTCTTGCATTGTCATCCGAACTGAACGTGCATACCAAATTTCAGCTCAATCGGTTGAGGGCAAGTGCCTTAAAATTGAGTTGTAAGATTCCACCCGAACAAACATACATTGCAAGTTAAATAAAAGCTTGTAAAAATGAGGAGGTTTCTCAATTCGACCGTACCTATATATGCTTTTTTAGTGGTCGGTAACTTTTGAAGACGCCAGTTTGGTTTACAAAATATTTTACTAGAGTTTTCTAATGCCACAGAGTTAGTACAATAATATCTCCATGCCATATCCAGACTGCTTATCACGACAATTCGAGCACAATATCAATACCACCAGCATTAAATTAAAAATTGTTTTAATTACCTACGATAAAAATGTTTTTTTCCTCATAAAACTTGGGTCATAATTTAATATTTTTATATCAACTACATAATTGGACGTAGTTAAGCAGAAAGGACTCAATCCACATATTGACCAAAATTGAGTTAAGTGTACCACCATACTCCTAAAGGTCGACTCTATCATGTAGTGAAAACCCAATTTTGAATACGTACACGGAAACCAGTTTTGTCACTATCAGGACTCAACCCACAGTATGAAGAACACCCAAAAAGTATTTGCAGAATGAACCTAGTCCGCTTGAATTGTTTCTCAGTAATTTAATGTCTATGAGTATGTTTATAAGTTTGATAAACCAGAATAAACTCAAACAGTTTGGATCCTTTCTAAGAATTTAGTTTGAATTGCAAATATAATTTTATCTCAATTAACGAAAAACACAGAAACAACCCAACCTGGGTTGTTTCTGTGTTTTAGTTTTACTGAAACAAAATATTTATTTTTATTAATCAGAAACGACTCAAAACACTTGAGATATTTCAGAAAAACGGCTTTCGATGAACAGCACATCTAAAATCAAATAAACTTAATCGACTCAAACAGGTTGAGTTGTTTGTAAGCGATAGAAATAATGACTCTCTACTATACATAATAATCTATGAGTAATGACTGATAGAAATACTTTGAATTTTAGTAAAGCGACTTATAATATTTGAGTTAAGTATCTGAAACTAAAGTTATTACTTGCCAGAAATTTTTTTAAAGTGACAACATTTTGTTAGTGAATTTCTTTCAAAAACTGGCAAAACTGCCTTTTTCTCGCACACTGACTGGTAAAATTTAATGTGTTTTGTTTTAATTCGTAATTGTGAAACAAAACGAGTGAATTTATGAGGCGTTGCTAACATAGTGTTTTATAAACGTCAATTATAAATTTATAACGCTGGGATCCACGTTGGCTCCAACGATCAACGGAAGAGGTGCCCAAGAAGTTGGCTCGTGTCTTATTAATTTTATTAAATACTATCTGAGGGATGGCATAAAGAATTTGGTTCTTTGGAGCGACTACTGCAGAGGCCAAAATTTAAATATTAAAATAAAATTATTTTAAAAATAATACTTAATAGCCACTGAAATCTTAAGACGACAACATTTAAATATTTAGAGTCCTGACATTCTTTTTTGCTTAATATTCAGTGCCGGATTAGCCACGTAGCAAGAGTAGCAAATGCTAAGGGCCCCGCGCACCAACGTCTGTCTGACCGTACAACTCTCATTGGCTCAAATAGCTCTTTCCCAAGTTTAATGGATGTCATTTACTGACATGAACATACAGGACATTGTCAATCTTTGTTGTTGGACCAAGTACTGCTCAAAATAAACATAATATGTCGCCGCCAAATAACTTAATCAGCCGTCCAATTAATGGCCTAGGCAGTTAACTAAACGGCGCCATTTAATTAACGGCCTGAATGATATTCAGCTGTCGCATTAATTACATCATGTAATAAATATCCTGGCTGGCTAATGCTTAGGCCAATCATAAGATGGGCACTACCTCGAAATAAGATAGAGAATTACATTCATTCATACATATACTTACACCTGTAAATCCCCGAGGGGGTAGACAGAGGTGTATTCACAGAAAATTAGAACTGTTTAATTAAATGTCTAGGCAAGTAGTTAAACTCGATAAATTTATTACGGCTATACTCACGTCAATAGTCAGGATGCGCCCGACTAATAATAAATTTATCGAATTGAAAAATGGCTCACGATAGTTTCTATAAGAAAAAAGTAGTTAAACGTAATTAAATGGCTGAACACTGTTCAGGCTGTTAATTGAATGGCTGATTAAGCTAGTTGGCGGCGAGACTGTGGGCGAGACATATAGTGCATTTTGTGCCACACGTCATTAAGTACTAACCTATAAAAAGAAGCGCTTCAAATAGTCAAGAGGAAATAAATACAAATGGCTTATCTCTAATAATTATTGAAAATAAACTATTGATAATAAATAGTATCGAAGATTTTGATTTTAATCAACAAAAAACCCGACAGCTAGGCCCATTGCGTGAGGGGGTCGTAGGATGGCGGGCTTGCAAGCTCTGTGAGGAGGGAATCAAAGGATCCTTTCTGGCAAGGTAGGCGCTCGTCCCTCTGATTGCATAGTGAGGGGCAGACTGGGGTGTATGGGTTCTCTGCCTCTGGCTTCATTCAAAATTCGGAGATATGGTCTAACCAGACTACCGTTCGGTCAAGCCGTAAGCCTGATTCTGTCAGGAACAGTGGCTTCTAGTAGGCTACAACACCTAAGGGTGGACACGGTCTGGTGCATACCCCGTCCGACCCAGCCGTAATCCTGAACTGACAGGACCGCTGAAAAATCGGATCCGCGAGGAAGTAAACCTCAAGCACCGCACTGGGCTCGAAATCTGGCTCCAGAAATAGCACAGAAGGCGCGCTACTCAGCGCGGAAGTTGCGTCCGCAACCACGTTGGTATCGAAGAAGAGGTCCGACGCCACCAGTTGGAGAGGAAAGGTGGTACTGCCTGGGCTACAGACTAAAAACTCAGCAGCCCAAAAAGTAAAAGGCACGGAAAATGGCTCCTCTGCTGCGGGGGCTGAGACGTATGAAGACTTCGTCCTCCCGGATCGGTCTCCGCTGGCAGTGGAGCAGAGGGGCTGCTGGGCGTCCCGGCGCCCAAACTGGGGCAATCGGCCACCGAGGCTACCAAAGGCGGTGGGGCGGTAAGCGGGGGCTCCCTGGGCCCCTTTTCCGTGGGGAGCTGAGTGAAGTCAAGAGATCGATGCCATCGACGAAGAAGTCACGCATTTTACAATAACCTTAAGGGAAACAGCAATGTTGAATGTCAATGGATACTGGCCAATACTTGATTTTGACTTGGATGATGAGACGTATTAATTATGCGCGCTCATTTTAGTTGTTTTTCTATTTTTATTTTATTTTTATACTGATGATTTTATGATATTTTGAAAGATTTATGTTTAAGGTTAATAAAAATATATTTTTTCAATGATATCACTTGTTTTTTTTTTTTTAATAAATCGTTTTCTCGTCGAAGGATAGTTATGAGTCCGTTCTGAGAAATAAAAAAAAAGTATCTGTCTTTATAAAATTAAGTTTAATGGTAAGGACTCAAACCACATTTAACTTAATATCTCGAAATCTATTGCAAAATATATCACTCATTTGATGGAAAAATATAATATATGCTATTATTTTACAAAAAAAGACAGTTAAAAAATAAAAAATAACTTTGTTTTAGAGAAATGACAGCTCAAACTTCAAACGTCCATAACTCAAAAGTGACTTTTTGTGGATTGAGTCCTTTCTGCTTAACCACGTCCAATTGCAGTTGATAAGTCGCACCTTGTACATATTTGAATCGTATTTATATGAAATTAAATGTAGCTTTGCGGCTCCACCCCCCTGAAAATCTGATTCCATTTCATTCCTTCAACCCTATTCCACTAACCTAAACCAATAATTTGTGATAAATTATGTAAAGGATAATGTTTCTACGGATAGCATAGAGTACGACAGTGAACGAAACGAAGTACCTATCTTTTTCTCTCGCACTCTAGGTAAGTCGACTCGTTGTTTACATTCTTTATCAGGTCATCGAACCGAGATAAAGTTTAATGCCGTTGTATAAAACCCTTTCATTGATAATAAACTTGATTACCAATGGTGTTTTATGGTGATTATTTTATACAGATTGTCTATTGCGAGATTTTCACTTTTTTGATTGCGTTAAAGTAAAGTGAAATAGATTGGCCCTTGGCGAATATTTTTTTATAATGATGCTTCCACAGCCGCGTGCGTGTTGCTTTCATTTTACACATAGCGTATACTGATTCGTGAAAATCGTTTTTAGTACGAAATTAAGTCAATATGATTTGCACGAAAATAGCTTAATATTATTTTCACTTCTCATGCTCTTAAAATGTTACTTTACTCCCTGCATATCGGGACTAAAGTTCCTTATTAATCTCTAGGGACTAAAGTAATTTTTTTTAAATTTACTTTGATAACTCCTAAACAGCCAATCACGGTGTTTGTGAATGGGAGGATTATCACCTTTTTAGTGATTGTGTAGGTATAGAAATAACCTCAAAATGACATTTGAAAAAATCAAATATCCCATTTAATTTCGTGAACCACGAATAATGATATTAATTTAATTAATTATTATGTAAGTATTAAGGATAAGTCCATTTTATTATCCATTTCCAATTAGTTTTAAATTATTTTTCAAGTTTGAATCTGTTGGCTAAATATATATGCAAGCATATAAACCGTACGTCACTTAACAACAAAAAAAACCGCGGGACAAATTTCTTTGCAATTTGAATTTTGAATAGATTATTCGTAATAAGCTTGCGTTGTAATCACCAATTACTTACACCAATTAATTGTGCAACTTAGAAACTTTGTTATTATAAATAAATAAAAATAAATAAATATTCCACAACATTTCACACAACGCTATCTAGATCCATGGTAAGCATAGCTTTACTACCTTGTATTATGGAATCTAGAATACGGATAAACATCTTAGATATTTTTTTTTTTTTGTAAATGCATACATATTATACATACAAACACCCAGACCAATGCAAATACCCATATCCATGCATACAAATATTTGCACTGAGCGGGGATCGTACCCGCGCCTCCTGCGTAGCGACCGCGTTCACTACCGCCACGCCACGGAGGCTTTATCCCGTTATTGATATGATGAAATTAATATATTCAGGTTGAAAAAGATATTTGCATATTTCTTAATTCTTTTTTTAAATATTATAATTTTGTATCAAAAGTCGCTTTTTTTTTCCTCGCATTCAAAGTGAAAAGTAGAGTGTTTAACGTGGGACTAAACAACCATAATGACACTCGAACTATTAGCCACCCTCGCTTCGCTCGGGTGGCTAAAACATCTCGTGTCATTATGGCTTGTTTTAGTCCCTTGTTGAACAATCTACTATTGCACAAAACAGGCGTGCTCACGAATAAGGCATTGTACGACCTATGGGCGTTATCCGTACTGAAGACAAGTCATAAGTTAGTTATACCTTATTTATTTTTATTTATCCAATGACCACATCTAATACAAGTTATCTAAGTCAGTTGGCAGCGGTGCTAATTCATATTTATAAATTCTACAAGCGCAAACAATCTGTCTAGTAGTCATTGGAGTTACGCTTTGTAAATACCAGAAAATATTAACTTCACAAAAGGGCGTTAGGTACCGTGACAAACTTGTGCGTTTACTATACGTACAATAATAAATAAAAATATACGTCAAATAATTATTTTTCTATAATGTACTACACTGGTGTCTAGTCTCAGCAATTGAATTTTCCTCTGAAAAAAGAATGTATTGTCGATATGCACGGGTTTCGTTCATCACATTACCCACTTTTTACTGCCGCTTTTATTAGATGCCGTATGCGTTCTAAGTATATTCTAAACCGCGATACAGCATGGGTAATACACGAATAGACCAAGAGTACATGAAATAAACGGGGAATATATTATTTATCCGAGATATCGAAAAAATGAGAAAATAAAAACAGTGAAGGTCAACTCAATTCACTATAGATCTATTTTTTGCAGAAAAATAAGTACATAACATTTTTAAAATCAGTCAAGTGGTCAAAATAGAACAAAAGGTATTAATGTTAATTGGATGTGTCAACACTGCTACAAGTAAGTGCTGCTAAGTACTGCCGATATTATCGGAGTTGTTCAGACGCTAACGGCCGCAATACAGTAGTAGCATTGCCAAATAAAATGAATTTTAGTCATCGGTGGTTGAATGACGTAATTAGGTAATAAAAAAAGGTTTAGGTTTAGTTTCTGTAAATTAATAGTACAATAAACACAAATAATATAAATTAAACTAAAACAAAGGTACATTATAGAATGGTCTGGTATAATATTTGAACTGCATTCGTTATACTAACGTATCTGTAAAAAAGATACAAATCTTGGCATTTTCGAGTTCATTCACATACAAAATTCTTTCTACATTTCGCACTCCCAGGGAAATGAAGGCGTAAGTAAGAATACGTCAATATTCTTTCTTCCATTTTAAATAGTTCAAGTAAAGATAAACAGGGTCAATATTTTTCGAAATATTCTGACGTAAAATGAAGGAGCTTTACCAAAAAGATCATTTTCTCAAACATGCTTGGAAATGTGAACATTATTTTGACAACCTTCTTCGAGATAAATCGAAATTGCTGTACATGCGAGCAGCGGCCAGATAAAGTTGTATGAAAATCCATATCTGTCGTGTTTTAGCGGCCAAATAAATTACTATGTAAACTCATATCTGTCGTGTAATTTAAAAATGGAACCATCTTTTACTCCGAACCATGGCAACCGCGGAGTTAACTTATCCAAGGCATTAGGTACAATCAGTTTCGTGAACAGGTACAATCAGGATATAAATAAGTACTAGGGTAGCAGAAGCTAGCAGGAGGTTGTTACAATTTTTTTTTTAAGTGACTCATAGTTTTATTTTGTACCCTAGTAGGTACCTACTTTTTAGATATTACTGTAGTAGGTTAAATAATGGTTAGTAGAGAACCTCCTGCTAGCTTCTGCTACCCTAGTACTTTGTACTAGAAATAATGAGTGGATATGTTGCACTATAATTTATAAAAATTACTATTGTTCGTTGTTCGTCATTGGTTTTGAAAAGTAGGTAACTAAAAAATTCTACCTAGATACTACTTAGTTTTAATTTCCGCGCATTGTTTGAGAAAAGCACTATACAAGCCTTGGCCACAACTGAGCGTTGCCGGACTCCGTAATGCGTGCCTCGGCTGCGCCTCGGCCCGCATACTTCACGATCGTCCGGCAACACTACAATTGGTGGCCGCGGCAGTAATGTACTATTGTTTCGTCAAGTAGAAGTTAGAAGTACGCCTGGTTTAGTACATTACTGCCGCGGCCGCCAACTGTAGTGTTGCCGGACGATAGTGAAGTATGCGGGCCGAGGCGCAGCCGAGGCACGCATTACGGAGTCCGGCAACGCTCAGTTGTGGCCAAGGCTTGTATAGTGCTTTTCTCAAACAATGCGCGGAAATTAAAACTAATTAGTATCTAGGCAGAACTTTTTATTTACCTACTTTTCAAAATTAATGACGAACAACGAACAATAGTAATTTTTATAAATTATAGTGCAACATATCCACTCATTATTTCTAGTACAAAGTACTAGGGTAGCAGAAGCTAGCAGGAGGTTCTCTACTAACCATTATTTAACCTACTACAGTAATATCTAAAAAGTAGGTACCTACTAGGGTACAAAATAAAACTATGAGTCACTTTAACAACCTCCTGCTAGCTTCTGCTACCCTAGTACTTATTTATATCCTGATTGTACCTGTTCACGAAACTGATTGTACCTAATGCCTTGGATAAGTTACCTCCGCGGTTGCCATGGTTCGGAGTAAAAGATGGTTCCATTTTTAAATTACACGACAGATATGAGTTTACATAGTAATTTATTTGGCCGCTAAAACACGACAGATATGGATTTTCATACAACTTTATCTGGCCGCTGCTCGCATGTACAGCAATTTCGATTTATCTCGAAGAAGGTTGTCAAAATAATGTTCACATTTCCAAGCATGTTTGAGAAAAAACAGTTTTTGCTCTCCTGTAAATTTTAACGTTTCCAACCTACGCGTTTATTTTCCTGGGGGTGCGAATTCAACATTGGTTTATAACTGCATTAATATTACAAAATATTCTATTGGATATTTTAAAAAGCGTTATTAGCATTTATACTAACCTCGGATATAAAATCATGAGATTATGACTTCAAACTCCAGCCAAGTACCCTACTAACGTGAATACGCTCTTAAAATAAGGTTAAGCTTAGTAACAGGGGTTAACACGAATACTATAGTGCTGCTGTTTTGTCATAAATCTTTTTATATCTGGCTCGGTTTTTTTATATTAGGGAACGCTATATTGTGGTATATTGTGACGTTTAAGGCGTGGTTTATACAGAAGAGACGTGGCGGGGACGTCTGACGTGGTGAATAATTCAAGTAACACAATATAAACCTTATGTAGTGTGCAATAACGTGGTTTTTGTCTTAAAAGAGAATTGCGTCCGCGTCTCCAGGCGACGTCCCGCCACTAAAATGTGTCATAAGTGACGCGTGTCACGTCATTGACGTTATTGTACACTACAAAAGGTTTATATTGTGTAACTTAAATTGTCCACCATCGCCAAATGTCCCCGCGACTTCTCTTCTGTATAAATCGCGCCTTAGACTAGATGCCTCATTTGTTAACGACTGCATTATAGTAATGGTTACTACACTAGTGTGTTGTATTTGTACAGTATAGTTAAGTGAATACTGGGACCACTGCCAGTACAAATGATCCCATAATTCCTCTTTGGGATCCGGAAGAAAAAGAAGGAACACCAACTATTGGATCACGAGCAGTAAATGAAATTAAATAAAAGCTTTGGTAGTCACGTCAGTAGTTAGGAGTATAGTTTTACACATTCACAACACATCAAAATTGTGCGCGATAGAAGCATAACAATTGCCAACAGTGGCGAGGGGTCCGTTAACTCGATTCTTGGCGGCTTCCCAACGGGTCACATGGTGCATGACAAACTAGATGGAGTAAAAAGGTTCCACTGGCTTCCCTTCTAAAATTTTCACCCTTCGCCACTGCATGCCACTCAATATAAAACGTATTACCGAATAAGCATACATAAAATAATTAAATAATAAACAAGAAAGATTTTTTCATCATTGTTAGTGTACAACAGATCAATTCAATTTTTGGTTTAAAAGCTACATTTTAAAAACACCAACGTGATGTAATTCTTTTGTGAAATATAATTTCTTATATAAAACAATATTTGATACTTACTTCATTCTAATATAATGATATAAAAAGGCTAATTGATTTATAATGTATAATATAAATATTTTTATATAAAACAATTGCTTATGGGAGGTATAAATTATATTCAATTATATATACTTCGAGTCAAAACATTAAAACAAATGTGACTCAAGTATAAAATAAATTTAAATCAATTAATTTTAATTTTTTCAATCAAATTTATAGAAAAAGTTGCTACTAATTGATTCAAAATTTCATTTATATAAAGTACAATAAAGAACTATTAGATCCACTAAAGAAAACGAAAGAGGTAGGTAGGTAGGGCCCTGCTTTTAACGTTATGTATCATAACATAATTTTAAACGCGATGGATTAATATAGTGAGCGCGATATAATCTGAGGTTCAGATGATAACGAGTCGAGTATTAAACCATCCGTTGCCTCATGCGTGCAAATAAGCGCCGGACTTTCGTACAAATCGAAAATCACACCGTATTATTTCCACAAAACGGGTGCAGCTGCAGAGGCAACGGACGACCTCATAGGAAATTACTTTTAGGCTTGTTCGTTGTCAATAATTATGACCAATCACGTCACTATTTTGCCTATTGTTGTTTTTACGTGCGGGAAATCACCCAGGATACCCACCCCTCCGGAGCCGGAGGGGGAGGTTATGTCGGACTCGAACCGACCAAACCGCACGCCGTCTCTGGGTCGTAGTGCTAGGCCGAAGGTGAGGTTGTCATGCGACATATCCCTCGCACCCCGGCTGACCCAGGGCCATCCCTCTCGGTCTGGCCCTCCTCGGACTATTTTGCCTAAAGTGAATGTGATGTGAGAACTACCTAACACCAGGTTTCATATCCTCTTAATTTTACATTCCGTGATCCGTGGATCCGCATTCAGAAACCGATTATCCCAAATGCGATTTGTCATATCTATTTTTAGTTTCGTTAGTCTATTATTATAAGGCACTGTTATATATCTATTTACATGTTTTCTAGGAACTACGACTGATAACGTGAACAGTTACATATATACAAACATTTCGTCTAGTATTATGTATGTCTGTCTATCAGTAAACAGTAAAGCAACTGTTGCTTCACAGAATGATTATGTACAATGTGGTGGAACGCGGCATAGCATATTGCTTAGAAGATCAACGCACATATTATTAGATGTACGGGATCTAATGGGCCTCGCCAATATCTTTTAGGCCCTGCAGACTTGAAAATCAAAGGGCAGTTGCACCTGCTATAACCTAGATCAGCCAATAATGAAGAAATAAGAAAGCCGACGACTAACTCCAAATGACATTGGCTATCGGAAGAGAGAGGTCGTTGAAGTTATTGAGTCGTTGGCATCAATTTAAATTCGTTGCAACTCTTGATTATTTTACTTTTGGTCAGATACTACATAAATGAACGAACACAAACGATGGTAGTTCTAAACATAACACAATACAGGTATGTGCGATTTGAATTCTTCTAACCTTTACGCTTTAAAAAGCTATGACTTAAAAAATATCGCCATACAAGCTAGTCGTGTTGACCTGACTGAGCATGTTCACTTTGCGCCATTCCAAGAGCCTCAATGTCACTGTAGACTCTAGTCTAAGAGTCTCGAAAGAGACGAGCCCTAACAGTAAAAAAAAAGGGCGGGGAAGCCTCACGCCTCTCGAGACTCTTCAGCCAATAAAATCGTAGAAAAATTCGTCACGTGACCAAATAGGCCCTTCATTGGTTAAAGAGATTCGAAAAATTCGAGTACTTCCCATCATATTGAGGCTGTAGGAGTCTCATGAGCCGTCCATACACATACATATTGTTATTATAATATAATATACATACTTTCGTTGCTACACAACTTTGTCGTCGAATTCCTGAACGGAATTAATGATTTAACTAATATTTCTTATTGTCATTTGATCACGTATTGTATAGTTGAGATTAGTTTTATGCACCTGAAAATAAAGATAATAGTTTAGTGTTTTTTCTTTTGAAACACTGATTCCGTTCCCGCAACTCCTTTCCGGGATAAAAATCCTACTTGCTTTTCCCGATTATTATCTATCTCTGTTATTATTTTTCTTTTTAATGATGATTAATCTAAGTGACAAATTTCAGCCAGCCCCTCTAGACAAGTGGTAATTCGTTGACCGGTGTTTGATGGAATAGAATGACGAATGTTTGGGATTTGACGTATATGACAGTCGTTAACGCATGTCAAAAACGTCAAATCCCATTTATATTCTATAAAACGCCGGCCAACGAAATACCACTTGTCTAGAATGGCAGATCAGTTCAGCCGTGGAGAATGTTTGAAAAAGAATATTCTTAGAAATAAGAAATAAATAATTCATTCATTGATAACAAATCTTCCGCTTCATCCTAGCGTTAATCCAAGTCACATCTGAAACTTTCAACTTGGAGTCTGGGGTCCGCTTTTACAAGTCTATTTGCGGATTTGACTAAACTTCGTCATTTTCCGTGAAACGACCAACCCAAAGGCCATATTGAAGTATTGCAGTTGGACCAGTTGTTGGATTTTTGAGGGCTTCAACTACCTAACAACTGCCATAGATGTTTGTATGGCAACCGGGACCAACGGCTTAACGTGCGCTCCGAGGCACGACCAGCACAATCATATATACAAATATTTGCACTGAGCGGGGATCGAACCCGCGCCTCCTGTGTAGCGGCCGTGTTCACTACCACTACGCCACTGATTTAAACATTCACATTTATGATTTTAATAGAAAAAAAGGCAATACACGTTGAAGAGAAATATAGCCAAGAATAATTAAAAAATTACATTATATGTGACGCCAAACGAAGATAATTTGAACTGTCTAATCGTCGGTAGCTTAATGGTTAAGGGATCGGCCTTACGATCGAGAGGTTCCGGGTTCGAATCCTGGCCATTGCACTACTGACGTGAACCCATTCCTAGCACAAGGGGGGTTGGTAATGCCAATCATTTCGGTTGCTAATATTCTTTAAAAAGAAATAAACAAAAAAATATCAAAGTATGAGGGACAGAAATATCAACTCACTCAAAGCTCTTCATAGAAAGCGACCCTGGTCTTCGCGGACCCTTGCTTGAGTTTTCTTAGCGTGGAGTACTTGTTGTCTCCAGCCCTGGTCTGCTCCTCGTGTAGCCTGTCCAGGGTCGCAGTAGACTGGTCTACTCGCAGCACAGAGAACTCGCAACGAAGCTCGTCAAGCTGCTGTTGTAAGTGTTTAGATTTGGCTAGGTATTCCACTCTGAAAGTAGATATGAGACGAATACTAAATAATATCGAAATAAACTATTAAAAAACCTTTTTAAAAACAATCTTTTCTTTTTTTTTTTTTTTTCTTGCATTGTCATCCGAACTGAACGTGCATACCAAATTTCAGCTCAATCGGTTGAGGGCAAGTGCCTTAAAATTGAGTTGTAAGATTCCACCCGAACAAACATACATTGCAAGTTAAATAAAAGCTTGTAAAATTAACTAGTATGAACACATGTGATGTTGGTCGGTCTTGGTAACATGAATTTTTTTTTTATTTTAAGTGTAATTACGAGTTTATATTCTCGAAACGAGAGACAGATGTTCATATTGATAACCAAAATTGGGTACTTCAATACATACAACCTCTAAATTCATATTTTGATAACATGTTTATAAGGAAATAAATTATATATCTACAAATATTTCGGTTCTACATAATATAGTGTGCATTGGTGGTGAGACCATTGGCAAGGATGTTATGTCTTACTAGCTGTTGCCCGCGGCTACGCCCGAGTGGATGTCGGTTATCGCTAAGTGGTGAATCCACACTATTTTTCTAAAATAAAAGTAGCCTAAGTTACTCCTTATTACATCAGCTACCTGCCAATAAAAGTCTCTTTAAAATCGGTTCAGCCATTTCGGAGATTAGCCGGAACAGAAAGACAGACAAAAATTGAAAAAAAAATCATTTTGGTGTATGTACCGTATTATATTCATATGCATGTAGTAAAAAACGGTTATTTCAATATTACAAACAAATACTCCAATTTTATTTATATGTAAAGATGTATAGATGATGACAAAACAGCAATATTTAGCGGCAGAGACAAGATTAGATATTTGTTGCCCACATAGCCAGGCAATCGCCGTATAATTTGATGAAATAAGTATACGTACCTTTCTTTCTCAATTTCTAATGATAACCTATGTATATGAGGATCAGAATCGTCCGGTACGAGCTGGTACGAATTCAGTTCCGTTTCCGTGATCGTCGACGATCCGTTCTGTAGAACTTCGCCCCCTAGCTCCGCAGGTAACGAACACGTGGATGGGAACAAACTTGAAGGAACTGTCGATGACTGGAAAACATACAAAAAGTTGATATTTCTTGTTGAATGTACAACATTATGTTATATTTGTAAAGAAAAGCGTCATAAAGCCATATACAGAAAGAAAGCAAGCAGTTAGAGCCGATCTACCGATCCTAAGGCGTACATCACACTTGACGGAAATACCGTCGCGGATTTCCCACTCGATCCTAAGGCGTACATCACACTTGACGGAATTACCGTCGCGGATTTCCCACGTCGGAATTATATTATTGCATATGAATAGGTTCCGCATCGGAAATACCGAACTCTCGCACAGTGTGCCCGCAGGATTCGAGCGTGAGACGATCGTAAGGACGACCCGTAAGTAATAAGTTACAGACCCGTTTTGCCTACGTTTTTCGTGTGCATTGCTTTCTTTCTGTACGGCCTGAAAGCGTTTTCAGATTATCCGATCCGACGATCTGATGTCGGACGCCGATCAGATATCGGAGGAAGTAAAATGTATACGGCCCGATATCAGATCGGATAATTTGTAAACGCTCTAAAAGGGCATGCACGGACCTTAGTAGAGATGTCCTTCAAAAACGTCAGGTCCGTAGTACCCACCACCGGCGAGCATGATGAGTTGTATGACTGTGGAACATGAAAAACGTATGTAAATGTTACTCAGAAATGTATACAGGATGTTAGAAGATAAGTTATGAATTGAAATCTTAATTCTTGTCTTGAAGTGAGGTTCTTTTTGACTGAATATGATTATACAAGATATATTTAAGATACAAGTAATAAATGAAAAGTGTAGAGAATATGAAAAGACCCGGACCACTTTGTCTGATCGAAGTTCAATACTGTATTGAACCTAGGATTTCGTGCTTTTTATTGTATATAGTAGGTATGACTGTCAGACAATCCAAAGGTATGTATGTACCTGCACCATGATTGCGTTCATCCTTTGCGTCCATCCTTTGTGTGCTATTATAGGTGTACATCTTATGTTGTATGTGTTATATTAATTATGTCATCAACTCACCGGAGGCAGTGACCCAGTAGACGTTCTACTAAGGAAGTTAAGCAGTTTCTCCTTGGCTTGTTTTTCCGCCACCCGCGCCGAGACTAGTTCCGCTTTCAGTCGTTCCGCTTCTGCGGCTCGCTTCTCCGACTCCTCGACTAAACGGGCCGTTAGGTATTCGGCTTCGCGGGTCTTTCTTTCTAAGTGCACCTGTTGAAATGAAAAAAGAGTTTGTTATTTAGCCATTTTTGTATGTGATATATATAGTCAGCGCCATCTCGCGGTTAACTACGGTACTACGACGCCTGCATCGCGCAATGAAAGTTCTCACGTTGAATCTTGAATAAATTCGAACGATGGGTCGCATACTTAACTGGTTAAGCGGATAATTTTTTTGTATCGAAGGCATATCACACTCTGCTCCTCCACAAATACTAATGTATTCATAAATATACGGTTAGAAAACTGTAATTATGTACTTCCGTAATACGATTATTTTTTAAGGTTACACCATTCTGTAGCTAATATTTCAGGTGGCAATAGCGATATAGCAGGATCGAACTCTGGTCATTGGTCTACCATAGTAGGGTCTAAACTCCAAGAAAATTCTAGCAATACGTTGACCATGTTTTACTGCAACCAAATGAACGGTTACACAGAAGTGACATAATATGTCATCTGATAATCTGTCATACAGGGAATTCTAGTACACATACCAAGTCTCTCAAATAGATAAGATTGAAATGAAGTGTACCTAGTTTAAGTATTGTTCTTGTAATATATTATGTGAGCGAAAAATATAAATGATATATTGTTATTCATATATGAGAGCATAATATACGCACGAATAAACAACCAAACAAACAGGTATTTATTTTTATCCACTAAAACATGTACACTAACCAATAAAACCAACGCACTTAATAAAGTCAACGTCAAAGATTTTTATTTAATCTAGAACAATATGGTTGTTTCATATTGACGTCAATAACAAATTCTAATTAACCTAAGTTTACCACCGCTTCCAAGGCGCTGGTGGAGAAGAAACGGGGCAACAAACTCTAGAGCCACCACCAGGCTAATACAAAGACCCCCTTTACCTTTTCCTCTTCAGTCTTGATGGCCGACAGCCTGAGCCGTGCGTTCTCCCTCTCCGCATCCGCTGCCTTCTGCGCTAAGAGTGACGCTTCTTCCTCCGCCACTCGACCCTTTTCCGCTAAAAGCTCTGCCGTCTCCTCTGAACGCCGCTGAAATAAGAATAACATAATAAATGAGCTTTATGGTAAGCTAAGATATTATTTATTGTACATCATAAAAGTATTATAAAAATTTAATCTAATATATAAAATTCTCGTGTCACAATGTTATGTGTTGATAAGTGTTGGTTTAGTTGTATTGATTTTTGTGCTGTCAGTGGGAAGACCAAAAGCTATTCCTACTTTGTCTCTGACGGCACAGAAACTCTCTGTGTTTACAGGGTCGACAGCACGAGTGCGACTCCGCTGGTGTTGTACACGTCCATAGGCCACGGTAACCACTTTCCATCAGGTGGACCGTGTGCTTGTAAGCAATAGCTCAGTGGTCAGGGCCTTTCCCCTGTACCCTTAGCACGAAAAACTAAACTAGACGTATCGTGAGAACGGAGGATTGTAATTGCCTGCCTACTGAGAACCCATGTATGTATGAAGCCTGCCAATCGAAATGCTCCATTCTCTCGACATGTTTACGATAGTTTTTCGTGCTAAGGGTTTTTTTTTACGTGCGGGAAATCCCCACGGATAGCCCTTCGGAGCCGAAGGGGGAGGTTATGTCAGACTCGAACCGACTAAACCGCACGTCGTCTGTGGGTCGATGTGTTGTCTCGTAACATATCCCTCGTCGTGCTAAAGGTTCAGTAAGGTACTGGTCGCGGATTCAAATTCCGCCTTGAGCATTTAACTTTTTCCAATCTAAATCTATTATTAGCATGAGACTCACCAGCGCCTCGTTAGCGAGTCGTATTTCCTCCTGGTACTGTCGCAACCTCTGCTCCATCGCCTGTCGGTCGCGCTCGGCCGCTTCACGTAGTTGTTTCTCTCGAGCCAGTTTGTTGCGTTCGATCTGACGACGCTGTAATCAAAATCTAATAGTTAAGAAAATACGTTGTTAAACTATTTAATTTGTTATAAGAGAATGACTAGTAGGAGGATATGTGCGAGGAACTCTCGTAGCAACGACACTCTTTATTTCCATGACATCGCAGGTCAACTGCAAGAAAAACGGCTTCAATTGGGTATTTGACTGATTAGTCAAATTAGTTACTTTTTATGAAACGTCAAAACGGTAAGTTATAATATAAGGCAAATTGTATGTAGATACCGCGCATCATTTCTTTATTTTTAAAAAAGCTGTGCAATCTACAGACTTACGTACTACTGTCATGACATCAACTTATTTGAACATAACAGTGCACATTTACTTAAACCTCCTCCTCTCTGCATTTGCTCTACTCGTTCTATTTTACGACTGTTCATTTACCTGTTTCTCCTCTTTAGCCTGAGCTTTCATCTGCTGAACCTCCATGGTGTCAGGTTTACGCCTCCGCATATACAAGTCGTGGTTACCGATGCATAAGTCCAGTATCTAAAAATTATTAAGAAATTAGTGAAATTTGCTGTTTTAAAATATTAAAGGTGGGTGACTAATGGTAGTACTCATATCTAATGAAGGTGGGTGAGAGTTATAGGACTGATTGATTCGTTACTGTGTTATTATTCTGAGTGACATTAAGTTTCAAACGCTGTCTTACCGTGACAAGCCGGTTGATAACAATTATTGCTTAATATAGAAGATAGAAATGGCGCAAAACGGTTTTTACGAACGCGAGTAGTAACGAAACGATTTGTCACTCGGAACAAAGGGCCTGATGATCTACACTTCTTTTAGGATATCTCATACGGACCTCTGCAAGTCGTTTATGAAAAAAGGCTGATAGCTAATACTTCTTATACGTATAATAACTTAAGCTCGTGAAAGCAAGCCGTGGTCAAATCAAATTTCTAAGCTCACGAGTATAGGTGAAAGGACGCAAAATAGTCTGCGTGTACGAATGTTATGTACTCTTTCGGGTATGTGTTCATTAAATTAAATCAAATAATCATTTATTTCAAGTACCAAGACTCATACATTATATTTATTATACGTAAACAAGTTTGGACGTGTGCAAACAAGTTTGAACTTTATTACAGCACTGCCAGAATCAACTTTCATTGAGACCTATATAGAGTAGAATTTATGTTCAAGAGAATAATACTAATTCTATGCCCATTGTTTTATTTTCATTAAATAATCGTCTATTCTTATAAACTATCACTAGCCAGCCATCCCCGGCTTCACCCGTGGCATACTTTGAAACCCTGTGTCATTTGTCGGATTTTTTTATTTGATAACTGGTCCGCTCCCTTGGGTAGTAGCGTGATCATATTTAGTCTTAACTTTACCCGATAAACGGACTATTCAACACAAAAAGAATTTTTCAATTCGAACCAAGCAGTTTCTGTAATTAGGGCGTTCAACCAAACAAACAAACTGCAGCTTTATAATATTAGTATACTAATATCATAAATGCAAAAGTTTGTAAGTATGGAATCCATCCATACTTACAAACTTGTTGGTGCTTGTTGGTGGGTGTTTGTTACTCTTTCACGTAAAATCTACTGAATTGATTTTAATGAAACTTTACAATAATATAGCTTATACATCAGAATAACACATAGGCTACAATTTATAACGATAACCGATATTATAGCGATAACCGACATCCACGCGGGCGGAGCCGCGGGCAAAAGCTAGTAGATTATAAATCACGATTATATTTCCCTAGTTATACGAGTACTCGCTTAGACAGAAAATTGATAAATAAAACTCTTACCAGTTTATTCATTCCCTTTGGAGAAAAGAATATAAAATTGTTAGTTGTCTTCTCAACAAATTTGATTACAAACTTCTTATCGTCGAAGCTTATGTGTTTGATCTCGGACCATGGGAAAGTGGTTTTAGGGGTAAGCTTGTTGTCCTTTTCATATATGTTGAGGCCTAGAGCAGTCACGCCGAGGTAGAGATCGGTATCCTTTTTATTCTAAAAGAACAATGAATCTTTTACAGCCAACTATGGAGAAAGATTTCGAGTCTATATTTGTGTAGTATGGTGTACAAAGTCTATCTCTAGTCTGAAATATACGGGTACACTTCACATAGGAGTCAGAATTTTTATTGCTGTGGTTATTTGGGTATTTTAACAATCTATATTAATATTCAATGACTCTTTGAACATGTGTGAATCAATTGCTTCATTATGCATACAAGCGCGACCTATTGATCGCGAACGTAACAATGCTAATTTTGACATTCAGTGTTCCCTTATGGATCGATAAACTTTTTTTTTTTGAGAAAATATCTTTAACGAAAGATGATGTTTATTAATTAAAGCAGCCAACAGCACCCAACATTTAATTATACCACTCCATAGCTAAAGGATTTATGAATTCGTTACGGCCGTGAACACGAAACAACAAGAACTGTACGGACCCTGTTGCCCTAACCCCTACGTACATCTATGGCAGTCGTTACGGTTAGTTGGAGCGCTAAAAAGTCCAACAACTGGTCTAACTGAAATACTTCAATATTACCACGTGTTGTGTAGGCCAGATGGCAGTCGCTTCACGGAATATATTGAAGTTCAGCCAAACCCACAATTAGACTCCGAGACGAAAGCTTCCGATCCGACTGGAATTAACGCCAGTAGAAGAAGATATACAAATTGCATTATAAGTAGTAAGGTAGTGGCTTACTTTAATAGCGAAGTAATTGACACCATACATGTCAAGATCTTGTGCTATCTTCAGGTACTCCATCTCTGCCTCGTCTCGTGACATGCCTTTGTGATCGGCGTACCTATGCACGATAAGTATACGGTTAACTGAAATGGCATCTTTATAATACTTCACCACCTTAAATATCGTATACCTCAGGACACGAATCCTGGACCTAATTCTCAAGACAGATGAGGCCCTGGCGCGCGCGGATTGTTTTGTAATAATCTAATGCTTGGTGAATGTGAGCTCGTCCACTGCCTTAGCACGCCGTGCTATCCACAAAAGACAACGTGTACTGTCGTATAGATCACATTTTTGGCGCATTTTAAGTGCATATCGGTTTGGTCACTGTTACATAAGACAGCTGACCTATCCCGGCTATATATACGCGGGATAAATTGGAATTAAAATTCTATAAACCCATTTAGTCCATTGAAATGTTACAATTTAAGGACCGAATATTGCATTTTTTTGAGGACGTAATTTTATTTTTGGGTCATGTGTGGGGGTCGATATAAGCTTAACCTCAAGTTTATAGGGTCGCCATCTTTGTCCCCCGGCCACCATCTTGGAAAAAGGGGTGAAAACACTTTTTTCGTGATACCTCAGAAACGTGCGTCTTACAAATAAATTGTAAAGTCATCATTTGTAGCAAATTGTTTTGTCTACAAATATGTCTAATATAACTTTTTGCCCTAAATTAAAACTTATAGAAGTTATTTAAGCAAAAACGTGAGATTTTTTGAATAAAAGCACACATGTCCCAAAAATAAAATTGCGTTCTCTAAAAAATGCAAAGCTCATGTAACATTTCAATGGACTAATTGCAGAACCACCTATTGCTTATAGCGATATTTCTTCGTAGGAGGTGGCCCCAAAGCAAGGACCTCCACCATGTCCAGCCGTAGCCCTGACGTAATGAACTCTGCTTCTCTTGCACTCCTTTTAAATTACGGATTGCCATTGGTACACTACAGGCTAAAATATTCGCGATAGTGCAAGCAATATTTTGAAACTACAAAGCGAAATCAATGAATTGTATTTCAGAAGTTATGATTGATTTTTAATTTAAAGTAATTCTCTTGCTGCTATTTGAGACTGTGGTATAAACTTTAGTAGGTCACTTAATTTTGCTCTACGACCAGATACTACTGCGCTCCTAAACATACCATATCTTGATGCGATCCTCCCACATTTCAGGGGTCATCTGGTACTGGTCAATGACACGCTGCGGTAGCAGATCCTCGCTCGCTAGCATGCCCGGCTTGTATGCACTTTCATCATAGTCACCATACTGGAGAAAAAATATATGTATCCTTTTATCTTAGTTTTGCCATCGTGTTCCTTATACAAACTACTTTAACAATAATACTGTTATCACCCCAGCGACTATGAGTCTAAAATTCTTCATATTTCAGATGAACCTACTGAACTTATACAATTAGGATGGGTTAGGTAGAGGTAACCCACTGAATAACCATGATGCTGTCAATAAAAAACATTAACTTTACTCTGTATCCTGAGATTTTCAGCGACACTCGCACACACCATTTATGATTGCCAGTGCAAGCCAAATGTAACCATCGACTTCTTCTGGTCCTGCAGTTCGCGAATCAGGTACATTTTATTGCCACATCAAAAAGGAATATTTATGCACAAACAGATAACTCCCACTTTTGTCGAAACCACTCAAGAATTGCAGATTTAATCCTCGCTATGTGTCTCAATTGAAAAATTATTTATCACAACCAGTCATTGAGTTATGTAAACTCCTTTGAGTAAAGTAGATCACACACCAAAGCAGCAAACACACAGCAAATTGCCAAGAGAAAAAACATTTACTGTGTAAATATAGGGCAAATTTCTGTATCCTTGTTATTTTTGCTGCGGTATGTCCGTAAATTGCCAAAAAATGACAATGTCAAGAAGCATTTGCTGCCTAAACGCTGGTAACTTTGCTGCTTTTGTGCATTTGTTGCTTTGGTGTGTGGCCTCCTTAAGCTATATTAATATCAATAATCAAAAACCAACCTTCGCTTGTACAGCATAGCTCGCCAAAAGCACGGAAGCCTCAGGCGGACAGTATATATCCATCCTGAGTATCGCCTGCTTCACTTGCAAGAACAACAGGTGCTGCGTCACCTCCTGGATCAATTCCTCAGCTACATCCTCAGGGTACAGCTTGCAGAGTAACATGAAGGGCGTCCCCGGCATTTGGGAAACGCATTGGTCTTGTACTGTTTGGAGATGATGGACGAAATTAGCTGCGTGTTGTTTAGCCGCCCGGGGCGGTATATCTGTTGGACTGCGTTCCTAGGTAAAATATATACCATTCCTTTACCTTTAAGAACGTATTCGGAGAACTGATGTGCCAGTCTAAAGGGCATTCTGTATCGTTATCGTAACTAGAGTACATTTCGATTTAAATTAAAAAATTCAATCGGTCTAGGCGGGGTTTTAACCTGCGATCTTTGCCTTACAGGGGCAATGCTTTGACCACAAAGCTACGAGACCTCGCCCTAACCAATTCAAAGTTCTCCTTCTATATCTGTTTTTGAGGAGAGTACATTTCCTTTGTAATGAACGACTGAATGTTAATCATCTTCATCCGAACGCCAATCCCAGTTACATCCAAAGCTTGCACTTTACAGTTCAGGATCATTTATTTACTTCTCATTTTCATTATATGTATCTTCTTCATCCTAGCGTTAATCCCAGTCGCATCCGAAGGTTTCAACTTCCAAGCTAGGGTCCGCTTTCACTAGTCTAACTGCGGATTTGGCTGAACTTCGATATTTTCCGTGAAGCGACTGCCATCTGACCTCCACAACTCAAAGGCGATATCGAAGCATTACAGTTAGACCAGTTGTTGGATTTTTGAGGGCTCCAACTACTCGTAACGACTGCCATAGATGTTCGTATGGTAACCGGGACCGACGGCTTAACGTGCTCTTTTTTTCCTTATATGTATATTGGATTAAATTAGCTTTTAAAAGAGCGTTTGACACGCCAACCTCAAGGAGAAAGCCTGCGCCAGGACCACTTCCGTCAATCAGCTGAACTGGCTTGCATATGGCGTTTAGACGACGAAAATCTTGGTAGACCCATGAATTTAAAACTATATTTGTAACCAAGCTAGTTAGAAATATAACTTACATTCTTGTTATGTATTACGTAAATTACGTTAATAACATCATGCGTTATAAATTTGCTACGGTTAAACCTAAAAATATTCAATCCTCGTCACTAACCGACGTGACGTCCATTGTATTCCTATTAGCCAAGAGATTACACTGTTTGTAATTAATAACTGTGAAGTTATTGTGTTATAGGTAGTAACTAGTCTTGTTATAATTATCACACATACCACCATGGGTACTTGTTGAGCGGAAATAATGTTAAAACTCTTATTCAATATGAACTCGGGCCTAAATTTCTATTAGATGGCCAAAATATTCGGGATGAAAAAGTGATAATGAGCTAGAGAATTGCCTCGTATTAGCAACGAGGAAGATTTCTAGCGAGATTTATTCTTTGGTGGTTGTTCCTGGGTAAGATAGAGGTAACACCCCGTCTATCTTTTGAAGGAGGTATTGTTGCTAACGGAAAAGGTTCTGCTAAGTCGGAATAGGTGGGATTGGTATTGTTGAAGTATTTCGTTTCTCTGATTAGCAGTCAGTACTGAGAAGAGACAGCAAAGGGCAGTCAATTATCGTATTTTACTCAGTCTTGCTAAAACTGCCACCATGCCCGTAAACCACCCAAGCAAGGGACTCAGTTTTTTCATTCTTCTTTAAAATGTCGGGATCACCAGTAATGGTGAATGAGACCTAGTGGATCTGGTGTGAAACTTGCATCGCGTGCAAATAGACCTATTTTTCACACATGGTTTTAATCATTTATTTCAACTATGAGATAATCGTTTATTTGCTCACAGCGATGGAAACACAGAGGGTTCGTTCCACATGAAAAAAGCAGCGACTTTGTATCAAGAAAGCGAATTTGCATAAAATGAGAGAAATGAACACAAATATTTCGTGGTTTATACCTTGTCTTCATTGGTAAATACAGCCAAACTTTATATGCCTAATGTAATATTCAGCGAGGTTTCCATTGTTTGCTATAACCTTACGACATCGCGCACCGGGGCGTAGGGTAGACAAATCTAATTACTACATACTTTTTCAGAATTTACAATACATACAATGAAAATTAGTCGGTAGCTTAGTGGTTAAGTAGTCGGCATCACGATCGAGAGGTCCCGGGTTCGAATCCTGGCCATTACAATACCGACGTGAACCCACTCCTAGCACAAGCAGTTTAGCTTAGTTGGAGGGGTTAGAGGGAATATTAGTAATTTCGATAATTTCGGTTGCTAATATTCTTAAAAATAATAATAATAATTTTATAACTATTTTCATACAACTTACACATACTTCGATTGATTTTTAACGAAAAACGCCTATGCAAAAATACTTGATGCATACACATATAAATAAAAGTGGTACCCAAATATTTGCACTGAACGGAAATTGAACCCACGGACTCTGACTTAGCAGTCGCCATGCAGCTATGACTTAAAACTGAGTGTTATCCTTCTCAAGGCTGCCACTTTGTAAAGTTTTTTTTTTACAATCGTTTTATCAATAGTATCTATTCATGAATCTACACATATAAATAAAATTGGGAGTGTCTGTTTGTAATATTGATATAACCGTTTTCACATGGTACATACGCACAAAAATAACATTTTTACAATTTTTGTCTGTCTGTCTGTTTAATCCGACTAATCTCTGAAATGGCTGGACCGATTTTACCGAGACTTTTATTGGCAGGCAGCTGATGTAATTTAGACTACTTTTATTTTAGAAAAATTTAATATTCAATAGCGTTGACTCAACACTAAGCGATAAACGACATCCACGCGGGCGGAGTCGCGCGCAACAGCAAGTAGGTAATAAAAAGACAAACAAACAGGCATACAAAGTTACTTTGGCACATTTATTATAATGTATAGAGTGTATATAAAAATTTACCTCTTTTATCCAACTTCAGCCAACTTATATAGTGTTTTGTGTCCTCGAATTGCAAACCAAAAAACCATGTTTCTCTCAGCCCAATAGTCCTGCATACCAAGTCGAATAAATCTCTTCCTGTTGCTCGCCACTGCAACATAAAATATATCCTTATAAATAAAGCTATCATGCAAGTTTATACTTTGAAGGGACTTATCCTACATTTTACGTGAATGTTTGCCATCTGACCCCACAACCCCAAGATGAAAACCTGCACTAGAGGCTAGCAGGAGAGGTTGGTTAGAATCCCGAGGAATTTGGTGAGGACCCATAAACTCTACTGTCCCTGTGTAGGTATGTGAATGGTTATCTCAATGGTATGTGACCATCACATAAGTTGCAAATTTTGACAAAAATAATGAAATTTAAAAGAGAAGGTTACATCCCAATTATTCAATATAGTGCTTGAATATACTCAAACAACATGTGAAAATATCAGCGGTATGACCACATGGCTTTCCTCTAGAACCACTCATTGGTGATTATTGCAGTCAGCAAAAAATAATCAGACCAAAGAGTCTCCAAAGTATAACAAAGGATCTGCCCCAGACTCATATAGTACTACATATTGACCTAGGAAGATGCAGTACATAATTATCAATGAGAGTTCAACTCTTATCAAATGTCACACATCCAGTAATTGACTGACCATCCTGTAGTGTAGATAGTATTAATAGAAATTAATGCATTATTTGTGCGTGTACATAGACATATGAAGTTAAACTTGACTTTACATATAGTCTATCGTCATCTGTGATGATCATAATTGCATGTGATGAATTTACCTTAGTGTGTGAGATCATTGGCACATTATAAAATTCCTTGCAACATCATGCCAATTCCTTACGATGTAAACAAAAATTAAATATTTCTACAAGTAATAAGGGTGCAAGACACACCTCTGTGTAAACACAGCTCTTTATTTTGCCAACCAAAATTGGGTATTCTACAACTATAACATTAAAATATATAATGTATTGGATATGATAGCTTTTTTTTACAATTTAGCAACATTATTATAGTTATATAGTATTATTCATAAATCTTGCAAGCCAATTTAAATTGTGGTAGAGGATAATATTGTTAGGTAGGTTGTCTTAATCACAAATATTGTATAAATCAAAGTCAATCCATTCTAGAGTTTGATTCATTTTATTTATTATGACTTGTGATTCTAATTTTATTTCAATTTGTAATCTAATTTGATATTAAGATGGACTATCAAGTGAATAATTATTACTTGATTATTATAATAATGTGCCAATTAATGGATGCTGCATAAAATTGATTTTTAAGACTGTGTGTACTGCTGGCTAATAATATTCTAATTGTTTACAACATACCTAATTTAATTTGTAATAATTTTCAATTTGCACTCCATAGCTATAGAATAATTTAGAAATGAAATTACAATATATTATAGTCAAGATATTGTATTTAAGCAATTACTTGTAATGTAAAACACACATAATAAATTAAATATTTGAGATTTAAGACATTGCTTGTAGGATCTAAATGGTTAGTTTCTTACTTATAATCACAATTACATCTAATCATAAATTACTTTAACAGAATTAATAACAACAAGAAAAATTCAAACAGTTTTTTGCCAAGATTAGCGCGGGTATCGAACCGCCACTACAAATACCTATACACAACAAGATGACCATACAAAATGATAACTAAACAAGGCCACAATTATCACAACCATGTATTATTAGGGTAATTTACGTCTGTTACGGGTGACGGTGACTCACAACAGGCTCAGTGTGAGCTTAATATCGTGGTAACAGGCCAAATTCCGCACAATAAACAATAACATAGTTAGGTACATGTAACATAACATTAGTCAAAATCTCACCTCAAGGTTAAATTCCAATTCGGCATCTAGCGTACATACTTTAACTGGGAATGATTTTGATGCCTTTTTTCTTCTAAATTGAGGCATTATAGTATATCATTGCTTGTTCAACTCATCAGGTACCAACTACACAATAGGTTAGGATATTACTAACACGTTTAATTCAGTTACAAACTATGTTTGGGATTTACGTAATGTGCGATTCAACGTGGAATGCGTACAATTTCACATTGCGTACTATTTCCAGCAATTATTATTTACAAACAAGAAAAACGTCAATGAAACAAGTAAAGCGAAGGTGAATGAAGAAAAAAATACTAGAACTACGTTTCGTTAAACAGATTTTCGTTTCCATCACTTTTCAAAAATATCAGCGGAGACGTTTGCGTGAAAAGGAACGCATTTATTAAGGCTGTTTTCATGGGTTGTTTCAGTTGGTCAACACTAGGACAAGGAGGTCTAAAACACAGATTCATGGATTCAAATCACGGTTTACATTACTAACTCTAACGCTTTTAAACTTTCAATTTTTTAACAAGGTGAAGCTGCAATCCTTTACTGCAATCTATCGAACAGAATGATTTATATATTTACTTAACTTATAAATCTTTGGAATTTTGGGTCATTGTCCTTACCACAGGATTCATCCTTTCAAGTTGGTTTCTTTTTTTTATGTAACAACACTCAGAAGGTGTCAAATTTGACAGAACTTCTGTCACAGAAATCTGGCAGGCTTTCTGCTGCTAACTTCATTCTATTCACCACGTGTGGTATATTTTGATGGAAGTACTTGCAATAGTTGTATGATATAAGTAAAATGGGAAAATTTAGATCAAAACTGAAAGGACAATCGAAGGGAAAGCGATGGCAGAAGGGCCAGTCCTCGAATTCCAATCCGAAGATACAGAAGTACCGGGAGATGGCAAAGTCCCGGTTTTTTCAGGAAAATCTAGGTACATAATTTTGCTTTTATGGTATAATTAAGCCTCCTGATATAATTATAACAGTCTTGTCTATTACAGCCCTTTTGCATTACCTATATTTTATAATTCTATCAGCCTTATTGTATGTAAACTTTACGTTTTTCAACTCCTAACCTAGAAACCAAAACAAAAATATCTCCTTTAATTTTTATGTCTTATATTCCTTTACTTTCTTTTATATTTTATTTCTTTTCTTACTTTTTTAATATATTTAATGTTACACGAGTATGGTTACAAATAACAGGAAACACAGGGCTAACCCAAAAAGCCATTTCAAAACATGATGCCATGATGACATATGGCCATGCCTCAAATAAACAGAAATCTGAAGCTGAGGATGAGCTGGCGATTGCTAAGGACTTGGAGAATATGTCCATGAAGAGTGGAGATGAAGGATCAGAGAGTGAATATACTGCGTCTATGAGATCAGGCACTTATAAAACATTTCAAACTTTTGCGTCTGATTGGAGTCAGTGTTCCAATGTCAGTTTTAGCAAGTAAGTATAGCTAAAACTAATAATGCTCTATCAGAAAACCCCTCAGCATAACAAGTGTAATTAAAATAACAGTAGTAGTATTTATATGTGTTAAATCAAGTAGTACTTTACTTAATTTTCTTAATAATTCTTTAATATACAACAAAATGGTTTGGGCTGGTGAGTAGTACAAAAACCATAGTGTAATGAATAATAGTTTTCATTATTGCAACAGCCATAATGTTCATATAAAATCCTAGGCATTATGTTACTGCATCCCGGCTGACCTAGGGCCATTCCTCACGGTCTGGCGCTCCTCAGGATGTTACTGCCACTAGTAGATGTGCTACCAATATATTGCAGTTTTATAGTGTACCATTCTTCATCAATTGTAATACTACATTAAGGTTTAGTTAGAAAGTTCAGGTGTTGAGTGGGAATCTGGCAAAGGTATGCTTGCCTTCAACAACCAGTGGAAGGCCTTAGATAGTTTAGTATAGTAATATATATAATATATTATAATAAGTCAATGACAAAAGTTGCTTAATTTCTAATTGAAGGATCTTCATACCTGTTAAATTGATCATCAAATAATAAATAAAATATATAATATATTAACTTTGTCTTTGGGGAGTCAAAAACTACTTTTACATTAACTGTGGTCACCATGCATTCCAGTGTCAAAAGGATTTATAAATATTAGGGGTTAAAGTATGAAATTGCCGATTTGTACTGACAAATTGAAATTCGTTTTTTTTTTAATTTAACGTATTTATTTAATCAAAATAATTACCATTATTATCTATACATTGCTGCCATCTAGTAGGAAGGTCATTTATGCCTTTGCGATAGAACTCTGGTGATCTAGATTCGACAAACTGTGTGAAAGCATTTTGTACTGCCTCCTGAGAAGAAAACTTTTTATCACATAGAAAATTGTCCAAATCACGAAAAAAATGGTAGTCTGTTGGAGCAAGGTCTGGCGAATACGGAGGGTGACGGATAGTTTCTAATTGCAGTTCCTGTAGAGTTAAAACGGTTTCTCGTGTTGTATGAGGTCTCGCGTTATCATGGAGCAATAATGGTGAAGATCGATTCATGAGTCGGGGCTGTTTCACTGCTAGTTTTGCTATCACTGTTCGGAGTTCGGCACAGTAGACATCTGCCGTTATTGCTTGACCAGATCGTAGAAAGCTATAGTGAATAACACCATGCTGAGACCACCAAACAGTTACCATTACCTTTTTATTGGTAAGCTTTGCTTTAGGACACTGTTGTGGCATTTCACCTGGGGTCAGCCATTGCATTTTTCGCTTACGGTTATCGTAAAGAATCCACTTTTCATCACATGTCACAATTCGATCCAATATTCCTTCATTTCTGTATCGATTCAACAAGGCAACACAAGTTTCAACACGCATTTCTTTCTGCAGATCAGTCAAATCATGAGGTACCCATTTTTCACATTTTTTTATTTTATTGATTTGACGCAAATGAGTCAATATTGTTGGTAAGGTAACGTTAAACCATGCAGCTAATTCCTGGGTAGTTTGGCTCGGATCGGCTTCCACCATGTCTTTCAATTAATTGTTATTCACCTGTGTGGACGGCCTTCCTCGTGGTTCGTTCTTCAAATCAAAGTTTCCATCACGAAAGCGTTTAAACCAAAATCGCACGGTGCGTTCATTAGCAGTCCCCTCTCCAAACGCAACATTGATATTGCGAGCTGTTTATGCCGCGTTAGTTCCGCGTCGGAACTCGTATTCAAAAATCACTCGAATTTTCGAAGTATCCCTCTTTCTTGTCTAAGCTGAATAAAAAAAACAACTGAAAGTCGATAATCGAATGTTGCACATTTTTAAATGAAGAACTACATAGGTACCATGTGGAAAAAGTTTCACTCAAAAATCTCAAACCATGAAGGTTCTATGTCAATTCGAAGTACCTATTACAATGAAACGGAAATTTCACACTTTAACCCCTATTATTTTATCAACTTTCATTGTTGACTGTATATTGAGGGTTGTCAATGAGAGGGTAGTCTTAAACAGCTTAGTACACCAAGGGTTAAATTTAAATATTACTAGAATGTTACCCATATATAGCCCCTTTTTGTACTCCTCAACAATTATGGTGGGTCTAATTTTTTTTTAAATGATTTTTTTTCATTAGGTTGCTTAGCAGATTCGACTCTAACAATGCCTTACACAAAGAAATGTTGGCAGTTTTGGCTGCTGTGACTGAAGTTATCAAGGAGCAAGGTGGCAAGGAGTCCACAACGGAGTATTTCGCAGCATTGGTTAGTTAAAATTTTCATGATAAGAGAATGTATGGTTTAGGTCTTTTTTCAAATTTAGCTTATTATTTATGAATGTTATTGAACAAAAATTTCACATCCATTATCTTTTTTTTTGTTCAACTCGCACCCTAGGCATTAACCGTCTGTTTCCCAACCCCAATAGGAGAACTCCCATGCTTACACAGCTATAATTGGCTAGGGTTCTAGTTTGAACCCTATTACAAAAACACCTGTTTGGCCTCATTTTAATAATTAGAATAGGTCTCTCCCCAATTTGCCCAATCCAATCTATCAATATTAATGGAAGATATTTTCTAAGAATAGAATAGAATGGAATTCAATTGCTCATAAGAATTTTGTTCTACGATTTTTTGTATTAAACTTCCAATATGTTTTTTTTTATTTCCAGATGGAGACTCTAAAATCCTCAGTGACTGATGAGAACCTTGTAGCGACATTGACACTACTATCAATGGGTATCAAGTCTGTATCTCAGGCAGTATTGCGGAAACAATTTTCTGAGTCTGCAAAAATATTCACAGATATTCTCGAGACAAATGAAGGATCTGAGAATGGAGCTTTGTTGAGAAGTGCTATTGGATGTTTGTCAGTGCTTTTGAGAGCTCAGGAATATGCACTGTGGAGTAACTCATCTACAATGAGAGTTTTTGAATCGGTTCTTGCATTTGCACTTCATTCTAAGCCTAAGGTTTGTGTCTCGAATGTTTAATGAAATTAGCCATTAGCCAAAAATATGAAAGTTTAGATGTTTAGATGGATCTTTGTTACTCAAACTGGACAGATTTATGATGATAGTTTAGTACCTCTGAAGCTGCGTTCACAAAATAATTAAACTAAATTCGGTTTTAACTATTCTTTTCAAACTTATTATAAAAGAAAAACCAATAGAAAAAAGAAAACGTTCACCATCAACGTCACCGAAAGTAAACATTCAGTCTGACGATGAACAAAGCACTGCTCCAACAAAAATAAATAAAACTAATAAAATGGAGCAAGTACACCGAGCGAGCGAGAAGTACGACCAATACCCTCCAGGAAATATAATTCAAAACAACAAACCAAATACTTACCTGCCAAACCAAAATCTTACCAATATAAAAAGCTCAAAACATATTAATAAGGATACACAAACTAAAAAATAAAACAAAAAAACATAAACTCCCTGAAAAAGAAAACAACCTAAACATATGTACTTATAATGTAAGATCACTGGCAACAATAGAACGTCTACTTGAACTGAACCATGCGCTCGAAACAATAAATTATGATATCATTGGATTGGCCGAAGTACGAAAAATGGGAAGTGAAATAGAAGAGCACCAAGAATACATTCTCTGCTACAAAGGAGAGACTAAAGGTCACTACGGTGTAGGATTTCTAATAAAGAGGGCTTACAAACACAATATAGTCAATTTCACCGGTATATCTGAAAGAGTAGCTCTGTTACAATTAAAATTCCAGGATCTAACAATATCACTGATACAGGCATATGCTCCCACCGAGAGCTTAGATGACGAAGAAATAAATAAATTCTACTCTGACCTTTCATCAGCTCATGATCTAGCTGATAAAATTGTCCTAGTAATCGGAGATTTTAATGCCAAAATCGGAAAACCTAAAGCCCACGAGCATCCAACTATGGGAAAATATGGATATGGAGAGCGAAATCCTAGAGGAGAGAGACTACTACAATATGCAGCTGAATACAAACTAAGCATTATGAACACATATTTCAAAAAGAAAGAAACCCGCAGATGGACATGGATCTCACCCGATAAAAAGACGAAGAATGAAATTGATTTCATATTGAGTAATAAACCAAAATTAGTAACAAACGTTGAAGTATTAAATAGAGTCAAATACCCATCAGACCACAGATTACTAAGAGCTACACTCAATATAAAAGTACCTAAAAAGAGTCGAAAAACATATAAATCCCTACCTCATCCTCCAAAAACAGATAGTGAAAAATCTATGTTTGTAAAAAATCTCACAGAAAATATGGTATCACTAAATGAAGTCGGATACACTAAAGATGTACAACTCTATTATAACAAATTAGAAGAAGCCATAACAAAAAGTCTAAAATATAATATGAACAACCAGAAAACCCATAGCAAAAAGAAGATACTTAGTGAAGACACGTTAAAATTAATAAACCAACGCACAGATAAACTGTTAATAAAGAATAAAACCAAGGAAGATAAAAGAGAACTCACAAAGCTATTTAAACTAACAAATAAAGCTATCAGGAAAGACTACAAAAAACACAGATTCATAATTATACAAAATAACCTTCTACAATACAGAAGCTCAAAACGAGCATATAAAGAACTTAACACAAACAAAAATTGGATTCAGAAAATGAAAACTAAAGAAGGAGAAACAAAAAATAGATATGACATCATAATGCATGCCACAGAATTTTATACAGAACTTTATAAAAAAAATACCAGAAAACCCCTCTAATGATGAACTCTCCCCTAACATTGCACAAACAGATGGAAATCAAGATGCGATTGAAGAAATTTCGTTACATGAGATAATCAAACATATAAAGAAATTGAAATCAGAAAAAAGTCCAGGACCAGACAATATTTATAACGAGGCCTTAAAAGTAGGAGCAATGTTGCTAACAAGTTTAGCGAAACTTTTTAACATGGTACTTGAATACGAAAAGGTCCCCAATCAGTGGTGCAACTCAGATATAATTCTATTGTATAAAAAAGGGAATCCATTAGACATCGGAAATTACAGACCAATAAGTTTATTAAACAGTATCTACAAGTTGTTTGCATCAATCTTGAATAGCCGAATATCACCTGCAATAGATATGAAGCAACCAATCGAGCAGGCGGGTTTTAGATCTGGTTTCTCTACAAATGACCATATGCATGTGTTGGAACAAGTTATTGAAAAATTTACAGAATACAACCAAATACTATACACAGCATTTATAGATTATTCAAAAGCATTTGACAACATAACACACAACTCAATTTGGAAAGAGCTAGAAAATTGTAAAATAAACCAAAAATATATACACATACTACAATACATCTACTCAAATAGCGTAAGCAGAATTAAACTAGAAACTTTTGGCGAATACTTTTCAATAGAAAAAGGGGTCAGACAAGGAGACCCTTTGTCACCCAAACTATTTGTAGCTGTACTAAACGAAATATTTCAAAAAGTAGATTGGAAGAACAAAGGCCTTCCTATAAGAAACCAGAGTCTGAATCATCTAAGATTTGCAGATGACATAATCCTTTTTGCCAAAACTGCACAGGAATTGGAGAAGATGATCCGAGAGTTAGATATAGAGAGTAGAAAGGTGGGGCTGCAAATGAATACTACCAAAACCAAATTAATGACGAACGGATCTGAAACCCCTATCTCTGTAGAAGGAAACAAAATAGAATATGTGAAGGATTACATATATCTCGGGAAGAAAATATCATTTAACATAAATAATAACGAAGAAGAAGTAGATAGAAGAATTCAAATCTCATGGAACAAATTTTGGTCTCAGAAAGAAATTCTAAAAGGAAAGTATGAACTGCACCTGAAAAAAACGATTATGGACACTTGTATCTTGCCAAGTCTCACATATGGATGCCAAACATGGATATTTACCAAAAAAACAAAAAACAAGATAACAACATGCCAACGCGCCATGGAAAGGAATATCCTAAAACTAAGAAAAATTCAGAAGGTTAGAAGTACAGACATCAGAAAAAAGACGAAACTGACTGATGCCCTGGAACATGCCTTAAAACTAAAGTGGCAATGGGCTGGACATATATCTAGGTGCAGAGATGGAAGGTGGACGGAAACAGTGACGAAATGGACTGGACCACACGGCAAGTGGAAAGTGGGCAGGTCCAAGAAACGGTGGTCGCAAGACATTGTAGAAGTGGCTGGAAGAGATTGGATGTATGCTGCCCAAAATAGGAAAATGTGGAAAGAAATGGAGGAGGCTTTCACCCAGACTTTGGGATCCATCAAAGACTAACACACTAACAAACTAACACTAACTTTTTTTTTTTTTTTTTTTTTAATATATTTACTAAAACGACTAACAAAAAATAACCACATGAAGTTTGTTTTATACACCTACTATTAAGGAAATGATGGAAATAAAAAGCTTAATTATTATTATTAAGAAAATATCAAGCGTGCGAACATGCGCTTTTTAACCTAAATGAAGTTACTTGTTTCAAAATATATTCATACATTTTCTTGATTCTATTTTCATAGGTACGAAAAGCGGCGCAACATGCAGTAACATCTATTTTGCGAGGAAGTTGTTTTATGATACCTTCAGAAGATCAGAAGACCAAAGTAAGAAAAAATTTTATAAGTATTTTTTTAGTACAGTTTTCTTTTTGCGTGATGTAGAACTGACTCTTTCCAGTAGGATCCACTATCTCGATCCACCAGTGGTTTCAATAGCCCGCCGAAGTACACTGTGATCCACCGATTCTCTTGGTGGATCCTGTGATACTTGCATCTCCTAATATGCTCCACCAGGGGATCGAACGTAATTCAGGGAGTTTGGTAAGATCCACCACTGATCTCAGTGGAACCTGTGATATAATTTTTTATATAAGTACTAGCTTTTGCCCGCGGCTCCGCCCGCATGAATGTCCTTTCTCAAGGTCTAATTTACCCCTATACCGAATTTCCTTAAAATCGGTTCAGTGGTTTCGGCGTGAAAGCGTAACATACAGACAGACAAACAGACAGGCAGAGTTACTTTCGCATTTATAATATTAGTATGGATGGATATAGGGTCCTCTGGAATCTAGGTTAGTCTCGGTAACTTAAGCCTGATTATGCCATTGATAATAATTTTTGGCATAATCTGTTCACACACTTATGTTATATGATAAAAAAGTATATGGCAGATAGTCTTTAATGAATAAAAATATAAGAACCACAGAATAGAGGAAAAAACTTGTCTACTAACTTAAATTTAACCACACTAAACAAGAACGAGGAAAATCACATACACACCATCATACCTACTGGCCACTTGATGCTGAAGTACCAACTGACGAAATAAATATTATCAATGGCATAATTATTTCTACAGTATTGTGTTCTTTATCATCATCTGTCGGTCTTTCGGCTACACGCATATCTCCAAAACGGTTAGACCGATTTGGATTTTTTTACGGTAAAATACTCGTCAGGAGACGTGCAATTTGACGAAAGTAACGGAAGTGGATAAATATTTACCTTGATAGCGATATATTTCAATTCAAAATGCAAATATGGACAGTTCTGTACATTTCCCGAACCGGAAGAGTCGGTTCCGTTCTTTTTTCTAAAAGAAAGGGGGAGGCGCTTTTTGCAAATTACATCACAGGTGACACAAACTCCCTGATTTACGTTCGATCCCCTGGTGGATAATATTAGGAGATGCAAGTATCACAGGATCCACCGAGAGAATCGCTGGATCACAGTGAACTTCGGCGTGCTATTCCATCTACTGGTGGATCGAGACAGTGGATCCTACTGGACAGAGAGGCAGAACTTCATGTTTTTTATTGTTATTAAAATTTTGAGTCTCGAAAGTTTGCTTTATTGAAACTTTTTCTAGTATGACTTTAAACTGTGACATCCTGAGTGTTACACTTTGACGTTCCTAAGTGTTACATTTTGTCGTTTATGAGTGTTATAGTTTGACGTTCATGAGTGTTACACTTTGACGTTCATGAGTGTTATACTTTGACGTTCATAAGAGTTATATTGTGACTTAAATGAATTAAGATTTTAGATTGTGTTTGCAGTTCAATAGTTATTATGGAATTGATAATCTTCTGTTGAATTTAAATAAAGTATAGACCCGCTTATTATTTCACTGTATACCTGTGTTTCTCTATATCTCTACATAGCTAACAGATGTTAAAATTATGTAGATAAAATGCATTTGTGGTCTACAATTAAAATATTATCTGTATCTTTCATAGGTACCGAAACTGCATCCGGGTTCAAACCGCGTAGCTGAGTACTGCCTGTCCCAAATCAAGGCTGAGGCCCTGTTATCTGGACATCGCACTGTGTTGCATACTCTGACGATGCTCAGGGATGTGTTGCCTGTCTTCAGTAAGGAGCATATCAAGGTAGGTCTCAACATTGGCTAACTTGACAACTGTGCTGCCAGGGATTGGTTAACAGTCTAAAATCTCTGAGATTGGCACAAACCTACATATTATGTTGTGCAGTGTTCCTCACATATAATTAATGCTAGCTTTTACACTCTTTTCTAAAATCTACAATGCCTAGTTTGATGGCAACTTGCATAAAGTAGTTGTAAATATGATATCATACCTTTATATTATATCGTTTGTAATCCTGGACTAAATTATAGAAACAAGAATAAATAAGAGTAGTATTATTATTAGAAAAATCATACACTTTTGTTTATTATTTATTAAAATTTCCCTTCAAATCTTATCCACCCAGCTATGTCCTAGAGTTCCATACTGTCTGTTTGTCTGTCTGTCACCAGGCCGTATTTTATGAACTGTGATAGCTTGACGGTTGAAATTTTCATAAATGATGTACAATCAAAGGTACATTGTACATTGTGCTGTAACTACAAAAACTAAAAACAGTTCGTTAAAACGTTATTTTACGAATCTTTTCGTACACGAGTCTCGACTCGCACTTGACTGGTTTTATGTTAATATTTTAATTGCAAATAACATATTTTTCTTCCAGACCGTATGTGAAAGCATTCTATCCCTTATGACTCACAACAACGTGTACATAAAGACGTGTTGTCTCCACACCCTACACGCTCTATTCTCTTCACCACTGGAATCCAACAACTTGACTGCGTCTCTAGCAGTCCAGCTGACAAGAGCGCTGATGGCTGCACGGCCTCCAGCCAATGACACTGGACAGGTGCTTGCTTGGGCGGCTGTGTTGCAACAAGGATATGGCTGCTTAGCTACGTAAGCTGGTTTCTTTTATTAAAAAGGTGTAATTTATCTGTCGCTAAAATAATGGATGTGGTCAGCAAAATAGTAGACCAGCCGCCGACATGTAGGTTAGAGCGACGTCGAATACCCCCGGTATTTGTTCATGCATAACACAAAAGTAAGAGTGTTTTAATATTCATCCGATATCCCATATCGGTTTCGGACGCCTATAGCAGACCTCTGATAGCCGACACCATGTGCTGTTTTCACATATATCCGATAAAATCGGCCCGATATGGCCATTTTCTCGAAAGCACAGACTAGTTAGGGATGCTAGGGATGAAAAAAAAAGTAATAGTATCGAGTTTTTTTGTTCTTATAATCCTGATCAGCGTCAACTATTAACGCGAAAAGACACGTAACTAAGAAAATGTCATTTAGGTCGAAAATTGCTTGCTGTCGCTGGTTTAGTCTCTTGTGATCCAATATCAGGACAACTTAGTTGCTCCGAAAAACCGATATCGGGTCGGACAATGTGAAAGACAAATACATATGTCATACATTTGACTTCCTCCGAAATCGGGTATCGGATAGTGTGAAAACGCTGTAACGGTTTTATATTCTGCGGACAGTTTTCGATATATTTGTCCGCGGATTTACCATATATGACGACAGATTTACCATTTTGCTGAAAAAAATGCCTGATTAAAATTATTATTGATGCTATATAACATCATCATCTACCTGCGCTTGTCTCAATTATGGGGCCATCGCAACTTATCATTCTTCTCCATACATTAATGTCATATGTCATCCCTCCCTTGTCAGATTATATTCCACTCAATCCATCCATCTTTAACCTACCATTTGAATACCCCATATGTATAGTACAACATTATCTTTTAATAATTATTATACATCTACTTTGCGATCGATAGGTTGGATTTGAACCTGTGTATACCGAATCTTCCTGCGTTTGTTAACATCTGCGTCACTGAGCTATGGCATTCAGACATAGCTGATATAAATTCTGCGTCCACAAATGCCTTGAAGGTAAGACTCTTTACAGATTTTTCAGAAGAATAAATTGAAATATGATATTAACAAATCGATTTAAAATAGGAAAAGTTTGAATCGGTCTAGAGCGGGTTTGAACTCGCGATCTTTGCTTGCCAATTTTTGCTATTTTAAATCGATTTGAATATTTAGCATGCAAAATGCTTTAAAATTTCATTCAAAATGGCTGTTACCAATTTTGGGTTGGAAAATAATCCCTAAAAATGTGGCAATTTGGATACGAATGAAATTTTGAAGCGATAAGTGTGTTATGTATTCAAATCGATCGAAGTAAGGTACTGGTCGCGAGTTCAAGTCCCGTCTTAACATTTAATTTTTCGAATCTTTCTAAATCTATTTGAATACCTCTATGACTATGAGCCAGACAAAGTTGCCTGTTTTTATTAGGCACATGTACATGAAAATACCAAATAAAGCGCTATAAGTAAATAGTATACACAGTTTGGCCATTAATACTGTTACATTTAAAAATAAGAAAGATATTACATTCGAATTTGGAATCTTTCATTTTTATACGATTGTTCATTGGGTTTTCTTATTTTGGCGCCAATACATTGTACAATATTTTGCAATATTAAAAAGGAGTGGGGTCATAAAGAGAACCGAATCGCTGTGATTGCATTACACAAAGTTGGTATGGAGCCAAATGCAATTTTTAAAACTCTCCATATGCTTGGTATTAGTCAAATGTTTGTGTACCGGGCTATTAAAGTCTAAGATCCCAAGCGGTGCGATCGCACCGCGAGTCTATTGTTTACCTATTGTGTCTATTATTTACTCACTTGACAGGTTAATAGGTACAATGAGACCTCCTCTGTTTGTGTCAGAAAAAGATCTGGCCGTCCACGTAGTGTTCGTACGAAAGAGGTGGTCAATGCAGTAAGAGAAAGAATTCGAAGAAATCCTGTCGGAAAGCAAAAGATTTTATCTCGGGAGATGAAGATAGCACCCAGACCCATGTCGCGTATTTTAAAAGATGACTTACGGCTTGCAGCCTATAAGAGACGCACTGGTCATTTTTTAACTGATAATTTAAAAAAGAATAGGGTGGTAAAATCGAAACAACAATTTTATTTTCTTTGTCACAATATTTATGGCAAGACTAAGTATATGTACCTTGAAAGATATTTATAAATGTTGTTGATTCACAACTTAATAGGTCTTAACACCATGTAATTCAAGGAGGCTCTAGGTGGGCCTCCTGGCTCTCGGTTCTGCTATAGCAAAACCATTGTTGTACCACAGACACTGCAAAACTTAGCATTAAATTTTAGACTTTATTGGCTATAGGTTTAAGTCCAAAATTAAGTGAACAGAGTTTACATCACTTCATTCACTCCACAAAAAGTTATTTGATGTTAGACTTTAACGGCATTATTTTAAAGTTTAAAATTAAATGGAATATTTCAGTGTTCGTGGTATGCCAATGGTTTAGCTTTAGCAGAATTGAGGCCTAGATAATAAGCGCCGGTGCAAGTGCCCAGAGTGTCCAGTTGGATCAAGGGACATGATAACCGACACAACTCCAATTAGCAAATTATATTTTCTTCTAGGCCGTGCTACTTGACTGCGTGAAACTGGCTGTGGAATCAGAGGACTCGTTCCCTAAAAACAAAGGGCATATAGAAGCTATATTCAAATGCATTGGCACTGGACTCGACAACCCTTTTAATCAAGCTGTAAGACATGTCATAATGACTATTGCTGTTTGTTTTGAGGTAAGTATCACATGAGACGTATGTATACTCAGGTACTTAACTAAAGAGAAACAATCTTGTAGCGAATTTTTATAAAAACGCATATTAAAAAAAAAACTAGACCAACTAATGGTTCAATTTCGGTTTTTAGTCTTTAATAAACTTAGTTTTTAATAGATCATATTAAAAAACACATCAAGACTGTTTATGTTTAGTCCCTAACTGGGTGGAGTATAGATGAAAATCTTAACAATTAGGATGGGTCCTGTTCTCTGGACAAGTGGCAATTCGTTAGTTGAATAGAATAGAATATTTATATGTGATCAAAGTCAAAATACGCGTCAATCTCATACATTGATTATTCTATTCTATTCTACTAACGAATGTGCCACTTTTCTAGGGAGCGAGAACTGCCGTTATATGTTAAAATTCTTAAAGTAGACAACTTGTCACTATTGCAAGTATAATTCTGTATGTTTAATTTAAAAAATAAATTACAGGTAGGCAACGAAAAAGTAGCAAATGTTCTGCAACCTCTTCTTAGGAAGCTGAACGACCGCCGTGAAAGCCACAACTTCGACAATAATAAAGAAGTCGAATATGCTACAGGATGCGCAATAAAATCGTTAGGCCCCGAATTTGTCCTAAAAACAATACCGCTAAGAGACGGTCCCGAAAATATCATCATCGATCGAACATGGCTGCTCCCTGTACTAAAAGAAAAGATACAAAATTCAAACCTAAAATTCTTTGCAACAGAAATTTTAGAAATGGCAACATTTTGTCGCAAAAAATCTAAAGAATTTTCGCAAGAGAAAAATATTCCACTATCACATACATATGAGTTACTTTGCAACCAATTCTGGGCGTTGTTACCGAGCTTTTGTAATAACCCTAAAGATATTAAAGACAATTTTAAATCTTTGGCTCGTGTGTTAGGTAGTGTTTTGAAGGATAACCCAGAATTCAGGTTGTCTGTGATGCAGGCTTTGAGAAAGTTGATAACATGTTCGGCGGATAGTGTGGAGGATAGAAATGAATTAGGAAGGTTTGCTAAGAATTATTTGCCCATTTTGTTGAATATATACATGTCACCTGCTAAGGGAAGCAGCGCAGAAGGACAGAGATTGGCCGCTTTAGAAACTATACAGGTATGTATTAGCTTGCTACTTTTTAACTACGATTTTAATATCTCTCCCTTGCATATTTGGGTAATGCTGTTGATATTTTAACTAACTTCCTACCTTTATTATATATTTCGTACGGAAATCCCCACGAATACCACGCCCGTCGGCCATAATGCCGCACGAAAAAGAAAACGTATAAGCCTAATATGCAATTAGATCTTCCATCAAAAATTAGTTTACAAATCCTCAGCCACATATCTCAGGAGCTTAAGAGCAATAAGTAAAGTAAAGAGCAAGGAAAAATGTTTTTGACAGCCTCCGTTAAGCACGATGAGAAACTGAGTGGAATGCCTTTAAAGGGAAGTTTAGTAGGTAAACATGTTTATGTGCTAAGGTATTCTTTGATACAGATACATTCAATATCAAGAAGGCCATGAAATGTTTGTCTGAAACTTTTAAGTGATTTATACTTACTAATAATAATATGGAATATACTTCAAAGGAAGTTATTCTTTATAAAAAAAAAATACTGTCTTTATTTCATAACACATTTTTAAGGCCCTTAGGTATAGAATGTAACAAAAACGCTCGCCTAAGTCTATACATGTCTATACATAATCTCTCAATCGCATCTATTTCAGATATACCTAACGATTAGTGATCAAACGTTAATAGAAGAGCTATTCACAAACGCCCTACAACAACTAGAAGCTTCAAAAGACAATCACTTCCAACGAGAATCGATACTAGACATAATAAGAATATTAGTTTTATACCAAAACAGTGATCGAATAGCTAAATTATTCGACGAATGGGTCTATCCGTTATGCGAAACTGTTCTAGAAGATCCTAGAAAGCATAAAAAGGCTAAAAAGGAGAATTCTACAGAAGAAAATGGGGAGAAAAAGAATGAATTAAAATATAAAGATAAGGCTAAGCTTCTTGAAATGGAACACAAGAAGGCGTATAGGATATTAGAAGAGATATTTAAAAGTGATAACGATGGCTGTAAACAATTTTTGAAGGACAACTATAAGAAGATAAAGAAGTTGCTGATGTCTTCTCTGAATAAGGTTGCTGATAGTAGCAAAGCTGCAAGGCTAAGGTAAGGATTAGAGATGGGAAATGGCACAAATTTGTCACAAATTTCGGTGGGGTGGGTACCACCGTGCACGATTGCGAAAAACCCTTCATAGTAATCCAATCTCGGTTGGATTGCGTTCAGGGGTCAGCAAGTGCATAGCCGAGCAGGGGGATTGTGGTCGCAGCACTAGTGGGATCGGTGGGTGTCACGCGGTACTGCGACGATAATCCTCTTTTGATGAGGCCGTCAAGCTGAGTGCCACCATTGTTAACATGGTACGGGTATGTAATGGTGATCCTCTTTCCTGAGACTTTGCATTTAGCTTACCATCAGGTGAGGTGAAGTCAATTTGACTATATACATATAAAATGAAATAAAGCGCGTTTTCTTTTTAACGTGTGGTATGTGAGTATGTATAACTCAAACTGACCAAAATCACACGGTGTTTCTTCCATACTGTCAGTACGCCCTAAAATATGCCATCATGATTTATCTCTACCTACTCCTTTGTGAACATTCACACATTGCATTTACTTGAAATCCTCAAAGGGTTTTTGGTGCTACTAAGAATTTGCTATGAGAAAACCCAGATTAAACCTGCGTTACTGCGACACTGCTGACCGACAGTAAGATTTCAAAATGTTTTATTATGTCGTGGCTTTCTCTGTGGCAAATTCTTAACTATTCCAAAATTCATGCGTAGCAATAATCAAGGCATCTATATTCCATCCACTACCCACCGCTAGATGGCACTGTGTACTTGTTCTCATTTGGGCGTTAACTAGCTTAACTTAATTTCTTAAAACCGCCCTTTAAAGAACGCGAGTTGAGCAGAGACACTCAATCTGAATCATTCCCATTATAATGTTAAAAATTAACTTATTATAGGTAAGAGACATAAGAATTCTACCACGTGTCGGATAATAACGCGCTTAGAGACGAAACGTCATCTACAGCACCTAAACTCTTAAAATCTTGTCATACATGACATGGGTACTTTCTCCACAGATGTATGGAACACTTGATCAACACAACCCCATTCCTGAGCGCCGAGAGCAAACTGCTAAAGAGTGCGGTGGCCGAGTCGGTGATATGTACGAAGGATATCAACTCAAAGTGTCGGCAGTGCGCGTTCAACCTTATAAATATTGTTGGCAATGTGCTCAAGTCGCGGGAAGGAGGTCAGTATAGTGTAGTATACATTTTTTACGAGCTTTTATTAACTTTGTATGCATGTTTGTAGGTTTTTCGTGTGTTTGTATACAACAGAATATTTGAATTCGATTTAGGAGTACATGAAAAATCCCGAAGAGGGCCAGACCGAGAGGGATGGTCCTGGGTCAGTCGGGGTGCGAGGGATATGTCGCATGACAATCTCACCTTCGGCCTTGCACTACGACCCAGAGACGGCGTGCGGTTTAGTCGGTTCGAGTCCGACATAACCTCCCGTGGGTGAGTATAAGTGGGGATTTCCCGAACGTAAAAAAAAGGAGTACATGAAAAAGTCGGATCGATTTGTAATTTGCATGCTTATCGAGGACACACAAAACTGAAAACTGTAAGGCGGATACTGAGCTCCGAGTTCAACCGGCCTAAGATGCAATCTGCACAATACGTCTCCATGGGGATGATGACCCACCACGACCACATACTAGACTATGACTATGCATAGACTTTAGGCCGATCGCGAGTGCTGTACCGGTCGCATTTTTTTTTTTTAAAGAATATTAGCAACCGATATTATCGAAATTACTAATATTCCCTCTAACCCCTCCAACTAAGCTAAATTGCTTGTGCTAGGAGTGGGTTCACGTTGGTAGTGTAATGGCCAGGATTCGAACCCGAGACCTCTAGATCGTGAGGCCGACTCCTTAACCAGACAGAAAGAAATAGCATTAGTTGAGAGCGAGCACTGACGGTGGTATCTCACTCACTCTCGTCTTATTTTCTGTGTATCTCTTTTTTACCTCGTCTCCGGTATCGCCCAGCGTTCCTAGGGCGCGGAACAGCTGTCGGTCGGTGAGGTCGGTCTATGGTTTATGCCTTGTGAAGCCGGTGTTATGACTTACCATGGTTTCTGTACTCAATTTCTCTAGAATTTGGCATTTAACAATTACGAATTCCCAAAGTACAAGTTTCAGATGCAACCACACTCGAATGAAAAAGATTTATAAAAATTACACTATTTCTAGGTATGCAATCCTTCGTGGCCATGCTAACGTCTGGTCTGTCTGCGCCTTTACCTCGCATCGTGAGCGCGACCCTGCGAGCGCTCGCGTCCGCTCTGTTCAACTTCTCTGAAGATATGGGACTGGAAACTGTTCAGGGTTTGTTGGAGACGGTAGCGGCACAGATGTTGAACAATAATAGAGAAATTGTTGCTGCTGCCTTGAGTTTCTTGAAGGTGAGTTACGTGTTTCGGGTTGGAGTGAGTTTTTGGGCATAAGTAAGGTATTAGATAAAGCACACGGTGTAACTGTGATGGTTATCCCAAGTGACTACAATATGAGTTTTTCAAGAAGGTCATTAGAAGGCTTTTTACATGACCGACAGCACTAGTGTGGGCCGTGGGCTTGTTATTCGCCTGATATAAACAAAAAATCTGTTGAAACCGTAAAACTAAAGAACATTTTCTAACTCATGTATATGGAATTGGACTTTACTTTTAGACTTCACTTAAGTTTAACATGCGAAGGACCAATTGATAGACTGTGCGTTAAAACCAATCCAGGTCATATTGGCCTGGATTTTTTCCGCATAAAGGTTTTTCTCGCCTTCCTGCGGTTGGAAAGTTAATAATTGTGTATGTGTATTATGTATGTATGTATCTTATTTTCCAGGTTTATACAAAAGTTCTACCAACAGACGTACTGGCTGGCAGTTTGCCTTTGATCTTTAAAACGTTGTCCGCAATGGAAGAAGACTGCAAACGCCACTCGAGATTAGAAATAGGATACTTTTTAACAAAAATGTTGAGGAAATTCGGCGCAGATACTGTGGAGAAACTCATTCCTCCAAATGACGAAGTGATGCATAGAAGATTGAGGAATATTAGGAAGATAGATAACAGAAAGAAGAGGCAGAAGGAGGGCCAGAGGTAGGTTGTCTCCTGATATTGTTTATTTGTAACTATGAACAACATACTACTGGCCGAAACGGAAATAATATAAGCTCAACATTATTAGAGATCAGCACAGCATTATTAGGGATCAGCACAACATTATTAGGGATCACTCTTCTGCCGCAGGATTCGATATAAATGCTCTTAATATTTCTTTATGTCCGCACACGTTTACATCTTAAGATCTCTGGTTCTTCAAGCGGAGCTTGAAAAAGCATCTGTCAAGGCCGTCTAGATAGGAATCACCATTTCGGGTTTCTCACCATCTGGAATGGTGATCCATTTCATCTACTACACCCTTAGCTTTTTACCATCCAGTAGAGTGTTGTCAATTAACAGCCTGCATATTAAAAACTAGGGATCGGCCCCGGCTTCGCACGGGTGGTAAAAACGTTCCCGTGGGAATCCAATATAGCCCATGTTACTCAGGGTGAAAGTAGCTTTCCAAGGGTGAAAGAATTTTTGAAATCGGCACAGTAGTTTTTGACACCCGAACCCCTCCCCCCCCCATAGACGCGGGATAACACCCGAACCACCTAGGTGAGGCCGCAGCCGTAGGTCTGTTGGTGGTCCTGGGACATCCTTCCGAGGGCTTACCCGGGCTACCAACCGCAGGCTATTAGGCGGTACGTGAGGATTTTTAGTCGGTAGGAGTCCGGCATAGCATCCATGAAGGATTTTCCGCCACAAAAAAAAATGGCATCATTCTGAATCACGATTTATCTGAGGTTATGTTGGTTAGACAATCTGTCAATCTGTCTTCGGATCTGAACAGCGTTCTAGAATACGGGCCTTAATGTTGTGTGGAGGAACGAGCTATGATATTCCTCCGACACTCTGAGAGTGCTCCGACCAATCAAGGTGATCACGCCTATCGGGCCACGATCCAACGGTTACCGTTGCGAAGTTGAATATATGCTATTCAAAGCGGGAACTTCACTTACGCGATGCAGGATCAGTAATTCTGTTATAGTATCGTAGTGGTTCAGATTGCTGTCGCTAGGTGGCACTGGGTATATGTAGTATCGCTACTCTATTTTGTTACCACAAGCAACTGAGGGAAATAACTGGCATTATAAGTCAAATACTTTTAGAAAACTTGTTACTTTAGACTAACCGTGAGCGCTGTACCACTTCCATGGTACGTGACGTGGACGGAGATGAGGTAAGAGAAATAAAAAGCATGAACTGAGTTTTTTTTTTAAACTTGACGTTTTGTAAGTACTGTTTTAATGGTCTATGCAGAATAAATGATTTTTGACTTTTGACTTTTGAGCAAGCTCGAAAAAGAAATGTTCACTATTGGCGAGTGTTGTGTAGGTATTATGATCTTATGTTTGTAGGTACTAGCTTTTGCCGACTGAACTGACTGAGCCGACACTATAGCTCCATTCTCGCTGGTTATTGTTATAAATTGTAGCCTATGCGTTATTCTGATTTATAAGCTATACTAGCTGTTGCCCGCGGCTCCGCCCGCGTGGATGTCGGTTATCGCGATCAAACATAGCCTATGTCCTTTCTCAAAGTCTAATCGACAACTATACCAAATTTCATCAAAATCGGTTCAGTGGTTTAGGCGTGAAACCGTAAAATACAGACAGACAGACAGACAGAGTTACTTTCGCATTTATAATATTAGCATGGATTATTGTAACGTTTCGTTTAAAATCCATTCAGTAGTATAGTATTTGTATGTATAAATTATATGTATACATTTTATTAAAATCCATTATGTAGTTTTTACGTGATAGAGTAACAAACATTCAGCCATAGTTACAAAGTTTCGCGTTTGTAATATTAGTAGGATCATGTACCTATGTTAAATAACAATAACTGGCAATAGCACAGGTATAAAACCTTAGTGGTTAATGTGCGTAGCGGTAGAACGTTCGACTGCTATGCAGGAGGCACGGGTTAAATTCCCGCTCAGTGCAAATATTTGTATGCATGAATATTTGCATGGTAATAAAACACAATAAAGATACCATCGTCAGCGCTCATGCTCATTCTTTGGTCGTTCTCTAACTGAAGTTGTTTACACATATAATAACTTCCACAGAGACCAATCGGAACAGGATTCTGACGACGAAATGGCTATCAAAGGTACATCGAAAACTCTAGAAGATATTCTAAAAGACTCTGACTCTGAAATGGAATACCTTGACGATGAGGAGGAGAGACCGAAGGCCAAAGCCAAGAGTACCAAAAAGACTAAGAACCAGGCCTGGATTCAAGATGACCCGGAGAATATTGTCGACTTGGCTGACGTGTCTGCTTCTAGGAAGATTACAGGTAATTTATAATATAGATTCGCTATTTAATGCCCGCGGGTCCACCCGCGTCGATGGCGGTCATCGTCCCGTTTTTGGTCGTATTGTAATGGTAGACTGTAATGAGGACCCTCTTTCCTGGCACTTGACTTGGAATTTGAAACTTACCATCAGGCGAAGTGAAGTCAAATTGATAAATCCTAGACAAAAAAAAACTTAACCAGTCGTAATGAAACATCCGGTAGCTTTTAAGTCTTACCGAGACCTTTGTCATAAAAAATAGTGTGTCAAAATCCGTTCAGGAATTTTTACGTGCACTGCGAAGAAACAGACAAGAATTAAAAAAGAAGTTTGGTATAATTTTTTTAAATATATATTTTTTTGATTATCCATTGGACCATTAATAGTAAGTTATTTGACTAATAAATATTATGACGCCATAATAAATTATTTCATACAAATTTCCTTGTAATTTACCGTTTTGACATTTAGTTAAAAGTAACTAAGTAGTCAGTGAAATATTCAATTGATCACATTATTCATATGAAATTGGCATAATGCCATACGTAACAATAGGGCATTATGCTAATTTATTGATAAAAATATATTATAGTTTAATACTTATTCGGTAAACAGTAATCCTATTCGTAATTCCAATGATGTCCGCCTTGACTATATTCTTTAATAGTAAAACACCCGCCGGGATATTTACCATGTTTTTTTAGTTTTATTGTGTATTCGATATTTCGGCAATGTTGCAAGCGCCATTATCACGGATGTACAGCGCCGTAATATCGGATACTCGGTAAAACCACAGATATTATAATATAATTCTTATACAGATGCACACAATCTGGAACAAAAAAAAGGTTACACTCGTAACGTCCAAAAGCAGACAGGCAACTTTTTTTTGTAGGTTTTGTAACTAGATGGCGACATTGTTTTGGCAATTTTTTCTTATTTTTACTAATAAAAAATAAAACATACACTTAACACATTATTGATTATAACTGAATAAAACTATAAATAGACTTATCTATATTGATTCTGCCCTGCAGTAATTGTAAAAGTTACAGACTTTATGCACCATGCCGCTAGATGGCGGCTTCCTAAAATAGCACTACTGTCAAAAAATCTTTATTTATTACATTACCAACGAGTTTTATATGCTCATATGCTTAAATTTTCATGTGTTTAAGTTCTTAAATAATTTACATGATTCTAATTAGGCAAATAAGCGTTATAACATTTCTTTTTCTTTGAGTATTACCATGGGGTACCGATAATAAGAAAATATCTTTAGTAATATTCAAAAATGAATAGATGGCGCTAGAAGACTCATTTAAAGAAATAAAAATGATAAAACGCTTATTTGCTGACTTAAAATCACGTAAACTATTTCAGAACTTAAACATATGATAAAGTAAGCATGTAAGCATATAAAACTCATGTCTGTTACAATTACTGCAGAATCTGGTAGAAACAATGAAGATTAGAATATTTATCATTTTATTCAGTCATTCAAGTTAATTTTAATACTAAAAATTATAAAAAGTTTGCCAAAACAATGCTGCCATCTAGTCATATCTCTTGAACTAAAACGCTGCCTGCCTGCTTCTTGAAGTTACGAGTGTAACCATTTTTTGTTCCTGATTATGCATCTGTATAAGAATTATATTATATTATCGGTTGTGATATTTTAGGAAGCCGCCATCTAGCGGCATGGTGCATTACGTCTGTAACTTTTACAATTGCCTACTGCAGAATCTGGCAGAATCAATATAGATTAGAATATTTATGGTTTTATTCAGTCATATTCAATTATGTGTTTAGTGTATGATTAATTTTTAATAGTAAAGATTAGAATAGTTTGCCAAGACAATATCGCCATCAAGTTACAACTCTAAAAAAGCAGCCCTTCTGCTTTTCGAAGTTACAAGTGTAACCATTTTTTGTTCCTGATTGTGCATCTGCATAAGAATTATATTATATTGTCTGTGGTAGTAGCTATTTTTTACGCCGCGTTGTACTGCCTATAAAGTATGTATCTAGTTTTAGGATGTTAGTCTAAATTCATAAAATCTTACTATACTATCTCTAACAGCTACGGATCCGTCTCGCAAGAAGGCAACAGAAGTGAAGGCTCAAAAGAAGAAGGACGGTGGGTTCAAGACGGCTCCAGATGGCAGGCTGATCATCACCGATGACGCGTTCGATGATGACGGCGATGTTGAGCCTAGGCCTAGCGGTGATATCGACTCGGATACTGACGATACAGGTAACTGAACTAAATTGTCAACAAGATTTTGATTTTTATAAAGAATAATATCACGCCTGTAAGTTCTCAAAGGGTTAGACAGAGGTATATAAACATCCACTTTATGCCAACTATGATTTCTCCTCGGCGGGCACTTTGGCATGGGCTGTATGTTACCTGTCGGATGGAAACCTGCCCTATCATTTAGTTGCGTTCTACGACGCGACGAGGGGTAAAGATGGGTTAGCCCTACTCTACTCTACCGGGAACAACGCGGCAATATTAGTAACCGAAATTACTAGCATTCACTCTAACCCCTTCAGATAAGCTAAAATAGCGTCGGTAGCTTATTAGTTAAGGAGTCGGCCTAACGATCGAGAGGTCCCGGCTTCGAATCCTGTACGTCAGTAGTGTAATGGCCAGGTACCGAACTCGGGACCGGCTTATTAAGTATTTAGCTAGATTTATTTATTTGCTACCATTGTACCATGTGGAATATGGGGTATAAACTGTGTACAAATATGAAAGGCCTATTCCTACTGCCCCTTACCAGTTTTGGCTCCACTAGTGGTAACTAGGAAATCAATGTGCCTTGACTCTTCATAGACTTTTTTTTAACGTGCGGAAAATCCCCACGGGTACCTCCCCCGCCGGAGCCGGAGGGGGAAGTTATGTCAGACTCGAACCGACTAAACCGCACGCCGTCTGTGGGTCACAGTGCAAGGCCGAAAGTGAGGTAGCTATAGAGCACATTCCTCGCACCCCGGCTGACCCAGGGCCATCCCTCTCGATCTGGCCATCTTCGGGTGGGAGCTCATCATAGACTGTACATGTTACATGAGTATGTTGTTACAGATAAAGAAGACGAAGAACAGAAACCTTCAAAATTACTAAAACCAGGTGCAAAACGGCGATACGATGATATTTTGAGTGTGAAGAGTGGCAAGTCCAACCGGAGTAGAGCTTCTACCGTCACTGTGGGATCCAAGTATAAGGCTGGCGGAAAGGGTATTCATAGGTAAGTGATAAAATTACCTCACGTGCAAAATCAGACATTTTTACACAGGACCTGCCGTTTTTAAAATTTGTTCTATTTACGCGTTCCGAAATGCAGTCATATCAGTACAACTATGTTACTATTTTTGTATGCTAGAGATACAAACATACTATTTTATATCGCAAATATCTGATTGAATTAACCAATTAATTGAACGCTGTAATTAAATTGAGCCTAGGCCGTTCAATAAATAAGAATGATTCAATTAGTCAACGTTTTGGAAATTAAACTGACCAAAATTCTGCCAAGTGATTCAAATTTAATTCTGTTTATTCACTATAGCGTAAGTAGTCATCATAACAGCGAGGAAAGATTTGGTGAGAAGGGTATGGCGGAGAGCCTTCCACCGTACCCTTTATAATAGGCTATAGGCGATAATGCCCGAAAATTTGAGCCCTATACGGCGCTGCTTCAACACCACCCAAGAAGCCATAAGATATAAAATATAACAGAACTATCATATAAAAATAGACATTTCACTCAATGACTTGGCTAGTTTTATTCCAGCCAATTGATTGAATGCCACCGATTGAACGGCCATTCTACTAAACCCAAACTAATGCAAATAGACATACACATGCAGACATAATATTGGCACTGAGCGGGAGTCAATTTCACAACATATGACATAACAGACTCGCGCTCTACTGCTACACCAAACAGGAACCCGATTCTACTTATTGTCAACTACTGACACAGCTAAAAATATCATTAAATTTTAGACTTTATTTATATAGACTTAAAGTCCAAAATTAAATAAAAAGAGTTCAGTACATTTTTTTAATTCTCTCTACAAGATGCTATTCAATTTTAAACTTTAACAGCATAAAACTAAAGTCTAAAAATTAAATGCCGTTTTTTGCAGTCCGTGGTATAACAGATAGATAGTAGTAGTTAAATAGTGTTACACTCCGTCCCCTATATTATTGACAGTTCACATACAGTGGTAGATATAACTTTGTCTAGCGTCAACGCCTAAAACTCTGTACAAAATTAGATGCCAATATGTCATAATATGTCATTGACAAGATCACGCCAGCCAGAAAGCAATTTTAGAGATGTAGACTGTATTTTGTACGATAATAATTTGAAAATATTATAATCAAAATCGACTGCTGATATATAATTTTTTAAATAAACCGGTCATGTGCGACTTTTTTAAATCGAGATTTTTAACTTAATCGATATTTTAAATTTTCCTTTATTTTCATCTGTCTAAAATACAATAACATAATTAACGGGGTATAGTTCTTCACACACATTAAAATTATATTTCAGGCCTCTCGGATCAGCTGCATCGGTGGCATCTGGTGCGGGCACAGAGTTTAGATCTAAGAAGGCAAAGGGTGACATCAAGAAGAAGGGCAAGCACGACCCTTACGCCTACCTGCCCCTGTCTAGGACTAATCTTAATAAGAGGTGAGACTTTTACTAAAAGACCTTCGCTCATTTTGTGACAAGCCTTTTTACTAACTTTATATTTTCTAAAGTTTACGCGAATGTAATAAATAAAACCACCTATTAACGAATTTTAATGCGGTTTATAAGATTTTTTTCCTCATTTATATGTCTAAAATCCTGTGATGTCATGGGCGTAGCCAAGAGGAGAGGTGCGAGAGGGGAGGGGGAGTAACGTGTTCTGAAATCCAAAATATTATTCACAAACTAGCTGCGTGGAATTACAATCCCGTCCGAACCTATTCTATCCCCGGGATAAAAGTAGTCTGTGTTATTCCAGAATATAATCTATCCCTGGTACCAAATTTCAGCCAGATCTGTTCAGCCGTTAGTGTGATTAAGTAACAAACATTCAGACATCTTCACAAACTTTTACATTTATAATATTAATAGGATAAAAGTAGATCTGTTAATTTTGAAATGAATTCAGTTCACATCATTTCATTCAACTGAATGAGGACTTCACAGTAATTGTTGACAATTTCTTTTATTTTCTTAACCGTAATTACATATTTTGTTCTTTTTTTTTTCAGGAAAAAGGCAGTTAATAGTAAACAATTTAAAGGGATCGTCAAGTCTAAAACGAAGCTTGGGAAAAATAAGAAGAAAAACAAGTGATCGTATTCAATATATACTTACTATATTTATATAACAAAATAAATCTAATATGATTTTTTATCAGTTTCTTTTTTATATCCCAACCTACGTAGATCTTATAGCTTTTTGTTTTTTTTTATACATTGGGACAGTATAGGGAATACCGAATACAGGATATGTGGCAGACTTGGACTATGAAATACTTATGGTACTATGGACTACTACAGCTCCGAGTCCTTACTCGCATCACAGTGATCATCATCAGACTTTGGCTCCTTCCTCGTCCGAAACAGATGGTGGTTTTTTGAAAAAAATCATTTACATAGAGCATTCCCTATCCAGTACAGTTTGATGAAGGGCCGTTCCAGTAATTCTAATCTTGCTTTGTTTAGTAATTATGTATTGTGTGGGATGGAGTCGGATGAACATGTGGATACAATCTATACAGACTTTGAAAAGGCGTTTGACCGCGTTCACCATGACATACTACTTGCAAAATTATAGAGACTGGGAATTCATGGGAATATGTTACGCTGGATATAGTCGTACTTAACTAACCGCTCGCAAGCTGTTACTGTAAGGGGCTTGCAGTCTAATTTTATCAACATACCTTTTGGGGTGCCGCAGGGCTCCTATCTTGGACCACTATTCTATTGCGCTTGTTTATAAGACATAGGAAAATGCTTTAGCAATGCGCAACATGTGTTCTACGCAGATGATAAAAAGATCTATATATGAAAATTAAATCTAGAATAGACTGTGAGTTGGTAGAGCGTGATCTTGAAGCTCTATTTTATATTATAAACGTAATGATATTTCAGTTAACATTGAAAAATATCAAATGTCAATTTCTCTAAATATATTCTACATCATTCTATACGTCGCTATGCAGACACAAGCTAGGCTTGCTTGTGTTATGGGATCTAGAATGCGCATAAATACAATTAGATACTTTTTAGGGTTCCGCAGCCAAATGGCAAAAAACGGAATCCTTATGGATTTGTCATGTCTATCTGTCTGTTTGTCCGCCCGTATGTCACAGCCACTTTTTTCCGGAACTATAAGAACACAACCAAGGGAAAAAAATAACAAAATTTTAGGGGTTCCCCATACTTAGAACTGAAACTCAATTGTTTTTCATCAAACGCATACTTGTGGCTTGTGGTATCTATCGATAGGTCTTCAAAAATGATATTGAGGTTTCTAATATCATTTATTTTATAAATTGAATAATTTGAGCGAGTGACATCCGGGGGGGGGGGGGATGTAACTTCTAAAATAAGAGAATTATGAAGCTAAAAAATATATATGATGAACATTTTTTACCATGTAAACTTACACCGAAAATTGTTTAAACGAAATTTAGTATATAGTTTGTTTTCTTAAAAAGGTCATAAATCGTAAACAGCAATTTACCTTTCATTCAATCAACTGAAATATAAAACTTTTATATTATGCTACTTGCCGCTACGAAACTCGCCCGGACTCGCACTTGGGCGCTTTTTTAAATACGTATTATACACAGAAATATCCAGACTAATGCAAATATTTGCACTGAACGAGATTAGATACAATCCGCGCCTCCAAGTCACTATTGAGGTTGTTGACTTAAACGCCTCCAATTACATTTTTTCGTTCGTGGATGGTATGATTTATGAATGTAGGCGTGTCTACGTAGAACGGTGAAGCTTAATATATCTATTGAATTGTGTGCTTATGGGACCACTGTACGCACTCACTGCCTTCTAATTGGAAGCTAGCTAGAGTATCCTAGAATTAATATCCAGTGTCGGCACAGCACAGTTGTAGGTCTAGCGGTGAGTATCTGAGAGAGTGTAATGGCAAGCCGATAAACTTGTGGAGGTATATTTTTGAACTGTTTTATTCCTCCTTATCTCATCATCATCATCATCATATCAGCCATACACAGTCCACTGCTGAACATAGGCCTCTCCCATAGACTTCCAGAATGACCGATCCAAAGCAGCCCGCATCCAGCGCTTCCCGGCGACCTTGATGAGGTCGTCCTTCCACCTAGCCGTTGGGCGTCCTACACTGCGTTTGCCCGTACGCGGTCGCCATTCCAGAACTCTTTTGCTCCATCGGCCATCTGTTCTGCGCGCTATGTGTCCCGCCCACTGCCACTTCAACGAGCTAATCCGCTGGGCTATGTCGGTTACTTTTGTTCTCTTACGGATATCATCATTTCTGACGCGATCACGTAGGGAAATACCGAGCATAGCCCTTTCCATAGCCCGTTGAGCGACTCTGAGCTTGTTTAAGAGACCCATAGTGAGGGACCACGTTTCCGATCCATAAGTCATCACTGGTAACACACATTGGTTAAAGACTTTCGTCTTCAGGCTTCGTCTTCAGCCTCCTTATCTACTTACACCTAATAAGAAATTTACCTATTCTCACCTAGAAAGCTTCAGCTTTTTACTTTCTTATGGTTCAGTGAGAACCATGTTATATATATATATGTTATATATAAGTATCAACATATTTGTTAGTAACGGTGTACAATAAAGAGTTATATAAATATATATTTATCTATCTATCTATAAATAGATAAAATTTAAACGGCATCGAATTATTTGGAGTGACCGTAGAATGTTCGACTATCACCATGTCGCGGATTCGATTCCCGCTCGGCGGTCCGTTCAAATATGGTTGTTTCTACAGTTTCTAAGTATAATATGTAAGTATTTATTCATAAAAGAATATGAAAATAAAACTATTAGACAAACCGCACCATTAAAAATCACCATAAAGCATGGAATTCTTAACAAACACTTATTTCCTTCTGCCTATAATCCTGGGTCCTTTAAGTGGCGCTTTATTTAGGATTATATATACCTGCAATAGTAACGCTTAATCTTGAAACAAGCCCTTTAGCTTACTACCAGGGCGAAATGAAGTCATAGATGACGTGTTCTACATAAAAGAAATTATGTCAAATCTCAAATATCACCCAAACGGGAGCGCTTGCTTCGGGTATGTCCAGGGAACTCGCTATTGCCCAACCCGGTCGAGGCCACAGTCATTCATGATTGGGCAATGGACTAAATATAGGCAGGAATATACTCAATGATGGGAGCGCATTGCAATGGAATGTCGACTGAAGATCCAGACCCAGCTAATGAGTAACTTATAGGCCTGCCAAGTTAAAGCCGCGTAGTGCTGTGATTTTGACATTGCAGAGACTTGAAATTTTGTTAATTCTTATAACAATAAGTTAAATTATTATAGCTATAAATTACGAATGTACATAGGTACAATGGACATTTACATAAACTACGAATTACGAATGCATGCATTAATATAAATATAGGATCTTGAAATTATTAAAACCTTGTTCTAAAACTTCGGTAGGTCGTTGGGGGTGCCGGGTGCCTTTATTTGCATGCATTCGTAATACCTACTTACTATTTACTAACTATCAATATACATTTTTAAAATATGTAAGTATATGTTTGATTGAAGGAAGCCCCAAGCAAGACGAATTTAACCATAGAATTTGGAACATACAAGACATGTCCATTCCGCTCAGTAGGTAGGTCAGAGCATTCCCCTTGTAATCGACTGGTAGCGGGTTCAAATCCCGTCTTGGATATTCACATTTTCTGTTAAATATTCTAATTGACCCTAGAATACAATTAGCCATCCCCAATCCTGTAGTTAATAGTTCGGCTTATCTTGTCGGCCTTATGAGAAATCCGCCTCTGTTCGTGTGTCCTCGTTTCACTTACAAGTTAACAAAGATAATTTAAATGTTACTTACTGCTTACAAGAAGGTCAACAAGCTTGTAAACAGCATCCGTGAGAGCAACCAAGAGTTTAATAGATCTCGCTCAGATAAGTACCTTCTTATATAGAAACTCTTACTGCGGATTCACAGTTCACTTGTGATTTTCTTTTATATCATTTAGGTGGCAGGCAAGCATGCATTCCACCTGCGTTGAGATTCGAGTATGAAATTAAAACAAATTCGTTAAGTAAACGTACCTACTTATCGAGAGAGCGGAGCCTTGCGATTGGCAGATTTGACACACATACAGACTCACAGTAGGTAAGATGCCTTTCGCAATGCTCCGCTTTCTCGATAAATTTTCGATCATTTTTCGTGCTCAGGGGGTTCAGATCAAAAGTGGTTACCGAGGCGTGGTCAGTGGAGATGTGCAACACCAGAGGCGTCACCCTCGTGCTACCGATTTCGTGAGAACCTTCTAACGCACTTCTTGAACAACCCGTATTGTAGTCGCTTGGGAAAATCACGTCGCGCGGTAGATAGTTTCATCTAAATCGCTCCAGTAGTTTCCTGTGTTGCCTCCTTAATTGTAGCGTTGATCGCGATTACCTCTAAGATCTGCGATACACTTGATGGACTACTGGCCCGAATGGCCAAGGTCTTGTGTATTGGTTATGACGGGAGTAACTACCGGCTGACATCGTTAGTCACTTGAATATACACAGTAATTTGAAATAATTAAGATTATTGTGCTTTTATACGTATTCTACTCGTCAGAGCGCTAATCCTAGTTGTATCGAAAGCTTTGGACCCCAGGGTGCACTCTCCTGTACTCTTTTCCATATTTGATAATGCGGGAACGCCTGCCGTGAGACACCCGACCCTCGGAGGAAAATGTGCCAAGCCTACAGATGAGGTCAGTTTGAGTCTGAAGATCTTGATAGGGCCCCGGCCTCGTACACGCTGTTCTTTTAGGTACAAGTCGGTCAATAAAAACAAGTTATTTTTTTAGTTATTGAGGTATTTGCCTTTATTTTCAAAAGGAGGCGATTTACTATTATGGATATACTTATTTTAATAGTATTTATATTTTTACATGGAAATTTTCATCACATTAAACCATTATTTTAACCTAGGCCATTTATCAGTATTCAATTCAGTATCAACATTGAGTAATATGTCATTTCGAAAAAATACAACCGTTCGGCAATAATCTATTTTTAATTATTCATTGACACTTACCGAATCTCATTTCGGAGGATTTAAAAAAATCTTAATAATAATATACAAAATAATACAAACATTAGTTCGCTTCTTGAAAAAAAAAGAGATGAGATTTAACATTATCATAACATTAAATTCCGCTCGGGACAATTCGTGATTATTTTACATACTGTGAACACGATTCGATTTTTACAGAAAAATAAATATACATTATTATGTGACTACACAACCAGTGATTGCTTACAACGTGCTTAGCACTTTTCGTCGGCGAGCAGCGGGTCGAGCGAGAAGTTGAGGTCGAGCACGGCCGGCGGCGCGCGCTTGCCCGGCGCCAGCTTGAGCGCGCCGCGCGCCCGCCGCTCCACGGCCACGTGCCCGTTGAGCGCGTGCCGCACGTCCGCGCCGCCGAACAGCTCGCTCAGCGTTTGCTGCATATCCTTGGCCCCCGAGCTCACGCCGCTCACCCCGCTAACTCCGCTGCCACTACACGTCACTATAAGTTTACGCACTTCGGGCTTATTGGTTTTACTAGTGTTTATATGTACACTTTTCGATAACGACATCGCGTTTTGATTATAATAATAATTGTTCACCGCACCTGACGACTTGCACTGCGATCGCGATAGTGATGATTTTATATTACTCCGCACTGTCGCGAATTTTTTACCTAAGGTTATCGCGCCACCGGCGTGCGACGCGTTGAAGGTACACAGTGCGAGCGGACGCGGACACGACGAATACCAACACACGTCGGTGGGAACCAGCGGCACCGGTCCTTCGTCGACTTTCTCGTCCGTCCGCGCCGGTAGTCGCTCCAATGGCGAGGCTATGCTGAGAATGGGCACGTCCGGTGGAATATCGGCGTCGTCCGGCATCAGAAATGGTTCGGCTGCGAGCGGTTGACTCAACAGCGAAGTGATGCTCGACGTGTCTGGGAGCACCGAGTTGGGGTCCTCTACGCTGAGTAGGCTCGCGTAGATATCGTTTACTTGCTGTTCGGCGGTGAGGCCGTTGAACGAGCTCAGGTCTATCGTGTTATTGACTAGGAGCGGTGGGAGGTTGATCGGGACGGCGGCAGGCGGCGCAGGGGGCGGGGGCGCAGGCGATGAGAGCACGGGCGCGGGTGCGGCCGCCGCCGCAGCCGCTGCGGCCACCCCAGCGTCCCGTGATGCTCGATGCTCCGCCAGCAGTGTGTCGAAGGGTTTTGAACGTCCCTCGACGGTTCTTCTGAGCGACAGCGCGTGTGCTTTGCACGTGAGTGACCTTGTGCACGGCTTCGGGTTCTCGGCAGTGGCCACACCACAGTGTTTGTTCGGATCGTATTCTCGTAAATTAAACTTCGTTTTACTTGGCTTCGATCTTGACTTTGACGACGGTGTATTCGGCGTCGCCACTGGTTTTAAAGCTTGGGTATTGTGTACACTAGTTTCTATTACGGTAGGCAGCATGGGAGATGATGGGACATTTGGTGCAAATTGTAGGTTTGATAAGTCTGTTTCTGTTAATGTGTAAGCTGATAAAGATGGTGTGTGTAGAGGTGCATATAAATCTTGAGTTTGTACATTATCAGTTGGTTGGGGAAAATTAATCTCTTGCATATTTCCAATATCTCTGATAATATTTTTCCAATCAGCTGCATTTGTGATATCGTCTGCACTCTGAATACCCTCAGAGTTCATTATAGCAAAAATATCATCTGTCAAGTTTTCACCGAGGGGTAGATCCTCTGTGTCTTGTATACTGACTACTGGTATCTCTCCACGCTCCATGCATACCTTAACTTCCGGTGTCACAGATGCTGAAGTGCTAGAGTCATCAAGATACTGTAGCTCAGGCTGCGGTAAAACTATCCTTGACAATGGTGGAGTGGCAGTATGTACTGGAGAAGGGTCCATTTTCACTGGGAGTATATCTATAGGGATCGTAGGTGGTGGTGCTTCTTTTTTATGACGACTGCGGCTTTTGACTACAGGAGCAGGCCGTGGGGGTGGGAGAAGAGGCTCAGCACCATTATGGGATTCAAGCAAATGTCTGTAAGCCGCACTACACTTCACTATCACTCCACACATATGACACACAGCTGCATTCAACATGTCCATCTGAGGGAACAGTCCATGGAGACTCATACTTTCATATTTGAGGCGGTTGACACCTGCACGGCGATACCGTGCATTCCTGGTCTCTGCCTGCTTATAGGGGTGCGAATCGTGAACGCGGCGGACGGAAGCACCACCTTTAGCCTCCACCGCCGCGGGCGAAGTGAACGTGGCATCGTCATCCCGCCGCGGCGACAAGTGGCCTATTTCACTGACCCACAGGTCCCAAGGCTTCTCATTGCACTTCACGGGGCTCACGATCTTCGCCGCGAACGGGTAGTCGCCAGACATATTTCAGCGTTTACCGATACCATTCAATCCTGAAACTAGTGCTTATGTCTTACGGGAGTCCAGCCATACCGTAAGCAGCCTCACTCCTCTGATAGGTTATTACCCCATATCAGCTTCGAGATCGCTGTCTGAAGCGGGTGCAACCAGGGTCACATTGTAGCTCGTTTGTTTACTTCATTATATAGACATATTCATCTAAAATGTGTTGTGATTGTCTTAGCTTTTATATTTACAGGGACAGATGATCTATCTCACTGACAGCTGATTATGCAGATTGTAAGTTTTTCTCGACCACGAAACACTTGAATCTAACAAGGATTATCATCAGATCACTTCTCGTGTCCCAAAAATGTTAATAATATTTGTTTATATAGGTTAATTCAATTGATATTATACTCGTTACACACAAATAAAATGTCCAAAAATTCTGTTTGGTTGGTTGTAATTTACTATAGAAAGCATCAACACTTCTTTTTTGAGTATTTGTAAAGACCGACAATATTCTTTATGGTCATTCATTAGTGAATGAGCGTGACGTGACAGGGAATATATTCTCGATATGCTTTTGGCTTACTAGCTAAATAATGCCGACAGACACTATCGCATACGTAGACGGCATATCGCAAAGAGCACAGATAAAAAAATATTTTTTTGAAAATTTGTCAAATTCATTTGACAGTTACGTTTGTTGTGTCAACTATACTATTGTGTTATGTCATTGTCAATGTTACGATTTCATAAAATCCTATGAAGAATTCCTAACTACCTCAATTTAAAAAGTATATTAAAAATGTTACTAAAACCATAAAAAATACAATCTGTATTCTGAACCGACTATGCCTATCATATTTCTGCTACAAAATTACGTACCAGTGCATTCATGTGGTTCAGAAGCTTATGCAAGTCCATCATTCTAGGTGTACCGATAGGTATAACCTTTCTAGACACGGTGGGATATGTGGCCAGGGTAGAAGGCATATCCATGCAACCAGTGCTGAATCCGGATTCCAAGAGCAACAATAACGACTATGTATTCCTGTCGAGATGGGCAGTCAAAGATTTTAATCTTCAAAGAGGGGACGTGATTTCATTGGTGTCGCCGAAAGATCCGAATCAGAAGATAATCAAACGTATTGTGGCATTGCAAGGTGATATTGTGAACACTCTTGGCTATAAGTCACAATACGTCAAGATTCCTGAAGGGCACTGCTGGGTAGAAGGTGATCATACAGGCCATACACTGGACAGCAATACATTTGGGCCTGTTTCTTTAGGTTTAGTGAATGCTAAAGCAGCTTATATAGTCTGGCCACCTAATCGTTGGCAAAGGCTAGAAGCTAAACTGCCAAATAGCAGAAAACCTCTTAGCTCAGCTTTACATCGAAGTACTACCTAATGTCTCAGGAATATTTTGGTAGGACACAGTGATTTATTTTGACTGCATATTGATAGCTTCTCAACTGAATTTAGTAATATAATTTCTACCTTAGTCTCAAGTATTTAATCCTAGCAGACTGTGTAAATATAAACATAAATGTTAATTATTTGATGAATAGCTCAATTATGTATCTCATAGAGTATATGTATTATGTCTCAAACTGCTTGTTGTGTTGTGAATCTTAGAATACCTTTAATGTACTATATGATTATTCTATAAATCAATTCTATTAATTTCAACAAATTATATAGCACATTAAGTGTCCCGTTAGACTGAATCTAGACATTTCTAAACTATTCTTCTTCATCTTTGGCAATAGATCTTGGCCATGCAATAATATCTATAATGAAATTGTGTTACAAAATGAGAAGCACCTATAGCAATAGTAACTTCCACTTACCTGGCATGGAAACTGATGAAAAAACTAATATGTGGTTCAAAATAAATGTTTATAATAACTTAATCCTGAATTACATAATCAGTACTCATATTAATAACATGCTAATACACCTAGGCCTAGCTGCACAATTCTATAGTAGTCAGAGACAGTGTACTTATGCTTCATAAAAACATGATAAAAAAATTGTAAATTTCATTATAGATGAATATAAAGTGTAAATTTAATTCTTTGATGGTTATTGGCCATTTTTATTTTTGAAGATAAAAATGCTTGTTCTTGTTATTAATAATGTAAACTTGTTTTTGATAAACACTTTGTTTGAATTGCTTTTCTAAACCTAAATACAACCTCCTTCAATTGAATTGTAACTAGATTTTGCTTTTGTGTAGGCCCCCTGGATTCATATTTCCAAGGCACTGTCAAGTAGTATAGTTGAAGTCAAATTACATGCATCAATTTGTTTTTTACCACGAAATTGTGAATTCCACTTAAAATGAGACTACTACTATTTGTGCAATGGAGGGGGAAGGGAATACATTCTGTTCACTAATGTTAAGGGGTTGGCACTATTTTCAACCTGTTTGTAAGGATGATAGGCAGGTGTTGTCATGACCTTAACAGAAACAGATTGCAGTTTCTTTGTATGGTGGGTATTTATTGGCAAAGTTACTGATCGCTACATTAGACAGATCAAAGACATCTCCAGTCCATCATAGTTACTAGTGTAGATTACTCTTAATGGGCTTTTGAAAAAAACCCCTTTGTTTGAGGCTTAAAATTAAAATATCATCTTACTATTATTATAAATGCGCACATTTGTAACTATGGATGAACTACTGAATGGATTTTATTAAATCTTTACAATATTATAGCTTATACATCAGAATAACACATAGGCTGCAATTTATAACGATAACCGATATTATAGCAATAACCAACATCCCCACAGGCAGAGCTGCAGGCAAAAGCTCTATATAAACCCTCTTTTGTCTTTGTTGTAGTCAGGTAGCAAGAGTGCAACATAAATAAATAATATAACAAAAGTAAACGGTTAACATTTATTAATACTATCACAGATGACAACAACACTTATACAGTGCCTTTTAGTCCATAACTGTCTACAATTTGAACAACTCGTTCATATGAAATTCCTCGTCTTATAACTGTATAGAACCCTTTTTTAGCTAAATCAATAACTGTAGATCCTGTTCTATTTTGATCTAAACCCTGACTCAATAGTCCTCCATCAAAAACAGCTCCCAAATGTCCAAAAAGGTGTTCAAACTCCTTAATAGACAAGGTAGAAGGTTCATTACTAAAGTTGGCACTCGTGAGAGCAACAGGTTTGTCAAAAATTTGTGTTACTTGATTTACAAAATCATGGTTAGGTATCCTGATTCCTATTTTAGTGGTAGCAGGGTTGAGATATGGATTGTCCAGAAATTTTGTTTTTTCTAAAACAATAGTGACAGGTCCAGGTAACAACTTCTCCAGCAAGTCATCAGATAAATGGTCCGCTTTACCCCATTTTCGAACATCCGATACATAAGATACACATATTGCCACAGGCTTGACAGATTCTCTACCTTTGATGGCATATAGCTTTTTTATAGCATCAGGGCAGTTGGCACTGCATGCTAGTCCATATATGGTATCTGTTGGTACTGCAATAACTTCACCCTTTTTTAAGAAATCTGCGGCAGCAATGGGAGATGCTTCTTGGAAGCTGGATAATATTGGAGCCATCTTTTCTATTTTCATGATTGGCAACAAGCCTTTATTTTTTACTAAGAGACTAGGAAATAAGTTCAGTTTTAGGAAGATATTCATACTTAATCACTAATTAAACAAGCACTACTTAATCAGCATAAAAGTCTTAATCACGCCAGTTGTGCGCACACTTGTGGTTACAACATCGGTAAAATGTAGTCATAGGTTCATCAGCCGAACGAGTTTGAAGTTGCATAAAGAATGCTCTTCCATTACCACACTTGGGGCAAACAGCATCTGTAGAGTCTACGTTCTCCCATGCAGCGGCGCCGCCCATAATATAATCGAGTTCCTGAAAAGAAAATTAGTATGAATGGAACATTTTGCAAACTTACCGATAGGTATTTAAGTATGGGCTTGGCCAAGAGTTTAGTGGCATGCAAAGTGAAGTTAGAAATCGTCTACTGCTACTAATGATGCAATGCTCTGAAACTAACCTTTAATTTTGGGAATGTGCGTGAAGATACTTTCTTTTTAATGTTGTACACATAAGGGCAAGTATTGCATGCATACCGCAATCCAGATTCCGGACCTTCTTCGACCATAAGAATATTAGCACACGTTGGACAAAAGAACATTATTGTTCATAAGTGAGAAAATCTTTACTGTTTGTTTTTACGAAAATTGTATGAAGCTTCCTCCCTTGAGATTGTATAATAATGTCTCTCTCAAAATCTTGCTAATTATTTTATATTTAACTTGTTTTGTCCTAAATTCGTAGTGTTATTTTTCACATAACCCAACTTACATACTTCACAGTCTAGACACCGTTTTCTGTTGTTATCTTAAGACAAGATGACAAGTTGACATTAAAATTTTAAGGTAAGCACACAAGCACACTGAACTCTCGTCTGCTTTGTTTTTGTGTCGTTTTGTAGCGCCACCGTGAATGTACTAAGAACTTATTTGTTTGCAAATGAGTGTTGTTCGTGGTTTTTATCGATATGTTGATAACATGCGTTTACTATAAAAATGTATAAAATGGTAAGTAATATTATTAATTTGGTACATAAGACCCATTGTTTACATTAATGAAATGTGTGATTTGCGAATACTTTTTTATACGGACCCGGTACTCTATACTATAACAAATCCTAATCCTACTATCCCACTATTCCTAATCCAAACTAATATTATAAATGCGAAAGTAACTCTTTCTGTGTGTCTGTCTGTATGTTACGCTTTCACGCCTAAACCACTGAACTGATTTTGATGAAATTTGGTATAGGTGTAGATTAGGCTTTAAGAAAGAACATTGGCTGTTTGGTCGCGATAACCGAGATCCACGCGGGCGGAGCCGCGGGCAAAAGCTAGTAATATTATAAATGTGAAAGTTTGTATATGTGTGGTAAGAAACACCTTTTCGTACCTTAACCTACCTACCTTGAAATTAGGGATGGAGATAGGTAGGACCCTGATAATTATGCACGACATGTACTTAAGTATGGTTTCGCCTTTAAGTTCGGTTTAATTTTTGAGCTGTGAACACGTTAAGGAGGTATCGCGGCTTGGAAAACGTTGCTGATCGATCTCGCAGTGGTCGGCCTACTGTTTTTACTGCTACTCAGAAGTGTGGACATCAGATTGCTGACTGCTCGAGACTCAACAAAAAAAATTAAGCTGCGTTGCGGGCTGCTACTGGGCGAGAAATTAGCACTCAGTCTATCAGGAATTACTTCCACCAAGTTGGATTACGATCGCGGAGATCCTGGCGAGCACCCCTGAAGTCACAGCAACGACAGCGACGCACATTGCAGTGGGCTAGACTCCGCCGAAATGAAGAAAACGAAGAGGAAAACATTTGGCGGAATGGGGTATTGAACAATAAAAATAATTAACAATAAAATATCAAATGTGTTGGATATGAAAGCTTATATCTAAATAATAACTAAACAAAGGACATTTTTCATTTTGTTAGAGATTTTGGCTAAGCATGAATAACTACTTTTTAACCAAATCTGATATGGAACTTGTACCTCACACTAACAACTAACAGATTTTACTAATAAAGTTGTATCCAGGTTCACACATCACCTTTTATTGACAAGTTCATTTAGCGGGTTCATGTAAATAAAACATCCATTTTAATTATTATTGTTTGTGAATCTGAGTCATATGTTAACAGAATAAGTCCGTCCTTTTGCCTACAATAAAATATAGCTTCTCTGCCATGGTTCTTATAGTAGATTCTTTTATTTATATGTCTGCTATCAATTTTGGCTCATAGCAACTGTAAGTCGGCTCAAGGATATCTAGGTACCCTGCGGCTATCTTTAGGCAAGTAAAAGTAAAAAATATATTTTTATTGGCAACTGGAATTTCCCGAAGTTAAAATGTGCGGTGTTGCCAGTTGTAACAGAACATATGCGTTTTCCGTGAACATATTTGTTTTTGTTACTATATAAAAAAATGTATGAAACTTATGTCAAATTTCAATCGCTGTCAAATCACACTGTCATGTCAATTCTGTGCTGCTGTGTAATGTCATGTCGGCTCTCGGACGGTTGTGTCGATAAATATTTTAGGGTGTGTTTATGGCGTGATAATTAATAGTCTGAGTGGAAGTAGAAGCGGTTGAACGCAATCGTGATTTTTTGATCATTTGTGTTAATAATGTTACGGGTGATTTTGGACACATTCTGGGATGAAAGGATATGGTTGCCGCCGAATACAACCTGGGAAGATCTCGCACCGGGACCCGATAAGGATGTTGTTTACAACGATCACAGACATCTGCTTTACCCCCTGCCCTTGGCACTGGTGCTTTTAGTGTTACGGCGTGTGCTAGAAACGTGAGTAACCCACTTCGGCGTTATGACTCAAGAAAGAATGTGTGTCAGTGCATCGTACAGATGAATACCATCTTCTGATGCATTGATGAACTTAATAAATGATAATTTAGAGAAAGTTTTACATGCTAGATATTTTGCTAGGCAATAAGTATTTCTTTAGGTGATTTCTGCAGCAAGTTTATACAATTTTGCAAAAATTAAATAGTTATTTCTACTAAATATTTTTTATTAGTCGTTACAAATACTTCTTACGATTAAAAATGATATTTAGCTGTTCTATAAATAATTATTCTTCACTGTGTGTTGTAATAGTACACATTTTTAAAATATTTTTATTTTTATTTTTATTTGTAGAAAAAATTTGATTGTGGCTTTTCAATACATATAAACTTAAAATGAGTTATTGATATCGGTAATACTCATGAAAGTAAGCCAAGGTTCACAAGATTACACTCTAGTAGCTACACCACATACTTATACAGCAGTTTTTTTTATTAAATGAGATACACACAGGTATACCTAAATCTTACCTAATGAAAGTAGTAATTAATGTTATAAATAAGAACTTTGTGAAGATGTTTGATTATTTTTTAGTTAATCACGCTCTAACAACTGAGTGGATCTGGTAAAATTTGGTATAGGGATAGATTACCGTCAGAGATAACACATAGACTTTTTACATACATATTCCCATGGATTGCGGGAATACCACCATAACTCTATACAAGTGCAGCCACGGTCAACAGCTAGTAAAATATAAAACCTCCTTGAAAATAACCTAGTTGTGCACATTTTCCAAGTTAATAAGTGAGACAGTTTTTTTTAAAGTAGTACCTTTATCTTCTACATGACTTTATTTTGCTGCAATACCTTTATTTTTGACAAATTTTAACCACTTTATATCATCCATCTACTACTGAGCGAGCATGAAATATTTTTCTCATGTCCATAACCAACAGGAACCAGTTCCAAGGACAAGTAGCCTATGTTTCAGAATATGAATTTTGAATATCCAAGTATTTTCCAAGTAGCCCAGGTGGTTAGAGCATTCCCCTTTTAAATAACTGGTTGCGGGTTTAAGTTTTAGAAGTTCTAGAATCTAACTTCATTGTTACTTTTCTATTGAATCACTTACTTTAGTTTTTTTTCAATGTCCGCTGCCTTACCTATGCGTTTGCCCGCACTGCGTATTATTTCGTGCAATTACATAGAGCACAGGTACACACATAAGTCAGCGGACGGCTTTATGTGTAATATCTGAATAGAAGTTATTTATTTTTGTTACAGATATTGGTTCGCGCCATTCGGCAAGTCATTAGGTATTAAGAACACAAGACCAAAGAAGGCACCAAGTAATCCGAAACTGGAGAATGCATACTTGCATTCATCAAAAATCAAGCATAAACAGGTTAGTATATACAACAAACACAAGATCCTTATGATTTATTGACGAGATAATACAATAATTACTGTGTAAGATCCCAATTCTTTGTGTGGCAAAGTGAAAATCGAGGTTAAACAGTGGACCATAATGGCTTGGCGGCTTTCGTTCGTGGTACCGCCACCATTTCTCCGCTTGCCAATTGCAAAGGGTACATGCGTGGCGCTGGCTGACAATAAGGCTGCGATCTTAGTCTCTCTACCAACCTTAGCCCCGGCTGAGTCAAGTCAGCTGTTTGGCGAGTCTTTTTTTTGCCGCACCATAAAGTGTACGAACTCTTTACTTCAATAGTCAATAAAATTGTGTTAATTTCGTGCAAAAATACGTGCAATTTGCACGAAACAACAGTAGTATCATGCAGGCGCACTGCGTACTGCTTGCGCTTGCATGATACTACATGCATAAGTTAATTTCTCCTATATTCTAAAAAAAAACATTCCCTTTTCAATTTTGATTAAATATAATTTTCGCGCGTTTTATGCGCCTAAAGGAGCTGTTTCATCAGGCTTGTTACATACTTACATAATCGAAATTTGTATATCTAGTTTATTTCAGTTTATATTAACCGCTCCTACTCAATGTTTAACGTGCAGGTGTACACGCGGTCAACCAACAAATATACGCACCTAATCTCTAGCTTGATAACGGACTAATATCTACCCTATGTAACGTTTCACCAGCGTTATCTATTAATCAGTTATTGAATTTTTGATTATAAAAATCGTACGGTACTATATCCGTGGAATGTTTTCGTTTAAGAATAAGCTATGTTATACAATAGGCGATTGATATAGCCAATAAATTACAAATATGAATAACATTTTTTGAATATATTTTGTTGCTAGAGAATGAAATTACCTATAAATTGTTCGTAATACCATAATGTTGCATGTTTGTATCGGTGTCTGTGAAATGCTTGAACGTACATGGTTTAGTGCCTTTTACAATATCAAAAAACGTAAATTGGGATTCCGTATTAATACTAATGCTTATTTAATAAAACGAGCAGAAAAGCATCAATGCAATGCCAACATTTACGAAAATTGCTGATCTCAAAGAGACGCTCGTAGATACATAATTTGGCATTCAGATGAAACTGCTAATTATAATGCAAACTTGCTACAAATACGTGTAGCAGTATAACTGCAAGCAGAAATATAGCGATATAAATTAAGAATAGAGCTGTGTCATATAGGCCGGGAGCCAATACTCGTTTGTCATCAGGACTGCGGGGGTGGTCGCCAGAACTAGGAAAAGGAAAACTAACTAGAACTACTTCGTTCTCTCGATTATTAAACTGTTTTGGATTTTATTCTAGAATTAGTTCATATACCTATAAGAATAATTGTGTGAACTTATTTACGGAATTCAGATGTCGTTGAGCAGAAATCCTAAATATTCTACATTTTTGACAGATATTCAGACATGTAAATTGCATTTGAATATCTTTTAAAGTGCCTTTTTGCCTATGAATTATATTATTTAATATGGTCTATGAAATATTTATAGCTGAACGGTCAGAAATGTCAAGTGCTCAAAGTAATGGCGGCCAAAGCAAAGAATCATTGAGTGCTCACCAAGTGGAATGTCTAAGCAATTATGCATAAAGTTCAAAACATTTTAAATTTTGAGTGCAATATTAGCGACTTCTCTTTTCGCTACGGTCCAATAAAATGAAACGCTTCATGCAGCTCAGTTTTATATGTGAAAATTGGTAGTTTTCAGAATATACACAACGTATAAATGCTATTGTGATAGTAAAAGTCATTCGGAAAGACTAATGGAACCACGTTCGTAAAGGTGCCTTAAAAAAATTGGGGTGCGTCATTCTCCCTACCCTAGAGCCGCGTGACGGCGATTCGACTAGGGAATTATGTTACAAATCGATCAAACACATTTTATTAGCGCATATGAAACAGGCAATTTGGACGTGGCGTTTGATACCCATTTGTAAACATGGAACAAAACAAAAGAAAATTGTTTACGTTAGTGTTCAGAGAATAAACGTGCTGGAATCGTCCAATCTCTTTAATTGTAATCTACATCTCCAATAATTTACGTGCTTGGTTGATTTCCGCACGTATCTTCTACGCTTCACGCGTCTTTGCTTCAGTTGATCGCGTTATGGTATTGCGATCCAATATCGTAGAGACCAATCCCATTGGTCAACAAACGGAATTGGCCCTTACACCTGATAACGATATTGGATCACAATATATACAGACAGTGTTACGCGCCTATCTTATTAAAAAACATACGTACTAAAAATCGTTGCTGTTGTCATCTTGGTCGCCTCTACTAACCTAACCTACTAACTTAGAGCGTAAATATTTTAAAATCAGGATGTATTTAAGTGTGCAATGTTAAAGCTTTTTAACCCTATAATCGTGCTTTCCTTTCTTTTCAGTTCTTTTATAACAAGGATGAGGTAAATGTAGCACATTACTAACAATGCACATATGTAGATAAACTGAAATACTTAGTTTAGTTATAGTTAGCCACTTGTAGTTAGCCAATTGGGCTGATGGTCGATGTTACTAATGTCAACTGTCTTCAACAACGGTAAGGATGTTTTCGACTGTTTTAGTTACTATGTTTTTGCTACATTAACGGCTTTCAGCATATTCGTAGCAGATTTAGAATTCACATATAATTTTGTTTGAACGTGAACACACTGCACGTAGGATAAGCCGTAAGCGACGTTAATTTAAAATCTAAATCTCGATTTCACCAACGTATCACCTTCAAACTTGTCCGATGAGACGTTTTATGTGCAATTCAATAAAACATCTATATTGAACAGACTTTAGGTAAAAACCACATTTACTACATGAAATAAAAAATACCGCTTTTTCATGGTAACTTTGCTAGCTAAGCCTATTCCAATGAATGTGCGTCATAGCACCCGATACTCCGCCTTCTGCGTTTCGTCTATCCCAACTACCATACAGCTACCTTTTCAGGACCATTAGTCCATCTGGTCGTCCCAAATTCCGTGGTAGTCACTCGCTTCGCTTCTTTGAAAATGTTTTTTTCATAACATACCCATTCAATTTCATCATTGCTGCTAGATAATAACAGGTTGCGGAATCAATAAATAACAATTGAAACGACCTCTTCATCAATTTGGATTGTCAATGGAAATTCTCATTTAAAACGTCACGAATTAGCCATAACGTTTTTAAATTACTTAGTTCAAATCAATCTATAAAACAGCCTCCGTGGCGTAGCGGTAGTGAACGCGGCCGCTACGCAGGAGGCGCGGGTTCGATCCTCGCTCAATTCAAATATTTGTATGCATGAATATAAGTATTTGCATTGGTCTGGTCGTGCCTCGGAGAGCACGTTAAGCCGTCGGTCCCGGTTGCCATACGAACATCAGGGCAATCGTTACGGGTAGTTGGTGCCCTCAAAAATCTAACAACTGGTCTAACTGTAATGCTTCGATATCGCCTTTGGATTGTGAAGGTCAGATGGCAGCCGCTTCACGGAAAGTATTGAAGTTTAGCCAAATCCGCAATTATAATGGTTAAAGTGGACCCCAGACTCCCAAGTTAAAAGCGTCGGATGCGACTGAGATGGGATTAACGCTAGCAAGAAAAAGAAGAATCTAAAAAATTTTAACACTACTTTTGCAGGATACTCCTCAAGGAGAGTCATCAACTTTTTCGGGTTATTCCCATTCGTCAATGTCCACACTATTAACTACTGTGAATGTTTTGTTCAACTGGTTAACAGCTTGAAGAACGAGACATTTTATTCCCACTTGTTCACACTTTCACTCTCCGGGCTCATTCCCGCTTGTCAACACTATTAATAACTGGGAATATTTTGTTCCACTAGTTAACAGTAAAACCGTGATACTTCGTTCTGCATAGAGATTAGTGGTCAGAATATAAAAAGTGAAAAAATAAAAATTATCAGTTTTGAACATTCTTTAATCATGTTTTTTTTAAGAACCATACTAACGATATTTTCTATGCTTATTATGTAAACTTGAAATGCCTTAGTTTTATGTTATTAAACTATTTAACAACTTGTTATACTTCAAACATTAATTTACCAAGAACTTAAAAGGTAGGTAGTTTGTCCACAGATGATCTTCATTGACAACAAATTAAAAAAGTATTATAGCGGAACTTGAATTTCAGATCAGATCCGTTTACAATAATTTAAAAAAAATCATCAATTTTAAAATAATTTAAGATTTTGCTATAAAGTAATAACATATCGATCTTAAATAACATGAATAATAATTTATATTTAACCCCCGACGCAAATATGATGAGATGTAATAAGATTGTTATAAGTCGGCAGACTGAGCAACCGACTGTAGCGACCGACTCACTCTCTAGAGACTGTGCGATTGGCTTGCCAGCTTTTTGTTCAACAGAAGCATCCAAGCAATCGTGGACGGCAGCTGCTCGGACCACATGGACATAAACGCTGCTGTTCCACAAGGTTCCGTGTTGTCTCCGACCCTGTTTTTGCTGCATACAATAACATGCTATCGGACGACTCTATTCATTGCTATGCAGATGACAGTACTGGAGACACACAGGTTGTGGCATGAACTTTCTGCTCGGTTTTCCCAAGCGACTACAATATGGGGTTCTTCAAGAAGGATATTAGAAAATTTCTTCAGGTTAGGCAGCGTGAGTGTAATGCTCCTGGTGTTGGATGAGTCCATAGGCCACTCTAACCACCACCTAAGTGGTATATAAAAAAAAAGACGGGTTACACTCTGGGAGTGCCGGCAGTAGTGAAAACTTTTTCTTTCTTTCTTTCTTTGTTATATACCTACATAGCAAAAGATAAAAAGAACATACCATACCATACTATACCTTTAATATAGCGCCAATCATAGAACCTATCACTAATTTTCTGCTAATTTTCTGTCAGAAGAAATTAATAAATTACAAAAAGAAAAAAATAATCACAAAAAGTAATAATTACAAAAAGAAAAAATATCACCAAAAGTAATAAATTACAAAAAGAAAAAATAATCACAAAAAGTAATAAATTACGAAAAGAAAAAATAATCACAAAAAGTGTCAGAAGGCCAGGTTTGAACCCGGTACTATTTGAAATCATAAGAACTTACAGTCGAAGCGCTAACCGTTAAACTACGAAGCTTCTTATCATATCTTGCAAAATAAATAGTTTGCTAATGTTGTATGACGTCAGTCGACGGTTACGGTTCAAAGGTCAAGTGATCCTGACGCGCGAGTTTAACAATTTTTACCCATCCAACGCCGCTAAAGAAGTTTTCACTTTAAAAAATGTCATCGAGAGTCTCGGATGTAACCGGGAATAACGCGAAGGTTGGCAAACGAGGGCAAACAGCATTATGTAACTGATATTTAGCACTCTTCCATTGAATTAAGGCGTTAAATGTTTTCACAGCTTCGCAAATCCCGACAATTCGTACATACAATGCTTTTTTTCACCAAGTCTTAAGGTCATTTGATCTTTGAACGGTTGAACGAGTCGACCTTAGTCGCCGTAAACTATTCGTCTCACGTTCACAGTACTACCGGAGCTGATTGACCAGGGACTAAAACCCCTGATTACAGATATTGTTACAAGTAAACCTCACCTCACCAAAAATAATAGTAAGTACCTACGGCTTCATGTGTTTGTAAAGAAGACAGGTATACATTCTATATTTTGAAATACGAATAATGATTTAGAACGGGATTCGAAGCCACAACAGTTCCACCTCCGTCTGTTTTTAACCGACGTCCAATAAGTAGGAGGTTCTCAATTCGATCGGTATCTTTTTTTTATACAATACCGAAATCAGATGGCACTTGTAGGATTTCATCAGTTTAACCAAACTGAGTTTTCTTATTTTACTTTATGAAATTCATCCAATAGAATGTGCTAATGCAGTTTAAATTCTATTAAGCTTGTAGATATTATTTATCAATTAAATCCATCCTAAGACGTGATCTTTAAGAAAAGGCAGCACTCATCAAATGCCACCCTATACTGCAATGTACGGACATAGTCACCAATTTGACGATTAAATAAAAACTGACACCGTTAGGTGCCAACGATTAACCACAGTCCCTACTTTTTATTAGGGGACCATTAACATTCCTCCATCAAAACCGCTAAACTAATATACTAATATACTGTACCGCATTGCGTCTAGTAATAGTCGATCTACTATTTGTACTATTCATATATAGTAGTTGTATCTGAGTATACTTGATGTAGTGCTGTCCATCTATAGGCTCACCAGCCAGTCATTACCGGAGGATATGAGAGACAGTATTCCCTCCTACCAGACATAAAGTCCATTAATTATATCTGATGGAAAATCTGTACTTAGTGTCCAGTAGGTTGTGTGTATTTAAAGTTCTCGTGGCTCAGATATTCATCCTACCCATGACAGTATGATCGTATATGTTTGTAAGAATAGTCTTACAAAAATATATGATCATACTGTCAGTGTTAATTCAATGTAAACTTTAGATTCAAAACCACCTTGAAATAGTGATACCTAAGAACTAAGAGTCATTTACTCACGAGGTTACTCGTCTCATTTTGATAATAACTAAAGCATTTAGTTATGTGGCCGTCTTTTCACTTTCCTTAATCACTACATCATAACTCGTATTGCGTGTATTGGAAATTCTGTGTTACAAGCATGGATCCAAGTGGGGGAGGGGTGACCTCACACATGGGACTAAATAATTAATTGGGTACGGTAGTTTTTGTAGTCATTGATTCATTAACAGTTGCTAGTAAATAACTTATGTTATGATAACGTATACAGTAACCCAACTTCTGGACGGTCACAGCTCCACCTCTGAACGGTCACATCTCCCCTCTAAATCTGAAGAAGATTCTGTTTACAGTTAGGTACAGCTGGAACCGTACTGCAAACGGCCATCTTATAATTTAGCCCCGTGGGAATTTGCAATGAACTTACAATTTTATCAGAATATTGATCACAAGATATTCTTAGGTTTCTTCAACACAGCACTGTGTGCGCCATACCTTTTTAGTTTCAACAAGTCGTTGATTTTTTTTAAAGTTTGTCATGTATGAGTTAATTTATTTGTAAAAAGAAATCATTTACGAATAGTGTTAATGTTAATTCAAATTGAGAAACTTAATAGCCACGGTGTTTTAACTACAGTGATTATAAATGCTGAAATTTGAAATTATCAAGAGGCCCTTAGCGGAATAGGGTTAAGACATGACGTAATTGCCATTTAGTATCTATCATTTCAGTGATTTATAGTAGGTTATTTATCGACTATTTATGAACAGTTTTTAATTTATATTTTTATTATATCAGCTTATCAGCTTATATCTTATCAAAAAAATATTTTAAATGTTTGTGACGCGTGTAAAATTGTAAATGAATACGGATTACCCGTAATACCCGTTAGTATTGAATTGAATTCAGCCAGTCGAGCGATATATGCACTGAATGTAGACCAGAAAAAAATAGAATTAATCTATTTCAATTATGAAAGTTAAAGTTAAAAGCTGTTCGTCATTACTCTGAATACTCTGATAGACAAAGATCCTGTTTACTCCTCCATGTCGCACGATCTCTGACTTCGCTGGCTTTTTTTTTTTACGTCCGGGGAATCCCCACGGATACCCACCCCTCCGGAGCCGGAGGGGGAGGTTATGTCGGACTCGAACCGACTAAACCGCCGCCGTGGCCTGCTTCTGCTAGGGTGACGGGCGGCTCCACCCGTCACCCTCAGGCCCGCGCTTATGGGGGGCGGAGGTCAGTTTGCACCCTCCGACGCCCGAGCCGCCTTCGGGCGCGTGCAGCGATGTCAGCGAATCTTTCTCGCTCATCGCGCCGCGCCCGCTCTGCTGTCTCCTTTCGCGAGCATGACTTACTCGCAGAAGGAGGCACTGGCCGCCCACGCATCCGCGCAGCGGACCATCGCCGCGAGCAGGGTGGAGAACGTAAGCACTCTCACCCCCAGGGCCGCCACAAGCTCCCGCCTCGGCGTCTCAAACGCCGGACACTCGATGAGCGTGTGCAGCTCCGAGTCCACGCTCGCGTCGCAGTGATGGCACTCGGGCGTTGGCTCTATACCCATCAGATGCAGATACCGCCCGAAGCTACCGTGCCCGGTGATAATCTGCGTCTGACGGTACGAGAGGCTACCGTGTGGCCTCTCTAGCCACTCCCTCATGATGGGTCTTACCGCCGCAATCACGGCGTGCCCTCTGACTTCGCTGGCAGTGAAACTATTGGCTAGGCATGCATATGATGATCTTCTAAGAAGCCAGGTACTTCTCAAGCCTACTTTCTTTTGTCGGACGCGTCATGACCAGATATTTGTTACCCACGTAGCTTGGCGGTCACCGCAAAACGTAGACCCCTCCTGCATTGACGGACATGAAGGCAGGCAGCCGATATCAATAATACCGTAATCGTCATAAGTTGTTAACACTAAAATCAATGGCTTCAACTTAAATAGTCGTATATCTGAAAAGATTTTTTTAGGAAACAGCTTAAAAAAATTTTAAGAGTCGTTTTTTGCCACTGAACAGATGTATTTACAGATATGAAATACATGTATCAATCATTCATTTATAAGTGGTCCTCAGAAACAAATTTAATATATTGAATTTGTTATTTAGTGATCAATAAATTAGATTTTGTTAAACTACTTTTGTCATTTAACATGTACATGTTTATCTCTTTCTTTAACCACACGATGTTGACTCAAATTAAACAAGTCAAATAATGTGTCTTTAGTTCAACTGGCTTAGTTTAAAAAATGGTGTGTGGCATTGGCACGTCAATAAACGGCCAGTTAATATTTGTTGAAGAGTGAAATCTTTATTATACGGGTATGGCCGTATCATAGTAACCCATTAATTGATTTAATAGGGGCAAGAATTCGTGGCGTCAAACCAACTCTTAAGTGGTGTAATTCGTTCTTAAATAAAGCTGACTTGTATGTAGGTAGTTATAGGTACTAATGATAAAGGACAGATTTTATCTTAGATATAGATTTTAGAAAGATTTAGATTATCATGATCTCGCGGGCTATGCACCGACTCCTAACAGAACAGTAAATCTGTAAATTCAGTTATTTCTCTCTCAGTTATTCATCATTAACCTAGCGTGTCTCCCGGTTGCTCGTCCCGCCTAGCGCGGGAGAACCCAGGGTCCGCTTTCGTACTTAGTCTTTTCCACTTTGCACGGTCTTCGGCATCCTGTTTGGTTAAACCGTTGGCAGCTTGTCATCCTGCACGACATCAAGCCTGCGTTTCTTGGGCCGTCCCCTAATTCTGGCGCCAGGCAAGGTCATGTTGAGGCATTTATTTCCCACGTATCCTGCCGAGCGTCGCAAGACGTGGCCATACCACTAAAGGCGACTTTCCTGCAGCTTGTCAGCTATATCACGGACATGGAGGCTGCCGCGGATGTGTGCGTTCCGAACACGGTCGTTTCGTGTAACGCCACACATCCACCGCAACTTATTCATCAGCATGCAGCAACTGCCGGTGTCGCTCCAGCAACGGCCACGCCTCACTGCTGTACGTAAGGCCCGGTCTAATGATAGTCTTATAGACCTGTCCTTTTTGCTTGACCGGCATTTTAGGATCACAAATGACTTCCGTTACCCCGCGCCATTTCGCCCAAGACGCTGAAATACGGGCGTTGATGTCACGATCGATGTCTCCGGACGCATTAAGCACAGATCCGACGTACCAGAAGTGGTCCGTACGCTCGACGGTGTCGTCTCCTATACGGACAGATGTCGGCTCTGTGCGATTGCAGGCCGTATACTTCTCTCAGTTATTATATACTTTTATTTTTTGAAGTCGGGTTTTTTTAATATGTTTTTTTGTTTTTCTCTTCAGTGTTTGTAATAGGTTGTTCTTAAAATTATATTAATTTTTCCCCCTTTTAGTAATTTTAAACCAGTCCAGTCTTAGACCATACAGGGTTACTGTTAACTCATAGTATTCCTGGGGGTCCTCTAACAACCCCCTGACAGGAAGTCGACGAGTTACCAGTAACCCACTATTATTAAGGAGTTCTGTTGTTTGCCTCAATAGTTCAAGACTAGGTAATCCCAGCACGTCCTTGTCAGAGGATCGTCCTAAAACTAGCTAAAAAACAATCATTTCCCATTTTCTATTTCATTTTGAGGAGTTCTCTGGTGTGTCTCCGGAGTCTAAGGTCCAGTACAGTAGTAATAATTTTAGAATCGGTTCATAAACGACGGAAATATGGGATGACATAAATTAAATACTATGTCGGTTAAAAGTCTGAGTTAAAATAATACATAAATGTTCACAAAATTGAAACTACTGGAACAAGCAATACAATTTTAATGGGACCAAGTAGCAATTATTTCGCATCGAACTGAAAAAAATCACGTACTTATATCACCGCCTCTTTTTTGGAAATCGTTTAAAAAGATATATCCCTTTTAATTTCCTGTTGCATTTTCCGGAACTTCCGCAGTAAATCACGTATCAATGCAGTTTCATTTTCAATCTGTCGAGTTAATTTGTATAGAGTCTAAATTACCCATAGTAATCTACTTACGAATTAATCCCGCTCCATACAATCTCATATTTTAATCCATTAGACAGAGTGAATATGAAATTCCATCGCATGTAGACACTTTTGTGAAGGTGATCTTAGCTATAATATAGGTGATGTAAATTGTAAAGCTGCCATAATGAAATTCCTTCTACGCAAAAGAAAAATATATTTGGTGAAATGTGGGTGTAAATTCTTCGTTTCCGTTGCTATTACTGGGTTACCAGTACAAGGATACTGACAAGACGCTATTTACACACACAAATAATGCTAATCTCCAACGGATTGATAAGCGCACTAAACTTGCAGATATCACTTCGCTCGTATAATATCAGTTTATCTTTTGAATTTGGTACCTGGAAGGCGGGTTAAGGAGCCGTTTTTCTAAAATGAGCCACCGTGCAATATGTATTTCAATATGGATGAATTTATTTGAAACTGATGCAATGCTGAACTATTCATCTTGGCAACCTTTGTCCCAGGTCGCCACATTGACCTACAATGCGTGTCGGCCATCGATATTTGATATTCAGCTAAAAGGAATAGGGTAGTTGACTCTCAAGTCAACGTCGTTTGTTTTGATTAAATGTCAGAACGGTAAGTTCTGTGGAAGCTTGTATTAAGTAACAAAGCAATACGTCAGCCCGTGCTATTGTCAAGTAACTTCCTATTAATGGTTGGGATAATTTGGTTATATAAACATTTATAAAGACCAGAAAATAAGATTCTTTATTTTTAAGTTTAGTTATAAATAAGTTAATTTGGAAGGAATATGGCACAAGTAAATATATGTTATTGAAAATTTGTCTCCCTCAAGACATCCTAACTATAGGTAGTTGAGCTCATAACTTAACTATATCGATTTAAATAGAAAAAAATAGAATCGGTCTAGGCGGGGTTTGTACCCGCGATCTTTGCCTTACAAGGGCAATGCTTTGACCACTAAGCTGCCAGACCTCGCCCTAACCAATTCAAATTGCGACGGAGGAGTGTGTCTACTGATATTCTTACGAACTATCGGCACCATCGATTTGAATATTCAGTATGAAAAATGCTTAAAAATTTAATTCAAACTTAATTTTATTTTATGCGAATTGTTCATTCCTACAGGTATGCAGTAATAAATCCAGTATATGAGTGCTAATTGACCATCTTCGTTACCTACCTACCTATCTATACGATTTATGCATTGCCCGACTAAACTCATTTCAAAGAGTTATAGTTTACTGTACCACAGAATAATTTGCACCGAGTGAGGTTCATCGATAATTACTGCACGCTGTCGAGCGTGCCGTAATGATGGCGAATCCCACTTGCTTTCGCTGTGTCGTCCTCTGTTCCATTCGCATTTGTTTGATAGCTAGGTTTCGCCTTTGTTTGCTTGGTGTGTACCCGTCATAGTTAATTAAAAGTTAATTATTTTTGGGATTAGCAGTCATAAGCTTTTTCTTTTGAATATATTTGTAAAGTCAAGTCTCTTGTAATAAAGAGTCTGCTTGGATATATTTATATCTTGCAATCTTATTATGTATATTGCTAAGATCTAGCTAGGCTCATAATTCCATGACTAATCTTTTGGATTTCACGCAAGACTAGTGAGGTCATCCTTGGTCTTTTAGACTCAATCGGCCTTCCAAGTCTGCTTGAATTGACTTGTTCCCTAAAATTCTTAGGGCTTACATTTTGAAAGACAAAGTCATGAAACTTCTATGAAATTTCGTAGCATGAAAATAATGAATTATTTTCATACCACCGTGCATCCCTCATTTAACAATCTGGGGTGAAATTCCCAGCAATCCTTCCTTATTCAACTGCCAAAATTCCCAATTTTAGGCCATTTAAGCTTAGCAAAAAGGAATCAGTCAAGTCAAGTTATTATAATACTTTAGGTGATGATGTGAGATGTGATGTTAGATTATATAGATTAGAATGTAATCTAAGTTCAAACATACATTACATACTCGTACCTATAGCACAGAACCGATAATAGTCCTAGTCTATACGTATACACACTTTAGAGATACAAAATTCACAAGCACGAAATTCCATTACTGCCATTCTCGTTTTAGGTGTAAATAGCGTCCAAATTAACGTAATGCAATATCTCAGTAACTATCCATCTAATGTACTTTGATGTGGTGGCGTAGACCACACCCTGCCTCCCCACGATTGGTTTGAATTGGCTTATATTGGATAAGTGCTAAAGCAAAAATATGAAGCGTCCCTATTCCTAAGTCGTCTTTTAAAATGCTCACGGCAAGAAATGGGATGGTCCTTATGTTTTGCCACCGAGAAACACGTGGCTTATATTAAGATATCACATAAACAATGTATCGAAGCTACAACCCAATTTTGTTAATCTGGACGATTTAAGCTTAAACTAAGGGAGTGGGAAGGTAGCAAAGTTGCAAAAAACGAACGCTGAATTTACTCGAGCGTAGTCGTTCTTTTGTTTTCATTTTAGTTGTAAACATACCAGAATAACTACTTATTTTTGACAAAATTTTTGCATCATGGGCCATACCATAACTATCATTAGTTAGACCACTCTAGATACTTCACCATCATTCGATCATCGCTGCATTCGATCTACATCTTAATCGCGTGATTTAGATAGTGCATCAATTCTGTATCGCGTTTTGGTGCCATACGCCTTTCAGCAACTGTATCGATGATGCATCAGCGTATGAAGAGGCAATCGTGACTGGCTTGCGTGCCCAAAAAGCGACCGGTAATGTTATAAAAGTACCTAACATGTGTGCTTTGGCCCTTAACGTCGATTACACGTCAGTTCACGTGACTGAATATTTACCATCAATATTAGCGCACATAAATAATCACATGAATTCGTTTAGAAAAGAGAAATATTTTGTAAAAACCTCGTGTTGGTGATAATTTTGGTTTCGCAATCGTAGCTTCCAAGTAGAGTAGATCATGAAAAATTTGAGAACATATGGTTCCAAGATCCCACATGCTTACATAACATCTATTGCACTTCTTAGCTTCCACCCTTGTTTAGGTGGGTGAGATTGGCAGATAATTTCGGCGTTTCCTTGCCACTCGCTTTTATTCTTCTCCTCTTTTCCCCTTCTTGTTTCTTTCAGCAGACAAGTGCGAGACTCGCACCTCTGGTGGTAGGAATCCCGTTATATGGTCCCGTTCAGACCACTGTTACATTTTACTATGCGGTTATTGATTCTTTGAACTCGCTACTGCTGTCTTCTCGTAGTGCCTATACAATTTTTTCTCCAGTTTGCCATAGCCAATTGTTTATTCGTATGGCTCATTACAGAATTTAGGTGTGTGAATGGGCGATCTCTTTGAAAACTGCGCATCTGTTAGCGGTTATGGCGTGGGTATATGAAGATCCAAGACCATTCATTATCTAGGGTTGAACATTCCTATTGAACTCTTGATTAGGCATCAGTGGCGAAGAGTGAAAATTTTCAACGCGCAACGCGGTGGAAATATTGGAGTAAAAATGCAAAGCAAGCCGGCAGGAATCGTGTTGTAGGGACCCCCTCGCCACTGTTAGGCATGATGTTTTTATATTAGGTATATATCTGTGTATGTCTTCATATTACTAAGGTGACAGAGGTGATACACAAGCGTACAGCCCGTCAACTGACTAAGTAAAAACTGACGACTTCCACCTCCCTCAGTCGCACATGGCGGTACATAGAATGGGTGGTGGGCCTATTTTATAGAAATAGCCTTGTCTGTATATTTCCGCCAGACTCAGTAGGTCCCCTGAGGTGCATCCCTGGAGAATATTTCTGTCGAACTGTGCATTGGAACCGTTCTCATTCCAAAGTTTGGGGTATGTGGCACTGTACTTCCTTAGATTGTATTCCTATAGGAGGGTAGGATTCGTAAGCTCTATCAGACAGCCCATGAACTCGTATAGGCAATATACAAAAAACGTCGATACAGAAAATGTCGTATTGCCGTTCGTCAGCTTTAAGTCCTAACATTGTAAAAACGATAACATCAAATTGTTGTCAATAAGTTGAGTAAATCTGACATCACAGCCCCCCCCCCCCCCCCTCTTTTGACCTTGTTGTCATAGGCCTGACATAAATGTCAACGACTCTTGAAACTTGTCTGTGTAAAATAGAAGTAATTGTTACATCGCGTGACCGCTGTATTATGTACGTTTTGATTTTCATTCTCTAATAGAGCCGTGTATACCATTGTAGTTTTAAAGACGCTTACGTTAAATTTGTGTATACTGACACTATAATAGACGTGTTACTGTTTTGAAGCAATTATAAACTGATGGGGTTTATACTAGTTATAAATACAAAGTCTACTGGTATGTCCTAGTTATATATGTTGTATGGGGCATCACTACAGGACATAAGTCTTTGGGGTCGAGAGAACTCGACACTCTGGCGTAGGTTTTCCTTTGGAAGTTTAATTGGCATCATCTGACGGACGGACGGACAGACGGACGGTTGAGTAATAGACCTTTTGGGTACGGAGTCCTAAATGAAAAAAAAAATGGATCTTAGATGTTACAAACCAAAATGCCGACAGCCCTATGGCCTACATAATGATCATATACACAGCAATCAGTGTGCATTATTTAAGACAATATATGGGTACGTTCATTGAGTCCACAATTAGCGCCTACGGGTCTAAAATAGGCCTTGAGCTGACCGCACGACCTAGTTTCCTATGCCTAACAGTAGGTAATGTTTTTATGGAGTTGCCACTGTTTTCAGACGCGGTTCGACGATTTCGATATATGGTTGGAGTTATAAAAGATGTTATTTATTTCAAAAATTGGATTTAAAGCACTTTCCTTTTCACTGTTATAGAACAAGTCCGATAGCATTCAAGTGTGTATGTGTTGGTAATTTTTGTTTCTTATTGTTAGGTGTTTTCGTTTTTTTACTTCTAAATCCAGTAGATCCATTAATATCCATCAATCTAATGACTTTTTGATCATGCCTTTTAAAAATTGTGTAGTGATTAGGTACATATTATATTATGTACCTAATCGATATCGATTGTTTTTTGTCGAATGTATCGATCGATGTTTTTTTAAAAGCTGCTTTCGAGCTATTTATAGAGACGGCAAATATAGAAAATAAACATGATAGATATTCAGTGAGTCGTGTCGATAAAATTAGCAAGCGTGCGTTTATACAGATTTGCAGACCTAGTGTTATAAAATCGTACTTGCTTATTTTTTTATGGATTTTAAAACCAAAGGTGATGCACATAACATACTATACATACGTAGTACAGTCAGCATCAGAAAAATGTTGACCACCAAAGTACCTACTCAAAATAATCTGAATACCAAAATTCCAATTTTATATAAGTTAATACAGTGCCCAAATAGTTGTACATGTCCAGAGTAGTCAAACCATCTTAGCAATCAGTTTTCCGATATTATGTAAGTCAGTAGAATGTTTATATAGATATGTACACACAAGATGATATTTATTTATTTATTTATTTATTTAGGCGCACAAAACACATTACAATCATTGAAAACCAATAATACTAAAATACAGTTCCGTTCTGGATCGTAACATAACCACATGTGCACACAGCTAAAACAATATGTTAAAAACAGGAAAAGCTCTAAATTTTAAAAATTATAATAATAATAGTAATGACGTGTTTATACATTTTTCAAGGCCGAACCGCTATGGAGGATGTCTTTCAGAATTTTAATGAATCTATTAAAATTGGAATCAAATATGTCTAAGAGTTTGATCTTCCTTGCCACCTCGTTATAGGGTTAAAGAAAGAGATATTATTTTTGTAAACCTGAAGGGAAAATAGATTTGACTCATTAGACCTACGTGCACTAAATTTAATATTAAAAGTGAGTTGAGAAAGTAGTCCTGATGAATCTATATGACAATGTATAATCTTGTACAAATAAACCAGATCAAAATATATGCGTCGAATTTCCAATCGCTGTGCTCTGAATTTGCAAAGTCTACCTTGGTAATCAATACTTGAACGCCCAGGGTGTTGACGATAACCTAAGATTCTTAGAGCTTTCCTCTGGATACGCTCAATTTCATCAATATGTACCCTGTAGTTTGGCGACCATACGGGACTGGCATATTCTAAGATACTTCTCACTAGACCATAGTACAGGTACAAACCACTCACAGGCTTTCTGAATTCTTTGGTAGATCTTAAAACAAACCCTAGGAGTTGATTGGCTTTAGATACGATGCCAGTATAATGAGCACGAAATGAGAGTTTGTCATCAAATATAACACCCAGATCCTTGGCAACACTCGACCGATTAAGAATATGACCGTCAATATCATAGTTCCACGTAATTTTGTTGTGTTTATTGGTGAATGATATAACGAAACATTTCCCAGTGTTCAAGTACATGTTATTAGTTTGACACCACTGTGATAATGTATTAATGTCCTATTGAAGGGCCAGGCAGTCCTCTGGTTTAGTGATCAATGTGAAGATCTTCAAATCGTCGGCATATAACAGGCAATTACATGACAGTTGCTGAATGAGGTCGTTAATAAAAATAACGAAGAATAAGGGCCCTAAATGAGAGCCTTGAGGGACACCAGAAGTTACCACGATTGGTGAAGAGACAAAACCTTTTAATGCAACCAATTGAGTTCTACTATCAAGGTACGAACAAATCCAACGAAACAAACTGCCATGAATACCACAAGATGCAAGTTTAAGACAAAGTAAGTGATGATTGACTTTATCGAAGGCTTTAGGAAAGTCGGTATATACAGAGTCAACCTGTCCGCTAACGGCAAACGCCCGACAAAGATAATTTTTGTATTCGAGCAGATTAGTAACCGTTGATCTGTTCTTAACAAAACCATGTTGTTGCTCCGATATAATGGGTTTAAAATGATTGTATAAATGAATATAAACCACTGATTCAAATATTTTACCGAAGCAGGACAGAATACTAATTGGCCGATAATTTTCACAATGAGTTCTATCACCGCTTTTATATATGGGGATGATGTGAGCGGTCTTCCAACGTTTGGGAAAGACGCCAGTAGCCAACGATTTATTAAAAATAATACACAAAGGAACGGCTAACTCTTTCCCGCAACATCTGATAAAAGAGGGAGGTAGAAGATCAGGGCCGGCACCCTTATTAACATCAAGCCTTTTTATTTTATTTAATATATCACTTGTCTCAACTGGAATCCGAGACAGTGTGTTTGGAGACCAATCTATAGAGGACGGGCTACAATCGGCTGGACCAGTGACTGTATTACAATATTTCTTAAAGACTGAACCAAAGTAACTAGAAAAGAGATCACAAATCCCCTGACCAGTAGACGACGAGGTATCTCCGAACATCTAAAATATATGGTCAAAATGATGTTACCATTGTCATTGAACCATCTTGGTTTGACTACTCTGGATGCTTACAACAATTTGGAATTTTGTAAGTCAGATCACTATGAGTACTTTTGTGGTTAACTTTTTTCTGATGCTGACTGTACATCACGTATACCGCTATTTACGCTCTCTATTGTTTTTGACTAGGCCACTCTTGGGTTACGGGTGCTGCTGTCAGCACTTCTGTCTGTATTCGATGTGCCCTATACATTCACTTCACCTGTGGAAAAATGTTGGATGTTTCGTGAACTATGATAATGACATGTCGGTATGCAATTGCGAACCTCGCGGTTGACTAATCGCGTGATTTATCCGCATGCTCCGCGTATGGAATAGCACTGACATACTGTTTAGAACAAGACTCAACGCTTGTTCTGTCAAATTATTGATTACTTGACCAACAAATCCGAAAGCAATGGTCGTCAATTTGCTTGTATGCGTAAGAAAGGTGTGGCGGGTCATTTAGGCTTAGATAAGCTCCAGCGAAATACTTGCCAATAGGTTGTTAATACATAATTTGAAAGGATTCACTGCTTACATTTTGAAATTCTGTGCAGCGCTAGAATTGATCGCATTGTCGGAAGTAGGTCTACGCTGCATAACATTACCTGAAATTCATAGCCACATAATATTGTAAATCGTTTCAGCAAACTGCTTTCGATAAGTTATCTGGCCCTCTAAGCCTACGATAAAACACGTTATTTATCAAACACGCCTGCGTCTATGGTTTCGTCACAATTCAGATTAGAATAAGCGAAAAGATAACGGTTTACGGAATTAAAGGAATTAGTTGAAGACGCCTCGTCCTCGTAATCTCACAGACTTGACACAATACATCGTTTCCGCTTTTGTCTTTCGTAACATATTATCACATAAACTAAATATATATAAAAACTAGCTGTCGCCCGCGGCTCCGCCCGCGTGGATGTCGGTTATCGCGAATCGGACTATAATTTGAGATTTAAACTATCCTATCTCTCAAGTTGGATCGAACTGCACGGTGTGCGAATTTTATTATAATCGGTTAAGTGGTTTAGGAGTCCATTGAGGACAAACATTGTGACACGAGATTTATATATATTAAGATATCGACTACCAATAAACCAAAACAACTATTTAAAAAAGACTTGGGAGGTCCTGGTGGACCTGTGGTCTTCATCAGTTCTTCAGCAAATCCTTGACTTGAATTTTTTTAAGTCTAAAACTATCATTTTAATTAATATGAGGAGCTGCTTCATTGGCATATTGTAGCTTTTGTGGTTAAAGTCTCCTCAAAAGCTTATTTCTTACAATTATAATCTTCGTAACCTAGATTAAATGCATCGTCGATCAGTCTACACGTACGAATTATCTGAATCGACCTGGGAAATGTTTTTCATTTGATGTTGATTTACGTGGTAGAACAAAAAGGCATGAATGGGCTGGTTCAATCGGAGATGTACCACCCTCCAGCTCAAAATCGACCAAGCAGGATTATACTGCATTGCGTAAGTTTTAGTAGTTACTTTCCAGCTTTTTCTTATTTCTAACGTCCATAGCTCGATTAACTACGAGTACCATCTCACTTGGCCATATGGTTGTTGACTAACTCCGTAAAAAATACACACAATTTTCCAGACAGTAGCCCATCTGGTCAAAAGTCGTACGTTTGCTAAAACATGGCCCACACATGTGCTGACAAGTAAGATAAATATAGGTACCTCTTTTAATAATTTACTTTAGATATAACTACCTAGGTAAGTATGTGAGTTTACTATTTTGGCAAACGCCCCCTAATAAGTGTGTCAGACTTTCATAGCCCCTTTTTACGTTTTATTAGCTGTTAATCAAGGTGTAGACGTGTCATCTACCTCGTTAAAAGAAATAATTATGTTCACTTTAATTAAATACGTAATTAGGGGTGTATGGGCGCCAAGACCTTCGAGGCCCAAGTCAGTTGACTTGTGCAATATGCATGTGGTATTACACAGGTGCATCTGACGGACTAACGGACGAGACTCAGGCGCCAGCTTTCCTCTCGAGGATGGGAGCTCAAGCGGCAGTAGCTTCTGTAAAAGCTGTGAATTAAATCATGAAATGGAGGAGTAAGAGTTGGAATTAGGTACTTGATGCAGTTGGGATGAAAATAATTAAAGACGAAGATATTCGTCTTCATCTTCTGATTTCGGTTTATTAATAAAAAATCTTGTTTATCTCTAATTTTTAATAGAATACTAGCTGTCGCCCGCGGCTCCGCCCGCGTGGATGTCGGCTATCGCGAATCGGGGTATGAAAAATAGATGTTGGCCGATTCTCAGACCTACCCGATATGCCCACAAAATTTCATGAGAATCGGTCGAGCCGTTTCGGAGGAGTTTGGGAACGAAAACTGTGACACGAGAATTTTATATATTAGACTAGCTGTCGCCCGCGGCTCCGCCCGCGTGGATGTCGGTTATCGCGAATCGGACTATAATTTGAGATTTAAACTATCCTATCTCTCAAGTTGGATCGAACTGCACATGGTGTGCGAATTTTATTATAATCGGTTAAGTGGTTTAGGAGTCCATTGAGGACAAACATTGTGACACGAGATTTATATATATTAAGATTAGCAACCGGAATTATCGAATTTATTAATATTCCCTCAAACCCCTCCAACTAAGGTAAATTACTTGTGCTAGGAGTGGGTTCACGTCGGTAGTGTGATGGCTGGGATTTGAACCCGGGACCTCTCGATCGTACGGCCGATACTTTAACCACTAAGCTGCCGACGCTTCAAAGCTCAGCAGTATCGATGAATTTACACGTTAAGATTCCAAAACTTCCTGCAATTTTCATGCGCTTCAGACGTCGAATTCACACCTTAGGCGCCCTATTTATTCCGCCTATTCTATATAATGCATGGCTTACACTTGACAAACGTATTCCTGAAACACTGTCCCAGTAGTATTATCAGGTTGTATCCACATCTGTACATAATTAAGGTGCGGCCAGCAATAGCATCACACATTTACAGGAAAGACCCATGTTATGAATAATGATCTTATAGAGCTTTCGTGAAGGTAAGGTAGTATAAACTCTCGATTGTGAGGCCATCTCCTTAAACACTTACTAAGCTACCAACAGGTCTTATTTAGTACCTTCGCGTATCTCTCATTGTCAGAGGAGCTTTCGGGGTTAGGTATATTGAATTCCATTGTCTTGCTTGAGCAGTAATCTCAAGTAACAGAATAAGTACGAACAATATGCTGTGGGTGACCTTAGCATATTGTTCGTACTTCTGTGAGACCTAAGCCGTACCCTTCTAACCTAATCTATCAGTGATATAGAATGTTGTACATGTGGCTATTCGATGAAATGGCCCGTCGACCAAATAACGACTTGGTTAAATAGCTTTTGAATAATTAGATTTGAATCAGCTTCGCTAAAATGTCTTTCGAAAATATCCTATAATAGCTTTTGCCCGCGGCTCCGCCCGCGTGAATGTCGGTTATCGCTATAATATCGATTATCGTTATAAATTATAGCCTATGTGTTATTCTGATGTATAAGCTATATTATTGTAGAGTTTCATTAAAATCCAGTCAGTAGTTTTAACGTGAAAGAGTAACAAGCATCCATCCATACATCCATTCATACATCCATCTAAACTTCCACGTTTATAATATTAGTTATCCTATATCAACTACGAGTATCTTCGGCACTTACCTGATTTCATTATTTGATCATAATATTGCGTATTCCTTGTTGCACCAATGACTTCATACATTATCTGCTGAATAGATAAGATAAACAATTTATGGGTAACGTAAGAACTTATACTTTAAGGGCGTGAGTCAATATAAAGTACCCAGGGCACGGCAATAGGGTCACCCCTTATTGCGTGGAGGAACATAGGGACTGGTTTAAACTGTGGGTTCTTTTGGGTGCACTGTGACTGTAATGCTTGTAACAAGAACTTATACATGCGTAGCGGCCATAGAACTCGTATACTACTCATTGACCATGGGTTAACATCTATATCTAATAGTGGCCTTCACACACTGTATATAGATTTCACTTAAAGCTTCATACCATGTAGCGGAGCTGCCCCCTCTATACTAGTAGCAATTCGCTGGCTGGCGTTTGATGGAATAGAATGACGAATGTATGGGATTTGACGCATTTGACATGCGTTAACGACTGTCATATATGTCAAATCCCATACACCGGCTTGTCTATAGGGGCGGGGTAAATTCATTTCGATGAACCTTATATAAAAAATTATAAGCTTAGGAATAATACTACTGGAATTAGTAAAATAATTGATTGATATCAAAAGTATTGAAAGATATCAGACCTACCTAGTATCTTCATTGATAAATTAATATTAATAGTCTAAGGATAAATTAATGAACAATCAATGATAGCGATGATTATTATTATTATTTCAAATACTATGACTAGGTGGCCGCGTGACTATATTTCCACTTGTGTTTATAGAAGAGAACTGTTTATAAATATACTTATAACAAAAATTTTAAGGTAAGGCTCCGTTAATTGAGCTACCTGAACAAGTCTTGGATAGCTGGAATTCTGTGGCAATTAGTTACTTTGAATTTATAGCAACAGGTAACAGTTAAGTATATACGAATTGCTTCAAAATTGCATTCGTGAAATACGTTTGGTTCACTAAAATCTACTCTTTCCAGAGAAAAAGGATCCGGAGAAAAGTTGTTGAGAAAACTTGATAAACTTGATGAAAAGTTTAACGTGTATTTATGATTCTGATTCTAAAATTATGTCAATAGATTATTGGAATTTCTTATCAAGGAATTCTATAAGTCATATCAGGTGTTAAAAGTACTCACTCAATTGAATATTACGAAATTAGTCATTTATCAGCGATTACATTGACTAAGTACATCTACACCTACACCTTCCTTATATTAATCTTAAGACTTGATAAAATCACTTTCATAAGCCTGAATTTGGCAAATTCATAACTTCTATTAAAATGAGTAGTTATCACAATGTCAAATCAAAAGTATATTACGTGAGGTGTGTCATACATAAGACGGAAGTGCCATTTTGTCGAAAAAATGGGAATGCATGCATTCCTGCGTTTTAGCGTTTTAAAATATACCAATTCGTTTATCTGATAGACGAATTCACCTTATTAAGTCTTTTAATCAGTAGAAGTAATAGCACCAATTACGTATCTACAACCCCTATGCTCTGAACTTTATTAACAACTTTTACACATATAGTTTTCTGTTAAACAGTTAATATCTGAAAATTTTATCAATTTTCTACATGCCTTAGAATCGATTGTGTCATAAATAATACAAAAGACGACAAACAGTTGCGGTGTAGTGAAAGTCGATAGCTAATTAATATTAAATGGATAAGGGAGGTACATTTTATCAGGTTGCAGGTCTCGGGGGACTAACTTATCGTGGGTAACTGCCAACTTGTGGGTTTTGAGCGTTTATTAATTTTTGTACAGTTATTGCGTCACTTTGTTAGAATTTTAGGAACTAATCAAAATATTTCAGTTGTATTTTGTGTACAGTAAATACTAAACCATAAATTGGATTTTTACATAATATTCAAATCGTCACTAAAGAGAATCTAGCTCAATTGAAGCTAGAAAGCAAGAAGCCCAACAGAAATGTACGCACAATTGTAACCATTTCGGTCGGTGCGAAAATAGGCATAAGTTGTGGGTTGTAGTAAAATCCGCTCAGTCAAAATCTGCTTATGTAGTTTCAGCTACAGGCGACAAATCTCCTAACAGTGCTAAAAATTACTCCTTGAAAATTTCGAAGCTGTCTGTACTGAGGTCAATAACAGTCCTCCAAGCTAATAATGAATATAAACGTTTATTGTGTTACCATATTTGGGGACATACATAATATGACATACATAATAATAATATTCAAATCGTCACTAAAAAGAATCTAGCTCAATTGAAGCTAGAAAGCAAGAAGCCCAACAGAAATGTACGCACAATTGTTACCATTTCGTTCGGTGCGAAAATAGGCACAAGTTGGGGGTTGTAGTAAACTCCGCTCAGTCAAAATCAGCTTATGTAGTTACAGCTACAGGCGACAAATCTAACAGTGCTAAAAATTACTCCTTGAAAATTTCGAAGCTGTTCTTGGATCTGTACTGAGGTCAATAACAGCCCTCCAAGCTAATAATGAATATAAACCTTTATTGTGTTACCATATTTTGGGACGGGTCTCGTCGACAAATATAGTAATCGATGATACAGCCTTTAAACAAACTGAAACTATCTATTTATTTAAACATACTTACATGATACAACATGTGGTCATGTACCTATTAGTGTACAACTCTTCAATTCAGACACTGTTCTAGCAATGTACCCATGTGTAATTTTTGTCAATATAACAATCTAGGTTGTATTCATCGCGATCAAATGAGTGACCTATTTAAAAAGTCACACTCCACTCCGTACCCACTAGTTACTCCAAATAAGCAAGTATTTAATTTATTTTACTTTGGTTTTCAAATGCTCTGCTCGACTAGTCTCAAAGACACTTGCTTTGAAGTCACAGCATGCCTTATACAATGCTGATTTAAATTGAATCGCTTTTTTTCATATCTAGTAATCGCGATCAATGCACGTGTGTTATTGACCCCAGTGCACCATGATTCATAGCTATCAATGTATGTGCACGGTGCACATATTTGTAGTTCTTTCAGTCACGTTTTGAGATAAGGTTTTAGTGCAGGCATTACTGACAGCGGTCCATCTGCCCTTAGCTGCACCGTTCGATAGCAATCACCGCCGAAGATTTAGAAGGTACACTACATACAGGAATTTCACTGACATTCCCAGCATTTTAGCCCTTCGTTCCGAAATGGAATATTTGAAATTGACAGAATTCTTCAAACCATGATTCTCTGAGCCTTTAAAATTTAACTGTGATGCTTGAATGAAATTTTAAAGCAATTAGTATGCTAACCTTTCAAATGGCTCAGTGGTCAGAGCGCCCTGTAAGGGAAAGATCGCGGGTTCGAGTCCCGCCTGAGCGATTCACTTTTTCCTATCTTAATCGATCTAAGTGTGATGCGGCTAAACTTTGATATTTTCAGTGGAGCGACTGCCATCTGAATTTTTCAATTAAAAATTTAAAACATAACAAAAGATAATGTATCGCACTGCATTATATTGCATTATCTTGCAAACGCATATTTCCAGAACGACTATTCGACTATCAGGACATTTATTGTCAAGCATTTTGTCAAGATGCCTTTTTTTCCGATGTGCAAAGTTATTCATTTGTGATATAGGCATTACATTTTTGCGTGTTTTTATATTAAAACCTTCATACACTGCAATTTTTGTTTAATATAATTAAATTACTCTCTCCGTTTGACTCTATTTTGCCTTTATAGATTCCATCGAAATTGACTGCAATCCTAGACGAGTGCGCACAATCGTAACTTATAATAATAATTGTTATTACTCTTATTTCTATACACTAAGTATACCATAACAGGAAATGCTATGTCACCATGGCAATCATAGCTGCATTGTAAAAATAGTTGTATGTAAAATGATAAAATGTGTGCTTGCAAATATTTTATGTTGTCATAGCTGAAAACATAAATTTAATTTGCAACAGATACTTACCCAAGTTCTCTAGACGCACCGTAGTTAGTTTCACTAGTTCCTGAGTAGTATTGCAATTAATTTATTAGCAATGTAATAGCAATTTGTATATTGACTGGTAAATATTAGCAAACTTTTGTTTTATGTTTTAACACAAATTATAAATTTTATCATTTTATTTCTTTGACGACAAATAATGTTGTTACAATTTCTACAATTCTTCTTTTATCCCTTCCAGATATGTGGTTTAGCGAAGCAACTGGATATGACGGAGCGGCAGGTAGAACGCTGGTGGCGTCAGCGCCGAAGCCAGGACAAGCCATCCACCCTTGTCAAGTTCTGCGAAAACATGTGGAGAGCAACCTTCTACTTTTACAATTTCTCTTACGGGCTCTTCGTCCTGTGGGACAAAGACTGGCTCTGGGACATCGATCAGTGTTACCTCGGATATCCTCATCAGGTTAGTTTGACATACTTATTTTGGGACGTGTTTTGGAATAGCATAATATGATAATTTACAAATTACTATTCCAAAATGACAATGGCAAAAGTTTTGTGTTTGTTTTGTGGTATTATTTGAAAAATATGTTGGAAACACAACCGTGGCTATGGCTACTTAAAAGCAACTGGAAAGTGTACAAGAGTTCAGCGATATACCTAGAATAAATATATCAGCCCAAGCCATCCTCACCTGCTAGTGGATACGCCTGTAGATAAGCGATGAGGCTTTAGCGCAGGTTTTTCTTTCGGGAATGGAAAATCAGATGGTATATAAAACCAAAATGGTCCCCTTTTAAAGCCAAAATACTAAAAGCATAAAAAAGACTATTTAAAAAAGGAAAAAGATTCCTAGGCTGCGAGATGAAAACCTTTGTCGATGATAGATACATTTTAAAAAGCAAATATTGTAATTCCTTGCCAAAATTGTGTCATGCAGTGCACCTACCTACTACTTTACCCCTTTAATAATTTTTGTTAATATGCCATACCGTTGGTATTTACAGTTCAAACGCAACATAAGTGAGGCCTTATAAATAGCATGCCGTAATAGCTCTAATGGATGACGAATACCAATTATGTAAGATTTAACATGTAGATGCTCCACACGCTACTTCTGCATATTGGTGCTCGGTGCTTTTAAGATCGTATTTTTAAACGTTATGGGGTGTCTTTGGCCCTAAAGATTTTCGTGTCCCAAGTTTCTCTCAAGGGTAGGACGCCCCCTGGCCAGATGGACCGATGACCTGAAAAAGGTGGCTGGGACGGACTGGATGCGGAAGGTGGAGGATCGTACGAAATGGAGCACATTGGGAGAGGCCTATATCCAGCAGTGGACTGTAGTGGGCTAATTGCTTAATTGATTGATTAATTGAAGTTTCTCATCTAAAAAATGGTACATGCTGATTGACCGACAATAGTCTGGCTCTTTCCTCTTAGGGTACTATGGTAATGCCAACCGGGTACAATGCTAACATGATGAATTATTTTAAGAAAGTATTATTTAATTTATCACAAAGTTTATTTCTTGTACCACAATAGGTTAAACTATCACTGCAATACTACGTGCACCTACCTTTGGAATAAATATCTCTGCATCACCCTAAGGTCCGCCTTTGTACAATCAATTTGTAATTGTGCAAAAAGTTTAAATAAAATGATGATAATGTCGTTTAAAATCTTACTGACAGTGTAAGGGGCAATCCCCATACAAAGATCAGCGGCCGGCAGCCGCTTTGAGAGGCAAAATATAACAAACGATTTTGAATCTCATCTACGTAAGACAAAGTTCATAGTCATGAAAGCGAAGAAGGGGCCGCGAGCCTGTTGGCGATCATTGCTAGTACAAAAGATTGACCGCTACTGGCCGCTGATTCCAGTGGGGATTGACCCTAATTTGGAAAATTTTGAAAAATCTTTTTAATTGAAGTTTGGAAGTATCAGCGAAATCGAGCGCCACTATTTGAAGTATACCTTGATATTATTAATTAACAGAGTGTGTTTCTCGTTGCAGGGTGTTACAGAAGATGTCTGGTGGTACTACATGGTGTCAGCAGCGTTCTACTGGTCGCTAACCCTATCCCAGTTCACGGACGTGCGTCGTAAAGACTTCTGGCAGATGTTCGTGCACCACATCGCCACGATCGCGCTGCTGTCCTTCAGCTGGGTGTGCAACCTGCACCGGATCGGCACGCTTGTGCTCTTACTGCACGACTGCGCAGACGTATTCATTGACACTGCCAAGGCAGCTAAATATGCCAACTACCAACGCTTCTGCGACGTCCTTTTCGGAGTGTTCACTCTGGTGTGGGTGGTTACAAGACTGGGAATTTATCCTTTCTACATTATTTGGAGGTAAGAATTGATACATACATATATGCACGCCTATAAATTCCTGAAGGGGTAGACAGAGGTATATTAACACCCACATTTCGGCAACTATGACTTTCGGTCCCACATATTAGGGCCTATTACCGTCAAGCGAGCGCTTACTCATGGGGTTCATGTTACTGTCGGATGAATGATACCGTGGTGGCCACCAACACGGCAAAAAAATTATCAGCTATTTTGAATTTACAGTACCATCGGTATCAAGTGTATATTGACGATATTATCAATAAAAAATTGGTTGATAAAAACCTTTATCTATTCCGATACTATAATACAAAGATTATAAAATTGAAATCAAAACTCTTATGACAAACATTACGCACAGGCCAAAAAAAAGTTTTATTACGATACATGTCTTGTATGGACACCTATATCATTAAATAACTTTTTAATCATAACGATACACCTAATATAACCTCCATCTGGACCAAGAAGGTTGAACCTCTGCTTTAAAAAAAGAAACCGCCGATTCGGAAGAAAAAAAAAAGAAACACGCATGCGCAATCGATTTTTGGCGCCAACATTTTACATTTAAATTAAAAAAAGTTTGGTTTTGTTTGTAAAATAAATTAGTTTATGTATTATAGTATGAGAGTAGATAAAGTAGTGTATGAAACTGTATACATAACTTGGTCTTATAACACTCGTGTGATACTATAAAAAAAACGAGCCGGCAGGAGCAAAACACACTCGTGTATAAGAACCCTTATTATGCAACAGTATCATAAACTATTACATTACTATACTTGTGCCGGTGTGTGAAATCATACCGTTCTATGTTATCGAAATGCAAATAGGCGAGTTTTTAGGTGTCGAGCGATATCGCTTCGTACTTATCTATCGATGACAAATTTTGTGGATATCTCTATATTTCGGTTGGTAGGTATATTTAAGAATTATGATCCATTGAAAATATTTCATGAATCATAATCTTCAATCTCACCTGGCGGAAAGGTAGATATAGATAATAATAACGCATGGACATGCTGCCAGATTGAAACTTATTTGTAACGATCACGTCAATATAACCTCACCTTAGTTCACTTGGTTACATAATATACCCACTTACTTTTATTTTTTAATTTACATGAAGTTTATCACATGTAAAATGTTTGTCGTTCGATCAGGTACATATGAATAGAGAATTAGATAGTTTGATACGATTAAAAATAAAGACATAATATGATGTTCATTCTCAAAGAATATTAATTTAGATTATCGACTTGAGCAATATATTTAATTGAGCTAAGAAAAATAAATAAAATGCTTTTTCATTTCAATATTTTCAACTGTTTTCAATTGCTTTATTCCACAGAGCTTTATTCAGCGAGTAAAACAAACCACGCACGCCTAGATGGTGCTTCAGAAACATATTTTAACTTACGTGGCGCCATCTATGCTAGCTTTGCGTAGTTAATGAAAATATAGTTGTATGGGCTAATTTTTTTATATTAATCTATCTATAGATATATCAAATATCTACCAACCAGTTGCTACTCCCAGTTAATTACTTCAATTTTCCCTCTTGTTCCTAGATAAGGCAATTAGTCTGTACCTTTTCAAATATAGAACAGTTTTCCTCAAGTCGATAAGCAATCATTAGCAGGAAAAAAGGATGGCGTGTGATTTTAGTAGGTTCGAATCATCTTTCTGATGGGATTTGGGTGAATCTTGAAGGTCGACGTATTCAATTGATTCCCTCGGCACATTTTATTTTGGAAGATATTTTACAAAAACCACAAGGCGTTAAAATTTACTAAATTATATACTTTTCGTGCAAATAGGCATCATTTATGTAAGTACTACTTATTTAAAAGTTATTTAAATTTAAAATTTTATTGATTAAGGGAATCAACTGAATACGTCGACCTTCAAGATTCACCCATTTCTGCAAGTTAAAAAGAAAAAAAAGAGAAAGCGATAATGGCTCTTAATGGCTCTTAATGAAAACTATTCAAACTTTTCCTGAACTGAAATGTAGAAATGTGATGTGTATAAAATCGAGTATTTTTCAACAAAATGGTTTGTATAGAATATAATGCCACTTTTTTCATTTTTTTTTTCAGTACATCACTCAGAGCGCCGGTGTTGGGGCCGATATTCCCTGCGTACTACTTATTTAACTTCCTGTTGTGCCTGTTGTTGGTTTTGCACCTGGTATGGACGTGGTTGATTATACAGGTTGCATACAAGTTCATCGGTTCGGGACAGGTAACCTACGGATTATTTTCTATATAAGTTCTATTTTAATATTTCAAAGTTTACACTAGTGAAAAATCACTCGTGTGTTGCGTGATACTTTCGCGATCCATAGTAACTAATAAGTAACTAAGGCAATTTAGAAAAAAAATCGGCTGTATTGCCCATATTACATGAACATTTAAATGTGAAAATATTATTTTTATCCAAATATTATATCGCACAGAAAATTGCAGTTAATATGTTACATTACTGTCAATAAGTGTGCATGAGCACCTAATATTGATTTAAATTGGATATGTTGCATAATTTTCTAGCCATGATAAAAAAATAATATAAATTGTGATCAGCTTTTCACTATGCATGATTCGAAAAAATTGGATTTTACTTTGTCATGACACCAATTAGATTGTCCGAGCTCGAATATAAACTAGATACCTAAGGGACCTTCAGAAATTCGGGTACAAGTTGGCTGCTTCCCATACAGCAGGTGACACCGCTGTGTAGGAATCAGCCAAGCTTTATGTTTACCTCTATAGAGTGATTCTTGTTAAATTTATTAATTTCATCAATGCATGTATGGTTAGCGCCATAAATAAAATCACAATTATGAACTTATGTGTCACTATGGCGTGGTTGGGCTATTATTAAATATATAATCATTCATATTCGCGAGCACATATGTTGTTATATAGTGATATTGTAGAAGTTCGAATAAGAGGCAACCTTCGTTTTTTTAGTATCCGGGTGAGTGATTAATCTGCTAAATGCATTATAGACCTTTACGCATGGTATAAAATGCCTTGTTTTTAAAAAACTTAACATTTTTGGGAATATTCCTATAAATTTTCTTTTGTGCAGCTATGAAAATAATAAAAAATTATGTTTTTATCTTCAGATGGAGGGTGACATTAGAAGTTCAAGTTCAGAAATCAGTGATAGTTCACATCAGTCCAACAACAGCACACCGAGACATCACGTTAACAATAAAAAGTAAGTTTAGTAAAGAATCATTCAAAAATGGTATCTTATTCTAATCAGTGTTAATAAAATATATTTGAATTGAGTTTGACTGTACATTTTATAAATAGAGTCCTCCAATTTTTAGAATAGTCGCTATCAATTCTAGCCGCCTGCGTAAGGAAAGTGTAGTCAACATCTTACAAAAAATTAGTTAGACTACCTGAAAAAGATCATCGAAGTATATTCTATAGCCACCCAAAAAACTGTCTAACGTCATAAATCAATGTTGTGTATTTCATTTACCATGAAACTATCAGCAGGAAATTAGTTTATTACAGCATAAGAAACAAGGCTATCGACCTTTTGACTAAATATTTGAACAATGGAATTCAGAGGGTCGGTTACAACGATACACGTTCAGTGCGCTAGTAGAGTTTTCGATGGGTGTTCCACAAGGTTCCATACTTGGCCCATTTATAATGACCTGTCTAGATAAGAAATTTATAGATAGGTACAGCTAGACTATTTTATTTCGTTCGGAATTCTTTCTGATTACTTTAGTTCATCTAACTAACCCGTGACAAAATTTTGATTAGATTGTTCTTTCTTAATTTTAGTGTGATTTTTTGCCTATCACCACAGCAATTCTATGAAGCCCAATAGAATTATAGAACAAAACAAATTGTAAAGCAAATTGACCATCTTTAATCCTTTTTTTTTCTTTCTCTGTTATGCAATAACCAAAGCAGTTATTAAATAAATAAATAATAAATAAATATTCCACAACATTTCACACAACGCTATCTAGACCCATGGTAAGCATAGCTTAACTAGCTTGTGTTATGGAATCTAGAATGCGGATAAACATACTTAGATACTTTTTTTTTGTAAATACATACATATTATACATAGAAACACCCAGACCAATGCAAATATACATATTCATGCATACAAATATTTGCACTGAGCGGGGATCGAACCCGCGCCTCCTGCGTAGCGGCCGCGTTCACTACTGCCCGCTGTGTCGTAGAAATCCCAACAGTTTTCCCCTTTAATCATTGATATGACAGAAAATTCTCCCTGCGACCGCGAGTCACCAACAATCAGTTTTCTTATGGAAATGAATTAAGCCAGGCTTTTTACCATGTATTACAGAAAGTAGTCAAGTAAAGTTCCTAACAATAAACTAACAACTCCAAGCCAAACCTGGAAATTGAACCCGGGACATTGTGCTAAAAGTTACTGTTATTTACTTACTTGTGCAATAATGTAACTTTAGCCATCTCTATTGCCATCATCTACCGAATGATAAACTCACATGGAAATGTGAAACCATGTTCATTTCAGTTTTTAAGTTTCTCATACATGTATAGGGAAATACTTACATCGCCTTATAAAATATTGCAGCAAGCTTAGCAAATACACACTAAACCATCATTGTTTATATAGAACTGCTGTTGCCCGCGGCTCCGCCCGCGTGGATGTAGGTTATCGCTAAATGTTAAGTCAACATAGTAGCTTTATGCATGCAAAGTCTCAGCCCGATCCGTTCAAAATTGACAAAGTTTCATACAAACTTTCATCCCCTATTTTATCCCCTTGGGGGTAGAATTAATCGTAATCCTTTCTTAGCGGATGCCTACGTCATAACATCTACCTGCATGCTAAATTTCAGCCCGATCTGCCCAGTAGTTTGGGTTGTGTGTTGATAAATCACTATGTCAGTCAGATATATATTCAGATTTAATCCATCCGCTGCTTTATGCGTGTACCTGCGTAATTTTACGTACAAATCGTATGTATGTTAGCACGAAATTATATGTACGTAATTAGTTTAATATTATTTGCACGACACAGGTGCCCAGATACGTGCATACGCTTGCGGTATCCTTGGCCTTATACTTTTTTACTGTCATAGATTTCCATTCTCAAAAACCTGTGCCAATAACTAGTGAATTTATGTACTTTTAAAGAAAACTGCACATCAAATGTTCTGTAATGTCTTACAAACATTAACGTTTTAAATATTCGATGGTATTTTCAGGGAGACATAGGGTCGGGCCCCACGACCAGCACAGCTGAGCCTTCGAACGTCCACCAGGAGCCACACACTCGCACAAACATCACTACACAACGAGAAATCACAAAAACTTTAATTATACTATAGCTTAATGAAATAAATTCAAATTTGGATCGTGAACAGACTGCGTCATAATTGAGTTACTATTTTTTATAAATTGCACAAACGTTACGATATTTGCATAATTTAGTTTTTGTATTGTAAAAATGGAAATATCAAAATGTTTAATTTTCAATTATTTGAAGTACAACGTATCTAAATTAAGTTTTATTTACCAATTTATATGTAAAAATCGCGTGCAAATATTATCTGTGATATGTGACAACATTATGGCATAGTTTTGTTCTCGTTCAATGGAATTCTGAAGCCTTAATATGGTGACATAGACATATCTCTTCACTTTTCGACCAGTGAAGTCGAAAAGATTTATATGAATCATGACATTTTGGTTACGTGACACTTTTTACAACGATTTCATTGGTCGAAGTGAAACGAAGCCATGCTGAGGCTGCTTATATTAAATACTGTCTACACTATGAATAATAATTATGTTAAATATTAGCACGTGGCTTGGCACTTTTTGGCCCTAGCACGTGCTATGGCGTGATAAGTGAAATGGTGGCCTTAGATAAATCACCATTATTATTGAAGTCACTTGAGTAGTCGTGACATTTTTATACTAATAAGTTAGGTGAACACGGCCCTCCGGTTACGGTGGGATATGAAAGCTGGCAACACTGAAGACGTCACTCGTGTGTTGCCACCCGCAGAGGAAAACATTGCGGGAAAAATAGTAAAATGGAACAGAAAATAGGAGGTAAGGCGTCAGTTACACTCACAAATCGTTCGAAATGACGATATTTAGAAAGAAGATAGTACTTACCCAGTCGACCTCTATGCGTGCTAGAAAAATAATGGTTTTACTTAAGTAGTAAACAAATCTTTTTTAAGATTGGTCTGTGTTTATTCCATACCTATCAAATTATCATAGTTATCACGTTTACAATTCTAACGAACAATTAATAAGTACCTTGTAACTTTTTTAAGTACATTTTGATATCTATTATTTACCAGTAAAGAAGCGCCCCCTATGCTATGAAGCGTATAGCTATATTTTAAATTTTAGCCCAGTATTTTTCTGACTTGTCTTTGTATAGCATAAACTGGATTTTATGCGAAAGGTTGTATTATTTAGTACATAATTTATGAAAAAATGCTTATTTCACAACATATCGTAACATATTCATTATAATAGTCATTTTACACAAATTTCGATGTATTTATAGAACGCAGTTCTGTTGTTAAAAAGTAAAAGGAAATGACTTATCAACAATTTACTTTTAAACTATTTTTATTATCTAATTCATAAGTTGAAATCGTTGTTTTTTAAAGTACCAACATATTTTAGTCTCACACATTCTCCCTGACATTTGAAATTGTTTTAAGAATAAATAAATGTATGCTTATTGTTTTGTAATAGTTCCATAAATACTTTTTGAGGCTTTACACCAAAAAAAAAAATCATATTTGGAACTGAATACGATGGAACTTTTTTTTTAAGTCGCTAGTGTCTAATTTGACCTAAAACCATGTCATCTATGCGGCTTTAGGCGTCGTACTAATAAAAAGCGATTATAGTAAAGTTACGCAATGATCGTTTTGTGTTAAGACGACGACGTCTGGGCGTCTAGATCTCTTGAGTTACCTAAAATATTATCTACCAGACAGAAATTATTTATACTGTTGATTGATGACACTTGGTGGAATTTCTTGTTACACATATCTAGAACACTTGTACTTTTTCCATAGTATTAATTTATTGAACCTGACCGATTTCGCCTTTGAAGATGCCGTAAGGCGAAACCGGTCAGGTTCAATAATAAATACTGTAGAAAAAGTGCAAGTGTTCTCAATATGTGTAAAAATTATATTCTACACAGTAAACTTGAATTTTAAGTGAAAATAATAACAGGTTAAAATTCAATTGTGCTGTTCAACCGTTGCGGTTCGAAGGTAAAACATTACTTTGCATTTATATATTTGTATAAGTATTCAAAACTTAGTACTTAGTTGTGAACAAATAGTAGTATAATTGAACAGAAAAGTGACTACACTATAGTGATTCCAATTGTTTTGAATTGATTTCTTATTATTTTAGTGTATTGTGATAATGTTATAAGTGTTAAATTCGTCTATTATTATTAATAACTATTATTTGTTATGTTTCTTTCGGTCGTGAATACGTTCCTTGTAATGCTTGCTTTAATGTATTGTTATTGCCATCTAGAAGTCACAGTATAGTATTACTATTACCAAATTTAAGTAAACTTACAAATAAGGACATGGTTGTTCGAAAAATCACTATTAATTAGGGGACCACAATGTTGCATTGTTAATTATCAAATTTCCTTTTTAGAAAATTAATGCTTAATTATAACTTAATGTATAGGTTTAATTTGTCAAATATTATGGGAAGAGTAAGGTACACACACAAATATCTAAAAATCAATAATTCAATTTTATTTTATTACTTAGTGACAAAAATATCTTACGAGCCGATAAGTTTCGGGCTAAAGATGATTTATTCTACGTACGCTTTGCCATTCCTCTTTAGCAACAGGGTGCTCTAAACGTGTCTTATACTTAGAAAGTTATGAGCAAGAAAAATACTAAGCCAATAAATAAATAATCCCTAAAATAATAACAATATGTAATTATCAAAAAACCAAGTCTCGCCTCAGCTGTTCTACTGTAGAAGTTATGAGATCCGAGTAATACCAAGTCGATTATTAATTTATTCAGTCCCTACTTAATGAATCTTCTGTCTTAAGTTGTTATTATGCCATCGCTTACTTGTGAGATATATTGTGGTTTCATGTGTTAGCAACAGGGTGCTCTAAACGTGTGTCAAAATGTTTGAAACCTATGCGCAAGTAAGACACTGAGGCAAGAAATAAATATTAAAAATTCGTATGCCTTATTAGAGATTATGCCTGTGATATTGTGCATTTTTATATAAAAAATAGATAGCTTGAGTGTTTGAGAAGTAACATTAAATATAAATTATATTGACCTGATTTTTTACACTCTTCCCATAATATTTACAAATGTCACAAAACCTTAAGTATTTCTAACTACTTTTATTTACGTAACTTAAGGCTAACTTAATTCAATAAACCGTTCATTTAAATAATTCATAGAAACATAAAATTACTGATTTGTTGTGAGAAAAAGGATTTTCTTTGGTCATATTGAAGATAAATTCAAGTATGCCGTAGATAATGGGGATATTTGTTACCGTTATTAATATCTCTTCTTATATTTTTAGCTCTTAAAAACTATTCTTTGGGAGAATAACTTTTACATCGTGTCTATTTTCTTTTGGAATGTTATATGTTGGTTTATTAATATTTTAACTTATACATTATTGAAGAAATATTTAGTCTATCATAGGAGAAATATTTAATAGCTAAATATTTGAATTTCAACGTTAGTGCCTAAATACATGCATAATGCATACGTCACATCACGTTTGAATTCCGAACAGGCTCTTACTTTCACATCTTTTTTTTTCGTAATATGGCCACAAAATAGAAATCATTCACGAGCCTTTATTTCTAAATTAGATTCTTCAAAAGGTCGCCATTAGATTTTTCAAAAATTCGGAACTACAATGTTTGAAAAGAGAACACCTTTACATTGTTCCTTATCTAGTAAGTAATTCTTATCAACCAATATTTCTAATATAGTGGATATACGGTAGAGATGATCTAATAATAATAATAAATACATCACCAGACCAAAACACAGACTACACACTACTACACACTTAATTTTTAGTTTTAATTCTTCCATAACCTTAACATTTAGGTATGTTACCTACTTGAAGACTTGTTACCGACTCTAACCAGGGCCTAATTTTTTTTAATAAATTTGCGGTCTTTGTAGATAGCAAAAATAGGTTTAATGAAGCTGGTACGAATATTCTATTAATATTATAACATGGAAAGAAAATATTGAAATTATTCCACATCCTGGATGTTCAATACACAAAATGCTTACAGTAGGTAAGAGCAAATTCTTATTTAATAATTCCACATTAATACATTATATTCCACGAACATATATAATCTATTGACTACTTCCGCTTTTGCGCCTGATTAACATTTTTTGTAAAATACCCTTAAGCTATTTAAAGATATTTGTGTAGGTAACGGTGACTTAGGCCCGTATTCCAGAAGGATATCTCAGTCGTCTTATATACTCTTATATACTCTTTGGTCCTGATTCTCGATTTTCATTGACAGATTGTCTATAACAGTCTATTCTCAGTACTAGTTGTAAATCGAGATTGAGGCATCATTTGAGGTGAGTATCATTCTGGAATACGGACCCTAAGTAATAATAATTTCCGTAAATAATTATTCTAAATGTTTCTAAACATCTTTCACGCCCTTCAATATCTATTTTAGTTATCTCTGTGCTACTAAACAATTAAAAGAATATTAAAACATAAAAAATCTGTATATATAATCTATTATACATATACTATACTATACTACTATATATATATACTAAATAAATATTTTATTCCCGCCGTTTCTTCTGGTGTGATGAACAAACAAATTATCCATATCAATGGACATAACGTAAATTATTTATTGCATATTTCTTAGATAGTAAATTATTTATACGCAGACTATTTAGTCGATAAATCTACAATCGACTATTACATCTCGACTCTATTTCGGTGTTAAAATAGTTAATACCACCAAAAGTGAAAATATTGAAACCTAAAAATGCTTCACGAAGCCTAAGAATGATAATACATTTTAATAATATTAGAATTTATTTATTATAGTTTCCTTTATTCGTCAAAATACAATAAAATATATCATATCATGTCACTTTAATGCTAAATATGAAATACAAATTCAGTATTAATCAAAAACCCACACCTGGTCGCTCCCGGTGCAAAGGTGGCCATTAAAGCGCCTATACACGCACGCCTATATACGACGGCGAGCGAAGACAATTTGCTACAAATGAGCCCTGCACACGTTGGCGCTTGGCTTCACTCGGCTAACTAGGCGAGTGACACACAGTATTTTTTAATTTTGCAATTGTATGTTTCTTTTACTATAAAATGTTTGAAGTATAAATTATAGAGGTGAGCACATAGTTGTGTGATATATAGATTTAAATACACGTATGGAGAGAAAATATTGCACACATCTGCAATATTTTATTTTAGAATTTAAAATATCTCCAGACCAAACAACAGAGAATAACAAAAAGAAATACACATATTGTATTAAATACATACGTGTTTCACTGTGTTCTAATGCACTCGTACACTACAGGGCAGCAAAACATTTTCCAGTTGTATAAAAATAGGAAAATATAATTAAAAAAATTATATGCAGCAGTTAAAACTTTTTTATAAAGTACTGAATCATCTTGACACTTGGTAAATAATATTATTAAATTAAAATGGAGAACAAAGAATTAAAGTGAGTGATGTTTCTATGTAAAAACTTAAGAATATGTTGTTTTTTCTCTAATTAAGTACAAAATATCAAAAATATCAACTTACGCTTTAATCTCACTTTTCCACTGAAGCAGAGGAAACTGAAGATTATGCTGGCAAGAGAAAGCGTAGCGCGCTTTCCAGCGTATCCATAAGGGTTTGCCGTGAGGGGCATATTTTTATGGTGGGACAAAAGACTGCCGTTTTATTGAACACATCGAACATTTACCAATTTTCTACAATCCCCACTTTTCCCGTGTTTCCCAATTGACTTTCTATTGTCAAATTCAAATTCAGATCTAGCATTATTTCAAATTCGGCATTGTATAAAGCGTGATTGATGGCTTATGTGCTTCTATTTATGAACAATCCTTATATATAACAAGCTGTGATTACATTATTTGAGAGTGATGTTAAAATAATCCTGCTCTCGTTAATATTCCTCTTTTTTGATAATATTCCTTTTTCTTAGGCATGAGCTCCCCTTTGAGAACGCTGTTCAGGTTTCAGCGTTGATATCAGCTGCGTTTCCATTAGGAATCTCGAAGTCCAAGGGTTATCTGTTTCTGTAAATATAATTCGCACACCATGTGCAGTTCGATCCAACTTGAGAGATAGGATAGTTTAAATCTCAAATTATAGTCCGATTCGCGATAACCGACATCCACGCGGGCGGAGCCGCGGGCGACAGCTAGTAGCTTATAATTCTACATATAAGCTCTAACACATCTTAATACATTCCATTCTATGTTCTTGTTTGCTAGGGATTAGCAATTGCAAGGTGTTTACCTATCCATTACCAGTATTGTTTTTTTATATCTTTTCTTTTAAGACATTTTACTAAGCATTTCTAATCCAGCCTGTATTGTTACTTGATACCCGCACAAAAAAAAACTTAAGGTAAGTAAGTACTTAAGGACAATGAGCGTCTAACGTTTTAAAATTACGAAACAAAGATTATTTTGGCAATATAATCAATATAATTTAAAAAATTCAAATATATTTCAATTATTACACTGTAATTATAAAAGATTTTGTAAATTGAGTTTATACCACAGTTATGTGAAAAGTTCGCTGTATCTCAAATTAATATGAGGTAAAATTGACCAGATAAAGTATAATGTTTTTAACCATAAAGAAAGCGAAACCGCTATAACAATGCACCTTTCCTTACTGTCTCTAGGCCTGTATTGTGGAACCAACGTCCTCCCAATCATAACTATGTACAAATGACTCATAATAAGGATATTTTGGTGCCTTTTACTGTATTTTAAAAGTTATTGTTATCTAGATAACGTTTAGAAACGAAGTAAAAATAATAACGAAATGTATGTTGAAAAAAAAGATTTTATATGTATCTGTGTTCACTAGCATTTGTCACAATCGTTTTATTTTAAAAAAATCACTTTTCTTTGTATTAAGTGCGTATTTTATGATTGTTGTTATAGTGTCAAGTACATATTTGTTTTGTTTTGTTCTCAAAATCGTCATGGATGTCTTATTTCAAGCATACCTACATTTATATGAAGGGTGATTATTTGACTTAAAATTACCTTACGCAGTGTTTTTTAAATCGGTTGAATATTTAATAATATTTATTGTTGACCAACATTATACAGGGTGTTTTTAAAGACCGTTGATGGCCAAAACCGAATCTATGAAGTGTAGCGAAAAGTACCGACTCAAAGGTGCCTCGGCATCAATTTTGAGGAACACTAAAACTGCATTATGGGACTTTTTTAAATTAGTGTGTCTCTAACCAAGAATCAAACCTGGACATTTTTACATCTATTGATAGATAAGGACCAAATTGAAAATTATGGCCATTATTCTCGATATTCTATCAAAGATTGTCCTTGAAATACGGCACCTGTGACAGATTTATATAGAATTGTTTAATTTTATTTATAAAAAGTGCATTATTGTAAATGACACCAAAGTCGTGTACAGATAATATATAATAAGAGTTGAGATGGATGCGAGACTAGTGTGCGTTAACAGGAGTTAATTTGCAAACCAGTCTCTTTTGTATGCGATAAAACAATAAAATTATATAAAATTAATTATTTTCTTCTTTTTACTACTTACCCACGAGCAAATGAGGTGCCTACAGCACTCGCCTTTTGATTTGGCTCATTGGAAAGAGTGAGAGGCTGGCTAAGATCAACTTGCTTCGGTTTTGTAGGTAAAGCGTCCTCTCTATCGCACATCGCATTGACAATTTAGTACCTACCATTATGGTATAGTAAACAAAATATCAGAACCATAACTTCGGCTTTAGCAACTCTTAAAATATATCAAGCTGCATACATGGTCTGTGCGAGAGAGAACGCTCAATACCCTACACAACCGAAATCAGCTTTAACCGACCTCTCGTTCTTCTTCCTGACTTACTGTACCAAATCAAAAGCCGGGTACTAGTGTATCATGTCCTTTGAGCCTCTTGCACCAATGATATGCGTTATTTTGATGACGTAACAATGTTTTCTGCGATTTCATTGGTCGACCGTCGAAGCTACTATAATCTTCCGCGCCATGTTAAGGCTGCAGAATTTAGAGGTAAAATAACACTGTAGGAAAGGTGTAAATATTTATGTACACTTATATAAATGATATTTTTGATATTTTACCTACAAATACGATGCACACTGACGAACGCAACCACTACCGCCAGTCAGACCACCGGGAGAGTGAGAGACATAATCTAAAAACTGGTCGTCTTGAAATGCATTCTCGAAAACGAGTGTTAAACAATTTAAATAAGTTAAAGCAGATATGCCGATCCACTAAAAATCTTTTGTGTAGCTTGCGTAGTTGTTTTAGTTGGTTTTTTAGTTTATTGTTTCCATGTAAACGCAACGTAAAGATAAATGCGATGCATACATTTGTATGTCGTGATTTAGGCATGCTAACTAGGGCTAACATCTCCAAAATCCGTATACCCGGGCGTAGCTGATGTAGAGAACCGTTGTCTAGCCATGTATGGGCAACGGTGGGCGAGAGATATCGCGCGGTGATTCGCAGGGATCGGTCCTGGGGCCGCTACTGTGGAACGTCAGATACCACTGGGTGGGAGACGCTGAGGCGGGTCCTAGTAACGGCCCAAGAAGTGAGTGTTGTCTCCTTACTTACGGCGCTGGTAGGTACGTTACGCGAGCGCGTGGGCTGACATCTCCTAAGAGCACGTAATGCTTGAGAAGGAGATGGTGGAGCTGATCCGGAGTACACTCTCGGCGAAGAGCGAAACTGCAGCATTCCGGATTTTAAATATAGTCTGGATTTCACCGTTAATAACAATGATTATAATGATTCTGTTTGGAGCATTTTTGGGTGTCTCGGGAAATTGAATTTCGGAAATCAAATACTATTTGTAGTAAAAATGTTTTACTTTAGCAGTTCATTATATTATTATAATATAGCAAATTATTATAATCCCTAAGAATACCAAGTATGTCTACTGATTCATATATGTGTAAAAAAAGCAAGTTAAATATAGGTAAAACTATCAAGATAGTTTAGTTCGATTTCCCCAGTATACAAAAATTAATTCTTCATTCTCTTTACAAATTTTTATTTTCCAATTTACCATGAGATTCTGGTATACCTACCTATACTCACTCCATTAGTATACTGTCCATAAAAATATCTTCCACAAAGCCCCTGGGAATCGAACTCAGAACGATACAAGTGCACGAAATCGTAAGCGAGACTGTGCGGGATCAACGGGGCAGTTTAAATTTATTTCATATTTTACCAAAGTTATGGCATATTTATTGTTTATAAATATATTTATGAACAAAGATAAATAAAATATAGCAGAAAAGTAATGGCAATAGTTTCGTAACGGCTGTCATAAAATTTACCATTAAACCTATCACTAGGTATCGTACCATGGTATGTTCGAGTGTGTTGGTTTTCCTACAATATAATTCAAATAAACTCAACAATCTCTTCTTCTTCATCCTAGCGTTATTCCCAGTGGCTTCCGAAGCTTTTCAACTTGGAGTCTGGGGTCCGTTTTTTATCAGTCTAACTGCGGATTTGGCTAAACTTCGATATTTTTCGTGAAGCGACAGCCATCTGACCTGCACAACCCAAAGGCCAAACTCAACAATCATTTGCTGTTAAAAGTTTCATTCATATAGGTAGGTATATATATAACTATCACTACATAGTATAAAAAAAAGTCGCTTTCTCTGTCCCTATATCCCTTTGTATGCTTAAATCTTTAAAACTACGCAACGGATTTTGATGCGGTTTTTTTTTAATAGGTAGAGTGATTCAAGAGGAAGGTTTATGTGTATAATACATGTTTAATATAGTAGGGGTGCAGCGGGAACGGGATCTGACGCCACGCGGGCGGAAAAATATTGGCGATACGAAGTTACGGGTCAACTAGTATCATAATATCGATGCCTTAGTTCACAATTGCACTAACTACGAAATTTACATTTTTGAGGAGAGAGCTTTAAAGTTTTTTAAAGTTTAGATGAGAACCGTAGAAAATCCAAGTAAAATAACAAGAGAAATATGCATCTATTCATAAGACTAGACATTTTACTCCATAATATCTCAATATTGTAATATTAGTTTAAACGTAACCTTTTCAAAATGGCCAAATAAACATAAAACCCCCCATTTAGTGCATTTGTGCACTAAGATTGATTATGCTGACCGGAATGAAGTAAAAAACTCAAAAATATTTAACAGCTTTACCAGGCTGGTTCAAAGTCCAAGAAGAAGGATAATAATAGTTATGGATATTGCATTAAATAGACATAATAATAAACCAGTGATCCATATTCATAATGTTTATTTTTATTATAAAACACAAACAGTTTTTATCCATAATCAAATAAAATAAATTTCAAAATCACAATAAAAAAATTAAAAGGACTGAAGCCCAACTATAGGTCAGTCTTCAGCTATTTCACAAAACAATTAGTTTCTGAATCATTAAAATAAGATTTTTTATCAGAAAATTAAAACTGTCAGTCTTCAGTTTCAGGTAACAATTATTCATTATTACTAATTGGTAATTAAAAATTAAATCAAGACTTAAATTTCTTCCACAATGGACTCTTCATTTGGATCATCATTTCATGTGATGAACTCTTCAATTCTGGTTTTTGGCCGGACACTGATGGTGGCACGTCTTGCGATTCCGTTCTGTTTCTATCAGTTTGATTCACTAAATTGACTAGTTGACGTCCTTTACTAAACATTATGGCTTTTTTTACGTGCCGGAAATCCCCACGGATACCCACCCCTCCGGAGCCGGAGGGGGAGGTTACGTCGGACTCGAACCGACTAAACCGCACGCCGTCTCTGGGTCGTAGTGCTAGGCCGGAGGTGAGATTGTCATGCGACATATCCCTCGCACCCCGGCTGACCCAGGGCCATCCCTCTCGGTCTGGCCCTCCTCGGGAGGGGGGGACCGCGCGGTCCCCGACTCAACCCCGGTGTGGGAAGGCGCGCATCGTCCTAGGATCGCGCCGCCGCCGTGGCCTGCTTCTGCTGGGGTGACGGGCGGCTCCACCCGTCACCCTCAGGCCCGCGCTCATGGGGGGCGGAGGTCAGTTTGCGCCCTCCGACGCCCGAGCCACCTTCGAGCGCGTGCAGCGATGTCAGCGAGATTTTCTCGCTCATCGCGCCGCGCCCGCTCTGCTGTCTCCTTCGCGAGCATGACCTGCTCGCAGAAGGAGGCGCTGGCCGCCCACGCATCCGCGCAGCGGACCATCGCCGCGAGTAGGGTGGAGAGCGTGAGCACTCTCACCCCCAGGGCCGCCACAAGCTCCCGCCTCGGCGTCTCAAACGCCAGACACTCGGTGAGCGTGTGCAGCCCCGTGTCCACGCTCGCGTCGCAGTGATGGCACTCGGGCGTTGGCTCTACACCCATCAGATGCAGATACCGCCCGAAGCTACCGTGCCCGGTTATAATCTGCGTCTGACAGTACGAGAGGCTACCGTGTGGCCTCTCTAGCCACTCCCCCATGATGGGTCTTACCGCCGCAATCACGGCGTGTCCTGCGCGTGGTTGCCCAAGTCGCCGCTCCCACTCGGCCACCATGACCTGGTGGAGCCGGGATTTCTCGGCCCGAATATCCTCGGGCTCGGGATCGAATCCCCGCTCCCGCCCGCCCACACGGGGCACCCGTATGGGGCCATGGACCGCACGACACCCGCGTAAAGTCTCCTGCAGGAGGCCTCTGGACCCTTCAAGTTGGGCAATAACCGACCCAAGGCATTCGCCGTGGTCACCAACATGGGGCGCAGATTTCGGAAATGCTGTCCGAAGTCCCATCGACCGTCAAGCACGAGCCCCAGGTATTTCAACCGGGGCTTGATGTCGATGGGAGTGCCTCCCACTGTAAGGGTGGCTCCCGGGCCTGGCCTGCGCCGAGGGCCATGAAAGAACATGGGCTCGGACTTGTGCAGAGCCACCTCGAGACCCAGCCGCCGGATCCGTTCGACGACCTGAGCTACAGCGGTCGTGGCCCTCAGGGTCGCCTCGCGGTGCGTAGCCCCGCACTCCGTCACCAGCGTGTTGTCCGCATAACACGTGACGGTGGCACCGTACGCGAAGTCACTGCAAAGCACCCAATCGTAACCGATGTTCCACAGAAGCAGCCCCAGGACCAACCCCTGCGGAACACCGCACGACATCTCACGCCTACAGGAGGTGGAGAGGCACATCGTGGTACACGAATGCCTTCCTGATGCAACTCCAGGGCAAGGTGTTGAAGGCGTTGGAGATGTCCAAGGACACCGCCAACATCACCTCGCTCCGGGCAACCGCATCCCCCGCCAGAGTCCTCACACGCATGATAGCATCCACAGTGGAACGCCACCGGCGGAACCCAAACTGGGTATTCGCCAGGTCCGGCCCCACTCGAGAGAGATGCTCGACGAGACGCTTGGCAATCACTCTTTCAAAGAGTTTGCCCACCTCGTCGAGCAGCACTATGGGCCGGTACCCGGACGGCTCGTCCGCCGGGCGTCCCTTCTTGCGGATGAGGACCAGTTTCCCCGTCCTCCACATCTTCGGAAACTGGCCCCGCTCCAAGCATGCGCTGAGGAACCCTCTCAGTCGGGGTTCGAAGCCGTCTTCCCCTAGAGCTAGGACCCACGCGCGGCCTGGAATGCCGTCGGGTCCCGGGGCTATGTTCTTCTTGGCCCTCAGCCTTCGCACCGCCAGCTCTAGTTCTACCCAAGTGACCTCAGGCACGTCGCATTTTAAGAGCATGAGAAGTGAAAAAGTACTTAATACACTTGTACAATTCGGACAATATCTCAAAACGGTTTAATGAATTTGTGCACTTAAAAATTGCCAAGCCCCTTCCAGTAAAAGTACTTAGCACACTTGTGCATCAAACTTTCTTGATCCTTTTGTACTACCAAAACATAATACTCTCTTGTAGCACTGCAAAAAAGTATGAGCAGATACTGCAAATGTATATAATACGTTTGTGTCTTGAAAATTCCTGCAGTTGAGAAACTTAAAATCAGTTAAAGTATATCTTGATTGGTTTTACAAAAATAAAGATCATTAGTATAATACCACATTCATGGAACATTACACGAACTCATTTAATACAACTGTGACCCACGTTTTTGTTAGAAAGAGACGGAATAACGGTATTTCGATGCGCGGAAACGAAAGAGCATGAAATTTAGTGTATTTGGCATTAAAAAAGTAAAAATTGAAAATTTTGTAGTTAGTGCAATTGTGAACTAAGGCATCGATATAAGATAGGTATACCTAATGTTTTTAATTAGTTTTAATTTTATGTTTTTTTCAAGTACCTTAGGAAATAGGTGCCATTTCCTTAAATAACCATTAAGACGGCATTCTTTATCCGCTTTCGATTTCCTTTTTCTACAATCCCGGGTAATTAAATTAAGGCCGGTAAACTAAAGATCATAATTATATGCCATAAGTACCTACTTAGATTGTAACGTTTTTGTCAGGCGCGACCCGAAGGGACAGATCACAGAGAACATGACCCCTTACACTCCCCCCCCCCCCCCCCATACTTCCCAAATCGTCGTCGAATTGGGATTGGGATATTCGAAAGGAATTTCGGCACATACTATATAAAGTGACCCCCTTCACCATTTGGTGGTCCTTCATTCCCGTGACTTAACCTATAGCTTGCCATCAGGCCAGATTAAGTAATATTGACGGGCTCACATCGAAGAAGATAGCAAAAATTTACCTCATTTACACGTACCTAATATGGTAATTTGTTTAGTATAGAGTCGGTCAAGGACTGTTGGGCGACCGTGTCTAAACTGTCTAATTCTTTTGTTGCTTTTTGTTGCTGTAGCTTAACCTACTAAATATAATAAATGTTGAAAACCTAGTGTAACCTAGTGCTATTTATCTATTGTACCGTTACCGTAGTGTAGGTACTTAGTACTAATTTTTCATCAGCCTTTATCCAGATAATAATACCTAAGTATTAGGGCCGGCAGCGCGAGTGTGTCGCCCCTGGTGTTGCACACGTCCATAGGCCACGGTAACCACTTTCCATCAGGTGGGCCGTGCGCTAGTCTGCCACCTAAGTGGTATAAAAAAAAGAAAAACTGTCGCAGCCAACTAGCTCAATCAGCCGTTCAATTGACAGCCTAACCTCTTTACTAAACAGCGCCTTTCAACTATCGGCCGGATCTGGCAATATGGCTTCCGCTAGTTGCACTTCAGCGTGGATGCATCATGCGCGTGAGGGATGCAGTTGGCCGGGGCGCGGTGATGTTGGCGGTGTCACTGGGACATCTCCCGGTGTGAGAGGTGCAGTCCCTCTTTCCGAGCGCAAAATGGGAACACCGTGGTTCTCATACTCGAGCGGTCATCGGAGATGGCTCTAGGTTAATTAGGTGCAAGGGAAATTCTTGATCTGCACATCTCTGAAAGCCTGCATGGTGTCAATGGTGCATAGTGTCACTAGTTATAAATATTTTATTGATAGATATGAGTAAAGTGATTATCATTTTGATAATATTTTTATCTACTCTGATACTATAATACAAAGATTATGAAATTTAAATCAAAACTCTTATGACAAACATTACGCACAGGCCAAAAAAAGTTTTATTATCTACGATACAGGTCTTGTATGAACACCTATATCTAACTTTTAAATCATAACGAAACACCTATACAACCTCCATCTGGACCTGTACATAACTTGGTCTTATAACACTCGTGTGATAGTATAAAAAAACTCGCCTACGGCTCGTTTTTTTAAAACACACTTGCGCCTTGGCGCCAACATTTTACATTTAAATTAAACAAAGTTTGGTTTTGTTTGTAAAATAAATTAGCTTATGTATTATAGTATGAGAGTAGATAAAGTAGTGTATGACACTGTACATAACTTGGTCTTATAACACTCGTGTGATAGTATAAAAAAACTCGCCTACGGCTCGTTTTTTTAAAACACACTCGTGTTATAAGAACCCTTATTATGCAACAGTATCATAAACAACTATAAAAAACACCCCGCGCTTTTTTAAAATATTTTTTTTTAATTACACCATTATTAATTTATGTTTATTGAAAATTTTAACACTATTCTTAATTTAAATTTGTTAAAACTTATGTTCAATTTTTTTCAGTTTGATTCTCTATAAAAAGCGTGTTTGTTAATTTTTTTACACTATTATTTATTACTACTTACTTCTACCTATGTACTAAATTTTTAAACCTAGAATAGTAGATTATGGTACAAGTGTGTAAAGTTGGTGATTACGGTTATCAACAATACACACGTGTATCATACGACGTTTTTCATTTCACTTGTGAATAATATCTATCTATCTAAATAATATAATACTAAAACTAAGTAAAATAGAAATTTACCAATGCAGTTTTGAGATAATAAACATTCCATAACGTTAAGGACTTCACATCAATCACATCATTATAACGGGCGTTTATTATTATTTCAATTTGGGGACGCCGGAAGGATGGACGGACGTTCAATCCGCGGTTTCTGCGGGCCATTTCATCCATTTCACCGACCCTCCCCTGAGGGAGAGTTTGGTTTTCCAGCTCTCACGGTGCCCCTTCAAACCTCTTTGCTTCCTTGCAGAAGCTCGCGATCCGTGCCACCTTCAGCTCTCGTAGCTCCTCTATGTCCAGTGTGTCCAATCCCAGGAGATTTCTTCTGATCAGGGAGTACATGGGGCACTCTGCCAGTAGGTGGAGGCTGGTCTCCTCGCTCTCTTTGCACTCCGGGCAGATGGGGTGGGTCTTCACACCCATAACTGCTAAGTGTCTGTTTAGTCTGCTGTGTCCTGTTATTATCTCTATGACAAGCCTCATGTCCCCTCTTGAAAGTTTGGTGAGTTGGCTTGTCTTTTTTTTGTCGATGCTTTTTATGAAGATTTTTGACTACTTCATTCCGGTCTTGGATCTCCATCTCCTGTTGGTTTCGGCTGTGATACTGCAGCTGATTACTCCCTTGGTGATCTTGTGCGATATTTGTAGCACGTCCATAACGGACGTTGTACAGTATATGTGTATATATCTGGCGGTGTACTAGGTACATAAATCGTTTTCTTCATAACTAGACATTGACTTGTAGACATTTAAATTTATAAATAATTATAATTTTACCAGTAATAACGAAGTGTGACATTTTTTGGTACGTGTGGACTGGCGGGAATAATAAAAAAAACAGTGGCCACAAATTAAAAAAATGAGGTTTCTTTTTTCTGTGTATAAAATGGTGAATTTACTTAAAGTTATAAACAGAGAGAAAATAAAAGTTATATTTGAGTACACAAGTTTTGTTTATTATACACGTATAAGATGATTTTTTCTACCTAAATACGAAGTTGCATACAACACGCATACAAGGAACAAGCAATAGGTAGATATAATAATTTATTTGTTCTATTGAACACGATTTTTTGTATCTAATTTTTTTAAGAATAATATAACTTAAGCATTAAAATTAAGAACAAAGTCATTATCCCACTCGTGATTTAATAACAATCAAAAACCCAGTTTGTTAATAGGTATCATTACGTGCATAATTTCGGTGAAATTAGAGTCATATTATGAGCAAGTGAAATAAAAAAGCATTTAACAGTTGTGCGGCACTTTTTATCTACATCTGTGGTAACTTAGGACGTGAGTGCTGCCTATTTGAATATTTTACCCATAACTAGGGAAATGTATTCTATGTTTATTTTTATTCCCCATTTAACATTTTCTCTTTCATAGGTGCAAACCGCAAATAGCCATGCTAGCCAAGCAACTATGCAATGAAAAGTCATCAAAAATTAGAGGTAATTTGCAATGTACAGTCGACAAAGGAGATGCGGTCGCACTTTTTCATTTAAAGTTAATATGTAAAGGTGCAAGTATGTGTGTGTGTAAGAGAGTGTGCACTACAATATGCGTTAAAAGTAAGAGGAAATTCTTGACGAAAATGGGCCTGAGCACCGTGTAAATTCCCACTCATAATTGCAGTCCCATCCTAACCCTCACTAACTATATGAGAAAATTGAAATCCATGCTTTTGATGAGCTGTAATTATGACATTTGCAAGACCTGACCCAGCCACGTTAACGGTTGGAATGTACTCGAGGAACATCACGTTAACCTTATGATGTTTACCATCTTTTAAAACAATGTATCGCAAGCACAGCGATATTTGCTCCAGGCAGTCTATATCAGTCATGTCATCAGCGAGAATAAAAAAAAATTGCTTCCTTGACTTCACCGATTATTTTAAGTTGAATGATTTCACCACAAAGTCCTTAAATTTTGGGGGAAATGGGGGGGGGGGGGCGTTTGAACTCCAAAATCCCTACCCCTAGTTACGCCCTTGGCTGCAACTGTATCTCCTTTGTTGACTGTACATCCATCTACAAACGTCTAAGTATGGTCATTCAAATTGAATGAATTAAATATCTAATAACTTCACAACTTCACAGTGGTAATCACACTAGCTCAAATCTATGAAAATGTTAACAATAATATGGGAGTCATATAATATGTACTAACAAGTTCAAGTACATCACCATTCGATTACTTACAAGGTGTTTTGTTACAATTTACTTTTCGTATAATAATGCATTGCAAATGGATCATGGGATTTCTTTTTTTGTACTACACCCGAGTCCTATGTACGCATAGGACTCGGGTCGCTATGTTAACGATATAATCACGCTCACTTCGTCAAAAGTCGTATAAGTTATGTGTGTGTTATAAGTGTTTTGTAAGTATGAATAATTGCTGATAGGCGTGTGATATACCTGCAACATTCAATACCCGGCCTCAAAGGTATGGGTATCCAAATACCCGGTATCAAAATACCTATAGGTATGTTCTTGTGCCTGGGCTGACCTTAGCGACTCATACTTATGCGATCTTTGTAACATTTTTATGAGTTTTATTTAAGCTTTTCTATAACCTATACCTTTCCTATTAACGGCTGGAACTGAATAAATAGGTATATATTTAAAGCTGTAGAACGTTACAATAATTGAATTATGTTTTCTTATTTATGTAGGTACCGACTGCATTTTGAATGACATAAAATCTTTCCTTACTTCTTACCAGGCTCTGACTGTCAGCTTAATAATACTGCGCTTTAATAATTTAATATGAATTACATATAAATTAATTTTATTCATTATATTGATAGAATGCTTTAAAACTCCGAGTTGCGAGCATCGGGAAATATTTTTTACATTGCCTAAAATAAATCATAGTAGGTATAACCGGCGTAACGTATCTTGAATCTAATTCGCGAGTGAAACGAGGTCCTGGCGCGCACGGATTTTTTGGCAACCTATTATAAATTATTGGTAGACTTGAGCTCGTCCAAGCGCGTAGCAGTGTAGTAGTGCGGCGGGTGCGGTGTCGGATGTAGAACGGAGACCGGGTACGAACAAGTATAGGTACGTCCGGGCCGGGTTCGTTCGACGCTTAGCTCGTGCGATAACGATAATACCTACCGGGTGCAGGTGCAGGTGCGGGTGCGGGGGCCAGTTCGGGTTCGGGTATCTGCCGTACACACCCGGTATGCGTATACCAGGTATAAATACCTGTACCAGTATATACGCCTCATCCCTACTGGCTGGTAATTTTAAGACTACGTCTGGCAACATTTTATTGAAACTGTCACTTTTAGTCAATGAAGCCGTGAGGTGCTCGGTTTCGCGTACTCGAATATTCGTACATTACTCTTTTGTAAATAATTATTGAATTTCCATTGAAATAGAAATTACGTCTAAATCTCAGTGTTAACAATGTTGCGATCTTTTCTGGATGCGTTTTGGAATGAAAAAGTGTGGTTGCCTCCAAATACGACATGGGCAGACCTTACTCCTGGACCCGATAAGGCGGTGGTTTACACGGACTACACGCACGTTTTCTATCCTATACCGTTAGCATTGGTGTTTATGTTGCTGCGCTTCTTTTTGGAGAGGTAAGCGACTATATTTGATTTGATAATACACTGTTTGTTGATCTAAAAAACATAGGATGATAACCTATCCGTCAGTGGATCGCGTGAGTTGTTTGAATGTGTAACGGGGCAATATTGACTCACGATCTTTTCTAAATTTTCGTGAAAGTACATAGCATGAATATGTCTTTTTAGAAATTATCTCAATAGCTATGTCTACGTAGTTTTTATAATTTTATTAGTATGTTTTGATACATCGGCATTTTTTTTACCGTAAAAAACCTGCAATAAGTATTCAGCGGTGTTAATTCAATCCAATCGATACCATATTATTATATTCGATATTTTACTCTTCAGCAGAATACATAATAAAACAAAATCGAACTGTCCAGCCAGGTACACCTACAAAGTGATTGATTACCTTAGATTAAAAGAAAGGATTCATACAGTCAGATAACATTAATCTATGGTATTAAGTGATGGATTATTCAGTTGTGGCATGAATGAACACCTGTCCTCAGTTGAGTCACAGTTGTAATTGTAGTAGGTGTAAATACAGAATTTCTACTTATTTTGTATGACTTCCTGCATGACCTCATACAGCCAAAAAAGTTAAACATGGAACTAAGCACCCACATGACTTGACTTTAAATGTACACCTGAGTCTCAATGTATATGAAAAAAAAAGTTGTGATAAATTCCATAAAATGTAATCAATTAATTTACCATTTTTATTTACATTATCATTAACTTTGAACTAATATTATTGTACCATATAGGTACAAAAGACATTTACACAATAAGGGGTCTAGCTACATTATGTCCCACTACATATTTAGGTTTACAATGTTCTAAGATAAAATTAATTAGATTTTTATAATGTGCCATTAAATTTGAACTAAACTACACAAACTAAATTCAATATTACATCTCAGTCTAGTTCAATAGATTTTTACTAGTAAAATTCAACCTAATCAAATAAATGCTAATAATAATAATTGTTAAATTGATACAAAAATTTAAATTTAAGTTATCATTGTCTATTTACTATAGTTGTGTAATCACAATTCATAAATTCAGTAGAGATCTAAATATAATTTTATGATATTAATATATTCAATTCTATTTTAAGAATTAATAATATAATCTTTTGATATCATCAATAATCTTTCGATTTCTCTGGAACTCAGAAAATAGACTTTGTGTATTATGAAAAAAATATTATGTGCTTCACAATAATTGTGTGAGCCAACTAAATTTCCCACTGCATTTCTCATAGGTAATTTGACTTAAGTAATCTGTATTATTAACAAAAATTCAATAACAGATTTTTAGGGCCTAAGCCTTGTTCACTTGTTAACCAGTGCACCTGCTAAATGAATAATGAGACTATAACTATGGTGGTATCAAAGTTTAGAGCACATCATTTTCATAATGTTAACATCATTCAGGTTAGCCAATTACTTAAACATGCTGACCCCCGGAAGTGAAAACCTCAGGCAAGTGGGATGAACCCTAAGATGTTAATAATGTTGAATGATGATGATCTTCTTCCTCCTAGCGTTAATCCAAGTTGCATCCAAAAGTTCTTGAAGTCTGGGGTCCAATGCATGCACATGCATATAAACATTAGCATTGAGCCGCATACGCCTCCTGCATAGCGGCCGCGTTCACTACTGCTAGGCAACAGAGGCTGTCAACACAGATTTTGAATCATAATGATATCACATGATAAATCCACAAAAAACATTAAGACATTGTCTTGCAGCTGCTCCTCCCATAATCAAATAAATAAAATGGGTTTTACTTGCAAAATTCCTGCAATGTTTGTTTGTTCTGAGGATAAGACAAATTTTTAGTTTTCAAATTGTAACCGTGTGAATGCAAGTTCATTTGGGAAAGTAAATTTTGTTTACATTCGCAAGTGAATTTGGAGAAACCCAGTGAATTTAAAACAATGATGGTTTGGTTGGCTTATTATCTTACTAGCTTTGGCCCGCAGTTCCTCCCGCGTGGATATTTGTTATTCTGATTTTGTTATAAATTGTAGCCTATGTGTTATTCTGATGTAAAAGCTATATTATTGTAAAGTTTCATTAAAATCCATTCAGTAGTTTTTATGTGAAAGAGTAACAAACATCCATCCATACTTACTTTACTAATTTTTACTTTTATAATATTAGTAGGATAAACTTTTGACAATGCTTTTTAAGGAGACGTTACTAACAAACACAACAACAAACATCCATCCTTACATACAAACATTTTTATAATATTAGTAGGATAATTTAAAAAAAAAACCATGGTTTGACTTTTATCTCATATATCTGCAAAATTCTTATGACCTACATATTTCTTTTACTTTTACTCGAGTGATTGTCCATATCTTATCCTAATAACTATACATTGCTTATCATATTGATACAGTTATCATTAATTACATAAGTTGACAATATAATTATGTTATAAAGTATGTTTAGATTGATCGGGAACTTTATTATCTTCATTATTAAAATATGCTTGACATTAAGTATTAGCTGATAAAATACCTTTTACCTTCCGGGCTAGAAAGGGTTCACATACACAAATATTTAAGTTCAGCCACAATGCAATAAGGTCTGTATTCTAGAATGATAATCAGTCCTGAATCTGGATTATCTCAGGTCAGATTGTATAGACAGATTGACCGATTTGACTGACAGACTGTCTATACAATCTGACTTCAGATAAATTGAGATTCAGAACTGAGCACAAATAATATTTGAATTTGAATAAAATGTATCGAGAGAACTAAGCATTGCGATTGGCCGCCTGCCTACTGTGAACTAATGGTTTCTGACTCGTGATCCCACCAATGTAGTCTCACCGGGCTCGTGTTCCTACTATCATAAAAACCCATAACTCCCACTGCTCACAACTGCCCAAAATCTTTCGCTACACAGCCTCCGTGGCGTAGCGGTAGTGAACGCGGCTGCTGCGCAGGTGACGCGGGATCGATTCCCGGCCAGTGCAAATATTTGTATGCATGAATATATATTTGCATTGGTCTGGGTGTTTCTATGTATAATATGTATGTATTTACAAAAAAAAAATGTATCTAAGTATAATTATCCGCATTCTAGATTCCCATGGATCTAGATAGCGTTGTGTAAAAAGAGCAACAAAAAAAAAGACGGGTTGCACTCTGGGAGTGCCGGCAGAAGTGAAAAAAACATTTTTTGTTTCTTCGTTATATACATGTATAGAAAAAGATAAAAAAGAACATACCATACCATACCTATAATATAGCGCTAATCATAGAACCTATCACTTATTTTCTGCCAATTTTCTGTCAGAAGAAATTAATAAATTATGAAAAGAAAAAATAATCACAAAAAATAATAAATTACAGAAAGAAAAAATAATCATAAAAAGTAATAAATTACAAAAAGAAAAAATAATCAGCAAAGGTAATAAATTATAATAAGAAAAAACAATCACAAAAAATCCCTGAAGGCCAGGTGGTTTGAACCCGATACTATCTGAAACTATAAGGACTTACAGTCGTAAATAGATAGTCTGTACCAATCTTGTATGACGTCAGTCGTTGGTTACGGTTCAAAGGTCAACTAATCCTGACGCTTCCTTAACATTTTACACCCATCCAACGCCGCTAAAGAAGTTTTCACTTCAAAAAAAATCAAAACACATTGAGACCCGTGGTGGGACTACGAGACCAGTCCGAAGTTATCTCTGTTAGTGGACATTAATAGTGGGACCACGAGTCTGCGAACTGTCCTCTACGCGCTGATTATACGGGGCAGGGCGCGAGGCGGTTATTAATACTAAAATAAGGGTACACTTTGTCCGCGCAATAACTCATGTCACCTAACGGGCTAACGTGGATAAAATGCAACCTTGTGTCCGCCCAGCGCGATGTCTGACATCTGACAGTGATTGCTTGCATTCTTGATTTGTATATGAATGTATTGAGCCCTGTTAACATTTTCTGCTAAGCCCCATCATTAGCTAGTTGGTACAGCTGCTGATCAATGGATGAGGCTTTGATTCAGGTTTTCCTCTCTCATAAAAACTGTACAAGTTAAACCAAAAAGAAGAGGTGGAGTATGCGGACCCCAGTCTCCGAGGCGAAGGCCCCGGCTCGGATGCACCGGAGAATGACGCTATTGATGATGAGTTTCCTTTATATATCCTTTCGTATTGGCTCATTCGCTCATCTATTTTTTTTATACAGTAAATGGTTTATACTAGTGTTATAATAAAGTGGTTACCGTGTCCTATGGACGTGTGCAACTCCAGGGGCGTCACACTCGCGCTAACGAGCCTGTTAGAACAGAGAGTTTCTGTGCCGTCAGTGTAGAAGATAAAGGATGAGCCTTAGGTCTTCCCACTAAAAGCACAAAAACTCTCCAGTTAACTCTGGCTACCCTTCTCACCGCCGGGAACACAACACAATGCATTAGTGACTATTACACATTAACACTCACTAAGTGTTAATGTGTAATAGTCTGTGAGAAAGTTAAATTGTCTCAGAACCCGCATCGAAATTAATTGGTGGAGTTTTAATTAAGATCATTCCCTTTAAAAATAAAAACATATTAGACGAACTCGGTATGAAATATTGTAGGATACACCACGGAAACGAATTCCTAATGTCCTAAGCGATTTGATTACAATTAAGTGTATGACAAAAACACTGAAACGCACGGTAATTTACCCTGATTGGTATAAAATTCGCATGACATCCACATAATGAAGCTGTAAAGTATTCAGCATAATTATGTATCATTACGTACGTTTTGTCAAATATTATAATCTTCTTCATCCTAGCGTTAACCCCAGTCGCATCGAATCCGAAGCTTTCACCTCGGAGTCTGGGGTCCGCTTTTTCCAATCTAAAGCTTAAGCCGCATTACGGTTTTTCCCCGCAAGCAGTAAACCGCGAAACCGTAAAACCTCTCGAGACGGCCGCACTACGGTTAAAAACCGCGATTACTGGCCACAATTTTCAGTTTGAATATGGATTTCAAGGTAGCTGTATATATGTGTTGTTGCTGTAATATTAAGAAGCAGAAAACCGATGTGGCTGTACTTGAGTTGTATTTGTGTAATTGTTTATTTTTGCTTCATTTTCTTTTTCATTTTGGTTACCAAAATTAATAGCGAACTCTGTAAACCTACTTAACTGTAGTACTGACCTTCATGGGCGTGCTATTGATATTAATAGTTTGTGGGTGCAATGTATAGAAATAAAATAGGTACTGTTCTGAGGATTTGCAATAAACATTTATTTATTTATTACTTACAATTTTGGCGCGGTTTTTTCCCGCTAGCCATTCTGTAACAGAACGCGGTTCTAAAATCAGTCACGGAAAAAAATCGTCAGAGCGGCCGCTTCTATTAGTTTCCTTTACTCACAAAATCTGGCGGCTAAAATCCGCGGCGGTTTAACTGCAGTGCGGCCTAAGCCTAACTGCGGATTTGGCTGAACTTCGATTTTTTCCGTGAAGCGACTGCCATCTGACTTCTACAACCCAATGGCGGTATCGAAGCATTGCAGTTAGACCAGTTGTTGGACCCGTAGCGACTGCCATAGATGTTCGTATGGCAACCGGGACCGACGGTTTAATGTGCACTCTGAGGCACGACCAGACCAATACATGCAAATATTTACACTGAGCTGGGCTCGCTTTCTGCGTAGCGACCGCATTCACTACAATCACTACCGCTAGGCCACAGAGACTGCCTAACATTAGCTTTTACATTCACATTCACGCCTGCAAATTTTCGGTTCCACGTTATAGGGGTGAGACCATTCCCGTGAAGCGGGCACTTTGTTATGGTCTATATGGTTTACTTCTACCTAGTTATATAAAGGACTTATTTCGATAAGTAATATTTATTTATGTTATGTATGCATATTATTGCTTCAAAGTAGTAAGTACACCAGCCGTTGCCTGCTACTCCAAAGTTATCAGTCCATCAAAAGGTTGTCTGGTAGAGATCGCAGTCTGCGATAAGACCGCCCATTGTACTGTAAAATTAATATTAAAATTTGTATGAATTATTTACTGGTGTACAATAAAGTATATTCATTCATTCATTCATTCATACTTCCCGATGATGAACAGTCGTATGTTGTTAATACTAAAAAGAAAGAACCACGGTCTCGTTTCCACCAACCGCTTCGAACCACTAGTACCTTACTACTTATTAAAAGATTAACCTTTGGAAACGAGCATTTCATTCCATAAAATATTGACATTTGTGAATGTTTGTTCCTTGGGAGGCGCAATTTTCTCCCTTTTTTCCACCCTGCTTTATATGTATGGGCGATGGTTAACTTTGTGTTAAATAGCGCAAAAAGCTTTCTATCGTGTAAATTACGCTAATCTACGAGATATTCGTTGTTACAAATTGATAAGCCATGGGCTTCCTTTTTTATAATTTTCATCCCCACTACTGCCCAAAGAATATTTCCTGTTATTGTATGCAGTAGAGTGTTTAAGATGTCAGGCTTAGAATTGGCTATAATGTCGATCGTCGATGTCGTAAATAATTAATTTTCATAATATTTTCTGGTTCTGAAATACTGTCATATCGATATGTATGGTGTAAGCTCATACATACAACTACATCCGTTATCGTAGAACAAAAACCGTATAGAAAGCGGGCCAGTAATATAGCCTGCTGTTTGAATGTACACTTAGTTACGATGTTAATTGTTAAATTTTCCTGATGGCAAGCAGGAAAATCCCTAGCTTAGTGTATACCACAACCGGAAATGATAATACTAATACCTGTATGGCTCTGGTAAATCCCGTTTCAGGAGGAAAATAACCTACCAGAAACTATATATAAATTGTACATAAGTAAACCACATTTGTTGAATACCTAATGTCGAGTGCAGTTGGGCTGTTAAGTGCACGGGTACCTTTAAGCCGTTTATAAATAAATAAATAAATAAATATTCCACAATATTTCACACAGCGCTATCTAGACCCATGGTAAGCATAGCTTAACTAGCTTGTGTTATGGATTCTAGAATGCGGGATAAACATACTTAGATACGTTTTTTTTTGTAAATACATACATATTATACATAGAAACACCCAGACCAATGCAAATATACATATTCATGCATACAAATATTTGCACTGAGCGGGGATCGAACCCGCAGAATCGAATAGGCAGAAGTGTTTTCATCCGAAGGAGATGTGTAATACCTTTATATAAAAAGGCGTATACTGCGTCCGCCCCCGTTGATTCCCGGTGCAGTGAAATAAAGTCATCCCATCTCTTACTATGGGTCTCTTAAAAAAGTTCAAAGTAGCTCAACGAGCTATGAAGAGGGCTTTCCCTACGTGATCGCGTCAGAAATGTAACCGACATAGCCCAGCGGATAAGCTCGTTGAAGTGGCAGTGGGCACTACATAGCGCGCAGAACAGATGGCCGATGGAGCAAAAATGTTCTGGAGTGGCGACCGCGCACGGGCAAGCGTAGTGTAGGACGCCCAACGGCCAGGTGGAAGTACGACTCGCCCCCGGTATTCGCATCGTCCTACGTTGCGCGCCGCCGCCGTGGCCTGCTACTGCTAGGGTGACGAGCGGCTACACCCGTCACCCTCAGGCCCGAAGGCGACTAAAGGATAGGGCAGTTCTCCATCCCACAGTGAACATATAGCTCATGACTAAGTGTCCGTTTGGCAGCAATAGGCTCACCCCCTGTTACGTGGAATCGAAAATATGTATGCATGTATGCGTATACTTATCTTCTTTGCCGTGTGTACATTTACGTAGGTCTCGATATTATTTGCTAATCATTTAAAATCTTTACCAGACAAGGACGTCAACTGTTTTCAGTCTTATACACCGACAATCGTTCAATTTTAATAGACAGCTGCTAAGCGTAAGTAGCTTAGTGGTTAAGGAGTCGGGCCTTACGATCGAGAGGTCCCGGGTTCGAATCCTGGCCATTACACTACCGACGTGAACCCACTCCTAGCACAAGCAATTTAGCCTAGTTGGAAGGGGTTAGAGGGAATATTAGTAATTCGATAATTTTGTTTGCTAATATTCTTTAAAAAAAAGTCCCACTCTTCCTCTTGAGACGACATGTCTTTTCATAGGAGCGACTGCCGTCTGACTTCCTAGTGCCGAGTGGAAGGAACGGAGGTGAACGGAGGTCGCATAAGGACCTCCGTCCCCCATGAGCGTGGGCCTGTAGCCGCCTGTCACCTTAACAAAAGCCGGCCGCAGCGGCTACATGGGGACTCCGTGGCCAGATGGAAAGAGATGGCCGGGGTGCGAGAGATATGTCTCCTCCAATTTCACCTTGGGCAACTTACGATCCATAAACGGCGTGTGTTTAAGTCGGTTTGAAGTCCGACATAACCCCGTATAAAAAAAAAGTGCAGAGTGGGAACCTTACGCAAGAACGCAGTAAAGCCTTTACCGTGGCCAGATTCTCAACCTGGATGTTGACTTTCTCCGATAAAAAATATATTTCTGATGTTAATTGCGGCTTGAATCGTCATTCTAAAGTTCAACCTACCACAATATTGTTTTGAGATAGTGTGATACATCTTAATGACATTTATTAACTATTATTATTTATTGTTATGGCTATCTATATGAGTAATCGGTGTGAGTCGATTGGCACAATCGAATTGAGTTGACTGCTTATGCCCTTATTAACCTGTGTCAACAACTGATGTGGTGTGAACGTACCACAATCAAATGTGGGTGGACATTGTAACTGAGATGTATTTTTTATTTATCTGATGCTTACTAACCTATTCCCTCTGTTCCGATCGCGTGGTATACCGGTCCCATTGCTGGCTACCTGGTTAGTCCCAATCGCATCTGAAGTTTTCACTTCGGAGTCTGGGATCCGCTTTACCAGTGTAACTGCGGATATAGCAAAACTTCGATATTATCTGTGAAGCGACTGCCATCTAACCTCCACAACTCAAAAGCGATATCGAAGCCTATTCTAAGTGGTCCTTCGAGCCGGATACACCTATACCCAGCATACACCTCAAAACGTCTAAAATAGCGAACAATTTCTCTACTTGTTACAAAAACATAAGTAATGTGAAGGTATGGCTTCTCTAATTTGAAATGCTGCTTTTGCTTTATTCGTGAAGCCTTAAAATATTATTTATTCAATGGCAATAAAAATACCATTCAGGACTAACTAGTGAACTTTAGAATAGATTAGAATAAAAATAAACTGTGTACACCAATCAGGATATTATGCGGAAAACATAATTAACATACATAATATTATTGTACAAATTATTATTGGTTTCTACTCGTCGATCGCTAGTTTTTATACAGGCAACCTTTGCTTGGACATGAATTCATCAACTTAGCTCCAATACCGGTTGCACCCATAGCTTACTTTGAAGTTTGCAGCCCAGGGTTCACTCTGCTGCAGTTTTGTTAGAAGGAAGAAGGGAGGGGGTGTTGCTGTTACTCTTGTAACGAATAACCAACTAATTGCTTTCAAAGATAGCCAGGGAGTCTGAGAACTCCAACCTTAGTTGCTCCGTCCGGATTTCCTTGGATTTGTCCTACTTTAAAGGGCGTCCGGGACCTCTATGCTGCCTAAAGCTGTTAAATTAACCCAAAATTTAAGCCTAGTTACCGAGCCCTTGCTACGATGAGCTTAGATGTTTTTTCATACCACTGAACTGGCAGACTAGCTCACGGTCCACCTGATGGCAAGTGGTTAACGTGGCCTATGGCCGTGTGCAGCACCAGGGGGAGTCACACTCGTGCTGCCAACCCTGTAAACATAGAGTGTTTCTGTGCCGTCAGTGTAGAAGACAAAGCAGGAAGGACAGCACTAAAGCTTTCCAGTGAGCTCTGGCTACCCTACTCACCGCCGGAAATACAACACGAGGTTATTATGGCCGCGGTATTCTTCAGGGCGGAGGTACTTCCCCAGTCGGAATGCTCAATTGGACGGAAATACTGTCGAGCCTGATCTCCTACTGAGCTAGTAGTCTGGTATCCATAGGATTTTACAAATTGCTGTTTCTTGGGTACATATTTTTCTCACGTTATCTTAAATAGTCAAGTATTGGATGTCAAACCGGTTATTAACAGATGATATGCTGTAGATATAGATAGGGGTCCTTATCTCCAAGATAATTTATCAGACTATTATTATCAATAGTATGAAACGGATAACATTATAAGTTGATAGGAACCTGGAATGGACACAATTAAATGTTAAATTTTGCACTTTAGATTGTATTACTTAAAAACGCACCTAATTAGATTAAATACAATATTCAGAGTCGTGTCTTCAGGGTATTCGTGTCAATGGTCAAGGGCAAGGGATTAAACGCACGAAAGTTGATTAAAATGATTAATAAAACTTCAAAATGTTTAAATTTCTTACCAGCTTATCTAACTTCAGGCTACTTAACGACTTACCAGTCTTACCGCGAGGGTTGACCGTATGTTTGTTAACCACCTTTGTGAAAGAAAAGAAAGCTCTGATTTTTATACATCAGATTTTAAGAAATAAATCCACAATTTTTCGTCATAGTTCCCTTAAATGCATTCAAGATAACTATGATGATATTTGTTAGTAAAGATAACATGTAATGTCTTTTAACAAATACCTCTCTTTTGTTGTTATGCTAATATTAATCAATGCATCTTGTATTTAATTGTATTAGTTTGTTTTATTTTAATTGGTTTGATAAAAAAATATATATATCAAATATATCGCAATAGCATGAGTGCTGAAACAGGACATATTTTAACGATCGCTGTTTTGCGGCCAAAGTTACAGTACAGAAAGAGTAACCTTTCACTCGACGTCGATATAAAGTACTGTATTTTGGAACATATTTCTCAGCCGTACTCGTAAAATAACAAACAACACCAAGCTACAATTTTCTGGTATTCAGCTCAATGTTTTAAAGGAAAGCCCGATTTCTCTCTTACATGCCCCATATTGTCCGAAGTATAAGACTATCGCACTTACATCTCCAGGGAAGCAATTACGGTCGTAACAGGCTTGCCCTACATTCGACTGAGAACAATATAAACCAGCCCACCGAACTTTAATTATATCTATTGACTATTTTTATACTGCATTTTATAAGGCCAAAAGTCGGCCAAGGTTCCCATATGAATTAATGGTAATTTTATATTCAGAATAATTCTGAAGTGGATCGTCGTAACACAAGAAGGATACACATATAAGAAATTAACGTTTCTATATATATCTCGACCACAACCGTTATTTATACAGACTACCTCTGAACAATATACAGAGTCTAAACTTTTTTTAAGACACGTCACGTTTTCATTCATTACGTTCACCTTGGTGACGTCAAGCCAATGGTGATGAAAATACCGTTATAGCTACCAATAATATTACTACAATTGGTTGACACTACCTGACCCAACAGCCTCCTCAAATGCTTTTATGCCCACTTAAAAGATCCAGGATTGCAAGAAAAAAGTAACACTTGTGTTTGTATAAAAAGCCATTTGCTGATTGGCGGACGAAATTCCTGACACTCCTTCCTCTCGATGTCTAAGGGCAGTCTCTTGTGTAAAAACCATAACAAACCAAATTTTGGAAACGAGGAATGAGAGAGCGGTCCTTGGATGAGTTGTATCCAGGTTTAATTGTAGAATTAACTTTAAAAATAATGCTTGGGTGAAGAGACCGTAAATACAGCATACAGCCCAACCTAGACGGTTCATAGCGTTGTATTGTGAACGTTGTTTTTACCCACGTAGTAATAATGGAGTGTCTGTTAAAAAATAATTATTGAATGGTCTCGCTCATATGAAGATAAAAATGTCTAATGTTACCATGAGATAACGACACAAATGTATAGCATTGGCCTGATAGTAATGACATTGACCTCCTAAATAAACAAACGATCGTTAATCGTAATAAGTAAAGCTTTAATGAATGACCCGTTTTACGAGATAACTTACAAAAAATATTCTTTGGCGTAAGGTTACAGAATAAATCATAGTACTGCCCACAACGTTAGCAAGTAGAAATATAGGTAGATAATATTAGAATATTAAAGTGATATTCTTCGTGATGGTCTTCGCGACGTATTCCATTCCATTGTGACATTTCGACACTCCCTACGTATAATGCAATATCGTAACTACTTTTGGCCAACTTTACGAACGTTTTTTAATTGGATATTTCTATCACATTCTTGAGTATTAGCAAAATCATATTGTAAGCATTAAGTAATAATCTTTTATCTCTATTCTTGATAGAGCTATACGTAGCGACACCTACATAATAATATTGTATCGTAACTGACCTGACTTAGTCGTGCAGGTGGTCAACTGCAGTGCAGTCGATATTTGTGCTATAGTGATGCTACTATATACAAAGACGTAGTGATACATTAGGATTTGTTACATCAAATCAATACGCTTATTTATTGTAAACATGAGTTCTGTACTTTAACAAAATAATTAAATATGTTTTTTGACATATAGAAATCCATTTACATATATTATGTGAAAAAATTCCTGCCTCCCAAGCTAGTTTTGTGAAAAGTATACGGGAGTCAGTGTTTTTTATAAGTAGATAGAATTTTATTCTTCTCTAAAAAAAGTACATGAGTAATGACTACGACACTTAACAATTAATTGTAATTATATGATTACTAGCTGTATCATCTATTTAGGATGCCTTTTGCATCTTAAATAGATGATTTAACAACATCCGTGTGGCAGATTTCATAATCACTGTACATATAGTCCGATACCAGAGCGGTAGTAGGGTCTTACGAATTGGCATCCAAACTAAGGTTGTGTGGAAGAAATCACAATCTTCGATAAGACCGCCCATTGTATAACCAATTCTCACATAGTCTATCTGAGGGTCGTTTGATAAATGTTTAGTATGCCGACGGTATGGTGACCCTCGAATATGAGGTGTCTCTTCTCGTTTTCGAGTATACATAGGAATGGAACCAACACTTTCTTCTTCTTTTTTCATACAACTGCGGTGACAGACAAGCTCACTGGCACGACCCACCTGATGGAAAGTGGTTACCGTGACCTATGAACGTGTGCAAAAAGAAACACAGAGAATTTCTATGCCGTCAGTATAGAAGACAAAGCAGAAATTTGGGTCTTTTCACTGACAGCACAGAAACTCTCCAGTGAGCTCTGGCTACCCTACTCACTGCCGGGAACACAACACGAGGTTATACCATATACCAAGGTATTCTGTAGGGCGGTGGTACTTCCCCAGTCGGACTGCTCTGTTGGACGGGAATACCGTCGTGTCGTACCTCCTAACACTCTTTCACTCGATGCGATTTTCAGCCAGGTAATCCCATTTTTTGGGGCTGATCTCTACTACCATATCAAGCTTTGTGCAGTTCTTGAAACGCAATAGAGAAAGATTGGAAGACCTGTCTTCCAATCTTTCTCTTGACGAAAGCAACTTACGTATGTACGTAAGAACGTTCGCTAATTAGCCAAACAAAAAAACATGCTATGCGTCTTGGCAGTCGCGTGGCCTCCATTGGATGGTCATGCCCCCAGTCATCACAATCCTCGTGATTTATGCATCACGGCAATACCAAGTCAAGTTATTACACTGAAAATAATAACTAGGTAGTTTTAAGAAGCCATCTTCACGTAATCCTTTTTTTATTATGATTTTTACAATGCAGCACGATCAAGAGAAAGACTAATTAATAACTAGTTACGTAAGTATTGAAGACGTTCGTGTCGTAATTATTTTATACACCTATATGAAAGGATAATTGGCATTTTCTCTTACAATACTCAACCAATAGAGTATGAAAAAAGTTGAATTTCTTATCACAAGCAATGTTTTGTGAAGGTACGAAGTGTCTATTTATCTTTTACATTTGTCTCAAGATAAACAAACCTTTGAAGATGCCGTGATGCGGTTAGGTTTTAATAAATTATCGTGGAAAAGTACATGTACAATATGTATGTGTAACAAGTTCCACCAAGTGCCATCAATCATCAGTATAAATAGATAAATATTTCTTACAGAGAAGTACCTATATATAACTACAACTATTTGCAGTATTTGCCTCTGATATGGAAACTAAATAGCAATATAAAATGTATTCACAAGTTACAGAAACACATATTACTTGCACACAACTTATGCACTTACCTGGACATCAGGCTGAGTATTGAGAACCAGGACATTAAATTTCATCGCAGGAAATACCAAATAATATAAGCCAATAAAAAAAAATTCCCTGTTATCTGGCTGCAAGAAAGGCTGCCACATATTCGCCAGACTTAAGAGAAATAGCATTCTGAAATGACTCAAAACTAGAAGTTTGGATTATTATGTATTTTATAAACTAATTGTCAAGAAGAAATAGAGAAAGAATGGTATACCAAAGCGAAGATCTTAGAACATTGAAGCTTTCAGTGATTATGTCTCCGGTAGCAGACAGTAGAGCCTGTCCTAATGAGCAAATCAGTTAATGTTACCCATAAATACTTCGAATTATCACACTTTTGTTAGTCAGATATAGATTTTGTACCGTCGAGTTAGTGTAAACTTGTAAAGTTAGCGGATGGTGTAGTCATTATTTCTAACAGATAATGAGTTCACGTGTACTTTCTGTTCATTAACTATAATAATAATATGTATGTGTATAGTACTGATATTTTTTTTTCTGGTCTTGTCTAACTGCAATGCCAAGAAAACGCACCGCAACCGCAAGCAATATGATTTATGAACACAGTTAAGGTATGATTCCGAAACCGACCGCATACGACAACTGCAGACGTATGCAGCACATACATTACTTGTTAAACTTCGATAGGGATAAAGGGGACCATTGAGAAACAGCAATGAATTACGCGAATCATTCGGAATCATTCACCTTCACTATTAAGTATTATATTATCTATCCTGTGACACGGTAATATTTGAATTTCGAACGTTTTACTTTACGCTCATTTATTTACAAAGAGGGGTTTTGCTCTCCGTACTGTCTGAGCAAAAGAGATAATAACTATGTTGTAACATTATGCTATTATAGGTAAATTTACTTAAGATAAATATAACATTTATTGTTTACGTTCGTACTGCCAATGTCAAACACATAAAATGCCATATTATGTTATTTAATTTGTACACGCTCGCATCGCAACTTACGTAATAGGACAAAACTTAAAATGCTACTCTGTATTATATTGAGGCATGGTCTCTTTACAAAAGAATCTCAGTAAAGAACATTCAAACTTGATAATATAATCATTTTTTTATCGACGAATTTCGTAAATATAAGAGAAACTTAGCTATTACCCGCTGCTCTGCGCGCGTTAAATTGTGAACACGTTCCTGGAACCCATGGAAATCCTGCTAGCTTTTTAGGATTATAATGCTATATGGATTGGAATTAGGCTCCGCGTTCCGCGGGTGGATATAGTCCACATTTCGTAATATTTTCTGTGCCGTGGCCAAATTAGGTCGGCAGGGAATTTAATGAATGGCTGGCATTAAGCTGGCAGTAGCGAACGATACATTTTTTCAATAGGGAAGCTGGTGGAAAAAAAAAACTTACCTAGATCTGGTTTGTCATGCAACATGCGAGCCATTATAGGAAGTCGGCAGGTAGGTATTGGTTTATGGGCAACCCTCGGCGCTGCCAGCTAGCCACTAGAAATTATGGAATTTTTTTTCAATCAACGAAAAAACAAAACTCGGAGGAGGTTCGCAAGTCAACTTTTTACAGAGTGGTCCGATTTTGATAATTCTTTTTTTATTGGAAAGAGTTCACCCCGAAGTTGGTCCCATATTACGGCGGTTTAATTTTTTGTTAAAACAGTGTTAGTTTGGTCTGATGAAACTGCTGGAATTGGGTGTTTGTCTTCCCACTATTGCTTTCTTGTTTGCTCAAGAGCCCCGGTGGCTTTTTAAGCGAATAGAAGGCATTTCATTGTGTAAGAGTAGTTTACAGCGAGATATAACTGTAGAGCATTTTTATTGCGGCTGACTTAACACATAATTTTATTTTCAGATTCGTGATTGCACCATTTGGGTTATATTTAGGCATAACTAATACAAAGCCCCGACGAGCGCCCGATAATCCCAAACTTGAGAGGATATATAAAGCGCAACCGAAAATTAAGCAGGTAACATATTTTATACTAGTTATTACTTGCGACTCCGCCCATGTGAATTTATTGATCCCGTGTCCGCAGGCAAAGGCAAGGCAGTGACAGGAATAGCATTTCCACTTCTGAAGGAAGTGACGTTAATTATTGACGGTTTATATTAGTGTATGTTTTTTTTTTTTAAAGACGCGTTGCACTCCGGTGGTGCCGGCGGAAGTGAAACCTTTTTCTTTCTTTCTTTGTTCGTTATATACAGAGAAAAAGATAAAAAGAACATACCATACCTATAATATAGCGCCAATCATAGAACCTATCACTATTTTTTTGTTAATTTTCTGTCAAAAGAAATTAATACATTACAAAAAGAAAAAATAATCACAAAAAGTAGTAAATTACAAAAAGAAAAAATAATCAGAAAAAGTGTCAGAAGCCCAGGTTCGAACCCGGTACTATCTTAAACCATAAGGACTTACAGTCGAAGCGCTTACCGCTAAGCTACAAAGCTTCTTAGCGTACCTAGCAAAATAAACACTCTGGAGCTAGGAATGTTGTATGACGTCATGACGTCCTACAAAGTCGTCAGTTCCGGGTCAAAGGTCACGTGATCTTGACGCGAGTTTAACACGTGATCCTGACGCGAGTTTAACAATTTACCCATCCAACGCCGCTAAAATAGTTTTCACTTCAAAAAAATGTTTAAGTCAACAAAGCAAACTCAGTTTACGGTACATGAAAATAATCTCATAACTTTATTATACCACTTGGGGGCACACGTCCCACAGTGGACTGAAATATCGTTTTGTGGAATTAGGGAGAAAAAACTATAGAAAGTGATTCCTTTTCTGTCTATAATCGTTTTATGTTATGGGCATAAATCCAAAAAGTTAGTATTTCAAAAGTTATACGGTAACAATGTTATAACATGAAACAGTTAATTAATTCTTATGTTATGCTTAGAAATAATTAAAAATAGTTAACTAATTAAATATTAATTATACATAATGTGTATGTTCTCTATTCCACACTACCCCAGAGGTTAAGAACCAAGTGCGTTTTTTTTTAAGTGGTGTCCCCAAGAGGCCTAATCCACTGGCAAAAATAATTATATGGACTGTCTATTATACACCTGACATAAAAATAATTATTTAATAAAAAAACAATATTAAACCTGATAAAAAATTGTCTCAAATGGCCTCAGGTAAGAATCAACCTCGAATATTATATTTCATTCATTCTTCGTCATATTCTTTATCTTGTTCAGTAGTAAATAGTAAGGATTGTACCTCATTGGATATTATTTTATGTTTCCTAACGAATTTTGGTCTAATTGTAGAAATATATGGATCAGATGTAACAATAAAATTATTAAAAATGTCCTCATTTGTTGCTTTTCTAGAAAATTTCCTTGAGTGGTGTTCTCGATACCTCCTGAAATCTTTATTTCTAGATTCAGCGGCTTCTTCAGACAATTTTCCTATTGGGATAAGACCGAAATTGGCAATGATGTCTGCACCATGCACAAGTATTTTATGCACGCTTGCAGGCATATAAAACCATTTATATTTCTCAATGTACAAAGCCAATGTAGCATCTGTAAATTCCTTAAATTTAAATGTATTTATAGGAAGCCCCGATGACAATGTTTCTAAAATGACAGAAAACCGCTTAATAAGATTTTCATTTACTCCAGTAATAGAAGAAGTAGTATTTACGTTTTCGAAAAATCTGCGGGCCGTATTCCCATCATTAGTGGTACCATGACCCTGTTTAACAATATCAATAAGCAGACCAGTTCTAGTTTGAAAAGCTATTTGAACTTCTTTCTTTTTATTTTCCAACTTAGCTTTATTTTCACCTTTCGCAATCCAAGATTTAAAATCTAGTCTATAGGATATGTGCAAAATACATTCCATGAATCTGATCCAAGCGTGAAGTGATGATATGCCAAATTTATACACCTCAGTATTCCATTGTTTTTGTGACAATATGTCCAACTCATTCATTTCTTTAGGTGTGGCCTTACAAATATCACAAGTTTGTGAAGAGGTCTCACTCAGTACTGATGCCACTTTTCCATCAATCATAGTTAAATGTAACGTGTGACGAATCAATTTTCCTAGAACGTTAGTTTCATTTAAACAATTAATTTCGGATTCTATCCTCTCCTTTTCACTCCTAATTATTAACTGCGTCTCTTTCATAAATTTAAAAAACAGGGGACGGCAAAAAAAAGTAGAATTAGGTGTTTTATTTTCCCACAAAACTTGTTCTCCACATGTTAGTTTTAAAGGAACTAGGCTTCCCATAAATATACTGCTATCATCATCATTGGTCTCACTTTTCTGCTTATAATTAGACTGACTTGAGGCACCATCGAAACCCCATTTACTAGTTAATTCTAGGTTATTGTAATCGTCTTGTATTTCAACTAATTTTAAAAGTCTTTCTGCCGTTTTGTCTAACAGAGCCTGTAATTTTATTTGCGCAGAAATATCTGTTATTTCCACATCATCTTTTGATGGATAACATTCATTTTTTGCCTTTTGAATAAAATAGTAAGAGGGTAGTAAAACTACGCCTTCGTCTTGAATTGATTTTCTCATAGCATTATATTGCCATTTTGTGATTTTTAAAGATAACATATTACCTAAGGCTTTTTCAGAAGACATAACGTTTTTTTTCGGAACAAAAATGAATTCCTTTACATGTTTTACCTCTTCAGGATTTTTGAGCAGATAATTGAAAATTTCAGCAATATCATTTTTACCACACGCCTTTAATGAACGTAAATAAAAATAAGACTGTTCCTCTTCTTTGTCAAAAGAAAAGGAATTAGATTCAGTATTTTCAATTCGCTTTTTTTCTGTTTAGGCCCTAAATCAGAAAAAGGTTTCCTTGGACTAATCTGAGTCGAAGTTCCAACGGTTTTAGTTGTTAAAGGAGTACTTACGTAAGAAGGGCCAGCAATCGAGTGCACGTTCTCACTATCACTTGCTGAATTATTGATAAATTCAGGCCAATTTACACGCGAATCTAACCAAGAACTATATTTATTTACAAAAATAGAACTTTTGCAACCCGCTAAGGTCCATTTTCTTTGAAGATTAAAACAATATGTCCTACAAAATGTTTTTTTGGAGCTTTGTTTTGATCGTCATTTAACTGTTCCGTTAAATGTGATATAACGAGATTGAACATTATCTCACTATTTTTTAAACTTCCACTTTCTTTTAATTTTAAAAATACGTCAAGATTAGAAAATAAACCTTCCATAATTCGAACATATAATAGCGTACGTTAATCACAAAAGCAAAAAACGGACTAATAGAATACATACTGACAGAATAATAGACTGATGACTTGAGGGTAGTTGTAAAAAAAAATAATAACCAGATTGCCTCAGTGGCCCATAGTGGTATGAGAGTGCGACTTCCGTCCCTGAGGTTCAATTCCGGGTCGAATCAAATATATGTGTGATCCACGAATGTTTGTTTTGGAGTTTGGGTATTTTCTATGTATAATTTAATTACATGTATTAGATTAGCATAAAGATTTATTCTGTGTCTGGGTGTAATTTATCTATAATAATGTATGTATTTACAAAAACAAATGTATTTAAGTATACATATTTATCAGTTGTCTAGATCCATAGCACAAGCTTAATTAGCTTAAATTGGACTAGATGGCGTTGTGTGTAATTGTCCAAAATATTTATTTATTTATTTTCTTTATGTCTTTAGAAATATATAAGTGTGTTTAACAGTGGTCTAGATCCCATAGCTCAAGCTTATATTGGCTTAAATTGGGTTAGATGATGTTGTGTGAGAATGTCCAAACATTTATTTATTTAAAAAAAAATTGCGCACTTGACTAATTTTTATACTGACTACTATAAACACCTTATGCACTATGGTTCTTAACCTCCACAAGAGAATAAACAAATATTAAAAAATAAAAAAATGAGGTCCAAAATGACGCAGTTTCGGGGATTTTCGAAGCTCCCGAATTATGTGTAAAGATAGAATATTTAACTTATTTATCGACACCATAAATAATATTTGGAGATTATGTGAGCTTTTTGAAATATTAATTTTTTTAATATTTTTTCAAACAAAAAACAAAATAATCTTTCATAACTTTTAGAATATGACCGTAAACAAAATGAACCCATACCATTAAAGACTCGTGTGGACTAGTAGAACAAATCACCATTAAAAGAATAATTAAAAAAAAATGTTAATTTTTTTATATCGTAATTCTATGAGAAATTAAATTGAGCCTACTGTGCGTCCCCCCTGATGGGAACTGGTTACCGTGGTCTATGGACGTGTCCAAAACCAGTGGGGTCACACCCGTGCTGCTGTATGCACAGCAGTGCATACACCCGTGCTGCTGTATGCACAGCAGTGCCCTGAGCACGAAAAATATTCGAATTCGTAACGTAAACGTGTCGAAAGAACGGAGCGTTGCGATTGGTTCACAGTAGTCAGGCGGCCAATCGCAATGTTTCGCTCTCTCGATACGTTTACGTTACGAATTTGAATATTATTCGTGTTCGGGGGACATATCGTTTCTGTGCCGTCAGTGCCGTCAGAGAAAACAGCACAAAAACTCTCCAGGGAACTCTGGCTACCCTATTCACCTTCGGGAACACAACACGAGATTATTATGGCCGCAGTGTTCTGTAGGGCGAAGGTACGTACTTCCCCAGTCGGACTGCTCAATTGGGACGGTAATACCGTCGTGTCCTACCTCCTCCAAAAATAATACTGAATGTGAGAAAAAATACCTGTAATTATAAATTTTGAAGTAGGTAGCCTAGATTTGTAAATGAGACGGCATTGTTCCGTGTTTATTTAGTAATATTTGGAGCAACTAATGTGATTGCAGTCAAGTGGCTTAAGACAAGTGCAAACACCATTATCAAGTGTTATCAAATAAACGTGTGTAGACGCTACTTGGTGATAACGAGACAATGAACTGATTAAATCATTGTATTTAACTTATTTCGGGTTTGATTGTGGGTTGAGTAAACTATTAAAAAAAAAATAGATCAAACTACAAATGTTTATATAATGAATGTAAATCGAAAAGCAACTTATCATAAGAATATCTTGATAAGATACCGTTTGTAGTGTAATGTCCGAAAAGTTAACTAGATTGACTGCAATTGAGTAGCACACTATTACGTGGGATTGAAAGAGACAGTTGGCGAAATGTGGGTGTTAATCTCTTCTTCTTGTACTCGTATATGTAGATATATCTTACAAAGTACTATCACATTACTAATAAACACACCGTCAGAATTAGCGGAACACAAAAAAGGAGAGTACAAAATAGTTAGCTTTATTTTAAACAAATAATAATTTAAATGTTTTGACATTAATTTGCAACACCATACTTAAAGTTTAATAAAAATAAACTTAACTAAACAAAATCCATTTTTCTTAGATTTTGTCGCAGCATGCCTAGACGGGTGGAAACTTTAATCAGGGCACGAGGGGGAAACACTCGTTATTAAACATTCATTTAATTAATTTTAAACCGTCGTCGGCGACATAAAATATAAAAATCTCAACTGTTTCTCTGTCACTACGGAATCTAAAAAAATGCATTTAGTTTAGTTAAGTTTTTTTTAATTTAACTTTAAGTATGGTGTTGCAAATTAATGTAAAAATATGTTAATTTAACTGTTGTTTCATGTTTAATTATTATTTGTTTAAAAATAAAGCTAACTTTTATACTCTCCTTTTTTGTGTTCCGCAAATTCTGCCGGTGTGTGTATTATAAATATCAAAAGATTGTATAGATGATTGGATGTTTACTTACTTAATCACGCCAGAATTGAAAAATGAATCTGATTGAAAAAGTTCATGCAAGCAGAGCCGCAGGCTAAAAGGTATAGTTTATTTTAACGACAAAAACATTACCAAATGAAATATATAATGTTATTTAACTGTCCAATAAAATCGTAGTCTAAAAGATTCAATATTCCAATTTCATCTTAAACCAACCAGAGCGCCATTATTCGAATTGACCGACCATACCGTAAACATACGCGTTCGTTTTAGCCTACATAGTTTTTGTTAACTAATGTGTAAACCAATTGATCTGAATACCACCAACTACTCACAATCCAACTGTGATTACACTTTATTTCCAAATACAATATCGATTATAGGCGAGTTGTGAAAAAGCATCAGTGCCTCGAGCACGAAAAACATTCGTTATTTAAACATTCATTTTATTAATTTTAAACCGTCATAAAGTCTAAAAATTTTAACTGTTTCTCTGTCACTACAAAATAAAAATAAAAGCATTTTGTTTAGTTGAGTTTTTTTATTTAACTTTAAGTATGGTGTTGCAAATTAATGTAAAAACATGTTACAATATCGATTATAGGCGAGTCGTGAAAAAGCATCTGTGCCTCGAGCACGAAAAACATTCGAATTCGTAACGTAAACGTATTGAAAGAACGGAGCATTGCGATTGGTTCACAATAGGCAGGCGGCCAATCACAATTCTTCGTTCTCACGATACGTTTACGTTACGAATTCGAATGTTTTTCGTTCTCGGGGCATTGATGCAGCTGTCAAGCTGTACGTGTCTGTAATGGTGACCATCTTTCTTGAGATTTTGCGTTCAGGCGAGATGAAAAGGAAAGAATAGACTGTAAACTCGTATCCTAAATAAAAATAAATACTTTATTTCTAAAAATCAGTTTACAGTTTCACATAACATATAAAGATTTCGTAGATAGCCAATCGTAACCAGAGCTCACACTACAGTCTACGGGACTTCGACCACTAATCGCTTTCAATTATTTGATAAAATGTCGTATTACTTTAACATAAGACTTGAATATATTAGCACAAAATAGATATGAATTGGCAGACCTGTATTTCACCTTTCGGCGCCACTCCCCGCGAGAGTTTAAACTAACTTAACTATTCAGCACAAGAGCCATGTTCAATAAAGTAATGACAATCTTGGTATAATATTAAGTCATGTTGTTATAGTAGTATAGTAAGTAAAGTAGTTTATATGCAAAACAATGTAAAGAAATGTGTGTTGTTTCTGTGTGAGTGTTTCTACCTGCGTGTGTCTGCGTGCGTTTGTCTGCGTGCGTGTGGCTGCGTGCGTGCGTATGTCTGTGTGCGTGTGCACTTCATAATACTTAGCATCACATACATAAATATATGTCAGAATAATACGGCGAGAAGTTGCTTGGTCTTATAATAATATAATCGAGGGTTTGTAACCTGCTTGATTACTACAACTGTTATGGATAATATTATTTACCTTGTTATAGGTGTCCTAAGTGATCATATTATGTTTTTTCAGCCACAACTCCTAGCCAAGAAGCTGGATCTGTCTGTGCGCGAGGTAGAGCGCTGGTTCCGCCTCCGACGCGCACAAGATAAGCCCTCAACGCTGGTGAAGTTCAGCGAAAACGCATGGAAAGTCTGCTTCTACGTGTGCAACTTTACTTTCGGTTGGTACACACTTTGGGACAAGGAATGGCTGTGGGATATCGACCAGTGTTACATTGGATACCCTCATCAGGTAAGTCGATCATTTTTGCTCGTAAGCCAATTCTTGTAATTAAAACATGTTCTAAAGTCCAGTCTCGATTTAAACGCAATTTCCCAAATCTCAAAACGATAACGATTTCATTGAAAACTGACAATTTTCGTGTTACCTTTTTTTAAAGTTAAGCCGCGTTCTAATCTTAAAAACGATAACGTTGTCAATGTCAATGTTCTTTCTTGAAAATCATTGATTCATATTGTTACTTTTTGGAAATTATGTTGGGAAAAAAATGTTTTTGACATTTAATTTGATTTTGACAGATCAATTACATGAAATCGATCAAGATAAGAAAAATTTAATCGGTTCTGGCGGTATTGAACCTCCTTGCAGGGACAATGCTAATTAAATCAAATTAAATGGCTGTTATATGCACTCCTAATTTTCTCATAAATATTCTTGACGGTACCAGTAAGCTAATGGGTTCATATAAGTGTATGCGTTTTGTATGACTAAAATTAGACAATCAATAAATATCGCGATCCAGTATCGTGATCTGTTGCACCACCACCCTTTCTCATCATCACGCCTCCGCTGCAGCTCAAGTCGTAGTCAAGGTCTCGGGCAGACAATAGTCAAACAGATTTAGGACTTCTCAATATCATGTATTGTTATTCTGAGGAATCTAATGCTGAGGAATATATCCATTCAGAGACTAACACAAGTGATTACTGCAAAACGCCTTGAACAATAAAAATGTAATATATTATTCACGTTCAAAATTCGTATGTAAATATGGCTAATTGTCGTACTTATTTCATCGTTGAGAAGAAAAAACATGTCTCGAAATGTCACGCTGCATTTTTAGAAATGTTAAAAGAAGATTTCTATTGTTATACAACTTAAACAAGCGATGCCTTTGACAGCATTCGTTTTTTTTTTTTGGGTTCCGTATCCAAAGGGTAAAAACGGGACCCTATTACTAGGACTTCGCTGTCCGTCCGTCTGTCACCAGGCTGTATCTCAAGAACCGTAATAGCTAGACAGTTGAAATTTTCACAGATTGTGTATTTCTGTTGCCGCTATGACTACATATACTAAAAACAAAATAATAATAATAATTAAGGGGGGCTCTCATAAAAAAACGTGATATTTTAGCCCTTTTTCATGGCTTTTAGCCTTTTTTCTGGTACGGAACCCTTTGTGCGCGAGTCCGAGTCGTACTTGGCCGGTTTTTATTCTTTAGAGGTATGTGCTCTGTCATTAAGAGAATTTGACCATGACATGACTGATATAATGACTAGGTACTCGTAGACTAACTAGACAGTCGTATTATTATAATGTGTTTTTAATGGTAATTAAGACACGACGTCTTGTCATGTGTATACCTCAGAGTCCTAAATTAAAAAATCGGACAAGCATAAAGATTATATTGTTCACTACTTTAAGACTTTGCGGCTACTTAAATTTTCCGAAGAAGGATACTAATCCCTGTTACATCCAAAGCCTACATTCTGGACTCTGGGGTCCGCTCACTTCGTCCTTTTCCGTAATTGTCCGTTTTTCATAATTTTGTGCAGTTGGACTTTTTGGCAGCAACTGCTTACAGCCCTATTATATCTTTTTATCCAATGGTTACTTAGAAGACACAGCACATCAAGATAAGGTCACCAATTCAACACCCACTCAGTTCCACGCAATGGGGGGCTAGTCTATTGCCGTCAATCGGGCACTTAATCGTGGGCTGTGCCTTCTAGGACACCTAAAGGAAGAGATAGGGTGGCCTTATTCTACTCTAACGGGAACCAAATTTGTTAGAAAATCGTATTCCATTCTAAAATATATCCGTATTATCCATCTTTCAGACTAAAAAAAACAATGTGGGGACACCGGAGGCCGGACAGAAGATCCATCCGCGTCTTCTGGCTATTTCATCCATTTCCCCTTCCCTCCTCTTGGGGGCCGAAAACGCATAAAACTAGCGTGTGAAGATGTGCGAAATAATACTAAAGTATTACCATTTTGCTCGCACTCTTTGTTTTACAAACGAGTGCGAGTTTGTTACATTTCGTCGTATGTTATTCTTTTAGTCTCAGATCTATCTATCAATGCTTGTGAGAGACAGACAACGCTGAATATTCGGGTAATGACGTCGTACGAAGTGAAAGTATTTGGCTTCTATTTCAGCTATTGCATCAGGGTGCTACTTTCACAGTAACATTACAGCACTCAAGCGTCCCATAAAATTCACCAATCGTATGATCTTTTCATTATCGCCTATCGGATAATTATAAAACGCAAGGACATAGGAACATTATTCATTGATTGAGGTTCGTTGCCATTTCATGCTAATATAAAGATATCTGTGATAACAAAAACAGGTCTATTGTTTCATGCAGTTTATTGTAAGTACGTTTTAAGTCGATTAATTCTGTAGTATTGTAGCGGAAACGATACTTTGATAAGGTTTACTAGTATCGGAAACTTATTTAATTCCTCTTTTTGTATCCACTAAAATTTCTTACTTAACGCTGTTTATTATGTCGTAAAGTAAATTAATAGCGAATGACGTAAGTAACTATTAAAATAATCTCTTCACGTATGAATACAGTATTTTGTAAAATCAACACAGTTTGAAGGTTTAAACTGAAGTCCGTATCATTATTATTGCTAGACTGTAAGAATGGAGTGCTGATTTAAATGAATATGATTATCTCGTAAATACAACTAAAACATTAAGTATTATGAGTTCGGATGACAAGCGTTTTTCCTTGTCACTCCATTCTTTTAGATGACTTTTTGAGCCGCACCAAAATCATCGGCGCCCAAGCAAATTTCACAGAAAGCCGGTTTAGTTACTTTGATGGCCTATAGGTTCTGGCGCAGGCTTTTAACTCCTATTAAACTGTATAAGCCAAACAATGCGCGCAATCACATCCTCGGCTCCGAAGTATAACCAGGAACGATCTAAGATAATAATGGGATTGTTTTGTATGACGTAATTGATCATAAGAACTTGGCGACGCTACTTCTCATACTAGTGAGCTTTCTCTTGTCCTCTTGATTTTTCACTGACGTTCTTTAAATTTCTCAAAAGCCTGCTAGCTTGCTGGAGTCTTCTCAGGCCGGGGCTCCATTAGCTAACTAAACTTTAATATTTTCTTTCATTTTGACATTTTATAAGTGCTGTTTCAATGGTCTGTCTATACAGAACAAATTATTTTTAACTTAAACTTTTTCATCGTTCCAGGGATTAACAAACGATGTTTGGTGGTACTACATGATATCAGCAGCGTTCTACTGGTCGCTAACCCTAACTCAGTTCACGGACGTGCGTCGTAAAGACTTCTGGCAGATGTTCGTGCACCACATCGCCACGATCGCGCTGCTGTCCTTCAGCTGGGTGTGCAACCTGCACCGGATCGGCACGCTTGTGCTCTTACTGCACGACTGCGCTGACATATTTGTTGAGGTAAGCTATATCATTTTCCTAGTGATTTTCCGGTTAAGTCCAAATTTTGCCTTTTTGCCTTGGAATCTGGGTTCGGTTTATTGTCTTTGATTCGTTTGTTGACTTTTTCGAGAGTAGTTGCCGTCTAAAGGTGATTTTCCACCAGAGGGGCGAGACGAGACGAGGCGAGAAGAGAATTGAAATCGCACTGATCCTTTTCCACTAAAAATTGCCATCGCGAGAGGATTGAAAATTTGTTATACAAATTTCAATTAATGGAATATCACCTTGAAGGTGATTTATACTCTATATCGGGACCAATACGGTTCATTTTTGCACAAACAAATATTTCAATTCACGCCTCGCAGTCGCATATTCTCGTCAATCCACACTGTTTCCACCAAAGATACGCTGGGAGAGGATTGAAAATTTGCCATACAAATTTCAATTCTCTCCTCACCTCGTCTCGTCTCGCCCCTCTGGTGGAAAATCACCTTCACCCCCCGAAAAGCCTGCGTCGGTACCCTGTCTGTTGCATCAACTAGCAGGTGAGGTTTATTTGGACCCCGAAAGGGTTGGTAGGATCCTATTTAATGTTGTTAATCTAAAAAGCAGCTTTCCACTTTGCGTGATTCTACAGATTTTATCACTCACGGCACACTTACACGGGCAGCCACGCACTGCGCTTCAGTTGTTTTCCACGGTGCGTATTGGGCTGTTTTGAAGCCGCACAGACCGCTACAAACTAAGCTTGTCTGCGCTTCCAAAGACGACACTCTTTTCCCTTGAGGTACATCGTTTCGTCCTTGACCGCGCACGTCCGTAAAATCAGGCACCATGGAAAGCTGGCTTTACATGATACTGTTATGCGTACATTTGTAGGGATGTGAGTCACCGTAAGAAATAAAACCTTTGTTATATTGGTGTTTTATAAAACTGTTATGTTAAATTAAAAGCCCTATGTCATTATAAGTGAAACTATTATTCATTATTACTACATTGTTTTTCAAAACAATTGATTGTAATGTATATGTCTTATTGATTAAGTGAAGAAACACTTTATAATGGGGGATTCTCCCGCCAATTCAAAGGTTTTATATGTTAAAAATTTTCTGAAAAAAATATTTTCTGATAGCTGTGTAAATCCGAGTTTTATGTGTTAAAAATGGTGGATTTTAAGACATAACGTCTTGGGCAACGTACACAATATGAGGAAAGTGGTATATTACTGTGAATTGTCGCTCCTTGTGTTGGTGAGAGAATCTTCTTAGAAGCCCTTGTAAACAACTACAAACTTCCACTACTTTACTGGGGTATGACTAGGACTTTGACGGACTTAACTTGACTTTGACTGTAACGATTTAACGAAGACGCTGCAGAATATTTATAATATTTCTTTAATATATGTAATTACTTGACATTGGCTAAATAGCGAGGCAAAAAGCCACAAGAAAAAAAAACTTTATAATATGTAATGACATAATTTTAACCATTCTATAACTGACCGAGCGAGCGATACGAACGAAAGCCTCTTATTCATCAAAGTAGCCGATTTTACTTTTGTCCATATTTATGACGCTTATACTGTTGATTGATGGCACTCGGTGGAACTTGCTACACATCTTCAATGAAAATACTTGTACTATTCCACATTATTTATTAAAATTCTGACCGGTTTCATTTTTTTTTTCAGTTTTCATTTCATTATGTATAATGACATAATTTTAACCATTCTATAACTGACCGAGCGAGCGATACGAACGAAAGCCTCTGATTCAACAAAGTAGCCGATTTTACTTTTGTCCATATTTATGACGCTTATACTGTTGATTGATGGCACTTGGTGGAACTTGCTACACATCTTCAATGAAAACACTTGTACTATTCCACATTATTTATTGTTGAATTCCTGACCGGTTTCGCCTTACGGCATTATCAAACGTTGATACATGTTTTTTGGGTATCAGATGTCAATACTCTAATTGACATCTGATACCCAATAGATTTTAATAAATAATGTGGAATAGTACAAGTATTTTCATTGAAGATATTTATGTCGGTTTGTCACTTCCAATCTAGAGGGCTCAATCCTTTACCGTTTTTCACCAAACTTGGTACACATGTTCTGTGATTTAAAACACATTGTCGTGAGCTTTTTTGATAGGAGGTAAAACAGGGGAGAAAAGGGGGAAAGTTGGTATCGCCTTATTTATGAACCGATCTTGATGATTTTTGGCTGAAACATCAAGGATATGATTCCTTGATGTTTCAGCCAAATCTCCGCAGGGGAAAAAAGGGGGCAAGTTGGTATCGCCTTATTTATGAATGGATCTTGATGATTTTTGGCTGAAACATCAAGGATATGATTCCTGGCAGATTTTTGGAAAAAAAATCAAGCCTCGTAAGGGTGAACTTCGTTATAAAAAAACAGATGAGGTAAAAGTTTGTATGCTGTAGCGTTTTTTGATAACGGATCGTAATTATTTTTGGCCAAACATCCAGAGCTGTTTAAAAATAAGATCCGTATCGTTTTTTTATGCCAGGTAAGGATACCAGAATATGTGGCAAAGTGGGGTGCTCGAAAGGTCTACTGTTCGCAGAACTGCTAGTTACCTATTTCTCATACGTTTGTTAAGGCAAAATGTAACTTCAATCTAACAGTTAGACATTCTTGCCTATTTCAACAGTTTGAGGTAAGCAAGAGAGTCTCGTCCGGTAATTAACTACGTTTTCGGCCTCGATAACATTTTTAATTGAAAACAATTTTTATTATTGACTATATTGTCAATAATAAAAATTGTTTGGAAAAATACAAATGTTGATTTTTATTGTTCCATACCCAAAGTGTAAAAATTGAATGATATTAAGGCTCCCCTGTCTGTTTGTCGGTCTGTCTTGTTTGTCTGTCACCAGGCTGTATCTTATGAACATTGCACATAATTTTTTAAATGTATTTTGTGAATAATATATTTCTGTTGCCGCTATAACAAAAATGAATGAAATAAAATGTTAATTAAGGAGAGGCTCCCATCCAACAAACGTGATTATAAGGGTATCTAGATAATGTGACGTAACCCTTCGTGCGCGGGTCGAATTCGCACTTGGCCGGTTTTTATATTCTAAGATTAACTACTAACAATTAGACTTTATTGCCTATTTCAAACTGAATCGTTCGGTAATTAACTGTCTTTCCGGCCTCGATAACATTTATTAATGATAACATAAAGTTAATTCTTTTGAGTTCCGTAAAAATGGAAAAAATGGAACCGTATTACCACAGATAATATAATATAATTCTTATACAAATGTACAATCAGGAACAAAAATGTTTACACTCGTAACTTCAAGAAGCAGGCAGGCAGCGTTTTAGTTCAGGAGTTATAACTAGATGGCGACATTGTTTTAAAATTAACTTATCAAAAATAAAACATACATTGAGCATGACTGAATAAAACTATAAATATTCTAATCTATATTGATTCTGCCAGATGACACAAAATAAATAAATAAATAGCACGATTGTCCCGAAATCTTTATTTATTACATTACCAACGAGTTTTATATACTTACATGCTTACTTACTTTATCATGTGTTTAAGTTCTGAAATAGTTTACGTGATTCTAAGACAGCAAATGCGCGTTTTAACATGGTTTTAACTTTTTCATTATTTTAAATGAGTCCACTACATCTATTCATTTTTTAATATTACCACAGATATTTTCTTAGTATCGGTACCCCATGGTATAACTAAGACTCCTTAGTCTATTTGTCGGTCATTAGGCTATATCTCATGAGCCGTGATCGTAGGAAAGGGGACTCTTTTATTTGCACTCTGCGTCTTTTTTGGGCCAGCCATTGTGCGTGAGCCGTGATCGTAGCTAGACAGTTGAAATTTCCGTTGCCGCTATAACAACAAAAACTAAAACACAACCAACAGACCTCACGTCTTCATCCCCAAAGGGTTGTCTATCCCTTTGGGCGCCTCTGGCTGGAGGCGCTTATTACGCCCACATTTCGCCAGTTACTATGTTAACACCACATAATAGATAGTGGTTGTATGGGAGCCCCCATACAACAAACATAATTTAAAACAACATATCTAATAAAATTTTGAGGCAATTAGTATGCTGACGGTTGTACAGGAGAATTTAGATTACATCAGGCGTAGCTCGGTGGCTCAGTGGTCAGAGTTTCTCCCTGTGAGGGAAAGATCGTGGGTTAGAGTCCCGCTCGAGCGATTCACTTTTACCTATTTTAATCGATTTGAAAAACAACATAACCTTTCGTACGCTTATCGGACTCGCATTTGCCTGGTTTATGCAATATTTTTTATTATAGATCTATGCACAAGAATAACTACAGGAACTCGTGCTAATTTCAACTGTTACAAGTATATATTGTGATGTTTCAGGCTGTCAAGGCGTCGAAGTACGCCAAGTACCAGAAGCTGTGCGACGCATTGTTCCTGATGCTGATCGTGGTGTGGATCGCCACGCGCGTCGGCATATACCCCTTCTACATCATATGGAGGTAATTTATATTGGCTTGGCTGCCATTTAGTATTCGCTCTTAATTAATCGGAAGTATGAAATTTTCTACATAAATGAGGGTATTTTTGTAAAAAAACAATTATAAATTCGAGCCGAGTCCACTAAGTCTCTGCCATGTGGTTGAAGTTAGACATCTAGGTCGATTCATCAGACATATAAATGTTAGAAAATAACTAGCGGAGTCGATGAGCGGAACATTTGAGGCAAAATATTACAAACCATTTTGAATCTTATCTAGGCGAGACAACGATCAAAGTCATTTGAAGGTGAAGGAAAGCCACGCAGCGCTGCGATTCCTCTCGCAATCATTTCTAGTACAAAAATCTGGCCGCTACCGGCTGCTGCTCTTTCTGTGGGGATTGACCATAAATTGAACTGCATGATAAATGACTTGGTTATTGCTGTATCTTATGACTTCGGAAGAGTTGTAGATTGAGTCATGTTTTGCCCTATTTCATTATTATCACGTGGTTCTCTGCAGCACGTCGATCCGCGCGCCGATGCTGCTGCCGCTGTTCCCCGCGTACTACATCTTCAACTCGCTGCTGTGCCTGCTGCTTCTGCTGCACATCGTGTGGACGTGGCTCATCTTGCAGATCGCTCGCACCGCGCTGCAGGCAGGACAGGTACTAACTATATACTATAGCGCCCCTGTTGTACCTTAAGAAGGGGATTTCCCAGAATGCCTATCAGGCATTGGCTGCCTATCATGAACAGGTAGTATGATGGAGGAGTTCAGGCGGTTCTGTTACCTGTTCCGTTGAGAGAAGCACGTGTGGAACACAACTACTTACCTTGGGCGATGGGTAAATAAACCTTCCCTTTACCCTAAGTCACACAAGAGCGTAAGAAGCTCAACCCATCAATACAGTCCACTACAGTCCACTGCTGGACATAGGCCTCACTCAGCTATATATATAGTTATCACTCAGAATAAGGGGCCTAAGATGAAATCGCCTATAAACATGCATGTCTTTAATTAGCAATTAGCACATTCTGTATGTTTCATTTTTAAGTATTAATTCAATAATTTTGAAACAAATATTATTCAAAAATTTATTACGTTTTCCAGATGGACGGTGACATAAGGAGCTCGAGTTCTGAGCTGAGCGACAGTCCGCATAACTCCAACCACTGCTCGCCCACCAGGCGAAAGAGTCGAAAGTAAGTCTTTACACTAAAACCATCTGGTCAAAAGTGGTTTTATTTCAATGAGTGATATTCACGTTAACTTTAGAAAATATCAGAAAATATTTATAAGTATTTAGTAAATTTATTTTGATGTAGACAATTGGCTTAAGAACATGAAGGTAGAACAAGCAAAATGTGTACCAGTTTCGTAACGAAAGATATTATTGTAAGTATCTGAATAGCAGATAGTAAGAGGCACGATAATGTTGTATGTATATTATTAGTACTAGAAACTCTTTTATTACGTGCGGGCAATTCCCATGAGGTTATGTCGGACTCGAACCGACTAAACCACATGTCGTCTGTGGGTCGTTGTGCTAGGCCGAAGGTGAGGTTGTCAGACGACATATCCCTCTCACCCCGGCTGACCCAGGGCCATCTCTCTCGGTCTAGCCCTCCTCGGGAGGTCCCCGAATTAGTGCTAGATACAAACTGCTGCCCAAGTTTTCGTGCATAATGTTAGTGTGATTCGTCTATCAAAAAACCTTTGTTCAATGTTTTTTTAATTCCACTGGCATTGTTGGTTCCCGGTGGAGCAGAATAGGGACACCCAATCTCTTCCTGTGTGTCGTAGAAGGCCACTATGAATATTGCTGTTTACCATCCGGCAGTAAACATACAGCCGATCACAAAGTGCAGCTTGACGGCCATAGGATCAACCCCAATTGAACGTAGAACCATTTGTGTGTGATAGTACAGTCTCCGTGGCGTAGTGGTACTGAACGCGGCCGCTGCGCAGGAGGCGCGGGTTCGATCCCCGCTCAGTGCAAATATTTGTATGCATGAATATGGGTATTTGCATTGGCCTGGTCGTGCCTCGGAGAGCATGTTAAGCCGTCGGTCCCGGTTGCCATACAAACATCTATGGCAGTCGTTACGGGTAGTTGGAGCCCTCAAAAGTCTAACAACTGGTCTAACTGCAATGCTTCGATATCGCCTTTGGGTTGTGGAGGTGAATGTCGACTCCCAAGTTAATAGCTTCGGATGCGACTGGGATTAACGCTCGGATGAAGAAGAATACAGCTCTGCCTAACCCTTGTCAATTTACAAGCGTGAATATACAGAGATCTTTTTTTTATTTTCAGGGACACATAGGATTAACATCACCAATTCTTAGCATCAATCTCACAACAGCTGTCATCTATTTTGTACACGAACAGTGAACTTCAAGAAATTTCTTCAGCAATAGTAAACCAGAATAAGCTGTTATATCCTGCGATTAGCATTTGCCCACCACTGAAATCCAGACTACATAATCAGTGTACGTAAGACATGAATTGTACAGAAAAGGTTTTGGAGGCTTAAGGTGGGGAGACGGTTTAAGGCGAGGAGAAGGTACGATGAAATACAAACCGGCTTGTTGCTATATCATGTCTTTTTTACGTCCAGTAAATCGCCTAAAGTGCGCCTTCTCTATGTAAATTGATGTCTAAATGTGGCTCTTCAAAGACAATCTCTAAATATTTTCTTCCCTCTTCAAATATAAGATTCGCCTTCCAATACGGTTTGGGTAACATACATACGTATACTCACGCCTGTAAATCCCTGAAGGGGTAGGCAGAGGTGTATTAATACCCACATTTCGCCACCTTATAGGCGGCAAGCTTATTTCCGTCAAGCAAGGACCGTTTGGCTACATACTTCTTGATGAAACTCTGCATACAAGGGCAAGCGTTGACTTCAAGAATGTGTTGATGAGACTTGAATTATAACTGATTTTTTTTTAATTAACTTAATACATTATAATGTGGCTATTTATATGATTATACTATTTACATTATAATGTATTGACTTTTTGTTTTAGTTTTAGTCTTTTATAGTACTTTTGGGCTTACTGTGATCCACAATGACAGAGAGTGGACATTTTAAAAAGGGAAGGCGTTGAAAAGCAATCTATTCTGTTATTCATTATGCGACCATTTGGGAAGCCAGCGGTTCGATTATAAGGACCCCCAGCACTGCGAATTATTAGTGTTCGTTTTCTAAGCGAGAGAGGGATAGAGCTATACTGGTCGTATAGCTCCATCTCTCTCGCTTGGTTAACGAATACATGGTATGTCATGGTGATCACACTGATATTACTACTAAAGTTGCAACAATACTACAGATCTGTTTCATAACTTAGAAAGTGTGAGAGTAAAAGAAAACTGATGAATTTGTACTATTGAAATAATAACCATTTTTTTAAAAGGATTCTGACGCGGTTTGTTTCGTTCCGTGGTTTTATTTCAATGAGTGATATTTGCTTGAACTTTAGACAGTATCTTGTAGAATCTGTGCTATTCCAACAGTATTAATTAGACCATGATTTTATCAATCAATAGTAAATTCTTTCAAAGTAGTGAATATTGAAGTCTCAAAATATCAATCCAGAAAGCCACTGGAGACTAGGGCTTAAATGTAATTTCTGTACATCGTATCGAATAAGAACACATTCTATCGATTACTCGATTTTTCATATTGTTTTGATACATATGACATTTTTTATACAATTTTAATAAAGCAGAAAGGGTACCTACTGATAGCCCAGTTGACAGATAATCTCCTGGTACAATATTTTCAAGGGGTTCGACTCCCGCTGCTGGTCGGGGTTTATGCTTTTTCACAGAATTCCAAAGAGGCCTATTTTTTAAAGTCGGTTAAAACACATTATAAGTGTAGACATGGGAAATCATGCGAATTAGACTCTTCGCCACCGACATTGTATGACTTTTATTATTACATAAAAATCCAATAATGATATTAATAACTACTAAGGTAGCAAAAAAACACTAATACTGTGAACGCTTTTACAATATTGGTGACACTCCGCTGTCTCTGCTGGCAGGAAAATAAGAGAAGTACTCTTAACATTTCTAGAGATGAATGTTGAATTCAGTAGAATGATATTTCCCATCCCGGAAATCGGATCCAATGAAGGTATGTGACACTTTGGTTCGGCTTAAACCATACCGTAACGAAATCAAAACGAATTCGTGGTAGATACCATAAAGTCTTGACTAAATAGTGCAAGCCCAATGTTTCAGATGTTTCATATTATAGTTTGACCGTAACCGCTGTACCGCACCTTGGGTATTGCTCGTCCCATACATCTTGGACCTAAACTACGCTCTATACGCGCAGTACACGATTCTTGAATGTATTTGGAAGATAGCACGGGGTGTTACGGCCGTGGCCGAGCTCAAATTCATAAGTATAGATTATCACAAAACAAAATGATCCACTCTCGTCAGGTCCTTTTATATATCGCAATTTAGGTACAGGATATATTGAACGAGCAATATATTTAACGCGAGTGTGACGCTCCTGGTGTTGCATACGTCCATAGGCCACGGTAAACACTTTCCATCAGGTGGACCATGTGCTTGTATGCTACCTAAGTGGTATAAAAAATTATACGCGTCAAGGGGGGGCAGGGGGGGGGGGTATTGACCAATCGACCGTCAGATTTTGTCAGTCCGCCGCCAACGCTCACGGTCGTATATCGCTCGCTCTCCACTTATGCTCTTTCTACCTCGTCCCAAGCCACGTGTTCCTAGGACGCGTTATAGCGTTCGCGGTCATATTATAGCCCCCCTGTATATTGTGCTATGGACATATATCTTTGACCTGAATTGTGGTCAAGATGTGCTCTATTTTTTTTTTTTCATACAACTGAGGTGGTAAACAAACTCACGGTCCAGCTGATTGTAAATGGTTACTATGGCCTATGGATGTGTGTAACACCAGGGGAGTTTGAGTACACGTTTGATGGGTGTCTTTTGAGAAGTTCAAATTGACCAAGCATAGATTATTACAAAACAATCTCGTATTATTACAAAAGTTTCGCGATTTAGATCCAAGATATGTGTCCTGAGGCATACGAGTTAATTGATTATAACACCTCTAAATCTTGCATTGTTGTAATGTCAACTAATAGTTTGTGTTTTAGTAATATAGTTTAGTAGTATACAAGTCATTGATTTAGTTATACTAAGTAGTGTATTGTTGTAAATTGGGCAACAAACTTCAAAAGTATTGAGGCTCTTGATAAGTAGTTTAGTTTATGTCAGAGGCCACGGAACCTCATAGGCCAGATTTCACCATTTTACTAAACTAAGTTTACATTTAAATATCTGAATTAATTTCATCAAATAAAATGTGATAACTCAGTTTCAATTGAATTAAACGTATTTGAATTCACCAGTGAAATCCAGTCATAAAAGTACCCATATTGCTTCCTTTTTAAATTTTTATATAAAGGAAAGTCGTTAATAATTGAACTAACTCACTTAATACAATTTAACGTATTCGTGTATCATTGATGGTAGTTATGTGTTCAGCATTCTAGAAACCATATCACAACCTTTCCTTATTTTTCATCTAGTACATCATCTGTAATATTTTCTCGAATAAATTGATAAATAATTATATTATTCTCTTTAAATGTCATTATTGGCGTTTTTTTATATGAGGCTTGTGGCCTGACTAATGGAAAGCGGTCACCATTGCCTACGTTATCACTACACCAGATGTGTATGAACCTTTTACCCTTTTGTATAACCAGATAGAGATGTCTATAGTATGGAACTTATATTTCAACGTGAGCGTTCACGGACGAATATTCTCTGTATAGACCGACCGTAGCCGCTGTACCGCGCCTTGGGTATGTGCGCGGTGAGACGGGGGGAGCATCGACCTTCAGATTTGGTCAGTCCGCCGCCAACGCTCACTGCGGTATCTCGCTCGCTCTCGTCTAAGGCACAGTTTATACAGAAGAGACGTGGCGGGGACGTATGGCTGTGGTGGACAACATAACGTCTTTTTTGTCTTAGAGGAGAATTGCTCCAGGCGACGTCCCGCCACTAAATTGACGCGCCATCGCATCAAGTGCCGTGCGTCACGTCATTGACGTTATTGTACACTATATAAGGTTTATATTGTGTTGCTTAAATTGTCCGCCACCACCATACGTTCCCACTACGTCTCTTCTGTATATACCGCGCCTTATGCTCTTTCTTTACCCCGACCACCGCCGCCACCCCGCGCGTACCTAGGGCGCGGTATAACGGTGAAGGTCGGTCCATAGTCAGCATCAAGGTGCCTTTTGTTAAAATGAAAGTTAACCCTAAATCCAAGCTACAAGATTTACTTGTAACAACGCAATTTGGCTCAACGTTTTACTCGTACACACACATAGAGTATAAGGAAATGTGCAAACTTATTTACGAAATTTCGTGTCTTAAATAAAAACTGTTAGTGTAATAATAGAATTTGAGATTAAAGGTATTGTAAAGGTGGCATAGGAGTAAAAAGTTCTATTACTGTGCTAGATGTCTCAAGATTGATTCCCGCACAAAGTATTATTGAATTTGGTTGATAAAAAATTTTCAGTACACACAGTATCTTTGGAAAACGACAGCTATAGTTGGCTTACTGCAGATATTGCTAACGTGCCTTCCTATCTCCTTTCAAGTACATACATATATTCACACCTGTAAATCCGTGAAAGCGTAGGCAGAGGTGTTTTAACAGCCACATTTTGCTAACTGATTTTCTGTGTCACGTAATAGGGGTGATCCTATTGGCATGAAGCGGGAACTTTGTCGTGGGTTGTACCTATGCACTGTCAGATGGAGAACCCTATCCCTGAGTCGCCTTTTACGACACCCAGGAAGAGATGGGATAGCCCTATACTACTCTCCATAGTGCCGTGAATATATAAAATATAATGAAGCACTCGACTCTATGCAAGCTTGAATTGATCGTAAAATAAGTCACTGACTACCTCAGTGGATAAATCCCATTTAAAGGTATAACTTATTTAGATAGATATTTGATACTGATAGGAGTACTAGTTAAAATTACATTACCCAACTTTTGATATGGCCTGTCGCGAAAAAGAGTGAGATAAGTTGTCTATCTCCTTGAAATCTTCCTAGAGTAGTTGAAACCGAAGTTTTAGTTTTAATATTTTTAACATCAACGGGTTTTAACTTCTGTATATAGGCATCACGTATGTCCGATGTGTGATAATATAGAGATATCTACAAAACTGACGCAATCGATTTCTGTCTCACTCTTTTTTGCGATGCAGTAACGTGTAAAATAAAAGTTAGATGCTATATCTATCTAAATATATACAGTCAAACAAAGAATATAAATATACGTCTTTTTATACATCTGTATATTAAAAAGTGTATATTTTATATTTTTAAAGAGAATGTTAATAAAATTAGACTAAGCTCAATGTGTAGTGTAAGTGTTGTAAAACTACAGTTAGACGGACCAAAGTTCGTTTCGAATTTGTTTTATAAGGTTTAGAAAGAAGTAACGCTAATTGTGGGCCAACAAATTATTTTATGATTAGAGAAAAATTAGCTACACATTTATATTTCATTCAAATCCTAGACAAGCTGCACATTTTACATGGTAAATGGTAATGTTTATTGGGTAGACTATAAAATTGTTGAAATATTAGCTTAAAATAATTGGCCCAAATTTTTTATTGGGGACCATTATAGTTGGAATAGACATTTTCACAGTGAAACTTTTCGATACCTATGTGTGAATGAATAACGAGTTAATTGAATAGATAGAATAGAAGCGAAAGAATCACAAGCCATTACGGATGTGCTGGAAATGAAAATATTTTATGAGTACGTATATTTAAAAAAATGTAATACCGAATATTTATTACTACAGACTATATGACAGCATTCCAAAAACTACGTTATAATAAAAGATGGGTACCGATTCTGCTGTTACAAAACCCTAGACTAGCCTAAAAATTGGTCAAAACATTTTTAGCCCTAGCAAAACGGCGCAACGTAAACAAAAAAGATTAATAGTAGTACAATCCCGGCTTATGATGTGACATGTCGGGAAGAAACGAGAAAGTCCAGCTTAATTGTAAGCTTGGTAAGGCTTGGGCCTTTCAGCTTAAACAATTTGAGTTTATAAAAGCTTCGGTTTTAACTACTCTAAAAAGATATCAAGCTCTATAGATGCGCTACGGGATAGAGACAGCATTCAAACCGAAGCAAGACGATCTTATTCGGATTGTCATTCTTCTTTCAAAAGTACGTTGCATTACAATTCACATTTCATAAATTCCATTTTTAATCTGTTGGCAAATAGAATAAAGTTTCGAAATTCAAATAATAACAAGGTCAAGGTCAGCCGAGAGGTGCTACAACAGAATCGACACCAATATCTATTTTCGTCTACAAAGCTGAATATAATTTTCTTACATAATGTAATCATCTTTATTTTTATACTCCGATACAATGTTGGTTGCCTCTATATATTAATCTACTGACTACATTTTTGAAATTTTACTATACCTATTTATATATAGCATAAGCATATATATGTGTTTATTAGATATAAGACAATGTTACTCGATTATTTGAGACCTGTGTCCTGTACCTATTGCTAATAATATATTTTATATTGTAACGTTGTGGATTTTTTATAAATCTATTTTTAAATAATTTGTCTAAAATAGTCGATAATTTAGTATTTTTCGACACTAAATATACTAATTTGTCTATGCTGTGCGAGCGAGATTGAACAACACTAACTTAAGTGTCTATTCACGGCGATAAAGTGGCCCCTTTCTTCGGCTACCCTTCAAAGCGTCAAAGCGACCTTCCCCGGCCAAGGGTAGCCGAAGAAAGGGGCCACTTTATCGCCGTGAATAGACACTTAAGTTAGTGTTGTTCAATCTCGCTCGCACAGCATAGACAAATTAGTATATTTAGTGTCGAAAAATACTAAATTATCGACTATTTTAGACAAATTATTTAAAAATAGATTTATAAAAAATCCACAACGTTACAATATGTATGTTTAAAATGTATATAAATGTGAAACCTATCTAAAAATCAACTGCATCTCTCTGGAATCATAACATACATACAAACATATAATCACGCCTTTATCCCCGGAGGTTTAGGCAGAGGTGAATTACCACCCACATTTCACTAATCATTGTATTCTGTCCCATGTAATAACACAGTATTCCGGGCACTATTGTTGACTTGAGCCATGTATCTGCGCCTCCTGAAAAAAATAATTCTGATAATGCAAAAAACGTAGCATTACCTATTTAAAGTCATTATTTGTCAGAAATTTACAAGAATATTACTAACTATTTATCCGGATCAGAACGTACAGCGCAGCGCTGCGACCGACCTTGATAGAAATTGTCATTGGTCAATCTCCAGCGACGTCCACCCAGTCCGACCAATGCCAATTTCTATGACGGCTGTCACAGCACTGCGTTCTACGCACAGCAGAAATGCTGCCAGAGACTGAGGTGCCTAGTTAATACGCTTAGGTTATATTTATACACATTATGTTAACATATAGCCTTCATTACCAGTGCGATACTGAATAAAAAAATATAGATGCTTCCTCAAATATTCCAATATTGAAATATCTATGTTATATACTTAAGTAATATTTATTTACTAGTTAAGTATTTATATGTAACTGTACTATTGAGTGAATTTAAAGTATATGTTTTTTCTGAAGCCAGGTGTTATAGAAATAAGACAACAATTTACTTTGCTCTATATGGACCGCGTTAGTACCTCAGACTACAAGCAAAACATAGACAGAACGTATAGAGCTAGCGAGTGAAGCCGCATAAAGTAATACTTAAGTAGTACCATCTCGCTCGCACTCGTGCATGCACATAAATGGTGCGACCGAAATGGTGCTTCTTTATCATTACTGTATACGGCTTCACTCGCTAGTTCTATGTACGTTCTGTCTATTTTATCATCATAGTCTGAGATTACATACCTTCCCTCCATAGTTCCTTGTAACGTTTTTGTGGAACAGATATTTTCACATTGGTATTTAGTTTGCAAAACATTTCAAGTAACTGATTGATCCTATAATAAAGGTTCCGTCGAGATACAGAACTCTAGAAAACAAGCTAAGATGTATCAAGTGCGGGTCACTTATGTCGATAGATGATACGAGTCGTCTTATAAGTTATATTAGTTATATTCGAAGATAAATTAGTTATATATTTGGGTTTAAGATTACTATGCACATTGGCTAATGCACGATGTACTTTTAAGATTTAATATTGCTGTCTACAACGCGAAGACGCTGCAGTATTTACACAATATGGATTATTATATTTTATTTTATTCACGCCAAAGAACTTATGGTCGAAATTAATAATATTAGTCTAACGTCTTGAGATTTCATGATCAAAATATCTCATGTATTAATAGAAGAAGATACTTGTCATAAGTCGTATTATGATGTTATTAATATCGGCTGATTGAACTTATGGTTAATCACTAATAATATAGCAACACTAATCCCCCTTATCTCGTATGTTAATTAGACTCGTACAAAGTAATACATTAAATATTGAACGCTCATTGGTTGCTTGTTGATCATCCTTCACCTTCAACCAATGAGCGTACAGTATTTTTAATTGACATAAGTTTGATAAACGTGTGAGAAATCGAGGGTGGTGTTAATAATAATTATACTACTTATTATTATTATAATTTAATTTTCTAAGAAAGAATAACTGCGAAGCGGTGTAAAAATAACCTATATTTTTAGAACATTGTAATTTGTAACAATCGACAGATGGCGATTTCGAACTTTTTGATATATCTACCTTAGTACCTACTAGCAGGTACGGTCGCATTCAAAATTAAAAAGAACATGAACAGACGAGGTTATGGCTGCTGAAAAGTAGCCTAAACGTCGGGCTAAATGTAAACGATAACAAATAAATCTCGATAGAATTCGTTTAACAGTGGTTTTATTTCAATGAGTAATAAAATATTAGGTTAATTTTGGAGGCGACTGTACACACATGTGAACTTAAACATTCTAAACTAATATTTTTAAAGGTTTAGGTTGAATGAGTAGTAGAATGAGTTATTAAAGTTCGCATATATGCGTTAAAGTTTAGTGTTGATTGCACCTACGAGTATATAATTACGCATCACAAAAACTTAAGTTTTAAACTACAAACGGGAGTTGTAATATACGTCATCACGTCTGTATGTATTGGTGAATAAACATTTAGAAATACAACGGTATTCTTTTTTGTTTAGAAACCATACGCATATTTTCTGCCGTTGCCTATGATTTACCTGCAGTTAAACAGTTAACGTACGGGAGTAAGATTCCATATCCACAGTAGGATTATTGGGAGATTAAAATACGAGTATACGAATAGTTTTATTTCTTTGGTATCCCGATACTGGCAGTAGATAAGTTATAGTGAACGGCCATGAGAGACTGAACCCTTAGGCAGTTTGTACCTACCACAACTTATAAGATTTTAAACACAGAGTAGAAGTTTGGTACACAGCTGAACGGCTTCACTTTGAGATGGGCCGTGTACGGCCGAGGTGGTTCCATCTCGAAGAATTAGTTCCTACCTAGCTTCAGAGACGGGCCCCAGGTTGCGCGCAGTCAATAATGTTTACGCGACTACGGTATAGCCAAAGGAGGGCTATGATTTTACCATCCTGAATCTCAATTGTAAGAATACTTTAGGTATATGGAATAATATTGAAATTGTTAATGTAATTTTGGTGTTATTATTATTTAATAAACGTTATTTAAATTAATCATTGGGATGATCTCTTCAGCCGCATTTCTAATTCTTACCATTTCTTCCACTTCTAGCATTCTTCTCAGGCTTTACTATTTTAATATAGGTAGGTATAGGTACCTACCTAAATTGTTTAAATGCGTGTAGTTACAAGGATAACCTCCTTCAATACGTGGTTATACTTAGGTATAAAAGGAGCCTTAATTTTCAGAAAACAGAGATGAAATTAGTTGTATTATTAGCTTTCATTAATTTTAACAATAGGAATATACCTACTTTAAAGTATAATTTGATTTACTTACCAATTGTTTTCGAATATTTTATGTATAACTTATGTAATGAACGCATAAGTATATGTTGTAATACGTGTAGGGTGCGTATCTAATGTATGGGTATTATAATGTGTCCACGCAGAGCGATACTTGGTTGAACTTTAGTTATAAAACGAAGTTCTAGTCAAAAGGATGCTGATCCCGTTATGGAGATTTTACCTATGTTTAACATTAAAGGATAATTATATTTATTGTTTGATCGCTCCGCTTGGACACAATTTTCATTGTATAGTGCTCTCTTTTGTACACAAAGAATTATATTGTATACTTCAGTAAACCAGTGTCGCGTTTGAGAAATAAAATGCCGAATTTCATTAAATGTCTCTTTTATTATTTAATTACATCGTCCTAAGCTTAGAATACAAACATATTACTATGCAACCACAATTGCAATATATAACACAACATAAGTCTCATTATCTATGTAGACTTTCCTACTCGCACTGTGAGCAGGTTCTTATAAGGTAGTAGTGTCCTTGCACTATGCACTATATCTAGTATGAAGTTTATTTACAGAAGGGCGGGCGAGGGTGGCGCACTGATGTGTTATAGCACACAGAGGCTGACCCGCCGCTCGTGTATCGAGTCCATGTGGCGCGTCTTGACCGCGCGCTGCGCGTCAAAGGGTGTACGGAAAGCGACGCGCGCGTCACCGGTCGGCTGCCCGCGCTCGTTGTATCGCCGGATCACGTCGTCTTGTGTCAGTTCAAATTCGGCGAAGAAATTTAATATGTCATCGATAGAAGCGCGGAATGGGACGTTCTCCATTGATACCACGCACCCTGGCGCTCCGAAATCGTCGAGCGCTGGATCTTGGTCATCGTCATTGCGACCAGTATCGTTATACCCTCCTCCGCCACCGCCGCGACCGAAGCCGCGACCACGGCCACGACCGCGATCGAATCCGCGACCTCTGTCATTGAAACTGCCCCGACCTCTGTAACCGCCACCACGGCCTTCATAGCCGCCGCGACTATAACCGCCTCGATCGAAGCCTCCTCTATCAAAACCACCTCGACCTCTGAATCCACCTCGGAATCCACCACGCATAGGGTTTGAATCAAAGAACTGTTGCTGCATTTGTTGAGGGATCAAAGGTCCGCCTCCTAGGATACCGTCCTGCGGCAGTTTGGGTCCCTCTAGAGCTTCCTCGACCACGCTTCGCGGTACCAAATCTATAGTAACTCGGCAGCCTTCGAGATTTTTACCATGTTTAGTGTGAGCCATCCTGGCTTCCTGAGTTGATCTAAATTCGCAGAAACAGTCTCCTGATGGCATTCCATTCGTATCTAGCATTAAATGTATACGAGCGGGTACGGCTCCCGTGTCTGTTAAGAAAGTGACGATAGTTCTGTCAGTGGCGTCTCGCGGAAGACCTTTCATCAGCACACAGTCGAGAGGCTCATTATCCAAGTCGGTGGAGATGACGTTAGTGTTCGGCATCGAGTCTATTTGATTTGGAAATTGAGGCCTATTAGCCCAATTTGAGGCAGCTGTACGCGGATCTATTGGTGCGTTCCCTGGGCCAGGGAACCCTCCAAATTGCGGTCCGGGAAATTGACTCGGGAAACCTTGTGTCTGAGCAAACGGGGGTGAGAAGAAAGGTGCTGCCTGGGGTTGCCCTTGAAGAGACCCGTTACCTCCTTTGGCGGGTCCATTATCCATTTGCTGGCGCCGCTGTCGAGGGTCGCGGGGCGGCGCCACTTCTGGCGGCGACTCTATCTGCGGTGCAAACTTTTCTGGCTCCTGCGACCTCTCACTTTGTTCTAGTTTCTCTTTTTCGTATTCCATAACTGATATACTAGTGACTGTTGCCGCTCTTCTTCCGAACATATATCTTTCTTTTCTCTCGAGCGCTAATCTCGCGTCTTCAGGTTTAACGAATTGCACATAAGCAGTTTTGGTTCTAGTGAGTCGACAATCATTAAGCATGATGGAGAGTAGTGAAAAATCACTGAAGGTTTTGATAATGTCATGTTCTTTAACAAAGTTTGGCAAGTCTGACAATTTAATAACAGTAAGGGGTATCTGAGGACTGGGCTCCGGGTCCGAGATGGCAAGGATTGCATCCTCATCGTCATTATCTTCTCGATAGGGAAGAAAAGAGTCTATTGCTGTCTCGTACACACTATCGTCTAGAGATTCCACGAGTACTTCTGCACCTTTTAGTTCGTTGCTCTTCCGTTGTAAAGCAAGCTGTTTGGAGCGAGACTCACAGAATCGAACGTAAATGGTGCCGGTACGGCGACCCATATTGTCGTTGATCATTTTAATGCCATGTTTGTCGATTAAAAAAGGGAAGAATCGGCGGACGTCGCCGTAACTCGTGTGGTTCGGTGCATTTCTTATAGCGACGCAGCAGTCCCGCTGCTGGTCATTATTGTCGAACCTTGAGGCACGCCCTTCACGACGAAAGTTACCTCCACCCCGGGAAATGCCACCGCGTGGCGTTGTATTCGGCATCCTGCCGCCGCCGTTCCCATTCTGTTCTCCTTGGAATGCATGAGGGTTGCGTTTTTTGCCGAGTTCCTGCAATTTATTGAAGGCTTCAGTTATAGAAGGGTCATTGAAACGATTCATAGGCGAGTCAACGCGTCCCATGGGTCCATTTGGCATGACATTGTTTTGCAACATTTGCTGCATTTGAGGCATTGCGTTTGGATTCATATTTGGGAAATTAGGTGGGGCAGGTGCGTTGGGTAAATCTTGTATATCCACACTGTTTTCATGCGACCCAGATACGATTCGGTCGGGTCTTCGGTCACGAGAACGCCTGGACGGTGATCGGTCTCTGGAACGACTGCGGTCTTTCCTATCTCGTTTCCGGTCACGGCGATCTCTGCTCCGACTGCGGTCACGTCGACGTCTTTCTCGAGAGCGAGATCTATCGCGGCCGTGTCTTTTGCGATCTTTCCTATCTCGATCTCGTGATCTGGATCGCGTTCTAGAACGGCGCCTATCTTTTTCTCTACTGCGCTTCCTTTCCATCTTATCATCTTCTTTATCGTCTTCGCCGTTAGAATTGTTACCCGAGGGGCTAATCAATGGTGCAGGGGGTTCGATAACCGCGGGCTGTGGAATCTCCTGGGGGTTACCGATGCCGGGTATACCGAAACCAGAGAGGGGATTGTTGCCGAGTGCGGCTGAGAAGGGGGTTAACGCCGGAGCAAGAGGTTGTTGTATGGTGATGGTAGCGGGCGCGGGCACAGTGACAGGAACTGGTGCCGTGGTGACGACTACAGGCGCGGGTGCGGCCAGGCTAAGCAACGGTACACTCTGCCGCGCCGCTTCTATCACTTTGTGCATCTCCGAGCGAGAGCTGAGCAGCAGCTTGACTTGCACCTCCTTGACCTTGCCGCCATCGAGCATCATCGCTTGACGCGCATCTTCGTCCGTACTGTAACAATAGAAGCAATAAATTATTAATATGTATTTTAGCTCAATGTAAGAGCTGGGGCTAGCGATAACTACTTATTGTATTGAGTAGGTACCTAATGTTCCTAATTAAACTCTGGATCCCATAAATCACAGTCAATGACAAAAATGGCTTACACTAAAATAGTTACAATGTTGTTTAAAGTCTCCAAACAGACGCATTATTTTCGGTCGATACTACCGAACGCGTTATTGTGATATCTGTTTTTAGTACAATCATTGTCGTATATTAGGTTAGCACGACGGCAACGGCTATTACGTCACACTGCTGTGAGAATAAGGTTGTGAATAGGGCCGCATTATCGCAATAACGCGTAGAGGTGGGTAGTAAGTAGTATAACATTATAAGCGCTTTGGTGTTACGCTGTTACCTTGTATTGTTTAAATAAATAAATAAAGAAATAAATAAATAATAAATAGATAACAAAGAAATGATCCTATAAGATAACATCCATTCTGCTAAAGCAACACTAGTCATACCACGGACACTGCAAAAAACATTTGTTTTTATTTTTGTGTTTTTGTAAAGTGGGTGAAAAAGTATAATGAATCTAGTTTCATTTAATTTTGACCTTTAAGTGTATGCATACAAATAAAGACCAAAATTTAATGCAATATTTGCAGTGTCTGTAGACTAAAGGCTATTCCTGTTTTGTCTTCTAAACTGACGGCACTGAAACTCTGTGTTTACAGGGTCGGCGGCACGACCCTGTAAACACAGAGAGAATGCGGCTCCTGTGGGTCACGGTAATGACTTTCGATCAGGTGGACCGTGTAATTGTCTGCCAACTCAGTGCTAAAAAAGTTAAGCTTTCGGTCGCCGTTGTTGTAAACACCTACGGCGGTCGTTACACGTAGTTGAAACCCCCAAAAAGTCAAACAACTGGCCTAAATGCAATACGGATCACGAGGTAGTTACTTCACGGTAAATATCGAATATCAGTCAAAGCCCCAATTACGACTGCAAAAATTGGACCCCAGACTCCGAGATGAAGGTTTCAGATTCGACTAGGATTAACACTAGGATGAAGAAGGAATAAAGCCAACGCGCCTGTGTGGGAGAGACTTGAAGCTGGTTATTTTTTTCGTTGACTGTACTTTCTGGGTACTTCCGGATCACAAGCTACAGTTTCAGACGGAACATTTTCATTCGTGTTAGAGAGTACCGTCAGACCTGCCAACCTAGAGAGGAAACTTTCACCAGAACCTTGTCAGTTAGTCAGCAAGTAGCAAGCGGTAGAACGTTTGAATGTGGCCATTCCGAGTCGCTATCAGATTTAGTTCCAGCTATAATATATAATGAGTGTATTTACAAAAAAAATGTATCGAAGTATGCTTATCCGCGTTTTAAAACCCATAACACAAGCTAGTTCAGCTATGCTTACTTTGTGTCTAGATAGCGAATGTCCTAGAATATTCATTTTAATTATTTTAGTGTTCCAACAAGTGAGGTTGAACCACAAAGATCTTAGTGGGCCCCGTAGTCCCACGTTAGATACACATATATATATAATGTATAGGACCACACAATAAAGAAAAATAAATACTAAGAAGTGGGAGCGAGAGGTATGTACTTACCAGTAAAACTTCTCTATAACCTACTTAAAAATCTAGGCCTATCGAGAGCTCCAATAAGCTCATTACTAGGACGAAAGTCTAAAGCGGCATTGTAGGTTTGCATCAAATTTGGTTAGGCAGGGAGAGGAACTTGGGTAATGAAGGTGAGTGTTGTACAGGGGCCCCCTTCTAAACCTACACTTGGGTCACAAGTCCCTAGCACTGTCTCGAGTTCCCAACACAGTGACGCGATGGACCCGGCACGCGCACGGAGAATCTATGGACTGCTCTAAGAATATAGGTCTGATACCTATAGGTAAGTAGGTACCTAGTGTGTCAAGTGCAAGTCGCACTTAGGTGTGCGCCTCAAGGGCATGCAAAATGTCAGTAACAGAAGGTAAAGTGCCAATAGGCTCGTCCCCTATCTGAGATCGCAAACAGTTGACGTTATGTAGGTGATTCTACACCTCTGTCTATCCTCTTGCTAGCAGTGGGGAGGGGTCCCTCTAACCCGATTCTACCGGCTTGTCAATGTGATCGAAGCAAGATTTTTTTGCCTACCGGCTTCCCGTTTGAACATGTTCACCCTTTACAACAATTTATAACACAGAATCCATACTAATATTATAAATGCGAAAGTAACTGTCTGTCTGTCTGTATGTTACGCTTTCACGCCTAAACCACTGAACCGATCTTGATGAAATTTGGTACAGTGGTATATTAGAACTTGAGAACGGACATAGGCTACCTTTTATCACGAGAAAGGGGGTTTAAGGGGGGGAAATAGGGGATGAAAGTTTTTATGAAAGTTTGTCATTTCTGAAGATATCTTAATGAAATTTGGTACAGAGATAGTTTAGAGCTTGGGAACGGACATAGGCTACATTTGATCGCGAAAAGGGGGGAGAAGGGGGGGGGGACTAGGGCCTTGGGATGAAAGTTTGTCATTTTTGAAGATTTCCTGATGAAATTTGGTACAGAGATAGTTTAGAGCTTGGGAACGGATATAGGCTACCTTTCATCGCGAAAAGGGGGGTAGAAGGGGGGCGGACTAGGTATGAAAGTTTGCCTTGGTATGAAAGTTTGTCATTTTTGAAGATTTCGTAATGAAATTTGGTACAGAGATAGTTTAGAGCTTGGGAATTGACATAGGCTACCTTTTATCGCAAAAAGGGGTAGGAGGGGGGGGATACGGCTATGGGATGAAAGTTTGTCTTTTTTGAAGATATCTTAATGAAATTTGGTACAGAGGTAGATTAGAGCTTGGGAACTTACATAGGCTACCTTTTATCGCGAAAAGGGGGGATAAGGGGGGGACCAGGGCCTTAGGATGAAAGTTTATCGTTTTAGAAGATTTCCTGATGAAATTTGGTACAGAGATAGTTTAGAGCTTGGGAACGGACATAGACTACCTTTTATCGCAAAAATGGGGATAGAAGGGGGGGGACTAGGGCCTTGGGATGAAAGATTGTCATTTTTGAAGATTTCCTGATGAAATTAGGTACAGACATAGTTTAGAGCTTGGGAACGGATATAGGCTACCTTTTATAGCAAAAAGGGGGGAAGAAGGGTGGGGACCAGGGCCTTGGGATAAAAGTTTATCGTTTTAGAAGATTTCCTGATGAAATTTGGTCCAGAGATAGTTTAGAGCTTGGGAACGGACATAGACTACCTTTTATCGCAAAAAGGGGGATAGAAGGGGGGACTAGGGCCTTGGGATGAAAGATTGTCATTTTTGAAGATTTCCTGATGAAATTTGGTACAGAGATAGTTTAGAGCTTGGGAACGGACATAGGCTACCTTTTATCGCAAAAAGGGGTAGAAAGGGGAGGGGGGAAGGGGAATTGGGCTATGGGATTAAAATTTCTCATTTTTCAATGGCACAAAAAAGGGGGGTGAATATGGCATAAATAGTAAGAATTTCTTTGAAGATGTCCTCATGAAATTTGGTACAAAGGTGAATTAGAGCTTCGGAACGGACATAGTCGAGTAGCGAACCAACTATAGAAGCGAGTGGAGAGGCGAGTAGAGATTGTTATAGGGACGACTGTATAGGCGTGTAAAGATCGGAAGTCGAGTAGAGTCGACTACAGGCGCGAGTAGATATGCGACTAGAGAGCCAGTGGAGAGGCGAGTATAGAATCAAATAGAATGCAGTAAAGGGTTGAGTAGGGCGGCGAATAGGGAGGCGAGTGGAAAGATGAATGTAGTGGCGAGTAGAGATCGAATAGAAAGTTGAGTAGAGGTGCGAGTAGATAGGCGAGTGGGGAGAGTCAAGTAGAGAGGCGAAAAGAGAATCGAATGGATGGGCAAGTAGAGAGGCCAATGGAAAGGCGAGTATAGAGAAGAGGACAAAGTCGAGTATAGAGGGGAACAGAGAAGTCAGTAGAGAGTCGTGTATAAATTCAAGTATAGAGGCGAGTAGAAAGTCGAGTAGAGAGTCGAATATAGAGGCAAGTAGAAAGTCGAGAACAGAGGTGAGTACATAGTCGAGGACAAAGTTGAGTGGAGAGGCGAATTTAATGCTCAAGAGCGTCGGCTCAACACTTAGCGATAACCGACATCCACGCGGGCGGAGCCGCGTGCAACAGCTAGTTAGTAATAAAATAACACTTTTTATGTATTAAGCTACTTTTACCGCAGTTAACTAATATTCTAGGATACCTAGACTATAAAAAAAGCAAAACTTGACTTATGTGCTTACATTATGTATGAGTTATGAGTTTTAGAATGGTGATGACTTAAGATACTAATATATATACTTGTTTTGTAAATATATACCTACATATATAATAAACGTACATAAACACCAAGACCAATGCAAATTTACGTATTCTATTTTCATGCAAATATTTTTACTTAGCGGGAATCGAACCCGCAAACTCTGAGCATACTGCTCAGAGTGCAGTGAGAGACAGTAGGTACGGTAGGTAGGTACTGTTTCTCTCATACTTTGGTAAAGTAAGAAGCAATTATTTCTTGTAATTGTGATTTTATCGTATGAGACATGGATTATTCGCAAATATCTTAGTAAGACCGTCCGCTGCGTTGAGCGGTAGTAATCGCGCGCGAGTCCTTCGCGGCGCTGTAAGCGCGCTATATAGTTACGTCGCAAATAAGTCGTGTGACGGGCAACCCTGCTTTGTCTTCTGCATTGACGGCACAAAATTTATTTGTTCTTACATGGTTGGCAGCACGAGTGGGAATCCCCTAGTGTTTTCCATCAGGTGGTCCGTGTGCTTGTCTGCCACCTAATTGGTATAAAGAAAACCCCGCCTATCGCAGCGTTGCTCCTGTATTGGTTCTGAATAGCATCGTCCCGCGGACATCGGAATGTTTATGTACAGTCGACAAATGAAATATACGGTTACACATTTACATACATTATATGAAAAGTGCAACCGTATCTCATTTGTGTCACCAGCTCAACACAGCGGACGGCCCCTAGTCTTCAGTATTTCGATAGCTTACTCAGTTTTTTTAACCAAATAGTAACTTTCTTAACCGATAATATTTCGTATTTTAAGTAGGTACCTACCTACCAATGTTATTGCAAATTTACAAATTTTACAACTCAAGATTGCAGACTAGTGCCTGAAGAGGTGTCGCAAGAGAGACTAGACATAGGCAGTAGTCTAAAATGTATTGGTAGGTTGCAGGTTCGAAATTCGGTCAATAGATTAAAAAGAGCACCTCGCCATGGGTACGGCGAAGTTGAAGACCCTATCTATAGTTGCTTGTAATGAATCTTTATACTTTACTAATATTATTACATCCATAGTTCTAAATGTATCTCAATCCACCCAGTTTAGGGCCTGTCCACATCACCACGGCACGACGTCGTCGTCGCCGTGGAACGGTGCGGTGCCGTGGCGTGGCGCGTTGCATTGGGAATTCACGTTGCCGTACCGTAAAAATGTACGTCACGACGCCGCAAAGTTACACGTCGCCGTGCCTTGTAAATTTTCGGTACATTCTTCACTAAATACCAGATAAATATGTAGCAGTCTAGTTGTTGATATGGACCGCACAAAATGTATTCTGTTTCTGTTGTTATTAAAAAGGCGGAGAGAGAAGTTGGAAACCGGTGACCAGAAATTTCACATTTATTTTAGGATGTCTGTATCAAGTTTTAAAGAATTACTAACAACATCAACTGATCGAGCGCATCGTACCCGCGACACCGGCTTATTACGCCGTCCGATGCACCCTTTAGGCGGAGTAAGTCGAGTTCGTAAAAAGTCAGTTTCTCAATATGTCTGTTTCTCATTAGGTCGGATTCTGAGTAGGTCAGTTTTTTATACGTCAGCTATGCTTTAGTACACTTGGTTACATAATAAAATTCATACCTACCCGAGTATCAACCTACCTATACTGACTCTTATGATGTATCTATCTATATTTTCTTGCTTTGTAGGTACATACTGGCCACTCAATAAAACTTATAATGAGAAAATAATTTACTAATGTCAATTTCACGGTGCTAGCTGCTAAGAAATATATATAAAAAGAGATTAGAATCCATACAAAGCCGCGTGGTTCCCGGCAGAGTCGAATTTGGTCCACCCCTTCTCTAAGGAATAGGGCTGATTAACTTTACCATCAGTCAGATACGTACAGTCCAGACTCAGCCTCAGATGCATGGCTGGAGTCAACAATAGTGCCCGGAGCAGAGAAGTCAGCAGAGAGTCGAGTATAAATTCGAGTATGGAGGCGAGTAGAAAATCGAGTAGACAGTCGAATATAGAGGTGAGTAAAAAGTCGAGAACAGAAAATAGTTAACAGTCGACAAAGTTGAGTAGAGAGGTGAATTTAATGCTCAATATCGTCGTTTCGTAAGTTATGACCGACAATTCAAATCTTCAGAAACCGTTGAATCTGATTTAGAAACTGATACGACTTCCGATGCGGTTTCTGAGAATGAATCTGAAAATTCTGACACGGTTTCTGATGTAAATACATTGAATTTAATTAATATATTAGAATAGGTAAGCTAATAATAAATATTATAAAAAAAGTTATTATTTTAAAATACCTACCGTAAGTTAAAAGCCTAAATAAAAAAGTGGATTTTAATACGTAGGTTTATTTATGCTTATAACTGAACTTTTGCTTGACGCTTTAAAAAACTGACCTGCTCAGAATCCGGCCACTTAAGAAACAGACCTATTCAGAATCTGACTACCAACGAATCTGACCTGCTCCGCCTAAAGGCGATGCACCATTCCACGGCGGCGTTGTCGTACCGTGCTAGTGCAAGGCACGGCATCGCGCCGCGCCCCGACAACGCACCGTTCTACGGTGACGGCGTCGTGCCGTGGTGATGTGGACAGGCCCTTACTCGGTGCAAAAAATTATCATCCATAGAAATAATTAGGCCCAAGTCGCGAGAGACCTGACGCGCTTGGATTGTTTCGATATGATAAATCTGATTGGTGGATTTGAGCTCATTCACCGCTGTAGAACCCCGTGCTATCCTCAAAAGACATCCAAAAAATGAGCTCATAGAGCGCATTTTGAGCACATTTTGGGTCCAAGATATATGCCCAGAGGTATCCGTTTCGACTGCTCGGCTACTATGTCGTAGAAAAAAAAAACTTATGTCAGCATTTCGAAGGAATTTTGTAAAAGACGAACAGTGAAAACCGCAAATTCGAAGAGTCAATATTTAGACAGTTATAAGGGTTTAACCGTGGCCGCGCAGTCCGCACGAATTCAACTGCGCGGCCACGAGTTCTCTTAAACGGAGCTATGTACAAGTCTAATTCTTTTTGCTAATCACTGATACGATTTCGAAGAAAATGTAGATTATAAAAATAAAACCTTACTGTTGGACTTCACGACCTACAGCACTCCAAAGTTTGGCCGCGCAGTCCGCACAAAAGCGAACCGCGCGGCCACCAGTTCTCTTAAACGGAGCGTTGTAGAAGTCTAATTCTTTTTGCTAATCACTGATACGATTTCGAAGAAAAAGTAGATGGTAAAAATATAGGCCTAAAGTTTGGACTTCTCGTTCCACAGCACTCACGTAATGGTAAACCGCGCGGCCACGTGTTTCTTAAAGTGGAGCTTACAACGGAGTTTGGTAGAGGTGCTAATCACTGATACGATTTCGAAGAATATGTAGACATTATGAATGAAGTTCTAATGTTTGAAAATCACGAGTTACATATCTTAAACCCAGTAACTCGCGTTAAAAGAAGGGTGACCATGATTAACGTTGCGTCTACGAGATATTCCCATAATAGACGTTTCAATGTCACGTATATTGCTATACTTTTTATCGTAGGTAACAAGCAACCGCGCCGCCTGCTACCTTTCGACAAAGATTACAGTTAAACCCTTATAACTTTCTAAATATTGACTCCTCGAATTTGCGGTTTTCACTGTTTAGTCTTTTACAAATTCCTTCGAAATGCTGACATAAGTTTTTTTGTCGACGACATAGTGGCCGAACAGTCGAATCGGACACTGCCCAGAGGTATACCTACCTAATGATGATGACGACGTTTACGTAGGCTTACCATTAGGCGAGGTGAAGTCAAACTGAAGTGTCCCTTTTCAAAGAACAGAAATTTGGCAGAATAGCTAAGGCTCGGCGCAAACGGGCAACCGACCACCGCCACTAGTGGCCGGTTACAAGCAGTTCACACGAGTCAGTTCTCATACATTTTGTTACAACGCAGCGCACACGTGTGGCCGGTGTGGCCACCACGCGCCACTGCACTGTCGCGCTTGTTCAAAGAGAACGGATTATAAAAAGTGGTGACTTCCGAACACCGCTGGTTGTCGCTCGTTTCTGACAATGTTACAAAATCATACAGTGATGTAGCGGTAGCGCGCAATCGCCACCGTAGTCGGTGGCCCGTTTGCGCTGAGCCTTAGTGATATAAAAAAAAATCCTTTGTATAGAATGAGACCATGACATGTTATAAGCGCTCGAGTTCCAAACGCGTGAGAGGGATCTTCTCTTCCAAGAAAACTTACAGTCAAACTAAATTTCAATTATTTCGTTCGTTTGTGTATGGTGGTGAATACAGATTGCTGGCCACAGGATTGTTTCATTTGAGTTGCTTTGTACGATTTAGGTTTGATTGTTCAAGTCTGAAAATAGTTTTGATTCTTCAAGCGGTACACCTTTATGCAGTACTAACTAGTCAATTCTGTTGAAGGTAGCAAATTGGTCAAGTGTAAATATGTTCCGATTCGTAGAGCGAACTTCAAACCGATATCAATTAAAACTTGTTCAAATACGATTCATAAGTAGGTACAGGTTGTACTAGTAAAAGCATAGCTTCAGGGTAGGCAGTGGTGTATTCATCTATACATCTTCATACATATGGAGTGTCTGTTTGTAATATTGAAACAACCGTTTTTTACTACATGCATATGAATATAATACGGTACATACACCAAAAATTTTTTTTTATAAATTTTTGTCTGTCTGTCTGTCCTCTGTTTGTTCCGGTTAAACTCTGAAATGGTTGCACCGATTTTGACGGGACTTTTATTGGCAGGTAGCTGATGTAATAAGGAGTCATTTAGGCTATTTTTATTTTAGAAAAATAACATTGACTCAACATTAAGCGATAACATCCACGCGGGCGGAGCCGCGGGCAACAGCTAGTCATAAATATACAAGTAGCCGTTAGCGGTGTGTCGCAACTCATAGCCATTGTATTCTAGTGAATGAAACACCATTCTGTCGGTATACGGTTTTTGATTAACGTCCTGTTAGTACCTAATCGGCGAGTTAATGCGCGTCTAAACTTTCCGGGGTTAGAAGAGAGGCCGTCTCAAAGTCGGAGTCGGTTTCAGTCAGACTCACACACTCGACAAAACGGGCGGTTATGATTGACCTAGACATGACCTAGACCTAGCCCCGCTTTTGATATCCGTGAGGATTTCTGCTCGAAAAAAGGGATTCTTGTTTTCGACATAAGTAATGCCTAGGTCCAATATTATATTATTTCAGCTACCAATTGGTAGTATAAACTGTAGAATGGTACGTAGATGGCTGACCCTAGGCCATCTACTGTTTTAAGATAGGCGAGCTGCTGCGCGCCGATGGGAGTAAGGGGGTGACACGGGGCCGCACCTGTAACTCCCACGCCTGCGCTTAGCGATCAGCCCACCTCTTGCCTGCTCCACTGTGCCCACTGCTAGTCAGAGCGTACAGTATTTCCCCTGGACTGCCTCTGTGGCGCAATGGTCGTGAACGCAGCCGCTACGCAGGAGTTGCGGGTTCGATCTCCGCTTAGTGCAAATATTTGTATGCATGAATATGGGTATTTGAATTGGTCTGGTCTGCCTCGGAGAGCACGTTAAGCTGCCGGTCCCGGTTGCCGGTAGTTGGAGCCCTAAAAATTTCAACAACTGGTCGCACTGTAATGCTCAATATCGCCTTTGGGTTGTGGAGGTCAGGTGGCAGTCGCTTCACAGACAATATCGGAGTTCAGCCAAATCCGCAGTTAGATTGGCAAGCGGACCCCAAATTCCAAGTTGAAAAAGCTTCGGATACGACTAGGATTAACACTAGGATGAAGATGAAGACAGAGGCGCTGCTGTCTCTGTTACCCATGATGCACCGCGTAAAGGTTCCGGACTAGGCAGCCCCGATGTGTGAACCTACAGACGCTTTGGGAGTCAGCGTCAATCGCGGGTATAATACCCTTGATCTTCTCAACCTAACAACTGTTATAACCTCTTTTTTAATTTCACTAAGTAATTATTTTAGACGGATTTATAAACAAGTATAGGAGGTACCTACCTACATTTCGATAGTAAATTAAATTGAAACAGTTGAAGCAGTTAGCCTCCCTTTATGACCCTATGAAAAATTCGCACTGCGTAACATGCGTGCAGAACGCGTTTCTAAATACTTTATTAGCCCAACACCACAGAAGTATTGAAATAAAACCAAAAGCTTCATCAGTTCAACATGGTGTGTTGTACAATTTATCTGCCTAAATGCATCTTGGAGTATTGAGCTAGCGTTCTGCACTAAACTGGATAAAAGGACTTAATGCTGTTGAAAAACGTTGCCTATTACGGTGCCGAAATGTGGATACTGAAGGTGGAGATAAACCACAAATTAAAAGTCGCGCAGCGAGCAATGAAAAGAGCGGTTTGCGTTTGAAGACAATGGGGATGCCGACGCAAAACTAATTGTAGATGGCAGCAGCATATGACCAAACAACAGTTAACCATCTGTTCTGTGACAATAACACTCATAGCTGTCAGATTTAAAGAGACAAACAATGTAATCTACGTATACATACGAGGCGCGCTCTGTAGGCTTAAAAGAGCAGTCGGCATCCCCATTGCACGTTGTTAAAGTTTATACTTATACAACCGTTATAAATATAGATTTAGGGTACGATTGATCAAGTTGAAAAATAGTTTCGACTCGTCGAGCCATTCGCAAATAGATTAGGATTTTTTTAAATAACTACCTATCTACCTACCTATTGCAGATAAACAGTCATTAGGACCCAGTTACAGAACTAAACCAACAAAAGATCAGGATTTTTGTGATACCTACAGTTGAAAATAGTATATTGTGCTACAAGGGACAAAAGTACTACATTCTGTCCCGCGTGTATGATTGCCAACGTAGCCGAAGGCGAGGGTGGCAAACACGCGGGGAGGATGTAGTACTTTCGTCCGGTGTCAAACATATCTACTATTTTTTCTGATACCTAGGCCGAAAGTTCAATTTTTGACCTTGTGAAGCGGAGGACAGAAAGTGTCACTGAGTGTCACGAATTTTCGGCCTAGGTAAGAAAAAAAGGATATACCGTCAACAATGGCGACTGGACATTTAATGAGCAATTTGCCCACACATGGCCTTTACGAACAAAACATTTTTCGTATAGAATTTAAGACAGAGGCTACTTATAATTTTAACAGCAGAAGAACATCGTTGGACACATTCTTTTTTCAGTGTGCTAACAGTTGGTTATCAAAATATGGCGGTAAAAAGGTAAATGCGGTCAATACATTTTTTTTACTGGTGTGTGAAAATTGTACCTATCTATAGTTAGGTCTATTGATCGCAGCTGAGTACAATATTAATATGTTCTAAAGGAAATCTCGTAGATTCATAATATACATATATAAGATTGATAAATATCCGTATTTAACCCAATCTGCCGAAAAAATTGATTAGGTCATGTTACTCGAGGATAGGTCAGGTTACCATGCCCACCATAGTGGTATCTTGACCTATGCCTAGGGTTGTCACAAATGGTTGACACGAAATAAAATATAAAAAATAATTGACTAATCCTAATGGCTAAAATAAATATAGTAAAATATGAATATAAAAAATATTAAAAATTATCATCATATTTTTGTAAAAACATTTGTTTTCCAATAAAGAATAAATAATATTTTGAAATTTGTTAGTGTGACAGCCCTATAGAATACGAATTATTTGTATGAAAATCGTTTTGAATCCTATGGCAACTTGCACTAGTATTACCTGTTTCCTGGTTGTATGTAATTCAAAAAGGTTCACCATGTTTAAAAATACGTAAACAAATGGCAAATAGACCTTAAATAGGAAATAATATACAATTATCTATCTATGAAAACTGGTAAAGATGCCAAAGTGATGTCAATTTGACCTCTACTATATTTCTTTGTCTAGAACTCTACAACATTTCAAGGTATTTAAAATAAATCGATAGTTACAATGAATTATGAACTTATTACCGCCACAATCAAATAATAAGATAGTAAAAAAACCTATAGGTGACACGTGACACAGTTATTCGATTAATTAAAAAAAACCATGGTCAATTTGCCACAGTTAGTTGACCGTTAAGTATAAACCTTTTCATACAAAGTTTCATAAAAAGGTGTATACTTATATCGTATGTTGACTGTACAGTGCACGTGGAACCCTAATGACTACTACTACTACTATTCGGGATAAATGGGTGCAAAGCTGATGTCGGAATCGAACCGACTAAAACCACCGCGAAGACCTGTAGGTAACCGGGAATCCGGATGGAAATAGAAATCTCTTAAGATTGACAGCCTCTGTGACGTAGACGTAGTGAACACGGCCGCTACGTTCGATCCCCGCTCAATGCAAATATGCATGAATATGGATATTTGCATATATGCATTAGTCTCGTCGTCGTCCAGGTTACCACACAAACATCTATAGCTGTCGTTACGAGTAGTTGGAGCCCTCAAAAATCCAACAACTGGTTTAACTGCAATGCCTCGATATCGCCTTTGGGTTGTGGAGGTCAGACGGCAGTCGTTTCACGGAAAATATCGAAGTTCAGCCAAATCCGCAGTTAGGACTAGTACAGCGGACACCAGACTACAAGATGAAAGCTTCGGATGCGACTGGGATTAACGTTAGAAGGAAGAAGAGGAGGAAGAAGAAGAAGAATAGAAATCTCTTAGAGTCCCGAGTACCTTGATAGCCAGTCGTTCACCTGGCTACCTCGCCGTGATGGGCATCAAGCGTGTCTTCCTACAGTCACATGTGCACGCGAGGAATATTTCCATATTACCGTCTACTGTTAGGTCAACGAGCAGCCTTACAATTATCTCGCAAGCACTGACGACTGGTGCGCGTTCTGCGGATTACTCTCACCTTACATTTCCACCATCAGCTCCTCGTAAAACAAAGTACCAACGGAATTCCGCGTCCTCCCATTGTGGACCACGTATGAAACCACGGTCTCCGTACTCTCCAGTGAAAGGGTTGCCGTAAGCGGTTACGATAGTTGCTGTGAAATCAACACGCTACTGCGCTCACTCTGCATTTAGTGGAATAAGATTGATGTTCTTGGGACAGTTCCCGATGGCACCAGACTTTATTTCTCGACCTATGCCAGATACTGTATAGAGCGCATAGAAAAACTTAACCTCGTATTAGCTGTTGACCTAAATGATATTGGATAAATTGCTTGACCTTGAAAATTTCAGCTAATAGGTAATGGAACATATTTATTGAGCGACGTGTTCTGCCCCTCTCCATCTGAATATGGAGAGGGGCAAATCCTCAAAAGCACATCAAGATGTGGCCACTATTTACAGGCATTCAAGGGATGTCGGGATTCCTGGAGGACTTCCTTCCCTACTTTAGGTACACTCGAGTTCCCTGTAATAGATCCCCATGAAGAAACACAAAGTTTAAGTCGTTTTAGTCGTCATCAGATATATCAGCTTCGGAGAGCTGGACCCGTAGTTTCTAAATGTAAAAAAATACTTTTTTCAGTTATTTCCTATAGACTGACGAATAAATTAGAGATCTTTTTTTTCCTTCACCCGAGCGCCAATAACAGTCACATGTTGGAGCCTAGTGTCCGCTCTACTTTTATTGGTTTTTTTACTTTTATGGAAGAGATTCCGTTAGCCCCTTGTTTAAACTATAGAAGTAAGGCCTACATGTTCCGTGCATGTTGTTATTAAAGCCTTCAATATACTTAAAGACATCACGTTCCTGTCTGCCATACCTACCTACACCTTTCCCCATATTCATCCTTCTTTATATTTGTAAAATAAAATCGAATAAGCTATTTAGAGATCATACATATACCTAAGTAGGTAAACTTGAAAAAAATAAAACCAGCTATTAAGAGTTATGGATGACGAGAAGTGCAGACACTATAGACCTGGATTCAATGTAAAATCTGTTGCAAAACCACATAATGAAGTTCCCTTATTCAGAGAAGGGCATCTCATTTAACTAGCTTTTAAAACTTAGCTACTAAAATGTTATTGAAGCTTTAGAAATAATCTAAGGTTTCCTTTAAAAAAAATTACACACGCATAGTAATCGCAGACTCAATGTGCAGTAAGTGCTAGAAAGTCCACTGATACGTCATGTCGTATCTTCGCAACAAATTCCTGACCACCCCAGGAAATTCTATTATACAAGCATAAAACAGTCCACTTGGTGTCATGCTGTCTGGTCTAAAAACGCTTGCTACAACAGACTAAGTAGTCACTAGCTAAACGCAACCGTGTACCTAACTAAATAGCATTTTTTTATAACTGTGTCACGGTAATATTTCGATAACTTCACTGTGACTGTATGTACGTAGGTAGTTAGTTCTAGTAGATCCAGTGGCTAAGAGGCTAAGGGCCTACCCACCGTCTACGGCACGCATGTGAACAGGAGTCGTGCCACGACGCCGCGCCGCACCACGCATCCGCGTTTACCTGCACGATGCTGCACTCCGACGCCGCTTCGTAACGTTTACGACGCCGTGCCGTGAACATGTGGAGAGGCGCCCTTAGAACTTGTTTATAAAGACGCGGAGCGTCACGCGTAGCGACTGGCACGGCGTCTCGCGGTGCGTTTGTTTTTTTTTTTCTTTTCGGCTTACATTGACCGTTAAGCGGCACCCATCATAGCATGTGGAGATACTAATATTTCGCAATGTACGGTGATGTTTATAAAGTGGTGAGGTGCGCAGAGTAGCGGTGCTCGTTGCCCCAAAACTCGCGGGTATAGCTTTGGACGCAAATGCGAAAACGGAGAATTGCCGTTGCGTGCCGCCAAGATAATCGCCGTAGGAGACACGTTGATGGTATCGGCAGGCTCCGCCAAAAGCAAAGCTGCATTTCAGCAGGAGCGCATAAAATTCAAATTTATTTGCTACGTATAGAGTAGGTAAATGCGGCAGCATGCCTTTACGCTATCAGACGCTATTACCCAATCCTGAACGGCTCGCCACTGAGGCGATATCTGCTCGTGATAGCTCGTCGTAGCGCTGAATGTGTGCCCTGTCGCGGTTCTGAATATTTTTGCCCGACCTGCTGTCAACTTTAGGAAAACCCGACAACTTTTGCAGTACTTAAACAGCGCCTATTGCGAGTTATTTTTTCACATTCCTTGGTGAAGAGAACACAGTGATTTGTATGCGCAAAAAAATCACAAGTTTTTGTGGCGGGCAGGTGACGAGAAGTCACCGGTGAAGGTGAGAATTAACTCGCACTTGCTACTTTGAACCCAGGAACGGTATCATCATCATCATCACAGAGGTAATCCTCCTTTCCTCTTGGCGTAGCCGCACACGAGCCGCGTCACCCACAAACGCTGCTGCAAGAAGCTCGAAGCGGTCACAAAGCGCGTGATAGTCACTTATTGCGAGTCGGTGACCCTTGCAGTCAGAAGCCGCTACTTTAGTACCCCGTGCTCGCAGTGTCATGATAGACTCTGATGTTGAAGGTTCAGGGTGGGGAATACAATAAGACAAAAAAATCGAGAATAGCGTGAGTGGCGTGCCACAAAGTTATCTCTTATCTCTTTATCTCTTTTGTGTCGCCGCTTAGTCGCCGGTGTGGGCCAAAAGCGAGTAGCGACAATATGTAGCGTGTGACGGTCACCGGCGGCGACCGCATGCGTAAATGTATGAAAACTACTACAGGAACTGTGTCAGTGGCGGCGTTTTGTGGTTGTGGCCAGTGACCCGTGTGCGGCATGTTTCTGCAGTGTCAAATATTGTGAAGATAAATGTTCCCAGAGTTTATGTAACTTGTGAAGCAAAAAGACAATAAAGAAGAATAGGACAGGCTGAAAAATTTGAAAGGACCTGGCAAAAACTGGTAAGCAAAATATTTTTTAAATGTACATAATCTTCGAGTCTTATAAGGGCTAATACATAATATGAGCCTACTAAAGCAACGTGTTCAGACACAGTGAAGATACCGGAGATCGGGATGTAAACTAAACAAGAAGTCCCTTGCCGCTGCAACTCATTAAGTCAAAGCATGCAGCTTCATCGTAGTATGGTTCTTGAGACCGTAAATTCTTTACAGAAGCGAGTAGCTAGGCCTGCTTTTGCTAGGGACGATGGGTAGATAGTAGAAGCTTGGGGATATGATCACAAAGGCCAAAGATTGTTATGCACTCCCTGGTAGTGGTTTTTCATGGTACCTACTAGTTCCATTAAGGTACCTAATGGAATGGTAATTGGGTAAATGGTATTTATCATAATATACAAATTACGGTACAGTTAATATTAACTGATAAGTAGAGTACCTAATCTACCTACCTACCTACCTACCCGCCTGCCTGCACACGTAATCCGTAGGTACTAATATTATAAATGCGAAAGTAACTCTGTCTGTCTGTATGTTACGCTTTCACGCCTAAACCACTGAACCGATCTTGATGAAATTTGTTAAAGAGGTAGATTAAAGCTGGGGGACGAATATATGCTACCTTTCATCTCGATATAGGGGTAGAAGGGGGGTTAGGGTTATTGGATGAATGTTTGTCAATTTTGAAGGTATTCTGATGAAAAATGGTATAGAGATGGATTAGAGCTCGGGAACGAATATAAGCTACGTTTTATCGCGAAAAAAGAGATAGAAGAGAGGGGAGAGGGAATAGGGCTAGGGATAAGAGTTTGACATGTTTGAAGATATCCTGATGAAAATTAGTTCAGAGATTTTATAGCAAAAAAAGGGTTAAAGGGGGAGAGGTAATAGGGGATGAAAGTTAGTATGAAAGGTTGTTTTTTTAAATATCCTTAAAAAGTTGGCACAGAGATGGATTAGAGCTAGGGAATATACGGACATAGGCTACCTTTTATCGTGGAAAATGGGCTAGAAGGGGGAGATAAAGCTGGGGGATGAAAAAGTGTATGAAAGTTTGTCATTTTTCAATCGCACAAAAAAAGGGCGTAAATAGGGGATAAATAGTGTTATATCTTCATGAAATTAGAGGTCGGATTAGAGCTTGAGAGCGAACATAGTCGAGTAACAAGCCAAATATAGACGTAGTAAGTGGAGAGGCGAGTATAGAGGAGAGTACGGAGTCGAGTAGAGAGAGGAGTGGAAAGTCAAGTATAGATTCAAGTATAGAGGCGAGTGAGCGGAGCCGCGGGTAACAGCTAGTATTATACATAAACCTAAGGATTATATCACCATCTACTTACACTATGATATTTTTTCTCTATCTACAATGTATTGTTTTGGAAGGTTATTATAAGTTTTAAATATAAAAAATATGATATTTTAAAGTCCTATTACATCATATGAAATATTTGACGAACAGCAGATAGCGTAAAAGAGACAGCCTCGGAAGTCATCGCTTTTGCCTGTCTCAGACTAGGGTTACAAATTGGCCGCGCGGAGAATTTAGAAAGGATTATCCTTATTTTTTTGCTACAGCATATTCTAATCAGAAGAACCAAATAAACAGAATCTTAGGATTACTACCACAGTCTCAACTCGGCAGAAGCAGCGTGTCCCCCTAGAAAGCAACAGAGGCGTTGCCTTCACATTACCCATTCTAGTCCAGCACTCCAAGGCAATATTTTTTTAAACCGTCAGCACCGTCTCGCGCCAAGCCACTTCTCTTATCACTAGGGAGATTAACGCATCCACAGTGGAACGCCTCGACCCAATCAAAATTGATAGCCCGTTTTGGACACGGGTTCACTACTATGAGAGTTTGTTATAATTCGCCCACAGATCTTATGGAGCAACGATGAGCCGGGAGACGGAAGATGAATTCGCAAGGATGCGAATCCGGCCTTTACGGAAGAAGACCAGTTTCCGAGCCATGCATATTTTCAAAACCATCGCAGCTGGAGGACTAAAAAGCATCGCGGTTTATACAGAAGAGACGTGGCGGACAATTTAAGTAACAATATAAACCTTATGTACTGTGCAATAAAGTCGTTTTTGTCTTAAAGGAGAATTGCGTCCGCGCCTCATCGACGTTATTGTACACTACATAAGGTTTATATTGTTACTTAAATTGTCCGCTACCGCCAAATATTTCCGTCACGTCTCTTCTGTATAAACCGCGCCTTATCCGTTGTGGGTTTTAAGTGCATTTGATATTTAATACAAATTAAATAACGGCCACCTACTATGACAGAACCTGCGAGTCTGCAGGACTTAGATGTGTGTATTTTGACGTTTCTACTATTTGTAATGTTTGAAAAAGTTCTTGTGGGTAATTTCATCAATTTCTCAGGCGTGTATGTAGAAAAATGGCGGGTGCCTTACTTGCTGTCACTAATCCAGGGTTCAACAATGACGAAAGTACCTAAATTACCTAGTGCCTTCAAGTAATCGGTTAGTTTGGTGCAGAATGAGACTGGAGAAGTTTGTCGGCTCCCACTTCCTTGACATCGATTGCGGCCGTCTCCTTTGCGTTCATCGCCTTGGAGAAAAGGGTGGCGAAGAGCTATATCCCTATTCTTATTTGGATTACATGTGTACTGTTGCAGTTTTTATCAATAGAGCTTTTATAGATAATACACTCAAGAGTCACAGAAATCGTTGAGCAGTTTCACCGATGTTCAACGCTCCATCCATATATGCAGTGCTATGGTCTGAAAGGCGAGGCCGTTAGCCAGTAGGTTTCTTGGCATTCGAGTTAGCTTTCAGTCTGTAGCATTCCAATCACACCATTTATGGACTCACCAACCTATAGCTTTCACCATCTAAATTAATATATATATTTTATGTACTTCAACTCGAGCGTGTTGACTAATCGAAAGAAACCTTATGAAAATATATTTTTCTGAACAAATTCGACTTCCGTGTAATACACGTTATGTACACGTATACTATTATATTTGGCATAATTAAGCTGCTTAAATATTTGTAAACTTACTTAAGAATGTCATCTTCTTGTACGTGCATTTATTATTCCTACATCTATAGTTTTCCCTATATCTGGATGCTCCAAGCTCTTTAAAAGGTTTTTGGTTCCGGCAAAATAAATTTGGTACCAACGAACCCTACATAAAATAATCATATTTTTATTCATTCCAATAAATTTATTTGAATGAATATATAAAAACAATCAATTATTTATTTACTGGTCATTACTGCTAATAACCAGCAAAAGTTCAATCGTGCACCTGTTATTAAAATTTCAGCTTACTGTGTACATTTACTGCTATTTTAGTGGTTCATGTATTTACACATAACGGGACATTATGTTTTCCCATAGCCTACCCAAGTGTCTGACGACATATAATTTTTTCTTCCTACTCTTCAACTTCATTGATGCAATTTATTTGGTAAAAAAATACAAATAACCAATACACCACACACGATCATCATTCGAGCGTCGAATGCACCCTTAGCCTAGTCCTCTTCATCATGTAATTAATTTTGTCATCTGACCCCTGCCTCCCTGATGCTCCAGGAAAGCGTCGATCTATCAGCAGGTATATCGGTTTGCAGATGAGGTTGTCTGGGACTGAGTTTCCGAAGAACTTCCTAGGGTGTCCCATCCCAGAAACATGTTGATAATTTTTAATAACAAATGAAATCACCCTATTTACTGAGGTTGGTAAAGTAAAAATGACTTAAGTTATACCCCTATTGTCACTGCAAATGCCTCACAACTTAACTTGTTAATTTCGTACGTTCTAAGTCAGGCATGCAACTTTTTGGCTAACAGGCTTAAGAAAATTCTCGGGTAATAGAAGTGACATATCTTCTGTTATTTGGAGGAAAGTGGTGCTGCTTTTGATTAATAAAACTTTTTAGCGCGAGTGGTTTACGTTCTGCATCAATAGTTTCGAATGTACAGGGTAAATATGTACCAGAATTAAGATAACGACAACGGTTAGCTGTTAATTGTGATTTTGACACCAACACTTTCTATTTGACATTCCTATAATTCACTTTCACTGCCAGGGAGTTAACATATCCTTGTCTGGTCACCGCCAGGTACTAATCGCGTATATCACAGTAAAGATGAGAACAAAGCGAAAATTCAGAATACCTATTATATTAATTCATTTTAGAAGTTCATTGACAAGAGTTGCACAGACATAAAATAATCAGATCATATGATTTGTGACGAAGTCCAATAAAACTTTGGTGCGCCATTCCGAGTGTTGTGTAGTCCAATAAATAAATAAGTAAATAACTGGTACAAACAGGGAAATATATGGAGTAGCTGCTATCTCTTAGTTGAAGCTGTTAACGTAGTTCGCCTATTAGTTTAATTTTCGAACAGATCTTAGGCTAAATACAAACGATTTCTCACTGAGGCACTGTCGATCAGCAGTTGGTGTAGCCGGTGGTGGCTGCAACCAAATATCTAAGAGGATCCTCTATAGAGCATATTTTGCTCGAATAAAATCTGCAGCATACAGTAGGTGGCATTTTATAGACGTCTCGCCTGGTCTGTATTGCGTCAATACTAAATCATAGATAAACGTAGTTAAGAAGTTTCTGGATGCGTGCCTTCCTTGGTGCATGATTAGCACGGCGTTTTTGGCAGTGCTCTCCCAAACTATCACTAGCATAAGTATTTTAAAAACTGAAAGCACTCTTAATAATCCTGATTACTAATTTAGTAAATAGACGGTGTGAAGTGGACGTGTTGGTTGACAAATTAGTTTTAAGAATTAAACTACTTTATTCAGCACGTGTTCGCCATTTTGGGTAGGTATGATTTCTAAACCTCAAAGGGACGTTTTGAGGATAAGCTACTTTTATTTGGGTTAGTAGTATATCACGTTAAGTCAGTGGGTGAGTTCCTAATCAAACTGTAGCAGTTTCAGTTGTCCATCAAAAACATATGTAGGTTGTTTTATTAATGCAATGTTGGTTTCGTTTTACCTACCTATTGATTCCGGACTTTTTAAAGTTATGTCTCCGATCTTGTTGTATAATGATAACTAATATCGTTTGATTAGCCCAAACGCAACGCTGAAGTGGACTAAGTATTTTCCACGTTAAAACTTTGGTCCTATTATCGAAAATATAACAATTATTAGGTCAGGAAAATAAGATATTTTGCATATTTGTGTGTACGGTAAGGTACCTACTTGACTTTTCTGGTTTCACTACTTTTTCCTACAGCAAGTTGAAAACTGTAGCGATGACACTCATAACTTTCCAACGATCCTTTGAAATTACTTACATATACCTATATGGATATCGAAAGCAAAAATATCCACCGTCTCAATATTTCTTTAAATTGTTCTAAATATAGTTATAGGTTATAGGATTTTTGGCTTACCCTAAAAAAACGACCGTATTTCCATAGTGCACGTGTATGATTCGGCACATATTATATATAGTAAACTGGATATACCTAGAAATATTTTACGAACGCTTCGAAATATGGAAGTGTGACCGTGGCGAAACCCAGATAAACCAAATTGAATATAACGTCGTATTTAGCAGGAGACTTTCATGTATATGTGTCCCTATGCAAATTGGATTGGATTCCATCATTAGTGAAAACTTATAAGCAAAAAAAAAAAGAAAATGAGCTACTTTTATATCTTAGTTAAAACAAAATTTGTAATTATTTTTAAAAAAAACCTTAGAAATATAGTATAGTGCTCTTGGACATTGAACCCCTAAATAATGGCTCAAGAGTCATCAATTTTGGGAAAACCAATCAAATACTGAATAAATATAATTGCAGGGTATGAACTAATATCACAGTACAGATTCCGATTTTAATTGCACATTGCATTCTGTCTTCTATTTGCTGGAAATTCTGCAAACCCAACTTAACTACAAAAGGCCACGATTACGCTAAAGAACCTTGTTGGTAATGAGTGTCAGTGAATATTAAGTAGCTTCCTATAAATCACATAATATAAATGAATATAAACTTAAGGTCAAAATCAAATAAGGACCTCAATATCTTTTCGATTAAAATATCTAGCAGTTAATGTTCCCTATTTACTTACTGATATACAAGATCTAAGCGATAGTGCTAAATGGATGTCAGGAAGCTGCTCAGCTGAAGTATCAAGTAGTCAAGTGTTAAGTATTATAAAAGTGTTGAAGAAAGTTACCCGCCATCAAGACCTATCTAGGAATAAGCGATATTCGTTTCTGCTGTCCGTAGTGAAAACCAAGTACGTATGCGATATTCCTACTGGTAAAACCTAAGTTAAATTAACACGGTATTTTAGTATCGCAGTAGCCATAGAAGTTTATACCCGGTCTAATATAGCTTGGTATTTTTCGCAGCGGTAGCTAATATATCTGAATTACGTTTCATGGGTTGTTATCGATGTGTAAATGAAAATATTACCCATAACAAGTAAAGTAACGATAACAATGTCACGGGCCGTTAACTAGGTGGCTTAGAATGAATAGTGATTTGAAATATGGATTCTACAAAATTCTGGTGTAAGCGTTATTTACTTTGAAACTAGAGTTCCAGATATACTTTACCCAGAGCGGTTTAAAACTCATTTCTATTTGAGGCGATTTTTACATCAAGGGGGCCACACAGCAAAGCAGCATTTACAGCGCACATAGCCAATTATCAAGAAAAATGCTTCTAGACAAGAGATGTCAAGAAGAATTTCTTGCATAAATGCAGGGCACGAAAGCCGCATTTGCTACGCTCACGGTAAATAGACAAAAAAAATGCTTCTTGACAAGAGATTTCAAGAAGTATTTGCAGCGTAAATATAGATAAATTAGCTGCTTTGGTGCATTTGCTGATTTAGTGTGTGGCTCCCTTGCTCTATTACTTTAAGTGCATAATAAAATATGAACTAAAATAATAAGAACGTTTGTGTGAATTTAAATATCTAGCGACAATTATTTTTTTTGGAAAAAGTGTAGTTTTGCGATTCATTCATTTCCAGATTCAGAGATCTACCAGTTATTTGTCTACAGAGTTTCGTAGATACAACACTTCACGAACGTTTTCTTCATTTTCTCAACATACAGATCTACTGTATATACTAAAGCTATATTTATAATTGCATGTCGTGTCGTGAGGTGTTTTAGTCGTAGTTTCGTTTCTTACATGGTATGGTGATGATCGTATAGGAGAGAAAAGCCATCACAGCAGATAACAACAGACAACTCAGTGGGTCCCATGACTAGGGTTACCATCCGTCCGGATTAATCCGGACATGTCCGGACTTTTAGACATTTGTCCGGACTTTGTCCGGCTACTTAATTTGTCCGGATTTCTTTTTATTAGATGGAATATGAGGTATATGAGTAATAAAACTATATAAATACTATGTACTATCATAAATGAAGTCGCGCATGGATTGTTTTGTAATAATCTATATTTGGTGAATTACAGCTCGTCCGCCGCAGTAGCACCCCTTGCTATCCCCAATATACACCTAAGAAACGTGTAATGCCCCTTTAGAGCACATTAGGTCCAAGATATATATTACGTCCCGAGCAATACCATGCCATTGCAACTAAGTGTCCGGACTTTTATCAAAATGTCAGGCTTTTTGTCAGGACTTTTCAGAATCCCAAATGGTAACCCTCTACCCATGACCCAATCATTTCCCGTGGGCGAGTACTGTTCTCGCATCTGACAGTAAACATACAGCTCATGCCTGCATGACGGCAATAGGCTTGTCCTCATTTGTGTGGGTTGAATGTGGGTGTTGATAATCCTCTGCATACCACTTCAGTGATTTTACAGGCGTGAATACTTCTCAGTTGTGATAGCCTCTCTTTATATTTACTTTGTTTATGCCTAACATTTGTCGCCCAAATGAAAAAAAAAAAGTTGATCGAGTTATGTCAAAAAAGTGTAGCGAAGATCGTCAAACGGGTCAGCATACAGCATAACACTTACTACACAAAGAGTCAAGTTCTGTACTATTTACACTGCATCTGCTATAAGGTTGTCCGTACACTTAAATACTAAAATCCTATGCCACCTAACCTATACTCCTTACAGATATCATGTCGTGTCTCGACAGTAAAGTAAAAAAAGAAACTGGTTTTCTGTTTAAGAGTTGATCCTAACAGTCATTCCACTAACACTTCGTATTATTCGCAGAGCAACAACCATCTTCAAATCAGTCGAGAGCAATGTCGGAGCAAGACGTACTTTTGGCATTCATTGTTAACACCCAACAATACCTTTTAGGTGTAATAGTGCTGTTCTCCACATTTTCATGCAATTTCACACAATCAAAAACCCTTTTCAATTGTGTTGTCCAATACTAGTAGTATTCAAATCGAAACATCTTAACGTTTGATGAAGTTGGAAACAAGGAAGGGAAGATTCCTACAAAATTGTCCTCTTATCATCATAAGTCATGTCATGTCTTCTCAGCTCGCAGTCTCTCGCTCTTTAATAGCAGCATTATCACCGCATCTTGTAATTTTGCCATGTGACGAATAAAAGTGATTTCAGCACTTAGCATGAAGTAGTGTTGATGTGAAGTCGTTCATTGAACTCCTGCTTGAAATCTCGTAACCGCGATAACTTATTTATTAGCGTCATATAATATTGTTAGTATTATTTTTGCAAAGTTTTCTACGCCCGATGGGATTATAGTTTGAGTAATAATAGTTATTCTTTTTTCATTTAACACAAAGTTCAAAAGTAGTTACCTATTTTTTTTTCCTTTCTGCTTGCATTCGGAACTCACCTCACTCAGATACTGGCAGATGTAAACGTTCTGACGCAGAATAACTATTTCGCATCATGAATATTTCTTTTAATTTCAAACTTTGTATTTTTTATCTAAAAGAACACTGCTGCCCTCAGCGACATCAACCTGCTACGATTTGTGGCTAAAATAAAATTTGGTAATTCTGCGCCAGATCAAGTAAGAGTCAGCTAACAAAATGTAGATACCTGTTCCATATATTTTTTGCGTTGGAATTATCAATCGAGACTCATTCTGTTAAAAATGAAGAATGACGGATTCGCAGAATGACAAACTGAAATGGATAAATTCGTGACAGTGGTTAGGAGACCTTGAGAATTTGGTATGTAACACGGGAGATGCCTTGTGCACGTGTTCTCCTCTCGTCAAGGTATACCTATGATAATTTGGTCATGTCGGTACAACCTAACATTTGATTATTCATCTGTCCTTTGGGTTTCCGTCTTAATTTGTTTTTTTTTTTTACCTTTAATTCGACCTATCTTCCTATGGTCAATTCCCACAGAAAGAACAGCGGTAAGCAGCGACTTTTTGATATAAAATTAAAAATGTGTCTCAAAACGTCGCTGCTGGCTCTCGTAGATGGGGTTCGAATGAATAAAATGTTCTTATCAAAAAAAAAAAAGACATTTTATACCCTATCTACGAGACAAAGAGAGTGTGTAAAACTGTGAAAGTTATACCTCAAACCAATCTTAAAGGCGGCTCGGAAGTTCGTATGAGTGCGGATTCAGGCCAATCAGAGTTTGATTCGCTCTCTTTTCTCAAACGTCATTGGCCTCAACTTGCACTCGTACGAACTGCCGCAATGCTGCACGCCACCATTTCTCGTAACAAATGCTGGCTATCGTCTGCCGCTGCTCTTTCAGTAGATACTGACCCTTATCCCATTGACCTAGGGTTGCCAACCGTACTTTATAATAAAGTATTGTACTTTATTTTCGTTAATTGTACTCTATATTTTATGAGAACAATAAAGTACGCGAAAATACTTTATTTTTCGCATGATTAGTTTTTTGGTATTACTCTTAAAGTATTTTAGTCGTTAAACGGAATTTACCGATAAAAGCCGCTACAAGAGGAATAGGAATTGTGAAGGTAGTGCCACATATTTTGCATTTTGCATTCAATTCGTTTGCATCTAATCACTAGGTATATTCGATTTCTTACTTCTTATTATATTTCTGAAAACGTTTATTTTTCTGTTTTTTGGTGTTACATCTCTAATAATAATAATATAATGCAAGGGTAGTGCTGATTTAAAAAGCTTATATCACGCAAGTGCTTTCTTTGTTTTCCGTTCATGCTACAAGATTTTCAAATCAGCACATTCCTTGCATAAAATTATTATTATGATTTTAGTACAACAGATCCTTTAAAGAAGTTTATTAACAATTATATTTACCATTTTTTAGTTTTAGTAATACCATGTTAAGACTAAATAAATGAGCCCAAACTCGATATGTTTATCTTGTTTAGTTTAGAAGTTCCTATGGCCAGCTTCTGACTCCATCTTCAGACCCTGAATATCATGTAATACCAGAGAGTTAGTTAAGACTAACCAAATGATCTCAAAATCGATGGATTTGTCTTATTTAATTTAGGAATAGCTATGGCCACCTTCCTACTGCATCATCAGACCAGCTCCATTGTACCATATTAAATTTGATGAAAATTGGTTGAGGATATCTGCTTCAAAATCGAGTAGCAAGACACAGAGTACAGTGAAAGTTTAATGAAAGCTTGTAATAATAAAAATAAAATGTACTCTTTTTTCTAAGGCTGTATTTTTTTTTACCCCTTTGAAATTGTAAATACTCTATTTCTTCTAAAAAAAGTTGGCAACCCTACATTCTCTGACTGAGAGCATAAATTGATGTAACCTCTTCCAGACCTATATTTAGAGCTTATTTAAACCTAAAAATTACCTTTGTTAGTAAATTACAAGTGTTTTTAAGAAATATGTACATTCTTTACTACAAATGGAGCAAGAACTTATTCACCATTATACATTTTAAATTATTGTTTGCTAGGCAAGGGTGCCCATGCCCGTGAGTTGAAAACAAGATGCCTGCTTCATATTCAATAAATTGTTTCCTTTTGCATAACACTGACTAAAATTGAGTTTTTAGATATATACCTATCTTAATCAAACTTACCATATAGCTGACTTGAACCTATTTACTACTACTACTTACTGATTTATAGTTTTAGAACTTAAAATAAATAAGAATACTACTGCAACTGGATACCAACAACTGAAGAATATTATTAATTACATTTATGTAGATTCACATGAATTTTGGAATTTTTACGATGTAATAAAATAAAGAGGGTAGGATTTTTAAACCACTCATGTTCCAGATAAGCATGCGGCCCACCTGATGGAATGCGGTTACAGCGGCCTATGGACATGTGCAAAACTGGGAGTTTCACAGTCATGCTGCAGACCCTGTAGTTTCATGATAGGTTTTTGTGGGTCATACTGTTAACTCATACGCCTTCACAGCCGCTAGTTAAAACATCTGTTTGGGGTATTAACACCATAAAGCTGTGATCCATTTATTAATTATAAGTAATTAACAACACTTAAAACTAGCCACTTAAAAAGATGTCTTATATAAGATCAAGTCTTGGTATATTTTCAATGAAATATTTCCAGGGAAAATATTACCAGATAATGTGTAAATTTAAATGTTGCATATAGCTACCTGAACGCAATGAAAGCATCTCCAAGCTCGCCGCCTACGATGTGAACACCTCCTTCTGGGATAGAGAGGCCCCGAAAGAAATTCCTAATGTCCAGGGCATTTGCTGACCACGGCAAGTTTTGTAGTCTAATGATGACACTCATGGTGGCTCACTTTCTTAGTACCTTTAAAAGAAAGAAAAGTCTATGTTGATACATACATAAGAAAATTCAACTAGAAAATAAAAAATAATAAAACATTTAAAACTTAACTAAAAAAAGTTTCATTTAATAGTGTATAACTTAAAATTTCATTCTAATCTCTTAATTAATTTATAAATACTATTATTAAAGCATGTTTTTTTAGCTTTTTTTATTAACAATTTGTTTGATTTATATCATGATTGGTACCAATTTTTGATATTGCAATGTTGTTTGTGGTTAACGTTTGCAACAATAAATTATTTTCAGATTTCAAAAGCCAGAAGGGGAATCCTGAGCTCCGAGTTCACCTCAGGCTCAGATGCAATCAGGAAATTACCACTCCCATGATGATGCTGAAATGGCTATAAGTATTTTTATGGGTGAATATAATCTACAGTTTGGTGTTGGCAACAATACTAAACGTAAACTACTAAAGTAAACTAACGAGCACACCGTGCCAATCTCAAATTAAACTGGGAAATTTAACTTGTATGTTTTATCAATATTTACTCACTTTTAGGCCGTGTTTATCATTTAGTTCTAAATGTTATATTGGGTTTGGATATCTTAGGTTTTTTGTTGTTTATACTAAAATTCACATATTTTGTGAAAATATTTGAACATATAGAAACGATATTTGAAGCATTGATACGAAGAAAAGCCACTAACAACTACTACATGTATTTCATTCACAAGTTGGCACCACGTTATCGCCATTCAATTGTCAAGAATCCAAAAAATCGAGTACATTTCACTGCCCTCAAGACATATTGTGTAGTAGTATTTCATTGTTTAAGATAATCATACTAATCATACACACTATTAAACAGTTTTATTGCAAGAATCAAAAAATATGCAGTGATTCGCTCCAATTATGACGCCACTGTAGGGTAGCCGCCAGCATAGACTTATACAAAACTTACCTACAAATCGCTAAAACCTTTTTATTGCGCCTAAATACGATACATTTCTTCACATAGATCGTTCACAATTTGGGAAATAACACTACTTAAGCAGCTATTTTCTATATATTTTATGGAATTACCATGAGAAATCGCCACTTGCCTGAAAGACAACCTAAATAACAAAATGGCGGACAGATGGGCGCGGGTGGCGGTGGCAGGCCGTGCAGGGGGATTTCGTTTTTTTTAATAGTTTATTTAGCATGGCTACTATGGCTTTTACGCCAAATTTGTATCTGTGTTACTAAATGGTTACTAATATTACCGTCTCTTAAAAAAATTGAACACACCAATTTACATTGAACCATGCATTAAACTATAAGTTTATGATACACAGTTATTGGTTATTACTATCACAAATGACCTTAAAATATTTTCAGTAAAATGTATAATAATAATTCATAATAACTTTAAGTTAGGTAAAAGCACTAATGGTAGACACTTTAAGGATAAATCAAACTTCGCTTTACAAAATTAAATATATTAATTACAGAATGGTAGTTGTATCCTTTTTTAACTATTACAGTAACATTCAGATATTAACTTTTGCAGATAAAATGTTTATAAATAATAATAATAATTTCATTTATTTCAGAATTTCTTCCATAGATTTGTTAGTAAATAACTTATAACTAATGTTAGTAGGTAGCACAATCAAAATTTAATCAGTTCGGGTGAGCCACCCTGAACCTGGGGCGGTGTCAGACTTTATTGCGTGTAATTGTGTCCACCGCACCAGGAACGGGGAGTCCCACCGATCAGTCAACGCTCTAAGGATGGCGTTGGGACTGCCGCGGGTACGGCGTAAAAGTGAGGCGCTTCTTTTGCGCATGATCGCCGAAAAACTATCCACGTTTGCCTCGGCAAACATGGCAGATGCGCTACAAAAACGCGGCAGTCCCATTAGCACCCGGAACGCGTTGTTATATTGTATACGCAGATCATTGTATGCCTTCTGCGTAAAGCTGACCCACAAGCTGCACGTATAGAAGCACTGGCAGAATGCTTTGAACAGCGTCAGCTTTACGAGCCTGTTACAGTGTGCAAACCTGTGGGCCAGCATGCCACATCGGACAGCCAACGACCTGCGCTCCCGCTCAATGTCAGCATTATCTTTTAAATCCTCCGAGACCCAGTGGCCCAAATACTTAAATTTTGCAACTCTTTTTAGCGGTGTACCACAGAGTATGACTGGTGGAATTCTGCTGTATTCTTTTTTACCTGCTTTGAAAAGCATGAACTCGCTCTTGAGTGCATTGTATTTGAGCCCATGGGCCCCAGCATAGGATTCACAAATTTCAATAAGTCTCCTGAGCGCTCCGATCGATGGGCTTAACAGCACCATATCATCGGCATAGCTCAGATTATTCATACAAATACCATTAATATGACACCCGATTCCGGTGCTGCCAAGCTCATCGGTCAGAGCGCTCATGTACAGATTAAAAAGTGTTGGCGAGGTTAACCCCCCCTGCCTAACGCCACATTCCAACTTATACTCTGCTGAGTAAGATTCAGCCCACCTTACACGATTTTGTTGGTTATCGCTCCAATATCTAAACAAATTAATAATTTCCGGTGATACACTTGTGTCTCGTTCCAATTTACCCCATAGAATTTTATATGACACTAGATCAAATGCCTTTGACAGGTCTAAGTAACACGCGTATACAGGGGTATTTCTTGCTGTATAGTACTGCACAGTCTGCTTGAGGCAGAGGATTGCGCTCTCTGTTGACAGTCCAGGCCGAAACCCGAATTGAGCATCATTAAATAACAGATGTTTTTCTAGCTGTCTTTCAAGCAGACCGTCCAGCACCTTAGCAATCACAGTTGCCAACGAAATAGGACTATAATTGGCTAACCTCGAAGGGTCACCAGTTTTATTTTTGATAATCGGTACCACAACAGTACGCATTAATTCATCAGGCAGGTACGAATGACCCACACATAAATTAAAAAACATTCACAGAACGCGTGGCAAGTGTACCCCCGCATGCTTCAGGTGCTCAATACTGAGACCGTCGTGTCCAGGCGACCTACCTCTCACCATATTTTTTATTATGGTCCTGACTTGTTTCGTCGTAAACGTTACGCTGCGCTCACTACAGACAGCCCCAGCGTCAGGCACAGGCAACGATGGGTGTGAATTTAAAGGCGACTGTACTTCAAAATGATGGCGGAACAGGTCCGCTATCCCGCGCGGATTGCATACACCCCCAACGCTCACAGGCAGGCCAGGCCTAGGACTATAAACTATCATACTTTTACTTTAATTAAAATTATTATACACTTGGTCGAAAACATCAATTGTAGACAGCATCTCCCTAATAGAAGACACCCATTCAAATTTCACTCTACAATATTGAATATATGTATCGGAGAATGACCCTTACATATTTTTTAATCCCCGACCCAATAACGTTGGGGTGTTCCAAGTTTGATGTATCTATGTGTGTATGTGTGTGTTGCAGATCTTCTCATATGGGTATCAAATTATAGAGCTTGACTAGTAGATCAATTGAAAGAGTATAAAATAAAATTAAATAAAAATATATGTCAAATACGGTAAATGTGTTAAATACATTGAAATTCACCACTATTATTAATGATTACCATCTTTCTTCAGCAAAAGAAATAAATGAAACCTTGGGAATGTTGACGGTATCGAGCTTCGCGGTTTCTGGTTCATCCGAAGGAAACCAACGAAGGGTACAGCTTCTCTTCTAACCTAATCTATCTTTCTCGGAGCGCACGGTGTCCAAAAGATCGCTACGCTTGCTCCCTTGGCGTAGACAATCATCAAAATCAGCATCATCGTCATGATTACGATCATTATCGTTATCGTCATCATCATCATCAACACCGTCGTCATTATTATCATCATCATCATCATCTTCGTTATCATCATCATCCTCCTCATATTTAGGTCACATTCATTAATTTTCTCGATGACAGCGGTACTCCTCATCTATATCCTTATTTCCATACTCACTATTATTATAAATGCGAAATCTGTTTGTCTGTCTGTTATGCTCTCACACCTAAATCACTAAAAAAATCACTAAATTTTGTACATAGTAACACGCGTACACAGTAACACACGAAAAGTGAAAGTTGAAAAGTTGAAAGGGAGGAATTACGGGATGAAAATTTCTATGAAAGTTCATCATTGAAGATGTCCTGAATTTCTGATGGAACACATAGTCCGAGGAAAGAGAGAAGAGAGGCTACGGGGAAGAGGAAGAGGTAAAAAGAACAAAATAGAGAATAGAGACTCAAGTAGTTTAAAGATGTCGACTCAGCTCAAAGCAAATCAACCCGACATTCACGTGGGTAGAGCCGTAGGCATTATTATCAACCAGCTGTTGCCCGTGTTACAAGTTTCGACTAATCTCGCATTAATTTTGACTCTGTAATCGACTTTCTACTCGCTTCTGTAATCACCTTTCCACTTTCCTCTCTACTCGACTCTCCACCCGCCTCTCTACTCATCTCTTCATTATCCTCTGTGCCAAATTTCTTCAAGATCGGTTTAGTAGTTTAGTTGTGATAACGTGACCTAAAGACAGACAGAGTTACTTTCACATTTATAGATTACCGGTACCTACATGTATTATGATGATTTCCAATACATTTATCATATTTATCAAGATCATAAATTCACCGTAGGTATGCGTATATATATATCGTTTTCCAAAAAAAAGAGATAGTTTATTGGAAGAGTTGACTTTTGAGTATTTTACATTTTTCGGTACCAATACTCTACACTCGGTCTAAGTGTGTCTATTATTAAAATAAAAACATTATTAATAATTAATAATCAATAAAATACCATACAAAAATCTTAAGAAGCAACACGACTTTGTTCTTCGGCCTACATTATTTGCTTTCAACTATCGAAAATTCATAATTTACTTCGGGCAGTGCTGCGAATTTTTGAAACATCTTATAGATGCCATTGGGCGTCTAATAAGTTAATAGCCTTGTAAACCATGTAGTTGCTTTTCTTAAAATAAAGGGTCTTTTTCGAAAGTGTCTACTATTGGGTCAGTGTCTACCATTGGTGCCTTAACCTTACTTAAGTAGTTATTTTATTCAGATCTGTGATTGCGTGCAATATCATAATACTATATCTATGGTGCAATATATTGTCCGAATGAATGGATTTGAATAAGAACGAATGGAGTTAATTAGGTACAGATCCGTTGGCTGCGTTTGTCACGGTCATAATTTTTCAGAAAAAATACCCAAAAAGAGACTAAGGTTTCAACTGAAAAGGAAATTAACGTTTTTCCAACAAATAAACGTAAGTATTTATAGAATTACTATAATCCGTGATACGTTTCTAAATAATAAGTAGAACTTACCACGCTGTCAAAAATGGATTAGTAAATAATTTGTTATTTTCTATTGTTTTTATCTAATTTCACAATAACTTTAGTAATATTTTATTGAACCCTAGAGTACGTAGATAAGAATCCACTGCTTTTGTATACTAATTTATTGTCAGGATGCATCATAAGTGCGATCATTGTAAGGATTCCCAAATTATTTTGAACTCAAACATACCGATTAAATACTATTATTCTATAATATTGCTTAATAATAAAGCGTAGGTAGTGCTCATTAATTGATCTCAGGTAGCTACAAGTTCTAATGAAATATTTACATGAATTATTACCGTTAGCGATAGCCTATGATGTTCGTAGAATTCTCTAAAAGATCTCTTAGGGTTTTTAAGTCATTGACATTATGTTTAAGAAGCGTATTGACCTTTAGATAAATGCAAGTTACAGCCTTTGACATGCAAAATGCAACTACAATATTATAGAGCAGAAGTAATATTGAAACAATATTTTAATTATTTTTCCAGGTACAAGTTGATTTTAACCAAATATAGGAATCGTAACACATACAAGTTAAAAATGAAGTTATAAAAATTAAATTGCTCAATATTATAAGAAAAAGTTAGTGTTATTTGTTTGGATAAAGTGGTTCATAAGTGTAATAAATGTGTGACAGATATCCTGGTTATTTATTTGGAGGGACTCCTGTCAGTAGTTGGGACAGGAGTTTCAATTCTCTGGAAAATGTAAGTATTTTTTTTATTGACCTGAACAATGTGTAGTGCTTGAAAGTATGTATAGTAGGTATATTGCTAATAATATACTATGCATATATGAGAATTCAATTCAGTATAAATTATATTTTTATTTATTACTCTTTTTTTTCACAAGTGCTAAATTCTAGTTAAGAAAATGATACCTATATATCATTTTATTTGATAAATTTATGTTACAAACTATGTAACATATGAAATTTAAAACTTGAAACAATTATAATGATAATCTAAAATTGTACATCTTAAAAGTTTTACATATGACAATTAACTTTATTTATAAAATAAGTCCTTGGAGAATTGGCAGCAATAGCGTCCATTCTAAGAGGACTAGGACAGCAGTGAACTGGCTATTTGATTCATTGATTGATATGATATTGTATAATGATAGATTATTTAGATATTAAAGATAGAATTTTTTTTGGTGTGAGCCTATATCCAGTCATTATAAGACTGCATACAACTTAGAACTACTTTCCTGATATAAAGATCCTAAAATTCTTGCCTACATAGGGAATTGTGTGTAAGGAATCATATTACCACACAAACATTCAAAAATGTTATTGTTATGTAGTTATGTTTCCTCACATATTTCTTTTTTTGTGTGTTTTTAAGACTTATGAGTATTCCATACATGTAATCAAAATTTGAATACCTGTGAAGTTCAACTGTCTGTGCATTTCATACATACATACATACATAAAATCACGCCTCTTTCCCATAGGGGTAGGCAGAGATCACGGATCTCCATTTGCTACAATCTTGACATACTACTCTCACTTCATTCACCCTCATTGCATTCTTCATGCATTTCAAACTTATTTAATTTAAAAACTATAAGGAGTTTTTTTTTTATACTGAGGTTAATAACCAAATTGTGTTTGGAATATCAAAACCACATAGATTGACAAACCAATCTAGTTGGTTACTAGTTTGAAAATAACAGTTTTTGTTGTTTGTTTCAAGTGTGAAAACTACAATTTTTCATTGTTCACTTTATTTCAATTTTCTCTTGTTCCATTTCTTATTCTTGTAATTGGAAAAGTATAGAATTATTTTTAAATAACAATAAGTTTGCATGTATTCATTTTCCAGGAGTTTAACTCGGTAAGTGGTAGTTATCTACAATTTTATTTTATGCTTAAATTTTGGCCTAGTATCTTAGGACTAATAGTTTATGGCAATAGCAAGGGGTCCCTATATCCCAATCCTTGCCTGCTTGCTTTATTTTAAATTCTAACAAATAATATACATATTAAGTTATCTTAAACTGAATGTATTTTGGAGGAACTTGCTATATTATATATATTGAATAAACACTTGTTCTTTTCTACAATACATAATATATTATTATATTTCTTAACCCTATGGGATTCGCCTCATGTCATTCTCAAAATCAAGGCTTTTTCCTGCAGATAGTGTATTAGGACCACAAATTTTAACCCAGTTTTGATCTAATCTCAATCTCATAAATTTCAACAATGTTATTCTCATTATACATTTTATGAAAACATTGTTATCATTTGTGACACTTCGACTCAGATCGAGACTGAATTTTGGACAGATTTTTATTAGGAGAAAATTTACTGTCAGATCGAATGATGATTGATATAGAGTTCTCTATTGATTTGTATAGTTGTATTCTGATAATTAAATTTCCACAAGCCACAGCCTTCAAAAGTCATAATTATTATAAAAAAAAACTATGTAATGACGCTCTCAACAATCCATTATTAATGAGCTCCGTAACTAACGCTTTAGCAAAGAGGCAAGTTCCATTTTACATTGGAAACATGCCAGCGCGCTTGTCGACACCAAACGCTAGAGCAAGATGTAGGGTAACCAAACCTAGGACTCTAAATAGATAAAAGAGTTAAAAAAAGAAAACTAGATTAAAAATGAAAGGGATCTTTCCTACTCCCAGACTGCAGTTATTATAATTCTGATTGAAAAATTGATCACTACATAATGAAATTCCAAGTAATTAGTATGCTAATTTACAATCAATGGGATAGCAAGGACTGACCGCATAGAAAGTCTATCCTGGGTGTCGACTTTTTCCGCTCTAAATTTATAAATACTAAATTTTGTTCAGTTTCATTGTTATTTAGAACTATTCTTAAATTATTTGAATTAAATCTTTAAGCATTTTTCATGCTAAATATTTAAATCGAAGAAAGAGAAAAAGCTTAGTGGTCAAAGCGGGTCGCGGGTTCAAACCTCGCCTAGACCGATTAAATTTTTTCTCTTTATTCTAAAATTAATTTGAAACGCATTATGGTACCTACTAGACTTGTTCACCTGAATTCTGGTAGTCCGGTAAATTTATATTAAATTTTATGTAACTACAATGTGGTTTTTACCTAAATATACCCTTAATTCAAATTAAATTAATTAGAAATAAGATAAAGCTTTTTAATTACATTTACTAATATTTATTAACTTGCAAATTTTCTTTACACTTTATTTGTAGGCGTGATTGGCTCGTTTGTCCAGCAAAATTTTAAAGCATATCCATCCTACATATCAAAAGTAACTTTTGTAGGTTGAATATGTCATCGAATGCGGGACCTTTTATCATATTTGTTGCCTGTACTACGATCTGATAATGTGTATTTAAAAAAAAAGAAGTCTGATGCTATTGAGAAGAATTATTCTCATACCTACTTATATTATCAGGGCGGCTAGGCTAGTCTATCTCGACACCCACTAATTTGTTGTAAATTGGTATTATCAGGATTTTCCATCTGTATTGTGTATTTAATCTGAAACAAATGCGCGGTACCTCGGTATGCCGCCATCTCGTAAACCTCACAGATTTACGAGATGGCGGCATCCATCTCGTAAATCTGTGAGGTTGCTTTGATGGTATTGATTTTAGCATACTTTTATCTCAAAACTCTACGAGATGGCGTTGAAAGTAGACGTTGTTGGATGATGTGCTGGAATAACTTGAAAGAATTGGCAAAGCCTCAACAACGCATGAAAATTTTTGCGCACTTTAGAAAGAAGAATATATTCTCTAATAACACCAAAATCCTTGTTAATTAGACCTGTGTTCTAAGTATATTGTTGTACCGGCTGTATGCTTTTGAGACCTGGATTACGTGCGTAAAACTAGAACTGAAACTGAACACATTTCACATGCATTACATACAGTCCTCAGCAAAACACACTGCTTCTCAGTATAATAGCTTTGTTGAAGCAGCGGCGACTTTGATCGGTCGGTCACGTTGACTGGCACGCCAAGTAATGCTAAACCAGATCGCGAAATCTAAGAAACCTAGGGGGCGTCCAATGCTGAGGTTTAAAGACATCTGCAACCGTGATATGCACAGCTTCCACAAAAAGCCTGATGGTTGGGAAAAACGCGCCGAAATGAGACAGGAATGGCATCGAGACAAAAGCTGGTATGACTCGGCATGATGACATTTTGTATTGACGAGTTGTTGAAACAAAAAAGAGTGCTAGGCAGTAGTTTACATACTCATCACTATCATCATTGTAAAAATTACCGACTTCAAAAAGAACAGGTCTGTTTTAAATTCGATTATAAATATAAAAATTGTTACCAAACTCGGGCTTCCTATGAGTAAAAACGTTGAATGAGTTCTGGAAAAAAAATTAATTCACAGATTTATTTAAATTTTGGTGGCATGAATTTGTGAGGATGTAATATATAAATGTGCCACTGAAACATAAGTATGTAATAAGAATAATAAATATGCTTACTTAATTGTTAGTTTCCAAGAAAATGGCGAAATGCAGGCAATCCAATGCCTGATTAGTAAGCGGGATCGTAATAACACAACATAACGCACTAAACGATCTGGAGAATATAACTAAAACAATCAACTCTAACGTCTTTATCGTTTTTTCACTCGGTTAGATGTATCAATACTTAAGAAGCGCGGATGGATACGTGCACACTCGGTGAACTTAAGATACTAACTTAACGAAGGTAAACGGCATGATATCCACGCTAGCCCAACCACGTTATAAAAACTGCACAAGAAAGAGAGGAACGTATTCGCTTTCTCTTTCTATCTAAGGCGTTACATTTGACACAACATTGAAATTGCACAAGAAAGAGAGGAAAGTATTCGCTGTCTAATTTTAAAGCAAAAAAGACAAAATATGTTTTATTATGAATTCAAATTTTAAAAGAAAAAAAAATAGGAAAGGAAAAGATACATTGTCTGGAAAGGAAGATTGTATAAATCCACAAATTTACTCAAATTTACGCTAACGCTACTTAGCCACATTATGGAGATTGAACGAGAAAGAGAGAATTACAATTTATATTTATTGATTAGAATATACATTCAGACGACTAACTTAAATATGCGCTAAAATTATAAAGAAAGAAAGAAAGGTAAGCCCTTACGATTTTTGTATATAAGTTAGTCGTCAAGTCGTCGTTTAGTCGTCATCTAGTCGTCGTCTAGTCGTCTAAGATATAAATATTAAAAAGTAACAAGAATACACAATATTGTGAGCAGCCAATACGTGAAAATTAAAATTGGATACAAAAAAGTACAATTTAGTTTTGCTAAGACCACGACTTCCTACTTTTACAGCAAGTAGTTAATACTGAAAAAGGTTTAGTTTCAGAGTTATTATAACTTGCAGTATGGAAGTTAAATGCAGGTGGAAATCGAGTGAGTTAGCCTAGTAGTAAGATACATGCTGTATATGGGTTTTTGGGTCACGGCCGTATGTATTGCCTGGTTTTTCGTTTGATTGTGAACTTTCCTGGCACTTGTTTGTTTGTTTTAAATTGATACGGACCGCTACTGCTGGCTGATGAATATGTATCTTCTATATAAAGAGCACAATTTTTAACCATAAAGAGCTTAAAGGTGACAGTGGCAAAAGGTTGTTTGTGCGCTCCATTTAATTTTTTCATTCGCCAGAAAGGCACAGCCGATTTCATTTTCAGGCTTTGTTTAAACAGCTTTTCGTGAGATTTGTAAAACTTTATTATTGCAGGGCGGGTTGTCGTGGGCGGTTTCAATTGTTGAAGTTGAATTTCCTTTGAAACCTTGACCAGCGTTTCTTTTAGAACTTTTGTTATATTGATCTAAGTAAGTTTGGTCGAGAATGCGATTCCCAGATGGGTTATTAAACTTCAAGATGGTGTGGGGTTGAAGATTCGATAACGCTCCATAAGTTCGTCTATCCAAAAATGCGATGTAATATGTCGACATGCCGTCATAGATTTTTCTATTCGCTGATTTTGGTGTAGAGGCGTTTTCTTTCAAGGTTTTATAAAAATCAAATTGTAGAATTGTTCTAAAAAATACAGTACGTTCATAATCTGTCGTTTATGCTAAGGAGTTATTTACTTAATATACAATGAAATTGCAACCGGTTCTAATGATTCGGTAAGCATATTAATATAATAACGTCGGAAACTGGAGCATCTGTCGTAATGGATCGATAAGCAGCGCCAAGTATACCTTTTTGTGTCCACTATGATTTAGTGGTCTATTTTTCTTTAAATGATTGTAACTGCGGTGGACGAATGCGAGGCAATATAGAGAAGTAAGGTCAATATTCAATTATTCGCAGTTAGAAGATGCCACTAAAGTGTATGTGTAAGTGCATCGTTCTAGCTCTTCGGACTATTAACATGCCACAAATGTGGGTTATGTAGGTAAGGGTCCTTTGATACGAAAATATAAATTCAAATGTAAATGAAATCAAATGGTACTTTTTCGTACACCTATTACTTTTGACGATTATATTATTTAATTCAGCTTTGGCACCCCCTTTTTTCCACGAAACTGCTCGATTAACACGCTACCGTGTTTTTCCAATTAAACAAGGCTAAAACGCAGCCATAAAGAACTACTCGTGTGTATACCTATTGTAACGTATAAATCATAATGTGGCCCTGTGTTTTTAAAAGAAAACTAATTTCCTTTGTTTCTTCTTCCAACGCAATTTTGTTTGTGATATTGTACCACTCCGCTATATCGTATCTGACTAAAACGAGACGATATAGTCATCTATCAGTCGTCTTCAGCAGTTTCTGGCGGCCTGGTTACTACTATATTTATTGAAGGGTTGTTATGTTGGTTTCCGGTGGCACTTTCTGTGGTTGTCGTAGTGGGCGACTAAGGGCCTGGGCTGTTCTCTATCCGGCATTAAACATAAAGCCTATGACTAGGTGCCCGCTTAACGGCAATGGGCTCGCCCCCTATTGGGTGGGACCGAAAATCATAGTTGGCGAAATCTGGGTGTCTGCTCTGCCTACCCCTTCAAGAATTAAAGGCGTGAGAATATGTATATGTATGTATTGTTCGCAACCTCGTAGAGTTTCTGTTCTTGTCCCGTGGTTACGGGTTCATTAGTATGCGCCAAATCGCGTCAGACGATGTTTTATAGAGCATTTCTTGCTGGCAGCTGCGCATATCTCCCATTCCTATCTGTTGGGCAGTTGTCAGACTATGTTCACTGCTCCGAAAGAATCCAGAGACACTGTGGAGGAGAAACAGCGACAGTTCACCGTTCCTACACTCGCCTGTAACCCAAAACGAGCCGTTGCGTGTTGCTTTTGTCCAAGGTTTTAAAAACCCTCCACATTACGTCATTGTATGTAAATTTAAAACATAACTAAGATGTTTGCTGATGCTATACCTCTTTATCTCCATCAAGCATGGGTTGCTCATTCGTAGTCATTATGTTCTCAAAAAACCCATCCAACTAATCTGCTGGTGTTAAGAGGCTGGCCAGTGGTCAAGTCAATATTGTATCTACTGCGTGGTTTCCAATACTCAACCTTAATAGAAATCCTCATACAATAAACGTTAACTTATCTCATTTTGAAAGTTCATGATAAATAAAAATCGTGGTCATTTTAGGTTTTTTTTTACATCCGAAGCAAACTTTATTAAATTTCACATTAATGCTGTTCATATTGAAAATTTACTAGTTCTACACTAGGTTTGAGCATTTTATAACTACTTACTTGGCGTGCCGTGGTACACGATAAGATTTACGGTGCGATATTGGCCAAGCGTTTTCAGGTGACTGGGGCCGATGTAACAATTTTACGTAACCTTTGCTATTTTTAGAATAATTATTTGTATTGTAGGTACCTTTAATTTTCGGCTTTATATACTTTTTTTGACTGTGAACAACTCAATCTGCCATCCTAGGGTACCTTTGACAGATAATAATAATAATAATTATTTATTTATTTATCAAAAAGGACTGTACATTGTGTTATTACTAAGTAGTTTTACAAATAAGGTCAACTATAACTGATTTAAGTATAATAATATTAGGGGTTAAAATATGAAATTGCCGATTTGTACTGACAAATTGAAATTCGTTTTTTTTTTAATTTAACGTATTTATTTAATCAAAATAATTACCATTATTATCTATACATTGCTGCCATCTAGTAGGAAGGGCATTTATGCCTTTGCGATAGAACTCTGGTGATCTAGATTCGACAAACTGTGTGAAAGCATTTTGTACTGCCTCCTGAGAAGAAAACTTTTTATCACATAGAAAATTGTCCAAATCACGAAAAAAATGGTAGTCTGTTGGAGCAAGGTCTGGCGAATACGGAGGGTGACGGATAGTTTCTAATTGCAGTTCCTGTAGAGTTAAAACGGTTTCTCGTGCTGTATGAGGTCTCGCGTTATCATGGAGCAATAATAGTGAAGATCGATTCATGAGTCGGGGCTGTTTCACTGCTAGTTTTGCTATCATTGTTCGGAGTTCGGCACAGTAGACATCTGCCGTTATTGCTTGACCAGATCGTAGAAAGCTATAGTGAATAACACCATGCTGAGACCACCAAACAGTTACCATTACCTTTTTATTGGTAAGCTTTGCTTTAGGACACTGTTGTGGCGTTTCACCTGGGGTCAGCCATTGCATTTTTCGCTTACGGTTATCTTAAAGAATCCACTTTTCATCACATGTCACAATTCGATCCAATATTCCTTCATTTCTGTATCGATTCAACAAGGCAACACAAGTTTCAACACGCATTTCTTTCTGCAGATCAGTCAAATCATGAGGTACCCATTTTTCACATTTTTTTATTTTATTGATTTGACGCAAATGAGTCAGTATTGTTGGTAAGGTAACGTTAAACCATGCAGCTAATTCCTTGGTAGTTTGGCTCGGATCGGCTTCCACCATGTCTTTCAATTCATTGTTATTCACCTGTGTGGACGGCCTTCCTCGTGGTTCGTTCTTCAAATCAAAGTTTCCATCACGAAAGCGTTTAAACCAAAATCGCACGGTGCGTTCATTAGCAGTCCCCTCTCCAAACGCAACATTGATATTGCGAGCTGTTTCTGCCGCGTTAGTTCCGCGTCGGAACTCGTATTCAAAAATCACTCGAATTTTCGAAGTATCCATCTTTCTTGTCTAAGCTGAATAAAAAAAACAACTGAAAGTCGATAATCGAATGTTGCACATTTTTAAATGAAGAACTACATAGGTACCATGTGGAAAAAGTTTCACTCAAAAATCTCAAACCATGAAGGTTCTATATCAATTCGAAGTACCTATTACAATGAAACGGCAATTTCATACTTTAACCCCTATTATATGAATTAAGAGTTAGTGTGCCAAAAAATCCCACTATAGGTAGGTATATGGTGAACAAATAGAATATAAAGTAGGTATATTACCTAATTACATTTACAATTTGGGACCTACCTGATCTAGGTTTTTTTTTAAACCTGTGTTTCAGGCTATGTCCGTTCAATGATATATTATTTGTTACAATCAATTAGACAACATAAACAAAAGAAACTACTATTCACAGCTTATCTCTACCTACTTTAGTATTTCTAGTAGTTTTTCCGTGTCCGCATAACAGAGAAATCGCATTTGCCTTTCTATGGTTCTAATAGTTAGATCAAGGCTTGTTAGGGAGCCTGCCCATTCGATGTCCCTAAGTCTTTTTGACCAATGATAACGAGTACCTAGTGTTGTATTGTGACAGATTTTTCTGCTATTTTGTTTCTCAAAAAGACTGACAAAGAGTCTTTCCGCTATGGTGAGGCTGCTGGTTCTACAGGTTTCTGTTATAATTCTGGTTGTATCCGTTGTTTACACTTGTAACGAGGGGTCCTCTTTCTCTTGTTTTGGCTTAGGTAGGTATATCGTCATTGTTTCGTACTGGCTCAACTTAATTCATAGGATAATAAATATTATAATAGGTGTACAGGCGTATTTCATTTGCCTACTACCTACTGAATTCGTCGCCTTTCAATTTATGTATTTTTTATACCTATCGAAAGGAATCAAATCAGTTTCAAATGGTTACACATGTTAACTTTACTCTATTTCGATTTTACATGGAATGTGCTTGTTAAGAACGGCTAATATGTAGTAGGTTATTAGCTAGCTAGGCAGACAGATACTCGTTATTGTACACTAAACATAGGATACACACAAAGGACATTACGTACAAAAATAATGTTTAAAAAATAGCCCAGAAAATATGTTTAGGTTTAAACGCTCGCCATCTTGGCGCGCTTTTGTGACGCCATGTACAGACTGAAACGGTACGAGTGAGCCAAAAGTTACGTATACTGACGTCACAATCCGGTCTGCTCAATATCGAGCGTGTAGATATTTTTTAGGTATAACGCCTGCTACATTTTCGGACATTTTATTGCTCAATTTAATAAAATTGCAAAAATATACGGATTGACGGATTGCAAGAAGCATTGTCGAATATAATACCTAAAACATGTATTCTTACATTGTTTTAATCCAGGCTATGAATGTATTCCTGTACCGGAAAACTTGGGCTTTGTTATGTTATTGTTGTATTAATGATAGATGCAAATCTACTTAATTTTAATGCGTTTTTTTGTTAGTAAGGTCCTCGTCACTCTTAAAATCTTACGTTTGTTTGATCTCAATCGGTTGAGCAGAATGGCCAAAAATCGCGAAAAGAGACATGCTTGCGGGTGGTGCCGCAGGCATAGATTAGGTTAGTTTCTAATATTAGCATATGTTTGTAAATTCCAGCAAATTCAGCAACAGTATAGAGGTCGCGCCGGAGCTGGCGCGCGGTGCTGGGGCAGTATGTCGGAGGGAGGCGGCATATCCTCCGCAGGCGGAGGGGACTCCTGCAAAACCAATCTCATAGTCAACTATCTACCACAGACAATGACTGAAAAGGACCTGTACGCGATGTTTATGACCATCGGACCCATTGAAAGTTGTCGGGTTATGAAGGACTTTAAGGTTTGTGAATTTTTTGCCTATTGCAATCCAATGCTGGACAATTCTTCGAACCGACCTCGAAAACTCATTTGACGCAACGGTCTTTCATACATTCTCATTTCTATTAGATTAGTCTATTGCCTAGGTATTTCATGTCAATATGTGTATAAATAATTTCAGACTGGATACAGCTACGGGTTCGGCTTTGTGAACTTCACGCGGGAGGAGGATGCTACCAGAGCCATCGATACTTTTAATGGATACCAGCTGAGAAATAAGCGATTAAAGGTATAACAAATTCCTACAAGAGTTACTTTAAGCCCTTTTTTATCTTATTTAAAACAAAGACAAAGCTTTTAAAATCTACACTACTTATTCAAATAACGAGGAATAAACCGGAGAAGTCGTACACCAATTTTATTGCTATATTTTAGTTTTCTTAGAATGGTATTGTTTTAGCTCGTCCCTTAGCACAATAGAGTACTTATCTATATTATTTGAACATGCTTGTGCCATTACACAGATGTCAAAATAAAATTTCCTTTTATTCTCATTTTCGTATGAAACCTTTTGTTACTCTATCTGTTGTATGAAAAAGGTTTGTGTTATTTTAGTGGGTGAAACAAATAACCCGCATACTGGTGATGATCTTTTAAAGAAATACAAAGGGCGCCGACAAGGTAGTAGATAACACAGAAAACACTATCTAACCCCAGTGTCGAAACCAAGACCCTATTTCCGCTCACGGGTACTACAATCGGTAAAGAATGTATGATTGTTTTTGGGGTACATTTCATTAGGCTGAATACCTGCAGTTCTTAAAAACAACATTATACGATTCTGCTAGAAACGAATGTCCAGTAAATCTCAATAGATTCCTATAATATTCGTAAAATGCTTACTCATATGAGCAGAATCGCAACAATTCATTTACTAAGCAAATTCTAATTTCATGTAAATATCACCACATGACAAAATAGTATCCTAATATGATTCCAATGAAGTGGCCGTTTTGGACCTGCAGATGTTTTCAATTGGGTATTTGACTGATTAGTCAAATGAGTTACTTTTTACTAAATGTCAAAACGGTAAGTCATAAGGCAAAGTGTATGAAAAATTTATTTGTGACGTCATAATATTTAATAGTCAAATCATTTACTATTAAAGGTTGGTTAGATGATTAAAAATACATAAAAACGATAAAATAAGAACCGAAGCAACTGTTTTCAATCTTTTATTATTCTTAATTTAATAAGTTCGGCTAAATAATTTATTTTAACTACAGGAAAATACCCAATTACGTAAAAGAAAGATGTAATGCTCGGTTAACATTATTTCAGTCCAATAATCCAGCGAATCAATCCAGTCCAGCACTCACATTATTCCAATATTTTAAGCGCGCTTGAACAATCCCCTAGACTGGAATCACTCACTGGAATGGGCATATTCCAGTGAAGGTTCACATCCAGTAACATTTCAGCATTGGATTTGCTCGCTGGACTGGAATGCTACTGGAATAATTTGAACCGGCCATAATGTATAATTTTATTTGTTTATTTTACAGGTATCATACGCCCGTCCATCAGGCGATGACATAAAAGAAACAAATTTGTATGTGACGAATCTCCCACGCGCCATCACGGAAGATCAGTTGGAGACCATATTCGGCAAGTACGGCCGGATAGTGCAGAAGCACATACTGAGGGATAAAAGCAATGGAACGCCCAGGGGAGTCGCGTTTGTCAGGTCAGTGTTCCAAAGACAGATATTATTCTCTGAATTTTTTCCCGACTAAGGGGTCGGCAGTCCAACTGTGATGCGACTGAACTTCCATATTTTCCGTGAGAGGACTGCTAGTATGACCTCCACTGCCATAGTGCATAGGTGTTTGTATGAGAACTGGAACCAACGGCTTAACGTGCTCTCCGAGGCACGGAAATATCCAGACCAATGCAAATGGACATATTATTCCATTGTTGTCTTTCCATCCATAATAAATACGCAATACCTAAATATTACTATTTTTTATTTTCCATCCATCTATTATCTTATATTAACTCTAGCTTAACACATTTTTATGCCATAGACATGCTTAGTATGTTCAGGTCAACCTAATCGCCACAAATACCCCAGGTAACTGATTGATACTTGACGCAGATACATGGGGCAGAAAAATATACTTTTAATAATAAAACTTCATTAAAGTGCTATGCATGGGGACATAGGGGCAAATTACACTACCTTTTCCATTTTTGACTCACAGTATAATGGTAATTTTAACTAAATAATATTCTGGACATTGCCATCACTACTAAGCCTGATCGAGTAGTTGATTTTATTCAAGTGCCATAGTAAAAGAACTAGGAATTTTGGCGGATCTGACGTCGGCTTTCAACGACAGTGATCTTTTTTTAAACCACTCAGATCTTTAGGGATACCTCGCGCTATATACGTCTCGCCTTTTGCCGTTACGAGATCATTGTCAGTGCAAAAAAATTCTTAGAAATTTTAGTTATTGTTTAACGACTACATTTAAAAAGTTATCGTCTTAACGACACAGCTGTGGACTTTGGTCACAGATGGCCTTCCCGCTATTCATAAGCTCTGAGGGATTTTATTAGGCTTATATTGTTAGCTGCTGGTTCTTCTAAACGAACAAAAGGCAAATGCAGGTACTGGCTGGAGATGGTATTGTTCTTTTAAATTAGATAAACACAAAGCAGAGTTTTGGTTTGTTATTATTTTACGTTAGCAACCCGTTCCATGTTAATTTTGACATTTTTGGTCTTATTATTTTACTACATTAACAGGTATACGATGAATGTAATGCAGTGACTATATCAATAATGAACCTAACACCCTGCTATTTATTCAATCAGTCAATCATCTTGATTTTCTTTCTTTCTTGCAAATATATTTTCAAATGCTGCCTACTATTCTGGAATTTTTACTGATTTTAAATTGGTAAAATGGTTTAATTGGAATAGACAGAACATTTAAAGCTCAACACAATTTGTAATTCCAATGAAAGAAAATTCATTTGGATAGCTTTTCCTAGCATGAAATTTACACAGCCAATATTGATAATAACTTGCAGTACGGTATTTTCGTAAGATTTGTTTTAGAATATTATAGTCAGGGAATGCAATCTCGATCTCGCGAGATCTCGGCCTTTTTCAACGAGATTGATCTCGGCCGAAAAATGAGCGAGATCTCGCGAGGTTACCAAGATGGCACTTCAGCACAAACAAGTCCAATTTTTAGCACATTTATCAATAAATAATTAAATTATTCGAGTCCGCGGGTCAAAATGCACACTTTTCGAACGATTGCCTGAGGTTTATAGTTCCAACTAGTGTTGAATCCGAAAGGGCTTTTTCAGCGCTTGGTTTTCTGAACAGCAAAATTAGTACTTTCTTTGAACATTTGGTACTTTTTAAGAAGCTTATTTCAAAATAATTCGTATTAATGGATTGGTGTATTTTGACAATTTATCTCTAATTTCTAATAGATCTCTGAATAGACATAGTTTTCTATAACTGATAATAATTTAATACTCTACTTGGTTAATGACATTCATATCTTCTTCTTATTGTTGTTTTATATAAAATAACTGTTTGATTATATTAAAAGATTTTGGACTTTTTCACTTGACTGCGCCAGAAGAAGGGTTACTAGGTTACTAGGTTCTAGGGAATGCAACTTTGACGCATCTATGATTAATCTTATTTCTGTTTTATGACATTTTTTCCCATTCTCCTCTTTTATCAGCGGATTTTGTGGCGCCGTTTCTCTTCCACTAGCGCCTTGGAAGCGTTGGTAAACTTAGCTTAAGTAGAATTATTATTGGAGTCAAAAGGAAACAACCATGTTGTTCTATATGGAATAACTATCTATGACTTTGAATATCATATTGCTATTCTTATAGGTTCGACAAACGCGAGGAAGCCCAGGAGGCGATTGCGGCGTTAAATAATGTGATACCAGAGGGCGGCACTGAGCCACTAAGCGTTAAGGTATGTGGTACTTTTAACACTAGGCTAACACTTGTGCACTAATAAGTGTTCCTTTTATAAAAGTTCCTATTCGACTGAACGAATTTATGTGGTCGATTTGGCAATTTAAATGTGCTGGTTATGATATCTACCTTTGATGTACTATTATTATTTGTATTTAGTTTGTAATAAATAACTTATGTAGAACTTCTACTATCACTTCACTATCACTGTCGGAAATTATAACCGAGATTTATATCCGTCCTAATAGATATCGCCTACTGGATGGTTAGCGAAAACGTGTAATCTATTAGAACTGATCTGTCTTAGAATTAGAACATTTTGTGTTATTTAAAATCACCCTAGTAAGATCTGCATTCTATAAATACCTATCAATTTGCTATACTTTGAACAGTTATTCTTTAACCTCGTATCCACTAGTTGACATGTGACGCGCAACACGTGTTGCTCAACAAGTTCGGTAAAGTTGCGTTGCACAGCGATGTTACTAGAATGCGCAACATGACGCGTGGCTCGTTATTTGTTCGACGATTGATCCTAAGTGGACAGCCAACATTGTTCCACGTTGTCGCGCGTCTTTGCTGTGCAACGTTGTTGAATAGTGTTATGCAACATGGCCCGCAACAATGTTACCCAGTGGATACTACACTTGCATAATCAATTTATGTAATCTATCCAATCGATTTCTCACATGTTTATAATCTAGTAATCTCTTAAACATTACCTATATAGATTTCATGACTATATTCTCTCAATTTCTACATCTGACACGCATGTCGGGGTACGCATGTACAATTGGCTGGGGTTGGGTCTAAATTCTTCTAATATGTTGTTCGACAGCCGACCGGGAGCGACGCGGTATACAGGCGGAGCACGTCCGTGACGCGAACCAACAGTCGCCTTCGTCTCCACAGTGACACAATGGTGCGACGGCTCTTCCCGCTGGGGGCACAGTGTCGCATTTCTGTGCACGCGATTATTCGCGGTTCCTTTAGAAAGACAACCCTGTGTCTCTAGTTGGAAAGCTCGAAAAGTCTCGGCTCACTTTGATTTAGTTGGATTTATGCGTTACGCATTTTTTTATTATTTCTTCTGTGTACGTGCCGAATTATTTTTTTAGGTGTTTTTAATTCAAAAGCTTTTATTGGTTTTTAATTATAAAACGGGCTCTAGTACCTACTTGTTTGTAAAAAAAATATATTTTTTATTGAATACTTTACGTATTGGATATTATGGTTCGTGCAGATATAAAGTTGCCAACAAGATGCGATTTTTGTAGCCGGTTTAAAGGCGCCTAGTAAGCATCTGTCGTTCGGTACATTTACATCCAAACCATGGTTTCCTTCACAATTAATTTACTGCAAGTAGGACTGCGGAGCACGTTATTTTACAAAATAATAATTCGGTAGAGGAATGTGATTTTTTTATATGACTGGTTGTATTAAAATGACGTTGCTTATAACTCGTGTGAATGTCAGTGTGTCTCACAGTTATATTGTGCAGTAAAAGTAGTAGCGGGCTTGTTGTTATATAACGAGTAATGTATCGGTATGGAACACCGCGTTTCTATGGTGCGAGGTTTCACGGACACGGACGCATGTACTATGATAACAAACGTTTAGCCCCATATCATGGCGCGTAGTCCGTGAAATCGTGGACCATGGAAAGGCGGCTTTACGTATCGTTGACGATATACCTATTACTCGAAATTTTATAGCAGAAATGAAAGACAAAACTACCAAAGCTCGATTGTGACCAAAATGTGTTAAAGAAGTAAGGTAAAAACACCAATGGCGAACATTTTAAGGACAAATAAAACTACAATTTACAGAATTTTATACATTCACTACTGAAACGTCGTTACATCTTTTTTTTAACTGTTAAGGCAACATTGAGTCCTTAACTTTTGTAGATAAAATCTTTAAAAGCTATTATACTTTTACTTTAAATAAAACTATTATACTGGCCACTATTGGTACTTACGACATAAAGTACCAATAGTGGCCAATCACTTCAAACTTATAGAAAATCTACCCATAAAAATACGACAGTGGTCTACGTAGGTCAACAACTTACATATTTATAACATCCATACCAATATTAGTGACACTCATTCATAATAAATAAATAAGATATATTCGAAAAACCTTTTTAAAAACAATCTTTTTTTTTTTTTTTTTTTCTTGCATTGTCATCCGAACTGAACGTGCATACCAAATTTAAGCTCAATCGGTTGAGGGCAAGTGCCTTAAAATTGAGTTGTAAGATTCCACCCGAACAAACATACATTGCAAGTTAAATAAAAGCTTGTAAAAATCACACATATTAAAAATCACTACCCATAACAAAAATCTTAAGAAACAACTGGCACCAATAAATACTTACTTATGACAGTGTTACCAATTGTTAAACAAGTGTCATTTAAGTAAATAGTTACTTTGTGTTACTACAAACCGAAATAATCACTTTTCGTACAATACAGGTTTCTTTTGAAAGTGTCCACTATTGGGTCAGTGTCCACCATTGGTGCTTTTACCTTTTGTTATATCGTGGGATTGTATTTTTTCTTGCCTTATTTTATTATACATAATGATATAAGAATACTCGAGGCGGCTACAAAACGGTGGCCTTTACAATGTACTCATAATGAAAAATTAACCTTAACGCTTCTCTTACAATATATACGATAACTGTGAACATCTACGGCATATCAAACGAGTTGTATTTAGAGTAGATAAGTTTTAATATACATACATATACACTTAATATCTCCGGGTTTTTAGGTGGCCGAAGAACATGGTAAGCAGAAAGCGGCGTACTACGCTGGATGGGCCGCGGGGTTCCATCATAACCGAGGTGAGGATCCCAGAAGTAAGTAGTGAAATAGATTTTATTAATTAGTTTAGGATCATTGTGATTGAGGATTTAGCTGAGCTGTAGGTACTCGTAGGCTTGTGATGGTGGCCCTCTAACTTCACAAGTGCGAGTACGTACGTTAGTATTGCTGGGCACATATGTCTTGGATCTAAAATGTGCAGAACACGTTTCTTGAGTGTCTCTTGAGGACAGGACGAGCTCAAATTCACTAAGCAAAAAGTTAATACAAAACAATCCGCGAGAGCCAGGACCTCGTCTTTGTCGTAATTTAGGTCCATGATATGTGTCCTGAGGTATACATGCGTACGTTCAGCCGGGAATCTTGTCAAGCAGGAATGTTGGTAGCATATAAAAACTAGATACCATAAAACGGGGTGAATAGGGATCAAAAGGGTAAATAGAAATAAAATGGTTATTAGAATTTTTTACAAAATCTTAAGTAAGAACATTACTAAACTTTGATGATTGAACTAGTCCATAGTCTCTTTTGAAATAAAGTAACAATAGGGTTTAGCTGACAATTTTAGTTCTACTCATCCTTTGATCCCTATTCACCCCGTTTTACTCTATTATGCAACATTATATTGAACTGAAATATATATTAACATAAAAGGTCCTTGCTTAGTCCAGAAAGTCATATGAGTACCTACCGTCTCCATTCAAACTTTTAATAATGTAGTATTAAAGTGTTTATCAAGACAAAAAATACCAAAATAAACCCGAATTCGATAGGTTTATCTGGTTTTGTTTATGAGTTGCTATGGTCACCCTATATGAATAACTCACTATATCGTTCCCCTTTTACTTAAATCAATGATTGTCAGTATATTTCACACTTTTTGTTAGAATGTATTATAGTATCTAAAATATGTTGGTACTATTCACGCTGCTATCGGAACAGTCCCAATGGTGCCACAACGACACCACAGCCTCGACCAACTAGATATGCTGCACAGCCGACAAGATTACACGACAAACTATGGAATGTACAGTGGTTTCTCCAATCGCTACCTACGCCGCGACTATTATAATCAGCCCTCTTATATGAGTCACCATCGTCCGTTTTGAAAAGGGCTTTACTGTAAAAAATTCCGTTTATCCGATACGAGGATATAAATGCGGATGGACTTTTAATTTTGGTAGTGTAATATAGTGATTGTCCTACGTTTTATGTGTTTGTGGGCATTTTTGAGTGATCGGATTGTTATATTTCACTTGTTTATTTATTATGTGGTTGGTTTTAAATATAAAAATAACTAGGTGTTGCCCGTGGCTCCCCCCGCGTGGATGTCGGTTATCGTGACCAATCATAGCCTTTCAACAAACAAACATAACTTTCTCAAAGTCCAATCTACCCATATACCAAATTTCATCAAATACTTTTCAGTGGTTGAGGCGTGAAAGCGTTACAGACAGGCAGATAGTCAGACAGACAGTCACTTTCACATTTAGTAGATAGTATGAATTTGATGCGAACCAGGCAATGTATGTTGGTATAAAATGGCAAAAGTTAATAATCGTCTAAATAAAATTCCAGTATTAATACAATAATTTTTAACTCTTTCATAAAGGAATTTTAGCCATAAAGGAATCTTGCTGTCTGTTTTATCTCTAAAATACTGTCTGTTACTGTTGATACTGACTGTTGGTCATTGGTATTAGGTCCAGTGAGAAATAAAAAATGTCTATTGTGCTTAATAGCAACCAGAATAGCACATAACTTGAGGTCCAAGTCTCGTAATAAAACAGTGTTCAAAATTCAGTGTTAACTGCAATCCTTAATCCCGCTACTGTCAAAAATGATGTTCTTGTAACACAAATATCAAGATCTAACGTTGATATCGTGGGTTTTTCTTCATTTGGGAGATTGAAATTAGATCCAGACTGTATTTTTAACAGATTTCTATCTGGAGAATTGACCCTCTGGTCTAAGACAAATTTCTTATTCCTGTAATGGGCCTGTAAAAATACTAATTGAAGCCCATTCAAATGATGTTACGGGCAGCAGCTAGTCATATAAATATTTAAAACTTTATAGTTATGTAGAATGGGTTCCTCATATAAGTGTATTTTTTCATACTACAATTTTGCAAACTTACTTAAAATTAGCTAGCGTTATTTACCGATTTTTTTTGCTAGCACTCAGAAGTCCCACAAATACACAACTGGTAAAGTGTGGTTTACTAATTTGCGTGTAATTTTCCCCTCCATTGTTAAAATCCCATGCTTCTTATTTATTCTAAGTAAAAATATTCTCCTATGACGTTTGGCGACGAGTAAAGTGTTGTTGGTTAAAGAATGATGTTTGTTACCAGATTGAAATATCGGACATGAGTTATTTGCTTTAGAACTGGTCACGACTGAGTTGAAATTAGGTTAACTGTGGAATAAAAAAGCTATGGTTAGGTAAAGTTTGTCTTTAATTAAAAAAAATATTGTTTATTTTCCTTCTTTATGTTAACGTCTAACGATCTATTGTCAATTGTTGTAATTAGTCATTTCAATATTAAATATTTCCTAATCTGAAACTGTTTAATATAATAATTATATTTGAACCTAAAGGTCTTCCAGACTATGTAACAAAACATGTTATAAAACAAAGTCATATATAACACGTTTTATTAATGTGGAATAATGTTATATAGCAATGTTAAATAATGTGGACGTGTTTTAAAGCATAAGTTATACAGCATGTTACTTAATCTGAATTAACCCTAGATATAATAAAGTCTGATATAATTAATCAGATATAAATTTGATGTAACTGAGGGACCTTGTCTCAGCACTAATACTCTGGAGCCTTATACACTATAACTTTGATAAGAATACGGTTGTCTTACACTGATTCTCACTCTCACTTGTTTCACTGCGAACGAAACTGTCGTATTGAAGTAAAATTTTAGCTAAATAGACTAGAATTAGAGATGTTTAGTTTGAAGGGTTTAATTAATAATTGCCATGAACAAACATGGAAATTATTCTGTAACATTTGCCTCATCTATATAATGTTCAATTGCGGCAATTGTTTTTTCGAATGTTTAGTGTAGACGAAGCAACTTTTTTCTGTCCTTTCTATAATTGACTAAATGAGCCTTTATAGCCTAATTGATATCGCAGAAATTACCTTTTGAACGTAATATATGAAAGAAAATGTTATAAAATATACATGTTTTGTAATATGATTAATAAAGAATTGATATTCCCTTAACAATTATCATGTTATAGGGTATAAAGGTCCTCTCAAAACGTGTTAATTAGACGACTCAGTGTATTCTCTATGTATACCAAATAGTAACTCATTGTACCATAAACTAGGCCTTGGAACGTTAACATATTTGTTTAATATACAATAAAAGGTAGGTATTTACCTGAAAATTTGAAACAATGCTGTCTATGCTGTTATTTTGGATTAACTAAAATCTCTAAATTGGGTACTTGAAGTATACTTATACTTTTCACTTTTTACCGTCAATAATTAACTTAGTCTAACCGGTGGATGATTAATTATTTAAAAGATAAAAATGGAAGGATAAATTTGAATTGATTTGGGCGAGATTTGGTGGCTTAGTGATCAAAAGCATTGCCCCAGTAAGACAAAGATCGCGGGTTCAAACCCCGCCTAGACCGATTCAAACTTTGCTATTTTAATCAATTTAATTAAAAATCAATAAAACGATGAAATAAAAATGAATGCAACTTTTGCAACTCTTTTACAATTCTTAATTAAATAAGCTCAGTTAAATAATTGATTTTAACTACTGCAGAGTACACAATTTTCTTTTCTAAATTGTTAACTTTTTAGGCAAATTCAGTTTCGTTTTGTTTACAAAACATACAAAAACTATCTGATTCAAGCCGTAATAACTCTAAATAGTTTAAAAACGTTCTGAAACAAGCAAAACGAGAGTATGAAAATTTCAATTTAGAGATTTCAGTTTAGTCAAAAGGTACAACAGAAGTAACATCAATATTTTTATTTGCTTGGTATTCAGAAAACGTATTGCGTGTTATGGTTTTGTAATATCACTCGCGAACAAATAAACTAAAATAAAATGTTGCTGTTAGTTGTATTGCCCATACGGCTGCCATTTTAACTCACTAATTTTCTTCATTTTTAATGTTAAGTAAATATATTGTTGAATTAAAATTACAGAATATTTGTCTACTAAGTGTCTGAAACAAAACGAAATCATTTAATTAACATAAGTTGTGCAAATGTCAATTTATTAATTTTATCTGTATATTGTAATGTTGGTTATACACGACGTTATTGAATTAAGGATGATAAATTATCGGTTATATAACTGCATATTATAAATAACAAAAAAAACCATAATATTTGGGTAGAAAACATAGTATCAATAGATAATTTAAAATGTTTTTCATAAAAAGAATTTAAAATAATCTAAAGAAACTTAGATTAAATCGATTTGAATCTAACTTAGATTAAATCGATTTGAATCTAAGATTTTTTTTAACTTTGTGGAAGACTTTGTGTAAAACCAGTGTTATTTTTTATTGGCTTATGATACATATAATGTGCTCAATAGAAATAAAATTATTGTCTGTTAAACAGCGTTGTAGCTAGTTGTTTGTAAAAATGCAAGCTTTCTGATTAGCATCCAATAAAACATGTGATTTTAATATAGATCGGATATATTATGCGTTTGTAATTTAGATTGTATGTATGTTTTTGCTATAAAAATATCAACATAAATACATCGTTTTAATTATTATTATTTCGAGTTTAAATGACGTTATAATGATATATCTTTTAATTTAAAACCACTATTGTCGTATTTAATAGCGTAGAGTATACATTAAAATCACTTAATTTACATGCGTTTTAATATTGCATAAAGGTGTTTCTTTTAACGTCATTACCTTAATTTCTTTTTCATTTTCTATTATGTAGTTTATACATCGCAGTAGATTAATCATTTATTCACATTAATGTTAGTTTTGTTAATATTTTAAGACTCCGGTCGTAAGGAACGTTGGTATGTAATATCTTCTATTTTTAACCGACTTCAGAAAGTACGAGGTTCTTAATTCAATTGAATTTTTTTTCCTCTTATGGCTTGGTCTGGTAAGAATCCGAAACTTTTTTCTAGAAATTGTTTTGTTGACTCTCAAAAAGTATTACCGATGTCGAATTCGATGACTCCCACAAAGTCATTGAAGAATCCGGCAGCTGAATACACCTTTTCTGGGTATCATTTAAAAAGGCTTCTGATAGTGAATAGCTACATAGTAGTAGATAACATAAATGTTACTGAAACGTTAATCCTGTATTCCACAAAAAAACTTATGGAAAAATTATTTTTACACCCGTATTGTCTTTCAAAATTCTTCCTTCTAAAACAATTCTCATCCTTAGTTCCCCATCTTTAAAACTGAATTGCATATAAAAACTTTCATACCATTTAAAATGCGTTCTTTACGACGGAGATAATTACATTGACAATATGCAGCGGTGATTCGTATGTTCAGTAGATATTTTGGAGTCTATGAGTGTTGTACGTGATCCTGTAACGACAACGTTCCTATACTAAAATGTGATGGATATCGGGACTATAAAATCGGGACATAATAAAGTAGTATTCACTTTAGGTCTAATTCAAATCAGGCGATAAAATGCTCGAGCATTATTGCAGTGTTTATTAAATATCAACCTTATTTAATTTAGTCAAGGATAAAAATTATATGCAGTAGTATAAGACTAGCGCGTTGTTGTTAATTATCACCAATTAAAAAGTAAATCGAGCATTTTGCAGCTTGATTTAAAATGAACATTAGTCTGCTGTAAAATTACAAGTGGCTGACTTTAAGTGATCAGAATGTCCACAGTGGTTGATATTTTACTATGATTGTGTGCAAAAAAGAACGGCTTTATTAATTCACGCTCAACACGTTTTAGTAGAAATTCCTTGAGACGTTAAACGTCATCAAAATAAAAATTTGATAAAAAAATAATTGCTCATATAAGTTTCTTCGAGAATTTTTCATAGCTAATAGCTGTATAAAAATATTATTATTGGTCAATTAAACCAGTTAGAAAAACTATATTGTAGGCGCACCTAGATAACCATCACACAATTTCTCAACCCTTTTTCAATGACTACTATAACTGTAAAGAACCTCTTTAGTCACTCGAGTTCAGTGTGGATTTTAATTTAAGGCACCTTAGGCTTATTTAGTGTGCATTTTTTTTGTTTAATCTGTTATTTTTGGTTATGGCCAAAAGAGGTGTTTCATATATGGAATATTAATGTAAGAGTGTCTTAACTCTATGCTTTATGCAATATATGCGTATCTAGTAGAGCAACCTTGGCTATGATTTTTTTTTCGTTATATTTTAATTATTCCTGATTCAGAGTAAGAAAAATAATATTTTAATGCTACCTACTATCATCGGAGAATAAAAGATAAAAAGAGATAGGAGATGAGAAAATTTCCAGTTTATTTATTATAACTGTAATTAACGTAGATTTTGCAGTTGCTTATTGTTATCTATTTATATAATTTAACCATTTATGCCTACAAAAATATTAAATGTTTCTCTTAAAGTAATACCTCACTGAACATGGAGAGTAGTTTAGAATGCTAGAAATAGTTTTCCAAATGTGAATTGTGCCTAAATAAAGCGTAATTTCTAAGTAATGTACTATCGGGGTTACGAAGTCTCCTGTTTGAAAATGTTAAAACTTGTTAAAAGTTTAAATTAAAAAGAAAGTTCGTAAAGTCGGGTGCTATTCTTAATCAGCATTTCCACGGACCGCGATTGCACGGAGGCGTGCTTGAAATCATGGACTATGCGCCGCCCATGGGGCTCGTCTGTGATAGTGCAGACACGTTTGTCATCTTATAGTACACGCGTTCGTGTCCGCGTCCGTGAAACCTCGTACCGTGCAAAACCGAAGTTAAAGAAAGAGTTGAATGGGTTCTAAAAGGAATAATATGCTTTTGAAATTAAAATATTCTGAGGACTTATTACTGTCGTAAGGATATCACCCGATGTAAATAGATATGATAAGTGTAAATATTAAGAAATGTGATTGTGGCATTGACACAAAGAGAACACTTTAATCTGACATTTCACCTGCTAAACATGTTTATAAGAAGATTTTCTATTTTGCTTCTGTTGTAAAATGCGACTGATAATAATCTGAATATTTTTTTTTATAAGAGGCTTTTTAGTAACAGGCGAATATATTTTTAAATAACAATGTGTTATTCCATTTCGTAAATCTTGAAAAGCAGGCTTCTAATATTTTTAAATATAAAAATTGTTATGTAGAAATTGTAAAAGCGTGTTATTGCTATATACTTTGTGATCGTAGTTCAAACAATTGTCACCAATAATTATTTAATAAAATAAATGATTTGATAAGCAAGGAACAGAGTTCGTTTTAAGTTATAATAATACTCAACAGACTTTAGATATATTTTAATTTAACGGTTGGCCTATATTAACTGTAGATTTATTTAGTTTGTTACTTACTATTTTTATTAATAAATATATATTATTAATAATTTATTAGTGAATAATTTAATAATAACTGTTATACTAATTGTAAAAGGTATTATACAGTTTGTTAGTGTGTGTTAGTCAAGTGTATAACTTTATATTTTAGTATACAATAGAACTGAAAGTGTAAAATAGTGACAACATTTCATTATGCACTGCATAATAATAAATTCCATTAGACCAAAAATGTACTTTATCACTTTGGGTCAAGAAGTTAGCTTGAAATGTTTAATAAATGTATTTAATTTTTTTTTACGTCTTTACTAGAACAACATTTTTTACAGTGCAGCTTTATTGTATCCTAAAAATAAAGAAATTAATTAATTCCAGAATTTTTGAACAGGCAAGAAATAGACAACTTGTAGGCTCAGTTTTTCGTATTAGAGTGAAATCTGGGCTTTCTACTATGTAATTACTATCAAGACTCAAGTCTTATCATCATGCCTTTTCACATGGCTATTAATTGGTTTCTAATAATGCAGATGCTTTAACAGTACCTATAGTTTTTTAGTCGACTCATATAATGGTAAACGTTTGAAAATATTTTAACTGGAAATTATAAATTATATTCTTTTGATTTAACTAAATCGAGTAAATTTATCTGTATTACTGAAACGAATTTATATTTGTTACTGAAACGTAATGTGGTTTGTTTTTCTTATTGTGTAAATTATAATTTACCTAGACATAAAATTATCAAATATAATATTATTTTCTTTACGTATCTTTTGCATATACCTATTGTGCACACATAAAGGAAATAAGTTCTTATAATATTAAAGTGTACGTAAGGATAAGGTTAGATCGGACGAAAAATGCAAAAGTATTCTTCCAAACTCTGGCCAAACGATAAATAGTGATGTATAAAATAAAAATATTATTCATGAATTGCGATTCTTTTAATATTTTTACCATTATATATTTTTTCATTGAATTCGCAGGCGATTACGCGTGGGCCTGCGGTAATTGTATGGTCACGGATCCGTGGGAGAGGTATTCCTCACCCCCTTTACCCGGCAGTCACCCCACCACCCCTCGGAACGGATGTCGACCCGGAGTATGCGTCAATAACCGAGTCTACCCTAATTATCCTACCAAGGTAAATCCGCGTTCGAACAGGGGTAGAAATCTCCCGTGGGCTCCCAACTTTGGCAATGAAGAACGTTATAAAGGCCAGCGGTGCAGGAATGGGCCATCACCATATTGGTAATGTGATGCTAAGTGACATTTAGTGTCACAATGAGATCCATATTTTGTGCGCATTGTTTTATAGATTAAAAATGATGTGATGTGAGAGATATATACTCGCGAACAGATTACTGGCTCGTTAGAAGAAATAATATGATCTGTTTGTCTGTATTCTGTGAACCAAAGGGTATTTGGATCTACGGTAGCTAAGTCTCTCACAAGTACAATGAAATATCGTGTGGTTAAAAATGTCCGTCAAGCGTGCAAGTTGTGATTTTGATCTCAGAGCTCTGTATATAGTGTGTGCTGTTTTTAAGCTACTGTGACGTTAGAGTAATATAACACTTTGTGCATGGTCCATACAATATATCGTCAAAATGCCAGAACCTATAGAAATGCATTTAATCTTACCAAAAGTTTAATAGTGTAACACTTTTACATTATTATGTAACATGCTAAATATCTCGGTAAGTGTTACACTATTAATGTTAACGACCATGTCAATCTCAATTAATACTAAAACAGTCTTCTACAATCAAAATGCAGTATGTGAGTTGACAGTACAGTCGATCACACAAATACTACAGTATTTATTCATCCTGTTATTCTAGTAACTATTAGTATACACCAAACTACTCAGAAATACAGAATTTATTACCGCGGAATATTTTACATGTAAAATGAAACGGATTTGCTTCTAGATTTTATATTCTGTGATCTGAAATAAATGAAGTTAAGTGTACAGAAGGACATGTACAGTCGACAAAGGAGATACGGTTGCACTTTTTTACGTACCGTTGTATGTAAAAGGTGCAACCATATTTCATATGTCGACTGTACATAATGTTACAGTAGTTAAACGATGGTTACAAGTGTGTTTGCTGTTGTTGGATGGTGATATCTGCTAGGTTAAGTTATTTTTATGTTTTTGTTAACGGTTTATTTACCTGCAAAACCTCTATATGTACGGGAAAGCTTTTACACTTGGTGATCCTAGCCAGTAATGATAAGATTACAGTTTATTTTGAGTGACGAATGTTTCCATTATTGTATGGACTGTGCAAGCAGTAACTATTTGTAAATAATTATGTAAAGAGTATAGCTGTGTATTTTATTTTGTGAAAACTAATGAAGTTTTTTAGTCCTATTAGGGTGGTTCCTAGGACGTGTGAAGTGCTTGATATAGATATTCCTATATTTACATCGAGCAGTTGTATTAGTACAATTTAATTGTACAGTGTACAATTGTTGTTTTTTTATATGGCAACATTTTAGAAAACTACAAGCATGTGTCGAATTTGTATTCAAAAAAAATAATATTATTAGTAAGTAAACAATAAAACGAGGTTCTTTAAAAAAATGTTATGCTTCAATGTTGTGTTAATTTAATATCATTACTATTTCTCAAAATGTTGCCACTTAAATATAAAAAAGTAGTAATTAATTATTTTTTTCAATAACTCTTCTCAAGAATTTGTTTGAAGAGATTTGTTTAGTTTTCTCCTATTTTTTGGTGAGTGACAACATTTGGTTTTAGTTTGAATTTTTGGTTTATTTTGTTATAAATATAATAACATTCATAATTTAATTTCACTTAGTCATTATTTTGTGCCTTCAAATTATTCAATGCGACTTGTTTTGGCTAAACGTCGGGGTTATACTTAGCGAGTATTTCTCAGGATCCCTGCTTAAAGGCAGCTAAGATAATCTTTAGCGCCTACATTAGGAGGCGTCGAAAGGTAATCGGCGTCCTGAATACAAGTGCATTGTCCCCTCCTGTTCAAAAAGGAGTATGCATTCAATGGAGCATAGCACCAAGCAGTGTTCTCTCGTTCTCTCGCTTCTTCTATATTGAGTCTACCCTCAGGCCAGCGCTTTACATACGCCCAGAGATCGTTTAATCGCTCTTCTTTCCATACTTTTAACTTATTTATTTTCTTAGTCTCTCCTCACAGTATAAGTCAACGGAACCGAACTCTTTTTCTGAGAGCACATAAAAAAGGTTTCAAGCGAGATGCATGCATCGTTGCGAGCTGCATAGTACGAGGCATTGACTAAACATACCTTTTTTCATGCTGAAATACTCACATATAATCGATGCGGTTTAATCGGCTCTAATCGACTAAAAACACACGCTCTTAGGCTTGAAATAAGTGACCCATTAAGACATCTCCCTCGCTAATGTTGAAATAAAATAAAGTTAAGGTCTTATAAAGCCAAAGATTGCAATGTATAAATTTTTGGGTTTTTAAGATTTTTTGACAAGTTATTTTTTGTAATATTATGACAGTTCACAGATTTTGACATGCCTAAATGACAGTTTGCTCGGGACCGGTCACTTTCGTAGTACATACATAGTAAATTTTCATCCGATGTTATGTGCTGGGCATGTCTATATGAATGAGCAATATTATCTAAAGTGAAGTGTAAGTATAAAATAGTTAATTGTAAAAATGTTATATTGTTGCCAATAATTTAAAATTGCAATTTATCAGAGACAGTGTCGCATTGAATAATTGGAAGCACTATCTTATGTATTTATAATTTTCTCTAATGTGACGTAAGATTTTTTGTACATTTGTGTATTTTTTTTGTAACTACAATTGTTTTATGATTACGTTACATTGAGTTTGTTTATTTCTACACATTTCTTCTATACGTATAACATTATAAATGTTATATATAACACTTGCTTTGTTTTATTTACTTTATTATATAAGAACCTTTACCATGTTTCGAAAAATCGCAATTTAAAAATACCAACTTCTAAAGCTCGGTCTGCACGGCAGCACAGATAATAATATAGTATAATTCTTGTACAGATGCGCATTCAGGAACAAAAGATGGTTACACTCGAAACTTCGAAAATCAGGCAGGCAGCTTTTTAGTTCAGGAGTTATAACTAGATATCGACATTGCTTTGGCACCCTTTTAAATTTTTTTGTATTGAAATTAACCTATCAAAAATAAAACATAACACTAAACACATTGAGTATGACTGAATAAAGCAATTAATATTCTAATCTGTATTGATTCTGCCAGATTCTCCAGTAATTGAAAAGGTTACAGACATAATGCACCATGCCGCTAGATGGCACAAAAATATATAAATAAATAGTAGGATTGTTATGAAATCTTTATTTATTACAGTACCAACGAGTTTTATATGCTTACATGCTTACATTATCATGTGTTTAAGTTCTGAAGTAATTTACGTGATTCTCTAAGTCAGCAAATAAGCGTTTTAACTTATTTTTTTAAATGAGTCTACTAGTGCCATCTATTCATTTTTGAGTATTACTAAAGATATTTTCTTAATATCGGAATCCCATGACGGCAGGAACTTCAATCGACAGCGAATCGCTGCCGCCGGCGACGTCAAAATCAGCGTGTGGATTTGTGGACTTGAATATGCGATGTATGACGCAGCGACAATAAATCTCTGCTAATTTTCACGTCCACACATTGCCGCTGATTTTGACATCGCCGGTTAGTCACTGTTGATTTAAGTTGCTGCTGTGTGTGATCCGAGTCTTGGATTTCTAAACGTGTAGGCAAGGGTGTTGTCTCTGCTAATAACATTATATCGTTGATTTACAAGCACTTACAAGCAGACTTTAATAATGGGTATGCACTACAGACTAATAGGATTATATAGGACACTATGTCAGAAACTAAATTCGTAACAGAAACAAAATTGATGGTAAATAATTTCTATTTCCAATATTTCATTTTACAATACAAATATGTTAATTTTTGAAGGTATACTTCTTTTGGCGCGTTAGGGAAGAGAGTAAATTATTACGATGCGCGCGCACACCGTTACGGAAAACCGACACCTGAAGTTAGCTCTAGTCAGCATACACCCTGAAGTTAGCTATAGTCAAAATTTTTGTATTTCAAAAGAAGTATAACATCTAACGCGTGTACGTAAGTACCTACATACAAACTTTTTTATTTCTACAACTCAGATATCAGATAAACACACGGCCCGCCTGATAGGAAGTGGATACCGCTGCTTTTGGATGTGTGCTACACGTCTATTGTGAATAAAATGATATTAGAAATCATTAACATTTTGCTTGATCCAGGGCAAGAATTGGGCTAAATCTGTGAATATTATGTAGTGTGTGGGGTCGCATCGGTACTTTCCTTGGCCAACCACTGATAGCGAGACTAGACCCCTGAGGTACCAGGTCCCTGCATTATCGAACACCATGCCGCCTCCGCTGTCACCGAGGCATACTGATGTACCTGCAAGATATTTAGTCAGTTAGTATTTTTTCTATACCAGTTAGGTTGCAGACAAGCACACGGTCCACCTGGTGGAAGTGGTTACCGTGGACTATGGACAAATGTGACATCAGCGTCACACTCGCGCTGCTGTTCTAATGCCGTTTTGGAAAAACTTAATACAACATATCAATCATGGAAGCACTGGCTTGCGTCATTGGTTGATAAGTAATTTTATCTATTGGTGTTTTGGTTGGTCCGTATCCAAGAGCACATGCGCAATCTTACTGACGTTTGTTCAAGAAGTTTGCCGGCATCTATATTCTCCAACGACGATGCGACGCTATGTATGTGCACCAAAGTGACTCAATAAATTACAAAGATTATTTTTCCTTCACGATTATATAGATACATAGTAGTTACACCAAATACTATTCCTTAGCATTTTATTGCTAATTTTTTTTTTACCTGCAGGAAATCCCGTCGGAACCCCGCCCCTCCGGCGCCGGAGGGGGAGGTTATGTCGGACTCGAACCGACTAAACCGCACGCCGTCTCTGGGTCGTAGTGCTAGGCCGAAGGTGAGGTTGTCATGTGACATATCCCTCGCACCCCGGCTGACCCAGGGCCATCCCTCTCGGTCTGGCCCTCCTCGGGGGCATTTTATTGCGATGAGAAGAATGAATGACGGAAATACATAGAAGGCGAATATAATTATATAATCAGGAACAACATAATGCCCGCGGCGGTTTGCTATTGTTTGACAAGAAACGTATGACAAAAGATCATTTTACAAACAACGTTTGAAAATCTAATTTAATAAATGTATGGTTCGACTGTCATTGTGCCGCGATGCGACACACGTCCTGCCTCGAGCACGGTCCTTTTGGGACTGACTCCCTGACTGAATCTCTAAACGCTTAAATCGGTCGAAAACGGCAAAATTTAGATTTTTCGTAGCATCACTTAAAATTTATGGGAATTTTAATAACCGTGTTCTCTTCTCCTATCTACGCCCTTCACTTTATTATATTTTTTTTTCTCAAACATGCAATGAAATATTGACATTACGTTCCTCTTAATAGGCTGCGAAGTATGACGTTTCAGGCGTGGCTGGGACCAGAGGCCGATAATGGAATTTCATACAAACCTTGCAGGCCTAGGCCGGCAAAGTCCTCTTTTTTAATATCGATAAATTTGTGGCAAAGGCATCGACACTCTGCCCCTATGCGTTTAAAAAAAATACAATAAACGACTTGGTATGTACTTAGAGCAGTTTTATTTACATAAAAAATCCACATTAACATAACGAATAACACATTATTATCAATTTTTTTCTTAACTATACATATAAACATATTATTTAATTTAGTTGCAACAAATTGACATTTATAACAATGACAAGTGTCACTGCCAATTCTGAAGGTTCGTTCAGAAACGTGCCTTTATACTTTTTTGAAGTAACATGATAATAAACATAAATGTAAATGTTTTCTGTTAAAATCAAGCTAAAATAGATGAAATAGTAATATACACGTGAGTTTTAGTTTATATCTTGTTTACTTTTAATTTCTTTAAAATAAATCTTTAATTTTTTTGTTGTTTATTTCATTGCCTGTTTGAGAAAAGCACTATACATACCTCGGCGGGAAATATGGGGTTGCCTGCCTCAGACCTATCCGTCTTCTATATGTCTTCGGCCGGCAACCCCTTTCTTCCCGGTCTCTGTAGTAATGTACTATTTATCTAACTTGAACAAAAAACTGTAATCCGATTCCGGTTTTAAATTCTATGGAGGCAAGTAAACCTCATCGTGTACCTATCCAATAACCGGAAGTACTACATAGAATAACAAATAAATTTCATAATTCAGGGACTTGTCTTTTTTGAGATATCTTGCTTTAAAAATACCTTTTCTCGGATACCCCACCCTTAAGGTTCGCTGCTTCGTACATCCGCTGTTTTGTGCAAATAATATGGAGCGAATTTTGTGCAAATAATTTGCATTACATTAAAGTCATGCAAAAATACTTATGGCTTCAGCATGTATGACACACATGAGTATAGCAGACGGACTAAAACTGTTATATATAATTAAAATATCTGTGGGCTACCTTGAAACATTATCCAAAGTTTCAGATAGTGGGTACATTGAAATGCACTTAGTCCTCATTCGGGCCCAAATACGGCACTTGAAATTTCGTTCGGCCTATACCCTACCAAAAGATAGGTTGGTAGGGTAGGGTAGGCCGAAGTCCTTTTCAACTTCATGGTACGTTGATGCTACGACTTGTGTTCTTGTTTCGTATGAACCCGAAGTTTCGGATTTTTGACGGTAGCCAATAGCAAGCTTGCATCATTGTACCGCGCTGGACCAACTAAAATGCACTTTATAAGTGCATGTACCCTGTGACAGATGATGATAGAGGTTTCATTCATGATTTAGATGTTCTCACCATTACGATACCCAGCGCAGTAGGTGTATTCAGATGAAAATTGTATGAAGAATTCCTTGTAGGAGCGTATACAAGTTAGCTCGTCGATCACCGGCATCTCAGCTAAGTTTAAATCCTGGGACGTTTCGCCTGTGTTGTCTATACCCCAGCCGACAACCTGAAATAAATATTTTCATACTTGTCATGTGGAACTACTGTGGCAGGATCAAAAGATTTTTGCTAGTTTGTTTTGTTTAGCTATGTGTCTTATCTTTACTGCCCCCATAGACAAGTGGCAATTTGTTGTAGAATAGAATATTGAATGGATGGGATTGACAAGTATTTTGACGTTTTTGACAGTGGTCAACGTATGTCAATCACATACCTACATTGTTCAAATTCAAATTCAAAAAATCATTTATTCCATAAAAATTATAAATTTGTTTGGAATCGTCATTATTTTTTCCCCTACCGTGCAGTGCGTGACATGGCAATTACTGAGAAACACTGTCAGAAAACTCAGTAGGAATCCTTTTCTTAAAAAAACCATCGTCATGTAGGTACAATCATTTTCTTGTGTTGACTTAGAGCGACTTAATCCCAAGCATTTTTGTCATTCAAATAGTCTGAAATGTTATAATATGCCCTGCTACACAATTTGGCCTTAATAGTTGGGCTTTTAATTTTATAAAATGTTCTAATTTCATTGGGAAGTTTATTGTAGAATCTAATAAAATATAATAATAAGAAGAAGAATAATTAAAGAGTTGCTTATTTTTTTAAGACGATAACATAAGAATACCTTTATGTCTAGTATTTATACCATATTAATATGTGAAATAGTTTTAACAGGTAGACCCCATAAATCTTTTATGTTCTTCATATTAATTGATTTAAAGGCATTTAAAACATCTCTAGGGCTAACAGCTGAAAATTCAAAGTCTGTGCCGCATTCATTCACGCCGTGCTTAGGAAGCTGCTCGACAGTTTTAGAACAAGACGAAAGGTTTCTTGTAACGACAATTGGAATGTTGGAAAAATAAATTCAAATTCAGTTGGAACCTCAAAGTCTTCTTTCATATCAGTATTATTTATTTTTAGGTGAAAATCCAGACTACGTTATTTCGTTCTACCTTTCTCACTATTTATGACATTCCAAGTTGTCTTAATAACATTATTTGAACATTTTATAAATACATTGATTTTGCTCTGAGACAGGCTTGTCTAAATATTCTTGAATATTTTTTTGCAACTCTTGAAAATTTGGATTGTTACTGCAAGATCTCTCTTCATAGACTTCATATAGGTAATATATTACGGCTTTTAAAAATTCCAGGAGTTGCAGAATCATTAAAAGTTAGCTTTTCACTTATATAACAGTGTCTAGGAGTAAAACTGAACTATCGATCGATTTTGTCGACTGTAGGTACATGTGATCCGCATTACTGTGACAGGGCAACAATTGGATTCTTTTTGTGATATTATATTTAAATTTTTCTATAGATACGCCTTTCACTGAATGGCTGAACTGCCCCTCTAGACAAGTGGCAATTCGCTAGCAGGCGTTTGATGGAATAGAATGACGAATGTATAGGATTTGACATGCGTTAACGACTGTCATTCACGTCAAATTCCATACATTCGTCATTCTATTCCACCAAACGCCGGCTAGCGAATTGCCACTTGTCTAAAGGGGCTGAATGGAATTGATCAATCTATTCAATTCTATTCTAGAAAAGTGTTGCCACTCTTCTAGGGGGACCATTGGCACATACCGATCCTCTCCGTCCGATGACGTTTTTGATATCGATTTGATTTTCGGGCCAAAGACAGGCGGGCCGCACCCAGTTGGTGTATGTGACTTGTTCTTGGAGCACCACAATCGCGAGATCTCGGCTGTAAGCGGACTCTTTGTTAAAATCAGGATGCACGATGATGTCTGATACCTGAAAATGATTAGCGACCAAAGTTAGAGCTATGTTGACTTCAAACATTCCAGGTAGACGGTTATACGATTATCTTCTACTTGCTTCTTCTTCATTCTAGCGTTAATTCCAGTCTGGGGTCCGCGTCTTCCCACACCGGGATTGAGTCGGGGACCGGGTGGTCCCCCCCTCCCGAGGAGGGCCAGACTGAGAGGGATGGCCCTGGGTCAGCCGGGGTGCGAGGGATATGTCGCATGACAACCTCACTTTCGGCCTAGCACTACGACCCAGAGACGGCGTGCGGTTTAGTCGGTTCGAGTCTGACGTAACCTCCCCCTCCGGCGCCGGAGGGGCGGGGTTCCGTCGGGATTTCCTGCACGTAAAAAAAAGGGTCCGCTTTTAACAGTCTAACTATGGATTAGGCTGAACTTCGATATTAAATCGTCTAAATCGGCTCCGGGCCCTGATGGGGTATTTAGTGTACAAAAATGTCCAACAGTTAGTAAACATCTCACCAATATAACTAAAATGTGCCATTTTATGATTACCACAGGTATTTCGGATCTAACCACCGGAAAGGGTTTTTACCCGGCATTTCTGGATGTCTGGAACACAATAGTTTGTTAGCGTAAAGCTTAAAACATGCCAGAAAATACGAAAGACAGGTAGCGGTATGTTGAATAGACCTAGAAAACGCATTTGGCTCAATTCCACCTTATGATATACGCGTTGAAATGGTAACTTTCCACCCGTGGTCATAGAGATAATAGCGTCGTATTAGTCACAGCTAAAATTTGCTATAAGCTTCCAAAAAGACCACACAGAACCATTATGGTATAATGTGGGGCTGTTTCAGGGATGCTGCTTGTCACCAAAAGCATTTAACATGGTAATTAATATCTTAATTTCCAAGTTAATACGGCACGAAAAGAAATGGGGTTGTCGGTTTGAAGTAAATAACCCATACGCTGAATCTAGTAGGTACTATTATCTATTCTGTGGCTGAGTCCATTTTAGCTTTTGCTGACGATCTCGAAATACTGACGCGTAATCCAAACTACGATGTCAGGACCTATTAAAGGAAATCGATGAGTTCTGTTCGTGGACAAATGGACTAAAGACGAAGCCCAGTATGTGTCATTGTCTATGTCTGGGTAAACGGGACACAAAATTTAGATACCTCCTATGATCTGGGACTCTTCATAGGGGGTGAACCAGTTTCCATAGTCGCTGAATCGGTGCCGTTTAAATTTCTTGGGAGAAAGATAGACTATAAAGGACGCACATCGTCCTTAAATGAAGTTGTCGATATGTTTATAAATGACCTAAATAAGATAGATCAGCTTCCACTGAGTAATATAAAAAAAGCTTGGATATATGAAAACTACTTAGCATCACGTCTGACTTGGCCTTTTCTGGTATATGATTTGGGCAAACATTATTAGCGAAAATAGATGCAACTGTCATAAAATCACTAAAATCGGAGCATGGACTAGCGCATTCTGCCGATCCCTTTGCTCTATTTAGGGATCAAAATAATTTTGGGATGAAATTAAAGAAACCGTCAGAGCTCTATACATAAACACCTTAGAGTTACCAAAGCCCACATTGTAGGTGAATCCCAAGATGACAGTCAGGGCACTCCCGAAAGATAATAACGCGTCCGAGCTTGAATCTAGACTCATATTTCATTAACGATTTATGATAGGGCCCAGTCGAACAGAGTGGGGTTGTGAGTTCGAGAGCCAAAAAGGGACGAGGATATACCTAGGTTCTTTCTAAAATAAGACGAAAACGATAAATTTGAGTGCACGCGATGAATTTGGAAATCTAAAATGAATGGTTGGTTGACAATGGGAGAGTTCTGCATACCGATAGACTTAAAGTGGCGCACCTTGATTTATGAGTGGTCGCCGGCTCTATTTAAATTCTATCTTAACGCCTTTCAGATGTCCCTCCCAGTCCAGAGTAACCTAGTAAGGTGGGGGAAGGCCACAGAAAAACAATGTTATACTTGTGGTGAGACAATAGTTACGGCTAGGCACATATTAGTAGGATTTATATTAGTGGCATTCTCGATAGAGGCTAATACTCACGCCGCCACGATAAGGTGCTTATCATCAAACGTAAAGCAATGAGTCTGGCAGTAGCTAGAGCCCAAAAAGGATTGACTACTAACAGACGTTATATCAACTTTGTGTCGGAAGGTTCATCCAAAAAATCCAGGAACAAACCTTATTCAATCCTAGATACTGGCCCAGATTGGATTCTCCTAATCGACACGCATGAAAAGCACTATAAAATGCCGGAGGATGTTGGGGTTTCGTCATCTAGACCTGACATATTTCTGTTTCCCAAAACTATAAAATATGTGGTCCTTGTGGAATTTAATATACCGTGGGAAGCAAATATACCGAAGGACCATACAATAAAAAAATACTATGATGTCACAAACGAATTAATCAAAAATGGTTAAGTGGTTAATTTGTATGCAGTAGAAGAGCGAGAGTTATACCGCAAAATCTCTATAGCTACAATAAGCTTATTACTAGGACGAATGTCTAAAGCGGCACTAGTAGGTTCGCACCAAATTTGGTTAGGCAGGGAGAGGAACTTGGGTAGTGAAGGTGAGTGTTGATGTACATCAACAAAAGGTGCCCCTTCTAAATCTACACCTGGGTCGCAAGTCCCAGGCACTGTCCCGAGTTCCCTACTCAGTAACGCGATGGACCCGGCACCCGCACGGAGAATCCATGGATTGCTAAGAATATCGGTCTCGGCACCTATCTTATTATACCTTTGGCCACTAGGGTACAATTAGGACACACATAAAGAACATTTAGAATCGTGACTTTACAAACAAGTACTTAATAATAACATTACTTACATATCTTATCTGCACCCCGACTACAGAGGTTTTTAGATTATGTTTCCCGAGATGGATAGCAAGTGTGCGAGGGTTCACTTTGGTTCCAGATTTCTTTTTGGTGACGCAGTGGGCAGCCGTTATTACGTGTTGGTGGCTTACAAGTGTACCACCACACTGGTACATGGTTATTCCCCCCTGAAAGTAAATGTTTGTTGTCCCTTATTAGTCCGGTCAGGTTAGGCTGAAAAATTGTAGGGGTATCCTTTATTCTTTCGTACGGTAACCCCATCGGGCTTCACCTCACCGAAACTAGTCATGAGGTGGTCGTGTAGGACTCCAGAGAATCTGGTGTGCCTTAAAAATGATATCCCAGAGAACTCTATCGGCTCTGCCCACCAATATTGGCGACCCCAACGTGTTGTTGGGGATTAGAATCCCCTGTCATCCTATCCCTGCTGGGGTTGATATTTCATGTGGTTTGGAGGCAATTCTAGTCTTGACATCAATTAATTTAGAGATGTCCAATCCGTTTTTGGTAGATTCACCGTATTGTAACCTTTGCCTGGTAGAGAGCAATCTGCCACGGCCACTGTCCCTCCGATGTTGGAACGCCATTTAGTATCAGAGGAACTGGGGTTTGTGCCACTTTGCCGCACCGAATCTGAAATTATAATTAAATAGAAGTAAAATATGATATCCCTTGTCCCAATCACGGTATACCTACAAGTGCAATTTGTCCTCACAATTGATTTATGGATGGTTTCTAAATTGAGTAAGAGATAGACTGCAGCATATTCTCTGCTACTTTCAAATAGAGAAATTATACAAAAACTACCGTTATTGCCATACCACTACTATGACTAGCTAGAGTCTGGCTAACGAAAGCATGACCTGATTTCAAATTATCTTTATGGGGTATCACTGACTATAGTAGGAGAATAATATTTTGATACTTGCGTATCAACCTTTGGATTATTATATTTATTCTGTATATCAAGTATCAAACATTATTCTACCACATAAAGATTATTTGAATTGCCTACTTACCAGCTCGGGAAAAGCATTAGGTCTAGTTTGTCCTGGATTACTTGGTATTGTTGAAGAAGGTGACTGTTGAGTGGAGTGGTCACCAGGACTGTAACAAAAACGATACCTAATTAAGACCTTATCTACTGTTAGAATATCAAAATTAGCAACTACACTACGGTTATTATTATTTTGCACCTCGTTGGTCCACCGCATTAAGGTTCCCAACTACGCACCCCAAACATATAGAAAAATTGGCAAAATACCAATATTCATCACAAATAGGTACCTACCTAAACTTTTAAACATATCTTGTAGTATGGTATTCTTCTTCCTCCTCATCCTAGCGGTATTCTCAGTCGCATTCGAAGCTTTATCAACTCGGAGTCGAGGGTCCGCTTTTCTCGGTCTAATATTCAATATTTTCCGTGAAGCGAATGCCATCTGACCTGAACAACCCATTGTCGATATCAAAGTAAAATCGACTATGGGTTTTTGGGACAGTTACACCAGTTTTTGGACTTTTAAGGCTCCAACTACCCGTAACGACTGCCATAGATGTTCGTATAACAATCGGGGCCGACGGCTTAACGGTGTCTTTGGGGCAAGGAGACTAATGCAAATATCCATATTCATGCATACAAATATTTGCGTTAAGCGGGAATCGAAACTCCACGCCCTGCGTAGCAGTCGTTTACACTACCGCCACAAAGGCTGTCTCGTTGTATGGTATTGTAAGAGTGTTAACATGCCGAATTTATGGGAAATTTACCTTGGCTCTCTAGCTTTGCAGATCACCCAACCGTTCATTCGAATAGCCTTCAGCCTAGGCGCAGTGATTAGAGGGCTATACTGCACGAAGAATCGCATAGTGACTGCATCACCGGGATTAATTTCAACAGTTGTATTTTCGATTCTGAAGTCAATGTTATCTTTGCTGGTTACGTCACCTAACCAGTTCTAAAAAGAAATATGATAACAACGCAGGGAAATCTTACAAGTGAAATATTGCAACTTTTCATTTTTTGGTATAAAAAATAAAATAACTTTTCATGTCTTGGTTGATTGAATATTTAAGCGTTAAAGAATCAAACTTACCCCAAGTATATCAGCCTTGCGATCCAGAATGATGTTTATCTGCAATGAATTGAGAGCAATACCTGTTGGTATCGTGAAGGTACCGTACCATCGTCTTTGCGGTCCAACATATTCCGTGGTAGGCGTTTCGTATTGGAACATGCTGGGACAAGGTGACATTGGCACAGATTCTGCATCCTGCTCAGAGCTCGGCACTGATAGCGCAATTAGAACGACTAAAGTAGAAATCTGTGGCGTAAAAGTTATTTTATTCAAAATATATACAGGGTATACAAAAAATAAAACAGTCTGTTATATAGTCTGTTTATACTTTGGTAAAATGTTATGGATTCTAGGATACGGATGAATATACTTAGATACTTTTTTTCTGAAAATACATAGAACCTAAATAGAAACACCCACACCAACGCGTATATATTCGTATCTATACTCCGTCAACTATATAGATGTATTTTAGACAGCTCACACACAATGCTCGATACAACTTTGTTCTAGCGTCAATACCGAAAACTCCGAACAAAAATTAGGCGCCTATACGTATGACATATGAGTCATTGACATCGTAAGTCAGCCAGAAAGCAATTTTAGATATGTAGCTGGTCGATCGACTGTGTTCTTATTGTAATAACTTGAAAATGTTACAATCGGAATCGACTGTGTCAGAATCTTATGGCAAAATCGAAAATAGAAAAAAATGTAAATACAATACTGAAGAAATTGGACTAAAACCAAACCATCGTATTACTTTTTAGTTTAAATTTTTTTTTCATACATAGCAGTAGACATACTCGTTCTTGGGTATTATTTAGGGATGTTGACAACTTTTTTATCCTCGAAGAATTACCACCTTATAATAAAATACAACAAACTGATTAAGTGAAATATTCTTACCACAAATAATTAATTTTAACGATATTTAATTCAAAAATTCAATTTCTCAGGCCACCGGAAATCCCTCCTTCCAATCGGAATCGACTGTGTCAGAATCTTATGGCAAAATCGAAAATAGAAAAAAAAATGTAAATACAATACTGAAGAAATTGGACTAAAACCAAACCATCGTATTACTTTTTAGTTTAAATTTTTTTTTTCATACATAGCAGTAGACATACTCGTTCTTGGGTATTATTTAGGGATGTTGACAACTTTTTTATCCTCGAAGAATTACCACCTTATAATAAAATAACGAGGGTGTCGTCAGCATAACAAGTTATGCTGACTCCATCGAGCAGCGGTCCGCGCAGCACCCAGTCGTATCCAATGTTCCACAGGAGTGGCCCTAGGACCGACCCCTGCGGAACACCGCACGACACTTCTCGCCGCCCTGGCCCTAGCCAGCTCGGGTAAACTATGGCCCTCTCGGATAGGTATGCCTCGACAATGCGGCGGCGGTAAGGAGGCACTCCGTGATACGCGAGAGCCACCCTAACGCAGCTCCAAGGTAGGGTGTTGAAGGCGTTGGCAATGTCGAGAGACACCGCCACCACCACCCCACCTCGCGAGACTACTTCCTCCGCCAGGCGCCTCACGCGCATGATCGCTTCCACGGTGGAGCGCCCCCGGCGGAAACCGAACTGGTTGTCCGCCAGATCTGGCCCCACGTTCGTGATGCGCGCGCGAAAGAGGCGGCGGAGAGGGAGCGGGAGAGAACCCTGCCCCCTGAGTTCCGCAGTCTGCGGCGTGGACGCCGCAGACTCGTCTACGCCCGGGACTACCGACCTCCATGATCGGTGCCTGAGGACGACAGTTGGCCGACTCGCTGTCCTTACAGAAGCAGGCCGTGGCGGAGGCGTGTCGTGTGTGTCCTACACACGCTTGCCAACTCACCGACGCGGGATATAACCCGAACCCACCAGGCGAGGCCGCGGTGGCGGCCAATATCCGCCGACAACCCTGGGGTTATCCTTTCGAGGGCTTACCCGTGGTGCCCGGCAATGGATACTTGGGAAGGACACCGTGTGGTTTTAGTCGGTCCGATTCCGACACGCCCACCCCATCGTCGGCACCGATGGGGTGAAGCCCGTGGGGGTTTCCACACGTTAAAAAAAAAAAACCTTATAATAAAATACAACAAACTGATTAAGTGAAATATTCTTACCACAAATAATTAATTTTAACGATATTTATTTCAAAAATTCAATTTCTCAGGCCACCGGAAATCCCTCCTTACAAAATTATTATCATCATCATCATTATTAAATAAGTCCCTCTTTAATATACATACATTTTTTAAATATGTACATCTATAAAAATATTATACTTGTTTAAAATTTAAAACTTACTGCCCCACCGGCATTTGGGTACAGGGGTCAAGCTACCGGTGGTTAGGACTCCAGGAAGAACCTTAACTTCTTCGCTATGCGTGCCGTGTCTAGCATAACTGCCTTCTGAATCAAGCACTTTGACCCAGCTGTCTATGAAGAGCCTTTTAAATTATTGCGATTGACACGAAAAAGAAGAAGACTATATCAGGCTTATAAGGAAAAACACAGTCCTCTGGTTTATGGGAGCAAATCCATGTTTGATAACTAAGGAAGCCTATCGGTATCGTCAGAAGTAAGCCTTCAACGCCAAAACGAAAACAGAGACCTTTGGCAGTAACTAATGTGGACGAACTTGAAAAGGGACCAAGATATGTTGTGAACGAATTAGCAGCAGAACATGGACACACAGTACTAAGACTACCGCCATACCACTGTCAGTACAACGCCATAGAATTGATATGGGCAAATGTGAAAACGTACGCAGCAAGGCGGAATTACAAGACCACCTTTTACGGCAAATAAGATACTGGTTTTACTGAATGAAGCATGTAGCCACGTCAGTGCTGAAAATTGGGCAAGTGTAGTTGCAAGAACTAAACAAATAATATTGTCTGACTGGGACCGAGGTATCGCTGTTGATAATGTGGTAGAGCAATCTCTCATTATTCATGTCGGCGAAGATTCGTCATCAGATGAAGAGGATATGTTTGTAGACGTTGATTAATTTTTGTAAAAATGTTAATACATTTATTGTGCTTGTGAAATTTTCATGATATACAAAACAATACTCCAACTTTACTTTAAAAATATTCAGATATTTAGGATAGTAATATATTCGTATATTTTTGAAAATAGTAGATAATAAGTAATATTGCAAAGATTTTCGTGTGCTCCGAAAGGGTCTAGCAATAAAATTGTAAACGCATTTCTATAATAGCTAGCTGCAATCACCCCGTCTCTCCCGCTCATGTCGAAATATCTACTGCTTTATTACTATGAATAGATAGATAATAAATAATAATTCCACATAAAATCATGATACTTATATTTTCATTAATCGATTTATGATTTTTTTAATCTATCGATTTTATCATTTAAAATTTTCATGCAATCACTATTTCCATAGATATGTCTAAAATACATTCATATAGTGGACGGAGTATACATACAAAAATTTGCATTCAGCGGGAACCCCGTGCTCCTTGGGTAGTTGTCAAAGGCTCCACCGCTATGCCACAGAGGTCGTCCAAACATGCTTGGTAAGTAGATTTTTTGCCAATGACGTAGGGGCAAGCCGACTTCATGGCATCATGAACCGGTTCTCAAAAAAATAGATCACTACTCACGACTGACATTCACCCACTCGGTATTTCCTGTATGAAATACGAAGCACAATAACAAAATCAAACAATAAAATTATATGGAAATATTTTCCTCACCATCTTTAAAACCACTTTCTTAGCCATTATTGAACATTTATTTAAGTAGATATTATGTTTACACAAATTATTTTTCAATAAATTAATAGCGAGTGCCCTTCGCAAAACAGCTTACGATAATGACGGGCACTCCTTGCAAAGCAGTTTGTGAGAATTACAAAAAATCTTGTTACAATATTGGTATACTTCTGGGCATATATCTCGGACCCAAAATGGGCTCAAAATGCGCTCTATGTACACAGTATGCGTTTTTTGGGTGTCATTTAAGGCTAGCAAAGGGTGTTACGACGGTGGACGAACTTAAAAACACGAATTGTAGATTATTATTAAAACAATCCGCGCGCGCCAGGGCCTCGCGGCGTCGTTTTTTTCGCGTAAAGAGTCCAGGATATGTGCCCTAAGGTCTAACATTTGATAGTGTTGTTTGCATTCTATTTTGAACCGGACTAGTCAGTCTAGACTAGAAAGTAACCGGGTCTAATCCGGACTCACCTACTAATGCACGAGGCTTTAGTTAGCGTAGACTTTCCTCTTGGGGTTGTTGGGGACTCAGACAATGTAAACGAAACTGAAAGGGAGGAGTCAAGTTGTGCTTGACTATATGAGTTTTCAGATTTCTGGGAGGGGAGGGGGGGGGGGGGGGGATCGAGAAAAAATGACAAAGGTCATAGGCATCGTTTCAATAATTTGCAGGGGAAATGAGGAATAATCTGTGAGAGCGAACCACGGGCTTCAAAGTGCAAGTTTTAGATGCAATCAGGATAATGAAGAAAAGAGATTATCACTACAAGTATAAAACAAAGTCGCTTTCTCTGTCCCTATATCCCTTTGTATTCTTAAATATTTAAAACTACGCAACGGATTTTGATGCGGTTTTTTTAATAGATAGAGTGATTCAAGAGGAAGGTTTCAATGTATAATATATGTTAAATATAGTAGAGGGTGCAGCGGGAACGGGATCTGACACCACGCGGGCGGAAAAATATTGGCGTTACGAAGTTCGCCGGGTCAGCTAGTGTAGAATAAAATGGTCTTGATTTAGTGTAATGCCAATTGAATTGAGGAATTAAATTTGCAGTGTACAAAATCAAGACTTACCTAGTACCTAATCTTTAAATGTTGTCAGAAATATGAAAATACGAGCTAAGTAATTCCTTTGCAAAATAATACGCATAACTAACACTTAGATGAATAAAAGTACTTAAACAAACCTTTACTTATTCAACTCAGGGACTTGAAGTTCAAGAACCCTTTGCTCTGAGATATATTTAGAAAAAAACTGGTTTGTGCAGCCAGTTCTATAAACAAGGTAATTCTTGGATGATCGCAACTATAATAGTGCGTACACTTGCATCTATTGTATACCATCTAGCCCATCTAGATATACCGCTTAGTTATAGGAACTTGACAGACTACTATTGTGCATTAAAAACTACCGATTCCGTGAAATAGCGGTTGTTACTTTTAAATGCTTAACTACATTTTTTTTATACTACTGTGGTGGCAGACAAGTATACGGCCCACCTGATGAAAAGTGGTTACCGTGGCCTATGGACGTGTGCAACACCAGCTCCTCTAGATATATGGCAATTCGTTGGCCAGCATTTGATGGAATAAGAATGAAAAATGTTTGGGATTTGACACATTTAATAGTCGTTAACGCATGTCATAAACGTCAAATCCCATATATTCGTAATTCTATTTCATCAAACGCCAGTGAATTGCCAGTTGTCTAGAGGGGCAGGGGAGTCACAGTCGTGCTGCCGACCCTGTAAACACAGAGAGTCCCTGTGCCCTCATAGAAGACAAAGCGGGAGACTATATTTTATTGCAAATCAAAAATACTTCAGCACGATTTGATATTTTTGAAATGTAAGTGGCCTTCAATTCACAGAAATGTTGATTGACTATAATACTTCGTCTGTTAATAAGCCTGATAATAATAAGCCTAATAAAATTATCACAATCCAAAAAGCCTAATAAGATTATCACAATCTACTGTTGGACAAAGGCCTCTCCTTACGTGCGCTATTTCTTCCGATCCTTCCGCATCCAGTGTATCCCAGCCACCTTTTTCAGATCGTCAGTCATCCTTCGATAGATATGGCCAGCCCACTGCCACTTCAGTCTATGATTAGTGGTCCTGGTTCAGGCTATGGCCGAGATTAAATACGGAAAATCCTATAACCTGATGGCAGCGCCATCTGTCGATGCAAGAAATAGATAAAATTGATCTTAAGAGCGGGTTGGATATTGTGTCATTTCAGTTCAATAATTAGGTTCTGATGCCATAGTACAGCACTAGCGTTATGTAATGCAGTCTACTATTGCGTACAATAAAGTGTTATACAAATAGTAAACAGTTTTTTGTAGTAGACTCAGATGTATATATAATATCCCCTATTGAGTAGGTCATGTTTAACAATATCGGCGATATCTGAGTTCACACTCATGGCTAAGGGACTGGGGAGTCAACGTGAAAAATTGTTCAGCGGCTATAATGTGCATGGGTCAAAATGTCTATACGGGCCGGCAGTCTATTTGACAAAAAGTATGAACGTCAAAATGTACATGGTTAAAAAAGACAGGAGTTAAAATGTGTTAGGGTACAACCGAACACGTGTCATATAGTACAGTTGCCAACGTGCACACGCGTTTAAATGTATCAACTTAAACACGTACAAAACTCAAAACGTTTAAGCGATACGTTCATGTGTAGAAGAAGACTATCGTCATGTGAATAATTTACAATTCGATACTCCTTTGAAGTGCATTCCACCTCCGTCAATAGATATTGGCCACTTCAGATTAAAAAGTAATTTGCATTATTATTGATGTATAACAATATTTACTGTCGCTTCGTAGTCTGTCTCGGATGTATTCGAAATAGTTAAAATCGTCTCAGTTTGCCAGGAAAAATAGAATAGAATACAATGCAAGAAGAAAGTGAACAAATAATAATATAGCAGCCGAACAAAAATTATACGTAAAAGTGTGCATACTTGCGAGCCATTCCCATCAAAAAATAAAAATCACTCGGCCTATCAAGAATGCAAAAAGAAGGTTTGCGAGAGTTATGGATCAGTACAACAAGTTTTTGAAGATATTTTTAGTCAAGATATGGACACAGCTGAAGACTCAGATGATTGTACAATGCCATCATTTGAAAATAAAAAAACGACATTATATAGAGCACGAAAGCAGCTCTTGGAGGTTCAATACACTAAGACGTCGAGATACCAACAATTTTGAAAAAAACAATTTTTAATTTGGGAGGTTGTGAAAGATGACAAAATTTTATTATTTGGCACCGATTTTGCGACAAAAACATTAAAAAATAGAAGTGACGACAAAATGTTCTTTGGTGATGGAACATTCAAAGCAGCTCCTCCACCATTCAAGCAGCTTTTGAGTATTCACATGGATGTGAATTGCACAGAAGAGCAAACCAATGTATTACCAATGCTTTGCTTCCTGATAAAACTCGAACACATATTTATGTCTCTTCAATTAAATGAGTAAGGATTGTGTATAAGAAAATATAAAACCGATTCGAAAAAGCTGCAGTAAATGCCTTTAAAGAAGATTTGCCGGAAGGGAAGCACGTGGTTGTTTTTATCATTACAACAGGGCTATATGAAGAAAGCCGAGGGACTTTTCTTAAAAGACACTAGAAGAGGTCGCAAATTAGCGGAATTGGCGTCATATTTGCCTTTATTACCAGCTAATCGAATGTTATAAGAATGGACTGAAATTATGTCCAGTGTGCCTATAAGATCCACGGCAATAGATAAATTCAAAGAGTATTTTAATAAGCAATGGATATCAAAATCACTTCTGGCAGAAATCGGATGTGCAAATGAAGGACACCACTAACAACGCGTTAGAAGGGTGGCATTCACGGTTAAATCAAAGAATGAGGGCCAAGCCAAGTTTATTCCAATTTATTAATTTATTAAGAAAGGAAGCCATTAACCAAGAATCAAGATTTACTTTTTCAAAACGTAAAAAGAAGGAAATGTGACATTTTATTCAATAGAAAGTATAAAAATGTTAATACAACTAGAGAACGAACAAATAAATAATATACACTTTTTGAAGTTTATTATAAAGTTGAAACGAAGACAAATTTCTTTGCAATTTGTACTTTGAATAAATTATTATTCGTATTAAGTTTGCGTTGTAATCACCTATTACTTACACCAATTAATTGTGCAACTTGGAAACTTTGTTATTATAAATTAATAACAATAAATAAATATTCCACAACATTTCACGCTATCTAGATCCCATGGTAAGCATAGCTTAACTAGCTTGTATTATGGAATCTAGAATGCGGATAAACATACTTGGATACATTTTTTTTCGTTAATGCATACATATTATTACATAGAAACACCCAGACCAATGCAAATACCCATATTCATGCATACAAATATTTGCACTGAGCGGGGTTCGAACCCGCGCCTCCTGCGTAGTGGCCGCGTTCACTACCGCCACGCCACGGAGGCCTTACCCCGTTATCGATATGATAAATTAATATGTTTAGCTTGAAAAAGATATTTACCTATTTCTTTTTTTTTTAAATATTATAATTTTGTATAGAACATATAATTTTGTAGAAGATATAATTTTGTAGAAGATATAATTTTGTATAGAACGTGGTTTTTTTTCCTCGCATTCAAAGTGAAAAGTAGAGTGTTTAACGTGGGACTAAACAATCATAATGACACTTGAACTATTCTAAAACATCTCGTGTCATTATGGCTTGTTTTAGTCCCTTGTTGAACAATCTACTATTAAAGTACACAAGAAAAGTTACTTTTTTGACACTTATTCTTTTAGACTTATATTTCAATCGACCATTTTTTTAATTAAACATTTTGTTGCACTTGCATTTTGAGATGTGTATAATTTGTCACTAAAGCATTGTGACCATGTTTATATGTACACTAGCTGTTGCCCGCGGCTCCGCCCGCGTGGATGTCGGTTATCGCTTAGTGTTGAGCCGACGCTATTGAGCATTAAATTCGCCTCTATACTCAACTTTGTCCTCGACTATGTACTCAGCTCTGTTCTCAACTTTCTACTCGCCTCTATATTCGACTCTCTACTCGACTTTCGACTCGCCTCTATATTCGACTCTCTACTCGACTTTCTACTAACTTCTCTGTTCCCCTCTCTACTCGACTTTTACTCTTCTCTATACTCGCCTTTCCATTGGTCTCTCTACTTGCCCATCTATTCGATTCTCTTTTCGCCTCTCTACTTAACTCTCTCCACTCACCTATCTACTCGCACCTCTACTCAATTCTCTATTCGATCTCTACTCGCCACTACATTCATCTTTCCACTCGCCTCTCTACTCAACCCTTTACTGCATTCTATTTGATTCTATACACGCCTCTCCACTGGCTCTCTAGTCGCATATCTACTCGCCCCTGTAGTCGACTCTACTCGACTTTCGATCTTTATACGCTTATCCACTCGTCCCTATAACAATCTCTACTCGCCTCTCCACTCGATTCTATATTTTTTGCAATAAAAGGTAGGTGTACGAAATTTCATCAGATTATCTTCAAAAATGACAAAATTCCCCTCCCCCCCCCCTATACCTCCATTTTAGGTAGCATATGTTCGTTCCTGAAAATGTTGTACCAAATATATCATCAGGATGTCTTCAAAACCGGCAAACTTTCATCCCCTATAACCCCCCTCCCTTAACCTCGTCTTTCGCGATAAAAGGTAGCCTATGTCCGTTCCCAAGCTCTAAACTATCTCTGTACCAAATTTTATCAGGAAATCTTCAAAAATGACAAACGTTCATCCCAAGACCCTAGTCCCCCTCTTCTACCCCCTTTTTGCGATAAAAGGTAGTCTATATCCGTGCCTAAGCTCTAAACTATCTCTGTAGCAAATTTCATCAGGAAATCTTCTAAAACGATAAACTTTTATCCCAAGACCCTAGTCCCCCCCTTCTACCCCCCTTTTTGCGATTTAAGGTAGTCTATATCCGTTCCTAAGGTCTAAACTATCTCTGTACCAAATTTAGTCAAGAAATCTTCTAAAACGATAAACTTTTATCCTAAGACCCTGGTCCCCCCCTTCTTCCCCCCCTTTTCGCGATAAAAGGTAGCCTATGTCCGTTCTTAAGCTCTAATCTACCTCTGTATCAAATTTAATTAAGATATCTTCAAAAAAGACAAACTTTCATCCCATAGCCATATCCTCCTTCCCCCCCCCCCTCCTTCACCCTTTTTTGCGATAAAAGGTAGCCTATGTCTGTTCCCAAGCTCTAAACTATCTCTGTACCAAATATTTCATCAAGAAATCTTCAAAAATGACAACTGTCATACCAAGGCCCTAGTTCCCCCCCCCCTTTTACCCCCCTTTTCGCGATAAAAGGTAGCCTATATCCGTTCCCAAGCTCTAAACTATATCTGTACCAAATTTCATCAGGAAATCTTCAAAAATGACAAACTTTCACCCTAAGACCCTAGTCCCCCCCTTCTATCCCCCTTTTCGCGATAAAAGGTAGCCTATGTCCGTTCCCAAGCTCTAATATACCTCTGTACCAAATTTCATCAAGATCGGTTCAGTAGTTTAGGCGTGAAAGCGTAACATACAGACAGACAGACAGACAGACAGACAGACAGACAGACAGACAGACAGAGTTACTTTCGCATTTATAATATTAGTATGGATTTTGACACTGTGGTATTTTGATGTTCATACTTTTTGTCAAATAGACTGCCGGCACGTACAGACATTTTGACCCCTGCACATTCTAGCCGCTGAACAATTTTTCACGTTGACTCCCCAGTCCCTAAAGGATTCCAGTAAAAATTATAATATCGATTAGATAGAATATAGCGATCCTTTTAGAGATTAGCATTTATCGCTTTCAAAATGGTTCTGTGACCAAGGTATGAACAATAAATTCAGTATTTTAAAATAACTAACGCAAATCCCATTTTGAATGGAACGAAAAACGAAGAAGGTTTTCAATTCGAATGTTTAGGTATATTATTATGTAAGTTCGGGAATAACTCTGTCATTATATACGTAGACTAATTTCCATTATTAAAAAGTAAAAATCAATTAATAAGCCTATTGCAGTCCACTGCTCACTCTGCTAATATTGAAAGACTTCGGGCCTGCTGTTTCTATGCTGGCCAGGCCCCTAATTCTGCTAATTTTAGGACATAACAAAACCACAGTCATCCCTCTAACATTGCATAAAATGTCATTAAATTTTAGACTTTATTCTTGAGTATTAATGTCCAAAATGAAATGAGGATGAGTTTATAACATTTTCATTCACTCTACAACACGTCATTTAATTATAGACTTTAACTGTATAACAGTTAAGGCTAATGTTAAATCGCATTGGTTACAGTGTCTGTGGTAGGTACCGCAGTGGTTTTGCCATGAAAATAATAATACTTAGCAGAATCAGGGTCCAGATGGATTGGTACAGGGTTTTATTTCGAATATTCCTTCTCTGGCAGCGACATCGTCTACGTATTTTTCCCTCAGTTCCATCTTGCGATACCCTTCGGATGACATGAATTGGTGATATTTGTATCACTGTGGAATAAATACTCTACCTGTATTTTGTAAATAAAAGAACAACATAAACAAAATATAAACGTATATAAAAAGTATTTACAATCTTTATCAAATTATCCTGCAATTAAAATTTAGCTACATTTGTATTACAAATCATAAATGTTTTGCTTGATCCATGGCAAGAATTTAGCTAAATCTGTGAATACTGTGTAGTGTGTGGGGTCGCATCTGTACTTTTCATGGCTAGCCACTGCCACCGAGACTAAACCTCTGAGGTACCAGATTCCAGATTTTTGAAACACCATACCGCTTCCGCTATCACCGACGCATACCGATGAACCTATAAAACATTAAGTTCATAAGTTTCATAATTAATTAGTAGTAAAACATTCATCGAGATAATTACCATGCTTTTTGTATTTTTCGATATTTCGTCGCTGTTACAAGTGCCATCATCACGGATGTACGAGATACGGTTGTAATTTTTCATATAAAGGATGTATGTTGTATGTAAAGGTGCAACAGTATCTCCTTTGTCGACTGTACCTACAGTTTGTACATCCGTGATCATGGCGTAACAAAAGACAAAAAACATGGTACATATTCCGGTGCGTGTTGACCATGTCTTTGCTTAATGACCATGTCTTTTTTTTACGTGCTAAACCGGCATAACCTCCCCCTCCGGGGCCGGAGGTTAACCGGTTAACGGTTAACCGACTAAACCCCACGCCGTCTGTGGGATGTTGTGTTAGGCCGAAGGTGAGATTGTCACGCAACATATCCCTCGCACCCCGGCTGACCCAGAGCCATCCGTCTCGGTCTGGCCCTCCTTGGGAGGGGGAACCACGCGGTCACCAACTCGCCCCCGGTGTGGGGAGGCGCTCATCGCGAGACGCGCGCCGCCACCGTGGCCTGCTTCTGCTAGGGTGGTGGGCGGCTCCACCCATCACCCTCAGGCCCCCTAAATGACCATGTCTATCTCAAATTATTCATCATAAATATTTTGAAGAATATTCGTCTGCTTGCAATGATTAATTTATTTGAAGCCGGAGTCTGAAGCTCCTATGGGGGTCATAAAAAAACTAAATTATCTAGGAGACATGCTGAGTCCTGGTTGTTCAAAGTCGTGCAAGCTTTGGTTGTAACCTAAATTGGTTCATGGATGAATAGACCGATGAATATGCCTAAACACTATAAAAAATATTCCTTTAACTTTTGCCAAAATCCTTATGGAAAATTATATTAGGTAATTAATAAGTTTGTAGAGGCCTGCGGTGAGAGAAATGAATCGCAGATTTTCTTACCTCTACGAGAACCAGCACAGTAGGTGTACGAAGATACAAATCTTCGGAAGAATTCGTTAGACTTGATGCAAGTCAACTCATCGACTACCGGAATCTCAGCTAATTTTAATTCTTCTGTCGCTTGACCTGAGGCGTCTACACCCCAGCCCACAACCTGAAATAAATAGGCATAACTAAAATTTATTACACTTGGCAAAAATAAATGTCAAGTATGTGCACAGACGTGTCAGTAACTCTCGTCTTGATAACTGTCCCTATAAGTGTTATGTTATGGAGGGGTGGTTTTTATTCCCAGTACCAACCTCCTTTAAAGAACCTAGCGTCATCTACGTTGATGTGATAGCATAATCTATTATATCGGAAAAATAAAAGAAAATAAAAGTGGACCAAGAATAGATCCTTGCGGTACTCCTCTTGCAAAAAAGGTTAGAGCAGAATGCTTTTATTTTTTATATTGACTTGTATCTATTAATGTCAAATCTATAATAAAATAAAGTCTTAGTATACTGAAGCCCAGAGCCCATAGAGTAAGGAACACACGGAAAAGTAAGCATTACTTACAGAAAGGGTTAATTATGATTCATTTAACAAGCTAGTCTAGTCAACTTAAGTCAAGGAGGCTAGGTGTACGCTATTTTTTCAATGCACTTGGAATATAGTGCTACAACCGCAATTTGTAGTGCTCAAGTTATAAGCTATCTAACGACTCGCCAAATTCACGGTCCATTAATATTAACAGCCTCTCTAGACAAGATAGAATAACGAATGTATGCTGGTATTGACTCGTATTTCGATATTAATCTTAATCTTATGCATTAATAAATCTATTCTTTGCTATTCTACAAAAGTACTATTACGGCAGTTATAATATTCGGAAACCTGTTAATTTTTTCTTAGAATATCTTCGTTTATAATAAAGTCTAGTCTTAGGTCTTTGGTTTAAGTTCTTGGTTAGATAATTATGCCTTTTTTCTTCACTTTATGAATATGAATGTATTTACCAATCTATTGCATTGTACATACCGAACCTCTCTTTCCGATGACGTTTTCAATATCGACCTCATTTTCAGGCCAAAGGCAGATAGGCCGCACTACATCGTTATATGTGACTGGTTCACGGAGCTCCAAAATGGCTAGGTCTCGGCTGAAAGTGGACTCTTCCGTACTCCACAGTACTTTGTTGTACTCAGGGTACACGGTGACTTTTGATACCTGAAATTTACTTTTATTATTTATTTAATACATGGAAAGCTCTGTAAGCTACAAAAATATGAATAGCATTGGATTAGGCAATAGAAAACTAATAACAAGTTTTCGCTTATAGTCGCAATGTAGGTAAAACATTGTGAACAAAAACGCGCATTGCACAAACCTTATGGAAAACCTTGTGAAAAAAAGAGCCATCAAAATTCTGTCGGAAGTTATTGCGAAATGATTTAGGTATTTATTTATATAGGTAATTTATTATGGCAAAATGTATATGGGTAATCCAAACTAATATTATAAATGGAATAGTGTATGTGTGTTTCTGTTTAATTTGTTTGTACGTCTTTTGATAAAATTTGGTATAGCGGTAGATTAGACCTTGATAAAGACATAGGCTATATTTGGTCACGACGGGTGGAGCCGCGGGCAAAAGCTGATACCAAATAAATCACGATAGAATTCGTAAAAAAGTGTTTCTACTTATTTCAGTTTACTTAAATTATAACAAAGATAGCTGTTATGACTTTGTGAACCTAGTCAATTATGAAGAGAAATAAAATTGTATCATTCAATTGAATCAATTCAAATGAAAATTTTGTCATTCCTCAGAATTATTTTGAAAATTAATAAATAAATTTTGTTGCATTACAATGTTTTATGATAAAATAATGATTTTTCATAATCTCGTCACATTCATCACACATGTTACGAACCCATTTATCCTGTTACTTTTACCCACAACGTGTTACTTTCGATAACGGGGTCAAAAGTAACAACTACAACGGATGATTTATTTTTCACACCTCTGTGATACAACATAACATACAACATAATTTAATACATTAATGGTATAACACCTAAGCTACAATGATGTTCAAAACACGAAGTATATATTACGTTTGTACCCTGTCTCCGCACTTACATATCGATGCACCCCACTGACTGAGGTTCTTAGATTGTGCTTTCCCAGAATGACGAAGAGCGTGGTCGGGTTGTATTCTTGATAACTTCCAGGGCTCATTTTAGTGACGCAGTGTGCTGCTGTGATGACATGTCGAAGGCTCACAAGTGTACCACCACAACGGTATATGTAGTTTATCCCCTGAAAATTAAAATTGCTTAAATTTTTAACTTAAGCTTTAGTCTTATATGGGCTGCCAACAAACTTCTTTCAATCGATAAGCCTGTCACAGTCTACTGTTGGACATAGATCTCTCTCGAAGTTGGGAGGCCTTTGGCCTTCTGTTTCCACACTGGCCAGACGGGCTGGTAGAGGGTTTTATTTAACTTTCCTTTTCTTGCAGACGATACCCTTGGGATGAGTTGTGGTAGTGATATATTTAGCCTTTCTCCAGAACCACAGGTCAAATACCTTTGGCGTTTGCTGACTTTTATTATGTTTTAACATGTTAGGCACCTCTGCTCTTTGTTGGGTTAACGCCAGGTTGCTAGGGTCAATTTTCGCTGCATGGCAAAATTCATGCGGCTTGGGTCACCCATGTAAACCCCGCATCATAAAAGATTGTCTTTTTTTATGCCACATAGGTGGCAGACAAGCACACGGCCCACCTAATAGGAAGTGGTTACCGTGGCCTATGTACGTTTGCAACACCAGGGGCATCACAATCGTGCTACCGACCCTGTGGATACCTTCTAATACCCTTCTTGTAAAAGAACGATAGGACCACCTAATGCGCTTAACACTTTCCAAGGAAATGATGCATGTACATCTCGTCCTGTGTAATGGGCTAACAATGCTGCTTGGTGAGGTGATTTATGAAGCGACTAACCCTCTCATAAGAGAGCATATTCTCACCATCGAGTGGTAGAGAGCAATCTGCCAGGGCCACTGACCCTCCATAGTAGGAGTGCCGTTGATAACCAGAGGAATACTCTTCAGTGCCACCACGCCACACTGGTCCTGAAATTATAAAAATAAAATACCTTTGCAGTTTACATATCGTCCCTTAGCTAAGAAAACCACACGAGTTATTTTTACCAACTTAGGAGACGAAAACAATTGTGGTATGTTGAGAGGCCAATTGATTTGCGCACTGTTATTACTTTGCGAATTACGGCTTCTAATTGGTTGAAATCTTTATCATGTGACCAAGCAATGGTAAGATGCGGAATGAGCAGCTCTACCTAAGGGCATCGAAATGTCTAACCCGCCAATTTTCGACTTCAGCGGTGTAGCGCAGACAGAGACGAATTATTCTCCCGCGGTCTCGGACATTTTCTAATAGATCGCGTATACTTGAGCATTAGCGAGCATTTTTTGTCAGGTTCAAGAATATATGCACTTGATTTAAATGACTTCAAAGTCGATTTTCGAGTGCCTTAATGAAATTCTCTTCTTTGTGCCTCGGTCCAACGTTTTGTGTTCACGATCAGTGGGATTTTAAAAGTTAGATTAGAACAACTTGTTTATCTTAATAACTTAATTCGTCTCCAAAAAGTAAGATCCCCGTTTGTATGAATCTTCGTACAAAGACAAAAAGGTTAATATTTGTATCAACAATTGTAATTACGTTTCAAAACTTAGCTTAACAATTTAATGAGATATTGTATCCGTACAATAAGTTATTCAGGGTCAAAGTTCAAGTAACGAGTTTTTCGTGTACATGTCGCTACCAAAATATTAAATAATATTTGCATTTATTATAAGAGTTGTAGAGCATACAATTATAGTAAACTAATTTTACAGTTTTGAATGAAGTTTGTAATTTTTAAAGGAACTACGACCGGGAATATTCCGGAGAGCTAGGAGCTAGGGCCTACCTACATAATACCTACATGACACAATAAGGGCATGGCATAATAATTAATGCAAGATCAACTCTCAGTTTCGTGTAGTGGGTACGGACAGTAATATGCACCTCGTTATTGTTCACAAAATTAATTTCTAATTCTATTCTTTCCCCAGAAGTATTTTAGCAGAAGAAAATACGAAGTTATTTTCTAGAACAGTTCTCGTGGTGGAAGTTGCGAATAAATATAATTTATGTCCCAATGGGCACCAGTGGTGGCCTTTTTAGGGGCCATTGGGAACAAGTTCATATTCTGTTCTTAAGGACCCCTGCGAGGCGGTTGAAACAATTTTTTAAATGTTGTCTCAACGACCACCGTTGGTGTTCGTTTAGGTGTTGCCATTGGGGATGAGATGTAGATTTAGTAACAGAAATACTTACTTGTCTGGGAAAACGATTAGACTTTGTTTGTTCAGAATTACAGGGTTCTTTAATAGAAGACGGGCCACCGTCGAAATAATCATCGTCAATGTTAGGACTGTAACAATAAAAAAGATCTTACAAAGAAAAGTCTCACAGTAGTAGCAGTTGTATTACTTACCACGGCACGGGCAACAGGCAGTAGTCCTACTTTACTGCCTGTTGCCCGTGCTTCGAATCGTGTTCGTGCAACCCATGCTATTCCTGGAATGAACAGCTTATGAACCAGCCTATGTGATATAATCCGATCCGCCGGCCAGCCGCGCCACACACTCTCCACCCACCTTGACTGTTTCTCGATCTTTGTATCTGGTGCGACTTGCCTTTTGTATTTTTATATCCGCGACTATGATACCTACTTCGACTTCAGTTGAAACGGAACAGTATTTCCCTTAAATTATCTTGTAATTTTTTAATTTACTTCTAAAGTGACGAAGATTTATTTTTATATTAGGGCGAAATTACGGTGTAACATCATGCAAAAAATGGTTGGAAGGTTCACTCAATAGATTGTTTAGCTTTACTTTTTTTTTGCAATTTAATCAGGATTATAAATATTTTAATGTAATGTAATATTTAATTTCAATAAAGTGCTTTGAATAATCTATTCCTGTACTAAAGGTAAATATCAATCAATCATTCAGTTAGCCCACAGCCGTCCACTTCTGGACATAAGCCTCTCCCAATTTGCGCCATTTCTTCGGATCCTCCGCCTTCCTCATCCACCTTGTACCAGCCACCTTTATTTGGTCATCAGTTCATCTGTTCTAAATAAAATAAATTTAAGGTAGGTTCAAACCTTTGAAACACTTGTAGAGTCTCTGTAGCACTGCGGCATGGGCTTAGATTTACGGGATAGCCATCACTGGGCCGCTCTGGCCTCTGCCGGCCAATGCTGGCCGGCTGCGAAGAACCATCACGGTTACTATAAAAATGATAAATAATAGTTATTTTCATCTCGGAAACAGTATATTTACTCTTCGATATCTGAGTGCAAAAATGGTTTTTATCCTCTAGAGGAGCAAGGTATCTTTTTCTCGTTTCTTTAATGTATAAAGACATCTGCAATTTTTTAATGAACGCAAAAACGTAGATGACTGGATGATCTATAATTAGAACTTAATGTGATCCCCTATCGTGAAGGTAGAGGTATCTTATAATATGCACTTTTATTATCAACGATTGTTTTTAAATTGTGAGTGTGAGATTTAACTAGTTTGATCGTTAGAGTTCATTTAATAAACTATTTGCTTTTACCCGCGGCTCCGCCCGAGTGGCGCTCGACCGATTTTATGCAAACTTCACATAAACCATCTACTGAATAATTACAAAGAAAAGTGGCATTGATTTTTATATATAATATAGATGTTTAGTACTCACAGGTTAGAATCAAGAGATAGAAGATTACTAGATGTCATCGGAACTACTCGATCATGATTTTGCTTATTTTTTATTGGCCACCTCTGCATAATTTCAGTTAACGATGGCCTTGGGTCTTTGGAAACAGGTTCATCAACAAAAGATTGTGCAATTCCTTCAATAGCTGGTTGTGCTCTATCAGCGTTACAAATCTCTTTATCGTTCAGCAGAATGATCTTAATCTTGGGTGCTAGGGCTAGAGGGCTGTACTGCACGAAGAAACGTATGATGGTTGGGTCCCCCGGTTCGATTATGATGCTTTTGTTATCGATTTTGAAGTTAATGTTGTCATTGCTGCTTGTTTCGCCCAACCAGTTCTAAAAATTAAATTGTTCATTAATAATAAATACATTTGTTGTTTAGACATTGCATGGTTAAGCAACGACAGCCAAGTTGGCCTGGCTAGTGTTTCTTAAGTCCCATAGATTTTAAGACCAATGTGCCTTGGAGTGCACAGGAGTTACCATACGAACATTAATGGTAGTCGTTTAAAGTCGTGTTTAGACTAAACGACCGAATGCTCATTATATCCGCACTTTGATAAAAAAAAATTGTGTAAACAGTGGCAGAACATTCATTCGTTGTTCTTTCTTTGAAAACAAGGTTTTGTTTCCTCTAAAATCTTGAGAACGAATGCTCTTAGAATGCTCTTGTTCTAACTCTAGCTCCTTGTTCGTTTGGTCTAAACGCACCTAGGAGCACGAAAGAGATCAAACATAACATTTGAATGTTATGTAATATTATTTTAATACTACTCGATACTTAGCACTTATAATAAGCCCTTAGGTATTTTTTTTACAGGGTACGCCGTGATTGCGGCGGTAAGACCCATCATGGGCGAGTGGCTGGAGAGACCAAACGGTAGCCTCTCGTACCGTCAGACGCAGATCATCACCGGACACGGTAGCTTTGGGCGGTATCTGCATCTGATGGGCATAGAGCCAACGCCCGAGTGCCATCACTACGACGCGAGCGTGGACTCGGGTCTGCACACGCTCACCGAGTGCCCGGCGTTTGAGACGCCGAGGCGGGAGCTTATGGCCGGCCCTGGGGGGGTGAGAGTGGTCACGCTCTGCATCCTGCTCGCTGCGATGGTCCGCTGCGCGGAAGCGTGGGCGGCTAGCGCCTCCTTCTGCGAGCGGAAGGAGACAGCAGAGCGGGCGCGGCGCGATGAGCGAGAAAGACTCGCTGTCATCGCTGCATGCGCTCGAAGGCGGCTCGGGCGTCGGAGGGCGCAGACCGACCTCCGCCCCCCATGAGCGCGGGCCTGAGGGTGACGGGTGGAGCCGCCCGTCACCCTAGCAGAAGCAGGCCATGGCGGCGGCGTGCATCGTAGGACGATGCGCGCCTCCCCACACCGGGGTTGAGTCGAGGACCGCGTGATCCCCCCTTCCGAGGAGGGCCAGACCGAGAGGGATGGCCCTGGGTCAGCCGGGGTGCGAATGATATGTTGCATGACAACCTCCCCCTCCGGCTCCAGAGGGGTGGGTATCCGTGGGGAAAAAAAAGGTATTTTATTTTTAGTATTATAGGTACAATGTGCAGTACCTATGTGGCGGAGCGGTAGTAAACGAGACTGCTACACAGGGGTGCGGGTTCGTTTCCCGCTCAGTGTTAATATTTGTATGTATGAATATGTCTACTTGCATTCGACTAGGTATATCCGTATCTCGGAGAGCACGTTAAGCCTTCGGTCCGGGTTGCCATACGAACATCTATGGTAGTCGTTATGGATAGTTGGAGCCCTAAAAGTTCGACTAGTAGTAGAAAAGATCGATGTTCAGCCGCATTAGAGTGACTGGAAAGCTGACTCCACTTTAGGAAATGGCTCCGAGAATGCAAGTGCATTACTTATAAACAACCGAACCAACTAAAGGAAACCAAAGCGTCGGTAGCTTAGTGGTTAAGGAGTCGGCCTTACGATCGAGAAGTCCCGAGTTCGAATCCTGGCCATTACACTACCGACGTGAACCTACTCCTAGCACAAGCAATTTAGCTTAGTTGGAGGGGTTAGAGGGAATATTAGTAATTTCAATAATTTCGGTTGCTAATATTCTTAAAAAAACACTCACCCCAAGTATATCAGCCTTTCTATCCAGAATGATATGAAGCGTTACTGACTGAATAGTAACACGTGGCGATATCTTGATGACGCCGTACCATCTTTTTTCTACTGGACTCTCTTCTGAAGGGGACGGTTCATATTGAAACACGTCGGGACATGGCGATATTGGGACAGGCACTGTGTCTTGTTCATGGCTCGGTACTGACAGCGCTACTAAGACGATTAAAGTTGCAATCTGTTGAGAAAGAAGTAACTAATTTGGCATTTGAAGCTTCGCAATACAACCTCTGTGGCGTGGCGGTAGTGTACACGGCCGCTACGCAGAAGTCGCGATATCGATTCCCGCTTAGTGCAAATATTTGTATGTATGAATATGGGTCATTCTGGAAGTCTATGGGAGAGGCCTATGTTCAGCAGTGGACTGTGGCTGATATGATGATGAATATGGGTATTTGGATTTGTCTGGTCGTGCCTCGAAGAGCACGTTGAGCCGTCGGTTCCGGTTGTCATACGAACATCTATGGCAGTCATTACGGGTAGTTGGAGTTCTAAAAAGTTCAACAACTGGTCTAACTGCAATGATTCGATATCGCCTTTGGGTTGTGGATGTCATATCGCAGTCGCTTTACGGAAAATATCAAAGTTAGAGGATGGTAACGGGACGGAACCTATATTTCGAGGTTAAAGCTTCAGATGCGACTGGGTTTAACGCTAAGATGAATTAGAGCAAAAAGACACTACTAGCTTGTCTTAATTCACCTAATTGAGGACAGGACTCCATTGATGAAATTTACAATGCGTTCTTTGACTTAATTGATTTATATCTAGGCTAGTGCTATCATCTATTCTGTTAGCTGTTAGTTAAGCTTGAATTACTCAAGCTTAGCTTAGGTATCAATCAATTACCCGAAGAGGGCCAGATTGAGAGAGATGGCCCTGGGTCAGCCGGGGCGCGAGCGATATGCACGGTAGCTACCTCACCTTCGGCCTTGCACTGCGACCTACAGATGGCGTGCGGTTTAGACCGTTCGAAAGCGGAATCCGAACTTTCCGCATGATAAAAAAGAAAAGTAATGAATCAATTGCAGTCCACTGTTTGATATAAGCCTCTTCCAATGTTGGAATGCTTTTGCTTACTATTTTCGCTCTTCACACAGGTTAATACAGGATTTTATTTTGAGTTTTCCTCTTCTTACAGTGAAATCGTCTACGTATTATTACGTATTATTTATTATTACGTATAATTTGTTGGTCGCCTCTTGCGACACCCTTCGGATTAGATTTGAATATAAAAATGACTGATTTGAACATGGTGCAGGCCCCTTCTAAAATGCAGTAGTTACGGTATAATATTGTATTAGCAACGACGCTTTTTTTAACCATATTTTAACTTGGGTTAATAATTTTATATATATTTAATTATCTTGACACGGGACAAATGTACATTCATCGACTGTTTGTAAACTGACGTCTGGAAAATGCCGCGGTGGAGTTTGATACGCTGTTTCTTCTCCACTGGCGCCTAGGAAGTGGTGGTAAACTTAGTTTTAGACAGAATTTGACGTCAAAAAAATGTAATGACGTTACACAATTTTGAGAAATAAAGTGTTTGAATTATTATTGGATGCTGATACTTGTATTCTTTCTCCGTATAATAGCTTGGCTTATTATTATCCAAACTCTAAGCAAGACAATAAACTTTAAAGCGAAGGATGTCGCTTTAAAGTTTATTGTCTGTTATAACGTAATCAACAACTTTAGTTTGAGATCATATCTAGTTACGTTCATTTGAAATGTTTCCCAGATTTCTTTACCCAAGTTTTTTTTTGATCTTTCATATTATATTTAACATAATTATCTTTATAATAATTGAAATGAATCGTCATAATAAGTATATTAAAGTTCAAATAACGATAAGATTAGGTATACAAAGACCTGAAATAGCTAGGTGTAACGCCCCTTGACCTAACGTTTAGTTATCTTTTTCTATTTAATTCTATAATTATATGGTGCGAAAAACCCTCCATAGTAATCCAATCTCGGTTGGATTGCGTTCAAGGCTCAGCAATTGCAAAGCCGGGCAGGGAGGATTGTGGTCGCAGCACTAGTGGGACCGGTGAGTGTCACGCGGTGCTGCGATGCAAATGCTATTGTAATGAGGCCGTACGTCAAGCTGAGCGCTACAATTGTTAACATGGTACGGTTATGTAATGGTGACCCTCTTTCCTGAGACTTTGCCTTCAGCTTACCAACAAGCGAGGTGAAGTCAGATATAAAAGTGTGCCTGATATAAAATAAATTGAAACCTAAGTGCCTGCGATGTGTGTGAAGTTTTGTCGTAATATGATAAAACCTCGATAATGTTGATTAGAAACAAAGTGATTGATTGATTAGGTACTCTTCCTCCCACAGGGAGAAGGATTTAAATCACCAGCCTTACCCGTACCTTCTCTTCTTTTTTAAATATGGTTTCCTTCCAGCGTGGGAAGTTCGTTGAGCAACTCGATGCTCGATGCCCTTAATGTTAGTGATTTCAAAGGTTTTGGAGCTAAAACCCTCTCCTTTATATAGCAGCTTTTTTTTTTTTTTGATTCATGAGCTGTACCTATCTTTATAATACCAGACAGGTTCTAATACAAGAAATCTGTAATTATTCTTAGGTCATTATACTAATGTTTAAATACAACAACTTTAGACAGCCTCCGTGGCGTAGCGGTAGTGAACGCGGCTGCTGCGCATTCGATTCCCGCTCAGTGCAAATATTTGTATGCATGAATATGTATATTTGCATTGGTCTGGGTGTTTCTATGTATAATATGTATGTATTTACAAAAAAAATGTATCAAAGTATGTTTATCCGCATTCTAGATTCCATAACACAAGCTAGTTAAGCTATGCTTACCATGGATCTAGATAGCGCTGTGTGAAATGTTGTGGAATATTTATTACTTGTTATGTAATTTATGTGATTACTGGCTGTACAGAACAACCACGGAGGTCAGAATATGATTATTTCCTTCTCCATGAGAACAACGCATTCGCCCCGTCGTCGGTCTATTAATAATAGGGGTTAAAGTATGAAATTGCCGTTTCATTGTAATAGGTACTTCGAATTGACATAGAACCTTCATGGTTTGAGATTTTTGAGTGAAACTTTTTCCACATGGTACCTATGTAGTTCTTCATTTAAAAATGTGCAACATTCGATTATCGACTTTCAGTTGTTTTTTTTATTCAGCTTAGACAAGAAAGATGGATACTTCGAAAATTCGAGTGATTTTTGAATACGAGTTCCGACGCGGAACTAACGCGGCAGAAACAGCTCGCAATATCAATGTTGCGTTTGGAGAGGGGACTGCTAATGAACGCACCGTGCGATTTTGGTTTAAACGCTTTCGTGATGGAAACTTTGATTTGAAGAACGAACCACGAGGAAGGCCGTCCACACAGGTGAATAACAATGAATTGAAAGACATGGTGGAAGCCGATCCGAGCCAAACTACCCAGGAATTAGCTGCATGGTTTAACGTTACCTTACCAACAATATTGACTCATTTGCGTCAAATCATTAAAATAAAAAAATGTGAAAAATGGGTACCTCATGATTTGACTGATCTGCAGAAAGAAATGCGTGTTGAAACTTGTGTTGCCTTGTTGAATCGATACAGAAATGAAGGAATGTTGGATCGAATTGTGACATGTGATGAAAAGTGGATTCTTTACGATAACCGTAAGCGAAAAATGCAATGGCTGACCCCAGGTGAAACGCCACAACAGTGTCCTAAAGCAAAGCTTACCAATAAAAAGGTAATGGTAACTGTTTGGTAGTCTCAGCATGGTGTTATTCACTATAGCTTTCTACGATCTGGTCAAGCAATAACGGCAGATGTCTACTGTGCCGAATTCCGAACAATGATAGCAAAACTAGCAGTGAAACAGCCCCGACTCATGAATCGATCTTCACCATTATTGCTCCATGATAACGCGAGACCTCATACAGCACGAGAAACCGTTTTAACTCTACAGGAACTGCAATTAGAAACTATCCGTCACCCTCCGTATTCGCCAGACCTTGCTCCAACAGACTACCATTTTTTTCGTGATTTGGACAATTTTCTATGTGATAAAAAGTTTTCTTCTCAGGAGGCAGTACAAAATGCTTTCACACAGTTTGTCGAATCTAGATCACCAGAGTTCTATCGCAAAGGCATAAATGACCTTCCTACTAGATGGCAGCAATGTATAGATAATAATGGTAATTATTTTGATTAAATAAATACGTTAAATTAAAAAAAAAAACGAATTTCAATTTGTCAGTACAAATCGGCAATTTCATACTTTAACCCCTAATATTATTATTATATAATATTTTTCCCATCTTAATCGAAACGCGGAATAAGGTCGCCGAGAAGCGCTGGATGTGGGCTGCTTCAGATCGGTTGTCTGGAAGTCCATTAGAGAGGCCTATGTTCAACAGTGGTCTATGTGCGGCTGATATGATGAATCGAAACGCGTTCACCAGCTTACCCCCGAGTCTAGCATGCCTAAATAAGTTTTCACATCAAAATTTGAACTCTAGAAGCCTAAAGTAATGCTTACTGGGAAGGTATACCGAACCTACTTCAATGAATTTATTTAAGTTCAAGAGTATTGTGCTCTATTTGGTTTTTAGAATTGTTGCCCCTGTGTCGGTAAAAAGTACCTACCTACCAGATTTTGTATAAACACAATGTGTTCATAATTTTAGATTAAATAACAGTAAAACTATCTCTAATTATGTTTTTAAATTGTTAAGAGTGCAACAAACTTTCTAAAGACATTGTTTATAACGAAGAACTTACAAATTAAATACATAATAAAAATAGTAAAAAATCGACTCCACCGCGTCACAAACCGGTCCTTGACTATTGACACCACATAAACACAATAAAACTTCCGATTACTAATAACACTTAATTACACAATTATATCGAACACAGCAACAGTTTTTATCACAAAACTCACCATTTTCAAGTAAAGTATCCGGGTATTGTAAAGAATATCTTTAGTTAGTTTCAAACACAATGGTTTGAAAATATTACGACGAGTGCCTCTAGTGAATTAGTTTGCGAGAATGACAAAAAATCATAGGAACAACGCAACATTTTTCTGACTTTTTGTCTTCAACGCATACATGCGAGACAGGAAATTAGGAGGTACACCATAATAATTATGAAATATTAATACCCGTAGACATGTTTAAGTTATTAGCGATACTAGAGTTGCAATCAAGTCTAGGAGCACCCTGGTCCAAACATCATAGTAGTGTACTTTATATAACGTAAGCAAGAAAATACAAATCATTAGAAATATTATTTATAGTTTTTATTGCTTACTTTATTTCAATTACGTGTAATTTATTCATTTTTTTGTTACAATCATTAATACCTACAACATGTACATAGACTTCATCCTGAATATAGCGTTTTGTATTTATTTGTGTAACTATTTTGTAACTTTGTAAACATAGTTATCAGTTGTTGTTCATGGCGCCGCCTGTGTTTGATTTCATTCCCGTGACTGACAGGACGGAGGCAGGACTCGATGGTATTTCCTTCCAAATTAAGCAGTCTGACTGGGGAAGTACCTCCACCCTACATATTACCGCGGCTTTTACCTTGTTGTGGTCCCGGCGGTAAGTGGGGTAACCAAAGTTCAATGGAGAGTTTATGTACGGTCAGTGGGAAGACCAAAGGCTTGCTCTGCTTCTTCTTCTGTACTTGTAATGTATAATTACTGTCGCTACTCACCGTTTTAATTCATTATTTTTTTTAGACTGTAACGTTACGCTAATCCTCTGTGAGGAGAAAGAACGTAAAGCACATTTATTGAGAGTTTTACAATTTAAAAAGAATCTTAGAGTGATAAGTTAAGATTTTATTAGACTAGATACACAGTGAATAAAAAAATGAAGCGAAATAAGAAACTAGTCTTGAAGCAGCAGGAAGATTCATAGGACCCGAGGAATTAATCTTGAAGCAGCTCAAAGGTTCACAGGACCCTAAGGATTAGTCTTGGAGCAGCTCAAAAGTTCACAGGACTCGGGAAAGTAGGTAGGACGGTGAGGGCTTCTGAAGCAGGAGAACTGTGGAGCTAAAGAGGTTAAAGATCTCACATAGCTCCTTAAGATGATGAAGCCTCTTTGCCCTTAGAGGGATCGAATTCTTCGACTCGGGCAGACTCCAACTTCTTTGGTTAGTTCGTCTTGTTGGCTGATAGTTGTATTACTTGTCGCAGACTTGACTCCGTAGTACTGTTTGCCTTGAGAGCGGTAACTAAAATTGACTACGTAGTACTTTTCGCTATGGGAACTGAAGCTGAATCATTTGACTAAAACTAGATTATTAACAACGCCTCGGGTTGTTCTATTCTAAGAATTTAAAATAAATATCTTAAAATTCAAAATTTGGATATAAATAGGTTAAAATCTTAGCAGATTTTATTACGAGGTAACATAAAACCTACTTTTCAGAAAGAATTTTAAGACAATATTTAGATTGTAACATAAAAAATATTTATTTATATAAATACAGAACTTAAAATTTAAATGATACTAAATTAAATTTAAACCTAGAAATTAAAACAAGCTAAACTAAATACTCGTAACTGAAATCTTTACATACATAATGCGTCGTGAAATTCTTCCGCATCATAACCAACCGGTAACGTTCCCAGAAGGCTGGCAGCATTGCCAAGTTGAATGGTAATGCTTATCCTCTGTGCAAGATAATAACCAGCTTTCTGGTCATGCGTAGCGTCGATCCGTCGCTTTGCCAAATCTAGAAAGCGGGCACTTGGACCCCATGTCCCCAACGTTACAACCCCCAACGGCTCAAATACATAATCACCTGTTAAGATACAGTATTTACGCCGTTTGAGGTTTTGCCGCAGATGCAGCAACGACATACCATCCAGTCTCTTGCCATCGTCACGCACCAGCCCATTAGATACACGAATGGCTCCCACGCCACCAGTGGCAAGAGCACGGCGGATAATGTCATTGATGCAGGCATGTCGCGATATACGCCCAGCACTTGGTGCCCAAGGCTGTCGACAGCTTCACCGCAGAGGCAACGATGGGGAGAAACACACGGCGCTCCTAAGCGAAGGCAAGTGGCAAGGCGGAAAGTAGTATCGTCCAACATAGCACCTATGTTGGGCGATGGGAGTGCCTGAAACCAAAGGCCTGACTCCTATTCCGCCACAGCCAAAAGCCGTGCACGCTCTGAAACTTGGGAAGATGTGTGTATTAAATTGGCTCTTACCAGCTTGCAGAGCGGTGCATCCCATTGTCTCTGGGAGAAAAGGTTACCAGGCAACTCAGTGTTGGGACAAGCAACCTTCCAAGCATTAATGGCACCAGACTTGCACGACACCTCAGAGTTAAAATGTGTGTGTATAAGAATTTTCCTGGTTAACTCCTCAGTGCCGTGAACCGACAACAGAAATGCTGGAAGACTAATGTCTGAAATTGTGCAAACGCCGAGACCACCCAAGCGAACTGGTAAGGACGCTTGGGGCCAGGCTCGGTCGTTCAAGGTCACATTTAAAATTTTACTGAGAGTATTTTGCAGAATGTTATCAATTTTTGCCAAAAGAGTCAAATGTTGCCAAAACTGAGATGAACGAAGTGCATGAGTAAATTTAGGGATAAAAAGACAAAACCGAATTATAGTAAAGGCCGAATGAACACATATTTTTTGTAAATTTTCAAAATTTTGAATTTTTTCCTCTACAAATGAATGAAACCCATTTTCCAAAACTGGAGACCTCAGGAGGCGTAGAGAAGCTTTTTCCAAAATTTTAATATAGGGAGCTAAATCGTTGAACTTTTCTATAGTCGAGGGTCTGTCTGTCGAGTCGCTGATAAGGATTTCACATTTGTCCGAGTTGAGTGGTAAGTCGATGGATTGAAATTTATTTTTAACTAGCTGTTGCCCGCGGCTCCGCCCGTGTGGATATTGGTTATCGTTTAGTGTTGAGTCAACGCTAACTTTCTTAAATAAAAGTAGTGTAGGTTACGCCTTATTATATCAGCTACCTGCCAATAAAAGTCCCATCAAAATCGGTCCAGCTATTTCAGAGATTAGCCAGAACAAACAGAGAGACAGACAGACAAAAATGGTAAAAAATGTTATTTTGGTGTTGTGTAATACGGTACACGTATTATATTCATATGCATGTAGTAAAAAGCGGTTATTTCAATATTACAAACAGACTCCAATTTTATTTATATGTATAGATGAGTTCTAAATCTTGTAGAACTGTTTGTACATCACCCCCTAGGGTCCCGTCGTCTAGGTACCAGATGTTGAATTTTGAATTTAGCTGTTGTATGATGGGATGTATTGCTTAGGCTTAAGATAACTGATCCCAAAGGGTCACCCTGCTGACATGAAATTTGTCACTCAAAATTGTAAACAAATTAATTTTCTATTTAGGTTCAAAACTGAATAATAAGAAAGTAAATTATAAAAATAAATACTAGAATATGAAGAGAAAATTATCTTTTATGATATGATAACAGTCAAGACATAATAAAAGCGATAAAAAATTAATGAATTAAAATGGTAAGTAGCGACAGTAATGATACATTACATACTGACGGCTCAGAATCCCTATGTTCCTAAAAAAAAAAACAGGGTCGGACGTGTGACTTCCTGTTGCACATGTCCATAGGCCACGGAAACTTTCAATCAAGTGGGCCGTGTGCAGGTCGGCTGTCGGTTTAAAAAAACCATTCCCGAAAGAGAAGTAGACTAGGAGCTATTTCATCTATCTCTGTGCCATCCATCTATCTGAAGACGGCTATCTATCTAGCCTAGTGGCTTCGTAGCCACTTTCGTAGCCACTAGTCCGACATCGTTGTCGGACTAAAGATTGACAGGTACACATAAACATTTACTTCTCTTGGTTTGTATACGTTTGTATGTTTGTTCTTGATAGGGTAATTTATGTGTATTTGTAAGTAGTTTTGTTAGTTCGTCCGCCAGAAACGATACTGGAATAACAGCAAAAAAAACTAAATATTCAGTATTCACACACCGGTACAGCTTAATTTGTGTAAGAAGTGTCTGAAGGCTGAGGTGGATATTGACAAATTTTCTGAAAAGTTAGGTAACCTACAGTATCAATAGTAATTATATGAGTGTACCTACTGTGTTACAAATTTATTAATTTACTGGCAATTGAAAGTATCTGTGAGGTTTCATTGCTAGATTTTTTTCTTCGAGGCTCTGCATAATATTTACTTACCTTGTGAATATGTAAATTTTGATTTTGACGGATTTTCTCTAGCATTCATAAGTTCATATAACATATGCTCACGCCTATTGCCCACAGGAATAGGCAGAGATAACAGCCCGCCACTTCCTTCTATTTTTACATCGGTAGGTACTTGTCGAGCATGTTTCACTATCATTCAACCGTTTATTGCCAGCTGGCCGGTAGAAGTTCACGTTTCGACTAAAACAATCTCTACCAAGTATCAAAAGCATAGATTGACAAAATGATATTCTTATCATTCCTCTTTTGAGGTTTGGGGGAGGGTCAGATGGCAGGCGCTCCCGTGAAAGTCAAGATATAGAATGAAAGGAGGGCTAAAAAATTAGTCTTACCTGCTCATGCAGGTAAAATAAAAATACTTGATTGTGTATAAAAATCTAATTTCTCCAAATGTCACAATCAATCTAATGTCTTATTCTATACAACATTCAGTCCATAAATATAAAGAAAACAATGCAAAAGAACTATTTACTTTACAGTTTTGTCAATAAGTAGATATCACTTCACTTTATTACCGTAAATAATAATATTAAAATCAAGAAGTAGTACCTAACTCCTACGTATTATAAAAATATAAACAATTAATTTAAATATTTCTCACGCTGGCAAGAATCACATACATTTAACAATATCACCTAAATGTCATGGCCAACTCAATGCTGAAATAAAAGCATAATTATTTCGAATAGCTGATAGTCTTTAAATAAATAGCTTGAAGATAACAAAAAAGTATAAAAAACAGATTTCACATTTAACGTATTATTTTGAATAGCATTTCATTTCATCTCACTATTAATATGTAAGAATAACTTCATAACAGTGTACCTTGGGGAAGTCCGAAAATCCCCTATCACTACAGAGGACTGTGTAGTCTAACATGAAACTTAGAAGAGGAATGCATTACATGAAAGAGAATATGGTAAACTAAATTCATGTCAGACTAAACAGTCCCCTGTCGTGACAGGGGACTGTGTAGTCTGACTGTATGTGAATGAGGATATGGGAAAGAAAGGAGTAATTAAGGACACGACGTTTGACAAGAAGGTATTGAAGATGGGTACATAATTTACTTTGACATCAAAATGTTTAGCCCATATTGGTTAAACCCCTTGATAAAAATAATAAATACTTATCAAAAGGCCACTATATCATTCGTGAATTCTTACGAATCAACTATACAGTAGTGGACAGATAATAATCATTCGAAAATTTGGTAATTGGTGGCAATTCATAATTGTGAATGTTATATCATACATTTACCTACTTACTTCTTTGGGCTCATACAAAAATGAGTAGGCAACAATTAGTAAACTGATAAATACATAAGTCTAGTGACTTTAGTTGACTGTATGAACGTTACAGGATGAATTTGGCTTTCTAATAGTAAAACAAAATGGCTGCCCTAACAAAATGGTTACTCTATTTGAATGGCTACCGTATCAAGATGGCTGTTCTTTTAAAATGGAAACAAAATTACTCGGTATTCTCTATACTGTTAAATGATTAAATGAATGGAAAAGTTGAGTTGAGTTTTTATAACTACTTGTATAACAGCATTATTTGCATGAAAATAAAGATATGATATGTATGTATTATGTTGATATTTCTTCTACTTAAGAGTACTCAATTCGTCTCAAACACATACTCAGGGATAGAAATAAAACAGATATCAGTTATTTCTATTTCCAACTAAAAACATATCAATTGAATATCAAAAGTCGTTCACATTTTGCTTGATCCAAGGCAAGAATTTGGCTAAATCGGTGAATATGACGTAGTGTGTAGGATCGCATCTGTATTCGTTCTGCCTAGCCACTGATAGCGAGACTAAACCTCTGAGGTACCAGGTCCCGCCATTCTTGAACACCATGCCGCCTCCGCTGTCTCCGTTACACACTGATGTACCTATAAAATATAAATTCAGTTAGTATTTTATCATTTGGTAAACTTCGAGGTGATAACCGAGAGATGACGATGGATATTTTTTTAAATGGTAACATCTGAATATAACTCTTTGCCTGTATAAATCTGATATCACTTAAAACTATTATCCGATCAACGAGTATCACTTAAACCTTATTATATTTCTATGAATAATAAGTAATATATTATATCCTGGAATATTATTATATTTATTAAGTATTTTTATGTAAGATACCTGCACAGACAAAATGAACATTCGAAGCGTATACCTCGTGTAATCATTTTCTCTCGAATTAATTCTTACGTATTTAATACTAAATTGTGCTAAGGCGTTAGCTTGCTTTTAAACTATCTTGGATCACTTTATCAGTTTATTTTTATATAGGCAACATTGATTTGTCGTTTTGAAGTTTAAATTTCGAGTTTCTCGGTTTGTGTTTTGTTTCCTTTGCCTCTACCATCTAAAAGATTGTGTGTTGGAATGGATGTTGGATGGATTGTCTGTTTTGGAAGGTTCTTGTTTGGGTTTATCTAAGCAGTAAATTAAAACTACCATTATTAAATATAACCATTATCATTAAATTAAAATGTTAGAATCAAACAATAAGTATTTTGTTCAATCACCGGATTTATTTGCATGATTGGTGAGATTACCATATTTACCATTGTATTCTACATCCTTCACGAAAAGCAGTGATCCTTTTCGTAACATTACCTTAGTCACTGGTGATGAAAAAGAGGCAAAAAGTAATGATTGTGCTTATGTGTAAACATTTCTTTTAGACTTTTTTTGAACAAAAATGGTAGGTACAGTCAGCGTCAGAACGATCTTGTCTACAAAGTCTCAAAGTGTTTTATTGATTTTATCATTACTCAACATGAGGGTCCCCCCTTCATGTTGACTAATCAAGGCATTAAGACCATTTTGAGCAGTGTTTCCCAAACATTCTTCTGCCGTGGCCCGGTAATTTTCACACTGCCCCTTCATGACCCACTGAATACTTTTTACCTTGGGTTAAAAAGTATTGGGTTGGGTTGGTTCCATTAATAATACACATTTATACTATATACAGTAGAAATGATTTATTATTACTAGGTTGATACCTAGTAATAATAAATCATTTCTACTGTATATATGTTTATACACTAAATTTTAGTGAGACGTATGGAGCTGTTGCTTATTTTTTTACTAAACAAACCAAGTTTGCGGTAATCGACGAAAGTTTTATCCTAAGGTCTGGTTCCACTTCAAGTCAGTTTCTATATTTATTTTTAAGGTAAACTGGTGTTGAAAGCCCAGCTTCATTTAAATTATTTATGGCCTTATTAAGCCATTATATAAAAAAAGGGCGGGTATCGTGCGACCCGGTATTTTATTTTGATGGCCTGGTACCGGGTCGCGACCCAGCAAATGGGAAACGCTGATTTTAAGTACTTATAGTTCGTCAAGCTCGATCTGATGCTGACTGTACCATTGTTTTTATGTATTGTAAAATATTAGTTTTTCATTTAGTAGGTTTGGGCAATGGAAATGTGATATGAATGTTTGGAGTCGATCGTTGACTTTCAAAGCGTATCAACTGTCGTTGTGAAAGCGAGTTAACCCAAAGCAAATGTGCTAGTTTCTAACGCTACTTCTAATAACTACAAATATTTAGTTCAAAATGATCTAAACATACTTTTCCTAGTTCCGGTTCGTACTTTGCCGTCTCCTGGAATCAATTACGTATTTATTACCCAGATTAGTGTCTATACGTATCATTTGAATTATTTTTCACCCATCTCCAACAGTTTGACGGCTTTTTTTGCTGGCTACCACATAGTTGAACTAACTTTCGCGTTCCATGATATACAATAAAGGTGACGGGTATTAAGGCGATCATTGTATAGGTAAGTATACCTATACCATGATCGCCTTAATACTGAAAAGTTATGTAAGTACATACCTTTTCAATTACCAAGGGCGGTGAAACCTAATCGAAACGTCAGGCAATCAAAGGTATGTATGTACCTATATCATGATCGCGTTAATTCCCGTTATCTTTATATATATCATATTATTGTTATCCTTGAGAAAAACACAAAAAATAAGGTACTTCAGGGATGCCAACACATGTAATAACAGTCTGTATATAGTAAAAATAATTTATTTACCTACTTCACAAAAAAAAAATTGCCCCAATGCGCTCAATGCACCTAAAAGTTTTCACCTCAATTTGACTTTATCTCGCTTGGTGGTAAGCTGAAGGCAAAGTCTCAGGAGAGAGGGTCACCATTACATACAAGAACCATGTTAACAATGGTGGCACTGGCAATGGTCCCTCATGACTGCGGGCCTGGGGGTGACGGATGGAGCCGTCTGTCACCCTAGCAGGAGCAGGCCACGGCGGAGGCTCAATCCAACCGAGATTGGATTACTTATGGAGCCATTTTCGCAACCGTGCAAAGTTGTAGCCACCCGGCCGAAATTTGTGGCAAATTTGTGCCTTTAAACTTCTTCCAACTAAAGCAAGCCTAATTTTTTCTGCCTGTTGTTACTTCAAAAATATACCATGCTTGTTTCAGAAACATTTTGCTGCATTCTCTTCATATTATGTTCACAGATTAACATATTCCCGAAGATACTCATTCAAAAATGTGTAATTTGTTATGCCTATGGTAACCCAATTAATTAACCGAGTGAATGAATGAATGAATAGCAGTTGTTCTTACCATCTCGATATCCAGCGCAGTAGGTGTATTCAGATGTGAATCGTATAAAGAATTCATTGTAGGATCGTAGGCAAGTGACCTCGTCGACTACCGGCATCTCAACTAATCCTAACTCCTCTGTTGCTACGCCAGTGGCGTCGAAACCCCAGCCAACAACCTAAAATAGAAATTGAAATTATTTGTAAAGATTATTTACTGTAGTGAACACGTGAAATCAAAGAATCCTACTCATTGATATTTATTGTTACTATCCCACTAATAAAAGTTTGTGAAAATGTTTATAAGTTTGTTAGGTACTCCGACACATTACACGGACCCTGGTCACTGATAAACTCTTATCCTTTCAAGATATATTGTGCCTGATTTGATTTTGTTAATATTTAGGTATGCAACTTAAATGCCTTTATAATTTTTTAAGATTTACAAAAGATTTTATAAAGGTCACTAGGCCAAAGCCTCGCAACATTGGGAGAAGCTTATGTCTAGTAGTGAACTGTGCTAGGCTAATTGATTATAAAGACGATAAAAATACCGATATTGATCTATAAACTTCTGTAGATAAGTTTAGTAGACAGATTGAAATTAGAAAATAAACAAAGTTCTTATTTTGATGGCAACTAATTTATAGACTTAAACTTTGTTCTAACAACAAATTAGCTAAGTCCGCAATACAGATAGACTCAGTAGTTCTGTCTATTAATCACTAAACAAACAAAGAGAACATACCAGTCTAGCCAACATTACAGTCTGTATATGTGCTACGTGTGCACTTTTTAAACTCTGTGCAACAACCACACTTTTGCCCGAGCTTAATTGGCTGGCTAACAATTCGCTAATTTCGCATGCCATTAAATGCGGGGTAAGTGCACTAGTTACGGATAGTAATTGTCATTGTAGTATTTTTTCAACCATTTAGGTGGTAGAGAATACGGCCCTTCTAAAGTGTTTACAATATGGACGTGTGCAACACCGGGGGTGTTACACTCGTATTACAAAATGAGAGTGTGCGAGATACCTTTCATATCATATTCATTCGTTCTCTTTTTTTAACCTCATCCCCTGCTACGACGCGCGTACCATGGGAGAGGTACACCGCACGCAGTCGGTCTATACCCATCCAATAAGATGGTAAACAAGCATGGCGAATGGAAGGACTACAATTTTCACGGCTTCCTATTTAAAATGCACAATTTTTTAATACATACCGAACCCTTCTGTCCAATGACGTTTTGAATGTCGATCTGGTCTTCGGGCCAAAGGCAGGCAGGCCGCACCCAGTCAGTGTAACTGACTGGATCCCGAAATACCAGGATAGCAGCGTCTCGGCTGTAAGTGGACGCGTTGTACGAAGGGTGCACGATGATGTCCTCTACCTGAAAGTGATTAGCGATTGGTTAATAATGATAGTCTTTATTGATATAGACTTAAAGTTTAAAATTAACCACATAACTATGTATTTTATTCCCCGTTAACTAAATAAATTGAATACGTCCTTCCGACAGAGCATCCCACCAATAAATACAACACAAATTAAAAGAGCACTTCTTAAACACCTGTAAATGGCTCGCACAAAACCGGTTCTCTGACCGGTCGCTTGAATTGCCGATCGATCACAAATATGTTTTACATTTACCTCCTGCGTGCATTTCTAATAAATATCATAATGATGTATTGTATTATGTTATTTTATGTTTGGTTAGTAATAAGAAGTCTGTAATCGCAAAACAGAATACACAGCACTCCACACAAATCTCAGTGGTTTATGGTTTGCTATAATTGTTATGGTATATAGTTGTATCTCATTGTACAATATTGTTGTAAAATAAAAAAATAGAAAAACAGTTCATTATATTTCTTTCTTCACGCTACAAGATGCCATTTGTTTTTAGACCTTAACGTGAAGTTTTTGATGATTTTTTTATAGTTTCAGCAGTATGTCCGTTAAGCAAACTCGGCGCCCAAATCTGATAGTAATTTTTCTAAGACCGTAGCGAGTGAATAGATGTTGTTTCTGTGTACTCGGCTGGATATTAGGTAGCGCAGGATATAGTAACTGCTACCATACAAGAGCAAAAGAGACTCAAGGGCAAAACAGAATATATTGAACATCACATGGGCAAAGATTCACTCTCAAGCTCACATATGCAGCGGATATATTTTCGAAGTTAAAAGAACTCATTTACAAGTTTCAAATGGATCAGACATTTTAAAAAAGCCTTTGCTGTGGAATGTTGGCTCGAGAACGGAAAACATGACTGTTTTGAAAGTAGTTGGAAACCAAGTGCAGATAAAAATTATCGTAGAATCTGCAATTTCCACCCATTTGCCATTGCCCGAAATAAAGCTTTGCTGTCTATTTCGGCGAGGAGATGAAAGAGCTTGTAGAATTTGATTTGCAACCCATTTCAAGACCACCTACCAACTGGCATGTCAACAAAAGTAAATGAAAAAGTCATTGAATTATCAGAAGATTCGTCACCAATAAAAAGCTTTAATCGTAAACAATTAACGAAATTCTGGGTCTCCGTTGCTGGCCATCCATGCCTAGTGACTATGGAAGTTCTTCTACCTTTTATTACCTATGCAAGGTAGATTTTTTTTTATATGTATAGTGAATTTTAAACTAAATACCGAAATAAATTAGACTTATCTAATTCATTTCGATAAATAGTTTTTCGGGATGAAGTTAATGTCAAAACTAAAATATTGAAACCCCATTCCCCAAAGCCCATATTTCCCATTAGAATTATTTTATCTACTTATTTAATTAAATACCTACTTAATATTATTTATTAAAAGATTGTTAATTATTTTAAAACTCCTTTATTTATATTGGTAATGGGTATATTTTTTAGAGATGGATCCCGAGGTTGTGAAATTGTATTAGATGGGTCGAAGCCGTAGCTCAGGCAACTTTGGAAACCATTGCCCAAGACTATTATTAGGTAGAATATTAATCAGTAATCTATACCACCATTTGGCCCAAATTCTTTACACTAATACACAGAGATGTTTATCTAAGTCTATTTTATTCTATTTTGTGAGGACATGTATCGCCGATATAGACGAACACATTATATCTCATGCAAGTCTAACGATACACACCCAAGCGTCAACATTGGTTTATCAAAGGAATACCCGAAAATCGATCATTCTCGCAAATTGAGGAATAGCTTCGAATTCAGGCAAAGTTGGTACAATCAGTTAATTAAACTTGTCGGCTTGTGATCCTATTCTGATATTCAACGTCCGTTCTGACAAAGGGCGCTGATCCATTATAACGCAGATTTGATTGAAGGGCCTTCGGTTGTCCCCCGACACGACTAAATTGAAAATTTTAAAGATCAGCGAAGTTTATGATCAATTTTAAATCAATTTACTGTATCCGATTATGTATCAGATATCGTGTGTCATTTATAGCACGATTTATAATATTATTTATATTATAAAATAACTAAAAAACAAAAGGATATCTTCTACAATTTAACATATTGATTTGATTCCGATTATGGTCCAAAGATGACATGTTAAATTTTGTAAAGAGTACACTCAGGGCTTTCTACCAAAGAAAGCATTCAATGTCCATGGGATATTTTAATTAACAAGTTGGAAGTTTACGTAAAATATTGAAATAAAACCACTTTTTAGTTGATTCCATCTCGATTTGCTTGGGAATAGTTACATTTAACCCGACGTTTCGGCGACTGTGCAGCAGCCATGGTCGCAGGGTGACTGCTGATGATAGTTTTTATGGCTGCTACTGCTGAAAACTAGCCGAAACGTCGCGTCGGGCTAAATGTAAACACTTAATACTAAATAAGTCGTGACAGTATCCGATAAAAAGTTGCTTGATTTCAATGAAATCATTATGACGGTTCATAAAAATAATCGCTATACTCACAAATCTAATCTGCACCCCGACGACTGAGGTTCTCAGATTGTGCTTCCCGAGATAGACCATCAGCGTGTTCGGGTCCACTTTGTTTCTCGATTTCTTCCTGGTGACGCAGTGCGCTGCCGTGATGACGTGACGGTGGCTCACTAGGGTACCACCACACAGGTACTTGTTGTCTATCATCTGAAATTGAAGCTCCCTTCGTAAATGACACTTTGACATCTTTTGTCTAAGAGTTCTGCCTCATTAGGACGCCATAGCGACGTCGCCGACTATCCGAGCAGTTAATATTTAAATGTATGGTACCTAACTCACTTGGCAACCATACATTTCAATACTAACTGCTTTGACACGTAGCCGGTGACGTCGCTTTAGCGTCCTAGTGAGGCAGATCTTTTAGTTTTTGGTGGTTTTACGGACCAAAACTGACTAAAATGCACACCGTCTGTGCACAGTCTGTCTGTGGGTCCTACATTGCCGGAGGTGAGACTGGCATTGACGTATCTCTCGCACCCCGGCCGACCCATCTCTTTTGAGCTGGCCCTCTTTGCCTTACAGTTGGGTTTATGTAGAACACAATCACTAAATATAAGTTTACTATTGGGTAAAATTGCTGAAGACCACAAGATGTGATGCAGATCCAGCAGTTCAGGGCACCTTGGTCTAATAGATTGTAGTCTGCTCTTCGTTTACTGAGATAGGTTATTTATCTTAAAATAAATAAAAAAGTAAAAGAAGAAGAATTAAAGGAAAATTGGCGGCCTTTGGATAGAGCATTGCTGATTATGTGTCTAACCATTAGTCACATGATATAGATTTCAGCCAATTAAAAGCCGTAATTCGCAAAGCAGTGACAGCGCGCAAGTCAATTGGTCTTTTTTTTACAAAATCGCCACGGATACCTCCCCCCCCCTCACTGGAGGGGGAGGTTATGTCGGACTCGAACCGATTAAAACATGCCATATGTGGGGCGTAGTACAAAATACATATATGAATTGTTAACAAAACCATATTAAAAAAAAAAGAAAAAGAATCTAGTTCTAACTGTTGAACAGAGTGCGTATAACAGTCTTTGCATACTGTACCACACTAGCACCTAGTCTATGGTGATTATTTAAAAAATATATAGTCTCTAGTTTATGATCTCGCCTCTTCCCTTTTGACCTGCGACTGCTGGCGTGAAAGGTACATAATCGAACTCTGCTCTGCCTTACACCCTCGGCCAATCCTGAAGATACCTGTTGTGCACAAAAGGTATATGTACCTGTTTTGATTATTAAATGGCATGATTCAATTGTAAGAACGTTGTTTTGCATTTCACCAACCAAACCATCGACTCTGCTGACATACTTCAATACTAACATAGTTCTCTGAGTTTCTTGCTGGTATCTTCTCAGTAGAACCAACCTACCAAACCAGCGAATGAATCATTTTCCAATGGTTTATCAACTTACTTAACATTTTGAATTAAATTTTTAAACATTATTCATGCCAAATATTCAAATCGAATTAAAGAGAAAAAATTGAATCAGACCGATTCAATTTTTTCAGGCGGGGTTTAACTACTAAGCTACCAGACCTCGCCCTAACCAACTAAAATTTCTCCTTCTTTATCTGTCTTTGGGGCGACAGTTAAAAGATTGCGAGATCAAACCCCGTCTAGACCGATTAATTTTTTTCTGTTTAATTCGATTTACTTAACATTTTTAGAATTTTTGAGATATTGTTAAATTTTTGACGTTCATATGTGCTTTTTCAGTGCCTAAAATCAATCAATGAAATTGATTCTTTGATTCTTTGAAAGCCGAAGGTGAGGTTGGCAGCGCATATCCCTCGCACCCGGCGTCCCACCCCTCGGACCCTCAACTCAACACACGACAGTTTTTTATCGTCTCCTGCGAAGTTGGTAAAAATGACTTCACTCAGGGTCGAAATGTAGTTTCTTCGGACAATATCTAAAATATATCTTCGTGAAAGTGCTCACATTAAAAACTATGAGTAACTAACTGCGCTAAATGTAGAAAAGAAGCCATTCCGCTAGTGCTAAATGTAGCAAATAATAATTTAAAATAAATGGAAATGAACCAAAAGAAGAATAGAAGAAATTAAGCTTAGCGAAGAAATAGATACCTATGTCCTTAGGCAGCCAAATATTTGTTAAGAGAACGTACTCTCACCTGCGTCTGGTAGAGAGCAATCTGCCACGGCCACTGACCCTCCAAAGTAGGACGACCATTCACCACCAGAGGAACTGGATTGTTCAATACCACCTTACCACATTGAGACTGAAATAATAGAAACAAGAAATACACAAAAGTACTGTAGAGAAAAATATAAATTTCATATTATAACATCTGTGGGTTATAAGTGCAAAGTTTTGTAGTCACGATTGACTAAAGTGGTCAGTGAAATTTAATACATACAAATGAAATACTAGGTAAGTAGGTGCGTACTACTATATTTTGTGTGTAGTGCGATGAATGAGTAACTATGAGGATTTAGTCATTGAATTTATAAACGACATTGACTAATCAAAATGTTCGTTTAATATCGAGCGTTCAGAACATAGTCTTTTATTTCGTTATCATCATCATCAATTAAAAATTGTTTACTGGAATTATGGTATACAAAAATACCTAAAATCTGTACAATAGAAGACGGGTTTTTCTCTTGCTACAAGGGTTTTTATTAGTTTCTATATACATCATAATTATGCAAAACGATTCGATTGCGCTTAAATATCTTTTCATTTTAACTATTAGTATTTATTATAGAGAGAAACAATATCTACCTCGTTTTGAAACGTTACCTTTTGAAATTTTCAAAGAAGAAAAAAGATTGAAGTGCGTGATAAAATTGATAACAATGGAACACATTTGATTAAATTATATTATGATAGTTACATAGCTACATAGTGAAATTTAACTACAATATACAGAGTTAACTAACTACAGCAATGTACAGTATTATATTGCGAAGTTAGTGCGTTCTAGCTACTATTAAAATAGTTGGTTATAACCAAAAACTTCATATCTCACAAAATAGTTGACGATCTGGGCTTTTCTGAAAATAAGTAATCATATAATAGGTGGTAATAAAGAAACGACTAAGTGTGAGTCGGGCTCGCGCACGAAGGGTTCCGTACCATTCCCTTTTTTTCTGTTTTCAGTATTTGTTATTATAGCAGCAAAATAAATACATGATCTGTGAAAATTTGAACTGTCTAGCCATCACGGCTCAAGAGATACGGCCTGGTGACTAACATACAGACAGATAAGGGGGTGAAGAAGCTCAAATCCACCAATCATGGATTATATCAAACCAATCCGCGCACGCCAGGGCCTAGTTTCTTACGCGACTTGGGGTCAAGATATATGGTGGTAACTATACCTACAATACCTCAGAAGTATATGTATATTTACAACATCACTAAAATTTGAACCGGATTTCGATACTCACGACCTAGAATAGACGGGGATTTACATGATATCTCTAAACAGGTTTACTAAATTAAGTACAAAATAAATTATGTTCCATCATAAAAATATCGCTAACTGTATGGGATAGTTATAATGTCACTCGGCTATAATAGACTTTAGATTTTTTTTGCATTGTCTTTTAACGAGTGGAACACTCTCGGCTCGGCGTATATCTATCCACATTAAATTTGCAGTTAGAAAACTCGATACTATTCCCAAAAGTTCGCGAATTTTGCTAAAGCTTGCGATATCTCTTTTTTATATGTAAAGAACAATATTTATTAATTTGAAACTGACAAGTTTACAGGGTTCTAATGTGAGTGACTACATTAGTGAAGCGCATTGTAGTCACTAATGCGTAACTCCAGTCAGATCGGGAAAGCATACATTACTATATTATTAGTTACTATAAACTAAGTATACTATTCACTGTATACAGAACAACCTGGTATGTGAGTTGAAAACCAAAAAGCTTTTTAAAATCAAATGAATAATTATAAAAACAAAGTTGATTCCGGTGGCCGTAGTTATAAATTAAAAATGTTATACATTGAATTGAGAAATATTTGACATTTAAATTAACGAAAACAATATTAATTTGTTCAAAAAATTCAAAACGTAAAATTATTTTATCTTTTAAATAGGCATGTCGCATTCTTTTCCTTATTTGGAACAACATTTATTTTCGTTTCACATTCAGGCACAGACAAAGCCTAAAACACGTTTTGTAGATCCGTTTCCTGCTTTGTTATAGAGAAAACCAGAAATTGTAATGGTAGTGAAAGTGATTTCAAGGTTATTCCATAAATTATTGTGAGCCATTCTAAAAAAATAAATTTGAATTTAATGTTTTGTTGCAAAAAATGTGTATAAAAACTAAAATCGGTTTTTAAATAAACCTTTTAGATTTTGATAATTTGACATTCATATAAAATGATAAAATGATATTATAGATAAACAATATATTTTCGATTTAAATAATTAATGTACATACTACTATTATGTTTAGTATATAACTTGAAATAATGGCATGGCATGAAGTAAACTCGTGTTGGTAATATTTTTATCTAATCATTTTGCCTACGTTCTATTTAATTATTAGTCATTACTACACATCTACTATTAAACAGATAATGGGGTCAATTAAGTTATATTTTAACGATATTCATTTTATTAAATTCCAACAGTACGTAAGTTACATTAATGGTAAATATAATTTAAAAAAATGATCCAACGAGTAAAAATATAGTTATGATTTATTAATGACATCGGGCTGTTTTACAATTAATTAGTAATATAGACTAGGAACTAGGAAATATTTACAAAAGTCAAAGGCTCATACGAACTAGTCTGTTTTGACATATTACTTTTCGTTTTCGATATTATTATATCATAATGATTAAATTGTGAGTATTTTAGAATAGTTGGTTACATAATTATATTTACATTAGTCAGATTTGTATTCTGAGTTATTATAAATCTCAAATTGCAAATTGTTTGTATTACATTTTAATCTTTTTCGCTTTACTTTATGAGTTAACTTTATAAACCCTTTTCCTTTAATGTTTATCATAAATTCAGACAAAGCACGTGCGTCTGTATTCATATCCGTTTATTAATCGATATTCTAGAACAAAAACAAGTATTACGTCCACATTTTACTACAATCAGTGTGAACTGGAGACGTGAAGGTCGTTGTTTTTAATAAGTATTTACCGTAATTAGAGAATACTGGTTATTTTTGACGTCGATTCTCCATGAGGTGACATTCCGTTATGGATAATGACATTTTCAAGCTTTAATAGGTAACGTTTATTTTCAAAAAGATTACACAGAAAGAAAAGAAAAACACATCTAAGTATGTTTATCCGCATTTTTAGAACACGTAACACAGCTTGTTATGCAATGCTTTGACTCTAGATAGCGTTGTCTAAAATATAGTATTAAATAGTAAGTATAATTAAAATAAAAACAGTCATTCATGTAGGTCACAAAGTAACAGTTATGAACTTAAGCCCATTACATGTGAGAAGTATCTGCCAATATTTAAATATTTTTTATGTTTGTATCGATCGAGATTAATACAGCATACAAAACAAACCTTTGTGGTTAATAGAATGCTGACATAACTTGTATTCTTTGCATGATAATTAAACAGTAAAAAAATGTCAATTTTTTTTTATTCGTAAATATATTATTTGACTTTAAAAATACCGCCCTCCTAGACAAGTGGTATTGTAAAATAGAATAATGAATGTATGAGATTTGACACGTATTTTGTAGTTTTTTTCGTTTATCGTATGTCAATTCCATACAATCTATTCTATTCTACAGACGTATTTCCACTTATCTAGAGGGTTTGTTCTCATTTTCGTAAAATAAACACGTATTTGTCAGATATTGTTCTTGGTAGAAGTAAATAGTATTAGTAACAGAGAAGAACTTACCTCACCGGAAGATCGGTTAGGGTTAGTAGGTCCTGAGTTACTTGGTATAATGAAAGTAGGTTGGCCACCTTCGAAGTAGTCGTTATCATCGTCGTTACTGTAAAAAAGTACATACATTATGTACATGCCTACTTCCCTACGGAGTAGGCAGAGACAACGGCCCTATATTTGATTCTATACTTACATTTTCACGTATATTATCCTTATTCAATTTTTCATGTAAATACACAAAAGAAAAAAACAAAAAAGTATCGCCGCAGGGCGCAGAAGTAGTTCAGCCTCTCTAGACAAGTTGCAATTCGCTAGCCGGCGTTTGGTGGAATAGAATGACGAATGCATGGGATTTGACGTAAATGACAGTCGTGAACGCATGTCAAATAAGTCAAATCCTATACATTCGTCAGTACACACGTACCCCTAGCACGTACAATTATCGTAATCGTATCGTAAATGTATCGAAAGAATGGAGCATTGCTATTGGCCGGCTTGAAATACACACAGGTTTACAGTAGGCAGGCGGCCAATAGCAATCTTCCGTTCTCTCAATACGTTTACAATATGATCACGATAGTTGTTCGTGCTAGGGGCATTGACCTGCGCTGCGTAAAATTAAAATATTACGTTTTGCATTTATTTATAAACGTTTAGCGCCAAAACCTTATTGCATGTGGCGCCGCGTTCACAGATTATGTAAAGACAAACTGCATTGAAACCTCCTTGATTCAGCTGAAGTTGTATCGTTTTGGAAAAATTAGAAAATTATGATACAGTTAGCCATAGAAGAGCTGTATCATAATGTGTTTTTAATTTATTTTTATACTTTGATACTTAAGTTTTGTTATACATTTTAGTATGAGAGTAGATATAATACATTTCTAATTAGATACGATAACGAACTGTTACCTTACTTCCTGCTGAACTGGCCTCCTAGTAGTGTCTCGGCCTGGGCTTGGGGTTACTTGATACACATTATTGGGCCGCGGCCGTGATGGCATTACTTGTTGTGAAGGATCGCCGCCGGAACTATGCAACAAAACAATTTATTGATATTTTGATCAGTCTATTTATGGGGGTGGAGTTCACATATTTGACGACATGATGGGGTGGATATTTATATAATTAAAACAAAATGATTTGCAATGGTACCGTCTGCTATAAAGCTTGTTTCGATCTTTTTATCATCATTCGGGTTTTTTGTTTTTAACAATTCTTAGTTATGAAATATATATTTATGTATTGCCTTCATTTTGATACCTCACTCGATAAATTTGAGTGATAACTTTTTTACCACATACATTTTGGTGTCAAAAACCCAACATATAGCTTTTGGTCATATTTTATGTACCTACCCAAGAACACTTGGGCAATAAATACCTTTATTTTTGGTTTAGAAGATACGAGGTTATAAAGAATATTACAAACATACATACAAACATAAAATACGCGCGAAAAACATAATCCTTCTTGGCATTCGGATAATAAACTAATATTATAAAATTGTAAAGTTGTGTCTGTACATTAGATATATTGAAAAAAGTAGGCTTTTTAAATTCTTGTCGTTCGCGATGGCGCCAAAAACTACTGAATGGATTTTGATGTGGATTTATGTGACTGGTTTTCGTCAGATTTAAATATAACAATTTGTTTGATCGGAAATTGTTGAGTAGAACCAGAGATATGACCAAACGCGATAACCAACAAATACGAGGGCGGAGCCGCGGGCGTTAGATAGTGTTGAATATAAAATAAGATTACACCATTTTTTAGCACCAAGCATAGGAGCTATCTCAGGATCGGATCGACTAATATCTAACCAATCAGTAATTGATCCAGACTAAAAAAAAAATGGCTGGGATGGAGCGAATGCACAAGGCGGAGGATCGGGTGCTTTAGCGCACATTGGGAAAGACGTACCTGTGTCCAGCAGTGGACTACAACAGGCTAAAAGTAACCATTTTAGACTCTATTCCTAAAAAAACTCAAATTTCTTTCCCATAAATCCGATGACTACTCTTTTTCCTTTGATGCTGTGAGGTTGTGGAACTCGCTTCCTGCTTATATCTGAGACTGCAATGCAGTCAATAGTTTTAAATACAAACTACGTCAGCACAGTCTATCCTCCACCTATCACTGACTCATTCCTCTAATCCGTATATAGATTGCATCATATCTTATGTGACAATTTATACTTATATTTTATGTTGCTTTTATGTATACATATGTTTAAATATATTATGTATCTTTATATAGTGATTTTTTTGTTTATTAAACACATACAAGTTGAAATCCTTTTTTTTAAGAATTTGTTTATTATACAATAATCATTTTAGTAATACATTTTTACATTCCTTAAGTTATATATATATATGAATATATCTTTATGTTTTTATATATCTGTCTCTCGTCTTACCAACACACTTTTCACCAAGTTATCTACTTCTCACGTTCTCCTTTCGCAGGTCTGCAGAAAGAGATTTCTAACAGAAATAAGCAGAGCCTTTGTATTATAATCTTCCACCTATATATCTAAGCAGATTTCTTTCATCCAAATAAAATAGGTATAATAAGAAATGCTGACTACGGTTAATTGCTTTCTTTACGACAAAAGATATTAATCATCCAGTTGGAACAATCTAATTCGTAGACAGAACATAATATTCTGTACCACAGATATATTAATGAATGTCGTAATCAATTGCACATTATTCATTCGTTATGTAGGTAAGGAATTTTAGTAGGTATGGTGTGGTATGCGGTTTATATTTGTGATTATAGTTTTCCTCATCAACTATTAATGAAGAAAATAATTCACAGACAAAATAGGGTAGTGTCCTGAGTCAACGGATCATTACATGCTTAAAGTCGTAGTTTTTCACCAAATATGCAAAGTAAACTAAGATGGTGCCTAACTGAAGTGAAACTATGACTTTTCATTATTTTTAATTCTCAAAATAGGTCAAAATATAAACAATCTAAATAAGGGTAAATTTATAAGTTTTTCATATTCCTTATTAAATTTCAAATCAATTTTATTAAGCATTGTACATGTGTACACGCAACGTGGACTGACAAAAATGCGATACTCCATTGCACTCCCATACATTTGACGCACCATCACATTGTAACGTCACAATGAGCTGCGATTTTGTATGATGTGTTTTGCGGGTAGCTCGAGAAATTGAAATTTCAAATTCAAATATGTTTAAAACTATTTGTCATATGAATATTTTACTGTAACAGTTCATTATACTATTGTAAAAGATCCAGTTTAAGTTTAAAAAATTGGATACACCCCTATTGCATACATTCTTCATTCTTTCAATAAAAAAAATAGGGCACAACTCAACCCTATTCAATAAGATACTCAGTATATGTAAGTATATATGTCTAATAAAAATGGATGTTGCTAAGAGTATGACTTGAGAACAGCTCGACCGATTCGGCTTATTTTTTCCATATGTTCCAAACGTTCTACGGAAGTTTACAAAAAAAGCTATCAGCAATCCATAGCATAAAGTTACGGGAATGGAAGCGCTAGAACTATTTAAAAATTTTGGGCTATATCATGCTAACGATACTGAACTCGAAACATTCTTTTTTGAAGTTCTTGTCGGTTTGTTCAGTAGCTTGAACATATTTTGATGGGATTTTTTGTAGGAATGGTATTGGTTAGTGTTTAAATATTACGTTTGCTTGATCGCAATTGATTGAGTAGAACCAGAGATATAATTTATAATTTACAATTTACAAAACGGGAATTAACGCGATCATGGTATAGGTACTTACATACCTTTGATTGCCTGACGTTTCGACCTTTGATTGCCTGACGTGTAACCTGGTCGAAACGTCAGGCAATCAAAGGTATGTAAGTACCTATACCATGATCGCGTTAATTCCCGTTTTGTAAATTGTAAATTATATATCATGGAACGCGAGAGTTTAAAAGTCAGAGATATAATTGCCACTTTGAAGTGGGACGCTTAGCTAAAGGGGACTTGTATCTACTATTATTTTTCTAATAAGTAGTATCGAAGGCGAATGTAGGTACATATTTGATTGTTTGGCTATTTAATAACTGCTTTTATATTTCGAAGACAATTGACATATTATAAACCCGTGACGTTTTAGTTGGTAGGTAATATGTAGAAATATCCTTCCCCATCGAATAGACAGTGGTCCTTCCATATTACCATAATGTACCTACATAAATTACCGCCATGTTCAGGCTGTAGCTTGACATTTAAGTAGCATAAAAAAACAATATTCTATGTCCAAGAAAATCCTTGGGGGATGAAACTAAGCTTGTCCTTTTTCATAGCTTACTCTTTGAAAAGTACAACGTGGTTGCTCCGACTTTTTAAGTTCAATATTAAACGTGAGGTGAGAGTAGCTTTGACTAGGTTTTATTCGGTTTCCTGTCTGTTTTTGTAGAAAAAATATGTGGCAAAGTGAAAATTAATGTCTTAAAATGTTTATAAGATCTGCATTTATACTATTAAACTCGTGAAGCGGTTTTTGGATGAGGAAATGATAGAACGAAGGAACTAAGTAGATAAATGAGTTATTGAATTTTGACCTGTCTAGATGTATCATAATTGGTAGGTCAATAGCGATAGGCTAATATACACAGAATTACTTCTGTTGCTTAATATTGAATAATGATCATAATATTATAAGGTGACCCAAATGCACTTCAATTATTAACAATAAACAAAAACTTATTTGCAATTCATGTTTAAATTATCTTTCTTGATAATCATTACAATGATGAACTTGAGTTATTAATCCAGGCAAAATAGACGAAATAAAATTGCATAAATTCGCAAAGAGCTGAAAACTTTGTCTAACCTATTTTTGTGATGACACTTCACACACGATATATATATTATATGTAATAATATTATATTGTTACTAAAGTCAAAAAACCAATGTGTTTACCCAACTTGTTTAAAATAAATCAATCTTCAATAAATGGAGGCTTTTGATATTTCCTTTAAAATGGCGTAGAACCTTACTTACTTACTTACTTCCAGCGGGGGACGCCGTAGACCGGACGGGTGATCTGCCCTTTTGTGGGGGCCATTTCACCCAATTCCCCTAGAACCTTACAATCTTCGTTTTTTTTTCAAGAAACATTGCTAATGTAGCTACAGATATTCTCTAAGGGCGCCAACGGATCATTACTCTTGTGTTACCAATTATTTTCTAAGAGGACCATCCATTTTCTGAAACAAGGGTCATCTACTGGGCTTTTATTTTTCACCCCTCCAGTATTCTATCAACATCCGAGTGCCATCCCGGTTGTGTCCAAAGATTGCACTTTTGAGGCCGTCATCCGCTCTAATACTCTTCGATTATTGGTTCATCTTACTTTTTTCGGGAGGGACTGTCGTTTGACCCGTTAAACCCGAGAGGAAATCGACTGTGCCACCACGTCTGTCAATCAACAACTGTACCGGCTTTGCGGTGAGAACGGCTTGAGTTCCGAACACCCTAATTAGGCCCTACACCCACTATCATATACCCGTACTGCGCATAAGAAGTTCATTGACATGTACAATATATTTTACCCCCACGGATACCCAGCCGGAGCTGGAGGAGGAGGTTATGTCCGGCGTGTACACACAAGGCCGGCTCGACTGACCCAGGGACATCTCTTTCGATCTGGCACTTCTCGGGTGTGGGGATCACGGAGTCCCCAACTCAATCCCGGTATGGGGCCGCTGCGGCCTGCTTCTGCTAGGGTTACTTCCATCAGGCCCCCAGGGCCGCGCTCATGGGGGACGAAGGTTATTCATCGAACTCCGACGCTCGAGTTGCCTCAGTTGACGGGCAGCGCGGGCCGTGGATTTCCTTCGCTACCAGTTCCACTCCCGCCCCTTCGTCTCCTTCACGAGCATTACTTGCTCGCAGAAGAAGGCACCTGCCGCCCACAGGGCCAAGCCTGACAGATAGTGACAAATAAATACATATTGCCAAATGAAAAAAAATAAACAATCCTTATACTTACATGCTTGGAGCAATAGGTAGAGGATTATTCGGCCTCACATAAACCGGGCCTACTGTTTCATATGTAGGCCTACCTTCTGCTGGTCTGGTCTCGAAAAGTTCAGGTCTCATTGAAGGCCTTGATATACTCGAATCAGGTTGCTTGGCAAATGAAGGTCTGTTTGATTCCAAATCTGGTCTGTTTATAGTTGGTTGTGGCTTATCAGCATTGCAAATCTCTCTGCCGTTCAGTCGAATAGCCCGGAGTCGGGGTGTTGGGTTGATGGCACTGTACTGCACGAAGAAACGCATTGGCGTTGCTGGCCCTGGGTTGATTTTCATAGTTGTATTTTCGATTTTGAAGTCGATGTTATCTGCGGTAGTTACGTCGCCTATCCAGTTCTAAAAAATATATAGATGTGTTAATTAATTGTTTCCTATTTTTTTAATAAGGAATATTAGCAACCAATTTAACTAAGCTCAATTGCTTGTGCTAAGAGTGAGTTCACATCGGTAGTGTAATGGCCAAGATTCGAACCCGAGACCTACAAGATTTTAATGAATTTGTTAAGTAATTAGAATGCTTACTTTACTTATAGATTAAAAAAAGTGAAACCAATCTATTTATCAAAAACTGCTAACGTATAGTCCGGTTTTTTAAATTCAGATAGTAAATTTCAAATTGTGAAATAATGATACCAGCTTTTAGTACTTAGTGACGTGCTTAAAACAATCGACAATGTTTGTGGCCTAGATACAAGTGCTTTGGCTTTATTATATTTTAAGGAAAAAGTTTAAGTTAAATGTTTTTTAGTTTCGTACACTATCCATATAAGCTAACTATAAAATAACCTACAAAATTTAGTTTATCGACAACTTTCGATACCTACAGGTGGCACATGACTATTTTTTTATTGCAATAAACCGGCGACACAGCTAATGTCATTTTACTATCTGAAATTAGAAAACCTGATAATAAAGCCTGAGAAAAAATTATATCAATATTAATGACACACGTGGATGAACTCAAGAAACGAAACTATAGGCCCCGTGCGTATCGCGATGCGCCATTGTTGCGCCATCTCGCGGAACAGTGGCGACAATACGTAGATGCCCAGCTGACTGGCGCCTTCCCAGTAGTATATAATTCATACGCACTTCGAGGTTATTATTAATCGAAAATAATTAACAATAATTAACGTTATGACCACGACGATAATCCAATGTGGTTTTCAATCAATCTATTTACATTTTTTTCGTGCAAAATCGATATCAAAAGGTAGGTAATGTACCAAAAATAATTAGGAATCCAACCCTTCCTAGTGAATGTGTTGCCGCTTATTAATGAATTGAATCTTAGGTAAAAAAAACTATTTGAAAGCAGGCATATCTCCAACGTGAGAGAAATTATCGATGTAGATGGTAAACGTATCATCGAGGGAAAAGTTTTACCACAAACTAGGGTAACAAGCCCTCCATACGCAGTTACGTTGAAGGTATATGAAAAAAAAAATTGTTATTGTAAATTGTATTATTAAGATCTGATGCAAACGACACTAAATCATGAATTTTTACAGTTACTTGTACAGGATAACAACTAGTTGAAGCAAATATGCAGGATCGTACAGTCAAACTAAATAAGTATTTTAGAGTAATTGTCGATTCTAGTTTCATAGGAATTTCACTAGCCTTTTGCACTAATAAATTATTGCTTTGCTCTTTCGTTTTCCTCAAAGCATGATGTATGGCACTGATGGTGTGGTCCTTGTGTGATTAAAAACATAATTTTTGTGTTGTTTTGTTCATAACTCCGAACGACTGTTGTCACCACATGGCCACACGGGCATCTACTAACTTTCTGATTGAGCCGCGAGGGCGGCGCCACATGCGATGCGCACGGGGCCTATTGCAGTTGTTGTTTTGTTTTTCGATACTGCTAGTATAACCCTGTTATTAACAAAAAATAATTAAGAATCCTAACTACCATTTTGTAGAATCTTAAAATATAACAGTTAATCATTTAACCATTTAATATTTTCTTATGATACGAACATCTATGACAGTCATTACGAGTGGTTGGAGCCCAAAAAAGTATAATTAGTCTAATTACGAAACTTCAGAATCCCCAATTGGTTGTGGAGGTCAGATGGCAGCGCTTCGCGGAAAATATTTAAGTCAACCAAATCCGCAGTTAGACTGGAAAAAGCGGATCCCAGACCCCAAGGTGAAAGCTTCGACCGGGATTAACGCTAAGATCAAGAAGTACAGTCAAACTTACCCCAAGTATATCAGCCTTCCTATCTAAAACAATGTTCAGCCACAACGAATGGAGTGTGTTATCTGTGGACAGGCTGACGACACCGTACCATCGGCTGGCTGGTCCAGTATTATCGGAATTAGGCGGCTCGTATTGGAACACGTTGGGACATGGCGATATTGGCACAGAATCTGTGTTTTGTTCGAAGCTTGGCACTGATAGCGCTGCTAAGATGAATAGAGTTGCAATCTGTGGATAAAAAATGTAATTAGGAAAGATGATGAAGGAAAAAACGTACGACGTATCACCTATTCTGGAGTGGATGGATTCTACTCCAACGTTCAGTTCCATTCTATGTAAATTTCATTCCGTTCTTTACCTACAGGAAGTTATTCTCAGGATAACAGTGACCTTTCTTTATTTATTTTATTGACCGAGCGAGTGAAGCGATTGAGGGTCCCCGTTTGATAAGTGTTTTTTTTTTTTTTTTTTTTTTTTTACGTGCGGGAAATCCCCACGGATACCCGCCCCTCCGGAGCCGGAGGGGTAGGTTATGTCGGACTCGAACCGACTAAACCGCACGCCGTCTGTGGGTCGTGGTGCTAGGCCGAAGGTGAGGTTGTCTTGCGACATATCCCTCGCACCCCGGCTGACCCAGGGCCATCCCTTTCGGTCTGGCCCTCCTCGATTTTGATAAGTGTTAGTAGGAAAGATAAAAGTCGGTCCCGGCTCTCAAGAGTATTAAGATCAAGATAGAGGCCTATAGACACTAAAACTACTACCACTAGAACAATAGATATTAAAATTATTTCTGCAATACAAGAATATTTCACGATGAAATATTTTTGTAGTACGAATTTTACACAGTCGAATGCTAGGAAAAAACTCAACTACATTGATAGATGTACGCTGGTGTCAGTAAACGAAGTTTTTACTTGGTTTTTACGGTATTCGCTTTTCAGCGAACAGTATACGAAGATAAAGTCGAAATTTAATTACTTGGTGCATAGCGTCCATTCCAATTGAGTTAGTTTTTACTGCAAAAATGTCGAAAATTTATGACGCAGACGACCTTTAACTTCATTAAACTTTAATATTACGATTATGGCTTCTTACGCAGTTTTTTAGTGTTTTAGTGTATTAGGTATTATTATTACTAAACTATTTTCGGTTCCATCTAAACCTTGCACTTTGTGTTAAAAATTAAGTTACTATAGACATTGTTAATATTTAATAAATAATAAAGGAAACAAATAAAAAAATAAAAACCACTACACACGCCCCCATCCCCAAAGCATGAAAGGTATAGAGTGAATGTACGAGAGGCATAATTGCGGGAACTGGTATGTTACTAGAGGACAAGAATGAAAGCGAGATAGTTAAGATTTAATACTCTTAAAGTAAATTAGTAAATAAAGTAAAGAACCCTGAGTGGGTTTTCTTTTTTTTTCCACCAAGTAGAATAGAAGCCTAGGCATTCAAAAGTATTGTTAAGAGTAGGCTTTGGCGACACTTCGGTACAGCCAAGAGGTGCTAGATAAAAAAAAACCTTGCACTTTGGAATCTGGAGTTACTCCGACTACAATATAGTTCGCTCGCTCTGCTACTTCACCTTTTTGACCGAGCGAGCGAAGCGAACGAGAGTCTCTTATTCGACAAGGTAGCCGATTTTGCTTTCTTTTGTCCGTATCTATGTTGGTTTATCAGTTCCGGTCTAGAGAGCTCATTTTTTAACCGATTTTCACCTAACTTGACATACATTTTCTGTAATTTAAAACAGCTTTTTTCTGCTATCAAAAAAAGCTATCGACAAAAATTGTCCAATAATAATGGGGGAGAAATGGGGGGAAGTTTTCTGTCGCCTTATTTATGAACGGATCTTGATGATTTTTTGTTTCAGATTGTTGTGTAGAATATCGAACAAACGTTATAAAAAACGGACGACGTAAAAAGGGGGAAAAATTGTTGTAGGGTTTTAAAGAACGGATCGTAATTATGTAATGGTGAAACATCCAGGGCTGTTTAAAATAAGATCTGTATTGTTTTTCTTATTGTATATATCATATAAGGGTACTAGAAAATGCGAATGGGGTGCTCGCGAGGTCTACTGTTCAAAGAACAGTCATCATTTGGTTGATATTAGCTTCCGTATCCTGAGAAAATCGGCTTCTAGTGCTTGAAGAATGGGCCTTACGATCCAGACGAATTCTTCTCAGCTTCGAATTCTGGCATACCACTACATTTTTTATCGTGTGCAAAATTCCCACGGATACCCCCCACCGCCGAAGCTAGTTATGTCAGACTTGAACCGTCTAAAATGCACGCCGTCTGTTGGCCGTTGGTTGCCGGAGGTGAGATTGTCTTAAATAAATCCCTCGCACCCCGGCCGAACCAGTGCCATCCCTCTGAATCTGGCCGTCTTCGGGTGTCGGGACCACGGAGCCTCCAACTCGCCCCCGGGTAGGGTGACATGTTGGCCTGCGACTACCAACTACCAACTCCCTCCTAACCTAATAAAAGTGATTTAGCTTAGCTGGAGGGGTTAACGGGATATTAGTAATATAGGGTACTAACATTCTATAAAAAAAGTATCATTTAGCGGTACAGAATAAATGCAGGTTTACCTACATAATTAACTGCACGAAGATGTAGAAAGAATGTGCTATTATAGTTGCGATCAGCCAATAATTACCTCGTCTATAAAACGGCTAGTAGCACAAACTAGTTTTCTAAATATAACTCACGGCAGAAGGCACTTGAACCTCAAGTCCTTGAGTTTGACAAAGTAAAGGTTTTTTTATTTATTTTCTTCTACGTGCAATGCGTATTTATAGATTTTGCCTCTCTAATGCGTACTGGCAATGTGTTCCATAGGCTAATGGCCTTCAAAGTAAAAGATTTGTCATAATAAGCAGTGAAGTGCGCTGGCAATACCAGCGTCAAGTTCGTAGACGGTCTCAAGGATCTCTCATGTTTGTCATGGAGAAATGTAAAACGATCTTTGAGAAAAGTGGGAGCAGCTAGATTAAAGAGACTGTTATAATGCCAAAATATAAGTATGCCTGCGAAGACGAATTGGGAGCCACTTTAGCCTGTTAAGGAGTTCAGTAATCATATTTATATAAGCCGAATATGAATCTAATGCAAAAATTTGAAGAATCTTATGCTTGCTACTCATTGAGATCACGATAGCTGACATCAGCGTAATCTAGTAGTGGAAGAAGGTGAGATTGGGTAAGCGAAATTTTATTAGACGTTGGAAGTTCTTTCTTGGAGTTGAAGTTTCCAGGAAACGGAATTATCAATACAGATACTGTGATATCCGCCCTCCGTGGCAGATATTACTGGTAGTTGCCTGGACATCATGTGTCAACGATCTAAAAATAAATCATAAAAAAAAGAATTGAGAAGTAAGGAAAAAACGGAACGTGCGGGTCAGTTCCTGACAGTTGACGGGAGGTTTTTCTGAAGAAGCCAGCGAGGCTCTGGAAGCTCAAGATTTGAAGAGAAGTGTTCTAGCTTCCGCGGTCCTCTGAAACGAGTATTGTATAAAATTAAAAAACCTCGCCTAAAATCCCCTTTTAAAAAGCTTGAGGAATGATACATTTTTTTTCTTAATAAATAAATATCAATATTACAGCAAAAAATTGTTTCTCTTGAAGTGAGATAGTGAAGCTGTTGAGATCAAACCCCCGACTCCACAATACCCAGGTTTTTAAATAAGTGTTGATTGGTGAAACAGCTCCTACACATTGGACTTGCGGTAGTTGTGACCACTTAATTCAAGAAATCAACTGCTGACCAACTATTAAAATGTCTATTCTATTAAAATTATATGTATTTTGGTTGGATTCACTGTCAGTCCATAATTTGTTACTTCATTCGGAAATACGCCTCAGATCCATATTGATTGTACCAATTGCTCCAAGCAATTAATTTAAGGAAGTCTGTGTATAGAATTTTTAGATCATCGGCGTAAAGGTGGTAGGATGAAACAAGTTTTTCAGAGATGGAATTCAAAAAGTAAGGAATATAAAATGCCACCCTGCGGTACGCTAGCTGTAGTAGGTACTGCACAAGGAGAATAAGATTCTTCGAAGCCAATACGTTACGGTAACTACGAAACTATTCAATAGCCGTTGGAGATAATATCTTAAAGAGATCCTATTAGACGAAAAAGTTCAAATGGATCCCTTAAAATTCTCCGACCTCTTAGATTCCAATCCTATTGTAAATCCTATTTTAAAATCTGGAAATCCTATTTTGACTTTAGTATTTTTCGCGGTCTGTACGCATAGATCTATTTTTAAATATTCTACGAGTCTACGACATTCTACACAGCACTGTGTAGGTTATTAGATATATACTATTGTAACGCATGTTATACTAAGTTCAATTAACTGAATTTACTTGATACTATAATTGGCATTGATATTATCTGATGATATTGTCTATTTGTTAATAATTTACACTAGTTGAGAACATTAGCTAGTGGAACTAGTTCATAGATACACAGGTATTGTAAGTTATGATTTCTAAGGAATATTTCCATATTTGCCGCGGGAAAACCCCTGGGTATCACGACACATTTGCAATGCACCCGAAGACAATTGCAATTCTACTGTTGAAGATATTGAGCGCTATTCTAGTCGAATTCAATTAATAAATTTAGATTTCATGGATTTTCTTTTATTGAATTTAATAGTTTATGATTGAGACCCTAGCGATTGAGGCCGTAATAATTATTTATGGCCTTATAAGGTATGTTTTTTTATCGGCTCGATTACAAATAGCAAGCGATTTTTCGATAATATTTGAGCGTAGATTTGTGCCTCTTTAAAAGTAAGTTAATTAGTTATGTTTCCTTCGAACAAACATGCTAACTGTAGTGTACTTTCTTTTTGGGTGTGAAATGCAAAATTGATTTATTTTCAACAAAATATAAGTTAGTTAAAAATAGTCTTAGCTTTGACGTCAATTTTATTCTATTTAACTTAAGTTTACCACCACGTCCTACGCCTAGGCGCTAGTGGATAGGAAACAGCGCAACAAACTCCATAGCGGCATGTAATTCATTTGTTTTTTTATTTTTGTATACAGTCAACGGTACTTCTCTTTCCTTACAAATACCTATTATGAATTCATTAAGATAATCGTTTCTCAGAGTTTATCTTGGAAGAAGTATATTACGTCATATTATAATCTTTACTTAATACTCTGTATTATGCAGATGTGTGCCGCAGCTGAGGAAAGGGTGAGAGGGATTTAAGTTACATAGGAAGTACATTCAACGTAATTTTGAATTCTCTCTGCAGGTGTAAGTAGGGTTTAGAAACAACGACGAACAGGGAAACTTGATTACGCAATGGTAGTACATTATTTGTATATAAAGATATTTTAAGCAAAAACGTGGCTCAAATCAGGATCCAGATGAGTAACGTTAGGTTACTCATCTGGAGCTTATGAAGGAAAGCCACGATTCTATAACGCCTGATTTCAATTCTATTAGATTGAATAACGTAGAAAATACTTTGGTATTCCGTATGATCTATCGAATCAACCTCATCCGTATGAACCTCCGTATGACCCTCATCGAAAAAACCCACGTACGTTTTGAGAGCTTAGTAAATCTTCAGAATCGCTAGTTGAATATATTTTAAATTAAATATTTAAATATTGCGTTAGGATTTTTAAAATGTTGTCTGTCTTACTTTGAACCATTTTGATCTTGCTAACAGGAATGGCTCGGCTAATTTTAGCGGGATTTTCATTAACAGTCAGCTGATATTATAAAGCCTGTATCAATATGGCGCCTTGGGCCTTCAATTTCAAAAACGGAAATCCCGTGTTCCGTTTCATTGCAGGATTATCATCAATTCTTTTTAACACGAACTGTTTGGATATTTTTTAAAAATTGTATCCATCGTGGATTTAATTTCGTTAAGTTCAAGTTGGTTCTGTCTATTGAATCCAGTCTATTCCCACTTCAAGAACTCCCCTCCAACAAAGAGGTTCAAAGTCGTTTAATTTAGCCTCTACTAAGTGAGCAGGTTCAATTTGTCACATAAATACCAGTTCCTTTTCACCCACCTGCCGTGAAACAGAACTACCTTATTTATGCCCGTATGTCCCACTGTACGACACCTTATCATGACCTCTATTTGTCTCATGTCACCGTCTTAAATGGAAACGGGAGACAAACTGTAAGATCTTTCACGTGCATTATCTACTTACTTTGTCTACAGAGCTGTGCCCGAGAATTCGTACATGTGATTTTAGTTTCTGGTTTTTAACCCACTTCAAAAAAAGGAGGAGGTTTCTCAATTCGACCGTATATATGCTTTTTAATTTTTGTTCGCGGATAACTTCGTTGTTTTATTTTTGCATTGGATTCAGTATAACTCACAGGTCCAAGATCCCATATCAATTTCATGGATACTGGACCTTGGACTCCGGAGACACACCAGAGAACACCTCAAAATCAAATAGAAAATGAGAAGTTATTGTTTTTAGTTAGTTTTAGGACGATCTTGAGACAAGGTAAGCTACAATATGATGGTCCAGAATGTGCTGGAATTACCTAGTTTTAAACTATGGAGGCAGACAACAGAACTCCTTCATTATATATAGCATGAATGTCGACTTCTAACAGAACAGTAAATCTGTATATTTAGTTATTTTTGTCTAAGTTACTTTATAGATAGAATTAAACGTTTTTACGCCACTTCTGCCGTGTGCTTGTCTGCCACTGGTGGCAGACAAGCACACGGCCCACCTGATGGAAAGTCGTTACCGTGGCCTATGGACGTGTGCAACATTAGGGGTGTTACACTCGCGCTGCCAACTCTGTTAGAACAGAAAGTTTCTGTGCCGTTAGTGCAGAAGACAAAGCAGAACAAGCCTTTGGTCTTTCCACTGACAGCACAATAACTCTCTAGTGAGCTCTGACCTTACTCACGTAGTTTTTTTTTGTTTGTTTTAACTTTACTTTTTTTCTGAAATAAAAGTACTTATCTACTTAGGTACTTAAGACTACCTTTATATCAGAAAAAAAAAAATTAAGCTCCTCACATACAAAAATACAATTGCAATATCAATTAGGTTGATTTGACCGTGTCTAGACAACAATGGATATAACGAGAATGAAAGCATGCACTTAATTTTTTATTTAAAGTGCATGCGTAAACTTTCTAATGATATCAATGACATGTGTTAAGAACAAAAAATTGATAAATATTCTGTGGGATCAATGCGAGAAAAAAAATCGGCTAGACTTAGCAATTTTCGAAACGGTATGAGTTTCAGTGGTATGAATACTGAATTGGTGAAGGGTGAAAATTTCGAAAAGGGAAGCCGCTGGAAAAGTATGTTGTCTTATAGAACCATCATAGTAATTTTATATGGAATTCAACCACGGCAGAGCAAGCCGGCAGGAATCGGGTTATAAGGACTGACACTGATATTTACTTAATTTATACACACAATATCAAATAAAGATTTATGAAAAGTAAAAGTTTAATAAAAAAAATACTGGAACAAAATACGACAAAAACCACACAACTTAAATTTAAAAAAAAATCAAAGGAGTTTCTTGAACAAAAATTGTATGTTTGTAAGTTATATATTATGTCATTCAAATCTTGCAACCAAAGCAATTCTCGTTATAATTCAAAGAAAATGAATTTGTATTTAAATTTATAACGGAAACATGCCCATTGAGCTTTGAGCATTGGGATTAATTTCGCAAGATTAATTTGTTTTGATATACGTGAACATCTCGATCAGCCATAGACTAAAAGAGGTTTTTTTTTTAAAATTGTGGCGGACTAAATGGGGAAATTAAAGTTTTTACAGAGAAAACAAAACACACCGAAACTTTTTTAAGAAAACAGGAACTTAACCAATCAAATTTACTGGTGACTTATTGGTCACACTTGTGAATTATAACAATCAAAAAGCCACAGTTTAATTAAAGGTATCATTATGTGCCTCATTGTGTTGAAATTAGAGTCAGTTTATGAGCAAGTGTGTTGAAAAATATTATATTATGTGATAATATCCAAATGACTTGGTGTTTGCTTTAAACATTTTCTGGGGTCCAGAGTGCAGGCTCATCTTACTCTTTCACCTATGTAACGTTCAGTAGTTTAAAATTAAAGGATTGATTTTAAACTGTTCAACGTACCAAAGACGAGACAATATTAATATTAGAAACTCAATGTTATTATGATTTAATTATAATAATGAACCTATACAAAATGCAAATTATTTCTTAAGAATTTTCTTAAACTGGTTGTAGACATACACATATATTCTCAAACAACTTGCATTTTTACCCAAAATACAAAATAAAGAGAGAATATTCTAAAATGCGAAAGTTCGTGCCAAATAAACACCCAACGGAACTAATAAATTACGTTTAGGAAAGGATTTGGGTCGACGATGTTTGGCACTATCTCAAAATTAGAGATGAGGACTAGTGCAAAACTTTAATATGATTTTGGGATTTTCGATACTTTTTACGTGCGGGAAATTCCCACGGATACCGGTTATGTCGGACTCGAACCAACTAAACCGCACGCCTTCTGTGGGTCGTTGTTCTATGCCGAAGGTGAGGTTGTCTCGCGACATATATCGCGCACTCTGGCTGACCCAGGGCCATTCCTATCGGTCTGGCCCTTCTCGGGAACCTCTACGCAGTCCCCGACTCGCCCCCGGTATGGGAGGGAGGGGGCTGGGGGCGCAACGTCCGCGCGACGTGGCCTGCTTCTGCTAGGGTGACGAGCGGCTCCACCCGTCACCCTCAGGCCCGAGCTGCCTACGAACGCGGGCAGTGATGTTCGCAAGTCTTTCTCGCTCATCGCGCCGCACCCGCTTTGCTGTCTCCTTCACGAGCATGACCTGCTCGCAGAAGGAGGCGCTGGCCGCCCACGCATTCGCGCAGAGGACCATTGCCGCGAGCAGGGTGGAGAGCGTGAGCAATCTCACCCCCAGGATCGTCACAAGCTCCCGCCTCGGCGTCTCGAACGCCGGACACTTAGTGGGCGTGTGCAGCCCCGAGTCCACGCTCGCGTGGGATTTTCGATGCTTCGCAGTTACGTTTTATTTTCTAAAAATCCTTGTTATACAATTAAAATGTAATACATAATGTCATGACATAGGTAAATATTTCGCTGGCCCAATTATGTCGATGTCTGAATGAATTTTATCAAAGTTTAGCATTAAATTGGTTGAGATTTTTGCAGTACGTAGTTATTTTTCAATAAGATTCTTTATTTTAAGTTAGAAACGTTGGATTTACAACATGATACGGTAAAACAAGGTGAATAGAAATCGATGGGTGAATAGAAATAACGTGGTCAGCTTTATTCTGTAGTTATTTTCGTTCAAGTGAAGCTAAGGACTAGTTCAATGCAATAATGAACAAAAATATACAGGGTGTATTTTTGAAACGGGGCAGTAAGGGCAAGTACCTTAACCGTTGCAGTTACAGCAAAACGTTCTTAAAAGACCTTCCCTAACTTTTTGGGACATTTTGAACTGCATTCACAGATTTTGTAAAAAACTTACAGTTAGCAAAAAAAATGCAAAAAGTTCAAATTTTTTTTTTATGCCAATCGATTCTATTTCATGTGGGGATCAAAAAACTCTATGGGACCATTTTAGCTTTCAGTACTAGATAAGACAGAAATCGCCAAAGACCTTTCCCATACATTTCGTACGGAAATATGATAAATCAACTCGAAACTCATAGGTCAGGTAAAATTTTGAACGTTTTTAAATAAAAAAAATCATTTAAACATTTAAGAAATTAAAACAATTAAGGTTTATGAAATAAATTGCTCAAAATGATTTCCATTTTCACGAATACATAAGTCTATCCTTTTTTGCACTGAACGAATGGCGGCTAATAATGTTCTGGGATGAATATTACGTAAAATGGTCATTAATGCATCCTTGAGCTCTTGAACACTGGCGTACGTCGTCTTATACACCTCGTTTTTCACGAAGCCCCATAAAAAAAAATCAAGTGGTGTTAGATCGGGGCTACGAGGTGGCCACTGTGTTGGACCATGTGTACCTATCCACTGTGTACCGAATAGGCGGCTCAAATTGGAACGTGAAAGGTGACTGTTATGTGGCGGAGCACCATCTTGTTGAAAATGAACTTTTCGCAATTCCGACAGGGGCCATTCGTCCATCTCGTTTTCAAGATGGTGTAAAATGACTTCATTATACATGGCAGAATTCAGTTTCCCTTCATAAAATTCCGCCATTATGACTCGATTGGACATTATACCACACCAACAGTTGAATGAGAAGCGAACCTGATTATGACTTGCCGTAACTCTTAGTGGATTTTCTTTGGACCAATAGTGGTGATTTTTTCTGTTGTACATACCGTTATTGGAAAAATTCGTTTCGTCTGACCACAGTATGTAATTTAAAAATTCATGATCTCTGCTTATTTTTCCTCTTAGCCATCTGCAAAAAGTAAGCCTTCGAACATCATCACCCGGATGTAACACTTGAACTATGCGCCCATATCGATAGCATTTGTAGCCGTATTTCTTCCATATCTTTATCACAAGGGAGTGGGATACACCTACTTCAAGGGCGACTTGCCTGGACTATACCTCTGGATATGCTTCGACATAAGTTAGAACCGCAATCTCCGTGTCCATGTCCACACGAGGCTGCCGCTTTCTTTTGAAAGAACCCTGCAATTCCAGGTTTTTCAAAAGATTTGTAATAACCTTTCTTGTTGGCACATGCCCCAACGGATACTTATTGCGGTACCACACTAATGCAGCTCCCGCATTTCGATTATTGACAAAATACGCTTCTAATAAGTCAATTTTTTCACGATTAGAGAAAAAAAAAAAAATCCTTAATTAATAACTCATACGAAGTTTCTCAGCTGAAACTAAGAATAACACACAGATTTTCGAATCAAATTCGAAATTTGAGGGTAAAAATTCTTTTTATTTACTTTACAGTCAATTCTACCCACTTCCTGGCTATAACAAAAAGTTAGACCATCGTAGAAGTTTGTTTCTGTTGCCGAAATGTATGGGAAACGTTTTTGGCGATTTCTGTCTTTCCTAGTACTGAAAGCTAAAATGGTCTCATAGAGTTTTTTGATCCCCATATGAAATAGAATCGATTGGCATAAAAAAAAATTTTTGGACTTTTTGCATTTTTTTTTGCCAACTGTAAGTTTTTTACAAAATCTGTGAATGCAGTTCAAAATATGTCAAAAAGTTAGGGAAGGTCTTCTAAGAACGTTTTGCTGTAACTGCAACGGTTAAGGTACTTGCCCTTACTGCCCCGTTTCAAAAATACACCCTGTATAATACCAGATCAGATACTTAAAATACGGTAAAAGAAACTAATAAAGAAAATCTAACGATCATTTTATTTCTATTCACCCCGTTTTACCTGTTATATATTGTATAGTGCATTAGTTGCAACAAACTTTTATGCAATCGTAGTCATTGTCCCTTGTCTACCGGAAAAATGCAGAGAATATTACTTGGGATGATGAGATTTTTTTGTGATGATATCTGATGATATCTCTCTGTAGCGGTGGCGTAGCGGTAGTGAACGCGGCCGCTACGCAGGAGGCGCGGGTTCGATTCCCGCTCAGTGCAAATATTTGTATGCATGAATATGTATATTTGCATTGGTCTGGGTGTTTCTATGTATGATATGTATGTATTTACAAAAAAAAAGGACGTATCTAAGTATGTTTATCCGCATTCTAGATTTCATAACACAAGCTAGTTAAGCTATGCTTACCATGGGTCTAGATAGCGTTGTGTGAAATGTTCTGGAATATTTATTTATTTATTTATTTATTTAGTTTGTGTGCTAAAATGGTTCAATTTACACAATTTGAGGGTCACATTATATATCATCACAGTAACTTTTACATGTCTGTTTTTTCGATAGTTTTTTTTAAACTACACATTTGAACTACGGTTTTATTGTATTTGCATAGAAGGTTTATATATATAGTTCATTAGAGCGGGACATATTAGATACAACATTACTTATTGACAAGAAGTACCTACCTCAGAAGCTGAATTTAGCAACATTAACTATCTTGGTATAGAAATAGATCAATAAATAACAGAGGTACCTATAAATTAATTTTGTAATTATCAGAGGATCATTTTAATCGTTTTGTTTTAAGTTTTAGAATTAAGGAGGTCGGTAACTTGAAATAGGATAATTTAATACAGAGCCATGGCAAATGTATCTACTACTATGGTGGCGTTTGCAATATAGCCCACACATTCTCTAATAAGAGGTAAAATGTCAGCATTCCTGACCTGAGGCCCTATTTCCCGAATACCCCAACTATACATAAATCCTTGTTTCATCTCCGAGGACCAAATTAAACCTTTTTCGCAACCGCCTTCTAGAATAAGTTCCGACACAAAAGAGCTTTGCTATTTCAAATTTGAACACGTGGAAATGGATGGCTTGAACAGAGAACTAGAACATTTTCGATACAATTATTCCTATTTAAGAATCTAGAAGCTTTTGCCACATCATTACGTGATGTATGGTTTGAGATTGACATGGTCATTCACATTTATAATGTAACACTCACCGGCATATTTACCATGTTGATATTTACAAGCGCCATGATGACGATGTAGGTAAGTAAATATTCCGGCGAGTGTTATACTATTAATCATTACGCGCTATATATTTATAGACACAGGAATACTGTCGTTTTGGATAAATGCTATGAAGATGACGATGATGATTCTTCATTGGAGTTTTTAACTGGTTCTATAAACGATTGAGAGTGACTAGGTAATGTACTTTTTTTATTTATTTATTTATTAAGGGTAATCATTTATAATTTTTTTTTCGTTAGAACTGATTTCATGTCAGTAGCTTCATGGACATTTGTGAAATAGCCTTTTATTTGCATTTTTGAGTTAGTATTCAATGTAGAATATAGGCATTCTACTCGACTCAACAAGTTATTTCAACAGATTGTGTGTTAAGTAGGTATATAATATTAAGCTAAACACGCAAAGTAGTATTGCTAGACACTAAGCTAAGGTTTATGAAAAATATTCTTAGCATTTTTGAATTAGGTATAGTCACGATTTAATGCGGCATGCACGTCCCCCTGGGTCGAGTCGGGGACCGCGCGGTCCCCCCTTCCGAGGAAGGCCAGACCGAGAGGAATGGCCCTGGGTCAGCCGGGGTGCGAGGGATACCTATGTCACGAGACAACCTCACCTTCGGCCTAGCACATCGACCCACAGACGGCGAGCGGTTTAGTCGGTTCGAGTCCGACATAACCTCCCCCTTAGGCTCCGAAGGGGGGGGGGGGGGAGATCCGTGGGGATTTCCCGCACGTAAAAAAAAGTCACAATTTAATTTCAGTAACTCGAAAAGTTTTTTTTTTAATAATACTATCCGTAATATTTTGGAGACTGATATAAAAGAAGTAAATTGAAGTGCAATAAGTGTGTAACAACAATAAAGGTCGGATGTCTTATCCTGTTTCATGTCAACTTAATGGTTTTCCTGTTAATTATATTATTGGCAAGAAAGATACAATATAAGTCAATGTACCTAATCAGATACAATGTGATGTGCAGATAAAGATTTCTGAAATAATTCGTGTACACTGGGAGGTTTACGAATTTCACTGGAAGGTTCATAAATTTTACTGGAAGGTTCACGAATTTCACTAGAAGACACGCTCATAAAAGTAAGTTCACTATTCAGTATGGAATTAAATTGTATGTATACCTTTCCGGGGTGAAAGCCTCTAATTCAAAATGGGAAAGGGGTATATTTTGGTAGCTTCGAGAGCAGCTAATAAAAGTGGAATATACAGAACTAGTTCTAGATATAGAAGTGTTATATCATTACTTTATTTACTCGTTACTAAAATCAGTAGTAGGTAGTTTTTTCCGGTTGCAAAAACACACAAGTACGTAGTTATTGTGACGGTTGAAAAGGCAAAGCTGTTTTTGTGTTATCATCAAAGATTTAATTAATGACGCGAAGGTAGCCTTTTAATCGGATTATCAAATACTATGTAGTTATAGGTACGTAGTATTTAAAATGAAATTATCTATTGTCAGTTTGAACTTCGTGAGAAGCATTAAATACTATTGTATAGTTGCATAGTAGAATGAATAATAATTGTATTGTTGCGACAGAAAAAGAATACAAGTATCACCACCCCATCTCATCCGAAGGGTGTCGTATGAGGCGACTAACGGAAAAATACGCAGACGATATCACTGTGAGGGAGGCATGTGGTCGAAATAGCTGTCTGGCCAGCGTAGAAAAAGAAGGACAAGGCCTATCAACATTGGTATTGGGAGAGAAGTGTGTCCAGCAGTAGACTGCAATAGCCCAATCGATTGATTCATTTGATACGAACAAGATAAGTTTTAGTTATTGCATTTTGAGAATTTTAAGTAATGCAACTCTAGCAGTGTTTAAAAAAGCAATTGTTTCTAGAAAAACATAGAAATTTTTCACTTAAAAATAAAAAATAAAATAAAATATTCCACAACATTTCACACAACGCTTACTAGACCCATGGTAAGCATAGCTTAACTAGCTTGTGTTATGGAATCTAGAATGCGGATAAACATACTTAAATACATTTTTTTTTGTAAATACATACATAATATACATATAAACACCCAGACCAATGCAAATATACATATTCATGCATACAAATATTTGCACTGAGCGGGGATCGAACACACGCCTCCTGCGTAGCAGCCGCATCACTACCGCCACGCCACAGAAGCTGCCACTAATTGTAGCTGAAGTAATAAGAAGAACTTCAGAAATGTTCTCGTTTGAAACCTTGAAATGTTATTTTATCTATCTATTTACTAAATATCCCACCTACCATTAAGAATAATTTCAATACCTCAAGTGGTTAAATGTTGACTGTTTCGTGTTCAATTAACGATCTGACTAATTATTTGATTGGTTTGGACGCCTAGACTCCTAATTGACTGACTGATTTAACCAGAAGGCTGCGACAGACATACTGCGACGATTTTTAATAGAAACGCATTATGAAAGTAGTATTTTAGAAGAAGAAGCAAATATGAATGATTTTTGAGAGTTTGTGTTACTGAGAAGCATTATTAATGTTTTTTTCTTACCTAATAATCATCAGTCATAGTTTACGAGTACGAATAGGATAAATATAGGTACGTAGTGTATAATAAGGAAAGATATAGCTGTCTGTAGTGAGCTTGAAGTGCAAAAATTATAATTACTGTCTAAATTTGTCCTCAACAGTTAGCGTGGTGCGATATCTAGCTTTTTGTATCATTGGTATTTCTATTAATATAGGTATTATGTTGAAAATATAATTACCCATTATATATTCTTAGAATTCTATTAATTGCTGTGTATTTACCCACACTGTTATCTTGTTTTGGAATGGAATAAAACTTAACAATTAGGTAAACATGATAATTATGTCTAAATCAACTATTTCTACGTGTAGTTACTAGTTGGCTGGCTACACAGAATAAAAAATTGGCATTTATTTAAGGCACTACTTGACGAGCAAGTAAATGCCATTTTTTGTTACCTGTGCAGTCCATGGCGCACTTGGTTTCGTGTTTTTTATGTCCTACCTTCTGCACTAAAGACGATTTAAATAAAGCCACAGACCGTACTGTTGAGATGGCACAATTTAATTGAGGAACTATTTAGTGCCAACAGTGGATAAATTGATATGAAAAGGAGAAGAGGGTCGGGACAAAGTCAATCACAATTGCAAGCCGGCTCCGGCTGATTGACGGATGAGGATATTTTCCATAAAAATCCAAATTAAAGAGAGGTAAAGGAGTAAGAAGACCCCGCGCTCCTTGGATGCTACCGGGGATAGTGCCAGGATGATGATGAAAATAACAGACATGATAGGTATGCAAATAATATGCCAAATTAGAATTAATAACAGAACACAAACTATATAAAAACAGCAATTAATGTACTAAAAACAGTAATAACGAACTTTGATGATAATTGTGATTCATATGTTTAAAAAAATCAGTGTCTGAATCGCAGAAGTGGAATATTTATTGTTTAGTTTTACCAAGTTTTAACACGAAAATTTATTAGGTTATTTACCAGTTTTAACAGATAAATTGAGTAGGTTGTTTTTTCAAGGAAATTTATGTAACCAGAATTCTAACATTGCCCCTCCCTAGCCCATCCCTTTAAATTGCTAGTATTAGAATTGGGTTCACGTTAGTAGTGTGATGTGGCTAGAACTCGAACCCAGGACCTCTCGATCTTACGGCCGGGGCTCCCTAACTACCAAGGTGTAGGGTTAGAACCCTACATTTTACACAAATATTTATCCTGTTAAGTATGTCAAATTTCTTGTTTAGTCACAAGGTACGAATGTTCATGAAAATTACTTGTCATATTTAAATAACATTTTTAACTTTTTGCTAACGCAAATTGATTTCTCTTTTTATTCTAACAATAATACAATACATTTTTAGAATTCAATTTGGCGTTTGGTATTTTTATTCAGATACCCTACCTGCCAGTTGTACCCTAGGTTTAATCTAAGCAAAAAAAATTGCCAATCAACGGTAAATCTGTCCCAAAAAATGACTGTTATCCTGTTTAGGAACAGATTCCCTTAATATACCCTTGATAACAAAGATTTCTTGCGAATTTATCAAAAGTCGACGTCCAACGATCGCATCACTAACCGGTCTTCAACCATTTTGTTCACCATATACGACTGACATTCGCACACAACACTTAAAAAACTTCCTACAAGAATTAATTACACGGAATAACATAATTGCACAATTATAATCAACACAACACAACAGTTTTTTTTCCACAATTCTTACCATTTTATAGGAACTTCTTAATCATTTAAAACGTCTAATGTATGATCACACACAAAAAATGTTTTTTTTTTTATTAAAGAATTTGCGACGAGTATCACTCGCAAAGGTGACTACAAGAATGACAAAAGAAAATCATAGCAACTATATCTTAGAGGTCAAGTTTACGATAGCCTGTGAAGAGAGAAAGAGAGGAAAACATGTATATGTTTGATGAGTGAAAGAGACGAATATATGTTGATTCATTCGCTGTAAATATGAGTTTAAGTGAGGGTGCGCGCACGCAAACTTGTTATTAATGATCATCTGAACTCTTACGGAACTTATAATATGGAGATAACCGAGTTTCGTAAATAGAAGATGGTATTCAAATGTATTATGATAAACTAGCTAAAAAGGTAGGTAGGCAGAAGTGTATTATAATTGTAACTCAGTTAAATAAATTTCTTCCAATGCTACGTAACTATTTCGTTGGCCTATCTTCTTCATCCGAGGGTTAATCCTAGTCGCATCCGAAGTTTTTCAATTTGGAGTTTGGGGTCCGCTTTTTACCAGTCTAACTGCGGATTTGGCTGAACTTCGATATTTTCCGTGAAGCAACTGTCACCTGACATCCACAACGCAAAGGCGATATCGAAGCATTGCAGCTAGACCAAATGTTGGATTTTTGAGGGCTCCAACTACCCGTAAGGACTGCCATAGATGTTTGTATGACCGACGGTTTAACGTGCTCTTCGAGGCACGACCAGACCAATGCAAATATCCATATTCAATCATACATACAAATATTTGCACTGAGCGGGGATAGAACCCGCGCCTCCTGCGCAGCGGTCGCATTAACTACCGCTACGCCACGGAGGCTGTTCGTTGGCCTATAATAGTTATAATAAGTTCATTTCGGTCAATAGGTCACTTTTTCACGAGATGCCTAAAGTTAAATATGTATAGGACCAAGCTAACTTCACCTATAGATTTATGGGCAAGGCACTGGTACTTGGTACAAGATTACCTTTCGGTGTTACAGGGCAGTTGCTCCCGTAATAGCCAACACAAGCCTATTCATAAGAAAAGAAGGAGTAAAGAAGTGTACCCCGGGTTCCCGGCATGTTTTAAATGCGAGCTAAAACGGTTGCATCTCCAATATCAGGCATATTGGGGATGCAACCGTTTGATTACTACATAGTATAAAACAAAGTCGCTTTCTCTGTTCCTGTATCCCTTTGTATGCTTAAATCTTTAAAACTACGCAACGGATTTTGATGCGGATTTTTTAATAGATGGAGTGATTCAAGAGGAAGGGTTATATGTATAATACATGTTAGATATAATAGAGAGTGCAGCGGGAACGGGATCTGACGCCACGCGGGTGGTAAAAATATTGGCGGTACGAAGTTCGCCGGGTCAGCTGGTAATAAATAAAATATAGATTGCATTTATATTAGTTAATCACACTACAGTGACTAGTATCGTAATGGAAAATACCGATACAGACATTAAACATACATTAGCTGATTACAATTTCATTGCACACTGAACATTAATGAATTCCAAATAACACATCCATACATAAAGTCATGCATATTCTCAACATAATCCGGGAGTGTTGAAGCACCTTCAACTTAACTTGCCGGACGGATATGTGTCTAAACGTAGACGTCCATAGCTGTTACGTGTACCAGCAGCTAGGACTAACTTACGCGCAAAAAATCCGCTAACACCTACAATACGGGTTATCAACGGGCCAGTTAAAACTTTTTTTCCCATGTGGCCCGGTACCGGGCCAAGTCACCGGGGCAGATGGGATACACCCGTTCTGAATGAGGTAAATGACAGAATAGACATATTCTCGTGGGCGCTCAACAGGGATGAGTTATATAGAGGAGCCCTATGGAGTTAAATTAGATTCAATGTTAACAATAAAAAAATAAATATGTGAATTGGATAGGTTTGATATAACTAGTTTGAAAACGGTGTGTCTTCGACTTATGTAATTTACATCTACACTAGCGTCACTATTGTATTAGGTTTGATAAGTACCTGTAATGACAGCGTAAAACACGGATACCCCCCCCCCCCCCCCCCCCCCCCCGCCAGAACCGGAGGGGGAGGTTATGTCGGACTCGAACCGACTAAGTCGCACGCCGTCTGTGGTTCGTTGTGCTAGGCCGAAGGTGAGGTTGTCTCGCGACATATCCCTCGCACCCCGGCTGACCCAGGGCCATTCCTCTCAGTCTGGCCCTCCTCGGGAAGTACCGAGTTTTTGCTTATGAATTACTTTGTCTTGACTTTTGCTAGTGTGGCTGCAATCTGAGAAGAAACTTGCGCCAGAGCGTCGACCAACCAGCAGGCGTAGGTATCGGCTTCCGGTGTGGCTTGTGTCCCAAAAAACATGATGGAGTCCCATACACCACTTAAAACCTTAGTAATGTCGATTAAATGAAATTTCGAAGCAATTAGTATACTAACTATTCAAATCGAATCGATTCGAAAGATCGCGGGTTCGAGTCCCGCCTGAACGATTCACTTTTTCCTATCTTAATCGATTTGAAAAGTTTTGCTTCAAAATTTCATTCAATTGTTTGGGCGGGAACAACAGGAAACAAAATCATTCATTGTTTCTGATAGTTCGTACGAGTGTCGGTAGATGGCTTCCACCGTCGCTCCAAGACGGTTGTATTGTATAGGAGAATTTGGGTTGGTTTAGGCGTAGCTCGCTGGCTCAGTGGTCAGAGCATTCCCCCTGTAAGGGAAAGATAGCGGGTTCGAGTCCCGCCTGAGCGATTTCACTTAGTAATGTTTCCAGAAATAAAATAATATTGTGCATCTCTCTGCTTCAAAATAGTTTCATATCAAATAATTAGCAGTAGCAAATAAGCACTAAAATATTTAAAACATTTTTTACACAGAAGATAAACCTCCTTCCTCTTATTTTGAAGTCAGTGAAAAAAGCATCACCTTTCTTCAACAACAAAAAGTTCGCAGTAAAATGAATTTAAAAAATTGAAATGATGGCTGAATGGCATATTGAAACAAAGCATGGGATACGAGGTAACGGGGTAAATGAATGCAAGTTGCCATGGCAACGGATGGAAATAGGTTGAAAGGTGCCGTGAGTGACAAGACCGTGATTAGGCGGACAGGTGACGTCACCCGTGGGAGCGCACATTAGCAGGGTTGAATGAAGGGCTGATATGGACTAGGGTGTTTATAAATAGAACCTTTATAGAACTGTATAACCTGCCTGTTTTGAATTGCGATTGAGATGTAGCTATGAATTATGTTGAGTTAGGTTGAATATTTTTGTTTGATAAAATAAGTGTTAAGATCGGTTTATGATATCTAAGCTTTATAAGATACTGTCGATGATTTACGTAAATATCACACATTGGAATAGAAAAACTTTTTAACGAATTCTATCGCCATTTATTTGGTACTAGCTGATGCCCGCGGCTTCGCCCGCGTGGAATTCTGTTCACGATACAGTGACGGCCTAACCCTTTCTTAAATTTTCTCTGCGTAAGAACCATCCTCGTTGTGCAAGGAATATTCTAAAAAAATAATTAGCAAAAACGGTCCATCCATTCACGCGTGATGGCGTGACCAAGGGAAATAGGAATTCATTTTTATGTATAGAAAAAAAAACATAGATGGATAGATTATTTTGTTATTTACCAGCCAGATGTCACAGCGGTTTTCCAACAGCCATCTTCGCGGGGTGAATAATCTACCAGGACATTCTTTTTCGTCTCATTATGAGGTATGTACATACTATAATCACACCTTTATCCCCGGAGGGTTAGGCAGGGGTGAATTAAGACCAACATTTCACCAATCTGTATTCGGCCCCACGTAATAGGAGGTGAGCCAATTGCCGTATTCCGGGCACTATTGTTGACTCGAGCCATGCATCTGAGGCTGAGTCTGGGCTGTACATATCTGTCTGGTGTTAAAGTTAATCAGCCCTATCTCTTAGTCGCCTTGTACGACACCACATGGGAAGAGAAGGGGTGGCTCAAACTCTGCCGGGAACGACGAGGTATGTATAGGAACATTTCTAACGCCAAGGACGTATGAGAGACTACATCATGACCTTAACATAGAAACTGTGAGACAAGAGGCTAAATACACTACAGCGGCATATAAGCAACGGCTTAGTTATCACCTCAATTCACTGGCACAAAACCTTATGAACAATCCCAAGACAAGTACAGAGTGCCACAAGACCTGCTCTGAAGAAAAGCATCAAGAAATAAAGGGGACCTGTCCCTGGGCATGCTCCTCCTATAAATTATACACTCTTGTAGAAACGAGGTCATCCGACAAAGAAACAAAGTTACCGACATAGCTCGTAGAATAAGCAAGCTGAAGTGGCAATGGACTGGCCACGTCTGTTGAAGGACTGATGGCCGTTGGAGCAGACGAGTGCTAGATTGAAGACCGCGAGAAGGCAGGCGGAAGGTAGGAAGATGGACTGCTGACCTAAAAAGGTGGCTGGGAGAGACTGGATGCGGAAGGCGGAGGATCGGACGAAATGGCGCGCATTGGGAGGGGCCTATGTCCAGCAGTGGACTGCAGTGGGCTAATCGATTGATTGATTGTACACCACGGATTATACAGGGTGGAATTTTTGGACCCTACAATTTTCGATTACTGGGTGCGTGAGTTTCTGGAAATGTTGAATGCAGATTTTTTTTATTAAAGGAATGTCTCCTTTGAGGAAAATCTGCTTTCTCTAGTGTTGTAGTAATAACACAGTTGCAATGGCGGCTGAAAGCCTTTTGAAGGCGACTGTACTTATAAGTGTATAAGTCTCAAAGGTAACAAGGTCTCAAAAGTACTTCTCAAGTGCTCGACTACGGCTCAGTCTTCGAACTCCACTTGTTCAGTAATTGCCTACTTCTCAGTCCCCGACAATAATTTACTATTTAATATTCATATAAATGGATGAAGTGCCTCAATGTACCTTTACCTCAAACATTTGTGGCGAGCTCGCTTTGATACCAAATAAATTATTGCTAATTTGTCAATATACTTTGTTAAATTAGGCTTTTCGCACATGCGGCACTGTTAAGTATTCAGTATTCAGCTTCAGTAATATACGATTGTATATTACTGAAGCTTTTCTGCTGATATATTTCACAACATTTCACACAACGCTATCAAGATCCATGGTAAGCATAGCTAACTACCTTGTGTTATGAAATCTAGAATGCGGATAAACATACTTAGATACATTTTTTTTTGTAAAGGCATACATATTATACATGGAAACATCCAGACCAATGCAAATACCCATATTCATGCATACAAATATTTGCACTGAGCGGAGATCGAACCCGCGCCTCCTGCGTAGCGGCCGCGTTCACTACCGCCACACCACGGAGGCCGTCAATAGCCCATGGCCGATATAGATACTCAAAATAGTATTGTACCTAAGTGTGTGAGTCCAGTGATTTTTGGACGTTTTTCCGGGATTTGTGAGGGCAAGTCAATTCCACCGATTAAACACACACCGTTGGCGTAATGGACGAAATTCTAGCGCTGGCTTTCCCCACAGGATTTGGGGTTAAATAGTAGACAAGGTCCTTTAAAAGTCTGCTATTAAAAACGTTTTTTAAACTATACGGTTTTGTACAGTGTTAACTACACCTACACACCGGCAGAATTAGCGGAACACAAAATTATGGGCTGGGGAGGGATATGTTTAGGAGGGGCGAGCTGCGAAACACATTAGTTGAAGAATGGCAGAGGTTGCCCCAAGAAATCATTGACAATATCATTCGCAGCATGCTCAGATGGATGGAAACCTTAATCAGCGCACGAGGGGGAAACACTCCTTATTAAACATGTTGTTGTTGTTTCATGTTTAATTATTATTTGTTCAAAAATGAAGCTAACTATTTTATAGTCTCCTTTTTTGTGTTCCTCTAATTCTGCCGGTGTGTGAAGTTTCAAGGCGATAGCGGGGAATACAGAGGGGAGCGAGAGGACGAGCGCCAGCGGCGGCTGCGATGGCGACGCAGCCCCCGCTGGCGCTCGTCCTCCATTTTTTCCAATTTAACCATTCGCTAACTGATATAGCTCGCAACACCCACGCGTTCTAAACGATCCTTACAATATTATGAACTTCCTTTACTTTCGGAATAAACGATTTCATTTACTGTTACTTACAATATTATGAACTTCCCTTACTTTCCGAATAAACGATTTCATTTACTGTTCTACGGTGTTTCTGCTATAAAAAATCATCAAGAAGCAACGTAGTCAACATACAGTATCTTTTATCAATAACTATTTCGGTGTGAAAGTTTCAATTAAGAATTCAGTTTTTTTCTAAGAATTCTGTCAGATTTCTTTAAACGTCGAGAATGTTATCAAATCCAGTTTATATCCAAGCAGCCTAGTTGCCAGAATAGTCTTCTGCCTGAAACTGTTACATCAAAGAAAATCTCTTAAAAATTTAGAACTTTTTAAAAAATAAGTCGTATTTGAACTGAAATAGAATTTAAAAGTTGCCTTGTCTACAGGCAGCCTTAAGCCATATTACGCGAGAACGCTCCGTTGATTCGGAATCAGCAGTTAGCAGTTGAAAGCTGAAATGGGTTTGCTATATTCTGCAAATTGTACTGTCTGGCACTCTGTGAGGATGAATCATTGATGATATAATTACTATCTCAATGGGATGATTACCGACTGTAATTATTATCTAAGTATCAAAGTGATGATTTTGTAGGGATTAGCAATACCAGTAGTTCTGTCAATAGTTAAGACATCGCGAGCACCCTTTGTGTCAAACAACATAATTGTGGAACCATGTTTTACATATTTTCGCCAAAAATCACTATAATCCCTTGATAAATAACGCGACAGCAACTTTGGCTTGGCTTTCTGTCTTTTGCCCTTATCAAAAAAGCTATCGTCAAAGGTTTTTTAAATAAAGAAATACGTATGCCAAGTTTTTTCAAAATCGGTTAAGAAATGCAACCTCTAGACCGGAACTGACAGACATGGATGAAAGCAAAATCGGCCACCTCCTTATCGAAACGGAGCTTTTCACTCGCTTTGCTTATTCAGTCAAAATTATGAAATCAAATAAAATGCATTTCAAACTTCAATCATGTAGAAATATCCACAAATATATTAAAAAAAAAAACATCTATAAGCTGAATTTATTTTTGACTGTTCCAAAAACTTAAAGGTACTTAAGTTGTATGTTTCGAAAGAGATTCTCTAAGGGAGTAAACACGCCTGCGAGCTGCCGCCTGGTCTGGTATCAGAGACAGTTTCGTTTGTTGAACCTATCTGCTTCGTCATGTTCTGAGTAGGTAGGTACGGGGATTTCCGCAGAGTAAAAACGTAAAAATGTGTAATTTTTGCATACCATTTTAGTATTTACTTGTAGATAAGGAAACGGCTTTAACAAGTTTGGAGGAAGACCAGACAGACATGTAAAGACTATGTTTATTTATTTATATAAATTTTTTGCACAAATACAAAATTTTTGTACAAAGGCGGACTTAATGCCAGGGGCATTTTTAGCCAGTCAACCTTAGGGTGATGCAGAATATTTATATCAAGTATATTTATTGAAATATTGTTGTGAAAGTTTTACCTAGTTCGGTACAAATACTGAAAATTAATGATCACCAAAGTTTAGCTGTGTGGAAAAATACAGTAAACATTTAAAGTGAAATTTTAGCACGAGAGTTTCTTTGTAGATGCAGTTTGTAGGAATATTACATGGTCTGAATAAAACACATTACGTGGACTAAGAGAATAGTGCTAGAGAAGTAATCGTTGTCGTCACGTCGTCGTGACGTCGCTACAGCGTTAGTACTCGTACCTGAGTTACTTGGGTACTTGGAAAGAATTGCGACACTATCACTAAAGTTCTAAAGTTTTCAATTTTATTATTCGAGGATTTTTTCGAGAGTATTTATGAAGTGGGACTCAAACATTGCGGTCCGGAAAGCAAAATTGTAACCATTGTGCTATCCTGGTATTAGTCTTATTTAAATGGATGCTACTGCATTATATCAAATATATATAGGAGAAGGAAAACTCCGAAATCAAACCCGGAATTGGTGCCTTCGTTAGGCGCAAGTAGGATACAATCTGAAAAGCGGCAGTCGCCTGCAGCCAACCTGGTGGTTTCGCACGTATTGGCATGCCATTCCTGTGAGCCAAGCTGGGGAGGCCGAGAGGGTGGCGAAGGTCCTGGGCAACCCTACGTCATCAAATTGCGTCCCAGGCGATGCAGCGTCTGTGGAGAGGACACTTCACCCACGTCGTTCTGCGACGTGGATAACAACACGGGGAGTGGCAGTCACCGGTTATAAGCCCGTGCGCATGGGCGAAAGCGCGGACGCCAGGGGTCGCTCTCGACAGTGGGAGGGTCCATTGTAGGCCCACTGACCAGTTACCGCCCGCTCCAAACTGGGCAGCCCCCGGTCAATAAGGTACTGGTCCGCCTCGGTGTCGTTTGTTCCTCTGGGGTGTTGGGAACACAGGGGCAACCCGGAAGACGGCGCTGTGCTGTTGTACACCCGCGACTAAACAGCTATGTAAAAACAAATTTAAAGCTAGCACTTCCATGCGCTTTGGTTCTTGGAATGTCCGAACTATGAGGACTGGTCTCCCGGATAGCTCAGAGACTTCGAATTACGCTCAAGATCTGCGTAAAACGGCTGTTATCGATCTAGAAATGACACGTCTCAATATATCTATTGCCGCACTCCAGGAAACCATACTTCCAGATGGGGGCTCATTGCGCGAACAAAATTATACCTTCTTTTGGAAAGGCAAGGCCTCTGGCGAAAATCGCGGGCACGGTGTTGGCTTTGCAGTTCACAACACTCTCTTAAATGCCATAGAAACACCTCGAGGTGTAAGTGAGCGTATTATGGCCTTGCGCCTCAATACCAAAAGCGGCTTTGTTACTCTGATTTCCGCCTACGCTCCAACTCTCACCTCAACAGCAGAGTCTAAGGACGACTTCTATGATAAGCTCTGCTCTGTTGTGGCCAATGTACCGACCGGAGACCGACTTTATATTCTAGGGGACTTTAACGCCCGTGTAGGGCAAGATAATACCGCCTGGCCCGATTCCCTAGGTAGCCATAGCATAGGAAAGCAGAATGAAAATGGCCAACGCCTGCTTGAGTTCTGCGCCAAGTTTCAGCTGTGTGTTACCAACACATATTTTAAAGGGAAACTGATGCGTAAAGTCTCCTGGAAACATCCTCGGTCTGGTCATTGGCACCAATTAGACTTAGCCTTAACCAAAAGGAAGGATTTAAAGGAAGTTACCCATGCTAGATCCTACCGCAGTGCACACTGCGACACTGATCACTCCCTGGTAGTGTGCAAACTTCTCCTGTCGCCCAAAAAGATTCACTCCTCCAGGAACCCCGGTAGGAAGATGCTAAATCTTCCTAAGACTAGGAACCCTGAGTTAGTGGATACTTTCAGTTCATTGGTGCAACGGATAGTAGCTGCCTGGGATGCGGATGCGCCCGTGGAAACAGAATGGGAATCCATTAAAGACCTCCTCACCACAACAGCCGGCGAGGTTTTCGGATATGCCAAGGTGAAATCACCGGATTGGTTTACCGAAAATATGGGCCATCTTCAGCCTCTAATTAACACCAAACGCCAAGCTGCGCTAGGGTACCGCCTTGGTCCCTGTGACGCCACGCGCACTAAACTCTGCACAGCAAAGTCATCCCTACAGCGAACCTGTCGCCAGCTCGCTAATGCTTACTGGATAGAACTGTGCAGAAACATTCAAGATTGCGCGGCCGCGGGAAACTTCCGCGGGGTATATGCAGGAATAGGGGTGGCTCTTGGTCCAGTGCAAAAAAAGACGGCCCCTCTAAAAGAGATCGACGGCACTGTTATCACTGACAGCAGTCGTCAACTTAATCGGTGGGTAGAACACTACACTGGGCTTTATTCTCGACCAGTTGAGATCAGTCCCGTAGCCGTGGATTTAATTCCGAACCTACCTGTTATGACTGAGCTCGATGATTTACCCACCGTGTGGGATCTTCGCGCGGCCGTACTAAAGCTTAAATGTGGTAAGAGTCCGGGGATTGATGGTGTACTCACTGAGCTCCTAAAACTCAAGTGCATATTACCAGTATTGCATAACTTCCTGGGAAAATGCTGGGAGAGGGAGCTATTCCCACAGGATATGCGCGATGCAAATATTGTAACTCTTTACAAAGGGAAAGGTGACCGCGGCGATTGTAACTGCTACCGTGGTATTTCCCTTCTTAGCATTGTCGGCAAGCTTTTTGCAAGGGTCATACTGACTAAACTGCAATGTCTTGCCGAACGCGTGTATCTTGAGGCACAATGTGGCTTCCGCTCCCAGCGTTCCACTACGGATATGATATTTACCATCCGGCAACTTCAAAAGAAATGTCGTGAGCAGAATACTCCTTTTGTGATTGCGTTCGTTGACCTGAATAAAGCCTTCGACGCGGTCAGCAGAGAGGGTCTCTATATTGCACTTGAGAAAATAGGATGTCCCCCGAAACTGCTGAGGTTAGTGAAATGCTTTCCCTTGTCCCATACTGCGATTTAAAGACTGCGCAAAACGCGACATGATCGCATTCAACATCGATCGCGACACATGGGAGGATCTGGCTACCGACCGTGATGAGTGGAGAAAGGCCACCTACGAGGGCTGTGAGACGCATGATACAGCCTGGTTTCAAATCCTGTCCCAAAAACGGGAAATACGACATGCCCGTGCAGAAGGTTCCGTCACAACGAACTCTCAGTTCGCGTGCCGTAAGTGCGGACGAAGGTGCCGCTCGAGGATCGGTTTATTTAGCCACGAGCGACGATGCTCTTCTCGCGTAGGCGCTGTTTAAATCATCTGTCAAGATGAAAAGGCCTGATGATGATATCAAATATTAAATTTGATTTGTAGACATTTTGGAAGAACATAATGACTCATAACAATTCCATAATAACCTTTCCATTTAATTTTTCTAATTCAGTTTCGATATGGCTACTGTAAAAATTAAAAATGTCAGTTTTAATTCTTCTTTAAACGAATAAAAGCTTCTGCTTCGAGGTCTTAGTTATTAAACCTATAATCAACACTGAAAGCCAGTATACCGATTATCCATTTATCTTGATCTAGAGTATTAACTAATTTGCCAAGACTTTGTTCAAGAGCTTAAGTTTATTCTATACTGGATGCGTTTTTATAAAATTGTATCAGAAGATAAGCTGTTTCATTGACTTGGTGACAGACAAAATTCAGTTCTATCTAGAAACGATAGAGCAGACGTTTATATTTACTGCAATTCTAGTAACGAAGTTTTGGACTATCTGCACAAGGGATATTAGGTTCTAAGCACAAAGCATTAAGGAATATTGTACTATGATCTGCTGTAGTGTTGCTCGACTACTAATCGGTCTGATCAGATACTTTCTATCCATCTTAGTCTGTCGATGGAAGATTAGCGACATTGGTTTAGTGATGGGACTGAATCTCAAATATATCGACAGTGTCGAGCCTTTCCACGGTTTTCATATTTCTGAATAATAAGTAAGTAAACACGTTAAAAGGGATAAGATTATAGACGCATAATAGGTACAATCAAAATAGAGAAAACAAAAATTTCTCTAAGAGTCAACCCTAACTGAACGACGATTAAACTTCAATCAATTAAGCCATCGAAGTCTGCTGCTGGACATAGGTTTCTTTCGATTTGGCCTACTGTTACCACACTGGCCAGATGGTTTGGTACAGGGTATTATTTCTCGTTTCCCTTCGCTCGTAGTGATACCCTCTGCATACTTTGCCGAGTCGCTTCCTACGTCACCCATTTCATGAGATGGGGTGGTGAAAATTGTATTCCTTCTCCATCACCACACGAATAGTTATATTATACTGCAAAATATTATTAAATTAAAATAGGAAAATAAAAATTATCACAGTGCCGTAGGGTTTGTAATAATTTTAAAAGGTAGTTTAACTGGGTCCTCTAAATATAGCTAATTCACGCTAACGTAAGTATAAATTCGCTTTTATTTTTGACAATAAAAATTATTACGGTCCTTTAACCCACGTGAAATAATTCCACAGCGGAATTATTATTCGTACAAATTTAAACCCAGACCTAAGTACAACATAACAAACATACATAGAGCTATACGAAGAATTATCCATACCAATATGTGTAAATTATGTAGACATTTCATATAAGTTACACGTTTTGAATATTTGCAAATATAGTACTCATCATAAACCTATAATCATAATCATAAACATTCACTGTAGGTAGCCACTAGTGTAGATCAGCCGTGCAATTTGTAAATTCATTATACACATTTTTAGTAAAAAATAGATTTCTCTGCATTTTGGACGTGAACGTGACGTCATTACAACTTCCTTTTTTTTACGTGCGTGAAGTCCCCACGGATACCCTCCGGCACCGGAGAGGGAGGTTATGTCGGATTCGAATCGACTAAACCGCATGCCGTCTGTGGTTCGTCGTACTAGGCCGAAAGTGAGGTTGTCTTCGACATATTCCTCACACCCCGGCTGACCTAGGGCCATCCATCTCGGTTTGGCCTTCCTCGGGAGAGGGCACCACGCACCACGCCGTTGCACGCCACTGCTTAGTGCAAATATTTATATGCATTGGTCTGGGTGTTTTTATGTATTATATGTATGTATTTACCAAAAAAGGTATCTAAGTATGTTCATGGGCAATCTAGATTCCATAACACAAGCTAATTAAGCTAGGCTACCATGGGTCTAGATAGCGTTGTGTGAAATGTTGTGGAATATTTATTTAATTTATTAGAGCATGAAGCGTTCATCCGACTCACCGACGTAACGGTGTATTTAAAACGCTCCGTAATATAATTGTGAAGAAAATAATAAACTACTACATAAGTGCATAAGTGTTTAGTGGAAGTATTACGTGACAAACAATAATTGTCTTAAAGTGTTATTCTAAGTGTAAAAAACTCGGAACTGCATAACAGTACAAAAGTTTCAACCCAGTGATCTTTTCAGTACCCAAGCAAAATAAGAGTGCAAAACAAACAACAAACTAGTGAAAACCAAATAACAGTCACTCCTTAATAATAGTTACTGCATCAACTCGGAAGAAACACTGTATTAGCAAATAATAAAAACATTTTGCTACAATCGCACCGTTACTATTTTCAAAGGTGCACAATCATTACTTCGTCGGTGCAACAGTCACTGGTCTGTGTTGTGATACTAAAACTAACAACAAACACTTAAAAAAAAAACAGTGGCTCAATAACATAATTATAAAATTGAATTTTGTTTAATTTACAAATTAAAACATCTAAGGAGAAAAGATAATATTTCTTAACAGTGACATCTATTATTGAAATCCCGACATATAATATCCAAATACCGTCATCTGTTAGAGAATTGCACTACTGACTACTGCATGCAATCTAAACAACTATTTCATCTTCACACGTAATAGTATATGTGGTTGAATACGCACTGTAAGGGATTGATGCGCATGAGGTCGACGGTTCAAATCCAAGTTTGTTGAACAACTAATTTTTATTTGAATAAAATGTCGTTTATTGATATGATAATGAATACTCCAACCAAGGGCGAAGTCGAGAATATGAGAAATAATGTCACAGTTAGAAAACGATTGATTTCTACGACACTAGATTGTACAAACTCATTCCAATATAATGATTACACGGTAGGCCATACACCACAACAGAATAGTGACAATATGATTGAAGTAAAGGACAAAATAAACACACTGACTATAGAATTACAATGTGCGCGCAGCGAAATGGACAAATTGGTATGTGAAAATAGGCAACTAAAAACTGAACTCCAAAAGGCAAACAATATAAATAATATCTACAAAAAACTGGCTGCAAATGACACAATTAGTCGTACTCCATCGGTGCAAGTAAACAAAGAGATAACTACAAATACCTATGTATCTACCCCAACACCGTGTAGGCGCGATAACGCCAGAGAATTACAAGTAACTGAGCCTATACATTACACAAGTACTCCTTCTTCAACATTAGGACTGCAAAACAGCATCGAAACTCCTATGATAAGGAAAAACAAACGGCCTGCTAAAATAATCAATACGGACACAAACATTACACATTTGAACAAAAGTGAAAGGAAGGTGGCCGCTAAAGGACCACCCGGTTTGGAACGTCTTCGAAAGGTTCTCGTTATTGCTGACCAACAAGGGAAGAACGTTCAAATAACACTTCAAAAACTATTAGGTAGTCAATTTCAAGTTATAACTTTCTGGAAGCCTGGAGCAAAAATTATGGACATACTTAGTTCGTATAGCACAGCAGATCTAATGAGGTTTGATTTTATTGTAATATTAGCTGGCACAAACGACACGAATCCCTTAGATTTTCAAATAGAATTTGGTATATGGTTAAAACATGTAAAAAATGTAAATGTAATAGTATCAGAAATACCACGTAACAATCATATGAGCGAATATAAACTAAATGGTCTATTGAGTCATATATGTACCAGGTATGATGCGATATTTTTGGATATGGGCTATAGCCAATTTATACCCCGTAACCATAACTTTACTGCTAATATTTGCAGGTATATTTTAAAAGAAATATTAAGAATGGACTACAAAAATAAATTTGATAGTTTTAACAAAGCGGAACAATTAATACCGGTAGAAAAAGTGAACAAATCAACCCAAACATGTCAGTTACTAGACGATGCATCAAGTTCTGATCTAATACCAAATCCTAACAATTTTATCGGTACCAGGAAGAGTGATTTATTTCGTTTATAATTGTATTTATATACTTCACCAAAATATCGATGGGCTGATTAATAAGTCTGATCTACTAACTGAACACTTAGAGGATTTCTCAAAAAATGGTCAAGATATAGATGTTATAGGCATAACGGAACACAATATGATGGAAGGCGACCATCTACATTTACACATACCAAATTATCAATTAGCCACGTTCTCAACTAGAGGTACCAGAGATGGTGGGACCTGTATAATGATTGGTAATATGTGTGAATATGAAGTAATCGATCTTCAAAGATATCACATTCCTAACATTATTGAATGCTGCGGTGTAGAATTAACGTTACATAATCTATTAGTGGTGTGTATATATAGACCCCCGAAGTCTGACAGGGAGAGTTTAAATATCTTTTTCAATAATTTAGATAGTATACTGAGTATGTGCTGTAGGAATATTAAAAATAAAATAGTTGTATGTGGTGATTTCAACATCGACACACTTCAGAACTCAAAATCGGCTAAGGAATTTCAGCATCTACTCTGGAGCTATAACTTGAAACTCAGTATAAATCAACCAACTAGACTAGTTAGTGGTAAATGTATTGACAATATAGTCCATAACATAAAGGGTGCTAATAGTAATGTACACGATCTGGGTTTGTCCGACCACACCGCCCAATCTATGAAGTGCCCTATAAAAAAGACTTGCACTATCAAGCACTGGTTCGTCTTACGGCGAGACTATTGCTCGAATAACACTAAAACGTTTTTTAACTGCATAGAAAGTCTTAGCTTTGGTGATGTCTACGAAGATTCCAATCCTGAAAGCGCTTTTAACTCTTTTCATGACATGTTTAGATTTTTCTATGATATCTGTTTTCCCTTGAAACGAATAAGAATCTCTCTACGCCGGAAATCTAGATGGATTACTAAAGGTATTAGATTGTGTTGCAAACGGAAGAGAGTAATGCTTTGGAAATATAGACTTTCCCCGAATAGTAATAATAAAGACATACTTAATCAATATTCGAATCGCTTAAAGAAAATTATTCGATTGACTCAGCATTCGCGGAACACTTATAACGTAAATACTGCTAAAAATAAAATGAAAGCCACTTGGGACATCATAAATAGAAATAAACTACAATACCCAAAAGTAGACTTGCCTAACAGTTTAATAGTTGATAGAAAAGAAGTAAATGACCCACAAATAATTGCCCAAATTTTTAATGACTATTTTATAGACAGTATACAAAGTAAAAATTGTGACATAAATCCTAATGTATATGAAAATATAGATATAAATACAAAATCCATATTCATGACGCCAACATCTCCCTCTGAAATTCTTGGCATAATAAATTCTTTAAACAATACTAACAGCCATGGTTTTGATGGTATTATTACAAAAATAATTAAAATAGTAGCAGTACTGATTGCACCACCTTTAAGCCACATTATAAATCTGTGTATTGAACATGGTTGCTTTCCTGAAAGGCTAAAAATTACTACCATAAAGCCAATATATAAAAAAGGTGACCAAAAAACTGTTAGCAACTACAGGCCAATAGCACTAATTCCTATTTTTGCAAAAATTATTGAGAAGATTATTCACAGTAGACTTTACTCCTTTTTTGAAAGTAACAATATATTTACTAAGGAACAATATGGCTTTAGAAAAGGTAAGTCCTTAGATATGGCTGTATTTGACGTGATAAGTAAAATAATTAGTAAGGTTGACACGAAAACGCCGGTTGCTGCTGTTCTAATGGACATGACCAAAGCTTTTGATCATGTAGACCATAGTATACTGCTTCTTAAATTGGAAAGATATGGCATTCGGGGAAATGTACTTGAACTTATGAAATCATACCTGACCAATCGTACCCAGATGACATGTTTCAGTAGATTGTGTAAAGGATCTTTAACAGAGACTACATATACATCGCAGACTAGGAAGATGCCTTGTTCCGTTCCCCAGGGTTCCATATTGGGCCCGCTATTATTCATTGTGTACATTAACGATATGCCTAAATATTCAAATCATCAGATGGTTTTGTTTGCCGATGACAGTACTCTTATATGTACAGGACAAAACCTCGACCGTTATCAAGGCGAAATAAACAACTCTCTGAATGGTATAATCCAGTGGCTAATTAGGAACAATTTGCAAATTAATTTGAGTAAAACAAAAATTATACAGTTCAATCAAAAAACTAATACCCCTAAAATTTGTATACAATATGGAAGTGCAACTATAGCCGAGACTGATAATGCTAAGTTTCTAGGCCTATATATCGATAGTCAACTGACATGGAAATTACACATAGAAACCCTCTGTAAAAAGCTAAGACAATATGCATATGCTTTGTATCAGCTATCAAAAACAGCGAACCGCTTCACGGTCTTGACTGCCTATAACGCATACGTGGCTAGCAATATAAGATATGGCATTATTTTTTGGGGCAATTCCACGGACCGAGATGACGTTTTCTTGGCACAGAAAAGATGTGTGCGAGCATTCTGTAAGCTCCGTCCGACAGATAGCTGTAGGCCATATTTTGTAGAACTAAATTTACTGACATTCCCCTGTATGTACATCTACGAAGTAGCAGTATTTGTGAAAAACAACTTTAATTATTATGAGACGCTTCAATCTAAGCGGCACACTGGTATTATCTGTATACCGAGACACAAAACTGCATTGTGTGCTAAAAGTATTATTGTCATGGGTCCAAAGATTTATAACGGTGTACCGGGATCTATAAGGAGCGAAAAGCAAATAATTACATTTAAGAAATGCCTGTATAAATTCTTAGTTCAAAAGTGTTATTACTCCGTTATGGACTTTCTTAATGACAAATGTAAGTGACATATAGAAAGCGTGAAAATCGTTTGACTCGATCATAAAACTTGGATGGCAATTTAATTATACCCACGTTCAAATTTAATTATGAATATTTTAAAAATCTATTGACATCTGCTAAATTGTACTTATTTTATATTATTATTTGTGTTTATTTTGCTAATCTATATTAAAATTTTATTGACCTAGGTACTGACATTGAAAATTTACTGAATAATTTGATTGACCTAATAAATTGACTAAGATAGAATCCATCGACATGTTGTTATATTGTGCGTAATTGTTATTGTATGATTATGTTATAATTAATAATAAATATTTCACTGTAACCAATTAATAATAAATTTCATATCTTTAAAAATTTAAATTGTATAGTTAGAATACTGCATGGAACTGTTAGGCTATATGGCTGCCTTAATTATATTTGCATGCCGCTTTGGCGGTCGAGTATGGTGACACAACTAATTATAACGACATCATGTAAACCCATATTCCGCAAAATAAATGATTTGATTTGATTTGATTTGATTTGATTCCTCATAGTCAAAATAACTAAAACGGTCTTAGAAATAATAATTTTATAATTGGAAACTTAGCAAGCAGTACTGTAAAACGACCAGAAACGAGACGGCAAAACATACACACACTTTAAGGCCCATATTGTAGAACGTCACTCAGCTGAATCGTGATTTATCTGAGGAAAATTTGTACAGACAATCTGCCAGACAACCTGTCAAATTTTTCAATGTGTATACAACCTTTTCCAAGTTAAATCAAGATTCAGCTGAGCGGCGTTCTAAAATCCGGGCTTTAGTTTAGTAGAATGTTAAATTTTCACAACCGAGTGACTGAACATCTTGAAATGAAAGGAAACTATTTTAGTTTTCCTAACGGCTAGCAAAATGTTGGTGTTTATACAGATACACATGCGCCTAACCTTTCAGGGATATATGCAAAAGTATGTCTCCCCTGACTTAGTATATGATACCATACCAATACGGTGCACAAGTTTTAGTAGTTCCTTCACCCTGACATTTCTATAAACGATCATACTAAAATAAACCGGCTATGCAGACGTACTAATGATGCTCGTTAGCAACCAAAGGTACAGTTTTCATACTTGCATGGATATTAGCATTCCTGGAATTTAATGATAAAATTCTAGATAAAAATAAAGTGCTTGGGATAAGTCCAAAGTCTTTAAGGACTAGATGTTGTTCATCAAACCGAAGTGTGATTTAGTAAGATTCACATATCTTGCAATCATTGTGTCACTAGGAGAATGATGATGACTTATTATCCAAGGTTTCACTTTTTCCTTTCCATTTTATTATTTTCTGAACTAATTATTATTAACAAGAATCTCGCTTTAATGATATAATTATCAAAAATTTGTAAAATTAGGAAATATAGGCAAGGTAAAATTTAAAACTAAAGCTTCCTTAACTTTTTATTGAATATTTTTAGTACAATAGAAAATCAATGTCCGAACATAAATTTGACGTCTTTTGTTCTCCATCGATGTTTGAAATATCGACAAGCGGCCAGTAGGTACATCACTGTTATGGGCAGATAACGTTGGAGCTCTTTGCTTCAATCGAACGGGCAATATTGTTGAGATGAAAATTCTTGTTAGTTGCAAGCACGATGGCATTTAGTTATAAGTAAAGTTCTTGCTTGTAATCAAAACAAAATTCTATATTATATAACCGAGATGGTGATACGGTCATGATAATATCATCTCAACACTCTTGAGTATGGAATATATGAGGCTATGTCACGTCCGGCAACGAACACCCAAAGATGGCGTGTGGTTCGACACCGACATACCCCCTGCCGCCGGCTCCGATGTATTACCGAGGGGATACTCGTACTAAAAAGGTATGTTTATGTAGGTATCTATATTGTCTCATCCTAAGAAACAAAATTTATATAAAAATAAATTATGATAAACTTAATTTCATAGCAATGGTGATCTCGTTTGAGGTTTTTTTCACGTACCTGAAATCCCCACGGATACCCTCCGGCTCCGGAGGGGGAGGTTATGTCGGACTCGAACCGTCTAAACCGTACACCGTCTGTGGGTCGTTGTGCTAGGACGAAGGTGAGGTTGTCTTCGACATATACCTCGCAGCCCAGGGCCATCCTTCTCAGTCTGCTCCTCCTCGGGAGGGGGGGCTACGCGGATTTCAGGCACGAAAAAAAGGCTTATGAAAAAAGAACACACATAAAAAAGAAAAAAGAAACTAAATTAAAATGAAAAGTATACTATACTTCGCGATGGTGCATAGGTCCGTACAAAGACCTTCGGAGCCAAGCTAAGCTTCTCTAACAAGCCTGTGTACCTACCTGCTTATTGATGGACGAAGCTTGCAGACTTTTCCTTTGGGCTTGGACTTCGAAGATCTTAGTGGTACCCTTTGGTTGGTTGTTTGGTGGTTACTGGGGCCTGCCAGGGTAAAAAATTTCTAAATTCAAACCGTTAAAATTGAATTAACCTAGATTTCCCATCAGGAGGCAGCTTGCAGGAATTGGGACCCCAGACACCTTGGTAACTACTTTTATCTTACCAATAAAAAGTAGTTATCTTTTTCAATTATCGAATGCAATGACATTGATTATCGTCTACATAGGTAATCAGCATTAATTAGATCTTGTTCTAGAGTAATCTTGTGTCAGTCAGTGCGAGTACGACCATGGCGAACGTTCATTTCTTTATTGTCTTTGGCGTGTTAAACGGTAGTACTAATTTTTATTATAAACAACTATGGTTTATTTATTTACAATTATGTAAGTGATTTTATATTGTTAGAGGGAAGTCCCTGAGTTGAATCGTGCGAGAATAGTTCAAGAGTTACTATTTCATAAATTGGTGGCTCAAGAATAATGCCATGCTTAGTAATATCACTCTTTTGAGTCGGTTATTATGCCACGTCATTATTACAGTATGCTTATGCTTCTATATCATAGTTCTAGGTATATACCTGCCACAGATTGAGAGTAGACAGGGGTAAACATAATACCGGGTGTGTCTAAATTGTATAATAACTGTGCGTACAATTTTTTCGCCCCTAGCGATAAGATTACGCATTATTGTCATCGTAAACATAAACCTTCAACCGCTAAGCATCAGTCTATTGTCGGAGCGGTGGAAAATGCTGGTGGACTATTAAAGCGGACGTCTACGATGTCTAGCGTCACCAATGTATATGTTATTCCTAAACATATCAAAATGTCAGAAAAATAATTGAACATAGCAGAATACAATATACTGATATTGCGTTTAAGTAGTTAACGTAAGTGTGTGGTACCTAACTCACTTGGTGAGCTTGGCAACTATACATTTCAATATTAACTTGAATACTTAGCCGGCGAAGTTGCTTTTGGCGTCCTAGTGCGGCAGAGGACTAAGGTTTTCAACCAAAGTTACTAACATAGCTCGCAGAATAAGCAACCTGAAGTAGAAATGGGCTGGCCACGTCTGTCGACGGACCGATGGCCGTTGCAGCAGACGAGTCCTAGAGTAAAGACCGCGAGAAGGTAAAGAAGGGTGGGACGCCCCCTAGCCAGATGGACCGATAATGTTACAAATCCTATAAATATTATAAAAATTCCCGTTTTATTTGCAGTGAGTTACTTTGTATCTTCAGCGCTTATGTCGATGACTGATGCACCACCAGGTATTTACTACATCGAAGAATTAGACGAACATAGTGCTGCATACTCAAAAATGGTTTCAATGAGAAACGGAAAGAAAAGTAAGATAACACCTTCTGAGCAAATGTGTCACAATGCTCACAGCGAGTGCCTCAGGGTGGTGTACGTAACTAAGTTTTTAACCTACCCTCACAGTTTCATCATCAATATCCTGCGTTACTTCCGATCACATCCAAAGCCGGTTTCTGCTTTTCCAGTTTAACTGTGACACGGCTGAACATCGGTATGCGACTGATGTCATCTGCGTCATTGACATTTCTTTCATTTGATACTGTTTGAATATTTACTGTTAAACGGGTGTTGACACAATCCACCAAGACTTAACTGCTTGCCAGTGGGGGTAAGAGCGTTTTCACACTTATCTGATATCGGTGTTGGACGCCGATAGCCGACATCCGATATCCGACAGCTTCTGCTGTTTTCATATTTGTCCGATAAAATCGGGCCGATACGGCCATTTGCTCGAAAGCACAGACTAGTTAGGGATGAAAAAAAATAATAGTGCAAGTTTTTTTTCACTTCTCATGCTCTTAAAATGTTACTTTAGTCCCTGCATATCGGGACTAAAGTTCCTTTTGAATCTCTAGGGACTAAAGTAATTATTTTTTAATTCACTTTGATAACTCCTAAACAGCCAATCACGGTGTTTGTGAATGGGAGCAGTGAGCAGCGAGTGTGATGGGCTCTTTTCCACCGGGTACGGTCCGGGACGGGCTTTTTAATTAGTATGGACTTAGTATGTATATTATTTGTATACAATTCAAACTTCTTTAAAAGTTATTTAAAATAAATCTTAGCATACATAGTATTCCCAAAAGCTAATAAAATTTAATTAATTATTACGTAAGTATTAAGGATAAGTTCATTTTATTATCCATTTCCAATCAAGTTTGAATCTGTTGTCTAAATATGCAAGCATATAAACCGTACGTCACTTAACAACAAAAAAAAAACCGCGGGACAAGTTTCTTTGCAATTTGAATTTTGAATAGATTATTCGTAATAAGCTTGCGTTGTTATCACCAATTACTTACACCAATTAATTGTGCAACTTAGAAATTTTGTTATTATAAATAAATAAAAATAAATAAATATTCCACAACATTTCACACAACGCTATCTAGATCCATGGTAAGCATAGCTTTACTACCTTGTATTATGGAATCTAGAATACGGATAAACATACTTATATATGACGGCGCGTAATCATTATTGTGTGATTAGAGTGGATGAAATTCACTCTGGCGTAATGCAAGACTCTAGTGCTCTATGGTCGAGTGTGACGTCATTCGTTCATTCGGTCAATTTGAGTTTGACAGATCGTTGACTTTGGTGGGGCGCGCGGAGAATCGGGATCAGTGTCGCTGTGAACCTCGACCGAGCACTACGTGTCTAGCAGAACGCTCCTAGTTCAGTTGAATATACTTGGTTATAGATCGCGAGTGTGTCTAGCTGTAAAATGTGTAGTCAGTGATTGAAGTATGGTGATTCGTGTATTAGGTTGTCCTATCTCCTTGCCCGCATATCCACGCGGATTGTAAGTGCAAGCTTACAATGGGCTACTAAGAGGCCCCAGACCCCGAAGTAAACCCCATGTGCCTTCATCAGAAGTGGGATACCAGGGCAACAAGCTGAGGAGAATAGCAGTGGCAACCAAAAGACTCGCTAGTCGGGTTTACATGAAATAACGTGAAACGGTGACTGTCCTGATTGTCGGCTGCATCCCGATAACAAGACCCGGTGAGCCCGTTCCTTTTTATTTCGTAGATAGTGAGTGCTTATTTTTTTAAAACAAGTGGTATAACCAAATAATTTCCTGGTAGCGGAATATCGCATTCCACCCTCCAGGGAAAGATATTGTTGTAAAGGTATTACTCGTGGGTACAAATTCGTGTTTGAATAAAAAGTCTCATCCTATTTCTAATATTCCATATAGTGCCAGAAGAGACGATAGCAGTTCTGGCAATCCGTGAGCAGAGGTTTATGAGGTAGCGGAGTTTGCACCTAATTATATAGGGGCTAAGTTAAGTTGTCATTACACGAGAAAGTTTCGAAATATCCCGAATATCTAACTATGCTAGATTCTATACTATCTGTAGCTGTTGATACGGTGAGAAGACTTATTCGAATTGAGTAGGGTACGCTGCAAAAGGTTACTGTGATTGCTTAGATTAGCTTAGAATGCGGTGACGCAATCAGTACGTCCAAGAAGTGAGAACGATAAGTTTTAACGAACTACCCTATATTAAAAAGTGAGTTCATTATTGTCAGTACGCAGATGCCATGTCAACATAGTGCAAAGGCTCGTTTTAAATCGTCTTCCATTGAGTGGGGAGGTAGTGAGACAGAAGGAACCAGTTCTCGATGGTAGTGAGACAAAAGGAACCAGTTCTCGATATAATCTTTTTTTATTTAAGTGACCTAATTTACGTAAAAGTGAGTAGTTTGCAGTAAAAACTAACGAAGGACGATTCTGATTATATCACGATGTAAAACGTGTTGGTTTTTGCGTTTGCTTTTTTGGTTTCGATATCTTTTCGGTAGCAGGTACTGACCCGGTGTGTCTTGTCTTGAGATGTTTAGGTCCCTCGGAGTACTCAAGCTGTGTTTAAATGTTGGTGGACAGATAGGTGAATGTAGCTGTACGGTGTAAGATATAGCTTCCTATGAAGAAGGTTGAACTCTGTTAATAATCGCGTGCTGGCTTGTCAGTTTAATTTCTGTGATGCTGAGTAGCAAAGAGGAGCTATGCGGTATCAGCTCTAACGGGTTTTGTTCGTGTAATATTTCTCATTAGTGGGTAGTGGGTAGACTCACCGTGGTGTACTTCACTTTGAGGCCACACTATTGTGTAGGTACCTAGGTAGAAAAGGCGTGGCGGATACTTAGCAAGAATACACGAACCAACAGTTTGGTAACCATATATTTCGGGTCGACTAAAGGAATAGTTCTCGTCGCCAAATTGGCGAATTGCGGCCGATAAACTGCGCCGAGTAGTCTCTCGTCTTAATGGGCGATTATATGATCTACATTCTGGTGAAGCCTCTGTGGCGTGGCGGTGCTCGGTCACGCCACAGAGGCTCGGTGCGGCTGCTGCGCGAGGACTCGGTTTCGATCCCCGATCGGCGCGGGTGTTTGTGTGCTCGTATGAGTCTGCTGGCATTGGTCTGGTCTACGTGCTACGGAGGGCCCGTTGCGTCATATATCCCGGTTGTCATGCGAGCGTCTGTGGCGGTCGCTGCGGGTGATCGGAGCTCACAGGGGTCCGACTGGTGTAGCTGCAGAACTTCGGTGCGCCGCTTGGTTGTGGGGATCGGATGGCGGTCGCTCCGCGGGGTGTTTCGAGATCCAGTGGCGCCGCGTTTGTACTGGAGAGCCGAGACCAACTAGGTCGAGAAAGGAGCTCGGAGAATGACGATAGAATGAGTAATTAGGAGTTGATTGCTAGAAGCGGCGGTTGCTGCTAGTTATTTGTCATATACCCTCCATTGTGAGGAAATGGAGTAAAGTGTGTAATTACGGGTCCACCACCACCAGAATGGTTACCAGCTGATTCCGCGTTGTCTGAATGCTAACAAATTGACACTAGGTTATTGACTGTAGATGGTTCCTGGTGGTAGGAAAACTGAACACGACTCACTGCAATAACGGGGACAAGGTGAGGTGCGTATACTTCTAACTGTTACGAAATTTCAGGCAAGATTGGGTCTAAGTACGAGTCATTGATCAGATGTCATGCAGAAGTTGACGTACATGCTATAATTAGATGAAGAGGCTGTAATCCGTCACATCAGTAAGTGGTGTATAAGGAGTGAAAATAAAGTGCTTTAGTACTGTGTTCTCGGGTATGAGTGATGGAGTCGTTACAAGCTTTGTGCCTTTGCTTTGAGATGTCTAATTTGGTGAAATTAGGACGTCTTTGATTTCAATACCCTCGCGTACCTGAGATTTAGGGAAAGATGTTCGATTAGCAAGTAATGTTTCATTGTTATCTCAAGTAACGGTTTCTCGTCGTACGTGGTCACATAGACGAAATTCTACATCGATCAATCAATCAACCAACTAGGCCACCGTGGTCAACTGCTCGACGTGGGCCTCTACCAATGTGCGCCATTTCGAAATACTGGGTTATCTATGTTATATGATTAGAACAGGAGAAGACCTAAAGTTCCAGATACTGACAAGCATTGGAAGAGACATCCAAGTTGAGGATTACTACTTCAAACAGACGCGTGCTTGGGTGACTTCTCTTACTTTACAGGGTAGTATCGGTGTCATAGGGATACTCTATTTAATAGGCAATCTATGAGCTAGATGAAAGTGACAGTTTCCCCGTAAGTGTGATAGATATGTTCGCTTCACGGCCGATCGTGCCGATCCAATAGTGACTTCGATGGATCAACACACGGATGATGGCCAGGGTGGTAATGAAACCGTTCTAGTTTGTGGGAGGGCGGTGTGCTCCTCCATGCGTCTTATTTCGCTCCATATTAATGATTGAGTGATGTAAAGTAACAGCGTAGATGTGCAATCCGTGCGACTCCGCCAATGGTCCGGGGAAGCGTAGTCGTGATTCGTGCCCTCGTGAATAGACAGGGTAATGGAGCGGTTACGAGAGCCTCTGCGAGAGAAGCGTCGGTAGCTTAGTGGTTAAGGGGTCGACCTTACGATCGAGAGGTCCCTGGTTCGAGTCCTGGCCATTACACTACCGACGTGAACCCACTCCTAGCACAAGCAATTTAGCTTAGTTGGAGGGGTTAGAGGGAATATTAGTAATTTCGATAATTTCGGTTGCTAATATTCTTTTGAAACGAAGCGCGTATGGTAGTTTTGTACAGGAAAGCGAAGTGTAACAAAATTGGCTCTTAACTAATTCTGAACCATAAGTTTGTTCTGGTTGATCGGTTTCGAGTGTATGCGGATGGAGCTGGGACGCATCGTGTTTGGGCAGACTTCAGTACATTTCATCCTAGCTTCGAACCCCAATGCCTTAATTCGATCTCAAAAGATAAGTCATATCACTGTAGCAGAAATTGACAACGGGCTGGCCGAGACGGCGGTCCATAGTCAGAACGGAGGAAGAATTCACGATAGCGACACATTCTCAGCGATTAATTGTCACATCATTACTACTAGTCCACCTTCCACAGATTTTGATGCATATTGTAAGTAGGTAGGTCCAGACTCACATTCATGTTCGGACTGGCTCCTCGAGGGTCGATGTTCGAACTATGTAATCTTGCTAGCCTTGCAGGATAGTTTAGGTGTTTGTAGGGGCACCGAGTGGTTGTACGTAGGTCCAGACTCACATTCATGTTTGGACTGGCTCCACGAGGGTCGATGTTCGAACTATGTAATGTTGCTAGCTTTGGAGGACAGTGTAGATGGTTGTAGGGGCACCAACGAGTGGTTGCCCGGCCCGACTGGTTTGCAGTCGTAGGGGCACCAATGAGTGGTTGCCCGGAGTCCGACTTGTTTATGGTCGGAGGGGCACCAATGAGTGGTCGCCCGGGGTTCGACCGGTTTATGGTCGCAGGGGCACCAATGAGTGGTCGCCCGGGTTCCGACCGGTTTATGGTCGCAGGGGCACCAATGAGTGGTCGCCCGGGTTCCGACCGGTTTATGGTCGCAGGGGCACCAATGAGTGGTCGCCCGGGTTCCGACCGGTTAATGGTCGCAGGGGCACCAATGAGTGGTCGCCCGGGCTCCGACTGGTTTATGGTCGCAGGGGCACCAATGAGTGGTCGCCCAGGTTCCAACTGATTTATGGTCGCAGGGGCACCAATGAGTGGTCGCCCGGTCCGACTAGTTCATAGTCGTAGGGGCACCAATGAGTGGCTGCCCGGTTCTGCTCGTTTGTGGCCGAAGAATACCAACGAGTGATGTTAGGCCTGTGCGGCGATGGAAGTCAGTGATGGACGAGCGTGTCAGTGCGAGAAGAATTAAAGCATCGTACATTTGTTCACAGACGGATCTCTGGCATTGGTCGCACGAGGACGAGCGACATGTCAGTCTGGCCGTGACGGCGCGTAATCATTATTGTGTGATTAGAGTGGATGAAATTCACTCTGGCGTAATGCAAGACTCTAGTGCTCTATGGTCGAGTGTGACGTCATTCGTTCATTCGGTCAATTTGAGTTTGACAGATCGTTGACTTTGGTGGGGCGCGCGGAGAATCGGGATCAGTGTCGCTGTGAACCTCGACCGAGCACTACGTGTCTAGCAGAACGCTCCTAGTTCAGTTGAATATACTTGGTTATAGATCGCGAGTGTGTCTAGATGTAAAATGTGTAGTCAGTGATTGAAGTATGGTGATTCGTGTATTAGGTTGTCCTATCTCCTTGCCCGCATATCCACGCGGATTGTAAGTGCAAGCTTACAATGGGCTACTAAGAGGCCCCAGACCCCGAAGTAAACCCCATGTGCCTTCATATATATATATATTTTTAAATGCATACATATTATACATAGAAACATACCCAGACCAATGCAAATACCCATATCCATGTATACAAATATTTGTACTGAGCGGGGATCGAACCCGCGCCTCCTGCGTAGCGACCACGTTCACTTCCGCCACGCCACGGAGGCTTTACCCCGTTATCGATTATATAGATATTAATATATTTAGGTTGAAAAAGATATTTGCCTATTTGTTATTTAAAAAAAAATATAATTTTGTATAATACGTCGCTTTTTTTTCCTCGCATTCAAAGTGAAAAGTAGAGTGTTTAACGTGGGACTAAACAACCATAATGACACTCGAACTATTAGCCACCCTCGCTTCGCTCGGGTGGCTAAAACATCTCGTGTCATTATGGCTTGTTTTAGTCCCTTGTTGAACAATCTACTATTTCTTGTATTCGTAGTCAGTGTCACCAATTAACGTAAAAAGACACGTAACTAAGAAAATGTCATTAAGGTCGAAAATTGCTTGCTGTCGCTGTTTTAGTCTTTTTCACATTGTCCGGTCCGATAACCGATATCGTGAAAGATTGACTTCCTCCGATATCGAATGTCGGATATCGAATAACGGATGAGTGTGAAAATGCTATAACAATCTATGATCACTTACGTCCAGAGGTTAAGCGCCTTATGGAATTTGGCAACCTTTTAATCTAATATATAAAATTCTCGTGTCACAGTTTTCGTTGCCATACTCCTCCGAAACGGCTCGACCGATTATCATGAAATTTTGTGGGCATATCGGGTAGGTCTGAGAATTGGCCAACATCTATTTTTCATACCCCGATTCACGATAACCGACATCCACGCGGGCGGAGCCGCGGGCGACAGCTAGTATTCTATATATTTAGTGGTGGGAATCGGTAAAAAGGGGAATTGGGAATAAGCTGTTTGGACAACCATAAAAATTCTATAGATACTAATATTAGTCGAGTATATAGTTCTTCACAAGTTATACCCCAAGTATAACTTGTGAAGTGTATGATGATGGATATAAAACTGTTAATCGCCGCCTTTGCCGTTTGACCCTGGAGAGGAGACAAAATCCTCCACTAGAAAATCGTCCTTCATTCTGCAGTTGCTGCTTGCTTGCTGGTAAGATTGGCTTGGACCCCAAATATTTTGGTATAGGTATCCATATTATTCGATTCTGGTGCTTTCATTCGATATCTGCAGCTTTCATCTCTTAGGTCATTTGTTTCTTATACAACTGTTGTAGTTTCACATCGTTTTAACGTTGTTTTACCAGGCCTTCTGCGGACCTGGTGTGTGCCCAACATAGAAGATATGGTCTGGTAAACTTTCCGAGCTTATGTGAAATGCGTTTCCAGAATTGTTTAATTAAATCTCGTGAAGATACTACAGGAAAAAAGAACAAACATGGTACGAGCCGTTTTTATTTACTTCTTTTACTTCTTTGACTATACTTTGGCGCATTTCAATAAAAATAAGGGTTAATTAAAATCAGGCGGACATATGCTCGAGCAGTTTTTAAGTGTTAATGAAATCAATTCGTCTGATTCCTAAAAGAACGAACAGCGTTCCATGGTGCGTGATTCTGTGGGTGGTTCATTAAGTTACACTGTCGACATTCCAAAGAAAGACTGTTATCTGTAAAATTGATATCTGTTGGTGTACAATAAAGAGTCATCTATCTATTTCCACGCTAAAAACTAATCTTTGTAAAATTCAAAATTTTCAAATTATAATCTTACTCTTACGTTTCTGCCAGGCTCGTTCAGCCATTTAAACGTGTTCCGTTCAAATTTCAGTCATCGTCAGAATGATCTAGACTGCAAAGTCTCAAATAATCAAAATCAAACTGTTTTATTGATTTAAATTGTATTATTATCCGAACTAAAGGTGTAAACTAAATATTAGAACAACCAGTCAACAAGAAGGGAAAAAATCAAAGCATTAAGATCATTTTGAGTACTTTGACTGACCTACTTAAAACTGTCTCTTGTTCATATTTTGCAGGAAACTTTTATTTCAACGGCAAATTCGAAGGATGCGAATATTATATGGCCAAGACGAATACAGTAGCAGAAGCAATAAAACAATATTTTGATGAGGATAAAAATTCGAGAATGAGAACTTTTAAAGGAAGCCAACAACATCAAAAGCGGGCACAAGAGCTTATCGTGGTGTAGATCTTAGGTGTGAATCGTACAGAAAAGGCGAGTTTTAGGTGAGCGTGAGGCGAGGAGATGGCACAGTTTCTTGTGCGCCTTCTTCTTTATCCAGGCTTTCCGAGGCGTCCCAGTCGCCTTCGAGGCTTTCAATTTGGAGTCTGGGGTCCGCTTTACAAGTCCAACTGCGGATTTGACTGAATTTTGATTTTATCTTTCTTATGCGCCTCTAGTAGGCTAATTGCATATAAAAATGCACCTGCTGGCGACAAAGAGGTCAATATATCAGGAATTTTTTGCTTTCCTACGTTTCGTGTGAATACCTTTTAAACAGCAGGCGTTCGTGCCTCGCCCTAATCTCACCTATGCCTCTTGCCTCATCTGTGTAATTTATGCTTTTTATCAGCAACCTTTTCACAAAATATCTGATCAATTAAAATTATATCTCTTAATATTGTATTATCATTATTAATCTGATCCTTTTTATTATGCTTACTGTAAGTTCCTTAATGGTTTAATTTCCTACAGAAAATTAATATTAATTAATTAATAATCCAATTTAATTAATTAATTTACCTACTTCGTGTACATACGAAGTAGGTAAATTAACTAAGCGCTAGGAGATAAGGAAATGCTCAGGGAAGTAAAGTGCTGTTTTTATTCAAACACATTGAACCTCTCAAGAGAATTTCACAGCACCTAATTTTCTACCCTGTGCATTCAATCTATGGCAGCTACCTTTTTCAGAACGTTCATTTTGCTGGGAAGCGACCCACTTTCCATTTGCCGATTCGCAGTCTCCATTCTAAGATTTCTTTGCTCCTCTGGACATCAGTGCTTCGGTTGGTAGATGTGGTCTTTTTACCATCTGGTTTTAGTTCTATACCGAATGACCTCATTACAGACATTATCCTTCAAAGAAGGCTACGTACTCATAAGCTTCTAGTTTGAACCGTATCACAAAAACGCCTGTACGACCCTCACTTTAAGACCCCTTTATAGAAGAGGTTGGTCTTACGGCTATGTAGCCTCAAAGCAACCCCAGTCATAGCTCGTAAATATATAATATAACTATTTACAATATGTTGGTAGCATTCGGAAGTAATTTGTCGAGCGTTTTAGCTGTCGTATTTGATGAATTTGCCTCCTGACGTTTCTAAACCTTATCGTTTGAGAACATTGTTCTTCTGAATCGCATGTCTTGACAAGTAGTGATCGATCTTAGTTATGTTCTATTGCTTACTGCGTATAGTATATTTATCTACTTATCATATGGGTAAATAGCTGTAAGGAATATAAGGGTTCGGGGTTTTTTGTTAAGGTTATATTTGGAAAAATGTGAACGCATATTCATGAAGATATTTTCTGGTAAGTATATTATTTCATTAAATTGTTTCTGTTAGAGACGGGATGGTAATCTACTTAGATATTTTACTATCCAGTTGAGAAGGGTGAAAATTTCCAAATAGGAAGCCGGTGGAAGGAGACTTATCTCGATCAAGTTTGTCATGTAGATGTCTAGCGACCCATTGGGAAGACGCTAAGAATCGGGTTACAGGGACCCCTTGCCATAGCTACTATCTAATATTATACTAAAAGTGATCTTCCAGGCAAGTTTATATTTTGCTCTTTGAACGATTATGGTTGGCTTGTCACACAGATAGTCTGGAATAGCACATAGCATTCATTTCGTCCTGTATTCTCGTGGACCACGGGAACGAAATTTTTAGTAGCTAACTGTATTATTTTGGTATATTAAATTAAAAAAAAATGCGATGCGGATGTTTTTTAATAAATTAACAGAAGAGGAAAACCTACTTGTTTTCCCTTCTATAAATTTGAAATTACATAAAGGTTTATTCGGTATGGATAATTAACACATTATGGTTAATAAAGTAGGCTACGTACCCGGGAAACGCACCGTGGCATAATATATTAATGGTGTTCGCATAATCATTCGTACAGTCAGCATAAAAACACTTGAACATTTTTAAAACTTTCGGAGTACTCTAGTCTTACAAATTTCAAATTAATGTCTTAAAATATTTTTAAAAGTTAAATATATATTTTGAAATTGGTACATTAAAATTGGTACAGTCAGCATCAGATCCATCTTGACGAATAAAGTGAGTAAAATGATCTTAATACAATCCCCCCCCTCCTGTTGTACTGATATTTGGTACACACCTTCAGTTCGGACAGTAAAACAATTTAAATTTCATTGCTTTAAAATAATTTTGAGGCATTGTAGTCAAGATCAATTCGATGCTGACTGTACAATGCTGATCGTTTTAAAACTTTCAGAAGTAGTTCTGGTTCAAAAACTTACGAAGTTTTGAACTTAAGCTCTAGGATGCTATTTGGGTAAATTTAAACGGAAACAACGTTATATCACAGCTAAATTCTTATACAGATGCACAGACAGGTACAAAAAATGATTACACTCGTAACTTCGAAAAGCAGGCAGGCAGCTTTTTAGTTCAGTTCAGGAGTTATAACTAGATGGCAACATTGTTTTGGCAAAATTTTCTAATTTTTAGTATTAAAATTAACAGTAATTATTGTAAAAGTTATAGACATAATGCACCATGCCGCTAGATGGCATAAAAATAAATAAATAAACGAATAGGACTATTGTCACGAAATCTTTATTTAGTAAATTACCAACGTGTTTTATATGCTTGCATGCTTACATCACATATTTCATGACAAGGGAATTCAGTATCTATTACCATGTAGCATAACAAAGATAATACTACTGACGCACTTGTACATGTAAGTATTGTATACTGCGGCAACATGTCATTAAGTATTATCAGTTCCATATGTGTGCGTGAACCCTAATTAGGCCTACGTCACGTACCAATAAAGTTTAGCGTCTGTTATAAATCCCTAACTTTACATTCCAGTTGTATCCTTCGAGAATTACCTACATTAGAGGAACTTATTTTAAGTGACCGCATACCTACCAGATGTTACAGTCCTTGTTTTAAATACTACTAGCTTTTGCCCGCGGCTTCGCCCGCGTGTATATCGGTTCTCGCGACTAAACATAGCCTATGTCCTTTCTCAAAGCCTAATCTACCCCTATACCAAATTTCATCAAAATCGGTTCAGTGGTTTAGCCGTGAACGACGGACAAGCAGACACACACACCCCATTCTCATTTATAATAAGACTGTGATATTAGTATGGATATCAATCACCATAAATTATTAAAAAATGGAGATGAAATTATTAATTTTTTTTTTAAATATAATATATATATATATATATATATATATATATATATATTAATAAACAAAAGTTTCACTCAATTAATTATTAACTTTTGTTTTCTCTGTAAAAACTTTAAATTCCCCATTTAGTCCGTAACAAATAGAAAAGTAAGTCCTGCTCGCAGAAGGAGGCGCTGGCCGCCCACGCATCCGCGCAGCGGACCATCGCCGCGAGCAGGGTGGAGAGCGTGAGCACTCTCACCCCCAGGGCCGACACAAGCTCCCGCCTCGGCGTCTCAAACGCCGGGCACTCGGTGAGCGTGTGCAACCCCGAGTCCACGCTCGCGTCGCAGTGATGGCACTCGGGCGTTGGCTCTATACCCATCAGATGCAGATACCGCCCGAAGCTACCGTGCCCGGTGATAATCTGCGTCTGACGGTACGAGAGGCCACCGTGTGGCCTCTCTAGCCACTCCCCCATGATGGGCCTTACCGCCGCAATGACGGCGTGCCCATGTCTCTTTACTCCAGGGGAGTTACGGCCCCTAGTTGAATAGTGTCGTTTAGCAAGTCTATGCTGTTAATTTAACGGCCAGTTAAGGTAGTTGTGTCGCAGCTGAGCCTGTTAACTAAACGACGCCGTTGAACAACGGCCTGAATGTTTTTCAGCCGTAGTGTTTGTTACAACATTTAATAAACTGTCTTGCTAATGCTTAGGCCATTTGTACGACGGGGTACCACCCAGAAATAAGACAGAATGTTAGTTAAACGCAACGTAATTCAACTTGGATAGGCTAGGTTAGAAGGCTAAGGCGCATTACACTTCGTGATTTTTTTATAAGCTTGCAGAAACAAGTGGTTTGCCTGTTTGATTAAATGGGTAAGTAATGAAACGTCATCGAGTTGATCAAATGGTTGAATGTGTATCATGCGGGCCGTTGCGGTACCGTTTAGTAAAGCAGCTAGGCGGTTGATTGAACGGGTAATTAAGCTAGTTGGCCGTGAAATATACATAGCACTTGTTTTTATACAGACTGTTTTCACTTCTATTGTCTATAAGCTCCTGTCCGGTCTCAGTTGCGAAACCGACATACATACATACATGGGGGGTTAGGCAGAGGTGAATTAAACCCACATTTCACCAATCTGTATTCGGTCCCACGTAATAGGGGGTGAGCCTATTGCCGTGTTCTGGGCACTATTGTTGACTCGAGCCATGCATCTGAGGCTGAGTCTGGGCTGTACATCTCTGTCTGATGTTAAAGTTAATCAGCCCTTTCCCTTAGTCGCCTTGTACGACACCACATGGGAAGACAAGGGGTGGCCCAAAAGGACAAAAATATACCAAGTTATCATTCCCAATCATTTTGCCTACTGCACTATTCAAAATCACGTATATGGCTGTGTAGTGATATCATAAATGTATGTAATAATCATGACGACAGCATGATAACGTAAGTCATTATTAATAGGAATTTATAATGATAGTACGATTGTAGGCTCATTAGGGCGTATTTCCCCTTATGAAAGTATTGGGTTATCACGTTTGAGTCTTGTGTCACTAGCTCCAACAAAAAATGTATTATAATGTTGAACGATTTTTCGCATTTTTGAAAAAGAACTATATACGAGAATTGGGTCAAAAACTTTTAATAGTTCTTGCATAACTTCGTAATACACGCATACGGTGAAAACAATTTCTATCAAGAACCAAGTGGCTCGGGGACTTTTCTTTACCGCACCATAAAGTTTTCATCTGAAATCTTTACGATGCGGTAAAAAAAGTCAATTTCTTTTCCCTCTTATTACAGTTCCGGGTTCTTCAAGCGGAAAAAAAAACAACTGTTAAGGTCGTCAAGGTAAGGACATCGTTCCAAAGATAGCCTCTGTAAATTAAATAAATATAAAAAATATATTACCCGCCTCCGAAAATCTAACCACACGTCGAGATCGTTCACCTGATCCCTACGGACACACGGAAACAAATTTACTGGCGTGGCTAACGTGGCTCTCGTACACTTGACATTGGCGTTTCGCCATTATATTACATTTTACTTGACATTGGCAAAATTGTGGCGATTTGCTGCTGAGGCCATTTTGAATAAGTTGAACTATATTACCCCTGTTGGACATTTAGGGTGGGAAGATTAAAGAAACCAGACCAAATAATTCTTGTAGTTTTGAAAGTTGGTATGGTTATTTCATAAGGTGCCCCGAAAAACATACTAAAAGACTCGTGGGATACTAGCCGGCGGTGGAGGCGTCGTAGAAAGGTCTCTTTTTTTAAGTCTTTTACTTGTATATTGAAAACTATTAATAATATCTCTGGCCTCCTCCCCCACCTCCGGTTCAGGTCCCACCTTCGGGGACTTTTAGTGTGTTCATCTGGGCACTTCAAAAACTAACTGTACCAACTTTCAAAACTACACGAAATATAGTCTGACATCAATTTTCACGTTAAATTAAGCGAATGGCGAATACAGAATACGCTTGGGTATAGCCATTTCACCTTTAGTCATAATTCGTCGTTTGGGACTAGAACTACTTCTATAACAGTAATAAGCTACATAAATCCGTCACAACAATCTGCTACGCGAACTTTTGAATCGTGTGAACACGTCATATTTATGACGACATAAAGGCCAGATTAGGGTATCAACACATGTTGTCGGCCATCCAGTTTTTATAGCAGTAGTTTCCATAGAATAATATCGATAATATTTTTATAGTTTACCAGGTGATATAAGCTATATTTTTTTTTGAGGATTAAAGTAAATGTTCAGATATTATATTTTCAGTATTTAGCGTTGTTTCTGGATGTATTTTCACTTCGGAGCCCAGTGTACTCTTCAGAGAAATATATATTCTCTATGCCATGTAAGCGGGAAACGCGTTGCAATTTTTTTTTTCAATTCCTGTCCTAAGACACAGGGACTTTCCAACGTTTACTCGGTACAGCTAAGACTAGGTTGTAATAACATCGTTAAAAATATCGTTAATATGTCATATTGTGCCATTTTCAACTGTAGAATAAAACTGGAGAGCGAAATTTGAAAAATAAAAGTATTTCATATCTGTCCTGAGTATTTATTTACAGTGAAAAAGTCGCCCCGAACTCATGCAGGTGAAAACTGCGTATGGCCGTTCTAGCCTAATATATTTCTGTGTTTATAGCTCAATCAATAGGTGTAGTAAGCCACTGGTGAGCTTGGCTTAAGCCCTAACGACCTTTGTGTGACTCCATACACATATACGTAGCAGCTATACTAGACTACGTACTATTTTTTTTATGTTTGGGCCGTCGATTGACTGCTCCACGCTAGCTGGTAAAAAACGGAGGTGCAGTCCAAAAGATACTGACCATTATTTCCGATGCTATTGGCCTTAAAATTATGGTCCCTAACTTGATGGCCTTGATAGATGTTTTTTCACGCCCCGCTTGAAGAACCCGGGACTGTATGAAGAGGAAACCTGTGCGCGGGCAGTTCCAATTCTTTATCGTGCGGCGCTGCAGAGCAAAGAGGCCTCAAACCACCGTTTGGTGTGAGGCAATTTGAATTCCATCGTATGTAGGTGGCAACGCAGGCCAGCATGAATTGTTTTGGACAGGAAGGTTAACTCACGAATAATAGTTACCATCACATAATTTATTAAACAGAAACCGCCCTCAACTGTAAATCATGTCTGCAAAGGACCTTTTATATAGAAAATCAAGTAAAAATCGGATAATAACGGTAACGTTTATCAATAAAAGAAAAACGGATTATAAGGGTCGGAGTCCGTAGAGCGGTCGCAAATCTTTGTCGGTAGACCCTATTGTGATTTATATCAAACGACATACAATATAAGATTTGTGTTAGTGCCCACGGAAAATACGTTTTAATTTAGGAACTGGGGTGCAATTCAGTTATAACACGTTTTCGGTGTATGATTTCAATTCGATTAGAAATAAAAACATACTACAGTATTATGTTCGATTTGATAGTAAAATATAATCTACTAGCTTTTGCCCGCGGCTTTGTCCATGTGAATATCAGTTGTCGCGACCAAACATCCGTTTTTAGGGTCTAATCTACCCCCGTACCAAATTTCTTCAAAATCGGTTCAGTAGTTTACAAACTGACATACAGACGTAGTTACTTTCGCCTTGATAATATCAATATGGATGATATGCGTTTTGTGAGGTAGTACGAGCCAACTGCATACAACAGCAGCAGCCTAAGTGCCGCTGCGAGGACCACGTGTTGTCGCCACACTGATAGCTATGTATTTCTATGAAATACGGGGCCCACGACGTGTAGCAACGAAAATATTTCATAGAAGTACATAGAAACTAGTAGTGTCGCAGCGCCACACGTCGCGTCGTTAGCTGCTGCTGTTTGCGGTCAAGCTACGAACTCGTACATTCAGAATCCTTCCGGACCGCAATGTTGAATTGGCAAAATGTTGAACCCATAATGTTGAAATCGCATAATCTCAAAATGTTGAATTTGCGAAATGTTGAATCTCAAAATGTGGAATCTCAAAATGTGGAATCTCAAAATTTCGAATTTGCAAAATGCAAATATAGTTAGCTGCGTTTTCAATTACATATAGATAGGTATTTTAATTTTGTAAGTTTTGAAATCACACATTTGCCTAAATTGGGACCCTTTATATTAAAGGGCTTGGACATTTTTGGGCGTTTGTATAATGTTGCTGGCCTTTTTCTCAAGACTTAACCTGTAAGCAAAGAAGATGGCAATAAAAACTGTTGTGACATAACTAAACTAAAATAAGCTAAAAATCTCTAAAATTTAGTTTAGTCCTGTCACCTTCTTGTAATTAGAACAGACTGTTTCCATAAACTTCCAAATTCTCGAACCTTATTTGTAGAAACATAAAAAACAGCTTAATTTCAGAGACATCAGAAAGAATCCGTGTTTATCCCGGGCTCGCGTGTTCAGCCCAAATTAAGAAGACAGTTGATTAGGTTTTGATTAATGTCTGTCTACATTCGATGCCATATTGTCCGTCTTAGTACCAACGTAGATTGATGTTACAGCACTTTTGCCAACGTTCACTCTATTGGTGGTTTTTCAAATTCTAACTGCGAGTCTAGTTTGTTAGTGTTTTAAGTTAGCGATCGCGTTATAGTGTACGGGCAAAGGTGAGATAGGTCCTCAAAGATTTTGGTGGCGCTATACATTCAACCCACCCAATCCAAATATTGGTTTATAGGTCTATCCTACAGTTACACTGTAAAAAGAAATCAAGTCTTTCGAGTCTGAGCCAACCTCACCTGCAAACCTGAGGTTCTGGGGGCAAGTTTTAATGTCATAAGGCCGTAATTCCCTTAAAAGCGTATAGATCAAACCAAGAGAAGGAATATACGAACCCCGGGCTCTGAGATGAAAGTCTCGGATAACGCTAGATGGTGATGATGATGATGTTTCCCTCTTCATACCGTCCCTGGTCCTTCAAGCGGGGCCTGAAAAGCATCTATCAAGGCCGACAAGATAGGGCCCACTATTTTAAGGCCAATAGCATCGGAAATGGTAGTCCGCACAATCTTTCTGACTTTAGCTTTTTATCATCTAGCGTGGTGCAGTCAATTGACCAAATAAAAAAAAAAACTAGCTGTTGCCCGCGTGGATGTCGGTTATCGCTTAGTGTTGATCCGACGCTATTGAGCATTAAATTCGCTTCTCTACTCAACTTTGTCCTCGACTGTGTACTCACCTCTGTTCTCGACTTTCTACTCGCCTCTATACTTGAATTTATACTCGACTCTCTATTGTCTTCTCTGTTCCCCTCTCTACTCGACTTTGTTCTCTTCTCTAAACTCGCCTTTCCATTGGCCTCTCTATTTGCCCAGCCATTCGATTCTCTTTTCGCTTTCTACTTGACTCTCCCCACTCGCCTATCTACTCGCACCTCTACTCAACTCTCTATTCGATCTCTACTCGCCACTACATTCATCTTTCCACTCGCCTCCCTATTCGCCTCTCCACTCAACCCTTTACTGCATCCTATTTGGCTCTCTAGTCGCATATCTACTCGCCCCTGTAGTCGACTCTACTCGACTTTCGATCTTTACACGCCTGTCCACTCGTCCGTATAACAATCTCTACTCGCCTCTCCTCTCGCTTCTATATTTAGTTCGTTACTCGACTATGTCCGTTCCGAAGCTCTAATTCACCTTTGTACCAAATTTCATGAGGACATCTTAAAAGAAATTCTTACTATTTATGCCATATTCACGCTCTTTTTTGTGCCAATGAAAAATTAGAAACTTTAATCGCATAGCCCTATTCCCCTTCCCCCCTTCCCCTTCTATCCCTTTTTTCGCGATAAGGGGAAGCCTATGTCCATTTTTAAACTCTAATCCATCTCTATACCAATTTCATCAAGATATCTTCAAAATTGTCAAACTTACATAGCCTTGCCCTATTCCACCCCTTCAACTCCCTTTTTCGCAATAAAAGGTAACCTATGTCCATTTTCGAGCTCTAATCCATCTCTGTACCAAATTTCACCATTTCATACTAACTATCCAGTCCTTATCCCTCCCCCACCCTTTTACCACATTATTTGCGATAAAGGTAGCATATGTCCGTTACCAAGCTCTAATTAATCCCTGTACCAAATTTCATCAGGATATCTTCAAAACTGTCAAACTTTTAAACCTTATTACCCCCCTCCCCATGCCTCCATTTTCGCGTCAATAGATAGCCTATGTTCGTTCCCAAGCTTCAATCTGTACCAAATATATCATCAGGATGTCTTCAAAACTGGCAAACTTTCATCCCCTATAACCCCCCCCCCCCCTTTGTCCTCGTCTTTCGCGACAAAAGGTACCCTATGTCCGTTTCCAAGCTCTAAACTATCTCTTTACCAAATTTCATCAGGAAATCTTCAAAAATGACAAACTTTCATCCCAAGGCCCTAGTCCCCCCTTCTACTCCCCTTTTCGCGATAAAAGGTAGCCTATATCTGGTTCCAAGCTCTGAACTATCTCTGTACCAAATTTCATCAGGAAATCTTCTAAAACTATAAACTTTTATCTCAAGGCCCTGTTCCCCCCCCCCCCCTTCTTCCCCCTTTTTCGCGATAAAAGGTAGCTTAGGAACGGACATACCGTTCCCAAACTCTAAACTACCTCTGTACCAAATTCCATCAAGAAATCTTCAAAAATGACAAACTTTCATACCAAGGCCCTAGTCCACCCCCCTTCTACCCCCCTTTTCGCGATAAAAGGTAGCCTATATCTGGTTCCAAGCTCTAAACTATCTCTGTACCAAATTTCATCAAGAAATCTTCAAAAATGACAAACTTTCATCCCAAGGCCCTAGTCCCCCCCGCCCTTCTACCCCCCTTTTCGCGACAAAAGGTAGCCTATGTCCGTTCCCAAGCTCTAATATACCTCTGTACCAAATTTCATCAAGATCGGTTCAGTGGTTTAGGCGTGAAAGCGTAACATACAGACAGACAGACAGATAGACAGAGTTACTTTCGCATTTATAATATTAGTATGGATCCTATAACGCTAAGTAAATATCTTGAAGAGTAAATGTAAAACAGTGTAATAAAATGTAATAAAAATGTAATATACCATCAATGTCCATGGTCATGCCGAATAAAAAATAAAACAGCGTAATTTAATTTGTTTTATAATGGCCATCAAATTAAAGAGCATTATAAAAATCCCATTTTAATAAAATTAATTTTGAAAGCTTTATCGTGAGTTTGGCGATAAATTTCCAAGGCCGAAAGCTGAGAGGGAGCCATGAAGACGAATGTCGAGGCCGACATTATTCACATTCATTTTCATGTAGAAGGATCGCTCGCCGAACATATCGGAAGTGGTAGAAACTGAACACCACCACAATTGAGAAGAAGTAAAATACTGAAACAAAAGATATCACTGTACAAGTCTGAAAGGATAGCTTTCTTGAGACGTGTCTTTTGAAACTATTCATCACTTAAATCGTATAATAATATTTTAAGTAATCAATTTAATTCATGTTAAAGTAAAAGAGACTCAAAGACTAAATTTACTTCTATACTATGATTACTTGTTGTAAGTGATGTAGATATATGTCGCCGCAAACTGTTTTAATCAGCCGTTCAATTAACTGCCTAGGCTCGTAACTAAACGGCACCATTCAAGTAACGGCCTGAATGTTATTCAGCCGTAACGTTTATTACAACATTTAATGAAATAGCTGGCTAATGCTTAGGCCATTCGTAAGATGGGGCACCACCTCAAAATAAGATAGAAAATTAAATACATACGTACATATACTCACGCCTGTAAATAGAGGTGCATTTAGCTGCATTATTCGGTTTGGTTAGGTTAGAAGGCGAAGCGTGGTTATCTTTTTAACCATGCAAAAATTCATTTTCTAAGCTGTTTGAATAAATGACTAGGCAAGTAATTAAGCATCATCGATCCCAGCCGTCATTTACCTAGCCGTTTAATCAACTGACCAAACATAATTCAGGACGCAAATTGAACGGCGCCGTTTTGTTACCAGCCTAGGCAGTTAATAGAATGGCCAATTAAACTAGTTGGCTGTGACAGATACCGACAATAGTGAAAAGCTGGCCAATGTCATGTAGATACTTATCAATACTTATTTACAGAGGTGTCATATGTGAATTGACACAATTTGGTGTCGATAGCGGTGTCGCGAGTTTAATGCTTTTACATATTAATAAATGATTAGGAAAAATATCCAACTCAACTAAAGAAGTTTTCACTTCAAAAACTGTTATTATAACATTACAAACAGACACATTAGTTTTATTTATTCGTATAGTAGATGTTTGATAACAATAAATGAGTTGTTTCAGTAATGCCTAAGCGTAAACAAGGAATAACAAACGTTGTGAAGTGATGCTGCGGTCTACGACGTGTAGATACCCTTGCTTACAAAATCCTATTTCACATACGATTTGAACACACTCAGGTTAACGTTCTCGAGACATTAGCTCAGGCAAGGAATTCAAATTTAATGGTACTTACTCCTATTCTTAACACAAGTATAGTGGGATCATTCTTTAAAGCCACATTTAAAGTTTTGTCGAATTTTGTCTACGTAACTTTATAACGGAGGAACAAAATACATATTTTAAAGTGCACAATCCCTAACTTAATTAAAGAGAAAAAATTGAATCGGTCTAGGCGGGGTTTGAACCTGCGATCTTTGCCTTACAAGGGCAATGCTTTGACCACTAAGCTACCAGACCTCGCCCTAACCAATTCAAATTTCTCCTTCTATAACTGTCTTCGAGGCGACAGTGGAGCATCTACCGACATTCTTACGAACTATCGGAACCAATGAATGATTTTTCAATCATTTTTAAACATTGATTTTTGAGTACTCCGCCCATATAATTTGAATTAAATTTTTAAGAATTTTTCATGCTCAATATTCAAATCTTATTAAAGAGAAAAATTGAATCGGTCTAGGCGGGGTTTGAATCCGCGATCTTTGTCTTACAAGCTTTGACCACTAAGCTACCAGACCTCGCCCTAACCAATTCGAATTTCTCAAAAAAACCCCGTCTAGACCGACTGATAAAGATTTTTTTTAGGATTCTTGTCTATTTGTTCTCCTGAGTAGGAATTTATCTACAAATACTTATTCAGAATAAATGCATTCAAATCACTTCATTCGATTCAGAGATAATTGAAATCCTTATCGATTTATCGAATTTAATAAGATTTTTAAGCATGTCATCTCATTTTGAAGTTAATCTCATTTATGGCTTTTTAAAATGATTCGACTGTAAGTATTAATTGTACTTAGTTGGAAGGGTAAGCTTAGATATCCCTCTAAACGATTTATGCAGGGCTAACATGCGCGCCACGAGATAGCTATCTCGAGGCATTTTGCCGTTTTATGTCGATATGTCGACTGTTGGTAACATGTAGGGCTAACATGCGCGCCACGAGATAGCTATCTCGAGGCATTTTGCCGTTTTATGTCGATATCGACTGTTGGTAACATGGCAAATTTCATGGCGATCTGTCAGATGTCGACATAACTCGACTTCGAGAAATCATCTCTACTTGGTGTCTGCAAATTGTAACATACGTGCCCTTATTTACTCGAATTTTGACATTTAAAATGTTTTGTCTCCCGTCGTTCATTTGGTCGACGAGAAGTTATCTCGTGTATTCTTTTCTTGAGCTCGGTTCATTTTGGACTAAAACATTTCCTTTGTTACGTGTCTTTTCGCATTAATTGATGACGCTGATCACGAATATAAGAAAAAAAATTCAATAGCATGTCATGTCAATAAGGTCGAAAATTGTTTGCACTATTTTTTTCTCTTTTTCATACCTAGCATCCCTAACTAGTCTGTGCTTTCGAGCAAATGGCCTTATCGGGCCGATTTTATCGGATAAATATGAAAACAGCAACTAACATGTTTAAAAAACGTGTATGCCATAGACAATAATTGAAAAAGTTTGACGCGACAAAATATGTCGACGTTACTTCGCTCGAGAAGACTCGAGATGATATCTCATCTCGATTCGAGATATTTGACGACGCGCGCATGTTAGCCCTGATGGTCAGTAGTTACATTATAGTGCCACTACAAGTAAAAATTAAATCTGAAATATTTACAATAAGGTAATGGTTCTGCAGTGGTAGGTTTACATTGCACTGTATTTAATAGCGCCCCGAGCGTTTCGTTTATAATAAATTTAATGGATGCAAGTTGATACCACAATGATTACACATATACTGATCTTTATGTACGTTAGGTACAGTGATTGTTTTGAAGAGTTATATATATTAGTAGTTAGCTACTGAAACAAACGCTTGAAGGCAAGTGAAATGCAACGTACCAGCTCCAAGAAATGTGAATAGTCCGGTCACACATGCCAAGTTAGCACTCCTATGATTTTCATCTTTGATTTTTGGAGCTGAAACAAAATCAATTCGAATTTTAAAATGGTTTATTATATTAGGTAAGTACTGTTAGGCGCGGTATACGACCCCTTGGGCCCCACCATGGCTTATCATTCTGGAGGTAGAGACATGGGGTTATTATTTTGCTTCACTATTCTTTACCATTTTAGGGGTCCCATCACGTAAGGCTTGTAAGGGGTTTGTAAAAATCACGAAGTATCACAAGGGGACGGGGGAGGGGGGGGGGGCAAACGCACGATTTCTAAACCGAAAAGTCTAGTCTAGTCTGTCTAGATATTTTTATCATGGTCCTTAATTTCAGAATAAAATAATACTTTATAATACCTGTATTTAAAGAGAATACAGGTATTATAAAGAACCACGTGATGTTGGGGAGGAGTGGGATAAGTCTTAAGCCACACCACATATCACCAAGGCGGAGGGGGGTTTAAAAATGTGAAAAAAAAGATCTTGGGATTAATGGACGGCCCCAAAAATAACAAATGATTTGTGTAATGTCTACTTAGTGCCTCTTTTATTTCTGGTATTGCAAACATATGGGCTACGCTATTACCTAGTGATATCGTGCTTGTCTTACGCCGAGTTTCAACGGTACGAAGTTTCACGGACCTCGGCGGAAACGGACGCATGTATTATTTCAAACATGTGTGCACTATCAGACTAGCCCCATTACACGGTGTGAAGTTCGCGCTGACAAAACGTGTCCGTGAAACAATAAAAAGTATACAATGTGTACTACATGTAAAAGCTAGGTCGCCTACCTTTTTCTGCTCTCAATTTCCTAGTCGCTGTGTGCAAACAAGTAAATAGGTTTCAATACGAATTCAGTAATATAGGGTTGTATATGAAAATCTAGTTATGAATAATGGTTGAAATCCGAAAATCTGAGTGAAGGACGTTGCTAGATTGGATCTTAGACCATAAAGATAAAGAATTGAACATGAAAGTGATTTCCCAAACAGGCTCGATGTAAGGTCTAGATAAAAAAAAATTAACCTAAATTGGTGAAATAACAACCTAAGTGACATGTATAACAAAAGACGACAATCTCAACATTTTATTAGATTCTTACATTCACTACCTACATTGCTCGTAGATATATTCTCACATAAAATAAAATACACATTCCTAAATACATTTTTTCAAGCACCGTGTCTGTTTTGTACGACATCGTTCTATTTACATTTGGAGAATGCCCATTTATTCCACGCAAGCAAGCCTACTCGGTTACATATTGGAAACCAATACAGAAAGTATGAATGTAATGCCTAAAACATTCAAAGTTTATGTAAATGGACTATTTTGGAACGTAGCTGCATACGTTACATTCAATTTACTCGATTGGGGGCTAAATGAGATCCAATATTAATTCGTTGAGAGTGAATTGATACTGCACCACTTTTGTGTATTTGATAGCTCAACTGATAGCCTATTTGGAAATTAATAGATCTAAAATGTCGACCCCATTTTACGATCGTATCTCGACGTGTTTCAGGATTCGAACCATTAGAGACATGAACTCCCTCCAAACATAAGCAATTTTAAGGCGCCCACTCACTAACAGTCCGCCTGCAGTCCACCTGCTGTTTCTGATCTGTCCGGCGGCCTGCAGTCCTAAGCCGATAGCGCCCGCCCACACACTTAAGCGATTTTGGCCTGCCGGTAATTCCCTGTTGTCAGTTTTGCGACCACACACTAGCGGTTGTGATTCGTCAATTTTACGTCGTTCGATCGCCTGCCGGTAAAGGTCTGATGGTCTGAGTTAAATAGAGACTACGAAACAGTGCAAGTGATTTTCGACCTTATTGAAATTTTCTTAATTACATGTTTTTTCGCATAACTAAATGCCGCTGAACACGAATATAAGGAAAAAAACTAGATGTGTTGTGATGTCAATAAGGTTCAAAATAGGTTGAACTACGTTATTATTATGTAAGTACGTGCTAATCATTGTGAGAAATAGGTGTTAGCTATTTTGAACCTTACGGACTATGTGCATAAGAAATATAGACGATTATGTACATAAAATGAATAAAATCTTAGTAAAAACTAGTGTACATGTCATCATAATGTTACTTCAGACAAAAGAATAAAATTAATTCACTGAGTTATTCTGAGGTTATTACGTAAAAATGCTGACACGAGACGTTGGTCGACAGGCCGCCGGCCGACTGCCTGATAATGTGTACTCGTTCGCCCTGACGGCTTAAGACTGTCCGGCCTAGAACTGTCCGGAATCGTTCGGCGGCCACACACTATCGGATCGTATTAGTCGTCAGTTCAAAATCGTTAACGAAACTGTGAGTGTGGGTTATTGCGATTAACTGACAGATTTATATCGTCCGGCCGTCGTCCGGTAAACTGTTAGTGAGTGGGCGCCTTTAGAGAGAGAGGTTAGTTTTACTTCTTTCAATCAATGATAATTTGTCAAATTTCATTTGCCCAGTGTGCTGCCACCCTGACTACGCTCTCAGAGGCGCTCATGAGCTTCTCCGGTGTACATGTGTGTGGATAACTAGTAGGTCGTTAGTCCTTTAAAAGCAAATTCTACTAGATAGAGCAAAAATTTTGTTACATTTCCGTAGGTGAAACGGGTGTGGGGAGGTGGGAAAGGTGACTGGATCACTGTTATTTATTTATTTATCTACTAATAGATATGTAACATATAAGTCTTCAGGCTTTCACGGCCGGCGTTGCATGTAGAATATACTGCCTCCGGGCTGTTTGGCCGTGGTCCATGTGAAACTTGCGTTCCAGACGTTTCGTCGATCACTGCGGTCGACATCTTCAGTGGCGCAGGTCCAGGCGACGACGACTTCGGAGACCTTGCCTCGTCGGTGGCTGAGTTGCGACGCAACGCAACGCAACTCAGTCAAACAGCCCGGAAGCAGTATATTCTACAGATGTGTAACAGTCAAGAGTCAAGAGATTTTTTTTTATACCAGTCAGGTGGCAGACATGCACACGGCCCACCCGATGGAAGGATTCCTTATGGTGTCACACTCGTACAGCTGACGAAGCTGACGAAAAAGCAGAGTTTCTGTGCCGTCGGTGCAAAAGGCAAAGTAGGACAAGCTTTTGGTTGTCCCACTGACAGCTCTCTAGTGAGCTCACTCACCGCCGCACCGGGAACACAACACGAGGTTATTATGCCGCGGTAGAGCGGAGGTACTTCCCCAGTCGGACTGCTCAATTGGGTTGGCAATACCGTCGTGTCCTATATTTGTCCGTAAGAAAGTTTACGAAAATTTAACCAAAATTTACTAGTTACCTAATGCTAACGTATCAGGATGCCTTTATCTAAATGGATCTTTTCTTGGAAGTGCCCAGGGAAATATAAATGTGGTAAACAAAATTGTACTGATAAGAGACAATGTTATGAATACAAAAAGTAGGATCATAATGTTTTTGTACGAGTATAGGTAATGAAATGAATCATTTTGTGAGGCTTTCATATTATTTAAAAGGTTGTGGTAATAATGCAAGATCGATTGGAGAAGAAGCCGGTGGAATCGGTACAATTTTTATTTTATCACTTTTTTATGAACCTTCGTGAAGGGAGATGTCTATACTATATATTATAGAATTATAAATTGATCGTGTCTACATGGTTGAGTTGTGTTAGATTACCCGAACGATTCTGACCCCTAAATGTTTATATACTAATAGGATAAAATTACTAAGGGATTAATATGCGGTCATGGTATACGTATATGCTTAAATACTATAAATGATACGTAATAATAACGATATTATAAAGAAAGATAATAATATAGTTCTCGGAGTTTCTTGCCGGTATCTCCTCTGTAGAACCAACCAAACGAACCAGGTAAAGAATAATTGTGAAATGGTTTATTTACTTTATGTAATATGTATATAATATTTCTCGACATCAATTTATCAATTTTGACGTTCACATGTGCGCTTTATGTGCTTAAACTGAATAAACGAAATTGATTCTTCTTTGATTTTTTGACCTATCTTTAATTACGTTAGGTTTTTTTTAATGTGCCCAATATACAGACACGATTGCATTATAATTTTATAATAGTATATATTATAGAGTAAATAGAAATTCCTATAGAATGTTGCTCTTCACTACTATTGCACGCTGCAGAGAAACAGTTGAAGAACTTTTCAGTCTTAAGAGAAAACTATGATCCAATTTGCAAGTTATTTATGTATTTAAGTAAATTTTATGTTTAAGTAACTTCTTAAGAGTTTCAGATTGTTTAGCACTACACATTGCTTTTAATTAAAATGCACGTTTTAAAGATAAAGAATGGAGAAACACATTTCTATCACATTACATGCTCTGTGTAAATTCTACTTCCTATTTAATATTGAAAATGAGACAGTTTTTAAAGATGTTTGAATTTCTGTTATTCAATTACGCTATACCGACTGAATTTGGTTTAGGGACAGATTATCGTTTGGAATATCACATATGCTAACGTTGGATAACGCATATTACACACGTTGTGCGTCGTAAACTCTTCACTTATTTGTTCTGTGTTTTCAATCATTATACAGTATTATTATAATAGGTATGTAGTCTAGATCTGATTTCACATGTTTCTGTATAGGTACTTATGTATATCCTGATTTGATAGGCTTTTATGCATAGGAATACTATATAAAAAGATTTTTATGCTTACCATCTTTGAATCGAATGCAAGCTCGTCCGATTTTAGTCATAGCTAATGACACGAGACCTATCCATACTATAGTAGCCACTAGCAGGTAGACCTGCGAAGTAAAAAATACACAATTTTAATTTTTTTCAGATGAATAGATACTGCAGATATTCTTTAAAAAGAAAAAAAAATGACAATCAGTATTGTTTTAGGTACAATAGTGATTGTCAATTTCTTTGCTTTTTCTAGAATATCTGTAATTATATTACTATAATTAACTAGAACAAGACTCATAATCTTCATTTAGACGTTATTCTGATGGTATCCGAGGCCGACATGCCCTCGGAGCTCAGGGTCCGCCTTGCGGCTCTTCCTCCTCCACTTCGCACGATCTTGGACATCTATGGTAGTGAAACCATTTGCACACGTATCACCCTCCATGACGTCAAGCCAGGACTTCTAGGGCCTACCCCTTCTAGCGGGACCCGGCAAGGGCGCCATTGCCACGCATTAGTTTCCCACGCAGCCTGGCCATTGCCGCAAGACGGAAGAAGGCGATTAGGCGACTCTCTTGCATTTTAACTGCGATGTTACGGACATAAAGGCTGCCGCGGGTGTGGGAGTTCCTCACGCGATCTTTACGCATTTCCATCATCCCTTCATATCGTCCGTAACTGTATCATTACGCTAGGTGCGTCCTGGCGTAATGTTACTCAGGCTCCATTGGTTCGGAATCTTACCGATGAGGAGTACGCGGTTACAAAGATTTGTGAGGATGTTCACACCACAGGCACCCATTACCTTCCAGCTCGATGGGGACATCTTCTTAACTAGAAAAAGACTACTTATAGAAATTTAAGTTCCGTGGCGTAGCATTGGAGCTTTTATCTGCTACGTCGTAGCTAACGGATTTGATTCCCACTTAGTGCATAAAGATAGCTAATTGCATGGCCTTAGATATTTTTATATTTCAATCAATCAATTAGCCTACTGCAGGCCACTGCTGTAAATAAGCCTCTCACACAGTGCGCCATTTTTGCCGATCCTCCACCTTCCGCATCCAGTCTGTACCAGCCACCTTTCTGAGGTCGTTAGTCCATCTGGTTAGGGGGCGTCCAACCTTCCGTTAACCTTCTCGCGGTCTCCACTCTAGGACTCTTCGACAGCCCACTGTCACTTCAGCTTGCTTACTCTGCGAGCTGTGTCGGTAATTTTAGTTCTTTGTCGGATGATCTTGTTTCGAATTCTATCCTTCAAAGAAACTCCAAGCGTTGGTCGCTCCATTGTCCGCTTCGTGAGTTTTAGGTCATTGACTAACCCTACCGTCTGCAACGTCAATCCTATTTACCGTAAGTCGCTGCTGTGAAGTATGTCGTAAGAGAGATAGCAAAGATAGTCAACAAAGTGATAGCCTTGAAGTTTTAAAGCATCTTGTTGTAATACTTACCAGCATGGCTCTGCAGTTTTCTGTTAGAGCTACTACGATGAGCAGTAGTCCTGCGCCCGTGATGCCACTTAGTACGATTCCCGTGGCTGCACTAATGACTGAAAAACGAATGACTTAGTACAATTAAACTAATTATTAAACATAAAAAACCCGACTGATGCTGAAAAGATCGAAACTAGTTTTATAGCAGGCGCTACCTATTTATTTTTATCCGGTTTAAGATTTTCGATTTCGGTTTCGGTAAGGTTTCGATCCTTTCAGCATCAGTCGGGTTTTTATTATTAATAATTAGTTTTATTTATCCTTTTTAGTTTTGATATTCATATTATATATTTTTGTAATGGCCTTTTTAGTTCCTTCATTTTGATAAGCTACTTAATAAGTTTGAGTGAAAATATTTTTTGACAACATACATTTTAGCCCCTAAAATCGAACATATAGGTAGCTTTTGTTCACAATTTAAGTACCCAAGAACCATTGGGAGAGAAATACCTTTCATTTGAGATATCAATCAATTAAATGCATATCGCGGTTCAGAAGATATGAGGTAATAAAGAAGGTTACAAACATACATAAATACAAACATACATACAAGATAGCGAAAAACATAACCCTTCTTGGCAGTGGGATAATGAAAAGCAGTAATGTTACCAAAATTAATAACACAAAGGGGATCCTCTAACCAGACTGGGTGGGGTGCATCCGATGGACGACGTTGGGATTTTAAATAAGGTGTTCTACTATGGTTCGTATTCTAGAGCAACGGTCAAGAGTTTCTAGACAGTCTCCGTGGCGTGGTGGTAGTGCATTCAACTGGTAAACAGGGGGCGCGGCCCGGGTTCGATTCCCACTCAGTGCAAATGTATGGTATGCACGAATTTTCAAAGAGCCCATTAAGCTGTTGATCCTGGTTGTTGGAGCACTAAAAGTCAGACAGCTGGTCTTTTTTTTTACGTGCGGGAAATCCCCACGGGTACCACCCCCCCTCCCCCCGAAGCCGGAGGGGGAGGTTATGTCGGACTCGAACCGACTAAACCGCACGCCGTCTGTGGGTAGTTGTGCTATGCCGAAGGTGGGGTTGTCTCGCGACATATCCCTCGCACCCCGGCTGACCCAGGGCCATTCCTCTCGGTCTGGCCCTCTTCGGGAATCAGACAACTGGTCTATCTACAGAACTTCGATATCGCCAATAAGTTGAGGAAGTCAAATGGCAGTTGTTTCACGATAAGTATTGAAGTTCAGCCGCGTCGCAGTTAGACTAGAAAAAGCGAAACCCGTACTCCAAGGTAAAGGCCTCGGATGCAATCGTGATTAAGGCGAGGAGGATTTAGATGTTCTGCTTACACTGTGTGGTCGGTGTTTTATGCATTTCATCATACGCCTGTCCATGTGACAGGATTAACGTCAGCAGTATGGACCCGACTAGGACTTGACAGAACGCTATCAGGAGCACCCCCGGGAACAGGTTGCAGATGCCACAGCAGCTCTCGAAGTGACATCCTGGCTTGTGGACCACGAAGTGTAGAGGGACCTATCAGCAATTTGGATTCTTGAAAGTATATGTAACACGTTCATGCGAACAACGTATATATACATCTACATGCGATAGAGTTCTCTATTTTTCCATACAAAATCTAGCGACGTCTAATGTCGTCGAGCAAATAACTAAGAATTCATCCATTAGAATATACATGACTCTGACGTCGACGTTCAAATGGCGAAGCGACGTGCCATCACGTTAAAAGTCACGCAAAGTAGGTACAGACACAAAACGGAATGTTACCGAAGATGGAAATAATTCTATACGGTGTGGCACCAGAATTTCGAGAGCTTGATGTGATGTGGCACATTGAACGAACTTTTAATTAATCGTATGGTTATGGGCCGTAATAGAACGTTGTGCTCTATAAATCGAGATTTTGATGGCCGTGATTTACGTTGTTCCACGACAACGTCGCCAATTTTGACGTGTATAGATACATAGGTTTTTCTCAATTTTCGCTTCAATACACGCTATTTTTGTACTATTTCATAGTATTTTACTATGGTTAGAGCCATTGGGCCATACAGTGACTAAACTTTAAATAACTCATCCTATTAATTCTATCAGACTTATAAATGAGAAATTTTGTGAAGATGTTGTTTATTCAATCAGGCTCAACTGATATGGCTGATATTTGGCACAGGGATAGAGTATAGTCTGGGATAGGTCCTCATGGGTTGCAGATACTCAATTAGAACTCCACGTTGAGCCCCGGCAAACAGCTAATATCACCATAAGTCTAATCTTGTAAATTGACAATTGAATGGTGAGTAGGTGATTTCATCTTTCACTCTTTTCTTCTTGTTCTTTATTTTTTCACTTAGGGTGCTGTTGGGTCTGCCCCGACACTGTAGCTCTTCGGGGATGTTCGCTGAGTTGGGTGTAGACTGCTTTTACACAACTATGCGCCGACGGTGCACGTCCCTTTACCGTAGGATTCAGGGTAGCACTAACAGCATATTATTGTTTTTGCAATTAGGTTTGACTGTCACTACATAAAACACTTGTGTATGGTTCATGCACTGACAAACGAGTCGGTAGTCAAGTGCAGATAGTTAATTTATAAAAGAAATTTAAACATTGACATTTTAGATGTAACGTTGGACATTTTTTCAATTAATTTTATTCATTTATATTGACTTTTATATTGATTTATATTGACATTTAGATGAAATTAAGATAAGATAAGATAAGATAAATCTTTATTGTACACCAAAGTAATACAGTACATGTACGGACAACATAAGAAAAACATGTACAAATGGCGGCCTTATCGCTACAAGCGATCTCTTCCAGGCAACCTTTATTAACGTAATTTATAATCGGGATAATACCAATTATAAGTAGCTTATCTATTAATTTAATTCAATATGCAATCAACTTCATCTGTATGACACCGACGCGATGCGCCAACATTACTAAAACTTTTGATGTTATTGCTCAAGTATAATTAGACACTAACATAGTCTATAAGTCAACCTGCAATTTTACTACTAACAAATTATGGATGGTTATCTGAAAGAAATGGTTATAATAATAATAATAAACTATTCACCATATCTATTACATTGATTTTGGTTTCGGTTTCCTCTACGTCCCAAAACCTTTATAAAACTGCTGCAATATTTTCTTAAACAGTTAAAAGCCGTGTATTCAAACGTGTAAAAGTTGTATAGCAATTTAAATTTCAAACTCTTTGAAGCTACAATCGTTGGCTGTACAACAGAAGGTATTATTTTGTCGAGTGCTAAAGTAAATTAAAAAAGTTTGCGCCATAATCGCATAAAGCTTCTTATTTCGCAGTTTGCGCCATACCTCGTTTGTGTGACGTTTTTATGTAGGTATTATTTGTAATTGTTGGTACTTTGGATTAGAACGCAATTACTTGTAATTATACAATGAAAGACCTAATAATGTTTTATTAATTCGATCATATCATCTGCAATTTAAAGTTTCTGGCGGCTATCTTGACCCCAGTGATGTCACAAAATGTAATCATTTACCGTATTAAGCGTTTTTTGGGTGGTTTGAGGATAGCTCATCGTGCTACGGTGACGAAGGAGCTTAAATCCACCACTCACTATATTATAATATTAAACAAATCTGTCTCTTTCGCGACTAAGTGTTACCCAGCAAAAGGGGTGTCCATTAATATTGAAATCTAAAATATTATAGACAAGCTGAGGTCCACGTGGAATATTCTCGTTGTTCCCATTCTCGCTACCCATGGAAATTTGTGAACTGGACCAACTGCAAACTAGACCAATTGCGAACGGACCTATTGAGAATTGAATAATTGGACATTTTGCGAATTGGACATAATGCGACCAAAGGAATCTATCCTCCGGCCTATGTGTTATTTCAGACTGGAATCTGTATTTTTATACCAAATTTCAGCCAGATCCGTTTAGCCATTAGAGCGTTATTGAATAACAAACATACAAACATCGTCACAATCTTTGACATAAACATTACTAGGAGTAGGTAGTAGGATAGAATAATAACCCCTAAAATCTAAACACACGTCCTGATCATCCACCTGGATCTCGTGGGGGAAGGACACACGGAAACAAATTTACTGTCGTGGCTATCGTGGCTCTGGTAGGTACACTTGAATCGACATTGGCGTTTCGCCATTAATAATTTTATATTACATTTTACTTGACATGGGTAATTGTGGCGATTTGCTGCAGAGGCCATTTTGAAGAATTTGAAGAAAATATACAAACATGAAAGCCGACGCTGCTACCAGTTCTTCCAGTCTTAATACTCCGACTGCTTCTCGGTCTGTCGCTTGATTTTACGTAGTCTTCTGAAGTACTTTTCGTCATGATTCAAAATAAATATAAATAAATCAAATTGACAGTGACGTTGTCTGTTTTTGTACTTTTTATCATCTATCTTATTCTGTGATCTTATTAAAAGAGTCTATCATAAACATAATAAAAATCTGCAGACTGCGATTGGGAAAACAAAACCAAAGATTATGCGAGTCGAAACACCATCGACACGATAGAAGAAGAAGGTGGCGAAACCACGGGCGAAACAGCACAAGATCGACGATTTCGGCACCATAAGGTATACTTGCAACAGTTGATTCCCTATACATGCTATCATTTACATTAGCAGTTTCCAAAGGCATTTAAAATCGGCACTTTCTTTGAATTTAAAGCGTTTCATTTTAATGAAATAAATAAAGAAACTTGTTTCACTCCATTTTGTTATTTTTCATTTTCGGGCACATAGTGTCACCAATTGGTTCGAATAGCTTTACAGTTTTCGCTGAATCGTTGTGACCATTGCGAACGGTGTGCTTTTTATTTTTCTATTCAGAGCGCGGCAAGAGTCTGCCGTCCTGTATAAAAAATAAATAAATAAATAACATCGAACTACACTTTACGGATTTGTCAGAAAATCTACCAGAGCGGAACATTTTCCTGTGAGTCCGTAAATAATTTATGTTACAAATACCTACATTCGAGTACAGAACATGGCATGACACAGCTTTAATCTCACAGATGGCCTCACAAAATACAAATTTCTAAGTTGTTTTATTTCTCTCGAAAAGATATCTAATCAATATCATGAACTTGAATGATTGAATGATGACTCATTAATTTCATTTCTTTCATTCATTTCATTCATACGGACGGAAGTTTATGAGAATCTTACTTAATAGCTTTTGCCCGCGGCTCCACCGGCGTGGATGTCAGTTATCGCAACCAAAGATAGCCTATAGCCACAGAATAGATAATAGTACTGGCGTACAGAATGGAAGCTCACCCCCTCCCACCGATTTCATTTCCTCTCCCCGCACGTCAAAATCATGGGCGCTTTCATGGGCGCCTAAAACAAAGGTTGTCACCGGTAAAAGGTGTAAGAATGGCACTTCGGGAAAAGAGTGAAAAGTTCGGCTAGCTTCGGTTTTTAAGGAGTCCTCTCTTTCACACATGCCTGTAGTAAAGTTTAACCCTTAAATGCATCTTGACTCTTTGTGTAAATAACTAATGAACTACACATATTGAGAACATTAGTACTTTTTCCCAGTATTTATTATTGAACCTGACCGGTTTCGCCTTATGGTATCTTCAAAAGTTTACAATGATGTTTTTGAAATATTTCTAATCTTAAACACTAGAGGCGTTTAAGACTAAAAATGTTAACCAACATTGCGAAACCGGTCAGGTTCTATAATAAATACTGTAGAAAAAGTACAAGTGTTCTCAATATGTGTAACAACAAGTTCCACTAAGTGCCATCAATCAACAGTATAAAAAAAAACTAATGAACTGGATGCCAGGTTCGCCCAGGAATAAATTTTCATATAGTCCGGGTTCTTTAGAAAATAACTTTAGAACTAACGTGTTAAGTGATATTACGGTAGACCGATATTGATTATAGGTGTATTACGAGTATATAGAAACTGCATTTTAGTGGCATTAAATAAGTAAATATTACAATATAAACATGATTTTTTCATATTACTTTATTTCTATCCGTAAAATATGATTTTATTTATTTATTTAAGTAAGTATTTACTTACATTGGATGGTTGTAAATCGGAATTAAATTTTACTCAGATGGTGCGCCAACATTGAAAATTAACAGGGTCTATAAAATAAAGGATAAAATACGCAGTTCTTAATTATTATTTTTTCAACACTACAAAGATTATAACTTAAAAGCATACGATGCAGATCTAAATTAGTATACATTCTAGGGTTAAAAAATGGGCGGTACCTGGCAATGACGGAATCCATGATGGACGACATTAATTGTGATACATTCTAATCGAAAAAAATGCCTTACTTCATAGGCGTGAGCTGTCAAAATTATGATTCTTAAATTTTATAATTATAAAGTATAGAGCGGTTAAAACCTTTTAGTAAAAATTATAATTGATAATGAAATAAATTAACACTATTAATTTAAAGTGTGCTAACTACCATTTTTCTAACTTCGTACTCGCCGTCGACATTAGGATAATTATTACAATAACCGGGAATTAAATCCGTGTCATTCAGTTGAGGTTCAAAAACCTTGGTACGTTATATTAACGCCATTTATTCCATGAGTTCCAGATCATTTTTTGGCATCTGGAGATCAAATCTGGTATCTTTATTTCTTTTATACGATACGTATCTTTATTTTATTTTGGACTTTATTATATTTTACTGGATATTTCACCAAAAAATATTGACAATCCGTTCTTAAAAAAGCCAGAGCGAAAGTCTCCCCGTTTTCTCATGTTTTTTATAACGAAGCACACCTTTATTAAGCTTTTTTTTCCACAATAACCTGTAAGGAATCATGTACTTGATAAGCTAGCTTGATATGGTGACAATCGGTTAAGAAATCTTAACCGATTGTCACCATATCCTCGAAACCGTGAGCAACAGCTAGTTTTTTATAAACATAATCAGTTTTAATTACTCTATAAACATATCAAAGTCGTGTTGTAGTATTGTTTTGTTATTTGTGCCAATTCTGTTGTTTGACAGGACCAAAATGTAAGCGTAAATAATACCAAGTAAACCGCGATGAAATCTGTTAAAAATGGTTTTATTTCAGTGCATCATGATTGAGTTAGTGTGAGTGTGAGTTATCGTTCTGTTAGCGATTTCCCAGTTGCGGTCAGAGTTTACGCTTTGCTCCCTGGGGTTCGATTTATATATTTGACTGCCTTTTGACTTTTATAAGAGTGGGTACTTTTTTAAATATATTTTTTTGTACAACTTCTGTAGCAGACGAGCACACGGCTCACCTGATGGAAAGTGGTTACCGTGGCCTATGGACGTGTGCAACACCAGAGGCGTCACACTCGCGCTGCCGACCCTGAAGAAACACTCTAATGCCCTTCTTGAAGAAACCCATATTGTAGTCGCTTGGGAAAGCCGGCTGTCGGCATCATATCAAACAATTCATCTGAGCACAAACCATTGTATAGGCGGTAGAACACACACAGTGAGGCAAAGTCCCTTCTGAGGCTGAGAGGTTCCACATCGCCTGCGAGAATGGGTTTGTCAACGAGACTACTGCCTGATATCCCAACTCTGAGAAGAAAAGCTTGCGCCAGATATTGGATTTTTAAAATGATGATGTAGAGATGAATAATATGTCTGCCAGTTCGTTTTTTATTACAAGCTTTTATTTAGATTCACCTGTCTCGATGTTTGTGATCAAATCTTCCAATTAAATTTGATCCGGTTACCGATTGAGCTGAAATTTTGCATGCATATATAAATCATGTGACAATGCCATTTTTTATACAACTGAGGTAGGTAGACAAGCACACGGCCCACCTGATGGTAAGTGGTTTCCGTGGCCTATGAACGTGTGCAACACCAGGGGAGTCACACTCGTGCTGCCGACTCTGTAAACAAAGCTGTAGAAGACAAAGCAAGTAAAGCCTTTGATCTTCCCACTGACAGCAAAAGCGAGTAAGCTCTGCGCTGGAGCTGAGTGAGTGAGCTCTGAGCATATATTATGATAGCATGGTGCTGATCTGATAATGGAGCTGGAAGGTTTTCTTCGCAACTAAACGACACAACTTCATAGGGCTCATTTGAATTGTCTTGACGAGTAGTTTCTCCCTCTATAGTAACCAGCGTCTGATGATGGAACTGGTAGAAGGCTATATAGGAATTCGGTAACTAAACCACATAACCCTATTGAGTACAGGCTTTTTTTTTCAATTCGTCTTGGGACATTTTTGAACTAAACATGATAGACTAGTTGTGTTTGGGTTCATTGAACAGGTTTTGGTCAGCACTTTAGTGCTACATGATATTACTAAAACTGAAAAGTGGAAAATAAAATAAGCAATAAAAAAACTTTTCTAATTCATTTTTTACTCACACACACACTTTATCAAACTATGGTTTTTTTATTATTATTAAATCATAAATGATCATTATCCCACTCAATTTTTATTGGAGAGTTGCATTATGCTTAAAAAAATAAGATACAAAAAGATCGTGTTTAATAAAACAAATAATAGGTATCTATTTTAGTATTATATTATTCACAAATGAATTGAAAAACGACGTATGATACACGTGTGTATTGTTGATTACCGTCTTCGGCTCTCTTTAACCTCCTGACGGCTCGGGTCTCAATATCGCCTCAGCGGTTATCACCAACTTTACACACTTGTACCATAATCTACTATTTATAAACTAGCTTTTAAAAAATCTGTTATCCTAAAATTAAGTAAGAGCTTGCGCGATACAAGATTTTGTAATAAGCACAATCCTTGTAGATAATAATTACTTCGTTTTAGTATAGCAGATTTTTTAAAAGCTTGTTTTTAATAAGATTTTTATTATTAATATATTTTTTACCTATACATTTTATTTTTTTTAGCCTAACTAGCCTTAATTAGCCTATAGCCCCGATTGACCCATTTTCCAATTTGTGATTATACTTAGGTATCAGTTGTGAACACTATACAGATAGATTAGTCTAATCTAAAAACTTTCAGCTTAACGATTTGTGAGCTCATAGTGACGTTTTAATGAAATTAGTATTCTCAGAAGCATTCTGTAATCTAAAAACTTGGCGCATAGACGGTAATAGGCACAGCCCCTATTAAAAAGTTTGCGAACGGTACATAGTTTGTATAATATACGTGCACGGGATATCAAATGAGTTATTTTTTATTTTATTTTTAACGTATGTAGGTATATCGCAGTAGGAGTTGTTAGCCGGAGGGGGAGGTTATGTCGGACTCGAATCGACTAAACCGCTTGCCGTCTGTGGGTAGTTGTGCTAGGCCGAAAGTGTGGTTGTCAGGTGACATATCCCTTGCAACCCGGCTGACCCAGGGCCATCCTTCTCGGTCTGGTCCGTCTCGGGAGGGAGTACCACGCCGTCCCCTACTCGCCCCCGGTGTGGGGATTCGCGCATCAGAGGATGCGCGCCACCGTCGTGGCCTGCTTCTGCTAGGCGGACGGGCGGCTCCACCCATCCCCCTTAGGCCCGCGATCGCAGAAGGGGTAGGAAGGTGTACAGACCTACATTTCGTCAGCCTATTTTATAGTGGTATATTAGGTACTAGTTGGGTGTCTATGGTCCCACTGAAAGCTTAGGCGATATCCCTTATAGCTTAGGTATACATCTGGACACATATCTTGGACCTTAGTTGCGCGCGGATTGTTTTGTAATAATTTAGGTATGCTTGGTGAATTTGAGCTCTTCGACCGCTGTAGCACCCCGAGCGGTTCTTAAAAGACACGCAAGAAACCTGTACTGTACGTATAGAGCACATTTTAAGTCCAATATGCCATCGAGGAAGTAATGTCATATCTATTGTAGCATATAGGCACATTACTTTCTTTCACATTACGTTGGGTCCGTGGGGTCCAAGCGCGCGCGCGCTATTCAAAGAAATAGCGAAGCGCCTAATCGACTCTTCCCGTGACCATAGGGCTGGCCTTTACCTCGCTCAAAGAATTAGTATCGCTATTCAGCGTGGTAATGCCGCCAGCCTTTTAGGCACGGTACCAGTAGAGGTCGATGGGGAGGAATTTTTCGATGCCTAAAGTTACAGTCTCTCCCCCTCTTTTATGTTATTTTTGTATGTATTATATAGCATAATTTTTATTATTTAGTATTATTCTGTAATATAATTGTAAACTCTTAATTTACCTAAAATAAATGTTTAGTCTTTCTGAAATTGTATTATATTCCAGTATTTTAAATTCTTGGAACAAAGTAATCTTAATATTAGGTAATGTTGTATTTCTTAAACAAGGAGTAGGTATTTTCTTACAAATAAGACGCTTACGTAGGGTAAGGAATAAGGAATGATCGTAGCATATAAAACATACGTATTTCTGAAAATCTAAGGGTACCTAGGTAATGTTGTTCTAGTCGTAGATGTTCACTACCTTGTAATACGTGGAATCAGGCGATTCTTCTTCTTGTTCTTCCTCCTAGCGTAAATTCCAGTCGCATCCGATGCTTTCAGCTTGGAGTTTTGGGTCCGCTGTACCAGTCTAACTGCGGATTTGGCTGAACTTCGATATTTTCTGTGAAGTGACTGCCATCTGACCTTCACAACCCAAAGATTGCCATTGTTTTTAAATAATTTCAAGGTTTGGGTGTTGTCAACATGACGGCCTTAGCTCCTGCCAAGAGCACCTTTTTATTTCGTGCTAAAATTCCATCAGATACCCCCGTCACCCGGCTCGGACGGTTATGTTTTACTCAAACCGACTAACGCCGTACTCCATCTAGGGTTTTCAGATATTGCCTGATAAACAACCGCGGTAGCCTAGTGGTATTGGCAATGGACTGCTAAGACGAGGTCTCGGGTTCGATCCCAGGTTTTCCATGGCACACACCAATGACTTTTCGATGCTTTTCGAAGTTATGTGTGTCTTTATCGCAGGTTTATAAGTGCTCGGTTAATGGCAATAGGCTCGCCACCTATTACATTGGGACCTAAACATAAACTGGCGAAATGTGGGTGCTAGCACCTCTGCCTACCCCTTCGGGATACAGGCGTGAGTTCATGTTATGTAATATTCCTCGCACCGTGATTGACCTATGGTCATATCCTATTTCAAGACGGCTTCCTTGGGTTTGGAAAACACAGTTACCCCCGGAGCAGGCAGCGGCAGTCAACGTGCTCGCCCTACTGCATCATGGGAACGAGCATGGCACAGAATGAGAAGAGGTCAAGAGTACTTACCCCAGTCTCTAAGGACTCAGTAATATGTAGTAGGTAATGGACGCAATGTGCGGATAACCTTTTCTGCAAATTGAGGAATTAGTAACGATCTAGGGGTGATGATGGATGGAGGTAGCTATCAGGGTAGCTGAAGCAGTCCCAGGGTGTCGGCGCGTTACTCCTACTCGTGTTTAGTGTTCAGCAACTTTTGTTGCACATTTCGTGATGGGTTATTATGTGATAATATTTATTTTAATAATATAAGTAGTTAGTACATTTTAATTAAGTAGGTACCTTTAATATATCGTGTTGGTTTCCAGTGGAGAAGAATAAGACCACCCTATCTCTTCCTGTGGGTGTCGTTGAAGACTATTAGAGAATAGTCTCTCCATCCGACAGTTAAAGACAAAGTGCCCGTTTGATGGTAATCACCTGTCATCAATGTGTAATATGTCAATGCCTGTGTGGCATCAAAAGCATAGTTACCAAAATGTGGGTGTTATGTAATACACCTTTGCCTACCCCTTCAGGGATTTACAAGCGTGAATGAGAGGTGTATAAGAGGTGTGTAAACTACACGTTTCAGACTTCCTAAGTCTTCAAATCTTCGCACGTTGAAATATAAATTCTATAAGGCTGAATGTGCTTGTCTATGTCAATAGGAGGGAACCAGAGGGAACAAACATTGGTAATATAATCTGCGTCAGCAAAACGGTCTGCAGGTAAACAGTGGATAAAATCTGGACCTTTGTTTTACCTGTGATCAGTAGTGACACTACTGTTTTAGTGTTGCAAGGACTGTCTTGGTGATTATTTTAATATTATTAAGTCAATTATGAAAAGAAAAGCAAAAGTATATTAATTGTGTTTAATGTATATTTTATACGGTTGCATGCCGCAAGGCGAAATATACTGATACTTTATAAGAAACAACTTTGTACCAACCCTCTACCTGTATTTGCAATATAAATAAATAAATAAGTGTCGTTCAATTTAGGGGATGTATATTGAAGTTTCTTTGAAAGATAAAATTTGCAATGAAGTCATTTGGCAAAGAATTAAAGTTACTAATATAGCTCATAGAATAAGTAAGATGAAGTGTTAACGGGTTGGTTATATTTGTCGAACCGATGGACCAATATTCGTTGGAGTTTGGAGTAAACCCGCGGTTTCCACTTTAGGCGAGCCCTAAACCGCGAGTTGATAAATGGAAGGTGAGATAATCCCAGTCATATTCCTCATCCGCCCTCGTCCATTGCTCTCACTCGACTTTCATGATTCAAATGAAATATCCTATCAAACAATGATGTGTGGGCTCCCTAAGTATCATTCCAATTCCCCAGCAGTGCATTGTGCCTGATTGCGGCGTAATGTGATTGGTAAAGCTATTATGTAACTGAATATTGAATATTGCACCTGTAGATATTCGTTAAAAAGTAATGCTTTGAATACCTCTGTTTTGTTTAAATTGCTACTTCGAACGCTGTGCAATGAAAGTTGATTGATGGAAAGTTATAATATGGAAGTCTAATAACCCAAGAGGTTGTTCTATCGCCTGATAGAGTAATAGTACATTACTACAGAGGCCCGGAAGAAAGGGGTTGCCGGCCGAAGACATATAGACATATACTTTTTTTAAGTAACATGATAATGAACATAAATGTAAATGTTTACTGTTAAAATCAAGCTAAAATAGACGAAACAGTACTATACACGTGAGTTTTAGTTTTTATCTTGTTTACTTTTAATGTCTTTAAATCTTTAATTTTTTTGTTATTTATTTCATTGCCTGTTTGAGAAAAGCACTATACATACCTCGGCGGGAAATATTGGGTTGCCTGCCTCAGACCTATCCGGCCTCGCTTCGCTTGGCCGTCTATATGTCTTCGGCCGGCAACCCCTTTCTTCCCGGCCTCTGTAGTAATGTACTATTTTTAACAAACTTGCTCATATACGGGCTATTATTTTACTACATAATGACACCATTGCTGTTTTGCATTGTGACTTTATCATTGCTATAATTCACAAGTGAGTAATAGAGTTTTTTTCATAAATTTCATTAGTTTTTTAAAAGTTTCAATACGAAAGGTCGTGTTCAATAGTACAAATAAATTAAAATACCTACCTATTTCATGCAACTTCGTTAAATAGATAATTTCAACTGGTACGTATTTAATAAACAAAAGTTTCACTCAATTAATTATTAACTTTTGTTTTCTCTGTAAAAACTTTAAATTCCCTATTTAGTCCGTACCAAATAGAAAAGTAAGTCTTTTAGTCTATGGCCGATATAGATGAGCACGCACAGGAAAAAAAAAATGTCCAGCTATTGCGAAAAAAAATTCACAACTCGTTTTCACTTTTGAAATTAAAGTTATTTATAAATTAAACTTTCTATAAGTACTAATTATGAAGATAATGATTTATATATAGTCCTTTTCACTTCTCATGCTCTTAAAATGTTACTTTAGTCCCTGCATATCGGGACTAAAGTTCCTTTTTAATCTCTAGGGACTAAAGTATTTTTTTTAAAATTTACTTTGATAGCTCCTAAACAGCCAATCACGGTGTTTATGATTATCACCTTTTTAGTTATTGTGTATAGAAATAACCTCAAAATGACATTTGAAAAAATCAAACAATCCCATTTAATTTCGTGAACCACGATTAATGATATTAATTTAATTAATTATTATGTAAGTATTAAGGATAAGTTCATTTTATTATCCATTTCCAATTAGCTTTAAATTATTTTTCAAGTTTGAATCACCAATTACTTACACCAATTAATTGTGCAACTTAGAAACTTTGTTATTATAAATAAATAAATATTCCACAACATTTCACACAACGCTATCTAGATCTATGGTAAGCATAGCTTTACTACCTTGTATTATGGAATCTAGAATACGAATAATCATACTTAGATTTTTTTTGCAAATGCAAATACACATATCCATGCATACAAATATTTGCACTGAGCGGGGATCGAACCCGCGCCTCCTACGTAGCGACCGCGTTCACTACCGCCACGCCACGGAGGCTTTACCCCGTTATCGATATGATGAATTAATATATTTAGGTTGAAAAAGATATTTGCTTATTTATTAATTTTTTTTTTAAATATTATAATTTTGTATAAAACGTCGCTTTTTTTTCCTCGCATTCAAAGTGAAAAGTAGAGTGTTTAACGTTGGACTAAAAAACCATAATGACACTCGAACTATTAGGCACCCTCGCTTCGCTCGGGTGGCTAAAACATCTCGTGTCATTATGGCTTGTTTTAGTCCCTTGTTGAACAATCTATTATTACGTTATGGAAAAATTACTGCCTGAAAACTACAGAGGTAAATATCTATTTTAGAATTATTTTATTCACAAGAGTGTTGAAAAACATGGTATGATACACTTCTGTCCTGATGATTACCGTTCTCGGCTCTCTTAAGACCCGAGCCGTAGTAGTCACCAACTTTACACATAAAAATCGAAGTTGGCTGCAGCTGAGGCGGGAAAAGGCATTGGCACTCGGTATGGATGTTCGCTGCAAACTGAATAACAAAAACTACATCGAGAGTATCATCAAAACAGCCACGCGTAAACTCGGAGTCCTGAACAGAGTGAGAAGGTTTTTCACGCTGGAGCAACGGTGTCTTCTATACAAGACACAAATTCGTTCCTGCGTGGAATACTGCTCGCATCTCTAGGGTGGATCGACAAAGTACTTATTAGATGCTCTCGACAGGTTGCAGCGACGTGCGTATCGGAAATCCTGAGGTTATGAGTACCCTCGAGAGATGCGTAGAGATGTTGCTTCCTTGGCAGTATTTTCCGTCTCTACCATGATGAATGTTCTGATGAGCTATTCCAATTAGTCCCACCCTCTCCTTTCCTATACAGGACAACACGTGCAAGACTTAGATGTCACCCGCATACGGTGCAGAACATTCCTTCAAGAACCAAGCGGTTCGGTGACTCTTTTCTTTGTCGCACCATTAAGACCTGGAATTCGTTGCCAGCTCACGCTCAAGCGGGGCGTGAAAAAGCATGTGACGAGGCCGTCAAGCGGAGTGCCATCATTGTTAACATGGCATATATATATATATATATATATATATATATAATGGTGGCCCTCTTTCCTAAGACTTTGCCTTCAGCTCACCATCAGGCGAGGTAAAGTCAAATTGACGTGTCCTATATAAAAAAGAAAAAAAAAATCATAAGCACGTAGTAAAAAACGGTTATTTCAACATTACAAACAGGCATTCCAATTTTATTTATATGTATAGATGTATTGATAAGGTAACCAAAATATGACGTAATCGTAAAAGTATTAGGGCAACTTACGGTGCTTTTGTAATGCAGATAAGATAGTACCATAACATTTAAGATGGGAATACCCAAAACAATGTTTCTACACTACGTAGAAATATATAATCAACATTTATCTTAACAAGATCATTATGAAACGGGTTTTTAAAAGAATTTATCATGAGTCACAGAATACAACGCCTTACGTGCAACTTTAAAAAAAAAATAGTATTAATTAAGTTGCAGTTTAGTACTTTATGGTTTACATTGATGCCATCTAACACGTAATGATGCATTGTATTGTCTGTAACGTAATTATGTGACGTGTTTCCCAAATTTTAATTATATTAGAGGGAAAAGAACTGGGGCATTTTCAAATTTAATTCCCATAATTTGTATGGTAATGAAATAACTTAATACGTTTCTAATTGTTTGGAGCGATAATTTTGGAAAATGTTTCTAATATCCACTACTAATAGCTGGAGCCATTAGCACAGTATTACTTCTTAGTATGCCTAATGGTTTCATGTATTAATAGGTACACTATAAATAACAACGAATAGGTTATCTACCTTCTCCTATCTTCAGCTTCTTATCTGGTTAAATGAAGTTTTATCGGATATAACCTATAATCATCTATGACCCTCAAACGGCGCAAATATAGTAGTTTAAGTGATAATTACATATTTGAGCCGTTTGGGGTCGAGACGCTGGGATCATGGGGTCCAAGTGCCCGTCTATGATTTAAGGATATTTCCAAACGTTTAATAGACGCTACCCGTGACCAGAGGGCCGGTTTATTCCTTGCGCAAAGGATCGGTATTGCCATTCAACGTGGCAATGCCGCCCGCCTTCTGGCCACCCTCCCAGTTGACGTCGATGGGGAGGAATTCTTTGACGTCAGGCGTTAAAGAGTTTTGTATATATTATACATTCAATTCAATTCAATTCAATTTATTTCGATCAACATTTGGATCATACATTATTATTATATGACATTATATGAATAAAAAATTAACATACACATAAAAATGGTTAGAATAATACAATATGTCAGAAAATAAAATAAAAATAAAATGAAATAAAAAAATTACTTAAATGATAAACAGTCATCAATGTCAACATAGTTAAATAAAAATAAAACAAATTCAAATAATATTAAAATAAAATAATTAATTATTCAAATTTGCATTGAAATAGACAATAATATAATATGTTGATTGTATAGTGACTGTTTATTTTATAGTCACTACATTAATTATACAGCAATGGTTAATGTAATGACAGTCGAATCTCTCAGCCATCATCCTCAGGATGGTGCTGGAGCTGGCGCGGACCCTGCGCACTAAGGATGTGCACCGTTTCCGCATCGTCGCATAGAAGCAATCAATGCGTGATTCGGCGAACATCTCCGACGCACTGCAGTACCGCGGCAGCCCCAACAACACCCTGTAGGCATTGTTGTATTGAATGCGTAGTGCGCTGTACTGCCTTTGAGTATAGTCAGCCCACAGTGCGCTCGAGTAGAATGAAGTGCAAACGCTCTGAAAAGAGTGTTCTTCACCTCCCTCGAGCATCGAGCAAACCTGCGCGCTATCTTTATGTATATCTTTATGTATATAGCTTAGCATTGGTCTGCAACCTGTCTAGGAGAAGGAAAACTCCGAAATCAAACCCGGAATTGGTGGCTTCGTTAGGCGCAAGTAGGATACAATCTGAAAAGCGGCAGTCGCCTGCAGCCAACCTGGTGGTTTCGCACGTATTGGCATGCCATTCCTGTGAGCCAAGCTGGGGAGGCCGAGAGGGTGGCGAAGGTCCTGGGCAACCCTACGTCATCAAATTGCGTCCCAGGCGATGCAGCGTCTGTGGAGAGGACACTTCACCCACGTCGTTCTGCGACGTGGATAACAACACGGGGAGTGGCAGTCACCGGTTATAAGCCCGTGCGCATGGGCGAAAGCGCGGACGCCAGGGGTCGCTCTCGACAGTGGGAGGGTCCATTGTAGGCCCACTGACCAGTTATCGCCCGCTCCAAACTGGGCAGCCCCCGGTCAATAAGGTACTGGTCCGCCTCGGTGTCGTTTGTTCCTCTGGGGTGTTGGGAACATAGGGGCAACCCGGAAGACGGCGCTGTGCTGTTGTACACCCGCGACTAAACAGCTATATAAAAACAAATTTAAAGCTAGCACTTCCACGCGCTTTGGTTCTTGGAATGTCCGAACTATGAGGACTGGTCTCCCGGATAGCTCAGAGACTTCGAATTACGCTCAAGATCTGCGTAAAACGGCTGTTATCGATCTAGAAATGACACGTCTCAATATATTGCGCGAACAAAATTATACCTTCTTTTGGAAAGGCAAGGCCTCTGGCGAAAATCGCGAGCACGGTGTTGGCTCTGCAGTTCACAACACTCTCTTAAATGCCATAGAAACACCTCGAGGTGTAAGTGAGCGTATTATGGCCTTGCGCCTCAATACCAAAAGCGGCTTTGTTACTCTGATTTCCGCCTACGCTCCAACTCTCACCTCAACAGCAGAGTCTAAGGACGACTTCTATGATAAGCTCTGCTCTGTTGTGGCCAATGTACCGACCGGAGACCGACTTTATATTCTAGGGGACTTTAACGCCCGTGTAGGGCAAGATAATACCGCCTGGCCCGATTCCCTAGGTAGCCATGGCATAGGAAAGCAGAATGAAAATGGCCAACGCCTGCTAGAGTTCTGCGCCAAGTTTCAGCTGTGTGTTACCAACACATATTTTAAAGGGAAACTGATGCGTAAAGTCTCCTGGAAACATCCTCGGTCTGGTCATTGGCACCAATTAGACTTAGCCTTAACCAAAAGGAAGGATTTAAAGGAAGTTACCCATGCTAGATCCTACCACAGTGCACACTGCGACACTGATCACTCCCTGGTAGTGTGCAAACTTCTCCTGTCGCCCAAAAAGATTCACTCCTCCAGGAACCCCGGTAGGAAGATGCTAAATCTTCCTAAGACTAGGAACCCTGAGTTAGTGGATACTTTCAGTTCATTGGTGCAACGGATAGTAGCTGCCTGGGATGCGGATGCGCCCGTGGAAACAGAATGGGAATCCATTAAAGACCTCCTCACCACAACAGCCGGCGAGGTTTTCGGATATGCCAAGGTGAAATCACCGGACTGGTTTACCGAAAATATGGGCCAACTTCAGCCTCTAATTAACACCAAACGCCAAGCTGCGCTAGGGTACCGCCTTGGTCCCTGTGACGCCACGCGCACTAAACTCTGCACAGCAAAGTCATCCCTACAGCGAACCTGTCGCCAGCTCGCTAATGCTTACTGGATAGAACTGTGCAGAAACATTCAAGATTGCGCGGCCGCGGGAAACTTCCGCGGGGTATATGCAGGCATAAGGGTGGCTCTTGGTCCAGTGCAAAAAAAGACGGCCCCTCTAAAAGAGATCGACGGCACTGTTATCACTGACAACAGTCGTCAACTTAATCGGTGGGTAGAACACTACACTGGGCTTTATTCTCGACCAGTTGAGATCAATCCCGTAGCCGTGGATTTAATTCCGAACCTACCTGTTATGACTGAGCTCGATGATTTACCCACCGTGTGGGATCTTCGCGCGGCCGTACTAAAGCTTAAATGTGGTAAGAGTCCGGGGATTGATGGTGTACTCACTGAGCTCCTAAAACTCAAGTGCATATTACCAGTATTGCATAACTTCCTGGGAAAATGCTGGGAGAGGGAGCTATTCCCACAGGATATGCGCGATGCAAATATAGTAACTCTTTACAAAGGGAAAGGTGACCGCGGCGATTGTAACTGCTACCGTGGTATTTCCCTTCTTAGCATTGTCGGCAAGCTTTTTGCAAGGGTCATACTGACTAAACTGCAATGTCTTGCCGAACGCGTGTATCCTGAGGCACAATGTGGCTTCCGCTCCCAGCGTTCCACTACGGATATGATATTTACCATCCGGCAACTTCAAGAGAAGTGTCGTGAGCAGAATACTCCTTTGGTGATTGCGTTCGTTGACCTGAATAAAGCCTTCGACGCGGTCAGCAGAGAGGGTCTCTATATTGCACTTGAGAAAATAGGATGTCCCCCGAAACTGCTGAAGTTGGTGAAATGCTTTCACGAGGACATGAAAGGCACCGTTGTTTACAATGGTCAAACGTCCGACGCTTTTGATATGCGTAGAGGAGTTCGCCAAGGCTGCGTCCTGGCACCAACTTTGTTCGGCATATTCTTTTCACTTCTGGTCAAAGTTGCCTTCGGTGATGCGCAACAGGGTGTCCATCTACACACACGAGCCGATGGGAAATTGTTTAATGCCGCCCTCCTTAAGACTCGCCGTAATCGCGAGGACTTATTTGTTGACAGCTTGCTGTTTGCCGACGATGCAGCCTTTGTTGCAAAAACTCCCCAAGAGCTCCAGGTCCTACTGGACAAATTTCACCACGCATGTGCCCTGTTCTCCATGTCCATAAATGCAAAGAAGACCGTCATCCTAGCGCAGGGCTACACCTACCAGCCGACCATCTTGCTGGAAGGTGCACCCTTGGAGGTAGTCGACAAGTTTTGTTACCTGGGGTCAACCGTGTCGAGCAATCTCTCCCTTGACGGTGAGATCGATATTCGCATCGGCAAGGCAGCCACGGCGTTCGGCAGGCTACGTATAAGAGTATGGAATAATAAACATTTAACGGTCAGGACAAAGGCGATCGTATACCAAACTTGCGTCTTGAGCATGCTCTTGTACGGAGCCGAAACCTGGACGTCGTATGCAAAACAGGAACGTCGACTTAACACCTTTCATATGCGCTGTCTTCGTAGCATTCTCAACATAACATGGAAGGACAGGGTAACAAATGAGAGAGTGTTAGAGATTGCACAGCTTCCTAGCATCACCGCCCTTCTAAAACAGAGACGTTTGCGGTGGCTAGGGCATGTGCACCGAATGAGCAGCACTCGTTTGCCCAGGCAGACCATGTTGAGCCAAGTCGCTTTCTCGAAGCGTAAAGTTGGACGTCCCATACTGCGATTTAAAGACTGCGCAAAACGCGACATGATCGCATTCAACATCGATCGCGACACATGGGAGGATCTGGCTACCGACCGTGATGAGTGGAGAAAGGCCACCTACGAGGGCTGTGAGACGCATGATACAGCCTGGTTTCAAATCCTGTCCCAAAAACGGGAAAAACGACATGCCCGTGCAGAAGGTTCCGCCACAAGAAACTCTCAGTTCGCGTGCCGTAAGTGCGGACGAAAGTGCCGCTCGAGGATCGGTTTATTTAGCCACGAGCGACGATGCTCTTCTCGCGTAGGCGCTGTTTAAATCATCTGTCAAGATGAAAAGGCCTGATGATGATGATGTATATCTTTATGTATATATTTTTATATTTTTATTTAAATAATTCTTATGTACATATTGTTAATATTTAAATGAATACAAAGATCATCCATTTAATAAATCAGATTAATAATTAAAATAACAGTTAGTTTGAATTATTTTTTTCATGCTTAGTATTCAAATCAAAATAAATAGAAAAAAATCAATCGCGTTAAAGACGGATATAAAAGGAGAAATTTGGTTTGGGTAGGGTGAGGTCTGGTAGCTAAGTGGTCAAAGCATTGCCCCTGTAAGGCAAAGACCGCGGGTTCAAACCCCACCTAGACCGATTCAAATTTTTCTATTTAAATCGATTTAACAGTCAGTTATTTATTTTAATATATTGACGGAAATATTGATCCCGTTTACTATTATCCATTCCATGATTCACAGGAATCTATTCTTGGTTAAAAAGCTAAGGGGTCATTTTAGATATTCTATTTCGTAGTCAAATTTCCTCCCTACTAACAGATGGTAACTGGTTGCCACTTCTCCACCCCGGGTGGGAAGACAGGAATACAAATCCCTCCCAGCCAAGATAGGTGGAAAAGGCCCAAAAATTATTTCATCCCATGTCACATTTAAAATAATAGTAAGATAATACTGACTATCACCCAAAACAAAACTTTTAAACCATTCTAAATCAGTTTACCAAACGCTATTTACCCTCATTATTTCAATTAGATATAGTTCCCAAACAAGTTTGAAATTTAACAGAGGGTAGAACAATTTTAAGCAATAAACCCCTACATTAGTCCCTTTATTCCCTTCGCTTATTACAAATTTAAAAGGTCAAATGAGTACGCGTTCTAATCAAGAGATGTACTGTCGTGGTCTTAATTAGGAAAACATGTTTTTGATGCACTGTCAATTATGTTTTGACGTAGGTTTAATTGTAAGGTCAGAAACTCGTTGACGACAGCCAATATTTTACGTTTCAGTTTGTAAACTTAATTGTTTTTTTTTTAGCACGCACTTATGGTTTATCCATCAACCAGTAGCGTAGCTATGGGTGGGCAAAGGCATGCTCCCCCAAGCTCAGAGGGCCCCGTGAGCTCGGCCACTGAGCCCAAATTAGCAAACCTCATACAACTAACGAACATATCTTACATTCGGAATTATAAATTGGTTGCAACACAACTCCAATCAAGGCAACTTATTTGGTTGAACTTGTAGGGAATTGTGTTTCTGCAGTATTGTCACCTATTGTCATTACGTTTACAGCCACTGAGCTTTGGGGCCACCTGAGCCCTCAGGAGTCCCGGCTCCCCGGCTCAGTGGCTAGAAAGGCCTCACGGTGACATCTCGTACCGGCTGACGCAGGTGATCTCCGGGCACGGGTGCTTCGGAGACTAGGTACCTATGTAGGATCCAGAAGGAACCAACGACCCAGTGCCATCACTGTGATGTGAGCTAGGCCTCAGGGCTATGCATGAGGACCGAGTGCCCGGCCGAGGTGGGTCCTCTTGGTGGCCCTAGGAGTGGGACTTTTCTCGCTCAGCGCGCTGCGTACAGCGATGAAGCAAGCTCGTGGGCTGCCACCGCTTCCTTCTGCGAGCAAGTAATACTCGAGAACGAGGCGGTGGAGCGGGTGATCGGCACGACCCGCGATGCACGGAGACGACCGCGGGGGTCGGATGTCACTCAATGACATGCCTGCGGGAGTTTTTGCAACCAAAATAAAAATTAAAACATGAGGGCCCCGTATTTATTTTGCACCGGGGCCCTTAGTCTACTAGCTACGCCACTGCCATCAACCTAATATTATTCTATCGTTTCTTTTATATTATTCATGGATTAGATAAATAATATACAATAACTATTATACACTATTATGTAAACAATATAGTTTTAATCTACTTCGGTTTCGTTATATTCGGATTTTCAACTTGACAGCGGTTTGAATATAGTATGCATATTGCTATTCTGTTTCAATAAAAATCCTTACTGCAATACTGTATTATTATGAATCCATATTGAAACAAGGTTGCAATATACGAATCGTCAAATATTCTAAATAAAATAATATGAGCAAAGGCATTTTCATATACAGCCATCTGTAGAATTTAATTCGAAATCAACTCAAATTATTCAATAAACTTGTGTCAAAAAATTGGAACGCAATAGCATTCGATTCACTTGATTTAAAATCAAAACAATCGGATGCTATACGGCTGTATCTACTTGTAATTTATTTAAGAATACACTTTATTATCTTTATCTGTGTTTTATTTGCAACCTCGTAAATAAAATCTTGTATGCAACTGCACGTTATTGGTCTTTTAATGCTCGTGCCCATCTATTTCGATATTCGTATCGCTCATACCGAAAAATGGCACTCGTATCAAAAGACCCTCCACAACGTGTCAGTTGCATAAATAGCTATATTCGGTATTACATATGGTAATATTTTAAAGTACCTTTTTTGTGTCCGCCAGGATAGTTGTTTCGGTCTCGCTCTGGTTATCGATAACGTCACAGATTACCTAAATAGTTGGATAAGGACCATAAGGCATTTTCTTAGCATCCCGCCTGACCCAATCTTGATAAGGCTGCATGTCTACCATAAATTCATTACAATGGATTATATAACAAATATTTACCAAATGGTAATATTTTTGAAGTGAAAACTTCTTTAGCGGTGTTGGATGGGTAAAAAGTGTTAAACTCGCGTCAGGATCACTTGACCTTTGAACCATAACCGACGACTGACGTCATAAAACATTAGCTACAGATTGTTTATTTTGTTAGGTACGCTAAAAAGCTTCGTAGCTTAGCGGTAAGCGCTTCGACTGTAAGTCCTTATGGTTTCAGATAGTACCGGGTTCGAACCTGGGCTTCTGACACTATTTGTGATTATTTTTTCTTTTTGTAATTTATTACTTTTTGTGATCATTTTTTCTTTTTGTAGTTCATTAATTTCTTCTGACAGAAAATTAATGATGGGGTCTATAATTGGCGCTATATTATAGGTATGGTATGGTATGGTATGGTACGGTATAGTATGGTATGGTATGGTACGGTATTTTTTTTTTTTTTCGTGCGGGAAATCCCCACGGATACCCGCCCCTCCGGAGCCGGAGGGGTAGGTTATGTCGGACTCGAACCGACTAAACCGCACGCCGTCTGTGGGTCGTGGTGCTAGGCCGAAGGTGAGGTTGTCTTGCGACATATCCCTCGCACCCCGGCTGACCCAGGGCCATCCCCTTCGGTCTGGCCCTCCTCGGGAGGTGGGGACCACGCCGTCCCCGACTCAACCCCGGTGTGGGGAGGCGCGCATCGTCCTACGATGCGCGCCGCCGCCGTGGCCTGCTTCTGCTAGGGTGACGGGTGGCTCCACCCGTCACCCTCAGGCCCGCGCTCATGGGGGGCGGAGGTCTGTAAGCGCCCTCCGACGCCCGAGCCGCCTTCGGGCGCGAGCAGCGATGTCAGCGAGTCTTTCTCGCTCACCGCGCCGCGCCCGCTCTGCTGTCTCCTTCGCGAGCATGACCTGCTCGCAGAAAGAGGCGCTGGCCGCCCACGAGTATGGTATGGTATGTTCTTTTTATCTTTTTCTCTGTATATAACGAAGAAAGAAAGGAAGAAAAAGTTTTCACTTCCGCCTGCACTCCCGGAGTGCAACCCGTCTTTTTTTTAATATTGCTTTTCGCTATGGTACCACTCCTGTAAAAGAAGAAATGAGGGTTTCTGTAATATTTGTTTTACTAAGGTCGGTTGACTGCTCTAACAAAGCACTTAAAGGTAGTGTACGAGTAATAAACTGTTTCTTGAACTAGGTATACCTACCTACCTGCAGATAGAATATATACAACTGGTTATAAAATATGTACAAAATTACACTAACTATATAATGCATACAAAAATGAAATAAAAAAGAAGGAGAGACTGCAACTTTAGACATCGAAAAATTCCTCCTCATCGACCTCTACTGGTATCGTCCCAAAAGGCTGGCGGCATTACCACGCTGAATAGCGATACCAATGCTTTGAGTGAGGTAAAGACCCGCCCTATGGTCACGAGAACAGTTGATTAGTCGCACTGCTATTTCTTTAACAACCTACAGTCTGGAACACTTTTTTACATTCAACTCTAAAACAAATCACTTTGTATACGATACGACGATATTATGAATTTTCTTCAAACATTTGAAAAAAAGTTGAAGATAGGTCCATACTTTTTTCTATTGGTCTAATCATAACATTACAAATTATTTTAAGTAAGTTTAAATCACCCTATACGAGTCGGAGTTCATCTATTGAATGTCGCAAAAAAAAAATACATGACATAAGTGATGATTACAACATGTTAATTATTGTAATATTTAAAAAAAATTGTAGTTATAAAACCGTCATTATAAACCTCTGAGAATTCCGTAAGGCGAAACCGGTCAGGTTAAAAATAAAATACTGTGGAAAAGTACTTGCGAGTGTCTTATTAAATACGTGTAGTGTTCTACCAAGTGCCATTGACTTTTTATAATTTGTATTGAACTTAATATCAAAGTGCTATTACTTTTAGGCCCATATTCTAGAATGTCACTCAGCGGAATCGCGATTAATCTGAGGAAAAATTGTATAGACGATTTATTAGACAACCTGTCAAATTTCTCAACGTGTATAGAATCTTTTGCCTAGATATATCGAGCTTCAGCTGAGTGGCATTCTAGGATACGTACCTTAGTCCCTTAAGCAGATTCTCACGCTTAGTTTAATTCAAAATCGATATAAATGTTGCACATCTTCAATTTAATGATGATGATGACATGACAGTTAGTAGAGTTAGTCGTGCTAATTTTACTGATAAAATTATTCAATGTCTGATCTGCCCCTCTAGACAAGTGGCAATTCGTTGACCGGTGTTTGATGGATTACAATGACGAATGTACGGGATTTGACGTTTATGACAGTTAACCAGAAAATGTTGGAGCCAGACACCCATCTGCCACTCCAAACTTGGGCTGCCAGTAACACAGCGCCTGACAACAATCAAGTAACGGTAATATGAATAATAACAAATGTTCACTTACCGGTTGCAATGTCACAAGCACCTGCAGAACGTCCAAGGCGTGTCTGTATTGTGAGGTGTGTATTTGTTCAGTGTAATGCGTTGTTTTGTGTTTTACTTGCCCTGACGGTGGCTGGCTGGTTCCCTCACAGCCGATCACGCCGTTGAACTGCTTCGACGGCGTTCCCCAACAAATTTCACTATGTACCACACACATGTTCACTGTTCCACCCGGATCAGCGTCTCAAGACGTAATTGTGTCGGAACCCTTCCGTTTACACTCTGCACCCACGTATTGGTATTTTCTTCACTGTTTTACAAACTAAATCCCCGAAATATTGGCCCAATAACCCTTAGATAAACTTAATGCTCGTGTGCAGTAAAAATGGAATTTATGACAGGTAACGACTGTCATAAACGTCAAATCCCGTACATTCGTCATTGTAATCCATCAAACGCCGGTCAACGAATTACCACTTGTCTAGAGGGACTGATCAAGTCTGAGCTGTTCTGATTACTAGATCAGATAATGTTAAAGAGGTAGTTTTAATATAATTATTATCTACTCAATCCAGATTCAGTCTTGAGCATAGTAATTGGACATTCTTCGTCATACCTTAAATATAAATCAAATAATGTACATTTCGTTGCCGTTGTACTAGACTAAAATTTAACGTATTTTTATTTTTCAATAGTCAAATGGTGTTGACTATGGACAATCGGTAATTGGTTAATTAAATTAAAAAGTTTAATAACCATGATAATAAAATTGTTTTTGTTTTTTTGGTGTTTTTATATAAATTTTGGTGTTGTTATTGATGTGCGAGTGGAAAATTTTAGTTTATTATCGACGATGAGGTTAATAAATGGGAAGTTTATTTTTAGCTCTGTGCGATACCTACTCATAATAAAAATACACGATAATAGGACTACAATTAATTGCAAAAATAAATGGTAGACGAAATGTAGTTGGTGCTGGAAGTTGTTACTTTTGCGCACTGGCTTACCACTGATATTAAACCTGAGCGAGCATACCCTATTTATTTATATAGATTCCAGAATGCCAGTGCCAGAATCTGGTGACCAGTAAAACCGGTAATCTTTTAGCTACAACAGGCACCAGCGATCCACAACCAGATTCTATTTACTCAAAGTTGTGCAAACACTGTATGTAATTTTTTTTTGCCACTTAGGTGGCAGACTAGCACGCGGCCCACCTGATGGGAAGTGGTTACCGTGGCCTATGGACGTTTGCAACACCAGGGGCATCACAATCGTGCTACCGACCGACCTAATTTGGTTGTTGGTGAGAAATAAATAAATAAAATTATAAAAATAAAATAAAAATGCGTATAAACATACTCAGATTAATTTTCTTTAATAAATACATGCATATAATATATACATGTCGAAATTAATGTAAATCATCAATCAATGTATTACTCAATGTAAATAATATTAAGTACACCAAACTGCCCCAAATCTCTTCGGCTGTTTCTTTCCCCATCCAATGGTTGCTTTTAAGAGATTGCCTCAGTCCGATAAGGCCGCCAATTGTCTATGACATAAATTGTACCTCTTTTTTTTTACGTGCGTGAAATCCCCCGGAGTCGGAGGGGGAGGTTATGTCGGACGCGAACCAACTAAACCGCACGCCGTCTGTGGGTCGTAGTGCTAGGCCGAAGGTGAGGTTGTCATGCGACATATCCCTCGCACCCCGGCTAAGCCAGGGCCATCCCTCTCGGTCTGGCCCTCCTCGGAATAAATTGTACCTCAGATTTGTTTGATTACTATTATTTTTTTTAAATAAATGTCGGGTTCGTCCTACGATGCGCTTGTGCCTGTACCCGGTACAAAGGGCCCATGACGCTGGCAGCATTGCCTCTTTGAATAGCCATGGCCAGCCTTTGCACCAGGTACGACTATCATTATATTAATACACACAAATATTTGCACCGAACAGGTATCGAAACCGCGACCCCGACGTAGCTTTCGATATCGCCACTCTACAGAGGTCATCGTGTGAATGTACCGTAATTTTAACCGTATCTTTATTCATAGGTATATAAATACTTCTCACGAAAGTAATATAGATTACATTTTTTGAACCATGGTAATTTTTTGTTTCAAAACGTTTATGAGCTGGTTTTTTTGGGATATGTACCGTAAATAAATCTTACGTCAATGAACCTTGAATGAATACTAGTATAATATGTTATTTTATGTTATTATTATAACCTAAAATATTTAGGAACTATTTGAATGTGGGTGTATGAAGCCAAGACCTTTGCGGCCTTTTTTTTTTTTTTTTTTTTTTTACGTGCGGGAAATCCCCACGGATACCCGCCCCTCCGGAGCCGGAGGGGTGGGTTATGTCGGACTCGAACCGACTAAACCGCACGCCGTCTGTGGGTCGTGGTGCTAGGCCGGAGGTGAGGTTGTCTTGCGACATATCCCTCGCACCCCGGCTGACCCAGGGCCATCCCTTTCGGTCTGGCCCTCCTCGGGAGGTGGGGACTACGCCGTCCCCGACTCAACCCCGGTGTGGGGAGGCGCGCATCGTCCTACGATGCGCGCCGCCGCCGTGGCCTGCTTCTGCTAGGGTGACGGGTGGCTCCACCCGTCACCCTCAGGCCCGCGCTCATGGGGGGCGGAGGTCTGTAAGCGCCCTCCGACGCCCGAGCCGCCTTCGGGCGCGAGCAGCGATGTCAGCGAGTCTTTCTCGCTCACCGCGCCGCGCCCGCTCTGCTGTCTCCTTCGCGAGCATGACCTGCTCGCAGAAAGAGGCGCTGGCCGCCCACGCATCCGCGCAGCGGACCATCGCCGCGAGCAGGGTGGAGAGCGTGAGCACTCTCACCCCCAGGGCCTGCACAAGCTCCCGCCTCGGCGTCTCAAACGCCGGACACTCGGTGAGCGTGTGCAGCCCCGAGTCCACGCTCGCGTCGCAGTGATGGCACTCGGGCGTTGGCTCAATACCCATCAGATGCAGATACCGCCCGAAGTAACCGTGCCCGGTTATCATCTGCGTCTGACGGTACGAGAGGCTCCCGTGTGGCCTCTCTAGCCACTCCCCCATGATGGGCCTTACCGCCGCAATGACGGCGTGCCCTGCGCGTGGTTGCCCAAGTCGTCGCTCCCACTCGGCCACCATGACCTGGTGGAGCCGGGATTTCTCGGCCCGAATGTCCTCGGGCTCGGGATCGAATCCCCGCTCCCGCGCCTCCTTTCGGAACTGGTATAGTGCCGAAAGGGCCCTCGCTTCCAGGATCCACGGTGGCGATCCGGCCAGGAGACTCGCCGCTTCGAAGGATACCGTGCGGTATCCCCTGATGGCCCTGGAGGCCATCGTCCTCTGCGCCGTACGGAGCAGAGGCAGGAATCTGGCCCCCAGGGTGTCCGCCCACACGGGGCACCCATATAGGGCCATGGACCGCACGACACCCGCGTAGAGTCTCCTGCAGGAGGCCCCTGGGCCCTTCAAGTTGGGCAACAGCCGACTCAGGGCATTCGCCGTGGTGACCAACTTGGGGCGCAGGCTTCGGAGATGTTGTCCGAAGTCCCATCGACCGTCAAGCACGAGCCCCAGGTATTTCAGCTGGGGCTTGATGTCGATGGGAGTGCCTCCCACTGTAAGGCTGGCTCCCGGGCCTGGCCTGCGCCGAGGACCATGAAAGAACATGGCCTCGGACTTGTGCAGAGCCACCTCGAGACCCAGCCGCCGGATCCGCTCGACGACTTGGCCAACCGCGGTCGTGGCCCTCAGGGTTGCCTCGCGGTGCGTAGCCCCGCTCACCGTCACCAGCGTGTCGTCCGCATAACACGTGACGGTGGCACCGTACGCGAAGTCACCGCGAAGCACCCAGTCGTAACCGATGTTCCACAGTAACGGCCCCAGGACCGATCCCTGTGGAACACCGCACGACATCTCACGCCTACCGACTCCGGTCGAACTCGGGTAGACGACGGCTCTCTCCGTCAGGTAAGCCCCGACTATGCGGCGGAGGTAGAGAGGCACACCGTGGTACACGAGTGCCTCCCTGATGCAACTCCAGGGCAAGGTGTTGAAGGCGTTGGAGATGTCCAAGGACACCGCCAACATCACCTCGCCCCGGGCAACCGCATCCTCCGCCAGAGTCCTCACACGCATGATGGCATCCACAGTGGAACGCCACCGGCGGAACCCAAACTGGGTATTCGCCAGGTCCGGCCCCATTCTAGAGAGATGCTCGACGAGGCGCTTGGCAATTACTCTTTCGAAGAGTTTGCCCACCTCGTCGAGCAGCACTATGGGCCGGTACCCGGACGGCTCGTCCGCCGGGCGTCCCTTCTTGCGGATGAGGACCAGTTTCCCCGTCCTCCACATCTTCGGAAACTGGCCCCGCTCCAAACATGCGCTGAGGAACCCTCTCAGTCGGGGTTCGAGACCGTCTTCCCCTAGAGCTAGGACCCACGCGCGGCCTGGAATGCCGTCGGGTCCCGGGGCGGTGTTTTTCTTGGCTCTCAGCCTTCGCACCGCCAGCTCTAGTTCTACCCAAGTGACCTCGGGCACGTCGTCGCCAATCACCGCACTGGGCGCCGTACTGGGTGCCGTAGGCGACCGAGGCGGCGGAGCCATCTGCGGCGGAACATGTTCCGCTCGCGCCGGGAACAGGGATTCCACCACTCCTCCGAGCAGAGCCGGTTCGAGCACCTGGGTCAGCGGAGGGGCCCGGGGGCGCAGCTTTTCTCTTACCATAAGGTAAGGCCGCCCCCATGGGTCCCGCTCCAGCGTCTCCAGGAGCTCCCGGTAACAAGCGGCCTTAGACCGCTTGATCTCCGCTCGGAGGGCATTCCGGGCCTCCCTGTATCCCTCGTGAAGCTCCGCCAGTCGGGGCTCCGAATCTGCGGTACGGCTACGCCTCCTACGGAGTCGAGCCCACCGGCGGTGCGTGATCACGCAGGCTTGACGCAGCCTCGCGATCTCCGCATTCCACCAGTAGACCCGACGCCTCGGATTATAGGCTGGAGCCCTAGGCATACCCGCATCGCAGACCCGTGTCATGGCCTCCCGGAACCAGGCCGCTTCATCGTCTATGTCGACAGGCCTGTCCGGCGCAATGGCCCAGGCCTGTACGATGGCGGCCTCCAGGAGGTCCTCCCGATTCAGTCGCCCCAACACCCAGCGCGGCTCGCGTTGGGCCGATGTGACCGGCGCATCACCCGCAGGAGGGGAGACATCGAACCGAACGTATCGGTGATCCGATAGTGTCTCCACCTCCACGGCGACTCGCCAGTCCCGCACGCGGAGTGACAGGGAAGCGCTCGCGAACGAAAGATCTATGATCGACCTGCGCTCCCCCGCCACAAAGGTGCCCACATACGTGGCTTCGGCCCCGCGATTCTGGAGAACTAAGCCGAGAGAATCGGCCCAGCTCTCCAGAGCCCTGCCCCGCGCGTTCGTGCGCCGGGAACCCCAAGCCTGAGACCAGGCATTGAAGTCCCCGAGCACAAGAACCGGACGAGGCGTACAGGCATTGACGACGTCGGTCAGCCGCTCCAGCGACCGCCGATACTGCCCAATGAGTCGGTGTGATCCCGGCGTGAGATAAACGGCCACGACCGCAATCTCCCCTACACGCGCCGCTACGATGCCATGCTCCCTTGCGATCACTACAAGGGGAGGGGCACCCGCAGCGGCGTTATGCACCAGTGCCGCCGATCCGTCCAGGTCGACCACCCAGGCGGGCCCGAGGGGCCGGTGAGTGTACGGATCGGCGACAGCGGCGACGTCGATGGACCACTGTGCCATGCTCTGGAGCAGAAGTGCCTGAGCATCGACACCGTGGCCCAGGTTCGCCTGCAGGATGCGGAGATGAGGATCCATTATGGAACCATCTCCGCATCCCGCCCCGAACCATTGGCGGAACGCCCGCCTCGCGGCGGCGGCTCCCCGCGGGTGCAGGCCTTGCTGCCAACCCTATGGTCGGCCGGCTTGCCCTCCGCCGCACACCTGAAGCAGTGTGGCGGAGCTTCGCAATTACCGGCCCTATGACCGGGTTGGCTGCAGCGGAAGCAACGGTCGCCGACCGTCACCTCCGCCCTGCACTGTACACCCACGTGGCCGGCCGACAGGCACCTGAAGCACCTGTCCGGCCGAGCCTGTAGGAGCCGTACCCGGACTCCTACAACGCCGCCTACCGCGAGAATCCGCCGGTCGGCAGCCTTTTGGGCTGCTGCGATGGGGCAGCCGACAACTGTTGCCCCCTGTCCGCGACGGCCGTAGCGGATCGCTCCGACCTTAACCGCCTCCAGGGGACAACCCCCGGCCTCCGCCACGGTGACCCGAATCTCTTCGGCCGTGATGGAGTCGTCCAGGTCCGAAATGCGCAGTTCTGCGCACTTGGTGGGCCTGGACACCCGGACGTCGGCTGCATTCAGCGTCTCCCTAAGCCTCGCCGCTATGGCATCGGCCTTGGGACCGCTTGTAGCGCCAGGGACGTGGATGAGCCGGGCACCCGTCCGAGTGTGTGTCACTCGGAGGGTCCCCGACACATCGAGGGCCCTCATATCAATGAGGCCCCTCGCCTGTTTCACCAGGTCCACGTACTGCACGCCCCTCTCCGTAGCCTCCGGTGTCATCGTTAAGACGACAGCGGTGGTACGGGGGACGCGCAGCTTTCCTGACGCTCCCTTCGCAGCTGCCAGGGCCTTCTTGGCCCTTTTGGCTGCCTTTTTGCGGGCATTCCGCCTTTTCTTGGCCTCGCCGACCACCTCCCAGCCCCCTGCCGGTGCGGAGCTCGTGGAGGCAGTCGGGACCGAAGCCGGGGCCGGGGCCGGGGCTGGGACTTGGGACGTCTTCCCCTTGCCCTTCCCCTTCCCCTTGCCCTTGGCTTGGGCGCTCCCGGCTGAGGCGGCGGTAGCGGCCGGAGCAGCAGGCGCAGTGGGCACACTGCGGGCCGACTCCTGCGAGGTCCCCGCCGTCACCGTACGGCTGGGGCCCCGCTTTACTGCTCCGGCGTAGCCCCCGCTCGGCGGCGCCAGGGGCGGACGACGGATGGAGTCCATGATGGCCTCCAGACAACTCCGCGTCCACTCCTCGTGCGCCGCCTGCCGCTTTTCCATGGCGGCCATAGTCGCCATGCAGGCCTCCACCGGATTGGTGGGCCTCGGCTGCGCCGGCGGCGGTGGGGCCGGTGGGCGCGGCGGGGCCGGCAAACGCGGCGGCAACGGCGGCGGGGCCGGTAAACGCGCCGGTACAGGCGGTGGCGGTGGCGCCAGCGACACCGGCCGCGCCCGAGGCGGCAGTCTCGGCCGCACCGGTGACCTCGACCGCACCGGCGGCGACGGCGGCGACGGCGGCGACCGCGGCGCCAGAGATGGCGGCGGCGTCACGCGCTCGTCAGGCAGCCGAGTTTTCGCAGCGATGGCCTCCTGGAGCGCTGCGATTTCAGCCGCCATGTTGGCCATCTCCTTGCGGTACTCAGCCGCCTGCCGCCCAGTCTCCTCGAGCACCGCTGCCTGCTGCCTGCTGAGCTCAGCGCGCTCGCGCTGCGCGCTGGCCAGCTCCGCCCTGAGCAGGTTATGGTGCTCGACGAGGCGCAACGTCACCCGCATGAGCCGGTCCTCCTCCGGCTTCATAGCCCCGGTCTGGGCCTTGGCCAGGCCTTTAAGGGCCTCCATCACCTCCATGGAGGTGCTGTCGCCGGTACAGGCCAAGGGCGCCGCCGAGGTGGAGGAACTCGGCGGCGCCACCACATCCTCCGGGGCAGAGGCCCGTGATGGACGGGCCTGAGGGGCACCTTTCTCCCCACCCCGCGCCTTTTGGCTGCTAACCGCCACCAGTTTGGGCGGGGGTGGGCGCAGCATCTCGTTGCTGCTATGAGTGCTGCTGGTGGAGGACGAGTCGGAGAGCGTGGGCTCAAAATCCGACCCCGTCCTCTTTTGGGTGAGGACTTTTTTTTTCCTGACGGTCCTCGGCCGCCATTTAGACCTACGGGTCCGTAGACCCACCGGGCTTCGGTCTCGGCTGTCCCGGCTGTCAGTGGCGGTGTCGAAGTTCTCCGACACCACCTGGGACGCGACTTCCGCGTCGTTGTGCTGCGCGACCTCCGCGCAGACTGTTTCGCTTGGATGGGTTTGGTTTGGTTTGTTTTTAATTGAATTCTCCATAATGTTCCCACGAGTTGAACCGTTCGGATTACACTTCCTGGGTGACGGCCATTCCAGGAAGCGGGGTATATACTGTGGAGGTCCCCCGGTATCCACAGGTTTTAAACGACTTCGCTGTCGGGTTTTCAGACTTTTCCTTGTCGTGGGCCGGCCAATAAAGGCAAGCCCCGCGGCCTCCAGGATATCGGCGTTCCCGAGTGTGGCTAGCACTCAGGTCGTTGTCGATATCTCGGAGGTTACGCGATGCGGGGGAGTGGCCAGCTCTCCCAACGCCGACGGTGGCACGAATGCCCGTCAGCCCCTGCGCGAGCAGTAGGCCGACCCGTCCCCGGATCCTACGGATCCCGTCGCCTCTCCCATGTCTCCTCTGCTAAAGCAGAGGGGTACTGGGAGCGACGGCTAGCCCTGAAAAGGGCTGTTGAGGTGGGAGGAACCCTACGGATCCCTCCCCGCGGGCCTTGCAGGCCCGCCAAACCACGACCCCCTCGTGCAATGGGGTCAGCTAGCCCTTAAAAGGGCTGTTGAAATGGAAGGGTGTCCTACGGACCCCTTCCCGCGGGCCTTGAAGGCCCGCCATCCCACGACCTCCTCGTGAGGTCAGCCGTCGGGTTATTCGTCAACGGCCAACAGAGCTCCCATGCTAGGAGTCTGTTAGCCGTTGTCCAGGGTGCACCAGCCCCCCCGCTTCCGCTCCCCAGGACCGCGGTCCAAAGGGGGAAGAAACGGAGAAGCCGACGTGGAGGTTACCCAACCAGCACCCCGACCTTTGCGGCCTAGCCAACTTCTTCTGCTGGGGGTAATAACTGGGGATTTCCCGCACGTTCAAAAAAAGTGGTTTACATTTGTAAGAATAGCTTAACTAGCTTGTGTTATGGAATCTAGAATGCGAAGAAACATACTTAGATACTTTTTTTTGTAAATACATACATGACTAGCGTGGATGTCGGTTATGGCGACCAAACATAGCCTATGTCCTTTCTCAAGGTCTAATCTACCTCTATACCAAATTTCATTAAATCGGTTCAGTGGTTTAGGCGTGAAAGCGTAATATACATACAGACAGACAGACAGACAGACAGACGGCCAGAGTTACTTTCGCATTTGTAATATTAAGTATATATACATAGAAATACCCAGACCAATGCAAATATACATATTCATGCATAAAAATATTTGCACTGAGTGAGGATCGAACCCGCGCCTCCTGCGTAGCGGCCGCCTTCACCACTACCACGGCAACCAGCTATTCCTGGTTTACCAGTTTGGTAGAATTAAATATTTAAATCAATTAAGACAGCAAACATTTTGAATTCGTTCAGGAAAGGGTTACTTAGTGGTCAAAGCATTTTCACTGTAAGAAAAGTATTGCGGGTTCGAACCCCGCCTGAACCAATTCAAAAAAATTCCTAGCTTAATCGATTTGGATAGCTAGCAGGCTAAATGCTTTAAAATTTTATCCCAGAAATAATATTGTAGGATATGAATTAAGTACTCATCAATAGGATAAAAAAAAAACAATCAGACGATTTTACATCAACAACAACTACAGTGACCAGGTAACTGGTTTTGCTAAAGCTATATACATAAACAACAACATATATTCATCTCTTTCACTCACTAGTGTTTACCTGTTCTGTTCTCACATTAAGCTTAAGAATTTTCCTTTGCATTTGGGTATTACCGCGCGCATGCGACGTCCGTCTTATAAAGTAAATGTTTTGTGTCGCTAATTTTAACCATTTAATAAATAAAATAAAATGGTAAGTTAATAGTGATATTATTGTGTTTAATAAATGTGTGTGATAGAGTTATGTGAAGTGATTATAATGATATTTAGTGAGAAACCGGTTTATTATGTGATATCCTGTAATCATTTATATGCAATAATCGACGATATAATAAAATTCACAATTTTAATATATTGTTGAAATTAGTCAACCGATACTGGACTGGTTTTTAAAATCGAAGTATAAATCATTGACGAACGACTCCGTACGATTCGTCCACCTACGATAGGGTACAGGGGGAGTTTCTGTCCCTGGGTCGGCCGCGGTTCTTAGCATGGGTATCAGTGGTCAACTGTTAACACTTGTAAAATGGTCTAAGATGATACTTTGAATGCATAATGTAGTGTTTATTACAGTAAAACTTATGTGACAAATAAAATTTACTATCTACTATTTACTATATGCGTTGGCAATCTCACTTTCGGCTTTGCATTACAACCCACAAACGGCGAGCATTTCAGTCGGTTCGAGACCGACTTGACCACCCCCATCGGCTCCTTGGGGATTTTGCGCACGTAAAAAAAGGGGGACTTTCTATGTTCCTTACACCCGTTGTGCTTTTCCTGGAATTCAAATGGTAAAGACTGTGTGAAGACCTTGGATGCAACCGGAATTAACGCAAGGAAAATGATTGGTATATTGTAAAGAGTAATAAAATTATACGAATATTTTATACACGTATAGACGTATAGCTTATGTTATGTGCTGAACTTATAACTCTGATGTTCCTGATTGTAGGAATATAGAGTAGTGATAAGAGGTGAAATTTTTCTAAAGCAAAGCCAATCGAAACATTTTTGTACCTCGGTCTAGTTGTATATGTCACGCATCATGCGATCCATTCGTTTGTACTTACCACCGATGTTTCTGCTTTTGCCGACTTCACTTTACATGTAATATCTATAAGTAATTATGTACGACATTTGTACCATCTTTGCAAAAAGAAGCCGACGGGAATCAGGCTATCTATCCATTAATCAACAACCAAAAAACAAAAAAACGACAAATTAATCTTCACAATCTTTTCATCTGTTCCAGATCAGACATATATGTTCATTGATAGTAATCGCTTTGACAGTATCTAGTCAAACTGCAGACTATGATACACCACCTTCACCATGCCCCAACGTGTTTACCTACGAATCTCTAGGAATGAATGACCAGCCATTGTCAAAGAGGTGGTATGGTGTCATCAAACTCTCCACAGATGTGACCCTTCATGCGGTGTGGCTAAATGTTATTTTGAATCGCAAAGCTGATATATTGGGGGTAAGTGATCTTAAAATTCAGTCTTTTTTTTTTTTTTTTTTTTATAAAGAATATTAGCAACCGAAATTTTCGAAATTACTAATATTCCCTCTAACCCCTCCAACTAAGCTAAATTGCTTGTGCTAGGAGTGGGTTCACGTCGGTAGTGTAATGGCCAGGATTCGAACCCGGGACCTCTCGATCGTAAGGCCGACTCCTTCACCACTAAGCTACCGACGCTTAAAGTGTATCTAAATATATTTAACTCAAAGGTGACTGACTGACTGACATAGTGATCTATCAACGCACAGCCCAAACCACTGGACTTATCGGGCTGAAATTTGGTATGCAGGTAGATGTTATGACGTAGGCGTCTGCTAAGAAAGGATTTTGATTAATCTATCCCAAGGGGATAAAATAAGGGATGAAAGTTTGTATGAAACTTTGTCAATTTTAAACCGATCGGGCTGAGACTTTGCATGCATAAAGCTACTATGTTGACTCAACACTAAGCGGTAACCGACATCCATGCGGGCAGAGCCGCGGGCAACAGCTAGTTTTTTATAAATTTGATCGATGGCATTTGGTGGAAAGAGTTACACATATTGAACACACACTGTAATTTTCCACAATATTAATATCTTCTATAATATAAAAATAAATCGCTGAATGTGTTGCTCAAGCGCAAATCTCGAGAATAAGTACCTAAACCGATTTCGTTAATTTTTTTTGAATATTCCTTGCTGTACGAAGATGGTTCTTACGTAGAAAAAAAAGAAAAAAAAATGCCTGAAAACCTCTAAAACAACACTTTTCTTTACTCCCATACAAACAAGTAGTAATTATTACAAAGTCAATTTGAACTTTAATACTATATCATAAAGTTCAAGTGTTAATGGAGAGGTTCCGGTAAGGCGGAATGGCTTCAGGGCGCTACGGGGTTGAAGTATGCCACGGGTGAGGTCGAGGCGGGTTAGCTGATAATATTTAAATATTAGCTTTTGCCCGCGGCTCCGCCCGCGTGGATGTAACCGCTCGACCGATTTTGTGCAAACTTCACATAAACCATCTACTAAATAGTCCGAACAAAGCCTAAAATTTGGTTTGGATAGGTGAACAGGTTTGAGTACCTAGTGAGAAAAGTGGCATTGATTTATATACATATATATAGATTAGTATTGTGAAAAAGCACAAGTGCGTGTTCAATATATCTTAAAGTGTATTTTGACTTCAAATATGACTACGAATGTAATATACGTTCAATGAAATTATATGAAATGAAGTGTCAAGTTGAGCGAGTGTACGAATGAGTAGTAAAGATTCATCCATCCAAACTATGCAAATATCTTACTACTATCTAAGTAAGTTGTTTATGTTTGCTCTGCCAATTGACAACCGTACTTGACAGTAAACTGACATAAAATCCAGAAACTAGTAGCCACCATTCCATATACTGTCCCTAGAATGATGGTTCCCACCTTGTCGGTATTAAGAGATACGCTTCTTTACGGTCAGTTTGAAAACCCGGGATTAAAGGAAGAAGATAATATTATGTTTAGGCAAAGCAGCTCAGCCGGGGTGCGAGGGATATGACGCCGACAACCTCACCTTCGGCCTAGCACAACGACCCAGAGGTGGCGTGCGGTAGTCGGTTCGAGTCCGACATAACCTCTCCCTCCGACTCTGGGGGGGTATCAGTGGGGATTTCCCGCACGTTAAGAAAAAATGTAAAGCATTCCAGTTCTATATTGTATGACTAAGTTTGTTGCGATTACTGTTCCAGGGTAAGACGAAATATTATGGGCCTGATTCCCTATTCACCTCGCCTGATGGTAAGCTGAAGGCAAAGACACAGGAAAGAGGATCACTATTGCATACACGTAGCATGTTCCAATGATGAAACTAGGCTTGACGGTCTCATGAGATGCTTTTTTCATTAGATAGAAAATTAGTAAAATAAGGTTTAAAAATAATTGCATGTGTTTTCTTTCAGAACTGGATGGGTGACGTAAGCACTAAAGACAACCTTAATTTTAAAATAGTAAACGATGAAATTAAAATTTTCCCTGGAGAGCCTAAAATTGTTCGATTTTTCATCCAATATAGTGAAGAGAATAAACCGGAACTGCAGTCTATATTATTTAATGGTAGAGAAATATGTCATGACCCTAAAGCTGTCGTTAATGACACAATTTCAAAACTAGATAATCACAATAATGGAGCACCCATTAAGAACACTGATATAATTACTTCGATGGTGCAAGCTGTGAATGGGTTTGCAAAAGACAAATATTACGGTAACTCACAGACAAACGTTCAAAACAAACAAACAACAACTTCAAAACCTAATTACTATGTACAAACAACTACAGGAATAGTAAAAAATTGTAATTCATCTCAGACTCTGCACATAAAAAATCAAACTCAATCAGCTTCTGGAAATCAATGGCGGCCTCAAAATAAAACAGAAGTTCGTCAACAAACAATTAGTATACCTGCAAAAGGTGAAAACAAAGGTCAATCAACCCCAGTTGTTGGACGACCACAGACTGTATCTCAAACATGGCCACAAATAAAAGCTACCGTCTACCAACAGGCAACAAGTAATAAATCGCCTTCAACTGCAAACTACACACAGGTAAATCTTGGAAGCACCAAGGTGGATAATAACTTACCTGTAAATAAACCGCAAGTTACTAATCTAGATAAAATAAACCATCAACAATTGCGACCTAATGATAATAATCAATTAAACATTCTGCAAACTACTACCGTGAAAACTTGGCCTTCAGTTACTTATCCATCGACGTCAGAAAAATATAGTACCACAGTCAGTCCAAATATACAGACCAAACCTGAAGACAGATTTCAAGATTATAGACCTAGCAATACTGAAAATTACGGTCAGTCTAACGTAGGCAATAATGGACAAAACTCAGGTATACGAGACAACAACTTCCAACAGGCTTATTTGCCGGTAAAACAGTATACCGTACCTGACTCTGAAAAAACGATAACTGTTAACATACAAGTACCTACACACATTCAACAAAGAAAGCCCGAGGATACAGTTCCTACTCAACGCGCTTATGCTGATAAAAACTTTAATGATGAGAGACGGGAAGAGACTATAAGGCAACAGGTCAAACCTGTGTCTAATCCTACAAGTACTATTCCATGGTCAAATGTGCCATCTGAATTAAGCTACGGATCTAAAGACTTACAATTGTAAGTATCTATTTCACTACTACTAATCATTATAATAATGTAGGTATTGACAAAATCATTTTTTTTATATTGTTGAATTTTAAGTGGAACTTGCTACCCAATACAAATTGATTACGGCGATGAAATACTGTGACAAAGTATAAATATTTTATTCTATAAAACTCTATTGAAAAATAAGCTAAAATATTGTGAGTTTGATATTAGTTTATTTTTCTTCAGAGCTAAGCCAAGCGACGAAAGAATGGACTTAAATGTGCGTATCCAGTTACCATTGCATCAACAGCATCAACATGAATCGAAGCCAGTGCCACAACCAGCGACCGTAATAGAGTAAGCATTTGAACATTTATTACTTTATAACCAATTTACACATTGAACTTAGAATCAGCAAATCAAATGATTAAAAAATAAAATAAAAACCCGACTGATGCTGAAAAGATCGAAACAAGCTTTACACCAGGCGGTGCCCATTAATTTTCATCGGATTTGAGATTTGGAAATGGAACTTGGACTGGACATAATATATGCTACCTACCTACCTACTTGTCCTATTGTAAATTTATTGGTGTACAATAAAGAATTATCTATCTACCTACCGCCTGCTATAAGCATGTTTCGATGTTATTAGCATCAGTCGGGACTTTTATTTTTAATAATTTATTTTATTTTATACTTTTTAATTATGAAATATATATTTTCATGATCATCTTTCGTAACCTTTATTTTGATACCCCACTCGATAAATTTGAGTGATTTTTTTTTATATCAAAATCCGCATTTTTTTTTTATTTTGAGATACCCAGTGTCTTTCACAGTAAATACGAATCTAACGACACCTCTTAAGCTAAAATCCATCGAACCGTTTAGGCTGCAGAGCGTGCCAAACAATTAAACATACATACACACATATTCGTGAAAAACATAACCCTCTTTTTGGCGCAGTCGGGTAAAAAATAAAGTTACCAATGACATAACAAAATCTTCCAAAAGAAGTTAAAATGTAGTGTAATAGTTACTACTCAATGACTACAAGAAAAAAACCTTATATATTATCATAAATAACAAAAAGTATTTGTTGATGAGGTAGTTTATGGTTTCTCTATCTTAAAATGGATTTTGAAAGAAATAAAATCTTCGAAATATGCTTCCACTTTTATCGGATTCTATCGCGATTTAATGCGATATTCGCGATAGTATCAGAAAGGAAATCCTACAACCATCTTAATTTATAACACAAATGATTAATGAGCAAACATTCAACTGTTAGATTAACCTATGAACACTTGCAACTATAAAAATGTCAACTAAATTATTTCAAGGTCTTCGTGATAAAATAGGTTAAACACTCTTTTAACGGATTATACTTATAATTTTACGGATTATATATTATTGGTATTATTTACATTTAGCCCGACAATGTTCACGGGATGTTAAAAATTGATTTAATTTTAATGACTGATGTTCGCGTATTACATTACATGCTATTAACGCTAGAGCGTCAATGCTTTTATTTTACAAAAAAAAACACCTAATGAAATAACTTAAAAGAAAGATTGTTTTCATTACAGAGATCAAGAAGATGACGACAAATATCCTTTTGTCGGTTTACCGATTTATATACCGAATTTCAAGCCAGAGGTACGTAAGTCTTCAATTGACATAACAATAAATTTGATGAATTTTTAATCACAAAAGGATTCATTGTTATAATTTTGTAATTAAATTTATTATTTGATTAATTCTGATTTTGATTGTCAATGCATTTGATTCGGTAGGTCGCTGAATCAAATGCAAAGACATTTGATTCGGTTACCCACAATGTGACAATCATGTCGATAAAAGTCAAGATTAACTTGCAATACCGGATCTACCAAAATAAATTTTGTAAGTAAAATAATTGGGATAATTTCAAACAAGATTTCCTTATAAATTTTATTTTAAACAAGATTTTAAGCGTTTTGTATTAAATCTGTTTTCGAAAATTATGAATTTTACTTAATACAAATAAACATCCTTTGAGAATAATAATGTTATTCAATTGGATAATGTTTTATGTAGAGGCAAGAAATTTTTTAATTAATTTAAATTTTTAATTAAAAAAAACACAAAATGACTTATCTAACATATTAGTCATTTCTTACATTTAGAAACAAGGTAAATGAGATCAGTTATTAATCAATTAAAGTCAATCCCAAAACCTAGTTAGAGATAACGTAACTATACATGATTTTTACTTCATAATCATCAAGTTTGGAGCTTTTAGTGCAGGAGTTGAAGCTGAAACCGGTAGGTATTTTAATATTCTTGAAATCCTATAAATTTCAGTACGAGCTGCTGTATTAGGATATTGATTGGATTGACTTGTGATGTGGATTGACGATAAAGTATAAAATATAATATATAGCTTAGTCCGTTATGCCCAATCAATCATTTGCCCACTATTGGGGACGCTTAATGGGGCAAAATGGAAATACTCTGGTACAAAACTGGATTTTAAATACTTGCTTGATGAACACGGTTGAATCAAGCGAGTTCCAGGTGTGCCAGAAATATAAGAGCTCCTTCATCTATTCTTGAAGCTATCGTTCAAGACGATTAAGGAATCGGGCTTGTGAAGAAATAGGGTGTAATGATTCTCAAACCAGGTTAGGCGATCCCTCTTGACAGGCTGTAGCCCAACATTGAAAGATGGGAAGTTGACAATATGGTAATACATATTTGAAAGAGCAAACTGTTTATGACGTCATTATAGTGACCTTTCCTCTTGGTAAAATTGCCGTCGCTTTCAACACGTTACATTTCAACCGTCAATCATTATGTTAATCAGCGCGAAAACTATTATTATCTCGATATAGCATAAGTAGTGCTCTAGAAGTTCAGCTTAACTTCACTAGATGGAGGTAGATACATGTACTGCAACATGTTATGTTTGGGTCCCACGGTCCGTTTTAATGACCGCGCCGCGCCAGAATAGGCCATCAGACAGCAGGTTTGTATTTTATCGATTTAGATTGAAAAAATAAACTAAAGATATATATAGAAGCTGGCCGGCTGATAATTTTAATCAAGTAAGCATATTATTTTAATTTAAATCTTATTATAAACTGGTATTACAGAATACGTCAGGGTTTTTCCTATAGGTAAGAATGAACTGTGCTTACAATAAAGAATGGCAAAAGACCGATGTGAAAACATTCGCTCTTATTTTCTTGTTAATGTATATCCAGTTTTAATCATTTATTCAAGAATAATAGTAATACATTCGCCAAGAATGAATTATGACGTCATAAGTTTAAACAAGTTTTCATAGCACCTTCCTTATAATAAAACAATAGATTCGACTCGACAGTCAACTCAGTAGTCAAATTTCGTAACAAAACTAGCCATACAAGTTTATTAGTGGTATAGAATTTTATATTGAATTTATAATGTTTGTTTCAGGAGACTTGTGGTAAGGTGATAAAGAAACCACCCCAGGTTTTACCCTTTGGTTCTTCAACGTCGGAGGGACAGTGGCCCTGGCAGGCAGCTATATATCAGCAACAGGTGAGTTTCGGATTATTTATTGCTTGGATTTCACCATTACTTGGGTGGAATTTTATTATGAATATAAATATGAATTCAATTTTTTTACTGAAATTCATATTTTAAAAGATTTTATTTTTCATCAATCCATATTTTAACGGACTCAATCATGATTTATTTTGTTTTAATTGTAGTGTATATGCTGTTTCAACTATCCTAATATGCAGCACAGCACCCGATCTAGTATCTTGTCCATCCCAGCTATCTTCTTTAAGTCATCCGCTCATCTGGTTAGGGGTGTCACATTCCATCTACCTTTTACCGATTCGCGATCTCCAGCGTAATGGTTAAAAAAATATTTAATATTCCAGACTGTACATTTCAAATACATTTGCGGAGGTACCCTTGTTTCCCATCGCCATGTCATCACGGCTGCGCATTGTGTCACGAGGAGAAAGTCTATGCGGCTTGTTAACCAGCTCACGCTGACCGTCTACTTGGGCAAGTTCAACCTCAGAACCTCTGTTGAGGGGGTGCAGATTATGTTTGTAAGTATATTTTGTAGTTTTAATCAGTAGTATGTTGCAATTCATAAGGCTTTTTAAAGAGTAGGAGAAAATATGATCTTCAGTGCTGGTAAAGTCAACCATCATTTTTTGGGCTTATTTTAGCGACTGCGATCAGATCCCGTATCCTCGAGAGTAAAATCTGCTTTAGAATCTCGTCCGTCAGTCAGCACTGTGTACCAGCAGCGGCAGCGGCAGGTTGCAGGTGTTTGGCTTGATTGCAAATGACATTTTCTTTACCCATTCCTTAATGACCTTTTAGATTTTATATTTAAATCTCCATGAGAGCATAATCTAAAACGTCACAATTTATCATACCTTACGAAAACTCTTAATTTACTTACCGTGAACCTCCGTGAACAAAGAACGTTCTGACGGAACTATCACTGCCAATCAGATTCATGCTTAACTGGATTAAGCACCCTTTGTGTTTGAGTTAGAATTTCAAAACAGGTTCAAAAGCGGTAAGCTTAATTGATTGTGAGAACTTGGGTCGTGTACATTGCTAATTTCAGTTGAAACCGCTTCGCCGATCCCTTACACATTCCGAAATTCATTGTGATTACAACATGTACTCAATTTAATTTAGGTCCAAAGTTATTTAACTTGGGTGTTTTTGGATTTGTACTTGCTATTTTAGTTTAAGGTTTATATTTCTTTTATTTACTTTTTGTTTTTTTTTTTCAATTAAACTATGAATAGAATCAGTTATATTAAAATTGCAGATGGCAACAAGCAAAGTACCTAGTCACATAAAACCATCGCTAAAGTAAAGAGAATACTTTAATCTAAGCTCAAAATCCTTGTATTATTTTCAGGTTAATAAAATATCGGTTCATCCAAGCTACAACTCAACTACCTTCAGTCGAGATCTGGCTATTTTAGAGCTTCGAGAGAATGCTAAGTTCACTCCGTGGGTGAGGCCGGTTTGCCTCTGGCCTGAGGATGAGATAACTCTGAACAGCATTGTTGGAAGGACTGGATCGGTAAGTTCGATCGATCCCCTTCTTCTGAACACCACTGATAGCTTCTCAATAATCCCAATCGCACACTGTTAAGTCCGAGGTTCGCTCTTCTACTCCTCCTATCTATAATTTGGTTTGATTGAATGTTACGGAAGATAGCTTCGAAGAAGAAGAAGGAGGAGGTTAGAAGGCAGTCGCATCCTGATCTCCCAACTTGAAGACGAAAACCTGCGACTTGCAGGCGAGGTTGCACCTTGAATAACACTATACAAAAATACACAATACCAAGAGGAAAATATATCATAACAACGTTGTTTGTTATTTTTAGGGTCACCTACCCAAATTGACAATGAGTAAACAAACCAATTATATAACAATATACCTAAACAAAAAATATACATACGGTCAAAGTGTAAAGATATTGTTTATTGTATGAGGCTGCCCTATATTCCTATTAGAGATTCTGCCCTATATATGCCCTATATGCCCTATGCCCTATATTCTAAAAATACCAAATTTTAAACTTGGTTCTTTCTTCTGCCGACGCGGTCGATATGGTGGCTCTTGTGTACTGGTTCACAATTCATGGGAATACATTCCTCTTATTGAAGTTAATAACTACTGTATTGAGAATATTATTGAATGCTCAGGAGTCGAGTTGACAGAGCATAAACTTTATATAATTTGTATTTACAGACCACCGAAGACAGGTAGGGATGATATAAACAAATTCTTCACGGCTTTTGAATCTCTATTGGAAAAATTTTGCTACAATAGTAAAAAGAAAATAATTCTATGCGGTGACTTCAATATAAATATTCTTGTCAAGAGCAACGAAGCTACTGAATTTAGACGGATGTTGCGATGCTATAATTTAAATATATGCATCAAAAATCCTACTCGATTATCAAGCGGCACGTGTATCGATAATTTTATTGTAAATGTGAAAGGTTTTAAATCTGAAATTTTTGAGCTTGCCCTATCAGACCATACAGCCCAACTGCTTACGTGTCCTGTTAAATCCACACATACACTTAAGCACTGGTACGTTGAAAAACGGGACTACAGTATGGAAAATATTAAAAAATTTAAAGAATGTTTGGAGTCTCTAAGCTTTTCCGAGGTTTTTAACTGTGAAGATCCAAACATAGCTTTTAATGAATTTTATGATAGTTTTATTTCGTTTTACAACTTATGTTTTCCCATTTTATTGGTAAAGATAAATGCAATGAAACGTCCACGCTGGATAACTAAGGGGATAAAACAATGTTGCAAACGCAAGCGACAGCTACTATGGGATTATAGGAAAAAACCCACTCTAGAGAAAAAGAATCGTTTCTTGGCTCTATCGTCAAGATTAAAACGTATTGTGAGACTGACACAAAAGGCCCAAAATGACCACTACATTAGGAGTGCCCGGAATAAGTCAAAAGCTACTTGGGCTGTTATAAATGATAGAAAATTAAATTTACCTAAAGAACAAATACAAAAAATTATTATAGATGATCAAGAAATTAAAAATCCAGCACAAATTCCCAATCAATTCAATAACTTCTACATTGACCAAGTAAAATCAATAACAAATATCTCGAATACTAGTAATATTATTAATGAATCTAAGTCTATTTTTATGCGCCCAACGGTTCCCTATGACATTAATAAAATTATCTTAAATTTAAAAAATTCTTACAGTACAGGCTATGACGGCGTCACGACAAACATTGTAAAACAGGTTTCAATTAAATTGTCCTACATATTAAGTCACATAATCAATCTGTGTATATCTAGTGGTATTTTCCCAGAAAAACTAAAGATTACTATAGTAAAGCCTCTCTTTAAGAAGAACGACAAACATGACATGCGTTGTTATAGACCAATAGCACTACTACCTGTATTTTCAAAAATATTTGAAAGAGTAATTTACAATGGTATTTACGATTATTTTGAAAAAAAACCATTTACTCGCTGAAAACCAATTTGGCTTCAGAAAGAATAAGTCTATCAATATGGCCATACATAAATTCCTAGAAACTGTTATGACAAGTTTAGACAATAAAGACATGGTTTGCGCTTTATTCATGGACCTTAGTAAAGCATTTGATTATTGTAATCACCAGATACTGTTGAATAAATTATATGCATACGGAATCAGAGGAAATGTATTAGATCTCATAAAGTCTTACCTTAGCAATAGGAAACAGTCAACTGCAATAACTAGAATCTGTCCATCAACGAAAATACTTGTTAATTACTCTTCTGACTATAGAGAGGTTATTTGTGGAATACCACAGGGAAGCGTATTAGGCCCGCTATTATTTAACATTTACATAAATGATCTACCACAAGTAACACATTATAGAACAATTCTATTTGCTGACGATAGCACAATCATCTTCACAGGTGAAGATAAATCTCATATAGAGAATGAAGTTAATAATACTTTGAGCAATGTAATTAATTGGCTCACAGTTAATAATTTGAAAATCAATCTTGACAAAACTAATTTAATGACATTTCGACAAAAAGTTAACAAATTGACCGATATTGACGTACGTTATTCAGGACATAGTATCGAACGAGTAGATACTACACGATTTTTAGGTATAAACATTGACTGTCAGTTAAACTGGAAATCTCATTTAGAAAAATTGTGCTCACAAATTAATAAATTTTCATACGCACTATATATGCTTAAAAAAACAGCAAACAGATTTACAGTCATAACTGCATATCACGGACATGTTGTACCCCTTTTGAAATATGGTGTTATATTTTGGGGTAACTCTACAGAGAAAGAGGCGGTATTTAAGGCACAAAAGAGATGCGTCAGGGCAATATGTAATCTCAAGAAGACGGACAGTTGTAAACCGTTCTTCATCGAATTAAAGATCTTGACACTACCTTGTTTATATATACTCGATATTGTGCTATTTGTAAAAAATAACATTAATAGCTACTGTAAACTTAATAGTAGAAGGCATAACCTAAAAATATGTATCCCAACAAATAAAACAGCCTTATTTAATAGCAGTATATTTTGCATGGCTCCACGAATATATAATCATTTGCCTAAATCAATCCTAGAAATTCATAGCATGGAGACCTTCAAAAGTAAAGTTAAGCAACTACTGGTTGAAAAAGGGTATTACTCCATAAATGATTTTTTAACTGACAAATTGTAATTAATCATAATTTCTGAAATCTATATTTTTGAATATGACATTGATTTATGAATTTGATGAAATTTGAAATTTAATTTTTTGTTTGACATGCCCTGATTTATTTATTGTTTGACATTTGTATTATGTACCTATGACATACTGTATAATCTTAAATATTGCTACCTGACATAATTGTTATACGTAACCTGTTAATGAAAATATCAACAATCATTTGCATGCCGTACCTATGGTTGAATATGGTGATACTTCCACAACAACAATCAACATCAATGTACAATTTATACCCATATTTCGCAAATTATGAATGAATGAATGAATGAATATATAATGTGTCAGAAGAAGGCTTGATGGCACTGTCTTCGGCCTCGGTTGCCATACGAATATCTATGGCAACTATTACGAGGAATTGGAGCCTCAAAAAGTTCGAAAACTGGCTAACTATAGAACTCCGATATTGACAGCCAGTTGTGGACGTGAGTCAGATAGGAATCGTTAACGGAAATTAACGGAATTCGCCATTTAGCCAGGCCAGTCATTAATTAAGAGTACATCATCATATTATGTTAGATAGGCTACCATAAGCCGGTGGGTAGGGGGCAAGGAAGGGCTTAATATTGACATCAAACAGTGTTTAGGGTACCAAAATCGTAACATACTACCTTCCCTCCCTTTCTCCTTCTTTACCTGTAGTGTCCTCCAAATAATATCTCCAAGTCTACAATTTAATCAGTCAATAATTGAGTATTTATATAACATAGTCTGCTAACCGCAACATTTATTCTATTAAAACTTTAAACTTGTCGAGTACTCTCGTAAAGCTAAACAGAAGCGAACGTTTATTAAATTCTGCGAGACTAGTATTCAGTATACCTTTCAAAGTATGATTAGTTAAACCAATATAGAACTAACCACAAACTAATAGCTGCCAGTAAGTTAACAAAATTGACATTGTAGGAAACCTTAGCGCCTGACGACTTTGCGGGCAAACACGAAGGAGGTGAATTGTTATTCGATATAAATTTAATTATTCGTGTTTATTTGATTGAAATAGTTCTATCGATGCCAATAATCGATATAATTACTTAATTGGTTGATTCGATTACATAACAAAATAAATAATAGTATGTAGGATACATTATTATGTTAGGTAACGCTACACAAACAACTTGAAATTTAAAATTAGGAAGCTTGACATCACTCGGGTGCTGAATTTTCTTGTGTATTCCGTCTAGCTACATCATTTTTATAACATTATATTTAACTCATATTTATGTTACAGGTGGTGAGCTGGGGTGTCGAGTCTTCAGGTATAACACAATCTGAGTTGAACCTTCTGGAGCTGCCAATAGTAGACCAAGAAACCTGCATGAGCTCTTACAGCTTCTACGAGAGATTCTCTTCAGCTCACACGTATTGTGCACGGTATAAGGATGGTAGGTATTTTAATGTGCTTTATAATCATCAGTATTGTTTAGATTTCAAGATATCGCACTCTTGCCAATCGATTACGGTAAAAGTACGCTTAATAGGTCCACTGATGCTTTACTTTTATCTCACTAGTTAGTTATTGTCACGGAGGACAGAATAGTTCTCCATGGTTATAGTGGACCCCAATATCTCATTGATAACCTATTATAATGTATTTGAGATAATAGTTTATTTCTAAATATTAATAGAATTTGTTGTGAATCACGCCATCTAGTAACGATGAGTCAAATTACTTTCAAGATCCTGTATCTCGATATGAAAGATTACACGCCATCTGCAAAAAAATAACGGTGCACCAAACAAATTTTCCAATTCTTCTTCAGGATTTGGTCGAGCGGTTTCAGATGCAACCTATTCTTTATTTTTTATATTTCTATGTCTAGATAACGGGCTATGCAACGGTGACAGCGGTGGCGGTATGGTGTTCAAGAAGGACAACTCTTGGTACCTTCGAGGTGTTGTGTCTATCTCCGTAACTAGCCAGGTGGACACCCATTGTGACTCAAAGCACTACATCATTTTCACTGATGTTGCGAAGTTTCTGCCCTGGATCATGGACCATATAGATTTATGATTAGTTAAGTGGGAAAATGTGAACGAGTGATTTGACAAGAGCTGAAAAGTCGTGGTGTCGTATAAACCCTGTAGACCCAAACATGACGTGCATCGCGCATCTGAAGTTGCGGAAGCTTTGAACAATTGCTAGCGTAATTGTAATTGCGAGACAGGGTTATTATTAAGCTTGTATAATCATTTTTTAATATTAGAGCTTATCTAAATTATAATTGTGTAAAACCGCCGATTAGTAAATGTTAAGCACTGTACTCTGTACTTATCTATGTATCGTTAGAGAATAAATAAAGTTATTATTATAATTATATTCCTTTTTATTTTATTTATAAGACACGTCAATTTGACTTAACCTCGCCTTATAGTAAGCTAAAGGCAAAGTCTGGGAAAGAGGTTCACCATTACAAGCACGTGCCATGTTAACAATGGTGGAACTCAGCTTAAGATCTTATTATATTATTATTAATTGAGATCAAAGTGGCACAAATAATTATGTCTGATTATGTATAATATTTACTACATACATAGTTGTTAACACTAAAACAAGGAGTCAGTATAACACAATTGTTCTGTACTCTATGTAAGAGAAAGATATTGTTTTTTTTTAAAGTTTACCAAAAACACGATGATTCTATGTTCTGCACTATTATAATTATAGGCGTGTGGGAATTTTTCATTTGCCTCCTGTCTAAACTGATCAATAAATCTGAGGTAGTACCCCCGCCTTACAGTAAACCATGGTCATGGAACTTATTTTTCACAGGCAATTTAAAATCTGATTGACTAGTAGGATGAGTTTCATTTCTTAGATAACAAAACCTAGGTTCTTATAAATAGTCTTTATGAAGTAGGTAATGCTCTCTCAGGTAACCTAAAATTTGCTTAAAAGATTTATATATTAAAATACTGTAACATTCAGAAGAGTAAAACATATTAAATTATTTCATCAATAAATTTCAGGTATAAAACCACAAACGTTAGTTTCACTGCAATTAGAAGTTCACATCCTTCTCTGTTTGACTGACGTCACTGTTGTGTTCGGCAGTTGGAAACATTCTCTTTGGAAATATAATAATCATTATTATAAGTACGGAAAAATCTAAATTTAAAGTATTTATGATACTTTCTGAAGTTTACGCAAATTCGAAAACTCATTGAAATAAAACCACTTTTTATAATAATGCATCCTATTACGATTTATTTGTTATTATTTACTTTTACTCCGATGTTTTACTTTTCAGCAGCCATAGTCGCGGGTAGACTAAAGTGTTATTTAAAATATCTGTGGTCCTTGCACAACGAGACAGTGGCACTCTTTCGTTACCATTATATATCTTATTATATTTTAGGAATAATTAACCTTTACTTTTACATTCACTTGATCATATTAATAAGGTATTGAAATGAGTCATTACGACCGGAAACGGTGGGCTCCGTGTGGTATTAAAGGAAAAGTTTCAACGCAAGCTTATGCTGTGGAATGAACTCTCTGCTGTGGTTTTTTTTTTACGTGCGGGAAATCCCCACGGATACCTACGACGACCTAACGTGCGGCTCCACCCGTCACCCTCAGGCCCGCGCTCATGGGGGGCGGAGGTCGGTCTGCGCCCTCCGACGCCCGAGCCGTCTTCGAATGCGGCCAGCGATGTCCGCGAGTCTTTCTCGCTGGCTGCGCCGCGCCCGCTCTGCTATCTCCTTCATGAGCATGACCTGCTCGCAGACGGAGGCGCTGGCCGCCCACGCATCCGCGCAGCGGACCATCGCCGCGAGCAAGGTGGAGAGCATGAGAACTCTCACCCCAAAGCTCCCGCCTCGGCGTTTCGAACGCCGGACACTCGGTGAGCGTGTGCAGCCCCGAGTCCACGCTCGCGTCGCAGTGATGGCACTCGGGCGTTGGCTCTACGCCCATCAGATGCAGGTACCGCCCGAAGTTACCGTGTCCGGTAATGACCAGCGTCTGACGGTACGAGAGGCCACCGTGAGACCCCTCTAGCCACTCCCCCATGATGGGTCTTACCGCCGCAATCACGGCGTGCCCTGCGCGTGTTTGCACAACTCGTATCTTTGCTGTGGTCCCGACCCCATCGAAGTTGGAAAAAAGGCTCTGAGAATGAAATAATATATTGTCTTCAATTGTTGCTACTCAAAATCATAAATATACCGCCAAATATGGTAAATTTGTCAACAAATATGATAGATCTGTTACCAAATATTTCGACTATTGTCCACAGAATTATGAACCTGCGCGCGTCTACACGCAGACAGTTTACTTTTGTGTCGTTACGAAGAATCCGATCTACGTGTCTCGAGACTACATTTTTTCGGCCCTATTTTGCAGATGAATCCTAATATATTGGAAAGAGATAAATCGCACCCTTATTTTATTTTTCACTAGATTTCATCTCCGATGTAGATTAGTTACAAAATTGATTAATTGATAACCAGTCTAAACTTTAGACAAGTACTTAGTATCTAATGTGCTTGAGACACAAGGTTATAAATCGATAAGACTAAGTCACATCTAGCTGATCATTGAAGCAGATTGAGATAGTATGCACGAGCACTACGTCATATTTCATTGTGACGTGCTAGTGCTAGAAGATCAAGTTGGTAAGTATGAAATGAAGCTTTGAATTAATCTTGCACGCTTTATTCCGCTAGAGTACGACATGAAGCAGAAGTTACATCCAGAACAGGACTTGAATCTACCTATCTCTTTCTAGCTGTTTCCTGCTTGGACACTTACATACTGGATACCCGAAATTCTCCTTTAAGTATTGATATACGACTCATGAGTCATTTTACAAAAAAAAATACGAACGGACGGAAGCATTGAAATATATCATATATTTAGCAGATTTTCTCAGGAACAGTAAGATACCGATGCTTATTGGTAACGTGTCCGATAAAACACAGCGCTTAAGACCAGTCACTTTCTAGGGGATATGTAATCCTTAAAGCTTTTAGAGGTCTCTTAGTTTCCTATAAGACTATTGTAAATAGATCAAAGAGTGTATATATTCAAAATATAGCGATAAAAAAATGGCAACTCAATTGAGCAATTTCAATGTGTGATACATAAAAAACAGATTATGGGAACTCGAGGGTTATTCAATTTAACGTGCCCTAAAGCTATCGCTATAGTATCTTTGTGTTTACGTACTCCCAGAGAAATACACACATTTTAATGCACGTCCTTGAAGAATGAGGGATCATTTCCTGTTACAAAATAGAATGTTATGCGATACTGGGCAATATTTTGATCTTTTGATCTTTTCCATTCGATAACTCATGAACATGCAGCCTACGACAAAGTACCCACTTAACGGCAATAAGCTCGCTCTAATTGGAGGAATTTGGGTGTTAATGCACCACTGCCTTCAACTTCATGTATTTACAGGTCTGATTATTTATTTTTGTATAATTATATGTCAAGCTATCAGTTATAGTATCTTTTTGTTTATGTACGCCGCACAGTTTGAATGCGTGGCCTTGAAGATTGAGGGACGACTTTCCCTGACATCACGGCAGAGACTAAATAGTAGGTTAGTTGATACTTTTTTTGAAGTGAAAACTTCTTTAGCGGCGTTGGATGGGTGAAAAGTGTTAAAGTCGCGTCAGGATCGCTTTACCTTTGGACCGTAACCGACGACTGACGTCATAAGCTATTGTCTATTTGCAAGATACGATAAATAGCATCGTAGTCCACTTTGAGTCCTTATGGTTTCAGATAGTACCGGGTTCAACCTGGCCATCTGACACTTTTTGTGATTATTTTTCTTTTTGTAATTTATTACATTTGTGATTATTTTTTCTTTTTGTAATTTATTAGTTCTTGTGTTTATTTTTTCTTTTTGTAATTAATTACTTTTTGTGATTATTTTTTCTTTTTGTAATTTATTACTTTTTGTGATTATTTTTTCTTTTTGTAATTTATTAATTTCTTCTGACAGAAAATTAGCAGAAAATTAGCAGAAAATTAGTGATAGGTTCTATGATTGGCGCTATATTATAGGTATGGTATGGTATGTTCTTTTTATCTTTTTCTATGTATATAACGAAGAAGGAAAGAAAGAAAATGTTTTCACTTCTGCCGGCACTCCCAGAAGTCCCAGAGTGCTTTTTTATTTCACTTGGGGTGAAAAATCCCACGCATAATCTAGCCACTCCCCCATAATGGGTCTTACCGCCGCAAAAAGGTCATGAACAATTCAGGAACAGGTCAACAACAATACATAAATAAATAAATATTTCACAACATTTCACAGAACACTATCTACTTACGCCCATGGTGAGCATAGCTTAACTAGCTTGTGTTATGGAATCTAGAAAAAATACATACATACAAGATACGCGTGAAATACATAACTCTTCTTGGCAGTTGGGTAAAAAGAATACATACCTAATATAAATAAAGTACTCCCGTACCAAGATAGACAGCTATTCAAATTCCTTTAATAATAATTATAACGGTTTTAATTCTCCATCCTTAGTCACTTCTGCTTAGTATCATTCTATCAAAAGTTGTCGAATCGCGCCAGCCAAAGTTGTAATATAGAACAGGTAACGGCTGATAATTAGTTATACGTAACTAACGGTAAGTTGGAAACTTATCTCGAGTTAGTTCTGTGCAGTTTCGACGCGGGACTTGATAGTTCTGGTGTTTATTGTTCTGTAGATAGATTTATGCAAAGTAGACGTGCTGCACAGACATTGTATAATCTTTACTTTATTATGTCAGGTCGTACACATCTCTGTCTAATCTCATTTACCTGCTAACCTTTTGTGAACATGTTTGAAGTGAAAACTTCTTTAGTGGCGTTGGATGGGTAAAAAGTGTTGAACTCGCGTCAGGATTACTTGACCTTTGAACCGTAACCGACGACTGACGTCATACGACTTTACAACAGCTACAAATTGTTTATTTTGTTAGATGCATTAAGAAGCTTCGTAGCTTCGCGGTAAATTCTTCGACTGTAAGTCCTTATGGTTTCAAATAATATCGGGTTCGAACCTGAGCTTCTGACACTTTTTGTGATTATTTTTTCTTATTGTAATTTATTACTTTTTGTGATCATTTTTTCTTTTTGTAATTTATTACTTTTTGCGATTATTTCTTCTTTTTGTAATGAACAGAAAATTGTGTGATAGGTTCTATGATTGGAGCTATATTATGGTATGGTGTGTTCTTTTTATCTTTTTCTCTGTATATAACGAAGAAAGAAAGAAAGAAAACGTTTTCACTTCTGCTGGCACTTCTGGAGTGCAACCCGTCTTGTTTTTATACAGGCCACGTCTATATGACGACTTCACCTATCTTATTTTTTTACCTCTTGTTTTCCTTTAGCCTGTATTTGTTATCATTATTTAGTGTGTAAAATCTTTATACGACAAAAGATTTGGCCTTTCATCTATCCATCAATAATTTGCCTTACCTTCCCTTTTCCTTCGAAAACGGTGACTTATTGGGTTGTTAAGGTCTTTCTGGGGAGCAGGGCAGTCGATATACTCATTTTCGTAATTTCTTTAAGAGCCTTACCAGGGTCAATCTCGTTTTTTTGGCGTATGTTTAGAGGCCAACTAAGTTTTTATTTGTGGACGTATTTAAAAACTGTTTATACTGTGTTATTTGTTTGGTTTCTTGGCTACATTTTGTGCATTTTTGGTTATTCTCACTTTCAAATAACTGTATGAAAATCGTTTCCAAAGCGAAAAGGTCACTCAAAAGAAAATTTAGAACTGAAAGGAATTTTTGCGTTGTTTTTTTTTAACTAACAAAAAGATAAAGGTTTGAAGTATAAACTGTTCATTTTTCTGTTTAATGTAATGACTTTTGAAGTCACAGGCCACCATTTTGTAAGTTTCTTGAGAGCTTGGCTTAGCGGGTGTCTATGCGGGGGCCGGCCGGCAGTGCCGTGTAGGCTGTTGGACGGGGGATGTCGTGCTTCATGTTTTCGCGGCATTGACAGCTGCACGAATCAAGATTAATGCATAATTGAACATATAAGACACTTCTTTGAGACGCCTAAAATAAATTAGGTAAAGGAAGCTAAAGCTTTAAACTCTTAAGAAATTCATGAAAATGTGTTGATTATTTTATTCACACACTTTATTTGTTACTAACTGCTGCATGTGGCTCCACCCGCGTAGGTTTCTGATCCCGTTTCTACAACTGATCCTTCCTGATAGTATGAGGTTATTATAGCCAATGACACTTACAAATATCATGGGTTTCTATTGCTAAAATAATTTATAGCATTAGTTTTGTTGATCCATATACATATAGTGTAACATTGTATTTTTCACTCTTAGTGCATATCGATTTTTTTTGTGTTTCAGTGCCATCTATCGTATCCCTTAGGAACTATAAGCTATGGTGACTGATGAATTGATTGATCATATCGACCGTGGGGTGGCGCTAGTTGTCCCATAGTATTGAATCATTATGTTTTAAATATGTTTTAAATTAAAATAAAATAAAAAATAATCTCACGAATTATGCTATATCTTTAAGCATTTTATAATTATAATAAATGTTTGAGTACGTAGTGGTTGTTTATGGGTTTTCTAGTTTTGTCTATAGTTGTCAGCAGCCTAGTTTTGTCTATAGTAGGTCGATAGTTTGTCTTTGGTCTAATGAAATTCATCATGATTAGCGTATTTTGAAGATTGTTCGCGAATATTCTGAATTTCGGCTATAAATAGACCTACACCGACTTTCTCAAGAACTTCTAATTTGTCTTCGCTGGTGACTTGAAACTTTACTCTGTGTCTTACTAAATCTTTGTTCTTCGAAAACTCATAAGTGGTCACCAGCTTGTCACATTGTGATAAGAAATAACTTGCTCCCAGATAAACTGGTAAGTTTTTATTTCTCTAGTTAATAGAACTCAATCCAGGCCTGTAGTGTTATTCACAACTCATTTGTTGTCTGTTTCACTACAGGGTCCTAAGTTGGAGCTTGGAGAGCCCTCTGAGGTCTCATACATCAATCTGCGTCTCACACGGCAAGTGCGCTGCAACCACGAGCTGGGTGCACAGCCGCTAGCAGCTGTAGGGTAGAGGGTCTCCTGTGACCGTCCCCTGGTCTCCACGGTGCAACCCAAAGGCCAGTACACCACCCACTGTGTACCTATTCCTTGTGTAGCCGCAGCGGTGCTGTGCTTACAGCAGAATCTGCTTTTGTTTATGTAGAATGTACTGTAATGCCTGTTAAAAGTTAGCTTAGTTAGCTTAGGTATTCTCGTGAAAACTTTGACAAATTCAGAAAATTTGTACATTATCTATATTCCTGATGGTATGCATCGGTGGAAAATTCTATAATCGATGGGAGACCTTCTAGTAGATGTCTAGAACACATTCAAGCCCGATTAACTAGGGAGCATAGACTACAGCTTAGGTATTCTCGTGAAAACTTTGACAAATCCAGAAAATTGTACATCTTCTATTTTCCTGATGATATGCATCGGTGAAAAGTTCTATAATCGATGGGACACCTTCTAGTAGATGCTTAGAACACATTCAAGCCCAATTTACTAGGGAGCATAGACTACAGCTTAGGTATTCTCGTGAAAACTTTGACAAATCCAGAAAACTTGTACATTATCTATATTCCTGATGGTATGCATCGGTGAAAAGTTCTATAATCGATGGGAGACCTTCTAGTAGATGCCTAGAACACATTGAAGCCCGATTTACTAGGGAGCATAGACCACAGCTTAGGTATTCTCGTGAAAACTTTGACAAATCCAGAAAATTGTACATCTTCTATTTTCCTGATGATATGCATCGGTGAAAAGTTCTATAATTGATGGGAGACCTTCTAGTAGATGCCTAGAACACATTCAAGCCCAATTTACTAGGGAGCATAGACTACAGCTTAGGTATTCTCGTGAAAACTTTGACAAATCCAGTAAATTTATACATTATCTATTTGCCTGATGGTATGCATCGGTGGAAAATTCTATAATTCATGGGAGACCTTCTACTGGATGTTTAGAAAGTATTTAGGCATGAATTAGTTGGGAATGCGAATATGTGTTTGGCTGCTACAATTCGGCTGCCAATTTCAGGCTCATACATCTATGGCAGTCCTAACGGATAGTTGAAGCCCTCAAAAGTCAGACAACTGGTATAGCTGCAATGTTTTGATGTCGCAATTAGGTTATGGAGGTCAGATGGCAATTATCGAAGTTCAGCCAAATCCACAGTTAAACTGCTGAAGCAGACCCCAGATTCCAAGATGAAAGCTTCGGATGCGACTGGGACTAACGCTAAGATGAAAAGAAAAAGAAATTTCTAAAGAGGTTGTGTTTTACACGGGAGCTATTTAAAAGAATAGGTACCTACTTGAGTTCTACTAGGTTATCGATTCTGAACACTAAAAAAAAGACGTGTGGCACTCGGGGACTGCCGCGGTAAAGCTATTGCATAGCATTTTGTATCAACTTATGCAATTATAATTATATTTATATTTATTTATATATAATTATTTTATAATTTCTCATAAACAGCTGCTTATGTATTCGTCCGATTTCGGAGCAGCTCGTCTCGATTCGTGCGAGCTTCGTAGAGTCGTTTTAATACGGCTACAGTCCGTCAAATCTAAGAAGTACCGTTTGACAGTTCTGACAATTGAATTATAGGGATGGGATGAAAAAATCGATTACTATAATATCCGAACTTTAAGAGATCGATTACTATAATATCCGAATTTTAAGAAATCAATTGTTATAATTAAATAAAAGAAATGTTTAGGATATTTTTTTATTCACTACTAGTACTAGTATCGTCGTCTTCGTCATCATCGTCATTTAAATTAATGACCAGTTGATTGTCCATTACATTATCAAAGTGTACGTCTCTTTCGAAGTCGTCCATTATTATTTTCTTTGTTTTTTGTACTACTTTACTCCAATCTTCCTGTGTAACTTGGGCACATGCTTCCTTTAATAAACCTTCCATTTTCTTGACACTGAAGGGTGGTTTTGTGTTGTGTCTTGCTGCATAACCTGTAAAACAATAATGTAACTATTTGATAGCAGACGAAAACCATTGTTTAAATTATAAATGTTAGAAGTCCTCGTGTTATTATTATAATATTATAAAATATTACCTTTAACTTGGGCCCAAATCAGTTCAATGGCATTATATTGGCAATGGTACGGAGGAAGTCGTATGACTTTGTGCCCGTGCTCTTCGGCCAATTGGTCAATTACATATGTCGGTTTTGGTGGTTTATGCAATTTCACTAACTGTAATAATTCAGCTTTTAATAGTGACATGTCGGCATCCACTCCTTTTCTTTGCAGCCATGCCACCAAATCTGCTTTCTTATTGGCTGACGTAGGTGCTTTATCAATTTGCACAGAGTGGTATGGGGCATTATCCATTATAATTGTGCTGTTAGGAGGGATATTCTGTAATAAATTTAAGAACCACTCTCGGAACCTTACTGCGTCCATTTCTTCATGATACTCTTTAGTGCTTTTGGATTGGAAAGCTAATAAAGAGTTTTCCACGAAGCCTGTAGACGCTGACCCAGCATGGCATATTATGAGGCGTCCACCTTTTCCTATCGGCACCTTCGAGCACGAAGCTTCAGAATCATCAGTCCATGTTTTCGGCACAGAATGGTTGGAATTTAGCCAAGTTTCGTCCAAAAATATTACATTATCCCAGTTTATAATTTGTTTAACTTCGCGCAGGAATGTTAGTCGCTGCATAATTATGTCATGTCGCTCCATAACAATTTTTCGTTTGTCAACTTTTTTGTATCTGAAGCCAATTCCTGTTATTACCGTTCTCAACGACTCTATGCTTCCCTTATACAGCCCGGCATCTTTTAAAGTTGCACATAACTTTGCCAATGTTGGAAATTCGCCTCTTGTAAAATACCCGTATATATGGTTTCTAATAGCATGACTATCGAATTCATCGATGCCTGTCACAGGTTTATTTCTTTTTCGTTTTTTCGGTGTGTGAAGTACGTTACTGTCACTCCCCGAAGGCCCATATTTTTCACTTAATATTTTGCCAACGGTGCGGCTACCAATACCGAGAGCTTCACCGACGCGATCCCGAACTTGTGTAACTGGCAGTAGAAGTCCACCATTTTGAGATTCACGCTCAAAATACTCGTGTAATTTCACCACCAATTCACGAGCCTGGCTGTTCAAAGTACGTCCTCTTTTCGACATTATTAATAAACACTTGCTTAGTTCGGAGTCCAGTATAAATATTGCCAAGGTAAACGGATAAAGAATGATCAGTCCAGAAAAGTAATAGCCAAGTCACAAATTGTAAAACACAAACGAGAAAGCAAGTACGCGCACAGTCAGCTTCCAAGATGGCGAGAGACTGCTGACGCCGAACCGACCGAGCGGACCGCGTGCGCTTGTAGTTGGCAGTGTTGCCAGAAAAAAAATATTGTAGAGACTTGGACACCTGCGATTTTGCCTATTGACCTAAAAATAATTAAATTAATTTATTTTAGGGTATCTGTGTATTCAGTGCATTATGCGGTCGCGCAGTAACGTCGTTAATTTATAACATCAGGCAACAACATTTTTGTGAATGGGTTCTACATACCTTATTTTTATTAGATTTAGACGTAGAAATAAGACTTAGAAGAAAAAATTGTAATTGTAAAATCAATGGATGTGCTTGTTAAAAATTTGTTTATTTCTCTGTAATATGCAAACCCATACTATCATACACAAAAATAAATGTAAAAAACACTATCCCTGACTCCATTTACTATTTCGACAGCGTTAGCGCGAGAAACCCCGACTTATTTGGGCGCGAAAATCAAAAATCGACAAATCGCTTTCGACAACTTTTTAAAGAAGCAAATATATTTGATTTATAAATACGTATTTTTGGTGAATGGGTTTTATCTCATATTTTACGATTACATAACTATTTAGTTATGTAATCGTAATATGTGAGATAAATCCCATTCACATGAAAAAATATTTGTTTGGTTGTCAAGTGTAATTTGTAAATAATACATTCAATTTTTCGTATATGTAAACGATTTTTTTGCATACAAGTGTATCCGAAGAGTCGCAACACTACGTGCAGTGACCTAACTACGTAACTTTGTAATGCGGTCAAGAATATAACTATTAGAAATTATTTACTGTGTAAATATGTGTTATTTTGCTTTGTTTGAAAGTTTTCAATTACATTTAGATATTAAGAATTGTACATTTTTAGATACAATAATGAAATCTTTCTAAATTCATGGTTTTATGAAAAAGGTTATCGAAACTGAATAATGTACGTATGAACAAAGTTGTTTCGGTTTGAAAAATATGAAACGTCAAACGGTACCTCTTAGATTTGATGGACTGTAGTTGCACACACACAAACACTGTGTCGAAGACTGCCGAAAAGAAACGAGCGCGCTCGTTTCTTTTCGGCAGCGTGAGGTTTTTTCGTTACGGAATTTCTGGATTCGGTCCCCGCGCTCAAGGATACTATTATCTATACGATAGAAGCTATGCAATAGCTTAAAATCTAATTTTTTGTCGTTTCGGGTTGATATAAACTACAGAATGGATTTTGATGCGGTTTTTTTGATTGAAAGTACTTGGTAGTGATAAGACCAAAGTTGCGGCAACCGACATCAATGCGGATGAAGCCACCGGTATATGTTAAAAAATCACCAAGTCAGTTACATGAAGTTAAGCATAATATGATGAACTCATCGATGTGTCCACTCTGTACATTTTTTACCTACATCATTTCCGATATTTTTGTATTTTTATCACTCTAGTGACGTGTTCGCGGGGTGGTGCGGGGCTGCCTACTTCACCCATTCACTCTAAGGCATCTTCTCGTATAAGCTCCTAAATCAGTCTTCATATCAGTATATGTTTGCTTTTATGTTCGCATGCGAGCGTGATTCTCAGGTTTCAATAACAAAGTTTGAATAACTGTTGACGCAAATAAAGCTACGTCATACTGCGTGGTGCCTGTTGATAAACATTTTCTTTGGAATATGTAAATGTAAAAATCAGGTAAGTATCTTTATATCCTTCGAAGATAAAACAGACGTAAGTATACCTACTGACAAAAAATATGTAATCAACATCAAAAACAGACAAGGACAGAGGGTGTACACATTTTTATTGAAAATTAATTAAATGATGGTAATTAATGATGTTTATTTATTTACAAGACTCAAGTGTTTGGTTACTGACTCAATTAAAAGAAGACCACTCATAAAGGTAAAATTTCCGGTTGTCAGCTAAGAAAGTAAGTTTCAATTTGTTAAAACAAGAGGACTAGCAAAGAATATATTTCTGAGGAGATGGTTACTACGTCTACTTCGTCATTTACTATTAGGGGCGTTGCTGACCTTCTAAGAACCTTTTGATTTTTTTAATATCACTTAAGTGGCAGATAAGCATACGGCCCACCTGATGGAAAGTGGTTACCGTGGCCTCTGGACGTGTGAAACACCAGGGGCGTCACACTCGTGCTGCCAACCCTGTTAGAACAGAGAGTTTCTGTGCCGTCAGTGTAGAAGATCAAGCAGGATAAGCCTTGGGTCTTCCCACTGACAGCACAAAAACTCAGTGAGTTCTGGCTACCCTACTTACCGCCGGGAACACAACACGAGGTTATTATGACCGCGGTATTCTGTAGGGCGGAGGTACACCCCAGTTGAACTGCTCAATTGGACGCAAATACCGTCGTTTCCTACCGGGGAGGTAGGAAACGACGGTATGATGACGATGCCCTTTTTGGAGAACCAGATATTGTATATAGTCGCTTGGTCAAATCATAGCAGGGAGATCATTCCACAGTTTAAGCGTGCGCGGCATGAAGTTCCCAAAAACATTTCCTTGTTTTCTAACTTACCTAAATGCTTTGGCCTATTTGCTTTTTCTTAAGAGAGAGTGAATACACATCGATAGTACATTAATCAGGATTAAAATCCACAACCTTTTCATTGGAAGGTAAAGCTTAGACCACCATTATAACTGTATTTACTTCGCTAACAAATAAAGTAAATTTACCCTTCAAAAGTATCTTCGAAGCTTCGAAGACAAGGAATCTTGAGATTAACATTTTTGGAGACGAGCTTAAGTGGGCTTACAATATTATTCGTAACTTTGTCACAATTTTGGTCATCAAAAAAGAATCGTTAAAATTTATTTTACACCGATCCTATCTTGGGAGCGGTGGTGTCATCTTACAAAGTTCGGCTCATTATATTTTAATTAAAAATAAAATTTTAATGTTCCCGCTAAAACAGTATTGGCAGATCGAATATCACTTATTCCTTTTGTGATAGGTCGTGACAACTTTATCTAAATATAAAGCAAAGCTTCATCTTTATCCAAGTGTATAATTATAAACTATAAACCATGCAGTCTACGGTTTCCCATGATTTGATTAATTTTGATGTTTGCGGGCACTACCACTGTCAGATCTTCACCCTGAAAGGAAAGTCTGCATCTAAATCTCGTCAATAAAAAAGTATAGTGACTGAAAGTATTAAGCCCTGAAGATCTTGATAGGGCCCCAAATAGTAAGCTTGTTTGCTGAAAAGTTCAAAAATTGCAGCAATAGATTTTACCTCAATGAAAATAAGTAAGGCAAAATCAGCAATGGTAGACACTTTAAGGACAAATCAAACTTCACTCTACAAAATTACACATATTTTTTAAAGAATCCTCTTTACGTCCTTTTTTGCAATCACATTTATCACAAGCAAAATTACAATCACATTACATATTTATAACATCCGTACTAAAAATAGTGATAATCATTATAAACTAATAAATAAAAAATCACACCTAGATCACTACCCTTAACATATATCTTAAGAAACAACTGGCGCCAATTCAATATTTACTCACGACGAATTTTTGAACATGTATTTAAATATACTATTAGATGTCTTTTAAGTCAATAGTTAAGTAAACTAAATAGTTACTTTTCTTACAATAAAGATTTTTTTTCGAAAGTGTCGACTATTGGGTCAGTGTCGACCATTGGGTTTTTTACCTTAATTGTAATTTTACGATATTCCTTTAAAAAAAAATCGATGAATCATTCTATTACAAGGATGTCTATGACATCTTTAAATGCCAAAAGCTATGTCATGTATGTCATGTAAACCATTAATTTGATTTACATGTAGATTTAAGATTTATCCGGATTTACCTCACAGGACTCTTCAAATTCCATGGTGGAATTAGCAGATTCCCTGTATTCTAAATTTTTTAGTATATACTGATAACCAAAACAACACCATCATGCAAAATTTACCAGAAATTGAATTCAATAAGTTTATCCTTCAAAATTTGCTCAAATATGTACCAGATAATTTAGTAAATAAAGCTCCACGAGAAAGTGCACCGAGTTCACCCAGTATGAGTGCGTTATCTACTTTGTTTTGGAATACTCGTAAGCCGGGGTTGGTGAAAAAGCTTTGGCCTGTGACTGTGCTCATCGGCTTGTGTGAAGTCCTTGTTGGCGTTTGTCTCTTGATATATATTGGCCTTTACACCCGTGACTACGATTCGTTATTCAATACTGAAGATTCCTGTTGTAAGTCTTACTCAAATTATATCGAGTTAATATTAAAGAAGATGATATTTGGGTGTGAAAAGAAGGAAGTAAATAAGGAATGAGTATAGTACACTGTATACTGAATGGATTTTTTAGTAAGGGAGTAATTAGTAGGAGTAGGGAAAGGGGAGGTACCTCAATGTCGTCAAATAATGGAAACATACAGACAGATGATGATATCGAGCGAATGGATAGTTTTAAAAATTTGGCAGGTATCATCGTAAATGTGATTATAAACGGTGGCGATTGAAAAGAACAAAGGACGCTCATATAAATATCTCTGAAACGATAACATCTTGATAGGTTACTTAAAAAAATTGAGGAAATCTGGAAATAAATTTTGTTCAAAGAAATAATGACTAAATTCAGTTGTTTTTTTAAAACTACAACGGTAATTATGGAATAGTCAGTTTTGTTCCCTATTAGGTTAAGGGGGAATCTGAACTTAGCCCTAATACGTGAATTAACAATTCAGTATATTGACCCTGTAATATGACTTTAATAGCACTGGATGCGGAGGACAGGATCTGGAGCAATGATGCACATTGGGGAGTCTCGGTCCAAAAGTGGACTGCAGTGATTATTGATGCTTTTGATAATTACGACAAACATTACTTTAGTCATTTAGTTTTCATTTCATCATATCAGCCCACACATAGTGCACTGCTAAACATAGTCCTATAGACTTCCAGAACGACCGATCTAAAGCAGCCCGCATTCAGCGCTTCTCGTCAACCTCGATTAGGTCGTCCTTCCGCCTGGCCGTTAGTGTAGGACGCTCGTTTAGTTTTATCTTAATAAAACTCAAGTTTACTGTACTTACTTAGAACATTTTTTATTTGCAGTAATAAGTAATTTAACAGCTTTCGGCTGTGTGTATCTGATGGTGACTGCATTTGTTTTATTATTTGCTTTGATGTTGGAGAGCCAAAAACCAATACGAGTAAGTCTCAGTAATAGGTATAATATTAATGTCTATAAAATTCAATGCCACGTAGTTAGCAACCTAAATATTACTAATTTCTTTCAGACTCACATCTTCATGTCAGTATTTATGTGCGTCTATATATTTGTCCTTGCATGTATTAAGATACATTTGTCACTTCTTGTCGTGGAACGAGGTGGGATATTGAAATTATTATTATATTTATATTTATTATTTATTGTGGACCGTTGCGTTCTATTACAACTTATTTTTAGACCATGTTATTATAAAAAATGCTGTCTACATTGACTTCTTAATTTTTTCTTCTCTCTGAACTGTTACATTTACACAGATGCGTACAAAATTATAGATCAAGCGGCCAAACATAACGTGCTACTGAGTATTGGATGTATTATTGGCATTACAACTCTCTTGGGATCTGGTAAGTAGTTTAGTACTTGCACATTCTACTCTATCACACTTGCTTATAATAAAATAAAAAGCTATATTGATCGATTAATGAACTACTCCACTAGAATAGAATATAAACTTTGAATATATTGTGCCTCTGTATTCCTACCGTAGACCCAAGAAGTTGCAGACTTAACATGGTAAAAGATGTCGAAAAATCTGGTACTGACTAAGGATACCAAGAGAAGTACAAAATGTATGAAAGCAGTCTCAGGTATGAAAGGCTCAGATGCAACAGAGCTAAGTTGATGATGAGTCGATGTAGGTATTGGTGCTTGATGCAGCAACTTGCATAGTATCAATTATATTGTAGGACCCTGATGACCGTAGAGCTAAGTTTGCAATTACAAAGAAGCCTTTTAGAATTCAAAATATTTTAATGACAAGGCTTATTACAAGTTTATTGCTACGAAAGGTACCTACAGCTAAATATTTCTTTTTCAGTGGCACATTTCATTGCTACAGTGACAGTATTTACGTACTACAATCTAAAATATCAACCGACTTCATAAGGAGCTCTCACACAAACGATTGATGAGTGTTGCCGGCGTCTTTGCGAATAACTACGAGTACGACTCATCAATGCCATTCAAGATGAAGTAGTAATTGAAAGGTACTAATATTGGTACAAATTTTATAGTCCGATCGAACTTTTGCCTCAGACACAAGTTTTGCCTGTTTGAAGGTGAAATGAAATGGGATTCGTTTGTATCTTGACTGTAGAGATATTTTATAATCAAGATTTGAAAATTACAGGGTATTCTTGAAAGTGGAAATAACGCCACAACGTACCCACCATCCGTTTATCGTGTGCACCAAAATTTGTGATGGGTATAGGATTGGTACTTGTTTGTTTATTTAAAATCTAAACTTTGGTTCATCTATACAAGTGAAAATAAACAGTACATATTATTTAAGTGTTTAATTTATGAATCCTACCACTTTAACACTACCCGTAAGAGAAAAATTTACCAAAGAAATTTATTTCAGAGGTCAGCGGGGGATTATTTCTGGACACAAAGTATTCACAGGTACACAAAGAAAGTATTTTCACACTTTTAAACTAGTATTCGAACGTATAAACGACTGCAATGTGGAGTGAGGAAGGGTGGACTGACTTCACCCAACCTATATGTGAATGGTTTGATTGAGGAGCTCAGTGGCATGCATGCCGGATGCTATATTGATGGTTTGAGTGTCAGTAATATCAGCTATGCGGATGATATGGTGCAGCTGAGCCCTTCAATCGGAGATTTAAGGAAACTAGTGGCTGTGTGTGACTCATATGCTTTAAGACACGGATTAGTATTTAAGGTCACCCTTGACAATAATAAACCTTATTAAAGGGAGTTAAACTCTTATTTTCAATGTGTCTTTGGCATTGATTGAAATAAAACTTTAGCAGATTCTGTTGATTTTTATTTTGTGTTACTTCATTATTTACAGCCGTTCCTAATATGCGATCTAATCCAAATATGCCAATCCGAAACCAGAATTGCAATTGATTCGTTGCTCAAAATTGGATTTGAATTTGGATTGAGATCGCATATTAGGAACTTCATTAGTCAATATATAGGAATGTCAGTGATGATTATTGTATCAATCTAATATGCACCTCTAAAAACCATTAGCGTGGTTACTCTAGTGCGAAGTAATAGTTTGTATTCTATGCTACTAGCCAGGATACGTGGCATCAGACATAAAATATTGCATCTCTCTGAGGGGACATGCCGTCAATATGAATAGGGAATTCATCTCACAAAAGCAATATACAATACGTGCTCTGTATAAACTACAAAGTTAAACTCACAATATTGTGAAGGTAAATCTATTTCATGTGAGTTAGTAACACTTACAGCTATCCATAATAATGTTTTTCTTAGAGAAATAAAATAATAATAAATAATAAATTTTCCACAACATTTCACACAACGCTATCTAGATCCATGGTAAGCATAGCTTAACTAGCTTGTGTTATGGAATCTAGAATGCGGATATACATACTTAGATATATTTTTGTTGTACACTAGGAACTAAAACTGAAATAAAACTAGGTATCTATTTCTAATGATAGCTGGGACAGACTGGATCAGGAAGGCGGGGAATAGGGTGTTCTATTGGTACTTTGGGAGAGATCTATGTCCAGCAGAGGACTTTAACATAGCCTATCGCGGGCCAATGCTGGACACAGTACTTTCCTTGATGATGTTTTACGGATAATATCGTAATTGTTGTTCCTTCTCCCTACAGTCCCGGGTCCTATAAGCGGGTTGTGAAAAAGCTGAGTGCCACCATTGTTAACATGGTACGTGTATGTAATGGTAACCCTCTTTCCTGAGACTTTGCCATCAGCTTACCATCAGGCACGGTGAAATCTACGTGTACTATTTAAAACAAGAGAAAGTCCCGGCAGAGTAGAATTTGGGCCACCCCTTCCCTTCTCATGTCAACCGCGTGGTTCCCGGCAGAGTAGAATTTGGGACACTCCTTCTCTTCTCATGTCAGCCGCGTGGTTCCGGGCAGAGTAGAATTTAGGCCACCCCTTCTCTTCTCATGTCAGTCGCGTGGTTCCTGGCAGAGTAGAATTTGCGCCACCCCTTCTCTTCTCATGTCAGCCGCATGGTTCCCGGCAAAGTAGAATTTGGGCCACCCCTTCTCTTCTCATGTTAGCCGCGTGGTGCCCGGCAAAGTAGAATTTGGGCCGCCCCTTCTCTTCTCATGTCAGCCGCGTTGTTCCCGACAGACTAGAATTTGGGCCACCAATTTTCTCTTCCCATGTCAGCCGCGTGGTTCCCAGCAGAGTAGAATTTGCGCCACCCCTTCTCTTCTCATGTCAGCCGCGTGGTTCCCGGCAAAGTAGAATTTGGGCCACCCCTTCTCTTCTCATGTCAGCCGCGTTGTTCCCGACAGAGTAGAATTTAGGCCACCAATTTTCTCTTCCTATGTCAGCCGCGTGGTTCCCGGCAGAGTAGAATTTGCGCCACCCCTTCTCTTCTCATGTCAGCCGCGTGGTTCCCGGCAAAGTAGAATTTTGGCCACCCCTTCTCTTCTCATGTCAGCCGCGTTGTTCCCGACAGAGTAGAATTTGGGCCACCAATTTTCTCTTCCCATGTCAGCCGCGTGGTTCCCGGCAGAGTAGAATTTGCGCCACCCCTTCTCTTCTCATGTCAGCCGCGTTGTTCCCGACAGAGTAGAATTTGGGCCACCAATTTTCTCTTCCCATGTCAGCCGCGTGGTTCCCGGCAGAGTAGAATTTGGGCCACCCCTTCTCTTCAATTAAATGGAAACAAACATGAATAAATTTGGGTATCACAGTCTATGAAGTATTAAAGTAGTATCCTTTGTCAAGTACATTCATCCATCGAGCAAAGTATAGAAATCACTATAGATACTTAACTAATTTAGTGAAGTACGATCCTTTGCAATGTAGTGTGACCACGAGTACCTAAAATAAATTCCTGTTGGTAACACCAGTGTAACAAGCTGGTGTGAAACTTTACCATCAGACAGATTGTACAGCCCAGGCTCAGCCTCAGATGCATGGCTCGAGTCAACAATAGTGCCCGGAATACGGCAATAGGCTCACCCCCTATTACGTGGGACCGAATACACATTGGTAAAATGTAGGTGTTAATCACCTCTTCCTAACCTCCGGGGATAAAGGCGTGATTGTATGAAAGAAAGAAAAGAAAGAAAGAAAATACGTTTATTAGACGTGTGTCTAATAAACGTATTTTCTTTCTTTCTTTTCTTATTTCTGTATTTCTATAATCTGTATTTTTATTTTTATGTGTGTGTATGTGTGTACATACACACACATAAAAATAAAAATACAGAAGAACACCCACACAAATAATATAAAAAACATTCATAACAATATATACATACACGGCCGCATACAGTCACAGTTGGCTGCGCACCGCCATGACTCATCATTTTTGTCACCCGAGCGCGCGGTAGGGGTCGCAATACCGAATCATTTAAGCAAAACCGGTATTTTCGGTATTGGCTCCAGACCAATACCGATAATCCGGTATTTTCGATATTTCCGGCATTAAGCTAAAGTTAGCAAATTTAGTATAATAAAGTTAGTTTACGGAGGAATAGTAAGTAGGTACCTAACCTAAATGAATTTATCTTCTAAATAAAACAATTTTTTTATTGACACAAGGTTTAATATTTGATATGTTGGTAATCACAACAGTCTGAACATAAACAAAACGAACCAAAAAAATACACTTCTAACTTGATCTGCCAATTCTGCCATCGCTTTCGATTTATAACAATCTGTAAAGAAAATATCAAATTGCACTTACAAGAAATAAATCACTGAACTTGAACCCTGCATAAAACACATTGATTCAAAACATAAAAATGACATGAAATAAATCCATACTCTTAATATTATAATGCAAAGTACAAACGTAACTCTGCTCTGTCTGTCTGTTACGCTTTCACGGAAAGGACACAGTCTACTTTTTATTCCAATATAAGATACACTTTATTGCGATGTGAGATACTTTTTATCTTCGATAGGTACTTTTCTTTCGATAAGTATATCTTTAATCCACGCGGACAACGTCGCGGACACAGCTAGTTTGAAAGTTCATTTATATTATACGATGACTGTTTACAAAACTAAATATTATGGTCAATCAAAGGCCAATGCTATAAAATGAAAGTTGAAAACAATTGCGGTAGAAACCATTAATTAAACGTTCATTTATATCGTAATTTCTATCTTTGCTATAGAAGTAAACTGTTTGCAGTACAATACATACAATACAAATGTAGAAAAACATTTGCACTTCTTTCTGTCTCCAAAAACAGCTCTTTTCAAAAATAATTAAAAACCCCATATACTTTTACGACATGCAAAATGATATTTTAAAATCATTTACTTACCAATTTGTCTATTTTCTTTCTAAATTCCGAGTGTGGATAACAAAAACAAACCACAACACCAACAAAACGATGCAATGACGAATGACGATGACGAAATGTAAACAATTGAATGAAATAGAACATTTGACAGTTGTCGGTCGCAAACTCGCAACTACCTACAACAAACTCACTTTTGCACCGTTCGCCGCGCCACACCATTGGCTCATTCGCTAATCCTTGCGGGACAGAGAGCGTAAGGTGAACGAAATCGCGCGCGCGTAATTTGAATTAAATGACGCGTAACTTTTTCTATCTGTATTTGTTTTTTATTTAATTTACTAAAACCGAAAATACCGAATATCCCGGATTTTGTGAAATGAATACCGGTATTAATTAGACCTAAATTTGGCCCAGTTTTCCGGTATTTTCGAAATTCGGTATCCCGGTTTGCGACCCCTAGCGCGCGGCACGCGATCGATCAAATCAGTGTCGCCCGATTCAACCCACGGGACGGACGCACGCTTTACGAATCAAAGATCGAGCCACCGCGGGCGCAGGCAGAGCGCGTACGATAGGTATAGGCAGGTACCATGCGTCTGCATAGCACAAACCCACACCCAGATGAACCAACGACCCGTGAGTTGGGCAAGATTCAATATATTCGAAGTGACGACCGGTGGAGGCATTCCCAAGTTCACGGAATCGCTGGCCCAGCCACAACAATACTCGCACCTACATCTCCCAAACCTGCCGCTAGCCATACAGCGAAACCTCGTCGCCGGTCACATCAGTAAGTCTAATGGCCATTCCATGGAGGTGAGTGTCATTTCCATTATGTTTATTTTTTTTTCTTTTCAATGGTCAGTAACTACTTTTACGTAATTGCAAATTTCTTTTTAGGCCACGAACCGCTGAGTGCCCAGCGACACGGCTCCACGCAGGCAGCATGACAAGGAAGGATAAAATGCCAATGCCGAGACATCAGAACCCACGCAGCTCCCGCGACATTATACATAACTTTACAACAACCTACACTTACAAAACAGGTGTGTCTTTTACATAAATGTCGGTCGGTGTGGAGAGTGTGTCTAAATGGCCACAGTTCAGCTAAATGCTACAGATTGGGTACAATCTGCAGCGCTGGTTTTCAACCGTAGCCCAGCCCAGTCAGGTAACTTGCTGTACCTACATTGATCAATTTATTTTATCCTATATCACTCACGTAGGCAATATACACACAAGAATTACATAGACATATAAACCCACAAGTTCAGATCATGTTGGGTGTTTCATACATCAGTCACATCTAAATAGCACATCCACACAATTTCTAGATATTTTTATACTATAATTAAAATATTTATTACTTATAATTACTTATTTATTTATCAGTAGTTTTCTAATTTACCTTTACAATTTTTTATGTCTATATGTGTGAAATTATTTCTTTTATAAGTACATATTTAGCAATGGTTTCTCAGTTTTACGGTTACCTATACAACATGCAGGGGCAAAATAATAATAGTAATAACAATTCAGACGGCCAGAATCTAAAAACAGGCAGTAAAAAGGCCAATTACGGACTTGATTTCTGGGCATTAAGTAGGATATTTCTGTACCCAACCCGGAAGCCATGTACACCTGACAGCCTTTTAAGGGGTGGAGGAATATCATTCCATATTTTACTAGCCCGATATCTGAAACTGCCCTGAAAAGCCGCAGTTCTGTGTTTTGGTACATGCAGATTTACACGTGACGCTCTTGTCAAATACCTCCTATTTTCATTTAGCCATTTCAGTTTAGAGTATAGGTATAAAGGTTTTCCTGTCTTGACAATACCAAAAAGAAGTGTTGCCAGATGTAATTCTCTCCTAAACTTCATTTTCAACTTATTGTTATTGTTCAGGTATGGCGTCACGTGGCTTCTTGGTGGTATATTATAATAGAAGCGCGCGCATGCATTTTGCACCCTTTGAACTAAATTGGCCGTTTTCGCTAGTAGTCGTGGGCCATAGACCACGTCCATGTAGTTAAATTTGGACAGTACCAGAGTGTCAACCAACTTCTCACGTAGATCAATACTGAGAAAGCTACGTATTCTATAAAGTAACTTTAGCCTATAAAAACAACTCCTCACGCAATCCGCAATATGCCGTTCGAATCTCAGAGTGTCATCCATCAGCAAGCCCAAGTTCCTAGCTTCATATACTCGCTCAGTAGGAGTGTTTTCGACTTGTATTACGGGACTTAGATTATTTATATGTTTGATTTGACATTGTGAGCCAAGTATTAGGTACTTGGTCTTATTCCCATTCAACACGAGTGTGTTTTGACGGGCCCATCGACAGATACTGCTCAAGTCCTCATTTACTTTTGCCACGGCTTCCTGAGCTTCATTGGTCGCAAAAGAGAAATAAATTTGGACGTCATCCGTGTATATATGAAATCTACAGTGCTTTATGACTTGAGTTATGTCCGCAATATAGAGTATGAACAGCAGGGGTCCCAAAACCGACCCCTGCGGCACACCCCTACCCACTGTTGCCAACGTTGAATGCAGTGTAGATCCATCACTGTTTTGGGTTTCTACATACTGTGCCCGGCCAGTTAGATAGGAATGAAACCACTGCACCGTTTCGCTGTCAAACCCATAATAAGCCAATTTAGAAAGGAGAAGAGAAACGTGAAGCCCGTCAAAAGCCCTAGAGAAGTCCAACAGGACCAAAACCGTCGCTTTGCCCTGGTCCCGAGCTGAAAGAATATTGTCCGTAACGTCCAACATGGCTGCAGCCGTACCACGATTCCTTCTAAAGCCCGACTGCACATCTGGTAAAATGTTTCGCGTTTCCATGTAGTGCCTAAGCTGTGATGCAACCACCTTCTCCAAAATTTTTGACAAACAAGGTAAAATGCTAATTGGACGTAGATCCTTATAACCGAGTACCTCATTATTTTTAGGGATGGGCTTAATTATAGCAGTTTTCCAGCTGGTGGGAAATTTAGACGTCGAGATTGATTTATTCACGATAGCAGTGAGTACATTTAGAGTTTCAGGGATTATCATAAGTATCATTTTCAGTGAAATGCCGTCGACTCCCACTGTATTTGATTTAAGCTCCTTTAATATTTTGAGTACCGTTGATGAGTCAACAGTCGACATCCCGAAAGTAAAGTCACTGAACCTATTGTATTCGTAGAAAGTAAGTATAGACAATGGGACGTTTGCATCACCAGGAACATTTATGAAATGCTGATTAATTGCATTGGGGTCATTTAGGTGCGCGGGGAGATCCAGAGGCTTGTGCGGATTCAAGTTGGTTTTTATATTTTTCCACAACGTTTTAGGATCCTTGATATTATTATCAATTTGGAGCCTAAAGTAACACCTCTTTTCACTATTCACGGCTATGTCAACTTGTTTCTTCAGCTCTTTGTAATAGATTTTATGAGACTCAAGTTTAGACATCCTAGCTCGTTTCAGTGCTGCATCCCTCAAGCCTATCATGAACCTTACATTGCTAGTAAGCCAAGGTGTTTGTCGATCCTTTATAATTCTTCTTTTTATCGGAGCGTGTAAATTGAATATATAATTTATTAGTTTGGTGTAGTCTTGCACCATGTCATCAACATCCTCCAGGCCCAAAATATGGTTCCATTTAAAAGAGCTGACGTCCATGTTGAACCTATCTATATCAATGTCCGGTAATGGTCGACAATTTATTACCTTAGGTGGAATTCTTGGCTTGCGGAACAACATCTCACATACTATAAATGCATGTCCGTTCACCTTCCCAACAGAATCTACGGTCGTACTACGCACTCTAGCATTAGTACAGACTACATCGATCAGCGTCTGACTATGATCAGTGAAATGAGTTGCGTCCCGTACATACTGGGTTAACCCCGTGCAATGAAGAAATGTATTAAATTGCTTAACATCTGCCTCTGCAGGCTTAAATAAATCGATATTAAAATCACCTAGCAGAACAATGTAGTCGTAGTCAGAGAAGGAACCTATGGAGTCCGTCATTGCATCCAGAAACTGTCGTACGTTACCCTTAGGTGGATTGTAGCCCGTGCCCACTATAATTTTATTATGATTAACCTTAACTTTGACCCACATCTGTTCGACTGTCGGGTGCACAGGGTGGACACATACCTTTACATGCAGGCCGTTCCTGTATGTATGAGTTTGTATATTGCAGTAACTTGTTTTTGTTACCATTGGGGAAATCAATGGAGCATATTGGGAAACGTATTTGCTTTATATTACAACAGAACTATATCGTTTTCGTTGAATTCCCTGCTCGGGACTAAAGGAGTACCTAATGATTGAAAAAAAAGCCACCGCGGCGAAGCGGTAGTGAACGCGGCCGCTACGCAGGAGTCCCTGTTTCGATCACCGCTCAGTGCAAATATTTGTATGCATGAATATAGATATTTGCATTGGTCTGGTCGTGATCTTTGGCAGTGGTTATAATCCGCAGTTAGACTGGTAAAAGAGGACCCTAGTCGGGAGAACGCGTCTAATATTTCACGTGGGTGGAGCTCCGAGCAAGAATTACATATAACTAAATGTAGTTATAATAATTTTATATTGTTTAAATAAGGAATTTGACGGGACCGTCGTTTTCGCAGACATTTATGATTTTTGAGATGTGATTTCATTGTTAAAAACTGTATTGACTAACTAAAAACTATTTAATTTCAAAAAAATTCAGGGAAATGAGGCACGAACCGCCGCTATTTATGATATCTGTTAAAACTCCATTCATGAAAAAAAAAAACTGTGTCCATGTTCTTCAGTTCCTGCTCTGTCTAATTTGGTAAAAAACCTGTTACAATAAAATTAATTTTACCAAAAAAATAGTAGTAATTTTTTTAGTACAACCGAAATCTTTTATATACTCGATCTCCGCCATTTCTCGTCAGTCCGCGCCTAGCGCAACCGAGCGCTCTCAAAGTAGTGACGTATTAGCCTATAATTAAAAAACAAATGAATGCTATGAATGAACCTACATGGCTCGTAAGGTTTTGATCGGCAAGCTTATTATTTCAAATATTGATTTATGTTTATGGCATAAAATCCTTTAGATCACAATGATTTCAATAATAAATACTTATATTTTATATGTCGTTTTGCACATAGGTATCCGTGTTAACTACAATCATTTGATTACTATCTCAATCATATTATATTTGTGAAGGATTACAGTTATAATTATTTTAAAATTGATGATAATAATTTATTACGTTAATAAAAAATGTTAGTCATAATCATAAGGTAATACGCAAAATATTTTGAAAAAAGTAGCAACTAGCTTAATCAGCCATTCAATTAACCGCCTAGGCTCTTTACTTAATAGTGCCGTTCAATTAGCAGCCTGAATGGTGTTCAGCCATTTGATTAAACGGCCGGCAGAAATCGAGTTATCGGGGCTCTTCGCCACTGGCAGCTCAGACACAGCAAACAACGTTGGCATCCAGGGGCCAACTGCCGTATCAGCCTTATCAATGATATGGGGCCCCGGGCTTCAGAGAGTGTAAGCTTCAATTAGTAAAATTTCATCCACTGTGTCATTTAATGCCGTGCTTCCTGAAAAAAAAAAACAAAAATAACTGTCATACGTGCATATAGAGTTTCGACTTTAGAAATGTCAAAAGTAAAAAAAAAAAACTTTTTTTTTTCGGGTTAAGCATGCGCCCAGACGTTGGCAACATCCTCCAGTCCTTGGTTGGCCAGCTCAGTTTCTAGCAGAATTGATAACTTATATTCAATAAATATTTATTTTAATGCCAGCATACCCTTCATTTGGGCCCCCAACTATTTTTTTGATTTAGGGCCATTTTAAGGCACGCTACGCCACTGTTGGTTTCGCAGCTGCAGTTGGCACTCAGCTAGTATCAGGTCCTTACGTATGAAATTAGCGTTTTGTCCTACTGATCAATTTGATCTGAAATATCTCCTCTTTGGTTAAGAATTACAAATTCAAATTAATGAATTCATTTAGCTGGTTTTTTTTTCTTTGGAAAACAGTCATTCATTTGTTATTTTCCTCATTATTTTTTCTTTGGTGTCGCTTATTACCGTGCAATGGAAAACATGAAATATCGGTATATTTACGAGTACGAGTTCTACCGTGGCACCAGTGCTGCAGAAACAGCTCGAAGAATTAATGATGTGTACGGCGCTGGTGTCGCTAAAGACAGCGTCACGTTTTTGGTTTCATCGTTTTCGTTCTGGAAATTTCGACCTTAACAATCAACCCCGTGGACGGCCGGAGATCAAAGTGAAAAACGAAGAATTAAAGGCTATTGTGGAAGCGGATCCATCACAAAGCACTTCAGAGATAGCAGCAGGCTTCGGGGTAAGTGACAAAACTGTATTAATCCACTTGAAGCAAATCGGGAAAGTAAAAAAACTCGAACGATGGGTACCTTATGAATTGAGTGAATCAAACACGGGTCGCCTGCTGTGTTACTTTGCTCAACCGACACAATAATGAAGGGATTTTAAATCGAATCATTACTTGTGATAAAAAGTGGATATTGTACGATAATCGAAAGTGCTCATCGCAATGGCTGAACCCTGGAGACCCAGCCAAATCCTGCCCTAAACGAAAATTAACTTAGTAAAAGTTACTTGTAAGTGTTTGGTGGACTTGCGCCGGTGTCGTTAACTACAGCTTTCTTATATCTGCTGGCCAAACGATTACGGCAGATATATATTGTTAGCAACTGCAAACCATGAAGGAAGAACTAGCTGTTAAACAACCGAGATTGGTCAATCGCTCTAGGCCACTGCTGCTTCACGACAACGCAAGACCACACACACTGCACAACAAACAACCACTAAGTTAGCTGAGCTACAATTGGAATGTCTGCGACATCCACCGTACTCCCCGGACCTTGCTCCAACAGATTACCATTTCTTCCGGAATTTGGACAACTTATTACAAGAAAAAAAATTCCACTCCGATGCAGCAGTCCAAACCGCCTTCAAAGAGTTTATTGATTCTCGCCCCCATGGTTTTTATAGTAAAGGGTTCAATGAACTACCCATTAGATGGCAAAAGTGCATAGATAACAACAGTGCATACTTTGACTAATGAAATATATTTTACAAAAAAAAATCGACTTTTTCTTCCTCCCGTACAAAACGCCAATTTCATACGTAAGGACCTAATATTATAACAAAATGTCACTTAATAAATCTAGCTTTAATTAACTATGTGCCATAATCTAGGATCAAGCCTTATGGGTTTATAGAGACACAACGCATTTTATAATGTCATAAACTTCATATCACCAAATGCGTAGTGTACAGTCAGCATATCAATCTTGACGAACAAAGTATTCAATGAGATCATTTTGATCCCTTGTTCTTCACCCCTTCCTGTTTTTTAAACGACTTCAAAAAAATAGTAGTTTCTCAATTCGTCGGTATGTTTTTTTATGTGTTTTTTTTTTTTTATAAATAGGACACGTCAATTTGACTTTACCTCGCCTGATGGTAAGCTGAAGGTAAAGTCTCAAGAAAGGGGGCCACCATTATATAATCAAAGACGCCTGGACCGATTTGCAAAATTATTTTTTTGTTTGATAGTTTATACTGCCCAGGTGGTCCCATAGTCATCAGATAAGGATCTGATGATGGTATCCTTGAAAAATTGGTGGAATTCTTAAAATTTTAAAGGCAATTTTGATGTTTTTTTTTAAGAACAACCAATTAACTACAAACACCGAAAAGCAAAAAACCAAAAAAAAATACGTTTAAAAAACCGACTTCAAAAACTGAAACGTATAAAATAACTTAGAGAAAAATAACTGAATTTACGGATTCACTGTTCTGTTAGAAGTCGGTGCCAGCTTTGTTTGTGGTGCCTGAACTACTATGCTGGAATCAATTGAATTATGACTTCTCGGGCTAGGCACCGACTTCTGACAGAACAGTGAATCTGAAAATTCAGTTATTTTTCTTTTAAATTATTTTATACTTTTCAGTTTTTGAAGTCGGTTTTTTCAGTCTCGACACACTCGCGCTGTCGAACCTGTTAGAACAGGGAGTTTCTGAGCCGTCAGTGTAGAAGATAAAGTAGGACAAGCCTTAGGTCTTCCCACTGAGAGCACTAAAACTCTCTAGTGAGCTCTGGCTATCCCAATCACCGCCAGGAACACAACACGAGGTTATTACGACCACAGAATTACCTAGTGGTATGGGTAATGGACTGCTGAGACGAGGTCTCGGGTTCGATCCCAGGTTTTACCATGGCACACACCAATGACTTTTCGATGCTTTTCAAAGTTATGTGTGTATTTATCACAGGTTTATAAGTGCCCGGTTAATGGCAATAGGCTCGCCACCTATAACATTGAGATCTAAACAAAAACTGGCGAAATGTGGGTGCTAGCACCTCTGCCTACCCCTTCGGGGATATAGGCGTGACTTTATGTTGTGTATAATACACTTTTAGTTTGAACGGTAATACAATTTGTATCTGTAAAACGGTTTACTTTGCTTCTAAATAATTTCGTTTTAAGATAATTTTGAGAATTTGTAGCTAAGATTGTTTTGACGCTGACTGTACAGAAGTGATAACAAGAAACATTCGAATGAAAATTTAGGGGGTCTAAAATTAGAGATATGACGTCACGAACCCACATTGTGAACGTTACTTTGACCCTCGAGTAACAATTCCAGCTATTTCAGATTACAGAGGCGGGTCGAGTTACTCGACCCTCCGTAATGTATACCATTTTGATATCTTTATACGAGTACAGCGTTGGTATTTAAGATTAATAGGTACTTCCTCTGAATTTGTTTACATATTATTATGCTTAAAAGCCATACTAATATTATAAATGGGAAAGTGTGTGTGTGTGTGTGTGTCCATCTTTCACGCCTAAACCACTGAACAGATTTTGATGAAATTTTGTATAGGAATAGATTAGACCTTCGGAAAGGACATAGTCTATGTTTCGTCACGATAACCGACAGCCACGCAGGCGAAGCCGCGGGCACACAGTCATGGGCTGTATATTTACTGTCGGATGGAGCCCTATCTTTTAGTCGTCTTCTTCGACACCTACACGAAAAGATAGGTTGGCCCTACTTTTGACCGAGTTAGTTACCGAATACAAATATTTTTGCATTAAGTTCATATAAAATAACAAATATCTTCTCTTATATCTAACTAGCTGTTGCCCGCGGCTCCGCCCGCGTGAATGTCGATTATCACTTTCCCGCTTTTCTGTTGAAATTTTTCCTGAATTTTCTTTGCTATAAACCTCACGGAGCCCGAGACCTTTCCAACGAATGCAAAATCGTGGAAATCGGTTCGTGCGTTCTGTAGTTATAGCGTCAGGAAGGAAAACCCGACTTATTTTTATTTAGTAGATAATACTTTAGCGTAAGAGCGTTTTCACACTCATCCGATATCCGATATCCGACATCCGACATCCGATATCCGACATCCGATATCCGACATCCGATATCCGATATCCGACATCCGATATCCGACATCCGATATCCGACATCCGATATCCGACATCCGATATCCGACATCCGATATCCGACATCCGATATCCGATATCCGACATCCGATATCGGATGAAGTCAAATGTATGAGATATGTATCTTTCTTTCACATTGTCCGGCCCAATATCGGTTATCGGAGCCAACACCACTGTTTTGGCCCCTATAACCGATATCGGGCCAATACATATCTCATACATTTGACTTCCTCCGATATCGGATGTCGGATATCGGATATCGGATGTCGGATATCGGATGTCGAATATCGGATGTCGGATATCGGATATCGAATGAGTGTGAAAACGCTCTAACGCTCATAACTCAAAAACTACCCCAACCAATTTTCATCGGGTTTTTTTAAATGAAAGCTTAGGGTCCAAAGGGGTGCAGAAAAATAGGACATCAAAAACAAACGGGCGGAGCCGCGGGAAAAAGCTAATAACAAATAGAATTTAGAATAGGATATCTTTATACTGTAGATCATAAAGTTACATTGATGTACGAAATCAATGCTTCTACCACATGAGGAGATTTCTACATTCACAAGGCAATAGGTTTTAACAGTAACAGTTGTTTCTTGAAATATAAAAAATAAACTTTCTTTTAATATCTCCAAATGTAAAAGCATTACATTTACAAGATCCCGTGCTCCAATTGTGGTGACATATGAGTTAGCAGGAACACCACTAGAACGTGTTACCACAATACGCGACCTAGGTTTTTTTTTTACGTGCGGGAAATCCCCACGGATACCCTTGATTTACCACGGAAACTTGGGGCGCAGACTTCGGAAGTGTTCTCCGAAGTCCCATCGACCGTCAAGCACTAGCCCCAGGTATTTCAACCGGGGTATGTAGTATGTCGATGGGAGTGCCTCCCACTGTAAGGCTGGCTCTCGGGTCTGGCCTGCGCCGAGGACCATGAAAGAACATGGCCTCGGACTTGTGCAGAGCCACCTCGAGACCCAGCCGCCGGATCCGTTCCACTACGCGACCTAGGTATAATTATGGACAGCAACTTAAACTTTCATGAGCATATGAAAGACGTATGTAAAAAGGCAAACAGATCTCTGCGATTCATAATTAGAACTTCATCTCACTTTGCCAACATCGAAGTTATAAAGTTATTGTACACTGCCTATGTTCGTAGTGTGTTGGAGTTTGACGCAATCGTATGGAATCCCACAGAACAACTGTACATACTGATGGTTGAGAGAGTTCAGCGTAAATTTGCTCGATACCTGTACAAGCGCGCCTATGGATACTATACATTTTTTACCCGTTCATTTTCGTGTCAGGGATGATCGGTCTTGATACATTGCGACTTAGGCGGGAGTTAGCGCACGTCATGCACTATTATTTACTTTTTAATTTTAAAGTGGACAACCTTTCGGTGCGTGAATGTATTCACTTCTATGTCATGTGCCGGACAGGTACATGCATGGCGCTGGGCGGCGACAGCATCAGCTCTTACCTTGCTAACCAGCTTGGCGCGTTTTGGCACGGAGTAGCCCTACTTACAGAGCTGTTCAATACCTGAATGACTTTTTGAAAAAGAATCCAGATGCGGACATAGTCTATGATAAGCCAGGTGTCTTTGGTACAACTTTGATAAAATATTTGTGTAACTTACAGTATTTGTATGCCTAAAATGTAACATATTTCATCGTATATTTAATAATTCAAGAAACGTACCATATAAATAATTAATTTAATGTAATGTTTATTTACGTAACTGATTGCAAATAAGCTGATATTGCTGCGATTACCATTTTATATTGTGTGCATGAATGTATTTGCATCGGAATGAGTGTTTCTATGTAGGTATAACATCTAATCCGAAGTCTACGCCCCAAGTTGGTGCCCAAGCCGAATGCCTTGGGTCGGCGGTTGCTCAACTTGGGGCCCAGAGGACTCCTGCAGAAGATTTTACGCGGATGTCGTGTGGTCCATGGCCTCTTTACGGGTGCCCCGTGTGGGCAGGTCAATTCCATGGTGCGCATCGCGGGATGCGCACCTGCCCACACCGGGGGCGAGTCAGGGCGGGGACCGTGTGATCCCCCCTCCCGAGGAGGGCCAGACCGAGAGGGATGGCCCTGGGTAAGCCGGGGTGCGAGGGATATGTAGCCTGACAACCTTCGGCCTAGCACAATGACCTACAGACGGCGTGCGGTTTAGTCGGTTCAAGTCCGACATAACCTACGGATACACGTGTATGGACGGACGTGTATACGTGGGGAATTCCCGCACGTAAAAAAAAGGTATAACATCTAAATAAATAGCATTGCAATGCACCAAAACCAGGTATATCTCAGGACACGAGAGACAAACTAGGACCTGGTGTGCGTTGGGCTCGTCCACGTGCTAACCTCAAAAGACACCCAAGATACGTGTAGGTACTACATGTGCAGAACATATTTTAGGTCCATGATATGTCTTGAGAAATATGCAGCAAATGCATCTTGAAATAGAATAGAAGCATTTTTCTTAGCAATTTGCTAAATTGTTCATAGGCCACGGTAACCAAAAAATGCTTCTTGGGTGTGTAACCTCCTTAAGTTTGTTCATCCGAATTGTAGAACTCATAATACAAGTTAGTTAGTCACATGAAGTATGTCTTGGAATTTATTAGAACGTCTTTCTAATTCGAGCCAAGAAAATAACAGGCTGTAATATGTCAGTCTTTAGGCTCCTATTCATAATTAGTTATGTTGCCCACGTTCACTAGTAACACATACGATTGGTGACAGCGGCAAATTGAAAAAGTTTGTCCATCTGTCCATCCGTTAGTTAAGGCCCTAATCTTACGTGTCACCTTCGTAAGATGTGGGGTTAATCATAAGAGCTTAGAGAAAAAATCAATACGTATACAAAAATAGAGTGTCCCGAGTTTGATTCTAGTAATTCTGCGTTTTAGAACCCACAATCAAAGTCATTGTTATTAAGTATATATTATTAAATATGTACCTATATTTACTTTGGGTCTAGATAGCGTAACGTTAGTAAAGTGACCTAGAATCGAGTGAAGTGGTAGAGGAGATGTTTGTGGCTTTTACTTCGGAGCCCGGGGTCCGTTTCCTCCCAATCCTTTTGATTTAACTTGTGCGGCTTTCACCTACAGGGGGGTAAACTGACGCCCGAAGCCAGCATAACACAATCTGGCTGTCAGTCCAAGCATACACCGTCTCACTGAGATCCCCCTTTCACCTACAGGGGAAGTCTACCCCAGAGCCGTGTCCATTAGAGGTGCACCGGCTACAGGTAAGGTTGGCTTACCACACGCAAAAGCCTCACCACAGTTTTACCTGCGTAGGCAGATTTGTAAACGGAACACTGTACGTAACTTCTTTTTCATCCTAGCATTAATCCCAGTCGCAGCCGAAGCTTTTCAACTTGAAGCCTGAGTCTGCTTTAACTCGGGCGCAGCGCGATGACGGGCGCAGCGCGATGAGCGAGAGAGACTCGCGGACATCGCTGCCCGCATTCGTAGGCAGCTCGATAGGACGATGCGCGCCTCCCCACACGGGGGTTGAGTCGGGGACCGCGTGGTCCCCCCTCCCGAGGAGGGCAAGACCGAGAGGGATGGCCCTAGGTCAGCCGGGGTGCGAGGGATATGTCGCATGACAACCTCACCTTCGGCCTAGAACTAAAACCCAGAGACGGCGTGCGGTTTAGTCGGTTCGAGTCCGACATAACCTCCCCCTCCGGCTCCGGATCCGTACCCGTGGGGATTTCCCGTACGTAAAAAAAGGAGTCTGCTTTAACCAGTCTAACTGCAGATTTGGCTAACTTCGATATTTTCCGTGAAGCCACAGCCATCTGACATCCACAACCCAAAGGCGATACCGAAGTATTGCAGCTAGACCAGCAGTCGGTCTTTGGAGGACTCCATCTACCGGTGACGACTGTTATAGAAGTTCGTATGACAACCGGGACCGACGGCTGAACTTGCTGTCCGAGGCACGACCAGGCCAATTCAAATACCCATATTCATGCATACAAATATTTGCACTGAGCGGGAAACTAACCCTCGCCTCCTGCGTAGCGGCCGCGTTCACTACCGCTACGCCACAGAGTGTACAAGCCGGCCTGCGCAAAACTGTGATGAAGCTTGTGCGTGTGATAGGTGGTGGTGTGGTGGCCCATTATTGGAAGACTAATAATATAAACAAGTACATATATACATAAAACATGTTCAGTATTTTACAAGTATTCGTACGCCTACAAGTCGTCAGCTACTATTTTGAATGATTTACCTATATATTAGTTGTGCATGTCACACCAGCGCAGTCGCAGATATTAAGGCGAAGCTTTATCACCTGCCTCTAGTCGACTAGGCACTAGAGTAGAGATTTTATTTTAATTGGTACTAGCTGACTCGGCGAACTTCGTACCGTCAATATTTTTCCCGCTGCACCCTCTACTATATTAAACATGTATTATATATATAAATCTTCCTCTTGAATCACTCTATCTATTAAAAAACCCATCAAAATCCGTTGCGTAGTTTTAAAGATTTAAGCATACAAAGGGATATAGGGACAGAGAAAGCGACGGTATGTTTTACTTTTTTCCCCACGGATACCCACTCCTCTGGAGCCGGAGGGGGAGGTTATGTCGGACTCGAACCGACTAAGCCGCACGCCGTCTCTGGGTCGTAGTGCTAGGCCGAAGGTGAGGTTGTCATGCGACATATCCCTCGCACCCCGGCTGACCCAGGGCCATCCCTCTCGGTCTGGCCCTCCTCGGGAGGGGGGGTACACGCGGTCCCCGACTCAACCCCTGTGTGGGGAGGCGCGCATCGTCCTACGTTGCGCGCCGCCGCCGTGGCCTGCTTCTGCTAGGCTGACGGACGGCTCCACCCGTCACCCTCAGGCCCGCGCTCATGGGGGGCGGAGGTCGGTCTGCGCCCTCCGACGCCCGAGCCGCCTTCGAGCGCGTGCAGCGATGTCAGCAAGTCTTTCTCGCTCATCGCGCCTCGCCCGCTCTGCTGTCTCCTTCGCGAGCATAACCTGCTCGCAGAAGGAGGCGCTGGCCGTCCACGCATCCGCGCAGCGGACCATCGCCGCGAGCAGGGTGGAGAGCGTGAGCACTCTCACCCACAGGGCCGCCACAAGCTCCCGCCCCGGCAATTTTCCAAAGTGAAGCTGGTGGAAAACCCTCTTACCTACATCGATTTAGTTTGTCACGCATCATGCAATCCATTGGTCTTACATCTACATGAAAGATAAAAAAGCAGTGTTTAAAAAGGTCTATTTGTGAAGCAGGTCAAAAGGATTTTTCTCTCTACTTTTAGAGAATATCGAATTCTCTAAAGTGTGAACGAATATCACTCATTTAATTAAACACCAACGCTCAACAAAGTCACCTGTATGTGAACATGCGCAAAAAGGTACCAACCATTACTTAAGGTTTGATAAACTACAGATACTCGCTAAAGAGTATAGAAATATATACTATAATAAGAATGATCCGTGAGGCTATTAAAAATTAGGTAAAAAACACCCAAATTTTAATAGAGAAGGTGGTTGGAGCGTACCAGTAGCCTAGGACCCAGTCATATACTTAATCAAACCTAGTAAACAGCAAATTACAGCAAGAATTAACGACACAGTGAGCTCATTCTGCATAAATAGTAACACCAACAATTCATCATGATTCGGGAACTTTCATATAACTTACGCTTCAAATTATATGACAACTATTATTCTTAGTCAAACCGCGAACATGGCTGCTGAAAAGTAGACGAAACGTCGGTCTAACAGTAAATAAAAACTAATAAGTCGCGAATGCGTAAAAAGTTGTTTTATTTCAATGAGGCCTGCCCTTAAAGGTGCGTTTAGATAAGTTGGCGGAGCGTCGCTCGCCTATTTCCATGGCACCGTCTACGATAATGGATTGAAGTTATTATAACCGCCGCCGTTCGCCAAGACTCCTGCAGTACCTACTAGCAAATTGGTTTAAAGTTACCGCTAAGCTTGGCACTTTTCAAATGTTTTTGCTGTTACTTAGAAATATCATGTCAGAAATATATGATGATAATATTTGATATATTACTCAGCGTTATCAACAACCAAATAGAAAGTAGCTTATTATATGGGTTCTTTAATGCAGATTTCATTCGGTGCTTCTTCGTAGTTAAACTTTTAAGTCAAACTGATTTGGCCACGAGGAATTTGCAGTCCACTGCTGGACATAAGCTTTTACCGTTGTGGGCCATTTCTAATGTGCAATATGTGGGTAGGTTTAAAATATCAGTTATCCTGACTGATTGATTACTCAATGTAAAGTGTCGGTACGTAGCTTAATTGATCAGTAGGTGGCCTTACGATCTAAAGCTTCTGAGTCGAATCCTAGCCATTACATTTCCAACATGAAACCCGTTCCATACTTATTTCCATCTTAGATGGAGGGACGAACGGGAATACTAGAAAGTTCAGTTACTATAGTACCTCTCTTCTTCACTACATAGTATAAAACAAAGTCGCTTTCTCTGTCCCTATATCCCTTTGTATGCTTAAATCTTTAAAACCACGCAACGGATTTTGATGCGGTTTTTTTTTAATTTAGAGTGATTCAAGAGGAAGCTTTATATGTATAATACATGTTTAATATAGTAGAGGGTGCAGCGGGAACGGGATCTGACGCCACGCGGGCTGAAAAATATTGGCGGTACGAAGTTCACCGGGACAGCTAGTAAAAAATAAACTAAAATGCTAGAAACTTGGATTTTGCTCAAATCAGTGAAAATAAAAATTGCTTTGAGCAAAAAATCAAATTTACAAAAATCAAGAGCATTTTAAAGAAGATTTTTTTGTAAAATTCACCATTGAGGAAGTGAAACACGTAATTTTCCTGTGCGAAGCCGGGACGAGCCGTTAGTTATACCTTAATTATGTTTAAGCCCACAGTAAATTTATGGAGAACCATTTCTCCTTAAATTCGCCATGGGTTTACTTAACAACACTGAGCTCCATCGACATATATAGTAACGCTTTGCATTTGCATATGTCTGCGGTCTGTGTATGTTATGGAATCTTGGATTTTAAATTTAGTTCACTTTCAGATTTCGGTTAGTTTGAAAGTTAGTTCATGTAAAATTAATGAAATTAATTCTACTAATATTATAAATTGCGAAATATTATGAAAGTGTTTGGATGTTTGTTACCCAGTCACACTCAAACGGGTGAACGGATATGGCCAAAATTTGAAGCAGTGACAGATTATAGTCTGGAATAACGAATAGTTTCCTTTTTATTCCTGGAATAGGATTCAAGGGTAGCGGGAACGCCATTATTTTGGCATGGGCAAAAGCTATTAAATGAAAAAAATTACTGCAGTTTTCCAGCACCTCGTAACACGAAACAGAAATCCCACTGTGCCACACAAATAGGTTATTTAAAATCAATAAACTCATAGAGCATACCTATTCTGTCGCGGTATAATGCTAATAATCCTGTATAAGTAGGACGTCTTTATGTCTACAACTTTGTCGTTGGAGAACTACACGTAGTGTCTGTATTTCGAAAGGTAAGCTTCGATGAATACCGTCGCATAAAATGCACCGCACACACGTCGACAAGTGTGCACCATCATTAAGGAACTTGGATTGATATACTGCTGTGGTTTAATCAAGCATAGCCTGAACTTGTGGCTCGCTAGAGCGCCTCAATAACTTGTTACGGCAACATGCGTACGATCTCTTTGTGTACGGTAATACAAATTGCGATTTAGTTGGCATTTTTCATGGCAATTTGCTGTGTGCGCTGCAAAATTTTCGCTTTTGTGTGTGGCAACCATGTGACTGCCCTTAGAATTAAGAACACCTAGGTTGCAAAAAGGAAGCGTGTATATACCCATAGTGCCATGGAGGGATAACATTAGCCTTGACACTATCAGTAGTGTCATTAAGTCATCCAAGTCCAGCTTAATGAGTACGTTCTAAAGCACAAATTCAATGACACGAGAAAGGACGAGAGAAGGATCTGAAGAAAATTTAGATTGAGTGAAATAGAATTCACCAATCCCGGGATTGGTGAATTCTATTTCACTCAATCTAAATTTTCTTCAGATCCTTCTCTCGTCTGGATTTTTATTTGGATGAATAGCTAGCATTTGGATAAATAGCTAGCATTACTGGGTAAAGCATTTCAATGATTCTGGCTGCGTTTCTACTACTGGTTCTACCAGTGGTAGAAACGCAGCCAGAATTATTATGCATATTGTGCATATTATATTATGCAAATTAAACCTATAGTGTCGATTATAAAACGGTAGAATGATGTTGTAAATTATCTTTGATCAAAATTAGTATCACAGTTACCTAATTTTTTATTTATTAGATAATAAGGTTTTCTTTTAAATTTTCAATGACTCATTTTATTTCTTGAGTTTTATTGTCATATCAAATCACAAAGTTCCAGTTGCATTCAAAGCTTGTATTTTGGAACCTGAGGCTGGCTTTCTTAGGTTTCCATTGATTTAGTTATTCTTGGCGTTTTTATTTGCGACTACACTTTCCAGACGTAAGCTGACATCAAACCTCGTTGTTTAATCAGCAGATGTAGCACCCGCTTAGCACTTATGCTTGGTTAGCCAAACAGAAAGATATTAGGATAGAACGACCACATGCAGTGTTCACTTGCATGTCGCGCGTGGCCACTTTTTCACCCTAAATAAATACTCACGAGAGATAAGAATATCCTTTATTTTTCAAATTTACTTCTCCATTTTTATTCTACAGTTGGAAGTTGTTAATGCTATTACAAGCTAGTCTTAACGGTGCCGAGTAAGCGTAGGACAGTAATTGGCAAAAAGTTGCCACGCTTTTCGCGCTCACATGGCTGTTCTATCCTAATATATTTATGTGATTAGCCCCCTCGAAGACCTTGGTGGTCTTCCAATATACTCAGTTATATTACACAGTGTCATTATTTATATCAAAGAAACGTATACGACACAAAATCGTCGAATACCTACTTTAAATACTCCGCACGTAATTTTCTCAACCCATGAATAAAGTATAGTCAGATATTTTCACAAGTCTTATCCTAAAGACGACATAGTACGTACTATGTAACAATTACAATTTGTTGGTTAGCGCGGAGCATGTTTACGGGATGGCAGTGAGAAACTGAATTAGTTCAATGGAGAAGCCGAGTCAACGACTGCTAATATTTTACGTCGCCACTTAGAGCGGAGGAAGGAGTACGAACAAAATGGACGTTCTATTTTCAAAATGGAAATGTTCCATTTTCTCAGTCATTTTGGAATTACTTAATGAGTGGGGTTGGGCTTAATGTTCTTTCCCATTTTGCATGGAATTGGTATTATTAACATTCATTGTGGTAATGCTGCCAGCCTTCTGATCTGGCCACCCTACAAGTTTACGTCGATCTTTAACGCCTAAAGTAAAAATGGTTTTATATAGCTGATACCCACGGACTCACCTGCGTGGGTATTTTCTTTTACATAAAAGCACTCCATGGAACTCCAGAAATATACGAAAAAATCGGCGACTGTACTTGGAAGTGTAATCGCGTCACAAACACATACAAAACATACCTCCAATAGTACTATTATCTATTCTGTGCTCCAAGTCAAATTAAGAACCTCTTCCATTTTCAAGTTTGTTAATAAAAGTGCACTAAAAATGTCAAACTAAAAAACCAGGTAAAAAATTGGCAAAAAAATTATGAAAGTAATCTCCTTTAGGCACCCGTTTGATAGCAGCCCCTCTAGACAAGTGGTAATTCGTTGGCCGGTGTTTGATAGAATAGAATGACGAATGTATAGGGTTTGACGTTTATGACATGCGTTAACGACTGTCAAATACGTCAAATCCCATACATTCGTCATTCAATTCCACCAAATCCCGTGTCGTTACGTGCATCTGTGGCTTTGATATTGCAACTTTTACCGTATTTCATTGGGAACTCACATCTTTTTGATCACAGAATAACACTTGTATTTCCATTCAAAAGACTCAATCTACACTGGTACCTTTTTAGGATAGGAATTATAGGTTCCTGTGGGTCGCAGCACGGGATCGGTATTTTACGCGGATGAAGTTAAGTCTGCTATAAATGAAAGAAACCGATGTGATGCAGAATATGCCACAAAATTATGCATAAAAACAGTGGCGAAGGATAAAAATTTTCAATAGGAAAGCTGTTACACCAAACGACTCATTGGGAAGCTGGCAGGAATCGGGTTTTATTGACTCCTTCAGTAGGAAGGAGTCAATATAACCCGATTCCTGCCGGTAATATGATCCCTATTCTCGTAATTTCATAACAGTTTAACTTTGAACACGAGTATACCTTTTATGACATTTAACGTAATCGAACTGAAATATTGGTCGTAATTGTTTATTACGAGACTTTCAGTTATGGATTTAATGGTGGTAGGACACGACGGCATTTCCGCCCAATTGAGCAGTCCGACTGAGGACGTACCTCCGCTCTACAGAGTACCGCGGCCACATATAATAACCTCCTCTTGTGTTTCTGGCGGTGAGTAGGGTAGCCAGAGCTCACTGGAGGCATTTCTTGCTGTCACTGGGAAGACCAAAGACTTTGATTCCCCTGTTGCACACGTCCACGGTAATTACTTTCTGTCAGGTGGGCAGTGTGCTTGTCTGCCACCTAAGTGGTATACCTACAAAATAAGGTTTGACACGAATCGATAAGCGAATATAAAAATGTTTCAATTTATTTCGCGTAATTCGTAGCTCCTTCCCTTCCACGTCTGCTCATTACCAGCTGGCAGACGTTAGTTTTGTTCGAGGGTACCGTTCTCCGACTTTTACCGATAATTCCATTACACCATTCGGTGGCTGGGGCCTAATTAATGACTAGTAATTAATGTTCACTTTAATTGCTCACATTTTGTAGCGTCATTCTGCGGAGTTGTAAAAATGTTATGGGCTTTAATTCTTATTCAATACGTCATTCCATAAAACATGTCTGTCTAAAATAGATAACTGAATATTTGTAATTTAGATAGCAGTCGGATGATAAATACCGTTGTGCAAATAACTCTGTCTGTCGCTGTTGCTATTCAAAATGACGGTTATTATAAATAGGCATATTAAGACATTATCGTTCAGAATTCAGGTGCAAATGTAAGGTGTCAGCGTTTATGAAGAACCATAAATTCCTCCTAAATACAGGACGTAGTTAAGATGAAGGCAAAATGCTATATACGCGTTAAAGGAAACTACGCACTGGTCGATATAAAGGCTGCGTCTTTCATGTAATTTTGTTTTAGGACTTTTTAGGCTGGTAGGTCATTCCAAACCTATTCAAATAACAATCATGTAGGAGGTAGGACACGACGGTATTTCCGTTCAAATGATCAGTCTGATTGCATGGGGAAGCACCTCCGCCCTACATAATACCGCGGCCATAATAACCTCGTGTTGTGTTCCCGGCGGTGAGTAGGGTAGCCAGAGCTCACTGGAGAGTTATTGTGCTGTCAGTGGGAAGAAGAAATGCTTGTTCTGCTTTGTCTTCTACGGCAACGTATATATCGAAGTGATTTAATTCTATGATCACACTCTTTGGATATCATCTTGAATATTTCCGATATTTCATAAGAATATCGGCAGATAACCCAACGTCGTCACCCTAAGACAAATGGTTAGGAAAATTTCGGGTATCCGTGTCATGACGATATTGTACAAATAGCAAGAAGCAACTGGATGAAAGTGGGCAAGGACAGGGAGTCATGGAAAACGTTGAAAGAGGCCTTTACCCAAAAAGGGGTTCATATTTCAGCTAACGAAAACTGACAAAATTTAATAAACAAATACATAATCTAACCTAAACTGCTATAATTTGCTAATTTAAAATTGAAATGTATACCAGAGATATGAATTTAAAATTGAAATGTATACCTATTAGAAATATGAAACAAAGAGGCTTGATTGATTGAAGACATGCATGTCATAATAGCTCAGTTGGCCTGTGCAATTCCCCTATAATGAACTGATCGCGGGTTCATGTCCTATTTTAGAGGAAGGTATATCTTTTTCCAATCTAAATAGGAAAAGTTACCAGACAAATTGCTTTAAATTTTTATTAAATCCTAAAAAAAAAGCATTTTAAACCAACACCAAAGTGAAGCGAGAATTGTTCGATAGTTTTAGGTAAATATTTTCGTAAGCAGAGGTCACGGTAAGTGAATAATTAGGTACTCCATTACCATTTTACGTATTGTGTAGAATGTTCCAATACCTATACTATTATATTGGACAATAACTATGTAGATTTTGTTAAACGCGTAAAAAAAATACAGCTTGTCAATTTAACAATGACCGAATTCCATATATTGTTCATTATTTATTTTATCCCCTTAGGGGTAAAATTGCCTAAGATCCGTTGCTGGTATCACGCCTTTGAACTACTTAGGAGATTAGTGTAAAGTGTAAGTGGCTAGGATGTGTGGGTTCAAACCGACCTCACCTGCTAACTGATACACCTGCCGACAGGATTCAGCTATGAACGGATCCACGGTCTTGTATTATATGCGACAATCCTTATGGTCAACACCAGAACTATAGTTCCGAGGAGTATCACATATTTGCAAGCACTCCGAGAGTGTATGTACCCTTGAAATAATAATAATAATAATTCAGGCGCTTGAACCATCCGTCAACACATCAGCACAACGACTGTCGGACCAAGTGCGGGTCATTCAACGCAACCGCATGTTGAATGAAACCGTACTTGAGACTCTACGGCTAGAATGCTTGCGAAATATCTGTGTCACCCCCGCCCCGGTTCCTGCTTCTACACCTGCACAAGGAACCAATGAAGATACATGTGCTGTGCGGGATGACACACCTATTCCAGTAAGTATTCAGTACAATGACGAGATTCAGGAGGCTTTGGAATGTGCGTTGCGGGAATATCGATCGATGCCCCTACATTTTAGGCCACGTCTGCCTCGGTTGCCTATGCATAGACGAAATATAGCTCTGGTGGGTGCCCTTGATTCACTATTGGCTAGGTATCTAGAAAATAGTGAAAACCTCGGTGACACTCATTCAATGCTGTATTGTACTGCTCTGGCGGCATGTCGTATGGCAGGGGTTAAATTCCCCATTAAAGACCCTGCCATACAACCTAAGTCTGCTATACCAGCATGGCAATGCAGGATTGAACGACGTGTGGCCGAGGCAAGGGTGCTCATCGGCAAGCTAATCTGCTTCAGGACGGATAATACTCGCCCTAGAGTGATGCGCTATGTGACCCGAGCGTTTGCGGGAACTGGTATCGGTCCCCAAGAATATACGTCTCGGGTGACAGAGCGCATTGACTTCCTGAAGCAGAAAGTATATGCATGGGCAAACCGTATTCGCAGATACAAAAAACGCGTCGATCGATTTACCGTTAATCGCATGTTCCGAAGAGACCAAAGATGGGTGTATAGAAGCTGGGAGCGAACAGAGGAAAGTGTGGATGACGTGCGGCGGCCACATGCTGAAGCCACAAATTCGTTTTGGCGCAGTATCTGGTCGGTGCCCGTTAACCACACTGAAGGCGATTGGATGCGTGAGGTTGAAAGAGCATGCGAGACCATATCGGATATGAATGATATATGTATAGATGCCACTGATGTAGATTGTGCGGTCCATTCGCTGTCTAATTGGAAGTCTCCGGGACCGGATGGACTGCACAATTTTTGGCTAAAGTGGCTACGAAGCTCGCATGTTGTTTTAGCTTCACAATTTCAATCTGCTGTTGAATCTGGGACGCTACCAGCTTTTATGACAACAGGAGTTACCCATTTGCTCCATAAAACTGGTAGTACACTGGAGCCCAATAATTATAGACCGATTACATGTTTGCCAACGATCTATAAACTTCTTACATCCATTCTGAGAATCAAAATTAACAATCATATTAATAATAATTCTATTATGTGGGCCTCTCAGAATGGATGTAGGAATGGGGCCCGGGGTACTAAGGAGCTCCTCCTCATTGATATGGCTATTAGCCAACAAGCTCGCCGCAACCGTAAGGACCTGACGGCATGTTGGATAGATTATAAGAAAGCGTTTGACTCCGTGCCACATACATGGCTTTTGAGGGTGCTGGAGTTGTATAAAGTGAATGCAACTCTATGTACCTTCTTAAAGTCATGCATGGGGCAATGGAGAACGGTTCTTTTCTATCCAGGGTGTCGTCAGGCTTTGGGTAGTGGCGAGCCGATAACAATAGAGCGGGGTATTTTTCAAGGGGACAGTCTGAGTCCCCTTTGGTTCTGCTTAGCCCTGAACCCACTTAGTACTTTACTAGTGAATTCAGGGTTAGGCTATAGGCTACGAAAAGAGGGTCAGATGGTATCCCACCTGCTTTACATGGATGACTTAAAGTTATTTGCCCACACTAATTCTCAATTAATGGTTTTACTGAAGGTAACTGAAACGTTCAGTAATTCCATCAAAATGGCGTTTGGTGTGGACAAATGTGCAGTCGTTCATGTAAAGCGAGGGCGGGTGGTGGAGTCGGAGGGTATACAACTCTCTGATTCCACTAACCTGAGATCACTCCTCGTAGCTGAGACCTATAAGTACTTGGGTATGTCACAGGCGTTATGCATTAATGAGGCCGGCATGAAACAAATGCTACAGGAACGTTTCTTTGGCCGCCTGAAAAAGGTACTTAACAGTCTTTTATCAGGTGGTAACAAGGTGCGTGCTTGTAACAGTTGGGTCATGCCACTCTTGATGTACTCCTTTGGCATACTCAAGTGGACTCAGACTGAACTCGATACCATTGATAGGAAAGTCCAGACTCAGTTGACTGCATTTCGAATGCATCATCTACGGTCGTCAGTCATGAGATTGTACATCCCGCGGAAATGTGGGGGTCGAGGATTTTTAAATGCTAAGACCCTTCATAATCGCGAGGTGTGCAATCTTAGAGACTATTTTCTTAAGTCCAACGTGGATATGCATCGTGATGTAGTCAACGTGGATGTCGGGCTCACCCCGCTCGGTTTGGCTAAGGAGAACTGGCATAGGCCTACAGTTATTGGCACTGATAGCCGCAGGGAGGTATGGCAGAGTAAGGAGCTACATGGCAGGTTCTATCGGGCCCTCCACAGGCCCGAAGTAGACCTATTAGCATCTGTATCCTGGCTCCGTTTCGGTGACCTTTTTGGGGAAACCGAAGGTTTCGTCTGTGCAATTGCTGACGAAGTTATCAAGACGAATAACTACCGGAAGTATATCATGAGGGATGGCACAGTTGACTTCTGTCGAGCGTGTCACCAACCTGGTGAATCCCTCAGACATATTACTTCCGGTTGTTCTCGTCTTGCTAACGGCGAGTATTTGCACAGACATAATCAAGTAGCCAGGATAATCCATCAGCGACTTGCTCTGAAATACAACCTTGTGGAATTTGAGGTGCCTTACTATAGGTATGTTCCTGAGCCAGTTCTAGAAAATAGTCATATCACATTGTACTGGGATCGATCTATCATCACTGATAAGACTGTTGTAGCCAACAAGCCTGACATTGTGGTGATAGACCGATCCCAACGCCGAGCATTGATTGTCGATGTCACCATTCCTCATGACGAGAATCTCGTGAAAGCTGAGAAAGATAAACAGATCAAATACTTAGACTTGGCTCACGAGGTTGTCGACATGTGGAATGTTGACTCAGCAATTATTGTACCGATAGTCGTGTCAGTCAACGGACTGATAGCAAAGAGCCTCGACCAACACCTGAAGAGGCTCGGGTTAGACGGTTGGATCAAGGGCCAGATGCAGAAGGCAGTGCTCCTTGATACGGCGCGCATCGTGAGGAAGTTCCTTTCTCTGGAGCCCTAACCACCGGTAGCTTGGTCCTTGTATCCGATACCGGTGGGACACTACTCTTTATATTTTTAAATAGATGTTTGTTTTTTATTTTTCTATATGTATTTAAAAATATAATTTGTAAGTTTTTTAAATGAATAAAGAGGATAATAATAATATGACTCTTTATTGTTCACCAAAAAACATAAATTACAACTCAGAGGTACAATTCACGTGGTACACAATTGGCGGCCTTATCGTACTGAGGCAATCTCTTACAGGCAACCATAGGATGGAGAAAGAAATAGGCGTAGAGATTTGGGGCAGTTTGGTGTACTTTCAATTGTAATAATAATGAGTGGAAGTGATTATATATAAATAGGTATTGAAGGTATGCAGATAAAGGTACATTATATAATAAAACATACATACTAATAATATTATACAGAACATCGGAAATATATGTAGTAAATATTTACATAGACTTAGGTAAATATTTATAAACTTCCTATATATATAATAATTAGTAGGGTAGTACATAAATATTGCATGCTATGGGACATAATAAGGACATAGTTAGGCAAGACAGAGAGAGAAAGGGAAAAGTATGTAAATATATAAATGGACATCATTTCTCCTGCAGATAGTGGGCCGTAACCAATCCTTTGAAGACAGGCAGTGATTGCGCACGTCTTATAGTGACAGGTAAGGCATTCCACAATCGGACAGCTTGAACAGTAAAAGATTTGTCCATGAACATTGTGGAGTGCCTAGGCATTTTCAGTTTCAGATTCACTGACGATCTCAGGGTCCTTGAATGAGAATCACAAAGGAAAGTGAAGCGTTCCTTTAAGTAGACAGGAGCAAGAGGATGAAAAAGGATGTTATAGAGAAGTGAAAGAATATGAACATTTCGGCGAAGGCGTATAGGTAACCACTTGAGTTTTTCAAGATATTCGGAGATGTGGTCATATTTACGAAGTCCAAATATGAACCGGATACTGAGATTCTGGAGTCTCTCAAGTTTATTGAGTTGGTCTTCGGTGAGATCTGGATAGCTGGCATCAGCATAATCAACAATGGGAAGAAAAAGAGATGGAGCTAGCGAAGTTTTCCTAGTAATGGGTAATAAGCTACGGAGCCTACGCAGGGACCCCGCTGTGGCAAACATTCTGCGACTGACCTCCTGAAGTTGAGGGCCCCAAGAAAGACTACTGTCAATATAAATGCCTAGATTTTTGACTTTGTCACTATACTGCACATTAGTACCATCACAGGAGATTTGAGGGAGAAGCGACCAGTCTATTCTTGAGATAGCGTAAGGGCTGCCAATGACTATAGCTTGAGTCTTACTTGGGTTCACCCTAAGACCAAATGATTTACTCCAGTCGCATATTTTAATCATGTCTTTGTTGATAGTGTTGACGGCATCCCTCAGTTTATCCTGGGTGGCCCTGGTGTAAATTTGCAGATCATCTGCGTAAAGGTGGTAGGAAGAAGTAAGATGATTAGTGATTGAGTTTATGAAAACTGCGAAGAGTAGAGGAGATAACACGCCACCCTGTGGTATACCAGCAGACGTTGAGCACCATGCGGAGACAGTGTCTTCGATGCAGATACGCTGCCGGCGACCAAATAAGTAACTCAGAAACCAGTCAATTACTGCTGGAGATATTTCTTTTTTTTTTTTTATAAATAGGACACTTCAATTTAACTTTACCTCGCCTGATGGTAAGCTGAAGGTAAAGTCTCAAGAAAGAGGGTCACCATTATATACACGTGCCATGTTAACAATGGTGGCACTCAGCTTGACGGCCTCATCAGATGCTTTTTCACGCCCCGCTTAAAGGACCCGGGACTGTAGGAAGAGGGAAACACGTGAGCTGGCAAGGAATTCCAGGTCTTAATGGTGCGACAAAGGAAAGAGTCACCGAACCGCTTGGTTCTTGAAGGAATGTTCTGCACCGTATAGGGGTGACATCTCAGTCCTGCACGTGTCGTCCTGTATAGGAAGGGGGAGGGTGGGACTAATTGGAATAGCTCTTCAGAACATTCACCATGGTAGAGACGGTAAAAAACTGCCAAAGAAGCAACATCTCTACGCATCTGCAGAGACTCGAGGGTACTCGTGACCTCAGGATTTCCGATAATGCGGATCGCACGTCGCTGCAACCTGTCGAGAGCATCTAATAAGTACTTTGCGGATCCATCCCAGAGATGTGAGCAGTACTCCACGCAGGAACGAATTTGTGTCTTGTAAAGAAGACACCGTTGCTCCGGCGTGAAAAACCGTCTCACTCTGTTCAGGACTCCGAGTTTACGCGAGGCTGCTTTGATGATACTCTCGATGTAGTTTTATGATGAGATATGCCTAGAGAGCGCAATATGCCGAGTAAAACGTCAAAATCAACGTTATTAAAGGCGTTTGTGAAGTCCAAGAGGGCCAAAACTGTTAACTCGCCGTTTTCCATACCTGCTCTGATGTCTTCCGTAATATGAACCAGGGTTGTCGTAGTACTGTGGCCAGGACGAAAACCTGACTGGAAAGGATTTAGGAGAGAATTTTTAGACAGAAAGTCAGTTAGCTGAGAGTGAACCAGTCGTTCGAGCACTTTAGAGAGAAAGGATAGGATAGATATAGGTCGATATTCAGAAAAGGAGGAAGGGTTAGGGATAGGTGTTATTTGGGCATCTTTCCATGTACTTGGAAAGGTACTGCTTGCGATCGAGAATTTGAAGATGTGACAGATTATAGGGAGGATTTCGTCAATAATGGGTAGGATCATATTACGGCCGACAGAGTCAGCTCCCACAGCGTTGGACGTGATCGACATTATGCCTCTCCTAACATCACAACTAGTAAATTGAGTGAAGAAAAATGGAGAGCAGTCGGGAGTAGCAAGGGATGAAAGATAATTCATTGTTTTAGCTTTGGTAGCAGTGTCGAAAGTGGACGGAGCAGAAAAGTGTTGATTGAGAGAATTAATATCTATGTTATTGGAAATACCATTTTTCCGAGACTTACCGACTCCCAATGACCTCAAGAACTTCCAGACATGAGCTGGGTCCCCGTTTTCAACGGAACTGTGGATATGCTGGCGTTGAGCATTCCTACACACCTTAGTACAGTGATTACGAATGGCTACATACTTGCACCGATTCACTTCCGTGGGGCGACTTCGGTATCTGGACTTGGCTGCAGCCTTTTTGGACAGTAATGTTTTTATGTCGTCTGTCAGCCAAGGCGATGGTAGGTGTTTAACTTTGATTTTGTGCAGAGGTGCATGCAAGTCATACAATTTGGTCAAGTACGATGTGAGGAGCTCTACCTTCCGGCTCACGCAATTGGAGTCAAGGAGTGTTCCCCAATCAATAGCTGCGGCATCCTTGCGCAGAGCACAAAGGTCCATCTTACGAAAATTACGTACCAAGAGGATTTTTGGTTTAGGTTTAGGTGGACGAAGTTTGTAAGACAAATATAGCAAGTCATGGTACGAGAACTGAGTTGCAGTGCATTTCCCATGTTTCGCAACACGGTCAAGAGAAGAAACAATTTTTAGGTCAATTAATGTGGAGTTACAGTGTGGATAATGGAGTTACAGTGTGGTAATGGTGCAGCATCAGAGGGAAGAATAGTTAAATTGTTAGATTGGATGACGGAGTTCAAGGTGGAGGAACGAGAGTCGTTCTTTAAGAGACAGGTGTTAAAGTCACCCATGATTATGGTTTGACTGAACGAGGGAACTAGGTTTTCTAATATAAGCTCGAAGGAAGAGAAATAGTTAATTTGCGAAGAGGGACAATAGAAAACACCTAGAAGAATTTTTGAATGAAGGAGTTCAATTTCCAGAAACAGATGTTCCCCAGAGTCAGGTGGTTGAGGAGATGTGCTAATGACGGTGTAGGGGATCTGAGTACGAAGATATATAGCAACACCGCCACCCTCACCAACTGCACGGTCATTTCTGATCAGGTTGTAACCAGGTAAGGAAAATGAGGCAGTGGCGTGGTGTGGATGCAACCACGACTCCGAGATAAGAATTGCGTGTAGATTTGTACAGTCAAACGCTGCCAGCATATCCGGGAAATGAGCCGAGATGCTTTGTGCATTTATATGCACCACATTGAAATTTGAGGAACGTCAGTGAATTGAGATTCCAGGATTTCTGCAAGTGTAGGGGTTGATGGGATACTGTAGAAACTTGCATCACTACTAATTAGAGAACAGAAATCATCACTGTCACTACCACTATTTACAACAACTTTTAACTGATTCTATCGCGATTTTTTAGATATTATTTACATTTAGCCCAATGTATTGACTACATTTCAGCAGCCATGATCGCAGGGTGACTAAAGATGGTAGTTGACGCATAGTTTGAAGTGTATATTATCTCAAAGCGGGTACTCGCCAAAGCTTTCGATAGAGTTTGGCACAAATCGCTTCTTTTCAATCTACCAGCCTTCGGTGTGCCCCCTAGACTGTGCAACTGCGTTGCTGGCTTCTTGCAGGATCGCCGTATTCGCGTACATTGTGATGGACGAGCCTCGGAGTTCTTGCAGGTAAAAACTGGCGTGCCGCAGGGGTCAGTCTTGTCACCCACTCTCTTTCTTCTGCATATCAATGACATGCTGTCTACCGGCAGCATGCATTGCTATTCAGACGATAGCACCTCGCACGGGAGTTATCATGGACATCCTGCGGATAAGCAGTCGGATATCGCGAATAAAAGGCAGCTTCTTGTCACCGAGCTTGACAGGATCCTGAACAACATTTCACAATGGGGTTTCGAGAACCTGGTTGAGTTCAATGCCAAGAAGACGCAGGCATGTGTGTTCACAGCAAAGGCAAGCAAGCACGCCACTGCCACTGAAGGAAAACCTCAATATCCTCGGTATGGATGCAAACTGAATAACAAAAACTACATCGAGAGTATCATCAGAACAGCCTCGCGTAAACTCGGAGTCCTGAATAGAGTGAAACGATTTTTTACGCTGGAGCAGCGGTGTCTTCTACACAAGACACAATTTCGGTTCTTCGTGGAATACTGCTCGCATCTCTGGGATGGCTCCGCAAAGTACTTATTAGATGTTCTCGATAGGTTGCAGCAACATGCGGTCCGCATTATTGGGAATCCCGAGGTCACGAGCTCCCTCTAGCCTCTGCAGATGCGTAGAGATTTTGCTTCCTTGGCAGTTTTTACCATCTTTACCATGTTGAATGTACTGATGAGCAATTCCAATTGGTCCTGCCCTCTCCTTTCCTACAAAGGACAACACGAACAGGACTTAGATGTCATTCGTATACGGTGCAGAATATTCCTTCAAGAATCAAGTGGTTTAGTGACTTCTTTTTTTGTGTAGCACCATTGTTGAGACCTGGAATTATTCTTTAGCTCACGTGTTTCCTTCTTTCTACAGTCCCGAGTCCTTGGGCGTGAAAAAGCATCTGATGAGGCCGTCAAGCTGAGTGCCACCATTGTTAACATGGTACGTGTATGTAATGGTGACCCTCTTTCCTGAGACTTTGAAGTCAAATTGACGTGTCATATGGATAAAAAAGAAACTTTTTTTTCTTTCGGATTACGATAAATTGTTGGTGTTTCCGTTAAATTAATTAAAAAGTGTTTTTTCCAATCTACACTACTATTATAAAGAGTAAAGATTTGTATGTTTGTAATGTATAAACTCAAAAACTATAAGTACCGATTTCAAAAATTCTTTGATCATTGGAAAGCTACATTCACTCTGAGTAACATAGGCTATATTGGATTTTAACAGGATATTTTTATCACCCGTGCGAAGCCGGGGAGGATCACTAGTAAGTGATATTAACTAGCGAAGATTTCTGAGAGTATCATTAACCGCGTATACTTTGCTTACAGGGTGGAAACTTTGAAGAGAATGATTTCTTTAAATGTAAATTTGCTGTCGGCAGTATTTAGAGTCCTTTCCTACAGGTAGGCTTGAAAAATTCCAACCATTAGTAGCTGCGTTTTATCCATCAAGTCCGTATACACAAATACGCTACCCACCTATTTTCATTCATTTAACACGTTTAATTAAACGCTTTCAGACGCCGGATGGTCTGATATCTAAACTTGACATTGAAGGGGCGGACCGCGAAGGCTGTGACTTTAATAGGTTTGTTTAATAATACAACTTTGAGTGACACTGTACACATCATTTTATGAGTAAGGTGAAGGACAAAATGATCAAAGGGTTAATAAAGTTATTTTATTTTTTTATATTATATTTATTTTTAGAGTCATCAGTCAAATAGTATTTGTATTATCTCTCTTTCATTTGAGCGCCAATCCTAATTGCACCTAAAACTTGGGTTTTGAAAACCGGTGTCTAATCACTTGGAAGTAGGAAAAAGAGGCCGGTTGACGACAATGACACATTCCCACTATGTGGAACCGAAAACAGTGTGAGTACTATTGATAGATGGGTACACAAACCTATCTATGTTACTATTTGAAGTTATGTAACGTTTGAGCTCATGACAGAGTTACAATCATAAGGTGTTCATTTAGACGGAACGAGTTTCTCGTACGTTTGGCGTTCAATAATCGTACGCAACCATCGCTAGCAATAATCGCTACGATAATCGTATCAAAATGTTTACGCATAGGCAAACACTCAATTCTCGTATACGATTATATCAAACGAGATTCGCAATTCATATATCACCTTATACCTTATGTCTTTCCTTTAAAATTCTGTTTAGACGGAAACTAACAATATTCAATTGCGAAATAATTCTCGCAAGGTGTGGACGAGCGAGCGACAATTGTATTTGCGAATGTTTAGACGAAGCAACTTTTTCCTGTCGTCGAATCGTTTCTTCGAGGCGAGAAATTTGCCCCGTCCAAATAGTAACAACCAAGAGAAACCCACTCCTAAAACAGGCAGCTTATCTTATTGTTACAGGACACCAACATTTTGTGAACATAGTCAGTTACAGAAGGGTTCAGTTTGTTTCTTACCGTTTCCTATTCTACTTCCTACTAGTATTATGTGTGAAGGTTTGTGAATATTTTTGTATGTTTGTTATTCAATCACGCGCTAAGGGCTGGTTGAAATTTGGCACAGGGGTAGATTATAGTCTGGGATAACACGTACGCCAGGGTTTTTATGGGAATGGGATTAAAATACACGTGGCGCGAGAATCAGCTAGTTATTTACATAAGCATGGCGTGGCGATACAACTTTTAACAGTGTCATGCAGCCATATTAAAGTGACCTTCTATGGAATTACCGATCCTTCATCGTGCAAGTCTTCGTGCTGAGAGGAACGAGGCCCTGTCTCGCGCGGGTTGATTTTGTGTGTTCTACGATTGGTGGATTTTACCTTGTTTACCACCTTAGCACTCAGTGCTATCTACAAAAGACGCCTAAACGTATACAGAGCATAGAGCGCATTATGAGCACATTTTGGGCCCGAGATACCTATATGCTTCGAGGTTAAGTACCTATCAGAAGTGGGATGAAAATCATTTCATAAAGTTGTGAAAATGTATAAATTGGGATCATTTTCAGCGGACAGTAGTGGAATGCAAATAAAAGATCAGAAAAAGCTTTTACCATTTGGAATATTATCAAAGATTTCCAAGCATTTTCAATTTGCTATCGATATATAAATTGTAAATGAAGCACTGGAAAGTTTATCGACCGAGCAGTCAGGTAACAGACTACCGTTTGAGTTAAAGGTTACGAAGTTCAATTTCCGCCCGAGGCAAATATTTATTCGGTTAAAACATCTAATTAATTAGGTATACCATTATTGTACTTTACATTACTTTATTTCATTTCATTACCAGATAGCAGATATTCTTTAATAAAATAATAGCTATACCTAATATAATAATCAAATATTTTTTATTGTTTGTAACCGTTCGTAACTTTAATTTAAGACGCCGAATTTCTATGTTTCAAAATCGAATTTACTTGCTATGAGCTGTTAAACATTGCAGACATATTACACAAGTGGCGTAATGTAGAATATAATGATGAATTAATGGGATTGACAACTATTTTATATATTTATGACATTCGTCGTCGCATGTCATTCCTAAAATTTATTATAATCCAAAAGCTTATTATTACCACTTCACTGGTGTAGAGAGGCTAAAATATGTCATATTGATTTCAACGTGATACCTTCACGCGTTCGTGAGAAAATGGTATTGACAGACAGACATACTGACTGATTTTTTTTTGTGATGTGGATAGCTACTTATGTATTTACTGTAGACAGCACGCAGGTAGTGCAAATGTATGGAGTGCAAGAGAGTGTCGCGTTTATGTCAGTTCACGTTGCGTTTACACATGTACAATGCAAATAAGATTGATTTGAAATTTAATAAGGAATTTAAAAAGTAATAAATTTTGCCTTGTTCGATTGTTTTGATTAACCTATTTTGGGAATTAAAAATAATGAAAAGACATAGTTACAGTTTAGTTAGGCAACATCTTAATATACTATGCATATTTGTCAAGAAAAAACTAGGACATTAAGCAGTATTGGTTAGAGTGGCTAGAGAGGCCACACGGTAGCCTCTCGTACCATCAGACGCAGATCATCACCATACACGGTAGCTTTGGGCGGTATCAGCATCTGATGGGCATAGAGCCAACGCTCGTGTGCCATTACTGCGACGCCAGCGTGTACTCGGGGCTGCACACGCTCACCGAGTGCCTGGCGTTTGAGATGCCGAGGTAGGAGCTTGTGGCGGCCCCGGGAGTGAGAGTGCGGCGATGCATGGGCGGCCAGCGCCTCCTTCTGCGAACAGGTCATGCTCGTGAAGGAGACAGCAGAGCGGGTGCGGCGCAATAAACGAGAGAGACTCGCTGACATCGCTGCACGCGCTTGTAGGCGACTCGGGCGTCGGAGGGCGCAGAGCGACCTCCGCCCCCCATGAGCGCGGGCCTGCGGGTGGTTCCACCCGTCACCCTAGCAGAAGGAGGGGAAGGGGAGGCGCGCCACCCCACACCGGGGACGAGTCGGGGCCCTGGATCAGCCGGGGTGCGAAGGATATGTCGCATGACAACCTCACCTTCGGCCTAGCACTACGACCCACAGACGGCGTGCGGTTTAGTAGGTTCGAGTGCGGCATAACCTCCCCCTCCGGCAAATGAAACCTAAAATATATTATTTCTTAAATTATCATTACTATAACCAATGCACTGTTACGTATGTACTCCTTATAAAATAACAAATAGAAAATGGTTTAAATAGTTAGTAATGGTGAATGTCACTTTCTTTACAAGCCCTTACCCTCATTTGGGTAGTTTTTTTTACTAAACGTCAAAACGGTAAATTATAAGGAAAATTGTATCAAAAAAATATTTGTGACGTCATAATATTTAATAGACAGCCTCCGTGGCGTAGCGGTAGTGAACGCGGCCGCTGCGCAGGAGGCGCGGGTTCGATTCCCGCTCAGTGCAAATATTTGTATACATGAATATATGAGTATTTGCATTGGTCTGGTCGTGCCTCGGAGAGCACGTTAAGCCGTTGGTTCCGGTTGCCATACAAACTTCCATAGCAGTCGTTACGGGTAGTTAGTAAAAAGTCCAACAACTGGTCTAACTGCAGCGCTTCGATATCGCCTTTGGGTTGTGGAGGTCAGATGGCAGTCGCTTCACAGAAAATGTCGAAGTTTAGCCCAATCCGCAGTTGGGCTGGTAAAAGCAGACTCCAAGTTCATAGCTTCGGATGCGACTGGGATTAACGCTAGGATGAACAAGAATATTAAATATTCAAATCATTTACTATTGTAGGTTGGGTGAAGATTAAAAATAAATAAAAAAAGGTAATCTAAGAACGGACGCAACTGATTCACTCTTTCACCATTCTTAATTTAATAAGTTCAGCTATTTTTTTTAACAACAGGCAAATACCTAATTTTTCTAAAACCAAACTATTGTCATACCACAGACACTGCAAAAAATCACATTTAATTTTAGACTTTGACTCTATAAATCTAAAGTCCAAAATGAAATAAGAGAGAGAGAGAGAGAGTTTCTTCCCTCTTTTTCATTCATGCAACAAAAACTTTCGACTTAAAGAACATGGCAATAAAGTCTAAAATTACATGGAAACTTTTGTAGTATCCGTGGTATGACAGTGGTTACGGGACTCGTTCTCATTTATGTCCAGTCCAGTGTATTCTCTGCGGAATGCTGAGTACTAGTAAATAGAGGCAGGACAGGTCGGTATATCCGTACAATTGAGCAGTCCCATTGGGGAAGTACCTCCGCCCTACAGAATACCGCGGCCATAATAACCTCGTGTTGTGTTCCCGGCAGTAAGTAAAGTGGCCAGAGCTCACTGGAGGGTTTTTGTGCTGTCAATGGGAAGACCAAAGGCTCTTCCTGCTTTTTCTTCAACACTGACAGCACAGAAACTCTCTGGTGTTTACAGGGCCGGCAGCACAAGTGTGACTCCCCTGTTGTTGCACAGGTCCATAGCCCACGGTAACCACTTTCCATCAGGTGGACCATGTGCTTGTCTGCCACCTCAGTGGAATAAAAAATAGTAGAATCCATAACAAAAGCTTATTAAGCTCTACTTACCTACTTTCAGTCTAAACAGCGCTGCGTAGAATGTCGTCGAAAATGTATTCGTTTATTATATCCATAACGATACGCAAAGTGTTATTAGAACTTTGCCTGAGTCAGGTCAGGTAATCAGCAGTAGTTCTTTTTCATATTTAGTCCGTCAGTTAACTGCACCTCGCTAGAAGGTAAAGAGCTAAGTTACAGTCCAGAAGATACACACCACAATTTCTGAAGCCATTAGTCTTAAAATGGTGGTCCGTAACTTGACGGCCTTGCTTGTCTGCAACATATGTAAGTGGTTTTAAAAAAAAATAGCTTTTTCACGGCTCGCTTGAAGAACTCGGGTCTGTAGAAAGAGGCAATTCGTCAAAAATTATGCTGTTTGTAAACAAGACATACGAGTTTGTTTTATTGCTAAATCGCCAATAATCGATCCAATTTTCTTCTTTATTTCAATTTTATTATAATATTTAGGTACTATTTTCATCATTAATTCTTCATTCAATTTTATTTCATTGAGTGATTATTTGCGTGAACTTCAGACAGTATTAACGGCTCACATCAAAAATTTACTTTCAACTCTTATTAAATTGGCTGCTTTAGACTACATAATAATTATTTAAGTGGCTGTAAGACTTTTATGGAAACTTATTTCAAATATGATTAATTAATAAATACTTCTTAACACGATTATTTTAACAAATTTTCGCGACGAGTCTACTCATTACTTTAATGAAATTAAGTCTGAGTGGGTAATTCGGGTTAAACTTTTCAATTTCTTTATTATTCACTTTTTCATTAGGTTGTTGAGTTTTTAATTTTTGGAGCTTATATTTCAGGGTTAAGTGACGTCAGGATTTTCCAAGTCAACGTCACCCAAGTGTGTGGTTAAACTTCCTACAGTTTGCTCCTCTCATAGAATATAAAACGCAAAATATATGTATATTTATAAAAAAATATTAACAGTGATGGTATTTGTCATTAGGTATAGTCGAATTTCGCAGATAGATATTAATGTCAAGTATATTACATTGGATTTCTTTGTTTTGCAAAATAAATAATTACACTCCTTTTTTCTTCTACAAATTCTCCGTTAGATTAGGCGGGATTTAGGCGCAGCTTGTCTTCGAGTTGGAAAATCTACATGAAAGTTACCAGCAAGGGCTTTGGATTCACTGTAGTTAAAGACATGATGTAAAGAAAACTTGTAGTAAAAAGAGACTAAAGATTGTCACTTAGGTGGCAGAAAAGCATACGGCCCACCTGATGGAAAGTGGGTACCGTGGCCTATGGACGTGTGCAACACCAGGGGAGTCACACTCATGTTGCCGACCCTGTAAGCAGTTTCTGTGCCGCCAGTGTAGAAGACAAAGCAGGACAAGCCTTTAGTCTTCCCAGTGACAGCACAAAAACTCTCCAGTGAGCTCTGGCTACCTACTCACCGCCAAGAACACAACATGAGGTTATTATGGCTGCGGTATTCTGTAGGGCGGAGGTACTTCCCTAATCGGACTGCTCAATTGGACGGAAATAATGCACTGTTCCATCTCCATTCCGCAGAGAACACACTGGACTGGGCACTAATGAGAGCTCTTCGGTCTCCACGAGTGCAGGTCTAGGTTCATCAAAATGGGCATTTGCATTGATCTTAAAACGATCATTCGTTCTGGTACGTTTAGCTATCGCTCCCGGATACCTTACGAATATGTATGGCAGTTGTTACATGTGTAGGGGAAATAGGTGAGGTGCGAGCCACATAAAAGGGCTTAACCGCCCAATTAACGGAGTCACCGCTGGCAGCAGGTAATAGTAGTATTACCTACACGAAACTATGACGCGACGTGTTCCGTACCGACTTCTACGCTGCGCCTACGCTAGACGAGCCACGAGCGTAGCACATGCCGAGCATGAAATCGTGTACTGTGGCACGTGCGTTGCCCGACTTATGAGGTCAAACGAGCACGCCTCGAGTGCTCGGTCCAAGCTCGACTGTGCTTTGTCAATTGTCGGTATTTCACAAACATAAGCACACTGTGGGAAATTATATACTAGGAGAGTGGTGGTTTTAAGTTTGATGACTCTGATTGTACGTGCACACTTGACACCTAGAATGACGAAGACCTGAATGGCCTCGTTCATGCCTAGCTTATTGTAGATTCAGCTTTATATACCGAAATCACTAATCTTGTTGAAGCTGTCTCGTCTCATTTAGCTGGTGGGTGAGGTAATTAGTTAAGCGTACTACAAATGTTATTACTCGAGTGAATAGCACAATCGTGGCCAATGTCAAAGTTGATCAAAACATCTCGTAAACAAAAGATACTATTATATAATTTACATCCAAAAATAATCTCCGGGTAATTTACAAGTTACTATTAAAAAAAAACCTATAAAATATACATTTAAAATAAACCTAACATTCCAGTGGTATTATGCATGCACTTTAAGGTCCGTGGTTTGCTCTCCTACAGACCAATTATTGCTTATTATTGCCAGAGTACCACATTGCCAGAGTACAGAGTACCAAGTTTGCCGGTGAGGTTTGCTAGGAACCAAAGGACCTCGTACACCCTATGAAACCATTGAAAAATTCCAAATCTGGGATAATTTTGAAGCTGGAATATACAAGTCCTTTCACATTGGTTTCACAAACTTCAGTTATATTTTAGTGTAACGTTTCCAGGGTACACAACATAACATATGATAATTCGAATAACGTGGGTCAGGGAATGCTTCTATACCAACTGAAAACATCTAATTACCAAACAAAGACACTATGATAATATGCCGTAAGTGCACGGGCAGTGTGCAAAATCCGACATCGTTGAATATATCCAGACTAAACTGAGAGACTGAAACTGAGCAAGGTATCTACGCAACTAAGGAAAATGAGTTTTTGTGTTAATATAGGCACTAGCAGTTTCGTCCATAATGCTTCGCAAAAGTAAGGGTAAAAAAGTATTTTCTCTATGTGACTACGCGCGTAGAATACTAACAAGACGCTCAGCAAACGCAAGACTGAAGTTACTTTGTTACCTTTGCACGCGTTGAAAGCGCACTGAGGACGCGTTACTAAAAAAAATCTAAAGGCTCTAACCGATTAGCGTCTCGCGTCGCATCACCTACCTTTCTGAGCCTTTTTGTGCCTCATACCAATGCAAAATAACAATGAAGAGAACAGAATAAAAAAGGTTAGCTTCAGCCTAAGGAAATTACGAGTGCTCGGAATTCCAAACGGCGCGGTGGTGTAAATAAATAAACTTTTGAGCATTCTACAAGACAAATAACCGCGCCAGCAAGCTAAGATCAAGCAACTCACGTCTATATATCCTTTAAGGGGTAGGCAGTGTGTATTCACATCCATCATTTAATAGAAAACAAAAGATACTGGGTTAGAGTGCGCGAAAAATTGGAACCTATTGTAAAACACTCTGAACAAATAAACATATAGTTTATTAAATAAAAATGAAGAGAACAGAATAAAAAAAACATATAGTAGTTTATTTATTTTTATTTTTTAAGGAGTTTGTGTCAGCTTATGTATAATGTACAATTTCTTGTCAAAATTGAACCGTTTTGTTATTTTCTGCTGCAGCTAATCAAAATAAATGCATTTTTCTTTCTTTCAAATACTGGCTAACAAATTGCTTTTGACGAAATTAGGATTATGCAAAATGCAAACCGTCCATTTTCATATTGAACTATAACGTGACGTTTGTCTAACAATGCCACAAGTATACAGAGTGTTTAAAAATAAAGAGTAAAACACATTTAATACATAGATTCTAAGCACATAACGTAGTAACATATTAGTTAATATAAAACAATAATAATACATTTAAAAGAAAAATTCTTTCAGAATACCTACCTTTTTTTACGTGCGAGAGAGGGAGGTTATGTCGGACTCGAACCGACTAAACCGCACGCCGTCTGTGGGTCGTTAGGCCGAATGTGAGGTTGTCGTGCGACATATCCCTCGCACCCCGGCTGACCCAGTGCCATCCCTCTCGGTCTGACCCTACTCGGCAGGGCTCATGGGGAGTGGTGGTCGGTTTGCGCCATCCGAATTCCGAGCCGCCTGCGAACGTGGGTAGTGATGTCCGCGAGTCTGTCTCGCTCATCACGCCACGCCCGCTCTGCTGTCTCCTTCACGAGCATGACCTGTTCGCAGAAGGAGGCGCTGGCCGCTCACGAATCCGCGCAGCGGACCATCGCCGCGAGCAGGGTGGAGAGCGTGAGCACTGTCATCCCCAGGGCCGCCGCAAGCTCCCGCCTCGGCGTTTCAAACGCCAGACACTGGGCGAGCGTGTGCAGCGCCGAGTCCACGCTCGCGTCGCAGTGATGGCACTCGGGCGTTGGCTCTAGATGCAGATACCGCCCGAAGTTACTGTGTCCGTGACATCTTAAGTTGTAGTTTATGAAACCATAAAAACATGAAAGCACAATTTGGGATGCACCATTCACCTGAGACAGCAACAACGAAGGAAATGCAAGAAGATGATAATTATATACCTAAGTATTTATAAATAGACCGATAGGTATCTACTCTTTATTACACATGAACAACTATACAAACGTTTTATGTAATAACTATAGGTACTTTTTGAAACTAAAATGATTTTTAACCTTTTTAAATAGAAGAGATATTTAATAATATTTTTGAAATTTTATCAACTACTACATATTTACCATGTTTGCGCTTGTAATAACAATGTTGAAATATCTAAATTTGAATTTAAATTTTTAGTACACGTACACGATGAAAGAACCCGATAACTGTTATAGTAAAATTCATATTAGATTACTGATGTTCTGTAAAAGATTCAGCCTTGGGACCTTGAAGTGAGGGAGCGAGATGTACATTTCAAGAGGCACACACGCTACGAGAAATCGTTACGATTGCACTGTACCACGTCAGTTCTATTATATATTTTGTGACTGTGCCGTTAAATTCGAACCGGTAAATCGATGCGTATAAGTATGCAAGAAGTGTGCCCCGAGCACGAATAACATACGACTTCGTAACGTAAACGTATCGAAAGAATGGAGCGTTGCGATTGGTTCACAGTAGGCAGCCGGCCAATTGCATTGCTCCACTCTCGGGATACGTTTACGTTACGAATTCGAATATTATTCTTGTTTGGGGCACCGTTCAAAAACTATAGAAGATTTGTTCCATATTTCTTGGACCTAAAATGTGCTCAATATGTGCCCTATACGCGCAGTACGTTTCTTGGATGTATTTTGTGAATAGCACGGGGTGTTTCGGCCATCAACGTGCTCAAATTAATCAAGTATCTATAGACTATTACAAAACAAACCGCGCGCGGCCTTTTATAAATCGCTATTTAGGTCTAAGATATATGGAATGAGCAATTAAACTGTTCAGTTTTTGTATATTTTCAAGATAAGATAAAATAAATCTTTATGTACACTAATAAATTACATGTACGGACAACATTATGAAAAAAAACACACAATTTACTTACATTATTTAATAAGGCAGATAGCAGCATCAAAAATGAAAGTACTAAAGAATTCAATACCGCCAATAGATTTTCATAAAATAATTTCAGTAAATGTGAAAATGCTCTTAGTAGATTGGTATAAGATCTCAAGTGGAACAAAATTAACCTACCTACAAAAACGTAGTCAACTTGAAATAAGTAGGTCCAAAGGACTAAGTAATTTTAAATTTTGTATAGTAGGTACAGATGCAGATAGATAATTATTTATTTTGTAGAGTATTGTTTAGAAATAACTTATTTTCACATAATTTGCGTGAGAGTTATTGTCCAAACGTCGAAGAAATAAAGTAGAAGCAGTGAGTTACCTTGCTCGTGTACAATAATACACGGTGAATAATAAAATAATAATTTCAGCTCTTCAAGGCTCTTTTATGTGAAAAAGCGCGCCCTAAACCCTGTGAGTAAAAGTTATTCGATAGTCAAATACCTCTTGAAGTAATTTATGACTGAATAAAAAAAGTAGTAAGTACTAAATTTTGTGTGGTTTTATTGGAATAAAGTTGCCAATACCTTCATAGGTAAAGAAGTACTTACGGTAAGTACACAAGTAATATAAACTTTAATAAATGAATATTAGGTAAGTAACTTACCTAATATTCATTTATTAAAGTTTATGTTATAATTTAAATATTCAACAACTTAAACAACTGAAAAATAAATGCTCTTGTTTGGTTTTTACAAAAATGTTACACGTTGCAGTTTCCGAACGCAAATTGGAATTAAAAAAAAAATGAAATGGCGGGCTTTCTAAAATGCAGTCTAATAATAAAGACAGAAACAAAGTGTGAAAATTAATAATACTAATTTAATTAGGTGTTTGTGACTTTGATTTAGGTAAGTTAGTCATTAGTTATTTTATCTACTCTGATACTATAAATACAAAGATTATAAAATTGAAATCAAAACTCTTATGACAAACATTACGCACAGGCCAAAAAAAAAGTTTTATTACGATACAGGTCTTGTATGGACACCTATATCATAAAATAACTTTTTAATCATAACGATACACCTATAGATACAATCTCCATCTGGACTGAACCTCTACTTTAAAAAAAAAACGGCCAATTCGGAAGAAAACAAAAGAAACGCGCATGCGCAATCGATGTTTGCGGCCTTGTCTTCTCGTCAACTTTTTTTTTTTACATTTATATTAAACAAAGTTTGGTTTTGTTTGTAAAATAAATTAGTTTATGTATTATAGTATGAGAGTAGATAAAGTAGTGTATGACACTATACATAACTTGGTCTTATAACACTCGTGTGATAATATAAAAAAACTCGCCTACGGCTCGTTTTTTTAAAACACACTCGTGTTATAAGAACCCTTATTATGCAACAGTATCATAAACTACTATTTATGTTTTGCTATTTATTTATTTTATTTAGAGTGTTGGTTACACTTAATCGAAGTTAGGGAAAGGTTACTTACTAGGCACATAGAGTTTCTGTGCTGTCAGTGTAGAAGAGTAAGCAGGATAAGCCTTTGGATTTTCCACAGATAGCACAAAAACTACCCTAATCATCGCCAGGACCACAGCACGAGGTTTTTATGGCCGCGGTATTCTGTAGTCCCTAGTCGGACTGCTCAATTGGAGGGAAATACCATCGCGTCCTACCTCATATAGAAGAATGGAACAGAATAAAAAACTAAAAAGTTTAAGTATACTTACGTTAATCGACTAATAAACAAAAACGGCTTGACTGATTTTTATGAAATTTTTATGTAGGTGTAAGTATAAGTTGTAGTTGACAATTATTAAGACCCCTAAGTGATAAGGGTACCGTGGACTATTTTTTTTACTTTTGCTTTTAATTTGGCATTTTAAATAATAACGCTTGATTTTCATCCTTCTACTATCAACCCTCATTTTTAGTAGAGGAAAAACAAAGTTTTCGTTTTCCGTAAAAACCTTATAATTTACATAACATAACATAAACTCACGCCTTTATTCCCGAAGGGGTAGGCAAAGGTGCTAGCACCCACATTTCGCCGGTATATGTTTAGGTCCCAATGTAATAGATGGCGAGCCTATTGCCATTAACTGGGCACTTATAAACCTGCGATAAATACACACATAACTTCGAAAAGCATCAAAAACTCATTGGTGTGTGCCACGGAAAAGCTGGGATCGAACCCGAGACCTCGTCTCAGCAGTCCATTATCCATACCACTAGGCTACCGCGGCTAATAGAATAGAACAAAACTACTTCCCTTAAGTATCAAAAATGATATATAACTCAATCTGTTCTATCCGTCTAATAGTAGATACTTACCGATCATAATGACAAAGGATTAAATGCAAGAAACTTTGATAAACGCTTAAGTTGGTCCCGAGTTTCATAAATCCTGTTGAATATTCTGAAAGTCACGTATCTCACGTATAGATCGGGACATTGATGGTCTCACTTGTTCGAGTTTCAACAAAATAATGGAATGATATTTTAGGAAAAAATTGCAAATACATACTGGCTTAAGAAATTGTTTGGATTAGCTTAATCTGTGATATAAAGGACTTATACAAATCAATATTGATTATAGTGTACGGGGCCCTACTAACATCTTCAGGGCCCAATGGACGAGGCACTGGCCCAGGCTTTTCTTTCGAGGTTGGGACGTCTGACGATCGTTGCTGCACTAAAAGCCAACATACTATTCTAAAATAATAAGGAGACCCCAGGCGCCTGACTAAACTTTGAACGCATTTTTTTTATTATATCTATATTTTTTTAATTTTCATCGTGTTTTAATTTATTAAATATACAAACTATGGAACATATAGAAGCAGATGGCAGGCTGTTTTCTTTACCTGCCCCTGGGAGGAAAATAGGTGTGAGGAATAGGTATGTTAATATACAACAACCTTTTACATACAAACATTTTTAAGCAATTAGTATGCTAACTGTTCAAATCGATTAGGATAGGAAAAAGAGGAAACGACTTAGGACGAGACTTGACTTGATCCTGTAACCATTGCAGTACCTAATAGTACCCCTAGTACGAAAAACTATCGCAAACGTATCGTAAACGTAGTGAGAGAACGAAGCAATGCGATTGGCCGTCTGACTACTGTGAACCTGCAGGCTAACATGCGCGCCACGAGATAGCTATCTCGAGGCATTTTGCCGTTTTATGTTGATATGTCGACTGTTGGTAGCATGAAGGGCTAACATGCGCGCCACGAGATAGCTATCTCGAGGCATTTTGCCGTTTTATGTCGATATCGACTGTTGGTAACTCTGCAAATTTCATGGCGATCTGTCAGACGTCGACATAACTCGACTTCGAGAAATCATCTCTACTTAGTGTCTGCAAATTGTAACATACGTGCCCTTATTTACTCGAATTTTGACATTTAAAATGTTTTGTCTCTCGTCCTTCATTTGGTCGACGAGAAGTTATCTCGTGTAAACTTTTCTTGTGCTCGGTTCATTTTGGATCAAAATTTAGTACCTTTGTGCGACTGCAAGCAATTTTCGACCTTAATGACATTTCCTTTGTTACGTGTCTTTTCGCATTAATTGATGACGCTGATCACGAATATAAGAAAAAAAAATCGATAGCATGTCATGTCAATAAGGTCGAAAATTGTTTGCACTATTTTTTCTCTTTTTTTCATACCTAGCATCCCTAACTAGTCTGTGCTTTCTTTTTTTTGTGATAAATGTTTAAAAAATGTGTATGCCATAGACAACAATTGAAAAAGTTTGACGCGACAAAATATGTCGGCGTTACTTCGCTCGAGAAGACTCGAGATGATCTCTCATCTCGATACGAGATATTTGACGACGCGCGCATGTTAGCCCTGCTGCTGGGCCCTGATTTTCCTATTATTTTTTTCATGGCAAAGCCACTGCGGTACCACAGACACTGTAACTAATGCCATTTAACTTTAGACTTTACTTTTATACTGTTATAGTCTAACATTAAATGACAATCTTGTAGAGTGAATGAAAAATATTATAAACTCTTTCTCTTTTTATTTTAGACTTTAAAATTCAGGAATAAAGTCGAAAATTTAATTACATTTCATGCAATGTCAGCGGTATCATAGTGGTTTTGTTATGTTATAAAATTAGCAGAATCAGTACGATACGATAATAATAGTTGATCGTGCAAAGGCTACAGGGGTCGCTTACCAAGTCACGCCTTGAGTGCTTCAAATTCTCCTATATTTACCTAACCATCTTGGGGCGAAGGTGGGTTTCTCTTTTTCCTAATCGATTTTGGCCCTCTAGACAAGTGGCAATTCGTTGACGGGCGTTTGGTGGAATAGAATGATGTTGAAAGTATGGGATTTGACATAATACGACAGTCATTAACGCATGTCAAAAACGTCAAATATCAAACATTCGTCATTCTATTCCATCAACGAATTGCCACGTGTCCAGAGAGGCTGTAATACAACCGCCATTGCGCAGTATTTAGTACAAGCTAGGTATTTTCTTTCTTAAGTTTAATATAAAAATGTAATACTTTCTTGGTGGCCTAGTTCTATTTTGTCGTATCGACGGCACTTATACTCTCAAATTCTGTTTTCCCAGTGTGCTGGTACCTGGATTGCAGTCTCGAAGGCGCTCATAAAGTTCTCCGGTGTACAAGTATATGGGCATACAGCACACGTCAGCAAGTGGGCTATGTTGTCTGGAGCAACTCTACAGTCACACTGCAGTTCTGCACCAAGAAACCCTACATATCAGATAAATATGATAGTTCTACTGAATTCCATAAGTTACACAACAATTTTGTAGAAATACTTGTACTTTAACAAGAATATTTCCAACGAAACGTATGCGCATGAATTAAATGAACAATACCAAAACACCCTGTGAATAAAATATTTTTTAATTATTCGTTTTATATACAACGTTGCTTTCTACACAGAGCCCACTCGAGTGGTTGTCGGCTGCCCGTGTTCACGAACCAGGATCCGGCCAAAAGTGATTTTGACTATTGAAATATCTTGATTAGGATATTAAAAAGGTGAGTGTTTTCATACTTATTTTAAGGACATAGTGATGTTAAAGTGATAAGTCTAAATCCGATAATATTGCATATCAAAATGCTATAAGTTAGTGCGTGGTTCATTATTCAAAAAGAGTAAGGTTTATTATATTACTATTTAATAATTGATTGAAATATTTGAATACAATAGAAAATATTAATGTCCTCAAATTGTATAATTTAAATATGTTACGCGGTTTGTTAAATAATAGTAATCTTTTACGAAAAATTCCAAAGAAGCAGTTCACAACTAATAAGAGAAAGATGTAAGAGACCAAAGAGAAATCGTCGATAACCTAGCCTTAATTTTGTTATTGTCTGACTCTTGCTTATAACTTTCTTGACTGTCTACAAGTATGGAATTACGTAATTCTCTTGTTCTTGTACTCTTTTTAAATCTAGTTCTTAAACCGATACCCGGATACCCAATCCTTCCATCGAGGTGCGCTACCGTGGATGTAATCAGGTGCGTAAAGGCCCTGGCGTGGGATTCAGTATCTCAGAATGGACAGAGCGATAATCTACCAAAGTAAAGGATATGATACTGTTCAGAGAAGTCGTACGGTATTTAATATGACTCGATCTTGGGACCAATATTGCGAACATCGATGACATTTTGGTACCTACTGCATCGTGTGTTCTGGGAACGTTTCGTGTGACATGTTACACTTTTTGGAAAGAACCTACTGATCTGTTCGATCAAGATCATGGGAATTATACTATCAGGGTCTTAAGTTTATACTGCACTGATTTCTTCAAAACGAAGAGTCTCCTAGCTGGGACTCCACCATGTTACCTGAAGGCTGGTGGCCTGATAATCTTTGCATTATTGTAACAGTGGTGCTGAAGTGATATTTGAGACCTGGCGGTGATAATGGCCCAACGTACCAGCTTTGTAAGGGGTTCATGAAGGGTAATCGCCACGTATAAACTCCCCCTCCCCTCTTCCCTCCGGAGCCAATGGAGGAGGTAATGTCGACTAAACCACACGCCGTCCGTGGGCCGTTGTTGGTTGCCAAAGGTGAGGTTGGCAGGCATATCTCTCGCCACATAAAGGATTGGCTGGAGAGGTGATCTCATACCGGCTAGTGCAGATATTTACTGAACACGACTGCTTCAGAAAGTGTCCTTTAGGTCGGGAGCCAATACCATGTATGCATGTTTGGCTACAGGTACCTAAATGTTATTGGAGTACAGGGGAGTGTCGGTGAAGTGAAGCAAGTCAAATAAATTTGAGTGATTTTATAACTGGCATGCTAAGTGCAAAGTAATCAAAAGACAGAAGCGCATTTTAAATACCTATATTATAGTCCTTCCAATGTATCTATAGCCAAACAGTCCTGTCCATCATATGCTACTAATAAACATAAACTAACTATAATGTTCCTAAAAAGTCAGAAAACTTCGACACGTAATTTTATTTGTTGTGTAGGTAGGTACCTATAGTGGATTTCACATCAAAACGTTTATATTTATACATTTCTTTATGAATGATGTTTGTGGTTAAATTCTTTATTCACTAAATTAGCAAATTAAATTTCCTTAATTGAGAAAATATTGGCTAATAGCAAATAAGGAAGAAATTGTAAATAAGCAGGATATAATGAAATATAGTAGTTATAGAACTGATTGAAGTTTGGTTTGTAGTAATTATATCAATTAACTTTGAGCTTGAATATCCATACTATATGTCAAAATCATCATCAATCCTAAGCGTCCGTCGGTAGCTTAATGGTTACGGAGTTCTACCTTACGATCGATAGATCCCGGTTTCGAATCCTGGCCATTACACTACTGACGTGAACCCACTCCGAAAGGTATAATTCCGAAGCCGACCGCATACGACAACTGTACGTGTGCAGCACATATATTACTTGTTAATCTCCGAAACGGATAAAGTATGCCATGTCTTGGAATGAATTCTGGTACTAACTTCTTCTTCGTCTTATTTACTACCTTGACAACAACTCACCTGCAAACCGCAACTGTTTTTTCGATGTAGGGTAGTCAGTCAAAAAATCACTCCTGTAAAATCAAAATAATCTGAATCCAGAGAAAGACAAGAGCGGCAGCTGGGACGAACCCCTTCCCCCCCACCAGAGTCGATAAGGGTGGTTTTTTTTTTTAACGTGAGGGAAAATCCTTCTTGGATGCTATGCCGGACTCCTACCGACTAAAAACCCTCACGTACCGCCTAATAGCCTGCGGTTGGTAGCCCCGGGTAAGCCCTCGGAAGGATGTCCCAGGACCACCAACAGACCTACGGCTGCGGCATCACCTAGGTGGTTCGGGTGTTATCCCGCGTCTATGGGGGGGGGGGGGGGGGGTTGCTTGTCACCCCGTTTCTTGGGGGGGGGGGGGGGGCGTGCGTGATCTCTCACGTCACGCTGCCGTCATGGGCCTGCTTCTGTAAGGACGGTGAGCAGCCCACTCACCGTCCTCAGGACCCCGGTCACGGAGGCCGATGGTCTTCGGCGAAGACACGTCGGCGGCGCCCAAGCCGCCGACTGCGGAACTCGGGTGGGAGAGTTCTCTCCCGCTCCCGCCCCGCCGCCTCTTTCGCGAGCATGACCTGTTCGCAGAAAGAGACAGCGCAGTCCCACTTAGTCCCGGTGGAGACCATGGCTCGCACCATGGTCTCGAGCGAGAGAGTGTCCACGTCCAGACCCACCACGAGGACCTGGCGCTGTTCCGCCCACGCTGTGCACTCCACCAGCGTATGGAGCGATATGTCGTCGCTGCGGTCCTCGCAGTGCTGACACTCGGCCGTGGTATCCCGGTGTCTTCGCCACAGATATCTACCGAAGCTACCATGCCCGGTAAGTATCTGTGACAACAGGTATGAGGGTGGTTATGTCGGACTTGAACCGATCAAAACGCACGCCGTCTGTGGGTCATAGTGCATATTCCTCGCACCCAGCCGAAACGCACGCTGTAATTATACCGATTGCGTAACGCCTAAGGGTTACAGAATTTTAAGGTGACATTTTCACGTGACGTATCCTCTTATTCATTGATATGCGCATATCTAAATTTGAAATACCATTACCAACCAATACCTACTTATTGTGTATGTAAAAATAACAGACTTGAATTAAAGGTCAACGATTTAAGCATAAGCAGTACACATAAATAAGGTACAAAACAAAAATCTTAAAGAAATTTTCAGCTAAACCACATGTTGATCAGAGGATCAGTTTTCGTAATAAAAACAGATATAGTTAACATTCAGTGGTCTTCTTACCTAGACCTCTCATTTGTCATCAAAGAAATTCTCATTAAAAAGTTACCTGTACTGACTGACGGTCTGCACTTATAAAATATTTAGAATCAGTAGTCGAAATTGAAAAAGTGCAAGTCGGTATTCTATCGTACTTAGATAATATAATGCAAACTAAAAGTACCCAATTCGTATTTTCTGCCCTTTAATAAGTAATAATAAAACATGTGGCAACGCATAGAAGAAAATTTGACAGTTGATAATAATTACCTACATCATATTATACCCCATGTTATACCTACCCCTTTTTTTCTGTTCAGATATTATCGTTAAGTATTAAATATATTGTTTGCTTTTAATGAATTCCTGTTAATAAGGAAAAAAATTAACTAGGTACACGAAATCAGAGAGAACACGAAATCAGAGAGAACACGAGAATCAAACTCGTTTGCCTTGCACAATCGATGTAGTTTCATTATCATAACTTTAGCAGACTGTCACTTTATAAAATACTATAGACATTTAATTATTATAATCATTCATTTCCAACAAATAAATACATAGTATTATACTAAAAAAAAATTATTGGATTAAAATATATTAATTAAACCTACCGTAAACATATTCAGTGCACATTGACCTTAAGGTCAATACGTTCTTATTTGCATAAACTTTGAAAATTAGTCCGATATTTTATGTTTAAACTGTAATTTAAATACTAACAGTATGTTTATTCATTATTATTTCACTAGTAGGCATCCACGAATGGCGTGTACGTATGAGGACAATAATGAAAGTAGAAGAATGATATTCATTTAAGCTACGACACTGATATGGAGTCAGGATCATGACAAGTAAAAGCATGTAATATCGGTCGACCCCAGTGTGAAATACGCGTGCGTGACAGAACAGCGCCGTTTACACGTACAGTTATTAACCGCGCATCGGGACCGCCTTCCAACCCGCCGGTTCGATCTGTCGCTTTGGACTGTGGTGATATATTGCGACTAAATTATGTCCACAGTTTTGGAATGGCAGATCTTTCACATTCCTGTGTTGTTTAAAAATATCGCGAAAATATCTTTTATACCTACTTGAGCGCGAATAAAACTGTGATGCGACGCGCCAACCGTCAGATCAAACTGTCGTTTTTGGCGCGTCGCTAACATTACACGTTCCTTCCGAATTGACGGTTTTGGACTGGTTGTAAATCCTTCGTTCCAATCCCCTACGTGTAAACGCAGCTAATGTATATAGTTAAAAAGTAAACGTAAATAAGGTGATACTTAACACCGCTCTAGGGCCCTAGGGCCTTTTTTTAGATTTTTAATATACGCCCTGATAAGAAAAAGTCGTGTATGTACTTATTGTTTACAACAATGTCCGTCTGCTTCACCTCTGGTTTTAATTAAATAATATTATTTCTTGAATTACAAAACTACAAATAAAATTTCTTATAAATGCTAGCCATTTAGAAAATAATTATATGTGCAGAATAAACAAATACGTAGATGTAGCAGAATAATCTACCCATTGTTCAACAATAATGTATTATTTTATAATAAGGTATACATAATTTAATGTGTAAATAATGTATTATTGTAAGCAATTGAACCTAAGAATAAATTATAATCAAATAAAAAGTAGAAAAAACGACTCTTCACTACCAGCATTTTGATCCGGGCTGGAACCAATATTTGAACTACTATGAAGGTATATTCCTGAGGAGGGCCAGACCGAGAGGGATGGCCCTGGGTCAGCCGGGGTGCGAGGGATATGTCGCATGACAACCTCACCTTCGGCCTAGCACTACGACCCAGAGACGGCGTGCGGTTTAGTCGGTTCGAGTCCGACATAACCTACCCCTCCGGCTCCGGAGGGGTGGGTATCCGTGGGGATTTCCCGCACGTAAAAAAAAAGAGGATACTTTATAGAAGCTCTAAAAATCTGCGATAAGCGTCGGTAGCTTAGTGGTTAAGGACTAGGCCTTACGATCGAGAGGTCCCGGGTTCGAATACTGGCCATTACACTGCCGACGTGAACCCACTCCTAGCACAAGCAATTTAGCTTAGTTGGAGGGGTTATAGGGAATATTAGTAATTTCGATAATTTCGGTTGCTAATATGCTTCATAAAGAAAAAAAAAACACAAATAAATCACTGACATGAAGGCTGCAACGGATGCACGAGTTTCTTGGGCGATCTTTACGCGTAAATTCACACATCCAACGCAGCATTTTCATCTCCGTGACACGCTGTTCCTACAGCGGCAGCAGCGGCAGTACAGCCCCTCTAGACAAGTGGCAATTCGCTAGCCGGCGTTTGGTGGAATAGAATGACGAATATATGGGATTTGACGTATTTGACATGCGTTAACGACTGTCATATACATCAAATCCCATATATTCGTCATTCTATTCCACCAAACGCCGGCTAGCGAATTGCCACTTGTCTAGAGGGGCAGAATATGAAACTGCGTCCCGACACGGATAGATATAGGTTTGAAGAGATTAGTGGTATCGCAGAGACCTTCACTGATTTCTTTGGGTTAGGTTACTTTTTTTGGTAATGCACGAAGAAATATGCATCGTCAACGACAATGCCGTTCGAGACTAAATTTTGGCAATAAATCTACTATTTTTATATTAAATAATAGTTTTATCCGCCCAACTTACATTCCACGAAAAGGAAACATTATTAAATTTTCATTTCAATACATTTAAAGCGATATTAAAATGCATTGATTCGACTAGTAGGTAATTTATTATGCAGATATACAGGATCAGGTAGGGTTACTTGCTATTGTCACTTTAAAACGACGGTCATGAATATATAATGGCTATACAATAACAGGAGTTACTTAACTGAATGGTATTATTTCCCCAAATGTTTTCCCAGTATGAAGCAGTTTTATTCTGGATTGATCATAATTCAAATGGTTTTAATATCATGTAGGTCTTAGGGGCCCAAGCCAAGCTTACTTTGTCACCGGTCGTCATCATTCTTGCGTTAATTTTGGTCGTATTCGAAGTCTTGCGAAACTTGTAAAATAGTTTAAAATTTCACACCGTACACATCTTAATTGTCAGTCTATAAAAAAGTAATGAAAAAAAAAGCGACATAATGTAATGCCCTCTTAAGTAGAAATAAATAAAATGATGTATAGGGATTAATATTTTTCAAGTTATTAGTTTTTGTAAAGTTTTTGAATTTGTTAAGCTATAGCCGAATATGACTGTACGTACCTATAAATTCCTAATAGCTAGATTTCAAGATTTTATAATGTATTACTTGGTATCCTATAACATAATATACCTATGTAATCCTAAAATGTGTTGGCACAATAAATTTGGCATACTTTATTTTTAGCAGCATATATACTGTGGCATAAAAGGTCTAATTTATTTATGCATAGTTATAATTTACACAATGTTTTTACTGTATTAAGTATACAAATACAACATCATCAACTAACGCAGCGGTAGGGAGCGAGTGAAGCGAGCTTGTGGACACCGCGCGCCCCGACACGGATAGATTTAGGTTAGAAGGGTATACGCCATATACCCTTCGTGTTAGGTTTCTAACGCAAGAAGAAATAGGTCGCCGCCGACATAGCAAAATTTTATGCATAAATATGATAATGCTAATTTTATTTATGATGTAGACAAATATGCTAAATTTGTTATAGGTAAAAAAATTATGCATAAAATCATTAGTGTAAATTACTATATGCCAAAATATTTTATGGTTATTTTTTTATGCAAATGGATAGTGAACCGTATTACTTATCGATTCATTCTAATTTAAATAATCTTATATTAAAGATGGCGCCGACAACAGTAGCAGAGGATAGACTGACATCAGGACACCGCCTATCTCATCCTCCACCTGGAGATGAAGTCCTCATCTCCGGAGTATCCGGTTACTTCCCAGATTCCGACTCTGTCGTGCATCTCCAAGAAAATCTTTTTAATAAGGTAAGTTCATTAACTTAGTTCAATTTCGACTTAGACCAAGTCCAATTGGTTTAGTACAGCAATCATGGAAAGCAAAAAAATAACTAGAAATAGTCATCAACTAATAAATATGTCTCAAAGATTAACTAATTTTGAGATCTGTGGTAAAGTATGTGCTTATATTTACGAGTGTCAATGGTAAGATATTGTATTCGGCTGTTCGATACCCAGACAGTATTCAGAAATTAACAATAACAATATGGAGTCTCAAAACATACCTAACAAACGTAATAGGTTCCGTAAGACCAAATAATAATGCTTACCAAATATGTACTTCCTAACACCTCTGCCAATTTCTCCGGGGATACACTTCCAGGAAAACAAATTCAAAAGACCATTTTAGGTTATGTTGTGTACTGGGCTTATAACCTCCGTATTGATTCAGGTCGACTTAATCTCCGGGGATGCTCGTCGGTGGAAACTGGCCCATCCTGAAATCCCACAGCGAACAGGCAAGATCAACAATGTCAACAAATTCGATGCATCGTTCTTCGGCGTACATTACAAACAAGCGCATACGATGGATCCTATGTGCCGGATCTTGCTCGAGAAGGCTTATGAAGCTGTTATTGATGCTGGTAAGTAGTAGCTTAAAAACCCTATGACTACATTAGACTATCTGGTTGCGTAAAAATCGCGGGCCCGACCCGTGCACCCACTGGAGTTTCCCTCTGGTGGGTGGAGGTATAATTCACGATTACCCCTCCACTTACCATGCAATTGTGTACCGAAATAAGTATAAGTTATCGATAAATTTAAAAACATAATTTTGTTTTCATTTTAATGAACACAAATTTTCATTCTAAGATATAAACATATATTCTCCGTCTGAATAAAAAAAATCTAACAAAAATTCAAATATACTTATAATCTAACGTACGTTTTCTAAAAAATCGCCAACGCTTATATGTCCATCAATTAGTTGCATTTGCGCATTCAAGATTTGGTCATCGCAAAGTTGCGTCATGGTTTAGGAAGTGAGGGGAAATGACTTTCGAATTTAGAATTTGCAACAGGATACAAAAATGAGATAATAAATTTGACACATATTTATAAATAAATAAATAAATATTCCACAATATTTCACACAACGCTATCTAGATCCATGGTAAGCATAGCTTAACTAGCTTGTGTTATGAAATCTAGAATGCGGATAAACATACTTAGATACATTTTTTTGTAAACACCCAGACCAATGCAAATAGCCATATTCATGCATACAAATATTTGCACTGAGCGGGGATCGAATCCGCGCCTCCTGCGTAGCGGCCGCGTTCACTACCACCACGCCACGGAGGCTGTCAAATTCAATTTATATAACTGTAGATATGATACATAATTATAATTTGAGTAATTGTTTATTTACCGGATATTTGAAAAGTGAAAACGTTTTACTCAATGAAATTAATTAGTAAAATGTGCAGTTGAAACGTAGTTCACATTTAATCAAACGCATTTATTATGCATAGTTTATTCAGCCTAAAACAGACAAAGACAAAATAAGAATCTATTCTATCGAATATTACAGAATTCCATGCTTTCATGCCAATTCAGAATCAATTATCAATGAATACATTCAATGAATCTGAATGAAATTTGGCTCAGAGATAACCCAGAATAACGTTTCTATTTACACGCAAAACGAATATTACAATCAATCAATTCAGCAACAGCTAGTAAATTGAATAAGAATTAAGTTATCTAAATATTGAGAAGATAATACTGACGTAAAGCTTTACAAGTAATCCATACTAATATCACACCAATATTATAAATGGGAAAGTGTGTTTGTGTGTATGTCTGTTTGTCCATCTTTCAAGGCTAAACCACTGAACCCATTTTGAAGAAATTTGGTGGAAACCTCGAGAAAGGACATAGGCTATGTTTGGACGCGATAACCGACAACTATGCTAAAGCTAAAGCTAGTAGTACATATATCTATAAAGAAACCAATAACTCTAAAAGCATGTACTGAAAATGTAACGAAAGGACACAAATTCGCCTGAGGGTAACATTCCATATGGTCCTAAAAACGTTTCATTGATATAATTCCATTCTTAGTAATGGGAATAAAAAATACCACGAAAAATACTGGCCACTTTGTTACAGAAAACATCTGCTAGTTGATGGCATTTTGTTGTAGTGTGATATGAAATCCAATATATAGTTAGTTAAGATTAAGGGACAGTATCTTGGGGTCATCATCCGTACGGAAAACGTTACATTTTGGGTCCCCTCCCTCTTCATTCGCAATCAGTAACATTGATTCTGGTTAACTTTCAAGTACATCCCGTAACACCGTAGCGTAATATTATTTTTCTACTATATTTTTGTTAATGTTATTCACAAACACTTAGTTCTTTACTTTAACTATTTACTTTGTGTTCACTATTCACTTTACATACCTATGGGTGATTGAGAGGCACTATTTGCAAATTTTTCTAGCTAATTGCAGCAGTCACCCGAAATCAAACGAAATTAAGTAAATAAATGGTATATAACTTAAATTCGGAAGTTCGAATGGATGGATGACGCTAGAATGGCTGATGAACAAACACATTTAATCAAAATAAATGTTTTTGTATTGATAATCCATAATCAGTTCCCATCCTGGAAATAAGTTGCCGTGCGTCACGGGAACAACATCAGTATTTTACATGTTACGTAGGTACATAATAAAATGATTTTTAAAATAAAGAAGTACAAGAACACTTTATTAATAATGTATTTTGTTCGTAACTTTTTACGTTTAGGGAACTAGGTGGTATTAGGTATAATGTTTTATATTTATAAACAGATAATAGTCATTTTGTAAATAGCTATTACCGATTATATGGAGGAAACAAAACGTAAAAGCAAATGTCTCTATATTTACTTTCAAAAAATTTGGTTTGTTCGCGTCGGTGTAAAACTATCCGCTATTTAATACCTTCAATACCTATTTCAATGGATGAGGCTTCCTTTCTTTGTGGGTAATGAGGCCAATTTGTCTATACCGCGTGTCGAAAGCACTTGGATGAATTAAATTCGTAACGGGAGTAATTTCCAACCTTTTGATTGCTCGGGTCTTTAAAGATATAACCTACTGTGAGTTTTAGGGCCAGCATTTTGATCGAAAGACGATGAAAAAGAATGATATCGATCATGAACTTTACGATTTCTAACTTTCTGGAATTGATTTTCTGATATTTCATTTTAGACACAAATTAGCCTAAATCTCCTTTGGAATATATATATATATATGTTCAACAGAGCCTAGTTCTTTCTGGTATAAATGGGCCAAAGAGACTTCTTTTGCTTTCTTTATATTCAAGTCTGCGAATTCTAGTATTTACTGGCATTCGCACACGTGGTGGTCGCTGTTTATTAAACCAGCAACCTATTCTACCATCTTGATAATGAATGAATGATAGAATTATTGAGTTTTTGATTGCTGCAGCCTCGAGACAAGTATCTTTCTTCATTTTTGCATTGATATTTATTAATTTTATTCGAAGTGCAAAATTCTCGTGTTGTTAAATTGTCCTCCCTACTTTTTTAAGTCCCACATATTAAGTTCATCAATGGTTTCAACAGATTCAATTATGTTTAATAAACTCATTACAGTTATATTACTGTCATCTCTGCTATATCTAGATGCCCCTTTTTGTGTAAAATTCATCAGTTTTTCAACCGACAAAAAAACGGAGGAGGTTCTCAAGTCGACGCGTATTTTTTTTTTATGTATGACCACGTATTACTTTTAACAGAGTTGTCCAATTTTGATAATTTTTATTGGAAAGAGTATACCCTGAAGTTGGTCCTATATAATTATGAAAATAAAAATCCAACCCTAAAGGCAGGAAAGCAGGGAATGATTTATTTTTCACTAACTGATTGTAAGGTATAGCATAATTTTTTACAGAGTAGTCTGATTTTCATAATTTTTTTTTATTGGAAAGAGTATACCCCAAAGTTGGTCCCATATAAATTTGAAAAAAAAAAAACTAGCCTTAATGGTAGGAAAATAGGGGTGATCTATTTGTTCACTACGGCGTCGACTCAAAATAATTTAGCTATACTTACATTAGTTTAAGAACTTAGTTATTAAGGTTTATTAAAAACTCAACTACTTATAAAAATTATACTTAGATATAGTTTCTGTCTTTAAGAAGTTAAAGTAAGTTAGTTATTAAGGTTAAATAAAAAGGTTTATTATTTTTTTACTTTTCAGTTTTTTCGACGGTTTAATTTATTGTTAAAAAATGTTTATTAATTACCTAACTTGACTCATAAGTTCATTAGTTCAACATTACGTGATTAGAACATAAACCTCTCTCAAAGTTACATGTCGTATCTTCCTATAATAAGCTCCAAATTACATGAAACGGGAAGTTAGATACTTAGTAGGTATCTACGTCATCCACAATAAGCTTACAATCACCTTAAAGGATGTTTTGTCTTATATAGAAATGATTTACCAGTAATGAGGTCACACTACAGGAAAAGAACTCCTTTGATGTTAAAGTGGGTTCCGATTATTATTGTAGGGGCGCGAAGAGTTTCAGGTGGTGCTTATTGTTATTTGTACATACTATATGTTTTTTAAATGTCTACACAGTCAGTTTTTTTGAACTGGGACAGTGTAAGGAACTAGATGTAAAAGGACACAAGCAAACTGTCTAAGAAACAAATTCCTCTGACAGCAATTCTTATATTGTAATTTTTTGGTCAACCTTAAGTTGGGAGAACTTATAATAAATGCGGATCGACTCAAATCCGTTACATCGGTACACAAAAATTGCCAGTGAAAAAATATTTTCGTAAATCAAATTGTAATACAATGTTATCTAACCACTTTAGCCCAGTTTTTGGCACACAAAAATACACTACCACCAATTGTGTATCAAAATGGGCAAAATTGTTTCGTGTTTTATGGACTAAAGTAAAATAAGTGAGATATTCTATTACTGAAATTACTAGGACCTATATAGTTAGGTATAGTTTAATTTATCTTTCACTTCTCTCACAATTTGAAAACGCGTCGATAGTAACTCGTCTCAAGTTTCAATTAGCTACCGAACTTCAATATGACCTTTAACCAGAATCACAATTAGACAGCTGTTCTCAAACTATGGCTGTTCTTGTTCCTATATTTATCTTATGATATCCTAGGAAATTCTACACAGCAGTTTTTAAACCTAAAGTACTTACTTAGTTGAGATTTGAGGTATGATAAAATTCACCAGGAATGTAAGTCATTTACGTTACAAATATTTTTTTAAGAAATCTATTCTAATTTTGAGTCCAATAACACAACAATTTTAATAACAACACCAGTTAATAAGTAAATAGTGGTATTAAACTATAGATATTTGATTAATGTATTTCATACATCACTTATTTACACTGAGTACATTGTTACCGACTTGTTAGCAAATATCATCAAATATGACAATATTATTAATTCATCAATAATAATCTGATTGGTGGTTTGAGTCGATGTAGACTAAGTCAGAAATTACTTATTTAGTCGACACTCAAGGAAATATGAGCGTTATCCAAAGGCATTTTTCATAACAAACCTAGTCTTAAATCATGCTTCAGTATCTCAATGTTCATAATAACAAGATCATTATCTACTTCTTTTCATTCCTTTATAAAGAATTGTTTGTGAACGATTAGAGTTCTTTTAATGTTCCTTTCAAAATGGTTGCTTTTGAAAGGCATCAACAAAAAAATCATGTTTACTTACTCAAAAATTCAAATGTATTCCTTGGTAAAATGGAAAAAGTACGTACTGACTTATTGTTTTATCGTGGGGCGATTTTATATTTAGTACTTAATTACTTTGGTGCTGAAGTTACACTCGTTTGCGTACCTACTGAATATTATATTCTAATAGAGTTTTTATCATATATATATAATTATTTTTTTGACTTGGATAAAATTTATTGTCAAACACAAAATATAATTACATTTAATACTAGAAGCTATTATTAAAATAATCCATACATTTAAATAAAATTGGAGTGTCTATTTGTAATATTGAAATAACCGTTTTTTTACTACATGCATATGCATATAATACGATACCATACACCAAAATAATATTTTTTACAATTTTTGTCTGTCTGTCTGTTTGTTCAGGGTAATCTCAGAAATGGCTGGACAGCTTTTGACGGTATTTTCATTGGTAGGTAGCTGATGTAATAAGGAGTAATTAGGCTATTCTTATTTTAGATAAAATTATGCTCAATAGCGTTGACTCAACACTAAGCGATAACCGATATCCACGCGGGCGGAGCCGCGGGCAACAGCAAGTCATAAATAATTATAGTCACTTTCTGGCTTCCATGCAATTCCTATTATTCCGCTGTTTCTTACGTTTGCTTGCTACTTTGAAAAAAAAAGAAATAAATTTTAAATTGATGTCCAAAAGTTAAAGTAATTCGATTAGATGGTACTAAAAAAGGGTAAAAGATGAGAAGATAGTTTTGTTCCATTCTGTTTCAATTTTTGATGAATTCTTTTCGTAGAATTTTTGAAAACACACCGTTTTGTATTTCAGTCCTTCGATATTGTATTTTTGGCAGTTCCGTCGTCCGAAGTTAATAATCTTTACAGTTTATTCTAAAACTCTTGTCTAATCTCAACATAGCATCGGAGCCATAGACATGTACTTTATCTTCCCAATTTTATTCTTTACGTTATATTAGGTACTATAAGTATTATCACATTTCTTTGAACTGTCTGACATTTCAGGTTCATATACGCATATACAATACGTACATATTTTATAATCTAATTAGTTGCTGTGAATGCAATTTGTTCATCGCGTCGCGTCGACTTAAAGTGCTATCTACAATAGAAACACTTTACTACATTTTGAAATCGGATGCAAAAGGACGTCCCGTTATCTTTGGATCCATTAAAAGTTTCATCCCACAGTGTAATTATAACTCAATATTGCCTTTGCGACAAGCCGCAGAATTCAAATTTGTTCATTTGATAATAAAAGTTGCGAAGTGGACTGGATCACGTAGCTTTCTTAGTATTCGAGTGATATTTGAGGTTTACCGATTGTGGAGAACTTGACTGATATAACTTTTGAAGGAGACGTTCACGATCTTAATCATTTTAATAGGTGCTATTCGTTTTATTTAAAAAAAAAACTGTAGAATTTAATGATGATATTTTTTTTAAGTAGGCATCATTCATTAATTGAAGCGACAGTTGTAACGCTCTTGATCGAAATCCAATGCGTATTTCTAAAAATATATAAATATGTCTAAACGTCATTCATACATACATATTCTAGCCCAATCCTTCCTCCGGAGTAGGCAGGGATAACAACTTGCCATCTATTTTTGCCCTTTCACATTTCACGAGCTTCACTACAGCTGTCATCAAACTTTTCTAAAAGCTTTATAAATTCTTCTAAACTAAAATGAAAACATAACGAGTTATGGAAATGGCTATGCTCGCTATTTCCGTACGTGATCGCGTCAGAAATGATGATATCCGTAGGAGAACAAAAGTAACCATCGTAGCCCAGCGGATTAGCACGTTGAAGTGGGCGGGCACATAGTGCGCAGAACAGATTGCCGATGGAGTAAAAAAGTTCTGAAATGGCGACCGCCTACGGGCAAACATAGTGTAGGACGCCCGACGGCCAGGTGGAAGGACGACCTCATCAAGGTCGCCGGGAAACGCTGGATGCGGGCTGCTTTAGATCGGTCGTTCTGGAAGTCTATAGGAGAGTCCTATGTTCAACAGTGGACTATGAAAATAAAAAAAATAGCTTTTCATTATATCATCAATGTTCTGCAAAATTTGCCTCGGCTCGCCTGCCTGTTTACACGTGTCTCACATACTTGGTCGGGCATTTGTAAAGTAATCATTCGTTCTACGTGCCTAAAGCCAGATCATTGTAATAAAAGAGATATTTTGATGTTGTAATGAGGCTATCCCGATCCTATAACCTAGCTCATTAATCAAATTCATATAATGGCGTTAATTTAATCCAAAATTATGTTAACCTTTTTTTTATATTGGTTAATCTAAGATTTATGACCTGAAAGTGCTTTTGAATAATTCAACAGTCTGATACGATAATAATGTATTCAATTTTATACCTTTTACGGAATAACGATACTCAATTCAGGCAACCGTCAAACAGAAAATATTATGTCAATCCAAATATGATATCTGTATCTTATTTATTTGTTACTTGATATTTTTGATATCTTATGTTTATTTTATATGGAACGCTTAATAATTTTTTAGGATGTTGTCAATTGTAGCAAAAATACGTTTTATTGTATTTTATTTTTCAACTTCCGAGAACCAATTTTGGTTGCTTAGATGAAGGAGGTAGGACACTACGATATTTCCGTCCCATTAAGCAGTCCGACTGGCGAAGTAGATCCGCCCTACAACATACCGCGGTCATAATAACCTCGTGTTGTGTTCCCGGCGGTGAGTTGGGTAGCCAGAGCTCACTGGAGAGTTTTGTGCTATCAGTGGGAAGATCTAAGGCTTGTCCTGCTATATCTTCTATACTGACGGCACAGAAACTCCCTGTTCTAACGGGGTCGGCAGCGCGAGTGTGACGCCCCTGGTGTTGCACACTTCTATAGGCTACGGTAATCACTTTCCATCAGGTGGGCCATGTGCTTGCTTGCCACCTAAGTGGTATAAAAAATGCATTATGTTATATTATATTATGCTCTATCATTAACTGTCTTAATAAGTGTTGATAACCATGAGATAAATATATGTTGGCTTTATCAGGTGCGATTGTAGTCTGGCCGTCTAACTTCGAGGCAAGCTTGTTCTCTGGCATAGGTTTTACTCATCGACAGCCGGTACACTTGCAGTGTCGAATATATTGGTCGGCCCCTAAAAAGTTAGATGTCGGATAGGAGTTTCTAGTGATAATTTATTAAATAAGCTCATTTTTAACTATCAGAAAATATCCAATTGTATTTGCAACAAATTCTTAAAAAAATAACTGACAAATGAATAAATCGAGTGAGTTCAATGCTTATGAAAGGTTAAAATGCAAAACATTTAAATCAATTGTATTCAAAACTCTTTGTTATAAGCTACAGATAGTTCCTCATATAGGTAGCGATTATATGATAAGTTTTGCGTCATTAAAAACACATAATGTATTATGCATTCGAATAATTTAATACCCTTCGAATATTTGTAGGCATCTTTTTCGTCTACACGGCACAAGGGCTAATTCGAAAACTTAGCGAAATGAATCTGTAAGGATAAAAGCAAACGGGGGCTGTTTGCTCTGCCTACCCCGGAGGAAAATAGGCGTGAGCATATGTATGTATGAATGAATCTGCGTAAAGATGGGCGTGTGCTAAATGGCTGTTGAAATCGTTCGCAAAGGTTACGATATAAATTCTATATTTATAAGGGACTACCTATTACGTGGGTGGGTGGGTGTTAATTCACCTCTGCCTAACCCTCCGGGGATAAAGGCGTGATTGTATGTATGTATGTATGTACTATAAGAAAGAGGAAAAGAGGATATGACAAGGAAAGATAAAACACCATCTGATAAAAGTGTATGGAAGAGCATGTGCCAAGGTCAACTCCAAGCAACTGTGATTAGGGTTGACAGTTGACGAAACTACCATAGAAACGCCACAAATAATACACCATAATGATTACCATGGTAGATATAAATCATCTGCAATTTTATCACTACATAGTATAAAACAAAGTCGCTTTCTCTGTCCCTATATCCCTTTGTATGCTTAAATCTTTAAAACCACGTAACGGATTTTGATGCGGTTTTTTTTAATAGATAGAGTGATTCAAGAGGAAGGTTTATATGTATAAAACATGTTTAATCTAGTAGATGGTGAAGCGGGAACGGGATCTGACGCTGCGCGGGCGGAAAAATATTGGCGGTACGAAGTTCGCCGGGTCAGCTAGTATTAAATAAACGGAATTCTCTAATAGACTACTGTTAACAGATATTATAGCAAATTAATTTTATTCACAGGTGTAAATCCTAAAGAACTTCGCGACACGAAGACCGGTGTGTTCGTAGGAGCTTGCTTCTCAGAGTCCGAGAAAACATGGTTCTACGAGAAGATGCAGGTCAACGGCTTCGGTATTACTGGGTAAGATGAGCTCTATTTTGTATTAGTTTCAATTGAGAATGACTGTAACTTACACATATTGAAAATGGATCGGACGGAATGACGCACATTGGGGGAGGCAAATATCCAGCATATATCCTGCGGTGGGTTAATAAATTGATTGATAATACGTATGTTTGTTTCTTAAAATTATGACAATGGATCTACAGATTTCGATAAAACTCACAGAAAGTGAGAATGAAAGAATAGTGACTGGGATTTGTGATTCAGACATATATTTAGCCCACCGGCATATCTTCTTCTTTTATATATATAAAAATCAATTGTTGTTCGTTAGTCTCGAGAACGGCTGAACGGATTTATCTTATCTTGGTCTTGAAATGTTCGTGGAAGTCTAGGCAAGGTTTAAACGGTGAGAAAATATGGGAAATTGCAACTTTTTTTTATTGATTCTGAGGCGGTACGATGTTTGCCGGGTCAGCTAATTAAACAATACAAATATCTGAGGACCTTAGTCTAGAACGATACTCAGTTTTAAATCATGATTTATAATTAGTATTGAGGACATATTTATCATCCTCATTATTCCAAGTTAGCTCAACATGTTTGTTTCTTCCATTCATGTCTAGTTGCAGCCATTACAACACTCACTCCGTTCTTAACCACATCATCTTTCACACAGTCCATCCACCTCCTTTTAGGTCTTCCTCTTCCTTTGTAGCCATCCACTTCCATAGTTAATTCCTTTCTGATGACATTATTTACATCCCTACGCATTAGGTACATGTCCGAACCAGGACAATCGATTTCCTTGAAACTTTTCTGTGATTATAAGTCTTCAGGCTTTCACGGCTGGCGTTGTATGTAGAATATACTGCTTCCGGGCTGTTTGGCCGTGGTCGATGTGAAACTTGCGTTCCAGACGTTTCGTCGATCACTGGTGCTTCTTGCAAGGTTTCTCTTATATATTCATACCTAATCTTGTCCATTCTTGTCACATCACACATCCATCTCAGCATTCGCATCTTGGCTACATGCAACCGTCTTTCATCCGTCATCTTTACGTGCCAGCTCTCTGATTCATACATGACATTTATTATCATTCATAATCTGTTAAAACTGTCAATGAAAATCGAGATTCAGGACTGAGTAACGTTCTGAAAAGCGGGCCTTAATGACTTCATTTTGGCTATAAATATCTAATATAATATAAAATTCTCGTGTCACAATACTCGTCTGAAACTACTGGACCTATTTTTATGAAATTTTTGTGCATATAGGTCTGAAAATTAGCTACTATCTATTTTTCATACCCCGATTCGCGAAAACCGTCATCCACGCGGGCGGAGTCGCGGGCAACAGCAAGTAGCAATATAGATGCTAACGTAACCGAATATCTTCAAAATTTAACCATGGCAGTTTATTATGAAGTTCATTTTACTACAATAGCAGCTAAAGCTATTACAAGCGAGTTCGCGCCTCCACTGCATTTAGCGCTCATTATTTTGCAATTGTTCACAATGTAAGCGAAGCGGTTTAAACTTACCGTAGTTACTATTGCATTGTAAGTTTGTAAAATATAAAGTGTATTTGAAGGTGATTTAGTAATGTGGTTTAAATTTTGAAAACTGTAGAGGTGAAAAAGTCTGTAGGTAACACTTGCTGTGTCTAGGTATAGAGTTTGTATATAGTCCAAGCCTTAGAATATTGACTAACTCTTTAGACGCAGCAAGTGGCATTACGTGAGTATGAATGGATGGATGAATGTATGAATGGATGGATGTTTGTTACTCTGTCACGTAAAAACTACTGAATGGATTTTAATGAAACTTTACAATAATATAGCTTATACATCAGAATAACATATAGGCTATATATATCATCACACTACTACTCAAGGGAGCAGTGATCATTAATGTCAACAAATCCGGCCGACATATACAGAGAAGTGACAGTGTAGTTATTTCTGTTGCTAAGCCACGGCGCTGTGCAATACAAAAAAATTACGCGCTCAAAGTGTTTATACTTGTTACAGGGATGGATAAACCTTAGGAACGGAAAAAGGGCTCTTGTTTATCTCGATAGACGGGGTTAAGGGAGGGGGGGGGGGTGTAAGAATAGGGACAGTTTTAATAACAAAATTGACATAAACTCCCACAAAATGCGTGTTTCATGCCGTTTTTATGCGATGTATTTTGTTAGCAAGCTGTGCAGTATAACATTTTCTAAGGTCTAAAGTGTTATATCGTTATAAACCCACATTACGGTATTTTAACGATATCTTTCAACCTATAAATGCTGCATTTTAGATATATGACCACTTTCCTAGGAAATATCTATCCATTCGTGACTTTATCGCCTATTTACGAGTGATATGTTAACCACACAAGCAGAGAGCTTTATTCCTAATTCGTGCAGTTAAGGTGGGCAGTAACTGAGAATACAACAAAGTACTTAATGGGGGCATTACCAACCACACGTCTGTTCGGGTAGTAAAAAGACAAACTGGCAAGTTTGGGTCGTTATTGAGAGCTTTGGAGCGTCTGTTAGTTTGTCATTATGAGCTGATCCGTACCAAACCGAACTGTCAGATTTTTTTGTAAGATCGGTTGATATTATGAAGTAGTTTTGTTTGTTTAAATATATAAGATTGCAAAAGTATTTGTAAATATATAAAGAAAATGTTTAGTTATAAACTAATCCTACTATAATATTATAAACGCAAACGTTTGTAAATATGGATGGATGGAGGAATAGATGTTTGTTACTCTTTCACGTAAAAACTATTGAATGGCTTTTAATGAAACTTTACAATTATATAGCTTATACATCCGAATAACATATAGGCTACAATTTATAACGATAACCGATATTATAGCGATAACCGACATCAAACCGGGCGGTGTTGCAGGCAATTACTGATTAAGATTACTGGACTGATACTCTTACAATTCTAATATTTCTATGACATATATAATATTATGTGTGGTCGGAAGATGTGTCGTCTCTATTATCACATTCAAGTATTATTTTACGGTATGATGTATGACTAATTATGAAGGTCACCTTATTCACTTGATTCCCTTGGTCCACTAAAAAAATAAATTGATATAATTTCTAAATAATTCGTATTCGTAGCTACTAGCTACGAAACTGATGCCTATTTGAAAAAAATATATAATTAAGTAAAACTTAATGCCTTATGTTTTTTTTTTATGAAAAATCTTCGAAAATAAAATGTGCCAAGGGAATCAGCTGGATACGTCAACCTAAGTCGTACTTCAAAATTCACCCGTATCTGCTACTACTGTATGTGGTCGGCTACGTACCTTTAGGATTGACGTTTATACACAAGAGACGTGGCGGGGACACTTGGCAGTAGCGAACAATCTAAGTAATGTAAGTTACACAATATAAACCTTATATAGTGTATAATAACGTCAATGACGTGACGCGCGCCACTCGATGCCATGGCGCGTCCCTTTAGTGGCGGGAAATCGCCTGGAGGCACGAAAGCGATTCTCCTCTAAGACAAAAACGACATTATTGCATACTACATAAGGTTAATATTGTGTTACTTAAATTGTCCGCCACGTCATACGTCCTCGCCACGTCTTTTCTGTATAAAGCGCACCTTAACAGGCAAAAAGAGAAAATGCTTATAAAATACAGTTAGACATAAAATAACTTCATTATTATTATCCCACAGATGCTCTCGTGCTATGTTGGCCAACCGTATCTCATACTGGTTGGGAGTCACCGGACCTTCCTACACTGTGGACTCAGCTTGCTCCAGCTCCCTCTACGCTCTAGAACACGCCTTCAGAGCCATCCGTGATGGCCACTGTGATGCTGCTATTGTTGGTGGATCAAACCTCTGTCTTCATCCTTACGTATCCTTGCAGTTCTCCAGGTACTTTCATTTTTTATACCACACAGGTATTAAGGTTTTTTTTGGGGGTCCCATCAAGATCTTCAGAGCTGTAGTCAACCTCACCAATAAGCTGGTACACCTATGGATTGGGATATGAGGTTCATAATTGACAGGACAGACTCCATATTACTTAAAAGAAATCTAAGAAAAGCCCTATAAGAATTTGATATCCTGGTAGCGCCGAATACCGAGGTGACTTTCTTGCCTTAGCTGAGGCTCTAAGCATATGCCAGAGGCAACTCCTGGTAATTGATGACACAAGAAGCCGGTTCGAATCCCACAGAAGCACCCTTATCCCAGATCCTTGTATTACCAATTGTATAGTCTGGTAGTGTACTGGGCCAGGAGTAACATGGTGATACTATATCGTGGGTGACAGGTGGAGCCGCCTGTAACCCTACAGAAGCAGGTCACGGTGGTGGCGTGCGTCGCCCCCATACCGGGGACGAATTGGGGACCCCGAGGTCTCTCACTGATCGGTGGAGGGATGGCCCAGACGGAGTGCGAGGTATATGCGCTATAGCTACCTCACCTTCGGCCTTGCACTGCGACCAACAGACGCCGTGCGGTTTAATTGGTTCGAGTCCAACATAACCTCCCGATCCGGCTCCAGTAAGGGGTGGTAAACGTGGGGATTTCCCGCACGAAAAAAAAGTGGTACTATAGTGACTAGAGATGGGCCGAGTACTCGGTTGCTACTCGGTACTCGGCGCACTCGGCGAGTTTTTTGATACTCGTACTCGGCCGAATAACTCGGTTTTAATGCCGAGTATACTCGGTTTAGGTAAGGCAATATATTTAAGTTGTTGACGATTTTCAGCTATTTCCAGCAAAGTTTCATTTTCCAAACCTTTAAACTCTCCTGTGTGTTTTATTTTAACATGGTTTAACATTACTATCGTAGAAGCCTTTCGTCCAACACCACTACGTGAAATCAGAGAATTGCATAAGGTGCATTTCACTTTCGTTTTATATTCTTCAATTTCGTCGTAAAACGTCGAAATTCGGGATCTTTTACGTGAAGGCATCATAGTCAATTGTTAATTAACAAACTTTTTCAATGATTTATCTACTATGGCGTGCAACGTGACATATTTGTTTGTAAACTACCAAGCGACTCATAGATAAGAGGCGCGGGCGGGGTGAGCGGTGTATCAACGTGAGCCGGCCGCTCTCGCCGCGCCGCTCTGTGTGTACTTGTTTACGCGCCCGAAACGGGAATGTGATGAACAGAGTTACTCGGCCGAGTACTCGGTTGGAAAAAAATTGAACCGAGTAAAACTTGGTACTCGTTACTCGGCAAAAGTGCTACTCGGCGCATCTCTAATAGTGACACTATTCTTGCAGATTGGGAGTACTATCACCGGATGGTAGGTGTAAGAGTTTTGACAACAGCGCCAATGGTTACGCGAGATCAGAAGCCATAGTTGTAGTCTTCCTACAAAAAGCTAAAGACAGCAGAAGGTAAGAATAAATAAATATTTTAAGAATATCATAGTCCGTGGTCGACTAGCTTGTGTTATGTATTCTAGAATGCGGATAAACGTATCCAGATATATTGTTTTGTAAATAAATACATATTATACACACCAAGTGCAATCAGATATTTTAATGCATGCAAATATTTGTACTGAGTGAAAATCAAATCACGACCTACGACGTAGCAGCCTAATACTCTATCGCGCTACGCAACTCTACGCAAAAGTAGTATTCCAACTTTTTTTATCAATAAAATGATTAAAATACTAAAAATCTGAACATTATAAGGGAATCGATATAAATAGAAAAAAATTAATTAGTTTAGGCGGGGTTTGAACCCGTGATCTTTGCCTTTCAGGGGCAATGCTTTGACCACTTAGCATTATAAGCATATAAAAATAATAACCGTAAAAAAATATTATTTCCGTAGGTACTTATTTTCATAAGACATTGGGTCTAAGTACCTACCTATTATATTAGTAGTTTATGATACTGTTGCATAATAAGGGTTCTTATAACACGAGTGTGTTTTAAAAAACGAGCCGAAGGCGAGTTTTTTTATAGTTTCACACGAGTGTTATAAGACCAAGTTATGTACAGTGTCATACACTACTTTATCTACTCTCATACTATAATACATAAACTAGTTTATTTTACAAACAAAACCAAACTTTGTTTAATATAAATGTAAAAAAAAAAGTTGACGCCAAGACAAAGCCGCAAACATAGATTGCGCATGCGTGTTTCTTTTTTTTTTCTTGCGAATTGGCCGTTTTTTTTTAAAGTAGAGGTTCAGTCCAGATGGGGATTGTATAGGTGTATCGTTATGATCAAAAAGTTATTTTATGATATAGGTGTCCATACAAGACCTGTATCGTAATAAAACTTCAGACTAGTTAGCATGCTATTAATCAGTCAATTAGCTTATCGCAGACCACTGCTGGGCAAAGACCTTTCCCAATGTTGGGAGGCTTTAGCCTACTGTTTCCACGCTGGCCAGAAGCATAGGTACGGTGGCACGCTAATTGCTTTAAAAAATCATTAATATTTTCGAAATGGTCTTCCTTAGGGTATACGCACAGCTCCTCCACGCCAAGACTAACTGCGATGGGTACAAAGAACAAGGTATCACTTACCCAGCTGGAAACATACAGAAGCTTTTACTCAGTGAGTTCTACGAAGAGTGCTCCATTCCAGCAAACAGTTTGGAGTTCGTCGAGGCACACGGCACAGGTAAAGAATAATTTTTATCTTCACACAAATCGAAAAATTCGAATTATAATTCAAAGACCATTCTATACATACGCACTTTATAAACGCATATACATAAAATTAAAAATAAAACTTATTATATTACCACCAACTGTATCATAAAACTCATAATAGTACCGCTACCTTTTTTTATTTATTAAACTAGTCTATGGTTTTAGGCTGAATATGAAAAAAGGCGCACGCATGCGCAGTTCGAACTGTGAAAAAATGGCGCACACATGCGTAGTTAGAACTTAATTTCCCGCGCTTCCTATAAATTTTTTTGCCGATCGTGTTTTTGTATTCGGGATTCCAAAAGAGTTTACTAAAATCCTGTAAGTGATTAAAATATGATTGGAGAATCAACGGCGAGATTTTCACTCCGCCAGATATTCTAGACGCGGCATCGGCGTTAACTGAAAGTCAACTGTCAGAAAAGTCAAAAAAATTGTACGACAAAATCACTGGACAAAATATACCAAGAATAATGTGTGAAGATGAAGGTAGTGTATGAAATTGCATATAACTTAGGTATTAAAACACTCGAATCAACCTATTATCGATAAACAGACTCTCGTGTTTTAATACCCCTTCTTATATGACAGTTACATAAACTACTATTAAAATTAATCATGAAAATGTCCAATATCGACTGTTCCACTAAATTCCGAAGTTCAAAATCGCAATGAACGGTAATCCGAAAGTTCGGAAATTTATCATGGTCCTATGATTTTTTCCTTACAATATGTATGGGAAATTTTCTTGGCGATTTCTTTCGTTTCTAGTACCTTCAATGGTCTGGCATTCGCACCATTAAATTATTTTGGACTTTAGTATATTTCTTGCTTACTGCACTATATTTAATGTTGGTGTATAATAAAGAGTTATCTATCTATCTATCTATATTGCTAAAATCTGTAACTGCAGTTCAGAATATCTTAAAAAGTTAGTAATAGTCTCCTAAGAACGTTTTACTGTAACGACAAAGGTTCGTCTTCTTCATCCTAGTGTTAATCCCAGACGCATCCAAAGCTTTTCAACTTGGAGTCTGGGGTCCGCTTTACCAGTCAAACTGCGGATTTGGTTCAACTTCGACATTTGACGGTTGAACTTGCCTTTACGGCACCATTTCAAGAATATACTCTGTAAATTCTATGCTTTGATCACTTTTATATTTGATGCCTATCTCACCGAAATTTGCAAAATAAATTATTAAAATTGTCTTCAAAAGGCTCACCGGAAATTTTCAATATGTCTGTAAAATATGAAAAATTATGTATTGATACTTGGCCCCGCCTGCCTTCATTTTAATGTACCTACCACATCACAAGCGTTATTATTATTCTATTTAAACTTTGTTCTAAACCTCTATTTTGTATTTTTTTTATTCATAACATAATACTTAGATAATATAATTAACCATCTTTATGCAACCCTTATGTATGAGTAAAAAATGTAATGATCTTTTTGATTTATACTGTTACTAAAACTTCTTATGAATTATTGTTAATGTTGAATTGCAATGAAACGAGTTGACTTTAAAACTTCTCAATATATCTATTTCGTCTACATAAAACTGGCATTAATCAGCTAGCTATTGCCAACGAAAGTCATTCATTCAATAAAGAATGATATACATTAACTCAGTAACAGCAAAGTGAAAACTTATGAAAAGAAAATGAAAAACTAGATAGGAAAACTTTCCTAGCGTAGTTAAAGTTCAACATAAAATTAAAAGATTCTTTCCTCTGCAACTTGAGTTCTTTATTTATGACGCAAAGTATGATAAACAAAAATATACCTTAATTTTAAACAAAAGTACCTCTTCTTTTTGTTGAAAAACTTTTAAAAATGTTGCAGAGATAAAACCTAAATACATGGTGTACACTTATGTTTATAGAATTTAAGGATGGGTTGCAGTCGTTTTTATCATTTTTAAACACACTTATCATCAAGTTTAATTGAGACATGATTTAAAGGAGGCCAAACCGTCTAGGGACGTATAAAGATAGAAGAAGTACGATCCATAATATTGGGCTCGATAGAAATTAACGTCAAACAAGCTCTTAATCGCTATTGAAGTCACATTTTACACTACGACGCCATTATCAAATAATGAAAGAAAAGAAATATAAAAGAAAATAGGTTGTATTAAAACATAGGACATAAAAACATCTAGGGACTGGTAAAGTTATATTTTATCACGGAGATTGACATAAAATCATTTTTTTTTACCAGAGTCACAAAACTCTTAAAAGAAAATTGCAACCGACGCAGGCTCATCTTTCATTACGACAAAGCCAGCCCACGTACCGCTAGGCAAACAAAAGAATATTTGGAGCATAAAAACATAAATCACTCCGCTATCCACTATAATAGTCTCTGCCTACGCCCTAATAATTTTTATAGTTTTTATAAATTCAAAGACAAATTGCGTGGCCAAGGATTACGGTCGCCTAAAACGTATGCAATTAAATCTTAATGGGCTATTTAAACTGCGGAATTTTTGATATGAATTGCTGTAGTATAATCAATTTCATAGCGTAAGAAAAAATTATCGTATGTTTTTGTAAATAACCCTATTTTTTGTACAGATACTGTAGGGCATTTATTTCCAAAGTGCTTATACTGTTGATTAATGGCACTTGGTGGAACTTGCTACACATCTTCAATGAAAACACTTGTACTATTCCACATTATTTATTTAATTCCTGACCGGTTTCGCCTTACGGTATTATCAAAGGTTGATACATGTTTTTTGGGTATCGGATGTCAATTAGAGTAATATATTGACTGTGTGGGTAGACAAAAATAGTGAGATACGACTTTATATATTTTCCCAAAATTTTGGGAGAATCACAATATCAGACCATTATCATAAATCAAGTCATGTTTGCCCTTGAAGCCCTAGAATTAAATAAAAAATGAACTAGGACAGGAACATGATCCTAAGCCGTTCACCTTTGTTACAATACAGCAAATGGTAAAATCTACATGCCATTACAATATCTGTAGTTTATTATTGAATCACGTGACTATTATTTAATATTTTTATTTTATTTTACAATTTATAATACTTTGACATTCATAACATTATACAATCGTTTTTTGACATTTAATTAATTTATTTATTTTTAGTATCCCACTTTTGACTTAATTCATCGTAATAATTTCCTATTTAAAGTGATAAGGTCTTATACTTCATTTATTTTTAGTCGTTACTTATTTTATTCTATAGAAGTTTTTTGACATTGACAATTCTCTTTTAAATCAAATACTTGGAAACAGGTGATAAGAATATACTTACGGAATCTTAACATCACGACATAAAAAAACACAAAAATGAAACATTTTTATAATACAAGGTCCCGCGGTTATAGCTCTAAAATATAAAAGTAAAGTTTTACATGCTTTTAGACAATTTTCATTGCTACCAGAATTACCCCGAGGCTGCCCGGTCTAAAGTTCTATATAGCTATTTTTACTATTAGAAAAAAAGAAAAGATTTTTTGTTATACTCTACAATTATGCTAAAATTGCTTGAGTTTGGAATGGGTTTGTTGTGGCGGGTACCGGTCCATATGTTTATTTGTCAAACTTGGGGGGTACTTGTTGGCGACCGGTGAGTGGGTATATCGCTGATCTTAAAAATAACGGCTGTGAGTTTGCGAGCGGCGCGAGTCAGCTGATTTCGCGCTGCACAAGTCAAGCCTGGAGCTCCTTACGATAAGGATGTCTCAGCAGCTCACCGCTTGAAACACAACTTAGTGTTTTCGCCCCGGGTCTACTGCGGATCCCAGACACCGCTTCGAGACGACATCGGCTGGTGGCCACCAGCAGCAGAACCAGAACAGCAGCCGAACACCAGCGCTGGGTGAGTGATATACTCATTTTACTGTGTTGATTGCATGGCCCCTCTGGTTGTCGGCAAAGACATCTTGGACTGGACGAACTCCACGCTCAGTCGTAACCTATTCTCAACCCGCTTTGGAAGACACGGCTATTTAGACGCCTGCCCCTCCAGGGTTCAAAACATAAACACATTTAGCATAACTTTTTATGGGCTGAAGATGTAGGTATTCAGCAAAAAAGCAAGTAAAATTGCTAATAATTCTATAATAGTTAAGAATAATATTTATTGACAAGCAAGTATCACTTGAAATATAAATATTTTAGTAGTTTCCTATAGGGGGGAGATATGCTCACTGCTGCGTGCGAATATAAATTGCAAGATCGACAATAAAATATTACTTAACTAGAATTGGGATTTCATTTTAGTTTATTTATGAGGTCCATTACTAGTTAGTTGTACCAACTTATATCCATAATAAAGAAATTTTACTAAAAATACTAACTAATTTATCTCTAGCAACCAAAAAGGCGGTACTACGTTATTCCGAAATAATTCAATTTACCTACTTACTTTGTATAAAAGTCGAATTGCCCATTATCGTATTTTAATGCCCAGAATGAAAATTAAAGATTTTATGAGCTCTTCAAAGGGAAATCGACTTCTCATTTATGGCTTTTATATTCAGCCGACGCTACCTAATTCTCTTAATTAGTTCTATAAAGTAATTACCTTCATTGAAAGACATAGCCGTAGGTATAGTAAAAAATAATATACAAATCACCATTATGATAAAATATGAAGATATTGTTAAAAGCCCTGCTTCACAACATAAAATTTTCCTTCGAATTCAATTCAATGGATTTCAATACATCATTGAAGAAATTCCATCTGAAATCACACACAATCGAATTTATACTGCTTTGTAGTCATGGCATTGTGAAAATTTGCTTAAGTTTCTATTTCATGACAGAGGATTGAGTTCCAGGAACCAATATTGTTCATATTTTTTTTTTTGAAAACACGTACACTGAAATAGAAATAAAATCTTTAAGTGTTTCCAAACTAACCTCGAACTTCTGACCTACAACACTGAAAGTAATGCCTGCCGCATAACCTTGTCTATCAATTTTATTAGTGGAAGTAGGCACTACTAGAAGCCTTGCAGGTTAGAATGGGCCTGGTAACCAAACGAAAATCACCTGCAAGCCGATAAAAATTTTGAGGGATCCAAACATTAGACACCCAAATAAAGAAAATAAAACAGCATGTTGAACTTTATTATAAAGAGAAACAGTAGACTACTAGAGAAGGTAGTGAACGCGTCCGCTAAGCAGGAGGCACAGGTTCGATCCCCGCTCAGTAAAAATATTTGTATGCATGGGTATTTGGATTGGTCTGGTCGTGCCTCGGAGAGCACGTTAAGCCGTCAATTCCAGTTCAGACAAACATCTATGGCAGTCGTTACGGGTAGTTGGAGCCCTCAAAAATCCAACAACTGTTCTAGCTAGATATCGCCTTTAGGTTGTGGAGGTCAGATGGCAGTCACTTCACGGAAAATATCGAAGTTTAGCCAAATTCGTAGTTAGACTGGTAAAAGCGGACCCAGACTCCAAGTTGAAAAGCTTTGGATGCGACCGGGATTAACGCTAGGATAAAGAAGAATAAACAGAAATTGAAATATGATATGAAACATAATTTACTTATGTCGTTTATTATATAGTAGATAATGTTTATAATCATAAATTAATATAGGACTTTGATTGTTCAGGTACGAAGGTAGGAGACCCTGAAGAATTGTTGGCCATTGATGATATCTTCTGCACCGGTCGCTCTGAACCTCTCATGATTGGTTCCATCAAATCCAATTTAGGCCACAGCGAACCTGCTTCTGGTCTATGCTCTATTGCCAAGGTGAGTGATATTCTATCCTACTAACATTTTAAAATATGTGAAAGTTTGTAAAGATGTTTGAATGCCTGTTATTCAATCACGCTATAACGGCTGAAAGGATATGGCTGAAATTCGGTACAGTTTTAAATTAAAGTCTGTATTTACATAGACAACTTACTGTTTATTTGAGGAGGGTCCCCTTTGATTGCGGGCCACAACTAGTTATGAACATCTTAAAATCTGCCGTTTTAGGATGAAATATAATGTATTCAATTCATCGTTTTGATTAGCTTAGCTAAAAAATCCACGGTTGAACTACAGCCGTTGTAAGACGATGAAAATATCTTAGGATGGGAAAGTTAATCTAAAGTTTTGAAGAAAAGCCATATCACTATGTAATTATCTTGAGATCCTATATTTTCTGCACATAATATAATAGATATGTGTAATATAGTCATCATATGAGTAAATGAGATAAGGATATACATCAAACTGACACATCGTGAAAGAAACATAAATTACCGTCAAACTTTTCGCATGTCAGATAACATTAATTAAGTTGAGACAATTTTCTGAGATAGATTGAAACCCTCCGCCAAAGTTTCCAGGAGAATTGAATGTTTGTAATATGGCAAGGGTTGTCCTGTACTTTTAGAATTTATCTCAACTGTAAACAACTAATATTATATTGAAATAAATAACGTTTACTTTTAGAATGACGTATTTTCGCATTGAGTTGTATCTTAAAACATCATAGATTTAGTCCCACTGGATATACATATACATTACGGAACAAGATAATAGACAACGTACTACTACTTAAAATTTCATAAACAGAAACACCTGATAACGTCTGGTTATAGAATTGACCTCAAGACCTCATGATCATGCGCAATGAAATATGAACACCACAGAATATGAACCGAAAAATAAATTACGCCTGTATAGATTTTTATGTAATAATTATTTTTCAGCTTTGCATTGCCTATACCACCGGCTTCATGCCTCCTAATCTAAACTACCACGTTGCTCGTGAGGGTGTAGCAGCTTTAGCCGAAGGAAGACTACAGGTGGTCACTGAAAAGCAGCCGTGGAATAGAGGCATGTCGGGAGTCAACAGTTTTGGCTTCGGAGGTGCCAATGCTCACGTCTTGTTAAAGAATGTTGCTAGGGATAAGGTAGGAGAGGTTTTTTACACTTTAGATACTTATAATTTTGTGAAGTACAATAAATTTACATGTTATTATGGTTACAGTCTGTCGTTAGAAGCTACCGTGAAAAAGTACTATTTTTATTTCTACAGTATTATTATTTTTCTCGTTTTCATTCCAAAGCCTGATAGAAAAATAAAATACATTTTTTTTTAAATTTACTGCTTTTAACATTTTAAAATTAAATACTTTATGTACATTGTGCCCTGTTATTCTATCATTATTTGAGGAAGGAACCCTGTCTGTATTTATAAATAAAAGGCTATAAAATTCATTAAACATGATTCATGTTGAAAGTATTTAGCCAATAATATAATCAGACAGATCTCTACTACATTTCATGTCAATTTGACTTTGAAGCTTGAAACAATCAAGTACGTCAATTATGAAAGTCTCGATTTCATCTTTGAGTTTGTTAAACTTTTACAAAAGTTACAACAGATTTGGTTTCCGCTTTATTGATTACATCACTCAAAGTTTTGTTCAGTATTTACGAAACTCCAAATTAAGCTTTGTAATATTCGATTATACTATATATTGTAACTCATAATTTAAAGCAATTTGCTGCAAATCAAATCCTTTCATGCAAAAGTTTAAACTTCAATTCAACCACGCACAAGTTTTAGCGTTCAAATGATGTCTTTTATACAATTTTGTAGGAGTACTTAGCAGGTCTATTTAGATAGGAAAAGTGAATACTCAGCATTCATTTTAACTTTTTTTATCTAACACATTTAGGATTTTTAGTTTATTAATTGCTTTAAAAAACTTTACGATTTGTTGCTTAGTTTTGCAGGGAGTTATAGTACATTCACTAATTAAACTCCTCTCTCGTACCATTGTTTAACTCAATGGTATTCTGTCTGCACTCCCATTAATGGATAATTTTGGATTTGTTGAGTATCAAGCATGCTACAATTTATTATATTACAATTTTGTCATTGTCGTTCGCTTCAAGGCCAAATTCGCCATAGCTTTAGCTCCAATGCAATTTTATAACAGACAATTTAAACCTATGCTATTGTATAATTGTACATTAGCAATGTTTGTTCGCAATGAATGCCAAAACTACGGAACAGATTTTGAATTCGAAGGTCTAGGTCAGTCTTTGCAATCGATTGTGTCGAACCTAACATATGATACATCCCTGGTTCTGCCTGCTAGGCTAGTATAATCACGTAGGATATTTTGTCAGTATTTTGTATTTAAGTAGCTATAATAAAAAAAACCTTTTCGCATATAGGTAAACAATGGCATGCCATTCGACGATCTTCCCCGTCTGGTCTGCGCATCAGGCCGTACTGAATCAGCTGTGGCCAGGATCTTGAATGACTTGGAGTCCAGGACCGTCGATGTCGAGCTCGTTAGATTGTGGCACTCTATTCACGATGACGATATCCAAGGACACGTTGTAAGAGGATATACACTTTTAGGTAAGAACCTTTATAAGCAGTAACACCGCACATTTAATTTATTTTTGATAAGCAGGTAAAACAGATTCACTAATTGAAGGGTTGAGGAGGAACCATTCTACCAATTTTATTCGAAGGCAGATTGGATGACCAGTGCCCCGAGCACGAATAATATTCAAATTCGTAACGTAAACTTATCTAGAGAACGAAGCAATGCGATTGGCCGCCTGCCTACTGTGAACCAATCGCAATGGTCCGCTCTTTCGATACGTTTACGTTACGAATTTGAATGTCTTTTGTGCTCGGGGCACTGGAATCTAGTAAAAAATGAAACTGACTTTCCCAAACATATTCTTGAAGCGCCTTTTGTTAGAGCTGTTCATGGATTAGTAGTATTCCTGTTAGCTCCATCAACTCAGCTAAATTGCAGGTGTTCATTGATAGCAATACAGACATTTATAAGGCCCAAAGAGTATCCAGACTAAACACCATTTTCTGTGTATCTGCAGAATGTGAGGATTGAACCAACAACAATTGCCATAATGCTAGCTACCAAAGCAGTCAACTCATGTTACTGTCTTGTCCATGCTTTCTTAATTAAATATTTTATGGTTAAAAGAATTCAGTATCTCACCAAATTCACCTTTGATATTATTTTGGCCCTGAGAAGATTTTTAATAACAGCATACCTTCGCTCATTTCCTCAACACCAAAACTTTCTCGTCTTGAGAATTGTTATCATAAACGTTCGTGATTATATTAAACTCGCGGAACATCCCCGCAGAAGTAGGCAGAGGTATTATTGCACCTGTATTTTTTCTTTCTCTCACAATAGAGAGTAAATCGTCGAAAGATATACTAACGACCACGATTCAAAACTCCATACGATATTGAGAACAGAAAACTTCAATTTAATACCTACTTTGACTGGTAGTTGAATTAAAGTCCTCACAAGTTGCACGCAGACTTATGCCAATGCAATTGTGAAATTTTAAAAAGTTTAATTGAATCAGTATGTCGAAAATAAATGTTTTGGTGACTTAATGGTTAAAGAGTCAGGCTTGCGATTGAGACGTCACGGATTTGAATCCTGGTCGTTTTCGAAATTACTAGTAACTCTATGAAAAAAGAAACTCCCGAATTATTATATTCCCAATAATAACCTTCAACACTGTTCCAGAATCCACGAACACTAAGGCTGTATCCATAGCGCGTGAGATTGAATACTTCTCCGGAATCAAGCGCCCAGTTTGGTTTGTGTACTCCGGCATGGGATCCCAATGGGCTAGTATGGGCAAGGAGCTTATGAGAATTCCAGTATTTGCAGCTGCAATTGAAAAGTAAGTTAACACGTATTATGGGATCGAAATTACGACAGTACTACTTAAAGACCTTATTTCACCAGCCGAAAAACAAAACCATTTTCAGGCACTCAGCATCCTTCTGCTCTTATCCCAAGTTTATTTGGGGTCGGCGCAACAGGTGTGCTTCTTCCATTCATCTCTGGTTGCCGTCATCTCAATATTTACTTCCTTCGTGGCCATATATTGTCTTTAATCATATAGTCCATCCACCTTCTTTTAGTTCTTCTGCTCCCCTTGTAGCCATCCACTTCCATAGTTAATGCCTTCCTCGTAAGGAATTTATTATATATTTCTTCCATCCACTAATAATTGAAATTCAAATAATCTGTGTCTTCTTTTCTCTAGGTGCCATAAAGCCCTTGAACCCAAAGGCATCAACTTAACAAAGATCATCACGGACCCCAACCCTGCTATTTACGACAATATTCTAAACTCTTTCATTGGAATCGCGGCTGTTCAAGTCGGTCTCACCGATGTGCTCAAGATTGTTGGAATTGAGCCAGATTACATTATTGGTAAGCCTGTTTATATAATTAGTCTTCCACAGAGATAGAGAGATTAGGAAAAAAAGTTTTCAAATTGTTTGTAGACGTACCAGTTCAAAAAGTGATATAATTATATAAAATAATAGTATTATTCTCTTATCGAAGGATTACTCTCAATGATGAATTTCGATATTCAACGAGTGCTCAGAATCCAACGAAGTTTCTATTGATATCCTTAGTTATGTTTTGTTCACACAATTTCTTCAATTGTGCCATGTTTAAATCCTAAATATGAATTATTATTTACTTAGGTCACAGTGTTGGCGAGCTTGGCTGTGCTTACGCCGACGGTTGCTTCACCGCTGAAGAGACTGTTCTGTCCGCTTACAGCAGAGGTTTAGCGTCCATTGAAACATCTTTCATTAAGGGATCCATGGCTGCCGTTGGTCTTGGTTACAGCCAGGTAAATTTATCTTGTATCATTTCTCAAATTTCTTTACCACGACAGAAAAAGTTAAAATGAGGTCTTAGGTCAACGCAGAAGCTCTTTCTGGTTAATTTTATGTGGAAATAGCCCGTGCTCTGAATAAATATGTTTTTGATTCATATGGTGATTTGAGAGAGAAAGATTTTGAACACAGTTTCGATAGCGATCATCTAGATCGCCTGTTTCATTAAAAATATTTTTGTTTAATTTGCTAACAGGGATTATCAATATTTCGCCATTTCCTAAAAAAAGATCTAACAGCTTACGACAGCTTATATCAAATCACTTTTATTTCCACTTAGATCAAAGCAATGTGCCCACCGGAAATAGAGGTAGCCTGCCACAACGGCCCTGACTCTAGCACCATCTCTGGTCCCGCTGACGTCATGAAGAACTTCGTTGGCAAGTTGACTGAGCAAGGCATCTTCGCCAAAGAGGTCGCTTGCTCCAATATTGCTTATCATTCGCGTTATATTGCTGAGGCTGGTAAGTTAGTAACATTTGGTCACATTGATTTTCTATTATTAAAGCGGTTCATTTCATTGGATTATTTACTGTAATAATATATTTCACGTTTCTTTAGTGTCAATACAGAATCAAAATTATGTATTGAGAAAAAGTTGATAAGTTTGACATTTGAAGGAATGTACAATGTACAAAGTTCACTGCTTCATCAGTATATGTATAGAAATTACTGTATTTTTAAATTCAAGGCAAAAGATTTGTCCAGATCTATATTTCGCTAGGCATTTGCGGAACCTTACGGTTATGAAAACGGTTATGGAGAGTCTGAGTTGTTCAACAGCATTAAATAACTTTGTGACAGATGAATTCAATAACAAGTAAGGTAAAAGCAGCAATGGTAGACACTTTAAGGGGAAATTAAACTTCACTCTACCAAATACACATATTTTTTAAATAATGGTCGTTTCGTCCTTTTTTAACTGTTAAAGCAAAATTTAGACATTAAACTTTAGCGGATAAAATCTTTACTAACATATTTTTAATTCAAATACAATTTTATTATTATACACATGGTCGTAAACACCAATAGTAGACAATCCCTAAAACTGATAGAAAATCTAGCCGTAAAAATACCGCAATGGTCTACGTAGGTCAACAAGTTACATATTTATAACATACATACTAAAAAGAGGGATAATCATTATTAATTATCAATAATGTTTATTAATAATGATTATCCATCCACCCTCCACCCTTATCAAAAATCTTAAGAAACAACGCGCCAAATCAATATTTACTCACAAAAGTGTTGTGAATTTTTGAACATATGTTATATATGCCATTAGATGTCTTTTAAGTAAATAGGCAAGTAAACAAAATAGTTACTTTACTCACAATTAAGGTTTTTTCTTCAAAAATGTCGACTATTGGGTCAGTGTCGACCATGGGTGCTTTTACCTTAGTACCAATATTTTCAATTAAATGAATCATTTTGAGTCTTCTTTAAAGCTATAGAACATACAGAAAATACTAGAGTTCTCATTGACAAAATCGCATTGATATAAATACTTATAAATTCCTCATTTTCATAGGCCCAACTCTACTGAAATACCTGAAGCAAGTGATCGTATCACCGAAACCTCGCTCAGAACGCTGGGTATCGACATCTGTTCCACAACACCAATGGAAAGACGCAAGGGCTGAACTGTCTTCTGCGGAATATCACACCAACAACTTATTGGTAAGTAAGCCCACAACGGAGTGATCACTGATATCACGGATCGTGTCTCACATGATTTATCATCATCTAAGCATTCTCTCTTCACCTAAGAGCGGTGCGCTTACACCTTTTGGTTTGACCTTTACAACTTTTAGAAGATTGACTGATGTCTGTCCGCCAACCACAAATACCTGCACAAGAACTTCATCCGATAATCGGCACCGGCTTGCAGGTTAGTTGAGTTGAGCACCAGAGATTTTGGTGAAGCCTTCAAAACACCCTATTATCGATGTACCTGGCTTGCAGATGGGTTTGAATATGGATCAAAAATTTTAAGGGGGCCCCTTTTTAGGTAACATTTTATAGTTAACCTATAATACCATTTGCAGACGAGGTTCAAACTTTGAGGTTGTATAGATATACGTTAATCTTTTTCCCGAGGAGGGCCAGACCGAGAAGAATGGCCCTGGGTCAGCCGGGGTGCGAGGGATATGTCAAAAGACAACCTCACCTCCGGCCTAACACATCGACCCACAGACGGCGTGCGGTTTAGTCGGTTCGAGTCCGACATAACCTCCCCCTTCGGCTCCAAAGGGGGGGTATCGATGGGGATTTCCCGCACGTAAAAAAAAAAACGTTAAGCTTTTTATCTGGTTTCCAATTTCGAAAAAAGGCAGCCATTTTAGACGATCGTTAAAACTTAATTGTTTCTCAACAGAGCCCAGTATACTTCGAAGAAACATCGCGTCTGATTCAACAAAATGCTATCACCATCGAAATTGCACCTCACGGTCTTCTCCAAGCCATTCTGCGTCGTTCCCTGAATAAGGACGTTGTCAACATCTCGCTTACTCAAAGAAATCATAAGGACAACGTACAAGTTCTGTTCACTGCTCTCGGAAAGTAAGTTTGAAGTCTCTATATTATTTCGTGACTATTGCGGGCATAGTGAAAGATACCACAGTTGGGTTACTACTGTTATTGATCTCTTTATTGATTCTTAATTAATGTTCTTGATTGTTATTTCTACTGCTTATATACTAATATTTACAAGTAATTATGGAGTGTGGTATCGTCAGTCCTTGGGTTATTACTGACTGACGATTTCGATGTTATGGCATCGGACGTGATTTCTTATTTATTACATTATTATTTATACAATTAAATTTCCTTCTAGAAATCACGTCCTGTATATACGTGACTGCCATAGTAACCATTTACTTATTTGAATGGTTATGAAAAGTGTCATTCATAATCACCATACTTGCATTGCCTATGTATTAAATTGGTGACTTTTATTTGGCAATTGTAATGCTTTGAGATTTTATTAGGAAATGGGGTTTTTTAAACCGGCAAATCTTTTACTAATCCATATTATGCATTTTGGAAAATGATATTATAATTTTGGATATCTTACAATGTTAAGTTTTTTATAGTATATTATGCAGTATAATATTTTTGACAATTATGAACTTTCCTTTTATTACATTTTCTATACCTAAAATAGTTACCTATAGTTTAAAAAATACTATTGATTTGAAATTATGAAACATTTTGAAATATATTTTTCATTAATTTTTACGATACTTTGATTAAACTTAAAAAGATTTTTAGTAGCTTTAGTGTAAATGTAAAAATATTCATACTATTTTATTGCCACAGGTTGTACGAGGCTGGTCTTAACCCACATTTGGCCAACATCTACCCGTCTGTTCCATTCCCGGTATCACTGGGTACACCAATGATTTCTCATTTGGTTGAATGGGAGCACAGTGAAGATTGGTAAGAACTCATTTTCAAATTAAACTGGGTCCCAGCTAACATTTTCAAATAAAGCCTATATCCCGCTTGCAACACCATCTAAAAAAAGTAAAAAATACATAACCATTTTTGCAGCTTTGAATTGGGTTGTCTATATCGTGATGAAAGAACTCAATCAATGCAGAGCTTTTTTTAAGTTTAGTTCACACAAATGGAACCCCTATTTTAGGGGCTGGTGGAAAATTGCAAAAAAAAAATAACGTAGGTATTTTTCGTGGCCGCGTGGTTCCCGGCAGAGTAGAATTTAGGCCACCCCTTCTCTTCCCATGTGGTGTCGTACAAGGCGACTAAGGGATAGGGCTGATTAACTTTAACATCAGACAGATATGTACAGCCCAGACTCAGCCACAGATGCATGGCTCGAGTCCACAATAGTGCTCGGAATACGACAATAGGCTCACCCCCTATGACGTGGGACCGAATGTGAAATGTGTATGTTAATTCACCTCTGCCTAACACTCCGGGGATAAAGGCGTGATTATGTATGTTTGTATTTTTCGTTATTAACAAAGAGTCTGTGTACCGATTTTTAGCTTCCTCCCTTGAAAACTGCAAAAGTCCCATATGAAATGTCTACCCCTCTTTTAAGGGGTTGGGGACAGATTTCCAAAAAAAAAAAATGATGCATGATTTTTTTGTTACTTACAAATAGTCCGTATGCCAATTTTTTGCATTCTACAAACTTCCACCCCCATTTTAGAGAAGTGAGAGGTTAGAAAGAGACAAAAAGTAGCCTATGTCACTCCCCATCCCTTTAAGTATCTCCACTTAAAAAACTACGCCAATTCGTTGCTTCATTTTGCCGTGAAAGACTTATTTATAATATTAGTATGGATTTCTTAGAATTCAGCAACTTCTGAAGACTGACTCATATGTAGTAATAATAAATTCACTAAATACTTCACCAGAACTTCAGCACAAACTAGAATTCCAGGCACTTAACGCTCCCAAACTTGGGCTGCAATAAAGCCGTAGTATATTAATTGCAGACCATCATTCAAGTCACCACAAACAAATCGTCCGGTGTGATCCATCGCGGCCACTTTGTACATTGACTTCAATATAGCGACGTTAGCGAAGGCATTTTTCAAAGAGAACTGTGCCCTGTTTCATTTTTCCCGTGATGGATTGGTTTGGTGCATTGCGGGGACGAAATATGGGAATTAATATGGATTCTGTTGTGGTTTATATTCCTAGGAAAATATAGTACGGCGTGCAAATGATCTGATATAAATGGAATTATTGATCTCTTGCTTTTGACCGTGGCTCCGCCCGCGTGTATGTCGGTTATCGTTATAAATTGTAGCCTATGTGTTATTCTGATGTATAAGCTATATTATTGTAAAGTTTCATTAAAATCCATTCAGTAGTTTTTACGTGAAAGAGTAACAAACATCCATCCGTCCATCCATAATTACAAAGTTTTGTGTTAATAATATTATTAGGATAAGTCAGAAGTTTGGAAGGAATAATACGTATTCCATAAGTCTCCATATCCTATTAATATTTATAAATGTGAAAGCTTGTGAAGGTGTATGGAAGTTTGTTACTCAATTACGCCCAAATGGCTGAATGGATCTGGCCGAAATTTATTATAGGAATGGATTATAGTCTAAGATAAGATAAGCCGTAGGCAATTTTTTATTCCTGGTATAAATTACTATGGGTTTTGGGATCGGGATAGTCTACCACTCACTGGAGAGTTTTTGTGCTGTCAGTGGGAAGACCAAAGGCTAGTCCTGCTTTGTCTTCTACGCTGACGGCACAGAAACTCCCTGTGTTTACAGGGTTGGCAGCACGAGTGTGACTCCCCTGGTGTAGCACACGTCCATAAACCACGGTAACGACTTTCCATCAGGTGGGTCGTGTGCTTGTCTGCCACCTCAGCTGTATAAAAAAAAGAAAACCATGTGTGAAAAATGAGAAAAGTAAAATTAAATGCAATTTTCCTTTCAGGTATGTAACCTCATACAAGGCTCAAGAAAAAATGAAGTCAGGTGAAAGAACCGTTAGAATGTCCATCGTGGATGAAGACTGCGAATACTTGGCTGGACACGTTGTTGACGGTAAGTTCATTATCTCCTTCCTTATTGATTAATTAATCAATGCAGAACTGTTTGTTAGTGCTGTAGTTAGTGCTTTATGTTTTTGTAAATTTCATTCCTAAAAATATTTTCTGTACGAAACCAGGTCAGTCATCTTGTTTATATAAAAATAGTTTGATCTTTACTTTGTAAACAGTCTAATGTAGCATTTATTGCTATATTTAAAGAAACTGGATCAAGTGTATTTTAAAATTACTAGAATATTATGTCCAACTGTAGGAAGTTTTTTAATGGCACATCCATTTAGAGAATTGGTCATTCAGAGATTAAGCTTTTAGAGAAATTTCCAGTTAAAGAATTGGACTGGACATGTAAGCGATTTTAACTACTACAAAAATTATGACAACTTTAAAGAGTAGGTATTCAAAAATTCCTTTAAACATTTTTCTTTTGTCAGGCCGTAACTTGTATCCTGCAACTGGCTACCTTGTACTGGTATGGGAGACACTTGGTATGATGATGGGAGAACTGTACACTGAGGTATCAGTCGTATTCGAGAACATTCGTTTCCAACGAGCCACAAACATTCCCAAAGAAGGAAACCTTGAGTTCATTATTATGATCCAAAAAGGCAGCGGTAACTTTGAGGTAAGAAGCATATTACAAATCCTTTTCTTTTCAATACTTACATAGGGCAAGAGCGTGTGGGGTCGTCATTACCTAATAATAACTAAAATACGTTTAAAAGTTCTATCCTACGCTACTTATATTAAAATTGTGAAAGTTTTCCCTTATAAAGCTCAAATGGCTAAACGAATCTGACTGAAATGGTACAGTGTTAAAGCAGTCTGAAATAACACTACCACAATTTTTTACCCCTGTAATAATTTTACATAAGTTAAAGGAAGGAGATCATAATTCAATAATTACTTATTATTGATAACTTTGATTAATTTACCTAACAAGAAGATGTTAGTTTAATGCTCATGTCTTCAGCATCACTAAGCCAATATCCCTTCCCGCAGATCGTAGAAAGTGGAACCTCAATTGTGACTGGACGCATCTACGCAAAGAAAAATGTAAGCCAAGACTACCGAGTGCTGCCGAACTTACCTGAAACCACCGGCCCTAATGTCAAGCACTTGCTGACAAAGGACTTCTACAAAGAACTTCGTCTTAGAGGATATCAATACAGGTAATAGTAGCTCCAAGTAGCTATAACATCTAAATGTATAATTAAAAATAGTAATAAATTACAAGGCAAAGGCAACCAGAAATAGTGAAATTGGAAAATTTGTATTTGAATTTTAGGCATATAAGGTTAAAATGTTCTAAACGAGTTTAAGTTCACTTTTATTGAACGCCTTGGTCCATAAACACTTTTTATAATCCATTAGATCAGTTCTGAATTCTGAACGCTTTGGAACTTTAACTTTCTTTGGTTTTCTATTCCGTTCTGCTTCTTCCTTTCTCTTTCCCGTTCCAGAAACAAAATAATCCAATCTTACTTTTATATTGCTTTTATCTAGTCCTAATTCATTCACAGTGGTCTCTTCCGCGGTATTCTCGGCTGCAACATCGATGGTACCCGTGGCCGTCTCTCTTGGGTCAACAACTGGGTCACTTTCATGGACTGCATGCTACAAATGAAGATCATTGGCCAAGATACCAGGGGACTTTTCGTACCCACCAGGATTGAGAAGCTTTCCATTGACGCCACTATGCATTACAACGCGATTTCGAAAATGAACCCTGACTCTACGAAGAACTCGTTTGAGATTCGAGTGTATCCGAATGTTGATGTTATCAGGTAAGATCTTTGCATTTCTGGATATATTTATTAGTGCTGAAACGTACTACTCATATTGATTCAAAGGAGAATCGTTGACCTGTAGTTAGATACCCGTCATACAAATAATCTCTGTAAAATATTTTAGAACGTGGCACAATGAAATAAAACTATTCTCAAGGGATTTATTTGGTATTATTTTGTTATTTACACTAAACTCAGTTCTCGTTTCAGTTGCTTTTTAGCAGATTATGGTCACAGAAAAACTCTCCGTAATTATGATCTTTAGGTTTATTTCAAAAATTCCGGTCTATAAAGCTTGCTTTTAGTGGCGAATTTTTTGTACTCATTATGGTAACAACTCTATCCAAGCAATTAGTCTGAATAAAAACAGAAGAAAGAAATTTATGCGATAACCTACCAAAGCAAAGCTACTGTAACCGAAGTAGAGCATCTAAATGAAAAATGTTAATAAATTCTGACCAGCACAAAATTGTGATCAACGTGATTAAATCATTTCATATCCAAATTAAATTATAATACAGTTTACACATGCATAATTACACAGAGCCCCTATTAAACAGGCGTTGATTAAAATTAACATTCCTTAAACTGTTTCGCATTTATTTTTGTTTAGATTGAGCGAGACAGGTACCGCAACGATACCAGCCGATTTATAACAATTACGTGTTGAATTTAAAGTTTAAAAGGGTTAGGATGTAGATTGAGTAGCTTTTAGTAAGATAGTATTTTAAAGAGAAACATTAAATTCTGTAGGTTACTGATGAAACTGTATTTGTCTTTAGTTATAGCTGATGTAAATTAAATTTTACTATTTTGATTTGTTTGTACTACTCAAGTTTTATTTTAATAGTTTTCCATTTGCAATAACTGAAGATTTTGATGATGCACTTATTGATGTAATACTTTGTTTTTACCCGACTGCGCCAGAAGGAGGGTTATGTTTTTCGAGAGTATGTATGTTTGTATGTATGTATAACTAGCTTTTGCCCGCGACTCTGCCCGCGTGGATGTCGGTTATCGCGACCAAACAAAGCCTATGTCCTTTCTCGAGGGCTAATCTACCCCTATGCCAAATTTCATCAAAATCGGTTCAATGGTTTATGCGTGAAAGTGTAACATATGGACAGACAGAGTTACTTTCGTATTTATAATATTAGTATAATAATAGGGGTTAAAGTATGCAATTGCCGTTTCATTGTAATAGGTACTTCGAATTGACATAGAACCTTCATGGTTTGAGATTTTTGAGTGAAACTTTTTCCACATGGTACCTATGTAGTTCTTCATTTAAAAATGTGCAACATTCGATTATCGACTTTCAGTTGTTTTTTTTATTCAGCTTAGACAAGAAAGATGGATACTTCGAAAATTCGAGTGATTTTTGAATACGAGTTCCGACGCGGAACTAACGCGGCAGAAACAGCTCGCAATATCAATGTTGCGTTTGGAGAGGGGACTGCTAATGAACGCACCGTGCGATTTTGGTTTAAACGCTTTCGTGATGGAAACTTTGATTTGAAGAACGAACCACGAGGAAGGCCGTCCACACAGGTGAATAACAATGAATTGAAAGACATGGTGGAAGCCGATCCGAGCCAAACTACCCAGGAATTAGCTGCATGGTTTAACGTTACCTTACCAACAATATTGACTCATTTGCGTCAAATCAATAAAATAAAAAAATGTGAAAAATGGGTACCTCATGATTTGACTGATCTGCAGAAAGAAATGCGTGTTGAAACTTGTGTTGCCTTGTTGAATCGATACAGAAATGAAGGAATATTGGATCGAATTGTGACATGTGATGAAAAGTGGATTCTTTACGATAACCGTAAGCGAAAAATGCAATGGCTGACCCCAGGTGAAACGCCACAACAGTGTCCTAAAGCAAAGCTTACCAATAAAAAGGTAATGGTAACTGTTTGGTGGTCTCAGCATGGTGTTATTCACTATAGCTTTCTACGATCTGGTCAAGCAATAACGGCAGATGTCTACTGTGCCGAACTCCGAACAATGATAGCAAAACTAGCAGTGAAACAGCCCCGACTCATGAATCGATCTTCACCATTATTGCTCCATGATAACGCGAGACCTCATACAGCACGAGAAACCGTTTTAACTCTACAGGAACTGCAATTAGAAACTATCCGTCACCCTCCGTATTCGCCAGACCTTGCTCCAACAGACTACCATTTTTTTCGTGATTTGGACAATTTTCTATGTGATAAAAAGTTTTCTTCTCAGGAGGCAGTACAAAATGCTTTCACACAGTTTGTCGAATCTAGATCACCAGAGTTCTATCACAAAGGCATAAATGACCTTCCTACTAGATGGCAGCAATGTATAGATAATAATGGTAATTATTTTGATTAAATAAATACGTTAAATTAAAAAAAAAAACGAATTTCAATTTGTCAGTACAAATCGGCAATTTCATACTTTAACCCCTAATATTAGCCAGAACGGCTCTATGGATTTTAGCTTGAGAGGTGTCGTTAGATTTGTAATATTTACTGTGAGAGTGACACTGTGTATATCAAAATAAAAATAAAAACAAAATGACGGATTTTTGGCACCAAATTCAAATGTTTGGCACGTTTCGCGGCCTGAACGGCTCGATGGATTATTACAAAAATGTATAAGTCATAACTAAAAAGTATAAAATAAACCAAATTATTAGATTTTGGGTGGTAGAAATTTGATTGATGACACAAATCTGTCACAAATTTCGACCGGGTTGGTACCACCGTGCACTATGCGAAAAACCCTCCATAGTAATCCAATCTCGGTTGGATTGCGTTCAGGGGTCAGCAAGTGCATAGCCGGGCAGGGGGGATTGTGGTCGCAGCACTAGCGGGACCGGTGGGTATTGGCGTAGTCTAGTGGGGGGTGGCGCGGGGCGACGCGCCGAACAGGGAGACCTGTAGAAACGGTGGTGCCGCTGGCCGCCCGCGGCATAGTACAGGGGCCCAACCGGGACTAACCACCCTGGGAGGCTGCCCCACCAGGTCGCGCATAATCCCGATATGGCTCGTCGTGCCGGTTGGTGACCGGAGGGAGCCCGGCGACCATACTCGGGGGGGTACGGGGGCCCTTCCGTTCGGCGTGTCGGCTCTCGCCGTTCCTCACATTCATAGACAAAACCAATCACCCGCGATTTGTCACGCGGTGCTGCGACGATAGTCCCCTTTTTTCACGCCTTCCCTTACCTCCTCCTTATGGCAGCGCAAAATAGAATACTGGGCTACACAGCGGCAAGACATTCTCACACGGGCTCGCTATTTGAGGTGGAGTCCACGAACATCTGTGGGCTCCATACAAACCTTAACGCCGTCCACCAACACCTGGAGACGGCAAAACCAGCACTGCTATTTCTTACGGAGACACAAATACGCCGCCCTGACGACACGACCTACTTGCTCTACCCCGGCTATGTCCTCGAGGAGAATTTCCGTGCAAAAGCCGGGGTGTGCGTGTTTGTTAGGGCGGATGTTTGTTGTCGCCGTTTGCGCTGCCTAGAGGACCCATCCTTCTCCACCCTTTGGGTACACATAGACCATGGTTCTACGAGTCAGATCTATGTGTGCCTCTACCGCTCCCATACAGGAGATGCCGAGACAACTCGACTCTTCGAATACCTGAGTCAGGCGGCAGATGATGCGCAGGAGCGGTTTCCGAACGCTGAGCTGGTGTTTTTGGGGGATTTTAACGCCCACCATGAGATCTGCTTGGGTTCCTCTAAAACAACCCATGCGGGAAGAGCCGCCCATGCATTTGCTCTGGCGCATGGCCTGACCCAACTGGTACACGAATTTACTAGAATACCAAAAAGGTCGGACCATGAGCCCTCTCTGCTGGACCTTCTGCTGACGAGTCGCCCGGACCAGTACAGTGTTTCGGTGAGTGCCGCTTTAGGCGGATCCGACCATAGTCTGGTCCGTTCCAAGGTGCCCATTAAAGCGCCACCACGACCCGTACAGGGGAAACGGCGTCTCTGGCACTACTCGTCAGCAGACTGGGATGGATTGCGTGACTATTTTGCATCCATCCCGTGGGTTGAACGCTGCTTTGAAGGTAAGAACCCATCTGAGGGCGCAACTGCTGTCGCCGGTGAGATCAGTCTGGGCATGGAATATTATATCCCCTACACTGATGTCGCCGGTGCCCGCAGAGCCCGCCCCTGGTTCGGGCGCGAGTGCGCGGAGGCTGTTAATCATAAACAGTCCGCGTACCGCGCTTGGGTGAGGGCGCGCGCTACGTGCGATCCTGACGTGAGCCATTTCAAGGCGGCGTACAATAGAGCCACAAAGGTCTGCAAGAGGGCTTATGTCAGAGCGGATGCCCAGCGCATAGCGCGGCTTGGTCAGGAACTAGTAGCGCATCCCACGGGCAGCCGTGGCTACTGGCGACTGGCCAAAGCCGTGCAAGCCAACTTCTGCCAGCCTTCGCTGCCACCGCTGCGCAACCCCGATGGATCCCTGGCCCATGAGTCGCAAGAGAAAGCAAATTTGCTGGCTAATCTCTTTGCGGCCAACTCCCGAATCGATGATTGTGGCATGCAGCCACCGACACTACCGATCAGTGACCATGCAATGCCTGATATTCGTATCAGGCAACGCGATGTCCGTGCAGTGCTGCAGTCACTCGATGTACGGAAAGCCAGTGGTCCGGACGGTATTCCGGCAGTGGTTCTACAAAAATGTGCAGCGGAGTTGTCTCCAATGCTTGCGCGGCTGTACCAGCTGTCCTACAGCTCGGGTACAGTGCCTTCGGCTTGGAAGGAGGCGAATGTACAGCTGATCCCCAAGAAAGGGGATCGCTCAGACCCGACTAACTATCGACCCATAGCCATCACCTCAGTGCTGTGCAAGGTGTTCGAGCACATAATTAACAAACAGCTCATGCGTCACCTTGAAGATCACTCCCTAATTAATGACCGGCAATATGGCTTCAGGCCGAAACGGTCAACGGGTGATCTTCTGGCGTATGTTACCCATCTTTGGGGTGAGGCTATGGACAAGCACGGCGAGTCACTGGCAATTGGTCTTGACATCGCCAAAGCTTTCGATAGAGTCTGGCACAAATCGCTTCTTTCCAAGCTACCAGCCTTCGGTCTGCCCCCTAGACTATGCAACTGGGTTGCTAGCTTCTTGCAGGATCGCCGTATTCGCGTCCTTTGTGATGGACGCGCCTCGGAGTTCTTGCAGGTAAATGCTGGTGTGCCGCAGGGGTCCGTCCTGTCCCCTACTCTCTTTCTTCTGCATATCAATGACATGCTGTCTACCGGCAGCATTCATTGCTATGCAGATGATAGCACTTTGCACGGGAGTTATCATGGACGTCCTGCGGATAAGCAGTCGGATATCGCAGATAAAAGGCAGCTTCTTGTCACTGAGCTTGACCGGATCCTGAACAACATTTCCCAATGGGGCTCTGAGAACCTGGTCGAGTTCAATGCCAAGAAGACACAGGCATGTGCGTTCACAGCAAAGGTATCTTCTTTCCTTCCCCTTCCCACTCTTCAGAGCACTCCACTGCCACTGCAGGACAACCTGACTATCCTCGGTATGGATGTTCGCTGCAAACTTAATAACAAAAACTACATCGAGAGTATCATCAAAACAGCCTCGCGTAAACTCGGAGTCTTGAACAGAGTGAGACGGTTTTTCACGCCGGAGCAGCGGTGTCTTCTATACAAGACCCAAATTCGGTCCTGCGTGGAATACTGCTCGCATCTCTGGGACGGCTCCGGAAAGTACTTATTAGATGCTCTCGACAGGTTGCAGCGACGTGCGGTCCGCATTATTGGGAATCTCGAGGTCACAAGCACCCTTGAGCCTTTGCAGATGCGTAGAGATATTGCATCCTTGGCAGTATTTTACCGTCTCTACCATGGTGAATGTTCTGATGAGCTCTTCCAACTGGTCCCGCCCTCTCCTTTCCTACATAGGACAACACGAGCAGGGCTTAGATGTCACCCGTATACGGTGCAGAATATTCCCTCAAGAACCAAGCGGTTTGGTGACTCCTTTCTTTGTCGCACCATTAAGACCTGGAACTCCTTGCCAGCTCACGTGTTTCCTTCTTCCTACAGTCCCGGGTCCTTTAAGCGGGGCGTGAAAAAGCATCTGATGAGGCCGTCAAGCTGAGTGCCACCATTGTTAACATGGTACGTGTTTGTAATGGTGACCCTCTTTTCTGAGACTTTACCTTCAGCTTACCATCAGGCGAGGTGAAGTCAAATTGACGTGTCCTATATTTAAAAAAAAAAAATCCGACTGATGCTGAGAAAATTGATACAAGCTTTAAAGCAGGCGGTATCAATTCGTAAATCTCAAGCTCGCTGAAAATTAATGATGATGTGGCAATGAACTACACACACTGGCAGAATTAGTGGAACACAAAATTATGGTCTGGGGAGGGATATGTTTAGGAGCTTGCACGGAGTTAGTGGTAGTCGACGGCGGAAATCTGACTGCTGATCGGTATATCAGGGAGATATTAGAGGAACATGCTGTGCCATGTGTGCCATTTATTGCTAACGACTTCATTTTAATGCAGGATGATGCTCGGGCTCACAGTGCTTGTTCAGTACAGGTATACCTAAAGAATGTTGGTGTTACGGTGGCCAGCACGGTCCCCGGATATGAATCCGATAGAACACGTTTTGGACTTGCTAAAGAGGATTTTCAAATCAAGAATGCCACCTCCTAACAATCTGGGCGAGCTGCGTAGGTAACAAATTAGTTGAAGAATGGTAGAGGTTGCCCCAAGAAATCATTGACAAGATCATTCGCAGTATGCCCAGACGGGTGGAAACCATAATCTGTGCACGAGGGGAAAATACTCCTTATTAAACATGTTATTGTTGTTTCATGTTTAATTATTATTTGTTTAAAAATAAAGCTAACTATTTGATACGCTCCTTTTTTGTGTTCCTCTAATTCTGCCGGTGTGTGTATTTTTAGCGACTTAATAAGATTGAAACTCGTAGTAATATCTAGCATATAACTGCCAAATAATAAACACATAAACAGATTTTTAAAAAAAACCTGCGTAAGTCAATTTCCACATGTTGATAATAATCCAGTCTTAAAAGTTATTTTATTAAAACATATAGAACTATTAAATATGGTTATTTTACTCAGGGCTGGTGGTGTAGAAGTCCGTGGACTTCACGCCACACCTATCACGAAGAGACTTCCTCTAGGAGTACCTGTTCTTGAGAAGAATGTATTCGTCGCCCATATGGCCAAGCCTAAGATGCAGGTAAGCAATTAAATTGTAGTATTAATAAATTAATTCGATATAAAATGTATCAATTGAATCAGACCATAGTACTCTACTTAAATCTGTAATAAAGACTTGCAGTCTATCTATGAACCGACTGAACTTCGATATGTTCCAGGCAGTGGCTGTCATCCTGGCGATAATGAAGTTCTCTATTTATTCATTTTTTTGATATCAAGTCTAAATTGAATATTCTTTCTAACAAGGTTGAAGACATACTTCGCACAGCCGTCCAACTGATCGGTGAAAATATCCAAAGCTACAAAGTCAAGTGTATCGAGTTGGCTGACGAAGAATACAAAAAGAACGACCATAAACCCTTCATAGAGATAGTTGGAGATATTCTTGGAGATCAACCATTGGTACAGACAGAATTAACGTTGATAACTGAAGAACCTATCGAGATGCCTTCTCATATTACTGTGGAGAACAAGAAATTGCAAGGCGAGAGTAATGCTACAGTATTCATTGGTGCCAATCTATTGGGTAGGCCTGATGTAAGTATTTTTACATTTCACTTAACTCTACTAAATTTTACTCAGTCTCTTGCTCTGTTTTATGACTATTTAGCATTTGAATGTTTAGCATGCAAAATGCTTTAAAAATTTAATTTAAAAAATATTCAGTTTAACTCAATTTTGCTCATTTATTATTCAATTTCACTCAACTTTACTTAATCTTGCCCAATTTCTATCAGGTCTTTTCATTTAATTCAGTCTCAGTATTAATTCACTTTAATCAAATATTAATCCTAATTAACTCATCCGCAAAGTAGATTTTTTCTTGATTACACATTTCCATGTGTAACGATTTAAGCCATATTGATTTTGTAGTTTTACAGAATAACTCATCAACAATACCATTTCTGTTTACGATATAATAATGAAAAGACAATGACAGCTCAATGGATGTATGGAAAGTGGTCATCATTCTTTATATTGTACGTTTAACTTATTTTAATTCTTCATTTAACAGATTCTTCAACAAGCAGTCACTACCCTCAAAGAAAAATGCTTCATAATCAGTCGCGAAAAGGACTGTCCAGATCCTAAGGAATATTCTGGAAAGTACGATATCATCAGCATACACGACACTGGCTTCGAATACGTAGTACTCTTCAGAAAACGCGTTGGAGCGAGACCAGCCAAGTTCGTCAGGATCGTTGCTGCAGACCAGACCTACGCCTGGATCGACAAAGTCAAGGAGGAACTCAAAGAAGGCCAGAAACTGGTTCTGTACACTCAAGATGAGCCTATCAATGGTCTTCTAGGGTTAGTGAACTGTCTTAGAAGGGAACCAGGTGGTGAAGTCATTTGTGGTCTTCTAATTGCTGATGCGTCTGCTCCACCATTCAACCCTGACTTGGAATTCTATGAAGAGCAACTGGACAAAGATTTAGCTTTGAACGTTTACCAGAATGTAAGTATTGTTTTTTTAGTATATTTGTAACCAAAATTGCTAGAATTTATGGTATCTCCGTTATAAAGCTTAATTATTTGAGTTAGGAGTAACCTACACGTTGGAAGTTTAATGGCCAGGATTCGAATCTGAGACTCATCGATCATAAGACCGACTCCTTAGTCATAATGCTATCGTCGCTTTATTAATATTATGTTGATGTAACTTTACATAAATATTCGTAATCGCATATTGAAATCTGGAAAAACGCTTATATTTTTCATGTACGCTATGAGAAAAATATTGTACGCAGAAAATTGGAAACGAATTTGCTTTTCAAAGATGCTTAATATGTATTCTATACACGAGATATGAATTGTTCAGTCTCTCAGTCAGTGATTTAATCAAAATTCATTGATATGAAACTGATATTTACAAAAGCATCAAAGGATCATATTTTAGCGTGGTTCCATAGTTATATTCAAAGTTTTGTATAGCCTTGGATTATTTCTTCTCCATCTTTAAATCTAGCTTATGCTATTACTTACCATCTGATCTCTTAAATCAGTGCCTCAGAACATCGTCCATCAAACAGCAGGTGTACCGAATAACAAGTAAGGTTAGCATGTCCCTGAGGGTTTTATTGGGGCCACACACCCCAGTAGAGAGAAAAAGAAATAATTGGTTTAGTAAAAGAACTACAATATATTCCAAAACATAATGTACATGTTAAGTATTATTGTTCTTCATAAGGGCCTTTAATTACAGGGTCAATGGGGTACCTACCGCCATCTCCTTCTGGGTGACTTGAGCACAGTTCGTGCCAATCACGCATTCGTCAATACGACGACCATCGGAGATCTGTCTACGCTCAGCTGGCTCGAAGGACCAATCAGACCTGACCAGGTGTTTAAGGATCCAGAAAGTATGGTTGTACATGTAAGTACATAATAAATTTATTCTCATAGACATAATCATCATGGTCGAGGTTGCTTCCAAAGACTTTGGAGCCCGGGTTCCGCTCTCCTATTCTTTTTCTCTTAATTTGGTTATCTTGATTCTTGACTTTTGTGGAAATTACTAAATTCTGACCTCCCTAACCTGACAACAAAGTTGGCAGCCATGGAGAACTTGGTGCGGTTCATAATCACATAACTATCCTGTAAGATACAGCAAAAGACAGCAAAAATGGCTTCGATCATGACATTACATGAAACGGGACTAACATTTACTGACGAAATGTGGACCTATCTACTTTGCCTACTCCTTCGGGGATATACGGCATGACCATGCAATTGCATCTAAATTGTGCAAGCTGAACGCAAACTGAACCTAAAAGTAAAACTAGCTAACTTGAAACTGAACGCTGAAATTTTCCTAAAAAATAATTCTTAATGTTAAACCAGGTGTACTGTGCTGCGCTGAACTTCCGTGACGTCATGACGGCAACGGGACGTGTCACGGTTGATGCTGTCGCCCGCGGTCGTATTGCACAAGAGTGTGTACAAGGATTCGAGATTGTCGGCAAAACATGCAAGTAAGTTACTTTTACATCTCTCATGTTCGGTAAGTAGGTCCTTATTACCCCCAAATGGGGCTTGTAGGTGACCAATTAGCGCTCTAGGGTAATAATGTAGCTATAAAAGCCCTAGGGCGGTAAGTAATTAAAAAAATACCACTTTACTCTTTCAAATAGTTCGCGTACATCTAACCGTCATACTGGCAATAGACATCATGCATTCAGCCTAATGACAAAAGAGGTCGCTTCGCTATTCAGCCTTATCTTCGTATGAGTTTAATAGGCAACAATTTTAAATATCGAACGGCGAAGCTCAATTTCGTTCTTGAAAAAAAAAAATTAAAAAAAGGAGATGAAAAAAGGCGGGTATGGAAATCTTTTATTATTAACATACCCAAGACAACAATCTCATAATACCGAATAACTTTTCACAATACTCTGACATTGGCAAGTTGTGGCAACAGACAGAAGCCAATCAACAAGAATTGAATTGAACATACCCAAAAAACACCTGTCCCTAAAATTTGAAAATTATTGTTCTCATTTTACTATAAATTTTAACTAACAAAATGTTTTATTCTTGTAATGCCGGTTTTTTTCTACTTACCTCACAATCGAGATGTAAAGCAGAGTAGTTAGCTCGGGTGTAAGCATCAATTGCACCCTCGAACTATAGGCGCCCTCGCTGCGCTCGTGCGCCTAAATATCTCGGGCTGCAATTGATGCCTTACAGCCCTTGGCTACTAATCTACTATTACATTTTGAACACTTAGTTATGAATGTTAAGTTATGAATAATTAGAGAATACTTACTTAGTTATGCATACTTAGATGTGAATGCTTAGTTGTGAATACATAGTTGTGAATACTTAGTTATGAACACTTAGTTGTGCTGCTTAATTGTGAATACTTAAATGTGAATACTTAGTTATGAAGACTTAATTGTGAATGCTTAGTTGTGAATACTCAGTCTTAGTTGTGAAAAATAGGGATTGAATGAAGTTTAAAGCATTTAAAGTTTAACTAAGCTAACTATTTAAATCGATTAAGATAGGAAAAAAATCACGATCTTTCACCGTTAGGGTAGTAGTATGCTACCGAACCATATTTGAATATATCCAAATTCTCCTATATAATAGTCCGTCTATAGGGCGACGGTTGAGTTATCATCTAACACTTGTACAAAAGTATCGGAACCACTGAATGATGTTGCAATCACTTTTAAACATTGATTTATAATTTTTTATTGGGATTCATTCAATTGCCCCTCGGGCCCGCCTGGGTGGTCGCTGGATGGATCGGCGGCACTGGTGCATAACGCCGCTGCGGGTACCCCTCCCCTTGTCGTGATCGCAAGGGAGCATGTCATCATAGCGGCGCGTGTGGGGGAGATTGCGGACGTGGGCGTTTATTTCACGCCGAGGTCACACCGACTCATTGGGCAGTATCGGCAGTCGCTGGAACAGCTGACCGACGTCGTCAATGCCTGTACGCCTCGTCCGGTTCTTGTGCTCGGGGACTTCAACGCCTGGTCTCGGGCTTGGGGTTCCCGGCGCACGAACGCGCGAGGTAGGGCTCTGGAGAGCTGGGTCGTTTCTCTCGGCTTAGTTCTCCAGAATCGCGGGGCCGAAGCCACGTATATGGCCACTTTTGTGGCGGGGGAGCGCAGGGCGATCGTAGACCTTTCATTCGCGAGCGCTTCCCTGTTACTCCGCGTGCGGGACTGGCGTGTCGCCGCTGAGGTGGAGACACTATCGGATCACCGATACGTTCGGTTTAATGTCTCTCCTCTTGCTGGTGATGATCCAGGCCGCGCATGGGCCTTAGCTTTAGGCGAAGACGGTCTCGAACCCCGACTGAGAGGGTTCCTCAGTGCATGCTTGGAGCGGGGCCAGTTTCCGAAGATGTAGAGGACGGGGAACTGGTCCTCATCCGCAAAAAGGGACGCCCGGCGTACGAGCCGTCCGGGTACCGGCCCATAGTACTGCTCGACGAGGTGGCCAAACTCTTAGAAAGAGTTATTGCCAAGCGCCTCATCGAGCATCTTCCTAGAGTTGGGCTGTCGCACGCCCAGTTTGGGTTCCGCGGTCGCGTTCCACTGTGGATGCCATCATGCGTGTGTGGACTCTGGCGGAGGACGCGGTCGCTCGGAGCGAGGTGATGTTGGCGGTGTCCTTGAACATCTCCAACGCCTTCAACACCTTGCCCTGGAGTTGCATTAGGGAGGCACTCGTGTACCACGACGTGCCTCTCTACCTCCGCCGCATGGTCGGGGCGTACCTGACGGAGAGAGCCGTCGTCAACCCGAGTTCGACCGGAGTCGGTAGGCGTGAGATGTCGTGCGGTATTCCGCAGGGATCGGTCCTGGGGCCGCTTCTGTAGAATATCGGTGATTACGCGTACGGTGCCACCGTCACGTGTTACGCAGACGACACGCTGGTGACGGTGAGCGGGGCTACACACCGCGTGGCGACCCGGTTGCTCAAGTGCGAACGGATCCGGCTGCTGGGTCTCGAGGTGGCTCTGCACAAGTCCGAGGCCATGTTCTTTCATGGCCCTCGGCGCAGGACAGGCCCGGGAGCCAGCCTTACAGTGGAAGGCACTCCCATCGACATCAAGCCCCGGTTGAAATACCTGGGGCTCGTGCTTGATGGTCTATCGGACTTAGGACAGCATCTCCAAAGTCTGCGCCCCAAGTTGGTGACCACGGCGAATGCCTTGGGTCGGTTGTTGCCCAACTTGAAGGCCCAGAGGCCTCCTGCAGGAGACTTCACGCGATTGTCGTGCGGTCCATGGCCCTATACGGGTGCCCCATGTGGGCGGACACCCTGAAGGCTAGATTCCTGCTTCTGCTCCGTACGGCGCAGAGCACGATGGCCTCCAGGGCCATCAGGGGATACCGCACGATATCCTTCGAAGCGGCGAGTCTCCTGGCCGGATCGCCATCGAGGACCCTTTCGGTACTATATCAGTTCCGAAGGGAGGTGAGGGAGCGGGGATTCGATCCCGAGCCCGAGGATATTCGGGCAGAGAAATCCCGGTTCCACCGGGACATGGTGGCCGAGTGGGAGCGACGACTTGGGCAACCACGCGCAGGGCACGCCGTGATTGCGGCGGTAAGACCCATCATGGAGACAGCAGAGCAGGCGCGGCGCGATGAGCGAGAGAGACTCGCTGACATCGTTGCACGCGCTCGTAGACGCCTCGGACGTAGGAGGGCGCAGACCAACCTCCACCCCCCATGAACGCGGGCCTGAGGGTGACGGATGGAGCCGTCCGTCACCCTAGCAGAAACAGGCCACGGCAGCGGGGACAAGTCGAGGACCGCGTGGTCTCCCCTCCCGAGGAGGGTCAGACCGAGAGGGATGGCCCTGGGCAGCCGGGGTGCAAGGGATATGTCGCATGACAACCTCATCTTCGGCCTAGCCCTACAACCCACAGACGGCGGTTTAGTCGGTTCGAGTGTGACATAACCTCCCCCTTCGTCTCCGGAGGGGGGAGGGGGATTCTGTGGGGATATACCGAACGTAAAAAAAAACAAGGGATTCATTCAATTGTTTGGGCGGAATAATCAAAAATCTATGTTTTTTTAACACAGTGGCTCTCGCGTCATGGGTATGGTCCGCAACGCTGGTATGGCTAATGTAGTCAAAGGAGACAGAGCTCTGATGTGGGCTATACCTGATGAGTGGACCTTCGAGGAGGCTGCCACCGTTCCTGTGGCGTACGGAACTGTTTACTACTCTATGGTAAGTTTTTTTCCTGTGTAATAATTGATATAATGATAGCGATAACCTTTAGGATTCTATTCTTCATTCGGTTCCTTATGACCCGCATGGATGGACTTACATTGCAACAGCACTCGGAGAAATTTTGAGTTCAGCAATATAACTGGCAAACTAACCGTGTAACGCCATTGCAGTCAGAGTGCAGTCTTTGCAACTGCCGTGTGAATTTTAACGAATGCATTTGAGCTGCACGGTGACAGAGCAACTAACTTGCAATCAGTGGGTATTTTTTGAAACTACACTCCAACCGCACATATAGATTAACTGCATCCAAACTGCTTATTTTCGGTCAAAGTACAATTGAAAAGTATTCCATCAATCTAAAAGTAAGTTTTCTTTGAAGTATTTGTTTCTATAGTAATATAGAAATCAAACACACTCCAAAGAAAACTTACTACAAAAAAGAGTCATCGAATCTGTAGCAATAGACAGATACTCCTTAAACATACAATTACTTTCCATAGGTGATGGTAGGACATTTGAAACGTGGAGAGTCTATCCTCATCCACGCCGGATCAGGTGGTGTGGGACAAGCCGCCATCAACGTAGCTTTACACCACAACTGTGAAGTCTTCACAACAGTCGGTACTGCTGAAAAGAGGGCATTCATAAAGAAGTTGTTCCCTCAACTTAAAGGTTTGATGTTTTTTTGATACACCTTACTTTAACTATGTATCTTATTTAATGGGAACATGAATAATTTTTTATTTGCTGAGTATTCCAATTTAAAGTTCGTTAGTAAATTTGTTACTGTTCAACAATATCAGATTACGATTCGAATTGGTGCATTAAATCGTAGGCCCCATGTAGTTTCTGAGGGTCCAATAAATTTGAAATGTTCACTTTTAAGCTTGGGGTTTTTGGATTAACTAAACTCAACAGGTTACTTCTAGGTAAGCGTACTTCATCATCAACCATCGGTCAAACGCGATTCAATTATAATAAATACTTATTATGAATATGAAAGCATTATGAGTTGCTTTGACTATTGGGCTGATAACATTAAATTCATTACAGATAGCCACATTGGTAACTCTCGTGACGCCTCCTTCGAAGACATGATCAGACGTGAAACCAATGGTAGAGGTGTCGACATGGTACTCAACTCTCTATCGGACGAGAAACTGCAAGCCTCAGTACGTTGTCTCGCGTACAGAGGCCGATTCTTCGAGATCGGCAAGTTCGATATCAATAACAACACTCCCATTGGCATGTACTTCTTCTTGAAAGAGACTTCCTTCCATGGCATTATGTTGGATTACATCTTCGACCAGAGCTTCGCGTTTAGAACGGTTTGTAAAAACAATTTCATTTTGATTTATGGTACTTTACTTATCCTCTTACTCCACTTTCTTCAATTTAGCTTGTACGGGTTTTATGGAAGCAAATGCCGTGTAATAGCCCAACTCGAGAAGGAAGCTTGTGTTACTAAGTCAGTCAACCAGCTTGTACCTAAATGAGGTTGGTTTTTCCTAACTCTCTTGTTGTATTCCCATACTCCTCATACCCTTGAGACTTCGGGTACTTAGACTTCGGATAAAAAAAAGAAAATAATCCATAATTCTTAGCATATTTTTTTTTACCAACAAGTGTAAAAAAATCCTGATCATTCACCTTTCGTCTTCAACCAATTGTCCGCTTGTGATGTTAAGAAGAGCATTTTGTCGATTTCATCGAATGCTGTCGGGAGCGATGCCGTGAGCCGTAATATGATTGTGCCAATTCTGGAGCAAATTCTTCCTATCCTATGTCACGTCTTTAACTACTCCATTTCTGGTGCTATTTTTCCATCCTCATGGAAAAATGCCCAGATAATCCCGTTACCCAAGAAATCTAAGCCATGTTCCTACTCTGACTATCGTCCTATATCTATTCTTCCTTTCCTATCTAAAGCTTTAGAGCGTCTCATTCATTCGCAACTCAGCTCCTTCCTAAATAAAAATTCGTTACTAAACCCGCTACAATCCGGCTTCCGACCTGGCCACAGCACTGCGACAGCGTTGGTTAATATCACGGAAGCCATAAGACTAGGCATGGATGGCGGTAATCTCACGCTTTTATCCTTACTTGATTTTAGCAACGCCTTTAATACCGTGGATTTCGACATCTTGCTTGGTATACTCGGCTCTATTAACATATCTCCAACGGCTATTGAGTGGTTTCGTAGTTACCTGTTTGGTCGCCGGCAACGTATTCGCGTCGAAGAATCAAGCTCTTCCTGGTGCAATACGACCGCCGGTGTACCGCAGGGTGGCGTTTTATCTCCGTTACTCTTCGCAATATTTATAAATACAATCTCCGAAAAATTACTTTCATCCTACCACCTTTATGCTGATGACCTACAAATTTACACCCAAGCCACCCCAAACAACTTGTCCAACGCATTTACTGTGCTCAATGAGGACTTGGATCGGATTTGCGAAAGGAGCAAGAACCACGGACTCACTCTAAATTCTTCCAAGACACAAGTAATTGTTATTGGTAGTCCAAGGTTGACTCCAAAAATAGATTGGGCCCAGCTTCCTCGGATTACTATGGGTGGAGCCGTCGTGCCAGTTAGTGATAATGTCAGGAATTTAGGTATCTATATGGACAAAACATTTTCTTGGAATATTCAATTACAGGAAACGAGTCGAAAGCTTTTCGCGTCAGCGGGTGCCTTACGTAGGCTCCGAAACTTCCTCCCAATTGCCACTAAAACTGCGCTTGCACAATCGCTTCTTCTACCTGTTCTCGATTACGCCGATGTCAGCTATCCCGATCTCACAGAGGAGCAACTAGATAAACTTGAGCGACTTCAAAATTTTTGCATACGATTCATATTTGGTCTTCGCAAGTATGATCACGTGTCAGATTTTCGTAAACAACTCAAGTGGCTCCCAATTCGGCTTCGCAGGAATGCCCATATTCTATCAATGCTATATAATGTATTGTTTAATCCCACCACTCCCTCTTATCTCAAAGAACGATTCCAGTTCCTCCATGCCACACATACGAGATTCCTGAGGTCTTCCGAGAATTTGAGGCTGAGAATGCCAATGCATTCCACTGACTTTGTTGATAAGTCTTTCACTGTTAAGGCTGTGCGCTTATGGAATGCATTACCATTAAATATCAGACGGGCACAATCACTAAATGTTTTTAAAAGAATGGTAAAGGACCACTATCTATCATCTAGTACATAGCTCGCAGTTAAAAACGCTGATTCATTGCTGTGATCCTTCTTTCATATTATTATGTACTATTTACTTTATATGTACTATTTACTATTATATATATATATATGTACATATTACATTTATGTGTTAAAACTGTTTATATCTATTTATACCTTATTATACTTCACATAAAGCCGTATATTTATTATTTCATTTTATTTGTACTTCTCTCTCGTACATTTTTGTCTTAGTTTAGTTTATTTGATAACTACACCATATCTTTTGTTTCTGTCACATTACTGTCCATCCCAAGGTTGCCTGGAAGAAATCGCTTCCAGCGATAAGGCCGCCCATTGTACATTAAACTGTATACATACTATCTACTTGTCCTAGTGTAAATTTATTGGTGTACAATAAAGAATTATCTATCTATCTATCCATACTGTAAACATTTTTTGCAGCGATTGCAAGAGCTCTTGCTGTCTGGTATCGAATCTGGCGCCGTGCGACCACTTACTTACTGCACATTCGAGAAAAATGAGGTTGAAGCAGCCTTCCGTTACATGGCCGCTGGCAAACATATTGGCAAGGTAAGGTCCAAAGGTGAAATAATAGGTCGTTAGATATGAAATTGCCCAAATTTTCTTACACATTCATGAGTACGTTATTCCTGTAATTTTATAGCTACTTTTACTATTTATACTTTGTTTGAAAGTTGATTTTAAAGATTTTACAACTCTGTATTAAGTTGTGTTTTTATTCGCCGCTTGATAAATTGAATTCGATCTTCAAAACCAGTGCTACCTAAATGCTCCATTGTGATGATAAATTTCGTATTACTTCGTTACAGGTATCACTTTTCAAAAATGTAATAAAAGTTACTGTTAGCTTAATGTTGTCTCATTCATACACAAAAAAAGAGACGGGTTGCACTCTGGGAGTGCCGGCAGAAGTGAAAACTTTTTCTTTCTTTCTTCGTTATATACATAGAAAAAGATAAAAAGAACATACCATACCATACCATACTTATAGTATAGCGCCAATCATAGAACCTATCACTAATTTTCTGCGATTTTTTGTCAGAAGTAATTAATAAATTACAAAAAGAAAAAATAATCACCAAAAGTAATAAATTATAATAAGAAAAAACAAAACATCCCTGAAGGCCAGGTGGTTTGAACCCGATACTATCTGAAACTATAAGGACTTACAGTCGAAGTGCTTACCGTTTAAGCTACGACGCTATCCATCGTAACTTGCAAAATAGATAGTCTGTACCTAATCTTGTATGACGTCAGTGGTCGGTTACGGTTCAAAGGTCAACTAATCCTGACGCTTCCTTAACATTTTACACCCATCCAACGCCGCTAAAGAAGTTTTCACTTCAAAAAATCATAAAATATGGATTTGTCATTCCTAAAAAAAAAATGCAAAAATGTTAGTACTGCAAATTATTAATTAACGCTAGGATGAAGAAGAAGAAATAAGAGCTATTTCGAGGGAATAATCCTTTCCATTACTCTAACTTCTGAACTTTACCTACCTGTACAGTAGGATCAACAGTAGTTCCCCACAAACACACTGAAACTGACACTCAGGAAGTCCCAGGGAAAGTTAAAAGTTTAGAACCGATATAGAAAAAAAAGTGGCAGTCTAAAATATAATAAATCCATTTTCCTTATTAGACAAGCTGCAAACATCCTGTGGAGCAGGTTTTTTTAATCATGCATTTAAATTATATCTGAACTGTATTTAGACTTAAAAGTGCCAACGCTTGAGTTACTTGGCGTCGGTAGCTTAGTGGTTAGGGCGTCGGCCTTACGATTGACAGGTCCCGGTTTCAAATCCTGGCTATTAGACTACCGAAGTGAACCCACTCCTAGCACGAGCAATTTAGCTTGGTTGGAGGGGTCAGAGGGATAATTTGTAATTTCGACATTTTCGGTTGGTAATATCCTTTGTCTTTTTTTTAAATTCTCTATTATCATGTGAATTGTTACAGGTCATTGTCAAGATCCGTGAAGAGGAACGCAGCCACCGTTGCGTTTTGCCCAAGAACTTAGAAGTAGATGCTGTACCGAGGTAATTTCTGATTGTATAGATCATTCATTATTATTGTAATGATACCTATGTTGATGAAATTTCTTTTAGGACAGCCATTGTGTCGTGGCGACAGTGTATTTGCCTGGTATGTACGAGGCGCAGGTTTAATTCCCGCTCAGTGCAAATATTTGTATATTATGTTTATTTATTTTGATTTGTTGATGTCTCGGTTGTCATACATGACATCTATGACAGTCATAACGGGTAATTGGAGCCCAAAAACGTCCGGCAACTGGTCTAACTGCAACATTTCGATAATGGATAGTGGAGGTCAGATGGCAATCGCTTCACGGAAAATATCGAATTTCAGCCCCGCAGTTAGATTGGAAAAAGCAGACCCGATAGGTGAAGACCTCAGATGTGACTGGAAATAACGAGAGGATGCTGACGAAGATACTAGGCAGAACAATTCTTTTGTAAATATGGATATCCCTCATGAAAATAGAAATCGTAACTATTTTAGACTTAAATTATTTTTAAAACCTTATCAGCAATTTCATTTTCAACAGGTACAACTGTGATGAGGATAATGTGTACATCGTCGTAGGTGGTCTGGGAGGATTCGGTCTAGAGTTGGCTGATTGGCTGATCATGAGAGGAGGACGCAAGATTCTCCTCACTTCTCGTAGAGGTGTCACCAACGGCTACCAGTCTTCCAGACTTAAGTATGTTGACTACGTGGAATCTGTTTTGACTAATTTTTTCAAAGACATCATTTTCAGGGCCCAGTCAACCTTACCCGCTGTTCGGCACATCTGCTGATTATCGGACGAGGTTCTGGTACAGGCTTTTTTCTCCAATTTAGAAAAAACCACCGTTGTACCAGCTCAGGCGTTTACTTCTTTCTACACTCTGGGTCCCTTAAACTGGTCGTGAAAAACCATCTGATGAGGGCGTCAAGCGGAAGGCCGCTGTTGTAACATTGTTTGTTAGAAACCCTCTTTTCTAAGACTACCTTCAGTTTACATATTGACGTTCCTTGTATAAAAAAACGGCATTCACTCTCGTAGACAACAGCATTCTAAAGCATTCAATCAGCATCTAAGGTAAAAGCCTTGAATGCAACTGGAACAACACAATAAGGTGCCGCACACCAAATTAGCAAGCAGCATGCATATATTGTACAAGCACCTTAAATAACGTTTGAATAAAATCACATTTCTTTGCAAGCTTCTTGCCGTTTTCATGCTGAAAAGTTGAAAACAACATTTTGCCTATATTACGGCGGATCCACGACCACCAAAAAGATGGACAAAGGACATACGGTTGCACCTTCACATGTGTGACCGTATTTCCTTTGTCGAATGTACCTACTATTAAAATATTCTCAATTTTCCTGCTAGGTCATGGGCTTCTTACGGAGCTGATGTTCAAATCTCAACCCATGACGTCACAACTGAAGCTGGTTGCGAACAAATGCTGAAGATGGCGGCCGCCATGGGTCCAGTAGAGGCCATATTCAATCTTGCTGTTATCCTTAAAGACTCAGTCTTCCAAAACCAGACGCCTGAAACGTTCCAGTGCTCGTACGGACCTAAGGCTTTGGCGACAATGCATTTGGATAAACTTTCGAGGATTTATTGCCCGAAATTGAGGTATGTAGAATTATTGGTTGAGTTTTTTAGATACATACCCGTCATTTTGTTTTGAACTATTACAGAACAATAAGTGATTGAATTAAAATGCAATTTATGATATGCAAATATGAATATAATTTTCAGTCAGTGCTCATAAAAAATACAATTCAGTATTGGTATGGTTGTAATCAATATATAACGCTGCATTACTTTGGATAAAGATATTTACAGGAAAGTATTGCATTCCAAAACTCGACAGAGGAAAAGTTAAAAGTTAAGTAACTTAAGATGGTAATGGATGCAAAGAAATTAGCCATCACTAGATGCAAGAAATTACATTTAGATAGGTTTGACTGTCGGTTTCTATAATAAATACTAACTATACTAAATTTTATCCACTTTTCACAATAGGAATATTAAGCTAAATTATTTGTTAGTAAAAACGTAAGCAGGCAAATTATAAACACAGACAGTCGAAATGGGACCATATGCACCCACTCGAATGGTGCGAAATGATGATTGACGTCACATTATTTGTCAACTGATTCGCCCGCGTTTTGCTTCGTGTAAAATACAGAAAAAAAAATGGCAAATTCATTTTGTAAAAATAAATTATTTACAATTCATATTTGAGTGAAATAAATTTATATAGTCATTGTTTTTTTCAAAGAATGTTAGCAACCTAAATTATCGAAATTACTAATATTCCCTCTAACCCCTCCAACTAAGCGAAATTGCTTGTGCTAGGAGTGGGTTCACGTCGGTAGTGTAATGGCCAGGATTCGAACCCGGGACCTCTCGATCGTGAGGCCGACTCCTTAACCTCTAAGCTACCAACGATTTATATAAAAGCTATCAAATCGAATACATTTCATATTTTATTGTAAAAGTTGTCAAATAATCAATTGTAAGGCCTACTCATTAACCACTAAGCTACTGACGATGAACTTTGAATTATTTTTTCTTTATAGGGACTTCGTAGTGTTCTCATCAGTATCTTGCGGTCGTGGTAACGCCGGTCAGACGAACTACGGTCTTTCAAACTCTGTGATGGAAAGGATCTGTGAATGGAGACACGCGCTCGGTTTACCCGCCCTCGCTATCCAGTGGGGAGCTGTTGGTGATGTAAGTTGATGATTGTATTTCTTTTCAGGAATAGATTGGACTGTAACAACTTGTACCCATACCTTTTTTTATCGTACGCAAGCAAAATAACCACGGATACCCCCTCCCACCCCCTCCCCCTCCTTGGTTGTGACTTGTTTCAGATTTGTTCCCACTAAAACACACTGTCTGTGGGTCGTAGGTTGCCGAAGGTGAGTTTGTCTGAGACATATCTCTGTCATCCCGGCCAACTTGTACCCATACCAGTCGCTGTAGCTCTGTTAGATCTTAGATACTTATGCCAGCTTCCTAGTGTACCTGCTGATTGACAGGTGAGTGGTTCTGGCGGAGGCTTTCCTTCTAGCCCCTTAAGACAAGTGGAAATTCGTTGGTCGGCGTTTGGCAGACTAGAATGAGGAATGTATGGGATTTGAAGTTCATGGCAACGACTTTCAGATACATCAAATCCCATACATTTGTCTTTCTATTCTATCAAATCCTGGCCAGCAAATTGCCACTTGTCTCAGGGGCCAGAGCTGGAAAAGTTAGATGGCTGTCGCGCCTGTAAAATCGGATCCAATCAAATTTCGTAAAGGATCAGTGGTAAAGAGAACCCTTGGCTCCAAAGTGCACACTTTAAATGAAACCCAGACTGCCACTTGGATGAAGATGAGTTTCCTTCGTACAGTTCCAGATCGTTTAAACAGGGCATGAAAAAGTATCTGACGAAACCATCAAGCTGAGGTCCATCATTTTAGCATTATTAGCAAATGCTAACGGTGACCTCCATGTCTGAGACTTTACCTTATCCTTACTATCTAACCAAGTAAGTAAGTAGACTGGATGCGCAAGGTGGAGGTACGGATGCTATGGCGTGAATTATCAGCGGTCCATGTCTAACATTGGACTGCAATAGTTGATTGATTGACTGTTATATTCTTTTTCTCAAACATGCTTGGAAATGTGAACATTATTTTGACAACCTTCTTCGAGATAAATCGAAATTGCTGTACATGCGAGCAGCGGCCGGCAAAAGTTGTATGAAAATCCATATCTGTCGTGTTTTAGCGGCCAAATAAATTACTATGTAAACTCATATCTGTCGTGTAATTTAAAAATGGAACCAACTTTTACTCCGAACCATGGCAACCAAGGAGGTAACTTATCCAAGGCCTTATTTAAATATAGAACTGGCTTGCAAATAGAATGATTTTTATTAAGAAAAATAAAAAACCAATGAACATTTCGCCGCGTGAAAAATTACTGTTGTTCGTTGTTCGTCATTGATTTTGAAAAGTAGGTAACTAAAAAATTCTGCCTAGATACTACTTAGTTTTATTTTCTGCGCATTGTTTGAGAAAAGCACTATACAAGCCTTGGCCACAACTGAGCGTTGCCGGACTCCGTAATGCGTGCCTCGGCTGCGCCTCGGCCCGCATACTTCACGATCGTCCGGCAACACTACAATTAGTGGCCGCGGCAGTAATGTACTATATCCGTGTGGTGACGGAGTAAGAATACAAGTATCACAACCCCATCTCATTCGAAGGGAATCGTAAAAAGAAAACTCGAAATGGCTGTGCCCAGCGTAGAAACAGTATTCCAAAGACTCCCAATATTATGAGAGGCCTATGTACAGCAGTGGACTGCAATAAGCTAATTACTATTATATTCCTTTCAGGTTGGCCTAGTAGCCGATATGCAAGACGAGGATGTCCAATTAGAGATCGGAGGCACCCTCCAACAGAGGATCTCCTCCTGTCTGTTCGCACTCGACAAGTTCATGAAGCAGGATGCACCAATCGTGTCCTCAATGGTGGTGGCTGAGAAGAAGGCTGGTGGAACCGGTTGTGGCAACATTGTGGATGCTGTGGCGCAGATCATGGGTGAGATTGATTTTGAGTACTGTTAGCCGATATGCAAGACGAGGACGTCCAACTAGAGATCGGCGGCACCCTCTAATAGAGGATCTCTTCCTGTCTGTTCGCTCTCGACAAGTTCATTAAACAGGATCCCCCAGACGTCTCTTCTGTGGTAGTGGCTCAGAAGAAGGCTGGTGGATCCGGCTGTGGTAACATTGTGGCTACTGTGGTGCAGATCATGGGTGAGAGTATTTTTGAGTACTTGTAGCTGATATGCAAGATGAGGACATCCAACTAGAGATCGGCGGCACCCTCTAACAGAGGATCTCCTCCTGTCTGTTCGCTCTCGACAAGCAGGACGCACCAGTAGTGTCCTCTATAGTGGTGGCTGGGAAAAAGGCTGGTGGAACCGGTTGTGGCAACATTGTGGATGCTGTGGCGTAAATCATGAGTGAGATGATTTTTGAGCTTTTGACAATACCACTTGGAAGAGAAATTGTCAAAATATCTTAATACTTTGGATCAATCAAATTAAACTGTGTCATTCAATTAAATTGTACTTTTGTCCGAACAAAAGGTAAGTAACAAATATCAGACAATCAGTCAACACATACACACATTTCCTTTACATTTCACACAACGCCATCTAGATCCATAGTGAGCATAGCTTAACTAGCTTGTGTTATGGAATCTAGAATGCAGATATACTTACTTAGATACTTTTTTTTGTAAATACATACATATTATACATAGAAACACCCAGACCAATGCAAATATACATATTCATGCATCTAAATATTTGCACTGTGCGGGGCTCGAACCCGCGCCTCCTGCACAGCGGCCGTGTTCACTAACGCTACGCCACGGAGGCTTTCATCATCAACAGGAAGAGGGTTTCTAAGATTAAGATCATTTTGAGTGCTTTACTAGTCGAGATAGATCTGATGCTGACAGTACATATATAACTGCACTGGCCCTACGGAACAAAATTTTGGTATTGCGAAAGACTACAATTTTTTTTATTTCAATCGATGAAATTTAATCGATCTAGGCGGGGTTTGAACCCGCGATTTTTGCCTTAGAGGGGCAATGCTTTGAACACTTAGCTACCAGTACTCGCCCTAACCAATACCAATTTCTCCTTTATATCTGTCTTTGAGGTGACAGTTGAGGCATCTACCGACATTCTTACAAACTATCGGAACCAATATATGATTTTTCAATCATTTTTAAACATTGATTTTTAATTTCATTCAATTGTATGGGCGGAGTAGTCTCCCCGCATAAAATTTTATTGAATTAAATTTTTAATCATTTTTCATGCTAAATAGGTATTCAAAACTATTCAAATAGAAAAAAAATTAATCGGTACTACAATTTTTTATTGATCCCCACACATCATATCACAAAATGGTACGGCAAACATTTAATGGTTATTCAAATATTCTTCTTGATCTATATATAATCTTTAGTTATAATATTTTAGTATTAGGCTCTGTGTCAATAGAGATTAGAAACACACTTTCATGCATAGACATAGTCACTTAGACTGATGCAAATAAACATATTCGTGCATACTTGTCAAGTTGTCGACAAGCTTCCTCTTGCTGTAGTAAAAACTGAATTCGCAAGACGTTTTAGTGCCTACATGAAGCCTCAGATATACAACAGAATAAATAAAATCTGCTATCTAGGTAAATTGACAATGAGTGAAGCTAAGGAACTTATTCTAAAAACTTACTTACCTGGTCCTATGAATACACGGAAAGCTTTTTTAAAACGCTTGATGTGAAATCTTAAATTAAATTCTTGGACCTCTTGGATTGCATGATACTTAGATTTTTATATAAAACAATCGTGATAGTTTCAAAGGCACTTCAACTAAAAAAAAAAAAAGTATCTACAGGACTGGCTTAGCCTAGTTTAGGAAGCTTTTGGCAATATCGGACTTGTTCCAATCTAAAACTGTTGTGTGCACTCCCGGTAACACATGTACGTACAGTTTTGTAATGGCAAATAAATACATTTTTACTTTACTTGTGTACTAAATTCGAAACTACAATAAATGATATAGGTAATCAAAGTTTTGAAAGCAAAACATACACACACATACACTCAACAGTTTGGACCAACTCCCTTAGAGCATCGAAGAACTATAACGACATAAATACTGTAACATTAAAGTCAAATATATTATTGCATTAGCCACACACGACTTAACCAGGGTTGCTCTAATGACTTGTTTTCTGAGATAACTGTATGGTATATCGTTATGGTAAGTATTTGAGTAAGGATCGACCTAACGATCGAGAGGTCCTGGGTTCGAATCCTGGCCGTTAGAGCGTTTTCACACTCATCCGATATCCGATATCCGATATCCGACATCAGATATCCGACATCTGACATCCGATATCCGATATCCGACATCCGATATCGGAGGAAGTCAAATGTATGAGATATGTATCTTTCTTTCACATTGTCCGGCCCGATATCGGTTATCGGAGCCAAAACAGTGGTGTCGGATATCGGATATCGGATGTCGGATATCGGATATCGGATGAGTGTGAAAACGCTCTTACACTACCGACTTAAATCCATTCCTAGCACAAGCAATATCGCTTAATTGGTGGGTTAGAGGTTATATTAGTAATTTCGGTGGCTAACATTCTTTAAAGAGAAAAATGTTCAATATTATTTATTATAGACAGCCACTTGTCACTTTGCTGACTATTATTAGTGCTTTTCAATCTTCATTTTCCGAATTTTGGCTACGGATGTAATCTTAATAAAATTGTTTCCAACAGCCATCAAGGACCTGAAGACGGTGTCCCAACAAGTGTCCCTGGCCGAGTTAGGAATGGACAGTATGATGGCTGTGGAGATCAAACAGACGTTGGAGAGAGAGTTCGAGGTCTTCCTCACGGCGCAGGATATTAGAACGCTCACCTTTGCGAGGTAAGACGCGGCTCATTTTACTTTAGTTACCTATTTATTGTCGGTCTGTCTCTCTCTCTCTAATAGGTACCTAATGTTGTGGGTCTGAGTGAGACACTCAAAGCCAAAGGTTAAAAATCATTTGTTCTGTTTAAACCGTGAAAATGTCACTTACAAAACGTAAAACATGAACATAATTAAAGACGTAGGCCTAACTGAATCACGATTAAGCTGGGTAAAGGTTGTATACACATTGACAAATTTGACAGGTTGTCTGGCAGATTGTCTATACAATTTTTCCTCAGATAAATCACGATTCAACTGAGTGAAATTCTAGAATATGAGCTTCAGACTTTGCGAAAATAATATAGCAATTCAAATGAGAAATGTGTTTCACCTGGCAAAACTAATTTTCTTTACAAGTAATATAGCCAATACTAATCGATATGTTGTAGGAATTCTAACAATATTCAGGATATTCAAATCTATCCACACATTTAAAAGTTATAATGGAATGAACAAGAATGTATGTATCCTTCAATGTAACCATACCTTTAGGGAATGGAGAATGTTAACTGATTTAAAAAATTAGCTCTCCATATTCTCTGTCAAAAATAAAACATACAAGTGAAAGAGTTAGAGCGTTTTCACACTCATCCGATATCGGTGTCGGACGCCGATAGCCGACACCCGATGGCCCGACACCTGGTGCTGTTTCCACATTTATCCGATAAAATCGGCCCGATACGGCCATTTGCTCGAAAGCATAGACTAATTAGAGATGAAAAAAAGAGCAAATAGTGCAAGCAATTTACCACCTTATTGACATGACATGCTATCGATTTTTTTTATATCGTTCTTATATTCGTGATCAGCGACATCAATTAACGCGAAAAGAAACTTTACTAAGAAAATGTCATTAAGATCGAAAATTGCTTGCAGTCGCTGTTTTAGTCTCTTTGTGATCCGATATGGGGCAACACAGTGGTATTGGCTCCGATAACCAATATCGGGCTGGACAATGTGAAAAATAGCCACATATCTCATACATTTGACTACGTCCGATATCGGATGTCGGATATCGGATGAGTGTGAAAACGCTCTTACTTCGACACGTCGTTTAATTTTTGATATAAAGAAGTAAACCTCGATGCGTATTATGGTGTGACGTCATCTTACAACACTCACTCAGTCCGCTCGCGCTCTCAGCAAGTTTAAATGCCCAAAAAATCTGATAGGAATTTTTGATTACAACAAAAACTATTATATTTTCATACATACAAGCAAATTTTTAACCGATTTGGCATACCTATTAACGTTCTACATTCATTATTATAATTTACCATTACAATTTTACAGCCTCGTCCATTCAGCCTGAAGTGGAAAACTTGTATAATGTAAATTTATTAACAACCATAACACAATGGGAACCATTCATATTTCCAGCTCAGTGATTATTGCGTCCATTTTGAATTTCGATGTATAAATTTTAAATTCTGCTCAGTGTTTTTATAATTTTTTAAGGGACATTTTCATCCACGGTAAAACGTCTGACAATCCGATCTACTTCCAGGATTTCGATATTGCTAGTGGGTTCTATAGGTCACGTTATAGTCGTTTCATGGCAAATATCGAAGATAGATCGTTTTATAAAAAAAATATACCATTGAGGTGGCAGGCAAGCACACGGCCCACCTAATGGAAAGTGGTTACCATGGAATATGGACGTGTGTAACACCAGGGGAGTCACATTCGTGTTGACGACTCTGTAAATACAGAGAGTTTTTGTGACGTCAGTGTAGAAGACAAAGCAGGAGTAGCCTTTGGTCTTCCCACTGCCAGCACAAAACTCTCCAGGTAGCTCTGGCTCCCAAGGAGGGCCAGACCGAGAGGGATGGCCCTGTGTCAGCCGGGGTGCGAAGGATATGTCGCATGACAACCACACCTTCGGCCTAGCACTACGACCCAGAGATGGCGTGCAGTTTAGTTGGTTCGAGTCCGACATAACCTCCTCCTCCGGCTCCGGATAGGTGGGTATCCGTGGGGATTTCCCGCACATAAAAAAAACGGGAGCTCTGGCTACTGTACTCACCACCGGGAACAGAACACGAGATTATTATGGGCGCGGTATTCTATACGGCGGAGGTACTTCCCCAGTCGGACTGCTACCTCCTCCTATAATTAGACTAACGTAAAAAAGATTATATAGACATTTTAACAGATTTGATAGATTGTCTATACAATCTGTCCCTAGATAAACCAAGACTCTGAACTGAGTCTTGATTCTAGAGCCTGTATTCCAGAACAACGTTCAGTTGTGAATCGATTCTCACAATGACATTAGATCTGTCATGTAGAATACAATCTGGCCTCAGATATAGTTATAAATCGAGATTCGGAACTGAGCACCGTTCTAGAATACGAGTCTAAAACCCGACCCAAGTGAAACATGATGACAAGTTTTTTTTTCGTTTACTTACCAGATTAGTAGAACTGACCGCGCAACGTGAAGCAGCGGCCTCCACAGCTGCCTCTCGTCCCGCCATCGCCGAAGGAGCGGCGGGTCTCAGGGTCCTCATGAGGAACTTTGGTGAAGAGCACCTAGTCTCCGAACCGCTTATTTACATGCCTACCATGGTTAGCGATGGAGTTGAGGTAAGTTTATAGAAAAAACATTTTGGTTTTTTACTGAACTCTCCTTCTTTTCATCTACGTATAGAAATTTTATTTCTTCGTCGAGATTTTCTTACTGTTTTTTTAGAGGTCGTGATAGAATAGCATATTATTTGAAATTATATAAACACGATGTCTGTATTCAACTTAAGAGTACATTGATGGCTGTATATACGAGACAGGATATGAGGAAGAAAAGCGATTGTCGTCGTCAGATTTTAATCACTACATTAATAATGGTACTAAAATCTCGGGGGAATTTCCTTCGAGATCGAGAGAGTTCTTTTTCTCTCTATCTCAAAGGAAATTCTCCTGAGATTTTTGATCCTCTTTTTTTGTAACTGCCTACAATATCCGATTAAAAAGCCTGCACCAAAGTTCGTTAAACAGTAGGTGAAGTAGCATAAGGGCCAGAAGATCCTGATGGAGCCAACTCTCGCTTTAATTTGGATATATTTCTATACTTCAGCATAACTGCTTATACTGTTGATTGATGGCACTTGGTGGAACTTGCTACACATCTTCAATAAAAACACTTGTACTATTCCACATTATTTATTTAATTCCTGACCGGTTTCACCTTACGGCATTATCAAAAGTAATTCTGATACCCAAAAAACATGTATCAACCTTTGATAATGCCGTAAGGCGAAACCGGTCAGGAATTTAATAAATAATGTGGAATAGTACAAGTGTTTTCATTGTAGATGTTCAGCATAACTATGATTGGATTTAAAAAAATGTCCTCAAGTCTCGTATCATCGTACCCATAACTCTATTTTTATATAATAATTCTACATTTCCATGCTCAGGGTGACGAAGCAATCCACGTGATGGAACGCGTGATGTTCATGCTGCCAGGCCTGGAGGGTTGTGCGGCGGTGTTGGAGCCGTTGTGTCGCAGACTGAAGATCAAGGTCTGCGTGCTGCAGCTCGGAGTGGAGCACAAGAACGAAAATTTGGAACAGATGGTGAACAGGCTGCACCAGGTGAGGATGAAAACATTATATTGAATGGTTTCAACAGGAGAGTTATAAGTAAATTTTGAACGTCAACGTATTCAGTTGATTTTGTCTCTTAGCACATTTTATTACCGAAGATATTTTAGAAAAAATCATAAGGCGTGTTAAGCTTTACTTAATTATATACCTTTATTTCAAATAGGCATCAAATTTGTAAGTAATAGTTTTATTTATATCAGTTAAAATTTTTGTGGACCAAGGGAATCAACTGAATTCGTCGACCTTCAAGATTCACCCTTATATCGGACTGTGGTGCGGTCGCCTCTGGCATATCCTGACTGACCCAGGGAATGTTCTAGGACTAGGACATAAGTTTATTTGGCAATTTACGTCTTAGTTTTTTTTGTGTTACACTTCAATCTGAAATCAGTCCAATTTTTTTATCAACTAAGAGCAAGAGTGGTCAGCAGGTATGTGGGAACAGGGATCCTTCGATCTCTTCTTCCTTCAGTCACGAATCCAGCTCGATTATGTGATTCCTTTTTAACCGCTTGACGTAGTTTATATTCGTAAAGTCAGGCAGCCAGGAGGTTCGGATGCATAACTATTTGCTATTTGTAGGATGCTGGGAATATCTTTATTTCTTCTCTGACTGTATTTATTTTAAGTTCTTCGTGCAATTCAATATTCTCCAGGAACCATGCAGCATTTGCGTTACTTCTCAGAATGTCATTCTGAGCTCTCTGTATAATTGCAACATTAGATTTGCATGAATCCCCATCGGTGAATGCCATATGTCCAGACAGGCTTTAGTATGACCTTACTTATTTACGTCTTAGTACTATTATTATCCTTGTAGCAAAACAGTATTAAAGGGTTCAGCACTCAATCTAGTTCGATCAGAATACCAGATGATAAATATATCATTAAACGTGTATTTAATGGTAATGCTGAAAGGCTAAAAACCTTTTTGTGATATATATTATTAAAAAATAGTGTTTGATATTAGATAAATGACGTTTAGGAGACAACTGGACTACACAAAACTTTAGTCGCAGACCGACCTCCGCCCCCCATGAGCGCGGGCCTGAGGGTGAAGGGTGGAGCCACCCGTCACCCTAGCAGAAGCAGGCCACGGCGGCGGCGCGCATCGTGGAACGAGCCCCCCCCCCTCCCCATACCGGGGGCGAGTCGGGGACCGCGAGGTCCCCCCTCCCGAGGAGGCCAGACCAAGAGCAATGGCCCTGGGTCAGCCGGGGTGCGAGGGATATGTCGCGAGGGAACCTAAATTAAGTCCCCAAGCTTTACCCTTCAATGAGTTTCTAGACGAGTCAGCGCCCATTATGGTGTTTGAAATTCAAATCCGTTTAACTCACGCTCGCTCAGGGCAGTTTTTACGTAACAGAGGTCAAAAAGTATTTTTTATACCATTTAATGTTCCTTTTGTGTTCTAGACGGTGATCTCAAGGTTGGCACCTGGCGCACCATTCTGGTTATTGGGATACAGTTTTGGTACTCTGCCCATATTAGAGTTAGCGTCGAAACTTGAAAGTGAAGGTGAGTTACAGTCCTATCTTATTGTTCAGTGGTTATTGTATTAAGATTGAGAGTTTGGTTTTAAATTTACATTGGTTCCCGTGTTTGACGCTGTTAAAATGTATTACTCGACATTCAAGGAAAGGTTGTGTTTTTAAATAACCTTTCCTCATCAAACAAATGGCCCCGGAGAATAATAATCAATTGTACGAAATTACATTAATTTTACTATAACCAGAGATAAATAAAAAATGTACTTATTAAGACACAATCATTTCCACAGGCTTCAAGGGAACAGTATTCTGTTTGGACGGCGGTCCAGACTTCCTCTACTCCCTACTGACCATGACAATCAGCTTCAAAAACGACACCCAACTACAAAACAATTTACTTTGTCACGTCGTCGAAACCGTCTTACCCAACAGCGATATTACTAAAGGTCTTCAAGAAAAACTCACCGAAATAAAATCATATGAAGAAAGAGTGGCATTGGCGGTTAAAATGACATCAGTCCAACAGAAATATTCCGACAAATTCATTGCAGATATCGCATTAGCAACATTCGATAGACTTAAAACAGTTCTCAACTTTGATCCTAAAACATTCAAGAAACTTCAATCTCCCATCATTCTTTTACGACCAAAGGACAATCCTCCGTTCATTGTGGTAGAAGAGAACTATGGTCTTGATAAATTTACTACAGGTGAACTTACAATGCATTTCTTAGAAGGCAACCATGTTAGTATCATTGATAATAAGGATTGTGCTAATATCATTAATAGGGTTCTAGCTGAAAGTGAAGAACAGAAGGGTAAGGCTACCGAAAATATTGTCACTAGGATTGTGGAGACGCAAAGGGAAGTCGAAGTATAAGTTATATATTTATTGTGTTGACTTTTATGTTTACTCTGTTAGACATTAGACTGACTGTATAAAATTAAAAAAAAATAGAATCTTGACAGTTTTACAAATGCGCAAGGCAATTGTGAAACTGATGTACAGATGAAAATACAAGAGAATTTCAAAATCGGTTCACAAATGACGGGGAAATCGAGAGATATATCGATGAATTCTAGTCTTACGTCTGATATATATATATGAAGTCGATTAAAAATGGGCTCTATGTTTATACATTTGGATGACAAAATTCATTAACCCTTTTCTCTAGTTTTCCATCCCGTTTCGAATTCAAAACTCATTCCCTCACGGACTGTCAGTCTTTATTATTTTTTTATTTTTTATTAAGTTTAATTAAGAATTTGTACCGTGTGTAAGTGTTTAATAGGGATCACAGGGAAACTAATTTAGGTATTTAATTTAGAATTTTGTATTAAAAAATAAATTATTATTATATAAATGGCCGTATTTTAATGTAATTTACTTAGTTTTAATGTTAAGTAGGTTTAATTTTGTCAACAAGACACCAGTACCAAACAAAATATTCATTAAGTATAACTTTAAAGGGTTTATCAATGGAGAAATAGGCTTAACTTATTAAGTAACTTAAGTGATCAAGCGGAGGGGAATATTTGAAACGGGAGTTCTTATTTATAGGTAGGCATTAGGCATTCGAACAAATTGTTTTTAAGTAGTAATTTATTGTTCGTAGCGTAACAAGGGTGAATGTAATGTGAATTATTGGTTAAAATATATTGGTGAAATGTTAAATAATTATATATATATTAATGATAATGTGATTGTTTTATTAGCAAATCTAAATATACTTACTTGCCTTCTATATTAATCACTAACCGTCTTAAAAAAATCTTCCAGTAAACCCTCATGAAAACCCTCCCTCAAATTCTCGAAAATTCGTAGAATCCTTCGCATCTACCTATATTGAACGATATGAGTTCTTCTTTATCCAAGTACCAACTCCCGTTGCATCTAAAACTCGCACTTTGACTATAGCTCTTCGATTTCATCGTATATTGGTTTATTTTTGGCTTTATAGGCGTACTAGCTTTTACCCGCGGCTCCGCCCGCGTAGATGTCGGTTATCGTGACCAAACAAAGCCTATGTCCTTTTTGAAGGTCGAATCTACCACTATACCAAATTTCATCAAAATCGGTTTTGTGGTTTAGGCGTAAAAGACGGACAAACACACACACACACACTTTGTCACAATCTAGTCTGACCGAAGTCTGACTCTTAATACCGAAAGTAAAATCCTGTTTCAGAGCCTCGTTCGTCCATTCATCTTTAGGTGAACCGGTTTCAAGCTGAGATCGATTCAACCCCAAAGAACTTTATGAGGCTCAATATACAACTATATTGAAACGAGTCTTTAATTGTTAAATACCTGCAAAATAGGCAGTTTCCTAATGAATACACCAATTTTTAAGTTCTGTGATTAATTTGAATCAGCCGTTGATACGAAGGGGCGAAACGGCATGAAATATTGGCCTCCGATCAAAGCGAGTAATCGGATTGAAATCAGGTTTTGACGTGGGCACTGATCCGTGAGCCATGAAATACGCGATACGGGAATTGAGTTCCTGCAAACCGGTTTTTCTAAAAAAATACTTTTCTGAATAGAGTTTACATAAATACTGCTTTGGTACGCTTAAAACCATTGGAAGATTTTAGCTTCATTTTTATTTTTCAATGGACTTCTTATTACTGTTATAAATGGATCCCCGAGGAGGGCCTGACCCCAAGGAGGGCCAGACCGAGAGGGATGGCCCTGGGTCAGCCGGGTGCGAGGGATATGTCGCATGTCAACCTCACCTTCGGCCTAGTACTACGACCCAGAGACGGCATGCGGTTTAGTCGGTTCGAGTCCGACATCACCTCCCCCTCCGGTTCCGAAGGGGTGGGTATCCGTGGGGAATTCGTGCACGTAAAAAAAAGTTAAAAATGGATTGTCAAAATAACTATCATACTTAGACATCAACGTCTCGTTATTAATCATTTTTTGTAAAATGAGTACCAATTTTATTTGAAGAGGACGTAGGTATATATAGCGGTTCACTGCAGAAAAAGCAAAGTAGAGGTTTCGGAGTTAGGAGATCAGAAAGCCGTCGCTTCTATAATAGTCTGTAAATCGGACTAAAAGATGGATGCTTTGGTTACAACGTTAATTTAAAAAAAAATTACGTGATGATGTTTTTGGTTTTTAAACCCATTAAAAAACCAAAAAAATATTTTAGTCTATTCCATACATAGCAGGTATGGAGAATTAGGAAATATATTCGATGATAGCCAGGCAATGGTAACCGCTGTTCCCAGAGCTCCAACTCATCTGACTTTAATCTGTCATACCGACGTAGTCTGAATCGAAACCATTAATCATTAACCGTCCGCGTGGACTTGTCACCTTTACATTTTCATTTAATTCTGTTTTATTAAAATATTCCTACAGATTTCTTGCAATGTTGCTATTAATATACTTTAATTAAATATATAATGTAGTCTATTTTCTCTATCTAAGTACCTAGGAGAGAAAAAAGTGTTCAATAAAAAAGGAATAACAGCTGATAGTAAAAAAGCACATATATACATATACTCACGCCTAGAAATCCCCGAAGAGTAGGTAACTACCTACTCTTCGGGCATTTCATTTAAATCCATGTTTCGCCATTTTAGGCCCCACGTAATAAGGGGGCGACCCTATAGCTGGCTAACGGGCACTTGGTCTTGGGCTGTAATTTCACTCTCAGATGGAGATCAGGGCCCTGATCCAGCTATATAATTAAATGACTATCTTGTAGAGTGAATGTGAAATGTAGAATATACTACTTCCGGGCTGTTTGTTCCGGGATGTGAAATGTTATGAACTCTTTCTCTTTTCATTTTGAACCTTAAAAAATCGGAAGTGAAGTCTAAAATTCAATAACATTTTTTGCAATGTCAGGGGATGACTGTGGTTTTGTTATGTCATAAAATTAGCAGAATCAGGAGCCAGCTCTATCCCTTAATCGCTTTCTACGACAGCCACAGGAAGAACTGGAGAGGTCCTATTCTACTCCAACGGGAACAAACACGGCAAAAATTACACTAGGTATTGTAATTGGATATAGTCGATATAGGTAGCCTAGTGGTATGGGTAATGGACTGCTGAGACGAGGTCTCGGGTTCGATCCCAGGTTTTCCATGGCACACACCAATGACTTTTCGATGCTTTTCGAAGTTATTTGTGTATTTATCGCAGGTTTATAAGTGCCCGGTTAATGGCAATAGGCTAGCCACCTATTATATTGGGACCTAAACATAAACTGGCGAAATGTGGGTGCTAGCACCTCTGCCTACCCCTTCAGGGATATAGGCGTGAGTTTATGTTATGTATGTAGATACTTACTTAAGTATATTATATTTAAATAACTCAACGTGACGTTGCCTGGCGCCAGAAGTAGGGGACAGTCCAAGAAACGCTGGCTTGATGTCGTGCAGGATGATCTGCGTGCCAACGAACTAACCAAACAGGATGCCGATGAACGTGCAAAGTGGGGGAGATTAAGTAGGAAGGCGGACCCTGGGTTCTCCCGTACTAGGCGGGACGAGCAACTGGGAGACACGCCAGACACGATAATGATGACTTATTTATATATTTACTTTTTTCTTTCAACGCTATCTAGATCCATGGCAAGCATAGCTTAACTAGCTTGTGTTATGGAATCTAGAACTTCTGTTTTTTTTGTTGTGAATTCATACATATTATACATAGCAACACCCAAACCAATGCAAATAACCCTTCGGAGCCGAAGGGGGAGGTTATGTCGGACTCGAACCGACTAAACTAAACTGAACTAGGCCGAAGGTGAGGTTGTCTTGTGATATATCCCTCGCACACCGGCTGACCCAGGGCCATTCCTCTCGGTCTGGCCCTCCTCGGGAGGGGGGACCACGCGGTCCCCGACTCGCTTCTGCTAGGGTGACGAGCGGCTCCACCCGTCACCTTCAGGCCCGCGCTCATGGGGGGCGGAGGTCGAATTGCGCCCTCCGACGCCCGAGCCGCCTTCGAACGCGGCCAGCGATGTCCGCGAGTCTTTCTCGCTCGCTGCGCCACGCCCGCTCTGCTGTCTCCTTCACGAGCATGACCTACTCGCAAACCCGTGCCTCTTGTGTAGCGGCCGCGTTCACTACCGCCACGCCCCGGAGGCTGACGAATAATATATATATGCCTAGTTTTAAATATTAGTTCGAATAAATGGCCTCCGGAGCCGGAGGGAGAGGTTATGTTGGACTCGAACCGACTAAACCGCACGCCGTCTGTGGGTCGTTGTGCTAGGAAGAAGGTGAGGTTGTCAACGACATATACCTCGCACCCCGGCTGACCCAGGGCCATCCCTTTCGGTCTGGCCCTCCTCGGGAGGGGGGACCACGCGGTCACCGACTCACGCCAGGAAGTAAAATTATATTGATGTGCGAATATAATGCCTTTTAGGCTGCCCATAAGGCATTTCCTTCGGACACGATGGCCCCCTCGGGCCACAAGGCATGGTGTCCCTATATGAGTCCCTAGTGACTCTCTTGGGGACCAGCCATTTTTAGTGAATTCACACGTATACAGTCGACAAAATCGATAGTATCCCACATTTACATATAAAGTTGTATGTAAATATGGGAAGGTACTATCGATTTTGTCAACTGTACCTTGCGCATCGTTTTCATATTCGGCCTGTCAATTTACTGCAGAATGGGAAGAATTCTATTTTAACTAGGGTGAAGTTCAGAAGAAATCTTAGAAACATTTACTTTTGTTTCATAATCTGCCGAGATTCTGCATTTGAGAGAGAGAGCCTACCTCCCTCCATCCTAGTAAAAATTTCTGGCTACACTTTTCTTGCAAGCAGGACAAATTTTCTTCCCCCTGTCGAAAAACGCGCGAGAGACACGCGCCGCCTGCTGTAATTAATTGAACAACGCGATGTTCTTTCAAAGTACAAAAAGGCATAGTTCTTAAAATCTACGAGTTAGAGTTTAAATTTAAACTGGTAATACCGTTCTAATAGGCTCAAGTATTTACCAATAAAGGAAACGTCCAACAGTTTATCCAATTTATATATATTGCCATTTGTCAAGTAGCTATTTAATTTCAAGTGGCAATTAGTACAGGCGTGCCGATTGGAGGTCCTTGGCCGAGTACTCCGTATATTCTTCTAGACACATTATTGCCTACCATGTAGAACCAAATGGTTAGGATAAAACTCAGCATACTGAAACCTAAATGGAATATTTTGAATTAGACTATTTTATTTTTGACTACCTTAGGAAAACAAGAAAAGGAAAAAAATATTCAGTGTGTGTGAAGGAGACACCTTGAAGTTTTCATAAATTTCATAACAAAATATGTTCAAGCGTGACCGTTTTGATCACTGGTAGCCCAGAGAAATGCAAATCGGCCCTCGAGAAAAGTGACAATACGTTTGTAGAATAGAATAGAATAGATTGACCAATTTATGGGATTGACATACGTTAACGACTGTCATAAATGTGAAAGTACGTGTCCCACATATTCTACATTCTATTACGCGAGCCAACCAATTGCCACTTAGTAGAAGAGATGGTGTGTGTGTTCCTGGTGGTAACCTTGGGCTTCAAGGTTACCACCAGGAATAAAACTAAGATGACGGTGATTGTGGTTGGCTGTCCTCTTAACCCACTAATAGATTATTTTTATACCACTTAGGTATCAGACAAGCACACGGCCCACCTGATGGAAAGTGGTAACCGTGGCCTATGGACATGTGCAACACCAGGGGCGTCACACTCGCGCTGCCGACGGTGATGCTAGACAGTTGAAATTTTCACAGATTGTGTATTTCTGTTGCCGCTATAACACTAAATACTAAAAACAAAATAATAATAATAATTAAGGGAGGCTCACATACAAAAACGTGATATTTTTTCCCTTTTTCATGGCTTTTAGCCTTTTAACCTTTTTTCTGGTACGGAACCCTTCGTGCGCGAGTCCGAATCGCACTTGGCCGGTTTTTTTATATAAAAAAATCTGCTTATCTATACTTATACAGAAACACTTAGGTCAATAAAAGTAAACATACCTATTCATGCATGGAAATATTGACACAAGTCCATAGGTGGAGCAAGTATATACACAAGTCTATGGGTCACGGTGACCACTTTCCATCAGGTGGACCGTGTGCTTGTCTGCCACCTCAGTGGTATAAAAAAAACGTATGTAGATACATTCAAACTAACCATGATAACCTAACTAAATAAAAGTAGGTCATCAACTCATCACTCATCAGTCTTAACCTTTTCTTTGTTAACCGTACTTAGTCATACAATAAATTATGCTTTAAATTCTATTCAATACTCGTCATTATTTTTACGTATTTGTCTCTAAAACCTACAGCAATTTGTGTGCTAACTTTTCATAAAAATGGTACTTTTACCCCTTTTCATACCCCTTTACTAACATATTTTTATTATTTTTACGTATTTGTCTCTAAAACCTACAGCAATTTGTGTGCTAATCTTTCATGAAAATGGTACCTTTACCCCTTTTCATACCCCTTTACTAACATATTTTTATTATTTTTACGTATTTGTCTCTAAAACCTACAGTAATTTGTGTGCTAACCATTAATGAAAATGGTACCTTTACCCCTTTTCATACCCCTTTACTAACATATTTTTATTATTTTTACGTATTTGTCTCTAAAACCTACAGCAATTTGTGTGCTAACCTTTCATGAAAAAGGTACCTTTACCCCTTTTCATACCCCTTTACTAACATATTTTTATTATTTTTACGTATTTGTCTCTAAAACCTACAGCAATTTGTGTGCTAACCTTTCATGAAAATGGTACCTTTACCCCTTTTCATACCCCTTTTACTAACATTTTATACAATCACCAATGGATTTCACTTAACACATGCATATTCACAAAACTTCTGTGCACTCAAACCACTTAAAAACTAAAACCGTTCAACGACTTTTCTTGTTCACAGAATTCAAAAGAGATTCTAGTGAAAAGTTTTAGTATTTCGGAATACTATAAAATATGAATATTCAAAGAGACATACAGTATCGATCCTTTAAATACATATTTTAAAGCTTAAATATCACATGGATCACTAGCTGTTACGTGTGTTGAGTCAACGCTATTTAGCTAAAAAAAAGTAGCCTATGTTACTCCTTATTACATTAGCTACTTGCCAAAGTCCCGTCAAAATCGGTGGTCCAGCCATTTCAGAGATTAGCCAGAACAAACAGACAGACAGATAAAAATTGTAAAGAATATTATTTTGGTGTATATATCGTATTATATTCATTTGCGTGTCGTAAAAAACAGTTATTTCAATATAACAAACAGATACTCCAACTTTATTTATATGTGTACTGGACGGGCCTCACGTGGACGAGCGAACCCGGTTATAGAACACGAGTTCGTTCACCGCTTGATCGGCTGTCGCCCATATGTACATGGGGTGGTTCAGTTTGCACACTTTCCTGCCCTGAGGAATAGGTGGACTGTAACTATCGTATGCGAGAACAGGAAAGCGGAGGTTTCCCCGTGCGTCTCTGACGATAGCTGAACCAGCCAGGAAGGCCAGGTTCCGAATTAGTTCTGAAGGGATACCCAGTAAATAAAACAATTCTATTCGGTTAGAACAAAATCGTTCTGAAACTAGTGACCCATTTCAGGTGCAAAATCTGAGCAGAGCTCTAAGATAGTGCTGGCGACCCGGCTAAGAGTGTCGCACTGACGAGAAAGTCGCCTGCGCTTTTATATTAATAGTTTTTACCCTGATGTGGGCCTCTAGTTTCGGTCGATATTTCTCTTTATTTGCACAATAATTTTTACTATTAAGGTCATCGCATAATTACAATTTTCTATACTCTTTTCAACAATTTTGTGAGATTCGTTATTTACAAGGCTGTGCAACACAATCATCTACTTATACAATTACTAATTAATTACAATTTTAACATATTTACTCTAAAATTAACAAATAAATGCAGAGATTACAGTGTTTGGCGTCTATGTTTGAGTTTTAATCGTTATTTATTTAATTCTTATAAGACTATTGTTTACAAAAATGTTGTTGAATGTAAGGTATGGTTTTCTATTTCTATTACATATGTTTTTACACAGAATTACATTACATTTATTACTTTAATTTACAAATATAAACAAAATCGATAACAATGGTTTTAGAATCTAAAAATCTAAAAAAGTTCCATCTCTAATTGTAGAGGGCGCGACTGGTCCATACAGTGGCCAATCAGAAGCCGTTTTACACTATACGATTCACACTGTTTAATACACTGTTTATTTTGATTGTTTTGTTAATAATAATCAACTATACACAATAAAATTACAATTGTACCGTTCGTCTGTCACAAGTAGGTACTGTCTGTCGCGAGCACAAGGGTTTCACATAAAAATAATCAAAATAGTTTATCTGTCGCGAACAATATGTATAGATGTATAGAAGAAGATAATACACTAGACCGGATAATAATATTTATCGTAGCCTAATTTTTACAACAACAGAAATGGACAAAAAGAAGTAGGTGAGTAGTCAGTATAAAGTAACAGGATGTCACTACCCCGCTTAAACCAGTTCATTGAACTAGGTTTACCATAACCGGACTGAAACCACAAAATTTGACCACTAATTGCCCACCTACTTTTCTATAATTAAAATAATAGTAGATTATGGTACAAATGTATAAAGTTGGTGATTTCTGCTAAGGCGATATTGTTCTAAAGAGAGCCGAAGACGGTAATCAACAATACACACGTGTATCATACGTTATTTTTCAATTCAGTTGTGAATAATACTTATAATACTAAAATAAATATCTATTTTGCAGTGCAGTTTTCAGATACTAAACATTTCATAACATTATGGACTTCACATCAATCACATCAAATATCGGCCGTTGTATAGTATATTGTGTATATCGGGTGTTAGGATAACGCTCCCGAAGCCGAAATCCCAAGGTAGAACTCTGGGTTTACTACATATTGGCATAATTTTCTGTCAATTAAGAGAATTTTTTTTTCTTGTTTTTTTTTTTTGTTTTTTCTTTGCATCATTTATTCTCCATCGTATTATGAAAGCTCAATGAAACGCCAATTTCATAATAAAAATATCACTACAGAAAGAAAACAAATGGCGCCAAGCGCGTGCTTTTTTTAATTCTTATTCGGGAAGCTCTATACCTAAGCTTCGGATTTCACTTCGTTTCATGTCTGACATAATGAATTCCAAGTGATCTAGTGTTTCCACAACCTATCTAGGTATCTTGGTACCTGGTACCCATTGTATAACTGTAGCATTGGGTAGATACGGATTGTAAGAAAATATCTTTAGTAATATAAATATCACGTAAATTATTTCAGAACTCAAACACGTGATAATGTAAGCATGTAAGCAAATAAAACTTGTTTGTTATGTAATAAATAAAGATTTCGTGACAAACTTATTACTTATTCCTACTTACTTATTCCTAGTTTAGTTCTTAAGGTTTTAGCAAAAAGGTCATCAGGATTATAGCACGTCAGGAATAAGAGTAAGAGATCTGCTAATATCGACTTTTTTCAACTCAACGATTGTTTTATCATTTCGTTTCCATATTTCATCATACTGAATGTTACTTATAATCGTACCTACTTCCTACGTCCTATCTATCCTATCTTTTTATCCGTTTCTATGACAGAATAAGAAAAATGGAGTTTGTATTTAGTCTAAAAGGATTGGTAGTACTCCTACTAATATTGACAGCCTCTCCGTGGCGGTAGTGAACGCGGCCGCTACGCAGGAGGCACGGGTTCGATCCCCGCTCAGTGCAAATATTTATATGCATAAATACGTATATTTGCATTGATCTGGGTGTTTCTATGTATAATATGTATGTATTTATGAAAAAAGTGTCCAAGTATTTTTATCCGCATTCTAGATTCCATAACACAAACTAGTTAAGCTATGCTAACCATGGACCAAGCGTTGTGTGAAATGTTGTAAAAAAAAATTAAAATGTGAAAGTACGCGTAAATATAATAGATGTTCGTTATTTAATTAATATTCATTTACGCTGTAACCGATGAACGGATATTCCTGAAAGAACAGGAATAAAACATAGGCCACTTTATCCCGGGAATAGGTTCCTATGGGTTACGGGAACTTTACCAAAATGCCAGGCGGGCGAAGCTGCCGGTAACAGCTGGTACAAAATATCATAACTTTGAAACAAACATTTGTTTTACCGTACAATAGAATCCACAACATTACCTGTCTATACCGTACATTACGATGAAATATGCTCGCCGCCTCAAAAAGGACCACGGGCCGTAGGTAACAAATAACGGGGCGTATCAACTACACGGTATAAATCAATATTGTTTGACAGTCTATACGTGCGATAAATATATGAATCTATTGTGATGTCGGCGTAGAAACATAAACGTCTCCTGGATGTGGCAATTGACTTATAGACCTGACTTATAGAGCTTACAAGCTTTACCAGTCCAACTGCGGTTTTGGCTGAACATGATAACATTTGCCGTGAAGCGACTGCCATCTGACCTCCACAACCCAAAGGCGATATTGAAGCATTGTAGTTATACCAGTTGTTGGATATTTGAGGGCTCCAACTACCCGTAACGACTGCCATAGATGTTCGCATGGCAATCGAGACCGAAGGCTTAACGTGCTCTCCGAGGCACGACCAGACCTATGCAAATACTAATATTCATACATACAAATATTTGCATTGAAAGGGTTCTAACCCGCGCCTCCTGCGTAGCGGCCGTGTCCACTACTTCTTCGCCACGGAGGCTGTCCTGAGGAGGCTTATAGACCAGACAGACCGCTCTGGATCAGACGGGATGCGAGGGTTATGCACTAGCTTCCTCAACTTCGGCCTTGCACAGCGACACACAGACGGCGTGCGGTTTAGTCTGTTCGAGTCCGATATAGCCTCCCCTCTGGCTCCGGCGGGAAGAGGGGTATCTGACGGGACTTCCCGCACGTGAAACAAAAAGACCTGACATAGATGTATAATAATGCCACAGTCTTCTAGGCTAATATATATTAATACTGTGAAAATGCTTATCCATTAGGCGAGGTAAAGTCAAATTGACGTGTCCTCTTAATAAAAAAAGACGGGTTGCACTCTGGGAGTGCCGGCAGAAGTGAAAACATTTTCCTTTTTTCTTTCTTCGTTATATACATAGAAAAAAATAAAAAGGAACATACCATACCATACCTATAATATAGCGCTAATCATAGAACCTATCACTCATTTTCTGCTAATTTTCTGTCAGAAGAAATTAATAAATTATGAAAAGAAAAAATAATCACAAAAAATTATAAATTACAGAAAGAAAAAATAATCATAAAAAAGTAATAAATTACAAAAAGAAAAAATAATCACCAAAAGTAATAAATTATAATAAGAAAAAACAATCACAAAAAGTCCCTGAAGGCCAGGTGGTTTGAACCCGATACTATCTGAAACTATAAGGACTTACAGTCGAAGTGCTTACCGTATAAGCTACGACGCTATCAACTGTAAATTGCAAAATAGATAGTCTGTACCAATCTTGTATGACGTCAGTCGTCGGTTACGGTTCAAAGGTCAACTAATCCTGACGCTTCCTTAACATTTTACACCCATCCAACGCCGCTAAAGAAGTTTTCACTTCAAAAAATCGTGGTCTATGTTTCCCAATACGGATTTCACCGGGATTGACCTAAAATAATAAATAAATAATAAATAAATATTCCACATTCACACAGTGCTATCTAGACCCATGGGAAGCATAGCTTAACTAACTTGTGTTACGGAATCTAGAATGCAAATAAACATACTTAGATACTTTTTTTTGTAAATACATACAAAAAAAAAGTAAATACATATAATCACGCCTTTATCGCCGGAGGGTTAGGCAGAGGTGAATTAACACCCACATTTCACCAATCTGTATTCGGTCCCACGTAATAGGCGGTGAGCCTATTGCCGCATTCCGAGCACTATTGTTGACTCGAGCCATGCATCTGAAGCTGAGTCTGGGCTGTACATATCTGTTTGATGTTAAAGTTAATCAGCCCTATCCCTTAGTCGCCTTGTACGACACCACATCGGAAGAGAAGGGGTGGCCCAAATTCTGCCTGGAACATTTTTTGTAAATACATACATAGTATACATAGAAACACCCAGACCAATGCAGATATACATATTTATGCGACTAATCGACTCTTCCCGTGACCATAGGGCTGGCCTTAACTCGCTCAAAGAATTAGTATCGCTATTCAGCGTGGTAATGCCGCCAGCCTTTTGGGCACGGTACCAGTAGAGGTCGATGGGGAGGAATTTTTCGATGCCTAAAGTTGCAGTCTCTCTTTTATGTTTTTTTTTGTATGTATTAAATAGCATAATTTTTATTATTTAGTATTATCCTGTAATATACTTGTAAACTATTACAAATATTTGCGCTGAGCTAGGATCGAACCCACGCCTTCTGCGTAGCAGTCGCGTACACTACTCCACGCCACAGAGGCTGTCTAAAATCGAAGCGATGTACTGAACTATTCTGAATTATGTTTTGTGGAAATTCCATAGATCTCACCTTCCTTTCTTTTATTCTTTCTTTCCGTCCCTTCTTCTACATTAACTGTTTATGACATGAATTCTGAAGATCTATGCGCAAAAAAAAAAATTTACGGAAGCAACTACTGTATGCCTCTCCAATCCTAAGAGGACTGCTTTCACCAGATACTCATCCCTCAAATCAGCAGGATTAATTCGCAGGGGCGCTTGGTTTTTGCCCCGAAAATCTTGATGAGGTAACCAGTCTTAATTATCGTGCCAGTAGAATAGAACTTGGTTTAAAACAATTAAAGTATGTATACTTATTGTACAATTGACACTAAGCCAAGCAGAGAGAGAGAGTAAGAGGAAAGAGTAAGAGAAAACATAATTACCACAACCTAATACCCTTTCCAAACAAGGCATACCATAAAATACCCTAGTTTACCACTCGAATTTTTGGTTATTATTGGGTAACCTCACAGGTTACCTAATAATAATAACCTAAAAATCCAGATAAAGATAATTCAATATGCATAATAAGTACCGATATTTAGTTGGCGTCACAACCCCGACATTTAGCTAGTTGGCGTCACAACAGAAATTTCAAAAAGAAAATTCTTGTAGAGGAGGAAATTTCCAATAAAAAACTCCTACTCCCGGAATTCTATCTCCATTATTTATAATTTTAATTTAACGCTGAAAATAGGCGCGCGCGGCGTCAACATTATTAATCTATTTAAGGTATTCATTTTTTTTTAATATGGTGTATTCTGAACACTATGAATAATTTATTCCCGTTGGAAATTTTACTTAAAGTTAATTTTTGAACAAGTTAAACAATTGTTGACTAATAAAATTTTCTCGAACTTCCATCGAAAAAAATATTTATACTTTGTTTATAATCTTTTTTTAATAAAATTTTAACAACATTACTTGGATTTTCAGTTTTTGTTCAAGTAAAAAAAAATATTATAAACAAAGCATAACTATTTTTTTACTCTTATGGCACGATCTTGTTAAGTATGTATGTAAGAAAGGCTCTACGAATCGAAAATTATTCACTTACAATTAAGACGGAAGTTCGAGAAAATTTTGTTAATTAACAATTGTTTAACTTGTTGAAAAATTAACTTTAAGTAAAATTGCCAACGGGAATAAATTATTTATAGTGTGCAGAACACACCATATTTTCTTCAATAAAATAAAATATATTTAATACCTTAAATAAATAAATTAATGTGCTGTACTCGCTTTTGACGCCGCGCGCGCAATGTAAAATGTCGCGCGCAGACCTATTTTCAGCGTTAAATTAAAATTATAAATAATGGAGATAGTGTTCCGGGAGAAGGAGTTTTTTATTGGAAATTTTCTCCTTATTAAGAATATTTTTTGAAATTTCTTAAATATTATTTAATATTGGCAAAAAACGAAATGCCATTTTTTTTCATCTTTAATTGTTTATAACTTTTGCAATTTTTTATCTGCTAATACACGCTTTTGGCACATTTTTAGACGCCATTCCGGATCCAATGACCTATCGCACATTATTTCAAGAGCAGTATCTTTTTTTTTACCAATTTCAACTTGTCGACTAGACTAACCTGCCAAACGAAAGAAGTGACTCTGGCAAAGAATATTCCCTCTCGTAAGGTCAACAAACCAATCTTAAATAATAAACAGCCCACGGGCTCCACAGTGGACAGAACCGAGCAATCACCAGCAGAATAGTGATGATTGAAATTTCATGGTTCGTACTAAATATTTTTATAAAACCCATTATACTTCTTCCTCAATACGCTAAAGGAGATACCCTTTTGCAGTTCTATTGTATTCTTTACATTACACCAATAATATGCCCATTACTTGGGCATGAATACTTCATAATACCAAATAGTTCCAAATACCGATCGTCATGCTCCCTTTGCCTCACTATCTGACGAATAAAAGCTTTGGTAAGTAAAGGGTACGAAAGTATTGCAACTACGATTATGTTTTCTCTGAACGATCATAGATATCTATGTTTCGTATCACAGCTTATTATTCAGTCAGGTTTTGTTATATTATTAAAAAGTCTATTTGGTTTATTTTAGGATCATATAAGCATTATTTATCGTCAGGAAAAAAGTGAACATCCCAAAACAGGACTTGCATTGACGACCAGTCCCTTAGGGGGAGGAATGCCAAGCGGTTCGGTGACTCTTTCCTTTGTCGCACCATTAAGATCTGGAATTCCTTGTCAGCTCACGTGTTTCCCTCTTCCTACAGTCCCGGGTCCTTTAAGCGGGGCGTGAAAAAGCATCTGATGAGGCCGTCAAGCTGAGTGCCACCATTGTTAACATGGCACGTGTATATAATGGTGGCCCTCTTTCTTGAGACTTTACCTTAAGCTTACCATCAGGCGAGGTAAAGTCAAACTGACGTGTCCTATTTATAAAAAATAAAAAAAACAATGCTCGAACTAAAACAGCTATATAGACAGTATAGTCACATCTTGGATGTTTGAAATCTTCCTCTAATTCGTTTTGGGGCGAATATTACGAAAAGTTAGCATACTAATTGCTATTCAAAGTCAAATTTAAAGATTTTTATTCAATCTAGAACAACATGGTCTTTTGTTATTGACGTCAATAAGTTTACTACCGCTTCTAAGTCGCTGGTGGAGAAGAAATGACAATACAATATTTATATCCTTAAGGCTAATTAATGTGGAAGAATCTACATTTGTCTCGTGCCTAAATGAACAAAAGTATATATATTAAAAATAACTTTATAATAAAATAATTAACCTAAGTTAAAATATGACTACAGTATTATGCCGTAACAACAGCATTTAGGAATAGTAGTTTTTAATCCTTTGAACATAAGTATTTATTCTCAATTGGTTCAATCGTTCCCTCACTTCGTTTACTTGTTTAGCACAGATAACATAATACTTTGTTTATAATTGATTTATTGATTTTAATGTGTGTTAATTTTTCTGATGTAAGTTTGTTGATGGAAGATATTATTTAACCACACTTTCGTAACTCCGCGAACACTGTACCTCACCTACCATAAATTATTGTCAATTTAAGTCAGATTCCTCTTCGATATGATTTGCTTCATCTATATACCTACAATTAACTGTGTTTTCTTTTTCTTGAAGGAAAAAGCCACTTGTTATAAATATAAAAGTTTTTTTGCCAAGTTGTGGACTATTAAATGTTAAATGTTCTACTATTATGAATATGAAATACTAGCGATCCACCCCGGCTTCGCACGGGTGCTAAAAACATTCCCGTGGAAATCCAATATGGCCTATGTTACTCAGGATGAAAGTAGATTTCCAATGGTGAAAGAATTTTTAAAATTGGCACAGTAATTTTTGAGTTTATCCATTACAAACATAGAAAAATACAAATCTTTCCTCTTTATAATAGTATATAATATAATTATATATAGTAGTAGTGTAGATGGATGGATGTTTTATCATTCTCTCTTCAGTCTAATATTGGCTCATTTGGTGTCAAATGGTAGGTATTTTACGAAAAATAATTAAAGACGGCCGGTTTTAACAGACAAAAACTAAGTATTTTTTATATAGGACACGTCTGCTGCAGGCAAAGTCTCAGGCAAGAGGGTCACCAATACAAACACGTACTATGTCAACAATGGTGCATGGCACTGAGTTTGACGGCTTGATCTGATGCTTTTTCACGCCCCGCTTAAAATACCCGGAACTGTAGAAAGAAGGAAACACGTTTAGGCCTAGATCAAAAATCGCAATCAGGAACCTAAGCAATAATCGCACTACGAACAACTGCATCACCCCCAGGTCAAAACTCTGTACAAAGTAAATAATCACACAAAACATAGCTCTAATGAGAGAGAGACAATTCCGCTGTTGAACCATGCATACCTTCACCGCCGTTCACTTCAAACAAAACAAGAGCATACCTATACATAACACACAACAATAATTGTCCGTGTATATGCAGAATGGAACCACACGACAAATTTAGTTTTTTACTTTTTTTAAGAATACTACTTTTAAAGTGGTGTAAAATCTTATATAATACAAAAAAAAAATTTGTTTCGACTATCATTAATGAACACAAAACGCAGAAAGGAACCACTATGAGATTTCAGATTATTAAGTATAAATCTTCGGGTTTGGCAGAGGTATTCTGACACCCACATTTTGCCAGTTATAATTTTCGGACCAAAAAAAATATGGTGAGCCTATTGCCATCAAGTGGGCATTTAGTCATGGGCTTTATGTTTACTTTCAGATGAACAGCCCTATCTCTGAGTCGACTTCTACGACAGCCACAGGAAGAGCTGGGGTGGTCCTTTTCTACCTCACTGTGAACCATACATTTACGCACATACATTATATTATTATAGTTTTTTTTTATATAGGACACCTCAATTTGACTTTACCTCGCCTGATGGTAAACTGAAGGCAAAGTCTCAGGAAACAGGGCCACCATTATATACACGTGCCATGTTAACAATGGTGGCACTCAGCTTGACGGCCTCGTCAGATGTTTTTTTTCCAGCCGAAAGGACCCGGGACTGTGGGAAGAGAACACGAGCTGGCAAGGAATTTCAGGTCTTAATGGTGCGACAAAGGAAAGAGTCACCGAACCGCTTGGTTCTTGAAGGAATGTTCTGCACCGTATGCAGGTGACATCTAAGTCCTGCACGTGTCGTCCTGTATAGGAAAGGAGAGGGTGGTATACGTACAAATGTTACTAATAGTCACATTGAAATGAAAAGCATGGTTATTTTACTTCACCTTAAAAGCGGCACATATTTTTTGCAAAACTTGCAATATTCCAGAAGTTTGTTATTACTGGGTGGTCCCTTTCTGCTTAAATACGGACAATTATAGCCCTGCTATTTGAAACAATGAATTCCACATTCCACATCGACCGCCTTTGACCAGTCCGTCCTGGGACGAGAATTGCGACAAATCTTCATCCCTACATAATTAAAATTGAGTCCACATTGCTCCACGGGGCGATTTAATTCCTTGTTTAATTTTGATTCGAGATTTAACGAAGTTTCAGAACTAGCAAGTCCATATAATAGTATTTGGGAAGTGTTTCATCAAACTTTCGTACATATCTAAAATAAGTAACACTATGGTATCAGCATCTTTAAAATGTTGCTAACAAAAGTAGTCAAAATAATCCAAATACCAAAATTCCAATTTTATATTGGTTATTAGAGTACTCTAATAGTTGTAAGTGTCCAGAGTGGTCCAACTATCTTAACAATCGGTCTTCCAGAATTATGTCAGTTAGTAGAGTATTCTTATTCATTTACACAATCATGCTGGTCGATGGTATCCAGTCAAGTATAATTTCAAAAAATCTAGACATTGTCATTTAATCGCATTTTGTATCCTTTTCTTACTTGTAAAGCCATCCCTTTCATACAATGGCGGGATGATAAGGGATGGGTATATGAGTAAGAAAAATATACAAAATGTGTCAATTGACAATGTCTTTTGTATTTTTTTAAGTTGACAGTTGAATAAGCCATGGATATATAACTAGCATTAGTGAAAAAAGTATGAATGTCTAGATTTTTTGAAATTATACTTGTCTGGATACTATCGACCGGCGTAATTGTGTATATGAATATGAATACTCTACTAACTTACATAATTCTGGAAGATCGACTAATAAGATAGTTGGACCACTCTGGACACTTACAATTATTTGAGTACTCTTATAACCAATATAAAATTGGAATTTTGGTATTTGGATTATTTTGACGACTTTTGTTAGCACCATTTTAATGATGCTGACTATACCATTTTTGAAGGCCTAGCAAAATTACCAAGACTAATCTTATTTATCTACAAATTTTTCTTCTTCATCCGAAGCTTTTACCACGAAGTTTGGAAACCGCTTTCTCCAATCTAACTGCAGGTTTATCTGAACTTAGATATTTTCCGTGAAGACCATCTGACCTCCGCAAGTTATTGACCAGTTATTGAAATTTTTAGGACTCCAACTACCCTAAACGACTGCCATATATGACAACCGGGACCGACAGTTTAGTGACCCACTCAGTGTAAATATTCATGCAAACGAATATTTACATTGAGTGGGAATCAAGCGAGGAAAGCGCTGTACCTACGCAATTTTCGTGTAGATTAAAAAACCGGCTAACGAATGAAAGTTTAATAATAACTAATTAATAAACGAAATAAACTTAACCCTTACCTGCGGACGAAAGCGCATCAAATGAGAAATATTGAGGCAATCAGGGGCTTTTATTAGAACTCTGTTGTATTATCGGTTGGTGGTTACAACAAATAGCTTTGTCTGAACAGCTCGTTTTGTTCCTTCCCCGCTCATAAACACGGCAATTACCTCATTATTTTTCATTTACTGCTTTCACTGTAAAATTGTGCTGCTATTTTGTAATTCTGTTCTGTAAATTAATGTGTAATACAAAAAAAAAGACGGGTTGCACTCTGGGAGTGCCGGCAGAAGTGAAAACCTTTTCTTTCTTTCGTTATATACATAGAAAAAGATAAAAAACATACCATACTATATGCCAATCATAGAACCTATCACTAATTTTCTATCAGAAGAAATTAATACATTACAAAAAGATAAAATAATCACAAAAAGTAATAAATTACAAAAAGAAAAAATAATCACAAAAAGTGCCAGAAGGCCAGGTTTGAACCCAGTACTTCTGAAACCATAAGGACTTACAGTCGAAGCGTTTACCGCTATGCTGCGAAGCTATTTATCGTATATTGCAAAATAGACAGTTTATGGCTAATATTGTATGACGTCAGTCGTCGGTTACAGTCCAAAGGTCAAGCGATCCTGACGCGACTTTAACACTTTTTACCCATCCAACGCCGCTAAAGAAGTTTTCACTTCAAAAAATAGAAATAAAACTTCTTCAATGATGCCTCATTTGAAAATAAGGAATGCTAGTAGATAAATATAAAACTTATAGAAAAAATGATCAGTCAGCTTCAATAATATAAGTGTACCAATTAGGAGTGTCTAAAGTAAGTGATTCTACAGAATAATAAAAGTAAAGAGCATTGTGACACAGTTTCATAAATAACTAATGCGGATAAGTGATGAGGAGGAGTACAAAATCGCCTAGATGTTCAAAATTGTACGAAAATAGGAAATAATCATAACCGCCTAGAAATAGAATATATCTTTGCTATTCACACAATAGCGCTGAATTTGTTTGCTCATTTCAATCGCGGTAGAATTTGTTTTCTTTCAATTATATTCTATAATATTAATTATAGTTATTCGCGTAAACTTTCGACAGTACCAAATATGTTAAAATATTTTATTTAAATTTAAAAATAGGAAAATAATGCCATACCGCACTTAATAAAAGCTCCCGTAACCATTCATTAACTCGCAGTGAATTTTACCGCAATATTGTCTCAATATATTGCTGGCTTATACCTGGCACGATATACAAAAACAATCCGTGTAATTGCGAGTAATACGGCTTACATATATTATTTGCTCGTGCATTTTAATAAACTTCCTTTATTAAGTTTTAATATTTAAAGAGGTAGAACAGTTGATGTACATTGTTCAATAAAAATCTGTTCTTCATTCGAGTGACAATTTTAGTTGGGTCCAAACCTTGGACTACGAAGTACGGAGTTCGTACTTTTACTTCTCCTTCCCATTATTTGATTTGACATTTATGGGAGTGACTGTCATCATCATCTTAGTTTTGAGTCCCGTTTGCATCCGATATTATCATCTATCATCTATCCCTTAAAAGTCCGGGGTCCACGTTTCAGCTTTCACGCCTCGGCTTCGCATGATCTTTGACATCCCTAGCAGTTAGACTATTAGCAGGTATTTCAACTTCTGAGACCCAAGACCCAATACCCAAGAAAACTCTCAAGTCATCGCCTAAGTGGAAGAATGTGGAATCTGTAGAGTTCAATGTCCAGTGGGCCTACCTACAATATGTATAACGGATTATTTTGCCAGTGATTCGAAGAAAACAGCTGGAGCTATATAGGATGCATAGACCCATTTCTCTCCTTCTAGGTCGCAGCCCAAAACATTATCGCCTACAGCAAGGCCCACAGTGCTTGGTCGCCAATTACATTTTCTGATAAAAACAATCTAAAGTTCACATCTAGTGTAATCTGGGTCTTTTCGACCATAGCACGACTGCTCATATCGTAAAAAGAGACGCGGCTACTCTTGGGTTAACATGAATAGAGTAGAAAATCCCTGAGCACATAACAGCTCTAGTGCATTGCCTGTCGGCTAATTACAAGCTACATCGTAGTTCGTATTTTATTTCCCTGCAACTTCACCGCAAATACTGGCCAGTGCAGATCAGTTCAATGTATAATAGTACCACTTTGTTGATTACTATCTGCTCGAATATATAGTGAATACTTGGATTTGCAGATACAGCTTTGAATATAGTCGGGATTTACGCATAAGTGAGGAAGAGGACAATATAATAGTATTTTTTTAATTGTAAAGCAATGTATGTTATCTTTTCTAAAAAAAACTTTTTAAATCGGAGAAGTCAACATCCAGGGCCAATAGCCCTAGGTCGGCCAGCGTGCGAGAGATAATTATGTCAGTATTTATCTCACCTTCGGCACCTTAAGATCCAAGCCGGTGAGCTGTTACTGCTGTTTTAATCGGTTCGAGCGACCCATATCCACTTCTCACACTGCACTATTAATAGAAGGACCAACCAAGACGAGATTTTCGGCAATTCAGGCAAGACCCAGACAGCTCAGTTGATCACAGTATTCCCATGGTATTCCACCACGAATAGGACTGGGAAGTTTTGATAATTTAGATCTCTGCAATTATTATCTTTGATTAAACCATTTGGTATACAAGAAATTCAAGTTTGAGGTTTGAGTTTCTTGCATACGAAATAAGTACTAACACATCATATGCTAGTAGAACGTAATAAAAATATTTTCTATTTTAATAAGCGACTGTGTTGTCATCACTTTCAATAAAAACGCGTGAAATAATCCAGTATTGTGTCCATATTTGACCAAAACATCCATATTCGGCCATATTTCCGAGAATACAGTAATATCACAAACAATATTAGACTATGTACCCTTTTGGGCACAAGCTGTTACCGGACAGTCGGGAAATTGACTTTTGTCAATTGCCTGGCTTGTATATTGTGTCTAGATTTGAAATTACTTACCCGGAGATACAACAAAGCTTAATTTTGATCTCGTGCCTAGTCATTCGTTATTCAGTCATGTAATATCCTGGTCACGCGGGACCAAGTTGTAACTATTTCTTGCCATGACCATTGAATCTAGATGTATAAAGCTATCCCCGTACGCCTCTCGTATTCAAACCTACAATTCCCAGCCGCGCTATCGTCTAATGACCTTCAGACCGCTTATCGTGATACGCAGTAATCCGTGATTCTATAGAAAAATGGGTTGTGAAAGACCTATTCCTTATCGTACTTTATCTACAATAGAATTCATGTATATCCCAGTCCTAGTTCCCCAACCAAAGTTCACATACTCTTATGATTGTAACTCGTATTTACTTTAACATACCTCTTAACAGATTTGTCGCTACTCCAACCTTACTTCGTAGTCAATCCACAGTTCGTCACCTTATTTATCATACTAAACTCACAATATAACATACAATTTCACTTATTTACTTAGTGGAATACGACCAGACAATCTTTTGACAACTACATTCTTAATGACGTTTGGAATTTGACAATTTTCACCGCCCTCATTCAACACTTAGCACAGAGACACCTACCACATACGTTTGCACTACACGTAAAATTAGAATCTACAAAATTAATTGTCAATCATTCAATACTTCAAATTATAATTGTTTTCGAGGATACCAACAGAGGTCGTGTTATTCAAAGAAAATACACAAACAATTTATAGTTAAGATCAACTCATCGTTGAAACTTCTATAAATCTTTATTATTTCTGTAATATAGTGTATTTCCCCCCCCCCCCCCCCGTGTATAAGAAATGTGGCCCCGTGCTCGCCACATTCAGTAGGACTCGCCACTAGTACCAACATAGTCCTTCCTATGCTTAAGTAGGTATTCAGGAGACAATTTTAAAGTCCCCTGCCCACTGTATTGAAGCATCCGATACACAAATCCCCAATTCTATTTTCAGAATAGCGTAACTCTAACGCAGGACTTCAGTCCTATTGCCGTAATTCCTTTAATATAAGGTATTAAGATGATAACACAGAATCATCGTTCTAAGCGTCATTTTAGGACAATTACATTAGTATCTATCGCAGTAACTTCTGCGCTGATTGTTAACGATAAGTTTAGTTAGGAAAAGCTCATTTATTAGCACAGACCTAAATAATTATAGTTAATACTAGAACCAATTCACTTCTGAATAATAATGTCTATATAGACACTTCAGAGAGAATACATTCTCACCGAACACTTGATCAAACTACAATAATTCAGCTCAGATATAGCTTTTGCTTCACCCTAGCGGATGACAAAGTTACTATAAGATAGCGATCGAGCGACCATGTGCATTCGATACAGTACATATAATAGCTGATTATGCAACAGTGATTAAAATGTCCAAACATCATTATTTGTGTGTTTGTAGCCATGGTAATCTCATGTGTAAGATCTTGCTCGTACACAAAGAACAATAGTAAAATAACTACCTCTGTAGCTAGTCTGTTTGGATACTTCCGACCCTTCAGACTTCGGTGGTCTTGCACATAATTCTGTAGTCAGAAAGGTTTCACTAGCGTGAATGTACAATATACCGTTGTGTTGTCGTTCAATAATGAACCAGCAAGGATTTATATGTAAATAATAAATATTATATCAAAGATGGTTAGGACAGATCAATCACTGTGTATTTACCTTTAACAATATCTGAATTCTGTAATGAATACACCAGTTCACTGTCTCCATTTCACTCACAATCACTCACTTCACTATTAAATCACTCGTCGTGGTGTTGCAGCATTCGCTTGTAGTTTTATTTTCACCATAATCTTAGCGTAATTATTACACATTACTGTCACTATAATCCCAGTAAATTCCAACAACGTAAATCGACATGAAAATTGGCTTGCAAAAATTAGCGGGAAAACTTTCATTCTTCGGTCACAAGATGGCGGTCATTTACAAATCTGCTTTGTTGTAATTGAACCAATTGTCTATCTAATTTCCCAATCAGTTTATCATGATTTACAATAATAACAACTTAGATCACCCCTTTACGAACGCAATACTACCTACCTAATATATATATTCATATGTTTGCTATTAGTGTGTACCTACTCACCTACCTGACTAAACTAACCATGTATCAACAAACATTCAACTACGTTAAACGTGAAATGTGTAAAGCTAATCTATCTGACTAGGGCGCAGGTAGTAAGCCTGACTTTGAACTATCACTAGTACCCCCTACGAGCAAGAGACCACGGCCGAAGCCAAGGATGTGTTCTCTCACAGGACAAGGACATAAAAGTGTGTATATATACATATATAAAGATAGACAGGACTGATCCGCTCTGGAGAGCGACAACCGCCTCCTCTCCAGTCACAAACCATCCTGGAAGCTCACGGATCCCTTTCAGGCAAAATCCGTGTGCTGAGCGCTTCAGACTATCCTCAGCATGCCTAGCTGAACAGAGGTCAAGAGCTTCGTTATCACCGATAGGTATCAACTCAGGGCAATCACGTCGATTGACTTCCTAAGCGGGGGAACCTAGCTAATACCTAAGGCCTCAACCGTCCCTAGCCCTACCAAAGTCCCACAAAGAATCCCTATATAAACATTTTATCTCATGTATGGCCCTGTACCGCAGACTCACAGTACAGCTGATATTCCGAATTGAACACGAGATTCAATTCTTAATCCCAGAGATAAAGGTGTCTTGTCTGGCTCATACGATAAAATGTTCATTTCGCGAATTATAAACTTCAATAAAGGCGAGCTACCTAATTCCTCTTTTCACTAATTTAAACACTATATATTTACTAATTAAACTCAATTATTCACAATCAAGGTAAAAAAAAATCTTCACGACTTTAAATGTAAAATTCTCAAAATTCCCGCCAAAGTACAATGTACAGAATACCTTTCGCGAATCGACCAACCCCGAAGCCAGCTCAAAGAAAAAGTGTCCTTGAATTCCCACTCAAAATCCTACTTTCGCCGAATTAGGGCTCCAATAGTGTCCTCCACCAATCAGAAGCTTTTATTTTCCCGCCAAAAGTCACAATTTCTGAATAATTGACAACAGCGCTAGGTTTTCTATGGCGCCTGCGTTATAATTATGAACTAACTTAAATCTTCCGTGAACCAGTGGCCCTTTTTTAAATATTTATAAACTATTTACATACTTACACTCATTGATTCTAACTGTCAATATTTTCATAATAATATAAGATTAATTTTATGTTTAATAAACATCCATATAATACTCAATAATAGATATAGAAAATTATTCAATAATCATTTGACCTTTAAACAATAATAACCAATCAGAGCCACTTCCTGCATTTTCCATAGCTCTGAGGCACACAGATAATAAATAGTATTTATAATCTCTTTTCAACAGTACTTTATTGCATTAAATATTATAATTATTGTTCCTTGTAAATAATTAATAAGTTTTAACTTTATCTGTTTATTCTTTTCCTTATTAATTTTATTATAAACAATACACAAAACTATTATAATATTATTCTTGTGTAAATATCCATAGACTATTTTTCTTAAATTCTTTCAATCATAGTCCCATCTATAGGTACTGTATATATTAAACTACATTTTAAATTTATTTGTTCACAAAACAAATTTACTTGCCCTTTGCAATTTAACAGAATAATTTCTTTATGAATCAATTTTTTTCTTTGACCACATACCATAGTGTATATTTATTCATCATTTTATTTACGTATAAAAATTCCTTACTTAATCAACTAGATGGCGTTTTACGACATTGAATTATTTTCGTTTTATAAAAAACCAAGTGATATTCAATTTACTTGTAGAAATTCTTACTTAATTACTAGATGGCGTTTTACGACATTGAATTATTTTATTTATTTATGTTTTCTTGTTTTATAAGAACCTCGAAACGGTGTTTCAGTCCGTTACAGTCATCTGGGTGAAAAAAAAAACTAAAAATAAGCAGAAAAAGTAAATGAAAAGATTATTTTTTCAGCTTATCCTGAATGGAAAGTGTCAAAGTCAAAGTGAAAGTCAAAAATCATTTATTTTGTATAGACCATTCAAACAGTACTTACAAAACGTCAAATTAAAAAATCTAGACTAGTTTAGCAAATGGACCACCAGTTCGAAACGCGGCCTCGACCTGAGAACACTCCGGCAAGAAACTCAGCGGGAGTGTAAGGGTAACACTTATACTATAGTGAATCCTGTACACTCGAATCAAGAGTAGTATCCCATGAATTTAAATTAAATTAAATTCTTTATTTAAAAAGCAACATAGGCTCATACTAAGGGTTAATCACAATATCTTCTTACTTTTTTATCTTACTACTTTTTTACTCTAACTATACAGTTAAGTATAGTTAGTTATATTGTCAACCATTATTTAACATTATATGCCATGAAAACACTCACTCTCTCATCTCATCGTAATTGATATAAGAAGTGAGTCGAAAAAAAAAACACTATACCCTCAATGAGTCAGTTTATCGAAATGGGTATTCAATGATGAAATCCAGTATACCGGTGGTATAAGAGCTGACCCTGAGCAAAGCTTCGCACTTCTACACACTGTACCTTATCTAAAACCACACGCAGTCTTCAGATGGTAAGGAGGCCCCGTAAGAGCGTTCTCACACTATCCGATAACCGATATCTGAGGAAGTCAAATGTATGACATATATGTCCGGCCCGAAACTGTTATCGGAGCCTCATCACTGCGTTGACCCGATATCGATAACAAACTAAAACAGCGACTGCAAGCAATTATCGACCTTTTTTTTTTTTTTTTTTTTTTACGTGCGGGAAATCCCCACGGATACCCGCCCCTCCGGAGCCGGAGGGGAAGGTTATGTCGGACTCGAACCGACTAAACCGCACGCCGTCTGTGGGTCGTGGTGCTAGGCCGAAGGTGAGGTTGCCTTGCGGCATATCCCTCGCACCCCGGCTGACCCAGGGCCATCCCTTTCGGTCTGGCCCTCCTCGGGAGGTGGGGACCACGCCGTCCCCGACTCAACCCCGGTGTGGGGAGGCGCGCATCGTCCTACGATGCGCGCCGCCGCCGTGGCCTGCTTCTGCTAGGGTGACGGGTGGCTCCACCCGTCACCCTCAGGCCCGCGCTCATGGGGGGCGGAGGTCTGTAAGCGCCCTCCGACGCCCGAGCCGCCTTCGGGCGCGAGCAGCGATGTCAGCGAGTCTTTCTCGCTCACCGCGCCGCGCCGCAATTATCGACCTTAATGACATTTACTTAGTTACGTGTCTTTTCGCATTAATAGATGACGCTGATCACGAATATAAGAAAAAAACGCAAGACCATTTCATGTCAATAAGGAAAATTTCTTGCACTTTCTTTTTTTTTTCATCCCTAGCATCCTTAACTAGTCTGTGCTTTCGATCAAATGGCTGTATCGGGCCGATTTTAACGGATATATGAGAAAACAGCACATGGTGTCGGAGCTATCAGAGGACGGCTTTCAGCGGCCGATACAGCTATCGGATATCGGATGAAACTTGGAGTCCGGGGTCCAACTTGGCGTCAGGGGTCCGCGGTTGTTACTTATATAGTATTTAATTTTATATACCAACTTTGCTATTCAAAATAGTTGAATATTAATAGCACCTAATACAATTTGCATTAGCATGACAGCACAAGTGTTTGCGGCTTGTAATGGTAAATTACTAGTAATATAGTTAAATTATAAGCAATTTGTAATGGAATATCAGCACGCCATTGCCATATGCTCGCATCATTAATAACAATTAACACAATCACAGTTAGGGTGAGACCACAGTCCTTATTCGTATTTAATGTATAAGTTGACCATCATCCTACACCCTGGCGTTAATTCCAGTTTCATTTGAAGCTTTCACCTTGGAATCTGGAGTCCGCTTTATCCAGTCTAACTGCGGGTTTAGGTAAACTTCGTTATTTTCCGTGAACCAACTGCCATGGTGGAAGCTACTCCATAACCTGTAGACCATAATCAAGCCATAATGTAAACTAGATGTGCAAAATATTAAAAGAAAACACCACTGCTTTTAAGTACAAGATATAGAGAGCTTGTCACGTAGTTTGAAGTGTAAGTAATCTCAAAGTACTCGAATCATGATGAATTATTGTTGGTGTTACTATTTACGCAGAATGAGTTCACTGTATCGTATCGTTCGCTGTATTTTGCTGTTCACTAGGTTTGATGAAGTGGATGACTGGGTCACAGGCTGGTGATACGCTCGAAACATCTTCTCTATAATAATTTGGATGTTTTTTATTTTTATTTGCAATAACCTCACGGTTCATTCTCGGTATTTATAAATCTATATTCTATAGCAAGTATCTGTGGTTTATCAAACTATAGCAAGAAGTGAAATGCGAAATTATACAATCAGCAGTAGGCACTTATTATAACCAAGTTTGTCTGTTCGTGGTTATTCATTTGAAAACCACTAGGTACTAAGAAACATTCGTAAAGCAACGCTTTCGACTATAATCCTTTGAGGTGCCCGTCTCCAGGCTCTAAATGCAAACAAAGCCGCACTTAGTATTCCTTACGAAGGTGCAAACAAACCAGTCTTTGATTCTACGATACAAACAGTGCCTTTCTATAGATAATCTCCTACTATCGTTACTTATACATTGCTAACGAGTATAGTTACACAGATCAGATTCTGTGATGAAGCGTTGCAAACAGATTTTAGTAAAATAGTAGATAATTAAATAGTAAATATAACAATTCTAGAACAGCCTCCGTGGCGTAGCGGTAACGAACGCAGTTGCTGCGCACGAGGCGCGGGTTCGATGCATTGGTCTGGTCGTGCTTCGGAGTCGGTCGTGTCATACAAACATCTATGGCAGTTGTTACGGGTAGTTGGAGCCCTCAAAAATCCAACATCTGGTCTAGCTGCAATGCCTTGATATCGCCTTTGGGTTGTGAAGGTGAGATGGCAGTCGCTTCACGGCAAATATCGAAGTTTAGCCAAATCTGCAGCAAAACCAAAGAGCCACGGGACCGGACGAAATACCAGTGGAAGTCTGGAAACGTCTTGGTGAAACTGGAATGGTGTGGCTATATGAGCTTTTCCACAAAATAATTGAAGGTGCTACTATCCCCGATTCATGGCGAAATAGCTTTCTGATGCCGTTTTATAAGGGAAAGGGAGATGTCCGTGAATGCAATAACTATAGAGCCATAAAGTTGATGTCACACACATTCAAAATTTGGGAGAGAATAATGAATAATAGATTAACAAGCATTATAAAACTTACACCAAATCAGTGTGGTTTCACTGCCGAGAAAAGTACTTCGGACGCTATTCAGACCATCCGATTACTGCTGGAAAAAGCCAGAGGAAGTAACACAAACCTACACATGACCTTTATAGATCTGGAAAAGGCTTTTGATCACGTGCCAAGAGAACTTATCTGGGACGCACTTAGAGCCCAAAATGTCCCAGAGCATTACATCACTTTCATTCAGGACATGTACAATGGTGTTACAACTCAAGTCATCTGTCCAGCAGGTACCTGTGACAAACTTGAAATCTCAGTTGGCGTTCACCAAGGTTCGGCTCTGAGCCCTTTGCTACGAGTATTTAACGTCACCATGGACTATCTTACAAAGTGCTGCCAAAAACCAGTGCCATGGAATATACTGTATGCAGATGACGTTGCTCTGATATCGGACTCAGTAGAAGACCTACAGACTGATCTCAACCGCTGGTTAAAGTCACTTGAGGATAACGGTCTTAAGATAAGTCGTAAAAAGACAGAGCATATGTCATGTATATTTGATGGTCACACGGACATAAGTCAGATCAAACTTTTCATAGACGGAGCCACCTATACCGACAGTTGACCATTTTAAATATTTGGGATCAATAATCAGCAACGACGGCAAGATTGAGCGAGATGTAACCCACAGAACAACAACGGGATGGATGAAGTGGAGACAACTCACAGGCGTAATGTGTGACAAGAAGATGCCCATTATGCTTAAAGGCAAACTGTACAAAACGGCCATACGACCTGCCATACTCTACGGTACAGAATGTTGGGCATCTACCAAACAACATCTGTCAAAGCTTCACACTACAGAAATGCACATGTTACGCTGGTCAGCGGGTGTCACACTGCTGGACAAAGTACGCAATGTCCACATCAGAGGAAGCTATAAAATTGCCCCGATTATGGACAAGGTCAAAGAACGACGCCTACGATGGTATGGACATGTGCTTCGCCGCCCTGAGGACCATATGGTACGAGTAGCCCTAAACTTACCCACGACGACGCGACGCCGCGGAAGGCCCCCCGCCACTTGGTTGACGACGGTACAGAAAGACCTGAAAGAATCCGACATACACGTCGAAATAGCAAAAGATAGAGAAAAATGGAGGAGGCAGACAAGGAGAGCCGACCCCAGATAATGGGAAAAAGGCTAAGGAGAAGAAGGAGACTGGTAAAAGCGGATCCCAGACTCCAAGTTGAAAAGCTTCGGAAGCCACTGGGATCAACGCTAGGATGAAGAAGAAAACAATTCTAAATAGTCTTTTTGAAGATTTCGAGTTAGGAAACTCTTAATAACTACTAAGATCATTGTAATTTTCAAGCCAAATTGATTTCTCGCGTATTCGTAAGTCGGTGCAACATTATGACATTCTCATTCATACGTACAGTCAATCTTTATCTTACCACCCACTTCTCTTTTAATCACCGTGACAAATGATAGCACTCAATACATCCATCTGTTATTTTACCTACTGTTTAAGAACACCGTATTTTTGTATAAATTTTATGAGGTTACAGCTATGCTTTTTGCAGCTTAAAATAGGTAAAGACTTAACAGAGGTACTACTCATTTAATATTGAGCTTAAGCTTATCACTTCGTGCGGTTTTTAGGCCCTTATTTCAGAATGATACCCAACCCGGAATTTCAATTTATAACTTAAAATAACAATCTGTTAATGAAAGTGAACTTATCATCTTACCTGTATCTTTTCCATTTTTAGAAAATTCCACTAGTCCAAAAATCTACAGTTAAAGCGCAAGTAGTATAGTGATGTAAGAATTAATTGGCCATTGTAGCGACTTACATCTACTACAGTCTTGTGGGCTCATTCTGGACGAGCCTTCATGCCATGTCAAATAGCATTTTTGGTGTAATAAAAAAACTCTTGCGCTGTGTGCGGATGAAGTTTATTTTAGCTGAATTTTGTACCTAAGAAATAAAACGACCGTTAACTGCAGTAGTAAAACCAGTAGTACTACAATAAAGTTGTCCAAGCTTTATTCACAGCAAAATTCAATTGTCGTGGCATTCCCTGGAAGGCGTGGTACGCTTGGCGGTTGCCGGTCGCCCAAACACAATTGTTCTTGTCTCAGGAAAATTTACATGTATATTGGCAAAGCTTCCATATTTCAGCTCTGTAATAAATTGACACGATTCGAATTTTGAGTGGATTTTTTAGCACTTTATGTCATTTATCATTCTTTAGAATTACTTCTGATGATTACTTTTATTCTCCATCTGAAAATAGACATTCAGCCGATGACAAAGTGCCCGCTAGACCCAGAAATCATAGTAGTGGGTGATAATATACCCAGGTCTTCCCGTTCGGAAATTTACAGGCATATTTCAAACAAAAAAACTAAATATTTTCTTTATATTTGCTCTCCCTTCCTTAATCTGTATTCCGAGTTCATAAGGCTCATTTTGAAGTCCGATAGGCTCAATCATATATTATTTTACTTCACGTACTCACTTGTGTGGTTGAGTGCACCCTGTTAGACCTCAGGACGTGACTATACATACATATATTATATACATAATTAACACTCGTGGTAGGGGTCGTAGGGCAAAAAACATTGAGAGAATACTTAAACGCGCCGGCTCATAATTTTTTCTAATAAACAAAAAGATTATAAGATGACGTAGGTATTATTTTATCTTTTTTATTCATATCATTTAAATCTATTACCGACCACAGTATAACAAACTTTTTCATATCGATATACTGTTATGAATCGTTATACAGTACAACTACTATTTTTGTTTATAAATTACTAGCTTTTGCTCGCGGTTCCGCCCGCGTGGATGTCGTTTATCGCGACCAAACATAACCAATGTCCTTTCTTAAAGTCTAATCTACCCCTATACCAAATTTGATCAAAATCGGTTCAGTGGTTTAGGCATGAAAGACGGACAAACAGACATAACACATAAACGCACACACTTTCACATTTATAATATTACTAGCTGTCGCCCGCGGCTCCGCCGGCGTGGATGTCGGTTATCGCGAATCGGGGTATGAAAAATAGATGTTGGCCGATTCTCAGACCTACCCGATATGCCCGCAAAATTTCATGAGAATCGGTCGAGCCGTTTCGGAGAAGTTTGGGAACGAAAACTGTGACACGAGAATTTTATATATTAGATTATGGATTGTTCTGAATATAGTTATAATTATGTCAGTCTGTAACAAGATGTCATAATATTTACGGTTGCTGGAAAAGTTGTAAGTTAATTATGGTTGTCAGAAATTATTTGATCCCACCAAAAACATTTTCATGTAAAAATGTTGCCAAGACGAGTTTACGTAGCTTACTCTGTGATAAAGTTATTAGATCACGTATAAAGCCAAGCTCTAAAGACTGCACGCTCTAAACCTACAAGCTCTACACTACACATTAGGTTTAGAGCGTGCAGTCTTTAGAGCTTAACCTAACCTATCCAGGTTATGATAAGTTTTTTAATTTTTTTGTTGTCTTTGTAGTAATATTAGCTTACATACGGAATTTCAGCCTTCTAGGACTTCAGGAAGTACCCTAACAATTTTGATGAACAGTGAGTGATGAGTCGGTGACAAAATTAAGGGTTTTGAAACATTAATAAAATCTAAAGTATAATAGCTACGACATTTAAACTTTGTATGTTTAATGATTGGTCCGATGGCATTTTATCTTAAAAATTTTAACCATTTAGCATCATCCAAAATAAAGTTATGAGAGTTTTAAGAAACGACGAAGCGTTTCGAGAAAAGGTAGGCAGTGCCCTTGCGTTTCGCATGGCTTGTCTTGGCGGGGCACTACCGTGCCCCCAGATTAATTGAATGATTTGAATCTTAACTCAGTTACACACAAGTTTCAATATCTAGAAGATCTTCGGAAGCTAAATCAATCTCACCAAGTTCAAAGATATGACATGAAATATTATTTTTGGTGCTTTAATCTAAATAACCAAAAAACATAAATTTCAGTAACCAAAAAACACTTGGTTTAACAAACCGTTTTTCGTTGTTTTAGGTTGACCTAAAACCACATTTTTTGATCAACCATTTATAATTATGAGACCATAGTTTACATAAGTTATTGATAAGGTTGAATAATTCACAGAATCACTTCAATATAGGTGAACTCTACTTTCTCCCTACACCTACATATATTATTGTGCAGTTGTAGTGTGCCCAATTCAATTTCAGATGCAATTGTGATAGCGTGGCCTGTTCGTGTCGAACCCATGTCAAAGCAAGCTCCCCGCAAAAGAGATGTCTTTCTTTTATTCCCCACGTAGGCTTTAATATTATCGCTGAAGAGATACGCAGGAAAGTGTTCGCCCCATGCTTCGTTTTTGGTTCCTTGTATCTGATAATAGGCCGATCGACGTCAACCCATCGTGTTGTTTCTTAAAAAAGAACCGCGAATTGACAGTCCCGAGGTCCCGAATTTAACTCACTTATCATAAATCACCCCTAGGCGAGGCCGCAGCCGTAGGTCTGTTGGTAGGCCTGGGACATCCTTCCGAGGGCTTGCCCGGGGCTACCAACCGCAGGCTACTAGGCGGTACGTAAGGGTTTTTTAGTCGGCAGTAGTCCGGCATAGCATCCACGAAGAATTTTCCCTCACGTTTAAAAAAAAACATAACAGTCACACGTTCCCGACCCGACTTCGGATACGAGGCTTATTAATCCTCTCTTTTTTTTTCTTTTTTTTTTTAAAGAATATTAGAATCGTAATTACTGATATTCCCTCTAACCCCTCCAGCTAAGATAAATTGCTTGTGTCTGGAGTGGGTTCACATCGTTAGTGTAGTGGCCAGGATTCGAACCAGGGAAATTTCGATCATAAGGTCGACTCCTTAACCACTAAGTTACCGACGCTTGTAATTTTCATTTTCATTTGGCTTAATTTTAAGGTAGAAACGACTTTTATAGGAGCAACTGCCGTCTGACTCCTAACCTCAAGACGGAAACCTACACTAAAGACTCGTTGATCATTCAGCAGATGTACGGTTTGACTTGACCCTGATGGTCATAGTCATCATCATCATGTACCTGCCCTGGTTTTGGGGTTTGCGCAACATGTCATTCTCCTCCATAAATTCCTGTCAGATGCCATTTCCTCAGTTATGCCCTTCTTTGCCATATTATTTTCAAGCAATCCATCCATCTTTTCTTGGGTTTACCTGATGGTCATAGTAGGGTCCTATAAACACCCTACATCTGCAGGTATATAATAAAAAATAAAAAAACTTCAATTTCGCAATGAGTTTATTTAACATTATTATTTACATATGTCGTATAAGATATGTCTTCACGTACTAATTATAATTAGGTATTATCAAAACTATTTCTAACTTTAAATGTAAAATAGGCAAGTATACGAAAATGCCGGAGGTTCTAAAACTGACTATAAGTTGAAAGTACTTTCACAAATTGGTTACTGGTAATATTATTGCATCAGCTATTTAATACAAGGGCTCTTTTAACTAAAGACTGGCAACACTGAAACTAAACACTACAACTGGCGTAAAATAATTTCGTTGAAATTGGTTCGACTGATAGTCTTGAGAAAGTATTATTCTAGCAATTATTTATGACAGACAGACAGGGAAAGTTGTCAATTTGTTAAATAGGTACTAATTCGAAAACATAGGTACAAGAAAAAATACCATTATAATATTATCGTTTAGTGAAATTTCAAGCAAAAATACCATATAAATGTATTGTCATCGACCTTTCCCAAAATAGACAAATTTAACTTCCTAAGACAACGAAAAAGCGGTTATAATTCAACTTCCAAGATTCGACTTTCATAAACGATGATATAAATATTGCCAGTTAAATAAAAGTTTGTGGTAATACCAACCTTCAGAACAAGTAGGTACATATTGGTACTTTAATATTAAACTAACTGTACTTTTACTGACTTTGCTTATTAAATATAGGTATTTATTTACAAGTTTATTTCAATTCAATGAATGTAATTGCGTTTCCACAGTATTCCGTCATACGTTATTAACGTTAAACAATTACTAAGTCATTACGTAATTTATTATTCAAGTCATCGATAAATGCTTTAAGTACGTTATTGTTAATTACAAAAATAGTGATATACAGGCCGAATTCCTAGAAAAAAAACATACAACCTAAGGATCTACTATAAAATCTTAGAGTGTTTCTATATTGAAATCCTTGAAATGCATTAAAAACTTAAGTTTTTTGTCAAAATGTCACAATTGCAAGGGATTCTTGTCACCGCGCTTGGTCTTGAAGCTTAATTCAATAAATTATGCTTACAATAGCTGCCACTAAACTTGAGCTTATTTGTCATTTCATAATTTGGGAATAAGTCAATTTAATTAGGCAAAGTGTTGCTATAAATTAGAAATAAGTTGTACAGATTATCTTCAACAGATGTTAATAAAATAATATGACAATTTTACTCAAGATTTGTGACGACTACTTATTTCCATTTTAACAAATATGACGTCATTTAATGTCAAACTATAAGTCCACAGACATTTCTAAACCTTCAAGCTGTCGTTTTAAACAAATATAAAGTCAGGGTTAGCACAGCAATTGCTTCTCTTGTCCGGGTTTTGTGGCGCTTTCACCCATTTTCCATGGCAGTGTGGAGCAACTAACGCGTAGAATCGAGTCGCGTGTCCGGGAACTCCGTGGCCACTGCAACGCCACTTTAAGTCGCGCCGTAGAGCCGCCGTCTCGCAGAGAACGCATACCGTGTTACCTGGTAGAATGGAAACAGTTAATGAGTCAGAAAAGCAACATTATTAATTAGACTTATGGAGTTCCGACGCAAAAGGCGAGCGCTACACTCAACAACGGGTCGACTCGGTTAGTGGATGAAATTGATGAGTACACGGTAGAAAAAACACGAGTCGAAAAAAGAGAATTGTGGTAACTACTGTATATTTTTCATAAAATAAAAAGCTGTTTTTAACCTATACCACAGTTACATAATATTATAGTATCTGTTGCAACAGCTGCAGTTTTCATGATGTTACTTATAAATTACATCTATGTATGAATTAGTACTGGCTAGTACTGACTAATTTACACGCGGAACTGTATTTTTTAAATAATGTTGATCCTTTTTCTTTTTTAATGCTCTTTTTAAATTTAATTTTTCTTAAAAAGGCCGTGTGGTTCCCGGCAAAGTAGAATTTGGGCCACCCCTTCTCTTCCCATGTGGTGTCGTACAAGGCGACTAAGAGATAGGGCTGATTAATTTCAACATCAGACAGATACGTACAGCCCAGACTCAGCCTCAGATGCACGGCTCGAGTCAACAATAGTGCCCGGAATACGGCAATAGGCTCACCCCCTGTTACGTGGGACCAAATACAGATTGGTGAAATGTGGGTGTTAATTCACCTCTGCCTAACCCTCCGGGGATATAGGCGTGATTATATGTTAAAAAACCTATCTACTGTCAGCATCAGATCAATCTTGCCGAACAAAGTACTCCAAATGATCTCAATACTATGGGTTTCCCCCTTCCTTTTGACTGATTATTTTGACATTTAATCCTTGTTATTAAGATCATCAGGAGGGCCAGACCGAAAGGCATGGCCCTGGGTCAACCCCGGGGTGCGAGGGATGTACCTCACCTTCGGCCTAGCAAACCGACCCACAGACGCGTGCGGTTTAGTCGGTTCGAGTTAGACATAACCTACCTAAGGGGGGAGGGGGTTCGGGGGGATTTCGCATACGTAAAAAAACGGCATTTAGATCATTTTAAGACATTGTAGTCAAGATCGTTCAAGTGCTGACTGTACAAAAGCATCTGTCAAGGCCATCTGGGTCCAAAGACCATCCTTTTATATGCAACGGTATTCGCCTTCCGGTTGTTTCTTCCCGTTAAATTTCAAATTCATTTACAATTTCAAGCGATGAAGATTCATACAAACAGCTGTCTAGCTGGAATTTGTATTAATGTAATAGCCTGACAGATTTCCGACTCCGACATTTAACAGGCAAGGTATGGAGCTAATAAAACTCATCTGTAATTTACAGCACCTCTTATATTACAGTTTACAACGCTGTCCGTCTTTTGGACAGGAATCATTCCCAGAAATACTGTAGCCACAGAATTAATGTTATTTCAAATTTTCCTGTGTTTTTCACTGCAAAAGAAGCCAACGTTAACTAATTAGTAATACCTAAGAAGAGCTTCACGATTCCAGTTATGATCACAAATGACAGATGAAAAATATAGTAAACTAGCTTTTGCCCGCGGCTCCGCCCGCGTGGATGTCGGTTATCGCGACCAAACCTATGTCTTTTGTCAAGGTCTGATCTACCCCTATACCAAGTTTCATCAACATCGATTCTGTGGCTTGTCCGTGAAAGACGGAAAAACAGACACACACACACACACACACACACACACACACACACACGTGACGTATATGACAGTCGTTAACGCAAGACATAAACGACGTTTATCTCATGCGTCAATTAGCAACAGCAAAAATTGCCGGCCAACGAATTGCCACTTGCCACACGTCAAATCCCATACATTCGTCAATCTATTCCGATGAAGAGCAGCCCCTCTAGACAAGTGGCCATTCGTTGGCCGGCGATTGGTAGAATTGAATGACGAATGTAGGGTATGTTTGGTAGAATAGAATGGATTTGACGTATATGACAGTCGTTGACGCAATGCGTCAACTAACAACGTCAACAATCGCCAGCCAACGAATTGCCTCATGCCACGCGTCAAATCCCATACATTCGTCATTCTATTCTACCAAACGACGGGCCAATGAGTTACCACTTGTCTAGAGGGGCTGATCTTTATCGTGCGCCAAAGAAGTAATGGACGTAGTTGTTAGCTGCTTTGCCTTAGGCAACGTTCAAATAATGTAAAAGTAAGTCGGACCTTTTATACCTATTTAAATGTGAAATTGATTTTTCCAGTTTCAATTTGTTTTTATCGAAAATATACAACTAAATACATACCTTCTCTCAGTGCTTTATAGTCGGAATCCGTGTGGCAAGCTTTCGATACTTTGGTCACTTCGAATTGCGCGCAGTACCTGGACAATACAATGTGGGAATGAGACATAGAGAAAATAAATCTCTTTAGGACATTATTTATTGAACAAAAAATATATTGGCTTTGATTTCAAATGCTTTTGTAGAGGAAATTAGATTTTTGTAAAACAAGAATATCCATTTCGTTGTGGAAATGTTTGTGAATCGAAATACGTCTTATATATTTAAATATATAAAACTTTCGTGTCACGATGTATGTTCGCGATAAACTCCGAATCTACTGAACGAATTTATCAACTTAAAAGATAGAATAGTTTTTATCCTAATCACGGAAACGGGAACAGGATTCGCCGCGGGCGAGGCCGCGGGCATCAGCTAGTATATTATAAATTTAAATGAATGTTGCCATGAGCATAACTCGAGAACTACTCGAAAAATTAGGCCCTTTTTTTCCTGTGTTCCTTAAGCTCTTAAATTTATCTTAATACTATACTATTTTATAAGGCGGTGTAAGGCCGGGGGGGCAATTTCTTTTAGACTCGATCAAACTACACCTGTTAGTCTGTACACTTGCTTTAACACAGATTTTCCAAAGCCGATAATACCAATCAAAAATAATAAGCGGACTTCAGACTCCAAAGTACAAACGTCTGTCTCCAAAGTGAAAATCTCAGTAAAAAAACATATAAATGTGCATATGCGTTACATTCACTGTCGACCACAGTAAACACAAAAGCTCTGGTGACTGCCTATCATGGACTTGCAGCGTCTGTCTTGCGAAATGGCATTATATTGAGGGGAAACTCAACAGATTTTAACATAGCATTTAAAGTGCAAAAAAGATGTATTCGGTCTATGTTTCGTCTAAAAACGACGGATAGCTGCATACCGCATTTTAAAAAACATAATATTTTAACTTTGCCAAGCATGTACATATTTGAAGTTGCAATATTTGTTAAAACTAACCCTACCTTATTCCCGCGGCTACAGGACACCGTTGCACGAAATAGACGCGACAACAGTCGACTTCGGGTCCACAAAGCTCACACGACACTTATGCACAAAAGCATTTTTTGCATGGCACCAGTAATATTTAATAAATTGCCTAAGCACTGGAAGGAACTCAACACCAAAGTATTTAAAAAAGAAATTAAAACTTTCCTTTTGCAAAAGACATATTACAGCATTTCTGACTTTCTGGTTGATAGCATACAGTGAACATTTTCAATTGTTTAGTTATTAGATATATGACTGGACAACCTACCTACTTCTTGACTTATTACTTTTGCTACTTTTATGACAATATTATTTGACTATGTATATTGACATAATTGACAATTTATATTGTAGGTACCTATTGTATTCATATCTTTAAATCATTGATCAAACTAATTGCAATTTGACATCAATATACATCTATTGAATTGTAACGTAAAGTCATAATGCTGACTATAGTAATAAATATAAGTAACTGAGCGATTCCATACGCACAATATTTGTACGCCACTAAATGAGGCAAAACATGATTGGACTCATCAACACGATTTTCTGTAATGCATGCTATTGTATGTACACACATGTTTTGAACAAATAAAATATATTATTATTATTATTCTCTTTATTCATTTTAAAAACTTACAAATTATATTTTTAAATACATTTAAAAAAAAAAACAAACATCTATTTAAAAATATAAAAAGTAGTGTCCCACCGGTATCGGATACAAGGACCAAGCTACCGGTGGTTAGGGCTCCAGAGAGAGGAACTTTCTCACGATGCGCGCCGTATCAAGGAGCACTGCCTTCTGCATCTCGCCCTTGATCCAATCGTCTAACCCGAGCCTCTTCAGGTGTTGGTCGAGGCTCTTTGCTATCAGTCCGTTGACTGACACGACTATCGGTACAATGATTGCAGAGTCAACATTCCACATGTCGACAACCTCGTGGGCCAAGTCTAAGTTTTTGATCTGTTTATCTTTCTCAGCTTTCACGAGATTCTCGTCATGAGGAATAGTGACATCGACAATCAATGCTCGGCGTTCGAATCGGTCTATCACCACAATGTCAGGCTTGTTGGCTACAACAGTCCTATCAGTGATGATAGATCGATCCCAGTACAATGTGATATGACTATTTTCTAGAACTGGCTCAGGAACATACCTATAGTAAGGCACCTCAACATCTACAAGGTTGTATTTCAGAGCAAGTCGCTGATGGATTATCCTGGCTACTTGATTATGTCTGTGCAAATACTCGCCGTTAGCAAGACGAGAACAACCGGAAGTAATATGTCTGAGGGATTCACCAGGTTGGTGACACGCTCGACAGATGTCAACTGTGCCATCCCTCATGATATACTTCCGGTAGTTATTCGTCTTGATAACTTCGTCAGCAATTGCACAGACGAAACCTTCGGTTTCCCCAAAAAGGTCACCGAAACGTAGCCAGGATACAGATGCTAATAGGTCTACTTCGGGCCTGTGGAGGGCCCGATAGAACCTGCCATGTAGCTCCTTACTCTGCCATACCTCCCTGCGGCTATCAGTGCCAATAACTGTAGGCCTACGCCAGTTCCCCTTAGCCAAACCGAGCGGGGTGAGCCCGACATCCACGTTGACTACATCACGATGCATATCCACGTTGGACTTAAGAAAATAGTCTCTGAGATTGCACACCTCGCGATTATGAAGGGTCTTAGCATTTAAAAATCCTCGACCCCCACATTTCCGCGGGATGTACAATCTCATGACTGACGACCGTGGATGATGCATTCGAAATGCAGTCAACTGAGTCCGGACTTTCCTATCAATGGTATCGAGTTCAGTCTGAGTCCACTTGAGTATGTCAAAGGAGTACATCAAGAGTGGCATGACCCAACTGTTACAAGCACGCACCTTGTTACCACCTGATAAAAGACTGTTAAGTACCTTTTTCAGGCGGCCAAAGAAACGTTCCTGTAGCATTTGTTTCATGCCGGCCTCATTAATGCATAACGCCTGTGACATACCCAAGTACTTATAGGTCTCAGCTACGAGGAGTGATCTCAGATTAGTGGAATCAGAGGGTTGTACACCCTCCGACTCCACCACCCGCCCTCGCTTTACATGAACGACTGCACATTTGTCCACACCAAACGCCATTTTGATGGAATTACTAAACGTTTCAGTTACCTTCAGTAAAACCATTAATTGAGAATTGGTGTGGGCAAATAATTTTAAATCATCCATGTAAAGCAGGTGGGATACCATCTGACCCTCTTTTCGTAGCCTATAGCCTAACCCTGAATTCACTAGTAAAGTACTAAGTGGGTTCAAGGCTAAGCAGAACCAAAGGGGACTCAGACTGTCCCCTTGAAAAATACCCCGCTCTATTGTTATCGGCTCGCCACTACCCAAAGCCTGACGACACCCTGGATAGAAAAGAACCGTCCTCCATTACCCCATGCATGACTTTAAGAAGGTACATAGAGTTGCATTCACTTTATACAACTCCAGCACCCTCAAAAGCCATGTATGTGGCACGGAATCAAACGCTTTCTTATAATCTATCCAACATGCCGTCAGGTCCTTACGGTTGCGGCGAGCTTGTTGGCTAATAGCCATATCAATGAGGAGGAGCTCCTTAGTACCCCGGGCGCCATTCCTACATCCATTCTGAGAGGCACACATTATAGAATTATTATTAATATGATTGTTAATTTTGATTCTCAGAATGGATGTAAGAAGTTTATAGATCGTTGGCAGACATGTTATCGGTCTATAATTATTAGGCTCCAGAGTACTACCAGTTTTATGGAGCAGATGGGTAACTCCTGTCGTCATAAAAGCTGGTAGCATCCCAGATTCAACAGCAGATTGAAATTGTGAAGCCAAAACAACATGCGAGCTCCGTAGCCACTTGAGCCAGAAATTGTGCAGTCCATCCGGTCCCGGAGACTTCTTCACCTGCTATTATTTTTAGCGGGTCACTGGACGAAGTTCCCATGTGACATACTGACCCGCACTCTTTCTTTTTCCAGGGTCTTCGCACCGGGCTTCACGCCATCATTCGGTCGTGAGGCACACCAGCGAGGACCCTGGCACGCCGGCAACATCAGCAGCCGGGAGTGAACGAGCTAAGTGCATACCACCATCTCTGCACAACGGATCAAGCAACGCCTCGGCAGAATATTTATTGCGAATCCACCCTGAGATTCATTTCTTAATACCTATATATAAATTCATGTAACGCTTTCTTTTTGTAGATTACAATCATGTTCTAAATTGTTAATCTATCTTTTCATTTCTCTGCTCATACCCTAGCCGTTAGACACCACCATCACTATTAATTTTACAGTTCTCATAGTCACTTTTATTCACTTTATTTTAACTTTCATAAAACCCAAGCATCAAAATTATCTTACGTTACATTGGCGCCCATTAAAGGTATTATTCTGCCGCAGGTATTGTGTGTTTGTTCCGTAATATTATATTTCTTCTTATTTCCTCTTTACTTTACCAGTGTGGTGATTTTTTCACCAATTTTTTGTGATTTTTATTTTTTACTCCAAATGTGGGTACTTAAAAATAAATTTTAAATTCTATTTTAAACTGATTAATGACCATTTATGTCTGTTATATCAATTCAATTACCTATATATTTACCTTAATACATTTGTTTCATAACAGCAAGGTAATTATCATTAACTTTAAAATGTTTTTGCATTAACACTATTGTTGATGAAAACCTTTGTACTAGTTAAACTAGACAGGTTTATTATCTTTTACAGTTGTTTCAACTGTATAGTACTACTTTTATACCCACTGGTAAAGTAAAGTTCTATTTTCTTTTACTTCTTATGGACTTGTTGATCTCAACTCATATCATCTTACTACTTACTTTTATTAATTTTTGTGCAGGTGTGTCTCTTGTACACACACTGAGTACCCCGTCAGTGAAATTATTATACTTTTTATATTAACTTACCCTTATGTGCATATATTTTGCATAATAATAACTTAATGTTATTATATCAACCTATTGCTGGTTGAATTGTTTATATTTTAACTATTTTGTTGTTTTGAACACAAGTAGTCTACTATTCACTGACAGGTTACCTATATTTTACTTTATTTCAGTAAATTACTTACTTTATTGAAGTAAATTACTTACTTCACCTTCTGTCAATCTCGCTCATCGCACCATAGTTTTTACTTATTACTAACTTTGGGTTACTTTACCATTTACATTTTATACTGAACTGTTTTGTAGTCATGTTGCTCGTTGTCGGATTTCTGTATCCAAATTAGCTTGATTATAAAAAAAAAAAAAAAAGAAATATATATATTCCTTGAAAAAAAATACAAGGAAAATAAAAGATCTCCAAAAAATTAATATATATCTTTGAAAAGAACAACAAAGAAAATAAATACTTAAATTGATAGTCCTTCATCTTGTTCTGCATATGGGATTGTTGAGTTTGCTATATTTCAAGTTATTAAAATCATTACCCTTAATTACTGCAATTCTGTAAAGTATACATTACCATTTCCCCGAGTCGTTTTAAGATGACTTGTATATTAATGGAGTTTTCATGACAAACTGTGTGCTTCTATCAAGTTATTACCTACTTGTTAAGTAAGCTTCTATTGTAATCAATTTAATTCAAATATATATAGCAGTGTCATTCAAATAACCACATATTTCACATAAAACATTTTAATCAAACAAAATAATACATAAAGTTAACCTAACCTAATCAATTAATTTAAACTAACAACTTAACTTCTTGATAATTAATAAACACTTGTTTTACTCTAATAATAACGATTGTTGTAATCATATCTCAATTCTAGCTCAATTCCAATAAACTTAACATTGCACTTAAATAATATTACACAACTGTTATGGCAAACAAGTATATACCAACACATACTTGTAATTTAAAATGTAATTAAAACTTGTATTTTACAAACTTCTTCTTGTTATTGTACTGTGCTGGTACACTGCCTACAACCTTTTAATCACTTCATGGTCGTAATGATATACACTTTTACCTATAAAAGGGTCAACAGTTATAACTTTAATTTCATGTACCCAACTTTGAACACTTTTACAAAAACTTTTTATATCTTGAAATACACATATATCCTGTTGATAGTCTTCTTGCGTACAAGTATACTGCTTCTCTATTGTTTATATTTTTGGTTCTTATAATAGAACATCAAATTAATTTCATCAAAACATTGTTTTGAATTTGTTCTGAAAGAAAAATGTAACTTGAACTGTCAAACGTCATATAGTTTGACAATCAAAAAGTGTTGCCAGTAGTATAATTTGAAAAAACTACTAATTTTGTTTCAAAATTGCCTTGTTTTTTTAAAACAAAATAAGATTATTCTTTTGAGAATAACAACTTTTGGTATTATGTGCTAATTACACAATATCTTTTAACCCTATGGTTGCCTCCGTATTCTGTTGTCTGACTTTTCCTGGGATGGCTATTTCATTTTTATGTTCCTGTTGTTTTTATATCAACGTTTATTCACTACAATATGGTGAATAATACTAAATAAAAAATAAAATATAAAGTTATAAAAAATACATTAAATAAAAATATTAAATATTTTTAAAATCTCTGTTCCTTGGAACTGGAACTTAGAAATTTTCCAAAAATTTTGACTTTGTGCAAACATTTTTTTTGTCTTTTGGGTTAACCCTAAAATGCCTCCATGGATTTCTTGACTTGTAAAAAATTTTTTTTTTTTGAACTTTTGGTCACAAGACAAACGCCAACGACTACAAAACATTAAATAAATAATTTGTTTGTTGAACCTTGGGTTCTGATTTTTTTGAACTTTTTAAACTTTGGTAAGTTCTTAAAACTTTTAAATTTTTTGAACTCTCGTTGTTCCTTTTGCAACTCACGTTTGCATATATAATACTCGCAGTATGTGGGTCAAATAATAAGCCATTTTCCTTTGAAAATAACTCTTTTAATAATAATTTGACTTGGTCATAACTTTTAAAAGTAGTTAATAATACTTTTGCATTGTTTATATTTGACAATGACACTTATACTTTTTAAATCTTATTACCCTACCACTGCTATATATTTTCTTCTTCTTTTCTCCTCTCTTTGAGATGGAACTTTGAACTTTATGTTCGTTTTTCTTTATTATTAGGCTTTGCCTAATAATGGTTGTTGTGGGTCGGTTGGCGTTTTAAACCAACCGATGTTGTTTTTGGGTCCGTTGGCGTTTTAAACCAACGGATACCTTATCTTGGTGCTGGGATACTAAACCAGTCACCGGGAATGTTTATGGTTTTATACCATTTGTTGGATCTGTTGGCGTTTTAAACCAACAGATACCTTTTTCTTCGAGCTGGGAATTCAACCAGTATCGGGGTACTGTTTTATGGTTTTATACCATTATGCTGAGCGGTCGTGCAAACTCAGTTTAAAAACAAGACTCATTGCATCCCTTTTTGTTATGTCTTCTTCCGAGCGGTTTGCAAACTCGTGAAATAAGCCTTATTGCAGATGCGGTAATGTATACATCTAAAATAAGCCCTATACTAAAAACATAACACTTTCCCTTTTTAAAGTTGAAAATATATAGTGGTTTGATTGCTCTTTTTCTTCTCATTGAAATTGTCTGTGACATTTCAATGTTTTCCATCTTGTTCGATTTACGTCTGAGTCTCCAGTGCCTATTAACCTGGAAACTCTCTTTGAAAGGAACGCGTGTGCTACATTACTGAAGTGGTAACCGCTAAGTATGGATGAACATGATAGGGGAGGTATGTAAGGAAGTATGTATGTGTAAGCGTAAATTAGGCATTTTATTGAGCAGTCCAGTATCGGGTTTTTGGGTAACAAAAACCCAGAACTAATTGGGGGGGTATTGTAACGTTGTGGATTTTTTATAAATCTATTTCCAATAATTTCTATACCTTAGTCGATATTTTAGTATTTTTCGACACTAAATATACTAATTTGTCTATGCTGTGCGAGCGAGATTGAACAACACTAACCTAAGTGTCTATTCACGGCGCTAAAGTGGGCCCTTTCTTCGGCTATCCTTGCCGTGGGAGGTCGCTTTGACCCCGGCGGCCAACTGCTGTCGGCACCGGGTAAGTTTTGAGATCAACATTTCCTACTTCTTTCAACAGGTGAAGACTTCTCAGCGGCGCAGCTTTATGCCTGCTAATATGCATGGCTTATTTATGTTTTATTTTAATATGTATATTTTGTGCTATTTCAGCCTACCCATTAGTGCCACGAGACCGATGACCTCTACGGTCGGAGGTCACGTCACCAGCCTGCACTGCTTAATTATTTCTTCCTTTTTATAGCTTCTAGCTACGCTGTTCTACCGCTGGGGAGAATGTCTTCACCTGCTATTATTTTTAGCGGGTCACTGGACGAAGTTCCCATGTGACATACTGACCCGCACTCTTTCTTTTTCCAGGGTCTTCGCACCGGGCTTCACGCCATCATTCGGTCGTGAGGCACACCAGCGAGGACCCTGGCACGCCGGCAACATCAGCAGCCGGGAGTGAACGAGCTAAGTGCATACCACCATCTCTGCACAACGGATCAAGCAACGCCTCGGCAGAATATTTATTGCGAATCCACCCTGAGATTCATTTCTTAATACCTATATATAAATTCATGTAACGCTTTCTTTTTGTAGATTACAATCATGTTCTAAATTGTTAATCTATCTTTTCATTTCTCTGCTCATACCCTAGCCGTTAGACACCACCATCACTATTAATTTTACAGTTCTCATAGCCACATTTTATTTACTTATATAACTTTTCATTGAAACCCTTGTATAAAAATTTCTTTCGTTACAAATGTCTTCACCTGCTATTATTTTTAGCGGGTCACTGGACGAAGTTCCCATGTGACATACTGACCCGCACTCTTTCTTTTTCCAGGGTCTTCGCACCGGGCTTCACGCCATCATTCGGTCGTGAGGCACACCAGCGAGGACCCTGGCACGCCGGCAACATCAGCAGCCGGGAGTGAACGAGCTAAGTGCATACCACCATCTCTGCACAACGGATCAAGCAACGCCTCGGCAGAATATTTATTGCGAATCCACCCTGAGATTCATTTCTTAATACCTATATATAAATTCATGTAACGCTTTCTTTTTGTAGATTACAATCATGTTCTAAATTGTTAATCTATCTTTTCATTTCTCTGCTCATACCCTAGCCGTTAGACACCACCATCACTATTAATTTTACAGTTCTCATAGTCACTTTTATTCACTTTATTTTAACTTTCATAAAACCCAAGCATCAAAATTATCTTACGTTACATTGGCGCCCATTAAAGGTATTATTCTGCCGCAGGTATTGTGTGTTTGTTCCGTAATATTATATTTCTTCTTATTTCCTCTTTACTTTACCAGTGTGGTGATTTTTTCACCAATTTTTTGTGATTTTTATTTTTTACTCCAAATGTGGGTACTTAAAAATAAATTTTAAATTCTATTTTAAACTGATTAATGACCATTTATGTCTGTTATATCAATTCAATTACCTATATATTTACCTTAATACATTTGTTTCATAACAGCAAGGTAATTATCATTAACTTTAAAATGTTTTTGCATTAACACTATTGTTGATGAAAACCTTTGTACTAGTTAAACTAGACAGGTTTATTATCTTTTACAGTTGTTTCAACTGTATAGTACTACTTTTATACCCACTGGTAAAGTAAAGTTCTATTTTCTTTTACTTCTTATGGACTTGTTGATCTCAACTCATATCATCTTACTACTTACTTTTATTAATTTTTGTGCAGGTGTGTCTCTTGTACACACACTGAGTACCCCGTCAGTGAAATTATTATACTTTTTATATTAACTTACCCTTATGTGCATATATTTTGCATAATAATAACTTAATGTTATTATATCAACCTATTGCTGGTTGAATTGTTTATATTTTAACTATTTTGTTGTTTTGAACACAAGTAGTCTACTATTCACTGACAGGTTACCTATATTTTACTTTATTTCAGTAAATTACTTACTTTATTGAAGTAAATTACTTACTTCACCTTCTGTCAATCTCGCTCATCGCACCATAGTTTTTACTTATTACTAACTTTGGGTTACTTTACCATTTACATTTTATACTGAACTGTTTTGTAGTCATGTTGCTCGTTGTCGGATTTCTGTATCCAAATTAGCTTGATTATAAAAAAAAAAAAAAAAGAAATATATATATTCCTTGAAAAAAAATACAAGGAAAATAAAAGATCTCCAAAAAATTAATATATATCTTTGAAAAGAACAACAAAGAAAATAAATACTTAAATTGATAGTCCTTCATCTTGTTCTGCATATGGGATTGTTGAGTTTGCTATATTTCAAGTTATTAAAATCATTACCCTTAATTACTGCAATTCTGTAAAGTATACATTACCATTTCCCCGAGTCGTTTTAAGATGACTTGTATATTAATGGAGTTTTCATGACAAACTGTGTGCTTCTATCAAGTTATTACCTACTTGTTAAGTAAGCTTCTATTGTAATCAATTTAATTCAAATATATATAGCAGTGTCATTCAAATAACCACATATTTCACATAAAACATTTTAATCAAACAAAATAATACATAAAGTTAACCTAACCTAATCAATTAATTTAAACTAACAACTTAACTTCTTGATAATTAATAAACACTTGTTTTACTCTAATAATAACGATTGTTGTAATCATATCTCAATTCTAGCTCAATTCCAATAAACTTAACATTGCACTTAAATAATATTACACAACTGTTATGGCAAACAAGTATATACCAACACATACTTGTAATTTAAAATGTAATTAAAACTTGTATTTTACAAACTTCTTCTTGTTATTGTACTGTGCTGGTACACTGCCTACAACCTTTTAATCACTTCATGGTCGTAATGATATACACTTTTACCTATAAAAGGGTCAACAGTTATAACTTTAATTTCATGTACCCAACTTTGAACACTTTTACAAAAACTTTTTATATCTTGAAATACACATATATCCTGTTGATAGTCTTCTTGCGTACAAGTATACTGCTTCTCTATTGTTTATATTTTTGGTTCTTATAATAGAACATCAAATTAATTTCATCAAAACATTGTTTTGAATTTGTTCTGAAAGAAAAATGTAACTTGAACTGTCAAACGTCATATAGTTTGACAATCAAAAAGTGTTGCCAGTAGTATAATTTGAAAAAACTACTAATTTTGTTTCAAAATTGCCTTGTTTTTTTAAAACAAAATAAGATTATTCTTTTGAGAATAACAACTTTTGGTATTATGTGCTAATTACACAATATCTTTTAACCCTATGGTTGCCTCCGTATTCTGTTGTCTGACTTTTCCTGGGATGGCTATTTCATTTTTATGTTCCTGTTGTTTTTATATCAACGTTTATTCACTACAATATGGTGAATAATACTAAATAAAAAATAAAATATAAAGTTATAAAAAATACATTAAATAAAAATATTAAATATTTTTAAAATCTCTGTTCCTTGGAACTGGAACTTAGAAATTTTCCAAAAATTTTGACTTTGTGCAAACATTTTTTTTGTCTTTTGGGTTAACCCTAAAATGCCTCCATGGATTTCTTGACTTGTAAAAAATTTTTTTTTTTTGAACTTTTGGTCACAAGACAAACGCCAACGACTACAAAACATTAAATAAATAATTTGTTTGTTGAACCTTGGGTTCTGATTTTTTTGAACTTTTTAAACTTTGGTAAGTTCTTAAAACTTTTAAATTTTTTGAACTCTCGTTGTTCCTTTTGCAACTCACGTTTGCATATATAATACTCGCAGTATGTGGGTCAAATAATAAGCCATTTTCCTTTGAAAATAACTCTTTTAATAATAATTTGACTTGGTCATAACTTTTAAAAGTAGTTAATAATACTTTTGCATTGTTTATATTTGACAATGACACTTATACTTTTTAAATCTTATTACCCTACCACTGCTATATATTTTCTTCTTCTTTTCTCCTCTCTTTGAGATGGAACTTTGAACTTTATGTTCGTTTTTCTTTATTATTAGGCTTTGCCTAATAATGGTTGTTGTGGGTCGGTTGGCGTTTTAAACCAACCGATGTTGTTTTTGGGTCCGTTGGCGTTTTAAACCAACGGATACCTTATCTTGGTGCTGGGATACTAAACCAGTCACCGGGAATGTTTATGGTTTTATACCATTTGTTGGATCTGTTGGCGTTTTAAACCAACAGATACCTTTTTCTTCGAGCTGGGAATTCAACCAGTATCGGGGTACTGTTTTATGGTTTTATACCATTATGCTGAGCGGTCGTGCAAACTCAGTTTAAAAACAAGACTCATTGCATCCCTTTTTGTTATGTCTTCTTCCGAGCGGTTTGCAAACTCGTGAAATAAGCCTTATTGCAGATGCGGTAATGTATACATCTAAAATAAGCCCTATACTAAAAACATAACACTTTCCCTTTTTAAAGTTGAAAATATATAGTGGTTTGATTGCTCTTTTTCTTCTCATTGAAATTGTCTGTGACATTTCAATGTTTTCCATCTTGTTCGATTTACGTCTGAGTCTCCAGTGCCTATTAACCTGGAAACTCTCTTTGAAAGGAACGCGTGTGCTACATTACTGAAGTGGTAACCGCTAAGTATGGATGAACATGATAGGGGAGGTATGTAAGGAAGTATGTATGTGTAAGCGTAAATTAGGCATTTTATTGAGCAGTCCAGTATCGGGTTTTTGGGTAACAAAAACCCAGAACTAATTGGGGGGGTATTGTAACGTTGTGGATTTTTTATAAATCTATTTCCAATAATTTCTATACCTTAGTCGATATTTTAGTATTTTTCGACACTAAATATACTAATTTGTCTATGCTGTGCGAGCGAGATTGAACAACACTAACCTAAGTGTCTATTCACGGCGCTAAAGTGGGCCCTTTCTTCGGCTATCCTTGCCGTGGGAGGTCGCTTTGACCCCGGCGGCCAACTGCTGTCGGCACCGGGTAAGTTTTGAGATCAACATTTCCTACTTCTTTCAACAGGTGAAGACTTCTCAGCGGCGCAGCTTTATGCCTGCTAATATGCATGGCTTATTTATGTTTTATTTTAATATGTATATTTTGTGCTATTTCAGCCTACCCATTAGTGCCACGAGACCGATGACCTCTACGGTCGGAGGTCACGTCACCAGCCTGCACTGCTTAATTATTTCTTCCTTTTTATAGCTTCTAGCTACGCTGTTCTACCGCTGGGGAGAATGTCTTCACCTGCTATTATTTTTAGCGGGTCACTGGACGAAGTTCCCATGTGACATACTGACCCGCACTCTTTCTTTTTCCAGGGTCTTCGCACCGGGCTTCACGCCATCATTCGGTCGTGAGGCACACCAGCGAGGACCCTGGCACGCCGGCAACATCAGCAGCCGGGAGTGAACGAGCTAAGTGCATACCACCATCTCTGCACAACGGATCAAGCAACGCCTCGGCAGAATATTTATTGCGAATCCACCCTGAGATTCATTTCTTAATACCTATATATAAATTCATGTAACGCTTTCTTTTTGTAGATTACAATCATGTTCTAAATTGTTAATCTATCTTTTCATTTCTCTGCTCATACCCTAGCCGTTAGACACCACCATCACTATTAATTTTACAGTTCTCATAGCCACATTTTATTTACTTATATAACTTTTCATTGAAACCCTTGTATAAAAATGCTGCTAGGGGAGGTATGTGAGGAAGTATGTATGTGAAAGCGTAAGTCAGGCATTTTATTGAGCAGTCCAGTATCGGGTTTTTGGGTAACAAAAACCCAGAACTAATTGGGGGGGTATTGTAACGTTGTGGATTTTTTATAAATCTAATTGTAATAAATTATCTAATATAGTCGATATTTTAGTATTTTTCGATACTAAATATACTAAATTGTCTATGGGTGTGCGAGCGAGATTGGACAACATTACCTAAGTGTCTATTCACGGCGCTAAAGTGGCCCCTTCTTCGGCTATCCTTTGCCGTGGGAGGTCACTCTTGACCCCGGCGGCCAACTGCTGTCGGCACCGGGTAAGTTTTGAGATCAACATTTCCTACTTCTTCTACAGGTGAAGACTTTCCAGCGGCGCAGCTTACGGCCTGCTTAATGCATGGCTAAATATTATATTGTTTTATATTTCTAGTATGTGCTATTTCAGCCTACTATTTAGTGCCACGAGACCGATGACCTCTACGGTCAGAGGTCACGTCACCAGCTTGCGCTGCTTAATTATTTCTTCCTTTTTATAGCTTCTAGCTACGCTGTTCTACCGCTGGGGAGAATATCTTCACCTGCTATTATTTGAGCGGGTCACTGGACGTAGTTCCCTTGTGACAAACTGACCCGCACTCTTTCTTTTTCCAGGGTCTTCGCACCGGGCTTCACGCCATCATTCGGTCGTGAGGCACACCAGCGAGGACCCTGGCACGCCGGCAACATCAGCAGCCGGGAGTGGACGAGCTAAGTGCATACCACCATCTCTGCACAACGGATCAAACAACGCCTCGGCAGAATATTTATTGCGAATCCGCCCTGAGATTCATTTCTATAATACCTACTATAAATTCATGTAACGTTCTATTACTTCGATTATAATTGTTATTAATTATAATTCAATCTTTCAATTATCTGTCTCACTAGCTAGCCAGCCAAACATTATATTTATTACTTTTTACAGTGCTCTCATAGCTCATTCAATTCACTTAATTTAACTTGCACATTAAAACCCAAGCATCAAAAATTTTCTTTCGTTACATTGTTAATCAATCTTTTCATTTCTCTGCTCATACCCTAGCCGGTATAGACATCATCTCTATTAATTTTACAGTGCTCACATAGCTCATTCCCTTTTATTTACTTTATTTAACCTTTCATTAAAACCCAAGCATAAAGAATTTTCTTTCGTTACATTGGCGCCCCACGTTGGGCGCCAATGTAACGAAAGAAAATTTTTGATGCTTGGGTTTTAATGTGCAAGTTAAATTAAGTGAATTGAATGAGCTATGAGAGCACTGTAAAAAGTAATAAATATAATGTTTGGCTGGCTAGCTAGTGAGACAGATAATTGAAAGATTGAATTATAATTAATAACAATTATAATCGAAGTAATAGAACGTTACATGAATTTATAGTAGGTATTATAGAAATGAATCTCAGGGCGGATTCGCAATAAATATTCTGCCGAGGCGTTGTTTGATCCGTTGTGCAGAGATGGTGGTATGCACTTAGCTCGTCCACTCCCGGCTGCTGATGTTGCCGGCGTGCCAGGGTCCTCGCTGGTGTGCCTCACGACCGAATGATGGCGTGAAGCCCGGTGCGAAGACCCTGGAAAAAGAAAGAGTGCGGGTCAGTTTGTCACAAGGGAACTACGTCCAGTGACCCGCTCAAATAATAGCAGGTGAAGATATTCTCCCCAGCGGTAGAACAGCGTAGCTAGAAGCTATAAAAAGGAAGAAATAATTAAGCAGCGCAAGCTGGTGACGTGACCTCTGACCGTAGAGGTCATCGGTCTCGTGGCACTAAATAGTAGGCTGAAATAGCACATACTAGAAATATAAAACAATATAATATTTAGCCATGCATTAAGCAGGCCGTAAGCTGCGCCGCTGGAAAGTCTTCACCTGTAGAAGAAGTAGGAAATGTTGATCTCAAAACTTACCCGGTGCCGACAGCAGTTGGCCGCCGGGGTCAAGAGTGACCTCCCACGGCAAAGGATAGCCGAAGAAGGGGCCACTTTAGCGCCGTGAATAGACACTTAGGTAATGTTGTCCAATCTCGCTCGCACACCCATAGAAAATTTAGTATATTTAGTATCGAAAAATACTAAAATATCGACTATATTAGATAATTTATTACAATTAGATTTATAAAAAATCCACAACGTTACACAATTAGACAGCGAATGGACCGCACAATCTACATCAGTGGCATCTATATTTATATTGTTCATTTCCGGAATGGTCTCGCATGCTCTTTCAACCTCACGCATCCAATCGCCTTCAGTGTGGCTAACGGGCACCGACCAGATACTGCGCCAAAACGCATTTGTGTCTTCAGCATCCGGCCGCCGCACGTCACCCACACTTTCCTCTGTTCGCTCCCAGCTTCTATATACCCACCTCTGGTCTCTTCGGAACATGCGATTAACGGTAAATCGATCGACACGTTTTTTGTATCTGCGAATACGGTTTGCCCATGCACAGACTTTCTGCTTCAGGAAGTCAATACGCTCTGTGACCCGAGACGTATATTCTTGGGGACTGATACCAGTTCCCGCAAACGCTCGAGTCACATAGCGCATCACTCTAGGGCGAGTATTACCCGACCTGAAGCAGATTAGCTTACCAATGAGCACCCTTGCCTCGGCCACACGTCGTTCAATCCTGCATTGCCATGCTGTTATGGCAGACTTAGGTCGTATGACAGGGTCTTTAATAGGAAATTTAACACCTGCCATACGACATGCCGCTACAGCAGTACAATACAGCATTGAATGAGTGTCACCGAGGTTTTCACTATTTTCTAGATACCTAGCTAATAGTGAATCAAGGGCGCACACTAGAGCTATATTTCGTCTATGCATAGGCAAACGAGGCAGAAGTGGCCTAAAATGTAGGGGCATCGATCGATATTCCCGTAACGCACATTCCAAAGCCTCCTGAATCTCTTCATTGCACTGAATACTTACTGGAATAGGTATGTCATCCCGCGCAACATATGTAACTTCGCTTGTCCCTTGTGCAGGTGTAGAAGCAGGAACCGGGGCGGGGATGACACAGATATTTCGCAAGCATTCTAGCCGTAGAGTCTCAAGTACGGTTTCATTCAACATGTGGTTGCGTTGAATGACCCGCACTTGGTCCGATAGTCGTTGTGCCGATGTGTTGCCGTTATTATTATTATTATTATTAAAGGCTTCCACTCACTAACAGTCCGCCTGCAGTCGGCCTGCAATTTTTGAGCTTTCCGGCGGCTTGCAGTCCTAAACCGATAGCGCCCATACACTAAAGCGAATTTGACGTGCCGGCAATTCCCTGTTATCAGTTTTACGAACACACACTAGCAGTTATGAGGCGACATCCCGCCGTACGATCGCCTGTCGGTGTGTGCTCGTTCGCCCTGACGGCCTAGGACTGACCGGCCAAGGACTGCCCGGGATCGCCCGGCTGTCACACACAATCGGATCGTATTAGTCATCAGTTCAAAATCGCTAACATTTTTGCAATTAACTGATAGATTTATATCGTCTTGCTGTCGTCCGGTAAACTGATAGCGAGTGGGCGCCTTAACTGGAAAATCACTATGATGATAATGAGTGTCAAGAACGTCGCTACGAATATAATAACAATTTAACAATAGGAAACTTTTCAATATCTGAATTTCTACTTTCAGAATTATCACTTTAAAACAATATTTCGGTTGCAGATTACTGAAACTCTTTGTGTTTTTGACATTATTATATTTTGTAAATATTGTTTTCGTCCTATGCTTGTATAGTAAGTCAAACAATATACAATATTGTTGAAATATTTTGCAATATTATTTAAAAATGTGAATACTACTTCGAAAGTAAAATATTCTGTTATATTAGGTAAAATATTTAAATAATTTTAAACATAGAATTGATGAGAAATGTGCTCTGCCCCCCTAGACAAGTGGCAAATCGTTGTTTGGCGTTTGATGGAATAGAATGACGAATGTATAGGATTTGACGTTTATGACATGCGTTAACGACTGTCAAATACATCAAATCCTATACATTCGTCTTTCTATTCCATGAAACGCCGACCAATGAATTGCCACTTGTCTAGAGGGGCTGTACTCCTAACAACAACTTTCGTAATCGTATCGTAAACGTATTGAGAGAACGGAACATTCCGATTGGCCAGCTTCACATACACACAGGTTAACTGTAGGTAGGCCACCAATCGCAATGCTCCAGCTCCATTCTCTCAATACGTTTACCATACGATTACTATAGTTGTTCGTGCTAGGGGTACCGAGCACAAATATTATTCGAGAGAACGGAGCATTGCGATTGGTTCACAGTATGCAGCCGGCCAATCGCAAAGCTTCGTTTTCTCGATACGTTTACGCTACGAATTCGAATGTTATTCGTGTGCGGGGCACAGTTCGACAGTTTAAAGAACTTTCAGATTGGTTACAGTATAATTTCGCTCGAAGAGATCCGATGTGAAATGGTTAAAAACTCCAAAAAAAAGGTGTTTATCAGGTGTTCAGTAGAGAATCAGTTGATACTCTACTTTCAACAATAAAGGAAGTGCTTTCCTCTGCAAAACGAATGAAAACTTACTCTCTATGTGAATTGGACTCAGGGTCGTCTGGGTTCCGAAGCCGCAAGTTCTTGCGGATATCCACCGTGTCGTTAGAGTGCCTGCTCACAGACAAACCTCCAGGCAGGATCATCGCAGTTTCATCTGTGGGAATAAAATATTCCGATATAACTTTATAGTTTCCCACACGTTCATAACAGCCTCTGTGGCTGTGCTACTGCTTCGTTTTCCGCTCACTGTAAATTTTTGTAATGCACGAATATGTCTATTTGCATTGGTCTGGGAATTGCCGTGCCTCAGAGAGCACGTTTAACATACGAATATATCGATGACAGTCGCCGTCAAAGCCCTAAAAAGTCCGACTAGTCTAAGTACAGAACTTCGATACTGCAAATTGGTTGTGGAGGTTAGATAGCAGCTTCACGGAATATATCGAAGTTCAGCCGCTTCATAATTAGACTGAAAAGCCGACCCTAAATGAGGTGGGAAAGAGCTCAGAGAACGATGACCACACGACGTAGTACATTATTCTCATCATCATATCAGCCACACACAGTCCACTGCTGAACATGGGCCTTTCCCATAGACTTCCAGAAAGAAGACCCAGTAATATGAGCAATCAAAACCAGCCCGCATCCAGCGCTTCCCGGCGACCTTGATGAGGTCGTCCTTCCACCTGACCGTTGGGCGTCCTACGCTACGTTTGCCCGTACGCGGTCGCCACTCCAGAACATTTTTACTTCATCAGCCATCTGTTCTGCGCGCTATGCCACTTCAACGAGCTTAACCGCTGGGCTACGTCGGTTACTTTTGTTCTCCTACGGATATCATCATTTATGACGCGATCACGTAGGAAAATTCCGATATTATATCTCTCAATGTGTCATTATTACGAGTGTACCAGTTCAGTTTAGTATCTCAATTTCACACATCACATCAGTAGTTGTTTAACTCAACATCACCTTTAAAACCTCATCCATAAAGCAATTCTAACCTCTTAACGGAACATCGCTATCTTCAGAACATCCTCGATGCTCCTGACAGGCTCTGCGCTGCACAAGCGACGGGCAATGTCTCCCACCATGGGCGGGCGCTTGCACCACTTGTCTGGTACGCTCCATGCTGCCAGACCCACAGTTCGTGTCGCAAGATGACCAGGGACCCCAGCCGGATACCACGCAGTCGATTACTGGGAACAAAAGAAAGAAACGTTTAAGAATGAAGTTTGGTTAAGATTAATTTATTTGTACATTTCATTGTCCAGAACTTTTACGTTGAAAGATTCTTCAGCAGCCGATTTAAATCGTTAGAAGATATAATACAAAACTACACACTTTTCTTTATCCGAACGTCAATTTCGATTGCATCCAAAGCATATAATTGAGTGCAGGGTCCGCTTTCGTACAGTCATGACACTATTGCGATTGCATCCAAAGCATATAATTGAGTCCAGGGTCAGCTTTCGTACTGTCATGAGACTATTGTCGGATACAAAATAACTATATCCCTCAGTCTCCTTGTAAGTTGGAGGTTCTACTTCGCCGGGACTACAGAGATAGACCCAGTAATATGAGCCAATAGTTTGCACCCAATAAAACTTTCACCCTCTTGGGCGGTTCAGCATCTGTGGGAAGTCTGTAACGGCGAGGATACAGCGCACTTTAAAGCCCGATGTACTCACCGAACCGGCGCTTACTTTATGCCTCTCCCTCCATTATGGGAGGCGTGATGTTATATGAATATTAATCTTGTAATACAAGCATAGCCGTACAAACATGTTTGTTATTAATGGTAACGTTTTAATGACCCCATTAGCTAACAGGACCGCCATGTTATTCCCAAGAGTGTCATAAGACAGGAATAATTACTTAGAGCCTGGGACTCAACTGTTCAAATTCTGATAAGATTATATTTTATAAGAGGAGAACAATTTGAGCTGAATTCTTTCCTTAGGTAATATGGAATAATTTGCAAGTGTGAAAAAGTACGGGTATTTTACACACTGCAGAACACACTGCAGCATTTGCTGCGCACACAGCAAATTGCCAAGAAAAATCTTTTAACATTAGATGTCAAGAAGCATAATAATATGCTACTTAAATGTAGGGCATCCCTATAACGTTGATGATCCTCTTTATAATTTTAGCTCTGACAACTTAGGTACTGCTCATTAAATACATGTTCAAAATTTTAATTACAAAAAGTGATCCTTTTATCTCTCTTTAATGGTAATTAGAGATAAAAAGGGGTAACTTTACAAACAACTCCGCTCACATAAGTATATCTGTGGGATTAGTAATCACCAAGAAATCTACGGGAAATATGGACTGCACACACTATCAAAGACAAAGGAAAATGAGAGTTGTGGATGATCCAATTGTAGGCCTTTGTCACACAAAGGTATTGTGTGTCCATCACACAGGATCCCATAATAAAATATGCATATTAAAGATTACAGACCTCCCTGTGCTCAGGTATCAAAATCTAATTTCCCACACAAAGTGTCAGGTACACGTGTAAAACGGTTCCGTAATTATTATTTTTTATGCCACTTAGGTGGTAGACAAGCACACGGCCCACCTGATGGGAAGTGGTTAATTTTATAAAAAAACCCGTGACTGTGAGGTAGTTTTAGGTTAATATGCCTCTCTTGAACCCACACGGAGCCTCTCACGTCACACACATTGCCGGGTTACCAGAGGTGTCTTACCAAACAAATCCTTGGGACTCCGATCAACCTGAATCATATCCCTCCTATAGAAACCCGAACGAGATAGTGAGACGTTCTTTAATCCGAACTGTTAGGTACCCCAAGTCCACTCTTGTGGGAAATGAACATCATTCTGGAAACTTAATCGTTCTGAGATCTGCATCATTCTGGAATCTAGCTTATTGCATCTATAATTCTTTCTGAGATATTGCCCTGACAACGTACTATTTTCATAATATATATATATATATATGTAAATGTATATGCAAAACCATATAAAACCTTACCGAAATATCAAAAATGCTAAACATGGCAACATACAGCAAAAATACCCAACATTACAACACAAGTTAACTCGTAAATTCCATTCTACAGGCTCCATTCAGCCCAGTCGTGCCCTTTTCGTCAAACCGCTGAATTTCCCCGGCCCGCTATAAATAAGGGCTGAAACACATTTGTTACGTGTAGTCACGTGAAAATATCCGCTGGTATATGAATTCCTGTTACCTGTACGTTATTTACCGATTAGTAAAGGTGGTCACTCACGGTGCATGATTTAATATTATCGTTAGGCGCGGATCCACTATTGTATCACCTTAATAGACTTGTGACATCTATTTTTATGGTTTATTGAAAAAAAAAAACATGAATCGCGCGTGATTCGGAACGCAGCGTAGTGCGGTAAATAGTTGTAAATTGTCTAGGCGATAGGCGATATAGCGCGTTTTAAGAAGACAAACGTGCTTATTGAAAATAAATTACGTTCAAATAATAACACTATGTTGGTGGAATAGACGACTGATGAATAATAGGCTAATTGAAAAAAAAAATCACTTAGCCTATAAACCCCCGCAGTATTCAATATGCTTGACATGAGAGAGTTAGTACTACGACTCGCATTTGGCCGATTTCCGGATACCTGTGCCCGTAACCTGTTTCCGCGCCTGGATCTGCGCCTGATTATCGTGCGCAGTTTATACGTTGACATACAAACGTGTTTAGACGTTATGCGGGTAGTTGGCGAATAAGTCGAGTCAGTTTATGTTAGTTTCTTTTAAATTGAACGTATATGTAAGAAAAATTTAGGGCATGGTTGCTCAAGTGTATTACGTCATATCATGCTAGAGTCAAAAGAATAATTTATGAAATAAGAACAGAAGTATTAATACCGTTCGCTTTTAGGGTTCCGTACCCAAAGGGTAAAAACGGGACCCTATTACTAAGACTTCGCTGTCTGTCCGTCCCCGTCTGTCACCAGGCTGTATCTCAAGAACCGTAATAGCTAGACAGTTGAAATTTTCACAGATTGTGTATTTCTGTTGCCGCTATAACAACAAAACAAAATAATAATAATTATAATGGGGACTCATATACAATAAACGTGATATTTTAGCCCTTTTTCATGGCTTTTAGCCTTTTAGCCGGTTTTCTGGTACGGAACTCTTCGTGCGCGAGTCCGACTCGCACTTGGCCGGTTTTTTTTAAAGTAATATATATATAATTCTCCTAGCTAACCTGAATCGCTTGTGTTAGGAGCATATTTATTATCACTATCTACAACTAAATGCTTAACTAAGATCAATTGCCTCTTCATCAAACCAGGACCACTTCACCAAAACAGTGTATTGCTTCAACGATCAAACTGCGAGCTTGTTCCTGCTCACAGCGATCATTAATGTCAACGTTATAATATTTTTATAAAAATGGGCACTTGTCGATATAATGTCCAAATCCAATTACTGTCAGTGTTACAAGGTAATATGTGATGTGTGTAGCATAAGTCAAATTAGCGTCCAATGAAGGTCCAATTTAGGGAGCATGTAAGTTAATATTTTATATTTCGTTAATATTTTATATACTTACGATTTTATATTTCCAATGAATTTTTTTTCATTGATTGTACTTATAATATTGTGATCATAAACAGTCTTACTTTAAGTCAAATCTATATCTATAATCCGGTTCTTGAGGATTGTTATAAGTTATTTAACATCACGCTGCAACTCTTAGTAGCAGAGCAATATGAAAGCCGTGATGGGCAAGCGGCTACCTCGCCTATTCCGCTTTTCACCAATATAACACTAATGAAAATGATTGTTACTGTAACTGCTTTACATAAAGGGAGCTTACCAGTAGAACATTTAATGGATCTCGTAAAGATCCCAGGTTCGATTCACTAGATCAGTTGTTCTAAATACATTATTGAACTAATATGTTTCTTCTCACGTGCGGGCATGCCCTTGGGTACACCCCACCCCAAACCCCCGGAGCCAGAGGAGGTTATGTCGGACTCGAACTGACTAAAACGCACGCTGTCTGTAGGTCGTTGTGTTAGGCCGATGGTGAGGTTGTCATGCGACACCCTCGTAGACCGGCTGACCCAGAGCCACGCGGTCCCCGACTCGTCCCTGGTGTGGGGAGGCGCGCATTGCGCGATGCTCACCGCCGCCGTGGCCTGCTTCTGCTAGGATGACGGGCGGCTCCACCCGTCACCCTCAGACCCGCGCTCGGGGGTGGAGGTCGTTCTGCGCCCTCAGAAGAAGACGCTGGCCGCCCACGCATCCGCACAGTGGACCACCGCCGCAAGCAGGGTGGAGAGCGTGAGCACTCTCACCCCCAGTTGAACTAATATGTATAAATAAGTAGTAGGTACTAAGTAATTTTATCGGCAGATTGCTACTTTTAAAATACAGTTACAACATTTATTTATCCACTTCATCGCCTCCATTTCTCAAATTACGTTATTTAAAAAGCTTTTTAAATCACTAAACCGTAAATTACCTAATACAACATTGTACTCAAATCCAAAGTACCAATTTGCCACATCATTTGCTCCAGGCCATGGCCTTATAAATCACTTCGGAGATTTCTCACTGGGAAACAATTCTACAATATTAAATAAGCGATATATTAAAAAATGTCGTTACGGGGCCTGAGGATGTTCGAACACGAGCTCCTAGCGAGGTAATGGCCTATAAAATGGCCTTAAGAGGCCATTTATCATTTGTGCAGAGTACGTTCACGGCAAGCGATGCCAAATTTATTGACATCTACAGGAGATGGAAGATACCTGGGTCGTCTCGTAGCAGGGGCGTAGCTACCGCCGTATTTGCCGTATCAATTATACGGGGCCCCCGGGTCACGGGGGCCCCCAAAGTGTGTAAGGAAAAAGAATAAAAACTTTCTAATTTATTTTATTTTACAAATGACAAAATTCTATAAAGCAATTCCTTTTTTTCCCGCCTTAAGCGTGCGTTTAAAAGTTGGCAACACTCTACATCGTTATGGCGGGCTGCGGGGCTTCCCCGTTTTACTTACTTCATCTTCAACTCAGCGGGGAATTCCCGGGAATCCTTCATCGATATCGCGATGTACGTGTACGTTGTTGTACTTTTTGCATTGGATGTTAAACCACGGAGTGCAGTGCACTGTTTATTTACGCGCTTTATATAAATGTGCATTACATTGTAATTCAGTACAAACAATATTGTTCTTCTGGTTTAGCAGTATTAGTAGTGATTTGTAAAAGAAATGAGTGAAAGGAAAAGAGATTATCCCAGCGGCGCTGAGAAAAGAAAAATTAAACAGAAAAGGGACGAGGTTATAAAAAAAGTCCCCAAAATTTCTTCATTTTTTCAGAGACAAGATACTGTGAGTGATTTAGATTGGAAAGGTAAGTACTACCCAACCCATTTATTAGGGGCCTGTAGTGATAAACAAGGAAATCTTTTAATTTCGGTCTGTCCATCTGTCCGTCACAAAAAGTTGTCTCCCCCCTCGATTTTCACAATTATACTGTTCTTAGGGTTCCGTGCCTTGATTAAAAAAAAACAAAATTCTAACTTATCTATAGGATCGATTTATTTTGTTGTTTGTCTATCAATCCGTATCGTATCGTTAATTGCGTGTTGAGAAGTTCAGATGTGCAGACTCGCTTTCGGGTTCTCGTTTTGTATGGCCACTACGCGCTGCGTTTAAATAGCACGCAGGTGTATAGTAATGCACGGACGGGCTGCAGGTGATTTTGTATCTACTAATAGGTACGAGCACAATCCGCGTAGAGTCTGTTTGGGTCTGAACTGAACACTCTCTAACTGTGACCCTTAGTAACGTTATTTATTTATATATAACTCTTTTTAGTTTAGTATCAAAGCATTCGTATTTATTTTTTAACAATCACTCGTTTATTTTTAGATTTTTTTTTTTTTTTTTCTGATTAAGAAGATTCTTCTGACGCATGTTCTTCGTCACATATCCATCCGGAAATAGAAAAAAGCCAAGCACATACTTTATCAGATGTCCATCCAGAAATCGAGGAACCCCAAGTCAACGATTCTGATATATCTGCAGATTGTAATATAATTTCATCAGATAGAGGAAATTTTGGTGACAATTTAACTGAATGCGAACGAAAAATAATTTTTAAATTGGGTCCATTTAAACCACAAGGACCATTTCCAAAAGTTTCAGAAAATAACCGACCTTTTTCGGCTTATTATTATTCATATTTCAATCAGGCAGGCATAAAAATTATAAGACCATGGTTATGTTATTCTAACGTTTTAATCAAACCGTACTGTCACTTCTGTTGGTTATTAGCAGATCGTCAAAACAAATCGTACTCCTCTGCTTGGGTTAACGGTGTTTCGGTTAGAAGCAATTTCACACAAACTATTCTTGACCATGAAAAGTCACAGCAGCATATTAGTGCCTCACTCTCTTATAATAATTGGTTGCAAGGAAATACCATCGATACTCTATTAAAAAGTGAAATCGATAGTAAAATTACATTCTGGAGAGATGTACTGCATCGTATAATTAATGTTATAATTACTTTAGTATCTTGTAATCTACCTTTGAGGGGGCATGATTCTGATTCTGGCAATTTCATGGCAATTTCACGTCTGCTATCTAACTATGATGCAACTTTAAAAGAACTTCTTCTAAAACCGAAAGGTGAAATAAATTATTTAAGCCCTACGATTCAAAACGAAATTATTAGTTTGCTTGGTACCACCGTTAGGAACAATATTATCTCAGAAATTAAAAAAGCTCAATTTCTGACAATAATTCTGGATACAACACAAGACTTGTCAAAAATTGACCAACTATCTGTAGTTTTTCGATATATCTCGGTTACAGAAAATGATGATAATGTGCCTAAAGAAATAAAAATCTGTGAGTCCTTTTTAGGATTTATAGCAGTAACCGATTGCAGTGCTGCAGGTCTGAAAACTGTCATTTTAAATTTGACTAAAGAATATGAAATTGATTTAACTAAATGTAGAGGACAGGGATACGATGGAGCAAATGTTATGTCGGGTGTGTATGGAGGATTACAAACCCTAATAAAAGAGCATGCTCCAAATGCCGATTATGTTCATTGTGCTGCGCACGCTTTAAACTTGGTTTTGAACGATGCTGCGAGACATGTTCGTGAAGTATCGACTTTTTTCGATAATTTAGAAAAAATATATACTTTTTTGGCAATAGTATAAAACGCTGGGCTATGCGAAGTGACGATTCATCTGAAAAATATTTGATTACCCTTAAAAAGGTATGTCCTACCAGATGGTCTTCTAGGAACGACGCTTTATTAGCAGTAAAGAAAAATTTTTTACTAATCATGAAAACTTTGTACCAACTAAATTTAATTTCAAATAAAAAAGATGAACGTGAAGAATGTAAAAGTATAATTAATATTTTAGAGAGTTTTGATTTCTTAGTGCTCGTTACATTTTTTTCTTCACTATTTGAAATTATTAATCCTGTTTCTAAAGCTCTACAGCATGAAAATAATGACTTACAGAAATCTAGTATTTTATTAAGTAATCTTTTAAATAGACTGTGCCAATTAAGAAATCAGAATTCATTTAATAGTTTGCTAAATGAATCCAAAGATTTAGCAAAAGAGTGGGGGGTAACAACTGTTTTTAAAAACAGTAGGCGAAAGATAACGAAGCGTTTTTTTGATGAGTTATCACAAGATGAGAGAATTTCCGACCCGGAATCCTATTTCAAAGTCAATGTATACTATTGCTGCTTAGATATATTAATTTCTCAAACTAAAGAAAGATTTCAGAGCCTTTGCAACCTGAGTAGTATATTCGAAATATTACAACCGGAGAAACTCCTATCTTCTTCAAGCGAAGAGATATTAAACGCTTCCGAAAAACTGTCTGCTAAATACAGTAAAGACATCTCACTTAATCTTTGTGATCAATTGAAGGCTCTAAAAACATGCTTAAATTCTGAAATTAAAAAAAAATATTCCATTAAAGAACTCATTGAATTATTACTAGTAAAATTCAATAGTCTTGCATCCAGTTTTCCCGAGGTAATCACAGCATGCTTTTTATTCTTGACCCTTCCAGTTACAACTGCAACGGCAGAAAGAAGTTTTTCAAAATTAAAACTAATAAAAAATTACTTAAGAACTTCGATGGGACAAGAACGACTGTCAGACATCTCACTATTGTCCATAGAGGCAGAAACTTTAGAAAAACTAAAATCATCATCTGCCATAAATGATTTAATTAATCAGTTTGCCGAAAAAAAGGCAAGGAGAGTGAATATTTAAAATTAGATTTTTATTTGTAAAATGGGTAAATTATGTGATAAATAAATATTTCTTCTCACAATATTTTTTTTTCTTTTGTGAAAAATCTTTACCTCCATATAAGGGCCTCCAAAAAGATTTTTATACGGGGCCCCGACAAGGCAAGCTACGCCACTGTCTCGTAGTAAATTTATAACGAATCGGTTCGGTAATATAACAATATTACCTACGTACCTAGATTGAAGCCATTCAAGCACCTACTTTAGTTTATTTCAGAATCACTCTGAGGTAGTCTGCTAGATAATGCCTTTGCCATAAAGTTCGCCTTTGTATATTCATTTATTCTGTGCATAAAGCTTTGAATAAATACAAAATAAATTATTAATGTTCTTTGAAAAAAAAGATGCGCTGGAAAGACTAAACTAACTGTTGAGTTGGCCATTAAAGTTGAAATAATTTAATATGTGCATTATGACAGATGTAGTCTAGGGTTGGAGTGTATTAAATCGATTGTCAGAATATTCGATTCAAGTTACAAGAGAATTATCGCATCGTTGCCAGAATATAATCACATTTATGCATTATTATCCAATTCACCAGCGGTATCACCGATCAACAACAATCAAACACTCAAATATCAACAATCAAAGCGCAATATTATATTATTACAGTTAAGTGGTGTAGTTAATACGGTTATGATGTTTTTGCGACTTAAAAATCTCCATTAAACGTTACGGAAAGTAACGATCATAGATAAACTTCATACGATTAAAATGTAACGACCTAAGACACTATAGCCACAACTCTAAAATTAAAAAGCAAAAACCATAAAACGTCTTAGCTGTCTTACGAGGTCTCACTGAAATGAGAATCACGCCATAGTTTGCATAATTTTACGGTGAATTTAATATAAACATAAGAAAAAATCATTTTATGTTTAAACCATAGGGCTCCGCCCGCATGAATATCAATTATAACGAGTAAACATAGCCTTTGTCCTTTACCAAAGTCTAGTACATCTCTGTACCAAATTTCATCTTAATTTTTTCAGTGGTTTAAGTTCATAGACGGTGAAATATGAAATAACTTGGGAAGAGCGTAACGTAGCGTGCTCAATGATAATAATTACCGCACTAAACGGCTCTTCTTCCCAATTAGCTTTCGGTTTTAGTCGGTTCGAGTCCGACCAAACCACCTCCGACTTGCGACTAAGGGTAGCCGAGATTCGCACGAAAAAAAGAGTTCTGTCTATTCCCCTTACTCAGTGCATTAACTTAACAACTAGCTAGAGTGCAACATCCTCAAATTTAGTCAAAAGTTTTGCTTCATTACAAAGTGCATTAAAGAACAAACTCGTAGAAGTTCGGGTTGAAAGTTAAGCCACAACTAAGAGCCGTTGTGATAAGGAGGGACGGTGATTCGGGGACTTGGCGGTCATTATGGGCTTGTGTTATAACCACAGATTATAAAATCGAAGAAAATGCGTTGCAGCTATAGCTTATGTACCTAATTGCTGCTAACTGACATTTACTGTTAAAGTCTATCTACACAATATCGATATTGCCAGTGAGATAGAGGTCAGTATATATCTCATCAAGGAATTTTAGCCCTTTTGGAGGTTGATATAAAGCCGACCGAGTTGGAAAAAGAGACAGATCCTACTGTAGGAAAAAGGATTATTTCTAAAGTTAAATTAAAACTATAACGAATAAACTACCATTAGCCGCGTGGTTCCCGGCGGAGTAGAATTTTTCACCCTTCGCGGCGTCGTACAAGTCGTCTAAGGGATAGGGCTGTTTAACATCAGACAGATATGTATAGCCCACACTCAGCCTCAAATTCATGGCTCGACTCAACAGTAATGCCCGGAATGCGGCAATAGGCTCACCTCCTATTACGTGGGACTGAATAGGATGATTGGTAAAATGTGGGTGTTAATTCACCTCTGCCCTCCGGGGTTAAAGGCGTGATTATATGTATGTATGTATGTAACAAAATACAGAATATAAAAGAGGCTAAAGATATATACTTTTTAAAGATAACCTCTTCTCTTTCGTCGAAGAATTCCTCCTCTTCGATGTCGACTGGTAACGTGCCCATAAAACTGGCAGGATTGCCTCGTTGGATGGCAAAAATAGGCCAGCCCTTTGGTCACGAGAAGCATTGACCAGTCGCTTTACAATTTCTTTGTAAAGCGACCGCGCGCTCATACCTCACGACCTTAGCATCTCGACCCCAAACGGCTCAAATAAATTGAACATATTAACTGTAGGAACCATGATCGCTGCTTCCACATTGCAACTGTCGACAACCTCATGAGCTCCCAAATATTTCATTATAAATATATATGACGGGAAATCGGGAAGCCGGGCGGTTGCATCTGATTGGTGATTCGTGGCCTCATCAGCACGGGAATTCATAGAGGGCTGCAAATGTCAAGAAACGTTGAAAAGAATACACTGGCGCCTTGTCCGTTCACTATTTTAATTATACAGACACTTAAATAAGGATTTGCAGAAACAATTAACGATTTAGAGCCAATGGTTTTGCGAATGATCATTACGTGCAACGTCTGTCCACCACCGACCCATCACAGTGACACGACGTTCGCTCGTCATGATTGACGCAACTCCATTCGGGGTTACCTGCTCTTAATCGATTAATCGTAAAGGAATAACAAAAAAGATTACAACTCTTCAAATTAACTGATTTTCATTATTGAATATGGTCTCGCGCCGTTATATATAAAATAGTTTCTGAATTTGTTTCGTATCTATGGGTATTGAACTAAATGAGTATCAATCAATTAGCCTATTGCAGTCCAGTGCTGGACATAGGCCTCTCTCAATGTTGGGAGGCTTTGGTTTACTGGTTCCACCTGGCCAGACGGGTACAAGGTTTTATTTCGAGATTTTCTTCGCTTCTTCTTATACGCAGACGATATCACTTATCATATCAGCCCCTCTAGACAAGTGGCAATTCGCTAACCGGCGTTTGATGGAATAGAATGACGAATGTATGGGATTTGACGTATTTGACATGCGTTAACGACTGTCATATACGTCAAATCCCATATATTCGTCATTCTATTCCACCAAACGCCAGCTAGCGAATTGCTACTTGTCTAGAGGGGCAGTGTTTTTCCATTAGTCGCCTCTTACGCCACCCTTCGGATGAGATATGGTGGTGATACATGTATTCTTTCTCTATCACCACATGGATAAGCATATTACTGTCGAAAATCATTCAAACAAAATTCATTTTTATTTCCCAAGAGATAAGGTTTCAACAATTTTATGTGAAGGTATTTTTAATTGTTTTTTGTTATCAGACACGTTCGGTTGATTACAAGTTAAACTAAGTTAGGGGAAACCGATGTTTGATCAGTGAACCAAAACAAACTGTCGGGAATGAAAGGAAAACAGTTAATCTGAGTTTTAACTCCATTAGCGAAGTTTTGTAATTGATGAGGAGACGGACATTGGTATACATTTTTTATACTGAACAAGGGGTTCTGAATTTGCAGCGAATTCCGCTTAAGAAGAATACAAAATGGGAACTCCGGCTTTCTGTTCCACCCCGGGTTTCGAAAAAGCCTCTGATGCAACTGATGACCGAACAAACAATTAATCTAAAAGAATGGAATGTTTTTTCCGTACTTTTCCATTAATCAAACTAATAGTCTAAGGAAATGGAATAGACGATTCACACACCAGCGAATTCTTCAACCCGCTAACGAAGTTCTGGTGACAACACTAGCAAACAAACATTTTCTCGAAGTAATTCAGGCCATTTTCGACCCCTATAACTTCGTTGTGGATGAAACCAGAAGCCTGAATTTTCAGTAATCAAGCAGGTATTGTATAAATACGATATATTTCAAATTTAATTTAATATGAACCAGTAGTTTGAGAATTATAACGAGTCAAAGTTTTTTAATTTAGTCACTCACTGACTGACCGATCATCAAAATTCTAAGGCACTTCTAGCAGATATAGAAGATTATAATTTAGAATATAATTAGTGTTTAGTATATGAACCAAGGAAAATTCTAATATTTGTCGATTTCGGTCCAGTTTTCTAGATACATTAACTTTAACATAAATAACTTTGTTATTCCATATAAATATATAGGATTACAAAGTTACATTTGCAATTAATTAATCAGTTTGCCTGTAATATATGTACAGTTATGACAAGTGTTGTTATTTTTATCCTATCTCTAAACATAATTGACCTGCCCTTAGTAATTGATCGATTGATCGATTCTCTGGAGGAATTCTGAAAATTCCTCTATGATGATTAATACACCTAAGCTGTATTACATAGCATGTTGTGTTCGGCCACATGTGATGAATTCCTTGCACCAATTTGTAAACCAAAATAATTCAACACATTAACAACATCATACATTATTTGATGTATAAATTGATGTGGCAGCGAATTTATACAGACTGATAAAATGGAATTATCATTCGTTACAAATGATTTAATGAATTAATTGTTTGATATCGAATAATAATAAGCGATCTCTGAAGTTAAATGATGAAGATGTTATATATTTACCACGAAGCCTCCCGCCCCTCCGGAGCCGGAGGGGGAGGTTAAGTTGGACTCGAACCGACTAAACCGCACGCCGTCTGTGGGTCGTTGTGCTAGGCCGAAGGTGAGGTGGTCTCGCGACGTATCCCTCGCACACCGGCTGACCCAGGGCCGTTCCTCTTGGTCTGACCCTCCTCGGGAGGGGGGACCACATGGTCCCCGACTCACCCCCGGTATGGGGGGGGGGGGGCATCGTTCTACGATGCGCACCGCCGCCGTGGCGATATATTTCTAACATTCAAGCATACCTAAAATATTCCAATACCATCGATATTTCTTTAAACTTATTGTAGATGTTTCATCCACCTATCAAAATAAATTTACTTTTGGAATATGCAAAAAAAAATACCAACTCCCTTCTGATTATTAGCATAACAGCAATATTCGATTGGAGTAGATAAATCTTTTGTTAATAAATTTATAACAGACTTGATGGTAAATAAATAGTGAATCCCACGTAATCCTTAAATGGCTTCACTATAAACAACATTTTTGCCCTCACTGTCAGATAACTTTCTACCGCTGATATGAGGAGTCACTAAAACATTTGCAATACGTGCCTCAATGAGATTGCCGAAGCTCTATTCTAAGCTTGTCCACACTAATGTTTATCTGATGTAGTTCGAGGACCACACAATGGTATCACGAGACAACAAACCCATTGATACAATTCAAACTAATCCATTCGGGGTACCGAGGGACAGTGTTAATTACGACGAATCAATGTCCTATTCAATTACTGTAATTAATATGGAGATATTCAAGCACTTCAGATCGCTTTGATACCCTTGATGAAGTGCAATATTGTGTCTGTGTCCACGAGTAATTTCATAATGTGTTTACACTTGCGGCCTTAGTGTTCTTCTTATTTTTGTGTAGTTAGTGACCAACGTGTCACAGAGTTGTTCAGACCCTTCAGATCCCTAGACAAGTGGCAATTCCTTGGCCGGCGTTTGATAGAATAAAACGACAAATGTATGGGATTTGACGTATCTAACAGTCGTTAACGCATGTCATAAACGTCAAATATATGGAGAATTCTGTCCTCTGTGGTCAAATCCCAAACTTTCGTCATTCTATATAAGTCTTCAGGCTTTCACGGCCGGCGTTGCATGTAGAATATACTGCTTCCGGGCTGTTTGGCCGTGGTCGATGTGAAACTTGCGTTCCAGACGTTTCGTCGATCACTGCGGTCGACATCTTCAGTGGCGCAGGGCCGGGCGACGACAACTTCGGAGACCTTGCCTCGCCGGCATGATTAATGATAATAACTTAATCGCAAGTCAGCCGCCGGCGAGGCAAGGTCTCCGAAGTCGTCGACCGCAGTGATCGACGAAACGTCTGGAACGCAAGTTTCACATCGACCACGGCCAAACAGCCCGGAAGCAGTATATTCTACATTTCATCATTCTATTCTACTAAACGCCGGGCAACGAAATGCCACTTGTCTAGACGGGCAGGTCGCTTAAATACGCCCCCGTCTTGACCTAACGACTATTTGACCAAAGCCAGGACCTACTTTAAGCGTGCCCTCCGAAGCGAGACCTTAGTGTGGCATGTCGTAGGCATGTATGTGGCAGAATATGAAGAAACCATGTATATCTTTAAACATATGATTTGATATAAAACTAAAGTGACTTCGAAGAAAAGCAGTCAATATCTTCTTTCTAGCGATTTCCGTAGCGGTATGTCAGCTTTTGCGGGCGCGATTGCCTTCTGAACTCCCAACCCTGAGAGGAAACCCTCCGCCGGAAACTGTTCTTGGGCCTCCAGGATGTTGACAGAGTTCCCAATAATTTCCAGGGCATATCTTTAAGGGGACTGCCAGGTATCTTTTCAAATATTATGATGTTTTAGTTAAGATTATTACTGTGCGATTATGGTACTTATATACTACCCTAGTTAATGACAAGATCTTCATACAAGAAATTGAGAAAGCAAACTTCTTTTCTTAAAAAAAAACATTGTATCACATGTATGTACGTAAACTACATTAGTAAATTGTACCTAATACTCCCACGGTACTCGTACCAGCATATTGAAGCACAGTAAACATGGAAATGTAGTAGTTTGATCAATCACGACATGATATCTCTGGAATATCTACAAGTATTCCTCCCAAAGATTAATGAATATTCAATTTGAGAATTACTATTCGATACTGAGTAACACGGATAAGTTTCTTCAGTGAAATACTATCTACGTATTACCCTGGGTTTCACCCGCATATAATTTTGATCCGGTTCCCGCTACCCTAGGGAACGTATTCCCGGAATAATAAGTAGCCAATGTGTATTATTCCAGACTATAATCTATGCCTGTCTCTTTGAAGGTCTTGGTTTGGCCCCCTTAACACCCAATAGGTAAGGTAAAAGCACCAATGGTGGACACTGACCTAATAGTGGTCACTTTTAAAAATACAATTTTTTTTAAGAAAAATAACTATTTGGTTTACATGACTATATACTCAAAAGACACCTATTCGCATATATATATAATATGATACAAAATTCGCAACACTACCGTAAGTAAAAATTGAATTGGGAGACTGTTGCTTCTTAAGATTTTTGTTAAGAGTAGTGTGATTTTTAATAGGTGTGATTTTTTATTCCTTAATAATGATTTTCACTTATTTTAGTATGGATGTTATAAATGTGTAAATTTTTGACCTACGTAGACCATTGCCGTATATTTATTACTAGATTTTCTATCAGTTTTAATTAATTGGCCACTATTGGTACTTACGACAAAGCATATAATAACTTTATTTAAAGTAGAAGTAAAATAGTTTTTAAAGATTTCATCTACAATAGTTAATATGTAAATGTTGCCGTAACAGTTAAAAAAGGATGTAACGACCGATGAATGTATTAAATTTTGTAGATTGAAGTTTGATTTGTCCTTGAAATGTTCGCCATGGGTGCTTTTATCTTTTCTTACCTATTTAAACAAAGAGTATGAATAAATATCAAAAATGCAACATTGAACGGACTCGTGTTGTATTTTCAGGGTCGATTTAGCAGTTCTCCGGCCATTAGCTTGAAACTTAAATAATATTAGCTAGATCAATATTATGATGCACGGCTATTCTGAACACATTGAGACCCCTCCATGCCTTGTTGGGGACCACATGTTTATCCCCTCAATTCATTTTCATTACCAATCCATTTCAAATCCATTATAAGCTTTAACAGAACTCTCATGAATTTATCTAGTACAGTTAGTACAGTTCCTCAAATTTAGATAGAACTGAATATAATATACAAGGAGAACTAAATGTTTGTATAATGCTAAGGACACACAAACCGTGCAAAAGCGGACGAAAACAAATAGTAGGATTCAATCACACACGGGCTTTGTTTCTGTTATGTCCACAATGTTCATTATGTTGTAGGAATTCTAGCGAGATTCAATTTGAAGGGCAAACAGTATTTTGTTGATCATGGTAGACATCTGTCTTAATATACCTAGTCTTAGATCAGAAACAGGTACATACGATCCTGAGAATATCGGCACAGATTACCTAATAATAGTTGGAATGATACTTTACTAACCGACTTAAGCTGCGAAATTTAAGATTAAAATAATAGTAGTTTATGATACTGTTGCATAATAAGGGTTCTTATAACACGAGTGGGTTTTAAAAAAACGAGCCGTAGGCGAGTTTTTTTATAGTATCACACGAGTGTTATAAGACCAAGTTATGTACAGTGTCATACACTACTTTATCTACTCTCATACTATAATACATAAACTAATTTATTTTACAAACCAAACCAAACTTTGTTTAATTTAAATGTATAGAACAAAAAAAAAATGTTCGCGCCAAGGCGCAAACGTCGATTGCGCATGCGTGTTTCTTTTTTTTTCCTAAATCGGCGGATTCTTTTTTTAAAGTAGAGGTTTGGTCCAGATGCAGGTTGTATAGGTGTATCGTTATGATTAAAAAGTTATTTTATGATATAGGTGTCCATACAAGACCTGTATCGTAATAAAACTTTTTTTTGGCCTGTGCGTAATGTTTGTCATAAGAGTTCTGATTTCAATTTTATAATCTTTGTATTATAGTATCAGAGTAGATAATAGTAGTTTATGATACTGCTGCATAATAAGGGTTCTTATAACACGAGTGTGTTTTAAAAAAACGAGCCGTAGGCGAGTTTTTTTTATAGTATCACACGAGTGTTATAAGACCAAGTTATGTACAGTGTCATACACTACTTTATCTACTCTCATACTATAATACATAAACTACCTAATTTATTTTACAAACAAAACCAAACTTCGTTTATTTTAAATGAAAAAAAAAAGTTGACGCCAAGGCGCAAACATCCATTGCGCATGCGCGTTTCTTTTTTTCTTCCGAATCGGCCGTTTTTTTTTAAACAGAGGTTTAGTCCAGGTGCAGGTTGTATAGGTGTATCGTTATGATTAAAAAGTTATTTTATGATATAGGTGTCCATACAAGACCTGTATCGTAATAAAACTTTTTTTTTGGCCTGTGCGTAATGTTTGTCATAAGAGTTTTGATTTCAATTTTATAATCTTTGTATTATAGTATCAGAGTAGATAAATATATTTTGAGTACAGCTAATAAACCCGTGCCTTACCTACTTAATGCTAGAAATATCATTCTCGTATGAAAAGGAGGGGGTATATATAAATTATTCTCTAGTCTCCACAACTGCAAATCCTTCAGGTACTCCAGGATTACCAGACCCACTATAATATCAAAAAATTATGCTCGAGTTTTCTTAAAGAAAGCTAAATCGTCCCGAAACCCACATCAAAATCAATCAGAAGCAAAATAGAGAGAGTTACAAATATAGAAACAAAGAATGACCAAACATTACCAATTCAGAATGTCACAACAGCTTATCAAAAACAACCTGTACAATAATTCCGTACAGCATACATAATTCAGTAACTCCAAACAAAATTGTGCTATAAATAAATACGTCACCGTCTCGTAAACAACGGTCCTAAATTCACCGACATTTCACAAAAGCAAGTAAGACTGGGAACACAAAACTAAACTAAATAATTAACCATCAATCCACGTACTTAATTACTCTCTACATTTATACAACGGAACACAATCAGAGGATCTGAATGGAAGATTGCATTAAGACGACACTGACAATTAGCAATGTAAATAAGTCGTGAAATAAGTGATGTCTTTTGGCTCGATCCGTTTTGATCTCGAGATTAAGGACAGGCTTGGCGGAACGCTCGACTCAAAATATGTCAAAATACAGACGCAGTAATGCACACACGCCTAATGGTTGTATCACATGCGTTCATAATAGCTAATGTGCGAAATACATAATGGGCGACTCAGCGACAGTTGACTCACCGACGTTTAACATGGAAGTTTAACTCACCGACACGTTTAATTCACCTACGGTTAATTCATCGACGATTTATTCACCTTGAAGTGAATTAACTTAGGTTAACCTTAGGGTTGATTGAAATAATTAACTATTCACTTAGGTACCTACTTACTCCTGAGCTAGTTACGTATTAAAATCCTGAAGTTCAAAATCCAGCAAACTTGATATGTTTCATTGAACCTGTGGTTTAAGTATATTATTCACGGTTTGTTCATATATTATGTATTAATATATTTATGGGTGGTTATAAAAAAGAAAATATAACCACCAACAATAACCAGCCTTCTAACCTATATCTATCCATGTCAAGGCGCATTAGTCTTCATGCTTATTTTTTTTATAACCACCTATACTAGAACCGTAAGGGAGTCGTCCATTAGTTCAAACCATTCAAACCAACCGTCCAAGAGTGCAATCAAATATAGGGCAATTAAACGTAGATGAATAAAATAGTATTCGAATCGTCCATTAGGCAATTTAAAGTCGAAATGTCCGTCGCGTGTCGGTGAATTGATACGTAACCCTTTCCCCGTCACCACACGGACCTTATTGCTCACTATCATGCGGTCATCACTTATCCAACCTTAGACCGCCTGCTTATAAATAACAAACATTTACAATCATCCTACTGTTCGCCCCTCGTTTGTATAACGAATAAAGCCTTTTAATTTGCCGAGTTGTTACGGCTTTATGTCTTAGTATTAATCTTGCTTTGTCAAGAGCTAAATACCACGATGTTTAATCAGATACAACAATGAATGAATTAAAGTGAGAAGATATTTCAGTTTTTTGGCTACTATTCTCAAAAACTTTAAAACATGTACAATAAATAAACAAGGCGGTGTTTGTAGCCCTACCAAGAACTTAAGCAAACTAATCTCAGCCTCAAGATGATTGACGAACGAGTTTCTTCATGCATTCAACTTCCAAACATTAGATAATCAAAAAAATCTAATAATACTCATCATAATAAATCAAAAAATATAAACAAAAAAATACTAAAATAATCATTTCATAGGCTATATTCAAAATACACGACAATAATACTTTCTCATTTTATTTCGAACAAGAAATGAATTCGTGTCAGTAACAAATGTTGCCATACATCCGCTTAATATCTCAAGCGGTTTTTCATTTGGTCCAAAGCGGCATATATCTTTTGGTAGCGGGAGACCCTCCAAATTGGGATCCCTACAAAACTTCAATTAACTTGAATAATTATACTGAGCCGAGAGACGGGTACTTATCTTTTATTAAGCTCAAGTTCACTTAATAAAATATATATTTTTATACAAACAATGAATCGGTGATTAATTGGAGCGTTAAAAGAAAATTATTTAAATTAACAATACAATAATTATTTATTTCAAGTAAACTTTTATTTTCTAAACTAATAACATTGGGTACAGTCAGCATCGAAAGACTTTCAGTGCCTAAGCCAACCACACTTGCAAGACGATTCCCAGCTTATTGTTGGATGAGATATTCCCTTTGGAATTAAGAGGTCAAACGGCTGTCAAACCCCTAATAATAAAAATAAATTAAAATGATGAATGGGAAAAGGATCACGAGCTCAAAAATGCAAGCTTTAGATATAAAGCACAATCGCTCGTTTAAGTCCTACAATGATTATTATTCATGCTAAGATGATAAAATATAAGGTACAGGATAAATTTCGCCCAAGTAGATTATCACTTAAAAATATGGGCACTTAAAAAGGGTCGACAGCAAGAGTTTGACTCGCGTGGTTTTATACACGTCCATAGGCCACGGTAACAAGTTTCCATCAGGTAGACCATGATATACTTGTCTGCCACCTACGTGGTATAAAAAATATAACAAACCCGTCCTTATACATTATTATACCTTTCAGTAAACAATAAATGTCTAAGGATTACTGTGATCCACAAAGGACAGCGTTAATTAATTCCGTTTTCTGTTTTTCCGAAAGGTTTTACCGCTTAAGTACTCTGTGGATTGGATTGTGTTAAGCTACTTATATTTATGACTGTACATGGCTGTGACAAGGAATCACGTAACACTTTTGAATTCTTGATCATACCATTAAATATGTGTTAACTAGTTATTGTGCATGGCTCCGTCCGTTTCAAATACCAATCCTGTCCCCTCGACCCACAGGAAGCTATAACCGGGTTATATCTAGTTTGTTCTTTATCCTAGCGTTAATCCCAGTCGCATCCGAAGGTTTTCAACTTGGAGTCTGGGGTCCGCTTTTTACCAGTCTAACTGTGGATTTGGCTAAACTTCGATATTTACCGTGAAGCGACTGCCATATGACCTCCACAACCCAAAGGTGATATCGAAGCATTGCAGCTAGACCAGCTGTTGGTTTTTTTTTATATCCAGTTTAAATTCAACTAAATCATAAATATAATACATACATACATATAATCACGCCTTTAATCCCGAAGGGTTATCCAGATGTGAATTAACACCCACATTTCACCAATCTGTATTCGGTCTAACGTAATAGGGGGTGAGCCTATGGCATTATTCCGGGCACTATTGTTGACTCGAGCCATGCATCTGATACTGAGTGTGGGCTGTACATATCTGTCTGATGTTAAAGTTAATCAGCCCCATCCCTTAGTCGCCTTGTACAGAGAAGAAGTGGGGAGAGAAGGGGTGGCCCAAATTCTACTCTGCCGGGAACCACGCGGCTTTCTTACTTTGCTCTTCAAAATAAGTTTCTAAAGAGAAAAATATTATGTAAATAAAAATCTTAAATCCTCATCTTCATCCCAGAAGGTTTTACTTTGGAGTCTGGAGTCCGTTTGATCAGTGTTACTGTGGATTCGGCTGAACATCGATATATGACAAATGTGGTAACTACAGTTCATTAGATCAACAATCAATATATATGTCGCAGCCAACTAAGTGTTCAATTAACCGCCTAGGCTCTTTACTGATAGGCGCCGTTCAATTAGTGGCCTGAATGGTGTTCAGCCATTTGATTAAACGGATATGCAAACAGCTTGGATTGATGACGTTTAATTACTTGCCCAGCCATATAATCAAACAGCTAGAAAAATGACTTATTTCTGCATGGTTATAAAAAAATAACCACGAAGGCTAATTAATCATTAGACCTTCTAACCTAACCTGTTCAAGTCGGATTACGTAACTTTCTCAATAAACCTATCACTAATTTTCTGTGAATACACCTCTACCTACCCCTAGGGTATTTAAAGGTGTGAGTATATGCAGGTATGTATGTAATTTTCGATGTGGTCACCTAAGCCTAAGCATAAGCCAAGCCAGCCAGGTTATTAAATGTTGTAATAAACGTTACAGGTGAAAATCATTCAGGCCGTTCACTGAATGGCACAATGATTAAGCTAGATGGCGGCGACATATACACCAATAACTTACGAGTTCAATAGTTCATTAGATCAACAGTTTGTTGCGTCAACAATTAACTACATCAAGTAGTAAATTGTTGGCAAAACGAACTGTTGTTCTCACGTATGTATCCTGTATAATATCACTGACGCTACCCTAAAATAAACTACCCGTAATAAAAATTCATTTTCCACATCCCCGAGGATATCTTATGGCTAAACCACCCATACTTCCTCTAAATGTGACCGTCACAACTTACAATGCTATCCTAACATTAAAAAGCACTCGACGCCATTTATACTGATCCTTCTACTTAAAACAAATGAGTGCCATTGCATCACATGACCCGTACATTCCGTATAAAGACCTCTCTACACGTTAGAAGATGAAGGATATAACATAATAGCATAAAAAGCACCATATTTTGGTTGGAGAGTATGTACAACTTTTAACATAAAATTGTTAGTGGAGTGTGATAATATTGAGATATTATTTTTTCTTTTTTAAATTCTATGGCAACATTTTCTTCAGTATTTTGGAAACTAGGGTTCGCTATTGTACTCGTCCTTTCCTCAATTTGGTTTGTCAGACGTCAGTTTATAAAATCCAATGTCAGCGACTGCCATCTGACCCTATACTGTGTACAGTCGACAATAAAATCAATAGTATCCCACCTTTACATACAACTTTATATGTAAAGGTGGGATACTATCGATTTCGTCGACTGTACATTTCATTGGCCGGTTTTGAAATGGGGAAAAAAAGTTGAGTCGTATTTTATTATAAACCAAAACAAAAATATCAGACCCTTACATCAGATCTATCTAAAATTACAATACATCTTATAAACATAACTATAACTAGGTACTATTGTTATCTCATGAACTTTCTTAGAAAGTAAAAGAGACAAACGATTTGCAAAAAGAGAACTCAAAGAAGCAATATGAATGGGATCAAAGAACAAAAAATGAAAAAAGAACAAAAGCGTTGTCTTGTAAGTAGGTACGTCAACAAAGGATGATATTTGAATTGTAAATACGACAATGGCCTTTTAAAATTTTAATTTTTTCGTATATTTTCAACCCCTAAGCTTTAACCGAAAGTATTCAATGTCATACCAGTAATATATGCATTGAAACAATGTGTTTACAGTGTCATGGATGTGGAGTGACGCAAGAATGAATGAAATTTACCATTGAATGACAAGTAGGATATGATCGACATAACATCGGTCTCACGAGGGGTGACACTGTTAACCTATTGTTTTGTTTGTATTGAAAAAAATACTATATTGTTTGTATTGAAAAACGCAGACAAGCAGACATGTTGCTTGAGGGACATCATTTTTACACTTAGGTCATGAAACTCACCCTCAGCAACCGATGTGCTGAGACAGGAGGGGGTGTAACCGTGAGGATCTCTGCACGTTAAACAAAATAATTACTAACCTGGTGGTTTAAAGTTAACCAGGGTTTCCCAAAGTGGTGTCCGTGCAAGTGAGAGAAAGAAAAGAATTTATAAAGTTTAGTAATCTAACATGAAGAATCAGGACGTGTGCCAGTGCCAATATCTCCTAACCTAAAGTTGTATTAGGTGACGGGGCGGCGCGCGGATAGATAATTTATTAAATAATTAAAAGTTGATCTTACGCACTATTAATATTACGAATTGGCTCTTCCCATATTAGTTGGTCCCACATAATTGAAGGAGGTCTGGAGGCGGGAGCTGTTGGTGGCCCTGGGGGTGAAAGTGCTCACGCTCTCCACCTTGCTCGTGGCGATGGTCCGCTGCGCAGCTACGTAAGTAGCCCACGCCTCCATCTGCGAGCAAGTAATGCTCGAGAAGGAGACAGTAGAGCAGGCGCGGCGCGATGAGCGAGACAGACTCGCAGACATCGCTGCCCGCGGGCGTAGACGGCTCGGGCGTCGAAGGGCGCAGAACGACCTCTGCCCCCCATAAGCGCGGACCTGAGGGTGACTGGTAGAATCGCCTGTCACCTTAGCAGAAGCAAGTCACGGGGGCAGCGCGCATCGCGCGATACGCACCTCCCCATACCGGGGTCGAGTTGGGGACCACACGGTCCGACCTCCCGAGGAGGGCCAGACCGAGAGGGATATGAGCGAGGGAATATGACAAAGACAACCTCACCTTCGGCCTAGCATAACAACTCATAGACGACGTGCGGTTTAGTCGGTTCCAGAGGGAGGGGTATCCGTGGGGATTTCTCGCATGTTAAAAAGAACCTATAATACCACATGTGAACACGAGATCCAATCACAGTGTATTTCCATGTTCCAATTTTCATGAAGTCGGCTTGGACAGAGTAGATTTCATCGCTCTTATATGACGTCGTTTAATCAATTAAAAATATGAACTTTCCCTTTCAAAAATGTGATACTTGTCAATTAGTGGGTGATGGGCTATAAAATTACTACAAGGCGTGCGCACCTAAGGCACCGGAAGCGAGAGTGAACTTGAAGCCCTTATCCAGCAGCGTCTACCGTTTGACCTGACCCCAAAAGGATGGCCTGCACCTGAGCTACATCCATCAATCATCCAGCTTGCAGGTGAAGTTGACCTAGGCCTCCAAAATCTTGGTGCAGCATAACTAGAAAAAGGCCCAAGTTTTCTGTAATCCTTTCTCAAAAAGTATTTGTCCTAAACCACACCCGCGGACATCTTACTCGAAGAGCTTTCATAATATATCTCTCGCACTATTAACTCCAGTCAGTTACAACGACAGAACTATTATTTTCATTACTATACACTACACAGTTTCCAATAATTGACGCAAAATGTAATGTACTGGAAAATCTCAGAAATAATGGCCGATTCGAAAAGGGTTTGGCGGATTCAATCAATAAAACCGGGCATTTTAGACACGTGTATTTAACGGGGGTGTACCCCAGAAGTACGTAGTAAATAGAGAGAACGGGAATTAACGCGATCATGGTATAGGTACATTACATACCTTTCGCCCCGTTCCCATTCTCTTTATTATTATATTTATCATATATCATGGAACGCGAGAATTTGAAAGTTAAATACCTATGAGAGTAGTCAGATTATAACAAAACGTACTTACGCGGGTTAAAAATGTAAAGTACTATCCAATACTATGATACAGTACACAGCCATTTAACACTTCTGAACTTAGGGAAACGGATGAACTTGTGCTCGATGTGCCAATTCTAAAAAATGAAATTGTCCTATACACATTTGTACCCGCGCTTATTAAAACTCGCCATTCTTCATAAATAATATGTTATTTTATGGATCTCATTACCTTTGTGGAAAGCTGATTAAACCCATAAGTTATTTCCATACGCTCGTTGCCATGGTATTTTTTTGAGACAAATAACAATTACTGGAGAGCAAGGTGAAAATAAAAAAAACTTTTTTTTTAATAATTGATACTTTGTATCATAAGAATGATTTTTTACCGTACGAATAATATTTTTTTATTCATACGATAGCAGTTAGATTAGCAACAGCCACTAAAAAAATACGTATAGTTTTTAATCTCATGAAGCTCGGTCATATGGTATTGAAATTAGTCTTCGCAGCATGTAGCACTTCAGACTCAAAGCTGACTTTTTTGCAAAAATTACTGGCTTTGCTCTCCCCAACCCTGTGAGCGCTTTGATATAACGCAATAGCGGAATCATTTCGTGGTGGTGCATCAAAAGCGAGCGAGAATATTGAAAGAAGTCTACAGTAAGTTAGATTCTCGAGCTGTTCCACAGAAAGTATATTTGTAAGTATAGTGTGTTGTATACCGATATTGGGATTCCATCCATTGAGTTTGATAGATGAATAGATAGATGGGTACTCTTTATTGTATCCCAGACAAATTAGATTACCTAAGGACAGATTTAGATAGATTTTTTTATTTGGCTAAATTTTGCGGCAGGTACAGTGACTACCACATAAACAGACTGTACAACAGTCGATTCATTTTAAAAAGCCACAAGTGACATTAGCTTCATAGTGAGGTGACATGCTTAGAAATCCCAATTAAATTGGATAAATCGATAAGAATTCCAAACATGTCTGAGACTAATGAACTGAATTTAAATGCATTTATTTTATAGATTATGTATCAATTAATATAATTTTAACTAAATTTTATTGAAAATCAAACTAAAAAATCAAGTGAAATATCTTTTTTTACCGTTTTATATATTTAGGTAACAAAATGAAACACGTATATTATTATAGTCTGGTAAATTTACACATCCAAGGTTACAATAATTCGCATCCCACTGAAATTTGGGAAGAAGCAAAATCTTATAGCACATTAATGAAGGGAAAACTTTGTTAACAGTAAATATGACAAACCACCAACTCAAACTACAGAAATACAAGAAATAGTGACGTGAGTGGAAAGGAACGGAGTGGAAGCAAGTCTAACCTTAGCGAGTATCTTAGGCATTGAAAAAGCGTCTGACCAAAGAACTGACCATAATATCTCTTATTATACCTAAGTTCTCATTTTAATAATAACTTGAATAGTGCGATGCAGAATCATTAGTTCCAAAGAAGTTCTGCTTAATTTCGCTAGATGGCGGTAGATACATAAATAATTAACAACGCTACACATAGTAAATACGCAACTAGAACGATCAATTTTCGCTAGTCTATAACTCAACAAAGTACTCCATTTTATATTATAACTTCTTGAAACGTTTTAAAATACTAAAACTTTAAAACATATTGCCACTACTACCTAAAATATAAAAGATTTTACAGTTCTCCTCACGTCTTCCCACGCTACAAAGCGAAACTTGAACTCGAAACTTTTCCAACAATTCGAGAACGTTCGAAAATTTTCGAGAAATATCTCGAGACGGTCACAACAGCGATTGATTCCATGAAATACCTGCCGGGGCTTAGAATAAAATTCCGTATTCAGTTCAAAGATCCCTTTTACCGGACAGCATCTAATCTTAGCTGGTATTGTGTTCACAAGCGATTTGAATTTGGTCGACTGGCTGTCGTTCTTTTGAACTGTGGAATAAAAGTTTCAGAGTATGCGGGTAGGTAATATTTATTACTTTATGCAAAGTTACAACTCAACTTGAGCTGCGCAATTTTTGTATTGTAATTTCTGCTGCATTTTATAGAAAAGTTCTGTTTAATTCACACGGTGATGCAAAATAAGTTATCCGCAAACAGAAATTTCCAATGATCAATTCGAAAAAGGACACGCGAATGGCTTCAGTCTAAACGTGATTCTGAAGGTTTAATAATCTCACAAAACCATAGATTATTCTGAGAGATCATTAATTAATTTAATTTTTATTAATTTATTTATTAAGAAACAAACAGTCATTTATAATTACATTAAAATAGACAACAATTTAACAAATACAGACCTACAGTTTCCTATATTTTTACAAGACATATAGCTAATTGTGTTCAAGCATCCATACTTAACTATCAAATTAAATCTAACCATACAAAATGTATAATCATTTAGAGAGACCCTCTATGGCTAATCTTTTGAAGTGTCTGAGAGATTCACTGAACAAATCAACGTTTAATAATCTGTCATTGTACAACCTGCAAGCACGTCTTATAAAAGCATTTTCTGCATAACTTGTACGACTACGGGGTATCGCAAAGAGAGGTTTGTTCCGGCAACTTCGTTCGCGACGTTGAGGTACCCTAAAAGATAATGAGTGCAATAATGGGGGAGCATCGATAATATTATTAATAATTTTATAGATAGTTAATATATCAGTGCAGTTTCGACGACTACCTAATGGATACATATTATACCTGTTCAGCGACGTTGCATATTCCAAATATTCGTGACCGGTACGGTAATCGAGAGTTCGTATAAATTTCTTCTGCACCTTTTCTATTTTATCGATATGGGTATTAAAAAATGGACTCCAGACCGGACTAGCAAATTCGAGACGACTACGGATATAGCTATTAAACAGCACCTTATACGTTAAAGCTCGTTTAAATGGTTTTCCAACGCGAAGAATAAAACCCAATTTTTTAAAAGCTTCCTCCACTATGCCTTCTATATGAGGTACAAAGGTAACCTTGCAGTCCATAATAACCCCAAGATCACGAATTTGATCCACGCGGGCTAATTCTTTTTCACAAAGTTGGTATTCAAATCTAATGGGTTCTCTCTTCCTACTAAAAGTTATGACAGAACACTTGTCAGTATTTAAAAATAGGTTATTTTGTTCACAAAATGCCTCGAAATTTTTAACATCTTTTTGAAGGACCTCACAGTCATCCACGTTCCGAATAATTTTAAAGATTTTTGTGTCATCAGCGTATAAGAGTAAATTTGAGCCGTTTATACTATCCGTTACATCGTTAAGGTACAGTACGAATAACAACGGTCCCAGATGCGATCCCTGTGGGACGCCAGAAGGAATGGGTCTGTACTGAGAGGTATACCCATTTACCGCAACAGCCTGCGATCGGTTTTCGATGTACGATTTAATCCAACGAAAAAGATCACCATGTATGCCAATCTGCCAAAGTTTTAAAAGCAAACGTTCGTGACAAATTTTGTCAAATGCTTTGGCAAAATCAGTGTAAATGGCGTCCACTTGATAATTATCGTCTAAGGCTTGGAGAATAATCTCAGTGTACGATAAAAGATTTGTTTCAACACTGCGCCCCTTCAGAAAACCATGTTGATCTGTAGTAATGTGGCGTCGCAGAGCGGCAGACAATTGGTCAGTAACAATCTTCTCTAATATCTTGCCAAACTGGCACAGCTTTGAGATGGGTCGGTATTTCTCAATATCAGTGCTGATGCCTCCTTTAGGTATTGGGGTAACCAACGCGCGTTTCCAAAGAGAGGGCACACAACCTTCGCGAAGCGACCTCTCAAACAGTAAGGTGATAGGAACAGACAACTCGTGCGAGCACCTACTTATGATGACAGGATGAATATAATCAGGGCCAGCTCCTTTGTTCACATTAATTGATTTAAGATACTTGTAAACAAGTTCCCTAGTCAAAAATACTGTATCAATGTCAATAACTGTATTACTAACCGGTGGAAGATTACTGAGATCAATGGAGCTAGTAGCGGGTTTCTCAAAAACAGAGTGAAAGTGCTCGTTAAACATGTCACATATCTGAGTACCATTTGAAACCGATAAACCTTTGTAACACATAATTTGTGGCAATCCACTCCTAGCACTGATTGACTTTATATAAGACCAGAAGAAATTTGGATTTGTGGTGATTTTATTTTCTGTGTCATTCATATAATTTCTGTAGCATATAGGTTCCAATTTAGCAACTCTTTTTCTTAGGCACCTAAAGCTGTCGTAATCAAGTGGGTTACCGTATGTCTTCCACAATACATGGTATTTTCTTTTTTCATTTAGTAACCTTCTGAGTGCCTTTGTATGCCAAGGAGGCTTATTATGAGACATGCGCAGAGGGCGCTTCGGAACATGTGTATCTATCAAGCAATTTAGAATTTCATAGAATTTTTTAATACACTCCTCCAATGTACGGCCAGAAAATAGCAAAACCCAATCAATTTGAGACAACTCTTGATTTATTTGAACAAAATCAGCGTCAAAAAAGCAATGTCGGAGAATAGGAGCCGGCTTAAGCGAAGGTGAGTGACTTAATTTTAAATTAATTTGTACGGCTTTATGGTGTACTACCTCCTTCACCACAGGATAGTCACTGGTGAGCGCGGTGCAATTTCCATTGCATAGTATAAGGTCAAGTAGCCGCTGATTTATGTTAAAACTATTATTATATTGTTGTAAGCCTGAGAAACATAGAAACTCTTTCAGTGACTTCACAATGGACTCGGTACTATCACTGAGACGCATTTGATAATCATCTGTATACAACCACTGAGCTCGAGATACGTTAAAGTCACCCGTTATAAGAAAAATATCATTAGAATGTTCTATTACTAATTGACTACATATTTCGAAAAAGTTTAAAAGTGTTTCTTTGTACAGTGGCCCATGTGGGATGTAAATACAACAAATGTGTAGTGATTTGCATCTGCTATCTCTTTGAGATAACGGTATAGTTATCCACACGCAGTCGGAGGAGGCGCGCGGGGGACACGGCCAGTCCCGGCGCACGGGCAGATAGTCGCGATGCACCGCCACGACAACACCACCACCAAACTCCATACCGCTCGCCTCAATCGATCGATCGCATCGGTACACTAAATATCTATTATCAAAGAGTTCCCCATCGCAAAAGTTTGACGTAAGCCATGATTCAGTGATACAAATGAAATCGTAATTAGATTGTGCGACCTGTGAATATAATATTTGTGTCTTTGTGCGAAGTCCTTGTACGTTTTGATAATAACCGCTGAGGGTTAAACTAGACATATTTACTGAAACGAAATATATGTACATAAGTGTATGTGTAATAATGATTTGAAGTACCTACTAGTGAAGACGCGTAATAGCCGTATAGGCTTAACGTTAAACGCACTTTAATTTTTGAGCAGGTGCAAAAGATACCCCGCATAACATAATAAATACTTATTAGGTTTGCGGCACATGTGATTTGCAGTGTAAAATTTTCATTTAAGCTTGACGTAGACAGAGACAAAAATAGAATTGCTTCATAATCGATGCTTGCAGGCTGGTCCAGTGATTTAATAAATATTTGACACCAATTACATAATGATGTTAAATATGCAGTGAAGAAGAATGAATGTAAAAGTAACTTAAGAAAATAAATACAATACAGTCACTTTAACTTTTCTAAATCGAGATTCGCGTTGACTAAAATGACTTTGGAAGTTTCCGTTTTCCGTGCAAGAATCTTGCAATCCCGAACCCATAGATAAGCAAGTTTACCATCTTTCTTCAACTGACGAGCGCGTTTGAGCAACAACTTGGCGGTCGGTGTGAGATGATCTCCCACAAACAGGTTGACAGCTGGCCCGTCAAAGCCCAAAGAGGATGTAGTGATCCCCCTACGCGCCCTTACCGCCGATAGGAGTTGGTCTTTGTAGATGCGACGAGTGAACTTTACGATTACAGCTGGAATGTTCGATGATATTGTATTATTTTCATCGTTGTTCCTATCACCAACAGTTGAAAAACGACGTACCCGCTGTATGTAATCAATGGAGTTTTCATCCACTTTGAGTCCTACGACAGTAAATAGGTTTTGCACTATGTTTAATAAATTTTCCCCCTTTTTCAATGGCAAGCCTGAGATCTCAACATTATTCATTCTAGAGTACTGCTCTCGAGCGTCATTTTGTTGTTGAAGAGTTGATATAGTGTTCATCGAAGTAATTAATTCGGCCTGTAAGGTAGGTATTACATCGCACTTTTTTTCTAACGTAATTAATCTATCCTCTAAATAGCTAAAACGGTCTTCAAATTCCGTGAACTTTATATTAATATTTTGAATCCCGTTAGTGCACACTTGAATATCGGACCTGAGGGTATTTAAATCCAATTTCATCGCACCAAAATCAGATCGAAAATCTCTTATTTCCTTCAGTACAGTCGCAATACTATCTAGTGTCCCGCCTGAGGACCCCGCTGAAGGTGTAGTGGCTGGATTTGGCATGCTGCGGCAGGTCGGACACTTCCATGCAGCCTTTTTTTCCGAGCTCATGCGTCGGTAGCCAGCTTCCGTGAGCCCCGCACAGGCATAGTGCAAAGACCCTCCACACATCGAGCACAAAACTGCATCAATCACTTGTTCATTGCACTTAATACAATTCATTTTATTTTTTATTTTATTTTTGAGATAGAATTAACAGCTATGAAACACTTGTTAACACAACGACATACATACCAAAGCTTTTTTCTTTCTAGTAGAACCATATTGTGTACAGCAGTGTTTTTTAATATATCGTAAACTGTACCTTTTACAATAGTATAATGAACTGTTAAAGGGAAATATTCATATGACAAATAGTTTTAAAGTGGTATCATTGAATCATGCTCCTAATAAAACTGCGTTTATGAACTGCCCATACGTCAGGAGCTCTCTATCCTAGTTAATTTTACCACAACGCCTTGTTTACAGTCGGTAAATGCAGCAAAAATCTCTTTTACCGCTTTTAATTTTTCACAACATACCTAGTTAATGGCATTTGTTTAAAATTGAGAAGAAACTAAAAAATACGTGTTAAAGTCGAACTCAACTGCTAGCTAGTACACCGTATTACTCGACTTTATTGCCAGATTCGCAAGGCAACACGTAAAACTAAGAAAAGAACCTAGCAATTACAACTCAAGGCAACTCTTTTCTTATCCCCATTTATCAACATTGCTTCTATTTACAAAGGCTTATTAAGTATATAGATAGGTACTTATTTTAAAAATTACATCCACGTTTCAAACGTGCAAATACAAAATCCTAAAGCAATCCATTCTAATATTATAAATGTGAAAGAGTGTGTGTGTGTGTGTGTGTGCGTGTGTGATTTGCCCGTCTTTCACGGCTAAACCACTGAACCGATTTTGATGGAATTTGGTGTAGCGGTAAATTAGACCTTGAGAAGGGACATAGGCATGTTTGGTCCCGATGACCGAAATACGAAGCTAGCTTAATTTGTTACAGAAGGGTGAACGTGCATTGAAGTATAAACCACAACTCCTCCAGTAGGTATCTACCTAATGAAAATGCAGAAATACCAAACGACACTGCAATTGAGCTCAAAGGAAATACTATAAATCTAAATAGGTACTGTACAGAGTCTAACCGAGAGAACCTTCCAATAACTATGTTGATTGAAAACGGAAACAGAATATTTTATTTAGACTCAGACTACAAGTTTATTTTCAATGTGGAAGCAAATGGATATATTGAATCAGATACTTCGTTTAAGGAACTTGTACGATGTCGAGTGTGCCAATAAAATGTTAGCGAAGTTCTAAGAAGTTATAATGACAATCTTGAAAATTGGAAATACTGAAAAAGCCTCTGTGACGTAGCAATAGACCGTTTACTGCTACTTTAGAGCTCATGGGTTCAATTGCCGCGCAGAGCAAATACTTTTGTTTTGTAAATAGGTATGAACATAGAAACACCCAGACCATACCATTGGTACCATTTATATACATAACCAAGGAACACAAATATATGCACTGAACGGCAATCGCAGCCCCGACCTTTGACTTAGCAGTCGAAAGTTCTACGGCTACGTCACAAAGATAAAGTTTTTTTTTAAGTTATTCGCATTGTTTGTTTTGATTTTTGTTTTTATTTATGTCTTGTTTTAAATCTAAAATTGTCTGCTGTCTGCGTACGTGACGTCACCGGTTTTTGGCGCCATCAGAATACCAGCGCTGCGCATGCTTAACGGCATGTGCAGCAATTATGCTGAGATGGCGACCATATTTGGATGCGTACAATTGGACATATTGTATTAGAATTTAAGGTTAGATTGTAAGTTATTTATATGTTTTATTGTGCGTACTGAAAGAAAACATTTTTTCTACTTTTTTTTCTATAAATATCTAGATAGAAGTCAAAGTCAAAGATTTTTATTCAATCTAGAACAACATGTTTGTTTCTTATTGACGTCAATAATAAATTCAACTTAAGCTAAGTTTACCACCGCTTTCAAAGCGCTGGTGGAGAAGAAAGGGCGCAACAAACTCCACTGCGGCATTTTTTAAGAGGTCAACCTAAAGTCTGTTTTTTTTTTTAATTTCAGATAGTAAAATGACATAATCTGTGTTTCCGGTTTGTAATTAAAAATAGTCATGTGCCAACAGTATCGAAAGTTGTCGATAAATTAAATTAAGTACAGATTTTTGTAGGTTATTTTTGTTTTTTCTTAAAATATTATATAGATAAAGCAGTTGTATCTAGGCCACTAACATTGTCGATAGTTTCGAGCACGTCACTAAGCACAAAAAGCTGGTATCATTATTCCACAATTTGACATTTGCAGATGCCAATTTACTATCTGAAATAAAATAAAAACGGACTATATAATAATTTTAAGAAATGAAATACCTAAGACTTGAGAGTAGAATAGAAATATAATGATTGTGGTAGCATTTTTAAATAAGTAGTAAGTAGAAATACTCGGTGAAAACGTAATTGTATTGGATCCTTTGATAGAATTGCTACAGTTTATTGGAATACCGAACAAAGGAAATAGTCGCCTTGAGTATCAATGAACTTGCAATTTCTATTTGGCATGATTGGACTCTATTTATAACAATTCTGTTCAGAAAATTTGATAAAGCATTTATCTATAGATACATACCTACTGTTTATTATAAACCCGCTATCAGTTCCTTTGTTCGAACTTCCCACACAAAATCTTACAATACGATTTGATTGATTTTTGTGGTAGGTACAGTCAGCATCATTAAAATGTCGCTAACAAAAGTACTCAAAATAATCCAAATACCAAAACCTATTTTATATTATTTTCATTAAAGAATATTAGCAACCGAAATTATCGAAATTACTAATATTCCCTCTAAACCCCTCCAACTAAGCTAAATTGCTTGTGCTAGGAGTGGGTTCACGTCGGTAGTGTAATGGCCAGGATTCGAACCCGGGACCTTTCGATCGTAAGGCCGACTCCTTAACCACTAAGCTACCGACGCTTCATTGGTTATTAGAGTACTCAAATAGTTGTAAGTATTTAAAATGGTCCAACTATCTTAACATTGATCTTCCAGAATTATGTCAGTTAGTAGAGTATTCATATTCATATACACAATCACGGCGGTCGATGGTATCCAGACAAGTATAATTTTATTTCAAAAATCTAGACTTTGTCAACTAATTGCATTTTGTATCCCTTTCTTACTTGTAAAGCCATCCCTTTCACCCAATGGCGGGATGATAAGGGATGGGTATATGAGTAAGAAAAAGATACAAAATGTGTCAATTGACAATGTCATTTGTATTTTTTTAAGTTGACAGTTGAATAAGCCTTGAACTATCAACTTGCGTTAGTGAGAAAAGTATGAATGGCTAGTATTTTTTAAATTATACTTGTCTGGATACCATCGACCGGCGTGATTGTATATATGAATATGAATACTCTACTAACTTACATAATTCTGGAAGACCGATTGATAAGATAGTTGGACCACTCTGGACACTTACAACTATTAGAGTACTCTTATAACCAATATAAAATTGGAATTTTGGTATTCGGATTATTTTGACTACTCTTGTTAGCAACATTTTAATGATGCTGACTGTACATACTTTCTCATTTTTTAATTATTTTATCAAGAACCAAGCGGATCGGCGACTCTTTTCTTTATTATACCATTATAGTCTTGAAACTCTATATCAGGACACGCATTTCCTTCTTCCTAATCCCAGGTACTTTTAGCGGGGCGTGAAAAAGGTTTTTTTTTTAAAGAATATTAGCAACCAAAATTATCGAATTTACTAATATTCCCTCTAACCCCTCTAACTAAGCTAAATTGCTTGTGCTAGGAGTGGGTTCACGTCGGTAGTGTAATGGCCAGGATTCAAACCCGGGAGCTCTCGATCGTAAGGCCGACTCCTTAACCACTAATCTACCGACGCTTTGATGAGGCTTTCAAGCTGAAGGTCACCAGTTTGAACGGTGACCCTCTTTCTTGAGACAAGACCTTTAACTTAGGTACTATTTGCTATAAGGCGTGATGCTGACATGTTGACGTGTCTTATAAGCACCTATGTATACCATCTGATTTTGAATTTTCTGTCGAATTAAAACTGTGCCAAAAATCTTTCATTTCTTAACCACCAAAAAAAAAATAGATAGATACCTACTAGGTACGCCATATTTTATTTCTATAAAAACAATAACATCGATAGTAATTCTCAAAACAAATGGTAAAAATAGACGTGATCAATAAGACAATCATGAAACACAGAGGCATATTTGAATAGGTAGGTGAGGTTAAAGCACCATGGCAGACACTTCAAGGGCAAATCAAACTTCACTCTCCAAAATTACATATATTTAAAAAAAATGGTCGTCAAGTCCCTTTTAACACTTAGAGCAAGACATTAACTTTAGCAGATGAAATCTTTAAAAAATTACATATTTTTACTTTAAATACAATTATTACACACTTGGTCGTAAACATCAATAATGGATATAAGTAGATATAGAAATAGAAATACGGCAATGGGTGGTAAAAAATAACATTTTGACATACTTATATATTAAAATAAATGATAATCATTATTAGTAAACAAAATATCCCATTAAAAATCAGTAGGTACCCTTAACAAACATATTAAGAAATAACTGTCTCAAATTAAAAATATGCTTGCGGACAGTGTACCGAACATTTGAAAGTGCTATAAAGATGCCATTAGACGTCTTTTAAGTCAATAGTTATATTAACCAAGGGCTTACTTTTTTTATAATAAAAGAATTTTTCGAATGTGTCCACTCTTGGGACAGTGTTCACTATTATTAGTGCTTTTACCTTACGTAGGCTCAAGAGTTTAGATCGGAGATACGTTGAAGTTGACTATCTTTGTTAAAAGAGTTTCACTTACATATTTATCAAATACGATAATAAAATACAAATTTCATATGCGACAACACATTGTAAATCTTTTTATTACTATCATGAAAATGCTACGGAACCATAAAACAAACATCAACGTAAGAAAGTACCTGAGATAAAAACTCAAATTTATATTGACGCCTACAACATTTTTCATAGCAATAACACGCATACACGCAACTGCTTGCTTTTAAAGTAATCATATTTCTTTGCTTATCGTGATACATTATACCGTCTCTTAAATCAACATAATACCTGTAAACAGCCTTACTCTTTGTTTTAACACACCTCGTAAAAATATTTTACACAGAACAAGTCTTTCTTGAAGAAATACCTCCATCACTAACATTGTACAGGCGCTTTACATACAAGAAAGGTTGTGTTTATAAGACGAGTTTTTATACCGACAAATTAAGGGGTGGAGGAGGAAAAATGTTAAGGAAATTGTTTTACGTACAGAGCCTTATAACGCAGTTTTTAAACGTGTCTCAGAATAAATGAGAAATTTTAACCTACAGGTTTCCCATAACAACTTATGAATCCGCTCTCTTTTTAAATATTTTACAACAACAGCTCTCTTTAGAACCCAAGTAAGCATAACGGGTTCTAGAATGCGAATTAAATAAATGCTTATCATTTTAACGCTTCGATGCATTTTTTAATACATATTCACATATCAAATATAGCAACACTCAGATTAATACAAGTATACATTTTCGAGCATACATGTATGAGATTAAAAACCACGACTTCCGACATAGCAGTCGAAGGCGCTACGCATACAAATGTCATCGTATCCAGAGCCGTTTTCAAAGCTATACCGGGCCTACTAAGACCTAATTAATCTAGTCACCTTATCTGCAAGCCGGTACAACAACTGACTGATGATTGAGCGAAACCAACCAAGCGAAAGGGGGGGAAAGGAGTGACCGGATTCAAATGCAACCTGAACCTTAACATTAAGATAGTTAACTTTAAAACATTATTAACTTAACCTTTTTTCCTAAGAAACAATCCTGTTTCGTAGGAAAAAAGGTTCCGTAGGTTAGGTTAGTTTAAGACGCAAAGAATTCAATTAAGCATAGCTTTTATTGTATCCTGAAGTCCTAAAATCATTGTAAGTATGTACATAATATTATGTATTGTATAACTGTGTAATCTCTCTGCAATATAATCTTTACCTGTTGTCTGGAGGTCCAACATCGCCTTAATCAGAGGATTAAGGCGATGTTGGACCTCCAGACAACAGGTAAAGATTATATTGCAGAGAGATATGCTGTATACTCGTATGTAAATGACTACACAAGAAACATCCCACCTAGTGAGTTGGTTATTGCAGCTTATTAAACTTAATATACTGTGGCAATAAATCACAAACTTGCAATGTTCCTTGTTCCACGGCAAAGCAGTTCGTTATCTCGACCAATAAATCTTCTCATTGAAGATTCTGGTGAACAATGTTTGACTTGATGAAGTTGTGGGGCCTGTATGGAGTCATTAGGCATTCTGTTACTAGGTACCTACCTACATGTCATATACGCCCGCAGAATGGGCAACGTTGGCCCAGTGCCGTTAGGCAATCAGTGGAGTCGACAGTCCAGCCAAGTGTTTTAGGACAAACTTAGAAGACCTCATTTGGTGCTTCAATTCTGAATTTTTATTTTAATATTATTTATGATCTATGACATGAATAGAAACATAAATCATAGAAAAAAAGTAAAATGGAACTTGTTTCAAATCATTTTGGATCATAAGTTTTAGGAAGCAAAATGGATTTTCCAATAGTTAATCCTCTGGTCATGATGTCTTCCAATCAATTCGTCCTGATTTCAGAAAGGCTTTAGTAAAAATAGCCTTCAACTGAAGTTGACATTAAATCAAAACATATTTGAGGCAAAATGGACTTTTCCAGTTACTCTTTAGATTCAAACCTCTTTATTATCATTATTCGTTGTCTATTTAATGTCAACACATGTCTATGAGTACCTATATATATTTTACTAAATTAAAATACCCAAATAAAATCCCTATCGGAGGAATCTTATGGGCTACCAGCTCCAGCTTGGGTTTAAACCCGGGTCCCATCATGAACGGTAGGACTACAAAAGGATACGGACCTTTTTCTCTCAGGGCCTTCTACATTGCAAGTATTCAGCATTGAGGATGTTGTGCTCTCGGAACACACAGTCATTTTAAATAGGAGACGTTTTGCTGAGCGTTTTAAATTACCTACAGTCGATAGGCATCAAAGTACCTACTTTTTGCTACCTAAACTTCATGATCCGTAAAGTTTCAAATTTTGTCATTAATAAGTTGGTACAGTCAGCAGCAGATCGATCTTGACTAGCAAATTACTGAAAATGATCATATCATGATATTTGCCCCTTCATTTTGTCTAATTATTCTGATATTTGATACGCACTTTTTTTCGGACAATAATACAATTCATATTAATAAAAGAGTTTCGTATTGACATCGTAACATCATCATCTGTCATATTTATGACACACAAAACTTCTTGTGAATGTGAAGTTGTGTTGTGAGCGACAGCCTCCGTGGCGTAGCGGTAGTGAATGCAGCTGCTGCGCAGGAGACGCGGGTTCGATCCCCGTTCAGTGCAAATATTTGTATGCATGAATATGGGTATTTGCATTGGTCTGGTCGTGCCTCGGAGAGCACGTTAAGCCGTCGGTCCCGGTTGACATGCAAACATCTATGGTAGGTGGCCCTCAAAAATCCAACAACTGGTCTAACCGCAATGCTTCGATATCGCCTTTGGGATGTGGAGGTCAGATGGTAGTCGCTTCACGGAAATTTCGAAGTTTAGCCAAATCCGCAGTTAAACTGGTAAAAAGCGGACCCCAGACTCCAAGTTGAAAAAAATTTACGCAAGGATGAAGAAGAAGAAGAAGAAGAATACAATTCAAATCAATAAAAGAGTTTGGTATTGACATCGTAACAACACCATCTGTCATATTTATGTCACACAAAACTTGTTGTGAATGTGAGATTAAGTTGTGAGTAATAGTAGATTATGGTACGAGTGTGTAAAGTTGGTGATTACCGCTGAGGCTATATTGAGACCCGAGTCGTCAGGCGAGGGTCTAAAGAAAGCCGAAGACGGTAATTAATAATACACACGTATATCATACGATGTTTTTGATTTCACTTGTGAATAATATAATACTAAAATAGAATCGATATACCCTTGCTTGTTAAGAACTTCACATCAATCACATCATATATCGGACGTTGTACAGTATATATAGGGCGGTATACTAAGTAGGTACATGAATCGTTTTCTTCATAGCTAGCACTTATAGACATTTTAATTAATAAAAAACTATAATTTCACCAGTAAAACAAAATGCGAAACATTTTGGTACTGGCGGATAATAAAAAAAACACTGGCCACAGACTAAAACAATGAGGTTACTTTTTTTGTCAAAAACAAAAGTTATATTTGAGTAAAAGTTTTTTTTATTATAAACGTACAAGAAGAAATTTTCTATTTAAATACAAAGTTGCATGAAATTAACAAGCAATAGGTATATTAATTTATTTGTTCTATTGAACACGATTTTCTGTATCATTTTTTTTAAGAATAATGCAACTCAACCTATTAAATTAAAGAAAAAGTCATTATCCCACTCGAATTAAAAACCATTAAAAAAACATCAGTTTGAAAATAGGCATAATTATGTGCCTAATTCCGGTTAGATTAGTAAGAGTTAGAGCCACGTTATGAGCAAGTGAAATGAAAAATAATTTTATCCGTGTTCCCGTTGGAGTAGAATAGGGCCCATCTCTTTCCGTAGATGTCGTAGAAGGCAACTAAGGGATAGGGCTGTTTTCAATCCGACAGTAAACATACAACCAATAACTTAGAGCCCGTTTGACGGCCGTGGGACCTTAAATTATAGTTGGCGAAATGTGGGTGATAATACACCTCTGCCTACTCCTTCGGGGATTTACACGCGTGAGTATGTGTACGTATGTATGTAATTAACATCATTAGTAGTTATTAAAATCATTTTAGGTACTTGGTAAATAATATCTATTTGCTGCTAACTGTACCTACATTGCCTGTCGTCACTGCCTAATGAAAAATGTGACCCCGCTATTCTTCATTAATCAACTTCTACTGAAAATTTCAATTTAAATCATATTTCCGATAGGTTTATTTATTACGAAATAAATTCGAATAATTCTTGAGCTGTTTCCGTCGGAAATGAACCCAGGATTAACAGGCGTTATGCCAATCATTAATAATGCAACTGAACATCCGGGGAAACCGGGTCTTGTATCCGGTTTGCATTATATGCACGACTGGAGATAAATTCTTAGTAATGCTTCAGATTAAGCTCACTGTATTCAAATGAATTTGGAATTGTAAGAATTCGGATGATGTCTAGTGTCAATCTAATAACAAGATAGGTATTTATTATGCCCGGTTCACATTCCAGTCCAGTGATCCAGCGAATCAATCCAGTCCAGTTCTGAATTGTAATATTCACATTATTCCAATGTTATAAACGCGCTTAAACAATCTACTGGACTGGAATCTCTCACTGCAACGGACACATTCTAGTTATGGTTCACATTATATCAGTAGCATTCCAGCACTGGATTCGCTCCCTGGACTGGAATGCCACTGGAATAATGGGACCCATCACTTCGAACTCCCTGCCTGAGTTTATGTTTCCGGAGGGAGGAATTCAGGGAGGGTATTCAGGTATAATGGCTGCTACTGTAGATCACAAGAGGGTAAAGTAGATAATATACCTAGGAGAAGAGGTGCGCTGGGCCATGGGGTACCGATACTAAGAAAATATCTTATTCAAATATCAATAGATGGCACTAGTAGACTCATTTAAAGAAATAAAACATTTAAAACGCTTATTTCCCTATTTAGAATCACGTAAATTATATTAGAACTTAAACACATGATAAAGTAGGTGAACATGTAAACATATAAAATCGTTGGGAATGTAATAAAGATTTCGTGACGATAGTGCTTTTTAGGAAGCCGCCATCTAGCGGTATGGTGCATTAAGTTTGTAAATTTCGCAATTACTGCAGAATCTGGCAGAACCAATATAGATTAGAAAATGTATAGTTTAATTCAGTCATATTCAATAATGTGTTTAATGTATGTATTACTTCTGATAAGTTAATTTTTATAAATACAAATTAAATTTATTTATTAATTAAATAAATACAAACAAAAGTTGCCTGCCTGCTATTGTAAGTAACGAGTGTAACCATTTTTTGTTTCTGATTGTGTATCTGTCTATCAGAATTATATTATATTACCTATTCTGCGGCTGAGCGTATAAGAAAATCAGGGATGCGGACAATTCAGTACTATATTGCTCGACTTCTAAAAGTATTACGTCTCTTAGGAATCGAGTAATTTTTGAAAATGTTTATTATAGTTGTAAAATTTCTCCAAAACTGGGCTAGTACCTACTAAAGATTAGCGCGTTCAAACAAATAGGTATATAAAGAAAAACATGTAGCCCTAAACATGCCTTAACAGTCGTTAAGTCAGTAGAGAGTTCGTGTAGACTTAGGTATAATTTGACATGAAGTGTTCTCAAGCACACGGGCAAACTTATAATCGTTTGTAAACGGTTGGGCAAACTGTTGGGTAATGTTCTCGTATGTAGTTTCAATCTCGTTAACACTACTGAATTGCCAAAAAAACTTTTCAGACACTCAGTCATGAATCTCAACTAGTACCTATTAGTTCTAAGTACCTAACTACAAATTAGAATTAAAACTAAGTTTATAAAATCTCACTCACTTATGTTAATTTCTGAAAACCTCACCGCGTGTGCAAATTCTTTTTATTTAATCTTTATGCACAAATAAGTGTAGGTACAAAGGCGGACTTAATGCCGTGGGCCTTTTATACTAGTCAACTAAAATTCCATTAAAGTTTAGTTCTAAAATTTAACTAAAATTCCATTAAAGAGCTGATTTCATGCAAAAAATAGATACATTTTCATTTCATATCATAAAATATTATTTGGACACTTTTATTCATTTCTGTCGGATATTTGCTATGTGGTGTCAACTCAGTAAAATACTTCCATCAAAGTAATGTAAGGGTCACTCTAATGGATTTTTTCTACCTATGACAGTCCCCGCCCGGGGCAGACATAAATAAATCCGCCTAAATCAACATCCGATCATTTACCAAAGGATTTGCAGTAAAATAGCAATGCTGCAGGGAGATTCACGTTGGACTCTGCTTATAATGATTATGTTGTGAATTTTCTGTTTTTGAGTTCAATTCGTAACAAAATAATAAGTTTAAAGCACACTGTATACATGGTGAAAAATGTTGCCCCTTACCTGGAGGGGAAGTACTCTAAATGCTGGAGATAATGAACTTCACTCAAAAGATTCGACGCGCGTTGCCGCCGTGGCCTGCTTCTCGACCTGACCTCGCTCGAGTTGCCTCAGTTGGCGAGCAGCTAACGGTCCCGGTCTCGCTCCCAACCGCCGCCTCCTTCACGAGCATAACTTACCACCATCGCCGCGAGCAAGGGGGCGAGCGTGAGAGCTCTCACTCCCATTCCCAGGGCTGCCACTAGCTCTCGCCTCGGCGCCTCCCACGTTGGACACTCAGTGAGCGTGTGCAGCCCCGAGTCCTCGCTCGCGTCGCAATGATGGCACTCGGGCGTCGGCTCTTTTCTCTTCTGACACAGATACCACCCGAAGCTCCCGTGCTTGGTGATCATCTGTGTCGGCCGGTACGAGAGGCCGCCGTGTGGCCTCTCTAGCCACTTCCCCATGGGTCTTACCGCCGCTATAACGGCGTGCCCTGCGCGTGGTCCCACTCCAGCACCAAGATCCTGTGTAGCCGGAAAGTCCCCGCTCCCGCGCCTCCTTTCGGAACCGATATAGCGCCGAAAGGGCTTTCGCACACTGGATCTATGGTAGCGTTCCGGCAATGAGACTCGCCGCTTTGAAGGATATCGTGTGGTACCCCCTGATGACCCTGTAGGCCATCTTCTGCTGCGGAAGATGCAGCAGGCGCGTATACCTCGCCTTGAGTGTGTTCGCCCAGGGCACCCGTATAGGGCCATGGACCGACGATACCCGCGTAGAGTCTCCTGCAGAAGTCCTCCGGGCCCCTCAGGTTGGGCAGCAGCCACGTCAGAGCGTCAGCCGTTCCACTAATCAGGGGCGCAGACTTCGAAAATGTGTTTCGAAGTCCCACCGGCCGTCGAGTACGAGCTCCAAATATCTCATCTGGCGCTTGATGCCGATGGGAGTGTCTCCCACTATGAGGCTGCATCCCGTAGGTAGCCTGCGCCGACGTCCATAAAAGAACATGGCCTCGGATTTAAGCAGAGCCACATCGAAACACAGCCGCCGGATCCATTCCACGACTTGAGCAACCGTGGTCGTGGCCTTAAGGGTCGCTTTGCGGTGAGTAGATCTACTCGCTGTCACTGGCGTGTCGTCCGCATAGCACGTGACGGCGGCACCATCCGCAAGCTCATCGCGGAGCACCCAGTCGTATCCGATGTTCCACAGGAGCGGCTCTGAGACCGATCCCTGCGAAACACCGCATGACATCTCATGCCGACCGACGCCGGTCGAGCTTGGGTAGATGACGGTTCTTTCCGTCAGGTACGCCCTATGCGGCAGAGGTAGAGAAGGACCTCGTGCTACACGAGTGCCTCCCTAATGTAACTCCAGGGCAAGGTGTTGAACGCGTTGGAGATGTCCAAGGACACCGCCAACATCACCTCGCCCCCAGTGACCGCATACTCCACCAGTGCCCTCACGCGCATGATGGCATCCACGGTGAAACGCCACTGGCGGAAGCCATATTGGGCATCTGCCAGGTTCGGCCTCACCCTTGATAGGTGCTCGACGAGACGCTTCACAATAAATCTTTCGAAGAGCTTGCCCACCTCGTCGAGCAACACAATGGGCCGGTACCCGGAGTGCTCGTCCGCCGGGCGTCCCAGCTTTTGGGTGAGGACCAGTTACCCCGTGTTCCTCGACGCACCTTCGGAAACTGGCCCCACTCCAGACATGCGCTGAAGAACCCTCTCAGTCGGGGTTCGAGACCGTCTTCTCCTAGAGCTAGGACCCACGCTCAGCCTGGAATGCCGTCGGGTCCCGGCGCGGTGTTTTTTTTGGCTCTAAGCCTTCGCACCGCCAGCTCCAGTTCTACCCAAGTGACCTCGGGCACGTCGTCATCAATCACTACGCTGGGCCCCACAGGCGACCGAGGCGGCGGAGTCATCTGAGTACCTACTTACTTACCTTATTTTGAACGAGAACGAGAACGCATTTTATTAAAGTATATCAGTGCCCCGAGCACGAATAACATTCGAATTCGTAACGTAAACGAATGGTGCATTGCGATTGGTTCAAAGTAGGCAGGCGACCAATCGAATTGCTCCGTTCTCTGTATACGTTTACGTTACGAATTTGATTATTATTCATGCTCGAGGCACAGAAAACAAGACACGAACGTAGGTATACATATGAATAATCCTTGAATAGCAAGAACACGTTATTCACGTTTCCTTATCGACGGTTTGTATACCTTACTTGTTGTACCTTCATATCCCTTATTCATCATTGGTATAAGCGTAATTTATTCGGGACAGCGTTCGGGAACCAGGTCTTAACGTTGTATGCTCGGATTATCAGTAAGTACCTATCGGTGTATGAGTATGTAATACTGGGGCCACACTACCTTACCTGTTACCGGGCTGTTGACGTTGATATTTCACCGCCAACTAGTTGAATCAGCCGTTCAATTTAGTGCCTAGGCAGTTAACTAAATGGCGCCATTCAATTAACGGCCTGAATGGTGTTCAGCCATTTAATTAAACGGCTAGGCAAATAGCTTGGGTCGATGACGTTAAACTACTTCCCTAGCCTTTTAATTAAACAGTTAGAAAAATAATTTATTTCTGCATGTTTATAAAAAACCACGAAGGCTTAATGCGAGAGCTAGGTAGGTACGCTACGCTCCGCTCCCGCATTAGCCTTCTAACCTAACCTAACCTAACCAAGTCGGATTGCGCAGCTATCACAATAAACCTATCACTAATTTTCTATGAATACACCTCTGTCTACCGCCTCGGAGGTTTACAGGTGTAAGTACATGTATGTAGGCATGTAATTTTCTACCTTATTTCGAGGTAGTACCCCATCTTACGATTGGCCTAAGCATTAGCCAGCCAGGTTATTAAATGATGTAATTAACGAGATCGCTGAATATCATTCAGGCCGTTAATTGAATGGCGCCGTTTAGTTAACTGCCTAGGCAGTTAATTGGACGGCTGATTAAGCTAGTTGGCGGCGACAGATTTACATGGTGTATATTTGAAACGGGGCAGTGAGGGGATCTATTGCGGCATATGCCAACCACACTTATTTATTTATTTTTTATTTATTTATTTTACCCACCGGTATCGGATACAAGGACCAAGCTACCAGTAATTAGGGCTCCAGAGAAAGGAACTTTCTCACGATGCGCGCCGTATCAAGGACCACTGCCTTCTGCATCTGGCCCTTGATCCAACCGTCTTCAGGTGTTTGTCGAGGGCTCTTTGCTATCAGTTCGTTGACTGACACGACTATCAGTACAATAATTGTTGAGTCAACATTCCACATGTCGACAATTTCATGGGCCAAGTCTAAGTGTTTGATCTGTTTATCTTTTTCAGCTTTCACGAGATTCTCGTAATGAGGAATGGTGACATCAACAATCAATGTTCGGCGTTCGGGTCGGTTTATCACCACAATGTCAGGCTTGTTGGACTTGTTGCTTGTTATAGTCCTATATAATTAAGAAAGCTTGCACACTAATCAACAAACGAGTATACGTACAATGATATCAGAATTGCTATTAACAAGCCTCCACATTTAGAATTATATAATACCAATCAGTCGGTTATTGACAAGATATGCTTCTATTAGTTCCATTTCTTCACGATCAAAAGCACAAAATAATTTTAAAAAAATACGATAAATTAATTAAAACCCACGAGACAAAAAATACCTCCAAAAAGTTATAAATAAATCTTCTGCCCTTTTTCTTTGATATAGATTACTATAATATTTTGAATCAGGCGTGGATGTGTCGCGGCCCCATAAATGGTAAGTAAAGCACTTCATGTTTGTGTTATCGTAACGATCCAAGGTCCCCCGACACTATAACTATTATAATTTTGTTTTATATATATAGGACACTAGCCAGATGGATTGACGACCTGAAAAAGGTGAATGGGACAGACTGGATGTGGAAGGCGGAGGATCGGACGAAATGGCATGCATTGGGAGAGGCCTATGTCCACCAGTGGACTGTGGGCTAATAGATTTAATTTTATATAGGACACGTCAATTTGACTTTACCTCGCAGGCAAGCCTTCAGCTCACCATCAGGATAGTAAGCTGAAGGCAAAGTCTCCGCAAAGAGAGTCACCATTACAAACACGTACCATGTTAACAATGGTGGCACTCAGCTTGACGGCCTCATCAAATACTTCTTCACGCCTCGCTTAAAGCATCCGAGACTGTAGTAAGATGGAAACGCGTGAGCTGGCAAGGAGTTCTAGGTCTTAAAGGTGTGACGAAGAAAAGCGTCACCGAAGCGCTTGATTCTTGAAGGAATATTCTGCACTGCTCCTCTAGACAAGTCGCAATTCATTGGTCGGTGTTTGATGGAATAGAATGACGAATGTACGGGATTTGACATATCTGACAGTCGTTGACACATGTCATAAACGTCAAATCCCATACATTCGTCATTCTATTCCATCAAACGCCGACCAACGAATTGCCACTTGTCTAGAGGGGCTGTATGTGGGTGACATCTAAGCCCTGCACGTGTTGTCCTTTATAGGAAAGGAGAGAGTGCGACTAATTGGAAGAGCTCATCAGAACAATCGCCATGGTAGAGACGGTAAAATACTGTCAAGGAACCAAGATATAATCTAATATTAGCTCTGGTGGTATATAAAGTAATAAAGTGAGATGAAAACATATAAAAACATTCATATTATGTAATTTTGTATTTTCTGATAACGTTGAAATATTGTTGCAATCTATGTAGACTGTAACATTTTTACAGAAATGGACTGTAAGTGTTTATTATAAAATTATAACAACAAGGCTTTATTTATTAGAAATATACGACATATATAGAACTCACTAACAATATAAAGTTTTAGAGACTAACAAATGAACTCAAGCGAATGCACTCATTATTTTATGCACTTATTATTATTACACTGGATAGAAACTAAATATCATCTAATTAAGAATATACTTCGGAGTTAACCATTATCAAAATCAACATATTCTGTGCAAATCTATATGAGAATACATCGACCGAAGCAGTCACGTCACATTATATCCATGAAGAAGGCGCCCTTGATGGGTAATGTGCACATTTTGGCCACGGCGCTGATGGCGACCGCGATGATCCCAAACAGATTGAGCGCTTGGAAAGTTAAAAAAAAAGTCGATCTGCGCGTGTACCAAGGAGTTGATGACGTCACCATGAAATATCCTTATGTGGTTATTGTACAGCCAATCCATTGTACTGGCTCTCTTATAACACCAGAGTGGGTTATAACCGCAGCGCATTGCTGTGAAGATGAAGAACCATCACATATACAATACGGGAATCTTTCAATCCCATTTGATGTGACCAAATCGAAGTCTAAAGTGATTAGAAGTGTATCACATCCTCGACACGAAACCTATATGCCTATGATTTTAACGTTTATTGATATAGCACTATTACTTGTAAGCCCTGAAGTGCGTTTGAACAAGTATGGAACTTTATCTGCAGTAGACTATTCAACACTGTTGGGTCTCCCTGCGGAGTACGTTGGCGTTGGACTTACGTTCATAATGAAACCTAACACTCGAAACAAATTGAAACGCTATATGCAAGACATGCAGCGGCCGTTGCAAATAGGGCAAGGTGTTGTCAGGCCCTGTGATTATGAATATAAAGGTTCAATTTGTGTATCACCGAAGTGTTCAACTAAACAAATGGTTATGGGCGGAGATTCAGGTGGGCCATTACTCGTAAATAACAACATAGTTGCAGTCGCTTCAGCGAAGTGTTCTATTGAAGACGAGTATGAGGACACTTGTGGAGCTTTTGCACCAATAAGTCCACATCACGACTGGATTCACCACGTTATCACTTCAAAATCTTTGCTTATCAATTCGCCGACGGTCATTACAACAACGGTTGATTCACCCGCTGGTTGACATACTTAATGGTTGTATCACATATGTTCATAATAACTAATGTACGAAATATATAATGGACGGCTCACCGACGGTTGACTTAACTCATCGAAGTTTAACTCACCGAACATTTAATTCACCTACGGTTAACTCATCTGCGATTTATTCACCTAGATGTGAATTAACCTAAGGTTGATTGAAATAATGAACTATTCACCTATATATTTTAATTATAACTGTTGATTTAGTTACGAAATAAAATTCCGAAGTTCAAAATCCCGAAAATTAGATAGGGATTTTCATTGTGAGTTATGTTTATATTATGTATCAATAAAAACAAATCATAACCACCCTTAAATGAACCGTTGGTGAGTCGTACATAAGTTGAAATAAACAATATCTTAAACAACCATTGGATGAGTCGTCCAATAGTGCAATCAAACATAGTTCAATCAAACGTAGGTGAATGAAATAGTAGTCAAGTCCTCCAATATGTGATTTAAATATCGGTGTATCAACCGTAGATAAGTCGACCGTAGTTGAAATGACTACCGGCGAATTTATATGTAACCTTTCAACACCTACTTAAAGCGTATTATCAACATAGTGGTATCTAAAAATTTTACTATTCCTCAGTTTGATATTCTTACTTAGGAATAGATTTTAGGACTTGTAATATCATTGATTACATATTTCAGCCGAATAAATTATTTCTGTCTTTCTTCACACAAAAACGTTTGAATCAAAATATTACTACGTACCTTTATCAAAAGTGTTTTTGTGTCGGTGATTTTAAAATTTATAATACAAAGACAGTTTTTCACGGTACAGTCAGCATCAGGTCGATCTTCGACTAACAATGTACTTAAAACCATGGCATTAAGTTCTTTTGATTTTGACTGACTGTACGTTATTCTACGGATGTTGTAGCGAAGAAACCTTCTGTATTCTGTGAAAGGACAGACAAGTCCGTAACGGTGTATCAAGCCCACGATTCTGCTAAAGTAAAACTATTGTCATACCACAGACATTGTAAAAAATTTCATTAAATTTTAAACTTTATGTTAATAGGCAAAAGTCCAAAATTAAATGAAAACAATTTTATTACACTTTGTCATTCATACTTACAAAAAACCACTTTTACTTAAACAGCTTTATTTTTAAGCCCAAATTTAAATTGATTTTTGAGGTTGTGTCCGTGTTATGATGGTGGTTTTACTTTAGCAGAATCAAGCCTAGATCTACGACTTTGAAACAGTAATGCTCATAATAAAAATTCATTCAAATTTCAGTCTCGATCTGTCAAAATGAAATATCAAAAATGTTTTTTTCGTTATCTCAATGTTCAAAAAGAAACTAAGTTTATTTATTTATTTATTTATAGTTAATTAAAACGGTACATGACCAATTACAATAATTAACTTAAGCTAAATTACATTAAATATCTTAAATTACTAAATTTGTATGGAAGACATCCTAGCATACTTAGTCTCGCAAAACTTCAGACATACACGCGTAACTTCCTTCCATTCATCTGCAAACACGTCACAGTCAGGGTAAGCTAACAGGAGGTCATTAAGTACCTCCAGCGTTCGACACACTGGGGACTCCGTTCTAGCGACTGTTCGGCAAGGGGGCCGGGCAAACAGGCAGTGTCTAGTCAAAATAAGCGAAATAAAATACAATTGCATAAATTCCCATAGACATGGAAATCGTTTGAGGTCTAAATGCACCATAATGAAAGAAATATCAAAAGTCCCCATCAATTTGGACTTCAGCATATTTTTTTATTAAAGGTCAAAGGTAAAACATATTGGATTCTCGCATTTCTGTCGTAAGCAGCAAGTGTTATCGCTGAAGTAGGTTGGACAAAGTTGTAGATCAAATAATTACCTACAAAATTGATCTACTACTTATTTTGTGCAGGTCACCATTTAGAAGATATTGCTATTTCAAAATTGGAATAAGTCATATTATTATTCTATTACTATAAAATTTCAATCTCCATGGTATGATTCATACTCGCAGAACCTGAACCGCTGGTCCTATGAACTTGAAATTTTGACAGTAGGTAGATGTTTTTCATGTAGCACTCTCTCACTCATTCACCAAGAAAGGATTTTTGTTTTTTTTTTGCTAAGGAGGTAAAATATAGAGTGAAGGTTTATATAGAAATTTATTCTAGTGTATCCCTTATTAAAAATACATATTTAAAATTATTAAGACTGGCCTTCTTTTCATTGAAATTATGATTATATTTAACCATTTTTTTTAGTTTGAGACATCCTTTTGTTCTTCGTGAAGAAGTTACTTATAGTAGTCAATCCACCCAAATGCTACGTCTTAGATTCGTGTCGTGAGTATCCGAAGTTTCGCAAATACTTTTCATGGTAGTCCCTTATCCCCTCTAAAAGTACTCCGATACCGCAGAATATAATATACCTACATGTGTACTACCGCTATAACGCGAAGAACAACATTTTACGAACATTTCCCGAGAAATAAAACTTATTCGCCTCAACTTTATCGTGATTTATTTCCCTTTCAACATTCTTCAGCTTAACCCTTTTTGGTACCGACCGCAGTGTTCGAACGTCCGAACGTAAAATGTTACCAGTTAAGATAAACCGAAGAAAATTGGTGGAGTTTTCTTCTAAAATATTGAGTAAAGTTTCATAAAACTTTGGTAGCACTTTATGAAAGTCAGTTTATGAAGGACTGGCCACCTGTCCCTTTAGCTGTATTTAAGTATGTGTATATTTATCTGGGTCGTGTGCTTGTTATTTTAATCATACGCTCCATGTTATAATACTGTCAGCAATTAGACATAAAATAGCTTAATTGGCTGAAATTTCACACAGGCAGTAAGACAGACAGAGCATGAACAAGAATAGGACATAGACTACATTAAGATTAGGTAAATTCCGGAAATATGTTCCTGGGAACAGTATATAAAAGAGAAAGGCCACAAGGCCAATTCCCGTATTAAAATCGGTTCAAAAACTTGATCAGTCGCGCCTTAATGTCAAAAAAGATATTTTCGTTACACAATTTTCATGGAAATCATGGACATTTTTGACATTTGCGAGGCTGGGATTTTGTCGGGACGGCAAATTTAGAATACAGACTAATATTACGAAGAGCATGGCTTTTTATAAATCATCGGTTATTTATCGTCATTTTGGCACAAAAACACATACGCTTTTGTATAATTTTTTATTACTTTTAACACGGACAATAACCATAAACGTGTACAAATAATTATATTGTTTCAACCGTCTAAAAACCCATGTTTCACACCCTCCTGCTACCACGCTGGGCAGTAAAGTAATTAAAAAATAACATCGCAACATTTACATAATAAATCAATTTACTTTACACATATTATGAAACATTTTAAAGAATACAAATGACTGTCATATTTCTGTGGTTGTTGCATAAAAATTTTTCGATCGACACATACAAATAAATTATGGAAATTAACAGCCTCCGTGGCGTAGCGATAGTGAACGCGGCCGCTGTGCAGGAGGCGCGGGTTTGATCCCCGCGCAGTGCAAATAATATGGGTATTTGCATTAGTCTAGTCATGCCTTGGAAAGCACGCTAAGCCGTCGGTCTTGGTTGCCATACAAACATCTATGGCAGTCGTTACGGGTAGTTGGAGCCCTCAAAAATCCAACAACTGGTTTAGCTGCAATACTTTGATATCTCCTTTGGGTTGTGGAGGTCAGATGGCAGTCGTTTCACGGAAAATATCGAAGTTCAGCCAAATCCGTAGTTAGATTGAGAGAGAGAAAAGCTACGGATGAGACTGAGATGTTAATCATCAAGGATGAAGAAGAAGAAATAATGGAGATTAAAATGTCTTTACGAACATACTCTCACCTATCTCATCCGACAAAGAACCATAGTTACCGACATAGCTCGCAGAATAAGCAAGCTGAAGTGGCAATGGGCTGGCCATGTCTGTCGAAGGACCGATGACCGTTGGAGCAGACGAGTCCTAGAGTGGAGACCGCGAGAAGGCAAACGAAGGATAAGACGCCCCCTGGCCAGATGGACCGATGACCTGAAAAAGGTGGCTGGGACGGACTGGATGTGGAAGGCGGAGGATCGTACGAAAAGGCGCATATTGGGAGAGGCCTATGTCCAGCAGTGGACTGCAGTGGGCTAATTGATCTCACCTTATAGATTCAGTATTAATATTTCTATAAATCAGAGGTACTCAACCTTTTTTCTCGTAGATCATTTAGTAGTTAGTAGTAGTAGTTTTGGGTTGACCAATATCGTTCGTCTATAAACTAATAGTTCTATGAAAAGTTGCAACTATCGCGATTAACTTTATTTACAACAACCTGTTAGGACTCATACCTTCGATTGAATATGATCAATAATGATCGTCAATAACGCGACAGCAATCTTCCCCTTTTGCTCCCCATTTTCCCCCCTATCAAAAAAAGCAGTCGATCATCCGTCCGGCCTTCGGTGTCCCCACAGTGAACTAAAAATCCTACTAATATTATAAACGTTAAAGTTTGTATGTATGGATGGATGGAAGTTTGTTACTCTTTCACGTAAAACTACTGAATGGATTTTAATGAAACTTTACAATAATATACTTTTACATCAGAATAACACATAGGCTACAATTTATAACGATAACCGAGTTTATAGCGATAACCGACATCCACGCGGGCGGAGCCGCTGGCAAAAGCTAGTAAATAATATATAGGTGTCAGTGGTGAGGGATCCTCGATTCCCTATATCGGTCGCATAGTACATAACAAACTATAGATTGCCATAAGAGTACTATTGATACTGTTCCCTTTTGAAATTTTTCACCCTTCCACTGTTCTTTATCAGATTGGTTTTTCCACAAGTTTGTTTTCACGGCAACGGTTTCTTTTATATAGGACACGTCAATTTTACTTCACCTCGCCTGATGGTAAGGTGAAGGCAAAGTCTCGGGAAAGAGGGTCACCATTACATACACGTAGCATGTTAACAATTGTGGCACTCAGCTTGACGGTCTCATCAAAAGAGGATTGTAGTCGCAGCACCGCGTGACACCCATCGGTCCCACTAGTGCTGCGACCACAATGGCCCCTGCCCGGATAAGCACTTACTGACCCCTGGACGCAATCCAACCGTTACAGTAAAACCACACATAATTTGGAACAAGTCCGTCCACAGTAATGGGTCTTTAGGAAGAACAAACAAAGGCCAAACATCAAATACAGCTTGTTTGATGTTGAAATAAGTTCAGAACTTTTTGAAACAAATTTTGTTGCTTGAGGCCAAGCTGAATTTTTAAATTTTTGGTTCAAGTCTTTTTGCTCAAGTTTTTTTTTGGTGTACCTACTGAGTCATAAGTATCATGATTAGTTTCTACCAAGTTTTTAAATGTAGGTATATCTACGATTAGACTAACTACCAATAATGAACTGTTCGCTCAACTATGCTACGCAAGCAAACTATTGTATTTAGACTAAGTAGACTAAGCAAATGTTTGTAAATAGACCAGGAAAAAAATGCCCGCGGAACTTCTTGCCGGAGTCTTCTCAGGTCGGAGCCGCGTTTCGAACCGGCGGTGGTCCATTTGCTAAACTAGTCTAGATTTTTTTTATTAAACTTGACGTTTTGTAAGTTCCGTTTTAATGGTCTATGCAGAATAAATGATTTTTGACTTTGACTTTGATACGGAACTAAAAAAATTGTTAGAAAAAGCCCCAGATAATATAATATAATTCTTATACAGATGCACAAAACAGGAAAAAAAATGATTATACTCGTAACTTCAAGAAGCAGGCAGGCAGCTTTTTAGTTCAGCGGGTATACATAGAAAGCGACATTTTTTGGCAAACTTTTTATTATTTGAGTATTAAAATAATCTTACCAAAAAAACATACACTAAGGACATTATTGAGTATGACTGAATAAAACTATAAATATTCTAATCTATATTGATCCTGCCAGATTCTGCAGTAATTGCAAAAGTCACAGACATAATACAATATACCGCTAGATGGCACTAAAATAAATAAATAAAAAGCACGTTTGTCACGAAATCTTTATTTATTATTTTACCAACGAGTTTTATATGCTTACATGCTTATATTATGATGTGTTCAAGTTCTGAAATAATTTACGTGATCTATGTCAGCAAATAAGCGTTTTAACAAGGATTTAACTTTTTTCATTTCTTTAAATGAGTCTAGTAGTGCCATCTGTTCATTTTTTAATATTACTAAAGATATTTTCTTAGTATCAGTACCCCATGGTATAACGAAAGACCACCAAAAGATGTCGAATGTGCCACTTTTAATAGGCGGTCAATGTCATACAAGTGCGTTATGTTATGGGGTATGTTGTGGCTAAACACGGATTTAGTTCCAGAATTATTTTCGCACGCGTTTCACAGGATTTTCCGGGATTCGAATTGCATACAATTACCATATTATATTACCGAATTTTCAAATGTACGAAGACTCCTCTAAGCCAAGGGGTCTTAGCCAATGTCAATAGGTAGCCAGTGTATCATAAATGTAAGTATTTTTAGCAAGTGAGACGGTTTAATAATTTTAATAAGCTTCTCAAATGTAAAAAAAAAACTGAACACAATAAGTACTAGTATTACTATACTTGCGGCACGCTATGATGGCCGTTTTGACATTAACTAAGTTACAATATTGACTGAGTAAAACGGTCTAGTCATCTGTAGTTTAATTGATAATGTAGTTTATAAAGTGGTACATAACGGCCGTGTAAAGAAGAGAGAGAGCAAACAAGCTCTGCCAAGTTCTCTTAGTACTTAACGGCCATCATTCAGTGCCGGTACTGTAGTAATATACTCACACATTGAAACAAAATAATCTAAGTAGGTAGGTACAATCGAGTACAAATATTAAAAACGTTATTAAAAAGTAATCTCGCGTATTTCTATTCCAATTTGTGGCTGCGACTGTACTGTCGGAGAAAAAAGTGTTTTAAGTAAATAAAATTGATTGCTACGAATGTGTATTTTCATTTTAATCATGTTAAAAGCGTGGATATCGAAGTGGATTGCAGGTGACAGTGATATATTTTATATGAGCTGGGTTCGGACCTAATATAGGAATGTAGATATAGTGTTACGTGTGACTGTGTATTTACAATTTTATCTTTCAGATCATCTCGTCAACGACAACGTTAATGCAACATAAGGCGACTGTTTTTTTCGCTAAAAGCTTCCTGTGAGTTGTAAAAACAGTATGGATGTTACACGCACGTAGTCGTTGAATATTCATGTAATAAGAAAATAAAATTTGTGAACACAAATTAAAAGAACAAAAAATGTTTATGTAAAAGTTTTCCACGCAACGGTACTAACTTTTTTCAGAATATTCTTAACTCAGGCGTCATAATACCGGTGTTTTTTTTTTTTTTTTTTTTTTTTACGTGCGGGAAATCCCCACGGATACCCGCCCCTCCGGAGCCGGAGGGGTGGGTTATGTCGGACTCGAACCGACTAAACCGCACGCCGTCTGTGGGTCGTGGTGCTAGGCCGAAGGTGAGGTTGTCTTGCGACATATCCCTCGCACCCCGGCTGACCCAGGGCCATCCCTTTCGGTCTGGCCCTCCGCGGGAGGTGGGGACCACGCCGTCCCCGACTCAACCCCGGTGTGGGGAGGTGCGCATCGTCCTACGATGCGCGCCGCCGCCGTGGCCTGCTTCTGCTAGGGTGACGGGTGGCTCCACCCGTCACCCTCAGGCCCGCGCTCATGGGGGGCGGAGGTCTGTAAGCGCCCTCCGACGCCCGAGCCGCCTTCGGGCGCGAGCAGCGATGTCAGCGAGTCTTTCTCGCTCACCGCGCCGCGCCCGCTCTGCTGTCTCCTTCGCGAGCATGACCTGCTCGCAGAAAGAGGCGCTGGCCGCCCACGCATCCGCGCAGCGGACCATCGCCGCGAGCAGGGTGGAGAGCGTGAGCACTCTCACCCCCAGGGCCTGCACAAGCTCCCGCCTCGGCGTCTCAAACGCCGGACACTCGGTGAGCGTGTGCAGCCCCGAGTCCACGCTCGCGTCGCAGTGATGGCACTCGGGCGTTGGCTCAATACCCATCAGATGCAGATACCGCCCGAAGTAACCGTGCCCGGTTATCATCTGCGTCTGACGGTACGAGAGGCTCCCGTGTGGCCTCTCTAGCCACTCCCCCATGATGGGCCTTACCGCCGCAATGACGGCGTGCCCTGCGCGTGGTTGCCCAAGTCGTCGCTCCCACTCGGCCACCATGACCTGGTGGAGCCGGGATTTCTCGGCCCGAATGTCCTCGGGCTCGGGATCGAATCCCCGCTCCCGCGCCTCCTTTCGGAACTGGTATAGTGCCGAAAGGGCCCTCGCTTCCAGGATCCACGGTGGCGATCCGGCCAGGAGACTCGCCGCTTCGAAGGATATCGTGCGGTATCCCCTGATGGCCCTGGAGGCCATCGTCCTCTGCGCCGTACGGAGCAGAGGCAGGAATCTGGCCCCCAGGGTGTCCGCCCACACGGGGCACCCATATAGGGCCATGGACCGCACGACACCCGCGTAGAGTCTCCTGCAGGAGGCCCCTGGGCCCTTCAAGTTGGGCAACAGCCGACTCAGGGCATTCGCCGTGGTGACCAACTTGGGGCGCAGGCTTCGGAGATGTTGTCCGAAGTCCCATCGACCGTCAAGCACGAGCCCCAGGTATTTCAGCTGGGGCTTGATGTCGATGGGAGTGCCTCCCACTGTAAGGCTGGCTCCCGGGCCTGGCCTGCGCCGAGGACCATGAAAGAACATGGCCTCGGACTTGTGCAGAGCCACCTCGAGACCCAGCCGCCGGATCCGCTCGACGACTTGGCCAACCGCGGTCGTGGCCCTCAGGGTTGCCTCGCGGTGCGTAGCCCCGCTCACCGTCACCAGCGTGTCGTCCGCATAACACGTGACGGTGGCACCGTACGCGAAGTCACCGCGAAGCACCCAGTCGTAACCGATGTTCCACAGTAACGGTCCCAGGACCGATCCCTGTGGAACACCGCACGACATCTCACGCCTACCGACTCCGGTTGAACTCGGGTAGACGACGGCTCTCTCCGTCAGGTAAGCCCCGACTATGCGGCGGAGGTAGAGAGGCACACCGTGGTACACGAGTGCCTCCCTGATGCAACTCCAGGGCAAGGTGTTGAAGGCGTTGGAGATGTCCAAGGACACCGCCAACATCACCTCGCCCCGGGCAACCGCATCCTCCGCCAGAGTCCTCACACGCATGATGGCATCCACAGTGGAACGCCACCGGCGGAACCCAAACTGGGTATTCGCCAGGTCCGGCCCCACTCTAGAGAGATGCTCGACGAGGCGCTTGGCAATTACTCTTTCGAAGAGCTTGCCCACCTCGTCGAGCAGCACTATGGGCCGGTACCCGGACGGCTCGTCCGCCGGGCGTCCCTTCTTGCGGATGAGGACCAGTTTCCCCGTCCTCCACATCTTCGGAAACTGGCCCCGCTCCAAACATGCGCTGAGGAACCCTCTCAGTCGGGGTTCGAGACCGTCTTCCCCTAGAGCTAGGACCCACGCGCGGCCTGGAATGCCGTCGGGTCCCGGGGCGGTGTTTTTCTTGGCTCTCAGCCTTCGCACCGCCAGCTCTAGTTCTACCCAAGTGACCTCGGGCACATCGTCGTCAATCACCGCACTGGGCGCCGTACTGGGTGCCGTAGGCGACCGAGGCGGCGGAGCCATCTGCGGCGGAACATGTTCCGCTCGCGCCGGGAACAGGGATTCCACCACTCCTCCGAGCAGAGCCGGTTCGAGCACCTGGGTCAGCGGAGGGGCCCGGGGGCGCAGCTTTTCTCTTACCATAAGGTAAGGCCGCCCCCATGGGTCCCGCTCCAGCGTCTCCAGGAGCTCCCGGTAACAAGCGGCCTTAGACCGCTTGATCTCCGCTCGGAGGGCATTCCGGGCCTCCCTGTATCCCTCGTGAAGCTCCGCCAGTCGGGGCTCCGAATCTGCGGTACGGCTACGCCTCCTACGGAGTCGAGCCCACCGGCGGTGCGTGATCACGCAGGCTTGACGCAGCCTCGCGATCTCCGCATTCCACCAGTAGACCCGACGCCTCGGATTATAGGCTGGAGCCCTAGGCATACCCGCATCGCAGACCCGCGTCATGGCCTCCCGGAACCAGGCCGCTTCATCGTCTATGTCGACAGGCCTGTCCGGCGCAATGGCCCAGGCCTGTACGATGGCGGCCTCCAGGAGGTCCTCCCGATTCAGTCGCCCCAACACCCAGCGCGGCTCGCGTTGGGCCGATATGACCGGCGCATCACCCGCAGGAGGGGAGACATCGAACCGAACGTATCGGTGATCCGATAGTGTCTCCACCTCCACGGCGACACGCCAGTCCCGCACGCGGAGTGACAGGGAAGCGCTCGCGAACGAAAGGTCTATGATCGACCTGCGCTCCCCCGCCACAAAGGTGCCCACATACGTGGCTTCGGCCCCGCGATTCTGGAGAACTAAGCCGAGAGAATCGGCCCAGCTCTCCAGAGCCCTGCCCCGCGCGTTCGTGCGCCGGGAACCCCAAGCCTGAGACCAGGCGTTGAAGTCCCCGAGCACAAGAACCGGACGAGGCGTACAGGCATTGACGACGTCGGTCAGCCGCTCCAGCGACCGCCGATACTGCCCGATGAGTCGGTGTGACCCCGGCGTGAGATAAACGGCCACGACCGCAATCTCCCCTACACGCGCCGCTACGATGCCATGCTCCCTTGCGATCACTACAAGGGGAGGGGCACCCGCAGCGGCGTTATGCACCAGTGCCGCCGATCCATCCAGGTCGACCACCCAGGCGGGCCCGAGGGGCCGGTGAGTGTATGGATCGGCGACAGCGGCGACGTGTATGGACCACTGTGCCATGCTCTGGAGCAGAAGGGCCTGAGCATCGACACCGTGGCCCACGTTCGCCTGCAGGATGCGGAGCTGGGGATCCATTATGGAACCATCTCCGCATCCCGCACCGAACCGTTGGCGGAACGCCCGCCTCGCGGCAGCGGCTCCCCGCGGGTGCAGGCCTTGCTGCCAACCCTATGGTCGGCCGGCTTGCCCTCCGCCGCACACCTGAAACAGTGCGGCGGAGCTTCGCAAGTACCGGCTCTGTGACCGGGTTGGCTGCAGCGGAAGCAACGGTCGCCGACCGTCACCTCCGCCTTGCACTGCACACCCACGTGGCCGGCCGACAGGCACCTGAAGCACCTGTCTGGCCGAGCCTGCAGGAGCCGTACCCGGACTCCCACAACGCCGCCTACCGCGAGGACCTTCTGTTCGGCAGCCTTTTGAGCTGCCGCGATGGGGCAGCCGACAACTGTTGCCCCCTGTCCGCGACGGCCGTAGCGAATCGCTCCGACCTTAACCGCCTCCAGGGGGCAACCCCCGGCCTCCGCCACGGTGGCCCGAATTTCTTCGGCCGTGATGGAGTCGTCCAGGTCCGAAATGCGCAGTTCTGCGCACTTGGTGGGCCTGGACACCCGGACGTCGGCCGCATCCAGCGTCTCCCTCAGCCTAGCCGCGATGGCATCGGCCTTGGGACCACTGGAGGCGCCAGGGACGTGGATGAGGCGGGCACCGGTCCGAGTGTGTGTCACTCGGAGGGTCCCCGCCACATCGAGGGCCCTCATATCTATGAGGCCCCTCGCCTGTTTGACCAGGTCCACGTACTGCACGCCCCTCTCCGTCGCCTCCGGTGTCATCGTTAAGACGACAGCGGTGGTACGGGGGACGCGCAGCCTTCCCGGCGCTCCCTTCGCGGCAGCCTGGGCCTTCTTGGCCCTTTTGGCTGCCTTTTTGCGGGCATTCCGCCTTTTTTTGGCCTCACCGACCACCTCCCAGCCCTCTGCCGGTGCAGAGCTACTGGAGGCAGTCGGGGCCGAAACCGGTGCCAGGGCCGGGGCAGGGACCGAGGACTTCTTGCCCTTGCCCTTCCCCTTTCCCCTGCCCTTAGCTTGGGCACCCCCGGCTGGTGCAGCGATAGTGGCCGGAGCAGCCGGCGCAGTGGGCGCGCCGCGGGCCGACTCCTGCGGGGTCCCCGCCGCCATCGTACGGATGGGGCCCCGTTTGACCGCCGCGGCGTATCCGCCACTCGGCTGCGCCAGGGGCGGACGACGGATGGAGTCCATTATGGCCTCCAAACAAATCCGCGTCCGCTCCTCGTGCGCCGCCTGCCGCGCTTCCATGGCGGCCATTGCCGCCATGCAGGCCTCCAGCGCGTTCGCGGACCCCGCCGGCACAGGCGCCTGCGCCTGCCAGGGCCGCGGCTGGGCGAGCCGCAACGTCGGCCTCGGCTGCGCCGGCAGCGGCGGCCGCGGGACCGCTAAGCGCGGCGGAAGCGGCGGCGGCGGCAAACGCGGTGGTGCCGGTGACGTCGGCGGCGCCGGCTGCACCGGAGGAGAAGGCGGCGCCCCCGGCCGCACCGGCGACCTGGACCGAGATGGTGGCGATGGCGGTTCCGGCTGCGCTCCGACCCTCCGCCTCTCTGTGCGGGCCACACGGTCTTGGAGCGCCGCCAACTCAGCCGCCATCTTGGCCATCTCCCCGCGGTATTCCGCCGCCTGCCGCTCGGTTTCGCCGAGCAAGGCCTCCTGACGCCTGCCGAGGTCAGCCCGCTCCTGCTGCGCGCGGCCTAGCTCCGCCCTGAGCAGATTGTATTGCTCCACTAGGCGGAGCGTCGACCGCATGAGCCGGTCCTCCTCCGGCGTCATAGCCCCAGTTCGGGCCTCAGCAAGGCCTTTAAGGGCCTCCACCACCTGGTTAGAGGTGGTGTCGCCGGCACAAGGCAAGGGCGCCGCCGAGGAGGAGGAACTCGGCGGCGCCATGACACCCTTCGGGACTGGGGCTGGGGCACGCTTTTGAGGGGCAGCCCTCTTGCCACCCCGCGTCTTTCGGCGACCGAGCGCCGCAAACTTGGGCGGGGGAGAAAGATATTCTCCCTCCTGTCCGCTGCTGGACGTGGACCCGTCGGTCATGCTGACCTCCGGGTCCGGCTCATAAGGACGAAGGGGAGGAACCTGGTCCCTCTTTCCGGCCGAGCTCCGGGTTGCTACGCCCGGACTGCTAGCCCTGCTCTGGGCGGCGGTGTCAGGGTGGTCCGACACCGCTTGGGACGCGACCTCCGCGTCTTGGTGCTGCGCGACCTCCGCGCAGACTATTTCGCTTGGTAAGGGGTTTTTTTGGGTTTTGATTTCATGATTCTCCATAAGTTCCCACGAGTAGAACCGCTCTAATCACACTTCCTGGGTGACGGCCATTCCAGGAAGCGGGGTACATACTGTGGAGGTCCCCAGGTATCCACAGGTTTTAAGCGACTTCGCTGTCGGGTTTTCAGACTTTTCCTTGTCGCGGGCCGGCCAATTAAGGCAAGCCCCACGGCCCCCAGGATATCGGCGTTCCCGAGTGTGGCTAGCACTCAGGTCGTTGTCGATATCTCGGAGGTTACGCGATGCGGGGGAGTAGCCAACTCTCCCAACGCCGACGGCGGCACGAATGCCCGTCAGCCCCTGCGCGAGCAGTAGGCCAACCCGTCCCCGGATCAAACGATCCCATCGCCTCTCCCGTGTCTCCTCTGCTAAAGCAGAGGGGTACCGGGAGCGACGGCTAGCCCTAAAAAGGGCTGTTGAGGTGGGAGGAACCCTACGGATCCCTCCCCGCGGGCCTTGCAGGCCCGCCATACCACGACCCCCTCGTGCAATGGGGTCAGCTAGCCCTTAAAAGGGCTGTTGGAGTGGAAGGGTGTCCTACGGACCCCTTCCCGCGGGCCTTGAAGGCCCGCCATCCCACGACCTCCTCGTGAGGTCAGCCGTCGGGTTATTTGTCAACGGCCAACAGAACTCCCAAGGTAGGAGTCTGTTAGCCGTTGTCCAGGGTGCACCAGCCCCCCCGCTTCCGCTCCCCAGGACCGCGGTCCAAAGGGGGAAGAAACGGAGAAGCCGACGTGGAGGTTACCCAACCAGCACCCCCATAATACCGGTGTATGCAAAAGACGAGGATTTATACAAGCGAGTCGCGCCCTCTGAGGAGGAAGTGGGGGGGGGGGGAGAAGGGGGATCGCGGTGCAGGGCTCAGACTGTATTACGCAAGGATTAGCTCGTACCTCGGCAAGATATTAAATGTACATTGTTTTAACAAGCTTGGTTATTTTCTCTCTTGTGTTGAATTTGTAGGGTTTTGTTTGAGTGTGTTTGCAAGTGATACGACAGAATCTTAATTTGGATAACTGACACTTACAAAACCTTTTTTCTTTTTAAAAAGAATACTAGTCTCTAAAAGATGTATAGGAAAACTACCTTTTGTCCGCGGCTTTATTGCGTGTCCTTTCTTAAGGTCTAATCAAACCCTATTCCGGTTCAGTGCTTTAGGCGTGAAAGACGGACAAACAGACACACACACACACACTTTTCTATTTACAATATTATTATAGTACTAGCTTTTGCCCGCGGTTCTGCCCGCGTGAATGTCCGTTATCGCGACCAAACATAGCCTATGTCCTTTCTCAAGGTCTAATCTACCCTATACCAAATTTCATCAAAATCAGTTCAGTAGTTTAACCGTCAAAAACGGACAAACAGACGCACACACACACTTTCTCATTTATAATATTAGTATGATTTCGAATGTTCAAGTCGTGGCTTAGTAGCCCAGTGATCAAATCATTTCCTCAGTTAGGGACTGATTGTAGGGTCAAGTCCTGTATGAGCATTGACTTTTTCCAATATTAGCCAAAATTACTGATATTACCCTTAAAACCACCAGTTAAGCTAAATGTGTTTGGTTCACATCGGTAGTGTAATCCGCCAGGATTCCAATCCGGGACCTCTTAACAGGAAGACTGGCACCAAACCTTTAGCCTAGTGACGCTTAATGAATCACGCTCTAACGGCTAAACGGAGATAGATATCATATTGAATAATACACTGTTCATCAGTTTTTTGAAGTGAAAACTCCTTTAGCGGCGTTGGATGGGTAAAGAATATTAAACTTGCGTCAGGATCGCTTGACCTTTGAACCGTAACCGACGACTGACGTCATACAACATTAGTAAAAGATTGTTAATTTTGTCAAGAACGTTATGAAGCTTCGTAGCTTCGCCGTTAGCGTTTCGACTGAAAGTCTTTATGGTTTCAGATAGTACCGGGTTCGAACCTGGGCTTCTGACACTATTTGTGATTATTTTTTCTTTTTGTAACTTATTACTTTTTGTGATTATTTTTTCTTTTTGTAATTTATTACTTTTTGTGATTATTTTTTCTTTTTGTAATTCATTAATTTCTTCTGACAGAAAATTAGTGATAGGTTCTATGATTGGCGCTATATTATATGTATGGTATAGTTTGGTACGTTCTTTTTGTCTTTTTCTCTGTATAACGAAGAAAGAAAGAAAGAATAAGTTTTCACTTCTGCCGGCACTCCCGGAGTGCAACCCGTCTTTTTTTTTAAATCTGTTCTCCCTACGGCATTCTCAAATGTTGGTATTGGCGGTAATTGGTCAAGTTTTAAAATTTAAATAAAATCTGTTGAAAAGTACAAGTGTTTAATTCAATATGTGTAATAAGTTCCACCAAGTACCACTAATCGGCAGTATAAACATATAGATTGCAGCTTGAAATAACACAGAGGCTACCTTTTAGCCTTGGAATAGATTCCGATGGGCTGCAACTCTACGAAAACGAGATCGAAGTACCACACGGGCGAAGCCGCGAGCAACAGCCAGTAAGACATTGTTTTAAAAATATTTTTGGCTTGTTCCTTTGGAACGAACAAGAAAAGTCACCATTTGCTGTTATATGCCACTTTCCTACACTTATGTGAGATGTCCAATGTCTAAAAATCGTGTTATTCCGGTTGGATACCCCGTGTTTGATACCCTGGAGGATCAGTTTTGTTTGTGCATAACAACTCGAATTCACATTAATTTCGGAAAATAAAATAATATCCCGATGAGCCCTTTTTCGCTTTCGTGCCAAAACTCCCCAATAAGACGATATAATTTACTGTGATACCAGTAGTAAATCTGAAAATAAGTTCAGATTTACAACTGAAATTTACTCAGATCGAAAATATTGAATTCCACCCACAATTGAAACACAAAAATAAATTGACGCTCGCGGAGAACCTTTTAAACCTCACTAAATTCTCTCATTCCCTTATTCAGATCCAATTACGCGAAATATCCCAATGATTAATTTTTAATCTGCGGTCCAAAAATGGCGCTGGGGTTGCAATAATTAACTAGATGGCGCTGTCTAGTGAAAGGCTACAAAAAAGAGCTCGGCTATACTTTATTTGATTTAAAATAGTTATAATAGTGAAAACAGTAAAACTACAAGTTAAATAAGTGTAAAAGTGACCAAATTAGATATGGAAGTGTTATCTCACCAGTTAATTTAACAGTACAAAAACAAAATACATAATAATCCAAGGTGTCGTGATTACTAGTATATAAAGCGGTGAACAAACCTTAACTAACGATATGAAACTGCATTTAGTGCTACTTATGTATAATAATCCATAAATATGTAAGTGAACAAGTATATAGTAACAGAATAATAAAATAAACAATAGTGAGAAGACTTAAGAATATGTACCTAAATAAAGGGTTTATAAAATTAAATTGTGCGGTACACTTTAAAACTTGTATCAACTGAACTTTGACCCCATATCGGACACAAAAGAATTATACAATAAGTTCAACAATTAATGAACGGAAAGACTAATCAACAATTTGGAAAGGCTTTCCTAAGCTTACTTGGTCTGGTACAAAGGAGTGTCGACTTGCAATTCGATGGTCGTGGGTACAAATCCATGTTACGAAACATGCCATTGTAATTGACTTTTTGAAGTTCATTGAGCTTTTAGGTATACATTTTTGATATTTTCTGCTATTTTTGAAGATTTTGTAGCTTTTTATACAATAAAAAAATTGGAAAAAGGTGTATAGAGATGTCCGTGGAAAATATTACCTTAAGAAGGCTGAAGAAAGCCAGGTCGCTCAACAACTTATCGACCCAATCATTCCTTGAAACATCGACAATGAGCTGGCAGGATAAATCTATAGACGAAACTGTAACAGAACCCAACAGTCAATTACAAGAAGCTTTACAGGAACTAGAAGCTGCCAAAAAAACAATAGACAAACTGACAATAGAGAACGATGAATTAAAAGAGGAGATAGAGAAACACAAAAAAACGATTGTATTGTACAAATCGCTTGGCTACACTGGAGACCATACGACACCATTAGCGGGAATAAAAAGAAAGAGGACAAAAATATCAAATGAAGATTTATCTACACATGAAGTGCATAATGTAACTCAACAGCAACCAAAACTAAATGAAAAATATCCACGAATAAGAAATGTGCCCGAGTTAGACACAGTACAACCAAAGACTAATACAAGGCGGACGGTGAACACAGGAGAAAATTGCAAAAAATCACAAAAAACAAAAAAGAATTCTGACGAGCCAGGAAATACAGGCAAGAGATATAATATAAAAAAACAACTAATGATTTTAAGTAGCAATAACAAAAATAAAATATTGGCAACCGCCGGAAGAATGTTTAATGACGCTTTTCAAATATGCCACTACATAAAACCAAATTGTGGATTAGAAAATTTACTGTATGGATTAGAAAAAAAAGTAGAAAACTTTACAAAAGACGACTATTGTATTATAATTATAGGCAGTGAGGACTTCTACTCGACTCATAATTACTCAAACTTAATATGTAAAATAAGGGATACTCTTATGAGAATTAGACATACTAATATGATATTATGCTTGCCTACATATAAGTATCATTATTATTCTATGATGTACAATTGGAGAATCGAAATGTTTAATAATTTACTTTATCATGATATACAAATATATAATTATGCTATACTGTTCGACTCTAACCTAAACTTGACATGCGATTATACTATGTTTTCAAAATATGATGGAAGGCTCAATGATAATGGTATGATGAATGTATTTGAGAATCTGTATGCGGAAATGTTTGATTATATAATGGAGGTAGATGATGACAAAATTATTGACTCGTTACCTAATCAAGAGGACTTTTTTCTTGAATAAAGATAAGAAAACTTCAACTAGTAAGCATAAGTTTTTGTTGTTTCATCAGAATATTGCAGGGATACTAAACAAATTAAATATCTTTGAGCTAACTATCGCAGAACTCAGTAACCATATTGGTGATATAGATTTTATTTGTCTCACTGAAACATTTGTGAAGTCCGGGCATGGAAGTAATTTAATGTTGCCAAACTATAAGTTAGCAACGTCCTTTTGTAGGGATAATATGAAGAGAGGCGGGTCATGCATATTAGTCAAAGAAAAAACAACATATAATGTACTAGAATGCATTCGGCAATTAGCGGTTCCACAATGCTTTGAATGTTGTGGAATACAGCTAATAGACTACAATCTCATAATAGGGTGCATCTATAGGATTCCAGGTGCGGATATTACAATATTTTTCGAAAAATTAAAAATACTATTAGAAAATATCAACAAATACGGAAACAGGTACGTAGTGCTCTGTGGCGATTGGAATATAGATGTACTCAAAGAAACTGCAAAGTCTAAGGAGCTTAAATCAATTCTAAGCAATCACAATATGGCAGTACATATAAATGTCCCAACAAGAAAGCTAACAAGTATAGACCAAATAGCTAGTAACATACCTATCGCTGATGTAACAAATGCCACGCATTATTTGAATTTGTCGGATCACAATACTGGGCAATCTATCGGTTTTCATATCCCTATGAAGAGTAAAAAACCAAAATCAAAAGCACACTGGTATGAAACAAAAAGAGACTTCAGTAAAGAGAATATGCATAAATTCCAGGAATGTATATCATCACTGAGTTTCTCTGAAGTTTATGAGGAGAGCAAAGGGGACAAAGCATTTGATATCTTTCATGATTTGTTTACACTTTTCTTCGAACTCTGTTTCCCAGTAATTCGTATCAAACAGGGATATAAAACAGTTAAAAACAAATGGATTAGTAAAGGACTTAAGATCTCATGCATTAAAAAGAGAATGTTATACTTTCGTTGTCAACATGACGCGGTTAGTAAAAATAATAATAAAAAGACGTATTTAATGTACTCAAAAATTTTAAAATCTTGCATTCTCCAATCACAAAGAATTAATAACCAAAGGCACATCGCTAAATCAAAAAATAAATGTCAAGCCGCGTGGAAAGTAATAAAAAATAATGTAAATATAAATAATACTAACAATGACATAAAAAAATTGAAAATCGATGACGTAGCTATTGAAAATCCCAATGACATATGCCAATATTTTAATGACTATTTTATTGACTTAACGAATGAATCTAATATACCAAATAATTGTGACTTGAATAACGTATTTATTGAGAATAATACTCATACGATGTTTTTGACACCAGTTGATGAATTAGATGTTATAAAGATAATTTATTCTTTGAACGATACAAATGCCACAGGTTATGATGAATTAACAACAAAATTAATAAAAGATAACGCAAAAGTGCTAGCATTACCTTTGTGTTATTTAATAAACAAATCGTTTGAAGAGGGAGTATTTCCAAGTAGATTAAAGATCTCAATTGTTAAGCCCTTGTTCAAAAAAGGGGACCCGACAATGTTGAGCAATTATAGACCCGTTACACTGATACCAATATTATCAAAAGTCTTTGAAAAGGCAATGTACCAAAAAATGCATAGCTTCATAAATGCAAATAAAATAATTGTTGACAATCAATTTGGATTTAGAAAAAATAGTTCTACAACTTTAGCATGTTTCTCATTAATTAAACAAATAACAGAATCTTTGAATAAAAAGATGAAGGTTGTATCTGTCTTTCTAGATATGAGCAAAGCGTTCGATTTTGTGCCTCATAATCGTTTGTTATACAAACTAGAAAAGTATGGAATAAGAGGTAACGCCAATGAATGGATAAAAAGCTATCTTGCTGATCGAAAGCAATGCACTGTAATTTCTAATATTATAAACACATCCAAACAGTCCTTCAAATCGAACTTAAGGACTAATAGCTGTGGAGTGCCGCAAGGTAGCGTTTTAGGGCCTTTGCTATTTTTATTATACATTAATGACTTCAACAAAATACTTAGACATAATTCAATTTTATTTGCTGACGACACAACCCTTTTAATTAAATGTGAAAATGAAGCTGACATACAAAATGAAATTAATGTAGAAATAAATAATGCAATGACATGGCTAGAAAATAATAATTTACGGGTAAACATGGATAAAACAAAAATGGTTCAATTCCAGACATATAATAGTAAGGTTATATCTCTCACAATACAAAATAATAGTTCTAGTATAGTACCAGTAAATTCAAATCTATTCCTGGGTATCACTCTGGACAAATATTTAAACTGGAAAGAACATACGGGAAATATATGTGTTAAACTTGACAGGTTTGTATTCGCATTGAGAAAACTGAGATGGAGCGTGAACAGAGAAACAGCCCTCACTGCTTATCATGGATACGTAGCATCGGTTCTACGATATGGTATAGTCCTATGGGGGAACTCAGTCGAAACACAGAATGTTTTCATCATACAAAAAAAATGTATACGTGCATTATATGGAGCAGAATACCTAACTCCCTGCAAACCCTTGTTTCAAAAACTACAAATACTTCCATTGCCATGCCTTTACATATTGGAGCTGTGTATGTTTGTTAGAAGATATCCTTCCTTGTTTCCTCTACATGACACAGAATTACAAAAACAAAATAGTAGAGATCCAAATAAACTACTAGTTCCACAACAGAGATTACAACTCTATTCAAGGAATGTGTATTGTATGGCAATAAAAGTTTACAACAAACTGCCACGCAATATTAGAGCTTTAACTCTCACAAAATTTAAAAGACAGTTATTCGAATTTTTACTGGACAAATGTTTTTATTCAATCAATGAATTTCTTGAATTTAAGTTTTAGGATTTAAGTACATATAGATAACAAATAGAAGTGACAAGAAAAAAAATCTTTTTGTGTGACATGGTATTGTGGTGTTGTTTTCGTTCTTCCTGTAGTTTGAGCTCTGACAATTTAACCCCTTATTGCTTCATGTTGTAATTTAATTTATTGACTGCTTACAATTAATTATATCCAATAATAGTTTGCGTATATTATATAACAATTTTTTTTTATCATTATTGTAATCATCATTATTATTGTTCTGCTACTTGAAAGCATGTCATTTGGTATGTATTTCTACACCGAAATCCGGTAGAATATGTGAAACCTATAATTTTAAAAACACGTGTATGTACCATATTCTAAGAAATAAATGATTCTATTCTATTCTATTCTATTATTTTTGGTGTCTGTTACGGGCTGATTTCCTTTGGCATGAGATTGACATTTTATGGACATCCCTAATTATAATTTCGTAATTAGTAATTTCGGTTGTTGATATTGTTAAAAACAATTGTGGCACATTGAGAAAGCCGACAGAAATAAAAACAATCTTTCAATACTGATGATGCTCGGTGGGAGCCGGTCAGGTTCCAAAATAAAAAAATGACATAAAGTACAAATGCACTACCGCCTATATTGTCCCTAGGCTGATCAACAATCTACCATCTAATATACCAATTGTAACACTGTGTCAGGTGTAAAATCTAAACTCAAGAGATATTTTTTAGACTCATCGTAGGTAGAAGGAGATTTTTATTCATATTCCCGTTTGTTTTTGGATATTACTTTAATTAAAAATAAAATTGTCACAATTGGCGAATGTTGAATTGGTATTATGATCTTATGTATGATTATAATTGATCTGTATTGTTTTGTGAAAATGGTAATAAATAATTTAAAAAAATTAAAAATACGAAAATATTCTGTCCTCCGCGGTTTTACTTCACACAAAAGTTCTCAAAAAGTTTTATCCTCAAAAGGTGTCACATGTGAATTGTCAGAATGCGTCGGCCTTATGATTTTGGTTCGGATTTTACCAAAATAAAAAAATCTATGAAAACTGCTCAACACACACAAATAAGGATTTACTTCAAAAAATCGCAACGCAACTAAGAACCAAACTCATTATCATCGTCCTTGTAATAATCCTCTAGCATCTGAACCGAAGCCTTCAAATCGTCGGAGTCGTCCGGAGTCTGCTTTTTTCAATCTAACTGCGATACGGCTGAAGGACTAATTACCAAACTAATTGATATTGGTATTTATATTGGTTTCTGTTAGAAGATCTTAACCATACAAAAGGAAACCCTTTTGTAGGGTGTGAAATTTTCATGCTGTGATATAAAGTTCCAGAACTTATTTTGTCAAAGAATTATTCCTGTCCAATTAAGCACTCCGACTGGGCAACCTGCGGTGAGTAGGGTAGCCAGAGCTCACTGGTGAGGTTTTGTGCTGTCAGTGGGAAGATCAAAGGCTATTCTTGCTTTGTCTTCTACACTGACGGCACAGAAACTCTCTGTGGTTGGCAGCACGAGTGTGACTTCCCTGGTGTTGCGCACGTCCATAGGCCACGGTAACCACTTACTATCAGGTGGGCCGTGTGCTTGTCTCCACCTCAGGTGTATAAAAAAAAACATCATAGTGTAAGAAAAAAATTTGAAATTTTTTTTTGTAGGTAACTGGAATTACTAATTCCTGATAATCCCTTCAGCTGAGCTAAATTGCTTGTGTTAAGAGAGGGTTCACGTCACGTCCGTAGTGTAATGGCCAAGACTCGAATCGGGGATCTCTCGATCTTACATCCGACTTTTTACCTACTAAGCTATTGTCAAGCATAAAGCACCTGCTGATTGCGTGACAATAGCTTAAGCTAAGCTAAGCTATACATTAAGACTACCTCACGTGTAAGCAGGTGTACACGTACCAACTTACACGTGAGGTAGTCTTAATCTTCTCAAGTCATATATTTCTCAATATTAAAGTCCTTTAACAAAACAACATTAACACTCCGGCATTACAGTCGGCATTCAAATTACAATATTTCATACATGTCACGTACGTCTGAAATAATTTATTACTTGCATGGGTTCATGCAAAGCCTTCGATTATTGCGTCGTGTATGCTCGGTTTGGCGCCATTTCAATATCTTACTCATCTAACGGAGTCGATTTTGCGCGAGTTCGTTCAACATCATTATAATTTTACCTTCGAAATTTTATTACTGATAATGTAACACGTCACTTCATTTCACCTTTGAAGAGGATCATCTTGGAAATTGTATTATGGCATTTTAATTTGAAATTGTAAGACTTCCTGCCCATCTGTTTAAGCATATGTTATAGGCACTAGTCAATAATACGTCCTCGGAGGAATATAATATGATTATAAAATCGAATTTCTCTAGTAGGTATATATATTATATATACTAGAGAAATTATTAATTTCAAAAGAAATGTATCTTGTAAGTAGGTAACCACGTATATCTGCATTCTAGAATTCATAACTTACCTATGCTAGTAAAACTAAGCTTCCTTTGGTTCTAGATAGCGTTGTGCAGAATCTCTAAGAATATTAAAATTAAAGGCATGTATTTTAACTCTGTGTAATACACTCGAGAGCAATGACCGGATTCATTGCTCTCGAGTGTATTACACAGAGTTAAAATATTTACAATTTAATACTCCTTAAATGAAAGTATTAAAACTTCTTAGTTATTGTAAAGTTATATCATAAAAAAATCAAATTTGAAAAGGGAACACTGTCGAAGATGGAACTACGAAATTACAGGATTTGTTTTTGCTTTTGTTTGTAATCTGTCATTTATGTTGGTACATAAACCAGGTTGATAGTGCTCAATATTCATTATTCAAGCTGAAATCATGTCGCTTACACTTGAAGAATGCACCAGAATACTTACATTGGTGGAAACCGGCCGGAGTCAGCGCGATACAACCAGGACTGTCGGTGTGTCGCTGTCAACAGTACAAAGAGTTCTCCGACGTTACGAAGAAACTGGTTCTAACCTACGCAGACCAGGAACGGGCAGAACTAGGTGTACCACAGCACGAGAAGACCGATACTTGGTGAACACCATGCTTCGAAATCGCTTTCTCACAGGAACTGAACTCACAAATCAGTTTCGACGCCTCGGAGGAAGTAACCCAAGTGCATGGACAGTAAGACGTCGGCTTGCTGAATCTAACTTAAAACCCCTTAGACCTGCAAACGGCCCTAAACTGGAGCGTGGCCATCGTATTTCAAGACTAAGATATGCCCAGAACCACGTAAATTGGAGTATTGAAGATTGGTCGAAAGTTATGTTCTCCGACGAATCAAAATTTATGCTCTACAAGCACGATGGAAGACACAGAGTGTATAGAAGACCAGGGGAAAGATTCAAGCAAGCATGCATCGAAGAAAAAGTAGCCTACGGTGGTGGGTCTGTACTTGTGTGGGCCGGAATTTCCTCTGAAAGTCGCACAGAGCTGGTGATCATAGAAAACGGCTCTTTAACTAGCGTAAGATATGTGGAAGAAATCCTCAACGAACACGTTGGTCCATTTATGGTCAATTTGGGTGAGGATGCTATATTTATGCATGACAATGCCCGACCTCATACAGGTAGGATTGTGAATGACTACCTTCAAGAGATGAACATTACTTGTATGGAGTGGTCAGCGCGCAGCCCGGATATCAACCCGATCGAGCATGCTTGGGACGAGCTAGGGAGATGCGTAAAACAACGAAACCCTCCCCCAATCACGCTTCCTGAGCTCAAAATTGCTCTCACAGAGGAATGGGAGAATATTCCCCAAAATCGTATAAGGAACTTGGTGTACAGCATGCCAAACCGCGTAAACGCAGTAATGGAAGCACGAGGAGGTAATACGAAGTATTGAAATTCAAGAAAATCGTCATAAAGTTCAAAAATTTCATGTTTCCTATTTTTGTTTTAAGGAGAGATCAGCAGTTTTTTTTCTTTATGTAATTTTGTGTAAATAAAATGTATGGTGACTCATATTTTTTTAACTTTCATTTAAGGAGTATTAAATTGTCTATTAAATACAATTTATTGAATTAACCTAGCATTCTTACTTTCCGAGATTTTTTGGATTCTTTGAGTGACCCGGATTCATTGCTCTCGAGTGTATTTCGATATTTTGACATAGGCCTGAGTTAAGGTGCGAACAATCTACATCATATATTTTGAAGTTACAACTTACAATATAGGCCTATGGAGTGGGTCATTATTAAATATCATATATAAATGAGACTCTGCATTCGATTCTCGTTCTCGGCAATATGTTTCTGAGTTTACGCGGGAAGTCGCCCACAGATATTACTTGACAAAAGAAATTCGATTTTAATTTTATTTTTAATATTTATTTAATACTGGCTGCCCGACTAACGAACATTCGCTCTTATAAGGTAACACTAATAGTACAAGTTGTATTGAAATATTACAGTTCATTACACCATACATACGGTACCACCACTAAAATTTCGTTAGATTTTTTGTGTGGTTGGTAGCCATACTCTGACAGAGATGTTCAGGTCACCCTCATAGGCCTCCGTCTTGACCTAACGACTGTTGACAGTGGGGACCCACTTTTAACGTGCCCTCCGAAGCACGGAAGCCCTCAGATGTATGATGCACTCACCTAAACTTCCTTCCTACTTCCTAAACCCATTTGGAGAATCGCTGTCTGTAATATAGCATAAGTGTTAATAATCTAAAATTTAACCCACTCATCGTTTACCGAACAGAACAGACAAGGCGCGCTCACTGTTCGGTAGAAAAGTCCATGGGTTCCATAGAAAAGTCATTGGGCATTCAGATATATAAGTATTCTTTGCCAGCTAAATTTTATTTTATTACACCTTACTAACTCTAGTATATCTACAAATATTATTTCGAAATAACACAAACTTTCTGCAGTGTAAAGAAGTTAAAGTAAAGGAAATCCTAACAAAAGTTTCTATTCTCATTCTCTGTCTTGTAATAAATTGATGATTGATTGGTTGCATAAAATAAAAAGTACTTGGAATGAGATCCGTTACCGTAAAAGATTAAGGAATACAAGTTTAGGAGTGAGTGAAGTCGAAAAAAAACTTACCTCCACAAGTTTCCCGGAAATCAGGACAGCAATCGCCGAGCTTCAAGCAAGCATGATCGCAGTAACAGGGCTTGTCAGTCAAGTCTTCTATAATCGCGTTCTGGTGGGCTTTTTGCACCACACAGGCACTGTCACGACCCGGACAACATAGGTTGGCGTCCCTACAGTAATTAGCATCGCAATACCCCGCCAGGCACACTGCACTCGCGAAACACAACCAGTATCGAAGCATTTTGATAATAATTATAAAGAAATTAGCTTATAAATCAACTAAACTACCTCTTGCAACTTTTTTTTTAATATAGTAAGTTACCCTTAAATATTTGAATATAGAATCGTATAATGTGTCATTCCGAATTTAAAATATCTGCGAACAATCGGCCAGTTCTGAAACAAAAAAATAAATTTCGTTAGAATCGCGTCTGGGTAACTTTTTTCTTTTTTATTGAACTTTTTCTTTTGTTAAACTTTTATGGTGGCAACCGTATTTTTCTTTTTTTTTACTTTGGTCGGCACTGATATGAAAGCAGTAAGGATTAACTTTTTTGCTACAATAATTACACAACTTAGGTTAATAAATATATAAATCCTGGTTGATTTTTAATTCAGTCCATTAATTAATTGCACCCTGTTGAATGGGAAGAAGCTTGGATTAAGTCCAGAAGATACGGGCTATCATTCCAAATGCTATCGATTCTAAGATGACGCGGACATATTGGCCATGTCAAAAAATGTCAAACGCGGAACTAAGAAAGAACCATGCGCATGGCTTTCACGGGAACAACGGATGTCTGAACCCGCGCCTGAAGAGGAAAACTGCTCCAGAACGTCCGTTATCCAGCAGATGGACCGACTCACAGGCGATGTTAACCTGGAACTAACGGGTCTAAAATGACCACATTGAGCGATTCCGCTAAAATCGAATTATTTGTATATAATTACAGTTGATCTCTAGTCGGTAGCCTAGTGGTATGGGTAATGGACTGCTGAGACGAGGTCTCGGGTTCGATCCCAGGTTTTCCATGGCACACACCAATGACTTTTCGATGCTTTTCGAAGTTATGTGTGTATTTATCGCAGGTTTATAAGTGCCCAGTTAATGGCAATAGGCTCGCCACCTATTACATTGGAACCTAAACATAAACCGGCGAAATGTGGGTGTTAGCACCTCTGCCTACCCCTTCGGGGATAAAGGCGTGAGTTTATGTTATGTTATGTTATGATCTCATTAGATTCCTATAAAATTCTAAAATGGTCACTCATATGAGCAGAATAACAACAAGTTATTTACTAATATGTAGATTTTAATTTCATGTAAATAACGCCGCATGTCAAAATATTGTTCTAATACGATTCTAATAAAAGTGGCCTTTTTACACCAGCACAACATTTCATGGAAATTCAAAATCGTTCCTAAGAAACATCTCCATACACAATTTTTAAAAATGATAATTTAATGATAATTTAATAAAAATAAATACATCAAAAAAGAATTAATACCGAAATATCTTTAAGGTTTGCCTGTAATGACGGATTTATGTAAGAATTAAATAAATAAAGATAACCTTCATGAAACAACTGTACTGAAATTTCAATTAAATTATTAGAAAATGTTGTTATAAATATAACTGAATTATTTTGAAATATATAAAAAAGAAAAAGTTAAAAAGAAAAAACTCAAAAAGAGCTTCCTGCCTCCTGTGAGGTTTGAACTCACGACCCCTGGTTTACGAGACCAGTGCTCTACCACTGAGCTAAAGAGGCTTGCGTAATCCTGTGCGAAATAGCGATTCACATACTACAGCCATTTTCGAACTAACAAAACCTACTTTAGATTAACAATTTAAAAGAAAAATTGCATGACTGTTAATTTATTTATTGTATTTATCATAATACCATGAGATTATTAATAATTGACTTTAAGATAGACTTCACAATACTTTTCATACCTACATTGTCCATTAATATGGATGTTTCTACATACCACACATTCATATACTCACGCCTGTAAATCCCCGAAAAGGTAGACAGAGGTGTATTATCACCCACATTTCACCAACTATGATTTTCGGTCCCATGTAATAGGGGGCGAGCCCATTCCCGTCAAGCGGGTACTTAGTTATGGGCTGTTATAATTTATTTATTTAATTAAGTAAGTTTATTCACAGTCGTGAGACCCCATAATATAAATTAGATAAACTATACTTACTTTGAATCTAGTTATCATTCTATATTTTCGACTATTTATTCACATAACTTGTCATAACATGTAGGTCTATAGATTTTAGATCGAAAAAATTTAATATTCAAGACCCGCGATCAATCCTTAACAGTGAGAGTTCTGTGCTAGGTACCTACATAGACACTATATGGCTTACAAATTTTAAAAAAATACTCACTCATACTGAAACAACTCAAAGAACCTAATAGGTAGGTAAGCAAAAACAAAAACAAAAACTGAACACCCGGGTGCTCCTTTCTACAAACAATTCGTTTTTAAAAAAAAAATTATACACCAGTGTCCTCTACCAACATAACAACACAAATACCATAAGGATGATAATTTTTTTTACAGGCAAAGGAGCACAAGAGCGAGTTCGTTGACCTTAAGTTATCCAACTAGTTTTTAACTGTTGACTGATGTGTTAGATAAGGGCTTAAGTCAACTTGAAAGGAACGCGCTAAGTAATCTTGTGTTGATTCCATTTTATAATAGTCGGTAATAAAACTTCGTGAACGATAAATTCTCTTATTGTTATTCACTAGTGGAATTTATATAGCTATAGAAACAACTCTTCACACTTAATGTTCGCGACAGATAAACTATTTTGATTATTTTTAATAAAACCCTTGTTCGCGACAGACAGAACGATACAATGTGTGATACAATTTGTGATTATCTATAGTCTATTTACAAACAATCAAAATAAAGAGTGTTTTTGTGTGATTAGTGATCGAATCTGAATCAAAACAGTGTTAGAATAGTGCAAAACGGCTTCTGATTGGCCACTGTATGGACCAGTCACGCCCTCTACGATTAGCGATGGAACTTTTTAGATTTTAAGAATCAAAATTCATTGTTATCAATATTGTTTATATCTGTAAATTTAAGTAATAAATGTTATGTAATTCCGTGTAAAAATATATGTAATAGCAATAGAAAACCGTACCTTACATTCAACAACATTTTTTGTAAACCATAGTCTTATAAGAATTAAATAAATAACAATTAAAACTCAAACATAGACGCCAAACACTGTAATCGCTGCATTTGTTTGTTAATTTTTAAGTAAATATGTTATTATTGTAAAATAATTAATAATAAATAGATAAATGAGTGCATTGCACAACATTGTAACCAATAAATGTCATAGATAAGTAAATAATTATAAGAAAAATGTAGCGGTAATTCGTTGATTTGTAAAACAAAAATAATTGTGCAATAAAGACAATATTCGACCCGAAATTAGAGGCCCACGTCAGGGTAAAAACTATTAATATAAAAGCACAGGCGACAAAACGATCAGTGCGATACTCTTAGCCGGGTCGCCAGCAAGTCTTTGAGCTCTGCTCAGATTTTGCACCTGAATGGGTCACTAGTTTCAGGACGATTTTATTCTAACAGAATAGAATTGTTTTATTTACTGGGTATCCCTTCAGAACTAATTCGGAACCTGGCCTTCCTGGCTGGTTCAGCTATCGTCAGAGACACACGGGGAAACCTTCGCTTTCCTGTTCTCGCATACGATAGCTACAAGTCCACCTTATCCTCAGGGCAGGAAAGTGTGTAAACTGAACCACCCCATGTACATATGAGCGACAGCCGATCAAGCGGTGAACGGACTCGTGTTCTATAACCGGGTTCGCTCGTCCACGTGAGGCCCGTCCAGTACACTTAAGATGTAGGATAATAATTATTTTTCTTTATATCAACCTATAACATGTACGTACGTATAATTACATGAGAAAATGTAACGATATAGATACATATAAGCATGTTTATCACATAACATAACATAAACTCACGTCTATATCCCCGAAGGGGTAAGCAGAGATGCTAGCACCCACATTTCGCCAGTTTATGTTTAGGTCCCAATGTAATAGGTGGCGAGCCTATTGCCATTAACCGGGCACTTATAAATCTGCGATACATACACACATAACTTCGAAAAGCATCGAAAAGTCAATGGTGTGTGCCATGGTAAAACCTGGGATCGAACCCGAGACCTCGTCTCAGTAGTCCATTACCCATACCACTCGCAAACCGACCTCCGCCCCCCATGAGCGCGGGCCTGAGGGTGACGGGTGGAGCCGCTCGTCACCCTAGCAGAAGCAGGCCACGGCGCCCATACCGGGGGGGAGTCGGGGACCGCGTGGTCCCCCCTCCCGAGGAGGGCCAGACCGAGAGGAATGGCCCTGGGTCAGCCGGGGTGCGAGGAATATGTCAAAAGACAACCTCACCTCCGGCCTAGCACATCGACCCACAGACGGCGTGCGGTTTAGTCGGTTCGAGTCCGACATAACCTCCCCCTTCGGCTCCGAAGGGGGGGGGGGGGGGGTATCCGTGGGGATTTCCCGCACGTAAAAAAAAAACCCATACCACTAGTTAAGTTAAGCTACGATTACCTAATTGGGTCTAGATAGTGCTTTGTAGAATATTTATTTGGGTAAACTTTATTTTATACCTTTTTGTTTCCCATTTGCTATTAAAACGTATTTTTTTATTATCTATTTTAATATAGTATTTAATGATATCAAAACGGTTTAAAGAATCTACATAAAATCTAGCACAGGGATAAATTATAGCCTGAAATAATAGATAGAATACTTTTCAACCCGGGCAGAGGTTTCTGAGGGTCACGACTGTGTTAGTACATTTTAATTGCAATTAACCTACCTGCTGTTTAAAAAATCGAAATAAGTTTAACAGCAGGGAATACCCATTAATTTTTCTTACGGTTTATTATTGGTAATAGGGTAGGCAGGCCTGCTGTCAAATTTATTTCGAACATTTAGACAGAACACGGGTTTACTTTCTTCGATCTTTTAGAATTGCAATTGACATTTGCCCAACACTGGGTCGCTGGCACGGGATTAGTATTCCACGCGGACGGAGCCGCGGGCTATAACCATTTTGCTTATAACCAATTTGATTTCCCTTTTACCACGGTCTTGTAAGCGTATACTATATAAAAACATTTAAGAAGACATAAAATTTGTATAAAGTACAAATTAAAAGAAATTTATCGAGATCCATAAAACGTAATTATTATTAGATTGACGCGATTAAAGCTTCCTACTTATTAAATAACGATGTTTTATAAACAGGTATAGATAAGAATGTATAATGCCCTCTTAATGGACTAGGTATAACTTTTTATAATTACGGAATACACGCATAGGTAGTCAAGTAAGTTTATTATGGTCGTGTTAAAGGGCTGCCTTTGATACCTACTTCAAATGGTGTACAACTGGGCTCCAAAATATAAGCTTTGGATGCAACCGGCAACCAACTAACACTGTGATTAAAATCATGATAACCCAAGTCAAATAGTGTGACACAATACATACTTATACGCAAACGCGTTGAGCGAAATCGAAAAGGCTTATAACTACAACTTCACCTCATTACCATGAACAATTAGTCCTCTCTTTTTTTTTTCTATACAGGAAGACACGTGCAAGGCTTAGACGACAACCTCGTAGGGTTTTATTTTCTTGGCCGTCCTTTAAGCGGAGCGTGAAAAAGCATCTGATTTGGCCGTCATACTGAGGGCAACCATTGTAACATTGTTAGTGTTTGAAATGGTGATTCTCTTTTTTTTTAACTTTGCCTTCAGTTGACCTTTGCGAGATGTAGTACCTATTAACGCGCACTATATAAAGCAATACTAATTAGTCCTATAATCTAGGTCGATGTACCTACTAACTATAGTATGAAAATGATTAGCACTAACCAAGTTTACCTGAACCAAATCACATAAACACATTTATAAACAAACTAACCCCCCACCCAGGGGACCGAAAGCGTGAACCCAAATCCTAAAGACCGTACATAAACATTTAAGTTTTATTACAGAGCTTAACGAAAATACCTATTTGTAATGTGAAACCCACGGTAATAATAATTTGACTTTGTAATGACGTAGCTAGCTGCTAAATAATGTAAATTATGATGATAGGCGTAAGATAGTAGAGTGTTGGTGTCATAATAGGTACCTAGCTTGTAGCTTATTCTGTTGTTATAAAAACTTTAATTACTAATTTGTCAGGAGTAAAATTCATCTCCATAGTATATCTCACTTAGGTGGGTACCTACTTGCTGGTCTTGCCTTCACCTATTAGACAGGCGAAGACAAGACAGCGATAAGTCAAATACTTTGATCAGAGGGACATTTCTCGTGATATAAATCTGTAAAAAAAACACAGCCTCGATCTAATCTCAATTTCTCAAATGTCAAAATCATTTTGGTCCTATAAGACCGGGAAAATTTTATCATGTCAAACTCGTTTCGTAAAGTTTTAGTGTCAATTAAATGGGTATCACAAAGGCATTTGTCAGCCAAGTAGCATTAATATATTAAAAAAACGACGGCTCCATCGATAATGACGAAAAGAAAACATTACTAATTTACTACAGAAACCTCCGTACTGAATTTAAAAAATAAGCCAGTGTCCTGTTGACCCAAAGTTTCTCTATAAAGATTCTAACATTCTATATCTAGTCGGGATCCCTGAAAACATTAATACTCTTCTTTTGGACAGTTATAAATGTAAAAAGTACAAAAATCCCTAAAGCTTTTAAAAGTTTACTACACATCATATTGACACGAAAATGGAATCTGTTCGTTATTCGAATGAGAAATTCTGATTGTTTGTCTCGATTGTTTGAACCACTCGTAAATCGAGCTGTATTTACTCGTACTGCACTTTTTAAATTTAAAAGAGTTTAATACCTATTTTGTCTCTTTTTGGAAGTTGTCCTGAATCTTTTCATCTATTGTGTTTTTTTATATAGTACGTACACTAGAATTCATAACACAAGCTAGTTAGTTTATGTTTACTTTTGGCCTAGATAATGCAGTATAGAATGTCCTGCAATATTAATAATTATATATTTATTATATTATTATTTTTTTTTTTTACTATATATATATTTACTAATATTAAGTAATTGTATTTTAATTTCTATATCTAATAAATCGTTACATCACATCTATACCACACATATAGCATATAGCTATGCCTGTTTGTAGATAATTTAACATCGTCAGCCTCCGAGAAAAACTCTTAGAAATTTAATTGAATACTTACTCAGACGCTTTTATCTGAACTTAATAATGAAAATACTTAGGTTTCAACCGCTTAATTTACTCCACATATATTTTACTGTTCTTGAACGATAACAAAATAACTTACCGCGAAGAAGTTTATTCTGTAATGTTGGTAACGCGCATATACCTATATACGTAGGGTGTACCGTCCCTACTGAATTATTAATCAAGCATGAGTTTCCGGTGACTTCATATGGTACAAATGTTAAGATTGTGAGGGTTTTTGAAACGTTTAATTAAAAGATTTGCGTTCAACATATGCATAGCTGTGCGGAATATGAAATGAACTGAATGCCTTATTTGTTTTATTAACGTTAATTTACGTTAGGGTTCGACATTTTGATCCGGAAGTTTTTCATTTTTCTTTTGTTCAGAAATTATCATTAAAAATAACGTCTGGAAACGTATCTTAAAGAAGACTGGAATACAGTAGATTCACTCTTCATTGTTTTTAGGCACTTAACACGTAACACAAAAAAAAATTTGTGAAATTCAGATGGTTGTCGCTTCATGGAAAATATTAAAGTTCAGCCGCTTCACAATTAGACTGGAATAAAGCAAACCCCGGATTCCGAGGTGAGGATGTTGGATGTGACAGAACTAAGAACTAAGATGGACATCATAAACAGATACACATGGGACATTGCCAGAAAGAAATACTCCTGCCCCTCTAGACAAGTGGCAATTCGCTAGTCGGCGTTTGGTGGAATAGAATGACGAATGTATAGGATTTGAAGTAAATGACAGTCGTTAACGCATGTCAAATACGTCAAATCCTATACAATCGTCATTCTATTCCATCAAACGCCGGTAAGCAAATTGCCACTTGTCTAGAGGGGCTGCTAGCGAATTGCCACTTGTCTAGAGGGGCTGTTTTGCTATAGACAACTCTGCTTATACCAGTCACACGTCTCCATATAGGTATGTGTATAATATCCCGTTATATCAGTGTCATCGGTCCCGGTTGCCATACGAACATCTATGGCAGTCGTTACGGGTGGTTGGAGCTCAAAAAAGTATGGCTAGCTTTAGATTTAGAGGAGGTAGGACACGACGGTATTTCCGTCCAATTGAGCAGTCCGACTGGGGAAGTACCTCCGCCCTAAAGAATCCCGCGCCTTATACCTCGTGTTGTAATCCCGGCGGTGAGTAGGGTAGCCAGAGCAACCTAGAGATTTTTGTACTCTCAGGGAAAAGACCAAAGGCGCTTCCTGCTTCACTTTTAAACTGACAGCACAGAAACTCTCTGTGTTTACAGGATCGGCAGCATGAGTGTGACTCCCCTGGTGTTGCACACGTTCATAGGTCATCGCAACCACTCTCTATGAAGTGGACCGTGCTCTTGTCTGCCAGCTCAGTGGTATAAAAAAAGCTGGGAAAAAACTCCGAGGATGACAATATCTACCTCTATTCGATAAAACCGTCAACCAACGCTCCTATTACATATCTTAGACTAATCTCTAACAGAGGGAAGCTAAAATCTCAACTTAAACTGAACGTCAAGACACCATCTGAACTTGATATGTTTAGTATATCACAATTCATTAAGCAATGAGAAAGTTATAAGCTCTTCCTTCGTGTTAACACAACATTCGGTACATAAATTACAATTTTAAAGTGAATTATCTTCTCTCGTATCGGCTTCTAGTATCGTTATTGTAATTATTTGTTATTTAAGCTGATTAAGACCTAGGCCATACGTGCAGCCTTATTTTTTTTTTAATGTAGCCAAAATGGTCGTCGGCCTAAAATCAAAATACGTACCTTACTATAATACAGTTAAGATTTCAAGGATTTTCTTTTCTTTAATTTACTATGCTTGTTGGAGAGATTTGATCCTTTGATTAACCCTATCGATTAATGCCATAAAAATACAGGCTGTTATTTTAGACGGTTTAATTACCGGGTGTGGCTAGCTGTTAGGTGAAAGTATTTGAATGCAGATTTAATTTGAAAAATAAAGGAATGTTTCCTTTGAGAAAACTTTGCTATCTCCTATGTTTAAGGTACTTACTTTTTTCTTCCAGGTAGGGTTTAAAATTTTCAACCTCTTTAAATTCTAAACTGAGTGTTCTATCTTATGGCATTCATCTAGAAGATACCTCAAGTTCCCATATATCTGTTAATTAAAAGTATAAATTACAATGAAATGACAGAAAGTTTGCCAGCGGACAAAAGATGTAATAACTTCCAACACGTTTTAGACTAATTAATATTGTTTAACAACTCATACTTTAAACAAACGATTTAACTGTACCATGATATGAGTGGGTTTTCAAAATGAGAGTTCATCTAGCCTTCTTAGATCTATATTAATAATAAATAAGTATACCTAATAATGTTAGGTGTTTAAGTACCTACTTATTTTTAAAAAAAGTTAAAAATATTTTTAAAAAAAGACTCGATTAATCTCAAATTTTGACACGATTTATAGTCTCTCTTTAGCGGTGGTTCGTACCTGTTTTTTTTTTCTCGCATTAGGAATTTATTCTCTTATTTGTGAGGATTGATGTATGTATGAGTGTGTATCTTACGTATGTTACATTTCAACGGAAAAACGTGAGTTTCAGCACGAAATAGATTCTAGTTTGGTCTTACATAGGTGCGGCCTTATTTAAGATCAAAATAGAACCAATGGGCTAAAAATTTCATATTTAGTCATTGAACACAAGTTGAAACTCCAACCGAACTAAGTACTGTAATCCGTACTCCATTCTATTATTCTAATTGACTAATCCATTAATCGATAACTATTCCAACAACTCTAAAAGTCTATGGATAGTTACAAATGGCGGGAATTCGATATCTATGGACATCTAGTATTACAAGTGGGATTTAATTCAACTGTGAAATGAATTAGAATGACTGAAAATTGGACGTACTGTTTATTGTCGAACCAACAATTCCATAAAGGAATAAGAATCGCGCTACCATACTTTCAAAATTGTCAAATCGTACTATCAAATTGACTTTGAAGTGGAATAAAATTTGATTAAAAAGTATGAATTGACAGCATTACTTCGTGAATAGCTTTTTTTTTAGGTTGGTAACCATCAACAGTACCATGAAGCAACACTTTTAGAAAAAGCAACACTTTTATAGAAAAGATATCCCTTTTCCACGGTTGTAAAAGTGTTGCTTAATTAATATGTACCTACAGCCAGCATCAGATCGATCTTGACTAATAAAGTAGGTACTCAAAACGATCATAAGGGCCGTCCATTAATCACGTGATCTTTTTTTAACATTTTTAGCCCGGGGCCTATAGGCTTTTAGGCTCTTTTTTAAGGCTAGCCTATAAATGAAGGGGCTACAGCGGGATACAAACCTAAAAAGGCTTTTAGGCCTTTAGGCTAGGCCTATTTCATAGTCTTTTTTTGCCTACCCGAGGACTATAAGGCTTATAGCCTTTTTGTAGGCCAGGTGCATATTTAAAAGGCTTGAAAGGCTAAAAGCCTATGAAGATTCTGAGTCCTTTAGGCTAGGTCTATTTTATTTATTGTTCGAGTATAATAATCGTCAACAAAATTATACGATTTTAAATATTGTTTTAAATTGCATGACTATTTAACTAACTTTTCGGTGTACTGGGAGACGCCTTTGGCTGTCGTCTACTGTACTCATAGTACAGAGAATACCCTTGTTTGAGAATATTTTTGCAACACATCTGACCTAATACTTCGGTCTTTATACCGCCCTTATGTCTGGGGCATAAGCATAAGCGTTAACTTTGAGTGTGTGAGTGTTAATCAATCATTCTCTTAGGCAGGACATTTAATTAATAAAAAAACAAATCGTCTGGGTGAAAAACATATAAGATCTTCAATGTGCTTATCATCATGGCATATTTTTTTTGGAAATAATATATAGCAAGTATTTCCAGTTTCAAATAATATTAGTTTTCATTGAATTTGAAAATAAATAAATATAAACACAATACAAAAGTAAATCTTGTTTAATTCATACTGGTATAATCTGAATAATGGCTAATTGGCTATAGATAGCTTCCTAATAAGCCTACTTGAAAAAGACTATAGTCGCTTTAGGTTATAGGCTTTTTTAAACCTATAGGCTTTTTTGAACCTATGGGCTTTTTTAAAGCCATAGCCTTTTTTAAACCTTTAGGCTTTTTTAAAGTGAGTAGCCTTTTAAAAGCCTACTATTCTATCATGGCCATCAAAAAGAACTAATAGGCTTAATTTTAAGCCTAAAAGCCTATAGGCCCCGGGAACACTATGACCTCCCCCTTCATGATAAGTGGTGCGGTTTAAGACTCTCCCCCCCCCCCTCCCCCAACATCATGTGTATTTTTAGTACCTTCAAGGACTTTTCGATTTAGAAATCGCGCGGTGGACGAAATAAATAAATACATGTGGGACCTTATTACACCGCCCTGCCCCCTTGTGATATTTCGTGATTTTTGTCAAACTCCTCCACCCCCCCCCCCCCCTTTCAAGCCTCTCGTGATTAATTGATGGCCCCCTAATTCATTTCTTGATTTCCCCCCTTCCTATTGACTAATATTGAGTTCGAACAATAACACATACTAAATCAATAAAACAATTTGATTATACTCCTAATACCCTAGTATTAAGAATATTGCTACGCCCGGCGCTTGGCCACTTCAATAAATGGCCAAATTTCCATAGGAGTGAGCGAGACGGCACTATAGAAAGAGACAGCATGCCTTGACGTCACTGTTCTAGAAGGATTGGAATGAATAGAAAGAGACGTCAGGCTAGAAAGAGACAGCATGCCTTGACGTCACTGTTCTAGAAGGAATGGAATAGATAGAAAGAGACACAAGACCTAATAGAACCTCCCAGAAAGTTCCTGTCTTTTTCAGAACGTACCTGTCTTTTCTCGATCTTTCGCTACTCGGCCGCGCCTTATATAAAAGGCGATCTAACAGCCGCTGCTCAAGTTAGTCTAAGACTAGTATTCGAAGCGAACAAAGCGATAAAGTGTGTGAAGCTATACAGTGCGATTATACAAGTGACTGTGTGTTGTGTAAGGAAGAGTTTTCGAATTTCTACGCGCTTTGCTGTAATTGAAGTGAAGCTGAATAAAGCCTGCCTTCAACGGTTGTCCTCGCATTTTCTATTTAAACCGACCCCCACGCTCGTAACAATATATTAAGACTTTGTAGTCCAGATCATTCTGACGCTGACAATACAAGCCACTGGACACGAGCCTATTCATGTCAAGTTTTAAACTAGTCAAATAAGTAAGTGAAGCTATCGTACTTTGGCAGCGAAGATTTTGACTTTCACTAATTTAAAAACATAGAGGAGGTAGAAAAATACATTTGAAGGAGATAGAACATAAAGGTATTCCCGTCTCAATTGAGCAGTCCAAATGGGGAAATACCTTAAGAATACCGCGGCCATGATAATCGCGCGTTGTGCTCTTGGGGATGAGTAGGGTTGCCAGAGCTCACTGGAGAGTTTTTGTACTGTCATGTCAGTGGGAAGAATAAATGCTTGTCGTGCTTAGAATTTGACACTAAAATTCTTTGTGTTTACACGGACGGCAGCATGAGTGTGACCTCCCCTGGCGTTGCACAAGTCCATAGGCCACGGTAAACATTCGGTAACCACTCGGTTCCATCAGATGGGCCGTGGGTAAGTTTTCAACTAAAGTGGTACAGAAAAATCACGGAACCCTAACTCGTGAGTCGAAGGGAAAAATAAACCGTCCTTCTTTAAGTAAATAGGAGCGGTTGAAAATATATTTACCTACCTAACTATCTAATATATGATATTATTAGTTGGATACTCGGACCCGAAGCCGTTTTATTGACTATTGAAACATGATTTTATTACATTATATTGGATTTCAGATCAGATAATATTACCTACCTGCCCCATTAAATTAAACATATTGCAGAACAAATAGCTCTACGCTCTCGTTCAAACAGATTTTTATAACTGTGCCAGCTTTTGCCCGCGGCTCCGCCCGCGTGAATGTCGGTTATCGCGACCAAACATAGCCTATGTCCTTTTTCAAGGTTCCATCTATCCCTATACCAAATTCATCAAAATCAGTCTAGTGGCTTAGGCGTAAAATAGTAACATACGGAAAGACAAGACACTTTCGCATTTATAGAACGGATTAACAAAAATATATCTGAGTCAGCATGTTTATTCACCTCATTAACTCAGGCTAAAAGAGCTCTTAAAATACTTTTGAAATTCTTTTTTCGCTCGCGATTTTCCGAAATCCGTTCTCAGTACAACTGTTGAGTTTTTATCTAAATAACACTTAAAAACTGTCTCATATTTTAATGCAATAGAAAATACATACATATAAGCACGCCTGTGAGGGCGTGCTTGAACCCGGAGGGATAGTCAGAGGTAAATTAACACGTAATTGTATTCGGTCCCACGTAAAAGGGGGTGAGCCTATTGCCGTATTCCGGGCACTATTGTTGACTCGAGCCATGCATCTGAGGCGGAGTCTGGGCTGTAAATGTCTGTCTAATATTAATGTTAAACATCAATAGAAATTATATATAATCAAGGAATTATAACCGAATCAAACCCATCCTGTTCCACGTCAGGTGCATAAGACATTAGCTAATCGGTATATTGGTAGAAAATAGAGTAGGTAGGTATATGAAATTAAAAACACCATTACCTTTATTTATCGTATACTGGGAAGAACGGTTCTTTCGAATTGAGACTTTTCATCTGAACATTATGCTTGGGCTTTCTGGGCTTCCGTCCGTCCGTTCGTCTGTCTGTCTGTCTGTCTTGTCACGGAGTTAATCGCTCGGCCGACCTACATGGCAGGCGGATGTTAGGTTTTTTCGTTACGGAATTCTTGATTCGGTCGCCGCGTTCAAAGCTATGCAATAGCTTAAAAACCACTTTTAAACATAATTAAATGGCTTTTTGTACAGTGAATGAAAAAGTGGCATTATACTCTTTTTATTTAATTTTGGACTTAAAACGTCTGCGGTAGGACCAGGACCACAGAAATATATTAGGATAGATCGCCCATGTGAGCGGGTATAGCGTGGCAACTTTTTAGTCAATTTCCTGTCCTATGAGATAGGAACTTTCGAACGCTTACTTGTAAAGTACTGTTTATACTAGCTTGCAATATAACGTCGTTAAAATACCGTGAATATGCAATATTGTGCTATTACCAACTGTAAAATAAAAATGAAGAAATAAATTTGAAAAATAAAGGTGTTTCTTATCTCTCGTGAGTATTTATTTATAGTGACAAAGTCGCCACGCGCGACATGCATGGTGAATACTGTGTATGGCCATTTTATATTATACTAGCTGTCGCCCGCGGCTCCGCCCGCGTGGATGTCGGTTATCGCGAATCGGGGTATGAAAAATAGATGTTGGCCGATTCTCAGACCTACCCGATATGCCCACAAAATTTCATGACAATCGGTCGAGCCGTTTCGTGAAAGTTTGGCAACGAAAACTGTGACACGAGAATTTTATATATTAAATATTACTAGCTGATCCGGCGAATTTCGTACCGCCAATATTTTTCCGCCCGCGTGGCGTCAGATCTCGTTCCCGCTGCACCCTCTACTATATTAAACATGTATTATACATAATAACCTTCCTCTTCAATCACTCTATCTATTAAAAACCGCATTAAAATCAGTTGCGTAGTTTTAAAGATTTAAGCATACAAAGGGATATAGGGACAAAGAAAACGATTTTGTTTTATACTATGTAGTGATTGCGGCCAGCGCCTCCTTCTGCGAGCACGTCATGCTCGTGAAGGAGACAGCAGAGCGGGCGCGGCGCAGCGAGCGAGAAAGACTCGCGAACATCGCTGGCCGCGTTCGAAGGCGGCTCGGGCGTCGGAGGGCGCAAACCGGGTGGAGCCGCTCGTCACCCTAGCAGAAGCAGGCCACGGCGGCGGCGCCCCATACCGGGGGCGAGTCGGGGACCGCGTGGTCCCACCTCCCGAGGAGGGCCAGACCGAGAGGAATGGCCCTGGGTCAGCCGGGGTGCGAGGGATATGTCAAAAGACAACCTCATCTCCGGCCTAGCACATCGACCCACAGACGGCGTGCGGATTAGTCGGTTCGAGTCCGACATAACCTCCCCCTTCGGCTCCGAAGGGGGGGTATCCGTGGGGATTTCCCGCACGTAAAAAAAAACTATGTAGTGATTTCTGTGGGTAAGACAGTGATTATACTTTAGCAAAATCGAGGGCCTGATTTTCTCTATTCATACACAATACATTATCTATGTGGGCCAGCGACACAGTCTCGTGTACAATATAATGCTATAATCTCTGTCCCCAGAGGGCCTTCGGCTTGTAACACAATCTCCGTAACATATGACTGCCGAGGGACTTCTCTCATGATACGATGTGAAAATGAGATGACGCGAAATGATGTACCTTTATTGATTGTGGCTAGTTTTATGGTTCAATGTGTTTGAATATAGGAAAGAAAGTGGCAATGCTATGTAGTGTTGAGAGTTTACACGTATATTGCACATTAGCTTTTGCCCGCGGATCCGTCCGCGTGTAGGTATGTTGGCTTTTGTTTTTTTTTAAATAAAATATAACCTATGTTACTCACGAAGAATGTAGCTCTTTAATGGTGGAAGCATTTTAAAAATCGGCCCCATAGGTTCTTAGCCTATTCATCACAAACAAACTTACAAATATTTCCTCTTTATATTATTAAGTATAGATAATACGGTATTACGCTTTAATCTCTGGCCCCAGAGGACCTCCGGCTTGTAACACAATCTCCGTAACATATGACTGCCGAGGGAGTTGCCTCATGATACGATGTGAAAATGAGATGACGCGAAAAGATGTGACTTTGTATAATGATGTGCCTTGATAAATAGATCCGTAAACGATCCTCTAAAAAGTTGTGGATATGGACACGGATACGGATCTTTCTGCCTCAGATTTTCACGGATACGGATACGGATTTCCGGCACATCACAAAATAGAAATGTATACAAGGGAAGTAATTTTTTTTTATACAACTGAGTTGGCAAACAAGCACACGGCCCACCTGATGGAAAGTGGTTACCGTAGCCTATGGACGTGTGCAACACCAGGGGAGTCACACTCGTGCTGCCGACCCTGTAAACACAGAGAGTTTCTGTGCCGTCAGTGTAGAAAACAAAGCAGGAGTAGCCTTCGGTCTTCCCACTGACAGCATAAAATATCTCCAGTGAGCTCTGGCTACCCTACTCATCGCCTACTACTTCGATAATTTGCGTAAACCAACTGCTACTTATCTTCATAACCCAAAGGCGATATCGAAGTATGTATATATTAGCTAGCTAGCTGTTCCTCGCGGCTCCGCCCGCGTGGATGTCGGTTATCGCTTAGTGTTGAGTCAACATAGTAGCTTTATGCATGCAAATTCTCAGCCCGATCGATTTAAAATTGACAAAGTTTCATACAAATTTTCATCACTTATTTTATCCCCTTGGGGGATGAATTAATCAAAATCTTTTCTTAGCGGATGCCTACGTCATAACATCTACCGGCATGCCAAATTTCAGCCCGATCCGTCTAGTGGTTTAGACTGCGCGTTGATAGATCACTATGTCAGTCAGTCAGTACCCTTTTGAGTTATTTATATTTAGATATTTGAGACTTTTTAATCAAGATATTTCTAACGCTGACTGTACATCCAATCAGAATAATTGCCTTTAATTAGTTTTAACATACTATCGTTTTATTCCACATCCTATACCTAGAAAATACGGTACCCTAAAAAAACCAAGCCACACAGTCCTTTAGCAAAGAGTAAGTACAATTTACCATACGCCCTACATACAGTGAGTTGACTCTCATGAATGCAACGACGGTGTTCCGTATTCAGAGAAGGAAGTAGGCTCTATACAAGTCCATGTTATACTAAGTGCGACCTATTTAGGACTTGCGTGATGAGAGTCGTGTACGCGAATCTTACGGTTGGATTACCATCGGTGAATCAGGCCGGATTGTGGTAGTAATAATGATATATACTAATTATGTGACAAACTAGGCATAGCTCGTAATATGGATTCTTTATAAGTACCGTGTTTGCATTCGATTCGCATGCTATAATTAATAGATAATTATTAAAAAATAAAAAAGCCGAATATGCTGAAAAGATCAAAATAAGCATTATAGCAGGCGGTACCTTTTAATTTTCATCAAAGATTTGCAAATACCCTAGTATAATATAAGTACCCTAAAATATATACAAAATTATATACAATTTTATTATATAATTAATACATACAAAATTTTTTCATCTTTTCAATATCAATCGGGATTATTATTATTAATAATTAATTTGAATTTATACTTTTTAATTAAAATATATATATTTGTAATCGTCTTATAATTTACTTCATATCGATACCCCACTCGATAAATTTGTGTGAAAAATATTTTTTACTACATACTTTTTGGCGCCAAAAATCCAACATATTGCTTTTGTTCATATTTTATTGTACCCAAGAACAGTGTAGCAATAAATACTTTTCATTTGAGACATTAATCATTGAAATCTATACGGTGGATCAGAAGATATGAGGTAATAAATAATATTACAAACATACATACATACATACAAGATTTGCGCGAAAAACATAACCCCTCCTTGGCAGTCGAGTAAAAAGCGGTGTTTTAAAATGTAGTAGAATAATACACGTGAAGTAAAATAGAGTCAGAAAGTACCCTTCATATAGTAAGTCAGGTCATAAAGTAAGCTGATGATGCCCACCGCTGCATTCTATCATCGCACCACTCGCCATAGGCAGGGAATTCATCCTCACACACTGCGACCGGAAATGGTGCGCACCGTGCGTTTTGAAAGGAACTTCATCCCACGCACGCTCAGTTTGTGGAATGAACTTCCTGCCGTGGTTTTCCCAAGCGACTACAATATGGGGTTCTTCAAGAAGGGTATTAGAAGGTATCTACAGGGTCGGTAGCACGATTGTGACGCCCCTGGTGTTGCAAACGTCCATAGGCCATGGTAATCACTTCCCATCAGGTGGGCCGTGTGCTTGTCTGCCAACTAAGTGGCATAACATCTTAGTTAGCAAAATGTGGGTGTTAATATATCTCTGCCTACAACTCCAGGGATTTACTAGCTTGAATATATGCATAAATGTACAGACACCTCAATTTTATTTATTTGTACACCCCATGTAACACGTGACAAAATCGATAGTATCCCACCTTTACATGTAAAGTTGTTTGTAAAGGTGGGATGAAAAACATACCACCTATTATTTTTATTTATATACCCTTTGAGTCTTGCAGGTAAATAAATGAATTAATAAGGCAGGTAATTTATATGTATATAACACCTGTGACGACTTTCTTATAAATAATGTATTGAAATGGACACATTCAAAGCAAAGTTTACCTCGAGTATTATAATTGTTTACCCCCTTACTTAACTTGCAAACAATTATCCCTTCAAATCCCCAAAGCCGAGGGATAATTTATTAATTATAACTTTAAAAAGTAATTAAAGGGCGTGCATATGATTTGTATGTAAATCCAAGGTATTTCCCTCGGTTAACCCTCGCGTACCCGCGCATGGTCTGCCAGACCGACGGTTTTACAATGTTGGCGTATTATGATTCTTGGTAGCTACTTTAATCATAAAACGACAGCATGATTCGTGATCTACTTCAAAGGAGTATTTACGTTTTCAACCCCGGTTTCCAGATAAGCAGTGCTGCGTAATGAAATACCGACTTAGAAGAGAAAGAAATACTTGAAAGTATTGTAGTTGCATCCCTCTAGCTAATCTAAATGACTTGTATTGAAGAGGGCGGTGATCAAATAGATAGCTATCTCCATCATAAGAAGCATTAAGTATTCCATGTAAAAATAACTATATTAATCTCTGTAGTAACGTAAATATTCTATGAAACATCAATTGTTTAATATAGAGAAAGAACTAGCGTAAAAGTAAATCAAGTTCTATGTGATAACTATAACGTTTGCAGTAAAACGTTATAGTTGTCACATACTTCTACTTTTTTTTTTTTTTACTTTTAGTCAATTCGAAAAATGGAACAGCATGCTTGGTCTCAGAGACCGTGCACGGATATTAAATGTTACACTAGTTAAGTGACGCGCGTATATGAGGGTTAACATAGTCTGTGGGTACAGACCTATTTATGGATGTGTAATTATTCAATTATGACCGCACAAGGTAGGAGGTAGTGGTATATTTTGGTGCTGAAAACATAGAGTTTCACTAGTTCTGTGCGTAAAATATTTCTGTGGAATTAAATGCTTTGAGGCACGGTAATGTTTAATGAAAGAATATCTTCCGGTTTCATGTTATTCTCGTAATTATGTTGATTGAAGTTTTAAACAATTTATTTTACTAGCTTTCTTGTGATGGAGTAACCAAGTTACGAGTCTCAGAATTGTGGTAAAATAATTATTCATTTTAGCTATTATTATCATCAACATCTAAGCTTTGTCACAGAATAATTAATAGTTGGCTTTGTTTCCAGTCGCATCTGAGGCTTTCAAATTGCAGATCAGGGTCTGTTTGGTCATTCTCCCCCTAGTCTAGCTTATTCGGTTTTTATGAAGGTAACTTACTTCCTAACCCCGAAAGTAAATTTGATAAATACGACGAAATTGAATAAGAAAGATGACATGGAAGATAATATATTTATGGAACTTGGTAATGTCATTGAAGCTTGTTCGTCGCCATCAATCATTTAAAATCACATTAGCAGGAAAGGGTTATTAACCTATATAAAATTAAAAGTTGTTCAGTTCAATCAACGTTTAAAATAAGGACGGGGAATCAAGATTAAACCTTTTTGTGAATTAAGATTAATCCTTTTGGTTACGTCGGACTTGAACCGGCTAAAACGCACGCCGTCTGTGGGTCGTAGGTTGCCAGAGACATATCTCTCGTACCACTGCCACCCCAGGGCATCTCTTTCGAAGTTGCCAGTTTAACCCTAACATTAAACTAATTCAAATTGTTGCTTTACAAATGTCTTTTTTACGACGGTAATTTTTTTATTTTCTTGTAAGTAATTTAAGTGGTTTATAGAAGACTATAAAACAGTATAATTTAAGCTGAATGGGGATATAAAGGTGGTCATTAACTGTGGTGATAGAGACTCCGAGTAATGGAGACGGACCCTAATAAAAATGTCGACATTATTCAGATACGACGTTTAAGTGAGAACACTTTGATTGGACATTTTTTTATTCATTACATCAGATTCAATAAAGTAACCAAGAGTGGATAGTTTGGGAACGGTAGTGGTTGTTCTAGTTGACTAGATTGCAAAATTCCGTATCTGTAGTAAGGCGTAGAATTGTCGTATGGCTTGTGTATTGAAATCATTGGCATGACATGTATTGGGACCTGGGTGTGCCCACGAGTTCTTTCGATCGGGGCTTTATTTTCTGCGCGGAACTCAAATAATTTTTCAAATGTAAAAGTAGTTTAAGCGCCGAGTGCCCATTACAAACAGACAGACAGACCGACAGACGGACACAATTTTATCGTGAATAAATCCATAATTATGCATTAATTAAAAACCTATTAATTTAACGTTTCAAACAAACACTCCTAGTTTATTTATTTATATGAATGAAAGATAACGTGATACACTGCGTATGCGTCCTCACGTCGTAAAGTCGAGATATCACAGCCAGTTGTTGGCTCTTTGGCCTTTCGAGTCGAGCTTTATCGAGCAGAGGTTGAACGTTGACACGAACTCTGACAAATCTACACATTGTATTGTTTTTGTTATTAGTTTCATTGGCTATGATTAACGCACTAGTAAATATGTAAGAAAAATGCTCTATCTATACAAATACATACTTAAATGAAACTGAAATAAATTTGTAATATTAAATTAAAAGTATTTATTGTTTGCATATTTAATATAATTGATGATCAAACGAACTTACTGGTACGTGAAGTTCGATCATAATCACATCGGACTCGCCTTATCGCACTGTAGGTATTTAGGAGAAATTAGACCCTTAACAAAACAAAACGCAAGTACTTGTACGCCGGGCGGGCCATGGGTGCTTCTTGTCATTTATATTTCAGTGCCACGCCAAATCGTACGTTTCATAATATTTCATTTCAATATAATGATATTTTATCTTATTGTTAAATGGTGCCTGAACGGGAAAGAAGTAAGCAAAGTGAAATTGATTGTTTTCTGTGTAGTGACGGAGAAGGCATACATGTATTACCACCCCACCTCATCCAAAGGTGGTCTCTTACGAATAACGGCAAAATACGCAGAGGATATCACTGCCAGAGAAGGAAATCTTGAAATAAAACTATGTACCTAATTACCCTTTCGATGAGGTTAACTTTCTTTTCAGTTAAAGTTGCACCTCTTTTAGCCAATTCTGCTTTGAGTTGTTGCATACTCCAAGTTAAATACATAGTAAAGCAAGTCCAGATCACAAAAAATACCAAAAACACGCAATAAATAACAAAAAAAAGACGGGTTGCACTCTGGGAGTGCCGGCAGAAGTGAAAACATTTTCTTTTTTTCTTTCTTCGTTATATTACATAGAAAAAGATAAAAAAAGAACATACCATACCAGACCTATAATATAGCGCTAATCATAGAACCTATCACTTATTTTCTGTCAGAAGAAATTAATAAATTATGAAAAGAAAAAATAATTACAAAAAATAATAAATTACAGAAAGAAAAAATAATCACCAAAAGTAATAAATTATAATAAGAAAAAACAATCCCAAAAAGTCCCTGAAGGCCAGGTGGTGTGAACCCGATACTATCTGAAACTGTTAGGACTTACAGTCGAAGTGCTTACCGTTTAAACTACGACGCTACCTATCAAACTTGCAAAATAGATAGTCTGTACCTAATCTTGTATGACGTCAGTCGTCGGTTACGGTTCAAAGGTCAACTAATCCTGACGCTTCCTTAACATTTTACACCCATCCAACGCCGCTGAAGAAGTTTTCACTTCAAAAACAAGTCTCTTCAAACAGCTGTCAGATCTATGAGTTTGTTATTGTTGTTTGGTCTTTTGCTGCTGCCATCTACAATTAGTTTTGCGTCGGTATCCCCATTATAGCATAGTCCATTCCATCTCCAATCACCACCCATACCACTTTAACTATATACATACTCTATAGACGCGGCATGTGTCATTTCAACGCGGCGTAAAAAATATCTACGACTTCTGTATTAGTTGACATTACCTACATCCCATGACATGCACACATTGACAGTTTAAAGAACAATATTGACATTAGCTTACCTACACATAACGCGATTTTACTCCATTTTTGCAAAGCATTTTCTTAGTAAAGCGGGGTCTAGCTTATTACGCGACTCCGCTCGCGTGGATGTCGGTTATCGCGACCAAACACAGCCTGTGTCCTTTCTCAAGGTCTAATCTACTCCTATACCAAATTTCATCAATATCGGTTCAGTGGTTTAGGCGTGAAAGACGGACAAACAGACACACATATACTTTCCCATTACGATATTAGTAGGTATGTATGGTCTAAGCATTCTGCTATCTGTACAGGATGGCACGAAAGCCGCCATTTTTTCCTCTACCTTCAAAACAAGATGAGTGATAATTCATTTCTAATCGCACGTTAGCATGACTCAGATTTTTACATGTAAGGCCTGAGGAAGATAGAGACGTATGGTTGCCTTCTCAGTAAGACAGATAGGCTTATATGGAACTCAGCTCAATAATATTGATGCAATAGGTATTGTTTACACGTTCGATCGCATTATAATAAACGTTCTGTTGATACTGGTTAAGCTGCACTAGCTTGTTTTATGTATGACTCAAGTATGTATGAAGATTCAACATCAGTCGCAGAGAAGTAGCCGATGAAGAGAGGTCTACGCAATCGTCGCCGCCCAGACCTGCGCCTCTGAAGATGTCAACCGCAGTGATCAACGAAACGTCTGGAACGCTAGTTTCGTATGTACCACGGCCAAACAGCCCGGAAGCAGCATATTCTACACAGTTTATTTTTTTATGACTGAGGTGGCAGACTAGCACCCTGCTCACCTAATGGACAGTGGTCACCGTGGCCTATGGACGTGTACAACACGGAGTCACAATCGTGCTGCTGATCCAATAAGAACAGAGAGTTGGTGTCATCAGTGCAGAAGACAAAGCCAGAAAGTAGGACAAGCCTTTGCCTACCCGTATTTCGATTACGGCCGATTAAACAGCAGGACACAGCTAGTGACGAGTAAACTATGTAAAAAGCTACAGGGTCAACAGCACGAGTGTGACTCCCCATGGTGTTGCACACGTCCATAGGCCACGGCACCCACTTTTCATCAGATGGTGATTGTCTACCACCTTAATGGTATAAAAAAAGAACATCTTCAAGAACCAATGCAATATATTTTTCAAATCGCACATATAGTGCTAGAAAGTAAGTACATTAAAACGAACACTCTAATGGACCTCATTTGTTCTGTAAAGGTCTATTCATACCAGGCGAAAACATGCTCGAGTCCTTTTTAACTGTTCCTTAGCATTAAATTCATTCTTTATGAAGTGCGATTTTTTTGAAGTAAGAATTTCGTTTTCTTTCCTTATGAAAATTTGGACATATTATATCTGTTTTGAACTTTCAAGTTGCCTGAAAGTGTTATTCAATAATAATAGCCTAATAGCTTATCGCGTACCAAGTAACTGTTACCTTTATACAACGGCTAAAAACGTTCGACTACCAAATATCATTTAATGTTTTATATGTTAAGAGCTTATTTACAGATGTATTGTCGTTATCCGAATCCAATCACAAGTAGAATAACACGGTTGCATTAAAACTAAGTAACATTTAAAATATAAATGAATAGAGGGATTCAAATGCTTTCGGGTGTATCGAATGAATCTAATCTTGTATAATAAATAATAAATTCCCAATACTGGCCATAATGAGAATGCCATTCCTCTTTCGAATCCCATTTAAACGTCAACCAAAACGAAACAATACGATTCGATTGAATCGATTGAATTCAAATGGCAATAATACATGAGGAAGCGAGTATCGAGTATTCTCTCTGTAATCACGATAATCGGATGCAGTATTGATAGCATTGGTTTGAATATGGAAGCTTGATGCGTTATTATTTCGGTTCGATTTATCGAAATGTTAACAGATAGTTTTGTTTTCTTTTTGTTTGTTGTATTTTTTAATCGAAAACTTCTTTGGCGGCGTTGAGCATTTTTATGTGAACAAAAATTATGGCTCGCGTCATCGTCATCTACCGCTCGGGACGTCCCTGTTTTATTGACAATTTCCTTAATGAGCAAGATTTTACAAATATATCACCTGTTGGTAAGTGTTGATGTGGTTAATGGTGGAACACGCTTCACTTTTTTACACAATTACATACTCTATTCTCACAAGTTACAGCTTTTCGGAAGCATGGATTGAGGTAGAATATTCCACTCTTAGCAGTATGTACGTATGATGAACGTTTTACTAAAACGTATTGTGGAATATCTACCATGTAGTCGAAGTCATGAAATCCCTTCCTAGACAGTACAATACGTCCAAAACTTAGATGTCACACGCATACGGTGCTGAATATTCTTTCAAGAACCTAACGATTCGGTAACTCTTTCCTTTGCCGTACCATTAAGACCTGGAATTCCTTGCCAGCTCACGTGTCTCCTTCTTCCTACCAGTCTCGCATTCTTTAAGAAGGGCCTGAAGCTAAATGCCACCTTTGTTAACGTGGTATGTGTTTGTAACGGGGACCCTCTTTCCCGAGACTTTGTCTTCAGCCTTCATCAGGCGAGATGAAGTCATATTTAAGTGCCCTATATAAAAAAATAGAATTGACTGCAATATCCCTAATTCTTGAGAATTCCGGCAATTTAGGACCGGTCCAGATGGGAGAAGGTTCACTGGAAAGGGACCTAAAATTGAAGTTTATTATATGTAGTAATAAGCTAAGCTGAACCAGTAATCGTTGTTCCACATTATAGGAAAGTACAAATTGATCTTTCCACCATTTGTAATATGTATCACCTACATCATATCCATTTCCTTTGAGTCATAAAGATAAGCAACACGTAGGTACCAGCCCTTTACGAGTTGTTAAGTATAGGTATCAATTAAACGATATACATTAAGTACACACGCGATCGTCCCCTTAACAAAAGGTTGATGAGGTAATACGTTAGGGCCAAATCACACGAGACACTTTTGCGTCGACGCTTGCCTGAAGCCCGAGGTGCAACCCAACGAGATATGCTATATGAGCTACGTGGTAGCATCATTTTCGTAGCTTGATATAGTGATCCAGAATAAAATCAATTAAAAGTGCCTGAGAGAAATCTCTGGCAAACGATCTATCGCCAAAACGCGCCCCCCTCAGTTCTACTAAAGTAAAACTACTGTCATGCCACAGAAACTGCAAAAATGGTATAAAATATTAGTCTTGAAGCGTACTTCTGTACGCTTCAATCAATCAATTAGCCCTCCGCAGTCCACTGCTGGACATAGGCCTTTCCCAATGTGCGCCATTTCCTACAATCCTCCGCCTTCCGCATAGACTTTGAAGCTATAAGCTTAAAGTTCAAAATTGAATAAAAAAGTTTCAATACACTTCTTCAAAAAGCCATTTAATTTTGAACTTTAAGCACTTTAGCTTCAAAGTTTATAATTACATGGATTTTTTTGCAATGTCCGTGGTATGACAGTGGTTTTTCATCAGCAGAATCGAGGGCTTGGTTTGATAAGATCACTACAACTAAATTTCATTGATGCTACGTTTATAGATGGAATGCAGAGTATTAAAACTGCGTTAGCATACAATATAAATTTCATTGAATTAATTGTGAACACTCAGTTAATTATTTTTACTGGTGAAACACAACTTACTCCGCCTAAATCACAAAACGCCGATGTTAAAAGTAGCATGTGTGCTACGATCGTTATGTTCTGTGTAGATACTCTACTTATTCCATTATTTATAGGTCAGTCGGCTGTATAATGTGGACTAACACCACACGGTCTGCGGCGTTAATCTCTGAAGCACTCGTGATTGATGTGGTACTTAAAAAATAAGGAAGAGGATTCGAAACGCCCATCTGTTTTGGCTTAATAGTTATGTTTAGACTTGCAGTTAAGAGGTTATAGGTTCAATCATCTTTATTAACGAAAGTACTGCTGTGAGCCACTCCTAACACCAGACAGCTAGCAATCGAGAATAGGTACTACTAATGTGTGATCCGTGTTACTAGTAAACTAGAAAAAAACCCAGGTTAGTTTCGCGGTTCTGCACCATTTTTTACGCCCCCCAACTCCCTCCCCTTTATAATCACTTTTTTTTGCTTGGGAGCTTCCCATAAATATTTATTTTATTCCACTATCTTTTTGCCTTAATTCAACATTGATTTTTTTAATTACCACATAAATTGCTCGAGCATTTTTTTGCCTAATTTGAGTTGAACTAACCTAACAAAATCAATACTAACATAAAACGTTCAAGTTCAAAAAGTTGTAATAAACATATTTATAACAAAACGGCCAGCCGAACACAAAATGGAGTAAGCTCTCACATTCGATTACTTTTTCGTAACAAAAAGAACTATTAAATTGTATTGCCAGTTGTAATAACGTAAGGTTTTGTGTGAAAGCCGCACTTACTGGTGTCCATAAGCTATATATTTTTCCGTAAGCCGTGTACAAATACAGCTGAACCTAATTTAACCAGATTAAATGTAAGCACCTATATAAAAAGTGGTCAAGCCGAGATTTGAAGGGTTCCGCAATTCAACCGATTGCTACCATAGGAACTTGGTGATTTTTTAGTTATACGTGTGAGTTTATTGACAAAGATTTAATAATATTATTAGCTCCACCGTACGCGCTACCCATGAGATCTAATTCCAAGACAGATAGCCTTCAGTCAAATCATTTTAGCCATTTGAATGTGAATAAGAAGTTTGTTTCTACATCCCTTCACAAAATTTCACATTATAATTTTAGATGGTGAGCTTTGGATGACGCCTCGGAGGACAGAATACCATTAGGATGATGCTGTGACGATGATACATATTATGTGTAAAACGCTCATAGTACAGATGCCTATAGGTATCTGTACCAAACAGAAAACGAACCCGCGACCTCTGACGTAGCAGTCGGAGGCTCACTGACCTGTAATAGTACTTGCTGGATAGGTGATCGGTTCCCATATATTGTGTCCAATTGAAAATCGCCATATTGGTGCTGATAGTAATACTTTACCGTACTGGGTTATGAGAACTTATGAATCTATACAAAACTGGTGTATAGTTTTGTATAGATTCATAAGTTCTCATAACCCAGTACTGTAAAGTATTACTACTGTTATGGAAGGGGGGGTACCTTAACACAAGTATAACTTATACTTAAAAGGATACCCTCGTCATGGATAAAGTTAAAATTGTACAAGTTAAAGAAATAAACATTTTTATTTTTTTTATTTTGAGTACTTTCTTCGTCAAGATCGACTGCTGTGCCATTCTCTAAGCCAGTGTTTCTCAAACATTGTTCTGCCATGGCCCGGTAATTTTCACACTACCCCTTCGCGACCCACTGAATACTTTTAACCCAAGTTGGTGCCATTAATAATACACATTTAATAATGGTAGAGATGTGTTACTAACATTTGGTACATAAAATATTTTGGTATCACCTATTTAGTCACAAAATTTTAGCGCGAAGTATGAATCTGCTGCTTATTTTCTACTAAAGACTCCAAGTTTGCGGAAAAGGACGCAAGTTTTATCCTAAGATTTGGTTTTACTTCAAGTCGCATTCATACGTTTCTTTTTAAGGTAAACTGGTGTTGAAAACTTAGCTTCGATCGATAGTAGGTAATATTTTTAAAAAAGGACGAAAATGGTGCGACCCTGTATTTTAGTTGGTCGCGACCCGGCAACTGAGAAACGGTGCTCTAAGCATTCAACGTCGAGCGCAACGCTGCACCCGACCTTGACAGATAGATTATCATCGGTCAGAATGGGTGACGTCACTACAGATCTTCTCTAATCAAAGTCGGGCGCTGAATGCTTAGAGAACACAGCTGTACCTGTTTAACTCCCAAGGCTCAGGCGCAGGCTTTACTCTCAGGGTTGGGAACTCAGACGCCAATCGCTCATGTAAAACCTGTAAACCATTTCATAAGAAGCTAAGCTTTTACTACAGTAGCATCGAAGCCACTTCGATCAATCAGCAGATGTGGTACTTTCTGGTACAGCTGGCTTGGAGCCTGAATACCTTAGTGTAGTCTCATACACCGTTCCAGTCACCATTCTTGGAATTTAACGAAACAAATATTATACAGAGGAAATATTTGATTTTTTGTAGCTGATAAACTCTTAAACTAATAAACCGATTTCAATCATTCTTTCAACGTTAGAAAGCTATTTTATTCATTAGTAGCATAGGCTACTTTTATCCTTATAATTCCAACGGGATCAAAAGCTACGCGGGTAAAACCAGGGAGTGATACTAGTGTGAATAATCTGTTGAGTCATTATAACACTTTTCTCCTCCCGAAATCAAAGTGGCGTCCGTTCGTCAGATCTAAAATATACATCGTCATAACCGACATAGTTCCTCACAAAGGGTTACCATTTAGTTGTGGCGAAATAAACGGAAACACGGCAATAAAAGCAGTTACCGTAATTGCTTTAATGTTTCCTTATAACATTTAGGTACGTCCTTTCCTCTATATACCTAGGAAAAGTGTGGAAACTGGTAGGAAGTACCACAGTAAAGCGCCCTGAGCCTCAATTCTGCAAAAAAAAAAACATAGCAATACCTCTGCGTTACCACAGACACTGTAACCAATGCCATTTAACTTTAGACTTTAATCTAATACTTTTAAAACCTAAAATTAAATGACAATTTTGTAGACTGAACGAAAAATGTTATAAACTCATTCTACTTGATTTTGGGCTTTAAAACTCAGGCATAAAGTCTAAGATTACTGACAGTTTACGCAATGTCATCGGAATGATAGTGGTTTTGTTATGACATAAAATTAGCAGAATCGGGGGCCTTTATACTATCAAATAGTTTGTCAAATTTTACGTGTTTGTCAAATTAATTGATAGGGAACATAACGTGTTTGTCATGTTTGATGAAAATCTAGATTGACGTCGTGCTTGACAAACAAGTTTGTACGTGAATGGCGGTGTTTGTAAAACAAGATCTCACTTGTTTTCGTGGCATCATGGCGGACGCTATGCTCACTGCCCAAGTGACAACAACGTGAAGAATAATATACAGAGTAGCATTACGGATAAATAATAGTTACATTGCATTTTCATATCTATTTATCGTGCCATACCGATGTTATGGAAAATTGGAGGGAGTTGAACTGCAACAAATTCAAAGCAGTTCTAAAAAATATGTTAGTGCAATAAGCTTATTATAATGTTACAGAATTTCTAAATGATTATTTGAATGAATAAACTTCCTAACACTGTGACTCGACATACTTCATTAAACAGATATTTGATTTTTGTATTGTATTATTTAATTTGATGACTACATCTGTGACATATTTATTATTCTATGTAAATGACTATTTTTTTTAATTTAGTTGGTATAATGATAATAATGATGATTGAAGTAGAATAGCTTGATCTGAATCTATCCAAATAATTGTATTTCTCAAATACCTAATATTTTTAGTTTACTTAATGTGATTAATAAATCTTATTGTACGTCTTATCAGACATGCTACAGTGATACCTACTTATAAATGTAATTTACAACATCTTCTTTAGTACTATTAATTATTCTGTGCCTGTGACAAACAATAAATTGATTTTGATTTGATTTGATTTGAAAAACGACAGATTATACGGCCAAAAATAAAAAGGAGCACAGCAATTACAAAAAGTGACAAATTTACTGAAAATGTGTCTGTAATACTCATTGTAAGCTTTCGGCACGACGCGACGTCACTTCACGATATGGAAAAACAGAATCTACGGGCAAGTTGGCGAATTTGTTTGACGTGTTGTTTGGTCGTTAAAGCCATTGTTCGATGAAAATGTAAAGTTTGACCAACAAAGTCAAAAGAACTAATTTAATCATTTACAGGGCGCTTAACTGTACATATAGTACAGTTTGCAACGAAAGGTTAAGTAGGTACACCTAACTATTTATAAAATTATACCGTGGGATATGCTGAACATCTCTCTTTCTTTTTGTTCCAGTGCACTTTATATCTAGTTCATATGATATTGATATATCACATTACTGTCCATCCCAAGTTTGCCTGGAAGAAATCGCTCCTAGCGATAAGGCCAAATGTATACATGCTACTTACTTATCTCTACTGTAAACTGTATACACAGCCATTGATGTATGTAAATATACATTTTACATGCATATGTTGCCGCCAACTAGCTTAATCAGCCGTTCAATTAATTGCCTAGGGTCTTTACTGAACGGCGCCGACCAATTAAGGCCTAAATGGCGTTCAGCCATTTCATTAAACGGCTAGGCAAATAGCTTGGTTCGAAAACGTTTAATTACTTGCGTTACCATTTAATCAAACAGCTAGGTATAAAAATGACTTATTTCTGCATGACCTTCTAACCTAACCTATCGAAGTCAGATTGCGTAACTTGTTCAATGAACCTATCACTAACTCTGCCTACCCCCTCGGGTATTTACAGGTGTATGTATGTATGTAATTTTCTGTCTTATTCCGGGGTGGCACCCCATCTTACGAATGGCCTAAGTATTAACCAGCCAGGGCGGCGACACATACATCTTCACATGTAAACAGAAAACCAAAAATCATAGTTAGCGAAATATGGGTGTTAATACACCTCAGATTACCCCTTCAGGGATTTACAGGCGTAAATATATGTATGTAAAAAATCCTTTTTAAGCTCACACAAAACAAATACAGAAAAATACAAGCACAATAAATTGTTAATGTTTTACTTTTCACGTACGGTTCATAATAATGTCATTGAAATGTTTGATGTAGGGTGACTTCGCCCCGATCCTTTAAATAATCCTTTTATTGACGCTGACAGCGCAAATACCTAATTTCGGCTATCAATATCAAGAGGATACGTCAAGTGTAAACAATTTTAGATATATTTTGTATATATTTTCTCAAATATTTTTTGTCTTTAAAATTACTGCTGAAAGCAGTGACTTTGACAATGACTTTGATTGACGTGTCCTATTTAAAAAAAAACTTAAGTATATTTCGTATGAGGTTTATAGAACCTAGATGTAACATTGCACCCAATCAGGACACGTCGTACATTAGGTATAGCAATATTGATATGTTCGCAAAACGCAAACTCGTGTGTATCCAACTTTCGGGATATTTATGCATATTAATTTTGCATAACTCTACGTATTATGAAATTACATAATAAGTTTTAACGTTCAGCCATCTTGACTAGGCGGTTCCTTTATAAGGCTTTGTAATAATCAAATATGCGGTTTTCTATGATGCGGTTGGAGGTAAGTATGAATGTTTTCATACATATTCCATATTCCTCATCGTTTTATTACTAACGCACACAAGAATTTGATGTATTCATTCTTGTGTGTTTGAATGTGTGTGTAAATAAATTTTAAGCACAAAAAAGTGTTACATTAAATTTGGGTTAAGGGTAAAATGATAAAAGTGCAATCAGTTAAGTGTATTTAATTATATTATGAGACAGGCTGCACAAATGACACACTAGGAGACGACCTGTCCTTGTCTTCTAGTGTGTCATTACGTAAAGCACATAAGACACGGCGCTGTCGATTCTACATTACACTGATCAAAGTGGGTATTAATACACTGGCTACCCCCTCGGGGATTTACAGGTGTGAATATATGTAAATACAATCAAAGTGATGATTATTGAAAAAGGGCGACTCTAACTTGAGTCTGTCTACCCCGGAGGGAAACCTACCTGTACCTCACAAAAATATAATTAGGATATATTAGCCATGTAAGCGGGAAACGCGTGACTTAAAAGTCAATTCCTGTCCTATGAGACAGGAACTTTGGAACGCTTACTCAGTACTGTTAAGACTAGCTTGTAATAACACCGTTAAAATATCGTGAATGAAATTGTGTTATTGCCAACTGTAGAATAAAAATGGAGAAGTAAATTTGAAAAAAAGGGTATTTCTTATATCTTTTTTTTGGTTTTTTTTTACGTTCGGGAAATCCCCACGGATACTCTTCCCTCCGGAGTCAGAGGGGCGGAGGGGGAGGTTATGTCGGACTCGAACCGACTAAACCGCACGCCATCTCTGGGTCGTAGTGCTAGGCCGAAGGTGAGGTTGTCATGCGACATATCTCTCGCAGAGTATTTCTTATCTCTCGTAAGTATTTGTGTACAGTGAAAAAGTCACCACGCGCGACATGCAGGTGTAAACTGCGTATGGCCGTCTTTTTCTAATAATATATTTCTGTGTAGTATACTACACCTACTGTATATGATGAATGTTCCACGCTTTTTTTCTCGACCTGGCACCAAAAAATATACTCTGTCAGCATTTCGGACTACATAAAGGAAACTACATTACATATACATAGATACGCTCAAACCTATTTCCCTCTGGGGTAGGTACAGACAACAGTCCACCATTTGACTCACTCCTTACAAACTTGGCGAGCTTCCACTCCTGTCATTAATCCTTTATGCAAACCCGTCAGTGACGAATACCTTTGATCTGCACTTTTTTTCAAAACGAGGAACGACATACTTAATATGGGGTTCAGACTTCGATTAAGATACGAAAAAATATTGAATCAGTCTAGGCGGGGTTTGAAACCGCTATATTTGCCTAGCTTCGATCACTAAGCTACCAGACCTCACCCGAAACAATCCAAATTTCTCTTTTACATCTGTCTTTGAGGCGACAGCGTCTACCGATATTCTCACGAACTATCAAAACCAATTAATGATTTTTCAATCATTTTTAAACGTTAATTTTTTGACTACGCCGCCCAATTTTTTTCCCTATCTTAATCGTTTTGAATATATAGTATGGTTTAAAATTTCATTCAAACGGTTCAAATTTTATTAGAAACGATATGGCATACTCTCTACCTATAATTGAAACACTTGAACCGCAATGCTAATCACTGCAAATTCATACAGCGGTATGCAACTGCCGGGATTACATGTTTCAACCACAAAAGAGACGCTACATAATATGCTAGCTGTACAGCAGTTCAACCACAGCAAGGTTACGACTCCTGTGGGATCTAGAATACTGTTGAATTATACCAATAAACCCTTATCCATGAAACTCATCTCACTATACCAATTATGGTCGTAGCACGGCACTTATGTTGCTCAAGTCATTTCGACCAATGAAATCGTAGGATACTCTGTCGCGTGATCAAGGTGATGTTTCATTGGTTAAACAGATAGAAGTTTAGTGCACTAGGGCTATGGATCTAACTTCAACCTGTTAAGTAGTTGAAAATTCATCACTAACACTATCCGACCATTAAGTAGTCCCGGTAGTCTGGGGTCTAGCTATCTGAGATTTGACGTATTTGACAGTCGTTAACGCATGACATTAAAACGTCAAATCCATAGAGCAACACGGGCCCACGGCGGACCGAGTTGCTCTTTGGTCAAATCACATACATTTGTCATTCTATTCAACCAAACGCCGGCCATCAAATTGCCACTTGTCTAGAGAGGCTTAGCTTTTAAGAAAGCGTCTAGTCTAATGGTTCCGATCTCGAGAGAAAAGTCTGCATCAGACCCCCGTCAGCTAATCAGATGATTTCTCAACAAGTGAACTTGCTTCATGCCCAAACGTTATCTGACTTGGATAGGCACAATTTTCAAATACAAGCCGTTTTAAATATTTCTTCAGGAGTACCCGAAACTACCCGAACTAGTAACCGAAATTACTAGCAGATATTTCGATTAATCCATTCACTAAAGTAAAATAGCTTGTATAGGAATAGGTGCACGTAGGTAGTACCAATAATCAGGGTCAAAATTCGAACCTGTGATCTATCGATTGGAATCCCGACTCCTTAACCACTAAGCTACCGATGCTTTATATCCATTATTTATTCTATAAGCGTATAACACAAAATGCAATACAAACCATGACGGAAACAGCAAATACAATAAATGCAATTACCATTTTCATCACTCGTGTTTAGACTCGTGAAAAAGTAATGAAGCAATTCTGTCGTCCAAATATTGTACCAATTCTTCGTACACGTTCGGTTAAACAAACAATACATGTATTGAAACGTATTTGATATTTCCGAACGGTTTATTTGAAGGGGTATGCCGTGAGCCAATTTCAATAGAACCAATTCAAATGGTACCAAAGTTGTACCTAGTTGGATGTAATCATTTTGGTAGGTGCGATCTAAATCGTTGTATTACTAGTCTTAGGAGTGGGTTGAAGTCGGTATTGTAATGGCTAGGATTCGAAGCTGGAATCACTCGATTGATGGCATTATCTGTGAGTCGTGCCGACTCCTGACAAGGCCATCACAAGTGCGTGTATTCAGTAATTGAGTCCATAATACACGTCACTTCTGCTTCATAATCCCATGTTAGTCCATAAATATATCTATGTGTATTATAACCCTCTATGGACTATCCCAATTTCGAAGTTCAAAATCGCGTAAACGGTACTTCGAAAGTTCAGAAATGCAACTCACGTTAGAACGAAAGTGCGCCACAAAAATATAGTCGCTTCTGCTATACGTTCGCTTAAATCTCAATCATCAATAAATGTATTAATTATTGAGTATTGATCTTTTAAAGTACTCTTTTTACACCACTGATGTGGCAGACAAGCACACGGCCCACCTGATGGAAATTAGTAACCGTGACCTGTGGACGTGTACAACACCAGGGGAGTCACACTCGTGCTGCCGACCGTAGTGACGTATATAGTAGACAAAGCTGGAACCGTCAGTAGCTGACGGTTCCAGCTTTGTCTACCGTCAGTAGCTGGAAGTATCATATCCAACTTTCGGAAAAAAAATAGATAGCTCTGGCGTCAAAGAAGTTAGGATATATACAGACGGCTCCAAAACCACGCATGGCACCGGAGCAGGCGTCTTCTCGAATGACTTAAATATCAAAATAACAACCACCTTGGACAAACTAAGCACAATATTTCAAGCCGAATGTATTGGCATAACGAGAGCAGCGGAGACGATTGCCGCCAGAGATGGCAGAGATCTAGATATAAAGATTATCTCAGACAGTGCATCCGTACTCCAAGCTCTCCAAAGCAACACCATAACCTCTGTCCTCATATTGGAATGTCATAACACACTCCAATCCATTGCAAACACGAACAGGGTCACGCTGCAATGGATCAAGGGACACAGCAACTCCCTCGGCAACGACGCAGCCGATGAATTGGCCAAGAGAGGATCAGGGTCGACAGTATATGGACCGGAACCAATACTACCCATACCTCAAGCACAGGTCAAAACTTGGCTACGAAAAAGTACAGAAGAAACCCATCAAACAGAATGGACAAACACTGAAGTATGCAGGCAAACGAAGAATGCAGTTCCGGTAGCATCAAAAACGTTTAGCCGAAACCTCATTAGGCTAAAAAGGGACCAAATCCGCAAGGTCACAGGCATCTTGACCGGTCACTGTCCCCTAAACAAGCATCTGTTTACAATAGGTGTGACGGACAGCCCCCTATGCAGAGGCTGCATGGGGGCAGAAGAAACGCCACAGCATGCGCTTACTTTTTTTTTTTTTTTTTTGGGAGGATCTTGGTTGGTTGGAATGAGAGGTAAGATGGTACGCACAATGGCCCAATCAAGAGGCTAAGTGCGGAACCGCCCAGACAAACTAACTAACTAACTAACCGTCAGTAGCTTAGTGGTTCCCGAGGAGGGCCAGACCGAAAGGGATGGCCCTGGGTCAGCCGGGGTGCGAGGGATATGTCGCAAGACAACCTCACCTTCGGCCTAGCATCACGACCCACAGACGGCGTGCGGTTTAGTCGGTTCGAGTCCGACATAACCTACCCCTCCGGCTCCGGAGAGGCGGGTATCCGTGGGGATTTCCCGCACGTAAAAAAAAAAAAAAAAAAAGAGTAGCTTAGTGGTTAAGGAGCCGGCCTTACGATCGAGAGGTCCCGGGTTCGAATCCTGACCATAACACTACCGACGTTTAACCACTCCTAGCACAAGTAATTTAGTTTAGTTGGAGGGGTTAGAGGGAATATTAGTAATTTCGGTTGCTAATATATTATTTTATAGAACAAAAAAAAATAGCCTTTGGTCTTCCCACAAACAGCACAAAAACTGTCCAGTGAGCTCTAGCTACCCTACTCACCGCCGGGAACACAACGCGAGGTTATTATGGCCGCAGTATTCTGTAGGGCGGAGGTAAGTTTCCCCAGTTGGACTGCTCAATTGGACTGAAATACCCTCGTGTCCTACATCCTAAGACGGATTTAAATGCAACGTACAGCAATAAATAGAATGAATCAAAAGGAAGGTTTTATGTATGAATGCGGGAATGGGATCAGTACTCCACGGCGGGAGGAGCCGCAGGCAACAGCGGGCTCAATACGTTACAACACAGATAAAATATGGCCCAGTTCGTTTAACCCCTCGATACCCCAGTTAGATTCCCGAATGCCGAGAAATTATCAGTTACCAATTTGACCTATAACATGACCGTGTTTTTGTTGAGTGACAGCACTGGTGACAATTTAATGTAGTGAGTGTCATTAACCCTAGACAATATATCTGACGCAGCCAACTAGCATAATCAGCCGTTCAATTAACTGCCTAGGCTCTTTACGAAACTTTACAACACTAACTGTCCTCATATTAATCGAGGTTCAGACTTGAGTACTATTTTAGAATACGGACCTAAGTTCGTAACCTAAGTAATCATACTTTCCTTGGCGTGTTTCATTCAATCGTAACAATGTAGTGTATAAAATAAGGAATAAAAGTATATAAGTAAGTAATATAGCACAGATATAATAAGACAGTAAAAAAAAATCAGAATTCATTTTTAACTTTTTAAATGGTTTGTTATGCCCGTATCTTTGTTTTCATTTTTCTTCACCTCTCGAAATAAGTATAATTAAGGCTGTTTGGATGCATAATAGTCGAAATAATTTTTTACTGTCAACTTGAGAAGATTTTCTGGCTTCTTATGTGTCATTTGCCTTTGGAAATGGACTTTTAAAAGACTTAGGGTCTTGAAGAGTTATTTTGTTGTTGTTGTATCATCTGCATAATAACATTCTATAGTTAATGCAGTGATTCATGTCATTTTAATAATATTTGACTTAAATCACAGAATAGATAATAGTACTGCCCGCTGAGTTTCTTGCCGGAGTCTTCTCAGGTCGGGGCCGCGTTTCGAACCGGTGGTCCATTTGCTAAACTAGTCTAGTTTTTTTTTTTAAACTTGACGTTTTGTATGTACCGTTTTAATGGTCTATACAGAATAAATGATTTTTGACTTTGACTTTGACTTTGACTAGCTTAAATAGTATTTTTCTGTCATGACAAGTGTCATATTTTTCATGCTTTGTGAATTATTATATAAGGTTTTTTTTATTCCCACTTTTTGCAGAAATACAAAATGATTGTACAAAGGCGGACTTAATGCCATGGGCATTTTCTACCATTCAACCTTAGGGTGATGCAGGGATATTTATGTTAAAGGTTTTACAGCTAAGGTGATCTGTAACATAGAATGAGTAAGCTATGTCAGGCAGACTGAACAAAGTGGGTGAAATCACATATGTCAGCTTCGATATCAGATAAAACTATAGAAAGTGCCTAATCTTTAGTCAAGATGGAAATTCGTATTAATTTTGCGACATTTAAATTAAATGAACATGTAGCACTCGAATTAAGCTATTAATTAAATAAGCTAATTATAAGACACTACAGCTGTCGAAAACTCCGCACTAACCTCCCAAACAGTTTCAAATTAACCCACACTTAAGTCAAGCCAGCACTAAAAGTTTTAAAGGTTAAATGTCAGAAAATCAGAACGCGCTCACTCCTCGTGGCGAAATGGGACTAGCGGCTGTAAACTAAATATAGAAACACTCCGTCACTTGAAGTGGTTACTTGTTGACTTTGTTAAACTGTGCTATTTGGTAACAAGCTGTAAATGTTATAATGCAAATGTATTGTAATTGTTGCAAGTGACAACTCGGAATTTAATATTATATCACTACCACTGTCTGCTGCTTTACTGCAAGACAAGTGGCATTTCGTTGGCTGACGTATTGTAGCATAGAATGACGAATGTATGATTTGGATCAGACGAGTCCTAGAGAAGGCAGGCAGAAGGTAGGAAGCCCCCTTGCCAGATGGACTGGCGACCTGAAAAAGGTGGCTGAAACAGACTGGATGCGGAAGGCGGTGGATCGGACGAAATGACGCGCATTGGGAGAGGTCTATGTCCATATGATTGTCTAGGAGGGGCAGCCCCCTAGACAAGTTGCAATTCGTTGGCCGACGTAAGCGGCTGCCTCTAGCCTCACAATTCCAAGAAGAAAGGTACATCTTGCCTCATACGCCCATCAGCATATGGCTCGACCACAGAAATATATTAGGATAGAACGGCATATGAGCGGGAGATGCGTGGCAACTTTTAGTCAATTCCTGTCCTATGTGACAGGAACTTTCGAACGCTTACTCGGTACTGTTATGACTGGCTTGTAATAATATCGGTAAAATTACCGTAAAAATATTGTGGTGTTTCCAACTGTAAAATAAAAATGGAGAACTAAATTTATACTATTTCCTTTTACAGTGAAACTGTTGCCACGCGCAACGTGCAGGTGAACACTGCGTATGGCCGGTTCTATCTTAATATATTTCTGTGGGTCCGACAGTCTTTCCATTTATGTTTTATTTTCATACCATTTAGGTACGTACAATGCCTAGGTGATGGGAAGTGGCCACACTCACGCTGATGGCCCGGTAAGAACCATCTAATGGCCTTTCTTGAAAAATCCCATGTTCTAGTCGCTTCGAAAAACTACGACAGTTAGATTATGGTTCTATATGCATTTTAAATGCTTAATATATTGTATTGTAAAAGTAAACTATATCAACTAGGTAGGTATTGACAAGTTCAATAAACGTTCAGTTTATTTGTATAACACTATCATGTGTTTATTAATGTATATGTATTTATAATTAAAGCTATTATTGCGGAGAGGCCCGTGTTTGTATTGAATGAAATACGCATAAAGAATGAATGAATCATCTTAATGTGCCGAGAATTTTGACCTTTCGGGTGTTTGTGGGCTCCACTAAGATTTAGTAGTTCAAGCCCACCTTATCTGCAAACCGGTACACCTGGTTATTACCGTACGAGGTTCTAGTGCAGGCTTTCCTCTCGGGGTAAGGAGGCCAGACGATAGTCACGTGAGGAAAAAAACCGACTTCAAAAAAATAACTGTGCAGAACAAAGACACGAAAGTGCAGTGATTAGAACAAAAGACAATTTGTGTTTGTGTTTATATGGTAAATAACGGTGTAATAGAATAGGTAAATAGTATATAAGTTAGTATATAAGGTATTTGTGATAAATAAAGACATTTTTAACAGACAAATAGGGCACTAATGTAAATAGTCTTAAGCAAACTGCCATTGTTTACATTTAGTCGCAAGAATTTTATCGTTGATTTCTTATATGAATCTTATTAAATCCCATTAGCATAAGAATGTAGAAATATAAAAACTATGTACATAGCAGTAGTATATAAGGAAATAGAGGCACGTCAGAATTTTTCATTAGGCCGCATAGGCACTGAGCGAGTTAGTTGAACGCAACTGACAAATCAAATGAAAGTAGTCAGAAACAGACGCGTGCCTATATTGGCACAATAGCTCAGTAGTCGGACAGAATTTATAGACGAAACACCTCAGTAGTCGGATAGACTTTGTACCAATAACAAGTCGGAATAAAACTCTGCAACATTTTTGTTAAAAGGTGTTTATTTCGCCACCATCAAGAACCCTCACTCAGCGCGCCCACACCGATCGAGGTACCCCGCCGAAGGTGTCTTAAGGCTTCAGCCCGTGACGACTCTGCAATCCCAGCAGTTCCCGGCCTTACTCCAGCGCACCCGCCGTTCTGTTTCTGATATAAAAGTCTGGCGTTGAGTGTTGGGCCGGGAGCGTGCACAATAACTTATAGAAAAATAACTGAATTTACAGATACAAGTCAAACCAAACCAAAAAGCAAAAATAATTTTTGAAATCGTTTCATAAACTTGAAATATGGAACATGAATAATATGTCGGTTAAAAGTTTGAATCAAAATGATATTAAAATGTTCCTAAAATGAAAACTACTGGAACAAACTATATTTAAAATCGGCTTTACGTGTTTCTTTTTTAAGAAACACGTAAAGCCGATAAGACATCTTAGAGTGATTTGTGTGCATGAGTACATAAGAAAAGAAAAGATGATACCGATCGAATTGAGAACCTCCTCCTTTCTGAAAGTCGGTTAAAAACCGTTTAGCGACGAGCAGGTTGGCTTTGACCTCAAAAGTGTTGGCACCCTGTACCCTTAGAGAGTTACTTACTACAGTTATTACTTATAATCAACAAATGTTACTCTGTCAACGATCATCTAATAAACTGGCAATTTGTTTGAATTTTATGCACTTAACTTGCTTGCACTAGCGTCAAGTTTATAGCCATAGTACAATTTGTTTGATACAGTGAACCAGGATAGGTCAGTTAGACTGACAAAAGGCATGCAACAGTAATGCTGTATCGTGTCAATCAATGTATCGAGTCGCATTCTCTGGTTTAGTTTCCATCGAAGCCGAAACTTGCGGAGTAGAGCGGAATGGCGCGGAAAATCGACCGACCACACTGATTATTATACAAGTCTCCTCTCCAATTATCCCTTTGACTGGTCGATTCTATACGTTTCCGCCACTCAGTGAATGTTGACCCTAATTGTGATATCATACTCAAAGCTGCCATTGTTAAGTACCACAGACATCAGGTTAAGGAAACCTGACTGCATAAAAGAAGACCATAACATTTAAATCATAATTATTTCTTCATTCGATTGTGCTCGCAAAAATCCCGACTGCCAAATTTTAAATTTTAGAATATAGTTTGTTCTCCTAAGTAACACCTACTTTCCATAATTTTTATTTTAGATCATACTACTTACTGTCTAATCCCTAATCTCGAGAGTAAAAGGCCTACGCTTGAGTCTTAATACACGCTTACAGGTGAGATTCAGGGCTGGTTTGTGGAGTCAGACAGCAGAGTAAGCAAGCAAGAGCAGCAAAGTAATTTGGACATTCAACATTCAACAACAACCGCGGATCCCTGCAATAATGATGAGCTTACAGAGCAGCAAAATATATACCTAGTGCAAGTTCAATGTTCATACAAATCACCGTTTACCGGTGACCGTGAGAAAAAATTCGCACTAAGCACTCAGAACAGCCAAAGCTCGAACAAGAAACCTCGTTATGGCCAACTCCAGGTATAATACTTCACGAACTACAGAACTAAACTGTAAACAAAAGTCAAAAAGCGGTCCCATTTTTCTACAACGCCAGCACAAAGGCGGCAGAACAATGGACAAACCAACAAACAAAGGTGACAATGACATAAAGTGTAAGGTTTTTTCATCCCTTTCTTGGCGGTGACTAGGCACTTCCTACACCGTTGTGTCTGTGTCCTTTTTAAATAATTGTTCGCTATTATCAAACGACCTGGTTGTTCATGAATTAGCTGTCATGGTTTTGTTTAGAATCCCTGAATGGTTTTGTTACCTCTTGAATGACTCAACGTCGTTTTGGATTGAGGTTTTATTATAAATCTAAAGACGCGGACATCCTTTAATTTAAAAATACATAGCATGGAGTTCAAAATGAGATAACTTATGCTGGTTAATAAGCGCTTTTTGTTAGTGTAAGTGACTTGCGACATATATAAATTTTAAATAATGCCTGAATTATTGTAAAAAAACAGCTCTAGTATATCTACATAGATGTCATTGATCGTAACTGTAAGTATCCCCTCCATCTACTTCGTGATGGAGCCGGTATCCAAACAGTTAATCACGGAAAGTTAAGATAGAGTTCTCTTCTAGTTGTTGGTATTAATTTGGTGATTGGACAGATATTACGAAGCCTATTAATCGCGGGGCCCGGGGCCCTGGATCCGCAATGCTAAATGATACAGGTTAGAATAGAGTAGTAAATGGCAATAGGCTCGCCACCTATTACATTGGGACCAAAACGTAAACCGGCGAAATGTGGGTACTAGCACCTCTGCCTACCCCTTCGGGGATAAAGGCGTGAGTTTATGTTATGTTATGTTTAGAATAGAGTCAAATGGGACATAGCACTTCTCAGTGCCTGAACATTTGAGGCCAAAAAGACACACAATATACATCAATAGCTGCGTTTACACGTGCAAATCGGAACGAAGGATTCAACACGCGCCAGTCCAAGCCGTCAATTCGGAACGAACATGCTAGCAACGCGCCGGAAACGATAGATGGATCTGGCGGTCCACGCGCATGCATCGCTTCATAGTTGTATCCGAGGTCACGTGTAAAGGATTCCATTTTAAAATAACACGAACGATAAAGATCTGCCGTTCCGAACTGTGGTCATATTTTAGTTGCAATATATCACAACAGTTCGATCCACAGTTCAAACTGTGGTTTTATTTTAGTTGCAATATATCACCACAGTTCAATCCACAGTCCAAACTGATAGATGGAACCGGCGGTTAGGACCGCAGTCCCGATGCGCGGTTAAAACTGTACATGTAAAGGGCGTTAATGCGTACAAAAAATCCCTTCAAACCGTTTGCGCCTACAGACTTTCAACCAAGATATTACTTTGTTAACAACACTGTGATACACTTCAGAGATACCAGTATCACTCTACTACTTTCGTTATTCTTCTCAAGCATACTTATCTATATACGGCTTATTATGTAGAAGTAGCTTTTGATGTCGGAACCAATTTTATCGTATCACAATTTTACGCTACAAGTATATTTCGAGTAGTTATTTGTTGTTATATCAACGTACGCAAACCATTGTGTCAAGCATCGATCATAGTTTATCTAGAAAATATTTAAAAAAATCCATTGCCCCTCTTAAAATACACAAGAGGAAAGAGAAGTTATTTTTCTTTTTAACCCAGCGACAATCCTGGAGGCATTTCGAAGCCTCCGGCCCAGCTAGTGGTCCGGTGGCGGTTTGCTCTTTGTCACGGTCTATGTGAGTTTATTTTAACTGTTACACAACAAACTTACAAATCTTTCCTCTTTATAATATTATATAAGTATAGTATAGGTCAAAGTTAATGTAATGAAGTCATCCTTCAGTTCACAGAATTGTTGGTTGATAGTTAGGTATTTATATTTAGGTATAATAATATGCATTTCTTCTTCAAAATGGCCTTTGCAGCAAAACGCAACAATTTGCCAATGTCAAGTAAAATGTATTATGAAAATTTTAATGGCGAAACGCCAATGTCAAGTGTACCAGAGCCACGTTAACCAGGCCAGTAAATTTGTTTCTGTGTGTCCGTCCCCCACGAGATTCAGGTGGGCGGTCAGGACGTGTGATTGGATTTTAGAGGGCAATATGCATTATGCATATTACATTTTTGTAATGTCATTGAATGACAGATACACAAAACGAGGTTCATAAATAGATACCAATATTTTTGATCCCTAGAAGTTGTCTCTACTTGTAGGTAAGCACACATAATTTCTAAGGAGACAAACGTTTAATAAGCGTAGAAATATTTTTTTATTACTACATGCACATGAGTATAATAAGGTGCAAACATCAAAATATTTTTTTTTACTATTATTGTTTGTCTGTCTGCTTGTTCCGGCTAATCTCTGAAATGGCTGAACCGATTTTGACGTAACTTTTATTGGCAGCTAGCTGATGTAATAAGGAGTATCTTAGGCTACCTTTATTTTAGAAAAATAGCGTTGACTCAACACTAAGCGATAACCGACATCCACGCGGGCGGAGCCGCGGGCAACAGCTAGTGTAATAATAAAAATATTACGTTTACAGGTAGACGTTATTACGTTCGGTGTCTATTTTCATTAGCTCATCTAAAAGTAACTTTACTCTGCCAGTTATTATATACGCGAACAATTTTAAATATCTACACAATTTACAAAAAATGATTGATATAGATATAAAACTCTTTACACATTTCAAATAGAGTCTAAAATTATTTGGTAGGTACTAGGGACACTGGGAGCTTATTAGAATTTTTTTTTTTCTAAAAAGAATAGGCCATAAAACATACTAGCACATCTATCTGAACATAGAACTGCCCAGAGCCACTCTATTCTCTACAAAAACCTAGTAGCAGACTGTGGCGAGGAGTGATTATTTTCAAAAGGGAAGTCGATGAAAAAAAACTCTTCTCGATCCGATTCCGATACGATTTGTCCTGTACCATTCAACGTATTGTGTAGTCTGCAGGAATCGGTTTCAAGAGACCCCTTGTGAATGGTAAAGACAATTCAGGAGAGATGAAATTTGGGAATACTAAAATTTTCCATCAATTTTATAAGTAAAGCATCTTATTATCTCTTATAATAACAAAAATTTAATTAGTGATCGTGTGGCATTGGGGAAAATTTACTCGCCCTTGTAAAATTGATATAATATTAATTAAAACAGGTCAGTTTTAATAATTTTTTGGCAATTAACTATACCAATTCCTAGAGTCCTAAAGTGGAGAATACGAATCGACAAACTACTTGAAAAGGTAGCATCAGTAGCTGATTGCATAAGGCGAAGGATCGGGTGCAATGGTGCACATTTGGAAAAGCCTATATGCAGTGGCGGATTGCAAAACTTATCATGGATTAGGAAAATAATGATAGAATGCTTATTTTGGATCTAGACAACGCTGTGTAATGCCGTACAATATTTTTAATTCAATCGAGTAAAAAAAAAAAAAAGGCCCATAATTTTCAACACGACCAATAAATTAAAGATTCGTTATTACTCGATGATGTTTAGGCGTAAACGCTGAAACTGAAGTTTCGTTTACAATAAAATATTAAAATACTAAAAGAAAGCATATTCTTGTATTGGCTCTAAGTCTATGTTTATTTGCTAAATCGACCTTAACTGCATGGACTCCACGCTCGCGATTTTAGTCATGGTGCGAGGCCCTTAGCAGAGCGAGGCCGTGGGCGGTCGCCCAGTCCGCCCATAGTCTCCGCCGCGCCGTCTCTGTTTATCCGCCGTCAAATTTCCGCTTTACAATAAATTTAGTTCTCAAAACAATAAGTCGATGCCAGTTTCAATTAAAAGAAAGCTTACAACTGATTTATGTAGCTGCTACCTTCTAAATAAAATGATACTTCACTGTAGTCACCAACCTATTATTTTTTATACTCACCTTAATATTTTTAAGCCCCAAATTCAGATTAATTTGACACCGCGTTAAATACATGCTAAATAAAATTATATGGTGAAAGAATAGTACACATTTCTCGCTCTATAACACAATAAATTGCCATAAGTTAGACAAAGCAGGCAACATGCAACTTGACAAACCGTAGTTCAACTAACATTTGGAGTTCTTCCTTTAATAAAATTTATCTGAATATTCTGTTGTTTGCCTTTAAATTTATTTAACGCTTGAGCTAGTCCGCAAAGTGCTACTTTGGCTGCCTAACAAGCGTTAAGCTTTTCACAAAACAATACTGCAAAATGTTTGTCTTTGCATTTACTATTTAAAATAAAAAAAGTTAGTGTGCTCTCCTGATGTTAACAGAAGGACAATGATTTTCCAAAATGAAAATATATTCACAATTCAGTTTTGATCTCATCTCAAACAGTCTCAAACATTCAAATGTTAAAAACGATCTTCAATTCAATCAATAGAGGGCCAATTCTCGATCTAGTTGATGCACATTCTCTCTTGAAAATACCGTGCTCTCATTTTCATTTTGACAGATCGAGAAAAACATTGAATAGATTTTTATTCAGAATTTCGACCTTCGGGTATAATTTTTGTATTTCCTAATTTCTGAAATTGTCTACTACTGTATACGCCTAAAGGTGTGGTCATAGGCTCCTAATATATGTCCTATCTTGGATATGTACACTTCTAACTTTTTCTTAGCACAAGTTTGCATTTTTTCTTGAAAACATTAATGGAAAATTTTATAAAGTTAGTAAAAGTTCATGTCGCACCGATCCCCTACAATTTCTACAAAGAAAAATACTGTTATATGCGACAATAGCGGTCGACGGAAACCTGCCGGCATTAAACAAAATATTTCAAAGAACCCAGAACTCATTATTCGGACTTGTAGAAAACAACCCGAAAGCCTGAATACCAAACTGTTAACTGAAAAGGTAAGCACACGTGCCAACTATAAAGTGGTTTCAGAGCACACCTGTAAATAATTTTCTAAAGGTGCCTCGTTCAGAATAGTAGTTTATGATACTATTACATAATAAGGGTTCACACTCGTGTGATACTATAAAAAAACTCGCCTACGGGTCGTTTTTTTAAAACACACTCGTGTTATAAGACCAAGTTATGTACAGTGTCATACACTACTTTATCTACTCTCATACTATAATACATAAACTAATTTATTTCACAAACAAAACCAAACTTTGTTTAATTTAAATGTAAAATGTTGGTGCCAAGGCGCAAACATCGATTGCGCATGTGTGTTTCTTTTTTTTTCTTACGACTAGGCGGATTCTTTTTTTAAAGTAGAGGTTCAGTCCAGATTGAGGTTGTATAGGTGTATCGTTATGATCAAAAAGTTATTTAATGATATAGGTGTCCATACAAGACCTGTATCGTAATAAAACTTTTTTTTTGGCCTGTGCGTAATGTTTGTCACAAGAGTTTTGATTCCAATTTTATAATCTTTGCATTATAGTATCAGAGTAGATAAAGTTATTTATCGGTGCAGTGTTCAAGCACTTCGTAAATAAAACTAGGTATTGAAGTTTTAAGTTTCAAGCACCTACTATCTACATATTAAAGTAGCTATGTCACATTTAAGATTATTAAAAAAGAAATACTTGAGTTACCCATACTCCATACTAATATTATGAATGCGAAAGCAACTCTGTCTGTTTGTTTGTATGTTACGTTTTCAAGCCTAAACCAGTGAACCGATTTTGATGAAATTTGGTATAGAATAGATTAAGCCTTAAGAACGGGAGATAGGGTATGTTTGGTCGCGATAACCGACATCCACGCTGGCGGAGCCGCGGACAACAGCTTGTGTTTTATTTATCTATTAACGTTTCTGAGCCTAAATCTGTTTATTCTCCAAGGGCGCAAAATTACTGAAAGGATTTTAGACGATTTTTGTTGCTTAAAAGGTCTTAGTCATCCTTAAAATCTTACGTTTGATCCCAATTGTTTGAGTACAACCGAACCAAAACAAAAAACAAACAGTCAAATTACCGCCCGAACTTTCGCATTTATAGAAGAAAAAAGAGTCGAATATTACAAATAATTAACTTACAACTCCTAAGAACCCCTATCCTACAGAAGATCGCACTCAAATAACCACTCTTTGAGGTAAACAAAAAAACAATCTGCTGTTACCACTTTTAAACAACCTTAACGCAAAAAATTCAAATAAAATTTAGTCACGTTTGTGTTCCTTAGTTAAAAGTAATGACATTTTGAACGAAAATTTTGTTTTCGACGCCGATTTGAATTTTTTAAATTGGGAACTTGGAAAAACAAAATTTGTAATTTAGTAGCACCTCTACACAATATTAAAATCTGGCGCCCCAGTGGGTGGGGGCTGGTGAAATTAAGAAGGTACTTGATGTGAAATAAAATGGACCTTTGTGGACTTCGTACTTACCCATAAATTTACCTTTTAGTTTTTAGCGTCCATTTCTATAACAATTCTTTTAGTTTTAGATTTATTAAAATTTTATTATATTATTTTTTTTAGAAGGCATTGTATCTAATAAGTCTTTTAGTTTTAGTTTTATTATATGCTTTTCCATCAGGTGAGTCGTATGCTTGTCTGCCGCCTGAGTGGATTAAATAAAACATTTAACCAGGAATTCTTAAATAATAACTAACATGAATGTTCTCAGCTCACACTTTGAATAAGATAAAGATACTAGTTTTGAATTCAAAATGTGTACGTAAAAACTCTTTTTATTTACTTTTCAGTCAATTGTACCCACTTTCTACCCAAAACAATAAGTTTGACCATTGTAGAAAAATGATTCTCTCGCAGAAATGTATGGAAAACGTTTTTGGTGATTTTTGTCTTTCCTAGTACTCAAAAGCCATTTTAGTCTCATAAAGTATTTTGATCCTCACATGAAAAGGGATCGATTGCCACGAAAAAGTAATATAAATATAAATAATAGAAAAAATAAAAAATATTTATTGACTTTTTGCTGTGTTCTTGCTGACTGTAGGTACGATTTTTTTTAAATTTGTGAATGCAGTTCAAAATATCTCTAAAAGTTAGGAAGTTCTATGAGTGTAAATATTGATTTTGCATATCATTGTTGTTTTTTATGGTAAATAATTCGTTCATACATAGTTCATTCATTCTATTGGTGTTATGAAATGCATAATACTGACGCGATTAGGTTTTTAGATTATTTTAAACCACTGTCTAGACCCAAATACCCCACAGGGGCTGCTGAGATGTATTAATATCCACATTTCGCCAACCTTATATTTGGTCCTACTTAATCGGTTCGCCCCTGAGCCTATAGCCTTCAAACGGTTACTTTATCATGGGCTGTTCACTGTCGTTTCAAGATTACGTTATTAACAAATAAAATCAATGTACTGAGGATTGAGAGAGATTACCAGATTTTATGTAGCCAATTTCTCGCACAAACTTAGTCTTGTGGTGGTATTTTTGTTTTGTTCACGCTCACCTACCTCCTTTCTTGGTTCGCCACTAACTTAATGGCACTAGTGCTAATATTGCAATGTAATTGTTAACTGTTGTTGGTTTTTTTTTATATACGCAAGCGGTGTTTACCTATAAGAGACTGTTACGTTGCATTGTGCTTGATCATCTTATACTGTTATAGTGTATTGTATAAATGTAAACAGTTATTGGTGAGCCTAAATAAATAAATAAATATTTTATTCATCTGCTATTTTTATGAAGGTAACTCTGAGATTTATTTTATAGGTAAGTACCTCACGTTCAGTTCATTAAGCATGAAAGCCTAATGTATCTATAAATTTATTCCGAAACATCGACTTTTCTCTAAAATTGAAGCAGATCACGTATGCGGGACATGTTTACTTAGGTAAGGCTAAAGATTTTATCTGCTAATGTTAATGTCTAAATTTTGCTCTAACAGTTAAAAAAGGACGTAACGAACATTCTTTAAAATATATATTATGTTATTTTGTAGAGTGAAGTTTGATTTGTCCCTAAAGTGTCTACCATTGGTGCTTTTACCTTAAAATGTCATTATTCTCTCTTGTATAAAAACCGTTTTTGACATTTCATTTTCAATTTGACAGATTGAAAAAATGTTGAATAGATTTTTATTAAAAGTTTCGATCTTCAGGTATGTATATTATATTTCTGAAATTTTTTACTACTGTATGGCGTGGTGTGGTGTGGTCAAAGGCTTCTACTATACGTCCTATTTTTTTTTATTTAAACTTTTTGGGCAAGTACAAAATGATTGTATAAAGGCGGACTTAATGCCATGGGCATCTTCTACCATCGTCAATCTTAGGGTGATGCAGAGATATCTATTCCTAAGTTAGGTGCACGAAGTATTACGGTGATAGTTTGACCTATTGTGGTACAAAAAATACTATCTTGAATAAGTATACCTAATCGCTTTTTTACCTTTTTTACTAGTGATATATACAAATAAAAAGATTTTATATAAAACTAGCAGAATCCCTCGGTTCGATCTGCGTGGATGTTGGTTATCTCGACTTATGCTCATATTTCTACTCAACCAATTGTGATCAAACATACCTAAAATTATAAGTCAGATCTAGAACTTTCTAATAAAAAAACGCATCAAAATCCGAATAAAATAGGTAGTTGTTTATGTTTTGTTGTTGTTGGTACTGTAGTTGTTTTGGTTGTCACAAAATCAGAAATTTATTATTGTGTTTAATTCAATATAACCCCATATCTTTCCAAATATGTGTTCCTATGTACAGTTACCAAAGAAGTCAACTTTTTATTTATAGTAGCTTTTGCCGGCGGCTCCACCCGCGTGTATGTCGATTATTAAGATCAAAAATAGCCTATGTCCTTTCTCAAGGTCTAATCTACTCCTAAACCAAATTTCATCAAAATCGGCTCAGTGGTTTAGCCGTGAAAGACGGACAAGCAAACACACAACACTCCTATTTATGATATTAGAATGGATATTTACAATAAATTGCAAGAAGGTTTATTATTATGAGTATAACGAAACGTAACTCTACCAAGATATCGCAAGCGAATCTCACCTGCATCTATAGACACTCAATCAGTAATGATTGACGAGGCTCTGTCATTGGCTTTCCGCTTAGGGAGGTTAGATAAAAGTCGCTTCCGTGTAACCAAGACAACCCAAATTAGAAAATAAGAGAGGAGAGCCCCGAACCTCATGTTTTTATTTTCAACAGCTTGTCTACTGTCTAAGAAGTCTGTTTATGATTGTAGGTATTAGGTCGTTACATATGAAATTGCCGAAATTTTCTTACAGATTCCTGTAACTTAACAGGTATTTCCACTATTTATACTTTGGTTGAAAGTTGATTTTAAGATTTTATAACTCTGTATTAAATTTTGTTTTTATTGGCCGATGTCTCGGGTTCGATCCCAGGTTTTCCCATGGCACACACCAATGACTTGTCGATGCTTTTTGAAGTTATGTGTGTATTTATCGCAGGTTTATAAGTGCCCAGTAAATGGCAATAGGCTCGCCACCTATTACATTGGGAACTAAACATAAGCTGGCGAAATGTGGGTGCTAGCACCTCTGCCTACCCCTTCGGGGATAAAGGAGTGAGTTTAGGTGTGTGTGTGGCCGCTTGATAAATTAAATTCGATCTTCAAAAACAGTTCTTCCTAAATGCTATCCATTTTGAAACTTTTTTACAGCTGTCACTTTTCAAAAATGGAATCAAAGTTGCTGTTAGCTTAATGTTGTCTCATATGCAAAATAAAAAAAAATAAAAAAAATGTTAGTACCTACTGCAAATTGGGTTGCCTTCAATTTCTTCAATAAAACGGCAATTTCATATGTAGTGACCTATTATTACTATTTATAAAGCGATTAGCCTGTCATAGTCCACTGCTGGACATAAACCTCTCCCTATGTTGGGAAACATTGGCCGACTGATTCCACGCTGGCCAGACAGTTTGGTACAGGGTTTAATTTCAAGGTTTCCTTCTCTCGCTAATACAATTTACATAACGTATTCATAGTTGATTGACATGGCATGAAAAATATTATATTATCAGTCAGTTCGTGTTATGACAAAATAAAATTAACTGTTTTGTCTGTTTAATAGATAAGAGAACGGTATTGTCTCAATGTCATTCACTCTTTTTGGCGGAAATTGTAATCGTTCAACATTCAACACTGTTTTATTAAAACGCAGGAATTTGATAAAATGGCAGAAGTTTCTTTTTAATAGAAGTATATTATTATTATTATTATTCGATGTATTAATATCTTTTGTATGTTTTGTCTTGTGTGTATGTTTTATCTGATTTACATATATATCTGTCTTAACGAAGCTATTTAGCATCTGAATGTTGTGTGCAAATGTAATTGGATAGCAGGTTCAAAAGTGTATTTGGAAATTCTATACTGATATCATGTGATCTGTTATCTGTTTTTGTACCTTATAAAATAAAATAAAATAAAATGTTTTTCATAGTTTTAGTTTTTGATGGTGAGATTTAAAAAAGTGGCGAAACAAATACTGGATTTATTTTTGTCCTATCCTTTAATTTAAATAATATAAAATATCAGGTGATATTATTATTTACTCAGATATTTCAAATTTATAACGTTAAGTAACTTTAGAAAGCCAACTTATTTTCAATACAAGAACGTCCATAGAGACAAAAAAAAAAGAAAAGCTCAGAAAAAAATACTATAACATTTTATTATATTTTTTTGATATACGTAGGTATATAGGTACTTAAATAATATAACATCAGTTTTCAACAATAACCGTTCAGGAACATTTCTCTCAAAAGTCTGAACATTTCTGTGAGAGTTTTTAATTAAATGCCACGTGATCTATACATATAAAATATATTTACATCTCTCATGTTCGGTAAATAGGTCCTTATTACCCCCAAATGGGGCTTGTAGGTGACCAATTAGCGCTCTAGGGTAATAATGTAGCTATATAAGCCCTAGGGCGGTAAGTAAATAAAAAAAACACTTCACTCTTTCAAAAAGTTCGCGTACATCTAACTGTCATACTGGCAATAGACATCATGCATTCAGCCTAATGACAAAAGAGGTCGCTTCGTATTCAGCCTTGTCTTCGTATGAGTTTAATAGGCATCAATTTTAAATATCGAACGGCGAAGATCAATTTCTTTCTTGAAAAAAAAATTTAAAAAAAAAGAGATGAAAAAGGCGGGAATAGAAAACTTTTATTATTAACATACCCAAGACAACAATTTCATAGTACCGAATAACTTTTCACAACACCCTGACATTGGCAAGTTGTGGCAACACACAGAAGCCAGTCAACAAGAATTGAACATACCCAAAAAACACCTGTCACTAAAATTTGAAAATTGTTCGTATTTCACTATAAATTTTAACTAATAAAATGTTTTATTTTTGTAATGCCGGTTTTTTCTACTTACCTCACAATCGAGATGTAAAGCAGAGTAGTTAGCTCGGGTGTAAGAATCAATTGCACCCTCGAAGTATAGGCGCCCTCGCTGCGCTCGTGCGCCTAAATATCTCGGGCTGCAATTGATGCCTTACAGCCCTTGGCTACTAATCTACTATTAACTGTTCATAATTGGAATTATTATTACCAACCAAATTAATATAATAAAAATAAGAATTTAATAAAATAAAAAAGAATTATAGTTATGAACTTCCTATCCTCAAACATCGCTCTTAGAATATCTTCTACTTAAAAAAATAAAGTCAGTCAGATAAAAAAAAATAAAGTTTATCAGTTTTATACTGATAAACTTATATTCATGTTCACACTATATGATTATTTTAAAATCACAGCCAGGAATTCCTACCTCACTGTGTCTAAATATTTATAGTCACTAATAAAATGTATTTATTCACAAACATCCTCACACCATCTTGTAATAAATATGTATGTATGAAGTTTTACGTTCTCAGTAAGACATTATTTTACTTGTCCGTAAAAAAAACTTGCATAATTTATTTCAATCGGTAATAAATAAGTTGAACTTATATTGGCTGTGAACTTAACATACGTACCCAATTATTTTTCCCCAAACAGTAAAAATAAATATAGTTAAAGTATAGTTATGACATTCTTAAATAGAATTTATTTCAAAATATATTCAGACAACTTCAAAGTCACCATGTTTCCCGCTTAAATATCTACAATCTGTCAATAAGTCAAAATTTCGAAAAAAGAATGAAAATATAAAATGACAACTTACATTTCGTTCACAAATCACAGTCACTCACAGACGCGCGTCGCACCCGGCACGGCACGTCCTCCCGGCAGAGCACACGGGGGAGGTATGAGATACTCGCTCTCTGCCGAATTTCCGTCTGGAAACGTACCCTTTCACACTCACGAGAGAGGAATCGTGCGATTGTTTTGCTGTAGCATATTATATAGCTTGGATAGTTCTCTGTTAAATTTATAAACCATAAATGTCAATAACTTCCAATTACTCTGCTCTGCTTCGTAATATTAAATAAAGAAAGAAAAGCCGTTTATTTTACACACCACACACTGAAATAATAAACAAAAAATCAAATAAAAACTAAAACAATAATAACAAAAAATAAGCAAGCAATAAAAACAAAAAAATAGGAAAGAAAAAAAATTTGGTTGCCTGTAAAGTCGGTATACGGGCGAAAGTTTTACGTGACAACGACTTTGAGTGGTAAAATAATTTTAATGTGAATATTCATTCGTATAGTAGGAAGAAGGATGAAATAATAGTAACAATTTAAAAATGTCTGTCTCTCTCGCTCTTAGGCGGGCTAACCATGCCCGAGTGGAAGGGACGCGTGCCTCTCACTCGCTCTCATTGTGAGCGCATAACGTGAGCGGAGCGTAACGCAGTTTCTTGAAGTGTCACCCGGCAAACCAATTTATAAGACGTTGTCACGTCAAAATGTATTAAAAGGTAATGGAACAAAATATTATTATATATTATTTATTGAGGAACCTACTGTGTACATACTGCACTGTACCAAAACCACACAAGACACAGAGTTTGTTTACTATTCTAAATTTCAATTTGCTCGTTTCAGCCATTCCAGCGCAATTGTGTAACAATCATTCATTCGTCTATACATCCACCCATACATTCAAACTTTCGAATTTGTAATTTGAGTTTATTTTAAAAGAGGATCCAATGGACATCCTCATATAAAAAATATATATAAATATGGTGTTTCACTTTTAACGCCATAAATTCGTAAGTCCAGGCTCCGTGGCGTAGCGGTAGGGAACGAGGCGCGGATTCGACTCTGTTTAGTGCAAATATTTGTATGTATGAATATAGGTGCAAATTGGTCTGGTCGTACCTCGGAGAGCACGTTAAGCCATTGTTCCCGGTAACCATACGAACATCTATGGCAGTCGTTACGGGTAGTTGGAGCCCTCAAAAATCCAACACCTGGTCTAACTACATTGCTTAGATATCACTTTTGATCAGACGAAGCGACTTCACGAAAAATGTCAAAGTTCAGCCAAATCCGCACTTGACAGCTTCTATTGCGACTGTGATTAACGCTACGATAAAGAGGAGAAATTCGTAAGTACGAAATGAAATTACTACTTACTTAGTACTATTATACTGTATTCACTTGTTATGTATTCTAAAAATACCCTAATCGAACTATTCTATAGGTAGGTATCCAATCGCGCAATAAGTGATTCAATCTGTAGACACCCCAACATCGCAGAGTGGTCGCCGTCGGGGTGAACGACTCGTGATAAGATTGTGGTACCGGATGAGCAGCATCTGACAACAGGATTGATCAACGTAATTACAGTACCTACTTCCAGTTCAACAATATATATAAATATAAATGTTGGGAACTTTGTATGCTTCTCATTAGATGAGGCAACGCTATTCGACAAGATTAACGAGAAGGGAAGGTAATTATAAGATAATTAATATAATTAATCTACCTATCAAATAATTTTGTAGAATATATTAAAGACTAGCTTTTTCGTACACGTGAACTAAATCTAGATATTTTTTGTTTGGACCCCTAATACTGTTCCGAAAATAAGAGAAACCTAAGTTGCGCCTTATAAAATCAGCTATTTCTACAAAAAAGACACAAATACAGATAAAAAATACAGTTATCATAAAGGTATCGTGTGTACATTCATAAAAAGGTTTGATACTCCATTTTTTTTTTATTTGTAATAGGTATATAGACGAGAGTGAACTATATAAATAAATAAAATATTATGCTATAGATAACATAGACACATAATGTCAAATGGTCAAAATTCATTCTTAACTTATTTATTTAGACACTGCGTTTATAGTCTGTTTTTTTTTTAATTTCAGATAGTAAAATGTTTTTTATATATACTTTTTTTTTTTTTTAAAGATTTTATTGGCAACTGGATACAAGTCCTTAATGCCTTTTTTATATATACAAGTCCATAATGTTGATAGTAAAATGACATTACCTGTGTTGCCGGTTTATTGCAATTAAAAAATAGTCATGTGCCACTAGTATCGAAAGTTGTCGATAAATTAAAAGTACAGATTTTTGTAGGTTATTGTATTGTTAGTTTATATGGATAGTGTACGAAACTAAAAAACTATTTAATTTTAGCTTCTTTCTTAAAATATAATAAAGCCAAACCACTTGTATCTAGGCCACAAACATTGTCGATAGTTTCGAGCACGCCACTAAGCACTAAAAGCTGGTATCATTATTTCAAAATTTGACATTTGCAGTTGTCAATTTACTATCTGAATTAAAAAAAACGGACTTTACGTTTCATATTCGAAATCCATACTAATATTATAAATGCGAAAGTAACTCTGTCTGTCTGTCTGTCTGTCTGTCTGTCTGTCTGTCTGTCTGTATGTTACGCTTTCACGCCTAAACCACTGAACCGATCTTGATGAAATTTGGTACAGAGGTATATTAGAGCTTGAGAACGGACATAGGCTACCTTTTATCCCGAGAATGGGGGTTTAAGGGGGGGAAATAGGGGATGAAAGTTTTTATGAAAGTTTGTCATTTCTGAAGATATCTTAATGAAATTTGGTACAGAGGTAGATTAAAGCTTGGGAATGGACATAGGCTACCTTTTATCGCGAAAAGGGGGGTAGAAGGGGGGGACCAGGGCCTTGGGATGAAAGTTTGTCATTTTTGAAGATTTCTCGATGAAATTTGGTACAGAGATAGTTTAGAGCTTGGAAACGGATATAGGCTACCTTTTATCGCGAAAAGGGGGGGTAGAAGGGGGGCAGACTAGGGCCTTGGTATAAAAGTTTGTCATTTCTAAAGATTTCTTGATGAAATTTGGTACAGAGATAGTGTAGAGCTTGGGAACGGACATAAGCTACCTTTTATCGCGAAAAGGGGGGAAGAAGGGGGGGGGGAGCAGGGCCTTGGGATAAAAGTTTATCGTTTTAGAAGATTTCCTGATGTAATTTGGTACAGAGATAGTTTAGGGCTTGGGAACAGACATAGACTACCTTTTATCGCAAAAAAGGGGGTAGAAGGGGGGTCTAGGGCCTTGGGATGAAAGTTTGTCATTTTTGAAGATTTCCTGATGAAATTTGGTACAGAGATAGTTCAGAGCTTGGGAACGGACATAGGCTACCTTTTATAGCCAAAAGGGGGGTTGAAGGGGGGGACCAGGGCCTTGGGATGGAAGTTTGTCATTTTTGAAGATTTTATGAAGAAATTTGGTACAGAGATAGTTTAGAACTTGGAAACGGACATAGGCTACCTTTTATCGCAAAAAGGGGTAGAAGGGGGGGGGGGAATATGGCTATGGGATGAAAGTTGGTCTTTTTTGAAGATATCCTGATGAAATTTGGTACAGATATAGATTAAAGCTTGGGAACGAACATACGCTACCTTTTGTCGCGAAAGACGAGGATAAAGGGGGGGGGTTATAGGGGATGAAAGTTTGCCAGTTTTGAAGACATCCTGATGATAGATACAATTGGTACAGAGATGGATTGAATTGGGAACGAACATAGGCTATCTATTGACGCGAAAATGGAGGCTTTAGGAGGGGGGGGGGGGGGGTACTAAGGTATGAAAGTTTGACAGTTTTGAAGATATCCTGATGAAATGTGGTACAGGGATTAATTAGAGCTTGGTAACGGACATAATGCTACCTTTTATCGCGAATAATGTGGTATAATCTAATATACTATCCAATCCTTATCCCCTACGGAGGGATAAGGATTGGATAGTTAGTATAAAAGTTTGTCATTTTTGATGATATCTTGGTGAAATTTGGTACAGAGATGGATTAGAGCTCGAAAATGGACTTAGGCTACCTTTTATTGCGAAAAAGGGAGTTGAAGAGGTGGAATAGGGCAAGCGTATGTACGTTTTAACAATTTTGAAGATATCTTGATGAAATTGGTATAGAGATGGATTAGAGGTTGGTAATGGACATAGGCTAACCCTTATCGCGAAAAAGGGGATAGAAGGGGGAGGGGGAAGCGGAATAGGGCTATGGGATTAAAGCTTATAATTTTTCATTGGCACAAAAAAGGGGGTGAATATGGCATAAATAGTAAGAATTTCTTTTAAGATGTCCTCATGAAATTTGGTACAAGGGTGAATTAGAGCTTCGGAATGGACATAGTCGAGTAACGAACCAAATATAGAAGCGAGTGGAGAGGCGAGTAGAGATTGTTATAGGGACGAGTGGATAGGCGTGTAAAGATCGAAAGTCGAGTAGAGTCGACTACAGGGGCGCGTAGATATGCGACTAGAGAGCCAAATAGAATGCAGTAAAGGGTTGAGTAGAGAGGCGAGTGGAAAGATGAATGTAGTGGCGAGTAGAGATCGAATAGAGAGTTGAATAGAGTTGCGAGTAGATAGGCGAGTGGGGAGAGTCAAGTAGAGAGGCGAAAAGAGAATCGAATGGAAGGGCAAGTAGAGAGGCCCAATGGAATGGCGAGTTTAGAGAAGAGTACAAAGTCGAGTATAGAGGGGAACAGGGAAGTCAGGAGAGAATCGAGTATAAATTCAACTATAGAGGCGAGTAGAAAGCCGAGTAGAGAGTCGAATATAGAGGCGAGTAAAAGTCTAGAACAGAGGTGAGTACATAGTCAGGACAAAGTTGAGTAGAGAGGCGAATTTAATGCTCAATAGCGTCGGATCAACACTAAGCGATAACCGACATCCACGCGGGCGGAGCCGCGGGCAACAGCTAGTTTAAAATAATATATTCCCGTCTCATCTAGGAATCGTGACACAAGTTTTGTTCTCTTCTTCATCCTAGCGTTAATCCCAGCCGCATCCGAAGCTTTCAACTTGGAATCTGGGTTTCACTTTACCAGTCTAATTACGGATTTAGCTGAACTTCGATATTTTCAGTGAAGCGACTGCCACCCATAGGTGGTATTGCAGTTAGACAAGTTGATGGACTTTTTACTTTGACTCCGTCTACCCGCAACAACTGCCATTGATGTTCGTATAGCAACCGGGGCCGACGCCTTAACGTGCTCTCCGGGGCACGACCAGACCAATGCAAATACCCATATTCATGCATACAAATATTTGCACTGAGCGGGGATCAAACCCGCACTTCCTACGTAGCGGCCGCGTTCACTACTGCTAGGCCACGGAGGAGGCCAGTAGATTACTACATCTTATAGCCTCCTCCGTGGCTACATCACAGAGGCTGTAAGTTTTGTTCTAATCTAAACAAAATTTGGTGTTAAAAGCAGCATACTATAAAAGTCAATGCATAGAATAAGATAATTATACTATGTCATATTTTTGTGCATACACGACAATAATGAACCACTGAACATGGCCAATATTCATTCTCCTGCAACGTAAAAAAAAAAGTACGATTAAGAGGGTTGCCAGTGGAACTTTCAATTAAGCTAAAATGCCACTTTTCGACACGACGACATGATGTCATTATAGTCCGCGAGCCAAGTTTAAATTTGGTCAGTATGTAAAAAAAAATGAAAAAAATACAGTCATTTCCTCCCCGCTGAAAATTGGCTACAATGCAGGTAAAAGCCAATGTCTTGAAAGAAACCAAATTTCAGCTACCCGCCCATACAGCAGTGGAAATTGCGTCAACAGGTGACTTAAAGTTGTAAAAAAAAATTGTCAGTCATTTTCTCCCGGCTCAAAATTGACTAAAATACAGTTAAGCCAATACCGCTGCTTAACCCACCAACATAGTCGCAGCTGACAACCACGAAAATTCATAATTCAACTTTCTTAACCAGTGTATTAAGTATCATCTGGGAAGCCATTGGTCATACGAACCTATCGCTGGCTTGTGGACCATTAGTGGTAATGGGAAATTCAAATGTACAAAGGTTTACTACGTATATATTTGGTAGAGAGTGTGTGCCATTGTTGAGAATTCTTCACTAAAAAAAAACTAATAACAGTTTGTCTCAAACGGGAATTGATTCCGGATTTCATGACCAGTATTTTCGTGCGCCATCGAGACAGCTATTGTCACTAGAAACATTGTATTCTTATAAATTGTTTATACATCACGCTGCTTTCTCTTTGGGGTAAGCACAGTTAAAATATTTTCAACTGGCTACAATTCTGGCATATAGGTACCTTAGATTTCTTCTAACTCCAACTTTATTGTTTATTTATTTTAAAAATTATGTATATTATTGGCAATCTCCACATGTCGAGTCTCTTATTGATCTGATAAACCAAAATAAATAAATTAAATTTGTCGAGTCGGTGTAACATTTTCAATTTGCCAATGTTTGAATAGTTTCGTGTCGTGTTAACAAAAATGCTGACAGCTTCGGACGTCCAATTCTTCGGTCCACCTGTGACTGGCGGCTAAAACGAAAATGTACGTACAAAATTGCAAAGGAAAACTAAAAGTTTCCTTTCAATACACGACATAATATAAATAGTTGACACGGTTCCGTGACAAAAAGAAAGGTTCTGTAACAGAAAGAAAGGTTCCATACCCTTATTTAGCCCCCGTATGATCACGTTTGTTGTATGCCCCCTTGATAATTTATTTTATTCTGTTTTTAGTGTTTGTTGTTTGTGGCAACAGAAATATCATCTGTCATAATGTCAACTGTCTAATTATCATGGTTCATGAGTTTGGCTTGGTGACAGACAGACGTCTGAAAGTCTCAGTATAGTGTTCCGTTTTTGCCCTTTGGCTACGTAACCCTAAAAATTGTGTCATAATTCATTTTCAGTTAACAAACTAAGTTGTTTCGTTATTGAAAATGAAAGACATGTAAGATGTTCTCACATTTGAAATGAAATATTGCTTACTTGGATACTATGATTTGCTCGCGGTTTAGGTCGCATTAATGTAAGTAGGGGTGTACTTATACATAGTCTAAAAATATTTTTTTTTTTACTAGGACCTATGTATTTTCTGTTTCCCTAACTAAATCTGTATATACGATTGAAACTGATAAATTATAAATAGCCTCACATTTTTTCATTTTTTTGGCCCTTTTTTATTATGATTTGGAAAATAAATGTCCCTGGTGTTGCACACGTCCATAAGTCACGGTAACCACTTTCCATTAGGTGGGCCGTGTGCTTGTCCGCCACCTAAGTGGTATAAAAAAACCTACAATACCAAATTATTACCCTTCTTATACCAACACCCATTTTCTGACAGAACGTTTGTCGGGTCAAAATCGTGATTTCAATATTCTTTTTTGAAAATTGTATTAAGGGTCATCTCCTGGTCTAGGGGAGTTTCTCGCCTGCAAAATACGATTATCGAAAGGACATAAAAAAGTTCGTCTTAAAATAATTGCCGGTCGCTCGTCCACTTTGGCGATAATTGCCTTGCAATTAAATATTGATAGTGTCTGTCAAAAAAAAATTAAAGCAATAATCGTATTGTGACATAAGGCTATATGCCTAATAATAAAAATAATATGTCACTAACGAATCTTGTATTGTTTTTATTTCTTTTTTATTTTTTTATTTCATTATAAAGTTTACAATAAATTTATGCACTAGTAGTGTAACAAAAACCAGAAAGATTTGTAGGTACACTACGTTCGTCGCTTAGTCATTGTGCTCGAACATAATACTTATATACAGTTTATATACATCATACATTATGCAATAAATGTATAGAAGCAAGCCAATACATTTACAAATAAGTATAATTTGCCTGTGTGTAAACAATTTACTTAATACGAAAATCGTAAGGCGATTATCGCTAGTGATAGTAGCGTATGATTTCTCGAAACGTAACGCTCAAGAAATTCTCCCCGTCTAAAAGACGCATTCCGAGAAAATCGTTTATGGCATTTCATTTGATTTTAGCAGATTGACGCCCATATGCTAGAATGTCACTCAGCTGAATCGTAATTTATCTGAGGAAAACTTTTTTTTTTTTACGTGCGGGAAATCCCCACGGATACCCACCCCTCCGGAGCCGGAGGGGGAGGTTATGTCGGACTCGAACCGACTAAACCGCACGCCGTCTCTGGGTCGAAGTGCTAGGCCGAAGGTGAGGTTGTCATGCGACATATCCCTCGCACCCCGGCTGACCCAGGGCCATCCCTCTCGCTCTGGCCCTCCTCGGGAAGGGGGGGACCACGCGGTCCCCGACTCAACCCCGGTGTGGGGAGGCGCGCATCGTCCTACGATGCGCGCCGCCGCCGTGGCCTGCTTCTGCTAGGATGACGGGCGGCTCCACCCGTCACCCTCAGGCCCGCGCTCATGGGGGGCGGAGGTCAGTTTGCGCCCTCCGACGCCCGAGCCGCCTTCGGGCGCGTGCAGCGAGCCTCTCTCGCTCATCGCGCCGCGCCCGCTCTGCTGTCTCCTTCGCGAGCATGACCTGCTCGTAGAAAGAGGCGCTGGCCGCCCACGCATCCGCGCAGCGGACCATCGCCGCGAGCAGGGTGGAGAGCGTAAGCACTCTCACCCCCAGGGCCGCCACAAGCTCCCGCCTCGGCGTCTCAAACGCCGGGCACTCGGTGAGCGTGTGCAGCCCCGAATCTGCCAGACAACCTGTCAAATTTGTCAATATGTGTATACAATATTTCCCCAAATAAATTGAAGTTCAGCTGAGTGGCATTCTAGCACGGCGGCGGCGCGCATCGTTGGACGATGCGCGTCCCCCCACACCGGGGTTGAGTCGGGGACCGCGTGGTCCCCACCTCCCGAGGAGGGCCAGACCGAGAGGGATGGCCCTGGGTCAGCCGGGGTGCGAGGGATATGTCGCATGACAACCTCACCTTCGGCCTAGCACTACGACCCAGAGACGGCGTGCGGTTTAGTCGGTTCGAGTCCGACATAACCTCCCCCTCCGGCTCCGGAGGGGTGGGTATCCGTGGGGATTTCCCGCACGTAAAAAAAAAGGGTGGCATTCTAGAATACGGGTCTTCTTCATCTTAGCGTTAATCCCAGTCGCATCTGTAGCCATTAGCTTGGAGCCTAGGGTCCGCTTTACCAGTCTAACTGCGGATTTGGCTGAACTTCGATATTTTCTGTGAAGCGACTGCCATCTGACCTCCACAAAAGGTGATATCGAAGAAAGAATTCTAGAATACGGGCCTGAGACTGGATTTTGAACAGATTTTTATCACGACAATTCGCCCTCTGCCTCTCTAGACAAGTGGCAATTCGCTTACTAGCGTTTGATGGAATAGAATGACGAATGTATAGGATTTGACGTTTATGACAGTCGTTAACGCATGTCATAAACGTCAAATCCCATACATTCGTCATTCTAATCCATCAAACGCTGGCAAGCGCATTGCCACTTGTCAAGAGGGGCTAATTGTACAATGACGCGTACCCAACATAAAACATTTTGGAGAACAAAATAAGATGTTTAAATAACCATCACAGAGTTCTTTAAACTGTAAAACAAAACATTTACCGTTTTACCATAACAATGTGCTCTATTTAATTTCATTTTGTTCAATTACTAACAAATGATTACCTAAACTAGTCTATTGTCACTGTCTGTAACAAAATAGCTCTGTAACAAGCTATTTGTCAAACAATTGAGTGTGTACCTCCAAGAAGTGGCTTAACAAAAGAGCTCTTAATACAATGAATCTTCCTATTGTGTATACGTAATGGCCAAGTCTTAGCTAAGACTATAAACAAATTCTATAGGTACCTAGACGCAGCAGTAGTCATTTCAACGCAGCGTAAAAAATGGCTTCTACTTCGGTATTACACATTGACAGTTTAAAAAACAATATTGACATTGGTTTAAACACACTATAAAAAAACCGAATTCAAAAACTGAAAAGTACCTATAGAATAACTTATAGAGAAATATATAAATTTACAGATTCACTGTTCTGTCAGAAGTCGGTGCCTAACCCGAGATTTCAATTGATTCCAGCATAGTACCTAGTTCAGGCACCACAAAGTTATCAACTAACAGAACAGTGAATCTGTAAATTAAGTTATTTTTCTCTAAGTTATTTTATAATTTTCAGTTTTTGAAGTCGGTTTTTTAAACGTAGTTTTTTTTTAATTTTTAGTGTTTGTTATTGGTTGTTCTTAAAATTGTGTTAATTTTTTCCCCCATTTAGTGATTTTATCCAGTCCAGCATGCCTTCGTCTATAGTTTTTTAGTTTTGTTGTATAAGATTGACATAATGCCCTTAATAACATAAACGAGACATTAATGCTATATATTATTAAGGAGTTCTGTTGTCTACCTTCATAGTTCAAGACTTGATACCGGCGTCCAGCACGTCCCAGCACGTCCTTGACCATCATGTAGCTTCCCTTGTCACAGGATCGTCCTAAAACTAGCTAAAAGGCAATAATTTCCCATTTCCTATTTCATTTTGAGGAGTTCTCTTAGTGTATCTCCGGAGTCCAAGATCCAGTACTCATGAAATTAATGTGGGACCATCTATGAGTTATACTAGACCAATTGCAAAAATAAAAAATATATATCCGGGGACCGTACTGGCCACTCCATCACCGTAACACCAACGTAGTTTAGGTATGCCTGTACTGAGCGAGCACTGTGAGCCCGAGCATTATCCTGCATCAAAATGTAGTCGTCACCAATAAATGGGGCAAATGGCACAACATGTTCCTCTAAAATCTTCCTGATATACCGATCAGCAGTCAGATTTCCGCCGTCGACTACCACTAACTCTGTGCGAGCTCCTAAACATATCCCTCTCCAGACCATAATTTTGTGTTCCGCTAATTCTGCCGGTGTGTGTATATTGAACTGTTAAAGTGAAGTATTCCTATGACAAATAGTTTTGAAAGTATTTGATTTTGAAAATTCAATTTCTTGAGCAGCCTGAAAACATTCCATACAAAATCGCGGCACGTGGTGACAGCGTACTGGCGTGTAGTACAAATGTATGAAGTGCAGAATATTGCATTTATGTGAGTCCACGTTGCGCTTACAGGTATACAATGCATAATAAGATTGATTTGAACCTACTTTCGGAATTAAAAATAATTAAAGTCTTTTTGGTTTTTCTTATACCACTGAGGTGGCAAACAAGCACACGGCCCACATGATGGCAAGTGGTTACCGTGGCCTATATGCCCGTCTGCAACACCAGGGAGTCTCGCTCGTGCTTCCAACCCTGTAAACATAAAGAGTTATACACTGTCAAGTCCGTACAGCGAACCTGTCTGTAGCTGTATCCGACGGTACTATAGTTTTTAACAAATTACTTTGTGAGCGGGCTATTTTCTTAGTTGATTAATTGCAAACTAAACTTACACGTACACAATGGACCATGTCCATGATGGGCCGTGGCCATCACCAATCACCATTGGTATAGTTGGTATAGTCTCAAAATGTACTTTATATTATTACGTATTTTTTGGTTGTCTTTTAAATTCCACAATCATAAATTATGGCTCATCTCCAAAAAAAAACTAGAGCACAGGGTGGCCCCTGTGCTCTAGTTTTTTTTTTTGGAGAAAGGCTAAGGCTGAGAGAGAAAGGCTAAGCTCTCCAAAAAAAAAATTACAATCTAACTATTCAAATGAGGTTGGATTTCAACATTTTTTTTTTTTATTACTAGTCGTAGTAGTAACAACGTAGTTTCCTAACAAACTAGTAGTAAAAAACTGACTTGCAAATATTCAATCGTCTGTGGTTGAACGATGTCGAAGATATAGTTGCACGTGTTCATGCAAAGACATTAACTTAATAAGTAAAATGTAAGCTCGGAGCTACTGGATACTGGACAATTTTATTTTTACTCTTGCCATAAAAATATACTGCAGACCACGTGTGAATTATCCCCTACTGAGAAAGCTGTTAAGACTGCATTTACACCATAATGTAACCAGAGGGGCTGCCCCTCTAGACAAGAGGCAATTCGTTGGCCGGCGTTTGATGGAATAGAATGATGAATGTATGGGATTTGACGTTTATGACATGCGTTAATGACTGTCAAATACGTCAAACCCCGTACATTCGTCATTATATTCCATTAAACGCTGACCAACGAATTGCCACTTGTCTAAAGGGGCAGAGCCACAACTACAACGTTCTGTGAACTTAAAATAAAAAGTCATTACAAAAATATATTTTTTGTTTATATTGACGTACCAGGTGGCAGATAAGTTCATGGCTCTCCTGATGGCAAGCTGTTGATGTAGTCTGTAGACGTATGGAACACCAAGGGCGTCACACTCGCGCTGCCAACCCTGTAACAACCTTTTAATTTAATTCTCCATGGTGTAGTCGATTTAGGGGTATGTAGTTAGATAATACCGAAGCCACGCGGTATTTAATTTGTCACGTCGTCGGACAGAATAGTGTTTTGTAGACTTCGGCCAAAGTTCATTTATTTCATTTACTTTGGTCCGATATTGTAGATTGGTCCCTCTCTTACATAGGGCATAAAAAGAGGCGCTAATAATAGGAACTACAATTCGTCAATTCATTTTCATAGTTTCTGCGTCCCATTCCAAATTCGAAATTCAAAATTCATTCCCGCCTCACTCAGGACCCAAGACATTTTTTTTTTCTAAAAAGCTCGCATGCATAGAAGTCATAGCTATACGGTGTAATACAAACCATTTCAAGTGCACACACTGCAAGTATAATAAATGCACGAAGCCGAAGCAATAAAAGTGTACAGTTACATTTTAGCACAGTTATTATAGAAAATGTATGCACAAAGACTGATACAAATCCAACATAAAACTACTGCAAATCTGGATTCTAATACAAACCTCGCTGCTAAAAGAATATATTTATAAATTATTTTGAAACAAAATGCATCCGTAAATTCAAAATTGGAATTGATCTGTGAAGGCTGTCTGAATTATACTAGTGAAAACATGTTTAACGGAAATGTGGAAAGTCAGTTTAGTTTTTACATTTCATTCAATGAAATCCATTGGTTGAAATATACTTGAGTATACAGTTTGCATTTTTTTTCACGAATGCACATACACGCCTGAATCCAGCCTAGTGAATGCAATACCGGGATGCCGGGATCCCGAAATACCGGGATCCCGCATACATACTACTACATACTAATCCCGGTCTAAATTTTAGCGGGATCCCGCGGGACTGGCGGGATTGCAAAGAAGCGTAGTTCATGTGTGTTACTCTGCGCGCGGTGGCGCTTGAACTGGCTGGGCTAAACAAAACGATGCGAGGGCGCTGCCGGCCAGCGGCAGCGGGCGGCGCGCGCGCTTCGCTGAAGAATTTCCCCTCCCGCACCCTTTGTTTATTTGCTTAAAAATCTCCACTCCAGTTGCAACTTATTATTATGACGCAACGCTGTGAATTATTAACCAAATATTAATTTTTTTAGAAAAATCAGAGTAAACTAAACTTTCTACGTTTTTTATATTGTTGAATTAGTGAAAAATAATGTCGGTAACCGTGTATAAAGATTTTTGTGGTATTGTTCCTGTTTGGAATTACTTTTTAAAGGCCGAAGACGAGACTGAGAGATTGCATTACGATTAAAATTTCAAAAGTTTAGGTCTACCCTGCGGGATCCCGCCAATACCGGGATCCAGCGGGATTAACATAGTTCAATCCCGCAAATACCGGGATTGAAATTATCTGGCGGGATTGCATTCACTAATCCAGCCTAAGTAGCTTTGAAGCTATATGGTTTGACAAAAACTTTAACTAATGTAGTTAGTACTTAAATCTAACATTAAATTTAATTTATACAAAAATAAAATTACATACATGTCATTAATGCATTTTTTATCAATTTGATGCTTTTTAAAATTAAGTATTTGTTACAAAAACTAAAAAAAGTATTGAGTGTAAGTCAAGTAATTTAATTTCAAAGATGGAAGCTTCTTTCCCCATAGATACGCTAGTACTATTATCTACTATGCGTTTCAAATAAGTTGATAACTGTCATAATGACATTTTGATACGTGTCGATAACTTCATTGTGCAACGTAAGGTCAGCAAATACATTTTTATACTTCACTGTTGCTGGACACTAATAATAGTACTTAATATATTTCCAATTAAATATTTATGATGATTGTTGAACCATATTCCCTTTTCAAGATAGATAAGGATAGGGTAGGATAAGTACATACACAATAAGTAAGAAATTAAATTATCGGTTCTTTTCATATTTATTTATTTTTAATCGGGCGGTAATTTTGAATTTTTGAAGAATTATAATTACTAAAAAATTTGATAAGTGTTTAATGGAAAGAATTTAATAATTAAGTCGTTGTTACCATACACGTATGAACCTGTCCGAAATGGAAATTTTGTTGTTAGCTGTACATTTTTGATGAATACGGAATGAAGTTGCTGCGGTCGCGATTATCTTCTCATTTGAAACGCATAGTATTCTGTGCCATAGTAAGAAAACTAGGCCGTATGACCTAATTATTGTTGTATACCTTGTGCTACCTACGCATTTTTATACCAAAAAAAATATTAAATATTATTCGACTAGTAGGGTAGGTTCTTATTACATTTTGAAAAGAATATAAATTTAATTAATATCATACCTTAAAAAAACATTAGTAATTATGTTGCCCATTAGAAATCTAGATACTGATGGTCTGTTAAAAGCAGTATGGAAAGCCGCTTATGATATAAGGAATGAAGAAAAAGACGATGAAGAATGTAATCTGCCAGAAATATGGTGCGTTATTTTTCATTTTGAATAAGTACATACATTTCCTCATACTTAAGTTATGGTCATAAATGCCACCCCTTGTACTTATTACCAATGTGAACTCGTTGTAGGTATATTTGTATAACGTACATTTAGGTATTATTCTTATTTTGAGAGGTTCAGATTAAACCTAGTCTCTCTATTAAGTATAGTGACCTCTTATATTGTGAGCTTAATATGAGACGATAATTATTATGAGAATCAAATAGTGCGAATGTAATCTGTGTTTGTCTTTTGGTATGTCCCACTTACGGACTGAATTTAGACAGTACAATACTTCGACATGTAGTGAACTTTAAAAACACATAGATCGACAAGTCACTGCTACGACAGACAATTATTAGACAAGACACACCTTCGAATTACCACTACTTCTGTATTGTCTGTCGAATAATCGTCTGTCGAAGTAGTGGTAATTCGATGTTGTCCAATAATTGTCTATCGAAACAATGACTTGTCGATCTATGTTTTTTCGAAGTTCGCTACATGTCGAAGTATTGTACTGTCTAAATTCAGTCCGTAACTCGATATGTCCATCTGGCTACCAATTACACTTTCACGCCTAGCTCACTGAACCGATTTTGATGATGATAAAGACTATGTGTGACCGCGACAACTGACGTCAACGCGTGCGGAGGCGCGAGCTACAACTAGTTATAAATGTAGGCGTATGTGCAGTTGTAAAAATCACTATTATTTTTACAGTCGGAGTATAGACAAGTGGATATGCAGTGACGATTACGAGATGGATAGAAGACTGTCCTTAAGGACATCAGCGACTCTCATCACCGGGGCTGCCAAGTTGTACAAAACCGGTCTTTGTAAGCTGCTCGATGGTAAGTAATAGCATGTGGTACCGATACTTCCTATGAAAATATCTTTGGTAATACACAAAAATGAATAGATGGCATTAATAGACTCATTTAAAGAAATAAAAAAGTTGAAACGCTTTTTTGCTGACTTAGAAGTCTCTCACTCAAGTAATTTATTTCAGAACTTAAACATATGATAATTTAAGCATATAAAACTCATTGTTAATGTAAAAAATAAAGATTTCGTGACAATGGTGCTATTTATTTAAATATTTGTTTTTGTGCCATCTAGCGGCATGGTGCATTATGTCTGTAACTTTTTCAATTAAGTACTGCAGAATTTGGCAGACTCATATAAATGAGAATATTTATAGTTTTATTCAGTCATATTCAATAATGTGTTTAGTGTATGTTTAATTTTTGAAAAGTTAATTTTAATACTAAAAATTAGCAAAACAATGTCGCCATCTAGATAAAACTCCTGAACTAAAAAGTTACCTGCCTGCTTTTAGAATTAGGAGTATATAAGAATTATATTATATTATTTGTGGTAATGTTCATCAGTTCTTACGTATTAAGGTATGATGCCGAAGTGGGATCATACATACCTACATGACATACATTTACATACCTTACGTGGTAAACTTCAATACGGATAAAGGAGACCATTGTAAAGCTGCAATGAATTACGCGTATCTGCTGCGTGCGCTTGCAGTAGTCGTATGCGGTCACCTTCGGAATCAGGTTTTATTATTTGTCACACAAATTAAATACGTGTTGCTCAACAAGTCCGGCAACATGTTCGCATAACGTTGTGCGTTAGCTGGTAACATAGCGTGTATTGCGCAACGTTGTGGAACTTGATGAGTGTCATGTGTGTGATTCGTGGTGGGTGACTCAGTGGTGAGAGCATTCCCGAAAGGTTCGCATCCCGTCAGAACTGATTCAATTTTGCCTATCATAATTGATTTGAATAGATAGCATACTAAATGCTTAAAAATTTTAATAAATCAGACCTAGGGCCAAATTCAGTAGAACCACGTTTCCAAAACGAGTTATTTCAATTCTAAAAGAAATCAAACCATAAAACTATTTTTTTATCTTTATTTATTTACAGGACTTTGTCGTATTGTCTAGTCCTATTGTAACAAAATTATATTATTGATAAAATTATTCTTAACTTAGGTACACCTATTTACTAAGTATGAAAACTATAGTTGTAACCATAATAAACAAAACTTATTTACGTTTTCGTAGGTTATTAAACCCTCAGAATCGCTCATATTGCGTAATGTTTTGTTATAGATATTAAGACGTTGGATGAAAATATGTCCTATCGGAAGAGAAGGCTCAGTAACAGTAAGATTATTAATTTATATCTACTATTATCTATTATTGAATTTAAATTGTTCTATAAATTTAAATATAAGGGAGCATAAAGCCCCACAAATACCTTCGGGGCCAAGCTAACCTCACCGTCTTATCGATGCACCTACTAAACAACAGACACGGTTCTAGGTTTCAGGGTTAGGGGGGGGTCAGACAACGGTCGCACCTATAAAAACCAATATAAATAATCCAAAATGAGGAGTAGCAGAGCTGACTCCGAGCTCCAAACGCAAGTTTTAGATACGACTGGGATAGGTGCTCGAGGCACGACGGTCTCAATAGTACAAACTTGTGGTGAACTCCAAGTCCAGCTTTAATAATTTTATTTTAAAGTCTAAGATCCCAAGCGGTGCGATCGCACCGCGAGTCTATTGTTTACCTATTGTGTCTATTATTTACTCACTTGACACTACTGACTTTAATTATGTTTCAGACTTTCGATCTTCTAGTAGCTACGATTTCTCAGAATATGCAGCAACTCCTGAACAAGTCAGGCATCAAGTCGAACAAAATTTTGGTAAATAATGAAATTATTTGATTTTATTAATAATATACAATCACGCTTCATTCCCTACGGGAGGGATCACGTGTTTCCACTTCCTACAATGCCAATATAAGTAAACCTTTTTCTTCTTCAACTTTCATAGTTGGGTATTTTTCTCTTGTTAAAAAAGAATTTAGCTGAAGTTTTTAAATTAAGAATGGTAAAAGAGTGATAACAGTTGCGTCGTCGGTTCTTATTTTATTGTTTTTATTTTTAATTATTCACCCAACCTATAATAGTAAATGATTTGACTATTTAATATTATGACGTCACAAACAAATTTTTCATACAATTTTTCTTATGACTTACCGTTTTGTCGTTTAGTAGAAAATAACTAATTTGAGTAGTCAGTCAAATACTTTGTTTGCCTGCTTCGCCGGTTGCAGTTACTCTTTACCTGCAGGTGTAAGACCCATATTCTGGAATGTCACTCAGCTGAATCGTAATTTATCTGAGGGAAAATTGTAAAGACAATCTGCCAGACAACCTGTCAAATTTGTCAATGTGTAGGTATACAATTTTTTCACAGCTAACTCGAGATTCAGCTGGGTGGCCTGAGGGTGACGGGTGGAGCCGCCCGTCATCCTAGCAGAAGCAGGCCACGGCGGCGGCGCGCATCGTCCAACGATGCGCGCCTCCCCACACCGGGGTTGAGTCGGGAATCGCGTGGTCCCCCCCTTCCCGAGGAGGGCCAGACCGAGAGGGATGGCCCTGGGTCAGCCGGGGTGCGAGGGATATGTCGCATGACAACCTCACCTTCGACCTAGCACTTCGACCCAGAGACGGCGTGCGGTTTAGTCGGTTCGAGTCCGACATAACCTCCCCCTCCGGCTCCGGAGGGGTGGGTATCCGTGGGGATTTCCCGCACGTAAAAAAAAAAAGGGTGGCATTCTAGAATATGGGCCAAAAAGGCCACTTTATTGGAATCGTATAGATTAGGATAATACTTTGTCATGCGGCGATCATCATCATCTTCATGTAGATGTTATCCTGATTGCATCCGAGACCAAGATGCCGTTGGAGCTCAGGGTTCGCCTTCTGGCTCTTCCTCTTCCACTTCGCACGATCTTGGGCTGTCATGGTAGTGAGACTATTTGCATGCATGTCACCCTCCACGACCTCAATCCAGGTTTTCTTGGGCGGTGATATTTACACGATAAAATGTGGGGAATTTGGGGAATTTTAAGAATTTTATAGGAATTGAGATCTATTGGAAATTCACAAAGTTACTCATTTTTAGCGGAATCGCTGGATGTAGCCACACCCACTGGTCTTTCCTCAAAATTTGCTCAATATGATTGACATACCTACGAAGGTATACACATATATCGAGTCTTACCAATGACTTCTAGATGAGACCCAACACTCATTGTTGCATCAACGTTACCAAACTATAATAGGGCATTAAATTTTAGACTTTTTGACCTTTAGACTTAAAATTCAAAATTAAATGAAAATAGTTTATTTACACTTTATCATTCTCTTTACAAAAAGCCACTTAATTTTAGACTTTAACTGCAATACTTATAAGTCTAAAATGAAATAGATTCTTACAGTGTCTGTGGTACGACAGGGGTTTTGCTATAGCGGAATCTAGGCTCAGGACGACTGGTCTTGACACAAATATAAGTAAAATCGACATAAAAGACGTTTACAACAAAGACAGAAGTAAGAAATCAGTGATAATCATCCAAAGATGCCACGGCACACCTGTCGTGCGTAAATCTAATGAGGCAGAACTGTCGTTTTCCTTGTTACATTGTCCTTTAATGATGTACAGTCAGCAATTTAAGCTTAACATGTTTAAAAAATATCTATGTGAAGTCAAAAGTTAGTTTTTTACATGCTGTTGCCCGCGGCTTTACCCGCGTGGATGTTGGTTATCGCGAGCAAACATAGCGTACCCCTTCTCTCTTCTACCCCTCTACCAAATTTCATAAAAATTGATCCCGTGGTTCAGGCGTGAACATGAGAGACAGACAAAGTTGCATTCGCATTTATAATTCTAATTCCAATTCAAATTCAAATTATGTTAGAAAGAAAAAGAATAGAAGAAAATAATGTTAGTATGAATTGAGTCAAATTAAGTCCAAATAGATCCATATTGATATATGAAATTGGCTATAGAATATCAGGTAGCAATAATAACCTGATAATAGTCACGATCCAATCACTATAGGTATTGTAGGTAGTTTGTGGAAATATTATGCATTGAAATAAATTGTATCGTAATTTATTCGGTGTTTTATTAGTATACCACATCTCGGTTCGAGATCAGCTAATAATAAAATGTCACCAAATAATACGTGATATAATAAAAAAGTAATTTATTTCGAATAATGACTACAATTTTAAAAATACTTTCAAAAATAGTGATCGTGTTTGAGATAAAAATTTCACTTTATTTCAAATTATCTGATAAATCATGTACAGTACACCCGAGAACCTTCCTAAATTAATAAAACGTGACTTCACAACTTTAGCTTATCTTGGCGAGACAACCAACAACCCTCGGCTATTACTATTACAGTGAACTTTGTGTTAAGTTCAACGATTTCTGTTACTGACTGTACAAAACAGAATTTCTGCTTTTCTTAAATTTGTGCACTCACTGATAAAAGAATATCTAATAATACCACATCAGCTGCTTTTCCATGTGACGGGACCGAAAATACTGAACCAAAAAATATAATAGTCATGGCAATTTTCAGATTACCTTACCTTTGTTACTTTTTGAACGTTTATTATGTACAAAAATGGAGGTGCTTTTTCTATTTTTCACTTTTGCACCAGACTTGACTGACAAACGAACTGACTCAGGGATATTCGTTGGAATGTCGTGAGATTAATTCATTAATCTCACTATGTATAGTTACCAACTTATATCTTGACGTAATAAAGTTAGATTTTTAGCATTTTTCTTGCTGACTTTACAATTTTTACAAAATCTGTGAATGCAGTTTAAAATAGCTCAAAAAGTTAGGGAAGGTCTCCTAAGAACATTTTGCTGTAACTACAACGGTTAAGGTCCCCTCACTGCCCGTTTAAAAATTACACTCAGTATATCCAACCAATCCGCGCGCGCTAAGACCTCGTTTCTCTTGCGACTTGGGGTCAAGATATTCTTAATATAATGTTAATTACATACATATACTCACGCCTATAAATCTCCGAAGGGGTAGGCAGAGTTTTATTAACACCCACATTTCGCAAAATAATACTTGCCCAGCGAAATAGGGAGCGAGATTATTGCTGTCAAACTGGCACTTACTCATGGGCTGTTTACGTACATTCGGATGAAGAAGAGCCCTATACCTTAGTAGCCTTCGACGACACCCAATGGAAGAGATGGCCTGAATGCAAAAAAATGCCGAAACAATCATGTTTTTCTAGATTGTATAAAAATCTCTGACTTTGACTTTGACTTTGACTTTGACTTTGACTTTGACTTTGACTTTGACTTTGACTTTGACTTTGACTTTGACTTTGACTTTGACTTTGACTTTGACTTTGACTTTGACTTTGACTTTGACTTTGACTTTGACTTTGACTTTGACTTTGACTTTGACTTTGACTTTGACTTTGACTTTGACTTTGACTTTGACTTTGACTTTGACTTTGACTTTGACTTTGACTTTGACTTTGACTTTGACTTTGACTTTGACTTTGACTTTGACTTTGACTTTGACTTTGACTTTGACTTATCTTTGACTTTGACTTTGACTTTGACTTTGACTTTGACTTTGACTTTGACTTTGACTTTGACTTTGACTTTGACTTTGACTTTGACTTTGACTTTGACTTTGACTTTGACTTTGACTTTGACTTTGACTTTGACTTTGACTTTGACTTTGACTTTGACTTTGACTTTGACTTTGACTTTGACTTTGACTTTGACTTTGACTTTGACTTTGACTTTGACTTTGACTTTGACTTTGACTTTGACTTTGACTTTGACTTTGACTTTGACTTTGACTTTGACTTTGACTTTGACTTTGACTTTGACTTTGACTTTGACTTTGACTTTGACTTTGACTTTGACTTTGACTATTCTACTCCACCGGGACCCTACACGTTGTTATGTCCAGTTAAATTTTCCCCATTTCAGACACATCATATTCTGCAAGAAAAAAAACAAAAGCCAATACCGACTGTGCAGCTAATAACAGTTCTAGCAGTCCACCTAGTAAGTTGTCTGTCGGAAGCACTTCTATGAATATCGAGATTGTTTCCTACACCGAATCGAGAGCTGAATCAATTTCTAATAATCATGATGGTAGCAGTTCTGAACAGGCAGAGGTGAGTTTGTCCATACATATACGTGCCTATTTTCTTTTTATAAAGTCATTTTCATAATTCAAGCATTACTCCCGGTTGTATTCAGAGCTGGCACATAGTAACTAGAATGGGGTCCTCATGTCCATGTTTCGATTGACTGTTAGGAAAGCCAATGCCGTCTAACCTTCTAGCCCAAGAGAGAAAAAAGTAGGCTCCAGAACCTTATACTTCCATCAGTACAGCAGATAACCTTAATCATTAGGAAAAGTTGTTTATGATACTGTTGCATAATAAGGGTTCTTATAACATGAGTGTGTTTTAGAAAAACGAGCTGGCAGGCGAGTTTTTTTATAGTATCACACGAGTGTTATAAGACCAAGTTATGTACAGTGTCATACACTACTTTATCTACTCTCATACTATAATACATAAACTAATTTATTTTACAAACAAAACCAAACTTTTTTTAATTTAAATGTAAAATGTTGGCGCCAAACATCGATTACGCATGTGTGTTTCTTTTTTTTTCTTTGGTTTCTTTTTTTAAAGTAACGGGTTCTACCTTCTTGGTCCAGATGGAGGTTATATAGGTGTATCGTTATGATTAAAAAGTTATTTTATCTACTCTGATACTATAATACAAAGATTATAAAATTGAAATCAAAACTCTTATGACAAACATTACGCACAGGCCAAAAAAAAAGTTTTATTACGATACAGGTCTTGTATGGACACCTATATCATAAAATAACTTTTTAATCATAACGATACACCTATACAACCTCCATCTGGACCAAACCTCAACTTTAAAAAAAGAATCCGCCGATTCGGGAAAAAAAAAAGAAACACGCATGCGCAATCGACGTTTGCGCCTTGGCGCGAACAATTTTTTTTTTTGTTCTATACATTTAAATTAAACAAAGTTTGGTTTGGTTTGTAAAATAAATTAGTTTATGTATTATAGTATGAGAGTAGATAAAGTAGTGTATGACACTGTACATAACTTGGTCTTATAACACTCGTGTAATAATATAAAAAAACTCGCCTACGGCTCGTTTTTTTAAAACACACTCGTGTTATAAGAACCCTTATTATGCAACAGTATCATAAACTACTATAATGATATAGGTGCCAACAAGACCTGTATCGTAATAAAACTTTTTTTTTGGCCTGTGCGTAATGTTTGTCATAAGAGTTTTGATTTCAATTTTATAATCTTTGTATTATAGTATCAGAGTAGATAAAATTAAAACCATCTTCTACTTACAATAAATTATATGTGTACTTACTATATAAGCTACTAGCTGGCTGTTTGGAATAATAAATATTTAGGTATTACGAAAGGCACTCGTCGCATTAACAATTGCTGAAATAAAATTATCTAGTTTCTACATCCCATTCGTAAATTAAAATTAATTCCCACTTACCCCTCTAAAAAGACACTATTTTTGTTCTAGACTTTACCTAGTAAACAAAGGAATGGAGCTTATGATTATAATAAATATTACGTTACGTTAAGTATCTATTCTTTTCATGCTACCTAGGACTTAATCATTATACAGGACTTGGAAAATTCATCAGAAAAGACGACAAGAGATCAAGAAGTACAAACATCTCCAGCTGTATACATACCAGAAGGAGACAACAATAGCTTAGAAGAGGACGGCCTAGATAGAAACCTACCATTCGGTTACATATTGGTACATGACAGTTATCATTCTAGGATACCTAGCAAGATTATTTTAACTTCCATCACCAGTGATGTTAAAAATTTGATATAAAATGACCTAATTTACTATTTAAAAAAATCAATTAATTTACTTTAACTAATGGTAAGTCTTATTCAAATCATTTTTTTCCTTAAAGAAAAGTTAGAATTAATTCAAATAAAACTCGCTATAAATTGAAATAAGTACCTAACAGATTAAACGAAATTTTACTCTCTGGTATAAACAATACCAAATACGATTAATAATTTCAAAATAATGTAATTTGAGAGAAATGAAAAGATAGAAAACTTCATCTCACTAATTGTGATAATAAATAAAAATGTATTTCATTGTTTTGAATTAGTCATAAAGAGTAATTGACCAAATTAATAAAACCTTATAAATAGAAAAGTTCTTCGGGCTCTTCAAAATGATCATTAGAAGGTCCGTACAGGGTCGGTAACACGAGTGTGACGCCCCTGGTGGCGCACACAGACAATTATGCCATGAAAAAAAAATGCAATCGCAATGCTTAGTCTGTTCTCTCGATACGTTAATATTTTATTTAATTATTCATGCTCGGGAAACTGATGACTGATGGGAGTGGTTTCCGTGGCGTACATAATTGGCTGTGTGCGCCACCAGGGCTGTCACACTACTCGTAGGGGTACAGTACGCCTAGAACGAACAACTATAGTAATCACATGGTAACCGTATTTAGAGAATGAAGCTTTGCGATTGGTCGCCTGCCTACTGTAAGCCTGTGTATATGTGAAGCCGGCCAATAGCAATGCTCCATTCTTGTAATGCGTTAACGATACGATTACGATAGTTTTTCGTCCTAGGGGTACAGGGTGGCCGTATGCTTATGCCGTAGGCCGTATGGTATACTTATTTATAAAAGTAAGTAATGAGAAAATAACCAAAGATGTAGGTAGTATCTATCTATAAATATAGATAATATTCGATAGATGTAGTATCAATACAAGCTTTCAATTATTAATACATCGTTCAATATTAATAATGCTTCTTAATTAAAATAAACATATTACGTGTCACTAAAATCTTATTCCAATTGTAATGATTGGTCGGTATCTGTGGCTAATATTAATTTGTTAATATTAATAAAACATTTAATTATTTGTGTACATTGTTTTCATTTGAATGTCATGTAGGTATGCATTAGGTACTTTAACATGAATTTATTGTTTTAAGACCAAAAGCAAGTAAATTTTCCCATTCTTCTACATCCTTAATTATTATTTTCATACGTGTAAGAGAACCTACTCCTTATTCTTGCCACCTGTTAATAATGGAAATTATTTCAAAATAGTTTCATATTAAAATGACTCTGTAGTAAGTAATCTGATTCCATTTTCTTAAGAGTTCAAATATCCCAACATTCCCAACAAAAGTCGTTGACAGCACTGTTTGTACGGTAGAAGCGCTAGCTGCATATTGATTTATTGTTTCTACATTCGAAGAGATAATGTCCCAATATACAGGAATACCTAGTATGGGAGGCAGGGGATATATTGTAAGGGACATAAAACCTCAATAAAAAAAATTAAAAAAGTGCTGGTGAAGTCCAAAGAAACCAATGTGGAAACAAATGGTCGTAGAAAAAAGTTTTTTACACTTTTTTCTACGACCATTTGGTAATTTGCTTAATACATAACCACAAGTCATATCTAATCAAGTCTATCGTAATTTATTGTTCAATTCAACTATATGAAGAGCATGTTTTTGAAGTGAAAACTTCTTTAGCGGCGTTGGATGGGTGAAAAGTGCTAAACTCGCGTCAGGATCGCTTGACCTTTGGACCGTAACCGACGACTGACGTTATACAACATTAGCTATAGACTGTCTGTTTTGCAAGATACGATAAATAGCATCGTAGTCGACTTAAGTCCTTATGGTTTCAGATAGTACCGGGTTGAAATCTGGCCTTCTGACATTATTTAATTTATTCTGATTTTTTTTTCTTTTTGTAATTTATTACTTTTTGTGATTATTTTTTCTTTTTGTAATTTATTAATTTCTTCTGACAGAAAATTAGCAGAAAATTAGTGATAGTTTCTATGATTGGCGCTATATTATAGGTATGGTATGGTCTGGTATGGTATGGTATGGTAAGGTATGGTATGGTATGGTATGGTATGTTCTTTTTCTATGTGTATAACAAAGAATGAAAGAAAGAAAATGTTTTCACTTCTGCCGGCACTCCCAGAGTGCAACCCGTCTTTTTTTTTTTTAATATCTATTTTTAGTAAGGATATTGATATGGTGTAGTGTAGTGATAGCTTACTGTTTGTAGATTTTATAATATTATAGGTACATGGGGTGTTAACCTTTAATTAATTGTAACATTATTACTTGCTTTTTTTTTATTGTTTTTGGTGTAAGTTTTTATGTTAACAATTGTTGGTAGACCTAAATAAATATACAAATAAATAAATAGGCTACAGAATGTACGTAATAAAGATAGGAGCAGGTCCATAGTGGCATTGATAGTGGCGGTTCATCGTGGTTCCATACGCACGTCTTTTTAGAGTCAAGGGGTCTTAAACCAATAAACAATACTTAACTAAACAATACTAACACAAATATTTCGAACAATCATTCCTACATAGTAGTTTCATTTGGATGCATTTCATTTATCAAACGACTAGGCCCCAGTCCACTAGGCCTACCGGCTCCAAGCTAATAAAACTCGATGCACAACTAAAAAGTCAAATGAAAACAACTGGACAACTTTACAAATCTAAATTACGAATGTTAAAATTCACTCGATGTGACCCCATTTTTAAAAAAATACAGCCGAATTGTAATCGTGCACCGTTTCGAGGCCTGTTAAAAATCACATATTTTCAAAAGCTGGAGCTTTTTCCGATGGTTCATTAGAATGTCACTAGATGACAGCGTTCCAAGACAATGTATAGGTGAACTAGCTTTTACCCGTGGATATCGGTTATCGCTGAGTATAATATCGGTTATCGTTATAAATTATAGCCTATATGTTATTCTGATGTAATAGGGGTTAAAGTATGAAATTGCCGTTTCATTGTAATAGGTACTTCGAATTGACATAGAACCTTCATGGTTTGAGATTTTTGAGTGAAACTTTTTCCACATGGTACCTATGTAGTTCTTCATTTAAAAATGTGCAACATTCGATTATCGACTTTCAGTTGTTTTTTTTATTCAGCTTAGACAAGAAAGATGGATACTTCGAAAATTCGAGTGATTTTTGAATACGAGTTCCGACGCGGAACTAACGCGGCAGAAACAGCTCGCAATATCAATGTTGCGTTTGGAGAGGGGACTGCTAATGAACGCACCGTGCGATTTTGGTTTAAACGCTTTCGTGATGGAAACTTTGATTTGAAGAACGAACCACGAGGAAGGCCGTCCACACAGGTGAATAACAATGAATTGAAAGACATGGTGGAAGCCGATCCGAGCCAAACTACCCAGGAATTAGCTGCATGGTTTAACGTTACCTTACCAACAATATTGACTCATTTACGTCAAATCAATAAAATAAAAAAATGTGAAAAATGGGTACCTCATGATTTGACTGATCTGCAGAAAGAAATGCGTGTTGAAACTTGTGTTGCCTTGTTGAATCGATACAGAAATGAAGGAATATTGGATCGAATTGTGACATGTGATGAAAAGTGGATTCTTTACGATAACCGTAAGCGAAAAATGCAATGGCTGACCCCAGGTGAAACGCCACAACAGTGTCCTAAAGCAAAGCTTACCAATAAAAAGGTAATGGTAACTGTTTGGTGGTCTCAGCATGGTGTTATTCACTATAGCTTTCTACGATCTGGTCAAGCAATAACGGCAGATGTCTACTGTGCCGAACTCCGAACAATGATAGTAAAACTAGCAGTGAAACAGCCCCGACTCATGAATCGATCTTCACCATTATTGCTCCATGATAACGCGAGACCTCATACAGCACGAAAAACCGTTTTAACTCTACAGGAACTGCAATTAGAAACTATCCGTCACCCTCCGTATTCGCCGGACCTTGCTCCAACAGACTACCATTTTTTTCGTGATTTGGACAATTTTCTATGTGATAAAAAGTTTTCTTCTCAGGAGGCAGTACAAAATGCTTTCACACAGTTTGTCGAATCTAGATCACCAGAGTTCTATCGCAAAGGCATAAATGACCTTCCTACTAGATGGCAGCAATGTATAGATAATAATGGTAATTATTTTGATTAAATAAATACGTTAAATTAAAAAAAAAACTAATTTCAATTTGTCAGTACAAATCGGCAATTTGATATAAATGACCTTCCTACTAGATGGCAGCAATGTATAGATAATAATGGTAATTATTTTGATTAAATAAATACATTAAATTAAAAAAAAAAACGAATTTCAATTTGTCAGTACAAATCGGCAATTTCATACTTTAACCCCTAATAAAAGCTATTTTATTGTAAAGTTTCATTCAAATCCATTCAATAGTTTTTACGTGAAAGAGTAACAAACATCCGTCCATACATCCATCAACCCATCTGTTGGCAACACCAACAAAGGTTTTGTAATATTTGATTTGGCAACATTGTTAATGTAGTCTTCCGTATTGCCTTCGGTGTGCGCGTCCGTAAATAACCTAATCTAGTGGTAATAAAAAATATAGAATATAATAAAGGACAGTTTCTTAGTGCCTATTTGAGTGATTGCAGCTAGGTACTACTCTGTAACTACTGTGCGTGTTGTGAGTACCTAAATAAATTGTGCCCCTCAAGTAATGAACTTTCACTGTCTGAGGAAGACGAATCAGCCCCTAGCTATCCCTGAGCAGCACATCAAGCTCTTAACACCATCCATTCTTACAAAATTTCGCGTTTAAAATATTAGTACCATTTCAAATACTCAAGACTAGACGAATTCAAGTGGCTCAGTTGGTCAGAGCACTCCCCCTCTATAGTACTGCTCGTGAATCCAAGTCCCGTCTTGGATGTAGACATTTTCCAATTCGAACCTATGGGCGTTAAACCTCTCTGTTACTAACTCTGAACAAATTCAGTTTTGCGATGTTTTATAAAATACTGTAGTAAACGTACCTAAGGTAAAAGCACCAATAGTGGACACTGTTCCAATAGTGGTAATAGTAATTCGAAAAAAACCTTTTATTATAAGTAACAATTTTGTTTATATGACTGTCGCAGCTAACCAGCTTAATCAGCCGTTCAATTAACTGACTAGGCTATTAACTAAACGGTGCCATTTAATTAGCGGCCTGAATGACATTCGGCCATTTCATTAAACAGCTATGTAAATTGCTTGGATCAATGGAGTTTTATTACTTGCATAACCAAATCAAACAGCTTGAAAATGACATATTTCGGCATGGTTATAAAAAGAAATTACCACCTAACTTATCCAAGTCGGATTGCGCAGTTTTCTCAATAAACCTATCACTCATTTCCTGTGAATTGCTGTCCCAATTTACGAACGGCCTAAGCATTAGTCAGCCAGTTTATTAAATGTTGTAATAAACATTGCGGCTGAATATCATTCAGGCCGTCAATTGAATGGCGCCGTTTAGTTAAAGGCCTAGTCAGTGAATTGAACGGCTGATGAAGCTAATTGGCTGCAACATAACAATTGTCTTAAAATACGCCTAATGGCATCTTTAACAACATGTTCTAAAATTCGCAACTCTGTCACAAATAGTTGTTTCATAAGATTTTTGTCAAGGGTACTGATTTTTACTAGGTGTGATATTTTATTCATTAATAATGATTAACACTAATTTTAATATGGTTTTTAAAAATATATAAATTGTTAACATATTTCTATCTATTCACATATATTTCTATCTATTCTATTGCCATATTTCTATCGGTAGAATTTCTAACAGTTTAAAGTAATTGTCCGCTATGGGTGTTGACGATCAAGTGTATAATAATTGTATTTTAAGTAAAAAATGAACTCATTGAAATAAAACCACTTTTTCACGGATTCTATCGCAATTAATTTGTTATTATTGAAGTGAAAACTTCTTTAGCGGCGTTGGATGGCACAGTGTATTATTTTGCCTCAGTAGCGGTCATCCTCATCTTTTTATGTCTGACGATAGATAACTACCTAACTAAATTTGTAGTAAAACTCCAAATAATTTATCTCTCATAGTTTTAGAGAAATTGAAGAAATCGAGAAAAGTCCATAGAAACCATAAAAACTATTTATCTCTTTTGTTGTTCGTTCTTATTCACGGATTTTTTTTTGTATGATTCTGTTATAATTTAGGCACCGATTTATGAAAAAAAAGAAACCTTATCTCGTCTATTTTAGCGAGCATATATTTTTTTATTATTATTTCATTTAATTTTTAAAAGACGCATCCCTTGCCGGTCGCATTTTTTTTTAGTGCCTAATTGTTAATGGTGGTTATTACTACTACCACAAAAATAATCAGACGCTACCAGTACAGGACAGCTGTGATATTCAATCTTTAAGTTTTGAGCTAGGGTTGTCTCTCGTCGTCTATGGTAGATATAGTTCAGTTTGGTCATTATATTTTTTTATTTTTCAGTCTGCACTACTTATCTACTTACTATTATGACAAGTACACTACATTTCAGTAAAATAATAATAACAATAATAATAATAATTCTTAAACATATTTTTAAAAAATATTTAAAATGTAATTGATATATATAAAACTGAATAAAGAGAATAATAATTCTAAATTTATATAAAAAGTAAAAAACGTTTATTAAAAACCAAGAAGTAGTTCTGTCGTTACTTCAAAAATAGTTGAACCTGAAATTGATAAAATTCAATAGACCACCTCTGAGGTATGAATCAAAGAATCAATTTCGTTTATTCAGTTTAGGCCCATAGAGAGCACATAGGAACGTTATTTTTTACAATTATCTCTAGAAATATTATAAAAATATAAAATATTATATAAAGTAAATAAACCATTTGAAACTGTTTTTTTTGCTGGTTGGGTAAGTTGTTTCTACTGAGAAGTGTAACTGTAACAAACTGAATAAAAGTACCATACCTTAAATATATCGTAACCATGATTATCTGGTCTAAGATTTATACAAATATTGCGCAATGTTGATGTGAGGGTGCAGTGTATGGTCGTTACCGTTATCGAAAATTATTAATGGATCATTTGTGGTCAACTCCACCTATTCAAATTGAATATCTGATTCAGAAGGGTAATACTGAACATTATCAGTTGACAACTGATAATGTTCAGTATTACCCCTACTTCTAATAGAGAAAAAACTTTCGAGAGTAAAGGCATCTTCGGTTTGCGACGTTTATTGTGGGACAATGTTGATAAATATGGATCGGATGATTCGAGTCCACGGTGAAATAATCGTATTTTTTTTTCTTTACAATTGTTCCTCGCTAAACTTAATCGTTTAACGGCGAGAGCGTGCTCTTAGCTGTGTATACTATATAACCTACCTAACATATTTATTATATAATTAAAAATTATAAATAAAACAAAACAGGTACAGAAATAAAAAGTAAAACAAAATCTAGTAAAGTGATAGTAGTTTTCCGATCTAACTAACGATCATAACGCCAAAATTGGTTTCTGGATTCCCCGGTTTATGTTATTTTTACCACGTTGCCATTCGCAAGAGACATACATACACATGTCTGAAACGTCTTACAAATATTTGCGAAAATTTAAGAGTTCAGCAATATCTCAGCAGTAGAGGGATATCACTAAATCATGCCACAATTTTGAGTCAATCAAACTCTATCTTAACCGTCAATCTAAATATTATAAATTTCGAATAATTGTATTTTTTTATGACAACCCTATTTCCATAGAAATTATTAAAAAACTTAGAAACGTCATACCTCAGCTGTCCTGCATTGAAAATAATCAAAAATTTGTAAATAGGAAGCTACAATGCTAGAGTGTATTTGCCAAGTGAAAAAAAATGCGACCGTCAACTAGAAAATTTTCCATTTAATTTTTTCTGAAATTTCTAAAATATTTTTTTTTTCGTGTTCCAGGTCATTTGCAGACCTGTAATTTTAACACTCAATTATGTTTATATTTCGCTATTTATTAGTAATTTTAACTATGATCAATTTTAATAATTTCGCGCTAAATCTGTAAAAATCTTTTAGACAAAGTTCAATGACCTTTCAAGAAAAGCTACATATTTTAAAAACCTAGCAATATTGTTAATCTGGTGTGTCATAGTATGCTGTATTATGATTATATGCATCGAAATTGGCTATAAAAGGAGGATGTCCGCTACTGAGGCAAAATAATACACTGTGGATGGGTGTAAAATGTTAAGGAAGCGTCAGGATTAGTTGACCTTTGAACCGTAACCGACGACTGACGTCATACAAGATTAGGTACAGACATGTATTTTGCAAATTACAAAAGATACGTCGTAGCTTAAACGGTAAGCACTTCGACTGGAAGTCCTTATAGTTTCAGATAGTATCAGGTTCAAATCACCTGGCTTTCAGGGATTTTTTGTGATTGTTTCTTCTTATATATTACTTTTGGTGTATATTTATTACTTTTGGTAATTATTTTTTCTTTTTGTAATTTATTATTTTATGTGATTATTTTTTCTTTTCATAATTTATTAATTTCTTCTGACAGAAAATTAGCAGAAAATAAGTGATAGGTTCTATGATTAGCGCTATATTATATGTATGGTATGGTATGTTCTTTTTTATCTTTTTCTATGTATATAACGAAGAAAGAACAAAAGAAAATGTTTTCACTTCTGCCGGCACTCCCAGAGTGCAACCCGTCTTTTTTTTATTTTCAGACCGAAGCTTCGGCTACTTTTCAGCAGCCGAGTAGTTTTATTTCAATGAGTGATATTCGCGTAACCTAAAGGTAAACATTACAAAAAAAAATAACTTTTAAAAAAATACATCTGCCGAAGGAAATGTCAAATATTGCTGTTAAAAAAGGCCGTAATGATCATTTCATTAAATAATATAATGTAATTTTATCGAGTGAAAATTTGATTTTGTCCTTAAAGTGTTGGCTATTGGTTCTTTTACCTTACTAAAATAATATTTTATCACACTTCGCGTGCGCAATTCGGCACGTTCAAGCCCTTAAATCTTTTAAGTAAAGTAGTTCGAAAACCATTCACGCAAATAACTATTGAGATGGCTACACTAAAAGATTTATGTATTTTTATCCGCATTCTAGGTCCCATAACACAAATTAGTTTAAGCTATGCTTAGCTTGAATCTAGATAGCGCTGTGTAGAATGAACTGTGTAGCATCGGTAGCTTAGTAGTTAAGGAGTCGGCCTTATGATCGAGAGGTCCCGGGTTCGAATCCTGGCCATTACACTACCAACGTGAACCCATTCCTAGCACAAGCAATTTAGCTTAGTTGGAGGGGTTAGAGAGAATTTTAGTAATTTGTTTTTTTTTTTAAGTTAAAACTTCTTTAGCGGCGTTGGATGGGTAAAAAGTATTAAACTCGCGTCAGGATCACGTGACCTTTGACCCGTAACCGACGACTTTGTAGGACGACATGCCGTCATACAACATTCTAGCTATTTTGCTAGGTACGCTAAGAAGCTTCGTAGCTCAGCGGTAAGCGCTTCGACTGTAAGTCCTTATGGTTTCAGATAGTATCGGGTTCGCACCTGGGCTTCTGACACCTTTTGTGCTTATTTTTTCTTTTAGTAATTTATTTTCTTCGGACAGAACATTAACAGAAAATTAGTGATAGGTTCTATGATTGGCGCTATATTATAGGTATGGTATGGCATGGTATGGTCTGGTAAGTTCTTTTTATCTTTTTCTATGTATATAACGAAGAAAGAAAGAAAGATTAAGTTTTCACTTCTGCCAGCACTCCCGGAGTGCAACACTTCTTTTTTTTAATAAAGGATGTACCTGAATATTTATTTACTACTTAGCTGACCCGACAAACTTCGTACCGCCTCAGAATCAATAAAAAAAAGTTGCAATTTCCCATATTTTCGCACCGTTTAAACTTCCCTGGACATCCACAAATATTTCAAGACTAAAATTAGCCAAATCGGTTCAGTCGTTCTCGGTATTTTGGCGAGACTAACAGAATTGCAATTCATATTTATATATAAGAGATATATTATTATTGGTTATAGTTTAGTTTTTTAGTTTTTTTTTCTTATATTCTGTGCCTAATAGATTTAAGTGAGACGTTTCGGCCCGTGTTTTAGCCATTGACTACAACATAACGCAATGAAAGTTCGGGAAAGACTAGTTGTAGCTTTCATACCTACGGTATTAGCGTTCCTAAGACTGTGATATTATAATACCTTAGTCCCGGGTCCATTAAGCGGGGCGTGAAAATGCATTTGAAGAGGCAAGGCAAGGCGAGGGCCACCATTATATATGTTGGAACCCCTCCTGAGAATTTACCTTCAACTTACCATCAGGCGAGGTGAGGTCATATTGTTTTGTATGCATGGCTCGACCCAACAAGTACACGGAATACGGCAACCCCCTGTTATGTGAAATGTAAGTGATAATTCAGATGAAGGTTGTGAAAACATTCGAAATGCCAAAAGAAAAATGACCAAATATTTATCTACTTCAATTATTAATTAATTCTCTGAACTCATAGAAAATACTTCACTTCAATCATTACTATCTGAGCAGCATATGCTGCTAGAGCATAAGTGTTATTTTAACTTAGTTCCTGAAGTGAAACCACGCCGTTTCGCCAGTTACCTGCGATGTTATCTGTGCCTGCGAGTAATGGTCGGTTTCTGGAGATGTGTACTAGGTAGCTGCAGTGTGCACACAGCTTTAGATGGATGCTCAATTTATGAGGAACGAATTGAGTTCGCAGTTTGAATGCGACCGGTAGGTTTGTTGCAATTGGTACCTAGGTTACGTAGTACTATTCGCCTTTGTACATAATATTTCACTTGTTTGTATAAATGCCATTTAAGTGTACATAAATAATAAATATATAAATAAATACTATTATATTCTGTGCCTAATAGATTTAAGTGAGATGTTTCGGCCCTTGCTTTGGCCATAGACTACAACATAACGCAATAAAAGTTCGGGAAAAACTAGTTGTAGCTTTCATACCTACGGTATTAGCGTTCCTAAGACTGTGATATTATAATGTCATAGTCCCGGGTACATTAAGCGGGGCGTGAAAATGCATCTGAAGAGTCAAGGCAAGGCGAGAGCTACGATTTTAACATAGTTGGTTTGAACCCCTCCTGAGAATTTACCTTCAACTTACCACCAGGCAAGGTGAGGTCATATTGACGTATCCTAAATATAGATAATTAAAAAAATGTGAGTCTGTGCCACATTCCAAATTTTTTTCGCTTAAAAAAATCGGCACAATTTACGTTCTAAATAGCTTGCCTAAGTAGAGTAATAGGTAGGTACGCTTAAAACTCTATGCTGGAAACAGCATATAAGTAAATATATTTGCACTATACTGGAATCAAACCCACAACTTCTGACGTAGCCGTTGCCACAGATTGTAACAAACAGACATAATAATCTATTGTGAATCAACAGTTAAGAGAATTTTATATTAGATAGTTAACAAGGCTGGTAAATCGGCCATCTTTTCTTTATAAAGGCGTACCTTTATTTTTTATACGGGTAATTTTAAGTAGTATATTTTTACGGGCCATCTGGAAGTAGGCAATTTTCTGTACTGTGAAATTGGTGTAAACAAGAAAAACAACATTGCTTTAAATGGAAAATGATTAAAGGAATATTTGGCGTCTGCGTATTTGCACGTTGAAATATTGAATGGTCTTGATATTTTTATAAAAATATGGCTGTCACCTCCTCGAGTAAATTTACGGTTTATGAATTACTAGCTTCAGCCCACGGTTTCCCCTTCGTAAATTACCTAACTCCGAAAGGGTACTGTAATAATACCACTTTTTAACTAATGCTATCGCGATTTATTTGTAATTATTTATATTCAGCGTAACGTTTCTCAGCAGCCAAAAGGGCCACTTTATTGGAATCGTATAAAGATTATATTTTGTCATGCGGCGATATTTTCAAGAAAAAATGAACTATTGTGATTCTGCTCATTTCAGTGACCATTCTGCGAATTTTATGAGAATTTATTGAGATTTACTGGAAAATAAAGTTGTTTTTAGCGGAATCTCTCAATGTGGCCTTTATAGACCCGATGGTCGCGGGATGACTATTGTGGTAGCGACAATAAAATCTGTTAAAAAGTGGTTCTATATATTTTAATGAGTGATATTCCCGTGAAGTTCCGACAGAATCATCCGAGACCATTGTCTGTTCCGGAGACTCGTCCGTCAATCTTTATATTATAAATGCGAAAGTAACTCTATTTGTCTGCCCTTCACGCCTAAACCAATGAACCGATTTTGATAAAATTTCGTATAGGGGTTGATTAGACTCTAAGAAGGAAGGACATAGGCTATATTTGGTCGCGGTAACCGACATCCACGCGGGCGGAGCCGCGGGCAAAAGCTAGTCTATGTATATACATATAGGAAACGTCAATTTGAATTAAGAACTGAAGGCAAGTCTCGGTAAAGGGGTCACCATTACATACACGTTCCATGATAACAATGGTGGCAATCTGCTTGACGGCCTCATCAAAAGAGAATTATGGTCGCAGCTCCGCGTGACACCCAACGGTCCCACTAGTCTCCTGCCCCCTGCCCAGCTATACACTTGGTGACCCCTGAACGCAATCAAACCGAGATTGGATTACTATGGAAGGTTTTTTGCAATCGTGCACGGTGGTACCAACCCGGCCGAAATTTATGACAAATTTGTATCATCGATTTTCTCCCAACAGGTAATCTTGATGGGGCCCTATACAATACAGCCTTCAAAGGTGAAAGACAGACTTTCAGACTGACGTATTAGTATGGATACCAGGACTAACAAAACTAGGCTAAAATTTACTAGAAGAAGTGAAACTAAACAGATATATAAGGTTATTCCGGTGCATTGTATTAAAATAAAAAGCCACTAGATGAATAGACGTGCCCTGTCACGGGCAATTTACCTTAACACGTTCACACGAACAACGTATATGTACGTCTATATGCGGTAGAGCACTCCATTTTCCCATACAAAATCGAGCGACGTCTAAGTTCGTTGTGCAAATAACTGAGGCGGCCAGAGACGTCAACGTTCATATAGCGAAGCGACGTGCCATCACGTTGTGCGCTCACAAAGTAGCTAACTTAGAATCAAAACGGAATGCCACCGTAGATGAAAATAATTCGATACGTTAGTGCTACACCCTAAATTTTCGAGAGCTTGATGTGATGAGGCACTTTAAACAAACTTTTAAATAATCGTATGGCCAAGGGCCGTAGTAGGACGTTGTGTTTTATAAATCAAGTTTTTAATGGCCGTGATTATAGGTACGTTGTGCCACGGTAACGTCACCAATTTTTGACGTATATACACGTTGTACGCATGAACGTGTTAAGAGGGTAATCTATCCCCACCCATGTGCTTCCAGTCTACTAGGAATCTATCCCCGAACTAAATTTCAAACAGATCGATTCAGAAATTTCAGTGGAACAAACTACCAAACAACTTTCCTCATTCAGGCAACACAAGCGTTTAGACGTAGCGAAGGCCTGCCATAAAGTTTGGCACAGAGGTCTTCCATCGATATTGTTATCGTACAGACTGCCTGAGGTATTATGTAAATGGGAGCTCGCTTTTGGTCTGGCGGATACATTTAGGCATTGCAGATGGCGATCTTTCTGTAGGCCTACTATGTAACGTACTTACGAAGTTGCGGACCGTTTCATGCAATCGATATTATGCAATAAAATTTATCCCGCAAGAAATTCATCAACGAACGAAAGAAATACTCAAAACTGTCTAAAAATCCTGGTTTTACCCCCCTTCCAGTTAATTGATTATGGATTATGATATTTGCTATACACCTTTAGTTCGGACATTAATGCAATTTAAAGCTTAAGAGAGGATTAAGAGCTACCGTGGTATTAAGATCATTTGGAGACTGTACTCAAGATCATCCTGACGCCGACTGTACAAATATTGAACACTAGCTAGTGCTCGTTGAACTCGAAAGTAGTTTCAATTTTATACTGGTCCGAAGTATCGGATCATGTATGTTTCATGGTAACCCTCTAACTGTGTGGAAATAAACGCTGGCGCCCCAAGGCTTTGTGCTCTCCCCGAAATTGTTTTTGAACGATATTCTGTCTATCAACATCCACAGACTACAATACAGACTACTAACACTGATCGGTCTATTATATTACAGTAAAATGTGGGATAAATAGGTATAACTTTCCTGTAGGTAGTTAAAATTCATTATTTGTTCTTATTCATTCGCAATTTTTTTTGCATTTATTTGCTAATCATCCACCCGACCTTATAATAGCTAATTATTATTTGACGATTGTTCCATTTTGACATTAAGTAAAAACAAAAAGTACCTACCTTTATATAATTTGACTAGACAGACAGTCAAATATTCCATCCTATGACAAGACAAACACGAACACGGTGTCACGATTCGGGGATGAGAGACGGAGAGGGAATGAATTTTGAATTTCGATTTTGAAACTGAACACAGAATAGCGCGCCTTTTTGTAATGTCACTCTGTATGACTGCAGCAAAAAGTTTGTGGTTGGTATGTCATATTTGGGGATACATTTTTGTTATTCCGTACAGCCATCCAGTGTTATAGCAAGTAGGTATAAAATTATACATAGATGTCATTATATTAGCTGTGTCGGAGAAATTTCCAGCATAATGATTTTGTTTCTAAAAAGTTTAAACAAACATTCTAGGTACAATTCGCACGTATATACCTTTCTCATTCTGTTAAATATAATAAGCAATTCCCCGAATAAAATAAACAGTCGGAAGGTAGATACGGAATCGGAACATTCCACATTATCCGTACACGGTACACGTTCATGGTTTGAGGTTCAGGGAGGGGTTATTACGTTGCAATTTGTGCGCTCCTCTTCAAACATAATCAAAGCGCTGTGAAAATTGTGCAACCTTCACACGGTACTTGGACAGCACTGGACACGAGGCATTGTGTACAAATATATAAGTAAGTATATGCTTCAAAATACATTTTAACGCACACTAAATTTCCTATTTCTTTGTTTTTTTTTTTAATAACACTTAGGTTTCAGACAAGCACACGGCCCACCTGATGTAAAGTGGTTACAGTGGCCTACAGACGTCACGTGCTGCCGACCCCGAAGAAACTTTCCAGTGCGTTTATTGACGAACAACTTATTGTAGTCGCTTGGGAAAACCACAGCAGTGGAGAGTTCATTCATACCGCACGGTGCACTGTGACTTTCAGTTGTCGAACCAAATAAATCAACAAATCTTTAAGAAGAACTTCTCTTTGAACCGGTTCCACTACATATTTCATTATTATATTTATTAGTTAGGGTTTTCTAGGAACATCTATGGCAGTCGTTACGGGTAGTTAGAGCCCTTAAAAATCAAAAACCGGTATAACAGCAATGCTTCGGTATCGCCTTTGGGTTGTGGAGGTCATATGGCAGTTGCTTCTCGGAAAATATCGAAGTTCAGCCAAAACCGCAGTTAGACTTGTAAAGCGAATCCCAGACTCCCGATTGACGCTAGAAGGGAGAAAAAGTTAGGGTTTTCTGGGGTGTTAGGGGCCCCATAGAGATAATCTGGAAGCCAGTATACCTGCTGATTAACGAACGAGGTTCTGGCCACTCGTTGGGGAATCAAACGAAAGTCGCTCCTATAAAATGAAAAAAAAAACAACCAACAGCTAGCAATAACTTAATGGGGATGCCGACGCATAACTAATTGTAGATGGTAGCAGCATATGACCAAACAACAATAACCGTCTGTTCTGTGACAATAACAAACTCATAGCTGTCAGATTTGAAGAGACAAACGATGAAATCTACGTAGATAACAGCTAACATTGGCCATTACGAGGCGCCCTCTGTAGGGATAAAAGCGCAGTCGGCATCCCCATTAGTCAGTCAATCCATAACGCAGCCCTTCGTAGTTGCTGGTTTGAGCCCGCTCCTTACTTGCAAATAAACGTACATGACATTATATGGCTTTTTTTACGTGCTGGCAATACCCACGGATAAGTGAAATCATGATGAATTGTTGGTTTCTCGATGCAGCGATTCAACGCAGAATGAGCTAATCGTGTCGTTAAGTCTTGCTGTTTTTGCTGCTTACTAGGTATGATTTAGTGGACGCTCAAACCATCTTCTGTATAAAAAATTGGATGTTTTTAATTTCAATAGCCTGATCATTTTTGGTTAAACTTCAGAAAGTAAAATGTAACAGAGGCCTTCTATTTTGTAGCCCAAACAGTGAGCTCTCAGTCCAGTGTCCAGTTAAATCTGGCGCGCGATATCGCGCTGCCACACGGACTTATTCAGTGTTCGCGTCCGATGCAGTAAAATGTTTCCCTTTTTGTGTACATGCAGCTTGTTTATTGGGATATGGAGTGGCTGTGTGTTACACTGAATAAATGTAAAACCAAGTTTAAGACCGTGTGAAACAAAGGAATGAGGAAAAGCCGAAAGGCAGACTCTGAGCTCCGAATTTGCCGCGGCCTCGGATATAATCAGGAAAATTACGTCACCATGATAATGATGATGGGGGCTCCACTATGATCTTTGGATTTCCAGTCGATCGAACTACACTGGTACAACCTGCCCTGGCCTCCAAAATGCAAACTTAGGACGCATTTGAAAATCGCATACTGCCGAAGGACCGAGTGACCGGACTAGAAGGCAAACCGCGAGAAGGCAAACGAAGGGTAGGACGCCCCCTGGCCAGATGGACCGATGACCTGAAAAAGGTGGCTGGGACGGACAGGATACGGAAGGCGGAGGATCGTACGAAATTGCGCACATTGGGAGAGGCCTATGTCCAGCAGTGGACTGTAGTGGGCTGATTGAAATAACATTTTCATGTGTGCAGTAAAGAAGTTATTATTTTAGATGCTTCCCACCAGTAGACCGAAGTTTATTTGCCTGTAAGTGGTAATAAGGTAAAGAGGAATAAACTAATGTCCTGAAAATTGTAAACTGTAAACTCTTGCAGAGGTTAAGCGCCTCAGGGGGGAAATTGTTGTATACTTATTTTTTATTTTCTTTACAGCCGTTTATTTCCCTACAAACCACAAGGAAACGTCCTCAGAAATAGAAGACCGGGCCCCATGTTGAGACATGTAACCATGTAACCAAAAATGCCATTTACTATTAGAGTCTAGTGTCATACCGTTAAAATCTAAAATTAAATGGCATCTTGCAGAGTGAATGAAAAAATAAATAATGAACTCTTTTTCATATATAATTTTGTACTTAAGGCCTAAATTGTTAAAAAGGGGAATCGGGACTAAGCCAAATTAATAAAGTCTAAGATGGCATTTTTCGCTGAGTTATGGCAGTATGACACTTTACAGAATCTGGGTCCAAGCTTTGCCATGTAGAGAGTTCAGTCGCACTTGGGCACTAACATAATAATTAGATACTTAAACTAAATACAAAACTCAGTTCGGTGTAAAGGCGTCCCGGGAAAGTCCGCCGTCACTGACAATGCATTGTTGTTGAAATACGAATAAAAATACGTCATCCGAGCGCACAATATTGTTAGAAATGTTCCGACACAATACTGCCAACTTTTGTACATTTTAACATGACGTATACTTCAAACTAACTGCGACAAATTCTGTCCTCTGTAAATACATTTAGCAAAAAGCGAAATGGGGATAATTGCGGCTCGTAGGACCGAACCGTACCTCATTGACTCAAATGTTATACGTCCAGGCAGATCACGAATACACGTGAGCTGTTTATTACCTCTTTACGATTAAACAACAGAGTGCCTGTGTGCTGTGCCCCGATCACGAATCACATTCGAATTCGTAACGTAATCGTATCTAAAGAATGGAGCATTGCGATTGGTTCACAGTAGGCAGGCGGCCAATCGCATTGCTCCGTTCTCTGCATGCGTTTACGTTACGAATTCGAATATTATTCGTACTCGGGGCACTGAACCTAAACTTTTCGAGATCCTAAGCTACTGCGTCCATTGGCTTTCTGCTAAAATGGCTAGCCAAATCGAATCAAACGGATATCACATGCTACGAGAAATTGTTACCTACCAACGCATATTATTTTTACCTGACTGCCAGGGAAGTTATGTTCTATATCGACAGCTAACGTACAATGAAAACCTCGCTTGTACTTGGCATTAAATTTTACAGAAGCAAAACTAAAGGATGGTGGTGAAGTACAAAATACCTATCCCTTGCTATAGTTAGGTTTCTCAAATGAAATGTTCTACCCAATACTTCTGCGTCGCCCGCCGCTTGAGCTCTATAACAATTTTATCGTAGGTATTATATCCTTTATTACGTTTTACGTTTTTTCTTTTCCCTGGCCTTCTATGTTGTGCGAATCAATTAAATAAAATGGGCCACTGGTTGAACTCAATGGATTGTCTGTGCCATTACAATTTTCTTGAAGTTCACTGGTATGCTGCCTTGTGAAGACTTGCTTGGCGAGTTCTCATTATTACCCACAATTGACAATTCCACATAAATTACAAAACTTTATTTTCCAGAGATATGTATGTACTTACTCTTAAAACCGTTTGTTTATTGCTTGAGAATTACTGGTAGTTTGTAGGTATACCAACAATCCGATACACCTTCCGACTGACGGATGATACTCTGTCGAAAGTTTTCCTCTGTGAGTTGGGAGGCCGGACTGCAGTTGTTTCCATAACAGCTATTATAAACCACACTAAGAGAAAGAGAAGAAATAAGCCGACCCTAGACTCCGAGCATCGCCCAGATTATGATTATACCTAATAACACATTGAGATGTGGGTTTTACATATCACTGATATTCTTGAAACACACACACACACAGTTACGAAAACCTTTATAAATTGTTATCTGTTGGAGTGTCATCTCATGATCCTTGGATGAATACTTTTCATCCTGTTAGTTTTTAAACAAATATCGAATTACATTAGATTATATGGTTACATACTCTCCAAGGAAGTACTTATTATTCCGGTTTGGCATATCATATTAAAACGCTTATTCATTGCTCGCAATAAACACATTTATTGTCATGTAAAAAATAGTCTAAAGTTGAAACCCGTTGTTTAATAGTTCATACGGGGCACAAAAAGCTGCAAACAGTGGGGCATATTTTACAAAACATTTCAGACAATAGCTTTTGGAACAAAAACAGACAATACAAGTACTGTTAAACAATACAAAATGTAAGCGGATTTTAAACTTGTTAACATGTGTGGCTTAAAATGTTTGCACATGAAATACCTACATGAATACATTTCAAAGCATCTACCGTGCAATTCTTTTTTTGTTTGCATAAATTAGGGAAGTTAGGAAGTGCGGTAAAACGTATTAGCTAAATATAAGTCTTGAAGGTTGGTAAGTACATCTATTTTTTGACATTTTGTAATTTACATTTTAATGTACTATACAGAGTAAATAATTTATTTACTTTGTCACTCACACCTTGTCATTTGCAGGCGAAACAGAGATATAAAATCAGAACTGCCAGTGGGCACGATATCCATGAACAATCGTTTTGCGGTATAACGAATCACTCGTCTAGAGAGTGAATCTTTCTCACGACAAGATAAGAAAGGACGACGACAATAAAAGAGGGACGTTCATTTAATTAAGATATATCTTCCGGCTGAAGATATTTGTACAATTAGGCACTGCGCAAGCGACGCGTACGGGGTGGGCAGAAACATCGACATACTATCTGATGAAAAACAAACAAACAGAGCTCAGACTCCAAAGTGACTAGGATGTATAAATTTGAACTGCGTTAGCGCTTGCGTTTTCAACATATTTTCATGATTGGAATCCAACTTTGACTGTGACATTTACATTAAATCTAGAAAAACATAGGCAGTGATTACTTACGTAAAAAGGTTAAAATAAAAAAAAATTGCTGAAGTTGTGTGCAGTGAGCATTTCGTTTCATTGCTGAAGCCAAGGGTCGCGCAGACCCTTTAGTCCACCTTTATGATTTATAATCCCTGTAATTTGATTTAAGGCTCTTTTGACCGCAATTTCAGTTTGATTTAGAGTGATTTGTGAGTGCCGATCGCTAGTCAGCAATAAAAAATACATAGCTTTCCTGTCAATATCACGGTCTTTTATTCCTGTACTGGTGTTCTTTTTTTCGTATTTTTCATGGATTTCCCTCTCACACATTCACTACTGTAACTCCGGTACACCAACATCTTTCTCCCGCGAACACGCTGAATGATGACACTCAGGAAGTTGAGTACCTAGGACCTTCATATTCTACGGAGACAGCAGCGTGACCACAGTGGCCACGTCTGGCAGCCACCGCCAGATAACAGCCAGGCTACGTGGGTAACAAATGCCTGGCAATAGCGCCCCCGCCTAAAACAGGTAGAAGACGTAGGCCCAAATAGTCCTGGCTTGACGTCGTGCAGGATGACATGCGTGCAAATGGGCTCACTACCATAAACGCCCAAGATCGTACGAAGTGAAGGATGAAGAGCGGGAAGGTCGCAGCCCCGGACGCAATCAAGATAACGTCTACATATCTACTACATAAATAATAAAGTGTCGATGATGACAGCAGCGCCTCTCTTCCTCCCTTCGGAGTTCGTTCGATGGGAGGAAGGAGACCCGAGGGGCCATCTCAAAACCGTAGATAGCCTAAAGTCAACCGGGAGACAAAGGAAATGTGTAAATGATAACCTTACACCCCAGTAAATGAGACCAAAGACGGCATACTATTTTAGTCGGTCCGAGTCCCACATACGATTAATAATTCCCGACGGCCAACGGGGTTAGTATTCAAGGAGATTGGAAATGTAATGCGCGACTATGAATTTTTAACAGATTCTATCATCGCGATTTATTAATAGTATAAAATAATAATCCACTTACTTTTTGGTTTCCATGTAAAAAGAAAGTACCTAGTTAGAAACTAATGTCTGGCTCTGGCAGTGAACATGGACGCGAAACTTTCTCTGTGTTTGTTTTATTTTTTACAAAACTCCAACCAGCTAAAAAGGCATGTGTATTCGGAACCGGGACTGTTTTGTGAAATTTTATTTTCAACTACGGAAAATTTTCGATGTGAATCCAAGTTTGTTGAACCACAGTTACGAGGTTTTAATGTTACCGTCTAATAACTTAAATTTTTAATTTAATTCGTTTTTATTTTAGACTAGTTGTTGTGCTCATAGCCTCTGTGGCGTAGCGGCAGTAAACGTCACGCAGAAGGCGCGGGTTCGGTCCCCGTTCAGGTGTTATATGCATGAATATGGGTATTTGCTGATTGATTGATCTAGTCCTGCCTCGAAGAGCACGGTTGCCATAGGAATATAGGTAGGTATATGACATTACCCGTAAGTAGTAGGAGCCCTAAAAAGTACGATAACTGGTCTAACTGCAATGTTTCGATATCGCCGTTGGGTTTTGGAGTTCATATTGTAGTTGCTTCACGGAAAATTTCTAAATCGGAAGGGACTGGTAAAGCGGTCTCTTGACTCCAAAATGCAAGCTTTGGATGCGACTGAGATTATGCTAAGATGAAGAACAAATTGTGCTCACAGAAACCTACTCGGAGGATGAAAACTAATGTGCTATTGCAGTATTCACCGCTTTCTGTCTCTGTCATCTCATATTTGTGTGTAGCAATACAGGCCGTAGGTTAGGTAAAATTAAAAAATAAAATTAAAAAAAGGAAAATTCCAAACAAAATTAAGTATAAGTCTTCAGGCTTTCACGGCCGGCGTTGCATGTGGAATATACTGCTTCCGGGCTTGTTGGCCGTGGTCTATGTGAAACTTGCGTTCCAGATGTTTCGTCGATCACTGCGGTCGACATCTTCAGTGGCGCAGGGCCGAGCGACGACGACTTCGGAGACCTTGCCTCATCGGCGGCTGAGTTGCGACTGATGCGAAGTCTTGAATCACTGCCGTATTTATAGGCACGGTCGGAGGGTTTTAGGGAGTAAATGATTTTTAGAATTAGAATTTGAATTTAGAAAGCAATATTAAATGGAGCTCGTCTCCTGCACAAAATAGAGTGATGTTCATTTGACGGTTGCATTGCGAACTAAATTAAAGTTTTAGGGCTACTAAACCCGAGAGGCAAATCGAGACCCTCGTCCGTCAATGAGCAAGTTTACCGACTTTCAGGTGGATTTGAATTTAGAAGATTGGAAGATTTTTTCAAAGAGTATTAGAACCGAAATTACTCATATTCCCTCTAACCCCTCCAGTTAAATTGCTTGTTGAAATAAAAGCACTTTTTAAGGGATTCAATCGCGATTTATTTGTTATTATTGACTTTTAGACCGATGTTTCGGCTATTTTTAGGAGCCATGTTCACGGTTAGTGTAAGGATGGTAGTTGTCTTATAGTTTGAAATTTAAGTTATGATGTATTTTGACTATTTACGCAGACTGAGCTCACTGTCTCATTAAGTCTTGCTGTATTTTGCTGTTTACTAGAATCCATTTAAAAGTGGTTTCCACGAAATACGGTACATTATAGTTACAATTATATAAATAATGACTTAGCAGTTTATTTACAAAATCAAACCTATTATATATAAATTAAATTAAATTAATAAAGTTTATTTCAATGAGTAATATTCGCTTAAACTTTAGAAAATATCATAAATTGCTTGTGCTAGGAATGGGTTCCCGTTGGTCATGTAATGGCCCGGGACCTTTCGATCGTAAGGCCAACTTTTTAAGCACTAAGCTACAGACGCTTTTACCGAAGATCTAGATGGGGTCGAAAAATACTTCATTTCATACCCCTACCATCTCAAATGTAAGCGTACTAAAATTTAACAAATAGGTATATAGAGTCATACATAGTACATAGATAGTCACTTCAATCCATACGTATTGTATTGTGCTCCAATTTTATTGCTGAATCACTCGCTATAGGTATCGGCGCCACGAAATTTATCATCCATTTGGAAATTTGCAAACGCAGCCGTTGTTCATTGTTGGTCGGCTGTCGCTTGCCACACTTGGCAATATGGGTGACGATTGAACCGAAGTATTTATACTTTTTTGACACACGATTGATTTCGCAAGCACAAATATGCGATTTTAAAAATATTATTAACGTACTCATACGATAGCTATGCGTTACGGAACTAGCCTCACAAGTTCCAAGGTGCCAACTAATTAAACTTTAATACTTTACGTACTACTTTCTATGCCCTATCCTATCCTACTAATATTTATAAATGAGAAAATTTGTGAAAATGTTTGCATATTTGTTATCCAATCACATTCAAACCGCTGTACTCTGATCTGATTGAAATTAGGTAGGTAGGTACAGGAATATATATAATAATATAATCTGTATTAACACATAAGCTTCTTTTCGTGCTTAGAATAGGTTCATTAATTTCTCATGGGTTACGAAAACGGAACTAGAATACCACGTGAGTGTCACTGGTTACAGTTCGTTTGAATGTCACTTTGTTAATAAACATTTCGCATTCGTATTTTAAATTCGTTTAACTATCAAGGCTGCCACCTGTTAAATTCGTCATGTCATTTCCATTCGTATCAGAATGTGACATCCGCGTGTAAATTTGCGAACGCATCCATCCGCGACCGCGGCCAGCTGTCACTCGCCGCTTGCCAATATGGCGGCTCATCAGTTTACGTGATTACCGATTAACGAATATAGCCATTAAACAGACACGGTTCTGAATGCGATATATGAAACATTGAGGTTTTAGCAAGCGATAACTGATGGCCATTGACACATTTTAGATTTTTGTTCAATGGTCATAAATCACCATCACCTTGCTTGCGTTCATGACGTGGTTCCAGTTGCTGCCCGGGGACAGCTTACTTCAACTTTAGATTTGACTTTTATGGAAGCCACTACCATTTGACATGGCGGACCTTGAGCTCCGAGTGCATCTTAGCTTCGGATGCAAGCAGGAAGACACGTGTATATGTGGATGATGATCACCGTATGACTCCCTAACACCGGGAAGGAGCCTGCACTAGACCGACTCGCCGGGGAGATTGCTTTGGTCCCGACGGTTCGAATTAATTAGTTGGAGTTTTTAGCGGGTATTATATCCTACCAACCAAGAACGATGAAAGAATACACCACGTAGGAAGATTAAAAAAGTTAAACCCTTAGACTATAATAACGCATAATATATTTATGTGTGTTATAATTCTATGGTTAAAACCACTATCAATCTGCACGGTAACTCAGTCATTTTACTAACTGCAACTAGAAACAGGTTACTCCGATTTGAATGTGAACCATTCCAAAATGGCGTCGGTTGCGGTCTACCGGCTTGAGCGTGATGAATGAACCGGTTACCGAAATAGATGGCGCCACCAGCTTCGTTTTAAACCGTCAAATGGAAAATACATGTCGCTCACACGAGGCTCTAAGCTTTTGCTGGTTTTTTTTAACAAAGTAAATAGAATCGTGTTTTTGGACAGTTGAGAGTACAGAGTTATACGCATGTTTTATAAAGAGCGCTTAGCTACATAACGAATCTGAATTATATAAAAACTCGCTCGTGCTTACGCGTTTTAATATAATAAGTTAATTTTAATACTAAAACCTTTTTAAAAACAATCTTTTTTTATTATTATTATTATTTTTTCTTGCATTGTCATCCGAACTGAACGTGCATACCAAATTTCAGCTCAATCGGTTGAGGGCTAGTGCCTTAAAATTGAGTTGTAAGATTCCACCCGAACAAACATACATTGCAAGTTAAATAAAAGCTTGTAAAAATATGTCAACTCTACTAAATCTAGCCGCCTGCAATACTGGTCCAGTTCCCAAGTACCTGCTATACTTACAACAGGATCCTATACATAAGATATAAAATTGGCTATTAGGTACTTAGGCATGTATAATATTCCAAAATAATAAGGTCGCTACATATGAAATTGCCGTTTTTTTTTTTGAAGAAATTGGAGGAAACTCAATTTTCAATACTAACATTTTCGCATTTTTTTAGGAATGACAAATTCAAATTTTATGATTTTTCTTGTGTATGAATGAGACAACATTAAGCTAACAAACAGCAGCATTCGATTTTTGAAAAGTGACAGCTGTATAAATGAGATTTATCATCAAAATGGATAGCATTTAGGAAGTACTGTTTTTGAAGATCGAATTTACTGACGTGGGTAACGTGGCTCTGGTACACTCAACATTGGCGTGTCGCCATTACTAATTTTATAATACATTTTAATTAACATTGGCGAGTTGTGGTGATTTGCTGCAGAGGCCATTTTGAAGAAGTTGGAGTTGAATTTAATTAATCAAGCAGCCAATAAAAACAAAATTTAATACAGAGTTGTAAAATCTTGAAATCAACTTTCAAACAAATATAAATAATGAAAATAGTTATTAAATTACTAGAATAACGAACTCATTAATCTGTAAGAAAATTTCGCCATTGTCATATTACATATTATGAAATATGAACGACCTAATATAATCTAAGTATCTATCTCTGTGCCAAACTTCATTTAGATCCGTTCAGCAGACCAACATCCCCACACACATCCTTCATCACAAAGTGACAAAGTTAAAAAGAACCCATAGCAGTAGCCATCAGTGACGAGCGGTCCGGCTTCCATGTGTATGTGTGTATGTACGGTGGATGTAGCTATGTGTCGCATGGTGTATAACAAACTAGATTGAGGTAGGTTTTTACCACCGGCTTCCTCACTCTTCGCCACTGGTATCAGTGTATTTTTATACCACTTAGGTGGCAGACAAACACACGGCCCACCTGTTGGAAAGTGGTTACTGTCGTCTATTGACGTATGCAAAACCAGGGGCGTTACACTCGCGCTGCCGACCCTGAAGAAACCTTCTAATGCCCTTCTTGAAGAACTCCATATTGTAGCTGCTTGGGAAAACAACTATATATCAGGAACTAGCACTGGCCAAACTATCCAACAGTGCAAAAGCGTAAAATACGTTCAATTCAATAATGTAATGTTCTATTATTACACACATAATAACATAACTCACAATATTAATTTTCCCTATTTCGTCCCATAAAACCAGCAAAAACTTTTAGCGTCATTTCAAAAGGCTTTTCCGACTTGGTTTCGCTTTTGACAATCCGCATTTAAGGAGCTGTTTCTTGGGCCGCGATCCAACGATATTTCAAAGTAAACGGTACTTTTCTTATCCCAAATCTGGCCCAAGTACCGGGAAATTGGTAGCATTATTCGAAATCAGGTGAAAGGGCGTTGAATGGAACTGGAATAAGGTCGAGATAATAACGAAATGTGTGATTTAATGGCTCGATGCGTCAAGTCTGCTTGACGGCGTGTTTCATAGTAATTGGAGTTTAATATTGACTACTGACTTCTCTGATTTTATTTGAATGAAGACACAAAATAAGGTGGAGAGAATAACTAAAGCACGGTGACGGACCAGTAGGAGTAGGGCACTGCACGCCCATCTAATCTCTATAACAAGCTGTGAGGAACAAACCATTTCCTAATGCTCTTGTCCATATTACGTTCAAACAATCAATTTTGAAAAATTTCATATTATAAAATTAAGAATCTTATTTGAAAACTGGTAAACATTTTTGGATTGCCACAGTACAGTCAAAAACAAGAAGCGGATCCTAAGCTCCACACTAAAAATTCGGTATTTGTCATTCAAAGCGCGTACCTATAGATGCTTTGTTCGTCCCCAAACCACGACACAATTTCTGTTACAGCTAGGTATTCATACTTAATTATTTATATTATCCGGGCTATCATTCCATGTGTGTATCTTCAAGCGAGGTCAAATTTAATTATTAACTTGTAAACAATACAAACTTACAAGTAGTTAATGAACCCAGCGACTAATAAGAGCGATGTGAAAGTGTCGCGTGGGTAGAAAACTATTAACTAATTAAAACATACCGGGTCATTTGACCCAACCCTTATAATGCCGCTGGGTTTACGAGATTGTTTGTTTTCAAAGTATTATGTTTATGGTAAACATAGTTTACGGTAAAGATAAATCACCTTCTTCTTCATCCTTATTCATCCTACCGTTAATCCCAGTCGGATCCGAAGCTATCCACTTGGAGTCTGGGGTCCACTTTTACCAGTCCAACTGCAGATTTGGCTAAAGTTCGACATTTTCCATGAAGGGACTGCCATCTGACCTCCACAACCCAAAGGCTATGTCGAATTCATTGCAGTTAGACTAGTTGTTGCACTTTTGAGGGCACCAACTACTAACTGCCATAGATGTTAGTATGGCAACCGGGACCGACGGCTTAACGTGCTCCAGTTTGACAACTTGACAAAGGTGGCTGGGACAGACTGGATGCGGAAAAGTGGGATCGGGAGCAATGGTGCACGTTGGGAAAGACTTACGACCAGCAGTGGGCTGCAAGAGGCTAATAGATTGTAATCACTGATATTTACATCAGTTTGAAAATACTTGAAAATGTTCAAAAAATAAATATGACTAGAAGTTACAGCAGCTAGTTTTGTCTAAGATGTATGTACTTTATATCGCTTTTCTCTCTAATAGAGATTTTTCCGAAAAACCTTTAGTCGATGAATAGGCCCATATATTATATCCTTCCATTCACACTCAAAAAATTTTAATTTCATAATATTATATTTTAAAATTTTAGATGGACCTCAGACGGAGGTCATAGATTATATAGTTTCATTTTCTTCGCGAAAAGCTTATGTGATAGCAATATCTCAACTACACACAAGTGGCTATAACAGCAACCTGGCTACATCCCTGTTATCAATATTCCTGTGGCACCCGCTCCGCCATATCGAAACTGTAAATTATGATTGATATACCAGATTACAAGACCGACGTCAGCAGGGTTACCCAACTTCAAATAAGGAATGAAGAAGAAGTAAACTGTCTGGTATAATATTGTATGAGCGAAAACTATTTATTTCAATTTGTTTTCGTATCTAAAGGGTTAAGTTTCACGAAATACGCACCTCGCGCGTGACGTCATAATTAGCAGAAAAAAAAACTTGAGGAATCTCAAAATAATGCTTTGCAAAAGACTGACTGGTGATCTTAATTCAAAAAAGTAGGGCTTATTTTTGTTTAAAACATCTTGTTAATTTATTATTAACTGAAATAAAAATGGTATTTGACGAATAGAGCGTCCAGTGGCGATATAATATATCCACCAATTTTTTCGTCATGTGTGAGTCGATTTTAAGAATGATTTTCTTTTTGACATTTTATTTGTTAGGATATGGATAGCCAGCAAGCCAGCACCTAAACGCAATCTAACATAATTAGAACACATACAATGAATCAAAAACCGCCAGAGCCTCGTTTAGAAATCAGCAGGTGGCACCTGCTTGCAAGTGAGGTTGACTTCGTTGGACCCATACAACCAATGAGACGAAACGGTAAAATCTAAAAATTGATCGCAAAAAGAATCAGTTGATGTCAAATATTCATCGTACAATCCAAAGCTAACAACAAAAGCCAGTATGTGGGGTGACTGAGTACCCTTAAATGAATTGACAATAGTCGTTATCCCTTTGCATTGCGAGGGTTAAATGATTGTCGCCCAATGGAAATACAAAATATTCTAGCAAAACTGAAGCTGGTTAGACTAAAAGCCAACCGCAATACACTTGGAAATAATAAGGCTAGGGGAAAGAATCTACGTAAATAGTGTTTTTAGCTACAGCTATTTCATAGTAAGGGCAGTGTTTCATTTCAAGTGTATCTTGTTTGTATGTGTATTGTGTAGGTATTTATGTATCAAATTAACAATTTGGCCATTTTAGACGTTCATTTTACCATTTTTTTTATGGTAAACGCATAAATAAAAACAACGAACAACGTCCATTTGCAAACTAATTAGTTCTTTCAAATGGACACAAAAAGTAAGCTGTCATTTTCTATGGAATAGCCAGTCCAGTTAGTTAGTTATAGAGTGTATGTATGAAAACCATTAAGTAAATGTGAGAAACAAAAGGCGTATGCCAGGGCTCTATTCAATAAACATTACAGCCTACAAATATGTAAGTAGATAATTGACAGGATTACTGCAAATTTGCGGAGTTAGTGTAGGTAATTTGTCGCATAGACTTGTTAAGTAAGTGTAGATAACAATTTAGGTAGGCTTTATTAAATAGGGCCTAGGTCCGTAGTAAGTGAAAATATATCCTCCTTACCGACTCCATTGGGAAAGAGACCGGCTTATTTAAAATAGAAGATAGGGATAGTATAAAAACGACTAACCCTGCGCTCGTTACGACACGTTCAGGCACTATAGAATGGAGTACGGCCTCTTGCGACGGCAAAAGATTATAAAGATTAGACTTGACTGCGATACCGCACTATACAATATATTGTACGTAACTATAATATTGTACGAGCAATTTATTATTCACTACTTATGACCCGCAGTTTTTTTTTATGCCACTTAGGTGGCAGACAAGCACACGGCCCACCTGATGGGAAGTGGTTACCGTGGCCTATGGACGTTTGCAACACCAAGGGCATCACAATCGTGCTACCGACCCGATGCCTTCTAATACCCTTCTTGAAGAACCCCATATTGTAGTCGCTTGGGAAAACCACGGCAGGAAGTTCATTCCACAACCTGAGCGTGCGTGGGATGAAGTTCCTTTCAAAACGCACAATGCGCACTATTTCCGGTCGCAGTGTGTGAGGATGAATTCCCTGCCGTGGAATGGCGAGTGGTGCGATGATAGAATGCAATTTTTGGTTGCTGGTTCTAGATTTTAGTATGACCAGCAGGTCTAAAAAGGGTACATTGCGTGTTGATATTCATTAAAGTATGGATGAGTAATGAGTACAAGGTACAAAAATACACGTCATATTTTAACGTATCTATATCTAAATCTACTAGATATAAGATTGGAAATGTACGCATTGTATACCAATACCACCTGTACAATACCACAGATAATATAATTGCAAACCATTCTAATCCGTCCTGTGATTGTCTGGTAAAAATTGTAAATGATAAAGTCTAACCTATCTGTCGAAATTTTTCAATTTTCTTTTTCATTCATTGTTCTTGTTCCTTTAAAACTCTAACTCCACAGTAACCTGGAATTAATACTAATTAATTACTTATCTTATGGAATTGACTATAACAAACAACAAGATTGTTTTATTGTCTGGTATAATAATCTCCGCCCCCCATGAGCGCGGGCCTGAGGGTGACGGGTGGAGCCGGCCGTCACCCTAGCAGAAGCAGGACACGGCGGCGGTGCGCATCGTAGCACGATGCGCGCCTCCCCACACCGGGGTTGAGTCGGGGACCGCGTGGTCCCCCCTTCCCAAGGAGGGTCAGACCGAGAGGGATGGCCCTGGGTCAGCCGGGGTGCTAGGGATATGTCGCATGACAACCTCACCTTCGGCCTAGCACTACGACCCAGAGACGGCGTGCGGTTTAGTCGGTTCGAGTCCGACATAACCTACCCCTCCGGCTCCGGAGGGGTGGGTATCCGTGGGGATTTCCCGAACGTAAAAATAAAAAAAAAAGGTATAATAATATAGCGTCCGTAGCTTAGTGGTTAAGGAGTCGGCCTTACGATCATGAGGTCTCGGGTTCGAATCCTGGCCATTACACTACCGACGTGAACCCACTCCTAGCACAAGCGATTTAGCTTAGTTCTAGGGGTTTTTTATTGGGTTGGGTATTAGTGATTGCGGTTATTAATGTCTTTTTTATAAAAAAAAAATTATATTATGGCTGTCACATTGGAACCTTGCACGCCAAGCTCGCACATTGGAATCCAGTCCGCTCTCCTAGTCTTCCTCATACATTCCATATTTGCTATCCTGCCGTCTGATTACCCAACCCCGAGAGGAAAGTTTTTCCAAAGCCGCCTTCGTAATCAGCAAATGTTAACGGACATTACGTAAGTTACGGGAGGTAAGGTAGGCTCAGACCCTAAGGTATTTTATTTTTTATACTCGTACCATATACACCCAAACTAAGGGGGAGAAAATGAGGTGAAAAATTGTTATTACGGCATAACTAATCTAGTAGTATACTTACCGACTTTTTCCTCGTAGCCAAACTGATTTGCCAAACTTGTTTGACTACCAGGCATTAAATATCCTAGTGGCCAAACTCAATATTGTCTTCCTCCTGTATATTACGTACATAGGTGGCTGTTTTTCCTCGCGGCCAAACTATTTCGCCAAACCGATTGTATTTTACACATATTACGTTTAAAGTTATTTCCACGTAAAACTTTTTGAAGATTTTCAGGAGTTGAACATAATGGCACTTAAATTTTAATATATTGTGAATACCGTCACGTAGTCTTGTAGTATAGCTACTAGTTACGAGCCTACCGTAGTTAGTTTTTTAAGAGAAGCTATTCTTTCACATCTCGATTCAAACTTTATGTGATAGTAAAGGGAAACCTGTTATTAGCTTCCTTTTTTATTTTTATTTATTTATCTTATCGCTGACGGTATTCTTGAAAATAAATAAATAGATACACTTTACAATGAAAATCGAATGAAATGGAAACTTAGATTTTGACTATAATTGACGTTTGTTCCGTATTCAACATGATAAAGGGTGTGGCAATTTCTGAAAAGATATAAAATAATTGACAGTTTGGCCACGAGGACATTTAATTCCTCGTAGCCAAACCAGTTTGGCAAATCGGTTTGGCCACAAGGAAAACGCCCCTGTGGTAAGGTGTCCCTATAACCCGAGTCCTGGCGGGGTCTCAATGAGCCGATTGGTTCATGATAAACTAGATCTAGGTTAGTATATAATTTCACCGGCTTCCTTTTTGAAAATTTTCACCGTTCGCCACCAATAATTGACTGATAAATAGAATAAATCAGTCTCAATCACAAAGTTTAGCTCACTGTCTGAACCTCGGAATTCTACTCAACTTAAGTGTGAAATCAGCTGCGTTGACTGGTCGGCAGTAGGTAACACTTGTAAATCAATTATGAAGTTTTGAGCTCAATCCTGTTCTACGTAATTATCCACGGTAGTTACCAGTGTAAATTAAAGCTCTCTCTCTCTCTATACATATTTATGTGACAAAAAGGCTATCTTCCCTCTGTCTGACTTCATTTAAAACGGTTCTGGTCATACTTTAGTACATATACTAATCTATGGGTCATACTTTGATGGAATTTTGGAAAGAAAGTTGTTGGCACTTTCGTTAATCAAAAATATGAAGGTTTATTAGCCCAGTAGGTGCCTCTTTTTTGTTCTAATGTCCTGGTCTAATATTTTATGTTATCTACTAATAAACTAAATGCAAATGATACTGTAATACCTAAATATTTGTGTCTCCTTTATCCCAACCCCTTTCTTGAGCCTTTCTTTCAGCCTACCATCAGTCGAGGTGAAATCATAACTTATTCAAAAAACGAAATGCCCATTGAAACGTGCGTGATTCATTCAGAGAGGCGTGTTTTAAATTGCATCAAACAGTTTGACATACACCTTGGCTGTGAAGTGGGAACTTTCCTAATTACTCAGAGTTAGACCATTCCTAAACTACGCAAACCGTTTTAACTTTTTTCTGTTCTGTGGTTTTAACTGCAGATTTTGAACTCTTATTGAATGTATTTTTTTATTTATCTGGGTTTGACAGCCTTATTTTTTAAATCTGAAATATTGGTACATAAATAAGAACGAATTTAAAGTACCTAGTTGTACTTATTTGACAACGACCACTTTAATTTCGACAACTTTTGACTTTTTGAAAATACTTATAAAAACACTAGTTTTTGCCATCGGCTTCGCCCGCGTGGATATCATTTATCGCGACCAAAGGTCTAATCTACCCCTAAAACAAATTACTACATCAAAATAAAATCGGTTCAGTGGTTTAGGCGTGAAAGACAGATAAACAAACAGACACAATCATACACTTTCCCATTTATAATAATAGGTCGTTACATATAAAATTGCCGTTTTATTGAAGAAATTGGAGGAAACTCAATTTCCAGTACTAACATTTTTGCATTTTTTTTAGGAATGACAAATCCAAGTTTTATGATTTTATTTGTGTATGAATGAGACAACATTAAGCTAACAGCAACATAAATAACATTTTAGCAAAGTGATAGCTGTAAAAAAGTAGTTAATACGAAATTTATCATCAAAATGGATAGCATTTAGGAACTACTGTTTTTGAAGATCGAATTTAAAGGATATTACAAAGTAAACGAATACCTCAACGATAAAAATGCATGGTCATCCTAATCTTTTTTGCTTGCTCGCACAATATAAATCTATAAAAAAAAAAAAAAAAAAAACAAATTGTTTTAAAAAAGAAACTATAATATTGTTCACTGCGTTTCTTGCTGGTCTCTTCTCAGTAGAACCAACTTACCGAACCAGCGAAAGAATCATTTTCAAATGATTTATTTACTTAATTTAATATTATATTAGTAATTTTTTGATACGACTGTAAAATTTTGACGTTCATATGTGCCCTTTATGTGCCTAAACTAAACTGAATAAACGAAATTGATTCTTTGATTCTTTGATTCTATCAAGCGGCCAATAAAAACAAAATTTAATACAAAGTTGTAAAATCTTGAAATCAACTTTCAAGCAAAGTATAAGGAATGAAAATAACTATTACCTAAATTACAGGAATAACGAACTCATGAATCTGTAAGAAAATTTCGCCAATTTAAAATGTAACGAACTAATATTAGTATGAATAATTTTTTATGCCATAATCATCTTAGTGTTGATCGCGGTAGGTATCCGAGGCAGTCCAGGCACAGATTACCTAATAGGTCCACTTCTTCTCCGCAGTGGTCCCTATGGCCCTTATCCGGTTAATGGGTCGCGTGTTGCATAAGAAATGACAAACGATATCGAAGTATTATTTTTCACCAGCTTCCTTTTTGGAAATTTTCGCTCTTCAATACCACTCAATGCGTTTTATGGGATCGACTGCCACTGACCTTCCAACCTTGTACACGTACCAATCAAATTAAGACGGTACCAAAGATTACTTCATTGTTAACTTTGTATTACCGGGTTATTTGATGCGTCATGTCATGTTACCCCATCGCGCAGGTGTACAATATCACTGTTGGTACATTGATAGTAGGTACTTATACAGCTGATAGTAGTTACCCTAATCACCACACGTGTGTTTGGGTGCAGATTAAAACTCTTTTGACATTTTTAGATAACTTTTGTTTATATTTACCTTATATATATATATATTTACCAATAAGAAGGCAAATTAGCGTGGCTATTGAAAAAAGTTGTCACCGCTTTGCTTGCCAGTAACTAGACGATTCTCAATTGAATATTTCCGTGTTTATTCCAAATTAGTAGGTACAAAATGGAAATAGAATAAAACTCTAGTTACCTATATATAGCTTAATAATAATGAAAGTGAAAGTTGAAAGATGGATGGATGTTTTTTGCTGTTTGTGTTTCTCGCTATCGAAACCTACGTAGGTATCTCGATAGGTATCAACGTTAAATCTTGAAAATTGTGTTCCGAGAAAATTGATTTTGACATTTGGGAAGTTGAAATAACGTGGATGCTAAATTTTGAATACGAATTGAAACAAGAATTTTGAAGTACCAAGAGAAACAATAACCGCACCTCGTGCTCCAAAGTACAAACTTTGGACGTTGTTGGAAAATCGCTACGAGAATGCTCATGGTGATGACGATATATCTAAATAAAACTAGGCCTTAACACGTAAGTCTGATTAGCTTACACTATTATCTATTGATAATACTTAATCGCACAAGTCTTAATCACCATATCACCTGTAATTTGGTCAGTTAATTTAAAAATGTTGCGTTGGGTGTTGTTGTGTGCGGTGATTGCGCTCGTCAAGGCACAAACCACGCCAGTCAGTCGCTGTGAGTAAAAGACATTGGCCTATTTTGTAATATATTTTATAGGACGTTTGATTAATAGGGAGGTTATAGGACGCTCAACGTTCTCCGTCCGTTCGAGTGCAGGCCTTGGGCTGAAAGGCGGACCTACGTAGAGTCGCCTGTCACCCCAGAAGAAGCAAGCCGAGGCGTCGGCCCCTGTTCCGAGGGTCAAAATAGGGACATCGTATTTACCACAACCGATGTGGCCATCTCGAAACCAGTAGTGACCCTGGGTCAGCCGACATGTAAGGTGTTATATGCTTTAGGCCACCAGGCTCGTATACTACGGAGTGCGATTTACTGTAAACTAATTAAAGAAAATATTGTACATTTAATTTTGTTCTATTTTACCAGGTACTGAGGCGGAAGGTGAACTGCCATACAATACCTATGTCGAGGGCTGCACTGTCGCGCCCTGCAGGGTGCGGCGCGGAGAATTCGCTGTCATTAATCTCATCTTCAGAGCACGTTTGTATCACTTTATTTTCGTGCCTTACTATATCTTTTTTCGTACGAAACTCACACGAATACATCTCGTTTTGTCGGACTCGTTAAAACGGCATACTGTCTTGGGTCCCAATTACTGAAGGGACACGTGAAAAGCTTCCTTCCTCAGTCGGAGTCGGATCGGGAGAGTGCTCTACTACGAATAATATAGGTGCTCTATAATATTGATTGATAGGCGGCCGCCCTGTCACCCCTACGCCTGCTCTCCACTATGCACTCTGCACGTGGAGGCTGGAGAACTTCCGCGCAGTCTCCTAAAAATTAATGTTTTCAATTTCGACAAACCAATTTTTTTTTGTTGATAAATTTATTTTTTACACCGATCCATACTAATAGGTAATTCCCGAGGTACCTGAGGGCGTGGTTACGCCACGCGGACAACGGAGACGGCAGCTCTACCGAAAACCAAAAGAAAATTGTAATTGCAAAAAAGAATAAAGAAAGAGGAGAGCTAAAAAACATAATAATATAGAGAATTTTATCTACTTCCAGCCTACCTAATGCACAGCATGAGGTCTTTGGCCTTCGCTGCGGTGCCGGGTCTTCCCGGAATGACGCCGTGGGATCTGGGTGCGGACGCACTCACGTGCAACTTTCTCAGCAATAGCTACTGCCCGGTCCTCGCCGGGGAAGTACTACAGTACACTCTAAGAATGAGAATACCCATTATCACTCCGCCCGTAAGTTTCATTTTTAACACAATTTTATTAGCTTTACTTGTAACTAGCTATGTATGTAAGAAAATCTTAATTTGACCCAATTCCCGGTCTTCGAATAGGATGAAATTTTTCACACGCTCTGAGTTCTGATGACAATACATGACTAGCTAAGGAAAGTCATTACATTACAAATCCAATATAGCAGCCTCCCCAAGACGGCGGACTGGCTGTTTGAAATCTACACCCATGATATGGCTATCAAATGAAAGGGTTTGCTGTCAGGAAAACGAAAAAATAGTCACGTGACTTAAATCCAATATGGCGGACGTGCTAAAAGCGTGTTTGTTTTTTTAAACTATTACATATAATAATTATTAAACATATACATACCTACATAATACCGGGTTTTAGTCTCTTGATATTGATATTGATTTTTGATTGATTGATTGTTAGAGTGTGATCGCTTTGCTTCGCTAAAATATTGAAACCGTGGCTACCTATACCCCATTCTTGCCGGCTTCCCAATAAGTAGCATGGCAAACTAGATTGAGGTATTTTTTTCCACCTAACCTTTAGTAGTGCAATTGGCCTATGCAATCAAAGGCTGTACATAAGCGCCGGGCTATGGAGATAAAAGCGAAGCAAGCCGAATTTAGCAGGACTATTAACTCTTTGTATCCTTCCATCGAGTAGTATTCATCAACGTCAGTCGACATACATGAATATTTACTACTTAATTGTTTTCATCGGACAATCTCCCTAAACCTTAACGATTTAAGGCTAGGCAGGCACGTTCATTCTTCCAGCTATCTTGGGGACTAATAAAGTAGGTTCCTAAGCCTAATAAGTAGCTTTACTAAATGCTTCTACAACTAAAAACTACTTCGTTTTAATTTCTTTTTCAGGTAACAGTTACAGTTGAGTTCGTTGTAACGGATGACAGGGGGGCAGATGCGAAAAATATTATGTGTGTCCGTATACCTGTCAGTGTCTTTTGGTAGCTGGCAACACAGACCGCACGATACGCTTTGGGTGATTCAAGATGTGATATCGAGACTTCTTACTTTTATGTATCTAATAGTAGTAACAAATATAATTCGAGAAAATTCGAGGTTGTTGTTTTATTTTTGTTAACTGTCTGTGCCAGAATAAAAAAAAGGCTTTTTTAGTAGGGAGGTAACCTACCACCATCGCTCAGGTAAAACTAAGAATTGGATTTACTCTATTTAACTGTACATACCACCTATTGTACAATAAAGATCTAATAAAAATGTGTCCTTGTATTTTTTTACATACCTAGAAGACATACTGTCTCCGTCTCAGTTTGACAACCTGTGAATGGTTGCACTGGGTTGTACTTAGTTCCAACCTGCTTAAATTAGCTGTAACCGCACTTCCGACTATTCACTGTAACAGAATATCCATCACCAGTCAAAGGCATTAAAGAAAAACAAAAAATTTTTAAAAATATCCTTTATTCTGTTTCAAAGAAAATATTTGGCAACTAAACAATCCTTCAAATCTAATAAAGACAATCACAAACGCCAAGTTTGAATCCCAGGGAATCAAATTAAGTCTTGTTACCTAGTTGAAAAAATGATATTACGCTTACAATATTACACTCATGTGAATCAATAATCAGTTTAACAGCACTATGTTTAGAAGAGCAGGACACCTTGGCAGAAGGTATATCACACTATCATTTGGATCTGACACACAATGCCCCATTCGCATAATGTTCCCTTCGCACAAATCCTATTCATACAATGTCCCATTCGCACAATGTCCCATTCGCGCAATGTCCCATTCGCGCAATGTCCCATTCGCACAAAGCCAAATTCGCACTATGTCCCATTCGAGAGTACCAGTAATAAAAAAAAACAATTGTTTTATACAAGATGAATGTGACCGTCTGAGAATGGGACATTTATCGACTGACATGGGCCTTATCTTTTACATTTTGCGAATCGGAAATTCTGAATCCGATTCAATAATTGCAAGGATTTCATCGATTTGAGATTACAAAAAATCATAAAATAAAAGCTTGTAAATTTGCCGACGTACCGTCTAAATTTCCATAGAATCGAAACTTTCCTGCTGTATATTTTTAGTATTGAATCTTTTGTAATTTAAAATCAGTTTAAACCATATTTAAGTAATCAAGAACTGAGTATACACTGAGTATTAATCACTAACAATAAGTCGTTTTATTATAAGTTTTTTTTTATATTCTGACCCGCTTTTGCTTCCACCCCGATGTTATGTCAGTCTTCTTTCACTCCTAAATGTGGCTTTACCTTCTCCAAATATGGCTTTTGTGACCCAGACTAAAATATTTAAAAAACGTTGCATGGTACTCAATTAGAACAATAAAGAACTACGAGAATTGAATCATTGCTGTGCAAATAAATATAAGTCAGAGAATAATCTCTAAGAGTCAGAACATGAAACATTGAGAGCTTCCGTCGTGAGATTTCTAATTCTCTGTGATATGACTTATGACATATAGCAAAATTATTAAAAGGCTCAGTCCATAGCCAAGGTTGACGAAACAAAGGAACATGACCACTTAAATTGATATAAATGCTCAAAATACTAACTAACATATTATTAAATACAACTAGCTTATATAATCTTACAAGAATGTATTATAAATCACAGATATTCATACTAAACAAAGTCACAGGCAAAAAATGGCCCGTGAAGTGCTATCTAATCACTATCTAATTTTTAGTAAGTTGAGGTAAAACAATCAAATATTACTTATATATACAATAGATTGAAAACTGGTCTCAAAAATATTATCCTATGTGGGACAGCCTGACGATTCCATTCGAGATGCTACAATGAACTCCTCGCGTGAAATATGAAGGAGTTGTTTACTTGTCAGGCTATATTAATAATACTCTGGACTACAATGATATACAATACACACATATATATCATCTAATTAATGAGAGTGAACAATTAATATAATTTCTGTAACAGTAATATCTGTCTATTTTACCTTTATCTTCATTAGTTGAAAAGTATCCAATTTGAAATCGCTGAGCGATTCTTAAGTTTAACACTTTTTTTTGTACAAAAACAACAAAATAAGAAACATCTTAAACTATTGACATTGATCGTTCAGAACACTTTGTACGCTATATTAAAGTTTACCTTTCAAAGGTTAAATTTCAAATCACTGGAGTTTTTTATATCTGTCACTAAAACTCGTGGTTCAATATTAAGATGTTCACTTAACTGTTTTAGAGAAAATGGCATCATTCTATTGCAGAACGACATTAGTGTCGTCACGTCACTATATTGATCCAGTGACGGAGGTCTTGTCCCGTAGTACGAGTATTCATCGTCGAAAGAGTCCAGTACACTGTATGGTAATTTTGTAGTAGATTTCTTAGCAACATAGTTTGGTAGTTTTGTTGTTGATTTTCTTGCGCATCTTTTGACTACGACGGGAGTTAGACCTTTACTCCCACTGGGCGTAACAGACGACGATGTAACAGTGAATCGTAAAGATGGATGGGCAGCCATATGATGCGCTCTATAATCTTTTAAATATTGAAATTTGCTGTCGCAATACAAACATATGAATGTGTCAGTGCCTAATGTGTACATTGAATATTGAATCGGCTCCCCAGGGTGTGTTTTTTGTTGATGTTCAGCTAGAGATTCAGAATCACGACATAAAGTCGAACATATTCCGCATTTTTGGACGATTAAACTTTGCGAAAATTCCGGTTTCACATTGTTGTGCAAATGGGTATGTGTGTCAGCCTCTCGTACAGGCTTTTCACATACTAAACATGTCAATGTAACGTCGTCTCGCTTTTTCGCGTCTGGTGGCAATTCAGTCATTTTCACTCTAACAGGTTTGTCGATGTGCGTTTGTTCTACATGTTTCGCAACAGCTTTTTTGGTGTAGCTATCGAAAGAACAGTAAAAGCATGTGTAAGGCTTGAGTCCAAAGTGCGATAGCGCATGCACTCTGATATTACTGCTGTACATACTTCTGTAATCGCAATGTGGGCATTGCCTTTCTTTCTTTTTAGCTGGTTCATCTATAACGAGCTTTTCTTCATCGCTGTCAGAGATTGCTCGTTTCCGCCGCACGTTGACTTGATCAGGAGTGGGTATTTTCCTCGCATAGCGTACCACAAGAAGGGAATTGTCACTATCTGGAACAAATTTCTCTGGAGTTGGAGGCAACGATGAGGCCGTAGGCGTACTTTGAATAACTTTCTTCTGTTTCTCTATAGCGGTGGAAACCCATGTCGCTCGCATTGCGGGATCTCTGACGGCTTCTTTGGGCCATGACGGACCATCATGACCCTTGCCGTGGAATCGGGCTTCGTGGTACGTCTGGAAGTTCTCTGGGCAATGGGTACAACACCATCTGAAGTTTTATAATGAAATTAATGAGAATGTTTCTAGTTGAAATGACTTTCAAGCAAGCTATCACTACCCACTATATACAATCAATAAAGGTACAGAACAGTTTTAGTTATTAGTAATTTTATAGTTAATTCTAAACGTATATGACAATTATATCTACAACAATCAGGTATATGACCAATTATATAATGAAAAATTTGTAATATATGACTTACCTTATTTTATTCAATTCCATCTCCAAATGATCTCTGAATGCTGTTTCAGACTTAGACAGGAAATCACACTTAGGACAAGAAAACATTACGCCCTTAGACGAACCAAAAGCGCCAAATGCTTGCTCTAAATCCTTTTCAGGGTATATGACAGCAGTCTCCTTATTAACGACACTTTCGGTCGAAGGTCCAGGTGTATCGTTACTTTTTTGCCTTTGCAAATTCTCTTTGCGTTTATCAATAGAGGCCTGTGGATTCTCAGCTGTCTGAGGCAAAGATGAAGGCGGACTTTGAATGACTTTTTTCTGTTTCTCTATAGCGGTGGTAACCCATATCGCTCGCATTGCGGGATCCCGCATGGCTTCTTTGGGCCATGATGGGCCATCGTGTGCCTTACTGTGCAATCTAGCTTCATGTTGTGTTTGGAAGTTCTCTGGGCAAATATTGCAACACCATCTGTAATTTTAGAGTTAAATTATTGTAAATGTTTCTTGTTTAAGGAATAAGAAGTTAGCTTAGTCATTTATAAGTAGTTCTTAAGATCGAGAGACCCTAGGTAAGATCCTGGTCATTACAATACTGACATAAACCCACTCCTCATACAAGTAATTAGGTTAGCTGGGTTGATGAGAAAACTAGGGGATAATAGGGAATATGCATGTTTTGTTTTTATATTTTTAAATGATTATTTACATCATTATTTTATATAATGATGTAAATAATCCGTATTTCGGTCACCAGTAACTTTTTACAAAAATTAGAAAACAAAGTTTGCTTATACAATCCATACTTCTCTGTCATCTGTCTATTACGCTTTCACGGCTAAACAACTAAACCGATCTTGATGAAATTTGATATAAAGATGGATATCAGAGCTTGGGAAAGGGCATTGTCTGTACAATGACGGGTACAAACAAGGGATGAAAGTCTGCATGAGTCATTTTTGCAGATTACCTGGTGAAATTGTATACAGATAGATTAAAGCTCGGGAAGCACATAGGCTATGTTTGGTCGTGCTAACATACAATTACGGGGGCGGAGCTGCAGGCAACAGCTAATTCTACATAATATGACAACCACTCACCTTATCTTATTTAATTCCATTTCTAAATGTTCTCTGAATGCTGTTTCATTCTTAGTTAAGAACGTACACTTAGAACACCTAAAGAACGTGTGGTCAGGCAAGCCGAAAGTCCCAAAAGCTTGCTCTAAATCCTTTTCAGTGTATTTGCTGGCTGTCTCCTTGGAAACAGCATTTTCAGTAAGTCCAGGTTTAGTGTAGACGATTCTTTGCTTTTGCAAGTTCTCTTTACGCTTATCTATGATGGAAGCTTGGTGGTCAAGCACACCGGTCACCCATCTCTCGATGTTCACGTCTGTAGGTAGCTCGATATGGTCGTATTGCCTGTGATGTTCTGACGTCATGTGGTCTGTGAGTCCGACCTTGTGGAACGCCTTATATGAACAAAGGCCGCAACTCCATCTGAAATGATAGTAAAAAGAGTTAAAGTAATATAGCATTAGTGCGTGTCAGTGTATTAAGTGTAAGTCAGTATACCTTGTCTTAGCCCAAATGTCGCGCCCCATCACCTCTTACGCACACAAGCAAAATAATTCACGATCAAGCTCATGAAACAACTGACATTTTTACACAGGTGATGTGTGAATTTAGACAAGCTATAATAACGTTAACAAAAGCAGGCGACTTGTTTAATCATATTTGTGAAAAATATCACTCGAGGATCGAATATGTCACTCAGAAATAAATTTACATTAAATAAGCCGACAGACAGCTATCAGTAATCCCATAATAAGACAAATAGACCATAGAACAAATTATGAAAAGTTTCTTTATACTCACTTTCTATAGTTCAACTCTTCATACAAGTGTGACTGCATTAATTCTCTAGTCTCTTCCATGACCACTGCACACAAGGGACACTTGTATTTAATGCCATTTGGCTCAGAAAACTGCCCAAACAGGTTGCACAAATCTTCCATAGCGCTAGAGCGACCCGCACCGGTCGATTCATTAACTTCCTTTTTCACCAAGTTAAGGTCCACAGCTAGGGGTGGAGCTGGCACTACTACTGGTGCTACAGACGCCATAACCGGTGACACCGGAGCTTCGACTTTCACTTCGGGTTCAGAGGCTGGTTGTGTAATGAGTAACTTCTGCCGTTGTTTCACCCACAGCGGCGTCCCATCATTTTCGTCAGGTATCGAACCTTCGCGGTAGTAATAATAGAAAACTTCTTCAGGCTTCCCCGTATGTGAATTAGCTTGGTGCTTACTAATGTTTTCTATAGTGGACGTTCTGAATGGACAATAAATACATCTGAACTGCATTTTTGACTGGTGGAATTTAGAACAGTGGTCTACGACCTCCGGGCGTAGCATGCTCTTGAACTTACACAGGCCACATTGCCACGGCTTCAAATCCATAGTGGGAGCACTGGTGCTCTGCGTAGGCGCCGGCGAGACGGGGGCAGTTTGCTCCTCTCTTACGACCAATACTCGCCCATTCACATGAGCATCAGCCACATGTTTCTCAGCAGCTTCTCTTTTGAAATGGTAGTAAGAACATGAAGAGCAAGCGTACAGCGTAGAATCGTGCATTTTCAAATGAGACACGATACGAAGAGCTGTCAAAGGCTTTGACGTATCAAGATGTTGGTGGGGAGGACAGTGAACGCAGTGGAAATCGCTCGACCCCGAGTGAAGAGCTTCCCAGTGACGTCGCAACATGGCTTCGTCGACTGAAATATATGAGCAACCCTTCGCGCCGCAAGTATGCCTCTGTCGCTCCGACACATACTTAGGATATCGCGCAGCCGCTTCTGGGGGTATCAGTAGAGTCACAGAGGGTGAATGCTCCTGACGAGGCTTATCCGGTGTTCTGTTGACTACAGAACTCGATGCAAGGTTAACCATTTTATCGAAGTGCTTTTCATTGCTCTCCAGATGTGGTACAGGGTTGACCGGTGCGGTCTGAGGTACCGGTTGCTGCTCAGCGTGCAATTGTAGGTGCCTAACCATGTTCAAACGCACTTTTGTACTAAATTCGCATCTTGAACAATATACCAATTGGTCTAGAATCGGTGTTATGGGTAGTTGGTCGATATCTTGTGGTTCGAATCTACGTTTAGCCGGTATCGGGTCGGTCTTTGGGCCACTCAACTTCCTCTTTGGTAATATTTTCTCCTTTGGCGGTGGTTCCTTTACAGTTAATGTGAAATGAGGCGTGCCCTCTTCTTTCTTCTTAGTGAACATAGCGTTAATTTGTTTATGAACCGATTTAAAATGTTTTCTAGCGAGGGTTTCGCTGGCTAGAAGTGCACCACATAAACTACATTCGTAGGTACTTTTCCTTGTGTGGTCTGCCACGTAATGCCAAGTGACTTTGTCTAAGTTCTCAGCAATATACGAACAATGAGGGCACTTAAAGGTACGATTAGGATCTGTAACGCAACTAATCAAATGTTTTTTAAAGCCACCCATGTTTTTATAATTTTGTTTACATTGCGGGCACGTGAATAAGTTGGGGATAGGAATAATTTTATATGTATCTTTCTTTGAACTTGTAGAAGCTTCGTCGTCAGAAACGTCGATGACTGAATGCGCTTCAGCATTGGGCGTATCCTCCTCATCACTATCCAAGACAACAATGTCGGTGAAAATAGTTTCAGAGGGCTCTTTCTTTACGGGAGCTACCGGAACAGGTAAGGGATTCAATGTTGAAGGAGTAGTAGAATCCGTTGGAGGTGGAATGGTGACAGTCAGTGTAAGATCCGGCGGTGGAACTAGTTGGGGTGCCGGGGTAGTTGGTTCAAGTGGCTGAACATTCACCACGGGTTTAACATCTTCAGGTGGTTCTATCAACCCCTCAGGTATTTCAGAGGTTTGTATTGGGGTCTCTGTGGTTTCTACGAGAGGATCGGTTGGACTTGTTACTGGTGGCTCCATAGGATCGGCCATGAAGGGTCCGATGAGTGCTTCCATTTCGGTAGATCGCTCAGCTTCGCGGACTGGATGATCCTTGATAGTAGATGGGATCACGTCTTTTACTGGAACTTTGTGCTTAGTTAAGAAGGCTAATGGTAGAACTCTTAATGCGTTAGATCCATCCTGAAATTAATTAAAACGTATTTTTAATGATTTACTGGTAAATAAATCATTAAATGAATAGTGCAGACTGTATTTTTATTTACAATTAGGATTTGTTAATTAATTGTGGCATAAGGGGTTAAGGTTTAATCTAGTCGGTAGGTGACTAGAATGTCTAGCAAAATACCACTATGGTCCCTCAATTCGCACATACATCAGAAATCTGTTCAGTTGACCACCTTTTCTAGATTCTGAGCTACAAACATTCACAAAATAATGCTAAAAGCAATATAATACTGCGTTCTAACATTTTTATAAATACCTAGTTACTGAAACATAGTTTTAATTTACAGGGTTTTTTTCATCTTCGACAGTTTTATTATAATATAGATAAGGCTATCTAGGCTAGATTATTACGTATTCACCAAAATACATACCTTGTTAGTAATAATTCGTATGTAAGCCTGTGGTTGCTTGTCCGGGTGCAACGAGGACACGTGAGACAACATCTCACTCTCGTTGTCGGCACCGTGAACGCACCAAGTACATTGGTACAGCTTCAATCCATGCATTTTCATATGCTGAACTAATTCTGTAGCTGTCGAAATCAGTACGGGACATAACTGTAAAAAACATATTTTATATATAGGTAAGCTTTTTAGTAGGTAAATGTCATCTGTTAATATTGTATAAATTATGTGTTTCAAGCTTGGTGAGATTAGCAAGTACGTGTGTACGTAAGTGTTTACATAAAAGCATTGGCTTATAGCAGAGTCACATAGTTATAACTTTAGTCGAGGTGACTATAGTAGCATAGGTATCTGCTTACAATCGCTTTAGCGTGGTATCTCCAAAGCGATATATATGTATAGTCTGCACAAACAGTAAGATGCACAATGCAGAATAGTTTTTATAACATAGGCAATAATACATAGCAAATATTTTATTGGTTAACAAAGTAAGCTATAAAGTAAGGGTTTTAAATGCTGTTATTTTATTTCAACATACATTGCACGGATGCGCAGTCGCAGCCGCGTGTCGTTGAAGCAAATGCTCGCAAAACTTGTCTGGTGTGTACGTTCGAAACTTGCAAGATTCGCCATTTTCGTCTGAAATTTACATTAGTTTATTACACACAATAAAAATATGGATCCGAAAATATTCCCCTTATTTAATAAATACTCACTATGGCCACAAACGTAGTAAGATACGGCTTCTTGGCGGGTCAATATGTTCACCTTAGCTACGGGAAGCGACGAGACCGTTGCTGTTCGCAACACGCTGCCAGGGACAGGTGGCTTCCCATGCACCTTTGATGAATGCGCCCCTACCGCCTGACTCGATGCAGCTCTATAGAAGCAGTGTTCGCAGCAATACCGGCAATTTCCGTGACTCTTAAACACATGCATCACTAGGTCGACAGCATTCCCTGCTGAATCGAAATCACAATAACAGCAGTTCAATGCGTCAGCACCGCCTATTCGCTGATGTGTAGTTGCATGGGCCAGAGCTTCTTCTGTGGAATCAGTTGCGTATTTACAATAAACACCCGCGCACTTGAAAACCTTTACCAATTTATCCGGCACCATCATATCTTGTACAACTAAATAATACTTCTTTGATAAAACTTCGGCTTGGTGTTCTTCGTATTTCAATACTTTCTGTTCCACTTGCTTTTCTTGCAAACGTGCTGCATATGTAGGGCTTAGCCGTGGACTTTCTATGGTTGGGGTTCCAAGACTCATAACGCTCTGAATTACTGGGGTAACTACCTCTTTTTGGGAATCAGTGTCTGCTGTTCTAGTTATTAACTCAGAAAGGGGTCTTACATTAATATAAGGTTTCGCAACCGAAGTGTTCTCAGTTGGAGATTCAGTATTAGCAGTAGGCAGCTCTTCTTCGAAAATCGGAAAATTATCCATGTGTTTATCAAGATAATGTTGCAAGCAATCATTAAAACGGTGCACGCCTTGTGGTGTAACAATCACTTTACATACGAAGCAATAACCTTCCCAGGGTTCAGAATGCTTGGACTTTACATGTTTTTTCATTGAAATTAAAAGGGTCGTTTTGAAATGATAGTTGCCATTGATGCAACAGAAATATTCCTTGGCACCAGACTCAGTTAGTTTTATTTTAAAATGCGGATAGTTCATTATATCGCTCGAAGGCAACAGATCTACTAGCGGTAACTGATCTTCTGCATCTGAAACCCTGTCAGCTTCACTAACATCAGTTACTAAACTTTCTTCATTGTTAGACATTGCATCAGCATTTTCTGAATCCGTTCTTTCCATTTTTATACTTCCTTCGCCAGATTCACTTACTACATCCGATACTTCACTAATATTATCATCTCCTTCAAAGGTGATCTTAGATTGAATAGGCGGTACAATCGGTGTATTTGCTTTTCTCGCTGATGTACGAGTTTTAACTCCCTCATTGTCATCTCGCTCCGTGTTCTCACTTAAATCGGACACAGAAGTGTCTAAACTACGACGAGTACTCGTTTGTAATACTGCTTGATCAGATTCACTGCGTCGTAATAATGAGTTAATAGACTTTTTAGTCATTATTGATAAATTAATTCTATAAACAGCTGTCTGTTCATCGTTATGGTGTAAAATTATATGCGTTTTTAGATTCTCTAGAGAAATCTGAGTGAAGTTGCATTTTTTGCAAATGAAGCCAATTAATTGCCCCTTAGCATCTTTGGGAGGAGGCGGAATATCTAAATTAAATGGGCACTCATTTACATTATCACATTGAGAGCAGTGTTGCTTATATTCGCCTGTATGCGTACTTACTATATGCCAAAAGAATGTTTCCAAAACTGATTTACTGTTAGTGAATTCTTTATAACAAAATGTGCATATATATTTATCAGAAGGTATGTTGCTGATCGCTTGGAAGTTTATCTCTTGGCATTGCTCAATAGCTTCTTTGGCAACCTCAGGAGGCATTCGTGATAGTGGAATCACAACATGTGGGTGTTGATTCCTATAGTGAAGTACAATGTCAGTGCCGGTGTATTTACACAATCGACAAGAATAGGAAATCAGATTTTTCCGGAAACAATAGTTCCGATCCGTAAAACAGTTTGTATCCAGTATGGAGACTTTTTCAGGTAGAAAATGTTCAAGAGTATCGGCTGGTATAATATTTGAGGTTTTCTGTTCTATTTTCTTCTTTTTGGTCTTTGTCTTAATTACTCCGGCTTGCCATCCACGTCGTCTGCGTTTAGTTTTTTTCTTTAAGTCAGCTAAAAGTTCAGTGCTTCCGAAACTTTTAGAAGACTCAAGAGAATCGCTTTCAGAGTCTGTGTCGCTGCTGGATCCAGCTTCACTTGCTTTTTCTGTAATGGTATCACTAAACGAATCTGATTCAAATGTATAGGGATCAGACTCTTTTTTAGTAGTCTTTGATTTAGGTCCGGGTTTATGTTTCAAAGCTACTGACTTTTTATCTTGCATTACTAATTCGGGAATACTATTAGCAAAACCTTTAACTTTAATCTTTGGACCCGTCTTTTTCTTTTTAATTTTTTCAGGATCGCAATTTTTATCCATTGTGTCTTTAAACTTTTGCAAAACAACCACTGGTTCGACTTCAGGCAGAATGTGTTCTTTCGTAGGTGATGTTTTTTCGTCCACCAGTTTAGCCAAACGACACATTCTTATGCCAGTAGCACTCAGCACATCATCTCTTATGAACATTTCTTTTATATCTTCTTGTAACTGCATTAGCTCGCGTGGCGGTTTTTTTACCTTTGGTTTGGTATCGGCTGCAGTTGCTCTAGTTATTCGTTTTGCTGCAGTAGTGGTACCTTTTTTAGCTTTACCCCTAGTTTTCTTCAAACATTTAGTTTTCTTACCTGGTTTCTTTTTAGGTTTAGTTTCAGTGTTTTGTTCTTCTGTTTTTTGCACTTCGTCCTCAATATCGGAAGTCTTTGCATCGTCATCTATTTTCGAGCTATTTTGATTGCTGTCTATACTCAGACTACTGTCCTTACTCAGCGACTCATTATCTAATACTTCCATTCCCGTTTCATCGATTGCCTCGGTCTTGTCTATTAAATGTGGCATTTCAGAAAAATCTACTTTATCTATATCTGTGTGGTCTAATTTAGATGTCGGTACGTCACAACTCTCTTCGTCATCTGACACTATTTCACTCAATTTTTCTAATTTTTTCTTGATTTTATCATTTTCACTTGTTTGATCACCAAGCATAAGTAGTAACTCTTTTATTTTAGATTTATCTTGTAATATAGATAACAAGCTCCCAATAGAATCTAAGGCAGGGGGCATTTCTTTAGTAGAACCCGGTTTACCCTCAACTAATTCAGTAGATGTTACTTCATTAGTACTTCCGGGTAAACTTTCATCATTAGTTGATTTAAGTAAAGCATCATCGGTGTTTATTGTACTGTCTGGTGTAGAACAGGCTTCAATGTTTTGTTCGTCTAACTTGGACTTATCTTCAATAGGTTTTTCATTCCTGATAACTTCAGTGGTTGAATCAATATCTTCATTAATTGACATTACTAATGAAGGAAGTTTGGTAACATTGTTTTTATCTACATTACGTAGTGCATCACTTTGTGTTGGTAGATTTCCAGAAGTGTCTTGTAAGCAAAGTTCATCTTTAATATTTTTGGCTGAATCTTCTTTGCTTAGTCCCATTTTAGTTTCCAAATCAAGTGAAACAAGGGAATTATTCATAGGGGAGCTACTCTTAATCTGGTTTTCATTAGGGACTTCCTCTTTATCCTGTGAAATTTTATCAATTTCTTCAAGTAATTTAGAAGAGTCATCATCGTTGTCCAATAAATTGTCCTTTTCTGGACTTGAGATGTTTTCCATCATATTTTCTAAAGATATTTCCTTAGTGAAATTATGGCCTAAATCACTTCTGGAGGAACTGAGATCGTTATCGAGATCGGCAATTAAAGCAGTTATATTCTCAAGAACTGGATCTGCTACTATATTATCGGAAAACATTTCTAGTTCATCAATTCCAAAGTTTGAACCAAGATCAGCTGAGGTTATATTGCTATTTATTTTAGCTTTGCTGGGACTAATATGTTCTGTTAGTTTGGCTTTGGGATTTAACATATCTTTTATTGTCATATCTTCAGTTTCTACATTCATGTCGAGGCATATTTCAGAAGTTTTCTTGTTTTCTGAATCTACACTTTTATCTCTAGAGACTTCATCTTCATTTTTAAAATCCTTTCTTTCAGGGTCAACATCTATACTTTTGGAATCTATATTTTGCTCATTTGATTTATTTGTATCTTTGCCTTTTTGGTCTGAATCTTCTGGGTCTACATCTTTTATTTCTATGTTTATATGTTTTATCACACCTTCGCTATTTGTGTTTAGAGCGTCATCTGAATCGGAGTCATAAATTCGCTTCTTGCATTTTCTCACTTTTCCAGTCACATCTGTATCAGCTTCTTCGATACTCCTTACGCTAGATCTTGTTCGCCTCCTTTCAGTGAAGGCATCCGTATCTATACTATCATTAACTCTCTTACTGGAATCTTTAACAGTTCCAGATACTTTATGTGGCCGAACATCATTACTATTAACCTTTCCTCTTTGCTCACTGACTTGCAATTTTTCTTTGCTATATCCTTTCTCTGTTATATTACTACTGTTCTTTGTCACACGCTTCTCTTTATCATCAACTTTACCGATAATATCAGTTTTCTCTGAACTGTCTTCATTTTCCTCCTTTGCTCGTTTTATTTTCGGTATCTTATAGTTTTTAACGCCATATCCAGATACCATAATAGATCCTGTTACAATATTATCATTTGAATAAACAATACCGCTCTTGCGGCCATAGCTATCTGAATTGGATCTTTCTGTTTTATCTTTGTTTAGTTTTCGCATTCTTGGATCTCTATAATTCATTCTGGGAGAGTAAGAAGGCTTCACAGATACCGACCTGCGTTGTCCATCTTGTTTTTCATAAACATCTTTTCTATTTTTAACACTATGCTCTGCGTTTATTTTCTGTTTATAATTATTTCTAGTTTCACTACTTTTATTAGTACAAACTTGACTCCCCGAAAATCTGCACGACTTAAAATCAGCCTTTATCTCTTGGAAGCTTCTTTTGTCTTTGTTAGAATCAACAAGTTCTCTCCCAACACTAGAGGCCCGTTGAAATGCTTCTCTTTTCTTTTCATGCGAGTTCAAAGGCTGAGTCAGTACCCGCCCCACGCTAGACTCGCGAGTTAAAGACCGTCCTACGCTAGCAGCTCTTTGTCTTCTCATATCAAAACTGTTGACAAATCCTTGCATTTCTTTGGCACTATCTATAATTTTTTGGAATGTAGCATTTATACTTGTGTCTATAGTGAATGATCGTCCAGTGTTGGATTTTACGGATAATGTATTACGTTCAGGTTCTATCGAGTTATATTTAGTAGTACTAGGTGATCCTACCGAGGATCGGGTTTCGTCTGGTCGCACGCTTCGTCCAATACTTTTCTCGTGGTATTCACGCCTTGACCCAACCTCTTCGTAGCGCCTACAATCGCTATCATATGAACGATCCCGAAAATACGTAGCGCTACTTTGACGATCCTTTGATAAAGCACGGTCTGCAACATGATCTCGTCTCTCCTGATCTTTATTAAATTGTCTGCCACTTTGATCAGGGGCAAAGTACTTGTACTTACTATTTCTACTAGCACTTAAATCTCGGTCGTAATGTCGATAGCTACTTGACCCACTATATTTTTGGGTTGAGTAAGAGCTACCACGGTAGCGATCTTGATCCTTGCAGTAAGATCGATCTCTTTCATCGTATTGCGATTTTGATTCGGTGTCCAATTTTCTGTTGAGTCTTGGATCCTTAGTATAATTTTGAGTACTAAAATCAGATCGACCATATTGGCTTTTCAATGGTTCTGATCGTCCGAAAGAATGTTTTGGGGTTTGAGATGATGTACATTCATTCCTGCCAAATAAATTAGGTGTCGATGAGCCATCAGTCCCAATAAACGAATGAGGTGGCAGACCTTCGGATCTCCCAAAGGGGTGGCTAGGTGTTGAGGGACAGTCTGATCGCCCAAAAGAATGACTTGGCGTAGGTGGACAATCTATTCTTCCGAATGGATGAGATGGTGTCGAAGGACATTCTAATCTCCCAAAAGAATGATTTGGCGTCGGAGGGCACTCCAATCTCCCAAAAGGATGATTCGGTGTCGGTGGGCATTCCAATCTCCCGAACGGATGACTTGGTGTCGGTGGGCAATCGTATCTCCCAAAAGGATGACTTGGTGTAGAAGGGCATTCTAATCTTCCGAAGGGATGGCTTGGCGTATGGAGTAGGGGGCTTGGCGTAGGGAGTAGGGGGCTTGGCGTAGGGAGTAGGGGGCTTGAGGAAAGAGGCGTCATTGGTGCTTCTTTTCTAGCATAAGATTGAGTTGGTGTAACAGTCATATCAGGCACGTACCTTTTACCGTATTTGTCACTATTAAATGAATCATTAAATCTCGAATTATGAGAAATATCATCTTTTTGGGGATTCCAACAAGATTCTCTCGAGTCATCAATGCGTGATTTTCGATCACTAGTTGAATCTGTTTTTTCCCAAGGTCGGATATCTTTAGGCACGGATTTTTCTCTGTCCCAGCTAGTCATTGTAGGAACGTAAACGTGCTTGCGACTGGACTGATCTATTTCAAATGACTGGTGAGTAGGTGTCATTTCATAACTTCGAGAATTTGGAGTCATAATTGAAGTAGGTGTAGAATTTGACGAAACACTTGGAAACATCTGCCTAGGCGTCCTTTCAGGATTACTTGCATGTGGATTGGGGCTTAGGGTGCTGATGTTTGGATTCAGGTCGCGTCTAACACGAGGATCTACCAATATAGGCCTATTATGGCTGTTTCCTTGATCTGTTTTGAAATCAATTTTCACTTTATCCGTAGATGGGTCGTTATTTGAAGACGTGCATGTGCTATTGAACATTTTAGGTGTTGTAGTGCTATTTGTAGACACGAGTGGTAGTGCTCTCATATCTACATCAGTTTTATTATTTGTGGGCACATTCTTAATCGGATCCGCTGGTATTATTACAGGCGGCGCCGAATTAGCGTCACTGAAATCTTCATTGTCAGGTGATTTAGGAGCGAGATCACCATATACATCGCTAGCTTGTATGTCTCCATCATCATTTTCATCCAAGCTTTCATCCTCCTCTTCACCAAAAGGAATTGTTGGAACATTGAAAAATCTTTCACATTCCTTGTCTGTCAATTTTAAACTGGTTTTTTTCATTTGTTCCTCTTTATAAGACACTTGATTTAAATGTGGCTGTAATGAAGTCACACTTTTCTCTTTATATGTTTCGATAGATATTCTTTTCTTAGGTAATATTTGATTGGCTTGAGCGTTAGCAACTTTCATAACTTTCGGTTGATGTAGAGGTGGTGTGGCATTCTCTGTACCTGGTACAGTTATTTCACTTAATATTTCTTTTTTGAGAGCTTGGAGAATATCAATTTCTGACAACGTGCTATTTGCTGGCTGTTTATCAATAGTGCGTTCGTGTAGTAAAGGTATTTCTGGTGACGTTTCCATTTCTTTTAAAGTATTCTCTATATCAAAAACATCAGTAGCAGGTTTTGTTTCAGTGTCCGTTCCAACTTGAACACAATCTGTGTCTTTATCCTTGACAGATTTCAAAAGTTCTAAATTACTTGGTTCTGTTAAAGGTTTATAGAAGTTTGCTTTGAATTGAGTTGCCTCTTTGACGGTAGATATTTCACATTCGTTTGAAACAGATGTACTTTTTCCTGTCGTGGGTGTGCTGTTAGTATCAGGTATGCAAACATATTGCTTTGGTTTTATAACATTATCCTGAGCGGAACTTACAACTTTATCTTCCGTAATTTTTTGAGATACTGAATTATTACATTCTTCCTTAGAAGTCTCACATGTCTTCTTGTCATCATCATTTGTTTTACTACTGTCATTTTCTGCATTGATTTTTATTTCCTTTTTATCTTCGTTTTCGTACATTTCCAACTCTGCAAAATCAGTGCTGTCTTGTTTTGGCAAGTCAATAACTTTCTGTTCTGATTTATTGTCGGAATTAATTACAAGACATATTTGAATTTTACGGGGTTGAGTGTCTTTATCTGAAGATGTCTTAGCCTGACCTGGTTCTTTAACCACTAAGCTACCGTAAATGCTTTCAATGGCTTCACTTTCACTGTCAGATAATTCACCTTCTTCTATTTCTTCTTTCTTTGTAGGTTTCTTTGTTTTGGTCTTGTCCATACTTTTATTGTAGGATTTTAATATTAAATCAGATATGTCATCCTTAGCCCCTGTCTTTTGCAACTCTCCTAGTATTTGTTTTCTCAACTCTCGCAATGTATCAATGTCCACATCGCCATCACTGCAATGAATAATTCTCGATAGTATATCTTTAGTGTTTAAAGAGATTAAGCTTTCTTCGGGAACATTCAGCGTAATGTTTAAATCCCTTTGTTTTCGTGATGGCTTGTCTTTGGATTTTTTTCTTTCTTTCTTATAATAAGATGGAGAACGCCGTCTTGGTGATTTACGTGGAGAACGTCTGCTAAATAGAGGCTTTTCTACAGTCGTCTCAGATGGAGACCAACGTGGATGTCGTGTGTTCGATTCCGGAGATACCAAAACTCGTGTGTAATTTCGCTTAGAAGCGGAATTTGGCGGTGAAGTCAAGCTATCCTCTGCTTCCTTACTAGTTTGACCGGATTGCTGATTAGGTCTCCTCTGAAATAGGGCTGGTTCTTTAGTACCCGAAGTATGCTCGTCATGGACTTCGCTTCGGGGCAAGATCTCTGGCAACGTATCTTGAAGATTTTCCTGACGTTTAACGACAGTTTTCAGTTTATTTCTTACGGCTTCCAGCTCTGATTTTTCTTTTGCCGTGGGTGTATCAATAGAAAATCCAGAACCTATGGTTTTTTTATCTCGCTGTAAAGAAAAACAAAATAAATATCTATTTCAATAAAAACACCTAATTTAGAAAAAACATTAAAAAACTAACCTGTTCGACTTTTGCGTATAAATTTATCAAAACCTGCTCACATTTTAGTAAGTTTTCCATTTTCATTCTAAAAAAAGTACAAGTAATTAAATTCATATATTTGTCTTAAAAATAACTTATAAAATATTCTACTGAGTAATATTCTACTTATTCCTACAAGAATTTCTTCTACTTCTAAAAGTAACTGTTAACAGCTCCCATAATATTCCCATAGGGCTTGGCATTCAAATTTTATATTTTTTTAAATCTAAGTCGGAGGGAAGAGCCATATGTCTTGGACCGGGCACGCTGCCCATGATCGTGCGCCAATTTATATAACAGAACGAACGGGACAGCAAAGTTATGAAATTTAATTGAAATGCTTGCCTCTTTTTTTTGTTCGAAAGCAAATCTCTCAATGAGCGAATTTTATCAAGCTGAGCCTGTCGAGGGTTCGAAGACGGCGTACTTGAAGATTCCAGTCTTGTGATCATATCCTCTAGAAATGGAATGTATTGTTTCATTTCCTCGAACTTGCGGTCGTATTCCGATTCCATCTTGAAGGCTAAAAAATAAAAAAATAGCGTTGTTTTCAAAAACTGACACATTAATATTGTATACATACCACAAAGTGTGCAACGTTAACATATACCAAATTTTTATCAAAGCAGTGCACTTAGCAAAAAATGTAATAAGCTTTAAATTCCTCGATTTATCGTTATATTTGATTACCAACCAATTAAATATAATATTTTTAACTATAGAATGCCAACTAGATGTTGAAATGTTGTAATTAATTTATGAAAATATTGTTTAACAATTATCTTATGGAACTGTTAAAAAAAAAATACATTTCAGATGGTCCGCCGCACAGCGAACTAGAAATTCATTATTTGTTAAGTTATTCTGTTTGAATTTCTAATGTTTTAACGAAAATTTCGAAAAAAAACTTAATTGCTTGTTTGTTGGGTATTAAGATATTTTAATAAGATAGCGTTCTATAGAAAATATATCGTACCTAATGATGGATAATGGAAAATTTTCGGAATGAAAAGAAAAGAAAAAATGAAAAATTTCCAAAATTTTTTCAATTTTTCAAATATTTTTCAAATATTGGAAAAAATGGGGAGTCGACCAAGATCAGAAAATAAAACAAGATAACAAATTTTTATTTGTTACTTTTTATCAAAATACTAAAATTTCTCATATTTAGGATTCCGTACCCTATTACTAAGACTGTTATTTATTATTTTTCTTAAAGACTTTTATGATTTCTTGCATAAGATTATACCGTTCATCACCGGTATACCGGTGAAGTTCATGCGAGATAAATTTACAAATCATTAAGTTTGAAATTCTAATGTTCTCATTTTCTTCCGCTTTGTACTCTGGTTCTGTCATCACTGCCGCATCACAAAACTGATTTTCTGAATTTGGGATTTGTTTTTGGGATTCTTTAACTGTATAATCTGGACTAGACCAACGTTGAGCGTACTGACTGTACTCATCTGGTTCTGATATGTACGTATCACTTCTAGGTAAGCTGCAATTTGGAGTATTGTCTTTTCCGGCGACTTCTGAAAGCTTTTTTTTTTTCTTGGAATGTAATCAGCATTTTCAGTGAATAAATTTTCTGATTCATTACGCATATTGTCAAAATTACAGTTCATTTCAGTATCTGATTCACTATCTGAAGCTAGTATAATCTTTTCTGAAAAACAAATAAACATACCTACATATACTCACACGAAGGCAAAGCCACTGAGTCTAAAATATATTATAATGCTACGTGTACGAGTAGTTATATGAACGTGCAATATTAAGTAGATAGATACCTACTAGTTTGTTGGTATTTCTGTTTAATAGTAAAATATTAGTTTTAGGTGCTTACCTTTGGACATCGCTGTCTACTAACAATGGCAGTTTTGTGGGTCAGATCAGTCAAAAACACTCATAAAAGGAGGGAGGTTATGTCGGACTCGAACCGACTAAACCGCACGCCGTCTCTGGGTCGTAGTGCTAGGCCGAAGGTGAGGTTGTCATGCGACATATCCCTCGCACCCCGGCTGACCCAGGGCCATCCCTCTCGGTCTGGCCTTCCTCGGGAAGGGGGGGACCACGCGGTCCCCGACTCAAACCCGGTGTGGGGAGGCGCGCATCGTCCTACGATGCGCGCCGCCGCCGTGGCCTGCTTCTGCTAGGGTGACGGGCGGCTCCACCCGTCACCCTCAGGCCCGCGCTCATGGGGGGCGGAGGTCAGTTTGCGCCCTCCGACGCCCGAGCTGCCTTCGAGCGCGTGCAGCGATGTCAGCGAGCCTTTCTCGCTCATCGCGCTGCGCTCGCTCTGCTGTCTCCTTCGCGAGCATGACCTGCTCGCAGAAGGAGGCGCTGGCCGCCCACGCATCCGCGCAGCGGCCCATCGCCGCGAGCAGGGTGGAGAGCGTGAGCACTCTCACCCCCAGGGCCGCCACAAGCTCCCGCCTCGGCGTCTCAAACGCCGGGCACTCGGTGAGCGTGTGCAGCCCCGAGTCCACGCTCGCGTCGCAGTGATGGCACTCGGGCGTTGGCTCTATACCCATCAGATGCAGATACCGCCCGAAGCTACCGTGCCCGGTGATAATCTGCGTCTGACGGTACGAGAGGCTACCGTGTGGCCTCTCTAGCCACTCCCCCATGATGGGCCTTACCGCCGCAATCACGGCGTGCCCTGCGCGTGGTTGCCCAAGTCGTCGCTCCCACTCGGCCACCATGACCTGGTGGAGCCGGGATTTCTCGGCCCGAATATCCTCGGGCTCGGGATAGAATCCCCGCTCCCGCGCCTCCTTTCGGAACTGATATAGTGCCGAAAGGGCCCTCGCTTCCAGGATCCACGGTGGCGATCCGGCCAGGAGACTCGCCGCTTCGAAGGATATCGTGCAGTATCCCCTGATGGCCCTGGAGGCCATCGTGCTCTGCGCCGTACGGAGCAGAGGCAGGAATCTGGCCTCCAGGGTGTCCGCCCACACGGGGCACCCGTATAGGGCCATGGACCGCACGACACCCGCGTAGATTCTCCTGCAGGAGGCCTCTGGGCCCTTCAAGTAAGGCAACAACCGGCCCAAGGCATTCGCCGTGAGCACCAACTTGGGGCGCAGACTTCGGAAATGCTGTCCGAAGTCCCATCGACCGTCAAGCACGAGCCCCAGGTATTTCAACCGGGGCTTGATGTCGATGGGAGTGCCTCCCACTGTAAGGCTGGCTCCCGGGCCTGGCCTGCGCCGAGGGCCATGAAAGAACATGGCCTCGGACTTGTGCACCTCGAGTGTGTACCTCGAGACCCAGCCGCCGGATCCTGTCGACGACCTGAGCAACCGCGGTCGTGGCCCTCAGGGTCGCTTCGCGGTGCGTAGCCCCGCTCACCGTCACCAGCGTGTCGTCCGCATAACACGGGACGGTGGCACCGTACGCGAAGCACCCAGTCGTAACCGATGTTCCACAGGAGCGGCCCCAGGACCGAACCCTGTGGAACACCGCACGACAATGTGTAAAATAAACCATTGACCATGAATCTGTATTAAAATATAACTTTGATCATTTGTTTTTTTTTTAAACAACATGTAAAGCCATTAAATCATTTGAATTTCAACTTATTATGAACTATATTTTATAAACTATTTCATTTAAACTAATAATTTCGATAAAAAGATATATTTCCATTATTTTTCCAATTTTTCAATTTTTCAGAAAAATAAATTGAAAAATTTCCGGTATTTGAAATTTTTCGGACAATTACCCATCACTAATCGTACCAAAGTAATAGCTAGTGTTGTTTTATTTTCAATAGAATTAGTGGAAGGATTTGTAATAAGTGAGGTATTTGAAACATCATGCTGTTTTATGAAATTCCTGTGGACAGCATCAGGTAGATATGTGAATGGAAGAAAAGAAACGCTCACCGTTCAGAAGGCCAACTTTTTGTAATTATACATCTTTAGTTGTAATTTTCAGTTGCCAATTTGCGAAGTTGGCATTCTGAGTCACTGAAAATTGACTATAAAATACGCTCAATTTGGCTGCACAAAAGTAATATCTATTAGACTCCTTTAAATTTAATGAAAGTACAAAACTGCACTCCTCACCATTACCCTTATGTTTTAAGTGGAGAAGAAGGAAGGAGCAATAAACAGTGTTCATACCAAGTGAAGGAATGTGTTATCTTTGCTGCACACTCTCAACGTGGCAAAATGACCAAAAGAGGGGAAAAAGTTCAGCCAGAGCGTGTGACCGGGTGCGGCTCATAGATATCAGCAAGCATCTTAAAGAGATTACTTCTGCTGTACAAACTCTACAAATGGAGGTCTATAGACAAGACTATGGACAATTCTGCTAGTTTCAATGCTCTTGTCATAGCTGAAACTAATAGCTGGCCTAAATGAGACATAACGTTGATCGACATAAAAATGACACCAACAAGCAGTGAAAACACTTATATTGATGACAAAAAAACACTTAAAATAAAAAATTGTTGATCACATCCATAACACTGAAAGTACTGGCGATAAGGAGGTCACCACATAAGCCACTACACCGTACTTGTCATATTGAGATGTCAGTACCTAATACAACGTTCACGAAATTTCTTATAAAACCTAAATGATATCCTATGAATCACGTCATTGGTTATTAAAGCTTAAATGCTACTCTAAAATTAAAGCAGATTCAACCTATGAATTTAGTACATAACACAAATGGCACATAAGCAATATGGGTGTAACGGTACTAACGGCTGCAAGCTTATTGACCCAGCTTCATGGAACATTCGCTTGACGCATGCGTTATACCACTTATAGCAGACCGAGGTTCGTAGTACAATTTTAGCCTAGTAGACCATCGAGATAATGAATTTGTCACCTATTTAAATCGCAATCGCATAGTCCAGTATTATTGGCATACCTGTACATACATAGTTGCTTGTTATGAATGACTGATTCATTTGTGCATAGCCTAACCCGCTGGGGCTACTAACTTTGGTAGTTGATATGTTCTAACACTAAGGAAGGATTTTTGGAGGTAAAAAAACCCGACTGATGCTGAAAAGATCGAAACAAGCTTTATAGCAGGCGGTACCAATTAATTTTCTTGGAGTTTGAGATTTGCAAATGGGTACCGCCTGCTATAAAGCTTGTTTCAATATTTTCAGCATCAGTGAGGTTTTTTATTATTGATAATTTATTTTATTTTACACTTTTTAGTTATGAAATATATATTTTTGTAATCGACTTTTTTTTCTTTTTTTTACCGAAATCCGCCACTTGATTTTTATTTTTTTATTATGATATACCCAGTGTTACTCTCACAGTAAATACGAATCTGACCCTCAACCTAAAATCCATCGAGCCGTTCAGGCTGCAGAGCGTGTCAAACAATTATATATACCTATTCTCGAAAAACATAACCCTCCTTCTGGCGCAGTCGGGTAAATAAGGTATCAACTGGTGGCCCCGCTAGTTTAATATCGATGATCATACGGAATATAAAAGTATCCGCCTGACGGCAATAGGCTCGTCCTCGATTACGTGGGACCGAAAATCATAGTTGACGATATGTGGGTGTTATAACACTTCTGGCTACCCTTTCGGCGATTTACAGGCGTGAGTATATGTATGTATGTATGTATGTGATACGGAATATACAATCAAGAGGGATTGCTTCAGAGTTAATGCTTGCAGACCACGATGCTGTGAAGAATTCAACATTATTAGCAACGCGAATGGTTATTGACCGACATTTACTTATAGGCCTTTTCTCTGTTTATAATGACCGATTACGTCATTCTTTTGTATGACTTGTTCGTGATCGACGGGCGATGCTTGTTTTAATAATAAAGTGGTTTACGGGTACCTACTTCTTGATTTTATCTTTTTTTTTATTTTATAATGCTCGCATATTCATACGAAACGTTTCCCTTGCACAATAAAGTAAAATAGTTACAGTGTATGTATCTCAATGTTAAACAAAATGTTACGTCTGCGCGAACACGTCTAAATTTTTATTATGTAGTGTTCTATTTAGCTTTTTCCACAGAAAAATATATCGTCATCGGATGCAAAATATAGGTCGACCTGATACTAATCCCGCATCCGAGCGCCAATCTCAGTAGGATTCAATGGACTTTCTTAATTCGATATTTTTTCAGCTTGCCCTTTTGGAGCCCAAGTTACAACACTCTGATCTTGATTGGTTTATTTTTGCTTTTACGGTAGTGACTGCAATCTCTCCTCAACCCCGAGAATAAAGTCTACACCAGAAAGACACACACTTAACAACTTTAGTAGTCTTTTGACCAGGATAAGGCGTTCTCCGAGACTAACGCCAAAGGCGGCAATGCAACACGATTCGGCGCTAAACCACAGAATAAATGGCGAAGCTTATCTCCGCTTCGCTATTTATTCTGTGGCTTTCTGTACTTGATATCTATAAAGCAGTCGTTATGTTTTTGCCGCATTATGGCCGCATAACGGTCACGTCGGTAATGTCTCATAGGACAACAACTAGTCCGCGAAACAAGGCGAGATGGTCAGTGGAGCGTCTGCCTCGAATCCAGTTGTTCAATTACTCAACCTCTAAAAAAGCAGTTCGGTGTAAACTAGTAAAATAGTAACACCAACAAATTGAACAAGTAAGTTACTTGAGTGTCATTCAAAATATGAAACGACCATCACCATACACACTGTACGTACTGCTTTTGGTCACTCCCCGTGACCAAAAACAGTACGTACTGGACAAATAAGACCGGAATAACCAGCAATCGTAGGGCAAGCACTCCGTATCCAGTACGTCTTACAGAATATGAAGCACTGTTGTTGACGTTGTTGAAGCACTGTGTTTGACGGGTTTTCAGTGGTAGCGTTGAACGTTATAATTACTGACCTCGGTTTGTATGTATGGTATGGATTCGTAATTAATAAATATAAATATTACAATCGCGCCTCATGATAGGTGAAAATATAGATTCCATAAGACGTGAGTTTGTTCAATGCAACGAGTACAAGAAACAATAAAACTGGCCGATTAGTCATTTAGACGGAGCAAGTTTCTCGCACAGTTTTGATTCAATAATCGTATGCGATAATTATGTACTAACAATAATTGCCTTACGATTATCGTATCAAAATGTTTACACACAGGCAAACGCTCAAATCTCGAATGATTATTTCATACGAGATTTGCAAGTGACATATCAACTTATGCCATGTTAGTGTCATAAAATTCTTTTCAGAAGGTCGACATCAATATTCAATTGCGAGGCAAGGCGTGGACGAGCTAGCGGCAATTGTGTTTGTGAATGTTCAGACGAAGCACCTTTTTTCTCTCCTTTCGAGAATCGTATCTTCGAGGCGAGAAACTCGCCCCGTCTAAATGACGCCTAAATATTTTGATACGATAATCGTAGGGCGATTTTTGCTAGCGATAATCGCATACGATACACGAATTTCGAAAAATGAATCACACACACAAACACATGAACATCAGTTAGGTTAAATCAGGTTAAAAACTCTAAATAAATATTTTTTTAGGATTTTAATGTTTTGGTATGTTTTAATATAAGAAAACTAATAAAATGAATTGAGTTAAATGTAAATAAATAAAAAGCAACTGTAAATAAATAGAACTTGCACACACAAACACTTTGTAGGTACACAAACCGGACCGAAAAGTGAAGTTCCCGCAACGGAACTGGCAGCTGTTATTTTCAATGAACAAGGCATGGGGTCGAAAAGCGGGAATAACATTGAACTGGCAATTAAAAAAGAAACAGGTATCTAAAACTAGCAAGGCGTTAAGAAAGGTTTAATGAATGAGAAAGTGAGTGTGTATAAAATTACTAATGTTTCGACTGTAAAATTTAAATCATATATAATCAGAATGCAGAGGCGGCGGAGACTATGGCCGAACTGGCCAACCGCCCACGGCCTCGAGGTGCAAAGGGCCTCGCCTCATAGCTAAAGTCGCGTGCAAAGTGTCGAGTTACAGCAAAGCAAGTCGCGGCACGATCAGCCCTTACAGTAATAACGTTTGTTTTAACATAAAAATAATAAAAACAGAGAGAAGAGTTGATGACGTTAATTTTAATTTAACTGTACCGGCGGACTTAGGCGATCACGGGTGCTTCGGCGACTTTTTGCGTCGGTTCCGGTCAGAACGTCAGAGTGCCACTACTGTGACCTAAGCGAGGACTCGGGGCTGCACACGCTCACGGAGTGTCCGGTGTGGGAGACGCTGAGGCGGGAGGTAGTAGTCACCCTCGCTCGCCGCTTTGCTCACAGTGATAGATCGCTGCGAGAGGGCAAGAGCTGCCGCCGTCCAGGGCAATCAGGGTGATCTTAGGCAATTTGGGGCTCGTCAGGCAGCGGCAGAATCAGGGGGGTGGGAAATTTAAACTTTGCATTTTAAGTTATGCAGCCTTATGGTAAGAGGAAAGCTGCGCCCCCGGGACCCGTCGTTAACTCGTTGTCTACCAGAGCTACTCGGAGGATTTATTGGATCCCTGTTTCCAGTGTGCCTCGGTTGTGCCCGAGGTTACTTGAATGGAACTAGAGCTGGGTGGTGCGAAGGCTTAAGAACACCACCCCGAGGCCGAGCATGGTTGCTAGCTCCAGGGGAAGAAGCTCTCGAGCCCCGATTGAGAGAGCTTCTCAGCGCATGTTTGTAGCGGGGCCAGTTTCCGCAATTTTGTAAGACGAGGAATCTGGTCCTTGTCTGAAGGAAGGGGCGCCTGGCGGACTCACCATCCACCTATCGACCTATGGTGTAACTTGATGAGGTGTCTATACTTTTGGAAAGAGTTATCAACGAAGCACCTCATTGACCACCTCTCCATAGTGTGGCCGGAGCTAGCGGATTGCCAACAAGGCTCCAGCCAGAGGTGCACCACTGTAGGTGCCATCATGCGCGTGAGGGCTCTAGTAAAGGATGCGGTTGCCCGGGGCGAGATAATGTTAGTGGTGTCCTTGGATATCGCCAACGCAGTTCAACGCCTGCCCCGGAATTGCTTTAGGGAGGCCCCCGTGTATCATGAAGTGCCTTTCTACTTTCTTTTTTAGGCTCCATCAATCTATTGCACCACGTTCGATGGTAAATAGCTGAGGTACAATCCAGAAGATACGGATACGGTTCCATCAACGCATAGACAACGACAGACGACGGAGAGAACCATCTTCTACCCAACATTGGCCGGCCTTGGTTGGCGTAAAACGTCGTGCGGTGTTACGCATGGATAGGTTTTGGGGTCACTTCTGTGCTATTCGCAATGAGCTCAGACTGTGCCGCCATCACCATGACGGGAGCCAGTCTTGAGAAATCAAGGCCGTGAAGTTCCACCTCCACCAGGACATTTTGGTAGTGTGGAAGGAATGTCTTGGGGATCTGAGCGCAGTGCACACTGTGTTATCGGCGGTAAGACCCATTATGGAGGACTGGCTCGGGAGGCGGCGGCGACGTGGAAACCTGCCTTATACGGCTGATGCAGGTGATCGAGTTAAGTCGAGGACGGAGCCGACGTCTGTGTACCGTCACTGTGATGCGATGGATGTGGCTAGGCGGGATCGGAGGAGGGACGACCCGTTACGACTAGACCCAACTTGGGCATCGGAGATTACAGAAACCGTCGTCGTCGCCGTCGTCGAAAGGATAATATATAAAATGATAGTAATGTATTTTAAAAAAATTAAAAAATAAAATTTCGCACTGTGGCAACTTTTCTAAAAGTCTAAATATTAACTGTCTGAATAACTAAGCGCATTCAATTCCAACACCGTTAAAATCAATTGTGGAAACGCCTACGTAGCTATATCGCCAAAAAGATCAGCGGTATAATTTTGAAAAGCTCCAGTTTCACGTTTTTACACTACTAAGGTAGTAAACAAACACCTACATTGCAGATGTTTTACCACAGTTATTGTACGCGTGCTTTCGGTGCACAAGAGCCCATCCTCATCAGCTAGAAAAAATACCGGGTGTTTGCGACTGCTCCGGCGTGGGCTCACCGAAAACCGCTCTTGTGAAAACCAATGTCAGCAAAATCAAAAGAAACTAGCATTCAATACAATCGAGACTAACGCTGTGAGGATTATTATGAGCTATTGCGACACCAGAAGTGTCCCTCAGTGATGCTGCTTGCAACCCCGAAAGAGATGAATAGAAAAAACTAAAGTTGGGAAACCTTGGACAATCTTACCATCAATAAATACAGCATATTGCTTTTTAATGTTGACAAAAGGGTTTATGATTTACGAGGATTTCGTCTTAGTGTTGTGGGATTTGACAGCAGTCGCTCCCTGAATCCATAAAAGCCGAATAAAAGGAAGGAGAAGCAGGCTGAATAAGATCAAAGTGCAAGCTTTAGATGTAACTGGGATTGGCGCCCGGATGAAAAAAGTTTATTTAATAGGGTTGTACTTTTTTGGAAGACCTGACCTGTTCGTACTGAGAAAGTCGGCCTCAGAGGCAGAGGGCCAATTCTCCTAACAAAAATTTCTTCAATATACAGATCTCGATCTAATCTTAATTTCCTAGATTTCAAAAATGATGGTATGCTCTCAATCTATAGGATCGACAATTGGCGTCATGCTCGTTTTAATTTAATTTCATTAAAGAGTTTGTTTTAGAAGCGTATACAGTTACGCCAGTTACCCTGGATTGAATCAATATTCTTGTGACTGTCATAAACTACAAGATAGTTTTATGTCTATTATGTACCTACTTCAATATCAGTAGATATGTATAATGATATCATTGATTTCAACCCAATTCTGCTAAGGCAGGAACAGGCCCTGTTTAGTCACTCGTTCTCTTCAGCCGACTTTCTGATCAGAGTACAGTGATGTTACTAACACAGTGACGGAGATGGACTCGCCAACCATTCTTGGCCACAACCCTGATGGGAGAAGATTACATACAACCAGGGGAGGCGGCGACCTTCATTGCTATATTTCGTGTGTTTCAAAATAAGTTTGGTGACTTTAGTAGCGGACATGATCATCATCGCTCGTCACGGCCGCATCCGAGACTCGTGCCTCTGAGTTCAGGTACTGTCACCTCAAAAGTAGTGTCGCATAGTGGTCCAATCCTGCCAGTGGCTAGGGTTCCGTTCCGTTCCTCGGGCAAACCATCTCTCTTTGTAACATATCGGTAATATAGAGTGGATTTACACTTCGTCATGTCCTCGGTGCAGCCTATACCCGGAGGAATCCAGTCAATAACTACTGACGACTAAAATTAAATATAGTCAACCAGAACGGTAAGAATCAAGGTTCCATTATGTAATAAATCTGCGTTTCATAAACAAGTCTTGTCAAATACGCGAATCACCAAAACAAAACTATGTTTTGATGAGCCAAGAGAAAGCAATCGAACACCCGTAGGTATATAATGAGACTTCCGTCACATAACCATCTCTATGTACACAAGAACATTTACATATAAGTCCACAGGATAATAATACATGGGAATAGAGAGTCGAGCTAACAGCAATCATTGCGTGATTCGAAAGCATATAGGTAGGCACCTATATATTATACCTAGTCCGGGTCATATCAACAGATTGATGCAATTTACTAACAAACTTGTTTATTAAACAAAACAAATTAACTACATACTACATACCTACCAACAAAGGTCTATGATCCGCTAACGACATGTAGGTATGCCATCCCTACTTTCACGAGTAATAAAATCACAGTACAATTTTAGCAGAACAATAAAAGAATGTGAAAATAGGATGGAGAATGAAGAACAAGAGAGGATAGCTTGCTGCACTGACATGACAGTCGCTACACTCATCATTTAGTAAACACATAATGTAGTATGATATAATGTAGGTAATTTTAAATACCTAAATAAGTTGGTGGTTATTTTCTTTCTTCTTAGAAGATAAGATACAAGGTCATAACACGATTCATATAAGCACACAAACATCAATAATAATGATTCTTCTATTATTCACCGAAAAAAAACAATGATGTAGGTGTAAGTATCCATGTGGCACTTCATTCGGCTCGCCTTTCAATATGTAATGATTCTAGAATGTCTAGCTAGGTACAATCCGTACACTACATCCCACGTGGTGCTTTATATTTCGAAGTTAAAAGAGAAGGCTAAAATAACCTGAATGGACACGGTTAACACTACTCAACAATCAGCAAAAACATACCCGACTATAGCTTAGCACCAAATTATTAAAAGAAACAAGCTTCAAGAGTTCGTCGTAGTTGTCACCATAAAATGGTAAATGAATATTCAAAATCTACCACAAATGGTAAAAATCGGTACCTATACAGACAATGCAAACCCAATCTTAAACGCTAGCTAGAAAAGGCACGTCACGGAATTTCTGACACATTAAAAAAATATCACCTATTCTGTGCCATAAATAGCAAAGGTAGATTTATTTTATTTTTTATTAAAAAAATTATCGAAAAATCAAAATAGAAGTCTCGAACGCGAACACAAATGTAAAGTTACTACCAACTACACTATTATTATGGTAGAAAATAGGGTTATTCTTATTACCTACCTTCAATACAATGCACACAAAAGTCAAAACGCTAGCTCAAAAAACTAGACTTTTATTCTTAGTCTGCAATAATACTAGGTAATAACAACACTAATACACTATTTTCTTCAACGTAAACATAATATTCTTTCTCTGCAGCTGCAGCCGTCCATGTGTCAGCAACGTATTATAGCGTCACGTTTGTACCATGTCTTCGCAAGAAATGAACGAAACAAAATGGCGTCAGTGGCGCATTGCCTTGTTCTTTTAAAGTCAATGTGATTGTGTATTATTCTATAAATAGAATTTATTTTAGCTAATGACGTAAAGTTTAGCCGTTATTTTTTAAAATATATATTTAATAGTAGTAATTCAATCACAAAATAAATCAATTTCATAATATTATATAATGATATTTTATGAGAACGGAAATGATGTCGTTAGTTTATTGTCTTGGTAGGCAGATAGGTATGTCACGTCCATCCGATGGGCGAAGCCGTGGTGCGTTTCTATGCATGATTATGATTTTATGATTAATTATCTTGTTCTTTTTACCTACATTAATAAATATTACCAACATTAATTTTACCGGGCACATACCTCTTTATCCGAGACATTTTACTTAACCGATGACCAATCTTGATCCGCTTGAGCAGCTATTAAATATCAAAAAAATAACTACATTGGTACATTGAATGACTAGTTAATTTTAATTTGATGTCACTAAATATTTACCTATTACCTACGGATTATAGGTATATCTGTAAGCATATGGATGGACGGCTACTTACATTTAAGTTCGATGTTATATAAATGTGTTCAAAATGTTAGGCATTAGTTATTTCATCTACTGTTTGAGTATCCACTAATTTTTGTAGATCTTTTTAATATAGGTAGTTCACTTCGCGAAACCTATAATCATACACTGCCCCACATAACTTCTAACATTTTATCACGAAATGTTCACGACGCCATCATGCATGTGTAAATAACACAGCGCGTGTCTGGCTAAATTACGTAGGTATTCAAATGCACTAACCTTTGTAATTAAACAAAATATCAATAATTCTAAACTTCTTTAACGTGCACTCCTTCAGGTAACGTGCATTTTAGTGTAAATGCCAAATGCATTAGGTAACTTGACTAGGTGTAGAATCCTGTTTTCTTTGTTCGTCTCTGTCGGGCGCGGACGGCGACTGCAAGCGCGTCAATACTCAGAAGTAGCAATACAAGGACGGCGACCCACGCCCCACCGCGCCGACTAGGGCTCCACCAACGGTATGGGATTGAATAGTTCGCTGGATTCATTCGGCAGTGGGCAGCCGTTGTCGAGGCACGACTGCACGAGTCGCGGTTTGTGCGCTCCGTCAGTTGCCTTATTTTTCCACATCTCACTGTCGCCACGTCTTGTAAAATTCCATCTTGCTACCAGGCAATGGTTTAACACTCTCTGTGTACACGGATCGTTCTAGACTGAAGTATTCGCGAGGTTTTTGTTTTCCGGCCAGGCTGATATTTTTTTATAAAACACCGGAGCTATTAGAACTGCGCAGTTACATGATTCGAATAAAATGTCACATTCCCGATGGCAGATTGACATAAAGAATCATTTTTGGTAACAGTGAAAATGACATAATAGAATATGATTTTCGGATAATATAGTGAAAAATTATAAATAATTTTCGTGAATTGAAAAGAATAGGTCACCCCGGAACGTCTACGCTGTGGCGTATAGTACCTATGTAGGTACCTAGATGGGATAATCTTTTCAACATAAGAGATTGGTACTTACCTGTGTCTGTCTTATCAATTAACCATTTCTGATCAGGTAGGTGCCTATTATAAATAGCAGATACCTACCACAAATAACTTCAGATACTAAGGCATTCTATACGTCCGTGAACTAAGGTCACCACATAGGTATTAGCTTTACACATTCCAAGAACCTATCACCATAGCTCTAAAACTTCTCAAACAATAATAACCAAAAACTTAAAAACAGAAGGTTACGTAATACTTACCTATAGGTACATAAATGAAAAGTAAGTACATGTTAATCAAAAGGTGAGAAACGACAAAGGAAGATAAAAAGTATTCAAACCCAAAGCAATAGTAACATAACTAGAACCTGTTAAAGATAAGATAAAGATAACTTATACCTAGAAGAAAGAAAAATATAGGTAACTCTGAAAATTAGTGGTACATACGAGTGTGGAACCTAAGATAGAAATAGGCTTGTAAGATACGACTACATACAGGAAGCACAACTAATAGGAATCTCTAGTCCAGACAGCTCGTTTCGCCGAAAATTTTGTTGATAGAAAACATTGTAGACATATTTACATTATCCGAAATTAAATTAGCAAATTGCACAATATCTTTGAAACTACTAGCGTACCGTGTAAAACGTAATGACACTACCAGACTTGATAGGTAATAATACTACATTACACGTATATTTACTAAGTAAACTTGCTTTTAATTTACTGATGTAGAAAACAAGTTCAATTTTTTATTTAATGCCACTCAGGTAGTCCACCAGATGGAAAGTGGTTACCGTGGCATATGGACCAGTGCAAGAACAGGGGCGTCGGGTGTCACACTGTTGACGCTGTAGAAACCTTCTATGCCTTTCTTGAAAAACTCCATTTTGTAGTAATTTGGAAAAACTACAGCAGGGCGGTCATTCCTGAGCGTGCACGGGATGAAGTTCCGTTTTCAGTCGTACTCTATGTGGATGAATCCCCTGCTTATGGCGAGTGGTGCGATGATAGAAAGTAGCTGTGGACATCATGTCGTATAATTCTTCACCCAACATTAAGACCCATCGAACATACATATGATACATACAAAACCCACGCCCAAGGGTACACAGGGCTCTACCAACTTTTCTAGAGTCGTCTAGTCCGTCCTCCTACTGAACAACGGACATGACTTTAACGCAGGCCTACCTCTTGTGGTTGAGTGGATCTTCAGGAACGACTGCCGTTCCTGAAAATACCGAAATACTAATCGAAAACAGCAACGTGCCTCGGGGAGCACGTTAAGCCGTCGGTCCCGGTTGCCATACTAATATCTATGGCATTCGTTACGGGTAGCTGGAGCCCTCAAAAGTCCAACAACTGGTGTAGCTGCAATACTTCGAAATCGCCTTTGGGTTGAGGAGGTCAGATGGCAGTCGCTTCACGGAAAATGTCGAAGTTTAGCCAAATCCGCAGTTGGTCTAGTAAAAGCGGACCCCAGACTCCCAAGTTGATAGCTTCGGATGCGACTGGGATTAACGCTAGGATGAAGAAGACTAATCGAGAACAACAAGTGCATCCCGGGCTCGGGAATTACAACTTTGAATATCGGCATGAGGTTGATATAAGGAACGATAAAACCTACTACTACGAGGAACGATAAAAATAAGATAATGAATTTTAACACCTTCCCTGTATAGGCACAGTGCTCCGTTTTTATAATGACGTCATTGCATGAAAGTAACAAAAATTTACTAATTGTTGTTGGTCCGATAGTGTTCTTTTGTGATACATTTATTTTTGTTCCGTAAAACCAATCAATACATAGAAGTTTCGGTAATGGAATTTATTTTCCAGTTTGATAACAAACAAGGCATAAGTACGTACCTACCTATCCTATCTGAACATCGCTACGCAATGAAACCTAGTGTTATCTCGTTTGATAACACTAGGTTTGATAGCTTAGGTAACTAGTTAATATTCGATAATTTAAACCTCACATTGATAGCAAAAATATTCCTCCATATGATAAAAGTGTTGTAGAACGATTGGAACAATATAACAAAATCAATCTACATACATGACTTCATCTGTATGGACTTCGATCGGGGTTTTATTTTCTTTTGTGCGGATCCCTAAATCCATGTCTAATATGGGTAGAATAGCTTAATTCACTCCATTACGTAGGTACGTCAGCTATTTACCAGTGGAAGTGAAATCGGCTCAGTCGTTTCATAGATAAGCCATATAAAACGGATTTCTTTTCAAAGAATCGTTTCTGTTTCTCAAGTACCGTAATGAAATGCATTTATTAATTTGAAGCATATTTGTTGACAATTTATTGATTCAAGAAAGTCCGCCCGACATTTAAAACTGACTTCCACTTTGTCTTTAGCCCAATGCGTGCGGAGTGTGAAGTATGCGGATGATGCAAGGCATTTTTTTCTTAGTATTTGTTGTCTGATAGGTAGGTATCTGCAATATAAAAGCCTTATTAATGAAATCTAGTTAAGTCTACTTGTAACGTTAAAATAAATAGGCCACGATTACCCTATTTATCAGGTGCGCCATGTGCTTGTCTGCCACCTAAGTGGCATAAAAAACACTGTTTTAACACTATCCATCAGGTGCGCCATGTGCTTGTCTGCCACCTAAGTGGCATAAAAAACACTGTTTTAACACTATCCATCAGGTGCGCCATGTGCTTGTCTGCCACCTAAGTGGCATAAAAAACACTGTTTTAACACTATCCATCAGGTGCGCCATGTGCTTGTCTGCCACCTAAGTGGTATGAGAACACTGTTTATTAAGACAGAAAAGGAAGAAAGGATGTTTATTTTGTCTGTCTGTTCGTTTCTGAACGGTACCCATTTATTGGGTACTAGCTTTTGCCCGCGGCTCCGCCCGCGTGTATATCGGTTATCGCGTCCAAACAAAGCTTATGTCCTTTCTCGAGGTCTAATCTACCCCTATGCCAAATTTCATCAAAATCGGTTCAATGGTTTAGGCGTGAAAGCGTAACATACAGACAGACAGACAGACAGGCAGTTACTTTCGCATTTATAATATTAATATGGATAATTGAAAATCGTCATATTGGCGCTGATAGCAGTATTGAGTGTACTTGAAATATAATGATGGACAACAATTGTCTTGGTATCGATAAAAACTTTGCCAGGTCGACAATAAACAAAGAGGTAAACAGTCGATCCTGACTATTGGCCGACATAATACATACACAAGGCCCAGAACCTAATAATATTCGTTGTTTTAACTTAATTAACAATCTGCATGTTCATATCAATCAATCAATCAGCCCAATGCAGTCCGCTCCTGGACATAAACCTCTCCGAATGTGCGCTATTTCGTTCGATCCTCCGCAGCGCCGACCCCATCCAGTCCGTCCCACTCCCAGCCACCTTTTTCAGATCATCGATCATATTCATATATTTTATAAGAATGAAACTGCATGTAGGTAGGATTGATCTTTGCATTCTTCTTGACTCGTTGACAAAGCAAATATTTATGTCGGTATCCATGTCACAACTAATTGCTTATTCTGCACTATTATTTATTCTGTGTCCATGGTCTACATACTCAGTAAGTAGGTACCTACTACCTATATAGGTATCTAAATACTGAATATAATCTGTCTTCCCACGTTATATAGATATCATTTCTACAATGCTATTTTTGTTGCGATCGAATCCGGGCGTTTGCTCTAACATGCGCACTGCGCACTCCGCTCGACACGACGCGTTCAATATCACGTGACGCATGCTCTGTTGATTACGAAAGTTGTTTGCGCGATAGCGTTGCCTCGCTCCTCGCCCCTCAGTCCTCAACCATCTTCAGTTGATAATGACGTGCACCGGTCTGTATTGGGCGCCTTCACTGCTCTCAGTCGAATCTATTGCTCAGTGCCGGTCGCCAGTTGTTACGGAGAACGTGTTTGCTTACTCGGTGTTTTATTTTTTAGTAACCACACGAAAATAGATGACGAATAACAAAAGTTTTCACAGTATTTTGGTGTTATGTTATTTTATCAATGTATTTTAGTTCGTAGTTGCTTGCTAATAATAATGTTTATCTACTTAGTCATTTGAGGAAAAATATTTCATTTCTGTGTTTTATACCTACCTATTGTTTACCAGACTGCCAAGAAGGGTTGTTTTTCGCGCGTATCTTGTTATATATTTGCATCATAAATGTTTTACAACGGTTTGTTCCACGGCTTCTGCCCACTTCTATTCTCCCGCGTCGCAAACTGGGCACGTCCGCGTTGTTTTTAGTTATTGCTCGGCTTCTTACGGCCGTAACGTAATGTTATATAGCCGTTAACCTTCAAGAACTGGATTATCATATTTATAAAAGAAGAATTTTCCAAATCGTATATGGAGTTCGAGATTAGCGCGCGTTTCGACAAAATTCAACTTTTTTCATAGTGTAGATGCAGGATTCAGATCAACAACTTCAGGGTCTTGATTTGGATACTGGAAACGTTATTTTCTTTTCATTAAAATGACGTAAAGTTACCTGGCTTGCAAGAAACACTTAGATTATAAGTGCCATACAGTTCTATCTGAATCCTTTTGATTGTTTTGTGTAAGTAAGATTGTTTTTCAGCTCCTTTGGTCGATTTCGAATCGAATCCTCAGAACGTGTTTTTGGAAGTTTAGCGTTTCAAAAAAGTCCATTATTGGTAACACTCAATGGTAGACATCATCGACTTATGTTTTAAGTGGTATACAAAGCCCATCTAATGGTAAGTAAACACGTAGTCTATGAACGCCCAGAACTCTGGTGTGGTGTTGCCAAAACTGTGTCAGGGTCATCGCATCATTTAGGCTTACAAATTCTACAATATCTAGTGAACAGAACTCATATGAAGGTCAACTTCTTCAATAAACAACAGTTTCCACAATTTGATAAACGCTTAAATTTGTACTGGTCTTCCTCTTCCTTCTATAAGCGGATTTCGGAAATGAGAAAGATCAGGGCCGTCTTAACCGGGGGTTCAAGGGTGCGGCCGCACCCGGGCGCGTAGCCCGAGGGGGCGCAGGCCGAGCTCTATATTATATCAATTTTATCAGGATATCTTCGAAATTGACAAACTAACATCCCCCCCTCTACCCCTTTTTCGTGATCAAAGGTAGCCTATGTTCGTTCCCAAGCTTTAAATTATCTCTGTACCAAATTTCACAATAGAAGACATTCATGGCCCTACTCTCCCCTTTTATCGTGAAAAGGGGGGACCATTTTCGCGATAAACTGTAGCATATGTCCGTTCTCAAACTCCAATTCATCCTTTTACCAAATTTCATCAGGATATCTTCAAAACTGACAACCCCCTTTTTCGCGATTAAAGGTAGCCTATGTTCGTTTCCAAGCTTTAATCTTTCTCTGTATTAAATTTCATTAGGATATCTTCAAAAATGACTAACTTTCATCTCATGGCCCTACTCCCCTCTTCTACCCCCCTTTTCGCTATGAAAGGTAGCCTTCATTAGGAAATCTACAAAAATAACAAACTTTTATCCCCTATTTCCCCCCCATAAACCCCTTTCTCGCAACAAAAGGTAGCCTATGTCCGTTCTCGAGCTCTAATACACCTCTGTACCAAATTTCATCAAGATCGGTTCAGTGGTTTAGGCGTGAAAGCGTAACATACAGACAGACAGACAGACAGTTACTTTCGCATTTATAATATTAAAAGTATGGATTACAGATCTTAGAGAAAAATAAATGAAACATCAAAAATTTATTGCGTTTTTTTTGTTGACCGGGGGGAGAGGGCGCAGTCTGAGCATCGCACCCTGGCGCTATATAGCCTTAAGACGGCCCTGAGAAAGATCTAAAGTGAAGCGCGTTATCATATAAGTTTTGTAAAAGCATAAGAACTCGAACCATCGAACCGAATGTAGGCTGCTAATAAATATTTAATTAATCTTGTTGTTGTTTGTGTGTACAGTCGTCGATCTCAGTTGTATCTTGCTTAGTTTAAAACTTAACCTACATACATTTTTGTTTTTAAAGATTACAACAATACTTTAAATTTATTGGTGTACATAATTATGCCACTTGTAATTTGTTTCGAAGCATATGTGGGCGACTGTACGTGATGTGAATTTTCAACATACTTGAAGTGTAATTACTACAGTTAATTAAAAATAAAGATTTACAATACATACACAGTTTTCTTGCGTTTTTCTTATTAACATACCAACTTAGAGTTAGCAAAATATGCCCTTCATATCGGAAGGGATAGCTATTCCCACCCAGGTATTCCCGGAAAGTAAAATATACAGGCACATGCTGTTTCTCCTTCTATAATGTAACAAACATACAAGGAAATAAAACGTGTAATAAAGCGCCTGGCAGATGTAAATCAAATTGATTATTTTACGTTGAAACGCCGTTTGCCATCAAATCACTCATCGTCGGTAGTTCATATGAAAAAAGAAGACAATAGCTTATGTATACAAAAAAGCCGGACGCCTAAAGGCGGACCATGAACTCCCAAGGCCAGGAGCCACATTGGGACATGTGTCCTGGCGCATACTCCTTTTCGTGTCCACCATTACCTTGAAATCCCCACGGGTTTATCACACTGACGCTTTTCCAAATCCGTGTTCAATTAGAGGAATGCGTTCTCCAATCGTAAATCGCACGTGCTCAATTCAAGGCAAGGAACTTAGCCGGCAGTGGAAAGAGGGTGAAAGAGAAGATGGTCACTGTTTTAATCGAAAGGTAATCGTATCGGACATGCAAAGGTAAATACGCGTTCAGGACCTGGGTCGAGATCAGCAACGAGTTGGCGCCTTTCACCGATCAACTTACAATCGCCAACTGTATAAATAAAGAGTAATAAAACAACCATAAAAACTTTCAATTTTTTTCTTTAATCAATAATTTAAAGCTTACAGACATTCTCGAGTTGTTACAAGTAAGCGTCGCCGGCGCACAGTTCGCGGCTCACAATCCGTTTAACTGAAATTTCGCCACTAAACCACAACTTGGTACGTTCGGTGCCTCGGGCGGCACATCTCATGCGCTGCCCGAGGCACGATATCTCACAAATAAAAATGAATTCATGATTAGAGTATTATACCTTCAAATCCGTCACAAAATGTCATCAAAATGCTTGAAACCTGCGCTATTCGACCAGAATGATCAGTTCAGTGGGACGAACTAACTTCAACTATAATATTTCATAGATAACAGACTTGATAAATAAAAATTCTAATCTATCCTCTAACATATTTGTAAACTTTTGACATTTTGTCCGTTCTGAACATACAGGGCTGGTCTACGTAAGGTTTTTATTTTTTGAATTAAAAGGCATAAGGCGATATACAATGTGGTGTAATTGCTTGAGTTTCGAACAAAGACATTGACTTACGCTTTTTGGACGGTAATACTCTACATTTGTTTCAAGGATGTACACAGGCAGATTGGATAATGTTGAGTACCAAACCTGTATACGTTCCTACTGCTCTATCCAAAATTATAATTGACATGCAGCTAGCTCAGGTCTCAATGATGAAAAAAGAATCGCTAAAATCACGCGCGAATCGTAAAATCCATAAAAAAATATATTTAAGAATTTACAACACAAATGTCCACACATACACTACACTTGTGCCAAATTCCAAAATCGTATTACAAAATGAAACCGCGATTCGGAACTAAAAGGTCGCCTAGTCTATTCCTCCTGTCTCGACAACAGGACATAAGACATATTTCTATTTTTTACCAACGAAAATCCTTCTCCTCACGTAAACGACATAGTAACAAAAATGCTTACGAACACAACCTCAGTTACAAGCATTCACACACACATGCACTCACACAATCTCAACCGACCAAACGCGGAAGCCAAGAAACACCGATCAAATCACCAAACTGCGAGATATTTTAATTTGGCCGTGTTATTTCTTGGGTTCAGCGCACAGTGCACTAACCATGGTGGCATGGTGCCAGGAGACTACTCCACTGTTAAGGTCAAAGGTACGTCAGAAGGGAGCTGACAGTGGGATAAAACAATGACAATTCGTAAGTCCAATCTACAAAAATTAATACATCAAAATAGTTACCCTCCATCAGCTGCTACCTTTTACATGTTAATAATTCTTGTCCATTTTAGTCATACTTGTTTGCACATCAAGATGTTACGGACACAGGAGTATTTTGTCCTTGAACATGGTTATGGTCACAAGTAGTAAAACATACTACATGCAGTCTTAGAATCTATTTCTTAGATTTGGATATACGTCGCAGGATATTCATGAATTTCGATGTCTAAGGTTATAATATTTTTGTAAACGTTACATCTCTATATTTTACATTGATTTTATTGTTACGGACTGCCTTCTTAAACAAAAAAAAAAGATAGACAGTTTGACAAGATCGAAACTAGAATAAGCTTTGGAAGTTAAACATGCTGACTAAATTCGAACAATGCTATCTTGCTTACACAATATGTGCACAATAGAATTTTGTCCTCCTGTACATTAAATTATTGCTTTTTACGTTCCATCCTATATAAAGGTTAGATTAATACTATGTTATCTTAACTGGAGTCGACAATTTAATTATTGCTATAACAGGAATCGAGGGTACGACTAAATTAAATGAGCCTTCAAGACAAAAGATCCTTATAATCTGTGAACTTTCAAACCTTCAATGCGCGTTTTCACCGACAATTTATATAGTCTCGTTCAAAATCCTAACCGGGGAACGGATGCTAAAAATATAGTACGCTAACACCGCCAAGCGTCACTACTGAACTATGACCGTGCACGGAAACTGACGACATTCCAGTCAATCTATAGTCCACTATTAATAATCGCTTCGTTATCGCACTCCAAAGCCGAACGTTCGTATCGCACTCGCACTAAACACAATTCACTAACAGTAGACTGAAGAAACGTTTCGCAAGTGCACCGAGTTGTAGAATAGTCTGTGGGGGCGAAGGGGTGTCTAGGGGTATCTAGGGGTGTCTGGGAGTGTGGTTCAGTTGTGGACGGGCGCGGAAGGGTGGTGGTGTCGCTCCAGATCTTCGAGAGACAGCGCGTTGGGTACGTGTACCGAGGGCAGCTTGCCGGCGGACGCCCGCGCCAACAGTTCTGGAGAGAACCAGCGAGCGAGCTGGTTGTCCCCGCCGCCCGATCCTCCGCCTGCGCCGCCCATTTCTAAGTTACGATATGATATTATTACATGTTTGGTACAGTCAACAACTAAAATCGGATGATCTATTCTCATTTTAGATGGTCAGAATTTAAATAATTCGGTCTATTTCACCATTTGTGTTTTTATACTACCGCTGATATACTCCGACTTTCGTTGTTGACTGCAAAGTATTTGAAAATGGAAGTAAACATAGTTTAAATAAAATTTATATATTTAAATCAAAAGGTGTTTTTGTTACTGGCTATTCTTTCACAGGTCAAAAACCCTCACTAAACCTATTATATAATATGTTTATGTAAGGTAATAAAAATGAAACATGCGTTTACGAGTAATTCGAGAAATTGTACTATAATAAATCTTGTAATTTATAGAAACACTAAGAAATTTGGTTGATCATACCTATCTATATATCCAAGAACTATAATGAACCCACATTGAATGCGTCGTTATCACTATGGCGCACATTGAGAGGGACTTATCTCCAGCAGTTGACTGCAATATGCTACTTGATTGATTGAATCCCTATGGATAGCTCTCCCCTATATTACGGGCCAAAGAAAAAGGCACGCTCATGCCTTCGTGTGTTTCTCGAGAAAGGAAGACTAAACCTTCTTGTATGTCCTCTATGATAGTTCCTAGAGGTTTCCACACAGGAAAAAAAGGGGCATTATCAGTCTCCACTTATGAAGCAAGCGTGCAGAATTTCAAACTGGGGTTGTGATGCAGATTTTGGCTCCTGGCCTATGTGAAATATGTACACATGGCAAAAGAGATAAATATACACCTTTACATTTGAAGTTGTATGTAAAGGTGTCTTATTTCCTTGGCCATCTGTATCCCTAGCACGAAAAACTATTGTAATCGTAACGTAAACGTATCGAGAAAACGGAGTATTGCAATTGGCCGGCTTCCCACACATACAGGTTCACAGTGAGCAGGCGGCCAATTGCAATGCTTTGTTCTCTCCATACTTTTATGTAGATTAAGATAGTTATTCGTGCTCGGGGCACTGTACTTTCTGAATCAACTGGACCTCCATAACTATAAGTGTTCCGATTTCATACTAAACCTAACCAGATAGTAAACTGATGATACACTAAAACGTACCATGATACACAATAATATGTACGGGCAATAACGCGATCATGGTATAGGTATGTAGGTACATACCTTGGAACTGCCTGACGTCCCGACCAGCTTACACTGGCCGTGGTCACAGGTTGACTGCAGCCCATTTGATTGGTAGGTCTACGGACACAAACACGAGTCACTGGTCCCATTAACCAATCACGTGAGCGTTAACAATTATAAGGATATTCAGTTAAAAAAATGACCAGTTTGTACTGTAATGGACTGCTAAAGTTAAATTTAATTACAAGTAGTTTTAAAGATTTTGATAATTCAATTTCTCGAACCGTTCGAAATCGCTCTGTACAAAATCGTTACAAAAGCGCGACGTCACGCTTTTGTAGTGTGTAGCGCACTACACTAGAAAATATAGCATTTATCTCTATCTGTTGCATTTACACATATATAGTTGATAATAAAAGTCATTTTAAATTTAATAAGGGATCTAAGAAGTTGTAAATTTGGACGTCATTTGTTTGTTTATATTTTGACCTACTTTGGGAACTAAACATAATAAAAACTCATAAGTAGTTTAGTGGAAAATTATTTTGCAAGGTATATTTTTTTTCAGTGCAAATTAAGATGTTAGGCAGTATTACGTGGAATCAGACCATCAATACATCCCTATTTATCGACCGATATGGGAAATCTTAAAGCAGTCTTTCCACCGCCCGCGATTTCACGGACGTTTGTTTTTCAGCACGGACTATGCACTGTGCAATGAGGTTCGGCAGCAGGCCACAATACAGTCAGCATCAGATAGATCTTGACTAGCAAATACTCAAAATGATGTTAATCTGTACTAAAGTATTAATGTCATTTTGAGTACTTTTTCTAGCATATCAACTCCACCGTGCATGTACAGTTAGCATCGAATCGATGCAAAGATGTTAAGATAATAAAGTACACAAAATGATTTTTGTACCAAGGGATTATGATCATTTTGAATACTTTGCTGTAAAGATTGATCTGATGCTAACCGTGCATGCGTCCGTGTCCGCGTCCGTGAAATCTCGCTACGTGGAAACCCGGTGTAAGATTGTAAATTGAGCACTGAATTCTTTATAGCACAATACAAGTTCTAAATATTTCATCAGTTTACAATCTGGCTACACTTATAAACTAAGAGAGCTAGAAATCCTCCTATAGGGGCCAATTGAAATGGCAATGCCTCTTTACTTCCCATCGAGGAAGACACTTTTACTTTCAAATTATGAATTGCTGAGGTGGGAATGGGCTACAATCGCCACTAGGTTTTGCCGTCTGTGAATTCTTTCGGACCTGTGGACAAGGTCTGGCAAAGACTCGGCCAAATTGGTCAGGATTATAACCGGCAAGGGATAAGAGAAACGGTGGTTCTCTGGGGCTAGAAGAACACATTGATTGGTCCATTTTTTTTTAAATACTTTCGTATAGTGCACAGACGCGAACTATCAGACTTCTGTTCAAGATGTTTGCCGGCACTTACACTAGCAGTCCAATTTGTTTTATAATTTGGTAAGTACATTAAACAGTTATGCATTTTTAAGTCAAGCTGGAATTAGGAGATCCAAATAACGTTGTACCGTCGACAAAGGAGATACGGTCGCACTTTTTCAGATGCAGTTGCATGTAAAGGTGCAACCCCATCTACTTTGTCGACTGTACATGTAAGATCGCCCTACCAGTGGCGAGGCCAGTACCTATAACCCGATTCCTGCCGTCTTCACAGTGAGTTGTATGGTTCATGACAAACTATATCAAGGAAAGAGCTTCCCTCTTAAAAAGCTACTAAGAGAGAAACAAGGTGTGCATACCATTGAGAGTCCTCTGATGCGACTGGATGAGCAGTTTGTGAAGAGAGGTGCTGCCAGCCATGCCGCGGGCCATATTGTTCATGTTATTATACTGGAAAATAAAAAAGGCATTAAATTTTATGATATTAAGAAATAATTTTGAAGAGATTTACATACCAACGTATGCAAACTTTACGCCTTTAACTTAGATCGAATAAAGTTCACATTAAAGACCGACGGAACTTGAATCTGTGCCCCAGCACGAAAAATAGTCGAATTTCTAACGTACAGGTATCGAGAGAACGGAGCATTGCAATTGGCCACCTGCCTTCTGTGAACCTGTGTGTGAGCTGCCGACCCTGTAAACACAGAGAGTTTCTGTGCCGTGAGTGTAGAACTTAGAAGACAAAGCAGGACTCCTATACATACGTCTCGGGGCAACACTGAAGCCATCTACCGACCACAATGGGCAAAGATCATGAAGAAAGGGATACCGAAAGCACTCATAGCAGTAGAGCGTACGTTAATATATTAGATAAATATCTTCGTGTACCATACGTTAAATTTACACTTAATTTATTAAAAGAGAGATATTATTAAAGTCTTACCGAACTGGGTACTTGTTGTCTTTGCTGGGGGTGTGGAAAGGGACGAACAGCGCCGAGCATTTGCTGCAAAGAAACGCCAGCAATATTTAAACTTTTAACAATAAAAATCTCTATAATACTTGACAAATTGCCTTGGCTGTTGAGGGCCGTACTAACATTCTTGAAGCAGTTGACACCCAAGACAAAACTCAATTACAAGTCGGTGCTCCTGCCAAACAACGGACGTAGCTTTGAGCAAGCATTCCTTTCGGGATTAGGAGATCAGGCGATAGTCGCTCCCGAAAAAGCCGAAAAACCAACCTCGAGCTCCTAAGTGCAAACTTTAGAAGCAACTGGGACATCGCTCTGAGAACTTAATGTTCATTTACAGATCCGAAGTTGTTACTGAGCCAAGTACATTATAGTACATGACTACAGAGGCCGGGAAGAAAGGGGTTGCCGGACGAAGACATATAGACGGCCGAGCGAATTGAAAAAAAATATTTTCTCAAACATGCTTGGAAATTTTAACATTATTTTGACAACTTTCTTCGAGATAAATCGAAATTGCTGTACATGCGAGCAGCGGCCGGCAGAAGTTGTATGAAAATCCATATCTGTCGTGTTTTAGCGGCTAAATAAATTACTATGTAAACTCATATCTGTCGTGTAATTTAAAAATGGAACCATCTTTTACTCCAAATTATGGCAACCAAGGAGGTAACTTATCCAAGGCATTTTTTAAATACAGAACTGGTTTGCAAATAGAAAGCTGTTTATTAAGAAAAATAAAAATGAACATTTTGCCGCGTGAAAAATTACTGTTCGTTGTTTGTCATTGATTTTGAAAAGTAGGTAACTAATTGTATTTTAATTTCCACGCATTGTTTGAGAAAAGCACTATACAAGCCTTGGCCACAACTGAACGTTGCCGCGAATGCGAGCCGAGGCGCAGCCGACTTCACGATCATCCGGCAACACTACACTTGCCGGCCGAGGCAGTAATAAAAAATAAAAGTGCTATCTAGTTGCCTTATGGGCTCTATCCCAATATGAATTTAAATAAAATTATTACAGTTAATGTTCTTACCTGCTGCTGATTGATATAATGTTGTTGATACTCCGTGGGAGTCGCGTAGCCGATAGTTGGCGCGGTGCCGCTCTGGTTACCCTACATATACAATTAATATTAGTACTTATCACAACTAACTTAAATGCGTATGTTTGGATAGTTGGATGTTTGTAACAGCGTGGTTAAGTCGGGACGTGATTTCAACAAGGAAATTAGAATGTATAAATTATATAAGAGAAATCACGTCATTTGCCGTAGCACGAATAACGCAAGTCGCAACGCAACTGTTCGGTAACCGATCAGCGGGTTAAGTTACCTAGGCGAAGGTTACCATTGGGATGGGTGACCGTTTAGTGGTGTTACATCTGCTTGCTGTTCGAAGGACACGTTAAAAGTCGATCCCAGCTGTGGTCAACAGTCGATAGGTCAAGACGGAGGCCTACATGGGCAACCAGAACAACTGTCACAGGTTGGCAACTGACAAGACGATTAAACATTAAATAATAAGAAAGAGAAGCAGTAAGCAGACCCTGGACTCCAAGGCCTCAGAAGCAACCGGCAACAAACGACAAGATTATGATAAGATTACATACATACATACGCTCACACCCATTTCCCCCCGGGATAGGCAGAGACAGCCCGCCATTCGACTCTATATTTACATAATGTCTGCGCTGCTGGTGGCGCACATAACTTCGATATTTTAATTATTTGAAATGATAAGTCACTGATACATAAAATGTGATGCGTTTACTGATCACTTAAAAATCACTTAACATTAGTCCGTTTTTTAAATTCAGATAGTAAATTGACAACTGCAAATGTCAAATTGTGAAATAACGATACCAGCTTTTATAGTGCTTAGTGACGTGCTCGTAATTGGGTATTTGACTGACTAGTCAAATTAGTTACTTTTTACTAAACGTCAAAACGGTAAGTTAAAACGAAAATTGTGTGAAAAAAGAAATTGTGACGTCATAATTTTTAATAGTCAAATCATTTACTACTAATGGTTGTATGGATGATTAAAAATTAATAAGAACTATAAAATAAGAACCGACGCAACTGTTTTCACTCTTTTACTATTCGTAATTTAATAAGTTCAGCAAAATAATTTATTTTAACTATAGGAAAATTCCCAATTGTCGACAATGTTTGTGGCCTAGATACAAGTGGTAAGAAAAAGAGTCAAGTTTAAAAAGTTTTTTAGTTTCGTACACTATCCATATAAACGAACTATAAAATAACCTACAAAAATCTGTACTAAATTTATCGACAACTTCCGAAACTGGTGGCACATGACTATTTTTTATTGCAATAAACCGGTAACACATGTAATGTCATTTTAATATCTGAAATTAAAAAAAAACATACTATAATGCTAAAATGAATCGATGAGTACTGCTTATTATGAGCTGCGAATGCGTACTGTCGCGAAAATGTACAATTAATGTGAGGCGACAGATAATGCTGATGTGAATGATGTGCGCGCGCCATGTACGATACATGACTCGTACCACGTACTTCAAGAGTTTCTTCTACTGTCATTAATTCTTTCATGCAAGGCCTTCTACGATGGTATTATAGTCTGGAATAGCTTACCTTAACGATGGGTCTACCCTGCGGAACCTTGGGCGGCTGCGTCCATTGTTGTTGCTTAGAACTGGGTGCATCGGCTTCCTTCTCCGCTGTCATTTTACGTAATACCTGACAACAATGTATACAACTGTTAGCTGATGAACAGGATTCTGCAGAACACTTACATAGTAACCCCAAATACCCTATATTGTTAATACCCTATATTTTCCCTTGCCATCTGGCATGATGGAGGTCAAATGTTATACATAAATAAAAAAGAAACCTTAATGCATGTACGCGCATAATATACGAACGACTGCAGTAATTTGGATAATTCTTCTGTTTTGTGTTTGTTATTGTGCGGCCAAGATTTGTAGAAAAAGAACTGAATTGAAAGTGTGGCAACTGGCAAAGTAGCAGCGGGAACGGGCTCTGAAATCCACGCGGGTGCAAATAAAATACGGCGGTACTAAGTTCTGCGAGTCAGCTAATAACTGATAATATTAGAAAAAGGAAAGATTTGTATGTTTGTTTGTAATGAATAGGCCCAGAAACTATTGGGCCAATTTAAAAAAATCTTTCACCATTGGAAAGCTACATTCTTCGTGAGTAACATAGGTTACCTATATTTGTTTTTCAAAAAGTTTAGGTTTCCGTACGAAATCCACGAAAACGTTTTTGTCACCGGTGCGAAGCCGTCATCGGGTCGCTAGTGTTCCATAAACGGCAATATTTTTGAAGTATAAACTTCTTTAGCAGTGTTGTACACTTTTTTGTAATGGGTAAAAGATGTTAAACTCGCGCCAGGACGTGACCTGATCGAAAATTCTTGAAATGTTCGTGTGTTTATATTACAGCGTGCCACGCGCATCTATGGATGGTTACAGCTGATGGCTCGACCGTCCGTGTAGTGGTCACACTGCTGTGTATTCGTAAAATTCGTGTATATAAAGTGTTTAAAATATGGAAAAAATAAAGCAATTCGTGCAAAATTATTCCCTAACCCTTCCAAAATATCAAAAATGCACAACATTAATATTCAAGTGCAACCCGTCGTTTTTTTACCACGTTGACTAGGCCAACCTTTGTAAGAGGTTGTAGACTTTAGACGGATAACGATGTGATCCTGATGATGTTTTTGACCTAAAAAAAGCCTATAGCTTATTAAATAAAGACTGAAAGAAAGTTGAAGATCTCACCGAAGTGGGTGTAAACGAAATGGGAGTAGACTGCTTGGGCTGCTGCATCTCCTGTCTGCGGCGGTAGTTCTCGCGCTGCTCTTCTAACTTCTTCTTGATGAGAGCATTCTGCATGATGGATTGCGTGTGCGCCGCTAGCTCGCGCGGGGACGGAATGCGGGACGGCACGCCTGCAAGGTCAAGCCAATCAATGAACATTGACGACGTTGTACACGACGTGTGCGATTGGGATAGATGTAAAATTGTATCATTTGGTGATTTATGAAATTTCAAAGCAATAAAGCCGGGTTATTACGTTATAAGTATGCTCGGGCCGAGTGCGCTCAAGTGATTACTCGTATGCTACTCGTATCGTGTAAACACGCTGACCACCATGTGCAGTCGGACGCCGGCATCCGTTCAGAGTTGCGGTTCTACTTATGCAAGCACACACGGATCATTTTGCTAAAGAGCATTGCGGTAATTTTAAAAAAAGGGGGCGTGAACGTGATATTGAGGTTCATAAAACGATATGACTATGCGTTAATATCGTTTCAAAAACTTCATAGTGACACGTATAAAAAATAGAAAGATTGATCATGATCATTAATTTAAATTATTTATCTACTCTGATACTATAATACAAAGATTATAAAATTGAAATCAAAACTTTTATGACAAACATTACGCACAGGCCAAAAAAAAAAGTTTTATTACGATACAGGTCTTGTATGGACACCTATATCATAAAATAACTTTTTAATCATAACGATACACCTATACAACCTCCATCTGGACCAAACCTCAAATTAAAAAAAAGAATCCGCCGATTCGGGAAAAAAAAAGAAACACGCATGCGCAATCGATGTTTGCGCCTTGGCGCGAACAATTTTTTTTTTTGTTCTATACATTTAAATTAAACAAAGTTTGGTTTGGTTTGTAAAATAAATTAGTTTATGTATTATAGTATGAGAGTAGATAAAGTAGTGTATGACACTGTACATAACTTGGTCTTATAACACTCGTGTGATAATATAAAAAAACTCGCCTGCGGCTCGTTTTTTTAAAACACACTCGTGTTATAAGAACCCTTATTATGCAACAGTATCATAAACTACTATTGTAATTACGTTTGTTTTACTTATTCAGTTTTTTTTAATGTATTTTTAAAAAAGTGGTTTTGTGAACTTTGTTTCTTAGAAAAGGTATAAAAAAACATACTACCTGGATGATGCACAGCGAGCGTGTTAGGGCTGGTGGCCATTATAGGCGACACACAGAAAGCTGCGTCCGTATAAACAAGTGATATATCCGTTAAAATATAATAGATGCAGTGTGTTATAGTTTGTGAACATAGTACAAAAATTGTGCCAGGACTACGTACAGGTTCAATTGTCTAGAAATTAAACGTTTTAACCTGGCCTGGATTATTCTACTTGACAATGAGCTTCAAACGCAATCGTAGCGTGAGTGAATAGACGGTGCATTTGAATTGGTTAACATAGAAGATAAAACTGGCATAAATCAAAATCAATTCAAATGTGTCAGTTAATACAAACGCGTGTAGTTGTGTTATCTATAGATGGGTTGATGTAATTTAGGAAATTATAATATTTCTGCATTTCATTAAATTTCATTTTGTACATTTACAAAAATTAATAAAATCTGAGTGCCTGTATCTAAACATTAAAAGTAATTTTAACATTTTTTGCTAGCCATCTGTTTGCTATCTCCGACGACGTGCTGAACCAATTTTGATGGAATTTCTTTTGTGGATAGCCGAAGTTATCAAGGTGTTACTTAAGTTACTTTTATTTTCCTAAAAGTATTAAGGCTCAGCACAAAATAAAATTCAGATCGTGGTTCACGCGGATGAAGCTTGTTTCTAAATATAATGAGTGATAAGTGGCGTGAGTAATAAATGTGTACAGTGAGTAACACTGGTATGTGGCATTACCTTGGTGCGGCAAGGGGGACAGGCGGAGTGGCTGGTGGTGCGGCGGCACCACTAGATGCGCTCCCACGCCAGGCAGGGGGGACTCGCCCATCTGTGGGTAGGACCATACGTTATTGGACATGCTCAGAGTAGGACAGGACCGTCCACAGACATGTATATCTCTGGGTACATCCTGAACCTAAATCGCGAGACACAACGATGCCCTCGTGTGGATTGTTTCATAATAATCTATGCTTAGTGAATTTGAGCTCGTGCATCCTCAGAAGACACCCAAGAGACGTATGCTACGCGTATAGAGCTAGCTCATTTTGAATACATTTAATGGACCTTATGTCCCGAGGTATACGCAACCATGTAGTTAAATAAGCCAGTTGGTTGTACGCCTAGGCCGTTTTTAAGACGCCGGTATTCAATCAAGAAGGTTTCCTCTCGGCTGGGAGGGCAGAAAGCAAAACTAATAAGAAGGAGTAAGCGAGACTGACGGATAGATAGATCCGTGGGGCTATTAATATCTTCGTATTATGGTACGGTGATGGTACGAATATAGTAGAACATGCCGTGTACCGCGTCCTAGGGACGCGCGGCGTGTTGAGGAAAAACGTAAAGAAAGAGAAAGTAGTAGTAGAGTCGAGTACGTACGAGATACCGCTGTGAGCGTTAGCGGCGGATTGACCAAATCTGGCGGTCGATGCTCCCCCGTCTCGCCGCGCATATACCCAAGGCGCGGTACAGCGGTTACGGCCGGTCCAAAATAAACTGTTTCTGCTATGAGTACAGTCATACCTGTCTCTTGTGTTGATGTAATCGCAGTATGGTGAGGAGTACTTCGCGGTGACGGCTCTGCAGTCCAGGGTTGTTCAGTTGTTGCATTAAATGCTGTACTGTAATCTCGCCCGTTTTCAGTCCTGAATACGAACAAAAAAAGGACAATGTACAACAATTTTATAACAAAAATATTGCGAACCTAAGGCCCGGATTCTAGAACAAAACATTAAGAATTAAATCTCGTATTCTAGAACGATACTCAGTCATAAATCTCGACTTGAGACTAGTTCTAAGTAAAGATTGTAGTCTAGAATTATTAAGCTTGTGTGGAGAAAAACGCTGCGGTGATTTACATACAATCTTTACTTTAGAACTATACACAGTGATTTTATAATCGTTTGGGACCCGAATGGGGTTGTTCATATAACGTGTTCCTTTTTTTTTAAGATACCAGCCGATTTTGCTGTCGATTCAGTGCCTAAAATATTTGTTTCCAAAACCACGGTATCATCTCAAATGTACATACGCGACCGAGTATCATTCTAGCACACGGGCCTTAACAAGTAACTACAAGTAGAGGCCCTAGGGCAGTAGGGGCACTCAGTACTGACCTCGAACGATGGCCTGCGCTTCAGGTCGCTGCAGCAGGTCTCGTTCAGCCGCCGCCATGCCGCTCACCTCGCCCTGAGCCTGTTGCTGCTGCTGCAAACAAAACAATTAAATTAGTACTACAGAAAGAATAGTTTTACAAGTATATACCGGCATACATCTTGAACAAAATTCGATGTAATAGAGGGGAAATTCGCACATGTGCAATATACGGACCACTTAAAAACTCGAATAAATGTAAGTACAGTAACCCCCCCCCCCCCCCCCCCTACACTTCTCCCCCCTATCACGAAAAACTGTCGTAATAGTATCGTAAATGTATAAAAAACAGAGCATTGCAATTGGCAGGCTTCACACACTCACACACAGAAGGCAGATGGTCAATCACAATGCTTCGTGCTCTCGATACGTTTACGATAGTTTCTCTTACAAGGAGCACTGATCCTAATAGTGCGAAGCCTTTGAGCCCATGATTGGCATAATATAATCTACCCCCGCCTCCATAGATGCGAGTTCTCGCGACCAAACATAACCTATGCCCTTTCCATCCTTCAGTCTAGTCTATCTCTGAACAAATTTGGTTCAACATAACAGACAGAGTTACTTTCACATTTATAATATTATTGGTATGGATTATTGGGGATGCCGATGCAAAACTAATTGTAGATGGCAGCAGCATATGAGCAAACAACAATAACCATCTGTTCTATGATAATAACAAACTCATAGCTGTCAGATTTGAAGAGACAAACAATGAAATCTACGTAGATGACCGCGATTGGCCATTACGAGGCGCCCTCTGTAGGGTAGAAAGTGCAAGCGGCAGCCAACCTAAAAATGCATTCTGCGCAGTCATAACACTTTTTCAAGTATTTTGCGAATCAATATATCAGTTACTTTGTAATAATCACCTGCACTTGTAGGAGCTTGTATAGGAGCTCCTGTGGTATGTGCGGCTGCTGTTGCTGCTGCTGCTGCTGTTGTTGTTGTTGCTGCTGCTGTTGATGGTGCTGCTGTTGCTGTTGTTGTTGCTGCTGCTGTTGCTGCTGCACTTTCTGTTGCTGCTCCATACTTTTGTTTAACATCTACGAGTGATAGTTGAAAGTAAAAAAATGATACTATCAATGAATTGTTGTTCATTTTGAGTGAATCCCCCATTTATTTAAATTGAATGACTAAAAACTAAGACCACAGGCCAAAAGAATTTCACTAATGAACCTACCTGCTGTCTGACTGAGGGACGAAACTGTTTCACTTCCACAGATTTTCGTCTTAGGGTCATATCAGACGGATCATAGTCTCCTATCGTAACTGAGTCAGACGGATCAGACGGTATTCGCTAGTAAACAATGGCTAAGATAAACTAAATAACGAATCCTGGCCATTACACTATCGGCGCAATTATCCTAACACAAGCAATTAAGCTTAGCTGGAGGGGTTAGAGGGAATATTGATAATTTCTGCTTTAATATAATAATAATAATATAAATAATATTTAAAAAAAGAAGATACAGAGGAGAGCAGACCCAGTGTACCAAAGTGCAAGATTTTGATACCCGGGTAAACCCGGATAAACCAGGAGTAATGCTTGTATAATCTTGATTCCTTAGTAAGCTCATACCTGCAGAAGACTCATAGGCTGCGGTTGAGGTGGAGGGTGCCTCTGTGGCGGTTCGGTTGCCGCCGCCACGGCGTGTCCGCCAGACACTTGCGCCAACTGGGGTAGAACACACAATTATTAGTAAGACACCACTTAAACGGTGGCGCAATGGTTACGAGTGCAACTGCCATGAGGATATCCAGTTCAATTCCCAGGTCGTACGAAAAAAATCTGTCTTGGCTATATTTCTTTTTAGTTTCTCTAGACCTTTATTCGAACTTCCCACCATATAGGTGGGAAAAAGCAAAGTTTATCTAAGTCAAGAGAATGGGTCGGAGAGCAGACTCTGGGTTCCAAATTGCTAGCTTCCCAGCTGCCATACTACCATTTACGGCAGTTGTTACGGGTAGTTGAACTCAAAAGGACAGTTCGACTCTATCTACTAACTACAGAACTTCGAAGTGACCAATTAATTGTGGAGGTAAAATATCGAAGTTACAGTGTTACAGTTACAATAAAAATTGGACTCGAACCGAGTAGGGAAACGGCTCAAAGGACGATGATGAAAGAAAGCAGTTCACAATAAGGTGAGGTATTGTCCTACTCGGGGGCTAGATGGGGAGTCCGTGATCCCCACACCCGAAGAGAGCCTGCTTGAAACAAATATCCTGGGTTGGCCAGAGGCTGGCAACTTATGACCTACAGACGGCGTGCGTGTTAGTCCAGGCTATGGACGTTGCCGCTGCCCGCGTGGTTCATAGTAGGGTATTATATGGTATGGTATGGTACGGCATACTCACAAGACGTTTGAAAGCGGTGAGATCATGGTCAGGTACGTTGTGGTGCGGAGGCGCGTGCGAGTGCTGCGGTCTAAGCCGCGCCTCCAGCTCCTCCAGGCTGTGGACCTTGCCGCCGCCGACGTGGTTCACTTCTGGAACACACAGCGAAGTGATACGTTAGCACGAGTGCCGGCAAACTTCTTGAATAAAGGTCCGGAAGGTCGCGCATGTGCAGATTATCCAAAGGACTGATCAAACAATGATGCGAGCCCGTTCGGTAAACCCTAGCGGGACTAATGTAAGGATGATGTAAGTCTACACACTACTAACCAGGTCTATTATCATGACTATTGGCATTAGCCCTTAGCAGCAGGTCGAACAGCGAGGTGGGGTGCGGCGCGAAGGGCGGGCGGGCCGCCGGCGAGATCGGCGCGAACACGTGCGACTCGCCGCCGCCCACGCCCACGCCCATGCCCACCGCTGGGCTAGCTTCCGACCGACTGTTGTCCAAGTCTGTGAACAATGTGCATTATAAATGACATAGAATAACATCTTCGTAATCTTGTAAAAAAAAGATTCTTTGGTTAATTTACTTTTAGGCAGTTTGCGTAATCTTTGGCACATTTTTTGCCAATTAGAACACTCCCAACTAAGAGCAACGGCTGGCAGTGGTTTCTATTACAAAGCATTTTGGCGCCGCGCGGCTGCTCGACCAATCTCGCAACCATTTTTAGTAAGAAATTCAGGCTGCCGCATGAATAATATTCGAATTCGTAACGTAAACGTATCGAGAGAATGAAGCATTACGATTGGCCGCCTGCCTACTGTGAACCAGTCGCAATACCCCGTTCTTTGGATACGTTCGCGTTACGAATTTTTTTTTCGTGCTCGGGACACAGTGGGGATTGACCTTTACGAGCCATAAGTCTATCTCGTCTTAAGGCAATCACTGCCTTGTACCCGCAACATACAAACGCCTGTTTCGTGAAATAATATGGAGTTAAATATTTCGCACGAAATTTGTGCAAAAACGAAGTGCGGGCCGGCCGCATGTGTATCACTTGTAGGGCTACGACAAAAATAGTAATTATTAATAGTGTAGTATTCTCACCATCAACCATATTGTGCAACAGTCGTTCGTAATGCTTAGCGTCGTTGGTGGGACTCTCGCGCCGGAACCAGCGGCTGAACCGACTCCCACCTTCAGACTCGCCACCGCCGTTCTACCAACATACAAACATATTGATTTTTAGCAGTACATGTAAACATACTGGCAGCTAAAAAGTTAAGCCCCAAGGAAAGGATTAGAACCTATAAATAAATCAGTATTGTACACATAATGATAATGTAGTTCTTCCTGATCATGTTATTTTTCCTCTTCCGAAAATTTATGTGCTTCATATACTTCCGTCAGAAGTCAGAAACCATTTAAATAATTAAATTTAATAGCAATAAATTGAATATTTCATTTAGTTGTGAAAGCAGAATAGAGCTAACTTTTAACAAATTCTGCTCTCATCACTAATGTATTTTTTGACGCATGAATCAAGTACTATTTATCAAGCTATTTATCAAGTACTAGCTGTTCGCTCGGCTCTGCCCGTGTGAAAAAACTGAATCCGATACCACGATCCTGAATGTGCTATAAAGTCCCTTGAAGTTTCTATGAGCCTTATACTTCCTGAAAAAAGTACCAGGCCCACAGAAATAGCGACCACGGCTGGGATGAATGTCGAAAGGGATGAAAAGTATTCCATGCCCATCTCCTGGTTGTAAGTTACATCCGTACTAATGTTCAGCCAAATCGTGCAACAGCCGGTCTCAAGTTATAAATATGTAGTGTTAACTAACAAGACTTTATATTTATCTATAGATTTATGATTTCTTTATTTTTGGAAAGGGCTTTATCTGGAATGTTAAGATATCAAGTACGTACGGTGAGAACATCAGGTATGGAGTCAAACTTGAGAAACTCGTCGAGATTAAATTCGGGCTGTTCGTTGTTCTGCGTGACCTCCTCGCTCTTCGACTCCACACCGGAATCCTTATCCTAGAAAAAAAAGATTTATTAACAAAAAAAGGCCCTACAAGATTTTCGGAGTCCAAGTCAATGTCACCTGCAAGTACACCTAGGCCTCGATTCTGCAAAACAAAACTACTATGCTACCACGGACACTGTTTAAAAAATCAATGTAATTTTAGACTTTAAAGTAATGAACATTAAAGTCTAATATTAAATGGCTTCTTGTAGAGTCAATGAAAAAGTTTAGTGTAATGTAACTATCTTCATTTATTTAGACTTTAATCCTATAACAATAAAGTTTAAAAATTATTACCATTATTTGCAGTGTCTGTGGAATGGCACGCAATAAATAAATATTATATGTATTGAGTATTGAGTTTTGAATTTTGCTACAGAACGGCCTGCTGCTACTGACGAGGTACTGGCGCAGGCATCATATAAATCAAACCGAAAGGAGAAGTAAGTAAGCAAGATGATGATGATTCCTTGTATTTTTTTTTTTGCATTATATAAGAAACTCACATTGCTAGAATTGGAATCGTTGTTATTTTGTGTGACGGGCGAAGACGTCTCGCGCCATCTCTCGCTCGCCGGTGACCGCGACCCGCCATTGTTCCATTTCTATAGATAAACATATTCGTGTCGTTGAGTCTTAATTAAATTATGAATTCCTCACATCACACATTAATGTCAAGAATTTAAGTTTCAATCGAGTATGTTCCTGTATTTTTTTGTTTGTTTTTTGATTGTTATATTTTACAAGTAGGATAAACAAAATAATGTGTACGTACTTCAGTCTCTTTATTGTTCGCGTTGCCGTTCTTCTTGGTTGGCTCGTCGAAACCGCGCAGCTCGATCGTCTCCAACTGAGATGTTGGTCCTCCACTAAACCTACACAAACAAATAAAGTGTTTTAGTAGAATGTTTTCACATTTTACATTGCTAGGGAGACGGACTTATTCTTTTGTACTCTGAGTGAATTCACAAGGGCAGCTTTATTAATAACTGGCTGTTGCCCGCGGCTACGCCCGCGTGGATGTCGCTTATCGCGTAATCTAAACCCCTACTATCGCGATAAAAGGAAGCATATGTCCGTTCCTAAGCTTTATCCATCCCTGAACCAAGTATCAAACCCTTGAGTGCGTAAATTTTTTGTTTTCAAATAATTAGTGGCGGCCTGCTCGACCGCCAACCGCTAAGTCCGCGATGCACAGCGCCGTGGCTAAGCAACAGAAATAACTTAACTGTCACTTTTTCTGTAGAGTTAACGCCACAAAATAAATCCCGCGACAAAACGAGGAACTAAAAATGACATCGCCGCCATACTGTTTGTTGATTGGTAGGAGCCATGACAGAGTTGCCAGCATATTTGTTTATGTTGTAATAGTGGGAATTATACATATAAATATTAATCAAAGATCCCAATCACGTCATAACATGTTTTTGTACTCTAAATACACAGTACGTGTTTTAGTGTCTTTTGAGGATAGTCTGAGGTGGTACACTATTATGGTACGAGTATATGAAAAAAATTCATCAGTAAAGAGGAGTTGCTTCAGTTGCTGTCTTTATTTTAAGTGTCACATACGTAATCAGATTTTGTATCACTATCAATCTCTGTTGATATGTTGTTGCATCTATTAGTTCATCCTTTTTAAAACAATCATCTTCTGAGTGTTTCACATGATCACATTCTAACTGTGATTCGACTTGTTGTTCATTCGACTACTTTTATATTCACATCTGAAAAAGATCTAGTAAAATAAAAATAAGATACTGGCAACATTATGTGTTGCGACAGCCACGCCGCGGCCAAGGGACTTATTTCGTGGCGCGTACTCTATATGCCGGCCGGATTTGTTGACATTAACATTTTATTGATGCCGACTGTACAGACAACAAAGAAGATACGGTTGCACTATTACATACAACTTTATATAAAAAGTGCAACCTTTGTCAACTGTACATGATTAAAAAAGTAATATCCCAGGAGATCTTGTTAGTATACTTACCATTCGGGTTCGTCTTCTTTCTCAAGGCGTCGTTGAGAGAAGCGACCACCAGATCTACGGTTGTCCTCTCTAGAATAAAAATAGATTAAATAAAATACATATTCATACAATTTAAACAGATCAAATGAAAGTAGAACTCAAGTATTACCTGTCTCGCATCTTCTCGTGGATGAATCGGTCGTCCCTTTCCCTCTTGATGTCAGAGGAGTAGGAGTCTCGGCTGAACGAGCGCCGGTCGAACCTGAGATAGCAATATCTTCATGGTCATAATTTTATTTTATTTATATTCTTAACATATATACAACAGATCGTCGATACAACTTTATATATTTGACTCGCCTACTTGACTGTAGCCGCATGGTACATGGTTCAAGACTGTGAATTAATGCAGGAACTCTGAGGCCAAGGTGCCTTCGGAGCTCAGGGTCCGGCTCTACCTCCTTCACTTAGACTCACAATCTTGGACGTCCACAGTAGTGAGATCATTATTTGCACGCATGTCACCCTCCAAGACGTAAAACCAAGACTTCTTGAGCCCCTTCTGCCTGGACCCCGCGGGGACGCCTTCACCATGCATTCACCCATTTAGTCTGGCGATGGCCGCAAGACGTGGTCGCACCATCGAAGGCGGCTCTCTTCCCGGGCAGGTGGGAAATATACGTGAGCTATGTGTATGTTATTATGTTCCTCGTCATAACGTTATAGCCATGAGAAATTATCTTGTAAAAAATCAAAGTACAAAGGTTAGAGTGATCAAGTTTTAAGTGTATAGTGTGAATACAAGCGCTGTGCCACGCTCATGGCGGTATCTCGCTCGCTCTTAGCTTTCTTTCTCTTTCTTTACCTCGTCCCCCGCCGCCCGGTGCAGCGCCCGGTCACTGTCGCATACCTGTCGTTGTTGTTGGGACGCCGCTCGGTATGCTCGCGCTCCCGTTCGCGCGGCGGGCGGTAGGGCTCCGCGCCGCGGTACTCGCCCTCCTCCCACGTGCTGTTCGGCGTGTCGCGGACCATGATGCGGCCGGAACCGATGCGGCGACCTCCTGCAACATGGACATTGGGTTACAATTTGAATTATGGAACATGTATTTTTAGTATAAAATGTGTATTTCTTTACAAAATAAAATGTGTCTCAGAAGAGTTTATCCGCTTTTACTACCTATGTTACTTACTTCCGGAAGTACGTAAGTAGTAGCCATGTTAGTTAGATGGTTAAGCTATGCTTACTTAGAATCTGGTTTCAGTCGGATATGTATCTGATATTTGATTCACATCCTAAAGGTCAACCCCACTGAACGAGCAGCGGCTTTTTGAGGCAAAATATTACAAACTATTTGGAATCTTATCTACGGGAGAAAACCTTGGCCCTTCTCCAAAGTACTCTGTGCTTCTCGCAATCATTTCTAGTACAAAAGCCTGGCCGTTGCCGGCCGTTATTCTTAGTGGAGGTTGAGCCTTAGTTCGAATGAACTGTTAAACTTCAAAATGTTTAAATGTAGGTAAGAGCTTACAATGACCGCCAATACTCACGGCGTGCATCACCTGTTACTACCACTATATTCTAGGCCAATGAATTATAATGTCAAACACTTGACATAATATTTTCATTATGTTTCATATCCTTTAATTGAAATAAAGGATAATTTTATTGCGGCCATATATCTCTACGATATAAATTTGGAGGACTCGAGTATAAATCTTGCAAAGTCTAAAATTAAACGATGTTTTTGCAGTGGTGGTATGATGATGTACATACCTTGTTCAGGCTTAGGCGGATGTGGTTGGTGTTGCGCAGCCGGTGCGGCCGCGGGCGGCGCCAGCGGGGACTCCGGGCGGGTGCGGGCCAGGTGCGGCGGAGGCGCGGGCTGCGGAGCGGCCACGGGCGCCCCGCAGCCGGAGGTGAACGACCTCCGCTGCGGAGATAGCACGATGCCACCTCCGCTCGGCTCGCTCTCCTTGCGCACACGCTCGCGGGGATCGGCGGAGCGACGCTCGCGGTCTCGGTCGCGACCGTACACACCCTAGTACACGAAAGGTAATGCAAAGATTTCTATAAGACTGGTTGTATTAAACAAAAAAAAATGGTATCGCAATAGTCCAATTCAAAAATCATTTATTCTGTATAAACTGTAAAAGCGCGCTATGCCACAGCTACAGAACTGCGATTTTTTTGTAGCTAATAGAACAGTACGCTAAGTTTTTTACATAGACGTCTCACTGTGGTTACGTCAAGCTGCGTGGTTTCCGGCAGAGTAGAATTTGGGCCACCCCATCTCTTCCCACGCGGTGTCGTACAAGGCGAGTAAGGGATAGGGCTGTTTAACATTAGACAGATATGTACAGTCCATTCTCAGCCTCAAAATCTTGGCTCGAGTCAACAATAGTGCCCGGAATACGGCAATAGGCTCACCCTCTATTACGCGGGACTGAATACAATGATTGGTGAAATATGGGTGTTAATTCACCTCTGCCTAACCCTCCGGGGATAAATGTATACTTATATGTATGTATGTATTTCTCACTGTATTTTTATTGTTTTTTACCTTATGGTTTTCAGTAGCTGCATCTCCTCTCGCACCTCGATCGTCTTCATTGGGCGAATCGGAACGTCTTTTCAGCACACTGTAATAACACATTATACAATTACCCTCAAAAGTTACACTATTTCTTTTAATGACGAAAATAAATGTAAAAAGTTTCTTCTAAACAGCCCTGTAAAAGTTTTTACACATTTTTCAAGCTTTTGGTGCAATAAGCAACAAAAGTGCTCTCTGTTAGATAAACGATTTCTTGATTAAGCTATCTCGGCGAAGCCAGTTGCCATTTATTTGGATGGATGACTGCTTAGTGACATTTCATCTAAGCGCTTAAATGCATCGAAGTGCACCTTAAAAGTCGGTCCCACCTGTCAAGTCAATAGGTAAACACAGAAGCCTATAGGGGCAATCTGAATAACTCTGTCGCAGGTTGGCTAGGGGCCACTAACCACAACTCTGGCTGAGATGTCAAGATATCAAACCAACTCATATTTCAATGGATACCTGACCCCAAGGTGAAAGGCTCTGATTCTTTTCGTTATGCCCCCGTATTCTCGTATTTAAAAATAAACAGAATTTGTATAAATTGAAATGTAGGTAAGAGTATACAATGAACGCAGATACTATAGGGCGTGCATTAGCTGTACCACCGCTATATTCTAGGCCAATGACAGACATTATTTATATTCCACATTACGTTTCATATCCTTTTAATTGAAACAAAGGATATTTTTAGTACGGCCATATTTACTATCTCATATAAATTTTGACGACAGTAAAAATTCTGCAAACACTAAAGGTGGATCCTGCTAAATCATTTCGTGGTCATCATCTTGGCGGTGATTCAGGTTGCTTTGGAGGCTTTACCTTGGAGCCCACGGTACACTAATCTATTTATATAACCATCAACCCCAAGACGAAAACCTGCAAGTAATGAAGAAAGGATTAACCGAATCATTTCTTCATTGGTTAGTAGTGGGAGTCTAGTTCTGCTGGCTTCTCTGGTTGGGACATTTTTAGTTACTTAATTCTGTTGTTATATTATGAACTGTTATGTTATTCACTGTGACAAAAAACTCATCATGACTCTCCACATTTAAACAATGAGCTGTCTCAGTACACTCACAAGTTTCAAAGGATTTTGGCTTTATTTTTGGCAAGAAAAACATAATTGACTGCTTCAGCGAGAAGAATTTTTACAATTTAACCGTATCATATGATCTAAAAATTTAGATTTAAATAAAGTGGAACTTACAGCGCAAGCGCCTCACATCCAGCAAACGCGTTCTCAAGATTCCGCTTGACGAGTGGTGAGTTGCGCAGACGCATGAGCTCATCGCGCGTGTATGTTAGCGGTTTGCGCGCAGGTCCCACGGCGAGCACGGCCGGGTCTCCGCCTCCACCTCCGCTCGATATACCGTCGTCACCTAAAACAATGAGGCTTCTATAAGAAACTAAAACCTAGGCTTCTCCCAAGGGGAGAGTGGGTAAATGGATGAAATAGCCCGCAGGCGTCGCGGGCGGATCATCCGGTTTATCATGCGGCCGTCCTGCTTCAGATGTCCCCATTTTGAAATAATAAGAGACTAAAAAAATAAGACTCCGAAGCAACGCAAGCTCACCTACAAATGGCATTTGAAGTCTTAACGGATTTCCAAATATAAGTGATGCATCCTGGATAACGGAGATAGCAGCGCCTCCCTCCTGTAGGACAAACGCTGCCACCTCTAGCAAATTCCGGCCACAGCGGAAGCGCCTACAAGGCGCCCTCTACACGGCGCTCGGAGGCTTTCCAAGTGTATCTCTGACTAGCAGAGGGTAAAGTGGAAAACCGACAATGGGTTGGTTTTCGGAGCGCAGGCCTGGGAGTGACAGGTGCGACCGCCTGTCATCCCTTCGCCCGCTCTGGCGCAGCGGCACGTCGTAACCCTTTCCGAGGTTCAATGAAGATACCGTGCTTTCCACACCCGAAGGGACTACATATCTTAAAACAGTAGAGGGCCTAGGGTCAGACGTGATGCGAGAGAAATGCCTCAATGGGTTGGGTTACTAACTATTCGTGCCGTTATTTGCACAAGTGTTTTGAAACTTCGCGGGTGTCTATATAGCTAGACATCTGATTTCACCCGCAAAACAAGTAGTTACGACTGGTTATTTATGACACATGAGAGCGATAAAAAATATAGAAAGTGCTAAAGTGTTTAAGACTTTAAGGCCTAATTTCAAGTAGTTAAATATACATTATTTTGATAAAATATTAAACCATCGCAAGTGTAATCTAAGTCTTCTTTCATATTTATAAAGGAATAAGGAAGGATATATTTTTGGAATAAAAATTCCATAAATATATCCTTAATAGCCTCACGACACTAGTTGTAAGTTTATATATATTTTTATACTAATTTAGTGGCAGACAAGCACACGGCCCACCTAATGGAAACTGGTTACTATGGCCATCTTTATTTTATTTTAATTTATAAATAGAAAATAGAAAATAAAAAGCAATCTAAAATCCCAAACTAAGCATAGCTTGTAGTTTTTATTCTGTTTGTGCTGGATAATACATAGAGAAGAATGTTTTTTTTTTTCATTGACCCTAGTCCATATTAACCATCAAATAGTTTTTTTTGTCACACAATACATTCAACTTTCATCGCAATCGGATGAATGGTATAGCGGCGCAGTCGGGACAATCAAACAAAGAAACTATAATAATGAACAGACATTTGTGTTGAATAAGCTGCTGCAAAAGAATTAAAGAAGGGGCCGTAAGTACTATTATTATTATTACTTTTTGGGTGTTTGTTAAAGTTTCAATAGCCTGATGGACAGTTAAAAAATGAGATTCACAATGTTCAATTTCTGCACAGTGAATGTGTCATTTACATATTATTATTTATTTAAAAATGAATCCCTGTTCAGCTAGATCTCGTCACGCCCTAACTTGAAGGCATTTTCCCTTACGACGAAAAAAAATAACAAAAACTGCGCTCAAAGACCGGAGAATAGAAAAACTACAAAAATTGAGACGAAGAAAAATTTAAAAATTCAGATAATTTAACGACTTCAGTACTTAACATTTAACGACTTCAGTACTTAACCGCAAACATTATACAATCCAGAGAAAGACTTTGGGAGAGAGCCAGACTGTCTGTGTTCACCTGGTAATTGATCTCAGCCCACCACTACCTAAATAGACAACTATATTTATTCAGTATCTAACAGCGACAGATTTCACTGTGCATAAATAACCAGTGCAATTATTTAATGAATGCAAGTAGTTAGACAGAAATTTGTGCGAGTCCAAGGCTGTCGCGGGACTCCACGAGACATTGTCAAGCATAAATAGCATTTGCTATGCCTTTTATTAGTTTGATGGCTAGACAATAGGAATGGATGCGACTGACTAGACTCAATAGAATTGTAACTATAACGTTTTTCTTTAGTTTAAAAGTTAGTTTCTTCAGAATGCTTTAAAAAAATTCGGACCATTCATAAAATTCCCTCGTAAACAGTTGCAAAGAGACAGGGTTACCGGTAGGCAATATTTGGACAAAACCTGAGGGGTTGATGAGTAAGTGAACACTCCAATGACGTATTTTATAATAAAACATATCGATTAAATAAAAATAAAAAAATCGGTCTAGGGGCAAATTATTTTTTTTCTATTGAAATCGATTTAAATGTTTAGCATCAACAATGCTTATAATTTTTATTCAAAAGATACATCATTGTAACACCGGTTTTCTCTTACGGCAATAGACCTCTAAAAAATAAAAGAAAGAATTGATCATGCTCAAATTAATGATTTATCTCCTTTCACGATCGTATGTATCGTTTAACTTAATTCTATTTCTGAATTTATCAAATAAAAACAAAGGTTCGCATTGAATACCACTGACAATAATAATAACATTCCACAATCAGAGTACTTGTTGAAACTCATAATACGATAATGTATATCTTGAAACGCGCATGTAATACCTACTTTGATAACATTTTGGAACAATAACAACAGCCGATAAATTATTTTTTTCTCACAATTCACATCCAAATACTTCAGGGACTTAAAAAAAAATATCTAAGATCAAATGTATGCTGAAATGCAGTCTCGCAGATGGTACAATGAAAGCCAATTTTTTTAAAGAATGAACTTGTGCACAAACCGGTTTATTGTTTTCAACAACTTACTACAGAAAACGGTGGGCCAGTATTTATGCATGCACCTTACAAAAATTACTATACGCTATATCAAACTGGATCGCCTTCATTGCTACTGCACTTCGCTTAAGAACTGTTGGAGATTGGAGACTTAGTAGTTTCAGCATGGCAAGGAAGACGCATGTCTCTAGAGACTTAAACCAATGAAGTAACAAAAAATCTGTCAGGTTTTTATTTTAGAAATATATAGGACTCGTCATAATAACTTCACCCTAAATGCTAGGAAGCTGTAAATTAACTCTAAAGAACAAAGGCCACCTATGAGATGCCAAAGATGTTTAACTTTTTAACTGGACGGCCTCGAAAGATTTTTTCGTTTCCCGCTTAAAGAACCCAGGATTTTAGGAAGAAAGCAACATGTGTTGGTAAAGAATTCCAAACTGTATACAAGGTTTGGCTGACGTGTTGTCCAAGATGGAATTGATTCAATCATTTTATAATCGTTGCATCTCAGCCCTGTTGTATAATTATGGATTCGAAATTAGATGGTGTGATTCTTTGGTTAAAGATACTCAAGTCCATAGTGCCGCGTTGAGCCAGCTGGTCTGCAGTTCTGCACGAGGCATCGTAAGGTTAAGTTTCCACGGTGCGAGGTTTTACAGTTTTGCGGACCACGCATCGTGGAAAGAGGCTCGTCCGTGATACTGTAGACAGGTTTGTTGTAAATGCGTCCGTATCCGCCACCATGAAACCGCACACCGTGGAAACCCGGAGTAATAAGCAGCTAAATTAATCAAAACAGAATAATAAATAACTATAACACAAGCGTACGTGAAGTTTATGTGTGCATATTTCTTTCTTCGTATAACATGTTTTTCTTTGTAACCCTTAAGGTGGCAGACAAGCACACGCACGGTCCACCAGATGGAAAGTGGTTACCGTGGTCTATGGACGTGTGCAACACCAAAGGCGTCACACTCGCGCTGCCGATCCTGTTAAAACAGAAAGCTTCTGTATCGTCAGTGTAGAAGATATAGCAGGACAAGCCTTAGGTCTTCCCACTGACAGCACAAAAACTCTCCAGTGAGCTCTGGCTACCCTACGTGAGTACCCTACGCCGGGAACACAATACGAGGTTATTATGACCGCAGTATTCTGTAGGGCGGAGGTACTTCCCCAGTTAGACTGCTCCATTGGACGGAAATACCGTCGTGTCCTACCTCCTACATGTGTATGTATATTATCTATGGTAGGTACCACGCGGTCCCAATCTGCACAAATTATGCAAATGAAAGCAATGTTACTGATGTTTGTATGAAGGTAACCTATTGTCCCTCTCATAGGAATTTGCAAAGCCCCAAAACAATAACAGTTTCTCAAGGATAGCTTTGTTTTATTTATTAGGAACTGAGCTATACAACAAAATTAATAAGTATAACGCGATGCGAGCTTACAGGTATATTATAACACTACTATCCTACAGGCACTTACCATTTTTTTTTTGGTTATGTGCTGCGCTATATTAAATAAAACGTTTTTTTTTTCAGTACGATATATCAGTAAATAGCCATTACAAGGTGCATAACTATAGCGTACTCTACTTTCATACCCCTACTCCCTTCCATTGAGTACGTGCCACGTATCATAACCTCCCATTTTGATGTCCGTGAAAAAAAAATAAGCAAAATGAATATCACTTACGCCAAGACACACGCTTGACTCTCTTCGTAGGTGGGCCTGCGTGAATTTTCGGCGGCAACTGAGTAGGTATCTTCCTCATTGCACTCTGATACCTAAGCAGGAACGCATGCACGGCGCATTTGGCCGGCGAATTAATTTTCTCAGGGGAGAGACCGGCCGCTACGATCGCAGCTGCTGCAGAGTTCTTACGCGCACGTCTCTTCGCAGCCCGGCTACCAGCCCTACGTCTCCTACGACGACTTTTCTTAACAACCACGCCAATCGGTGGCACAGGCTCCTTACTAACCATATTATCAACTTCACGAGTGACGCGTCAACAAAATGGCGACTAAACTAACTTAACCTAATACTACCTAATGATAAAATGAATAACGATTGTATATATATATATAAAACACAAAGAACTTAACACTTAGTTGAAATAAAATTAAAAATAATCGTCAGAGAGACGGTTGCACTAGACACGACTTGGTCGACAAAGTGACTAGAACTGGGAAAGACACTAGGAAATTCGGATGCTCGCTAATTAATGGGAACGACACTAGCACACGAACTCGTCTCAAAGACTAGTTCGACCCGGCGACCGCTAGGCGCTTGTAGTAAAACTACCCTCAATATTATAGAAATTATTGTAAAGAATGGAATGAAACTAAAAGTAATGCAGATATACCCGATTTAACAGGTTTTCCAGTATCATTTATTTCAAATCGCAATTGTAATTATCCATTCTGATTTCATCTGAAAGTAATTAATCGGAAGCAATGGCGCACATTGCTTATCTATCTCCAGCAGTGGACTGCAATAGGCTAATTTAATTTATTGATATACTAGCTGTTGCCCGCGGTTCCGCTCGCGTGGATGTCGGTAATTGCGGCTCGGGGTATGTAGTAGCCAATTCTCAGACCTACCCGATATACACACAAAATTTCATAAGAATCGGTCGAGCTGTTTCGGAGGAGTATGGGAACGAACATTGTGACACGAGAATTTTATATACTTACTAGCTGTCGCCCGCGGCTCCGCCCACGTGGATGTCGGTTATCGCGAATCGGACTATAATTTGAGATTTAAACTATCCTATCTCTCAAGTTGGATCGAATTGCACATGGTGTGCGAATTTTATTATAATCGGTTAAGTGGTTTAGAAGTCCATTGAGGACAAACATAGTGACACGAAATTTATATATATTAAGATTACAAGATTATAGTAATTATCACGCCTCACATGGCAGTAAATACTGAATTAATTTTAACTAACATCGAACCATTATGAATTATATAACCTAACTTTAAGAGTATTTCATAGATAACAATGAGCTTCGTTTGTATTGTATGCCTCCTCTAGTTATCTTGTGGTATAGCTCGGGACACACATCTTGGACCTAAGTCGCGTGACAACGAGACTCAGGCGTGCGCCGATTGTTTTGTAATAATCTATGCTTGGTGAATTTGAGCTCGTTCACTGTTGTCCTCCAAAGACTCCCAAGATACGTGTATATTTTGAGCACAATTTAGGTCTAAGGATATGTGTCTCGAGGTATATGTTGAGCGAGTTATATCGGTGCGAGCAAAGCGGCGGGATATACTGCAAAACGACTGCAATGCAGTTAGCACGGTGAGATGTTACAGAAATGGTTCATTGCCACGATTCAAGTTTCAGATTTATCTCGAGACCCTGAAAATTTAATCTATACTAATATTATAAAGCTGAAGAGTATAAGTGTTTGTTAGAACGCGCTAATCTCAGGAACTGGTTCAAATTGAAAAAAAAAAAACATTTATTATGTTGAATAGTACGTTTATCGGGGCAGTTGAAAGCGGAGATATAATCATAAATGTCAAAAAATCCTGCAGATTTCCATACATTATTTGGAAATTTATAAATTACGGGCATATTATCTTTTAAATGGGTAGACAAGTATGGCACGAATGACGCGGGGGAGGGCCTGCTAGTATCCATACTAATATTATAAATGCGAATGTAACTCTGTCTGTCTGTCTGTCTGTCTGTATGTTACGCTTTCACGCCTAAACCACTGAACCGATTTTGATGAAATTTGTTATAGGGGTAGAATAGACCTTGAGAAAGGACATAGGCTATGTTTGGTCTCGATAACCGACATCCGCGCGGGCGGAGCCGCGGGCAAAAGCTAGTACTAAATAAAGAGCATATTTTGAGTCGGTTTTTTATTACAGGCGCGGGAACAGCTAGTGTGAAAATAAAATTAGTAGTATACTAAGTAAGTAATACTAGTATACTAAACATACCTACATATTAGAGACAGCCGATTACATAACTTGGTCATTCAGAATGACTGCACATTCATGGGACGGACTGGATGCGGAAGGCGGAGGATCGTACGAAATGGCACACATTGGGAGAGGCCTATGTCCAGCAGTGGACTGCAGTGGGCTGATGGATTGATTGATTGAATGCAGAAGCGCTCGTGGCCAGGTACACTCACTGTTCGGTAAACGATCGGTGTGTTAAGCTATTAAGGCGCGGTTGGTTTTTTGAATGGGTGACCGCTTAGTGGTATTTCATCTGAGCGCATCCTGAGGGCACGATAAAGTCTGTCACAGTTGTCAATAAACTTAAGGTCAAGGCGAAGGCCTATAAGGGCAACCTGAACAAGGGTCTCACTAACAAGGCTCTGGAGGTCATACAGCAGACGTTCTGAATATTAAAAAAATCAAATGAAGTAGTATTTCAGCGAACCCCAGACACCGAGGTTTAGGCCTCGAATGCGACCGAGACTAACGCAAAAATGATGATGTATAATCTATACATACATATCAATAAAATTGGAGTGTCTGTTTCTAATATTGAAATAACTGTTTTTTACTATATGCATATGAATATAATCGGTACATACACCAAAATATCATTTTTTTTTTATTTTGTCTGTCTGTTTGTTCAGCTAATCTCTGAAATGGCTGGACCTGACGGGACTGGTACTGGACTGGACGGGATGGTAGGAAGCTGATGTAATAAGGAGTAACTTGGCTACTTTTATTTTAGAAAAATTTAATGCTTAATACCGTTGGCTCAACACTAAGCGATAACCGATATCCACGCGGGCGGAGCCGCGGGCAACAGCTAGTGCGAAGTATAATCATTATTTTGCAGACTGTGTGCATACAACGGTCCACGGTCAACCTTGATATACCCCGCGAATTTCACCCCTGTTTGTTAATGTTTGGGGCAGAATAAGGGTCGTCTTACGCAATCCCTTCGTCACGGGTCAACCATAAAAACATTTTTACCTTTGTAAGGATTTATCTTTATTATGTTTATTTTTCGTTGTAGCAAAGGTTACTACAGGAGGAAATTATTTATGCTATTCAAAGTAAAACTAGCTTGTAATATAGGTTCTAGAATGCGCATCCTACTAATATTATAAATGCGAAAGTATGGATGGATAAATGGATGGTTTGTTACTCTTTCACGTAAAAATTACTGAGTAGATTTTAATGAGACTTTACAATAATATAATTTATACATCACTTGCTGTTGCCCGCGGCTCCGCCCGCGTGGATGTCGATTATCGCTTTCCCGCTTTTCTGTTGAAATTTTTCCTGAATTTTCTTTGCTATAAACCTCACGGAGCCCGAGGCCTTTCCAACGAATGCAAAACCGTGGAAAACGGTTCGTGCGTTCTGGAGTTATAGCGTCAGGAAGGAAAACCCGACTTATTTTTATATAGTAGACAATAACACATGGGTTACAATTTATAACGATAACCAATATTATAGCGATAACCGACATACACGCGGGTGGAACCGCGGGCAAAAGCTAGTAATGTTATAAATGTGAAGGTAAGTATGTTTGTCTGTCTGAAACGCTATCACGCGTAAACCATTAAACATATTTTTATGAAATATGGTACAGAGATAGACTTGAGCTTGGCAGGCAAAGTATATAGGCTATGTTTGGTCGCGATAACCGTCATCTATGTGGGCGGAGCCGCGGGCAATAGTTTAATAGTACCAAAAAGTACAATTCTATTATAGTAGCATGTTCTGAGTATATAAATACTTTAACTGATTGAGCAGTAGGTAATTACTGTTGCAAAACAGTAAACAATATAAACATTTCCTTTACTATTTTTAGGGTTATGTACCCAAAGGGTAAAAAATCCTATTACTAAGACTCCACGCGTGGTTCCCGGCAGAGTAGAATTTGGGCCACCCCTTCTCTTCCTATGGGGTGTCGTACAAGGCGACTAAGGGATAGGGCTGATTAACTTTAACATCAGACAGATATGTACAGCCCAGACTCAGCTTCAGATGCACGGCTCGAGTCAACAATAGTTGCCGGAATACGGCACTAGGCTCACCCCCTATTACGTGGGACCGAATACAGATTGGTGAAATGTGGGTGTTAATTGACCTCTGCCTAACCCTCCAAAGATAAAGGCGTGATTATATGTATGTATGTATGTATGTACTAAGACTCCATGAGCCGTGATAGCTAGACAGTTGAAATTTTCACAGATGATGTATTTCAGTAGCCGCTGCTATAACAATATACTAAACACATTAAATAATTTTAATTCATGCGCGAGTCCGACTCACACTTGGCCAGTTTTTTTACCTAAAGCAAATACAATTCATGGCATGTATATTGGATTGAATCACGCACCCAATTATTTACGTTGCGGACTTTTCACTCGCCTTTAAATTCTGTTAGTATGTATTGCTGCTGTGTGTGCTCTGTTAGTGTGTACGAGGTAGGACATGACGGTATTTCCGTCCAATTGAGCAGTCCGACTGGGGAAGCACCTCCGCTCTACAGAATACCGCGGCCATTATTACCTTGTGTTGTGTTCCCGGTAGTGAGTAGGGTAGCCAGAGCTCACTGGAGAGTTTTTGTGCTGTCAGTGGGAAGACCATAGGCTTGTCCTGCTTTATCTTCTACACTGACGGCACAGAAACTCTCTGTTCTAACAGGGTCGGCAGCGCGAGTGTGACGCCCATGGAGTTGCACACGTCCATAGGCCACGGTTACCACTTTCCATCAGGTGGGCCGTGTGCATGTCTGCCACCTTAGTGCTATTAAAAAAACTATACGAACTATTTACTACATTTTAAGTTTCAAGGGTTATTTTTGTGTGTACTTGGCATGTAACTACTAAACTGATTTAGATGAAATTAAATTATAGGTAAAAACGCAACACTATTTGTAAAAGTTGCCTCTTCAGCATAGGCTTCCCCTGTTTACGAAACACCATGTGGTTAGATACTTATTTAAAGGTAAATAATGTTGATGTGTGTTTTTACACAAGCACATATTTAGCTTCGGTACTGCAATAAAATAACACATAACGTTAATCTATTTTATCTACTCTGATACTATAATACAAAGATTATAAAATTGAAATCAAAACTCTTATGACACACATTACGCACAGGCCAAAAAAAAAGTTTTATTACGATACAGGTCTTGTATGGACACCTATATCATAAAATAACTTTTTAATCATAACGATACACCTATACAAAGTCCATCTGGACTAAACCTCTACTTTAAAAAAAGAATCCGCCGATTCGGGAAAAAAAAAGAAATACGCATGCGCAATCGACATTTGCACCTTGGAACATTTTTTTTTTTGTTCTATACATTTAAATTAAACAAAGTTTCGTTTGGTTTGTAAAATAAATTAGTTTATGTATTATAGTATGAGAGTAGATAAAGTAGTGTATGACACTGTACATAACTTGGTCTTATAACACTCGTGTGATAATATAAAAAAACTCGCCTACGGCTCGTTTTTTTAAAACACACTCGTGTTATAAGAACCCTTATTATGCAACAGTATCATAAACTACTATTCTTTTTATTTTATGCGTGTAATATTTATGTTACTATGGAAAAGGATAATGCTTGGGTGCGCTAAAAACTCGGTACATACATATAAATTTGTAAATAATGAAGTACATTTTATTTTTTCAAATCTACCCCCAAAAAAGTGCTAATTTTTTTACACAAGACAAGGCACAAGTAACATAATAATATATCATCACGGTTATATATTTCAAGAGAGGATTAATTACCACGCGGGCGGAGCCGCGGGCTACATTTTATTTTTAACTAGCTGTTGCCAGCGGCTTCGCCCGCGCGGAATTTCGATCCCATTCCATTCCCAACCTGAAAAACGGACCCTGTGTTACATTGGCGAAGGGTGAAGATTTTCAAAAGAGAAGCCGATAAGCAATAAAAAAAACATACTTCGATCTAGTTTGTCATGCACCATGCGACCCATTGGCAAGCCTGCAGGAATCGTGTTATAGGGACGCCTCGCCACTGATGTGTTATTCCAAACTGTAATCTATCTCTTAAGCAAATTTCAGCCAAATCCGTCTAGCCGTTAGAACGTGATTGAATAATAAACATCTTAACATCTTCACAACTTTCACATTATTTTATTAGTAGTATACATCTATACATCTATCATCTACCTATAAATAAAATTGGAGTGTCTTTTTGTAATATTGTGATAACCGTTTTTTACTACATGCATATGAATATAATACGGTACATACACCAAAATAACATTTTTTACAATTTTTGTCTGTTTGTTCCGGCTAATCTCTGAAATGGCTGGACCGATTTTGACGGGACTTTTATTGGCAGGTTGATGTAATAAGGAGTAACTTAGGCTACTTTTATTTTAGAAAAATAGCGTTGACTCAATACTTAGCGATAACCGACATCCACGCGGGCAGAGCCGCGGGTAACAGTTAGTTATTTATATACATACTAATTGAAGGTCATACATATTATATTAATCTATACAAATTCCACCCCAATGGGTAGTGAAATTGCAATACTTATAGGGGGCCATTACTACGCGGGAGAACGATTTATAAACCCTTGGCAATGCAATTCATGTTCATATGAACAGCTAGCTAGGTATAGCTATGTGTTCGACATTCTATACATAAATCCCAAACGGAGCTTTGTATTGCAAGGTACGGCTTTGTATGCTTTTTATTATTCCTTGATTGTTCTACGTACGTAGGTATTTTACGCAATGGGTGCAATTTTTAATGGTGTTACCAATACCTAAGACTTATTGTTTTTTTTTTTAATATCTTTGGCAAAATTATTTTATTACCTATGCAATTTTTGAACTGTAACATTATTGAAAAAGCGTTCACGAAAAATTGGTACAGCACTACAAGGCTGACGGCACTATTTTGTAGTCTTTTCTCTCGGGGTTGGGGGGAGGGGGGGGGGGGGGGGTCAGACAGGCGTTAGTCGACCCCGAAATAAACCAACGAAAGGGTGGAGATGTGATGTGAGCGAAACCCAAGTTCAAAAGTGCAACCCAAGGAAGTATTATAAACTGTACATACGTTCTGCAGGAACATGAACGCTTCCAAAAATGACGCAAACATTAAAAATAAAAACGTACGCTACTTACTTATATATAATACATCTATATTATCAAGTTATTTGAATTATATTTAATTGATATCAATAATAATTCACTATTAAACACTCAACGACGTATTTTTTTCCGTAGCGCATTGTCGTGTCGTTAATTGGTGCAAGCTTTTTTGTCGCCGTTTTAGAGTCCGGACAACGCATCTATAGTTTATATACATTGAAGAAATAGCAACTCAAATGTAACAAGAAAAAAAATCGGCTTTTTCGATTACATAAATGTTTGTTATGTTATTTACATACATATACTCACGCCTGTAAATTCCCGAAGGGGTAAGCAGAGGCGTATTGACACCAACATTTCACAAACTATGAATTTCGGACCCACGTAATATGGGGCCTTTTACCGTCAAGCAGGCACTTCGCCATGGGCTGTATGTGTACTGTCCGATGAAGAATAGCCCTATCCCTTACTGGCCTTTATTTTCACCCACAGGAAGAGCTGGGGTGATCCGTTTCTACTCCACGGGGAACCAACACAGCAACCACAAAATATTATTCATCCATACTAATATTATAAATGCGAAAGTAACTCTGTCTTTCTGTCCGTCTGTATGTTACGCTTTCACGCCTAAACCATTGAACCGATTTTGATGAAATTTGGCATAGGGATAGATTAGACCTCGAGAAAGGACATAGGCTGTTTGGTCGCGATAACCGAAATCTACGCGGGCGGAGCCGCGGGCAAAAGCTAGTGTATTATAAAAAAATCCTATGTTTTTCTCTTATGCCATTCATCTGTTTGCACTGTTTAGTACCTAAGTAGTTGTGCCCATGATGGTTCCAACCGTAAAATAACTGGCAAAGTGCGAGTCGAATTCATTCGCGCATTAAGGCGTCGCGTCCGTACCATTAATACAACATTAACCCCCTTAATTAATTTTATTTTAATTTAATTATTAAGTTAATGTACTGCTAACTATTATGTGAATATTTCAAGAGTTTACTGTTGCGATTGTTAATAATGAGTGAAAAATAGCACAAGTTAACATTTGTTATATGGCAGTTTTAGTAATATGGTGCTGTTTGTACCCTATGAAGAAAGATCTTTTCGTGTTTGGCTACTCGTGCAAATTGTTGAGAGATGATAAAGCCCTTTATATTGATCAAGGCAAACACATCATTCCGTAGATGAGGGATGAAACATTGAAAATCAACAGACTGCCATCTGTGGCGCTATAAACCTACAATAGATAGTTGTATAACTGAAAAACTAAATTTACAGAAGACCTGTAAGTATAGTAGGCGGTAGACTAGTGGCTAATCTGTGAAAACAGATAATGTATATTTTGAAGATGATTTTACATCTTATTAAATTGCTTTAGCAATGTTCAAGTTTGACACCTTTTGTTTCTTCTACTTTTATAAATTTACTAGCTGTTGCCCGCGGCTCCGCCCGCGTGGATGTCGGATTTCCTGAATTTTCTTTGCTATAAACCTCACGAAGCCCGAGACCTTTCCAACGAATGCAAAACCGTGGAAATCGGTTCGTGCGTTCTGGAGTTATAGCGTCAGGAAGGAAAACCCGACTTATTTTTATATGATTGGGGTTGGGAGGCTTTCGGGAACAGGGCTGCGGTCCCAGACTCCCCTATTAAATACAATTATTATGTTAGTACTTTTCACCTGGCCTTTCTTTTCCAAATGTTCTCAATCTGATTAACATATTATTCAACTGCTTCGCTGGCAGAAATTCCCATAGAAGCCTGTAGCTGACATAACTGTGGTTGGAAGACCGGACCAGATACAGCAAGTACTGTACTGATATAAGAAAAAAAATTGTTTTCTAAGCTGCCAATTTTCTACTACAATTCTTGTACACCTTAGACATTTATGTGGTGACCCAATGGTCCAAATTAATGACCTAATCTAGATTTCTTAATTTGAGCAATCTCATAAATGTCACTTTTTTTCAGACAACTGAATTTTATACCACTTGTACAATAATTATTGATGCAATATATATTTTAGGGGTGCCTTGAATAAGATGTTCCTCAGCCAGCCCTTAATATTGCATCTTCAATAGAAGATAATTCTTTTGACATCAGACATGGAAGAGATGTATTAATTGTGGGATACACAGTCTTTAGTTATAAGGTCACTGTCACCTAATAGGGTATACACGAAAAAGATATGAAGTTGCATTGTCAGCATACATTGTGAGAAGGTAGGGTTTGATTGAATTATCATACAAAATAAGATCAAAATTCTGTGGATATAGATTAAGAAAAATACATGCCATAAAAGTATGCTGCTTTGGCACCTACTTAGGAGTCAACTAACCCTTGAAATAAACAAGTTCTGTGCCATTAAACACAAAACACCTTTTTAAAAAAAAAAAGTTGACAATGAAATTTGAAATTCCAATAAAATAATTAACTATGCCAATTGGTTCATCAGTCAAAATATATACAAGAATAAAACATTCACTAACTTCGTACCAAAACAGTTGTCAAAAGGATTGGTCCATATTATTAAACATCAATTTATGAAACAAATGAAACAGACATTACTCAACCTTCTGAACAGAAAACATAAACATTTAATTTGTAAGAGAAATTGTTAATAATTTACATAAAAGCTGCAATACATGTATTTATGTAATTACAGGTTCCAATTTTTGTGCTTTGCTGTTCTAATGCGATTATCACGGCTAATTAGAAATACCCTGTTACACCACCTTTTTTTATTCAATAAAGTACCGTTTTCTCCAAGGAATCAGGCCATCCTATTGCATTGGATCTAAATTTCCAATGTTAATACACAATAACAGTACCTTACTGGAAAGATATTGTTCTATTAGCAACCTACTTAAAAATAAACAAAATCTGATTGGTACTTGGAATAAACAAGACTTGATGAAAGCCTGCAATGTACATTAATTACTCTAGTTGTTGAAGTATAGTGTGCTGTAAGCAAAACACATAAATGGAACTAGAAATCACAAGAAATTAGGGTCAATGTTTTGAAAACTGCAGAAACAGCGTATTGATACAAGGTAATCGGGTGATTGAAGGTATAAAGATAAACTTCTTATAGGTAATAATGTAAAGGACTTACCTTCAGGGTTCGAGCCATCATTCGGGTTTTCATCGGTCGGTTTCTCCCTCAAAGAAGACAATAGGTTCACAGCTGACATAGCTCGCAATTCCTCCACTCAGTTACTCAGTCTTCTCGCGATATATTACCTTCGCTAAAATTCTATAACAACTTTACAATATATACAAAATTGTTCAGGAAATTAATCTATCACCTATGTATATTGTTTATATCACAGACTTTTCGTTTTTCAACAATACGGATCAAAACGTCCACGCACGAAAATACTATCAATATTTATAAGACTCTAGGTATAATAGACTTATATACACACTAAAACTAACGTTTATCATCTAATTTTTAACAAATACGCTCTAGCGGTCACAAGATACTCATAACTAAAAGATTTTATCAGTTTTCGATGCAAAAATATATAAAACGTCCGCCATATGCCTTTTGAAACGTATATAGTTCGACCAAATCTAATGTACTCATCGATTAGGTGTTATTGCGTTACTTCTGACGTCTTTAATTTGGTAGTATTACATCTAGTTGTATCAGTATCGCCCGTCGCCTGTCCAGTTGCCATTGTTTAGTTTTTTTTTTGGGAAAATGGCGTTCTTTGTGGTTTATTGTAGGTTTATACTTGTAAAATAATTTTACTTGATAATCTAACTCATTTGATAAATATCAATGGAAAACAAAAAAGTAATCCCTCTTCTATTGAAGTTTCATCAGTAAAAGTCGGTGACCTACCTGGCAGTGTTAAGAGCTCCGCCAAGATCTTTAGGGCCAGTCCATCTCTTACCATCACTGCAAGCCGGTAAATCTAGTGGTTGCCGAACGTGGCTATATTGCAGGCCTTCCTTTTAGAGTTGGGAGATCAGGTGGCAGTTCCTCCCCCAAAAGCCTAACTAAAAACGTAATCCGGAGGGTTGGACAAACCTATAAATGTGGTATAACGGATGAATCTCTAATTACGAATTATATAAGGACACCATGCTGCCTACACTCGAGGAGGGTGACATAAAATCGTAGATGGTCTTGAATCGGCCTAGGGTGTCCGAGAGCCCGACATCCGAGACGCCCTCTGCCCCCGCTGGCCGACGGGGATAGAAGCTAAGGAATTTCCGCGCGAATAAAAATTGTTTCTTTGTCTACATTTAGTCCATCAATTGACTGCGCCCCTCTAGATGGTAAAGATCTGAGGTGCAGTCCCAGAAGATAAGCTGTTGACCTTTTATTTTTTGACGTATTATTTTATCTATCAGAACTGAACAAACGATTAGAATACGCGATTGAGCCAAGAAAACATCAATCTGATGAATATATTTTTGGTAAAAAATTCATAAGTAAAAGTAATGTAGAAAAAGAGGCAAATGAGGGAACACTTCAAAGTGACATTGTTTTGTTTTCAGTTTTTCAACGAAACTGCTGTGTGCAAGTGTTGCTGTCTGGAAGCTGTCATTTTCATTGTTTCCGAACGTTCACAACTCATGTCATGCCATGCCATCATGGTGAATTTGTGAGATTTGGTGATTTACTAAGCTTCATTGATTTTATAAGTTCTGTTTTTAGTCTAAAATGTCTCTAAAGTGGACTGGAGGGCAAAGTGAATCTGGTATATTAAGAAAGAGTGAATACAAGGAGAAGAAAGAAGATCTTTTCGTGTTCGGCTACTCGTGCAAATTGTTCAGAGACGATGATAAAGCCCTTCATATTGATCAAGGCAAACACCTCATTCCGTGGATGGGGGATGAAACATTGAAAATCGACAGGTTCGATCAGTTTTTTACTATAAGACTGCTAACTGTGGCGCTATAAACCTACAAAAGATAGTTGTATAACTGAAAAACTAAATTTTCGGAAGACCTTTAAGTATTTCGCAGAGAATGTTTTAAGAAGTAAGGTGACCGGGCAGTTCGAGCGTCGGGTGCTACGAGTTCTCTCGGCGTCGTGTAATGTTATGGTGACAACCGCCGGTGGTATGTATAACCTGCAATGGGTCAATTGAGTATGTATACTTATGTCAATCTCTATAAGAACCAGGCATTTATAATTTAAAAAAATAGATAAGAGATGATGTTATATCTGAGTGTGCCCCAACAAAACTGAGAACAAACTTTTCTCTTTTTTAAAAGTATTTTTTATTTTACTTTATAATTTAAGTTAGTATTAAAATTAAATGGAAGTCAGTAATAATGTAATGACATGCATCTTTAAAATTATCAATGTTTTTTATCAGGATAATTGGCTTTACTAATATTGCACTAAAATGATCACATTGAAATTGGTGTCTTGGCATATTTACCATTGAATTTACTTAGATAAATGATTACAAACACATTGCAAGGGTTATGACAATATATTCAGTGTTCAACATATGAAGAAAACTAAGTCTACAATAACATTACAATACATAACCACCATGATTGTTATGAATTTATTATTCCATCGACTTTTATCAGTAATTAAAGTCATTATTTCAAATAGAAGTATAAGAATAATAAAATATGCCATTGAATTATGTATAACTGTAATATAGTTCCCCATCTTATGGTGCGCAAAAACGCTAGCTTGTTTCCAATGTTTAGACATGAGTTAATTTATGTTAATATTTGGCTAGGTATGATGCAAGGGGCGCTCTCCACGACCTGTCAAGGCTTGAGGCTCCTCCTGGAGGATACGATTGGCGTGTGGAACTTAGTAAGGACCAGCAGGATGTCGAACAACTGTGTGATGAGGAGAGATACCGTGCGCTGCACACAGATGAGGATGAAGAAGAAATGTATAAAGGTATAATTGAAGAAATGGATTATTGTTTTTACAATATAAACAAGAATTTCTAAGCTAAAGGTTTAGAGGCTCCTACTCTACGGTTCCTGTTTATTCATAACCTAGCCCTGGTAGTAGTGTAGTGTACATAGTAGTGATAGCTGGTTGATTAAAGTACAGCATTTTTCGTTGTGTTGTCAATTTGAATTTAATTCTTTATTAATGTAACCATGATCAGTGTTTAGTATACGAAAAAATAAAACTAGACTAAAGCATTATTTCATTTTGTTTAGAGGAAGAGTTGAAGCGTCTTCACGCAGCAGGCTATGGACAAGTGGGATTCAACTATGACGCACCAGCTGAGCCTTCACCGGTTTCACAACCAGTTGAAATAGATGAACCGTTTATACCACCACCAGCATTCAAAGCTCTGCTACCAATTGATATTGAGTTTGTAAGTTATTATCCAATCTCTTGATGCCCTCTGCTGCCTCAAGCGTGCAAATGAGGCGCAAAACGTATTTCTTTTTATACGACTTTCTCATAAATTGTTTTGCATGCATGAAAAATATAAATATTTGCACAAGCTAGTTAAGCTAGGCTTACTGTGGGTCTAGTTAGCATTGTGGAGAATATTGTAATATATTTATATTTATTTGCATGAAGTTTGCTCCATATAATTTACGTGAAACAATTGCATGCACTTGCACAAGGCAGCAGATAGCCTTAAAACTTTTAAGCTTTAACAATATCTAAAAGATTATATATCTGTAATATTAACGCGGCAAGGGAAAATGTTTTATCTGTCCACCTTACCCCTGCAGCACTAGGAATACAAAACAATGTGTGGTTTTAATCAGTTCTGAGTTTGATATGTCAAAACATTAATCTCTACTGGTTTTAAACATATTAATGACCCAATTAACCATAGCATATCAAAATTTATAACATTTTTATGTTACATTGCAGCCTGAAAGCTTAAAACTCAATGCAATTATAGAAAAAACGGCCACATTCATAGCCACCCAGGGTGCCCAGATGGAAATCCTTATTAAGGCGAAGCAGCGGGACAATCCACAGTTTCAGTTCCTGGCCAAGGATTCAAATCTACACCCTTATTATAATGCCCTAATAGCATTAATTAAGGGTGGAAAGTGGCCTGAAAAACAAGTTGAGGTGATTGAAGGTAGGACACTATTTAGTGATAAATAAATAGCTACATATTTGTTAATAATACTATAATTACTAGGACTATTTAAAAAAATTATTGTAATTGTTACAATAAAAGCTTATGTTACAGAAAAAGAAAAGCCACATGAACCAGAAGAATACTTACATCCAAGCTTGGCATCCACCATTATCGAATTGGTAAGTATTTTATTTTTCAACTCAAGAGGTGCGCAGCTAAACAAGTTATCGTGTTTAGTCTTAATTATACAAATTACGATTATACACGAGAAGTTATTTTACGCTAATAGGGTTATCTATTAATTACCTATTTTTCGTAAACTATACATTTTACAATAATATAATGAGCTGTTAAAGAGAAATATTCTTATGACAAAGAGATTTAAAGATATTTGATTTTGTTTTTGCGAAAACGCTTCATACAATATCGCAGCACACTATGACGCCGCAGCGTACAGGCGCGTGGTGCAAATGTATGAAGTACAAAAGAATATCGCATTTATGTCAGTCCACATTGCTTTACAGGTGTACAATGTGTAATAAGATTGATTTGAAATTTGTTTATATTTTAACCTGTTTTGGGAATTAAAAATAATGAGAAGTCATTGTTACAGTTTAGTTAGGCAACTTGTTAATTTACCATGCATATTTGATGAGAAAAAACTACGACATAAAGCAGTATTTATGATGATCCGTTGACTCAGGACCCTATTCCCTACAATATCCCTATTATACACAATTTTACAACTGAGATATAACTTGAAACTGTACCAATCCGATTCCACGGCTATACTTCAAACCAACAGCCTTCGGGGCTATCAGGACCATCCATGTGGAATGGGAAATTCTTGTGCACAGTAGTAGGGAGACATTGTAGATGCTGATTTTTTAAAGGAATGTTAGTATACAACTTATTATCTGCTGGTTATCAAACTACACCTTTGACAATGAATTTTACTTCAATCAATTAGCCCATTGCATTTCACTGCTGGGCTAAGTGTGCACCTTTTTGAGGTCGTCAGTCTAAGGGTATCTTACTTTCCGTTTGCCTATTCGCGGTCTCAACTCTAGGACTCCTTTACTCCAATGGCCATCGGTCCTTTGACAGACGAGGCCAGTGTATATTACTTATAAAATTTTTATTCCTTAGGCACCAGCAATTCCAAGCATCCATTACAAGCCGTCAGCGGACTGTGACTACACGATGTTGATCAGTAAAATGAGGGGCGAAGGGGATGGCGAGGGGGAGGGGGAGACACATGGAGACGTGCCACCCCCGGGGACAGAACCCCCGCGGCACACGGGGGAGATATACAGAGCACCGGTGATGTACACGCGAGGGGCTGATGGAAACCATGGTAAGATTTTTGTAATTTGCTCTTCTTTTTTTTTATATCACTTAGGTGGCAGACAAGCACACGGCCCACCTGATGGAGAGTGGTTACCATGGCCTATGGGTGCAACACCAAGGGCGTCGCACTCGCGCTGCCGACCCTGAATCGTCACTGTCGGATTTGGACATTAAATGAATTGGACGTTTTCTCAAGAAGATAATATGCGAATCTGTACGAAAAGCTATCGGAATCGTATCATAAATGTATCGAGAGACCGGCTTTACACACACATAGGTTCACAATAGACAGGCGGCCAATCACAATGCTCCGTTCTCTCGATATGTACGATTACGATAGTTTTTCATGCTCGGGACACAGGTCTTTTGTTCTCACTATACGTTTTGTGAATCGGACGTTGTGCATCTGATCTCCGCTTTGTGCATTCGCCTCCCTTGTTCAGTACAAAAAAGAATAAGAGACGTCACCTTATGACGTGAATTATATAGAAAACACGTAAAGCATAATCGCGTTCGAGTCTTATCAATACCGCACCTATTCCACACCCTTATGCTTTTCCTTGGATGCAACCGGAATTGACGGTCGGATAAGACATATTTATTACGAAAAGGCTAAAATTAACCTTGATTTTTTGTCCTGTGCTTGCAGTGGACCCTACTGCGCAACCAGTTCAAGCACCGAATCAAACGTACACCCAACAGTATGCTGCTTACTACCATCAATACTTAGCTCAAGAACAAGAGAAGCAGAGGCAACAGAACCCTGCCCCCCTCAAGTCAACTGGGCTCAGTCTCATGAAACACTATAATACCGACTCGGATTCCGATTCATCGGGTATGTTTATTTTTCTATTATTGACGGACCGTAACTGCTGTATCGCGCCTTGGGGTATGTATACGGCGAGACGGGGAAGTATTTTGTTGTGCCACTTAGGTGGCAGACAAGCACACATCCCATTTGATGGAAAATTGTTACCGTAACCTTACACTCGACCCTGAAGAAATTGGTTTGTTTAGTCCGCTGTCAATGCTCACCGCGAACTCTCGCTCGCTCTTTCTTTCTTTCGCATACTTAACCTCGTCGACCACCACGCCGTGATTTCCTAGGGCTTGGTACAGCCGGCGCGGTCATACTATAGTACCTACTTGGACCCATATCTCACAGATATGGATCTGTGAGATATGGCTCCTGCCACCAAATATTCGTGGGCTCCTGCCACCAAATATTCGTGAAATGGTTAACGGATATTTGGTGGCAAGAGCTGCAGACACGGCACTTTAATATCTTTTTCTCAAACATGCTTGGAAATGTGAACATTATTTTGAAAACCTTCTTCGAGATAAATCGAAATTGCTGTACATGCGAGCAGCGGCCAGCAAAAGTTGTATGAAAATCCATATCTGTCGTGTTTTAGTGGCCAAATAAATTACTATGTAAACTCATATCTGTCGTGTAATTTAAAAATGAAACCATCTTTTACTCCGAACCATGGCAACCAAGAGGTAACTTATCCAAGGCGTTATTTAAATATAGAACTGGCTTGCAAATAGAATGCTGTTTATTAAGAAAAATAAAAAAACAATTAACATTTCGCCGCGTGAAAAATTACTGTTGTTCGTTGTTCGTCATTGATTTTGAAAAGTAGGTAACTAATAAATTCTGCCTAGATACTACTTAGTTTTAATTTCCGCGCATTGTTTGAGAAAAGCACTATACAAGCCTTGGCCACAACTGAGCGTTGCCGGACTCCGTAATGCGTGCCTCGGCTGCGCCTCGGCCTGCATACTTCACGATCGTCCGGCAACACTACAATTGGTGGCCGCGGCAGTAATGTACTATTTATTACTTACTTAATCGGTGTAGGTGCACGTGACCTTGGAACGATAAAGGAGGCCCATTTACGTATTGCGTAATAGATTTCTGAAATGTATGAATTTGCATTGCGTGAGTCTTTCTTTTATTACTAGTTTGCAGTGTTGCAAAAAATCCGATGTGATAGATCTACTGATTTTGATCATTATCTTATGTATTTTACATCTCTGTATATTCTCGAAAGGCAGCAGAGAACATTCTATCTTTGCATACCTCTTTGAGACATCCACATGTCGACAGCTGAATATAATTAGTACAACAACTGTTTCATATCTTTCAATAGATTTCGACGACAGTTCATCCACTGACAGCAAGGAACCTCCGATCGCTACACCACCTGATGACATTCAAATAGTCGTTGACAAAATGGCGTCGTACGTCGCACGAAATGGCGACGAGTTTGCGGATATCGTCCGCGCTAAAAACGATCCTCGTTTCACGTTTTTGGAACCTGATAACGTGTACCATGCTTATTATAAAAAACTGATGCAGCAGAAGAGAGGTACGACTGTTAATGGGAAAGAGAAGAAAAGGAAGTCTACTGGTAGGTTACACTCAACGCTTTTGTTGAGACTTATTTTTTTTTTTTTTTTAGTTAACCTACCACTATTACTGATTTCCGCAATGCGGCAGTTAGCAACTCATACAAATATAATCCTTCCTTACTCATACAAATATGATTTTTCATCATCCTTCTAGCGATTTCCCTAAGTTTACACTTATTTATTTGTTCTTTATGTACACTTACATGGCATTTATACAAGCAAGTGAAATATTATATAACAAAGGCGAGCTTAACTCAGATCGAGTTTTCTTACAGCAAACCCGGGAGTGCACAAAGGAATCGCAATCCAATGAGAGACGCAAAGTCTTGTGTACATTTATCAATATTTAATACTTACATTAATATTTATTACTTATATTAATATTTAACACTTATAATAATATTTAACACTAATATTTTTGATTGGTTTGTTGACTTTTACGAAAGGATCTGCCGCCTGAGCTCCCACCCCGAGCCAGCGCCTCATACTTTGTTTAGCATCAGCTACCAGGTGTGGTGAAGTTGGCTTGAGCTCTAAAGGGGTCTTTAAATCTATAAAGTAAATTATGGCCAAATATTATGAAGAGTTATGTATGAATGGCCATATTCTTTGCTATTTCCAAAGTATATCATACTAGCTTTTGCCCGCGGCTCCGTCCGCGTGGATTTCGGTTATCGCGACCAAACATAGCCTACGTCTTTTCTCAAGGTCTAATCTACCCCTATACCAAATTTCATCAAAATGGGTTGAGTGATTTAGGCCTGAGAGACGGACAAACAGACACAGACACTTTTACGTTTATAATGTTACTAGCTGTTGCCCGCTGCTCTGCCCGCGTGGATGTCAGTTATCGCTACAAAACATAGCCTATGTCCTTTCTCAAGGTCTAATCTACCCCTGTAACAAGTTTCATCAAAATTGGTTCAGTGGTTTAGGTGTGGAAACGGACAAACAGACACACATACAAACACACTCTCACGTTTATAATAGATATTATTATATCAAATAGCATAATTATGAAGAATAATGATAATGTTTTTTTCGTCCAACACAGCACCTGTTTCATTCTCAATCAAGAAACTTAAAGAACCCGATCCAATTTTGCCGAAACCAGCCTTACCTTACGAATCAAGCTCGGAGGAAGACTCAGAAAAACAGAATGACAAACAAACTGAAAAACAGGAAGAACAGAAAGACATTCCTAAAGAGGTACAAACAGTGCCTATGAACCTTATGCCACCCGTGATAGTGTACAAAATTGAAAATCAACAAAATCACGAAATATCCACAGTCAAACATATTGAACCGGCCAAACCAGTAATAATAAAACCTCCAATAAAAACAATACCGGTAATACCAGAGGTCAAAAAAGAAATCCCTATAGCCCCGAAAATTGAAGAGACAACTATTATTTTAGAAAAACCACCCAAACAAGAAGTTGGAGAAATCAAAGAGGTTACACAAGAAACAAAAGAGACTGTTGTTGAAAAGAAAGATAGAGAAAGTCCTCATAAAAGAGAGAAAAAGAAACATAGAGAGCACAAGAGAAAGGAGTACAGATCGAAGTCATATAGTAGGGAGATAAGGCGCAATGAGCGTAGGAGTTTAGAGAGAGAGAAGAAAAGAGAAAGGGATGCGGAAAGAGATAGCAGGAAAACTAAACATACCAAGGATGAGTTGGAGAACGAAGTTATTTCGTTGGAGGATAATTCCGATGATCTGATTGATTTGACTGGTGATCAATCCGATACTAAAGGTGAGTTTTAAGAGAAACCAAAATACCGAATTTTGTGAAAATTTTGAAGTAATTAGTTTACTAACTTTTCCACTAAATTTAAATCGCTATGGGACACGACGGTATTCCCGTACCAATTGACCAGTCCGACTGGGGAAGTATCATTGCCCTACAGAATACCACGCAGACGCGTTTTGATATGGTTTAGAGAAGTTTATTCATAGTAACTTTTGATCACTTTATACTATACTTTCATATTTTACGATTTTTATTAATGGCCGCTCAACTTCATAACGACGCCAGCTTTACCCAAACCCTTTAATAGATAGTCATCGTCATCACCGGTTGAGTGGTTCCCGGTTGTATCCGAAGCTTCGCCTAGGCCCAAGGTCCGTTTACTTCTTCTCTTTCACTTGGTAGCGACTGGCATTTGACCTGCCAACCCCCAATAGAAAAGCTTGCACCTGTTGTGCGTTAATGAGCAGGCTTGCAGGTGACTGTGGTCTTGATCCCGTGTGCCTCATACACACATAATATATGTTGATTATTATAGACTAGCTTTTGCCCGTGGCTCCGCCCGCGTGGATGTCGGTTATCGCTATAATCGATTATAATAAATCGGTTATAATTATAAATTGTAGGCTATGTGTTATTCTGATCAATGAGCTATATTATTGTAAAATTTGATTAAAATCCATTCAGTAGTTTTTATGTGAAAGAGTAACAAACATCCACCCATCCATCCCTTCATCCCTTCATCCATGCTCACAAACTACCACGTTTATAATATTAGTAAGATTTAGTGTAAAAATGCTCTATTAATCCACAGTAGAAGAGACGGAAGCGGAGCGTGCTAAGCAGCAAGAGCGTCGTCGCCGCGCCGCCGAATTCCTCAAGAAAGTCGGTGTTGATCCCTCCGCCGCGCAGCTGCCTACCTCCTCGCTGGCTAGCGCTATGGTAAATATCGCCTTGAGAATACTAAGTTGTATCCTGATAATATATATTATCTATACTTAATATTATAAAGCTGAAGAGTTTTGTTTGTTTAGTTGTACACGGTAAAACGTTACGCTTAAAAAAAATCTTGTGTCGAATAGTCCGTTAATTTAGGTATATAGGCTGTATATCATTACGCTACTACTGAAAGTAACAAAAAAGGTCAATAAATCCGGCAGATTTCCCATAAATTATTTCAAATAAATGGCATGATTGTCACGAAATCTTCACTTATTACATTACCAACGAGTTTTATATGCTTACATTATCATGTGTTTAAGTTCTGAAATAATTTACGTGATTCTAAGTCTGCAAATATGCGTTTAACTTTTTTATTTCTTTAAATGAGTGCCATCTATTCATTTTCGAGTATTAACAAAGATATTTTTTCTTAGTATTGGTACCCCATGGTTGTGGGAAAGGCACCTTTTTTTTTTACTTGCGGGAAATCCCCACGGATACCCACCCCTCCGGAGCCGGAGGAGGAGGTTATGTCGGACTCGAACCGACTAAACCGCACGCCGTCTCTGGGTCGTAGTGCTAGGCCGAAGGTGAGGTTGTCATGCGACATATCCCTCGCACCCCAGCTGACCCAGGGCCAGACCGAGAGGGATGGCCCTGGGTCCTCGGGAACCACAGGCACCAGTTAGTTCATTGGACACAGTAGTTTATAACGCAATTTCTATATTTTCAAGGTGGATACACTCGAGTCGCTGCGTAAGAAAAAAGCTGAGGAAGAAGAGAAGAGACGCCGGCGTGAAAAAAGACGCCACCGCGATAGACGAGGTTCGATTCTAATTCGCGTATTTTTAATTTTTTTTTTTGCTTCACAAAACTACTACTTATAAATATGTCTTACACTACAGTTTACTAAACTCATAGCGTGATTGTATTCTACTTAATGCGAACACAACATGCAATATAAGGGTATGTTATATCACATAATAGAGAGTTTTACCATAAAATAAAACTTACCTATTATTTTTTCATCAATATCCGGAATCCATCTTGAGTCAAGCACCTGTCTTTCTACCTGTTGTCAACGTATTTCCGGTCTTCTCTCCGTATTTAGCGCCCTCTATAGTGACTTTTTGGTATTAAGCGCTCTTGGCGGGGGACGACCGCCATTAATGTCATTATTGCACTCATGATGCACCAGGTAGGCCTTACCTGGATTCCGGATATTGATGAAAAAATAATAGGTAAGTTTTATTTTATGGTAAAACTCTCTATTATTTGTTTTGTATCAATATCCGGAATCCATCTTGAGTGATGTGTTTGTTATCTCCTGGTGCGCTTAATTCACGATGCTATAATGTGTAGGTATGGTAAGCCATTGAGTAAGTAAGAACTCATTACCTTTTCAACTAATGTATATATTATAATCGAGTAATACTTCTATATGCATTAAACAGTAAATTTAATTAAACAATATTATTCTTACACAATCATTTCAATTCACAGCATCAAAGTAATTTGATAACGATACTGAACTATTAGGGTTTATTGTAATATCTTTCAATTCTCTTTGATAATAGTTTTGGAAGGTATGAATCATTTTCCAGTTCCCTGTTGCAAGAATTTGATCTATGGGAAAATTTTCCACGAAATTTAGTGAAGCTACTGCTGATCTTACCGACCCGGGAGTAGCATCGATGCCAGCAGCCTTCAAGAGCGATTTCACCCATCCACCGATCACAGTTCTAGACGCCGGTTTAACCTCACCTATAGCTGTGATAAATAAGTTTAATATATTTTGTCTACGATTAGCCGTTACTTGTAACAATTGCCTGAGCCAGAAAACTGCATTTAATTTTTTATCGGGATGTTCTCTAAGCCTCCAGCCGGACTGTCTATGAGTGATACTATCCGTTTTTGAACCAAATGCTGGCCATAATACAATACTTGTCTCCTCATTTATCCAGCTGTCTTTATCAATCCGTAACAATGTTAGATCATGAACTCGACGACTAGATGATAGTAATAAAAGGGTTGCTGTATGTCTTGACACCTGATATATATTGTTTTCATCCACATCGTACGTACTCATGTATTGCAATAACAACTTAGGATTCCAAACTGGTGGTTTGGCTGGTTTCTCTCGTGCAACGGCAATTGCTTTTAACATATGTTTGACAAAGAAATTAGAAGATAAATCAATTTTAGAAGTTAAATGCGTAAACGTTGAAATTACCGACTTATGAACCAATATAGTTTTATATGCTAGTCCTACTACGGTATGAAGGTGAGCTAGATAACGAGCTACCTGCTCTGGGCGTGGGTATTTATAGTTTACCGAATTAGAGTCGCACCACTTGACCCATCTGGTCCATGCAGGTCTGTAAGTATTAATTGTTGAACCTCTCCAGCTGGTCATTAGTAGATTTCTCTCTTGCTCGGTCCACTCCGTCAACATATCCTGCCACCCGAAATCAGCCATGCTTCTAATTGAAGGTCTTGAACTTGTGGTGGGTGGATCCCCGTTTGAGTGTCGTACAGGACATGATCTAGATTGGGAATTAAATAAGCCGGGCACCGCGCTCTGCTCTGAACATCTGCTCTCCAGAACACTTTGTTCCATTTCGGGGCAATCAATATGTAGAGCCCGCTGGCTTGGTTCAGATGGTTGAGCACTCTGGGTACGAGGTTTGGTGGCGGAAACAACCACGCTAGTTGATAATGCCATTGGTGACAAAACGCATTGTGGCAATGCGCTTTCTTGTCTTGCACATCTAGGGAAACATACTTTGGTACTACGTGAGCTGTCTTTGATGCAAACAGGTCTATTTCCGGTGTACCCCACATCTGGAAAATCTGCCTTGTTGCTCTTGATATTAAATGCCATTCGGGACAACTCTTTTGACGAGAGAGAGCGTCTACTTCGATATTGAATCGGCCTGGAAAGTAATGCGCTATCAGATGTATATCCCTTCTGTCCAACACCTCGAGTAGAAGTCGTGTTTGTTTCAATAATTTTTTGGACCTCGTTCCGCCTTCCTTGTTTATATAGGATACTACTGTCCGATTGTCGGTTTGCAGAAGTACCACAGTTTTTTCTAACCGCTGTTGCTCTTGTTGTATTGCTGCGTGAACTGCAAACATCTCTTTTTGATTTGCATGCCAAGACTGCTGGCGTTTCATCCAGGATCCCATAATCTTCATGTCGTCGAGTTGTGCACCCCATCCTATGTCGGACGCGTCCGTAGTTAGCAAGTGAGTCACCGACTTGACATGTATCGGCATAGACGCCCCTATGGCCTGGTACCACCATTCCATCTCGGTGCGTACTGGTTGAGGAATACTCACGAGATGATAAGGGTTTTCCTTTGGCAGCTGTCGACTGTAGTATTGCAGTGTACGACAGTGAAGCCGGCCTCTCCGAGTCACAAACGAAGCAAAATTGAGTCTCCCCATTAGAGTTTGATACTGTTTGAGGGACCATTTGCTTTTCTGGAGCTGTTGCTGAAGTGCTCTGCGTAGCGATAAGCACTTCTGCTCTGACAGGGACTTTGCGTTGCGTTTTGTGTCCCAAGTTATGCCAAGAAACTCGAGGCATTGAGTCGGAGCAAGCACAGACTTCTCGAAATTGAGAGTCCAGCCCAGTAATTTTAGAATTTTGATGGCAAATGCTATGTCTTCTTGTAACTGCTGTTTGGACTGGTTTGTTATAAGAAAATCGTCTAAATAAACTACGCATCTGATATGGTAACCTCTTAGAAATTCTGCCACCCAATTTGTGATTGAAGCAAACGTTCTCGGTGCAGAAGCTAGGCCAAACGGCAAACACGTCATCTGGAGTAATTGGTGTTTGTTTGGGTCCGGATGGTAATTGAGCCTTAGGAACCTTCGATGTTGCTGTGCTATTGGTATGTGAAAATATGCCTGGCTCAAGTCTACTTTTGTCATCCAGTCTAGAGGTTGTAAGAAATTTGGTACCCGAAAGTGGCTGAATAATTGGAAGGGCTTTGTTATCACGAATTGATTCAGTCGCTTCAAATTGAAAATGGGTCGAAAGGAACCGTCTAGTTTTGGTATTAGGAAGAACGTTGATAGGTAACTCGGATCTCGCTCTGCATGTTCGAGTATCCCCAGCTCCAACATAATTCTCATCTGTGTAGTCATGTCTGGAGATATTTTGGTTCGATAGCGTTGTAAGATTGTGGAGTTTGGAAATATAAGAGGCGGCTTTAGACTGAATGGTATGAGTATCCCGCTTAAAAACTTGCATATTTTTTCTGGTGCACCTAAATTGCTCCAAACACTCAGAAATCGTTTTAGACAGCCGCCTCGAAATATCTGGTAGTCATTCGTGATATTTCTTTCTTGAAGAAGTCGCCTGCGATTTCTTTTCTTTGGTTTTGTCGCGACGGTTGTGGGTAGTTGGGTGAGATTTATTTCGCGCTGAACCTGATGGCTTTCTCTTTTGAATCTGCTTGTTCCCACGAAAAAACCCATTATTTGCATTATGACTGGTTGAAGCATTTGGCTTCCGATAGTGGTTCACGAGTTGAGGTTGGTCCACTCGCTCAGTTGTTGAGACTAGTTTATCCACCCCCCCAATTTTTTGAAGGTAGATTTGAATAGACTCTTCGTTAAATAGGTAATTTGCGCTAGGGGGAATTTTGTGTAGCACATCGCGGTGAAATCTTTCACCAATTTGACGAAGTAACGCCTCGCGACGTACGTGAATAAAATCTGCTCTTCTACCGCACACTATTTGTAATAAGTCATCCGTCACTTTGCTATAGGCAGATTCTTTTGAAAACAAAGATTCGATCTTTTCGAATAACGATCTAGGAGTTAAAATTTCTTTTGATTGATTAGACCAATCTACCAACGTTTGTAAAGTAGTTTGTAATTCTGCTTTTTGACAAAGTAACGCATTAGTTAAACCAGCAAAGGAACGTTCTAATAAATATGACCGAGAATCTTCCTTTAGCATTGCTGATTCAAAACGTTTCAATTCGTCATTAGTCTTAAGTTCCACAAACCCGGGGGTAGCTAAATATTTTTTCTGTGCCTCGGAAAATCTTATCGCATTCCAATTTTCGCAATCAAAACGTTGTAATTGGGCTAATTTTGTAACAAAATTAGGATTTGCACTTGGATAAATAGGTTCTTTAACAATCGTACTCAATTCCGACAATATTTGAAGCCGATTATTTTTATACACTACCCCAGGCTCTCGTAAATTTAAATCGTTTTCAGTAACTGATACACTGTTAACAGGTTGAGTAGTTGTATTAGACACATCAGAGTAATTATTTGAAATTAGATCAGTCAAAAAAGCCACTTGTTGTGATAAAAAGTCAAATTGTTCACGACTCACAGTTTCGACGTGCTTTCTCAACTTACGCCTTCCTCCGCTCGTTCCACTGCATATCGAAGAGCTGCTATCACCCTCACTACTCGAAGACAAAGAACGCGAACGTTTTTTGGAACCGGAATTTTCTATAACAGCCCCGGGGGCTATATTACTTTGACTTGCCATTCTAGTGGCCAACGGAGAGAATTTAATTTCAAATAGAAAATAATCGAAATTAAAATTATCATAAATTAATACTTAATAAAGATTTTTCGCAAAGTATTTTAATGTACGCTGACAACCAGACGGCGCGAAAAACGACGCTATAATGACATTAATGGCGGTCGTCCCCCGCCAAGAGCGCTTAATACCAAAAAGTCACTATAGAGGGCGCTAAATACGGAGAGAAGACCGGAAATACGTTGACAACAGGTAGAAAGACAGGTGCTTGACTCAAGATGGATTCCGGATATTGATACAAAACAAATAATAATAATAAATAATAATAATAATAAAGCTTTTTATTCTATTTCTTAATGTACATGTTTGTTAGTATTTTTTCTTATATTATAGTGTTAGAATAGATCCCTTATTGGGTAATAGCCTCCCCCATCTTTTTCCATTTTTGTCTGTCTTTGCCTAGTGTCCACCAGTTGTTACCCACAGTTTCGACAATATCATCTGCCCATCGTTTGATTGGTCTCCCGACCTTTCTTTTCCCTAATGGACCTGCCCATTGTGTTGACTGTGAAGTCCACCTTTTGTCTTGGTACCTTGTGATGTGACCTGCCCATTGCCACTTCAGCTTTAGAGCGTGACTGAGAGCGTCGGTCAACTTTGTTTTCTGCCTAATAACCTCGCTTCTAATTTTCTCTATCTTTCTTATTCTTAAGACACTCCTTTCCATAGCACGTTGGGTTGTAATTACTTTGTTTTTTATTTTGTTTGTGAAAGTCCACGTTTGGCAGCCGTATGTTAGGGAGGGTAATGTGCAGGTTTCTAGTACAGTCTTTTTTAGTGGCATGCTATAGTTCCCCTTCAGAATTTCTTTTTGTGCCCAGAAACTTTTCCAAGCACAATTGATTCTTCTTTGTACTTCTTTTTCATTGCTGTCCTTTCTAAATGACATAAGTTTGCCGAGGTATATGTACTCTTCAACATAATCAATTTGGGTGTTACTGTCGAGCTGTATTGGTTTCTGTTGGCCATTTGTCATCACCTTAGTTTTACTTGGGTTCAACTGTAATCCAACCTTTTTGCTTTCAGTGTTAAGAGTCTGTATCATCCCTTGCAGTTCTATAGCAGACTTGGCAAAGATAACGATGTCGTCCGCAAATCGTAGGTGACTCAAATGTTTATCAATGATCCAAATACCTTTTTTCTCCCATTTGATATTTTGGAATATATTCTCCAGTACAGCAATGAACAATTTCGGAGATAATGGGTCGCCTTGCCGGACGCCTCTTTGTATCGAAATTTCCTCCCCTTTGGATTCTAGCCTTATTGTACTTGAACTATTACTGTAGATATTTTTCAGAATGGCTATATAGTTTTTCTCTACGTTGCATGATTCTAGTGCTTTCCATATGGCAGTGTGAGATATACTGTCGAACGCTTTTGAATAGTCTATGAAACCAATATAAAGGGTTTGATTGTATTCTTTGAATTTTTCTATAACTTGTTCTAATGTGTGAATGTGATCAATTGTAGAATATCCCGATCGAAACCCTGCTTGTTCTATTGGTTGCTTATTGTCTATTTTTTCTGTGATTCGTGATAGTATGATAGATGAGAACAACTTATATATGCTCGGTAGTAAACTTATTGGTCTGTAGTTATTAATATCGACTGAGCTGCCTTTTTTGTAAAGTAGTATTATGTCTGACTTACACCACTGGTGTGGTACTATGCCAGTGTCCAGAACCACATTGAATAAATTCTTTAAAAATGTGACCAAAATAGGCGCGCCTATCTTTAAAGCCTCATTGCTAATACCATCTGAGCCAGGGCTTTTCTCTGATTTCATTCTTTGTATGTGTTTTAGTACTTCTATGTCTGTTATTTCACAAATTGTATGTGTATTTTGCCTCTTCATGCACATTGTTTCCTCTTCATGCGAGTACACGGGCTGTGCTGTGTAAAGTTCTTTGAAGAAAGTTGTAGCACGTGTAAGCACCTGTTGTCTTGTTTTCGTGTTGTCTTGTCCTTGTTTTAATGTTTGTATCCAGTTCCTGTGCGTGTTTAATTGTTTGTTCGCCCTTTTTACGCTTCTATATTTTGTAAGGTTCCATGTTATAATGTTTCTTCTGTACTGATTGTAGTCCTCCTTAATAGCTTTGTTCGTTGTTTTGTAGCAATCTTTTATTTCATTCCTGATTTCTTTTGTTTTATTCTTGCATCTTATAAGTTCAGTTCGTCTGTGTATCAGGTCTATGGTGCTTTTCTTGAATATCTTATGTTCCTTGTTTTCATTACTTGTATTCTGTGTTTTTAAACTTGCTATGATTGTGTTTTCGAGTTAATTGTAATATTCCTGTACATTTTGCATCTTGTCCAAATTTACAACCTGTGCTTTTATGTAACCTTCTAAATTTTCTTTATATGTCCTTATTTCAGTTTCTGTTTTAGGTGCTCTTGGTGTTGATGTGAAGGATGATCTATTTAGTTTGACTTTACCTAGGTTCACTGATGCTCTTACTGGTCTATGATCAGAGACATAATTAATTTTATTTAACACTTCCACATTGGATATGTATTTTGGATTACTGCTAAGAATGAAATCAATCTCGTTCTTAGTTGTCCCGTCAGGTGATAGCCATGTCCACTTTCTGTTTTGTTTCTTTTTGAAGAACGTGTTCATAATCGAGAGATTGCAGCATTTCGCCTCTTTCATTTCTATCGCCGTATCCATATTTTCCCATTATACAAGTTTCATCTGGTTGTGCATGTCCAATTTTGGCGTTAAAGTCACCTGTAACTAGTACTAATCGATCTGCGCGGTTGTTAGCTGTGGATAAGTCTTCGTAGAATGAATTGATGTCTTCTTCACTTGATTTAGCAGTTGGGGCATATACTTGTATTATGGATAAGGCTATATTGTTAAACTGGAGCTGGAGTAGGGCTACTCTTTCGGATACTCCGGTGAAGTTGACGATGTATTTTTTAAGTTCCTTTTTTATTAAAAAGCCAACACCATAGAGTCCGCTTGTTTCCCCTATGTAGCAAAATATATGATTTTCATGTTCTTCTATTTCACATCCATTTCTTCTTACTTCAGCCAATCCCAAGATATGCCAGTTTATTTTTTCTAAAGCATATTCTAGTTGAAGGTAGTGTTCTTTGGATGAAAGGGTTTTTACATTATAGGTACAGATTTTTAATGAATTACTTATACTTATTTCTTTAGATGAGGGGTGATGGTCATTATTCCCCACGGTGACCAGCCGGGTTGGGAAATGTGATTGTTTCTTGTTCACATATGTGAGTTTATGTTGTTTTGTATTCGTCTTCCGGGGGGTATTGGTTGTTAGTTGCTATTGGTTGCTGGGTCCAGGTTGGGAGTTCGATCTGGGGCGGCACATTTGTTCAAAAGCATTCGTTTTAATCATTTTTATAGGGGCCTTTTCTCTAGTTCCAGTATTAAGATTCGATTCGGGCGATGTGATCGAAGGAAATCGTTTCCTCTTTTCACTGCCTTTTTCTCGGCTTTCTTTTATTATGAGTTTATCATACCGTATTAGTGCCACTTTTCCTTTCTTTTTTTCTTCTTGTTGTTTTATTTTTAATTCCTTTCTTATTTGTAGAATTTCTTTGGGGAAATCTTCAGTTGCATAGTTATTTTCAGGAAAATTCTTGTTATTTCTTAATATCTCAATTTTTCTCCAGCCTAGGGTCAGTTTCACCTGTATAGGTCTTTTTTTATTATCTTGCCTCTTCCCCAGTCTTTGAACTCTACTAATTTCCCATTTGTCGAAATCGTCGATCTTGCTAATTTTACTCATAGTATTAAGTTTGGCCAAAACTAGTTCCAATAACTCCATGCTATTTTTTTCTGATTCTTCTATTCCATGTAGGATCACGTTGTTTTGCCTGGCTTCTTTTTCAAGGCTATGGACTTTATTCTTTAGGGTTGTTACTTCAGCTCTAAGTTTTCCGTTTTCTTCTATCAAAGGCTTAAGTTTTTCTACGATTGTGGTTATCATATTGGAAGCCAAACTATTGGTTTGCACTCTGAATTCTTCTTTTATTTCATTCATATTCTCAGTCAATTTTTTTAGGACCATTTCTAATTGTTTTTCCATATTTCACTGGTAATGGTAGCTTTTGGTATGTTTTTCTACCAAGTTACTAATTCAATACCACTTTTTAAGTCTCTGGAACGCGCCCAGCTGTCAAACTGAAATTTCAGACGTCAATGTCAACTTGCAAGTGGCGGAAGAACAAATAATATAAGAATTATATTATCTATGCAAATATTAAGAATATTTCGCTATATAAATACAATAAATAGTCTACTACTACTGCCAGTAGGGACATTGTTGAACGGACAGATGATCAGCCCTTCTGTGTGGGGTTATTTCACCCATTTACCCTATACACAGTAGTATGGCAACCGGGACCGACGGCTTAACGTGCTCTCTCAGGTACGGTCAGACCAGTGCAAATACCTATATTCATGCATATAAATATTTGCACTGAGCGGGGATCGAAACCGCGCCTTCTGCGTAACGGCCGCGTTTACTACCGCTACGCCACAGAGGCTGTTATAAATAGTCAAGCATACTAATAAAAAAAAAACCGGTCAAGAGCGAGCCGGACTCGCGCACCAAGGGTTCCGTACAAAGTTGGACTTTTGCTTTATAAACCGCATTATATTTTGATTGAGTATGATTTTTTAAGATGTTACAGACCGTGTGTGGCATGAATTTCAACTAGATGCCTCCACGCATTCCTGACAAAAAGGTCTTGACAGACAGACAACAAAGTGATCCTATAGGGGTTCCGTTATTTTACTTTTAAGGTACGGTAGTCTAAAAACTAGAGAAACTCGCTTTAATTCAAAACTAAACTAAAATAAAATAACTTCGAGAGGTAATGATTTTGATATTGAAAAGAGTGACTACACTTTGTCAAGTTTATTGTTAAAATAGTTGATGGTTCTCCTCTTTTAACTAATGTCATAAATATTTTGTAACTTGCTTAGTTTTGTTATTCTCGTACCCAAAAATAGGTACATGGTCTAGATTTTAATTGAATGCACCTACTCGTACAATTTAAATAGGTGTGAAATATAAATACTTAGGTATCTAGTTGATTTTTACATAAACAAGGTAGTTATAGTTTTAATGGCAGCCTTACATTTTCAGATTATGGAGACGGGACTGATAGATCACATAGAAAGAGCAAACGCAGAAAGTACAAGTAAGTTTGGACTAACTTATTTGTTCAATGTAAAGTTTGTTTTGTTCTTTAGTTCAATGTAAAGTTTGTTTTGTTCTTTTGTTCAATGTAAAGTTTATTTTACTTTGTTGTTCAATGTAAAGTTTGTTTTGTTTGTTCATAAGCGATATTTAACAAAACAACGTGCTTTACAGATCCAGTGATGAGAACGAGGATTCGGATTACGATAGGTAAGCACACTTATTGCATCGTAACCTTCTTGAATCATAGTTTCTTAGTGATCTCTCAATTATTCAACACTCACCTAGAAATAGTACGGCTTTAAAAGTAAGCCATTCATCACGTACTTAGGTATACTGAGTAGATACTCCACTACTAAAACTGTGATTATTATAGTTTTCTTAGTTTTGTGTGTATTTATCGCAGGTTTATAAGTGCCCGGTTAATGGCAAAAGGCTCGCCACCTATTACATTGGCACCTAAACATAAACTGGCGAAATGTGGGTGCTAGCACCTCTGCCTACCCCTTCGGGGGTAAAGGCGTGGGTTTTATATTATGCTGTGTGGTTGTTATATTATGCTATGTTAGATTATTGGTGGAATCTTGTCCTTTTATTGAAGTTGGTTGTTATTCTTTGCAGAAACACATAAGTATTCCTAAAAATATGTATGTATGTGTATGTATAAAACAAAAATGTTCACTAAATCAAAAAAATAATTATGCCATTATGTAGTACCAGGGGCTTTCGGCTTCTGGAGCGTTCCCCTTACATCCGGTATAAGACCCCCTATTTCACGAAATCAATTGGTTAATAGCAACACATCACAATATGTTCTAGCTCAAAAAAGAAAAAACGGAAGAAGGAAAGAAAACACAGCTCAAAGAATAAGAGGAAGAGAAGGCGAGAGAATGAAATAGAAGATGAAGATCCTCCATTACCTGTGAACATCGATCTTACCAGCACTTTGAAAGAATTGAGAACATCCTCTCCTACTAAAGAATTGGGTTTACAAGACGTAGAAGATACGCCACACAGTTTCCCAAGGCACGAGTCGTCTGACGAAGAGTTGGTAAGAATTAAGAGGAAGACAGAAAGAGAGTATAGTGAAGGGGAGTGGTCTAGTGACAGTGAGGGAGACTCTAAAACTTCAGGTAGTAAAGACGATTAGATAAAGTGTATGTATGTGTTGAAGTATAGAGTTTAGTTTGGAAACACCTCACTACCGAATTTTTAAATTTTTTTATTTGTTACACAACACAGATTACAATAATGTGATTGTAATAAAAATAAGATTAAACGAATCAGAGTCTGAATTGCAATTCAAAAATTTGTGTGAACATAAATATCAAGAAAAATGATTTAACCCTAAGTAGTTATTCAAAGGAATACATATTTATAGTATTTATTCAGTTACAGATTACAGATTTACAGAGTTGGGTGCGGAATGGAGGACATCTTTGAGTGAATTAATATACGTTGCGATTTTAGCGAATATATCAAGTTCTGTGTTATTTTTTGCCAGATCGTTATACTCAGGAATCATCCTCACCAGGGAGTTACAGAACGATATATTGTTTTAATAAACCTGTAAGGCTAAGAGATTTGTATGGTTGGATATGCATGCGCTGTGTCTGGTGTTAAAAGTAATTTGAGATAACAAGAAAGGCGTATCCAGTTTCGAATGTTAGTGTAAAAGTAGCCTTAATGGTGCTGATAAACTTGAGCTTTCACCTGGATCCCTCAAAAGTCCAACAACTAGTCTAACTGCAATGCTTCGATATTGCCTTTGGGTTCTGGAGGTCAGGTGGCAGTAGCTTGACGAATTTAAGCTAAATCCGCAGTTGGACTTATAAAAGCGGACCCCAGACTTCAAGTTGATAGCTTCGGATGCGGTTAGGATTAGCATTAGGATGAAGATAAAGGAACTGAAGCTTTCATCTGTAACGAGCATTCTTGCAAACGATACATTAAGGACACGACGGTATTTTCGTCTAATTGAGCAGTCAGACTGGGGAAGTACCTCCACCCTACAGATTACCGCGGTCATAATAACCTTGTGTTGTGTTCCCGGCGGTGAGTAGGGTAGCCAGAGCTCACTGGAGAGTTTTTGTGCTGGCAGTCGGAAGATCTAAGGCCTGTCCTGCTTTATCTTCTACAGTGAAGGCTTAGAAACTGTATTTTTACAGGGTCCGCAGCGCACTAGTGTGACGCCACATCAATAGGCCACGGTAACCACTTTCCATCAGATGGGCCGTGTGCTTATCTGCCACCTAAGTGCACCAACATCCGGCGGGCGAATGTTCAATCTGTTCCCTCTCCATTAAATTATCTTGGTGTAAACAGAGACATTATTCCTTCGTGGTTCTTGCTTAGATTCTATGGACGCTCACTTCATGCTTCGCTTATTTTGGTGTAAACGCTGAAAAGGAGGTTTCCTTTACACTAAAAGCTTAAAAGACTAAAATAAAGAATGATCTTTTTCTAGCTCTATGTTTGTTAGGTCTAAATCCACCTTTACAAGTGAATCTTTAAGTCTATCTGCACTTTTTAATATCTTACGATGTAAACAATTAAATTTCTTAACAGGTGTAACATCTAGTAAGTTATTAGACTTTCAAGTAAATAACCTTTTTAGCAGAAAAGTACAAAAAGCGCAATGCCTTACCTACAACATTTGTAATTTTTTTACTATTTTGTAGGTATGTATAATCAAATAAATTTTTAGTTCGCGAACTTAGCCGATCTAAGTAATGGGGATGCTGACGTAAAACTAATTGTAGATGGCAGCAGCATATGACCAAACAACAAAAACCATCTGTTCTGTGACTCATAACTGTCAGATTTGAAGAGACAAACAATGAAATCTACGTAGACAGCTAACATTGGCCATTACGAGGCGCCCTCTGTAGGGATAAAAGCGCAGTGGACATCCCCATTGGTTTGCAAATATGTGTTTCAGTTTTGATATGTATATCTATGAATGAAAAAACTAGCTATAGAATAAAAAAATAGTTAATTATGTATATTTTAGACTCGGGTAATTGACTCGTATACTTTGGGGTACGTGTTTTGGACTTAAATCGCGAGACAAGCGAGATCACGGCGCGTGGAATGTTTTGTAATAAAGTATGCTTGATGAATTTGAGTTCATCCACCGCCGTAGCACCCCGTGCAATCCTCAAAACACACCCAAGAAATGTGTACTGCGCGTGACCAAGATAGATGTTCTAAATTATAAAACAAAATCTTATTGTTCGAACTCGAGACCTTTTACACCAACGGTAGTTGGTGACGTACTTCATCATTCATACCGCTGCACCATTTTCTTCATTAGGAAAATTATGAATCTACATTTAATAGTAATGGGTAGGCCTTCCGTTGCCTTATGCGCGTGCACGCATGCGGGCGCCTGTTTTGTGCAAATTTCGCGCAAATAATTTTGTTCGAAATACATCATACTATCCACCAGGTGGGCCGTGTGCTTGTCTCCCACCTAAGTGGTGTAAAAAAAGTAGCTTTTCTAAACTGAAATGACGCTGCCCACCACATTCATTTCATTTGTGTAAAAAGCTCAATTATTTGGGGAACTATGACAGTATGAGAACTCTAACGTACCACTGCCGGCAGAATTAGCGGAACACAAAAAAAGGAGAGTATAAAATAGTTAACTTTATTTTTTAACAAATAATCATGAAACAACAGTTAAATTAACATGTATTGACATTAATTTGCAACACCATACTTAAAGTTTTATAAAAAAGAACTTAACTAAACAAAATGCATTTTTCTTAGATTTAGTAGTGACAGAGAAACAGTTGAAATTTTTAGATTTTATGACGGTTTTACTCTCTCTATACTATTTATACTCTCCTTTTTTGTGTTCCGCTAATTCTGCCGGTGTGTGTATTATCTATTCTGTGACTTTACGTCGACTAGTCGCGTGATTAACCCGAGTACGCTCTGTGTATGAATTAAAACTAAGATATTGCATAGAGCAAGATATCCACCCATGCGTTCTGTTAAAATATCATACTTGAGCAACAAACAATCAAATCAAATCAAATCAAATCATCTTTATTTCACAGAATATGGTCACAGTATCAGGTTTTATAATATTCATAAGTACAGCACATTCTGCCGTGTGGCGTTGAAATAATAATATTGCGGGATACAACACAATCATAACTAATTACACTGTCATTAGGACTCCAGCTTGTCATATTAAAATAAAATTTACAATGTCACAATAATAATCATAAAAAAAAAGAATGGATCAGTGAAACGTCAAATAAAATGCAATAAAATTAAATTAAAATAAAATGAAATGAGATAAAATAGCCAATTGTTGAATAATCAATTTGAAAGAATTCCATTAAAAATTAAATTCAGTCAATCGATATAAGAAAATAAAAAGAAAACAAAATTAAAATATAAATAAATAAGATCAAATTACAATAAAATACCCAATGTCGAAATCAAAATTCGAAAATTCAATTAATTAACCAATCATTCACTTTCAGCTGCTATTTCATCTCTTAAATATTCGTCCACCGCGTAGTAGCCCTTTTCGTTTAGGATTCCATATAATTTCCTGCGGAATGGGGCTCCTTCGAGTTCTTTTAACCAGTCTGGTAGATGATTATACAATGTTATGCACATACTAAATGAGTTTCTTTTGCACAACTCTAAGGTCACCTTTGGGATGTGCAGTCTATTCCTATGCCTTGTTCGGCTGTTTGGCATGTCTCCCAATTTAATAAATAAGTGTGAATGTTTTTTGACAAAAATGCACATTTCCAATATGTATAAACATGGTAGAGGGAGAATTTTATGTCGCTTAAACAGTGGCTTGCAACTAGTTAGCCCATCTACCCCGTGCATTGCACGGATGCATTTCTTTTGGGCTACAAATGCCCTATCCGCTTCCACAGAGTTACCCCATATGACAATTCCATAGCGGAGTACCGAGGATACGTATGCATGATACGTTATCACTGCTGTATGTAAATTAACAATTTGTCTAATTCTACTGAGTACGTATACAAAACGATCAATTTTTGTCAGGATCTTATTGATGTGCGACTTCCAGTTACAAAACTTGTCCATTGAAATGCCCAGGAACGTACACTCGTCACAGTTGCTGATGATATTGTCCTTGTGGGTGATTTTAAGATCTGTTACTTTACTGTTATACGTTTGGAATTGCATTATGTTGGTTTTAGACGTGTTTATTTTTAAGTTATTAATATCTAACCATGTATTCGCCCTGTTTAGAGCTTCCCTTATCTTGAATTCGAGATCGTCGTTGTTTTTGCCTTTGACAATTAAAGTTGTGTCATCGGCGAAAAGTATACACTCTTGATTTACAGCTTTTGGGAGGTCATTTATATAGAGTAGGAACAGGAGAGGAGAGATCAGACTCCCCTGTGGTACACCGTAGCCATTATGCCGATAATCTGATCTGACTTTTTTTTGTTGGTGTTGTTCCATTTGTATTATTTCAACGCACTGTACTCGATTTTCTAGGTAGCTCTTAATCAAGTCATTGGCGGTTCCTCGTATGCCATAGTTGTACAATTTGGACAACAGTGTTTTGTGGCAGAAAAAATCAAATGCCTTCGTCATATCAAGAAAAACGCAAGCAATTTTAGATTTAGCGTCAAGGGACTCTGTGATCTGTTTCACCAAAGAGAAGCATGCCAGGGAAGTTGAGCTTGATTTCCTAAATCCGTACTGTCGATCATCGAGTATGTTACATGATGTTATAAAGGTCTCTAATTTAGAACAGATCACCTTTTCAAAAATCTTTGCCAAAATGGGGACTAGGGTTATAGGTCTGTAGTTGCTGACATTTGTTCTTTCCCCTTTTTTATACAAGGGCTTAACCACAGACATTTTTAGGCGATCTGGAAACTTTCCCTCTGATAACGATAGGTTGATAATGTGCGTGAGTGGGACAACTAAACTGGGGGCACACTTTTTTAATACTTTAGTGCTTAAGTCGTCGTAACCTGTGGAGTAGGTGTCTTTTAGATTTAAGATTATTTTGTGTATTTCAATTTCATCCACCGGTGTCAGGAAAATACTCTTGGTATTGTGAGGTATACCAACTGTGCAATTTTGGTTCGCCTTTTGCGTATGTGTGTTTGTTTGTGAAATGTAAAAATTGTTAAACATGTCACATAGCTCCTTGGGATCTTCATATAACGTGTCGTCGATTATTAACGTGTCAATCGCTGGCTGTTGTTTTTTTTTATTGGTTTTATCTTTGATTAATTGCCATGCGGCTTTGCAGACGTTTTTCGATGAGGTGATAAAGCGCTGACTATTAATTTGTTGTGCTGTATGTATGCATTTTCGTAATATAGCAGAGTAGTGTGTGTATGTGTACTTATTCCGCTCTTTATTGCTTCTACTTAAACGATATTTGGTATAAAGAATTCTTTTTTTAACGCAGCATTTTTTTAGACCTTTTGTCAGCCATTTATTTTTTATTGGTTTATTTGTACATTTAATTTTCTTTATTGGGAAACATAGGTCATAGAAGAGCGTTAATGTGACGTGAAATGTGTTAAAAGCTTCGTTCGTATTTGTATTAACTAACACATCGGAAAAGGATAGCTGGGACAAGTAAGATTTATAGCTATCTATGTTTTCCTCGCACAAATCTCTCACTGTCTTGAACCAAAATTCGGGGGCTTGTCGTACCTTGTGGCATTCAAGTGTGAAAGTAATTGACTGACCCGTTTGGTGGTCAGAAAGGTTCAGACAATGAAGGTTAGCTGAAACTTCGGGAATATTACTCACTATTAAATCTAAGCAAGCGTTGTCACGTGTAGGTAACTGTATATGGCTTCTTAAATTATTATAATTCAATATAGAGTTAAGTTTGTTTGTCAATGGATTGGATTTCCTTGTATCAATATTCCAATCACCGCACAGTATGATATTTTTATCTCTTTTCCTACTGAGTTTACCCGCAAGAAGCTCCAACTTATCTAGAAATATACTAGTGCTTGAAGCTGGTGTCCTATAAATACATACCACAATTAAGTTATAGTTAACGATCTCGGCTATACAGTACTCAAAATGGAACGGTATGGGTGGGAACAGGTTATCAATTGCTTTATACTGTAAATTATTTTTTATAAGAATACATGTGCCACCTCTTTGCTTATCTGTTCGGGAGAAAGAAGCTACCATTTGAAAGTTGTTTATGTTACAGTTCACTTCCGTACCTCGTTTTATAAATGTTTCGCATATGCAGATTATTTGCACGTTATATATATCTTCTAACGCAATCACTAGTGCATCTTGTTTATTTAGTAAGCCCGCAATGTTTTGGTGAAAAAGTGTAAGGGTATCATACTTAGTGTCGGGGTCGAAAAAAATTTAAGGCTGGTTTTGCGGGCGGGGTTTTGGTGGTAAAGTATGATGTGATTTTTGTTTGTTTATCTTTGGAGGGTTTTGGGTTACTAATTATGTTTGCGTGTCCCCTAGTTTGCCGAGGGATCTTTGATTTCGCAAGATTGTTCTTAACCCGCGTTAATATTTGATTTTGGTAAGATCTATGGTCAATATCCGAGTTCAATTTATTACATAGCATGTTGATATAATAGTTATGGTTAGCGAATTTATTCTGGTTATGACAACTAACTAGTGGTATTTCTATGTATGTGCATTTTGTATAGTTATTTATTATCTGTTTAATGTTATAGTTTAGCATTGTTTCATTTAGATAGGGATTACAATGAACATTTGTTACATACACAGAATGGAGTCGCAGTTTATATAGTACATTACAAAGTTCCGAAATAAATGTAAACGGACGCTTATCGTTCGAACCCATCACTAGCACTACAATATCTTGCGATGTGAGTCCCTGAAGGAATTCCTCGGTGCAGCTGCCGAAGATCTGAGTACACTGCGCATTTGGTTTGATGAAAGCTGTGCATGTAAAATTGTCGTTCCATCCATTTCTTCTGGCTTTTATAATTCTTTGTGCCAAGCCTTGGGCATGTTGGTCTCCAAATATATATATGTTATGTTTTTTGTTTGCGTCAGGGGAACCGATCAATTCCGGCTGGTCCGGTTTAATTCTCGGAGTTGAAATTGTTTCCTTCTGGTGTTCCATGGTCAGTGTGGCGCTATCTAGCGTTCTATGGTTAGAATCAACTGGATTTGAGGTAGAAATTTCACATATCGGTGGGTTTATAGTCTGAGAATGTGGTGCGCCGTCGCAATGCGGACTATCAAGACAAAAGCTGTCTGTAAGGCGTCGCCTGCTAGTATATTTACGCTTAGTAGGTTTATTTTTTCTTAAAGAAGATAGTGGTGATTCACATATTTGTTTTAAGGTGATAATTTCTTGTTTTAGCTGCGAGACAAGCTTTTTTAAATCATTCTTTTCCAGTATTATGTTGTCAAGTTCGTTTTGAGTGCTTTCGAGAGTAGTTTTAAGCTCATTTATTTCATTTCTTAATTCAAGCAGGGTGTTTGGGTTGCAAATCACAGAGGATAAGTTTTCCAGGCTTGTTCCCAAACGATCATCCAGGCTGGTCGACCCTAATGAACAACTCAAATCCAAACATTCAAAAGATTTTGTTTTATGTATCTTATGACGTCTTGTTGTTATGTTTTGTGACTGATCCATTATTTTATCTTCCAAATTATTGGTTACTATCTCCCTCTATTGGTAGAAATTTGTAGCGCTGACGATCTAATATAGCTACGAGTTGTTTCGTTGTGCAGTTTACGAAGTGTGTCAATAGATGGCGTTGTTCTAAATTATACTAATAATGATTTAGCAAAATTTGAATAATACTGCTAAAACTTTTTTCACTTTAATTTGATTATTCACACTTGTCTTTAAGTTTGTGTTATCGCCACTCAGATGTTAACGTTTTTGGAAGTTATTAAGCTCACTTTTCACTGTGTTTATAGGACGTTAAAAAGTTCGTTAAGATTCGTAATTTTAACGAGTTTGAATTTACTGATTTATATAATATTCACTCGTAATTATAGGTTTAGAAAGCACTGGGTACAATTTGCCACGCACTGTAATACTTTTAGTGACTGAAAATGATAGTTTTATATTTTTTTAAATTTAAAATCACAGGAGCACTTTTCAAGCAATGTTTACTCGGATAGCGCCATCTAGCGGATCAAAACAATCGTTGTCTATAATTTGCTTGTTTGCGTAAAAGAGGAGGTGGGGCGCATCATTTGGGTTTAGATAAGCTCTTCGCTCTGTATTTGATCTAAACAGTAAGCGTTTTATGGGCGGCGTGTACAATTACAGATTATAAGTTGGAATAAAATAAAAGTATATTTATACAATAATAAAATGAATGATTCAACAATGATAATTATTAATTTCCGTAAAAGAACAAATCTCCTTCCTCCGCTACAAAGTCCGTTTTAATCCATTCTCCTGCTTGATTCTTCATTTCCCAATTGTTAGTACCTGCTTGGCTCAACTTGTCTTTTTCTGAGAGCAATTCATCTTTTAATTTCTTGAGTGCGTACTGGAGTTGTGTAGGCTCACTCGTAAAGTTTAATGCACTTCTGCCTGTTGTAAGGTAGGTTAGAAATTCTTGAGTAAATGTCCTCTTCCTAAACCCAGTAAAGGATGGTCTACCTATGGACATTGGGTCAATATTTCCCAAAGATTTTGTCATCAAAGCCTGTGCCATTTTGGAGAAATATTTGAAAGTGATAGGGGTAAATTTAACTTTTTCTTTTTCAGATCTTTTCTGAAATACTGAATTAACTTCTTTCCTAGTATGCCACTTTGGCCTGTTCGTTATTTTCTCAAGGACATTCAAATTTTCAAGGTAAGTTCCAAACATCGAATGGAACACAACTTCAGCTGTCTTTAAAGGGTCTGAACCACTCCTCATCTTGAACACTAAATTTTTAGTAATAACAAAGTCTGTATAAAATTTTAACATTGGAGCACCTGAAAAGCTCCATTGGACATCTCCTCTATTTTGCCACAAAATTAAGAAAAGTGTTAGAGGGAAATATATTTTCTGTGTTGACCTGGCAGTTGTTAATAATAATATGTCACCAAGTTCCTTCATTACTCCAGAAACATTCCCTGGATGATTTGCCTCTTTAAATGAAGATATTATCTCAGAAGCCATTGGTAACATTTGGAGGCTATTAGCCATTGCTGATTTCAACTTATCAAAAAATTTGTCCTCCATAATAAGCAGAATTGCCTGAGTCATTGGCCCTAAACTCCTTAACACTCCAGTTCGTCTTTCTGGGGCTAAAGTTATACCTTGTAATAAGGAAATATGTTGATTTGTTAATCCATACTGAGATATATTTTGTGTTGACTCTTGTTTTTTACTTGTTTGAATCAACTTGCCCTCTCTGGTTCTTTTAACCCCTTTCTTTGCTACCGACTCTCTAACTTTGAATCTGGTGACACCGGTCCTAACTTCATCATAGAAAGACCTAAATAAAGTTATTAGCTCCACTATAGGAGTGGCTATCAGGAAATCTATTTTAATGTTTGTTGCTTTAATTTTTCTATAACGGATTTAACAGTTATTTCTACCCCATCAACAGTTGCTGTGTATCCCAAGAATCTCAAATGCCCGGGTTTATCATTCTCCTCTTTTCTTAAGCATGTAAAAACAGTCATTAGGAAGCCTGCTAATTCGTCAGAGAGATCCAAATCAATTACCCCTTTAATGACTTCACTTTCAAACATTCTTTTCTTCTCAACTCCTAACTCATTAACTATTATATTAATGATTGCTATCAGCTTTTCAATCTCTGCATCCCTATTCTTCATAACATTCTCTTCCACATCCATACTTGATGTCCCTTGCGCTGCCATACTGTTATTCAGAGTTTCAATACTTATTTATTAATTTAAAATCTCTGTTCATGCTGACGTATGCGAATTGATGTGTATATGTGTAAGGCAACGGATGCTTTTATATAGAGTGGTGGTCGAGGGGTAGATATCAGATATTATATTTTAACAGTTTCGTAGTACGTAGTTAGTGAATACCTGTTAAAAATCATCCATATTAGTTAGTAGATAGTAATATACATTTCCAACGAACTAGATTTATCTGTATACGTACGTGTGAGTGATCCTGCCTCGTAAAAATATATTTTATATGAACACTAGACTCTATAAGTAGTTGTAACACTAATAACATCAGTTTAATTGTAATAATCTCACATTATTCTTACCCATTCTTTTCATCCTTAAGGCCATTTAACTGATCCATGTTCATTTATTTGTAATCTGTGTAAAACAAATACTATATATCAAATACGATAGGTATGCAGGGTCATTTTGATTGATTTTTTATTTACTAGCTGTGGGAGAGGGTAAGGCTTTTCTGCAGCTAACCGTACAAGCTATTAAACTAATCAGGAAGTTTTTTACAACCCTTGTAATCTTCTTATTATGAGTACTCGAGATTTCTGGTAAAGATAACCTAATTTCCTTAGCCTCGTACATCGTGCAATAGCTGTTAATATTGTTATTTTTGTAACATACGTATAATAATCTATTGAATAATATTGTGAACAACTAGTATAGAGCATGGAAAGTTTCTACTAATATTACCGCCCTACTGATTTTATAGTCTCAGACTTATGTAATTTTATCGAAGCTACATTTTTTTTTCATAGTTTTGGACGTGTGTACACACGGCAAAGAATATAAGTTTACACCATCACATGTGAGTGTGTGTGCAAGGGTGTATTGCTTACTTATATTCTTGGTCGTATCTGGAATACTATCAGATTGTTCTGTCTAAGAATAGTGCCTCAACATACGGTTATAAGTTTTTTTACTGAGACATATTCTTTTAGGGGCTCCGTACCCAAAGACTTAAAATGCAACTTACTGAGAATCCGCTGTCCATCTGTCCGTCTTTCTGAAATGAGTCAGGGCCTGGTGAATATTGGTGTTTAAGCCTATAAAGCATTGTATAAATATTTTATTTATTACTTAATAAACCAAATAGACTATTACATATTGGAAAGCTGACCTCAACTGAGTTGGTAAAAGGATGTTAATAATGATTCTGTAAAGCTACAAAGAACCCAGGTTGTACCTATTACGCCTTAAAGTATTGTAACTTTCTTAAAATTACATAGGTCTGACTCAAAAGTTTTATCTATGAATAATAGCTATAATATAGAATAAATATTATAGTTTTTCATATTAATTTGTTGTTAATAGGTAAATATTGTATAGACCTTATGTCTCATTATAAACATAAACACCAATTTAATCATATAGAAATATATAATTAAACAGGAATATTATTAATGAGCGTGCGCATGGCCTATCGTGTCGATGGCTTGTCATTTGTCAAATTTTATTTACCTAATATGCTTCCCGGATTGAGATACGGGTGCACATTTACAAGCAACTTTCTGTAGAAAAGGTGCAACCGTATCTCTCTTGCTGACTGTGCACAGGTTTGGTCAAGTAGTACACTTTGGCAGATAGGTAATAAATAGCCTGTGGAGTAATACCACCCTCTCACCACGGATCTGGATAATGGCCTTACCAATAGGTATTTTATCGTTAAAAAAATATCTTAGATACAGACGAGCATAGAACCTCATCCTTTTTAAAGTGGGTTATTATAGTGCACGGCTTTTGATTGGGAAAATCTTCGCTAAGATCGAGTTACGTCGGTTTTTAGGATATAAAAGCAAATAACATAAAGATATTCTATCGGCTTGCAATTAGAAATAAATGAAGGAATGATTAAAATATTATGTTGCAAATTAAAATAAATGAAACGCCGTACTCAAATCCAAGGTAAAAAGGTATACACCAGGTCCACATAAAGCTTTACACGACTTTATAGGTAAATTGGAATACTAAATAGATTTGAATGTGAAATGTTTGGATAAAATAATCTTTTTGTTTTTTCAACCAAGCCCAATTGCTTTAAATACAAAAAGTAATGCATGATTTCTGTCGTCAACTATTTATTTCATTATTATAGAAGCTACTTATTCTTTATTTCATTTCTTGAATTTAAAATAACGAATCGAAAGTTCTTAAGAGTTTCTCTTAGTAATAAACATAAAGAATACTTATTCCAAAATTCATAAAATATTATTAATAGAATGTTCATACTGGTTACGCTAAAATGGTTAAACTTATCAAATTATGAATTGAAACCTATTAAAATACCTGTTTAAAATTAAAATATTATATGAAGTTCATATTCATACTTATAATTAATATGTATCCCGTTTTGGGCATATTGCGCGCAGTGAGTGTGAGGATTTTACCATAATATCTAACGTTAATACTATGAGAGTATTATAATTAAAATTAATTAAGAATTATCAAGTTAATATCAAACAGTTGTAATGATACGATGGAAATTTCTAGTCCATACTTAAAATATAAACAATTTTTTTAATAATTATCATGTAAAGCTAAAAGGGTATGGATACTTACTATCGTTTCTTATTTTATAATAATATGTATCAAGACAAGCAACAATATGTATGTATATTAAAATATATTATTTTTGTGTATGCATATATGTGTACGTTTTTTTATAATAATAAAGATGTACCTAGGTAGTTGATATTAAATATAGTTTCTTATGAAAATACGCATTGTTTTATTTAATTACCTTTAGCCAACTTTAACCATTTTAGACAGCCAACATTTTAGCCACTCAAATTCATTGTTGATTGAAGATGATTATTGATGAATATGAAATGAATGTGAAAGTTTGTGAGGATATGTTTGAATGTTTGTTACTCAATCACACTAACGTCTGAGCAGATCTGGCTCTTATATTCTGGAATAACACAGAAGCTCCTTTCCATTTGGAAACATCGCGAAAGTCGCGGTCATCAGCAAGTTTAAAATATTATGATGATGATTGATAAGGTGGATATTCACAAGGACAAACATTAGGTATCGTTCGCTTCGTTATCATAAAATTATTCAAATCACCTTGAAAGCTGTTAAAGCAATTTATTACCAAATCCTAAGCTCTGGCGGCACTTTCTTTTGAAAGGTTGAGAAGATATACTGCACATTGAAGTGGATTTATCAAGCACAAGTACACACTTAAGTATCTCTGACATTGCGTAGGTACCTACAAATTCTTTTCTTACTAAAAGATCAATGAGTGTGATTAATTTTGACAGAGGTATCAAGATAATACCCGTTTATTCATAGGTACCTTTTTTCGTGGGGAATTTCCCTCGGTTATACTCGAGCTGACTAAAACCGCACGCCGTCTTCGGTCTTCGGATGCCGGAGTGTAAGATTGCCCATAAAGCAATTCCGTCGTACGCCGGCTGACCCAGGGCCATCTGGCGTTTTCCTGATGGCCAAACTGATTTTCCAAACCGGTTTGGCTACGAGGAATTAAATGTCTTAGTGGTCAAACTTTGAATTATTTCATATCTTTTCAACAAATTTTTACACCCTATATTACGTTGAATAGGGCTTCGACAAACGTTATTTATAGTAAAAATTAAATCTTTAATAGATGACAACCAACTGGTATCAACTTAACAAAAATCTGCTTTGTCAAAAAGAAATAAAATAAATTCCGCTACTCCGCCAGTACAGTATAGTCGACGTCAATATAAGCCAGTTGATCAAACGCTGATCTCACCATGAACTAACTGAAGTTGACAATCCATTCTCTTCATTATCAATTACTTACGAAATACAATTCCTCGTGGCCAAATCAGTTTGGCGAAATAGTTTGGCCACGAGGAAAAACAGCCACCTACGTGATATACAGGAGGAATACACTATCGAGTTTGGCCACTAAGACTTTTAATTTCTAGTAGCCAAACTACTTTGGCAAATCAGTTTGGCCACGAGGAGAAAGGGGGCCATCGGCTTTCGATAAAAGGTTAAATGACAGTAGACCAATGTCGTAAAGTGTGTAAAGACTAAGGACAGTAGCAAATGACGGGTTTCTGCGTATCCCGGAGGAGAAAAAGTGCGAGTATATGTATGTATAAATCTGGTGAGAAACGTTAGAAATGTTATAATTAATGCTAATATTTTATTCTTAGATGTGAATTGCATCAAAACAAGAGATAAGTCATCTCGTTATGTCTATTAAAGTATTATCATTATCTTATAGTTAAGCCTACATCAGATAGCGACTACTCCAGTTGTGGTGAATTATTATAAAACGTTTTATTTAGATTTCCATCGCCCACACCTCGAGTGAGAGGAGAGAGATATAGGACCTACAACAAAATGGCACAGGTACTTAATACATTTATTTTATTTTTTACTTATTTTTTGTTTGTTTTTTAAATGGTATGGATGGACCGATATTATAAGAAGATAAAATATGAAAAAAAAGTCGTTCAAAAAGTATGTATATAATATAGAACTTGGAGCAATGGCTGGTTCAAGAAAATATAGAAGGAATGCGTGAAAGAGACGTGCCCCCTACGTCTCTACCATACCATATCAGATAGGAATGGTAAGAGAGAATGGTTCAGGTTGCACCGACACCAAATGATGTGCCCCGGTCAGGTAGATGATGATTGTAAGTTTGGATGATTGGTACTGTTAGGAGCTGATTAAATTCTAGGTGCTGAAGATGACTATCCCAAAATATTTTTTTATATAGAGACTTGTTTCGTACTGTATTGTATGGTGTTCCCCAGGGAGAGATTATAGGTCCACTCTTTTATAAAATAATGTCTCCTTCGACGAAGTGGGTAAATATACTGACTACACTTGGGTACTGTTTCGAAAAAATATTTAGATATGTGCCGTATAGCTTTAATCGAAGCATTGGTCGGACGATGCTTGATTATGGTGGTTGTTTCGTACTTCCTGTATTGTATGGTGTTCCCCAGGGAGCGATTATAGGTCCACTCTATGATAACATAACGTCTGCTTCGACGAAGTAAGTAAGTATACTGACGACATGTTGGTACTGTTCCGAAATAATATTTAGATATGTGCCGTATGGCTTTAATCAAAGCACTGGTCAGACAATTCTGGATTATTGTGCAGTGTTCAAAGTGCGTACGTTTAAGAAAAGTCAATCACCTTTTTAGGATGTGTTACTGACCCATGCTTGAATCGATATGGAGGCTCTTCGAAACAGGTGGGTTACTGAAAGGTTCATCATTTAAACTTGATGAGCGCTTAAGTCTTCTGATCAGAAGGCGTTTGACTATCATTTGAAACAGGTGCAAGTTATCAAGGTCAAGGCGGTAGTTAGGTACTACCTTTTATGCGGGACTGGGTACTGGGGTCGTAGGTGTATGATGGCTGGTGGAGGGAGCTACTGATATACAACCTTTTGAGATATACTGTCGAGGTGCAATCTACCATTATGATTTGCAGTAAGTAGGTATAAATTATTAGTGTGAAACTTATTTATCTGAAGATCGATTAAAAATATAACAAACCCCGTACGTTACCCTAATGATTCCACAACAGATTCTCACCTGGTTACAGAATAATTAATAGTGCTAACGACCTGGTGTTAAATTGCAGACTAAAGGCGGTGTAGTGTTGCTTGACCCCTCCCAGCTGCTGCGTCCCGAGCCGACGTTTAATGATAAGCCCATAGATGCATTTCGCGACTACACTGTGGACGACTCCGACCCTATCAAGGCGAGGGTACGGAAGACCTACTATGATATGCATTCGAATGTCACCGTCGATCTTGTTAAAGGTAAAGTCCCTTTCATACACAAGTTTCTTGAAAATGCGAGTAATGAGTTAGTCAGTGGGGACAAGTTAATTAATGTTTTTTATTTACAGCCGGTCTTAATATGCGATCTCAATCCAAATATGCCAATCCGAAACCAGCCCCTCTAGACAAGTGGCAATTCGTTAGCCAGCGTTTGATCGAATAGAATGACGAATGAATGGGATTTGACGTTTATGACATGCTTTCACGACTGTCATATACGTCAAATTCATTCTATTCCATCAAACGCCAGCAACGAATTGCCACTTGTCTAGAGGGACAGAATTTCGATCGATTCGTTGCTCAAAACGTCCATATCTGGGATCGATGGTGAAAAAGGATGGTCAAAGCGATCGGTCGATTGATCCAAATTCTGGTTTCAGATTAGCATATTTGGATTGAGATCGCATATTAAGGCGCCCACTCACTAACAGTTTACCGGACGACGGCCGGACGATATAAATCTGTCAGTTAATAGCAATAACCCACACACTCACAGTTTCGTTAACGATTTTGGACTGACGAATGACGACTAATACGATCCGATAGTGTGTGGCCGCCGAACGATTCCGGACAGTTCTAGGCCGGACAGTCTTAGGCCGTCAGGGCGAACGAGCACACATTATCAGACAGTCGGCCGGCGGCCTGTCGACCAACGTCGCGTGTCAGCATTTTTACTAAGATTTTATTCATTTTATGTACATAATCGTCTATATTTCTTATGCACATAGTCCGTAAGGTTCAAAATAGCTAACACCTATTTCTCACAATGATTAGCACGTACTTATATAAGAATAACGTAGTGCAAGCTATTTTGAACCTTATTGACATCACAACACATCTAGTTTTTTTTCTTATATTCGTTATCAGCGGCATTTATTTATGTGAAAAAACATGTAATTAAGAAAATGTCAATAAGGTCGAACATTGATTTTGAATGAAATTGAAGCCACGCTTGCACTGTTTCGTAGTCTCTATGTAACTGATATCAGACCATTACCGGCAGGCGATCGTACGACGTAAAACTGACGACTCACAACCGCTAGTGTGTGGTCGCAAAACTGACAACAGGGAATTGCCGGCAGGCCAAAATCGCTTTAGTGTGTGGGCGCTATCGGCTTAGGACTGCAGGCCGCCGGACAGATCAAAAACTGCAGGCTGACTGTTAGTGAGTGGGCGCCTTTAGGACCGGCCATTGAAGAAAAAATTACTAATAACTTAGTAAAAATATTTAAAATATCTGTAGAAGGAAAACTCGAAATAAAACATTAAAATGCTGTACCAACTCGTCTAGCCAGCGTGAAAACAGTAGGCCTAAGCTTATCAACATTGAGAAAGGCCTATGTCTAGCAGTATCCCGCGATTGGCTTATTGATTGATTTAAGGCATGAGAAGGCATTTGGTGTGGGATGCAACATGTGCTGACACCCTTGCGCCTTCACATCTTCCAGGGACTGGATACTGTGCCTGCGCTGCTGACAGACTGCTTCGGCAAAGACCCTCAAACGGCGCAAATATAGTAGTTTAAGTGATAATTACGTATTGGAGCCGTTTGGGGTCGAGACGCTGGGATCATGGGTCCAAGTGCCCGTCTATTATTTAAAGACATTTCCAAACGGTTAATAAACGCTACCCGTGACCAGAGGGCTGGTTTATTCCTTGCGCAAAGGATAAATATTGCCATTCAACGTGGCAATGCCGCCAGCCTTCTGGCCACCCTCCCAGTTGACGTCGATGGGGAGGAATTCTTTGACGCCTGCAACCTGCAGGTTTGTATATATTACTAGCTGTCGCCCGCGGCACCGCCCGCGTGGATGTCGGTTATCGCGAATCGGGGTATGAAAAATAGATGTTGGCCGATTCTCAGACCGACCCGATATGCCCACAAAATTTCATGAGAATCGGTCGAGCCGTTTTATATATTAGATGTGTTGTTTTTATATTTTTATTTAAACATTCTAATTGTAAATAATTATTGTGAATAAAGCAAATAAGTTTGTCATTGTAAAAAAATAAATAAATAATATTAGTAACCCAAATTATATTATATTCCTCTAACCCCTCTGTCTGAGCTTGTCATAGGAATGGCTAGGATTCGGAACTGGGATTAGGAGCCTACTGAAAACGGCTAATACGATTTTAATGAATGGTATTACGTCTTTACATTATAAAAAATCTAAATGGCAGCTTTTTTGGCGCGTCTACCGACCTACATGTTCAAAAAATATCGCAATTGGATTTTTGTGTAGGTACTTTATTAAATTAGGGCGGCAAGTGTTGGTATGAACATTTAATTTCATTGGGTTGATACTTATGTCAATTATAAATATTCATAGTATTCTTGAAGCATCATAATAGTACTCATATTGTTTGTTTTGACACGAGGCAGCTTACTAGCGAGATAATTCATTGACACTTTGCTCTTGAAATATAATCCTCAAGTTGTTTTTAACGATAGCTTCTACGGACAATCTTATCTCTCCATAATCTATGTGATTGTGAGGTATTTATTCAAAAGGCCGCTTATAATATATCTGATCTCTCCATGGGATTTCAATACACTAATTTGATTTGAGGATATATTTTCAAGATCTTCGGGTCATTTAGGAGTTGGTTAACTCTGATGTCTGCCTTCGTTGGGATGATTTAATCTGCCTACTAGAACACAAGATTGAGTTGACAGTTTAGCACAAAACCCAAAATCCAAGCAGTGTGTTGCTGCATATTTTGGTTGACCTAGATTTATGTATTGCAATATAGGTTATCAGAATCACTGCAGCGCCAATGTCGAATGCATCCAAAGGTTGGATTGCAGAGCCTAGGGTCCACTCCCCTATACTTTCTCCTGAGGCAAAAGATAGTGTGCACCAGAGCCTGGTTCGATAATCAGCTGATGTAGGTACCAACTCGCACGAAATATTGATTTGAGCGTTGAAGATCTTGGTAGGATACACCTTCATCGACAAATGTCGTAACACCATTCCTACCTATCAAAATGTGTCATGTCTCTGACCACTAGCTCATGAAGTCACGACACTCGATATAAGGCTAGGCACAGGATGCATTAGACAAAGGAGATATAGTTGCAATTTTACATACAACTTATGAAAAAGTGTAACCGGAGGTCCTTTGTCCGACCGTACACCTAATTAAATGAATTCAAATAAGTACCTATCTAAGTAAGTTACTTTCTCGTCCTCAGCAAAACGTGCAAAATGGTTGAAGTTCAACACTTGTAAGATGACAATCAAAGAGGCTTTGATCAAGCTGAACGAGTTAGTGGACGAGTCTGATCCCGACACGGACCTGCCCAACATCGTGCACGCCTTCCAGACCGCCGAGAGGATCCGGGAGGACCATCCTGACGAAGATTGGTTTCATCTGACAGGACTTCTACACGACTTAGGCAAGGTAGGTAGCTATTAGGTACCCGAATTTTTTTCTGTTATTTATAAAATAGTGTTTTTTCACGCTCTCTTCAAATAAAAATTTCGGAGAGGAATCGCGACATTATTCATCTTTACGATGATCCTCGACTACTGACTGCAAGTCGAGGCTTTGACTTCGGTGCCCAGGGTATGCTTTCAGTTTTAAAATTGGGTTTACGGTAGTCACTGCCGTAATATCCAAAATCTGTTCGATCCCTGCTGTATGTATGTATGTATCACTCCAAACAACCATTCGATCCCTGCTATGATCCAACCCCAATCTCTTGATCGCCCGGCGAATCAGATAGCATGTCAAGTTAGGTTCGCTTGGGCTTCAAAGACCCATACACACAATATAACCTCATAACTCCATTTCACTTTAAATATCTTTCTCAATCAGATTATGGCGTTCTATGACGAGCCGCAATGGTGCGTGGTAGGAGATACTTTTGTTGTGGGGTGCAAGTGGGCAGAGTCCATTGTATATGGCCCCGAAAGCTTCAAAGACAACCCTGACACTTACAACCCTAAGTACAAGTAAGTTGATGTACCTAAATAGAGATTATGACAACCTCTATTACTGCGTAAGAACAAAGCATAGTGGTACCTATGATCTTTCTTTTGCCGCATAATTATCTACTTGAATTTTTGAAGTGAAAACTTCTTTAGCGGCGTTGGATGGGTACAAAGTGTTAAACTCGCGTCAGGATCACGTGGCCTATTCGCGTCAGGATCACGTGACCTATTCGCGTCAGGATCACGTGACCTTTGACCAGTAACCGACGACTTTGTAGGACGACATGACGTCATACAACATTCCTAGCTACAGAGTGTTTATTTTGCTAGGTACGCTAAGAAGCTTCGTAGCTTAGCGGTAAGCGTTTCGACTGTAAGTCTTTATGGTTTCAGATAGTACCGGGTTCGAACCTGGGCCTCTGACACTTTTTGTGATTTATTAATTTCTTCTGACAGAAAATAAGCAGAAAATTAGTGATAGGTTCTATGATTGCCGCTATATTATAGGTATGGTATGGTATGTTCTTTTTATCTTTTACTATGTATATAACGAAGAAAGAAAGAAAGAAAAAGTTTTCAGTTGTGCCGGCACTCCCAGAGTGCAACTCGTCTTTTTTTTATTAAATAGATAACGCATGTATTCCCGTTGTCTTATAATACTGGATCGTGAAAAGGTGTCTATCAATGTCAATAAATTGAGGGCCATCATTTTAGCATGGTTTATTATTGGCATTACAATAGTAATCTTCTTACTTAATATTTCACCTTTAACTTACGCTCAGATAAGGTGTAAAGATAAAATTTATTTATTTTTGATACGTAGGTACGAACAATCGATATATCAACACCGGGTTCTATTATTTTTTGGACTCAACGAGTTCGAATGCTTTACAACATCGTACTTAAGTTTATTCTTTTCATTCAGTACCAAGTACGGCATGTACGAGCCTAACTGTGGATTGGACAACCTACTGATCTCATGGAGCCACGACGAGTATTTCTACCAGTTTCTTAAACACAACAAATGCACCATTCCTGAAAAGGGATTGTATATGATCAGGTATAACCTAAATTATACTTTTGGATGAAACATCTATCATATCACACTTGTCGTCTTCTTCGTTATATACCAGTCCCATCCGATGCTTTCACCTAAGAGTCTGGGGTCCATTTTTTTCAGTTTAACTGCGGATTTGGCTGTACTTAGATATTTTCGATTCGATATCACACTTGTGAATAACATAAATAGGTAATTGTTTAGATTGGACCATCTGTACCGCTGCCAGAATATATCAATCGTGCCAGAATATTCAGATCTTAGAAGTGCAGTCATCAGTTACAATCCACTCGAACATTTGAGTTATAAGAATGTTAAATGAAGTAAAGAAAGGTAGAAATCAATAAGAAACATATTTTTGGTACAGAAAATGGTAGATCTATCGCTAAAAAATGTTGGCGACAGATCGGCGTGGGAAGATTAAAGAAATCAGACTATTTGGTCTGATTTCTTTAATCTTGAATTCTTTCTTCATCAATTTGCACGTTAATTTAAACGGGGTAATTATTTTGGCGACAACTTAAATCACACCTGAAATCTGTACGAATTATATTACTCTGATACCTTTTTTTAACCTTCATACGTTCTTCGTCTTATCAGTTATTTCTATACTCACCATGTCTTCTTAATGAAATTCATCCGTTGTAGCACCTACCTCTGTCTCTATATTATTCCTGTAATTAATTCCATCGATAATATAACAGGTACCACTCGTTCTACCCTTGGCACGCAGGCGGCGACTACCGCCATCTCACCAACGAAAAAGATGAGCAAATACTAAAATGGGTACTGGAATTCAAGTGAGTATTTAGGAATGTCATGAATGTCATGTCAATGAACAGCAAACCAAATCGATTGTACGCTGCATCGACTACCCGACCCGAGTTACATTCCACATCCGCATTAGACCATCGTGGTTTTTTTTATAAACATGCAAAAATAAATAATTTTTCTAACTGTTGCTCGGGTCGGGTAGTCGATGTAGCGTACTATCGATTTGGTTTACTGTCGATTTAGCATACCGTCGTTTTAGTGTACTAACAATGTAGCGTACCAACGAATTGGCGTACTGTCGATGCAGCGTACCGTCGATTTGGAGTACTGTCGATACATTAGCCCATCGATGGAACGTTTTCGATACAGCGACCATCGATGTAGTGATATTATGAACTAGACCCATTAGTAACCGAAATTACTAGTATTGCCTCCAATCAATCAAACAATCAATGTCAAGCCTATTGCAGTCTACTGCTAGAAGAGATAGGCCTCCCCCAATCCCTCCAGCTAAATTGCTTGTGCTAGGAGTGGGTTCACGTCGTCGTAAGTGGTTCCAAGACCCTCGATCGACTCCTTAACCATTAAGGTACAAAGTCTGTGACTTACTTTTAGCTCTGTTATAGGTACTTATTATAAAATGTTTTTCTCCAGCAAATACGACCTATACACTAAGAGCACGACGGTACCTGACATCCAAGCCCTGTGGCCATACTATGAGAAGCTCATCGACAAGTACATCCCTGGGGTCTGCGAGTTCTAAGCCATATTATATTATGTTATTGTATATTGTATTTATATCTAACTAATAAAATGTTGTAAAACATTTCTTCTACGTTCTATCTTATTGTAACTCTGTGCGGTCTGTCTGTCTGTTCGCTTTCACGCCTAAACAACAGAATCGATTTTGATGAAATTTGGTACAGAGATAGACTATGGGAAAATACATAAGGTACCTATCTGTTTATAATGTCAATCGATGGCACTTGGTAGAACTTGCTACACATATTGAATAAGACACAGAATTTTGCATGAGCTATCTTCAAAATCTCGACATTCAACGTAAGGCTATGATTTAGTCATCTAGCCTCTTCAGAGAATCCTCCATTTGTCTCATAGAATCATTATGACCTTTGAGAGTTTAAGGGAATTTTGAGTTGATTTTTCAATGAATATTTACATTATAGTGGTAATATACACATTTTCACTTTTGTTAAACTATTTAGGTACATTTTTTTTTAACAATATGGGTATTAGAGATATCTTTACGTTACATTCTTATAATATTTCTTATGAAAATTTCCATACATTGTTTTGAAGAATATTAATATTTAAATATGAGTATAGGTAGGTATTTCGATAAGTCCCATACACACTTCTATTCATTATAAATAAGCTACTTAATACAATCCCTGCCGCATAAGCTGCATCAGGGGACATTCATTAATTACGTAAGAGTCCCAAAACAAGGCTACAAGGGTTTACAATTAAACATAACGGTAAGTGAGGCGGAAAGGGTGATAAGTAAGTGATAAGTTTTCTAAAGTTTAATACTTAGCAGTTTTGATTCAAATTGCCTAAGAAATCTTTTTTTTAATTTTTATTATACCTATGAAATATTGCCAATGTAATTGCTACTGTACCTTTTTTATTCTATTCTACTAATATTATGAACGCGAAAGTTTGTAAGTATGGACGAAGGATGAGTGTTTGTTACTCTTTCACGTAAAAACTACTGAATGGATTTTAATGAAACTTTACAATAAATATAGCTTATACATAAGAATAACACATAGGCTACAATTTATAACGATAACCGATATTATAACGATAACCGACATCCACGCAGGCGAAGCCGCAGGTATAAAAGCTAGTTTGAAATATATTCCTTCATTCAATTTTAACAACTTTTATATCTCTTTATGGTGCTTATAAAATAGTGTGCTTATAAAATAAAACAAAAACATCTTACGTGAAAATAAGGTGGGTGAGATTAAGAGAAGATCAAGAAATCTTACGGTTTCTTATTCATAACAATATTAGATTTCTTGAACCTTAGGTATGGGGTATAAAATAAATGAACGACCACTAACTTAGATCATACCTAACATGTTTAGTACCTATATATGAACGAACAATAATATCAACACGAGGTTGACCCAACTGATAATCCCCCCTTTTAATTACGAAACTGATCTCTTAATTATTGATGATCCCACTTATCAGTGAATTATACTGGAATAGTGCGCCTCATCGTATCGTGACTTGGGAAAATTACAATGAAAGCGTTTTAAAAATAATTGGCATATAAATTAGTGTACACAAGGGCCCCTTGTACTGATTTGAACACGATGTATGCTGTAACTGAAATAAATTTCACGGTATCAGAATACTAATATAAAAGTGGGTAGTTGAAACAACAACACAAGTATAAAATTGCTCCTATTTATAATTTGAATTTAAATATATAAATAATAATATTTTGAAGTTATATGCTAAAAATAAGTACTTAAGTGTGCATACCCGCTGGTTCCGTGTTATCTCCAAAATAACTACACAGATTAAGGCAGCAGTTACATAGCAGTATTTTCTTCACAATATGGATCACATGAGGCAGTCTATGATGGATATGCAGGCTAACTTCATGGAGCGAATGGCTAGCTTCGAGGCAGAGCTTCAAAGGAGAGCCCCAGGTACATCTAACTTGACCAACTTGACAGAAGAGTTTGGTACCTTTAAGGTGTTTATGCTGGAAAGTCTGAAGGCTTTTCAGTATCAGATGAATTATTTGGCTCGGGAGGTTGACAGCATGGAGACACGTAGCCGCCGCAAGATCCTGCTTCTTCATGGCGTAGCTGAGCAGAAGGATGAGCAGACTATGCAGTTGGTGGCAAACACCATCAAGCGTGACCTCAAGGTGGACTCCTTCGCAGCCGGGGACATCAAAAGGTGTCAGAGAATGGGCCGAATAGCACCGGGAGGCAAGCCTAGGCCCATACTGGTGAAGTTGCAGTCGGTGTTAGTGAGAGATAGCATCTGGATGTCTAAGAAGAAGTTGAAGGGCACAGGTGTGACTCTCTCAGAGTTTTTGACTCGCACGCGACACGCGGCATTCATGGCGGCGCGAGAGAAGTATGGGGTCACAAACTGCTGGTCCAGAGAAGGCTCTGTTTATATCCTGAGCCCCAATGGTAACAGACACCGGATAGCAACTGTCGCTGACTTAAATAATATCCCAGACTCAATAAAGCCCGCCCCGAAGACACGAAGAGCTGCTGCCTTGGCGAAAAAGTAACAGTAGCGTTATTCCAAACATTGTCCAGGTATATATTGTTTAGATTATTGCAGGCCATTGATAACGTAATCTCGTACCCACTTTTCTATTGACTTTATACCTAACTATTTAACTTTCTTTCTGTCTCCTTCACTACCTTCTTAAACTATAATAAAATAAACTACATAATTATAATGCTTTGTTAAACTTTAAGGTAGTTACCATAAAACTTATCTTATTACAAAACTTTCAAACACTGTCAACTCACTTCACGTTCACTCATTTAAATGTCACTTTTATGCGTTTTGTTTCCTCATATTCTGAACTCCAAAATCGATATTGGGTAAGAGGCTTTTGGGCCAACATTTTAACCTGGACAATTTCATATTAACTTATTTAATACTTTTATTAATTGTAATTTTGTTCTTTCATTTTAATGGTATTTTATTTTACCTGTATATTGTATCTGTTATAACACGCAACTGGCCGGTGGACTTATACATTTGAGTGTATTTGAGAGTCATATTTATATTATTTTATTCATTAATTTATCTTAATTAATATCATTAACAAATATATATTGTATTTAAATATTAATAGTATAAGTATATATATATATATGTATATGTCTGATTTGTCCTGTAGTGATAATGAAAGTTTTCACACAGCAGACAGTCTCGATGATAGCTTCTCTAGTTTACCAACACTTGAATATACCCTTCAGTCTCTGTTTGCCGATGTACCGGGGAATTTTAATGTCATCCATATAAACGCCCAGAGTATTCCAGCCCATTTCCCAGATATGCTGGCAAGCTTTAACTGTCAAAACATCCATGTAATCCTAATCACAGAGTCGTGGCTCAAGCCATGTCTGCCTTCCATTTCTTACACTCTTCCAGGATTCATTCTAATCAGAAACGATCGCGCTATTGGTCGTGGTGGGGGTGTTGCTATATACCTGCGCTCTAATATTCCATACACAATAGTGAATATATCTGCACAACCACCACCGGCAAACGCTGGCGAGCATCTTTTCTTGGAGGTAGAACTGTATCATACTAAGATTCTTCTTGGCGTGTACTACTCTCCTTCTTCAAACGTTGACTACTTCTCTTCTTTTGAACTTCTTCTAGAAAATTTGACTCCAACTTATACTCATAGTATTATAATGGGTGATTTCAACACGTGCCTTAAGAAAAATGACCATCGCTCGTCATTACTTACCCGTATAGTTGAATCTAGCAACTTATCTATACTTCCTCTTGATGTAACCCACCACTTTCCTAACTGTATCCCTAGTCTTCTAGACCTCATCTTAGTTTCATCACCTGGACATGCCATCAAGCATGGCCAATGTTCAGCTGATGCATTTTCATACCATGACTTGATATATTTATCGTATAAAATCCGACCTCCCAAGGCAAAGCCGAGAATACTTTTGCAGCGCAGTTTTGGAACTATGGATCGTGACAAGCTTCGTGAGGATGCCCGCAACATTGATTGGACCCCTCTCTTAGAAACTCAATGTATTGACTCTAAAGTAGCACTGCTTACAAACAATCTGATTAGTCTCTATAATGTCCATGCACCGACTCGAGCAGTCAAAGTCAAACATTTACCCTCTCCTTGGCTTACCGAGGACATAAAGCTAATTATGTCTAAGAAAGCAGCTGCTAAATGTAGGTACAAGTGCCGACCTACTCAATCTAATTTGGATAAATATATAGCAATTCGGAATCTCTGCAACAAGATGTGTAGGAAAGCACAACGCCAGCATATTCACACCTCTGTTGAGAATGAAGAATCGGCTAAGGTTTGGAAGTTCCTGAGAACACTGGGAGTTGGAAAATTTCGTCATGACTCAATTCCTAAAGATTTAAATCTTGATACACTAAATCATCACTTCTCATCTTCGTCCAATATTGACGGGACAACTAAAATAAACACACTTAACTATCTTTCATCACTTCCAACTCCTCAATATCCATCTTTTGTCTTTGATCAATTTACGGTTTGTGGTGTTAAGCAGAGCATTACGTCAATAGCATCAAACGCAGTAGGCAGTGACTGTGTCAGTCGGAATATGATACTCCCTATCCTCGACCAAATCCTACCCATCTTGTGTCACATACTCAATCACTCCATATCCAGTGGCAAGTTTCCATCTGCATGGAAGGAAGCTCAAATTACACCTCTTCCAAAAAAATCCAAGCCCTCCACATTCTCTGATTACCGACCTATTTCTATATTACCATTCCTCTCCAAAGTCCTTGAGCGTCTAATCCATACCCAACTTAGCTCCTTCCTTAGTAGAAACACCATACTAAATCCATTTCAATCCGGCTTCCGACCTGGGCACAGCACTGTTTCTGCTTTGGTACACGTCACAGATGACATAAGACTAGCCATGGATCGGGGAAACATAACAGTTCTTTCGCTCCTTGACTTTAGCAATGCATTTAACACTGTGGATTTCGACGTCCTGGTGGGTATACTTCGCTCTATTAACATATCTCCAACGGCAATTGATTGGTTTCAAAGTTACCTGTCTGGTCGTCGACAACGTATACGCATAGAAGAGTCATTCTCTTCATGGTGCAATACAACAGTTGGCGTACCGCAGGGCGGCGTTTTATCTCCACTGCTCTTCGCGATTTTTATAAATTCTATTTCCCAGAAACTAGTTTCATCCTACCACTTGTATGCAGATGATTTACAGATATACAGCCAGGCCCCACTTAACCAGCTATCGGAGGCACTTGACACAATGAACCTAGATCTGGCGCATATTAGTGAATGGAGTAAAAATTATGGTTTAAAGATTAATCCATCAAAGACTCAGGTAATTGTTGTCGGTAGTTCCAGAATGATGTGTAATATCGATTGGTCCGCTATGCCGTTGATACAATTTGAAGGTACAGTAGTGCCTATATCGGATTGTGTCAAAGATCTGGGGATCTACCTTGACAAAGTGCTGTCCTGGGATCGCCAGCTGCAAGAGGTAAGTCGCAAGCTATTTGCCTCAGGGGGTTCCTTACGAAGGCTACGAAACTTTCTGCCCACGGCAACAAAGGCTGCGCTTGCACAAGCCCTCCTTCTACCAATTCTCGACTATGCCGATGTCAGCTATCTAAATCTCACCGAAGCACAATTAGACAAACTTGAGCGACTTCAAAATTATTGTATAAGATTCGTATTTGGCCTACGCAAATACGATCATGTCTCAGAATACCGTCTAAAACTCAAGTGGCTGCCAATTCGCCTTCGCCGGAATACTCATATTCTTACGTTTCTTTACAATATCCTTTTTAACCCCAAAGCACCCCCTTACCTTAAAGAACGTTTTAGGTTCCTACATGACACACATTCGAGGTCCCTACGGTCATCGGAGAACTTAAGACTGAAAATGCCGACGCATTCCACGAATTTCTTTGGACGATCCTACACCGTAGAAGCAGTGCGTTTGTGGAATGAGTTGCCAGTTTCTATCAGACGAGCACAAACTAGCGCAAGTTTTAAAAAACTTTTACATGAGCATTTTCTATCACTTTAGTACTTGTTATATATCTATGTATCCAACTATTGAGAGGTAAAGTTAATTTAAGTAATAATATTAAATTGATAATACGGAGAGACATATAAATTATCTGTGTCATTTTGCTGTAGGTATATGTAAATATGTATGTAAGTATGTATGTATGGATGTATGAGGGTATGTATGTTTGTAGTATTTATGTATATATGGGTATATATATTGTTTATATGTATGTAAGTATGTGATTGTAAAATGTGTATATATTTTGCGTTTGCGCATGTATATTCATTCATATTTGTATAATAATAATCATATATCATTTTCTATCATTTCCAATCGCTCCAACTACCACCTGTTCTTACACCTAACTCAAGTCCATCCAAAGGTTGCCTGGAAGATATTGCCTATCATGGCGATAAGGCCGCCCTTTGTACAACAAGTGTAGAGGATAAATTATATTTAATTCTAAAATGTTATTTATGTAAATTGTGTACAAATAAAGTTTTATTCTATTCTATTCTATTCTAAGTATTTGCTATTATGTACTTATATTTTATAAGACATTAATTATACCTATGTACTATGTAGTCTACTAGCGGCACCCGGTTTCGCATGGGAAATATATGTAAGAAATTCTATAACCTGATTGCAGATGTCGCAGAACCAACTATCCCTTCCAGGGACCTCTTGAATTTGAATTTTAAAGTACCTATGCTTCTTCCTTCAAAAGTGACGCTCTTACTATTATTACCACAGATAATATAATATAATTATTATAATATTGCACTTTTAACCCTTACTCAGCACGCTCGTAAATGAGAAACGCAGATATTGTATAAACCTACGTTTGTATTTAACCAGAAAAAGGTAAAATACCTACTTATATCCAAAAGTCAACATCCTGTGGCGTGTTACCCGCCACCATAAACGCTCCGCTTATGAATGTTGGTGATCACGCCTAGCGGGCCGCGGCCCACGCTCGTAAATGAGAAACGCAGATATTGTATAAACCTACGTTTGTATTTAACCAGAAAAAGGTAAAATACCTACTTATATCCAAAAGTCAACATCCTGTGGCGTGTTACCCGCCACCATAAACGCTCCGCTTATGAATGTTGGTGATCACGCCTAGCGGGCCGCGGCCCACGCTCGTAAATGAGAAACGCAGATATTGTATAGACCTACGTTTGTATTTAACCAGAAAAACGTAAAATACCTACTTATATCCAAAAGTCAACATCCTGTGGCGTGGTACCCGCCACCATAAACGCTCCGCTTATGAATGTTGGTGATCACGCCTAGCGGGCCGCGGCCCGCCAGGCGTGATCACCTTGCCTGGTCGGGCGATCCTCCCTTTGTGTTGGAGGAACATCACACCTCGTTCCTCCACAGTGGTGACCCCGACGTGATCGTGTTGGGGCACGGTGCAACATTCATAAGCGGAGCGTTTATGGTGGCGGGTAACACGCCACAATCCCATAGATAGATATAGATTTTCCCCTACATATTTCAATTTTTAAGGAAAGTTAGCATAGGTACGATTCAAAATTTAGGTCAAGCAACTGCTTACTAACGCATTTTCTACACTCATATATCTACATTCATCTTGTACCTAATCTTATCGTCTATTCTTCCCAAAGTATTGCATTAGCATTAGCTCAACCATTAGACAAAGCGGTTCAGGTAACGCCTGCCCCCAGCAAACGAATATTGTTTTTTACCCCACTACCTTATAATGAATGGACTATTGATACCGTGTTTCATAGAAATTCTAAAGACCCCATTGATTATTTTGTTCATGATGATAAAAAAGTTTAAATTTTAGAAAATAAATACCTGTAACTGCTGTTCAATTCTTTTTTATATGATCCTAAATATAAAAAAGGGGATGGTACCAGACGGCTACAGGGCAAGAAAGGACAGTCGTCTTGTGACAATTAGAATAAGTGGACGGGTAATAATTATTGGCACAGTATATATTAGTGAATTAGTGAAAGACGAAATAGGTGGTAACGAAACGACGGGTGAGTTCCGAGTTTAATTCCTTTGCAAATATTAATCGCTATACTACATGTCTTTATAATAGCTGTAGGGATGCCTGTTAACAAGTAACTATAACTATACTATATGTATGTGCTGTAACTATATCGAATTTAGACATACTACGAAATAATCGCCAAAATTTAGAAATTAACTAACACGTAATGAAAGTATGTTATCAGGTAAATAGTAACGACCAAATTAGAGGCCATATGAAAATATGAAGTCATTTATATGCCATTTCTATTTATGTTATAGTTAAGTAACTACTCAAGATCAAGATTTCATTGCCTATACATCAAGCGGGTGCGACGTAGGACCTGCAGCAAGATGACACGGGTAACACTTCACGATTAGTTTGTTTAATAAGCAATATTATTAAGAATGGATGGAGGCCTACATGCCTACCATCTAGATCTGCCACAAAAAACGGTTGACACCATAGTTCCAGTAACAATATGTGTCATTTTGTAACTGTCACACAGATTATAATTTATAGCTATTTTTGTGAGGTGTACCCCAGGGAACAGTTCTTGGTCCACTACCTTGAAACGTCTGCACCGACCGAGTCTTATATATTTATTATACCTACCTATACCGGAACAGTTAAGAACATTAATATCTGTGTGACATTTTGACTTAACACACGACGACATAAATATATACACTCCTTGCGACTGCACAATTACGGGTGATATAATAAAAGGAAGCCATTACTAAGACGTTGCAAGGATAAGGTCAGATGTAGGTACCTATATGAGCCAAGGTCTTTAGATGATTATTGTCGTCCAAAAGACTTGTTTCGACTACAACGGTTAGCGCCCTATGACTTTAAACAGAGCAAATGTTCATGTTGATGCAAATTCCACAAAAAAACACTCTGCCACATTAAACGCGATCAGTCAAAAGACTTTTATTGAAACGGATTTTATCTACTTACATCAACACTAATAATATCTATTTTCACTAACAAAATCAAAATAAATCTTATATTAGATGGTACAGGCAAAATATTCTATCCTACACTACATACATTGCCGCAACTTCTACCTCGATAAATGAAAAATAGCCATATTACTAAAAGTCCCAGTAGTTTTTGGGTTACCTATTTCATTCACTACAAACAAACATACAAAACAAAACATATCTAAAGTTTTCTCTTCATAATTTATTTTTGATAGATAACAATGATGTATTTTTTAACATTTAATGATGTTTTCAATGATATTTTATGTTATATCAAAATACTATGTAGTTATTATGATCTATCGACCATGACCCTTCAGCGTCTCGTTATCTTTGGCATTTAAGAACGGCCCGGAGTTTTCAGCACACATAACATCTTGGATCTTTATCGTTGTTCGCCGTCCTTCTAATTAGATCAACATGAAGCCAAAACCAGTGAGTGTTTGTTAATAAGTTATAATTAAAAAAGTGAATGAAAAAAATTGCGATTCCCGACGTTATGGTTGCTTTTCAGTACTTCGAAAACAGTAAAGTATTAGAATCGCGTTAAAACTATAATAGTTTTAATTGTGCGTAAATATTAGTAGGGCTAAATTGAAAATTATGTGAGCGGGTAATCGATTAGCATACTATGAAGTGAGGCATTGCAGACATTAATAATACTTATAGTTATTTCATAGCAAGTACCTAATTAAGTGATGTGCTTCAAAATATCAACAATAAAATTCAGCGAAAATATTTTGACATCATACCTAGGTTTCTAATAATGTTTTTGTCAATTGTAAAACCAGCAATAAAATCAAGAATTTCAGGAAATCACGAGCTATTTTGTTAGTTTGCTGTTTAGTATTTGTAAAATAAATAGTTCAAGTGCACAAAAAACTTATTTTAATCACATTGATAGAATATAGATGGACTGAGTGATCGAAGTGATAATGTTTAATAGACCTTTTTCAAGTTACGTCGCAGTAACTTTCAGATTTTCCGAATACGAACAGCTTTACATATAAAATATGGGCATCCAAGTCTAGAATCTAAAAGTAGACATCGATTTTCGTAAACATAAAAGTTCTGAGTAGATACACTAAAATATTCCTATATGGATAGCGAGGGTAAGGAATTCAAGCTATACTTGCTTTGGTCTTGTCAAAACGGCTTTGAGTACTAGCTGTTGTCCGCTGCTCTGCCCGCATGAATGTCGGTTATCGCTTAGTGTTGAGCCGACGTTATTGAGAATTAAATTCACTTTTCTACTCAACTTTGTTCTAGACTACTTTGACATTAATGATCACTGCATCGCTCCCTTGAGTAGTAGCGTGATGACATATAGCCTATATATTATTCTGATGTATGAGCTATGTTATTGTAAAGTTTCATTAAAATCCATTCAGTACTTTTTACGTGAAAGATTAAGTATATACGTAAGACACCTCGATATATATTTAAAAAAAATACAAACATTTTATTTCCGTGTACATAGGTTATTCTTTTATGGTAAATTTAGAGGTTATATATAATAAAAAATAAAATGCAACGCAGCAACAGTGTGTAAACTGCTTACAAGAAGTAGGTAACGAATCTAAAACGTGCGGGAAATCGACCATTACATAGCTTAGTGGACGCTCAAACGAGACACCACTTAAATAACCCAGAATAGATCCCCACGTTCACGAGACTATATAGATGAGTGCACTAAAGAGACATACGAACTGTCCCTTCTGTTAGTGTAAAAACATCACTGAAACATGAGAATTCTTCAGGATTCTCCAGTCTCCATCATCGACCCCTCTCTCCTGCTACGTCCAGAGAAAGTATACGATGGAAAGCCGGTGGAGGCCTTCCGGGATTACACCGTGGATGAGAATGATCCCATTAAGGAGCGGGTGCGGAGGACTTACTACGAGATGCATACTAAGATGACCGTTGATTTTGTTAAAGGTAAGAATTTTTTTGAATAACTTCAGGTAATTATAGATTTTGTAATCATTTTAGTATATCGGATTTAAGGGGGCACGCACCGGGTACACTACATACTGGCATTTCTTTTTCAATCTGGTGTAAAAAAAAACATTTCTTCATTTTCTTTTTGTTTCATAAGCATTATTTATTCTCCATCGTATTAGTAAAGCTCAATGAAACGGTCATTTCATAAAAAAACATCACTACAAAAAAGCACGCGCTGGCGCCATTTCTTTTTTCTGTAGGTAGTGACGTTTTTTTATGAAATTGTCATTGTCATTGTGCTTTCCTAAAAAATAATTGGAGAATAAATAATGCTAATGAAACGGTTATTTCTTAATGAAAAAAAAAAATTTTTTTCGAAGATACAATTATGATGATATGTAGTGTACCCGGTGTTCTACCAGGGGCCTTCGGCTTCGGAGGCGTTCCCCTTATATTATCCCCAAACACCCGTTATGAGGTATTACCACCTTCTGCCTATACCACTTGCTAACTACACCTGCCTTTCTAGGGACGAGGATTCGCGATTGCCGAGTCGTTCTCGTAGAAGCTTCTCAGTGAAAGTCTGAGATGCAATCGAGAACTACGCTAAAATAATGATGAGTTCTATTTGTTGCGTCGAAATTCAATTCTTCAAAAACGGAAAGCACTGCTCTCTTGAGAAGTACAACATACATACATATAATCACGCCTTTATCCCCGGAGGGTTAGGCAGAGGTGAATTAACACCCACATTTCACCAATCTGTATTCGGTCCCCCGTAATAGGGGGTGAGCATATTGCCGTATTCCGGGCACTATTGTTGACTCGAGCCATGCATCTGAGGCTGAGTCTGGGCTGTACATATAAAGTTACGACACCACATGGTAAGAGAAGGGGTGGCCCAAATTCTACTCTGCCGGGAACCACGCGGCAGAAGTAGCGTGATGATATATAGCCTATGTGTTATTCTGATGAGCAATATAAAGTTTAATTAAAATCGATTCAGTAGTGTTTACGTGAAAGAGTAACAAACATCCATCTAATCATCCATTCATTCCTATTCATTCACACTTACAAACTTTTGCGTTTATAAAATTAGTAGGAAGTAACTACTGTTATCTTGCAGGACGCATGGACGACTGGTTAAAGTTCGATCATTTTAAAATGAGTGTCAAAGACGCTCTGATCAAGCTGAACGATTTGGTGGACGAGTCTGACCCTGACACCGACCTGCCCAACATCGTGCACGCCTTCCAGACCGCCGAGAGGATCAGAGAAGACCATCCAGACGAGGACTGGTTCCAGTTGATCGGATTAATTCATGATCTTGGAAAGGTAAGGGCCATCTACAATTCAGTGAAATGCTTAATTGATGAATCTTATATGAAAAACTAGCGATCCTCCCCGGCTTCGTACGGGTGGTAAAAACGTGGAAATCCAATATAGCCTATGGTACTCAGGATAAATGTAGCTTTTCAATGGTGTAAGAATTTTTGAAATCGGCACAGTACTTTTTGAGTTTATTCATTACAAACATACAAAAATACAAATACTCTTTATAATCACTTTTATGATAGTATAAGTGTAGATGTAGATATATAGAAAAAACAGCTCATGGCATTGCAAGGTTAAGCGATATTAGTAAAGTCAGTCCTAGGATGTGTGACTACTTTTAACACATTAAGCTCTTTGGATGTTGGGGTTGGGGTTCTTCAAGAAGGGTATTAGAAGGTATCTACAGGGTTGGTAGCACGATTGTGACGCCCCTGGTGTTGCAAACGTCCATAGGCCACGGTAACCACTTCTCATCAGGTGGGCCGTGTGCTTGTCTGCCACCTAAGTGGCATAAAAAAAAAAGTCTGATATCGCCAGTGGGTTTTGTAGGGCAAGTGGAAGTAGATTCATGAAAAATATCTCAGTTCGACCTTTTCGTAGTTGGTCTGAAAAGCCGACCTCAACTGTGTTGAGGAAAGGATATCATACAGTTAACCATCAACCCCTTTATTTCCCCCAGGTTATGGCTTTCTACAACGAGCCGCAGTGGTGTGTGGTGGGAGACACGTTCCCGGTGGGATGCAAGTGGGGCAAGTCTATTGTATATGGAGATGACAGCTTCAAAGAAAACCCAGACACTTATAACCCTAAATACAAGTAAGAATACCTACACTTATTTCCATCGTATATTAGTTACCAAACTTGTTTATTCCTTATAGATACAATTCGAGATTTTGCCGTTTTAAGCCTCCAACGAGAGGCGAGGCGAGAGGGCTTGATCTATTTTGTTTTTTGGTTGTGTACTTACCTATAAGTACTTATTTGTGCACTAGTTTTTGCCCGAGGCTCCACCCGCGTGGATGTCGGTTATCGTTTAGTGTTGAGCCGACGCTACTGAGCATTAAATTCGCCTCTCTACTCAACTTTGTCCTTTACTATTTAGTCGCTTCTGTTCTCGACTCTCTGCTCCCCTCTCTACTCGACTCTGTACTCCCCTCTATAATCGTCTTTCCATTGGCCTCTCTACGCGCATCTCTACTCGCCCATTCACTCAATTTACTTTTCGCCTCTGTACTTGACTCTCCCCACTCGCCTATCTACTTGCCTCTCTACTCGCCCTCTGCTCGAATCTCTACTCAACTTTCTATTCGCTCTCTACTCGCCTCTACATTCGTCTCTCCACTCGCCTCACTATTCGCCTCTCTACTCGACTCTCCACTGCACTACATTTGATTCTATACTCGACTCTCCACTGGCTTCTCTAGTCGCAATATCTACTCGCCCCCTGTAGTCGACTCTACTACACTTTCTATTTGACCTCTACACGCCTACACTCGTCCCCATAACAATTTCTACCCATCTCTCCACTCGCTTCTATGTTTGGCTCGTTACTCGACTATGTCCGTTCCGAAGCTCTCCACCTTTGTTCCAAATTTCATGAGGATATATTAAATTCTTACTATTTATCTTCAAAACTGACAAACTTTTATCCCCTATTTGCCTTCTCCCCCCTTAAACCCCCTTTTTCGCGACAAAAGGCAGCCTATATCCGTTCCTAAGCTCTAATCCGCCTCTGCACCAAATTTCATTAGGATATCTACTATAATGACATACTTTCATCCCCTATTTCCCTCCCTTAAACCCTCTTTCTTGCGATATAAAGTGGCTTATGTCCGTTCTCAAGCTCTAATACACCTCTGTACCAAATTTCATCAAGATTGGTCAGTGGTTTAGGCGTGAAAGCGTAACATACAGCCAGACAGATTTTTTTACTTATGAGACGTTTGTTCTGTGTTCGACTTTTTCAAGAAATTAATTTTAATTTAGATATTAGACGATTATCGTGTTTCTGTTTCATCAAAATATGAATCTACTAACTAAATTTCATTATTTAATTTTGCTATCATTATCTGTGTAACTACTGTAAACAAATCGTTTTGTTATCTCTAATTAACATATTGACGTACAAATGTAATTGAATGAATTACGTCACTAACATGCTAAAAGTTCAAACGATAATAAATTATTGTTTTGCTCCAACTTAATGCCGCAATCTTAATTGTCACGGGTTATTGTAAACTGCTATGCCCACAATTAAAAATATTTGTAACCTCTTCAAACTCTTATCCGATTCAAAAAAATTCCACATCTTAAAAAGTAAGATAGCTACATTAGCAAGGGGCGTTTGGTCCGTAACCTCTACGAGGTGTACCCTAGGCATCGGGGACTGCAGCATCTCTCACCCACGGCAGACGCTGCCACCTACGGCATGCTTCGTTTCCTTATGACAGGGCTGGTATTCCATTCGCAGGCGTGGGGGTGACAGGTGCGGCCGTTCGTCACCCTTTCGACCTCGAACCGCGATGGTATGATGCGTGATTCCCGGGGTTCGTTGGGAACATCGTGCTTCCCACACCTGATAGGGACCATCTTAAAACCATTATTGCTAAATGGTTTATATTTTAAATACTTAAGTATTGAATGAAACTTATTTACAATTTATGTTTGCAGCACACAGAACGGCATGTACGAGCCGAATAGTGGACTGGAGAACCTCATGATGTCTTGGGGTCACGATGAGTACTTGTACAGGGTACTCAAGCACAACAAGGCTAAGTTCCCTAAGAAGGGACTTTACATGATCAGGTAAAAATCAAATGCACATCTACTAAAAAAATGGTGGATATTTCTAATTCCCCATTTTTTTTATTTATTAATAATTTTAATAATTTTGCCGCTGCCTGATAGGTCAGACGGCAGTCGCTGCCAGTATAACTGAAAAAACTAAAACAGGATGCGGCTATCGAAGACATGATGATTATTACAATTTGATTTTATCTAACCTTCGCGTTCTAGGCAACATACCTACTTGCATATTACAATTATTCAATATATAGGGCCACATTACAAAGATAAGCCGGTATAGAAATCTCAACAACTGCTGATTTTTGCTTTGGCGCAGGCTTTTTGCACTCAATTTTTTTATTCATATCGTTCATATCTGATAATTTTGTCTTTAGATAGAAAAAATGTGAACAAATTTGAAAGCGGCCATCATGCGCCCATGTACGTAACATACATACATTCTAAACGTTTTTCTTCTAGGGTTTATTGCTGATAAATTATAATCTTTTATTTTATCGTTACAGATACCATTCGTTTTACCCCTGGCACGCGGGTGGCGACTATAAACACTTGCTCAAGAAAGGAGACGAAGAGATACACAAATACGTGTTGGAGTTTAAGTAAGAACCTACATACATTCTTACAAACATATATAAAGCCACGCCTCTTCCTCTTTCAACGTCTTTCCGCTTGCTAAGAATCTGGCATATTATGCCTTTCGCTTATTCCACTTTAGTAAGAAAAGTTAAAGAATTTTTTTTCAAAAAAAGTTAACTTATAAATTAGTGACATGAGTAGAGTAGAGTTTTACTTGCTAGCGTAAATTCATAGATTTAGGTAAAGTACCTAACAGTGTCGCGAGCATAAGAAATTTTCGAATTCGTATTATCATATCGTAGTATCATAAGAACGAAGCATTGTGATTGGCCGCCTGCCTACTGTGAACCAATCGCAACGCACCGTGCTTTCGATACGTTTACGTAACGAATTAGAATGATTTTCGTGCTTGGGGCACTGATCAAAGAGTCACGACGACCGAATAAAAGGTTGCGGGTTCGATTGCATTTTATGTTCCGTTTTCTCAGCGTAAATATTGACATGCGTAGGTATGTACTTATTTGATAAAAACGTTGAGTTCTATATAGGTATTTTTATGTCTATCCCATGACCACGTGTGTTCCACGGCATTAAAATATATTTTATCTACTCTGATACTATAATACAAAGATTATAAAATTGAAATTAGAACTCTTATGACAAACATTACGCACAGGCCAAAAAAAAAGTTTTATTACGATACAGGTCTTGTATGGACACCTATATCATAATATAACTTTTTAATCATAACGATACACCTATACAATCCCCATCTGGACTGAACCTCTACTTTAAAAAAAGAATCCGCCATTTCGGAAGAAAAAAAAAAGAAACACGCATGCGCAATCGAAGTTTGTGCCTTGGCGCGAATATTTTTTTTTTGTTCTATACATTTTGGTTCTATAAAGTTTGGTTTGGTTTGTAAAATAAATTAGTTTATGTATTATAGTATGAGAGTAGATAAAGTAGTGTATGACACTGTACATAACTTGGTCTTATAACACTCGTGTGATAATATAAAAAAACTCGCCTACGGCTCGTTTTTTTAAAACACACTCGTGTTATAAGAACCCTTATTATGCAACAGTATCATAAACTACTATTTTGTTTCAGCAAATATGATCTTTATACAAAGAGTGGTGGTATTCCTGACATCGAAGCTCTGTGGCCTTATTATGAGAAGCTTATTGACAAATACATTCCTGGTGTTCTCGAGTGGTAAATTCTTAACAGTAGGTAACCACGACGAGACCACGAGGGTTACAGATGCCTCTAAAAATATCTGATGTGCTTTTATTTTTTATTTTTGTTCTATTTCTGATTGTTGTATGTATGCTGTCAAATACACATACACAAATGTGTAAAGTGAAGCTTTTTGATTGTGAAAGAAACCTAGCTGTAATTTAAGTTTTAAGTAAATAACATTATGTACTTGATTTCTACCTATTTAAAATATAACTAACTATAAATACTATATAAGCTTAACTAACAAGGAGTGTATGGGAAACATCGTCTTCATTGGTGCTATAACATAACAATTATTATTTAATAAATAAATATTATTGATCTACATTTTATACACACACACATTTTATAACTATTGTGAAGACTTTGCTTATAATAAATAATTTTAAAATGTCAGTTTGTTATTGCTTTTTACTCTGTGGAGTACGTAATTAATTGAGGCACGTATTGGAGTAGAGTAGAGTAGGTATATTTAGGAAAATAAATATTTACTTATGTAGTTACTTAGGCCGGTAACTAAACGGCGCCGTTCAATAAGCGGCCTGATTGATATTCAGCTAGTTAGATCGATGACGTTTAATTACTTGCCTAGCCATTTAGTCAAACATCTAAGATAATTAAGCACAGCAAAGACTTATTTCTGCATGCAGGTTTTTAAAAAAAACCACGAAGGTTTAATGCTTTCTAATCTATAACAACCAAGTCGAATTGCGCAGCTATGTCAATAAACCTATCACTAATTAACATTATTCCTATTATTATCTTAATTTATTTTAAAACTACTTAGAAATTACATTTTTAAATACATATTAAAAAAACATATATTTAAAAATATAAAAAAATAGTGCTCCACCGCCATCGGGTACAAGGACCAAGCTACCGGTGGTCAAGGCTCCAGGGAGAGGAACCTCCTCACGATGTGTGCCGTATTGAGGAGTACCGCCTTCTGCATCAGGCCCTTGACCTAACTGTCTAACGCGAGCCTGTTGAGATGTTGGTCGAAGCACTTTTTCAATCAATCCGTGAACCGACACGACCACAGAGTAATAATCGCCGAATCCACACTCCACATGTCGACAACCTCGTGAGCCAAATCCAAATATTTTATTTGCTTATCCTTTCGGCTTTCACGAGAATCTCGTCATGCGGAATGGTGACATCGATAACTATTGCGCGGGGCTCTAATCAATCTATCACCACTATGTCAGGCTTATTGGCTAGTCCTGTCAGTGATGGTAGATCGTTCCCAGTACAATGTGACACGACCATCGTCAAGAACTGGGTCGGGTACATAACTGTAATACGGCACCTCCGAATCTAATACAAGGTTATATTTAAGAGCAAGTTGCTGAAGGAAAATCCTGGCTACTTGGTTGTCTATGTAAGTACTTACTCGCCGTTGGCTAAACGTGAACAGCCAGAGATTATATGCCTGAGAGATTCACCGGGCCGGTGACATGCCCGACAGATCTCAACCGTATATACACTCGAGAGCAATGAATCCGGGTCACTCAAAGAATCCAAAAAATCTCGGAAAGTAAGAATGCTAGGTTAATTCAATAAATTGTATTTAATAGACAATTTAATACTCCTTAAATGAAAGTTAAAAAAATATGAGTCACCATACATTTTATTTACACAAAATTACATAAAGAAAAAAAACTGCTGATCTCTCCTTAAAACAAAAATAGGAAACATGAAATTTTTGAACTTTATGACGATTTTCTTGAATTTCAATACTTCGTATTACCTCCTCGTGCTTCCATTACTGCGTTTACGCGGTTTGGCATGCTGTACACCAAGTTCCTTATAAGATTTTGGGGAATATTCTCCCATTCCTCTGTGAGAGCAATTTTGAGCTCAGGAAGCGTGATTGGGGGAGGGTTTCGTTGTTTTACGCATCTCCCTAGCTCGTCCCAAGCATGCTCGATCGGGTTGATATCCGGGCTGCGCGCTGGCCACTCCATACAAGTAATGTTCATCTCTTGAAGGTAGTCATTCACAATCCTACCTGTATGAGGTTGGGCATTGTCATGCATAAATATAGCATCCTCACCCAAATTGACCATAAATGGACCAACGTGTTCGTTGAGGATTTCTTCCACATATCTTACGCTAGTTAAAGAGCCGTTTTCTATGATCACCAGCTCTGTGCGACTTTCAGAGGAAATTCCGGCCCACACAAGTACAGACCCACCACCGTAGGCTACTTTTTCTTCGATGCATGCTTGCTTGAATCTTTCCCCTGGTCTTCTATACACTCTGTGTCTTCCATCGTGCTTGTAGAGCATAAATTTTGATTCGTCGGAGAACATAACTTTCGACCAATCTTCAATACTCCAATTTACGTGGTTCTGGGCATATCTTAGTCTTGAAATACGATGGCCACGCTCCAGTTTAGGGCCGTTTGCAGGTCTAAGGGGTTTTAAGTTAGATTCAGCAAGCCGACGTCTTACTGTCCATGCACTTGGGTTACTTCCTCCGAGGCGTCGAAACTGATTTGTGAGTTCAGTTCCTGTGAGAAAGCGATTTCGAAGCATGGTGTTCACCAAGTATCGGTCTTCTCGTGCTGTGGTACACCTAGTTCTGCCCGTTCCTGGTCTGCGTAGGTTAGAACCAGTTTCTTCGTAACGTCGGAGAACTCTTTGTACTGTTGACAGCGACACACCGACAGTCCTGGCTGTATCGCGCTGACTCCGGCCGGTTTCCACCAATGTAAGTATTCTGGTGCATTCTTCAAGTGTAAGCGACATGATTTCAGCTTGAATAATGAATATTGAGCACTATCAACCTGGTTTATGTACCAACATAAATGACAGATTACAAACAAAAGCAAAAACAAATCCTGTAATTTCGTAGTTCCATCTTCGACAGTGTTCCCTTTTCAAATTTGATTTTTTTATGATATAACTTTACAATAACTAAGAAGTTTTAATACTTTCATTTAAGGAGTATTAAATTGTCTATTAAATACAATTTATTGCATTAACCTAGCATTCTTACTTTCCGAGATTTTTTGGATTCTTTGAGTGACCCGGATTCATTGCTCTCGAGTGTATATCTCCGTTAGTTATTCGTCATTACAACTTCATCAGTACATGCGCAGACAAAACCTTCGGTCTCTCCAAAGAGATCAACGAAATGTAACCAGGAAATAGATGCTTTTAAATCTGCATCGGGCCTATATAAGGCATAATTGAACGGCTGATTAAGCTAGTTGGCGGCGACATATACATAGGCACTAGCCGCTACTAAAGTGCCTAACAATATCTCCCCATTTATTAGTCCGTAATTAAAATTCGTAGGCCTTATTCATAATTTTCAGTCCTCAAGGCTTCATTCATGCTTTACGCCCCTCAAGGCTTCATTCATGCTTTTCGCCCCTCAAGGCTTCATTCAGACTTTTCGCCTCTCACTCGGTTTATGCACGGCACAAGCAGTCACAATAAAAAAAAGATCAAGTTATAATAAATCAGGAACTTTATTTAAAAGCTATATTTACAAAAATACAATTATCTCAAAATATGTAATAATAATTAAACTACTAATCATCAACAACCAAGTCGGAAATGTAACACGTGTGTGCTGTTCAAATTATATCTAAAGTAATACATACATCCCATACCTAGTACATAACACAACAAACAATAAACTAAAATATATTGGGAAATACACGCGATCCTACAGTACAAATCATATCACAAATATTTATTTAAACATCATCAAAAAAATAATCAAAACACTTTTCTGACCTACGTAATTTTTTCGAGATATATTTAAACTGCCTTTGTTGCATGGCACCCGTGTCTGTATATTATGATAGTCTATAAATATTGCTATAGTCGCAATCCTGTCAATTAATTGAATCCAATATCACGATATTGGATCGCAATATTTATTGACTGTTCAACCTTTACCGATGAAATAAGTCACTGTGATCACAAGACCGTTTTTTAAACCTATTTCATTAATCGAAGAGACCGGGAGACACGAGTCTTTCTCGCCATGTTAAGACCCCTAGGCTTAGTTTTGACAGTTCAAGTACGATGAATGTCGACATTTCTCTTAATACATTTGTAGTAATTTGTTCTACGCTTTCGCAAGATGCGTGGTAAGACAATGTATGGATACAAAGGAAGATTTACATCGTATGACGTAAACACAATTAAGTACGGTAAAATTTTAAATTAATATCAATCGATAACACAGTTAAACCAATACATCGATTACAGCCTTGTTCACATATAAGATGTATTAAACAACTCGTGTTCATAAATCTTAACCGATTGTTTGGATAAGTGCTATTAGGTCAACGTCATTAATAACTGGTAGTTTATTAAAAAAATATCATTTTTACACAGATACTATTATGTTAATTTAATTTGACGGTTTACAAGTTGATCGAGATCTCGTCGTTGCGTTGTCTGCCGGATTTCGAGATCACGGTCTCGACACTTTCGAGTCTCTATACAAGCAGCCTTAGCATAGCGGGGCAGACTCATGTCTTTTGGTTAAGTGACAATCAGTATAGTGAACATCATGTTGCGTTAACGTGATCAACTTCGAGTAGCGAAACCAGGTAGTGCCGTTACGCGTAGGAAAAAAACTCGGTCGGAAGAGGGTAGATCTATATACTGTATCTACTCCTAAAACGTTTTCACTTATTGTTCCTTCGCGATCATTGGCGCTTGCGGAAACACAAAACAATACATGAGAAATATCCCGATATTTCTAATAGTATCGTGACAGACATTTTTTCTATTTCATTGGTCTAAGAGCACAGAGCAGGAGTACAGTCGAGAGACACGAGTCTTCCCCAAAATGTTAGGACTGCAGTTATAAATAGTAATGTCATTCAGATAACGACGCTGGGGTTGCTATCTAAAATAATATCACGGACTAGATAAATGTAAACCAAAGATAATCTTAAACTTACTCATTTAAAAGAATTGTAAATTTGATCAACAAATATTGGGGTGTTGCCATAAAATAAAAAATCCATAAATATGCTGAGATGTTCGCTACAATATTGAGAATGGTTAATATATTTTTGGCATTACATACTTATTACTTGATAAATACTTGGTACATAAATAGATAATATTTTAGAATAAGTTATATTGTTAACATCACTACAATTATAAGGTTTTTCAATTCCATAAATGCACTTTTAATCTACGCAGGCGGACCCACAATTCTAATTATATTGGTCGAAGCCTAGCTCTTAATAATAGCGTTATACTTCACATAGTTTATAAGCTATACGTCTCTTAAATGGTGTATAGTATACTACAATAGTATAGATGAAACCACGGATTATATAAGATCAAGAAGAAGGGTCCTGTAGTTATCGTTTGTGTGCCACAATGCTGTATGTTCAATATCATTTGCCACGCGGTTAGCTACTGTCTGCCTATTACTTTTAGGCTGGTTCTTCATTGAAATTATTACCAATTACGTCACAGTTTTGTGTAATGTGATTAGTTATAATAATTTCGTCATACTAGTTTTGATATTAACGAGATTTAGGACAATTCCTCTCGACTTTATATTCCATGAAAACACACTATGTTTACTAACCTTGGTATGAGCTTTTTAATTTTAAATAACGTGTCATAAGAACGAGTGTTTACATAACACAATTGACGAATAAATTGAAATACTACTCATATAATAAAACAGAGTACCTACTAGTTTTACAAATAACGACATTATTTCGAAGATATATGAAAGCTAAATTGCAGATTGTTTTAATATCACAACCTGCTCAAACATGTCTAGCCGTATTTAGCTGCTGTTCATAGAATATTAGGAAAAATGTTAAAGGCTTATTATATTAATTCTTTAGAAATAAAGATCATTACGTTTGGTCGAAAGCAAATTTCGACGGGTTTTTGAGCATGTGGGTTGTACCCATATGCTCTAAAACCCATATACTGAAAAGCCCCCAAAATAAGATAAGGCCTTGGTATTAAAAAAACAATTCGTTTGCATTGGTATCATTTTGACAATATTTAATCAATCAATCAAAATAAACGGCATACGTAATGATCTTTAGAACCATAAACAAGCACTTTTATTATCACAACTGCAGAGTTATCTGCTAGTGTGACCAAGTAAAGATCATAAATTCTACGATTCTACCAAAATCGCTAAATGTGTTTGGTCAAGCTACATACTCGTACAAATTCTAATGCGTTCATACTCGTATCCTACCATGATGTTATCCACCTACCAATCTAACATATCAGTCTTTGTTTTGGAAAGACGGCTCATTCATATTTAAGGCATTTTTTATCACTCATTTATGATGCTTGGTCTTCGCTCCAGTAACTTTCAACTGAGTTAAATTTATTTACTTATAGGAATATAATATTAAAATATCAATCAAATGGATGACCACAATTGCTGCATCTCCATCGCCATATCTGATATTTAAAAGTCATAAATTCGAAATTTTCACAATTTTTTGACCTTGAAGTTTGTTAATAACCTGCAAAGATATTGGAAACACTGACATCCTAATCTTAACCTATTTTTATCAGTTCTATAAAGGCCTAAGAACATTGTTCCCAAAACTACCAAAAATATTGCTAGCTCAAAAATATCAAGCCGTTTTAGGAATGTAGTTACAACTTTTTTGTTGCTCGTATTGTTCAATAGTTTCAAATAAAGTAGATATATATATGTTTAAATATCGTAAAGTAGCTAATTGCATTGTTTCTAGAGAATATTATATTGCAAAGTTCAAGGTGTAGAAAAAATATAGCTATAATACTAATTTGAAAAAGGTACTATAATAATAAATATAGGTAAATTTAAAATGGTATACTTCGGGATCGATCCATAATAGTACCTACTTCTCGTAGCACTGTCATTGAAACGCAAAAGGGTCCAAGCGACGCCAGATCTTCAAAGTGTAAAATATTCTAAAAGTCACCATAAATAGTTATAAACAGAACTTTTTCCTGTAAACTCCTTTTGTTGTTTATAACCTTTTGTATTTCAACAGCCAATATTCAGATCGGATTACACCAATGTGTATTCTATCACTTGTTAACATGGTTGTTATTTGAGCACTAGGTTTCGAAATGTTTGTAAATGCTGGTGACGTACGCCATCACTTGCTGCCAGTCGGGACGCTCCTGCTGTATCATGTCTTGAATGTTCTGTGACATGTAAATATATCCATGAAATTTTAATTGTATTGTAAGAGTCTACGAAATGTTACACAGCGATATTTAGACCCAAAATAGGCATAACTAGCTTGTAATATTAATTCTAGATACAACTGCATTAGCATAGTCTTAGTATAGTTACCGGTTACATCCAACGTCGAAACCCGATGTTGGATGTAACCGATCCTTCTCCTCCTTTTCAACTCGTACATGTGAATATAGTGGAAGTGACTGCCAGCTGGCCTTCCAAGCCCGAGAAGAAAGTTAGGCCTCGTCCATCAATATCTGCAGGCATACAGTCCTGTCGGTAGGTACGGCTGGCTTAGTATCAAAGATCTTGGTGGTGTCTCATGATACTCTTGAAGTTTAATAATATGATGTCTATAATACCTAAACACTACATAATTTCAACACAGATCGTAAGGCCGATCTCCCAACCACTAAGCCTCCCGGCGCTCTGGAAATGTAACGTAAAATGTAACAAAGACGAATAGTTATACTGACCAAAGTGGTGGGTATGCCCACGGACTCGGCAGCTGCGAAGGCCACAGAGAAGTTGGTCCGCTTGTCGTGCGGCGTGAGCGTGGAGTAGGGCACGCGCGCGTCGCCCAGGTACGAGTGCAGCAGGGCGCACAGGGCTAGCCCGTCGTTCCACGACGAACTGTCGCACACAAGGATTATTTGTTATAAACAAAACTTATAGGTAGTCAAAGTAAAGTAAAATATTCGTTCTGAATAAAATACTAGCTTTTGCCCGCGACTCCGCCCGCGTGGATGTCGGTTAACGCGACCATACATGGTCTATGTTCTTTCTCAAGATCTAATCTACTCCTATACCAAATTTCATCAAAATCGGTGTTTTGGTGTGGAAGTGGAAGACGGACAAACAGACACACATACACACATACACACACACAAACAATTGCCCATTTATAAATATTAGTCTGGATACTATTAAAACGGAACTAACAAAACGTCAAAAATGTTAAACAATTGTACTAGGTACCGGTTCGTAAAACAACGCTGTCCCGTCCTGACTCCAAGACAAGTGGCAATTAAACGTCATATCCCATACATTCGTCATTCTATTCTACAATTCCAACCCAACGAATTCCCACTCGTCGCGGACTAAGGGAACTTCAGCAAGAAACTCAACAGGCTATTTTTTTTTCGTACATAATATACAATTATCATAATATTTTCATTGTTGTCGGTCCGATTGTATTCGAGGCTTTCAGATCGAGCCCCGGATTCTACTCGTTTTTTCTTTTGAATATAGTTTTTATGGGAGTTTGTTGTTGGGTTTGAACCCCAAGAGGAAAGCCTTTCGTCTTTCAGGTCAAGGACCCGATATACCGCTGAGCTGAAACCTCAAAGACGCCAACTTAGGTACTTTTTAGAAATTGTTAAAGTGAATGAATAGTGAATGAACTAAACAGTTTTTAAATATGAGGAATCTTTACGTTACGTTGTAAGTTACCTTAACTTACCTAGGTCGAAGACAACGTCATATGTCGATGACAACCTCACCCTCGGCCTACAGACGGCGTGCGGTTTAGTCGGTTCGAGTTCGATATAACCTCCCATAAACAGGAGGGGGGGGGGGGGGGGGGGGTAAAAGGTAACTTACCTAAAATTAGTAATGTCGATGTTGTTGTAGCCCAAGGTCTTCTGCTGACACCACTTAAGCAGCGCGTTTCGTTTTGAGCCCCCATTCTTCACTTGCAACGCGTTTAGTGGATCTTTTCGCTCACCTAAATGTTAAATATTGTTGTAATAATAATAATAATTTGCAGTAAAGTTAGTAAAAGATGTCAGTGTAGATCAGAGGAGAATAGTAAGAAATCGACTTAAAATGGAGGCAGACAATGATTACCTACAGATTATTATAGTGGATTTAGAATGTTGATTTTTAAAGCTGAACAAATATAGTTACAGGTAAGTAGTTGAAAATTTTTATGAAAAATGTCGATGTCCTGTGTTATTAAACACAATATTTAACTCATTTCTTAAGGGATCTGAAAGAATAGCCCCTATGCCCGGTGTAGACATTAGTTGTGTAACATTGACATGACATGCAAACACCGGGTTTGGCGACTATTGTCTAAAACGAAAAATTATGAAGTCTAATAACGTCCACAATCAATGTATAAAAATGTCAACCTATAAAAATGCCACAATATGAAAATGTCCACCTATAAAAATGTCACTATATAAAAATGTCAACCTAAAAAAATGCCACAAATACTAAGCCTATTTGAGGTAATGCCTAAGAATTGAAATGAATGTTTCGCATTTATTTATGAAAATTATAGTACAAAGGATAAAAAGCCTATTCAATGAATTATTTTTAGCCACACACAAGGTAAGATATAAATACTTGCCAAATATTAAATAAAATAAAAAATTATAAAAAAAAGTACATATTATTCAATATATATTTATTATCACATAAAAAAAAACACTTCTTTGAAAAAACAAAATTTCTCTTATTTTTTAGCTCATAACATCTTTAGGTAACATAAAAAAATGAATTTAACAGTATTTAAACCTCAAATAAATAATTTTTTGAATTGATAAACTTTTCAAATACTTTTCGTAGGTTTTATCAAAAAGTATGTCGGAATTGCGTCTATTCTTTTTTGATGAAAAAAAAAAAATATTTTTTATGATATATTCATGATGAATGGACTCTTTTTTTAATTTGTGTATGAAGTTAAACAAAGATGGCCGTTTTGGGATTTTAGTCTTAAGCCGTCTATGCCATCCTTCAAGCAAATTTGTTGTCCTGTGTTTTGTTGTCGAACAACTCAATGTCTCGTTTGTGTATTTGTTTAGCCAATATTTTGAAATATATTTTTTAAATTCTTGCATCTCATTGACGTTGGGTGCTATTTCTATTATCGACCTCCATCCTTCACATAACTTGTGAGCTGGTAATAATGGCAAATTGGCCGTCATTCTTACAATTTTTCTCCCGTCCTGTGTGTTGTCAAGACCAATGTCTTTGGCTTTCTTTTTAATAGCCTTTTGGAAGTGAAAAAAACATCCAAAAACCTCTGCTTCCTTAAAAACAACCTTTACAGCATTCATCGCAGCAGCCTCAAAGTCACATTTAATTTTTTTTTATATTTATATGTAATTCTTTTTTTAATAACTCAAAACGCCTGATGTATGTACCCTGGGTCTTATTAGGTAATAAACAATATGCGATGGGCACCACATTATTTGTCTCAGTGTTGGACCCTAAATCTTAATGTATCGTATATAATTGGCAAAACGGGTCAGGACACGTAAAAAAGGTTCCATCGCCAAAATAAAAATCATCTTCGTGAAACATGTTCAAATAATCCTTGGTCACTGAGGAACAAAAAATTAAAATTTTATCCTCCTTTCCACTCTCAGCCAATAAAAAATTTTCTGCTAAACCTTTTGGAATAGAGACGCTCGCCAAATCATTAAATTTTAATTTTTCTGACTGTAGATGTCGTTTTCTAACTTTATATAAACCGTCTTTTGCCTGTTTAAAAGAAGGCATTTCATCTATATAACAGTCTTTTCCCTTTTTTAGGGGTTCCATATATTTTTCAAATGTTGCTTGAACTGGCCCCAAATCTTCACAAATTTCATTTTTACATTTTCGCAGAGCCTCATATACTTTATTTCTCTTTATATTTTCCGCACATGTATGATTACTGCAACGAACTATACATTTTTGGTCATTGTCCAACGTAATTGATGCTGCACAAGAACTTCTATTCACGCAACGCCACAGGGTTCCGGATTTATTTTTTTTATTAAAATTGTACCTGAATCCACCTTGGATTATTGTTGGTATGTTTTTTTGATTCGTAGTAATAATAAAATTATTATTCATGTTTTCACTGGTACTTATTTACTTCAACAACGAAACAGAACAGAGAAAAATTAAACAATACGTGACAAGCCGTGTCAGACAGATATCATAATTTCATAATCATAAACATTTATTAAAAGTAGTTTCAATTTCAAAATTTTTTGAACCGACTTCAAATTCAAAAAAGGAGGAGGTTCTATATTCGCCTGTATTCTGATTGTTACTTGTGGGCCGACTTTCAACATTTTAAAAATAGTATTCTAGTCGCCAAACCCAAAGATAAAGTTGTACACTCATTGATTTGGTGTTAACGTTTCTATGATATATAAATTAATCTGGCAGAAAGTGGGCATTATTATACTTCACCATTTATCCACGAGGACCAAAATATACTTTGCCATTTTTCTACTTTGACAAAATTTATTGTTGGCATTTTTATATTTCGACATTGGTATACGAGTTGACGTTATTATACTTCATCATTTTTCGTTTTAGACAATAGTCGCCAAACCCATGCAAAGGGTAGTCAACGTACGTAGCCACATAGCCTACGAAGATAGTTTCACTTATTTGCAAAAGCGCAACTGCCCCTCTAGACAAGTGGCAATTCGCTAGCCGGCGTTTGGTGGAATAGAATGACGAATATATGGGATTTGACGTATATGACAGTCGTTAACGCATGTCATAAACTGGGATTGTAAAGAAAATCTACGACTCGCTCTGACAGTGGTAGAGCCAAGTTGTTTAACATTTTAGTAAACAGAAAAACTAATTTTAAATACTGCAAACTCAGCTACATAATGCTTATTTTGGTTTGAGTAAGGCTTGCAGTAAAGTTTCAGATAAATTTTCATCAAATACCCTACACGTTATTGTTGAAAATATTGTACTCCATATTATAACCAGAGTCCCAATAAAACGTTACATATTTATCAAGTAGATATGAATTAAATCTATGAATAAATGTAAGCGGCTCTTAATCATACAAAAAATGTGTTCACAAGTAGATAACTTATTGACAAGCACACGGCCCACCTAATGGAAAGTGGTTACCGTGGCCGTATGCAACACCAGGGGAGTCACACTCGTGCTGCCGACCCTGTAAACACAGAGAGTTTCTGTGCCGTCAGCGTAGAAGACAAAGCAGCCTTTGGTCTTTTCACTGACAGTACAAAAACTCTCCAGTGAGCTCTGGCTACCCTATTCACGCCGGGAACATAACAAGAGGTTATTATGGCCGCGGTATTCTGTACGGCGGAGGTACTTCTCCAGTCGGACTGCTCATTTGGACGGAAATACGGTCGTGTCCTACCTCCTTTATATTTCATAAATGATATTATTGGTAGGAAGTAGATTCTAACCATAATTAGCATCTGTGATGGCGGTAGTAGTATTTTAAATGCATTCACACAGTTTTTTACGTAAACTTCTTTATAGCTAAGCATAAAAATAATTGTTCCTTTACTTAGTTCCTTTGCAGAATTTTGGTAAGTGAAAAATTTCGGTATCGTGAAACAGCGTACGATGTACGTACGCACTGAATTTACCGTTATCTATGTGTAGGTGTTTACAGAAAAGCAAACGACAAAAGCACAACCTACCTGTTATAACTTCTCACTAAAATATCAAGTATCATAAAGAACGTTCTAATTCGAATTCATTCAAATTTACCACCGGTTCCATTCACCAAACGCAGCAGAACAAATCACAAACGATGTATTCGTGACAAGCTTCACAGTATAGCCACCGCAGCCTTACAAGGTACTCACATATATCGCCATAGCTGTTTCTCCTGACGAAGGACTCCATAGCCTTCTGCTGCAGTGATTGCAGGGCGCGCTGCTCATCCGGGATGTTGCCGCCCGCCGCCGGCTCTGCCCCCCCAGCCAACGTACGTTAGACACAGTCAACGCAAGCGATACACACACGCGACGGATTTGTGATTGACTAGGTATTGCTTCTACAAAAAGTTCTTTTAAGTTGTTGCTAAGTTATGAGAACATTAAGGTGCTGATAAACTAGAGTATTCATTTGTAATTTAATTAAGGTTGATTTAGATCAAGCGAACATAGAGCTAGAGCTAGAACAAAAGCATTCTTTCTGAATATCTGAGTGTTAACGAAACCTTGTTTTCAAAGAAAGAACAACGAACGAATGTTCTGTCACTGTTTACACTAAAATAATTTGAGGGATAGGGTAAAGAATATGCATCCGCTCGTCTAATCTAAATTAACTTTTATAGAAAAATAAACGAGCGTTTTAGCGAGCAATCTGGTGATCATTTTCGGCAAAGGAAAATAAATTTGGATTGTCTAGAAAGTTCTCTAGAAAAATCATGAAAATGTTCGTAGCTATGTTTGGCTCGGTTCACTGTTCAGTTCAGTTCGAAGTAGTTAAATGCTCAAATCTATCTGTACCTTAAAAGTCTACTTTAAATTTACTAGGTATATTTCTTTAATATTCTAAATTTATAGCGGTATCACAAATCCGTGCACGGTGTGTAAATGAGGGAAATATTTCCATATTCAGTTGTATAATATGGGAATATTTCGTAGTAGACACAAACAATGCAGCGTAACCGATTCCCAGGTTTGTATATGAACATGTTACACATTATAGAACCGTTACCGAAGAGGTTCGAGTGTATAAAACCTCTTAATATTGTATAAACTAGTCTGCCCGTTGTAGCTGGTACCAGCACCAAATCAAAATGATTCATAATACTTGTTAGAGTTATTATTTCTGCAGAGAAGCAGGCAGTCGCTACTACTAGTACCTACCTATCTAACATTACAATCAGTAGGTACATTATACGTTATAAAAACATGCACGATGCACCTCTTTACATGTTGTATGCAAAATATAAGGTAAGATAAGATCATCTTCAAGATATTTGTACATTCTTGAAGCTTTGAAAGATTTTCTGTCCTTTATTATATATCTTATCAGAACAGTGAATATAAGGGCTCCAAATATTTGCTGCTTTGTTTTTAATTTTAATGATTTAAATTTAATTTTCAATATGTTATTATAATAAACTATGAAAATTGGGTATACCTATGGATATCCTCTATCGATATACATAAAACTGTTTCTGCAGGTTTCAACACTTGGTACGCATACTAGTACGCACAGGTATTCTATGCGAGACAATTTTCAAGAAAATTTTCAGATCACTACTTCACCGTTCTGCTTAGATTGTAGGCTAAAAAAGCACACATTCACTGCTAAAATTAAAAAGATCTCCAGAAGTCGATAACGACAAAGGTAAAATAAAACTAACGTTGGCATGCATGCATGTAATAGCTGCAGTTAAATTAGTATTGACGCACACAACAGTAAGAATATAGCAGTATTAGTTAGGCAAGGGGTCGAGTCGGCTACGCGCCTCGCTCATGCGGCCATGCTGAAAGAACAAGCGTCGACTCATGCGATTATGTAGCCGGTGTTGGAGACATTCAAGAAGATTGTATGATCGGGCACTCGCTTTTAGCTAAGATCTTATAATAATATGAGGAGAGTAGGTAAGGGTCTGACTCCGACCTGGATTAAATTATTTTGTTCACATATGCATTTAAATGTAGCACATTCTTAATTGTTCTTCATAAGGAGAAATGTCTCACCAAGGATCGTCCTGTTTTGTGGGAAGCTTACAAACCACAAAGTATGGCTAGACAGATCAATCACAAAAATAGTTGTAATCATGTGTGAATTGACACAGCAACAATTGATTCAGCTCGGGAAGGGTGACCAAACTTTATAAGATATTACATTAGTTAATTTTAGAAGTTGAACCTGATATTTAAATTGCTGCTTTTATATGACTATGTAGGTGTTTTGTTCAGAATGATGATTAAAACCAGAGATTACAGTAGATAACTACTTTTTAACTTGACAGATACGAACGCCTGACACGCGTATCACGCGATGCTCTGATCCCCATCAAAGAAAATTATTCTTCTAGCTTGAGGGTTACTAAAGTAAAAAACGTTTCGAAATACTGTTATTATAACTACTTCTACAACCTACTTTAAAATATGATATACTGATACATACACTGACCTCTATAACTAGCTGAACTGGCTATTCCATAGAAAATGACAGCTTACTTTTTGTGTCGATTTGAAGCGCCACCGTGACTGTACTGAGAACTAATTAGTTCGCAGATGAACGTTATTCGTTGTTTTTATTAAAAATGTCTAAAATGGCTATATTGTTAATTTGATACATAAGAACCATTGTTTATATTAAATTATCGATACCAAGACAATTGCTGTCTATCATTAAGCATTAGTTCCAAGTACACTCACTACTACGCGCCGCAACTATCAGCACCAATATGGCGATTTTCAATTGGACACAATATATGGGTACCGATCACCAGTCCAGTTAGTACTATTACAGGTCATTCTATACATATTACTTACTACTCAACCTTCAAGATTCTACTGTGATAATAGTAAAGAAGAAGTTTAAATTGAACATGTACAAATTAATAGTTATGCCTATTATGAAAAATAATTAGATATATGGTTTGATTGTACCCGCTAGTTATTTTAACATGCATTTATATGTATTTAATCAATATTATAAGCAATTGTGAACCAGAAACTTATTCGAAATATAATAATAATTATAACAAAACGCATAATAAATGACACGTTGAAGACTATTTGGAAATAAAAGGTCTTCTAATGGAGAACTTTATTATTCCTTTGGCCAAATCCTTTAAATAATGTTAACAACAACTGAATGGCCGATTAGAATAAATGACAAAGAACAATTGTTTGGAAGGGTTGTTTGATTCTAAAATAGGTTGTTACTTGTTACCCAAAATCGGCCCAAAATCGTTCTAATCTCAATCACTAAAATGTCAGAAACGATCACGATGTCAATGTTCGATATAGAAAATTGTGTTACAAGAATACCGTTTTTGACATTTGGGATGTGGAGATTAAAACGAGTCTGAATTTTTTACACGTTTTTATTGAGCCTTAGTAGTAAGAAGCAATCTATCTGTTCATTACATTAGTGCATTTTAGTTTTTCTGACATTTGTATGTTAGTAAACATTCTTTAACAGATTTGGTCAAGCTTATAATATTAACGGATTTTGCGGTTGACAGGTAAAAGGGTGTAAGCTACATAAACAGTTGATATGCAACAGAAAACGCTAAATTAACTTAAAGATGTGTACATATAATATAAGAAATCGATGTCGGTTGCACCCTTTTGCAACATGCTAATGATCAGCAGCCATAGCCACGGGTACTACCCTTAACCATAGCTGCTGAAATGCAACCGAAACGTCGGGAAATCCATTAAATCAAGTCTCATTTCAAGCTATATCTTGTGTTGAGTAATCTACTGACCTGTACTGATGGGCGAGGGTCTGGCACCTCTAGAGGGGGGCGGCTTGGAGTAGCTGGCGGTGGCAATGCCGTTGGTGGGCGTTGCCGAGTCGGGAATACCGTTCTTTATGTTATTTACTGTAGTTGTGGTGGTCACGCCGACGGTGGTTTGCTGGGAACGAAGACATAATATATAATATAAATATTATAAATGGGAAAGTGTATGTGTCTGTTGTGTCTGTTTGTCCGTCTTTCACACCTAAACCACTAAACTGATTTTGATATAATTTGGTATAGGGGTAGAGATTAGACCTTGAGAAAGGACATGGGCTATGTTTGGTCGCGATAACCGATATCCACGTGGGCGGAGCCGTGGGGAAAGCTAGTAGTGTATAAAATCACTAATGTTAGCTATAGTATTACCGCGATACACAAACTATTCAGGCTACCTCCAGATTGAATCGCATCGCTCGCCCACTCATGTATCTGATTTCGAGATACGTATCTCGGACCTAAATTGCGATACAAACGAGGCCCTGGAGCGCGTAGATTGTTTTGTAATAATCTTAGCTTGGTGAATTTGAGCTCATCCACCGCAGTAGCAAGCCTTACAATACACAACAATATACCCCGAACAATACACAATTATTCTACGGTACTTTATTTTTTCCAAACCCATTACGTGCTATCCCGAATCAAATGGCAACCTCATCTTAATCATTATTTCTGTAGACTGAGGAAAAAGTTCGACCTAAATTATTATCCAATTTTTACCAAAGCAAAGCGACTGATTGACGCTACGTGTGACCAGATGTCTGGTTATTATCTTGCACAAAGGATAAGCATTGCCATTCAACGTGGCAATGCTGCCAGCCTTCTGGGATCGTTACCGGTTGGTGATGATGCAGAGGAATTTCACGACGCATTATGTATGTAAATATTTCAGTTATTTAGTTTAGCTTGTTTTAGTTTCTAGTTTTATATTTACCTGAGGCCATTCTCCAACAGGCGTGGTCGCCGGCGACTGTTGCTTAGCTGCCTTGGCCGCGTTCTCTATGCTCTCTATGAGCGACTTCACTGATAAACGGGAGTCTTGACGACTTACTCCTGCAATAGATGTATAAGTACGCTGTTAGGGATACGATTTAGCGTATAATTACTTGAATTTAAGAATGCTATAGTTGAAATAATACGGGTAGTTGGAGCCCTCAAAAGTCCAACAACTTGTCTATCTGCAATGCTTCGATATCACCTTTGGGTTGTGGCAGTCGCTTCACGGAAAATGTCGAAGTTTAGTCAAATCCGCAGTTGGACTGGTAAAAGCGGACCCCAGACTCCAAGTTGATAGCTTCAACGGCTTAAAAATTCAAAATTTGTTGCTTTAGCTTCACAAAACTCCTTCACCTTGAGAATAATTACTCGAACACTCTTCATTACTTTGGGCATTTGAAAATATTGCTGCCTTAAAATATGTCATTTTTATTGCCGAGTTTTGCTGCGCTTTGCAACGTTCTAAAGTTGGAAATGCGCGAATATTTCTTCTTAAATTCTGCAATTCAACTACATACTACACTTACATTCGTATATATGAACAATAAAAGATATGGAACATTGCATGTTGCGACAGCCACGCCGCGGTTAAGAGACTTATTTTATGCCGCGTACTCTATAAAATATTTCAACTATAATTACCGAGTTGATTCCCGATGAAGTAGAATAAGGCTTCCAATGATATGTGTGATATTTAATTAAATTTGTTGCTGTAAAACGAGGCCGATTACATTCACTATTATTAGATTTCCCGTGGGTATCGTAGGAGGTGATTGAGGGCCCGACCATTCGACTTCTTCTTCTTCTTCCTCATAGCGTTAATTCCAGTCGCATCCGAAGCTGCCTGGGGTCCGTTTTACCAGTCTAACTGCGGATTTGGTTGAACTTCAATATTTTATGAAGCATTGCAGCTAGACCAGTTGTTGGATTTTTGAGGGCTGAAACTACCCGTAACGACTGCCACAGATGTCCGTATGGCAACCGGGACCGACGGCTTAACTTGCTGTCCGAGGCACGACCAGACCAATACAAATACCTATATTTATGCATACAACTATTTGCATTGAGCGGGGGAGCCCACGCGTTCAGGGCCCGGCGGCCATCTGACATCCGACAGTAAAAACACAGCCTATGACAAAGGCCCACTTGTCAGCAATTGAATGACAGCAATATTAGTTTCTATGGCAAAATCGTCCAGAAGTAATAATTTTCTATAAACTCTCACCTTTAGTTCTTCTATGTGACGCTGCTGTCGCCATTATATCCTGTAGAGACGCACTGGTGAGTAACGGCGGAGGCGGAGGCGTTTCTTCAGTCCGTGGAGGTATTGCTGCCAAAAGCATAATCAGGTTATTTATGTGATCACATAAACCGACGTCTATAGAACGTGGAATACCTTTAACTTGAAAAAGTTATTACGCTTTGATATTTTTGAAATATATATTTTTAATGCTTGATCTACATTTTATTTAGATTTCTTATAAAAAATTACCCCACACCATTCAAGAAAGTGCTGTCAAATAAAGAAACACGCTGTAACAGTGAGTTTTATGAATTTTGTCCTTCATTGACACCTTAACCCACATGGCATGACATCTCTCAAATGGATTATTTAAAAGGTGTATTTTGTGTACATATATTTTAATGGAACGACCAAAGTACCTGAAGTGAAATACAATCACAAATTAAGCTTTTGAACGCCTTCCCTTCGTACCTCTTCTATCTTATTTTGAAAGTGTCAAGAGGAAAAGAGACAACCGATCTAATAATTAAAACAGTGCTCTGTGTGAAACTACATCAGATGGTTAATACCTTGAACCAAACTTAATAGCGGCTCAGGCCAATGGCGATTGAAAAGAAAGTGAGTCAAACGCCGATTGGCCTGAATCCGCAGTCGTACGAAGTTCCAAGCTGCAATTAAGTTTGATTCTAGGGTTACGATATGGAAGGAGCGTTCAAAAGCTTGCAAAAACACATAAAACAACAAAAATCCACCACCCTGCTGCCGTCACCTGATGAGACACACATCACACGATATTATAATGTTTCCATACATTGATACAGTTATTTACATTTTCACACGCGGACGTTTAGCTCTCCTTCACAAAAGCGTCACTTACGTAGCGGTCGACGCGGCGGCGAATCGTTCAACGACCGGAGTGGATGCGACAACCGCTTATGCTCCTGAGTCTTCCAATACGGCATTTGTCTTGGCAATGAACCCGTATTCGTATCAACACTAGGAGATTTCTGCTGAGGTTGTAAAGAAAATTTTCTGTAGGACAATTCTTTTTGCTCAGAAGATTTTTTGTCCAAATTTTCCACAATCTCTCCTATAGCACCAGTGGGTTTCTTTGGTATGTCTTTCGCACTAGGAGCCCTAGATAGGGTTATCACAGATTTAGTAATGCTAGCCATTTCTTTCAATACTGCAGTATTATCAGTAAAGTCATCAGATTTTGATTCGAAGTCTACAGAATGCGATTTTGATAATCTGTTATCATTTTTAGGTCGCTTGGCTCGTCTAGGAACCACTAAAATGTCTTCTCTGGTCACTGCAGCAAATTCTTCTGTGGTATTCTGACTTTGGATGGAAATTTTTTCGTCATCAGCGATATTTTTCTGTTTCGGAATCAATTCAGATATTACAGGTCCTATTTCTTCATACACGTTCTCCTGTTCATGATCACTTCTCAATGGAAGTGGAGGTGACGTAATAAATGGATTTGTATTATTTACATGTACATCTTGTTTGTTATTTTGTACTGGTTGAAAATCTCTTATAGTTCTTGCTGTATTTATTACGAACGGAACATTTTCCATTGGTTGATAATATTGATTATCAATCAAAAATTGAGGCGATTTTATCAATTTTCCTGGTGGATCTGGTGACTGTACGACAGTTTTTGAACTGTCCAGAAATTTAGTAGACGATTTAAAAAGTTTCACATCTTGTTTCGGAGCTTCTAAGGGCATAGCTATATTTTTACTGGGAGATGGTGTTTTGAACTCTGCTACACTATCATTGGATCCAATATTTTTCCACGACAAGAAAGGAAGGGCTTTGACTTTCACGTTCTTTTGGTATAACCCCTTCTTTTTATAACTGTCATCATTTTTTGATATTTCCGTTATTCTGGTTTCACTATTGTTGTCTATTTTGGTCACTTGATCAATATCATCATAGTAAACTGTTGCCTTTTTAGCCTCTTGCTTAAGCTCTTTTACTGGTTGCTCTTGCTTAATCGTGGGTTTTAATAATACAGGTTGTAGAAGTACTGGACTCAAAATTATTGCAGGTCCTTGTGTAATATTAGGATTAACTATCCTGATAGGAGTTACAAAAGGTTTCAAATGATTTATAGTATTATGGTTATTATAATTAAGACTGGCTTGTGTTGTCAATATCTTTGGTCTGTCATCAACGTCAGGGGTGTTTATTTTTAAATGGTAACTAACGCTGTCATCTATTGTCACGTCTGCACTCAATGAGGTTGGAATATTTTCATCTATAATTTGTGGAGACAAACTGCCACTTTCATCTCTACTACATTGAATAATTGGTAATTCAGAGGAACTTTTTTCACCTGCGACTTTTTCTTTGACACTTAGTACTAAAGGTTTAGTATCTTCTTTAAGCTCAACTTTTGGGATAGTTTTAAGACTAGACGGGAGGATGTTGATATTAATATTATCTGTATTGTCTGTAGACGGTTCCAGTTTCGGTTCTAAATTATTGTCAATATTTTTACTTTTCTGTGATGATTTTGGTACATTCGTTTTCTTAAGTCTGTTGTTCCCAATAATTCTTTCAATTGCCGCTTTGAAAGTCAGTTTTAATTCTTCATTGACTTGTTTAAATTGTTTTTCTACATTGTCATCCATCTTTCTTGGATCTGTTTGAACAGGTTCTATTAAATTAATGTGAGTCTTCTTTATATCATCAGGGTAAGGAAAAGGTAGCATTTCTTCCGCTTTTACCACTGGAATACAATCTTTAATTTCATTATTATTTGCCTCAAATATCTTATTTACTGTATTATTATTTTTCTCAGTAGGTGACATGAAAACACAGTCTGAACCTTCTGTGAAGAGGGATGCTTCACACTCTTTAATAACACCAAGAAACTCTATACTGGTAGCCTCATTTAAGGCATCTTTGTATTCATTATTTGTATTTAAATTTTCCATACTAATAGCCTTTGGTTTGCCTTTGTATATTCCAGACAGGTTGTTATCAAATATAGTATGTTCTATAGAATTAGAAGAAGTAGATTCGGATTTAATTAACCTACGACTAGTTTGCACATCAATCAGGTTATCAGGGTAATCTACAGGAGGATCTTTGGCATCGTCCAAGTCGATTGCATTTTGTCTTTTTAACTCCTTGCCTTCAAAAGGAGGTAAGAGATCTTGGGCTATGACTCTACTAGGATTTACTTCTGTTGATTTCTGACATGAGGTTACTTGAGTTTCGTCGTCATGAGTTTCCCCAGTAGTAACGTCTTCAATCTCAATCTTAAATAGCGCTGGCTTATCCAAGTCAGACAATAGTTCAGGGACACTGTTTGACTTGAAGAATGCTTGGTTAATAATGCTATCTTTTACTAGATTATCTGTGACACTGTGCACTCTAGATAAATATCTAGTTCTTATATTTTTGAATACATTTACAGAGCTTACATCATCAATTTGCGACTCCAAGGAATCCGATTGCTTAAATTCTGTGTTATCATCTGATTTAACGCTTTCCACAGATTCTGACCTGTCAATACCTGTGTTGTACATCAAATTTTGATTAGACATTGATGATATTTCACTATATTATGTTAGTCGGTATGATACATCTAATATTGAAAGCTTTGTACACAGAATTAGTGCATGAGAATGCTTGTTAATTCTGCAGACTGTTGACGGACCAAAATTGACTATTATTTTTATTTCATATTTTGGTTTGTATACATGTAATCATTCATTTAATATTAATGCTGACTAATGCTGCCAATATTTTTCTTTAAATGCTACTAAATAATCAAATTTTATTTAAAATAATACTTTCTTATTTGTGCTTCATGTTGCAAAATGCAAAGCATAATATAAATAAATGTTACCATACTTTCAAACTACTCTCAAATCTACCTGTCATACACATGCGATGTTCTAACTTGCAAATGCTTATAGAGGATAAAACTGTTACCACATCTTTAAACAGGGAAAATTAGCAACAAAATGGATAAAACAAATCTTTGATAGATTCATTCAAGATTCCTTATTGTCGATTGCTCCAGAAATTAGATAACGAATACCAGCAGTGTAATTCTATAAACACACAGCGTCTTGCGCAGCACTGTGACGATCCTGATAAAGATTGTCATTTTTGAACTGGGTGACTACACTGGAGATCGGCCAATGAAAATCTCCTTAGATTATTAATATGTCTAGATAGACAGTCAAAACGTTGAAAGCGGAAAAAAATTAGGGCCCAACGATTGGGCCCAAAACAATTTTCCTGCTTTCAGTGTCAGACGCACTGTCAGTGGGCACGGACAATTATTAGTGATTTTAAAAATGATGGTTTGTGTGGTAAGTGTGCAGTAATTATAAAGGACGTACTAAATCAATAAAAAAAGTTACCTATCATCGGTAAGTACCATTGTATCGTACCAAGCTTAGCAAAATAAGCCATTAGCTTTTTTCTAAAGTAATTTAATATTGTATTCATTATTTTGTACTTAAAGGGTGTGTTGCTAGTTACTCAAGTCAAAACTCCCATAAAAAACGTGGCCTAGCGGGTATGTTATGCAATATAATGTGCAATATAATATGAGTATCGTATGAGGGGTTTTTCGGCATGCTGAGTACAAATTTGATGTCATTCAAAATATGGCCAACATGTCGTAGTTATGAAATTTCAGAATGGACTTGGCATCATATCACAAATGCGTCATATCACAAAAAAAGAAGTCATAAAATACTTCAAGTACTAGCTTTCACTAGACCAGTCTATAATTAATATTACGATAGTTCTACCAACGAAACATGTTGTTAATGCTGTATCAATATTATTAATTAATACATAAAATTTTCCCTAGGCAGTTTTTAGCAACTGGTATCAATTTATACACGCACACTAACAAAGCAAACTGACATGACGCGAGTGTAAGACGAAGCTCATGCACACTATTATGGAAAGTTCGTCCATTTCTTTTTGTTCTTTTGCAGCGCGATGCTCTATGTAGACATATTAATAATCTAAGACAATCTCTACCAGGGCTGTCGCATCGCTGAGCTCGACGCTGAATGCTTAAATATATACAATCGCGTCATATAGTCACGCCTGTTATTTATCCCCGCAAACGTGATATACGCCCATATATGACCAATTTTTGTATTCGGTACCACAATACAATACAATTCAATCATCAATACTAATGCAATGGACTATATTGTATTTATATATAAATTTCTGGAGGACTTTCACTGGTTTTTATCAACTAAATTTATTGCAACCACTGTTACTTTACTATTATTAAATTATTTAAACTGAAATGACCGAAAAGGTCTTCTACTCCATCTTTTTGTCTCACTTACCCTTAAGCGAGTGCAGTTGATCCTCCAACAGTCTTATACGGTCTCTTGCGATCTTGTTCTCCGAGACGAGTCTCTCCAATTCTCTTTGCGCCTCGGTTTTGAAATCATTGGCAACGCGCACCGTCATCAATAGATCGCTTTGGAATTGCTTCCATTCGGTTTCCTGCAGGCAATAATGTTGCTTTAATGTAGTACTCATAGGGTCCATAACGCAGTTACACATAATACAGTCAGCGGTGATGTTAGTGTGTAACTATAGATCAAATACAGAGAGGAGATGCCGGTTGATGGTAAAGAAGTAGGCGGGTTCTAACCCCTTTCACTACTACTTCCCCTCTCCCTCCCCTGGAACCAAGATCACGCTACGTGCATGGTTGCATATATCATGGAATATAATCTATGCAAATAAATATAATATATATTGGAGTTTCTGTTTGTAACATAGACATAACGGCATTTTAATGAATGGAAATGAATTTATTCACGATACCAATACTAAAAAAAGTAATATTTTTCAAAGTCTTTCTGTCCGTTCGAATGGGTGATCTAGGAAGTAGTTTGGTCGATTTTGACTGACTGGAATTTATACTATCAATAGCTGAGGTTTTAAGAGTGAAGAGAGTTTTGTATTTGGGTTGATCTGTTTTGTGTGCTGCGTAAGCTTTGTAAGCTGAAATAAACGCATCTTTTCTTTTCTTTTACTTTTTCTTTCTTTTTCTTTAAGACGTAACTAAGGTTACTTTTTTTACGAAGTCGCGCGCACAGCTAGTACTTTAAGATATTCCGTGTGTACTCACGTCGCGCTCCCTGTCCCTGGCGAGCTGCGCGTGCCGGCCCCGCGCCTCCTGCAGCTGCCTCTCTAAGTCCGCCACTCGCGCCAGCGCCTCGCCCGCTCGCGACATTAGCGCCAACTTCTCGTCTGACGCCACTTGTACCTACAAATATTTAATACTTAGATAGTTAAATATACCAACCGTCGTTTTTTTATACCACTAAGGCGGCAGACAAACACACGGCCCACCTGATAGAAAGTGGTTACCGTGACTTACGGACGTGTGCAACACCAGGGGCGTTACAGTCGTGCTGCAGACCTTGAAGAAACCTTCAAATGCGCTTCTTGAAGAACGTAGATTGCCCAGGTTCAGTCGGTGTGCGAGGGACATGGTCTAGGCAACCTTGCACCCCGGTATTATCTCAAGACCCAAAACAACGTGCGGTTTTAGTCGGTCTAGGTCCGACATAGCTAACCCCGATAGCCAACGGAGGTAGGGGGTTACCTTAAAAAAAGGTAGTTAAATCCCACTTATATTATTAATGTAATGGTTGTGAGAAATCCATTATCACAAACTTCATTTTATTATTAAACATGTTTATACATTATAATTTCATTAATTAAATAAAAATGTGCTATGATTGAACATTTATCGGATTATTTTTGATTTATGCAAGCGGAGCTACGAGTGTTACACGACGAGCTAGTCGTTAAGAATTAATATAAAATTAATAAAAAAAAGATTTTCGAACAAACTCGTCGCTAAGGATATGAATGTTTCTACCTGTATTTGCAGTTCCTCGACGTTATCCTGTAAGGTCTTCGTCTCGCCCTGCATGGCGCTCTTCTCCTGTCTCAGCTGCTCGATCTGGAATTCTAGCTCCGATATCGTCGATTTCGCATTATTTCTAGATACCTGGAAAAAAATGATTTAATGATTATATAACCTTGAGACTGTATTCCCTTTTTCGTTCTAACGGGACATAATCGTATAAATATGCCTAGTTCTTTTGTCTGAGATTTGTTTTTACTTTTTATCTTCCTTTTAGAATATGAATCCATTTTTTATATAGGATGTGCAAGTTAATCTCTTTAGTTTAAATACATTTAATGAAATTACAGGCTAACAGAGAGGAGGTGGTCTAAATAACTGACTTTGTGGAGATGAGCCAAAAAAATGTTATGCGTTCTTTCACTGGAAAGTTTATTTACTAAACCTCTTCTCTGTGTTTACTCTGTATTGCGTCAACGATGGCTAGTAGCTGAGGGGTAGCTGGAGCCCTAAAAAGTCCAACAAGCGGCCTAACTACAATACTTCGATATTACCAATGGAATGTGAAGGTCAAATAGCAGTCACTTTAAGGAAAATATCGAATATCAGTCAAACCCGCAGTTACACTGGAAAAAGTAGAACTAAGACTCCGAGGTGGAAGCTTTGAATGCGACTGGGATTATATCGCTAGGATGAAGAAGACCCCAGGAAAGAGTGAGGTCGCAAGGCACTCCAGTACCCTTCAGTCAGTCATATAAAGGGGTGTCGCGGCAGTAGGTACGTACCAGCGCGTCGTCGTGCAGCTTGCGCGCGTCGAAGTGCGCTTTATCGAGTTGTCGCTGCGCGTGCGCAAGCCGCTCGGCCAGCGCCAGCGCGCGCGCCGCCGCCGCGTCCGCATCCCTCCGCGCCGCCGCAGCTGCGGCTTCCGCTTCCGCCGCACCCGCTGCAGCTCCCGCACGCTCTTCTAACTACAATACAAATGTATGGGTGTAAAAAGAATATAGTCATGTTTTTTTTTTTGGACGGGTGGGCTGTAAGGGCAAAAAAATCTAAAACTGCATTTTTATAGCATTCAGGTATACAAGTACATGGCCCTTAAAATAAGATATGGTAATGTTTTTCTTGGAAGTGTAGGTGGTGTGGGCCATAATGGGGAAGTTCGTTACCTTACTTAACGTCACCTTAGCCTTGGCGGTGTCCAGCAGGTCTGTGAGCGTGGCGATCCGGTGCTGCCTGGTGGCGGCCTGCTCACGCGCAGACTCCGCCTCGTGCTCTCAGCGCACGTGCTTGCTCTGCTCGCTCCAACTTACTAACGTCACCTTAACCTTGGCGGCGTCCAGCAGGTCGGTGAGCGTGGCGATCTGGTGCTGCCTGGTGGTGGCCTGCTCGCGTGCAGACTCCGCCTCGTGCTCTCAGCGCACGTGCTTGCTCTGCTCGCTCCAACTTACTAACGTCACCTTAGCCTTGGCGGCGTCCAGCAGGTCGGTGAGCGTGGCGATCTGGTGCTGCCTGGTGGTGGCCTGCTCGCGTGCAGACTCCGCCTCGTGCTCTCAGCGCACGTGCTTGCTCTGCTCGCTCCAACTTACTAACGTCACCTTAGCCTTGGCGGCGTCCAGCAGGTCGGTGAGCGTGGCGATCTGGTGCTGCCTGGTGGTGGCCTGCTCGCGTGCAGACTCCGCCTCGTGCTCTCAGCGCACGTGCTTGCTCTGCTCGCTCCAACTTACTAACGTCACCTTAGCCTTGGCGGCGTCCAGCAGGTCGGTGAGCGTGGCGATCTGGTGCTGCCTGGTGGCGGCCTGCTCGCGTGCAATCTCCGCCTCGTGCTCCCAGCGCACGTGCTTGTTCTGCTCGCTCCAACTTACTAACGTCACCTTAGCCTTGGCGGCGTCCACCAGGTCGTTGAGCGTGGCGATCTGGTGCTGCCTGGTGGCGGCCTGCTCGCGTGCAAGCTCCGCCTCGTGCTCCCAGCGCACGTGCTTGCTCTGCTCGCTCCAACTTACTAACGTCAGCTTAGGCTTGGCGGTGTCCAGCAGGTCGGTGAGCGTGGCGATCTGGTGCTGCCTGGTGGCGGCCTGCTCGCGTGCAGACTCCGCCTCGTGCTCTCAGCGCACGTGCTTGCTCTGCTCGGTCCAACTTACTAACGTACTAAAGTTGTGGGTAGTTCTACAACTATAACAGCTGTTTTAAGCTCTCGCTATTTTTAAATAATTAAAAATACTTTGAACTGATTAAATCAAATAAATCTATTAGAAACTTAATGTCAACCTGAAGTACTAACCAGAAACGTGTTATCTCCATACAAATAAATCCATAGTGGAACATATTTATTCTCACTAAAGCACAGAAAACAGTCAACATGGATGCAATGACAGAGTCCTTTTCTACAATCATGGCTGGGTTAGAGGAGCGGATGGCACATTTTGAGGCTGAGCTGAGCAAGAGTGTGAAAAACCCGGGCACTAGCACTCCGAGTCTGACAGGTCTTGCTTCAGACTACACGGCTTTCAAGGCATTTGTTGTCAGCACATTGTCTGCTTTTCGTCATCAAATGAACCTTCTGGCGCGCCAAGTGGACAACCTCGAGCAAAGGAGCCGACGTAAAATGTTGCTGATTCATGGTGTACCGGAACAGAAAGATGAGATGACTGCGCAAAGTGTGGTGAGTGCTATTGGGGGGCATCTTGTGCTTGGTGATTTCACGACTGATGACATCAAACGATGACACAGAATGGGTCGTCATGCATTGAATGGATCGGATGGCAAGCCCAGACCCATCTTAGTCAAACTGCAACAGATGGCTGTGCGGGATAAAATCTGGTTCTCCAAATCCAAACTTAAGGGTACCGGCATAACACTATCTGAGTTCATAACTAGGACGAGACACGAAGTCTTCATGGCAGCTCGCGAGCGTTTTGGCATCTCCAAGTGTTGGACGCGGGAGGGCCACGTCTATGTTCTTGGCGTAGACGGTACGCGGCACCGGGTGGCTTCCTTAAGTGAACTAAACCTGCTTGTTCCAAATACACAAAAGGCCACTCCAGTTGATAAAACCACAACCAAGCCAAGACGGATCGCGAAAAAGTAGAATAATATTGCATGTATTGTTGTTTCGAACGTTTGGTATTGTTGTTGATTGGCATCACTATAGCATCGTTCATTTCATTTTAATTCTACCTCATCTTCTTTATAACATTTTCAAACATGTATGTATACCTTCCGTTTCTTTTGATAATTTTCTTATTTACATAACTTTACCTCAAACTTGTATTATAATATTGTTCGTTCGGGAAATGTCAGTTTGACAAGTTAACTAATGTCTTTCAATGGTTACGTTCCGTATAACTATAAATATTTTTGATACAATACTGATATTCTCGATACACTTAACTTTAGTAAATAGGATTGTCAACTGGCTGTTTGTGTGTATCGTACAATATAATATATTGCATTATAGTTTTTAGGACGATGCATTGGTGGTGTATGTGATGTATATGTAATTCTTTTAATTTGTTCATGTTGTATTGTATTGTATTTATTACATCTTGGTGAATATATAAACTACAAGGTAACACGTAACTGGCAGATGGACATATACTAAATAACAAAACAAAAACACTATAAACATTCATCTAAATTTAGGAATCATAACATTTATTTATATATTATTATTATTGTATAGGTATTGGATAACTTTTATCTATTTTCGCTTCTTATTTATTCTTTATAACGATGAGCATAAATGATAGCAGCGCAGACTTAAGCTTTATGTCGGCCGATAGTCTTGATATTAGCCTTACACGTATGCCTTCATTGGCTGAAACTATGCAGACCCAATTTGCTGACGTACTCAAGAATTTTAATGTAGTCCATATAAATGCACAGAGTATTCCGGCCCATTTCCCGGATATGCTGGCTAGCTTTGATTCTAAAAATATCCACGCCGTTCTCGTGTCCGAGTCATTTCTAAAACCCTGCCTTTCTACCAACTCTTACTCTCTCCCCGGCTTTCATTTATTTAGAAATGATCGCACAGGCACGGCTTGTGGTGGGGTTGCTATATATTTGCGCCATAGCATTCCTCATCGGATTGTGGACTTATCACCTCAACCACCACTATCTAATGCTGGTGAGCACCTCTTTTTAGAAGTGGAACTCGCTCACATCAAACTATTACTTGGTGTATATTATTGCCCCTCGTCTAAAATCAACTTCTTCCCTTCTTTCGAAAAACTGTTAGAACGCCTTTGTCCTCTTTATAACCAAACCATTATAATGGGAGACTTCAATACTTGTTTGCTGAAACATGACTCCCGCTCTTCAACTTTCCTCAACACTATCCAGTCTTGCAATTTGTCTGTTCTACCTTCTAATTCTATTCATCACGTTCCTGATCGTAATCCATCTCTTCTTGATCTTATGCTTGTTTCTTCCACTAATTTAGTCGCTAAGCACGGCCAGTGCTCAGCTGATCAATTTTCTTACCACGACTTAATCTTTCTCTCCTATAAACTTCGCCCTCCTAAACTAAAACCTAAAATTCTTATGATGCGCAATTTTAGTGGCATGAACATCAATGAGCTTCGTGAGGATGCTGATAATATAGACTGGAGTTCGCTTATAGCTACGGAGTCAGTTGAGGAGAAAGTAAGCATCCTCAGTAATAAATTAATCGAGCTATATGATAAACATGCGCCAGTCCGCGCTATAAAAGTAAAGCACTTGCCTGCACCATGGCTAACTGCCGATATTAAGGCAATATTATCAAAAAAATCGGCAGTCAAGACTAGGTATAAAACACGGCCTACTCCTAGTAATCGTGAAAAATATGTAGCAATACGAAATCTCTGCGGTAAGATGTGTAGGAAAGCACAACGCCAACATATCCATAGCTCGGTCGAGAACGGAGACCCAACCAAAATTTGGAAATTTCTTAGAACACTGGGAGTTGGAAAGTCACGACAAGATAACATTCCTAATAAAATTGATATCAACATGCTAAATCAACACTTCTCAGCCTCGTCTATGTGTGATCGGACCAACAAAAATAATACCTTGCAATATCTTTCATCGCTTCCAACACCTGATTTCTCCCCGTTCGTTTTTGATCAAGTATCTGATTGTGGTGTTAAAGAGTGTATAATGTCGATAAACTCCAGTGCTGTTGGAAATGACTGCATAAGTCGAAACATGGTCCTTCCCATCCTTGATCAAATTCTTCCCATAATTTGTCATGTTTTAAATCAGTCACTCAATAAGAGCATATTTCCTGACGCTTGGAAGCAGGCACAAATTATCCCATTACCTAAAAAATCCAATCCCTCATCCCCCTCCGAATATCGCCCTATTTCCATATTACCTTTTTTCTCAAAGATCCTAGAAAGGCTCGTACATACACAGCTTAGCAAATACCTCACACAGAATAGCCTTCTAAATCCTCTCCAATCAGGTTTTCGACCCGGGCACAGCACAGTAAGCGCACTGATTAAAGTCACCGATGACATAAGGTTTGGTATGGAGAACGGAAATCTCACAGTACTCTCCCTTCTTGATTTCAGTAACGCGTTCAATACTGTGGATTTCCATATCCTGCTCGGCATTCTGCGCTCTATTAACATATCTCCAACAGTTATTGATTGGTTTCATAGTTACCTGGTTGGGCGCCGACAGCGTGTACGTGTTGAAGATTCGTTCTCTTCTTGGTGTAGTACAACTGCCGGTGTGCCACAGGGTGGTGTGCTATCTCCTTTACTTTTCTCTATCTTTATAAATTCCATCTCTAAGTTTTTACGTTCTTCCTACCACCTTTACGCAGATGATCTTCAAATATACACACAAGCCCCATTACACGAATTGCCAGCAGCTATCTCTTCTATTAATGCTGATCTGACTCAAGTATGTGAGTGGAGTAAGCAATATGGGCTTAAAGTGAACCCTTCTAAGACTCAAGTTATTATTGTGGGCAGCTCCGGAATGATAAGCCGAATAGATTGGTCACAATTGCCAGACGTAATATTTAACGGTGTTACTATTCAAATAAGTAGCGAGGTAAAAAACCTAGGTATACGAATAGATAAGACACTATCCTGGGGCCCTCAAGTACGGGAAGTCAGTCGCAAGTTGTTTGCATCGGCAGGTTCCATGCGTAGACTGCGAAACTTCCTACCTACTGCCACTAAAATTGCACTTGCAGAATCTCTTCTTCTTCCACTACTTGACTACGCTGATGTCAGCTATCTTGATCTCACTGAGGAGCAACTTGATAAGCTTGAGCGCCTTCAGAATTTCTGTATTAGATTCATATTTGGTCTACGCAAATATGATCACGTATCCCATTTCCGCAACTTGCTCAAGTGGCTCCCAATTCGCCTTCGACGGAATGCTCACATTCTTTCCATGCTTTACAGTATTCTCTTCAATCCCCGTACTCCTACTTACCTAAAAGAACGTTTTGTGTTCCTCAATGACACACATTCAAGATCCTTGAGGTCGTCAGTAACATTGCAATTGTCCACGCCCTCTCATTCTACAACATTTTATGACAAATCTTTCACTGTCCAGTCTGTACGGTTGTGGAATGCTCTGCCTGTATCCATCAGACGCGAACAATCCCTGGCCACTTTCAAAAAAATGATAAAAGAACACTAATTGCGTTCTGGATAGTTACTTTGCTCGCTGTGTGTAGGTATATCTTGTACTTATGAAATATATGTGTATATCTAATAATTATGTATGTATGTTTATGTAAATGTTATGGATATTGAATTTAAATATGTACTTAGGTATATGTAAAATACAAAGTATATAATATGTATATATATATATTTCTATATACTTATATATAGTTTTTAGCTTATGACTACAGTAATAACTACCCATAAGTTATTATCGTTTAATCAAATATGTCCATCCAAAGGTTGCCTGGAAGAGATCGCTTGTAGCGATAAGGCCGCCATTTGTACATTTTCTTATGTTGTCCGTGAATGTACTGTATTTCTTTGGTGTACAATAAAGATTTATCTTATCTTATCTTATCTTATCACCTTAGCCTTGGCGGCGTCCAGCAGGTCGGTGAGCGTGGCGATCTGGTGCTGCCTGGTGGTGGCCTGCTCGCGTGCAGACTCCGCCTCGTGCTCTCAGCGCACGTGCTTGCTCTGCTCGCTCCAACTTACTAACGTCACCTTAGCCTTGGCGGCGTCCAGCAGGTCGGTGAGCGTGGCGATCTGGTGCTGCCTGGTGGCGGCCTGCTCGCGTGCAAGCTCCGCCTCGTGCTCCCAGCGCACGTGCTTGTTCTGCTCGCTCCAACTTACTAACGTCACCTTAGCCTTGGCGGCGTCCACCAGGTCGTTGAGCGTGGCGATCTGGTGCTGCCTGGTGGCGGCCTGCTCGCGTGCAAGCTCCGCCTCGTGCTCCCAGCGCACGTGCTTGCTCTGCTCGCTCCAACTTACTAACGTCAGCTTAGGCTTGGCGGTGTCCAGCAGGTCGGTGAGCGTGGCGATCTGGTGCTGCCTGGTGGCGGCCTGCTCGCGTGCAGACTCCGCCTCGTGCTCTCAGCGCACGTGCTTGCTCTGCTCGCTCCAACTTACTAACGTCACCTTAGCCTTGGCGGCGTCCAGCAGGTCGGTGAGCGTGGCGATCTGGTGCTGCCTGGTGGCGGCCTGCTCGCGTGCAGACTCCGCCTCGTGCTCTCAGCGCACGTGCTTGCTCTGCTCGCTCCAACTTACTAACGTCACCTTAGCCTTGGCGGCGTCCAGCAGGTCGGTGAGCGTGGCGATCTGGTGCTGCCTGGTGGCGGCCTGCTCGCGTGCAGACTCCGCCTCGTGCTCCCAGCGCACGTGCTTGTTCTGCTCGCTCCAACTTACTAACGTCACCTTAGCCTTGGCGGCGTCCAGCAGGTCGGTGAGCGTGGCGATCTGGTGCTGCCTGGTGGCGGCCTGCTCGCGTGCAGACTCCGCCTCGTGCTCCCAGCGCACGCGCTCACTCTCTGCTCGCTCCTCGTTAGCTTCCAATGTGCTGAAGGAACATTAGCACATTTCATAATGATGTTTCTACGTACAATATGTATGTATTTATAGACGGACCGTATCGACCGTCAAATAGGGTAGTGTCCTGAGTCAATGGATCATCACCAATACTGCTTAATGTCGTAGTTTTTTCTCAATAAATATGCATAGCAAACTAAGATGTTGCCTAACTAAACTGAAAGTATGACTTTTCATTATTCTGAATTCCTAAAGTAGGTCAAAATGTAAACAATCGAATTACAGCAAAATTTACAACTTCTTAGATTCCTTATTAAATTTCAAATCAATTTTATTATGCATTGTACACCTGTAAACGTAACGTGGATTGACATAAATGCTATACTCTCTTGCACTCCATACATTTGCACTACGCGCCAGCACACTGTGACGTCACAGTGTGCTGCGATTTTGTATGGAGCGTAATCAGGCGGCTCGAAAAATTGGAATTTCGAAATCAAATATCTTTAAATCTATTTGTCATATGAATATTTTTACTTTAACAGTTCATTATGCTATTGTAAAAGGTACAGTTTACGATAATAAATAAAAAAGGACACCACCCTATTTGCTCAGTCCGCCGCCAACGCTCACGGCGGCATCGACGGTATCTCGCTCGCTCTCGCTCGACTCATGCTCTTTCTTTCTCTTTCTTTACCTAATCACCTATCACACCGCGTTTTTCTAAGGGCGCGGTAGGTATAGCGGTTGCGTAGTTTGCAGTTGTTGTATAGTATTATACTTACAAAAAAGTGTATCTAAATAAGTTTATATTGTGTTGTGTATGCAAATTCGAAACCCATATTTCAAGCTCAGTAATGTCTTAGAATATTAAATTATTGATATTATTTACGTGAATTCAAAAGAATATTCAAGTCAGATTCAGAAATACTATATTTCTACTCAAGAGGAGATCGCAATGAATATATCGGGGGTCCACGAGCGACGCATGAGTATAAATGTATCATCAACCTTTTTTTTAGTCTCGGTCGCAACCGAGCCGTCTACTTCGGAGTCCGAGGTCCGTTTAACTTATGATGTGATATGAGAGGCGACAACAATAAATCTAGTCTGATCAGATTACATCGTATCGAATTATTTCCATCTTCGGTGGCATTCCGTTGTGATTCTAAATTACCTACTTTGTGAGCACACAACGTGATGGCACGTCTCTTCGCTATATGAACGTCGACGTCTCTGGACGTCAGAGTCACATATTCTAATACATAAACCTTACTTATTAGACCGTCGCTCGATTTTGCATGGAAAAATGGAGTGCTTTATCGCATATAGACGTATGTACGTTATTTGCATGAAAGTGTTAATGTTAATATGATAAGATTATCAGAAAAAAACAGGCTCATCTGAAAGATCATCAAATTCTGTGTATGAAAAACCAGTACTGCAATTATTAAACACTAGCGAGAGTGGTGGTAGCAACGTTTGAAATTCGCAGAAAGCGCCTATATATAAAACCGATAAATACATATACCGTATATATAATAATCAATCAATCGTACCGTATCCTCTCGGCCAGCAATTCATTCTCTTTGGTTTTTTCCTCTAGCGCTGTCTTGGTCTGACTCAGCTCACTCTCTAACTGCTCCTGTTTCGCTAGCAGGTGCCTTCGCTCTTCTTGAGACACCTGGAAGCTCTGCAATTGTAAGGAATATTCCAGTTGTAAAAATAAAATCGAAAAAATAATAAAAATATAGAATACCTTGTTGTTGTAAATACAACACCCTGTGTTTCGTTCTAACGAGGCATATTATACTAATGTTATGTATGAGTTTGTATCTATTTGTTTATCCACGGATAAAGTCGGCGGGCGGTTATGTTGGACTCGAGTCGAATAAAAACCGCACGCCGCGCCGTCTTAATTCTGAAAAGCTGGGGTTATAAAATGGCCCAATAAGAGCTTGAATGTATGTATTGCCTTTCACTATGAATACTTTTAAGGATGGATAAAAATGGTGAAGATAAATCCGTCCCACCGACGGTCAATTAGCAAATTTTCCTGTCCGAAGGAGAAAACAGTTCTGCTTACCTTAAGCACAGCCAGCAGTTGTTGGTCAGGGTCCCCCGACACAAGTATCTCGGGTTCCACGCCTTCCCGAAGTAGAAGCTCTTGAAGTGTGTCCACCTAAAAATATAGATTCTGTTTCAGATAGAAGTAAACTATGCTTCTAGATAAGATGTCATCAATATACAGAATGTTAGTTCGTTCAAGTATTAAGGGCCTGCCTTGCCTTAGGAATGTCACCCATGCAAGCGTTTCTTTTGTGCAAATAATACTCAGTAAATTTCGTGCACATAATTTGCACAAAAACGTGCAAAAATAAATTATATGATTTACATGATGTGATTTAAAAAATCAAAACGATTTCTACAAATTGCAGTGGTAAGTGAAGGCGGTTAGAATTGTGTCATTCATTCAAGTCATGGAAGGGATTGATAGGAACAGAATTATTTTAAAACTAAGTATCACTTTTTTAGGCACCGCTGTCTGACCCCGAACTCTGCCAGGTACCTTAGTGCGACTATCCTCCAGCTTCTCAGTCTGCCGACAGAGCGACTCGAGCAGTACTTGCTTCTCATCAGCCAGTCTCTCGTTGTCGGCGTGAGCGTCTGCTAGCTGTGACTGCAGGTCCGCTAGCTCAGCTAACGTCGCCTGTAATTCTTCACTTGTACTGTGGAAGGAAGATATTGTACTGTCAGCGTAAGAAATTACTAAAAAGTCACAAAATAAACTTAAAGAGCAGACGGCAGTGCACAGCTGTAACAACCGCAGCGAATGGAGAGCTCGCTGTTGTGGTCGCGATCCTCAGCATTGAGGGACCGAGGAAGAAGAAGAAGAAGAAGATTAAGAGCAAATAAAACTGTTTTATTGATTTAAATTGTATTATTGTCCTTTCCCCCCCTTCCTGTTGACAACCAGTGAACAGGAAGGGAGGGGCGGAGGGGAATAACGGCAATTAAGATCATTTTCAGTACTTAGTTCATCAAACTCGATCTGATGCTGAGTGTACTGGTTATGTAATGACATAAAGGGGTGATTGTTGCGTATTTGCCTGCAGTTAAAATAATTTATATAACTGAAATTATGCTGAAATAATTACTCATTAAATTCAGAATGGTAAAAGAGCGGTGAAAGTTGTGTCTGTTCTTATTTTATCGTTTTTTATTTATTTTTAATCACTCACCCAACTTAAATAAATATTTTTTGACAATTTTAAACTTGTTACGTCACAATTTTTTATCTTATACAATTTTCGAAATAACTTTTTATTCAACTTAAAAATTTTGACGTTCAGTATTTGACTAGATTTTTTTTTTAAATTTGACAATACTAGAAAAACTCCGCGCCAAATCCTAGTCCGTTAATTAGTGAGTCCAACAATTAACAGATGGGGATGGCCCCAATGTCCCATATACTTAAAAGTCTAAGAATAACGGCCGTTTTAATGCACACACATTTTTATACTTAGTAAATGTAGTACTCAGAGAAAGGCCACCAAAGCCGTCGGTTTCCCTTATGATACAAAAATGATAATATTAATCGTGATTAGTTGCAACATTAATGAACTCGTTCTGAGCCATGACGGATAAGCTCTTAAGCGATCTGCACATATTGGCTCAACATATGCCCATACTGTCCATAGTTTACGCACGTGTCGACAAGTTTACGCACGTGTCGGCTGTTCCCTGTTCTGTGCCCCGAGCACGAGAAACATTCGAATTCGTAACGCAATCGTATCGAGAGAACGAAGCATTGCGATTGGCCGCCTGCCTACTGTGAACCAATCGCAATGCTCCATTCTCTCGATACGATTGCGTTACGATTCGAATGTTTTTCGTGCTCAGGGCACTGATAATAGTTCATGTATACCACAGAATAATGCTTACTGTGGCGTAGTTGGCTTACGTTGGCCAAACATACACAGCTATCATTACAAATATATTATATAGTCAGCATTGCTTTGAGAAAGCTTGCGATATTTACCTATAATGGTGTTCCTCCATCTGCAGTATGCGGTCCTGAAGACACGCAACAGACACCTCGCTGAGTGACGACGACGAGTGTTTGTCCCATTCCGGCGTACTGGCTTCTCCACTGTCGCCTTCACCCTGCAAATTAATACACATTTTTAAAGAAAACAACTGAAGGTTTGCAAACTGAGTTGTTCTGATCAGCAGAAAAAGTTGGTACGTTTTTTTTAATACCACTCAGGGGGCACACGGAATGCGGTTACCGTGGCCCATGGACGTGTGCAACACCAGGGGCGTCACACTCGTACTGCGGGCTCTGTAGGAATGCCCTTCTTGAAGAATCCCCAAATTGGAGTCGCATACAAAAACCACATCGCACTGTTTGTACATACTGTTTTCAGTCGCAGCGTGTGAGGATGAACTTCCTGCCTGTTGTGAGCTTGTTCTACTCTTTGTTCTACGTCCAAGGAGCCTTACGAGACACATGTTGTCAAGAAGACACTTTAGTCTCTAATAGTACGTACATTATGCGCAAGAGCGATCGACGCGGGTGCGGACGAGTGCATGCGGCGAGGCGCGGGCGCGAGCAACAGTTGCCGCTTCTCGCTGTCGGAGAGCGGTGAGTGCGCGACACCGCGCAGCCGCGCGCGCAATGCACCGTTCTCGTCAGCCAGGCGCTCCAGGGCCGCTTCACGGTCCACTTCCACACTCTGGAAGCAGAAAATGATATAGGTATTGAAACTATCATGGTCACTCACATTATTATTAGAGGGGTCGGGAAATTTAACAAATTGTATTTTTTCGAGTTTTCGTTAATATCCCGATACCTCTAATAATAACAAAACGATATAGGTACTGGTTACCCGATACCTCTAATAATAACAAAACGATATAGGTACTGGTTACCGGTGGGAAAGGGTGATAATTTTCAAAAGGGATGTCGTGGCAAATATCGGTAGTATCGATCTAGTTTGTCATGCACCATGCCACCTATTGGGAAACCGGCAGGAATCTGTTAATAGGACCCCTCGCCACTACTGGATTACTACAATAAAATCGATATGTCGCCGTCAACTAGATTAATCAGCTGTCCAATTAACTGCCTAGGCAGTTAACTAAACGGCGCGATTCAATTAACGGCCTGAAAGATATTCAGCCTTCTCGTTTTAATAACCTGCCTGGCTAATGCTTAGGCCAATCGTAAGATGGGGCATGGAGATAGGTTTTTTATAACCATGCAGAAATAAGTTATTTTTCTAACTGTTAACTAGCAAGTAGTTAAACGTCTTCGATCCAAGATATTTGCTTAGTCGTTTAATTAAATGGCTCAACATCATTCAGGCCGTTAATTAAACGGCGCCGTTCAGTAAAGGGCCTAGGCAGTTAATTGAACGGCTAATTAAGCTAGTTTGCGGTGACAGATATACGATAATTAGGTCACATCATTTTCCTGTTCATAGCAGTACATAGCGTAAAGTACAATAACACGATGTCTGCCGACTTTTCTACTTTGATCAGTAATAATGTCTATATAACTTTGGAGTTATCACCGTTTGTAACTAAGCCTCATTAGAAGACCCTTGTATCTACACAATGTTTATCTTTCTCCTAATCTTATGCAAAATATAGTTAACTTGAAGTGTGAACGCCTTACCTTTAATCTTTCGAGTTCAGCCCTGAGCCGTTCAGCTTCAGATGCTTTCTCCAGCAGCTCATCAACCCTCGCTTGCAACTGCGCTCGCTCCATTGTACTGGCTTCTAGCTCCCGTCGCAGTGACGCGATCTCTCGAACTCCAGATACCAATGATGCCTAAACATTTTAAGAAAAAAATATATTTAAGTAAGTACCTACTTAATCCACATGCGTGCAAAGTGCAATGCACAAGCACAAGGTAGCGAACTGCCAAAGGCTAACATCATAAGTAATAAGGATCTAAGTACAAGGTAATCGAATCTGAGGCCAAGTCTGATATTATTTCTACAGCGTCTGACATAATAGAGGGACAACTCAGTTATTGATTTTAGTGTCTAAAAATATAACATTCATCTTGTCATTGAGACATCGTCAGTATGTAGCTGAAATTGAGATTATTGAATTGAGAATTGAGCATATAACCTCAGTTAGAGATATCTGGGGACAATTGGGGACCCTTCATTATACATTAACGGTATTGTTTAATTTTATAATGTAACTGTAAATCCCCCTGGGCCCTAACAGCAGTTGTTTTCAAGGCTCAACACCCCTAGCGTAACGATGGTGCCTCATTTGTATTCGTTTATACCGTAGTATACATGACATTGTAATATAATTACTACTTCAGTTACAAAGAAAATGATTTTAGCTTTTTATAAGTAATCACTAATCAAATTACAATACTTAATTTGACGAGGATTTATTGTCACTGACAGTTTGCTAATAAGCAAGCTAAAATCGCTAGAATGGCACCCCAATGAAAGTTCAAATTCAAACTGGTTTTATATAAATCTAAGCGTGCGTGCGTAATAAAAACTGTTTAGTTTTTAGATTTTTGGAAGCATAGGTACACGCTTCTTTTCATGTAAGCAATTTAAACCGTATAGTGCAATTTAATAAACCTTCAAAGCTATATGCTTTCGCTGTTTTTTGCCTTTCGAACAAGAAAGGTGATGGCAAACAAGATTAGAACTTATTCACAATATCGTGACACGTGGATGTTCCATTATTTGTTTGTATTGCACTACAATTATTAATATCAAGGTTATTGTACTGTATTTTCAGTATAGCAAACGTTTCCTATAATGAATATGTAATATTGTGTTAAAAATATTGACGCGGCTATTCATACACAAGTATTGAAGTAAGTCCTAATCTAAATAGACATCTTAATATCCTTTTAGGTACTTAACAATGCCTATAATATTTTTCTGCTCGACATCGCAGATAGAAATGTGTATTGCCTCGAGGAGCCGGTTGTCATACGAGCACCTATGGCAGCCTTACGGATTGTTGGAGCCCTAAAAGTTCAATAACTGGTCTAACTGCAATATCACTAATGGGTTGTGGAGGTCAGATGGCAGTCGCTTCATGCAAAACTTCGAATTTCAGCCGCGTCCAAGGTAGACTGAAAAAAGCTGACCACAGACTCCGAAGTGAAGGTCTCTGATGCGGCCGGGATGACTCTGGATATTTCATAATTAATGAGGCTAAAATTAAGCAAGTATACCTTTGAAAGCGACGCTTGTATTTAAATAAAATAATTACTACGTACACAGCTGATCAATCATTATTCACTTTGTTAATATTCAAAACAAGTAACTGTACTGTTAGAAGTGTTAGAACATACCTCAGATGGTACTCGAGGCCTGAGGTCCACTTCCTGGAAGCCCGGCATGTGATCGGCATTCAGAGTGACAGGCAAACTGACGCACTCCTGCGACCCGCACCCGTCTACCGACCCTCCCAGTTCTTCAGCACTGCCATAATCATGCGCTCTGACTTGCCCATCTTCATATTCCCCCAAAACCTCTCTCAACTCAGGGTCTTCTAAAACCGCATTGTTATTCCCTAAGTCCTTCTTCTTATGTGCTTTGTGGAGCTTCTCCTTCGACCCAAAGATTTTCAACGCCTTGTCTCGAGCTGGTGCAACCTTGTGGTGCTTTGAGTCGAGGCTGGAAACCGAAGGAGCACCCTTTAAGGTGGACTCCTGTTTCCCTTGGCTTGGCCCTCTACGGAACAATGATTTGAACTTCATCATCTTGAATTTTATAGCATTTTTCGTTTTCGTATCACTAATCGAATAAGTTCGGTTTCATTTCGTTATTTCACTCTGTATTTCTGTAGCATGATCGGAGTTTAATTAGTGTATTGTTAGCTGATTGACTTTTAAAAGCGAGCGTCTTAAAAATTAATTAAAGGCTTTTGAACTTTATTTCTCACAGCTCTGTAAGCTGTTTAACTCGGTACCGGAAATCATTTGACACGTTTTTAGGCCACAAAAAAAACTCAATGCTCCCTTGCTACCCGCTTTGAGACAGATGCTGGTATCTGAGAAGGAAACTATCACTAATCAACCTCGATAAAGAACAGACATTATCTTCATACGCGTATCTGATAAATATGGCAATTAATCAAAAGTAATATAGATAACGGCGTTGTTGCAAAAGCATTACTTCATATATTAATGGAGCACTGATATACTTTAAAGTATATCTGTTATGGGCAAAGTGATTAATTGGGCATTATCAATACTAATATTATAAATGCGAAAAGTAACTCTGTCTGTCTATCTGTCTGTCTGTCTGTATGTCTGTATGTTACGTTTTCACGCCTAAACCAAAGAATCGATTTTGATGAAATTTGGTATAGTGGTAGATTAGACCTTGAGAAAGGACATAGGCTATGTTTGGTCGCGATAACCGACATCCACGCGGGCGGAGCCACGGGTAACAGCTAGTGATAAATATGAGAGGTGAAATGCGCGTCTAGACATGGATATAGGTTAGAAGGCTAAGGTGGGAGCGAAGCAGATTAGCCTTCGTGGTTATGTTTTTGAGTTGTGTCGTTATGAAACTATACTGCTCGGGCATTATACATAATGTCCAATTTATCACTTGATCCATAACATATCCACGTGGAGCGTAATCCAAAATGTGTATTCTGTATTTATAGTGAATTCCAATACTGATATGGCTACAAAGATTACATACCTATAGCTATTAACATATTATCATCCCACACAGGTCGATTACTATGTGCTATGTAGGACGAATTAGTAGCTATGTAAAATATATTGTAATGTTTTTGCACTATAAATACAAGGGCTTTTTGCGACCCAATAAGTTCTTTAAAGCCCATAACCTCACGTGCAATCCGGTATACCTACTTACTAACTGAAGGACAAGGCTCTGGTGCTTCTGGTGCTCTTGGGATTGCGATGGCATTCGCTCCCATAGAAACCGTACAAACCAAACCAAATGCAAGTAAAAAATTCCCGGATTACGACATAGCACAGATAATATAATTCTGTAGCAGTAAAAAATGAGTTGCTTCATGAAATTTTACTTCACATGGCGTAGAATTGCAATAATTGTAGATTATACTAGAATGTTAATGTCTCCCCGTCGCGGTATGTCGCCCCATGAGATGCTGACTCAACTAATCTCAATTGCATAGCACGCAGAGAACAGTATCGTACCTTCATTATATATACATGAGGGGATTACAAATGATATTCGAGGCATGCGCGTAACAGCGATGTAATGAGAACTACTTAATTATTTAGTAATTAAGTATGTAGTGATTTCATTTGATGATACACTTGTAATGTAATCTGATTACTAAATATTAAGTATTACTTTTTAATACCATAGCAGACTGCTTTGGTACCTACTAAACGTGATGTCTAGTCATCTAGTCTATTAGTCATTCACACTAGGTAATTGATGTTTGGATTTAGATGACTTGGCAGTCATCGATCCTCAGGCTGCACACGCTCACCGAGTGTCCGGCGTTCGAGGTGCCGAGGCGGGAGCTTGTGACGGCCCTGGGGGGTGAGAGTGCTCACGCTCTCCACCATGCTCGCGGCGCGTGCTTGGGCGGCCAGCGCCTCCTTCTGCGAGCAGGTCATGCTCGTGAAGGAGACAGCAGAGCAGGCGCGGCGCGATGAGCGAGAGAGACTCGCGGACATTCGTACATTCGTAGGCGGCTCGGGCATCGGAGGGCGCAGACCGACCTCCGCCCCCCATGAGCGCGGGCCTGAGGGTGACGGGTGGAGCCGCTCGTCACCCCAGCAGAAGCAGGCCACTGGAGCGGCGCGCATCGTAGGACGATGCCCCTCCCCCCATACCGAGGGCGAGTCGGGACCACCTGGGCCCCCCTCCCGAGGAGGGCCAGACCGAGAGGAATGGCCCTGGGTCAGCCGAGGTGCGAGGGATATGTCGCGAGACAACCTCACCTTCGGCCTAGCACATCGACCCACAGACGGCGTGCAGTTTAGTCGGTTCGAGTCCGACATAACCTTCCCCCCCGGCTTCGGAGGGGGGAGGGTATTCGTGGGGATTTCCCGCACGTAAAAAAAAAAGCTATCTATTTTGTCGACTGTACATAACCAATCTTAGATTAACTTAATTGTTTAGTTAATTTTCATGTGTAGTTTGCTTGGCCAATGATAAAGCGATATCCCAAAAGGTATATTTTAATAAGAACATAAAATTAAAAACATCTGTCTGTTCTCTTTTGTAAGCGATATCTTCGATGAGGGATCTGCAGTTTTTAGTAAAAAAAAATACTTAAATTATACTTTGCTTCGAGCTCTAGAAAGGAATTCTCCATTTTCCTGCAACGCGATATGCTCACATTTAAACACAATTACCCCCCACGAACGCCACTTATCCTATAATCCCAGTGATCGGGGGCAGGACATGTTCGTCCTCCCCGTCACCCCGTGACTCCCCGCTCGTACCGAGAACCTCTGCATGCAAATAGATAGGGGCCGGCTAGCCCTTTGTTTTATTGCACATGCAGGAGCGGCTATTTAATTGATTTTGTTTCAAACTAATGTTTTTTAATTTGAAATTAGTACCTTTTGCATCATAGGTACATACCTAGTTAATTTGTTAGGTTATCGTTATTATATTATCTGTGGAATAACATATAATAACTGCATCCTAGGAAAATTCTAAAATAATATTTTTAAAATAAAATTTAGACAAGTATATGTTCGCAGTCAGGCACTACAGCATACAATCCACATTTTAGCAGCTTAGAGATTGTAGATTCTTCAGAGGGAAGAAAAGTTTGCCATATTGCTTGGTACAAAGACAGACCCCACATAGATCTTACTCTGCGAGTAACTGTTTTATATAACACAAATCCCAGTGTTAAATAGTAAAGCTGCCAAGCAAAACATATCCATATTTAACGACGCTCCACACCCATAGCCGAATGCCACGAGCTTGGGCTAGTCCGCGTCAATTCACTACACTTAATTCAATTGAAAAATGCCACGACGTGTATGTAAATGGCTAACGTGTATGTGTGCCGTGCTACCGTAGCACATTTGTATGTGTTCGTAAATGTATGCCAATTTATATGTGAACAGTGTACTGCTGCAACGGACGCGGTAACCGATTTAGGAGTCATAAGTATTGATTATAAATGTGTTTAGGCCAATTGACGTCTATGACTGATGGTAGCGATCGGACATGCTACAATATAGTTCCTAGTGTTCCTACATTTTTGACAGTAGATATTGGTTTTGAAAACGGACGTAGTCACCACGTCAATCACACTTGCCGACGTCATCACACCTACCTTTTTAATAATGAATTTACAATATGCAGTTCACAGTATTAAATTTAGGTACTATACAGGTGTGTTTTTATTAACTGACACAATTTAGGGAGATCTCCCTAAATTGTCCCAGTTCTTCATCATCATCATTGTGTTTTGGCATTTTTGAAGTGAAAACTTCTTTAGCGGCGTTGGATGGGTAAAAAGTGTTAAACTCGCGTCAGGATAGATTGACCTTTGAACCGTAACCGACGACTGACGTCATACAACATTACAACATCTACAGATTATTTATTTTGTTAGGTGCGTTTAGAAGCTTCGTGGCTTAACGGTAACGCTTCGACTGTAGTGTGTGATAGTACCGGGTTCGAACCTGGACTTCTGACACTTTTTGTAATTATTTTTTCTTTTTGTAAATTTTTACATTTTGTGTTTATTTTTTCTTTTTGTAATTTATTACTTTTTGTGATTATTTTTTCTTTTTGTAATTTATTACTTTTTGTGATTATTTTTTCTTTTTGTCATTCATTAATTTCTTCTGACAGGAAATTACTGATAGGTTCTATGCTTGGCGCTATATTATAGGTATGGTATGGTATGGTATGGTATGGTATGATGTGTTCTTTTTATCTTTTTCTCTGTATATAACGAAGAAAGAAAGAAAGAAAACGTTTTTACTTCTGCCGGCACTCCCGGAGTGCACAGTCTTTTTTATTATTTCTTAGTCCAGCATAAACTCTTCTTGTAAATGAGTTATTCTGATCAAAAATAATTGAAATGCAGATCGACAGATATTATAAATGATTAAGAGTGCGACCAGTGGCTGGGGTAAGAACCCGCGACCGGTGTCTATGTCTATGTCTAACTCCCACCGCACACAGGTATATTTTTAATAATAGGTAAATAGGTATAATAAAAAGTTTAGTTCTGTTGTATGTTATGTTATGTTATGTTATGATTACGATATTTTACGATAAGTCGGCGGTCATAGTTTGATAACATCAGCGAAATGACGCCTGCCGCGCCTGCGTCATCATAAAGTTATTGTTTCAAGACCTTGATTACTTCCATATTGATGGTTACGCGGCATAACTTAAGCCTATTGAGTAAATTAAGAATAAGCAGGCTTCTTCAGTTTCACCCGTTTTTAGTTCAGTTTGTTTCATCAGTTTTTCTAATGGTGTTGTCAACTGCTGTAGGTATTTAGGATTTTCTGTTATACATGTTTTCCCTAGGACAGTATGAAGCGATCAAAAAGAAGAAACTATAATGAAGTATGAACAACTTTAGTAATCTTCTTTTTTTAGTCGTTGCGAGCACAGCTTGTAGGTATTTAATATAATTTATTTATTGACAGTGGCCTCACAGAAAATAATAAAATTAGGACAGGTTTATCTTTGCCTAGTGCTTACCTGTTTCAAATAATTTCATCAATACTACATTTTCTTTCTCAGTGACTAATTCAACGTAAAAAACTAAGTAACGCAGAAAATACGCTTGTGGGTCAAAAATCAAGTGCATCCTCTCTCTGGGACTTGGTATTATTGTTGGCGACACTTGGTCAAGACTTCCGTCTCAAGTCTTATTATTATTTACACAAATATCACGCAATTATTATTTATCATAATTATTACGAAAGTGAAACTTTTATTAGGCATTCATTTGGTTTTTAGATTCTCTGGTACTTACCCGGTTCATAAGACAGTCTCTGTTTGGGATATAATCGAAAGGGCAAGTCTCGTCCCTGGGTATACTAGGCATTTTATTTGAATAAGATCATAACTTCATCATATGGCACCAAATCCAAACTTGAACTTTTGAGCCGCAAGACCGTTCTCCCTCTCCTCCTACGGAACGACTACCATCAGATCCCCTAATATAGATGCGTGATGCATGTCATGTAATAATTTTCTATGCGATAAATCTTTAGCATTGAGAGGATAGCGATTGTGTAACATGTCTACCCGTTAACAGCTGATATTTCAGTGTAAATAACTAGGTAGAGGCATTGAGTATACAATGGTCTGTGGAATATTAGAGTTCGTCGCTCTTAGGAATCGGATTTCTCGAAGAGATAACGAGGACAGTCACTTGGACAGACGAAGTTTGACCGTCCACAGCGATTACATTATGCAATGGCCGCCTTGTCAACAAGACTGATATCAATTAATGATAAACCGAAAGTAGACTGCATAATAAATGTAGATATACGATGTAACTACTTACGGATTCCGGTATCTATATCTTTTTAATGATTATGAATTTCCTGTTTTCTCTAACTCGAGGTATTGGAGGTATTTTTTGAATGGTATGGAATTGGAATGGTAGGTAACAAAATGTCAAAATGAGTGAATGTTACATTTCATTTCTCAATTTCCTAACTTAGCGTAACGTGTTAGTAAAATCGTGTATTAGCAACAAGGAACGTTAGAAGTCTATAAACAGACATTCAAAATGAGTTCCTTTTAAGGCCTATTTAAATCTACGCGTATGACTGAAACGCTTCTTTCGCGGCTTGTAACACATACCTTATAAGGCCTAAAAGTCATGTGGAGGCTACCGTACACTGATGGGAGGTTGCAGAGATTTGATTACCGTAGTATATAGATAGAAATTGAGGGAACTGGAGCCTGAGGCAGGCGTTAAGCTACAGTTTTCCTATAACAGGTTTCAGAAACTAGAGTGATAGACATTTATCCATACAAGGACGTAAAGAGAAGAACATAAAGAGAGCTGTTGTATCGTACATGCATTTATAACGACGTTCATGTAAGAAATCGGCCTCGTAGTAAATCATCTTCAAGATTCTATCCATACAAGCGCACAGAACTTTTACTTTACGTCTATACCGTAACGTATAAATAGGTATAATTATTATACTCAAGTCCGTACATCCATTCCAATACCTCAAGGTGTCGAAAAGAATGCACTTTCTCCGCACCTCCGGTGAATACTTAAAGCTGCTTAAAGCCTACCCAACTGACAAGTGTAGTAAGTGCCTTATTAGGCCCTGGGTAAACTAAAAATAGTCTGGTTGCCAAGTCATTGTGTATGTCGATTTAATGGAAACAAACTATCGTTACATGAAGCTTCACTAAGTGAGGTTTCTTAGCGATAAAAAGCCACCTATGTAAATATTGCTTGAGGATCCATACTGAATTTGTATATGTTTTAGGTACGTGGTTATCACTTCGATGACTGGTGGAATACCACTGCAATAATGTAGTATATTATGCTAATCGGTTTGTAGACAATAATACCTATCGCATTGCACGATCAATAGAAATTAGTACTTAGTGATTTTAAATTCAGAGTTTTTGCTATGCATCATCATCATCATCATATAATCACGCCTTTATCCCTGGAGGATTAGGCAGAGGTGAATTAACACCCACATTTCACCAATCTGTATTCGGTCCCACGTAATAGGGGGTGAGCCTATTGCCGTATTCCGGGCACTATTGTTGACTCGAGCCATGCATCTGATCTGTCTGATGTTAAAGTTAAGCAGCCCTATCCCTTACTCTGCCGGGAACCATGCGGGCTGTTATTGATATTGAACAATTATGATGATATGATTTCTGGAGTTTTATGTATTTCTTTTAGTTGAAATAGATATATATTTGTATACCGGGTGTAAGGGGAACGCTCCCGAAGCCGAAGGCCTGTGTAGTACTCCAGGTATACTAACAATTTTTTATTCGATTTGGCACGCTTTTGTGCATTTCGTGATGTATTTTTTGTGAAAAATTATCGTTTCATTGAGCTTTCATAATACGATGGAGAATAAATAATGCTAATAAAACAAGAAAATAAAAAAAGTATATTTAGCAATTTTTTAAACGGCAATCTGGCAGAAATGTAAGCCACAAAAAAGGACTTTTCTGCCATGTTACATTTTAAAGCAGGTAGGCAGATGCAGGGATTTGCTTGTTGAAACTGGGGTTAACTACTGTTAAGTTAATACAAATTGAACAACGTTAACTGCCTTTTAGTATGTAATACTAATAGCTACAATGACTCTATACTTTTAATTGGTAATAGTCATAACATTTTTATTCCCGATAATAATTCAACAAGCCAGTTCAGCAAGCTGTTTAAGCGTCAAGACACTTTATTAACCAGACTTAATTGTCAGTTTAGTCTCACGCTACACGAAAACATAAAAACAAGTACCTGCTACTGCTTGAAGTCGTAATTAATACTACTTAGTAATATCTCTTGTTTAAAGAACAAATGACTATTATGGCAACAATCATAAAAGAATGATGTTACAATACCAATATAACATATTACAAAAGGTACTTCCACAACAAAAATGAATATCCATAGACTTGTGCCAATGTTTACCTTGTATTGTACCAATACGGATAAAGTTCTGACCCACACCCTTCAACAAAATTTGTACATGTACAAAGATAATGTTAAGTTCTCTGTCATTACACCTACATTAAGATAGTGAGTAAAAGGTGATTATAACAATATTATGTGCGCCTTTGTGAAATATTGTTCCTATTCTCGAGACACATAGGACAGGAAGCTAACCTAATCTATTCCCGATTGCGATATATCGATCGATGCTCAATGCTAAACCTCTAGATCCGTTCTGGTTCGTGGCGAGAATGACTAACTACAAACATCCAGGATGCAATGGGATGCAAGAATGTAACCAAACTTTCGCGTAAGATTGAATACAACCAGAATTGACTAAGCCAGAGTAGTCAAGATTTTGACTACTCTTGGCGGGAGCACTACTGTGTCCTCAGATTCAATAAATTGTTCGTCGCATCGAAAGGCACAAGGTTGTTTAATTTTAAAGCTGTTTAAATACATCTATATTGGAAGGCGGTTCTCAGAAGTCGCAGCTGGAATGTCCATTTATTGAGACCTGTGCATGAAACCGCGATTAGCAGGATGAGTAATTTGCTATCGTCCTGTTTTCGCATCGAACCAACAAATAAACTTGAATATTTATTGACACGGGTTTAATTTTGAATCCTGTGAACGGAATTTGGAATTCCTCAACTGGATTGGGTACTTATAAAATAAAAATATTATTGTAGGTATGATCAATTTTAGTAAAAGTTAGTTATTTAATTATATTACATTACATATATCTAGACAAATAACAACACCTCGCTAACACCTAGATATTTGCAGGGATAACCAAAAAATCAAAAGCAACAACAACCAACAACTAAAAAAGCAACCATATTTGGTTTTATAGGGACGACAAAATACCTATATACCTAGGCACCTATTTAAATTTTCAAAACTCAATTTTCTATTTAAAACTCTCACACAAACCATTATTCCAATAACTTTTGAATTTTTATCTAAGCTTAAGCCCTCATAACCTCAAATATTTTAACCATTATACAGTATCTATACTCTGTAGAACAGCATTCCTTATACTAGGCTGGGTGAATGACCAGCCGTGGCCGCGACGGCCTAGGGAGGTCGCTACTGCCAATATGGAAGCTGCCAATCCAATACCGTAAATTAAATATCGTTTAGATGTTGTGTTGTGTTACAATTTTGCACATTTGTGCCCGACAGGTTTACTAATCCAGATTTATAGTTAGTAGATTTCATGTAATAGTTTTACTAAAACCAGTTTAACAACCGTATCTGAAACTTGAAATAAAATGTAATACAAATGCGTGCTATCTAAAAAAAATAGCACACAAGATATAAGCACTTAATTAAAATCGATAGGTACATTGATATTTATGTTTCCGTATCTGAGTTTAATACAAAATAAATATGGAGGTATAATAATGAATAAAGTTTTATTAGTATTTGAGTATTTATGAATAGATTACAGAGTTATTAACGTCTTCAACAATCCAAATACGTAATTGTAAGCCAAGTCTGTCTGGTTAACTGATTTCGTAGATAATATTATAATGAGAGGCACTTTGAACAATGATTCGTGAGAAACATCAGACAACCGTGTCCTGCAAGGTTGACACAAGATCATAATAGCATTAAGAGTTCGTAACAGTATTAAAAATATTTAAGAAAACAGTAAATTGAAATTGAAGAATGTAACAAAGTTGCTAAGAATGCACTCCGTAAAACAAATGTGAATAATATAATGGCAAATCAATGTTCGTTAGACTGTGTCAATAGTAACTGAGCAGCGATAAGTAGGTAAATAATATCTAAGCGCTAGAAATGCATTGCAATATTGGTGAAAGATTGACGACCGTTATGTGAACCACGACCCAGAAAGGTCGCTTTCTTGCCAGCCAGTTTGAATACATTAATAAATTTTAATAGTTTTTAAACTTGTTTCCGCTTCTGAATAGATGGTAATATAAAACGTCGTGTTTTATGTAACAAATTTAATTATGAAACGTCCCAATTTTGAGTTTAACAGTTTTGGAAAAGAGATGGGAATGTTAACCACTGGTCAATTGTTCAGAATTTTGGTCCTCTTAAATACTTTGATAACACTAAATTGCCTCTTTTATCGCGCACTAACAATGGCCAATATCTCTTAGCAAGTTTAGTTATTCATATCAATTTTGGTCGCCAATTTTGAATAGAAACCAATGATAACCAGAACTTCAGCAAAGCAAAGATCCAATCATTTGTCGGTGTTTTTGATATACTGTACGTGTGGAAATCCTATTATAAGCAAAACAAGCGAACTGGCAAAAGCGGACCCTGGACTCCAAGGTGAAGGCCTCAGGTGCGACTGGGATAAACGCGAGGAGGGTGATGCAGCGAACGAGATTTATTTCGACAATAGTTTGCATACATCTGAATAAAAGAAGACTGACTTATACAATCTAATCACGCATTTTTGAATAATATAATTATTCAACACCAGAACAATAGACCAAATTGTACAGTATTAGAGACTGCTCAATTATTTCTAATGTAAAGAAAATCTCGCGGTTGCTTGGTGAGGTTTCTGAGATACTTTCTCTTGGTATGCTGACGAACCAGTTTGCAAGTAACAACTGCATAGCAAGTATTGGATTCAATTGATACAGAATCAAACTAAGTAACCCGGCATTCCTAGTATTCCTACATCCATTGCCCTGTACCTAATAAATTTGTCGAAATTTAATTTAGTCTTCCTCTTTTTATCTGGATGACTTTTTAATGACTATAGATTATGCGAAAAGAAACCATATTTTAAAAATATATGCATTCTATTTCTGATAAAGATGCTTGTTATAAATGTAACTGACGCCACGAACACTAATGTTAATTACATTTCGAGTCGCGACGCAAGTCTAAGTGCAGATATAATGAGCGAGTAGTGGGAAGGGCACATCGGCAGTAACTGTATGTTATTTTGTGTCGGTAGATGCGACGACGCCTGCAAGACGCCGTCACATTCATTACTGCAATTGTTCGAATGTACAATACCTACGTGCACACATAGGTATATGTGAACATTATGAAATCTAATTAACTATGAATTATTATCGAAGCGTTGATTAAAACAAAGAGGCAATATTGAAGGATTTATTACACGTAATATATCGAAATTACTATCTTTAGAATCGAAGATCCAATAATCAAGAAACCATTCCAATTACTAAATGTAAAGTAAAGTCCAAACGAAAATGTCATTGTTCGAAATCCAGACATTTACAGAATGCCCTTAATTTATTATGTAACAATAATTACTTAGGTAGTATCAATTGTTATTTCATTTCAGAATATATAAAATACTTCAATTCACAGAGGCACGAAGTCGAATCTTCAGGCAACACTTGTGTAAATAGTTATCGTATACACCTTATTGGTCAGACAGGACTGCGACTGAGAGCTGACGCTGGCAATAACGTCATTCCACGAAAGAGGGAACGGTTTCGATATAACAATATGGGTACCAATAAAGTGGCTTTGTATGATAGGTAAATAAAATTATGAACGTTTTCCTATTGTGGTCACCAGGTAGGTGTCTTAATGTGTATGTGTAGTTATCCTTTATGAAATAAAAGTTACCCGTTAACGACAAAAACGATACGTAAAAATATTTAGGTGTACTTAACGTACGTTGCGGTTGCATAAGATCATTGGCGCCTAATTTACACACAGCTACGCAACGACAATTTTCTGCCATATGGTAGGCACAGACGCCTTGATTAATGAGTCAGTTTCATTCATTTTTTAACTCCAAGGTCCAGCTTAGTCATTTCTATAAGTCATTCATTAAAGAATATAATCTTAAAATATTTTTAGTTTTGCAAAAACAGCTGTCGTGCTACGTAGGTATACTTACGCATTTCGGACAGACGTTTCTTTTATAATACACAAGGTTCTTTTAAGCATCAGTTTTGTAAACATTGTATGGTTAAGTAAATAGGTAGTTTGTTCCGAGTATGGGCTTGAATATAAATAGGCATGGTTTTCGCAACTTCACCACATCTCTGGTATTTTTAGAACTCAGTATCGAAAGGGTAAGTGTTTCTTTTATTTATAATCGTAATCGTGGCATAAGGTGGGCGTCATAGGTACCCGAAACTCACAAGCGCATAATATAAAAGGTCATCCAAAGAATTCTGTCGCCGTGACAGCAAAATGCCTCTGGGTCATGTTCCTTATTTGGTGAAAATATTAATGTGTCTGCCTAACCACATGGATTTCAAAATGGATACCTACCAAATGCAAATGCAGAGCAAGATGCAATTACGAAAGGAAAACTTTTTTCTTCATTTATAAATAAAACATTGTGTAAATGATATTTGATAAAAGTAACTTCATATCTTATCGATACTGATTTGCTGACCTTGTTCGATAAACTTGAAATCAAACAAAGATTTTTTACTTTAGGCGACACAACCTCATGTTGCGTTCCGTAATTGTGAATAGTTTATGGGAAATAGCCCTTATAATATTCTCCTTAATTCAATCAATAACTAGGTAGGTATTAGGATAAGATTCTTTTGTTCGCCATGGTTTAAATATGCTTTCACAGCTCAACAATACCGGAAGTGTTTCGATTCATTAGCTGTAGATTTTTGATGGATTCCGTGTTTTCAGGGTTCCAGTATCAAATCTTAACAGAAGTTTTCTTACATTGTGCTGTTCAATAGTTATCATTTGCTCAAAGATCTTCGGTAGGTAGGTACCTATGTGGTGTTATATGCTGTTACAGCTGTTCTTTTGCACAAGTTGTTTAAACATAGGTCGTAGGTGTAGATACTGACGCTTACGGCATACCTACTATTGTCTCACTTTAATTTAAGTTTCTGCGTCGCTCTTGCAGGAAAATAATTAATTAAATAATAGGTACTTCGTTTTACAATTACCATCTCTAATGATGACAAAATGGTTATATTATTTACCTACTTCTAACGCTTGAATTAAGTTCTAAGAATTTCAAATGCATGTTAGTATAAATAAGGACTGTGGTGATAAATATTTTGAATGAATAAATATGAGCAATGAAACCAGTGAATGAAACTAAATTAAATTTAACTGACAGGGTTAAATAATTCCAAAAGGGATTCCGAAGAATGGGGGCCCGCAAATAGGTAGGCATCCTATTTTTTAATTTTGCGAGGATGTGGGTACCTAGTCCTATTTGAATATAGAGCTGTTGTGACAACAGCTACTTCATAAAACAATCAGGCTGTAACCTGTTTTGAATAACCACCCATAATTTGACACCATAGTTATTTGTTTAGGTGATGAAAAAAATATTTTTGGTAAATAGGTATCTACCTAACTTATATATAATAGGTACCTACGATGTTATGGTAAGCTGGTTATGCAAAGAAGCCTCCTTGTTATCTTTAATTATGAAATTAATCCGTGAGTTGGAAGTGTCATATGAGGGACAATCAAACAAATTGCTAAACCACACTGTGTTAATACTTTAATCTGTTTCATAATACTTATACCTAACCTTTCTTTATTTAAACGAAGAAATATATTGTCCCAAATTGTGTAAAATGTTAGGGTTTGGATCTTGATAATGAGAAAATACAAAGTGACGAAATTTATTGAAGAAAGCAGCCAACATCTGTCAATAACGTAACGAATGCTACAGTGGCCGATTATCCATCACGAGAAAGCGGGAAGAATAAGACACTCGCTTGAATAAGTACAAATTTTTGTCAGCAATGTTCACATAGAACACTAGCGTAGCGTAGTCGCCGATTAAAAACACCACCAATACACAGATTCAACTCAGACCACAGATTCCACATATCACTAGAGCACAATAATAACCACCATTATTAAACTCATGAAAAAGTTCGTTTTGTTTGTCACCGATTAAAAAAAGTTCGTAAAAGCACCCGGCCAACCGGACGACAGCCGTGGCCCGCTACACCAAACAAACTTGCCTAACTTGCCTGTTGAACTACTTGCCGACTCAAACAACCGGCCGCGCGTCGCCCGTTGCTCACTATTTCTTTCTATAACCCTAACCAATTCAAAACACATCGACGCCTTAACCTTAATCACCGGCGAACTATCATTCCACATTGTTCGCATAGCACGTCAAAGAATACATCACACAAGTGTGAAGAAAACGACGATAATATCCCGCACCCTTTTTAACGCATGTGATATGAAAGAGCGAAAACGATTAGAGCAGGATAGGCAGACAAAACAAAAAATACATTTCGTCACGTGCAAATTATTGAGTTTTATTGAAGTCCTAACTTTAACGCTTTGCATTAAAATCGGATATTGAATGGCGATTATTATTGATTCCTTTTGGCGGATAATTTGAATGAAAGGAAACCTTCACTTATTCCTAACATGTTTATAAATACATGCAACAAACTTACCTTGTGAATGATGAAGCTACTTTCCTCTGAGTGACTTTGATGTCATCAGGACAGGCCCAAACATCATTATTATTTATAGTCTTTGTAAGTTTTATGTTTCTATCACTTTTCGGTTTTAAAGTGGGTGGCAAGACGCTATCAGGAGCTTTAGGAGCGGGTGATTTGACCGATTTCTTTACAATTTGTAATATTACATTGGTACTTTTTCCGTCTTTTTTCACAGATTCTCTGTTAGGCCCTCCAGGTTCAGGAGTCGTAGATTTATTTCTTATGGGCTTAACAGGTTCGTTATAAGACTTATCAATATGTCTTAAATGGAGTTTACGATCGAGTTCTCGTTTTGATTTCAGTTTCGTAGTAGCATCTGGTGCTGGTGCTAAAATTTCAATAATAAGTTTAAAATACTATTATGTTCAAATGACTATTAAACATATATATTATTTCGTTTTCATACCTGTCCTTGGCCTATTTCTGGTTACAGGCTTAGTCTCTGCGCTGCCTATTTTGATAGATTTCTCGACGGTCTCAGAAAAAGCAGGCGTTACCGCCTTATTTCGATAGCTAAAAGTGGTCTTGAAAAAATTCGCCGTAAAATTCTTACTGCGCGATACTTGTGAAGTAGAGTTGTACGGCTGTCTGCAAAAAGTACAAAAATCACATAACATATTAAAAGTAAAAAATAAAAAGTATAAAAGGAACTTTCAGGGGACACCCGGGTTTGAACCGGGGACCTCTCGATCTGCAGTCGAATGCTCTACCACTGAGCTATATCCCCACAGATGGGTAAGCTGAAACTAACTTTCCGTATCGTCATAACACCGCCCTCTACGAACGGTTCACGGTAAGTTATTATTTGACGTAATTCAATATTTGCTCAATAGATGGCACCACATGTTTTAATTGTGAGGATGCTCAAGTCTAGTGAAATGCAGTGTGTCGTCTCATAAATTGAATTGAATGAATTGAATTGAAAATAAATTCGATTATTTCGAATATTAAACTTACTGAAGTTTTAAGTTACTAGGCACCCCGGGCGCCCTCTGCTGCATAACCTCCTCGATCTGAAACAATATGATTTAGGAAATTAGTAATATTTGACCTGTTGAAGTTCAACTTGATACCTATACGTAAAGGTTAAACTGATTTCTCCGTAAGGAACGTTTTGGACTATAAATATAATATCACCCCAGTCACACTTAATTCGAATATAAATTGGCCGATTTAAAATATCTCCATTATCATTATAATCATTCTATAATTTGTTCACTACGAAAATACAGTAGATAAAACAGGTAATAAAAAAATTGACAGCCTCCGTGGCGTAGCGGTAGTAAACGCGGCCGCAACACAGGAGGCGTGGGTTCGATCCCCGCTCAGTGCAAATATTTTACTGCATGAATATGGGTATTTGCATTGGTCTGGTCGTGCCTCGGAAAGCACGTTAAGCCGTCGGTCCTGGTTGTCATACAAACATCTATGGCAGTCGTTACGGGTAGTTGGAGCCCTGAAAATCCAACAACTGGTCTAGCTGCAAATGCTTCGATATCGCCTTTGGATTGTGGAGGTCAGATGGCAGTCGCTTCACGGAAAATATCGAAGTCTAGCCAAATTAGCCAAATCCGCAGTTAGACTGGTAAAAAGCGGACGCCAGACTCCAAGTTGAAAAGCTTCTGATGCGACTGGGATGATGATATTGATAACACAGGTAATAAAAAAATTGTATAGGTAACTTTAAACACTGCCATTTCATCATGTACAGTTTACACCAGTACATAAAAGGAAAGGTATCTACGTGTACATACATTACTCATGAAACATTTACAACTAACTATTGCATCAAGCTTGTTACCCTAGAAAATTTATAAGTGTGTAGAAGTATTTGATTGATTGTATTTATAAGTACCATAATAAACTCATATTGTCTCAGCTTCATCTTTTCTACTTTAGAATACATTCCTTGAATATCTCCTTTCGTTTCCTATCTTTGTTTATTTTTAATTATTATCGTCTCAGTCTATGTATTTATATACCAAATATATATAAACATAAACACTTCAAACTTGAAAGTTTCCAAGACGACCATTATTTAGAAAAATAAAAACTATGCCGAGTTCTATCTATACTCAACTATACCAAAGAGTTTTTTTTTCAAAACAAATTGTTTATGAAGCATCCTCCCAAATGATTAAAAAAGGCTTTGGTGTAAGTGATAGGTATCTTAGACTAGATTATGTCGATTGGCACATCACATATCTCTTTAATAATGAGGTTCTCCTATTTGTCATACTGATTCTAACCTATCATAAGGGTTAGAGGCCAATGAATAGGAAATAATTACTATCAGGCTCAGGCTAGCGCTAGCATTAACCTCTTTGCTAGCTTTGATTGATGGTTCTAGCTTGTTCGAGATCTTTAGAGAAAAATTACTTAAGAAAAATTCTGTTCGAATTGTTCTAATTCGGTGTAAGGTGTAAAAACATAGCAATTTAAAAAGCCGTCTGCGGAAGGTAATGACACCTTTGTATTTTTGCAAGTAATAAGTACTGGTTACTGCCACACTAGTGCCCATAGCTAGAATATTTTAAAGCGTCGGTAGCATAGAGGTCCTGGGTTCGAATCCTGGCCATTACACTACCGACGTGAAGACACTACTCCTAGCACAAGCAATTTAGCTTAGTTGGAGGGGTTATACGGAATATTAGTAATTTCGATAATTTAGGTTGTTAATATTCTTTAGTAAAAAAATAAATAAATATAGTTTAAAATATAGTTGTCACATTTTCAACTTAATAAGAAAACAATTTACCGTCGGAATCTTTTTTAAGCATTTCTATAGATTACAAAATTTTAAAATTTACGTCTGAGGGAAGTTTTAATTTCTTTTTAAAATGGCGGCAAATGTTTAGATGATACCTACTATGTTTGGAGTAAAAGCCATTGTAAGCTACACCCATTACTTGATTGAACAAATAACTTGCCTGACGAGTAAACGCTGTTAAACACCTACTTCATAATGAAATGACATTGCGATTTGAGGTGTGTGCGAATTTGCAATATTGTTTGTGGTGTAATATTATTATAATTAGGTATATAGATACTGTTTCAAACCTAACTCAAATAAAGTTTGGTTAATCCGAATATAAGCCGGTTTTTACTACACGGCTAAAGTCACCTGAGATCTCTTCATAAATTAGCTGTAATGAAAGCTAGTGATGAAAAATCATGAAAATATCATAATGATAAGAGCATTGGCACTAAAAGACTAACGTTCATCATCATCATCATTTTTGGGTTATTGTTGCCAGTTTTTTTATTTACGTGCGGGAAATTCCCACAGATCCCCCCCCCCCCCCTCCGGAGCCACAGGGGGAGGTTATGTCGAAATCGAACCGACTAAACTGCACGCCGTCTGTGGGTCGTTGTGCTACGCCGAAGGTGAGGTTGTCTCGCGACATATCCCTCGCACCCCGGCTGACCCAGGGCCATTCCTCTCGGTCTGGCCCTCCTCGGGGGTCTAAATTGACTAATACCTACGTCTTTTATGGGATCTGCTGTTATTTGCTGTCTGTCCTCCCAAACCCGAGAAAAAGCCTGAGACAGAGGCTCATCCGTCAATAACTGCTTTTAGACGGATGAGCCTCTGTCTCAGGCTTTTTTTCACCAGCTTCCACCAGCTTCCGGAGATCCGGAGATCTTCGTGTAAGTACGGTATTCCCAGCACCCTCATGCTACTTCTCGAAATTTCGTAAAATCTACTGTTCCTAATAGTACAAGGACCCAAGAGCCATGTCCTTTAAACTCGAGTGGAGTTGCAGGGACATGATTCCCAACATTTTGTTAACAATCAGACTATATTTTCTCTTCTTTGTACATTGTATTTATATCTACTAATTAAATAGGTAAGTAATGCATGTTAACTGTGTATGTGCAATAATCCAGAGAAAACCGGTGGTGGTTCTTCAAGACCATTTGTTCATGTCAACCTACACCAGCACTCAAATATAAAATAGCAAGGCCAATCGTTCGTTATTGACTTAGACCACACCGTCGCAACCCACACTCACCCTTTCGACGGTGTACAAATTTGTTCAGTCGACGAACCCTTGCGAAATATTCGCACCTACATATTATTTACTAACTGTTACCCGCGACTCTGACCGTGTGGATATCGGTTATCGCGACCAAACATAACATATTCCTTTTCCAATCTCGATTTGTGAATCAAATTCGGCAAATTGTTAAAATGACGAACTTTCATCCCCTATTTGAACTCCTTAAACTCCTTTTTTTCGCTCAATTCCAACTCTGTACCAAATTTCATCAAGATAGGTTCTTTGGTTTAGGAGTGAAAGGTAACAAACAGACAGTTACTTTTGCATTTCATATTGTATTGTGTGGATATGAATGTTTCTGATATTTTGTAAGAATTGTAATCATCAAATTGATTGTTATCACTTTTATGGCATATAATAATATATCCAAGTATTTAATTTAAGGAGCTTCTAGGGGTGTCTCTGTGTTTCAACCTACGCTTGTTGCACACTCAGCTCGAAGTATCTTTTAAATTAACTTAGATAATTTTCAGGGGGGTACTTTATAGCTAACCTTTCATTCCAACCGTGAGAGAAAAGCAGGTGCATTGATTTGCAGTTAAAGTTGATTTGCATTTCAAGGATATTGGCAGGGCCTGTACCATCCCGTACACCTATAAGTACGGGTATTATACTTTTCGAAGTATAAAATTCTAGTGTGTTCGTGTGAAAATCTGGGATAGGCATTTGTGCGCCTGTTAAATAGTAATAGAGATATGTAGTATTATTTTTAAATTTTCGGGTACTGTTTCGGTTCATGTGAAAAGGTGGAGTAGGTACCTAGACAGTAAGTAAGGTTTAGTTTAGTCACGTGGGCTAATAGATATAAGTAATACTGTGTTTTAGCTAGCCTCCGTGTCGTAGCGGTAATGAACGCAGCCGCTACACAGGAGGCGCGGGTTCGATCCCCGCTCAATGCAAATATTTGTATGCATGAATATGAGTATTTGCATTGGTCTGGTTGTGCCTCGGAGAGCACGTTAAGCCGTCGGTCTCGGTTGTCATACAAACATCTATGGCGGTCGTTATGGGTAGTTGGAGCCCTCGAAAATTCAATAACTAATCTAGCTGCAATGCTTCGATATCGCCTTTGGGTTGTGTAGGTCAGATGGCAGTCGCTTCACGGAAAATATCGGAGTTAGGCCAAATCCGCAGTAGACTGGTAAAGCGGACCCCAGACTCCAAGTTAAAAAGCTTCGGATGAGACTGGGATAAACGTTAGGAGGAAGAAGAAGACTGTATTAGCCCCACATCTAATGTGGGGCTTCTTCGCCTATAATTTTAATTTACGTGCGTCTATCAAGTAGATATGTGACGTAACTTATCAAGGCTACCTTGCTCAGAAACCTTATCTTATCTTAAATAATCTGATGACACAAGTTTACGCAGTTTCCACATAATATATCTTTGACCGTATGTACCTCGCAGTACATACCTACTATAGGTTGATTTTTTAAATATATTTATTACAAGTTGCATTAATAAGGACTTTATGTTCCATACTTTTTGGTTTCTTTTATTTTACTACGAGAAACAAGCACACCATATGCCTTTTCCCCGCCAGATGTGTGATTATCCCCGATCCCCGATCCCCGGCTCCTATGCCGTAATTGACAACCGTCTCTAAAAATCAGAGCTGTTCCGCCTGAACTACAAAGCAGACAGCATTAAGCTGAAAGGCGACCATTATTCTGCAAGGTTATGCGCGACTCGTTTATTTAGAATTTTTTTCTTAATATGTTTAGTTTAGTTTTGTGGTTTTTTTACGTGCGGGAAATCCTCACGGATAAGTCAAAGTCAAAGTCAAAAATCATTTATTCTGTATAGACCATTAAAACAGCACTTACAAAATGTCAAGTTAAAAAAAAAATCTAGACTAGTTTAGCAAATGGACCACCGGTTAGAAGCATTTTTTTTTGGTCTATTTACAAACATTTGCTTAGTCTACTTAGTCTAAATACAATAGTTTGCTTAAATAGTATAGTTGAGCGAACAGCTCATTTCCAAGCTTGTTTATCATCTAAATATTCTTGGATTTTATAATAGCCTTTTTGGCAAAGTTTAGGCTTAATTACGTTTTTAAATTTATTCACCGGTAAATCTCTAATTTCATTAGGGAGCTTGTTAGAAATGCGTATACAGTTGCCCCGGAAAGAGTTACTAGTTTTATGGAGTCTACTATCACAAGCAATAAGATTGTTTTTATGTCTTGTATTTATATTATGCCTGTCACAAAATCTTGAAAATTTTGAGATATTTTTCCTTACATACATTAGGTTCTCGAAAATTTATTGTGACACTACGGTTAGAATGTCTATTTCTTTAAACTTGTCTCGAAGGGAAACTCTTGGGCTCAAATTATAAATAGCTCAACTCCCCCTCCCCCACTTCGGTGTCATAAGGGGGGAAGTTACGGAATGATTGTATGTCGGACTCGAACCGAGTAAACCGCACGCCGTCTGTGGCTCGTTGTGCTAGGCCGAAGGTGAGGTTGTCAGGCGACATATCCCTCGAAACCCGCTGGCCATCTGTCTCGGTCTGGCCCTCCTTGGGAGGGGGTTTTTGACAGCTAATGCTCTGCATATCTGTGCTCAATAAAAATATTTCTTTCTCTCTTTCTTTCTTTCTATGGCGACCAGAAGAAACACGTTGTTTAGTGGACATGTACTTCCACTGTCGAGTGGCTCCAAACGCTATTATGTCCTTGTTATGTACTAAGATTTTCAAGGCCCTAGCGAACCTGCAAGCTGGTAGGTACACCTGCTGTATTGGACGAGTTTGAATTTCCTCTCACTTCACTGGTTAGATAACGGGAGCTCATGGGGAAGAGCCTTCAAAGTAGGACAAACTTTGTAGACAATCGGGATTAACGCCGTTATTAACCTTTCCTAATTGCTTTCAAACAAATGATGATATTTAATGAGTACCTACTGATCTGCTCACTGTATGAAGCATCTACAATTATTTTAAATAAGTACGTATTCGTAGGTAGATACATTCATTGTGTCACTACGAGGCTGCCTAATTAGTAACCTCGAAATTAGATTAGATTATAGTCGCAACTTCTCGTGTCTGGTGTACACAGTAGATACCTTCTTGTAGACACAAGCATAGAACCAATAGTAAATTATCTTCAATCTTCCTACAACTATAGTACCTAGGTACCTACCTATTCACTACAAGTGTGTAAAATGCACACAATGATATCTTGTTTAGCAGCACTCTGCGTACAGCGTTTAGTAAATGAAATGTGGCGTGTTTTATTGTGACTAATTAATAAGAGCATTACCTGATCAGCTCGCAATATAAATCTAAAACGACTGATTGCAGTGGCCTACAGAGTGTGACTAAAAATACTATTACCCTACCCAGCCACTGGCAAAAAGTAGGCACATGCCACAAATATAGGTATACATGCATTTAAATTTCAAATATTTGTATTACCCCATTGCGAAGCATTCGAATTTTGAACGTTTTACCACTATACCACAGGCCGCCATACGCTAGTAAAATAACAATTTTAATTATTTTCGCAACTTTGTGGTGATACCACCAGCGGCACCAGCCAGTAATAAACGTATAATGCAACGAATGAGGCTTTACTATAATATTACAGAAATAGGCAACACGATAGTTACCCACATCTTGTATGACAGCATGACTTCGTTGAGCAATAAAATCGAGACGCATACGAGTACGCTACACAGTCGGAACACATGATGTAAACTTCCTTATATAGGAATGCTATAAAATAGTACTAAATTCGTTGATTGGTGTTTTTAGACGTTTATACCTATATCGAACTTAAGATTAAAAAATTTTTTTTTTAAATTAAACATCGGGATTTAGAGCCCCATCTGCGTCACTCGAGACTAGATATTTTTAAGGACAGATCTTACCTATATTTTGCAGACCTATTCTATTATTTTGGCGTTAGAATCACCAGATACAATTTCTTATCCCGGAAAATTACTGTACAGTTTTCATTTCCTTTTGAAGAGAACAGAGGACAGAGGAACAGTCTTAGACTATTTAGCCTGTGGAAACGGTTCATTCGATTGTGACGAACATCACATCACAGTCGAAAGAACTTTTTCCATATTCTTTCCAATAGCACTCTACTGAGCACAACACAGATAAAGCCGCGTTCAAAAGCTGACATAATATAGATAGGTACGTTATATAGAACCTTGTTTCGACTGTTATCGCAGCATGAATGAAGACTAATGAATGACAATCCAATACCAAACACTTTGTCTTTCTTCATCCGTTATGTAAGTAGAACAAAAAAAAAATACATCAGCGCGCAATTAACTAAAAAGACTTGATAACAATATCTAGCTTCATAGTTTCACAAAAAATAAACTTCTTTTTTTATTACAACGAAGGGGTAAATTGATGAATGATATCTAGAGCGGAGATCGTTGCAACAGAATTACGATTTGACGAGAATTGGCCGTGCAGTTTTATATTAAGTAATTTAAAGACAATGCAGAGACTGTACCAAGAAGAATAATTAAACTATTGATGCAAGACTACCTACCTAATAAGATTATTTATAATATTATAACTTGCAATATTTATCTAGGTTTAATCCCACAAAAACAATTCAATCGTGTGACAGTTGCTCGAGGACTACTTTTTTTGCAACGATTGATAAACGTATTTTCGGAATAAATGCAACTTTTTTTAACCCAATCAGTAACACTGCATAATATTAGTATTATGGCTGGATGAGATTAACAATAAGTTCTATATTTAGTTTGCAAAGGTCAAATCTTGCAAGCAGAATTAACATCCCTTCTTATCTAACAGAATCAATTGCGATGAAAATGAATTGTTATGGCAGGAATGACCTGAATTCTCATCCAGGTTCAGCTGGAACTCTTCAAAGTCTTGTACAGCAGAACCAAATCAGACCTCTAAAACAACAAATAAGTACTCGACGGTACTCGACGCCTCATACAATGCCATTCATCCAAAAAACCTGTCAAGCATCTAATATGTTCTCGCGACACTAACAAATAGTTCCATTAAATGATAACATCGATCATTCAATGATAACTTCTTGTAGTGCATTTGCTATTTGACTTTCTAAGACATTAAGGACACTGTGTCCTTTATCATTCTTCTAACTAGGATAACCTTTAATTGCGTCACATCCGTTTTGAGAGACATTTTAAATGCAAATTATAAGTATTGAAACGGATATGTGGATTTCGAAGTCTTGAATAGAATTACATTTGAAATACAAATTACTCGTGACGTGCATTAATATGTGGATATAATTGTGAATATTACAAATACAACATTTTTAAATATTGGCTATTTACTGCTGCCACTTGCTTGCGACTTCGTCTGCGTGGACTCTGTTTCAAATACTGTTACACCTCGCTTCTATTAATCTAAATGTTCCATCGTTGTCTGTAGAACCAATCCTTGCGTATACCTGTTTTTTTTTATTATAAAGGCACGTCAATTTGACTTCACTTCGCCTAATGGTAGGCTGAAGGCAAAGTCTCAGTAAAGAGGGTCACCATTATATACACGTACCATGTTAACAATGGTGGCACTCAGTTTGACGGCCTCATCAGATGCTTTTTCACGCACAACTTAAATGACCGGGACTGTAGGAAGAAGGAATTTGTAATGAATAAACTCAAAAGCTACTGTGCCGATTTCAATAATTATTTCACCATTGGAAAGCTACATTCATCCTGGGTAACACAGGCTATATTGGATTTCCACGGGAACGTTTTTACCACCCGTGCGAAGCCGAGGCGGATCGCTAGTCCTAAATAAACCAGCTAAAATATCAACTAGCCTATCTATGTCAGTCCACTGTTGGAGGTTGTCCTCTTCCAATATGTGTAAAAAGAATAACACTCGACCCTAATTCCCAGGGCCTGATTAACCCTTAGGCTAATTAGGCTGCAGCCTAGGGCGCGAGGATCTGGAGGGGCGGCGCGCTGAATTGGGTCTTCGCATGCACTGATCTAGCATCATTGCATCTACCCTACATATTTCAACTAGACCGAGACAAAATACTAAAATTATATGCGCTTGAGTCTCTAATTTTAAAAATAAATTTTGAAATTTTAAAGGCGTAAATAAAAGCTTAATGTTATCTAGATATTTCACACACCGATCAGTTGACATTTATAATTAGTTATATTTTGCCTGACGGAGAACCTGTCGAAGGTTTTGTCACATTTTTATCCAATTGCGAGGTGAGGACATGGAGAAGGCTGTTCTTGCTTGATAAAACTTTGGAACTTGATATTAAAGACTGTCGTTGCCAAAGATATGATATACAAAGGTCTTAAATAAAAAGTTTTAATGTTTCATGCATGTTTATGATGATTTATTTTGATAATGAGTGTTACCTACTGCCGCGGCGAAAGATCTTTTTCTGCACTTAAAAGAGTAAAAATTTACTTGCGTTCTACACTCCGCCACCAAAAACTTGCAGCGCTCTCGCCAATGTTCATAGAATGTGATATTTTACAAACTATTAAATTTGTGGAAAGATTTGCAAACGCTAAAGCACGAAAAAGGACTTTTGTATAATCTAATAATAATTACTTAATTACTATAATTTTCAAATAAATCATTAATCAGTTGCAAAAATGTTTCACTTGTATGATGCCGTTCCACTTAAAAAAAAAAAACAGAAGTGTAAATATTTAAAAAATACTCAAGTCGAAGCAACTTCACACGCATGACCACGCTCATGGTCAATGGCAATGGCAATTAAGTTGTCTTTAGAAGCTAAGCCAAACACGACCACCCTAAGGTTGAATGTCATGCAGATTAAAGGACAATGTTAGTTTCGCTTGCAGATCGATCTGAAAACTTTTATAGGTAGTATGAACCATGTTGAAATTTTCACACTACTACTCTACTCACTTAGTAACTACTTTTAGGCCGTCCGTAATGCACCTGGCGGGGGCGCGTCCTCATAATTAGCTTAGGGCGGTCAAACCTCTTGATCAGTCGCTGCTAATTCCTATTCCTATCTATCCTATTTCTATCTACTGCAATTTACTTCTGATTACCATTCCAAGACAGTTCAATTCCAACGTTCCCATGCGAAGTTAACGTTATCTAAGTAGGAATGATGTAAAACCGTTTTTTCATTAAATCCAAAATAACTTTATTACTGACTAGCTGACTCGGCGAACTTCGTACCGCCAATATTTTTCCGCCCGCGTGGCGTCAGATCCCGTTCCCGCTGCACCCTCTACTATATTAAACATGTATTATATATATAAACATTCCCCTTGAATCACTTTATCTATTAAAAAAATCGCATCAAAATCCGTTGCGTAGTTTTAAAGATTAAAGTATACAAAGGGATATAGGGACAGAGAAAGCGACTTTGTTTTATATTATGTACCTAGTGATGATAACTTTTAGCGGGTAGGTATTTCATACCAATTTAAACTGAATAATTAAGCTATCCATACGTCAAAAAATTATTGAAATATGACGCCTTAAGTTCGTCGAACTGGGTTTTGAATTTTTGTGCATCAATGTGAAACCCCCCCCCCCCCCCTCCCTCCCTCCTCCACCTACCTACAGACTAACTATTCAGCTTTCCCTACTAACTTAATTATTTGTGAATGAGTAGGTACCTAAATCGCAAAACGATCATCCAGGAGAGAATACAATTTTAATACAATGTCCGATAATGAGGATAAAGATTAGATAGCAACGCAAGACCAGGCCATTCTGCCAGTACCTACCTAATCATGATAATGTTTGCTTGGTACTTTACATATGTTACTATAGTTGTCTACCATTGGTAGACAACTAACATATGTACTTATGTGCACTTTAATGAATATTGGTCTAATTCCCAGGGCCGGACTGAGAGGCCTGGGCTAATACTAGTTAAATTCATAATTTTATTAAATTCGTAAGTCTGTCCTCGGTCCTCGCTAACGAATTTAATAAAATTATGGATTTTTCGCAGTATCTTCTATTTTTGTTTTGCCTTAGCTAGGGCCCCTTGAATCCACGGGGTCCTGGGCCTAAGCCCATTAAACCATAAGGTAGATCCGACCCTGCTAATTGCGACAAACGAGAGGACTACGGACTACTTATGATTCATAGTGACAAGCATTCATTACGTACTGACTGACTAGACTTGCGACTTGTAAAGACTAGATCTAGGTAACTACGAGAATCTAAAAGAAGAGAGACAAATAATGACTTATAGAAACTATAAAATTGTCAAATGATGGCTATGGATCAAAGTTAATGAGTCTGGCATGAAGTTTTATTAATGACAGCGATGACTGCGATAACATGCAATATTGCCGTGGAAAAGGAAGGCGGATTCACCCAGGATGCCGTCATCCTAAATTACTGGTTATTATGGGAAGAACCGTTTGGGAAGCTTTGCAATTTCAGGCGATTTGTAAGCCAAGAGAACATACACATTTAAGTAATTAACAACAAATAGATTTTAAATTCCGTAACCGTAACCGCACAGAATTTGAAATTATTGTGAAATTATGCAAATATGTGTACCCACTTACGGCTTCTTTGAGAGAAGCGACATTTGAAAGTCTAGGTAGGTAGGTAAGTAATCCTAAAATACATTGTCTATCGATAATCAATTTTCAATTATGTTTTTAAGAATACAACATGTCAAATAATTAACTATTGTTTATTTCCATTTACCTACAATTGGCACAGTAATTAGACCATAAATTAATATTTGGCTACTCCCTAAATTAAGAACCAAAAACATTAGGCCCACATTCTAGAATGTCACTCAGCTGAATCTCGATTTTTCTGAGGAAAAATTGTATAGACAATCTGTCAGACAACCTGTCAAATTTGTCAATGTCAAATCTTTCCCCAGATAAATTGAGATTCAGCTGAGTGATATTCTAGAATCCGGGCCTTAATCTTTCAATTGGGCTCTCTCTCTTACTGATTCTCACCTATTGCAGTCCATTGCGGGACATAGGCCTCTTTCGATGCTGGGAGACTTATAACTCCTCAAATATCTACGAGACTCAGAATAACTTAACAGACTCTTTTAGTCTGAGCTTCGGCAATAGGTACTCACTGTATTGTCGTTTTACACACTTGCAAGTTTTTTCTACGATGTAGTAGTACTCCAATGGTTTAACCAGCTTGAATAAAGTTTAGTGACTCTATTATACACAAGTAGGTAGGTAAATAAATGAGTGTATCATTCGAGGTATACTGATAACGATTGATAACGTGTGAAAGAGGTGGAATGTTTTGTAGTTGTATGGATCAAGGCGCACCTTAATGTACTCACAAATTGAGAAACATACTGAACATACAGGAGTACCTATAGAGAAAACAATTTAGGACGAGACAACATGAGAGATGAGAGTAATGTTATAAAAAAAAATATTTACAAGAATTGAGAAACTTCCTCCTTTTAGAAGCCGGTTAAAAATGTAAAGGCCTCTTGACCATTAAGTGGTTAAGCAGAGGTAAGGACAAGGAATAAAGAAAGTTGGGAATGATGATCATCTGCCGTTAGTATCGTTTGGAACCCGGGGTCCGCTTATATTTTTGATTGGTTTGCTGGCTGAAGAGAGGGACTGCCATCTGACCTAATCCCGAGAGGACAACCCGTGCCGGATCCTCGGCAATGTTTAGCAGGTGCACCCACTAGCAGGTGAGGTGGTTTTGGGCCACAAAAATGTTGGTTTGTTAGCGTGGGCCTCCAACCGCATTATTTTAATCAATTTATGTAAGTAGGTCTAAAATGTACCTAAAGGTATTTCAAACTTGCTATATTTATATGCCACTTTCTTTGTATAATAATTAAAGACATAATTGCTCTGATTTTTTTAACAGCGACAGGCTCAACCGGAATATAGGTACATAATAATTATTTAAATATTATTTAAATTTTCACGTCGTTATGTATCTGTCGCAGTCACCTTGCTTAATCAACTGTTCAATTATCCGCCTAGGCTCGGTGCCGTTCAATTAACGGCCTGAATGATGTTCAGCCATTTGAAAAAGGACTTATTTCTACATGGTTATAAAAAAATAACCCCGTAACTTCTAACCTAACCTATCCAAGTTTGACTGCGTAACTTTCTCAAAAAACCTATGGCTGAATATATCATTCAGGCCGTTAATTGAATGGCGCACCCTGGGGGCCAGACTCCTGCCTCTGCTCCACACGGCGCAGAGGACGGTGGCCACCAAGGCCATCTGGGGCGTACCCCCACGACACCGCACGACATCGTTTGAAGCGGCGAGTCTCCTTGCCGGATCGCCACCGTGGATTCTAAAAGCGAGGACTCTTTTGGCACTGTATCGGTTCCGAAGGGAAGCTCGGGAGCGGGGATCCGATCCCAGCGCGAAGACATTCGGGCCGAGAAATCCCGGCTCCACAGGAACATGGTGGCCGAGTGGGTGCGACTACTTAAGCAACCACGCGCAGGGCACACCGTGATTGCGACGGTAAGACCCATCATGGAGTGGCTAGAGAGGCCACACGATGGCCTCTCGTACTGTCAGATGCAGGTCATTACCGGACACGGTAACTTCGGAGTTTATCTGCATCTGATGGGCATAGAGCCAACGCCCGAGTGACATCACTGCGACGCGAGCGTGGACTCGGGGCTGCACACGCTTACCGAGTGTCCGGCGTTTGAGAGGCCGAGGCGGGAGTTTGTGGCGGCCCTGGGGGTGAGAGTGCTCACGCTCTCCACCCTGCTCGCGGCGATGGTCCGCTGCGCGGATGTGAATCCTTCCGCGAGCAGGTCATGCAGAGTAAAGCGGGCGCGGCGCGAGGAGCGAGAGAGACTCGCGGAAATCGCTGCCCGCGTTCGTAGGCGGCTCGGGCGTCGGCGGGCTCAGACCACCCCCCATGAGCGCGGGCCTGAGGGTGACGGGTGGAGCCGCTCGTCACCCTAGCAGAAGCAGGCCACGGCGGCGGCGCGCATCGCAAGACGATGCTCCGTACTATATACTGTTGAAGAAACAAATAGTACGCGAAAATACTATATTTCAGTGCCATAGATCAATGTTGCGGAGTCACGCGTAAAGATAGAGGAAGTAGTTGTTCCTATTTTCGCCATTTCACTGAATCATTGGTTTCTACAACGTGAAACCGAACACGTCCTTGTCATAATTTGCTCCTAATTCATAAAATGCATCCTGTTTTAATGTAAATCATAGACAATTTAGCACGACTTGACATAAAGTGGCGGCCGCCTTCTTCCCCGTTCATGGGATTTACATCTTGTCATCTTCGTTCGATCGTTTTGGATTTCCTTTATTTTATTGAGATGGTGGAGTACCTACTGTTTTAGTAGTTTCAGTCCTGAATTAATTACGTAGGTATCCATGGCGATTTCCCACACGTAAAGAAAAAGGTAGTTAATTGAACGGCTGATTGAGCTAGTTGGCTGCGACATATCTGCCATTATTAATTATGTTTGTAGCTATCATTATAATAAAACATCGTGATGGGATTTATATTGGTGAAACTGGTGGAACTTGCTAAAGTGAATCCACGGATATCTGGTTTATTTTTATTAAAAAATTAATTAAAGAAAGAATATTTATATCGGTGGCTGTATCAATAAAATGTTTCAGCCTCCGGCCTTTTGAAACAAGGCCTTTTAACCATCCTAGCAAAAACTGTTTACACTTGACAGTAGATTATTTCTCCAAAAACAAGAAGCCAATGCCCATAATCAACTTGGACCATACGTTCCCTATGCATCAGAAGGCCGTATGGGTGAAATACCCATAAAGCCTAAGGACATGGATTTCACGCAAGCATAAACAAGGCAGCAATTATTTTTTCATTTTCTACAATTCTACGACTACACAACACTACCTAAACGTTACCCAAATGTGTATACAGCTTGACTAGCTGGTAATATGGATTCTAGAATACGGATTGTCTATTTTTTTCTGTAAACACATAATATAAAAATCTCCAACAAGTATTTTCATCGAACTAGAATCGAAATCGCTGCCTCCGACATAGCAGTCGAACACTCGCCAAAGCGATAGTTAATATTAACACTATTGATTTCAGTTTAATCAATTAGCCCTCCGAAGTCCTCTGCTGCACATAGTTACTAATATTAATATTCTTTTTCAGTCCTTGTTAAAGCAAATCTAATCAAATCCTTGTTAATCCCGAATTGCTCACCATCACAAAAATTATGCTTGACGAATGGCTTGGTGACGTCGAAATAAGTTAGTACGTAGTAGTGTTACAAAGAAGGAATATTAAGTGCTACCCGTCATCTAACATAGCTAACTAATTCCATAATGAGATAAGATAAGATAATATAACAAACTCTTTATTATACACCATAAAAGTAGTAGTATTAAAATAATGTACAATGGGCACGAAACGCTTTCTGCTTTCGGACTTTTTTACTTTATAAATGCAAAAAATTCTACATGGATAGACGAACTTAATTCAATCACGTCAGAAAGGCTGGTCATTTACTCCTGTCCATATTTATTTGTAGTCGGCGCAACATATATTTTATGCTTTTTCGAGACCTCTCGATCAGCCTTCCATTTTTTTTATAGCAACCGAAATCACTAAAATAACTAATATTCCCTCTAAAAACCCTCCAACTAAGACAAATTGCTTGTGTTATTATAGGAGTGGTTTTACGCCAGAATGGAGAGAAACCTGGTTCAAGATATGGCCATTACACTACCGATTACCTTCTCTTTAATTAATAAGCCCACTAGGCTTCTCCCACTCTTAACAAGAACATTTTAGCTCAGAGGGAGTTAACGGGAATACTGGCAACTTCGGTTACTTCTTCAACCTAGCGATAATCCCAGTCAGTGATGCCAGATTGGGGGGAATCCCCCCAAATTTGGGGGGTTTTTTGAGTTAGGGGGGATTTTTTGGGGGGACAATTTTTTTGGGGGGATTGTCGGAGGGAAAATAATACATTTGGAGGTAATCGGGGGATTTTAACTTGCAAACTAGTGATTTGAAGATATCTGTGATGTTTAAAAATATAATCCGAATCTTATTTAATTCCACTATTTTCAAAAATATCTCACAATTTTTCGTTATACTAATCATATGTCACAAATAGCATTTAACTGAGATGAGAATCTATACTCCATTCGATTAGGTATTATAGGTATTCGGGTACTTTGAGATAACTTACACTTTTAACTAGATGACAACTGCCATCCTTAGTCAAACCAGGAACATGGGTTCTGAAAAGTAGCTGAAACGTCGGTTTAAAAGTAAATAAATCGCGATTGAGTCCGTTAAAATTGGTTATGTCTCAATGAGTGATAATCGCGTAAAATTTGAAAAATATCATCCGATAATAGGTTCCTGTGGAAATCTAGGCGAAGAGTAAAGCTCGAGGCTCCCTTTTATTTTCACGAAAACCTGTGAGGAATTATGTCCTTGATGTTTTAGCCGAAAATCATATTCGAATGCTGTTAATGCTACACTTTTTTTTAGGTACTATTTAAATATTACTAATTTTGGGGGATTTTGAAAAAAATCCCAATTTTTGGGGGGATTTCGTATCCAATTTGGGGTGAATTTGAAACAGTGATCTGACAACACTGATCCCAGTCGCATCCAAAGTTTTCACCTCCATTCTAACTGCGGATTTGGCTGAACTTCTTACGGTTACTAATGCCTTAAAAAACAAATGAGAAAAAAGTTACGAATATTGTTACGAGTATTGTTAATAACGGTGATGTTTCTTAAAATAATGGGCTTTGCCCGGTGGTCAACGTTCGAGATTGACATTTATCTTTATTGGCTAATTAATATAAAGATAAGAATTTCATAATAAAATAAACTCATATAAACCAACATTATCATGACGACGGTTATCCCAGTTGTATTCAAAGCTAACACTTTGGAACTCAGGGTCCAGTTTCCTACGGTTTCTCCCCCTGATGTGGCCTACTTGGCTAAAGCGGGGGCGACTACCATCTGACTATAACCTTGAGAAGACAGCTTGTGCCAGTGATTTTTCGAGTAGCTTGGGCCAAAATGATTTTGTTGGGGCCCCCGTACATCCAACGTCGTTTCATTTAATCAATAGGCAAGTACGTGATCATTATTCCACATTAAACTTTCAGTACCTACCTAGTAGAAGAGATTTTATAAGCATTCAGACCTGTTTATGAAGACTAGACTTCACTTAAGCAACTTTCTTATACCTAAGTGCTGATAAATAAATAATCATATAAGTACGTAAATATCTCATAAAATTACCAACCTTTGAGTGCCTTTGTGGGGCACTTCAATCCATAAAACACAACAGAGAACACACCACAGGCTTAATAAACGATTTAACAGATATTCAATCAATTAAATCGAACTGAAAACCGTTATTAAAATCACATAACCGTTAGGAACAAAAACCGAAACACGTGTGACTATTATCCGCGATGCACACAGACTAAAATTAAAAAAAAGAATTCACAAAACAGTGATTGATAAGACGAGTCGCTTATTTTTTAAATTCGTTGTAAACAAATAGCTATGGTTGTCACGTGTTTTTTTTCTAATCGGCTTGGATTCGCGCGCTCGGCCTAGTGTAGAGTTAGTTACTAAATGCGAGCGACGGAATCGAGGATTGCGTCAAGGTAGTGGGTGTCGTGTGATAAGACCAAATTCGCCGTATTTTTCTTGTATTTGCAATGTATTTTATTGTATAATTTATTTTATAATTTGAGGTTGGCCGTTGTGGTTAAATATAGTGACTCAAAAGTTTAATAAAGTTTGATAGAGCAATGGTCAAGGTTTTATTTTAATGTTATTGAAAGGCGGCATGCGGCAGTTCCATCGATCCATTGGTGCAAGCCCATTGGTAGTACATTCTAAATTATTTCATTGAAATGTTACTATTAATGGTTAACCAATCAAATTATAGATAAATCATATTTGGGTGGTGTTAAAAGTCTAATAGCTAGCTGGTTTTTTTTTTAAATTTTATATACGAGTACAGTCATACAAATTACAGAATATTTTGACTTGTAAAGTTATCAATGTCAAGAAGATTAATTAAAGGAAATTATAAATTAAATTAACTTTTACTTGGAACAATCCAACAAGTTTAAAAATTACAGGTAGAGCAACTTCCACATTAAATAAATTCAAAGAAAAACATTAATGCACAAATGGTCGCAATTATGCAAGAACGCAAAACGAAGAATTTTTTAATTCACCACCATGGCCGATAATGTACGTGCACGCAAAACCCACCCACATGTAGTCATCAATACTGTATTAAGTATTTGCGCAATGTACCGAGGCACCGGAGTCTGGATAACAATGTGTGAGTGTTGTAACTACTCGCCCACTGGTGTAATGTGTACACCTTGCCATTGTCGGCTCCGACGTGGCCATCAGCCCAGTAAATCCGGCTCGGAACAGCCCTTTCACATTCTGAACCTGTAAAGCTTCCAATCATATTTCAAAGCAGGATTTTGATGCATTAATCCTACTAATATTAACGCGAAACTTTATAAGTATGGATGGATGGATGGATGAATGTTTGTTACATTTTCACGTAAAAACTACTGAATGGATTTTAATGAAACTTTACAATAATATAGCTTATACATCAGAATAACACACAGGCTACAATTTATAACGATAACCGATATTATAGCGATAACCGACATCCACGTGGGCGGAGCCACGGGTAAAAGCTAGTATATATATAAACTAGCAGCCTGTGTCCCGACTTCACCTTGGATCTACCCCCTTTTCCTTGAGTTACCTATTTCGTAGTAGTGGTAGTCACTTAGCATACGTTTGTAATTTTTTTTTATATATGTTACGCGATTACAAAGCCAATCACAAATTGATTTTTATAATTCTTTTTTGATAGAAAGGGGATGATATACCTCAAGGGTGGTCCCATATCCAGGGAGCCAGGCTCTAAAGCTGGGAAAATTGAAGTAATCCCTCAAAATGTGGGCAAAAGTACTGTTTCTGGTACCTATACATAATTTAATTTGAGTAATGTCTGGGAATCGTCTCTACTTGTTTAATTGATGATAGAACAAAGACCCTGATAGGGAGTAAATAAGGGATAATAATTTAAAAGGTAGAAGTCTCTTTTTTGGTTTTTTGAATTCGGTTTAACTTTTTTTTTTAAATTTCGTTTGAACATGCATATGGTAGCTTTATTTTTTTAGGTCTTGGTAATAATTTATTATAAACTCGATATTATGATAAAATAATTACATAATATGTGTCCTACCCACAGCTTGCTCTTTTTAACACAATTTAACAAGTAGGTAAGTAAAGAAGTAATATATATGTTAACTACTATTTTATACGTATACGTTACCCATCAAAAAATCTAGGTTCATTACAGTCGTTAGGAATTTATTTTAAATTTTCGTAACTAATCGATTTTGGGCAATAGCTTCATAAAATTATTCATAACTAAATGGATTGATAATTCCGTAAGTGTTTTTGATCACTGATTTCCTTTTTGTTGAAATTCAGTGGTCAAAAACTGTTACTGTGATCAGTTAATTCTTAAGGAGCATCGTCATTGATGTCATGCATGAGTCACAAATTAATTGAATGATTTACAACTGTCAACTACTTATCATCAAATTTATTATTATTAGATATTTGATTGTGTACTAATTCGAGCTATGCATATATGACTAATTCTGATTTACACCACTCGAATTTGAATGGACAGATATTTTTACAGATTATAAGTACATACCTAAGTACTATAGCACTAAACGGGAATTTAAATAACAATTAGAATAGACAAAAATGGCAATGAACAATGGTGCGAAAATATACGAAATTAACATTCAAAAATTCGGTCAATGTCATTGATAAATTCACCACATCTATCTAAGTATTGGTGCTGCACTACACTAGCTAACATTTGCAGTGAATGGTAGTTACCTACAGATACATTTTTAATTTTTATTTTCTGAATTTTTTCCATGATGTCGACTAAAGGCGATCTTAGATAAGATCACGGAGGACAGAATATGACATTTCCTTCTCCATGGATAAGATGCTCTTAGAGATTTCTCGCGGTGATATTTTGCTTTCAGAACCAGAACATATTTGTACACATGACTTTAACTTTATTTTTTTTAATAAAGTTACTTTATTTGTTTAAATAACAATTTCTACGGTAAACCACCAAAGGAATGGTAAGACAAGGAAAAATAATGCACTGTTCGTTAGAATATTTAAGACCGGTATCGGCACTTCGGCAGTCATTCGTGTGTGCTCGTCACACTAAAGCCCATGTTTCGAGTATAATACGATCAGCCTGCCATTTTACATATAAAATCAGCAGTACGGTAGAGGGTTCATACCATAGCTGGTTACTTGTTCCAATGTCTAGGTCCAATACCTAACCAGTATTTCTGGTACGCTGCCAATAAAACTGTAAAGTTCCGTTACACCGGTCTACATTATTTAACTGTAACAATAACACGAACTTAAACTAGGTATATGCAATTTGTTGGCCATCAAGTCATCATACACGCCACTATAACAATCCAGAGATACAGTTAAATTGCACAAATTAAAGCGTGCAGTAAAACGGCTCGTGAGTAACAGCATTTAGTTACACCTGACTGTGCCATTTACAAAGGAGTTTGAACCTTATTCATAAATGTGATGGTATAGTTTCTATTGTAACTGTTTGACTTGAGCAAACATTGTAATGATTGAACGAATCAATTAATCATAATATTAGCAGAATAATAACGACTAAATGTAATCTATACCGTGTGGGAAGCTAAATGCTATGTTTACCATGTGTTCTCTGACACGTGGACATCGCAATAAAAATTTATCCGGAGCCGTAGGGGGAGGTCATGTCGGACTCAAACCGACTAAACCGCACGCCATCTGTGTGTCGTTGTGCTAGAACTGCTAGGCCGAAGGTGAGATTGTCGTCGACATATCTCTCGCACCCCGGCTGACCCAGGGCCATCCCTCTCGGTCTGGCCCTCCTCGGTCATTCTACATCCATACTTACTAATATTATAAATGCGAAAGTAACTCTGTCTGTCTGTTACACTTTCACGCCTACACAACCGAACCGATCTTGACTACAGAGGTGAATTAGAGCTTGAGAACGGGCATAGGCTTTTATCGCGAAAAAGGGGGTAGAAGGATTAGGGTCAGGGCTAGGGATGAAAGGTAGTATGAAAGTATGTAATTTTTGAAGATATCCTGGTGAAATTTAATAGATACATAGTCAGATTAGCGATTGCGGAAGGATATTTCCGAGTAAAGAGTCGAATATAAAGGCGAGTTAAAAGGCTATTAGAGATCGTTATAGGGAGACGAATAAGCATGTAGATGTCGATTAGAAAGTCGAGTAGAGAAGCGAGTGTAGAGACAAGTAGAGATGCGAATAGAGAAGCGAGTGTAGAGACAAGTAGAGATGCGAATAGAGAAGCGAGTGGATGGCTGAGTAGAGGATAGGCGAGTGGAGAGGACAGTGGAGAGGCGAGTATAGAGTTTAGTAAAGAAGCGAGTGGAGAGGCAATGGAGAAGCGAATATAGAGTCGAGTAGAGAGGCGAGTAGAAAGTCGAGTAGAGAGTCGAATATAGAGGCAAGTAAAAAATCGAGAACCGAGGCGAGTTTAGTGCTCAAGCTCAATAGCGTCGGCTCAACACTACGCGATGACCCGCATTAGCTAGTACTATAGTAAACAGCGATTAACCTTTACATGTAAGGTGTGATGTGGTAGTCAATTTCAATGTGGCAGACTTCAACAAAAAGTCCTTACAATGGAATCTGTAATTCAGTTATTTTGCACTTTTCAGTGCCTTATTGGTTATTGAAGCCGGTTTAACTTTTACTATTAATTTTTACTACTACTTTAAACTATTTTTTTAAATATAGGGTACGTCAATTGTTAAGCCCTGAGGTTAAGCTTAAGGCAAATACGTACCATGCCAACAATAGTGGCACTCAGCTTAACGGCCTCATTGAATGCTTTTTCATACCCTGGTAAGGAACCCGGGACTTTAGAAATGTTAATAACCTTTGTTGACTAGTGCTTTTCCAAAAAACGTTATAAATTTTTATAAAAGTGTGCCATTTGCTATCAAAAATTTGGGGACCCTACTCCGGTGACAGCAACAATATCGTTCGGAAACAAGTTCAAGGCTAGCCGGCTTCTAATGCAAGATTAGTGAGTGGATAATTAGCGAACAAAAAGTGGTAAATGAACCTACGGACCGTATGATTAATTGTGTGGACATTAACGACACTTTTTGTGCAAGACTTTTTGTTTTAATACTGATGTTTACTATTTTGGACAGTCTAGGGAGATTTGGTAGTAATGTGTTTGTAACTTCTGTGTAGCCGCCATCTTTGTTTAGTAGCAAATTCGTAGCTGAAGACATAGAGTAACGGACTACATGACAATAGTTGGGTATTTTCCAGTTATTAAAAAAATATTTAGCTGAACTTATTAAATTAAGAATGGTTAAAGAGTAATACCAGTTGCGTTGGTTTTTATTTTATCGTTTTTATTGATTTTTAATCATCCACCCAACCTATAATTTTAGTAAATGATTTGACTATTAAATGTTGTGGTGTCACAAATAAATTTTTCATTCAATTTTCCTTATAATTTGACGTTTTGACGTTTAGTTAAAAGTAACTAATTTGACTAATCAGTCAAATACCGAATTGTATTCTTAGGTACCACGGCATTTTTTAAAAACAATGTTCCGTCATTGTTACATCTGATTCTTGTAAATAGAATTTGGTGCTTATTGATTAGGTACCTATGTAACTGTGAGATTTTTTTATTAACTATTTAATAATGTACCTAAAGGTTGTCGGCATTATTCTTTCAGGCTTCTTGAGACATAAGCTCAACAATTAGATTATGCAGGCAGTGGTGTAGGACAACGCTCCGACACAGCCTACACACTACGGACCGTCTCCAAATTATAAGACTTCGACTGAAAACTCATTGTCACCCACACGACTGTCCCAAAAAGTGATGTAATGTATTTTTGCAATGTTTACCTGCGTTTACATGTATAGAATCATCATCTATATCTACATCTATACATCTATACCTACTCTATATACATTTAATAAAATTGGAGTGTCTGTTTGTATTAGTGAATTGTAATTTAGCCAATTTTCAGCCGGGAGGAAATGACTGATTTTTTTTCATTTTTTTACATGTTTGAGCGGTCACCGCTGCTTACCCCACCGACAAAGTGCCAGCTGACAACCACGAAAATTCATGATTTAACTTCCTTAACCACTGTCCGAAGTATCTCCCGGGAGGCGATTGGTCATGAGAACCGGTCGCTGGCATGCGGTCTATAAGGTCTTTGTGCTGTCCCATTCAATCACCCTTTAGTTATTGAGTGACGTAAATTTAAAAATCCAGCTACAACAACAAACTAAACCTCACTATTGTCTTATCATACACAAATATAGGCTATTCATTCATCGAGAGACATAAAAATCTGCCCACGATATATCCTTACGGTTATGATAATGAGTGATGACGTACTATCCTTTTACAATTCGGTACGGTCAGGACAACAAGATCATTTTTCAACGACTTTTACCACTTATGAAGCTCTCATCATTCATCATGAAGCCGCGTTGCTCGTTAAGTAGGCGCCACAAGCTTTTGTTTTTGCAGTAAAATCTTTTTAGGCATACTACTTACGTCTTGGGGATTGAGTTGTTTCAAAAACATGTCGTCGCGTTGCTGATGAAAAAATTGGGCACAGTGTTTTAAAGGAATTTGGAATTTGTGACAACTTTTGTGTAAATGGAATCGTATACAATTATATCAGCGACGGTAACGGTTATTTTACTACTGGATAGTTAATAATGAATTTTGTAATAGATTTAATGGAACTATATACTGGAAGTGGAAACCATATAATTCACAGAAACCTACTCCTTAATTTAATGTCGGTATTAAACACTTTAGCTTGCTTATTGTGTGTGTTGTTGCCTATGTTGTTACCTTTGGTTCTTTGTCGCAGACATCATTACGAATTTTATTCTATAGAGTAATCCCCAACATAGCTCGGTCCAAAACCTGCTGTGTGACTTTTAATTTGTGCACTGAACAGCCCCATCATCAGTGTTCACGTTTCGGCACCAAGTCGCAATAGCTAGGTCGTTTCGTTTATTTCCTTCAAATCACGTGATAAGCTGATGATTTTCTCTTCTTCGGTTACATTATATAACATTTCCAGGTCAATGCCAATTCTTATATACGAAAAAAAGTAATCTGATTCAATATCAGTCAGATTTCGTCCATATCAGCTGCAGATTACGCAGAGTTAAGGAAATAGCTAGCATATCATATCATCTTTACAAGTAAAGATGATATGATATGCTTCCACAGATGCTTAGATTTCAGCAGAAAAAAAAGTAGATATTGGTAGTAGTTATATTTGCGTTATATTTATCACTAGCGATCCGCCCCGGCTTCGCACGGGTGGTAAAAACGTCGGAAATCTAATATAGCCTATGTTACTTAGGGTCAATGTAGCTTTCCAATGGTGTAAGAATTTTTGAAATCGGCACAGTAGTTTTTGAGTTTATAATTTACAAACATACAAAAATACAAATCTTTCCTCTTTATAATAGTAGGTAGTGTAAGCTAATTGGCCCATGTAAGGGCGACAATTTAGTCCTGTTAGTGTATATAAAGAATCTTGTGCTAAAACTGGGTTCACATTAGTACCGGCCTGGGTCGAACTTCGTATCACACTGTAAATCGTAAGAACAATTCCTTATCCACTAACCTATCGACACGCTATTATCAAGATCAGAATAATTATACCTTGAAATCGATCTAAATGACTGCTCTGACCTAATAATTTAAGCTCCATAAATTAGATATTACAAACGACTAAAAATATTTTATTCTGATATCCATACAAAAGGATAAATAATATGATAATGTCGGATCAATAATACGTGTAGACACGTGGGTGACACTAAAATACCTTGACAATAAAACAAAAAACGGTGTGACAGGAGACAAGCTCGACGGCCCACCGCCTTTGACAGTGACGTTGCAATCAGTGATACATTGAGGTGTTCATGACAGATAATGTCAGTAAGTGAGTCAGTTTTATTCTAGTATTTGTTAGGTCGTTACATATGAAATATCCGAAATTTTCTTACAGATTCAAGAGTTCGTTATTCCTGTAATGTAATAGCTATTTCCATTATTTATACTTTGTTTGAAAGTTGATTTCAAGATTTTACATCTCTGTATTAAATTATATTGGCCGCTTGATAAATTAAATTCAAATTCAAAAACAGTTCTTCCTAAATGCTATCCTTTTTGATGATTTTCGTATTACTTTTTTACAGCTGTCAATTTTCAAAAATGTAATAAAAGTTGCTGTTAGCTTAATGTTGTCTCCTTCATACACAAAAAAAAAAGAAAAAATTTGAATTTGTCATTCTTAAAAAAAAAGCTAAAATGTTAGTATTGCAAATTGGTTTTCCTTGAATTGCTTAAATGAAACGGCAATTTCATATGTAACGATCTATTTTCTCAGGACAACAAAGTTTCCAGGAAAGCAATGCATCCTGTTATCATCTGCCAAAGGACCGATAGATGGAGCAAACGAGTCCTAAAGTGCAGACCGAGCTTGAAAAAGATGGCTGAAATGGATTGGATTGCCCAAGGCTGAGGACCAGGTGCTATAGGAAACATGGGTCCTGTATCCACCAGTGGACTGTAATAAGCTAATTGATTGACTAAATTCTTGATCGGTAATAAACAATTCATATAACAGGGAACCCGAATCGATAAGCTGGCAACAATCTTATCTTAAACACTTTGGCGTAGCGGTAATGAACGCGGCCGCTGTGCAGGAGGCGCGCGTTCGATCCCGCTCAGTGTAAATATTTGTATGCATGAATGTGGGTATTTGCATTGGTCTGGTCATGCCTCGGAGAGCACGTTAGGCCGTCGGTTGCCGTACTAACATCTATGGCAGTCATTACGAGGAGTTGGAGCCCTCAAAAATCCAACAACTGGTCTAACTGTAGGTAATGCTTCGATATCGCCTTTGGGTTGTTATCGCTTCACGGAAAATGTCGAAGTTTAGCCAAATCCGCAGTTGGACTGGTAAAAGCGGACCCCAGACTCCAGGGATGCGACTGGGATTAACGCTAGGATGAAGAAGAATGTACATAAATGCGACCCCAATTCTTTTTTGATACCCAAGTAACAAAGAATCCTAGCCAAGTTTATCATACGACCGTGCAGTATCGATCTACCGAAGATCTGCAAGGCAAATACGAAAGCTATTTAGTTTATATAGTTGCATAGTAAACAAATAATACAATAAGGTAAATAGTGACGGTAGGGAATGTCGAAAAGGTGTGATTCTGTACGTCGGCGTTACATTCGGGTCAGCACGTGGGTTTCACCCGTACCAGTCGAGAGGCATATTCTGTGAAACATGGTTCGATGTTAATCGAACTAAAAACGATTGATATTTTCTAAAGTTTACGCGAATATCACTCATTGAAATAAAACTACTTTTTAACGGATTCTATCGCGATTTATTTGTTATTATTTACTTTTAGAACGACGCGCGACGTTTCGATCGGCTACTTTTCAGTAGCCATGTTCGCGGTTTCACAAAGGACCTAGGTAGTTGTTACAGAGTTTGAAGTGTAAGTATACGAAATACGAAATTTTTATTCATATAATACAGTAGCTCCTACATTTGTCTACATTTCGACATAAACTATTGGGTTAATAAAGCGAATGTCATGTATATTTGGCACTCATCCAATTGGATGACTTTGAGGCAGTAGTTGTTGAAATATTAAGGTCTCCTTTTGATTCGATCGCCGATCTTAGTTGCATACAAAACTTGCACTATATTTACAGGGTCCGGTCTCATATTTCTCCCTATAATTTGTTTTAAACTGACTTTAACGGGAAGGACTGCCGTCTATCCCTAAAACTGGATAGAAAGATCTACACCACGTGTCAGACCGAAGTTTCAGGCCATATCGATAAAATGAAACGTAGTTTTTATCTAAAAATGGGGCCCGTAACGTGAAATTTCCTTTGGACTACTGACTCTTGAAAGAAATTCGATTAACTTCATGATTCCTGTATAGTACGTCTACGCCAAAACTTCCAGACATAGATTTCATTTCTGATCTCCATAAAACAGTATCGCATCTTGAACGTCCCCACGTTACAGAATACCACCTTATTAAACATACAGCACAACCAGCTCATGAATTGTGATTGCTGACAGTCCACATGACTCAGCCGGCGTCCTTGAACCATAGGGCATTAACTGTTACATTCGATCATTCCTTTTTACTACCGACCTTATGCACGTAATAAAAATAATGTTAATTGGGGAAGTTTCCCACGAAAATCGTTGAGGCGATTTTAGTAGCTTTGTAAACTTTTAAGTGACCTCGCCAGCCCCTAGTCAAGATTTTTTTTATACCACTAGGTGGCAGATAAGCACACAGCCCATCTGATGGGAAGTGGTAGATGGCAATCGTTTGCGTATTATAACAACAATAACACATTCACACCATTCAATCATGATGATGATGAATGTATGGAATTGACACGTATTTTGACGTTTATGACAGTTGTCAAAGTCTGTCAATCCCATAAATTGATTAATCTAATAGATGCTACAAACGTCTTACCACTTATCTAGAGGAGCCAGGAAATAAGGTTTTTGAATGGTGACCTTTTTTATATATAGGACACATCAATTTGACATCACCTCGCCTGATGGTAAGATGAAGGCAAAGTCTCAGGAAAGAGAGCCACCATTATATACTCGTCACCATTACATTCACGTACCATGTTAACAATGTGGCACTCAGCTAGACGGCCTCATCAGATACTTTTTCACGCCCCGCCTAAAGGACCCGTGACTGTAGGAAGAAGGAAACCCGTAAGCTGGCAAGGAGTTCCAGGTCTTAATGGTATGACAAAGGAAATAGTCACTGAACCGTTCGGATTGAAATATTAAGCGCAGCATGCGACAGTTGCAGCGGATAGAACAGTGACCTACAGTACGGTATACATAATAGTATAGGTACTTTCTGTATATTAGATAATAAATAACTATACTGTGCCTGCAGGCTTACCATCACAATTTATAAAACATTTCAGTGCAAAGTAGCAAAAGTTACCAGGGAGAGGCAGTTATACAAGTAAGCTATATGGTTCATCGATCTCCATCCCCTTCTACCTGAACAGCAGGCCCAAAACACGATTGCTGCGCGTCGTGGTCTCTACCGTCATAACACTGGTCACGGTAGACTCGCGTGTTCCGGGCAAGAAAGATGAATGGACCTGTGCTATACACCTTAAACGAGGTTGAATTTTTGGACCGTAAATAGAAAGAAAGTACGTAAGTAGTACTATAGACTAGAGATAGGTAGTAAATGTTACTCAACGAACCATTCCTTTATTTCCGAAATCTCCATGCAAAGTTATTCAAATACTCGTTTAGCACACCAGGTAATCAAACTGAAAATATCACATCCTGTATTTTTGAAACATCAATCGATAGGGGTCAATCTTTCTCTCTCTCTCTCTCTCTCTCTCTATCTCTCTGTATCAAACATGGAAATGAAAGGAAATCATATTTACGAAATATTTAACCTTTGCTTACTTTGGGATGCTTTGATTTACAGAATGTTTATAAGAAAATAGATAAATGTTGTCCTAAGAAATAAATACTGCAAGTACACGTAATTTGGAGGCGGGTGGGGTTGAAGCTTATATTTCGAACGTGCCTTGGCTATAAAGGAGTATATCAGCGAACTTGATTAGATTAGGGGTGAATGTTTGATAGTGAATAACAACCCTGTACCGGGTGTTCCCGCTCGTGAATGACGTACTACGCATACGAATTAACTTGGCACCTGGCCTTGACGACCGACGTTTAAAGTACCGAGTGCAAAAAAAAATCGAAGTTTATTTTATTTTTTGAATATCAATATTTATTTTTTATTTGCATATATTTAAATTTTGTATATTTTCACAATACTTTGTTTTCGGACCTTTGTGTCACCTGTAGATATTAATAATTTTATATTTTCTTAGGACCATATAGTTTCCGAGATAACACAATAAAGTTGTATGAAAAAAAAATCATTGCGCATGGTTTTTACGTGATTGTAAAATGTAAATGTTTTATGCCAGTGCATTCCATACCACCCAATGTGTTTCTTATCAGTAGATGAGTCACCAGTAGTAACGTGCACCAATCAGAGGGCAGTAAAGTAAAAATATTTGAGGTAGAAAGCAGAAACAATGGCTTCAGTTCCAAATTTATTTATAAAATTTTTAATACAAGCCAGAAATACTATAATAGTAAATATGATTACGCTTGACCGCGTCGGCACCGGTGAATTTGATGTCACTACTGGTTTCACCTGTTGTTTAATTCGCATCAACGTTCTCTTGGATATACCTGTCACTGCACAGGTTCTATTTATTGGCTGATCCACCGGGATCATAAACCTTTTATTTACATTTTCATGTTGACGAACTTCATTAGCACTTTTTGTAGGGTCCACGGGAATTACCAAATGGTTAATTTCTTTCTCGCGTTCGAAAAAGGCCAATACTTTTAGTATGAGGGCTCTTTCTTTACTATGTAGAGTTTTTCCCTACATTTTTGTGGCAAATACTACGTAAATATTATAACAAAAACTCAACAAAAAACAATAACAAATAAAATCTCTAAACTAAACAATAAGAAAACACCTCAATAATCCGATAACAAATTATAACGAAACGAAACATGCAACGGTCACAGCGATGCTGACGCTACTGGTCTCGCAAGGCGTGCGCGGGGCCTCGCGCGGGGTTGTGGGAGGGAGGCTTGCAACCGAGCCAGGTGCCATGTTAATTCGGACGACTTGTACACACTTACGTATCAGACATTTTTTTATGAATGAGTCATTATTATCCTCACAATGTATTTATATTGTATCATACATAACGCTTTCTAGTTGCTTATAAAGTTTGCACTTTGTAGCCAGGAGTCCGTTTATTATTATTGATTGGTAGGTCGGCTTTTACGGGAGCAATTTTCTTCCAGACCCTGAGAGGTAAGCGTCAGAGCCTTCAGACTTATTCATCGTTTAGCAGGCGCACCGACTGGCTTGGACCCGAAGATCTTAATGGAGGAAATTTCATGAATGAGTTAATAACTCAGTTGGGTTTGGCATTCAGTTCGGCTGAATTTCGATATTTACTGACATTTCTACTCCACATTTCCATCTTAAACACTACGGGAGCGTTTGACGGCAATCAGGAGCCCCGTGCCCGTGAGGAATACCACCGCCAGGGCCTCCTCAGACACGTTCTCTGTCTACTTACGTAAAAAATAGACCGTCTAGAAAGGTCATAAATTACACTAGGCAAAGTCTTTTAAAAAAAATTGATTAAGTTAACATTTTCGAAATTTACTTACCCATGATTATTTTTTCCTTGGTCTCCAACAGCTTAAAGAAAGGTACAGTCAGACACAACACACTATTTTATTACTCTCGTTATCACAGATATCTTTGGAAAGTCACTTATATCACCACTTCATAATTAAAATCCGAATAAACTGTTTAAATTCCTAAATTCTGTCAAAAAAAGAACATAATTAATTCCACTTTTATTTTTATTTATATTCAGTTCCGTTCATTTGAAATTAGAAGTGAACTGTCAGCCAATAAAATACCCGCGCGTTTGTAAAAAATAAGTTGTTTGTAGTTACTTTCATTTAATTGCGTATGTGAATGGGGGAATATTTACATGATTATGAGGTAAAATGATGAGGTGTGTTCAACATAGTGTATCTATCTATCTTTTTGAATCACGCTGCCTGCACTAAACACCGACGCTGGTAAACTGCCATACCATGTTTTCTATTTGCAGAGTCACCACGCGGTGTTATAAATAGTGGATATTCTACGGTTTTGTAAAGCACAGAATACATACAATTCACTTTCTTTTGATGGTTTCATAAAAGATTTGATATTTTTTAGTGTTTATCTCTCTCTCTCTCTTATATTATAATATAGTATATCAACTCATTTGATTAATGACAATAATAAATTAGATTAAGTTAGAGGATAGTTGGGATGGTATATTTAATGTTCAACTGAAGAAGAAATAATAAGTAATATGATTTTTTTTTTCACAAATAATTTTTTAACTTTGATGTGACGGATGTACACTTCCATAGATAGAACTGCAGTACGAATTTTATTTTAGCTGTCAGCAAAGGTCTATGGAGGTTCTAATCCCAAAAACCAGCATATTCACCCCAGAGACACTTAGATAAATATGGCACAGATTACTTTCCCTCGAAAACCTCTAATAAATGCTGTTTCTTACGGAGACACAAATACGCCGCCCTGATGACACGACCTACTTACTCTACCCCGGCTATGTCCTTGAGGAGAATTTCCGCGCAAAAGCCGGGGTGTGCGTGTTTGTTAGGGCGGATGTTTGTTGTCGCCGTTTGCGCTGCCTAGAGGACCCATCCTTTTCCACCCTTTGGGTACACATAGACCATGGCTCTACGAGTCAGATCTATATGTGCCTCTACCGCTCCCATACAGGAGATGCCGAGACAACTCGACTCTTTGAATACCTGAGTCAGGCGGCAGATGATGCGCAGGAGCGGTTTCCGAACGCTGAACTGGTGTTTTTGGGGGATTTTAACGCCCACCACGAGATCTGGTTGGGCTCCGCCAAAACAACCCACGCGGGAAGAGCCGCCCATGCATTTGCTCTGGCGCATGGCCTGACCCAATTGGTACACGAGGTCACTAGGATACCAAAAAGGTCGGACCATGAGCCCTCTCTGCTAGACCTTCTGCTGACGAGTCGCCCGGACCAGTACAGTGTTTCGGTGAGCGCCGCTTTAGGTGAATCCGACCATTGTCTGGTCCGTTCCGAGGTGTCCATTTTAGCGCCCCCACGTCCCGTGCAGGGGAAGCGGCGTCTCTGGCACTACTCGTCAGCGGACTGGGATGGACTGCGTGATTATTTTGCGTCCATCCCGTGGGTTGAACGCTGCTTTGAAGGTAAGAACCCATCTGAGGCCGCAACTGCTGTCGCCGGTGAGATCAGTCTGGGTATGGAATATTATATCCCCTACACTGATGTCGCCGGTGTCCGCAGGGCGCGCCCCTGGTTCGGGCGCGAGTGCGCGGAGGCTGTTAATCATAAACAGTCTGCGTACCGCGCTTGGATCAGGGCGCGCGCTACGTGCGATCCCAACGTGGGCCACTTCAAGGCGGCGTACAACAGAGCCACAAAGGCCTGCAAGAGGGCTTATGTCAGAGCGGATGCCCAGCGCATAGCGCGGCTTGGTCAGGAGCTAGTAGAGCATCCCACGGGCAGCCGTGGCTACTGGCGACTGGCCAAAGCCGTGCAAGCCAACTTCTGCCAGCCTTCGCTGCCCCCGCTGCGCAATCCCGATGGATCCCTGGCCCATGAGCCGCAAGAGAAAGCAAATTTGCTGGTTAATCTCTTTGCGGCCAACTCCCGAGTCGATGATTGTGGTATAGAGCCGCCGACACTGCCCGTCAGTGACCATGCAATGCCTGATATTCGTATCAGGCAACGCGATATCCAAGCAGTGTTGCAGTCACTCGATGTCCGGAAAGCCAGTGGTCCGGACGGTATTCCAGCGGTGGTTCTGCAAAAATGTGCAGCGGAGTTGTCTCCAATGCTTGCGCGGCTGTACCGGCTGTCCTACAGCTCTGGTACAGTGCCTTCGGCTTGGAAAGAGGCGAATGTACAGCCGATCCCCAAGAAGGGGGATCGCTCAGACCCAAACAACTATCGACCCATAGCCGTCACCTCAGTGCTGTGCAAGGTGTTCGAGCACATTATTAACAAACAGCTCATGCGTCACCTTGAAGATCACTCCCTAATTAATGACCGGCAATATGGCTTCAGGCCGAAACGGTCAGCGGGTGATCTTCTGGCGTATGTTAACCATATTTGGGGTGAGGCTATGGACAAGCACGGCGAGTCATTGGCAATTAGCCTTGACATCGCCAAAGCTTTCGATAGAGTTTGGCACAAGTCGCTTCTTTCCAAGTTACCAGCCTTTGGTCTGCCTCCTAGACTGTGCGACTGGGTTGCCGGCTTCTTGCAGGAGCGCCGTATTCGCGTCCTTTGTGATGGACGAGCCTCGGAGTTCTTGCAGGTAAATGCCGGCGTACCGCAGGGATCTGTCCTATCGCCAACTCTCTTTCTTCTGCATATCAATGACATGCTGTCGACCGGCAGCATTCATTGCTATGCGGATGATAGCACCCTACACGGGAGTTATCATGGACGTCCTGCGGATAAGCAGACGCATATTGCGGAAAAAAGGCAGCTTCTTGTCACTGAGCTTGACCGGATCCTGAATCACATTTCCCAATGGGGCTCTGGGAACTTGGTCGAGTTCAATGCCAAGAAGACGCAGGCATGTGCGTTCACAGCAAAGGTATCTTCTTTCCTTCCCCTTCCCACTCTTCAGAGCACGCCACTGCCACTGCAGGACAACCTCAATATCCTCGGTATGGATGTTCGCTGCAAACTGAACAACAAAAACTACATCGAGAGTATCATCAAAGCAGCCTCGCGTAAACTCGGAGTCCTGAACAGAGTGAGACGGTTTTTCACGCCGGAGCAACGGTGTCTTCTTTACAAGACACAAATTCGTTCCTGCGTGGAGTACTGCTCACATCTCTGGGATGGATCCGCAAAGTACTTATTAGATGCTCTCGACAGGTTGCAGCGACGTGCGGTCCGCATTATCGGAAATCCTGAGGTCAGGAGTACCCTCGAGTCTCTGCAGATGCGTAGAGATGTTGCTTCCTTGGCAGTTTTTTACCGTCTCTACCATGGTGAATGTTCTGAAGAGCTATTCCAATTAGTCCCACCCTCCCCCTTCCTATACAGGACGACACGTGCAGGACTTAGATGTCACCCCTATACGGTGCAGAACATTCCTTCAAGAACCAAGCGGTTCGGTGACTCTTTCCTTTGTCGCACCATTAAGACCTGGAATTCCTTGCCAGCTCACGTGTTTCCCTCTTCCTACAGTCCCGGGTCCTTTAAGCGGGGCGTGAAAAAGCATCTGATGAGGCCGTCAAGCTGAGTGCCACCATTATTAACATGGCACGTGCATATAATGGTGGCCCTCTTTCTTGAGACTTTGCCTTCAGCTTACCATCAGGCGAGGTAAAGTCAAATTGACGTGTCCTGTTTATAAAAAAAAAATAATCAAAAACTTCAGTTTCCATTGGAATTGTGGTCACTGTACTCTATAATAAGCGTCACCGAAAGAAATCGAGTAAACTAGACTCTTGCATCAAGCAAAAACAAAAAGTATTTTTTATGAGATTGACTTTCGCGAATTTTTTTGTAACGATCTGCTCGTTACTTATTGTCACATAGGATGTTAAATGTCTCGATATAAAAAACAAATTAGTATATTATATGACATGGCTAAGGCCTTTTTGCATATGATCAGCAGCTCTCCGTCATCATCTCAGCACTATTTATGTACAGGGTGGAAACCATGAGTGTGTAGGTACGATACGCTTAAGCTGCAATCATACGTGGACACCAATTGACCTGAAGAAGGTTGTAGAATACTTGTCCTATTATTTTGAAAAACAGCAATTTTCCGCGATAAGGTTTTGATCCCAGTAAATCTCAATAGATTCCCCGAAAATTCGTAAAACGGTCACTCATATGAGCAGATTTACAACAAAAAATGTACTAAGCAGATTCTAATTTCGTGTAAATATCGCCTCATGTCAAAATATTATACTATACGATACCAATAAAATGAAATTTTTAGGCCAGCAGAACTCCTAGTTTCCAGTAGGGAACTAGTCCCTTAAGTCGTGATACAATTTCTGTTGAGAATTTTTATTTAATAATATTTAGTCCGTCAACTGACTGAACCCTGCTAGATGGCAACGAGCTGAGTTGCAATAAAGAAGATAGTTTTTCTTTCTTAAAAAGAATATTAGCAACCGAAATTATCGAAATTACTAATATTCCCTCTAACCCCTCCAATCAAGCTAAATTGCTTGTGCTAGGAATGGGTTCACGTCGGTAGTGTAATCGACGCTTCAGTGGGTCCTTGAAGCCGAAGGGGATAAAGGCCAACATTCCAATACGCTATAGATTCCAAATTCCAGAATGGTGGCAACTGGACGGTCTCGACAGATGCTTTTTTACGCTCCGCAATGATCCGGGATTGTTAGAAGAGGGAAGGACGTGTGCGGTATATACAATCTAATACCTAGTACACGTAGAAGTAGGAGGGCAAGACCGAGAGGGATGGCCCTGGGTCAGCCGGGGTGCGAGGGATATGTCGCATGACAACTTCACCTTCGGCCTAGCACTACGACCCACAGACGGCGTGCGGTTTAGTCGGTTCGAGTCCGACATAACCTCCCTCTCCGGCTCCGGAGGGGGGCGGGGGGGTATCCGTGGGGATTTCCCGCACGTAAAAAAAAAATACCTAGAAGCAACGACAGTTCTATAGTCGCTGCGTAGAAGTCATTGCCTATAGGACACGAGTCTGCTGCGAGTTAAGACTATTTTAACCAGCTTCAGAAAGGAGAAGGTTCTCAATTTGATTGGCTTTTTTTTCCTGTTACAAAGCTAAAATTCACGGTTGGTGAATACTGAATAGACGTAGATAGTACGAACGACAAAAACCTAAAACAATGACTTGATTTTCTGAAAATAACGTCAAATCATGGAATTAATCGACAAACATTTTACTGCGATTCAATGCTCATTTAAATAGTATTTGTGAATGATGCTGACAATATCGCAATGCTGATTCAATGGACTGTAAACCGGAAGGTTGAGGTTTTGTTGGTCTTTTGAAGTGCGGAAATGATTTGATCTCTGTCACAGTGGACACAATCACCATAGGCACAATAGTAAAGCCTTACAAAAAGGTAATGACATCCTGTTGAAAACTTAGATTTACGTATTTAAACAAATAAATGCTAGACAGTAGATACCAAACGACTTTAGCTTTTATACCTACTTTACATAAAATATAAACAAAATTGTTTTTTTTTTTTATAATATCCTCTATGGACTACAAATTATTTATAGATCGTTTATAAACACTTCTGAGGGCGACTGTACCATGATTTATCATTTTTCACCGCGTCCTCGAGAAGAAGAGTGAAGGCAAATTTACACAAAGTCGTTAACTGAGTCCAAAATCGAGGCAAGTCAGTGCCTCAGTCAGCCAGCCAGTCAATTAATTTCAAGTCTAGCGTTGTCGCATCAGTGCTGACTCCAATCCAATACGAGTATTCGCTGTTCAATATTCAGGACCACACCGCACTACTGGCATGTTTTGAATTTGGAATCAAACAGTAATTAACCCTGTGTAAATCAGCCTTGAGAATCCGGCAAGGTCAGCATGCTTCGATTTTGAAAACCCTTTTTCTCTATCGCAACAGCTTGATATCTTTAGAGAGTAGTTAAAACCGAAGTTATATAGGTTAAGTTATTATGAACATAAACAGTTTTAACTACTTTAAAACATATCTCCTAACTAATAGCCGACCACCAAACCAAGCTAACCTGTAGGCAAGTACGGCTGTCGATGGCCAGATGACCCTCTGGGGCTACCTTTCCTCTTGGGGCTAGAGGATCAAGCAGTAATAGCTCTCGTAAAGTCAAAATAAGCCACATAAGGAGGAGAAAGCTTAAGTGAGCGGACTCCAGGCCCTTTGGAGGCAATCAGGATTAACACGGAGACGATGCATTAGCATCATCTCCGTGTTACTAGTAATTTCAACCACTATTATAGGTAAATCTAATGATTTACATATAATAGTGGCTGAAATCTGTTAACCCCGTTATGGAAAGAGAGACCGAACCCTGGGCTTTAAAGCGCGAGCTGATGAGCTGATGTTCGTGTACCTATGGTGCCTCTTACCTATGTACCTATATACAGGGTGGAAGATTTTGACCTTACCTGGAGGGGAAATACTCTTTATGCTGGAGATGTACACAACATACGATCGAGAATTAAAAAATAAAGTCAATAAAAAGAGTGTGATTTGCTCTTAATACCTTATTATTAAGATCATTTTTAGACTTTGACGCTGACTGTACCGACTTAGCTAAAGCTAAACAGCGTGTTTACTGCAACAGTGTTTACTTGACCTAAAACCTACATAACTGTAGATTAAGTTATCTATCAATAATTACATGCATGCCTTATCAATGCGTATTCCTAATTTTCCTCGTACAGTATTCATTATTATTAAAACACTGCAAACCTATTTTGAGAATAAATTTATCTAAAATTATGAACATCACAGAATCTCCTGTAACTGTCAACCTATTGTTAGGTTTACGAATTACCTAGGTAATCATTATCCTGAAGTGATTTATTAATGCAAAACAGGTCCCCGCTAAACGTATCAAAATTATAACTAATATATAGGTAAAATAAGGTAGTTTAAAAGGGTAATGGATACTCCTCTGAACCTTAGTGTAGCTACTCCGCACTGCAGATCTTTTGTCTGCAATAATAAGCCCGTGTAAGGTTTCATGTACGTCAACTAAGTTATTTAGACCGTTAACTTGTGTGACGGTGCAGTCTGTTGTAAAAGCTAGCTACATACTTAATCTGGATATTAAACATTTAAAAAGGATCCTCTGGGATAGACATTTTGAATTGATTGAATTAAGCAACTAATGCATGTAGCTCAGTCCAACTATTTAGGTAATCTGTACCAATTAAATAGTCTTTTAATTTTTACGAAAATTTATGGTCATAACATGGTCATAAACAAACATGTTTAAAAATGTTAAAGAATAGTGATCAAGAAACCAAGCCACCAGTGGCTCTAGAGAGGGGAATCTCCTCACAAAACGTACCCTATCGAGGAGTACCTCCTACTGCCTTCTGCGTCAAACCCTTTACCCAACTGCCTAAAGTGCACTGCAAGAACATAACCGACTAGGTATGTTCAAGGACATGACCATTCATACATTAAATAAAACTTTATTGTCATAAGTGTATTTTTCGCAAATTACGATTAAAATGTACCTGTGCGGTACGCTAAGTAATATTAGCGAGTACATTAAAAAAAATCGATACGAGTAGACCACGGCAGCCAAGAATAAATAGCCAGAATTATGACTACAGTAACGAAAAAACTAGTAGAGCTTGTTAGGTCACATAAGGAATGCGAGTTCGAAGTTTTTTTTACACTAATAACAGTGTTTATTTATTCAGATCCGGTTGAGAACGTGATCGAAATTACGAAAACCGGCGACATGCGGTATTTTGTCAACTTGTCAACCCTGATTCTAGTTGTTTATTGTCATCGGCGATCGATAACTATTAACCCCAGTGCTAATAATAGCACGTTTCTGCGTATCCACAAAGTAAAGCACGAGAAAGCTGAGAGAGAGAGGTAAACAACTACATTTATTTCGAATGCACCAATGCAGTAGCAAACACAACACGATCGATAAACTAAACGCACTGCACTGCCGATATGTTCGGATTCCCGCGTTTTTTTCTGTCAATACTGCGTTTTACTTACTGCAAAACATACACGGATTAAAAACGTTTCAGTCACATTTAAATGAGTTTAAATTGTTCTTATTTTCACAACTAATAATAACAAACAGTAACATTTTAATCGTGTTGCCGTAAATACATAGATGCGAGACTTATTACGTTCGTCGCGTAACTGACGACGACCGGCCAGTAGGGAGCCAGGCAGGACGCTAGAGCGCGCGCCCAAACTATAACCTAGCCGAGTTAAAATAGTAGGGTGAGCGGGTGCGCGTTGTTAGACATCGACGCGAATAAAAATAGGGCGGGTTGGTAGCCATTCATGCTAGGGGACGATGCATCTGGACCGATAACTTCCGCATTCATTGTCCGCTGCCGACACAGAATATCTGATAGTCCGCCTCGTACCGTAAAAGCTACCTGGAATATGAAACAGTTATTTTGAACACGCAGTGACCATACGTGAACTTAGAAACGTACGTAAGTAATTTTATAAACTAGTCTTTATTTTTGGGGTTGATCGATATAGTTGATCGACGCAGATATACAGGGTGTATTTTTGAAACGGGGCAGTAAGGGCAAGTACCTTAACCGTTGCAGTTACAGCAAAACGTTCTTAAAAAACCTAACTTTTTGGGACATTTTGAACTGCATTCACAGATGTAAAAAACTTACAGTTAGCAAAAAAAATGCAAAAAGTTCAAATTTTTTTTTTTTTATTCCAATCGATTCTATTTCATGTGGGGATCAAAAAACTCTATGGGACCATTTTAGCTTTCAGTACTAGAAAAGACAGAAATCGCCAAAGACCTTTCCCATACATTTCGTACGGAAATATGATAAATCAACTCGAAACTCATAGGTCAGGTAAAATTTTGAACTTTTTTAAATAAAAAAAAATCATTTAAACATTTAAGAAATTGGTTTATGAAATAAATTGCTCAAAATGATTTCCATTTTCACGAATACATAAGTCTATCCTTTTTTGCACTGAACGAATGGCGGCTAATAATGTTCTGGGATGAATATTACGTAAAATGGTCATTAATGCATCCTTGAGCTCTTAAACACTGGCGTACGTCGTCTTATACACCTCGTTTTTCACGAAGCCCCATAAAAAAAATCAAGTGGTGTTAGATCGGGGCTACGAGGTGGCCACTGTGTTGGACCATGTGTACCTATCCACTGTGTACCGAATAGGCGGCTCAAATTGGAACGTGAAAGGTGACTGTTATGTGGCGGAGCACCATCTTGTTGAAAATGAACTTTTCGCAATTCCGACAGGGGCCATTCGTCCATCTCGTTATCAAGATGGTGTAAAATGACTTCATTATACATGGCAGAATTCAGTTTCCCTTCATAAAATTCCACCATTATGACTCGATTGGACATTATACCACACCAACAGTTGAATGAGAAGCGAACCTGATTATGACTTGCCGTAACTCTTAGTGGATTTTCTTTGGACCAATAGTGGTGATTTTTTCTGTTGTACATACCGTTATTGGAAAAATTCGTTTCGTCTGACCACAGTATGTAATTTAAAAATTCATGATCTCTGCTTATTTTTCCTCTTAGCCATCTGCAAAAAGTAAGCCTTCGAACATCATCACCCGGATGTAACACTTGAACTATGCGCCCATGTCGATAGCACTTGTAGCCGTATTTCTTCCATATCTTTATCACAAGGGAGTGGGATACACCTACTTCAAGGGCGACTTGCCTGGACGATACCTCTGGATATGCTTCGACATAAGTTAGAACCGCAATCTCCGTGTCCATGTCCACACGAGGCTGCCGCTTTCTTTTGAAAGAACCCTGCAATTCCAGGTTTTTCAAAAGATTTGTAATAACCTTTCTTGTTGGCACATGCCGCAACGGATACTTATTGCGGTACCACACTAATGCAGCTCCCGCATTTCGATTATTGACAAAATACGCTTCTAATAAGTCATTTTTTTCACGATTAGAAGACATTTTAGCGAAAATCCTTAATTAATAACTCATACGAAGTTTCTCAGCTGAAACTAAGAATAACACACAGATTTTCGAATCAAATTCGAAATTTGAGGGTAAAAATTCTTTTTATTTACTTTACAGTCAATTCTACCCACTTCCTGGCCATAACAAAAAGTTAGACCATCGTAGAAATTTGTTTCTGTTGCCGAAATGTATGGGAAACGTTTTTGGCGATTTCTGTCTTTCCTAGTACTGAAAGCTAAAATGGTCTCATAGAGTTTTTTGATCCCCACATGAAATAGAATCGATTGGCATAAAAAAAAATTTTTGGACTTTTTGCATTTTTTTTTTGCCAACTGTAAGTTTTTTACAAAATCTGTGAATGCAGTTCAAAATATGTCAAAAAGTTAGGGAAGGTCTTCTAAGAACGTTTTGCTGTAACTGCAACGGTTAAGGTACTTGCCCTTACTGCCCCGTTTCAAAAATACACCCTGTATAAACGTCGCTTCTCAAAGTGTTAAGACTTCGTACGTACCTAATATTCTAGTTAAACCTTCAAATCGAGTTAGTTATCGTCTTTTCTGCGTATGGCAACACTTATCGCTTAAAAAATAACAAAAATTGTCAAAAAAACCAAGTGGTTCTACCGAATAAAGTTTTGAGATCCATGTAATACCGAGTCGGTAATTAATTTATTCAGTCCCTACTCAAAGGACCTTCCGTCTAAAGTTGTAACGTAATTATTTTCTTATAGTGACCATCAATATGAAAATTCTTTAACGTTTTTTATAAATACCGGGTGTAAGGGGAACGCTCCCGAAGCCGAAGACCCCGGTAGCACTCCGGATACACTTACATATTGGCATAAATATTTTTTCGATTTAGCAAAAATTTTTTTTTTCTTTTCTTGTAATATTTTTTTCCGTTTAATTAGCATTATTTATACTCCGTCTTTTTGGGAAACCTCAATGAAACGACAATTTCATAAAAAAACATTAATACAAAAAAAAAAATACAAATGGCGCCAGGCGCCTATATATACCTAGGTACTTTTCTGTAGTGATGTTTTTTTATGAAATTGCCCTTTCATTGTGCTTTAGTAATACGGTGGACGTTAAAAAACTGAAAAATATAAAAAAAAATATTGATGTGGTCAATATAAGATGTTGTTAGGTTAGATAATTACGTAACAACTTAAGACAGAAGGACTGTTACGTATGAACTCAATAAATTAACAACCGACTTGGTATTAACTACAATATGGATCTCACAACTTTTTACGGGAGAACAACTGAGGCGAGTGCCCCCAGATATTATAAATACTTTCATGTACACTATAGTTTTCAGTAGGTACCTGTACTCAGGTAGAGGTAGAGGTACCTACTGATAAGCGACTAAACGTATCATCAGTGATACGTTTAGTCGCTTATCGTATAGTATATACGTATAGTCGTAAGATTTGATGATGATTCAGGCGACGTTGTTGTCTTATCTCCTCGGGCTCCGAAGTGAATGTTGCGAATGCAACGTTCGGATGTAAACATATGATGATGATGATGAAATACGCTCAGATAATCCAAGTAAAACATGAGACAAATTAGTATTTTGTTTTTGTTCCCTGTCGTGGTTTGTCCAAGCGACTATGTACAGTCAACATCAGAAAAATGTTGACCACTAAAGTTCCCAAATAATCTAAATACCAAAATTTCAGTTTCATATAAGTTATGACAGTGCTCAAATAGTGGTGAGTATTCAGAGTAGGTAGTCAAACCATCGCAGCAATCAGTTTTCTGATATTATGTAAGTTAGTAGAGTGTTTATATTCAAATGTGCAAACACGCCGTTCGATGGTATCTAATCAAGTATAAGGTCAAAATGATCTTAACATTATCATTTAAACACATTTTGTTCCTATTCTTACTTGTATGTATAGCCATCCCTTTTGTTTTTTTACTCTGCCTTTTGTATTTTTTTTATTCATGACAGTTGCTTGAGCCCTCAACTATTAACTTCTATTACTGAGAAAAGAATATGAATACTCAAACAAATAATACGTGTAAATTAATGTTACAGAGAGAGCAATAATACTTTTTCAACCTCATATTACATATTACTATAACATTTAGTTAAAACATTCACTTTAATAAGATAGCATCAAGTATGTCAATTTGTGCATGATATTAGTTCACACGTGTTTATTTATTACGTATTCGCACTCTTTTCTCACCAATGGAAGTTGATAGATTGAGATTGCGGTTCAAAAAACTGTCACGCATACCATATACTTGATGAGATACCATAATTAGTGTGTTTGCACATATGAATATAAACACTCTGCTAACTTACATAATAATGGAAAATGGATTGCTAAGATGGTTTGACCACACTGATGCTTACATCAATTTAAAATGTTGGTGTTCAGATCATTTTGAGTACTTTCATAGTCAACATTTTTCTGATGCTGACTGTACCTACCGGCTGATACGTTTAGTCGCTTATTGGTAAGATTTCTAAGGTCTCGGTATTCAGGTTTTGCTTCTATGATTCAGGCAATGTGGTTGTCTTAGTTCTTCGGGCTCCGAAGTGAATGTTTCGAATGCAAAGTTCGGATGTTAAGATGATGATGACGACATACGCTCAGATAATCCAAGTAAAACATGAGACAAATTATAATTTTTTTTTATTCCCTGTCGTGGTTCTTCCAAGCGACTACAATATGGGGTTTATTAGCGACACGATCGATTGGTGAAATATATTGAACGTGTTCTTTTTTCAAATGCAATAGGTTCTATTTCAGGCTCGTTTTATGGTTTTCTTTTAACCAATAATCATGCAGTTCTAATTCATCATAATCAAAAACGAGACTCCTGTAAACATTTTTCGCTATTTCTCATAGTTTCTGATTTGGCCATCCACGCCCTGGCGAAAAATTCACCTGTATACCTTTGCATCTCTTAGGCCGTGATTAAGTTGGGTACTTCTCTGAGAACAACAACCAGAGAGCATTGAACTAATGAGCCAAATAGGAACAATCAGTTCACGGTACACAGTAAAATTTTAGTTCCATTTATTAGCTACTGACTTTAAACGTATCAAAACAATTCAGGTAAAAAAATAAAATCCCTCAATCTATTTCATACAAACTTTATTTAAATCAAAAAATAAAATCTACAATAATCCTTTTACTTTCAATTATGTATAGTAATAAATTTGTTTTTAGCATCTCAATCTATATCGTTACCATTTTACCTGCCGTAACCGCGGCTACGAACACTCCTCCAAGGCAATGTTACCCTCCAAGTTACAAAATTGTTACCAATTCTTACGTGACCTTGACACTCTGTCCCTTACAGTTTCTCAAACAAACACATTTAACTAAACTATACAGTCCCTTGATTTCACAATATAAGCGACAGACTGTCAATATGTTAAAATCTTTACACAATTAGCTTAACAAATTATATTAAATTCTCTTTTATAGCTAAATTACAATGCATAAATTTTATTTTCAATAAAAATACATATCTCAATATATCAAAGAACACTTTACCTATGTATTTGTTGTCGGTAACAAATGAGGCACATTATTATTACATACTTTATCATTTATTTATACTATTAATATGTACATAACTTGGACTCTTTAACTTAATATTACTTCTTCAGTCCATTCTTAGGTACATCTATTCAAATCGTCTTATGTTTCAGTTAAAAAATATGTTTCATATTTTACAGTGGTCAACAAAGTTGCATTCACGCTAAACCTTTTTTTGGTTTATAAATAAATCAATGGTCTCATAATCACATTATTTCAATATTTAAATTTAAAGTGGAGGTGGATAGTGTAAGGCATTATTTATTATATGGATAACTATGAGAGATCTAAGAATGAATTAACTAACAATGGTTCATGCACCAAGAACTTAACATTAACTGAAAATAATATAGTGAGTTTCATTTTTACGTTTGTAGAACTATTTTATTCTCATGATAAACGATATGTTAACAATGTCAAACGAGACACACTAACAATATTCACTTTGTAGTCCTACAACCAATAAAGCTTAATTAGGAAGTACAAAAACAATTCTTTTCCTAAAAGAATAACTTCTCCGATAACTACTCTAGTTTTAAAGATATAAAATACATATTAGCACAATTTAAACAAATAATTTTGGTGTTAACTGTACACAATGTGACTGTACACTTTCAATAATTAGGAATAGCACACTTAATTAACGTTATATTTTTCGAGAAAGCACTCATGGTATAGTTTTAAGTATGTTAAAATATAATAAAGACTGTATCTATATAATGTAGATATCGCATCGCATGGATTAACTATATTTATATATATATTTGTATGTATATTAACGACATGTTAACAATTTATATGTCACAAAAAACGTGAAATATGGATTACCACAAAATACGCCCTTCTAAAGCTAAAATGCCGCATGCTTAGACAGAACGTAAATAGTCAAAATGTTATGATATTTTGGCTCCCAATTTTACATCGACGGAGCCGTGGATGGAGAAGGCGTCATAGATAAAAGTCTATTCATAAACCAGTCCTAAGTATATATAAAATCACAATACATGTCGTACTTTTGCTTTATAAGGCAGAATATCTGTACGGAAATCACTACGTAGCCTCGACTCAACGTCAACAATGAAAGTCAGATTCACAATTGGCCTAGGGTTAAATGCATCACGATAGCAACTATAAATATAGAGAAAATAAATATCTACTAGGGCTAACAAACCTCCTGGTCCACGCGGTAAACTTACACGTTAAATATAGAATATTTGTACTATACGTTAACGTCGACGGAGGCCGCGGTCCACGCCCGGGGTCCACGGAACGGAACGTCACAGAACTAAACGGAAACTATCTACCGACCGATCGCGCCGGTAACTATCAAAAATAACAACATAAAAATTCAACCGTATACGACGCAGTCATCTTTGGATCCCGCCGCGACGGCGGCGGGCCGCGGCTACAGCCCGCGGCCGGCGAGCGGCGGCGACCGCCCGCGCTACTTGGCCAGCCGGCGCCGCAGGCGGTTGCGCAGCGCCAGCGCCGGCGCCCACGGGCCCGTCGCGCGCTTGCCCAGCGCGCGCGCGCAGCGCTCGGGCGCCAGCCGCGCCGCCTTGCCGCCCGCCCCGCCCGCCTCCTCCGCGCAGCGCGGCCGCTTGCACGCGCCCGCGTCGCGCGCCGTGCGCGTCGGCTCCCCCGCGTCGTTGCGCGAGCGCAGGGCGCGCGGTCGCACGGGCAGCGCGGGCGCGGGCGCGCCGGCGCAGGCGTCGGGCGACGGCGGCGCGGGCGGCTCGCCGGTGGTTGAGTGCACCTCGGGCTCGTCGCGCGCGCTATCTGCGCGGCGCGTGCGCGGGCGGGGCGGGGGCAGCGTGGGAGAGGCGGCGCGCGCGGCGCGGGCGCGGGCGCGGCCCCTCGCGCCGCCGAGGTTCTCCTTCGAGCGCTCCGCAGGCGGGCGGCGCGCCGCCGGGGCCCGCCGCGCCGGCCCCGGGGCGCGCACCGAGTTTCCCGCCCGCGCTCCCGCCGCGGCGGCAGCGGCCGCGGCCGCGCCCCGCAACTCGCGCGCGTACAGTCCTATACTGCGCGTGATCTTCTGGGCGAGCGGGGTCACCGCCGGCCCCGCCGCTCCCTGCGAGCGAGTGGCTCGCGACCCGCTGCGCTTCGCCTCCTCATCGATGGGAGTCGGCTCGACCGGCGCCGGGGTGACTCGACGCGCAGCCGGCCGTGAGTCCGGTGCGGCCGCACGGTCCGTGCGAGGCGGCGGCGGCGGGGGCGGTGTAGACGCGGGTGTGGCTCGCCGGGTGAGTATGACCACGCGGTCGGAGGACGGCGCGGGCGACGGTGCCGGTGGGCGCGTGCGGACGGCGGCCTGGCGCGTGTGCGGCCGCTGGGGCGGCTCCGCCTCGTGATGAGAGCGGAGCACGCGGTCCGGCGCGGCAGGCGGCGGGTCCCGGCGCGGATCCGCGCGCGGACGTCGGCCCCGGGATCGCGGTGGACCTTCAGTCGGGGAGCTGGAGGATACCTCGTTAATCTGTATTCCGCCGTCATCCGCGGTGGCGTGGACTTGCTCGGCGGCGGGAGAAACCGGTTCTACTATAGACGTTCGGGGCGGCAGTGGCGGTCGCGCCCCGGATGCGGACTCCCCGTCCCCATCGACTTCAGCTTCAGGTAAAACGGTGAGCGGCGCAGGCGGTCTCTCGCGGGGCTCGGAGGGCGCGCGCTGCATGGCCTCGCCGGCGATCTCGTCGTGGACGGCCGACAGTGTGTTGACGACACGCGTGCGGTTCAGCAACCGTGCCATGAAGTAGGATTCAGCTGGGTTCCCGTAGTTAACAATGGCGTCGTCGGCGTCCGCGTCGAGATGGTCGCGGTCGGCGTCCCCGGCGGGCCCCGCGGGCGCGGGCGGCGGCGCGGGCAGGCGCGCGTCCAGCGTGGCGCAGGGCGGCAACGGCGCGGTCGGCGCGGGCGGCGCGTCGGGCGCGGGCGGCGCGGCGCGCTCGTCCGAGTAGCGCGTCATGATGGTGAGGCCGTTCTGCGGCACGGCGCGCTCGGCGGGCGCGGGCGGCGCGGGGCGCGGCGCGGGCGCGGGCGGGGCGGTGCGGGCCGCGCTACTGCGCGAGCGCAGCACGGTGGCGCGCGGCGGCCCGGGCGGGTCCAGCATCAGCGTCACCACCGACGTGTTGTCAGCGCGCATCCGCGTATTCGACCACCTGTAACGATGACAATCGAAAGAAACATAGTACTGAGCGGTGTTAAGTTTCTGTTGTGTCATGTAGGTATAATTAAAGTTACGAACGCGAGATAGATGATGAAAATTTACCTCTCTAGCGCATGATCGACTAGACTCTTTGAAGGGTTCAGCCAGTCCCTCGGCTGGTTACCGCTGCCGCCCACCAGAGCCGCCTCGTTGTGACGCTCTGTCTCTTGAACCAGGCTCACGGCGCCTTCAGGGGAAATCATATTCCATAGGCCATCAGTTCCAAAAATAAGACACCTGAAATTGTATAACATGTTTTTAAATCAATTGTAAACGCACACACGTATCACAAGTTTATCTAGTATTGGCACTCAAAAAACATCAGATTCCAAAAAGGGAGGGCTACAAAAGACAAACAGATGAACTCAAGGAGGTAGCAAACAGTCTGTAGGCGAGAATTACTATGAACAGGTTATTTGACTGTCTAATCAAATTAGTTAATTTTTTGTAAATATCAAAATAATGAACTTGGAGAAGTAAACTGATGAGTGTGTAATGACAGATTTACGAAGTGTGTGTGTAATGTGTACCAAGTTAGGGAAGATAGAAGGAGAGAGAGTTCTGTTTCATGTATGTGTAACGAAAGTGTTATGAAAAATTATGATTAGAAGAGGTGAACCGAAGCTTAGAGTTAGAGGGAGATATAAGTTAGTGAAGATAGGAGGAGAGAGAGTTACTTTTCATGTATTACTGTGAAAAGAGGTGAAAGCCCACATTTTCTTCCTCTTTTACTCTCAAAGCCAGTTATGATGGTGCTAAAGAAGTTTTACTTCAGTTGTATGGTAAGCTAAAGCAAACTCGTTTTTTTTTTCAATTTATGTTAACTAAACTTTTACCTGTACACTTACCGAAATTTAGACGGGTCTATAGTCAAAACTCCCACATCAGGGTCAGGACTGACTATGAACTCATCATTTTGAGGATTGTAACTCCACAGATCACCTAGTGATCTTGCTACTGCTAAAAATGGTATTTCGTCCATTGGGGTATTCTTTTTGATTGGTCCCTTGTGTCCCAAGCGAGGTCTGTTCCATACTACACGTGGTACACCGGCCTTTGAGACCACTTTGCCCCCACATCTCTGGATGCGATCTATTTCATTTGTAGACTCTGGTTTGTGGTCTGATGTCAATGGTTTAGCAGCCCACTCCTCACAACCTGTAATAAAAATATATCATTAATTCACACAATTTCTTAAGGAAACAAGGTTTGAGGGGGTTTAAGCGGGGGGGTTTTAAGCGGGGGGGTTTTAAGCGGGGGGGGGGGTTTAAGCGGGGCGTGAAAAAGCATCTGATGAGGCCGTCAAGCTGAGTGCCACCATTGCTAACATGGTACGTGTATGTAATTAAAAATTAAAGGACCCTCTTTTCTGAGACTTTGCCTTCAGCTTACCATCAGGCGAGGTGAAGTCAAATTGACGTGTCCTACATAAAAATAAAATTAAAAAAAAAATGTTAGGGAAATATACCTTTTCTTTTTCCCACAGAAATTACCCCACTTATACCTCACGCCACCCAGCAGGTGCGGTTATGTCTTGAACTGAACAAAACTGCATGCTGTCTGAGATAGCAGGGTGTAACATGACCCGTAAGTAATATCCCTTGCACCCCAGCTGACAGGGTCAACTCTGATTTTGAGATATTTTCCCTTAGGTTGGTAAATATACTAGGGATCTGATTCAGTAATGCAACATTTTTAAAATGTACGATTTCAACTTGATATTAAGACAATGTATCAGTGGTATTTTGTATGATATGTCAAAATAATGTTTTAAAATCATAACTACATTTAAAAATGGTTTAAAAACTTAACTACCAGCCCCTGCCCTGTGTTGTTCAAATATTGCTAATAACTGCTATCGTACAACAATTGCATGTCTTACCATCTTTTTGGTAACCAAGGACAATAGCTGAATCACCAACATGTCCAACGTATATTTTTCCACGGCGTATAAAAGCTATGCTTGCAGTTGTACCCGCTGTGCTTGGTAACCCTGTTACAGTTTTTGGCCATTTCTCTGAAATAAAAAAGTTATTTGTATAATTTAGATTCATTATAATCATCTTAGTGATAACGGGTTTGTAGCTTGTACAGCTTTTATGACTTATGACAGCCTCCAACCTGAGAGAAGTATATCCCAAAGCCTCATCAACGGTTGTACCAGTTTGCAGGTAAGGTTTAGCTTGACCCTTCTGGTCTTGGCAGGGTTTATATCACTTCCATTATATCGGTTTTGAATCAATTTAAATATAAATCACTACATAGTATAAAACAAAGTGGCTTTCTCTGTCCCGATATCCTTATGTATGCTTAAATCTTTAAAACTACCCAACGGATTTTAATAAGGTTTTTTTTAATATATAGAGTGAAGAGGAAGGTTTATATGTATAATAACATTGCACCTGTGCCAAGCCAGGGCAGGTCGCTAGTATAATATAAAATGTTATAGAATTAATAAACAAATATCGTCTGTGATGACAGGATGAAACATTAATACTAAATATTAAAGTACATAATGTCTTTACTCCCTTTTAAAAATAATTACCAAATTTGACAGAGTTAAAATATCGCACATCTTTTTCACACAAACACAATGTCATAGAAAATTTCAGATGAGCCTTTCAAATTGCGACTATATCAAAATAAAAAAAATATCTGTTAACAAGTGTTGTTTAGATAAACCTTACAGTTAGTCTTTACTGCAATAATCTAGTCCTCTCGTTAACAACTAAACAAAAATATAACAGGGTAAGCATTACTCATGAGGATAATTGGTAGTATTTAAGGCTTGTATACATACATGTAAATGAAAACAAGACTAGCTACACAAACATGCAATTTACAAAACATTTACTACACGTAATATTATTGCAAGTTATTCATATTGGGACATTTTTATTACAATAAAACTGCAAAATGATGACCTTAATTTACTATCTTTTTGTAGAAGGAAACCAGAGCCAGTTTAAAAACCAAACTGGTAAAACTGCTTTCACTTGAGTGAATGGGATTTCCAAAAAAAAAAGGCAACATACTTTGTTCTGCTAGCTATTATCTAACAAAGCAACAACATAGACTAATGACAATGAACACTCGAAAAACTCCTGTTAGCTCAATGTCAAACCACTCAAGAAAAAATATGAACAAGTTCAACAAGGTCAAGCAAAACATTTTGTACTTAGATCTCTCCTTGGTGGTGGCCAAAGTAGCGGCTACATACTTTCAACCTTAGAATTAGGACTGTAATAAAACGTAACATTCGATGTTTACCTAACTCTTTCCACATGTTCAAGTGGGTCAACATGTAACCATTTCTGATTGCTTTCAGTACGTCCTCATCATTATCCGACCAGAACTGCCTCTGTTTCACTATAGAGTCCATCAAATGCTCCTTCGCAAACGCGGCAGCTTCGCTCCCGCCGTGGCCATCATATATACCGAAAAAAGCATATTCCAAATCCCTTTCGTCTTCAGTTTGTTGATAAGCAACGGAAAACAAGTCTTCCATATACTTTCTCCCGCCTTGGCTGCAGTGGCCAGTTACGCGTAAATTGACACCAATAGACGCAGGCATTTTAAAACTACAACACTACAACTTAAATAACAAAATATTTACGATTTCATTGTAACACAAACGTTTCTAGCCTGTACATTTTGCATTTGCAATTACGCGAGTCGCGACTGACGACAGATCACGTGGACATATTGATCACTACGCGTGCCCAGAATTATATGAAAACTGCCATTAGCTAGAAAGAGATCACTGTATTTTTGTCAATGTGTTGTGAAAAGAAATAGACGCCATCATTCTTTCCGCCATTTTCGTAACGACACCAACTGACTTTCTTTGTTAAATTACATACTAAATTATTGAGCTTCATGCAAATATTTTTAACTATTTAGGACTATAAAAATATAAAAAGATTTTTTTCATTAATAAATCCTTCCATAACAAAGACAGTACAAAACTGAACTTCATAAGTTTTTCAAGCAATTATTGAAATGACGGATGGTGCTACGTTTTAAAACAGATAACAATATTGTTTGTCAGATTTTAGAAATTATGTCTGGCATAAAAATCATTATGATGGAAAACTTGTGGGAATAAGTTTCTATAACTTCATGATATTATACCTCTTTTAATTCTTTCATTCGGAAATTCTCTATTTGCGTATGTGGTGATTGTGTTGGACTCGAACCGACTAAAACCGCACACATTTTGAATCTCAATTACTGAGATGAAAGGAGGTGACCCAATAAGGAAATGTCCCTTTGCACCCTGGGTCATCCATAGATGGGGATGGCCAATTCTGATATGGTAACCACAGTGATTGACCTCATCTTGGCCCGGTATAGGAGCCCGCATCGTCAGCCTTTCTTCTTTACACAACTGCCACCTGTTTAAGCACTAATGTATTGGACCTCGACGAAAGACAATGATAACTTGCGGTAGCCAACGCTGAATATCTTTTGTTGGCCCCATGTATACGCCCTTATGCAGGTTAAAGCTGTCTATGTCAGCGCTGTGTCAAGTAAATATGTACCTACTCGAGTTTCTAAGTGCAAACTTTAGGTGATGATATGATAAAGATTTGTTTATACCAACTGCAGGGACATTGAAATACTCTCATTCCATGCAAGCTAATGGATGACTAAGGTAGATTTTGTAAAGCCGGACATGAAGCGTAAGAACCCCGGAGCCTTCACCCCGGACAGATCCCTCACCACACAGGGTAAACACGATATTCATTGACGCGAAGTCTCTACGCCAGATCGTTACCGTGGGTTCTGGAGGCGAGGCCCTTTTTGGCGCTATATCGGCACGGGTGTGGAGACATGAAGAAGAGCTTGGAGAAATCCGGGCCGTGACCTCCCAACTCTACAGCGACATAGTAGCAGAGTGGCACCTTCGACTTGGGCAACCTTACGAAGGGTATGACGTAATAGCATAAGGGTATGGTAAGATCCATGACACGGGAATGGTTAGAGAGGCCACACAGTGACCTCTCGTACTGGCTGACGCAGTTGATCCTCAGTCACGGGTACTTCGACGATTAACTGCGTCGGACCCGGAAGGAGCCAACGTACGAGTGCCATCAGTGATGTGACCGAGAACTCGGGGCTACACACGCTGATTGAGTGCCCGGCGTGGGATGAGGCGGGTCCTAGTGGCGGCCCTAGGAGTGACTGTTCTCTCGCTCGTCGCCTTGCTCCCGGCAATGGTTAGTTGCGCGCGCACATGGGCTGCCACCGTCTCCTGCTGTAAACAAGTAACAGAAGGAGACAGAGAAGTGGGACTGGAGTAGACTCTCGACCCACACAGCCCACAACTAGCTGAGGTAGCTCGGGCATCTGAGGTTGCAGAACTATTCCGACCTCCATGAGCGAAGGCCCGTAGGTGCCGGGTGGCGCGGGTATCGGTTCGAGTCGTTTGTCACCCTAGCAGAAGCAGGCTGAAGCAGTGGCACAAGACGCGATCCCTATACCCGGGAGCTAGACGTAGATAGATATCGTGGTTCCCATACCCGAAGGGTGCCAGCTCAATAGAAATGGATCTGTGCCTGGACCTCCAGTAACCTACAACCCACTGACGGCGTCTAGTCAGTTCGAGTCCAACATAAAAGTGTGAGTGGGGCTCGCGCACAGCGGGTTAGTTACGAAACAAGCTTATGCTACATAAATGGCAATATTTTTTATGGTGTTGACCTAGAAGTTTGACTTATTCACAGCTGTAAGAGGTTGCAGTCTTGAGTATGCATCCTGGAGGGATTCATTCCCGACGAAAAGGTCTTGACAGACAGACATAAAACAAAGTGATCCTATAAGGATTTGGTTTTTTCCTTTTGAGGTACAGAACCCTAATAAGTGTCACTGCATTAAAGACCATGTGGGCAATGTGTTTTACGAGGTAGTCTCTATGAAGGAGAGATAGAGCTCATACTTCCATGAACTGCAGCATTCTGTTTCAAATGAAGTCCGAGTAGTCCAGGTTATTATACCCAGACTACAATTGGAATCTGGCCATGAAACCTTCTAAACTAGGACAAATTTGGGAAAGCCCAGACGGATGGCAGCCCTACTCTAAGGTACAGGCGTACAGGCTACTGAGCCTGTACCTTAAAGTGCAGAATTCATTCTTTTACTCTAAATTTTATTTTATTTAGGCTTTTATTTTTTTAAATTCAGTTTACACATATGGCACTTAAATGACTTAAATATATATATTTGACCACTGGTCTTCAGTAGACTGCAGTCCAGTCAACACAGGGTATCCTACCCTGTGTTGACTGGACAGCAGTCTACCCAACCATGAAAAGAGAGTCTATGTCTCTATCTCAAGTATCATCTATACATTGGCAGGTGTACTGGCTTGCAGATGAGGTTAGTCAAAATATATACACTTACTAGCTGTTTCGCGTGGCTCCGGTATATGTCGGTAAACCTGGATCGGGGTATGAAAAATAGATAATAGTCGATTCTCAGACCTACCGAATATGCACACAAAATTTCATGAAAATTGGTCCAGTAGTTTCAGAGGAGTATGGGAACGAACATTGTGATACAAGAATGTTGTATATTAGAAGATACATAACAACAGTGCATCCTCTTCCTCTACAAAATGACTTAACTTATATTATAATATTCCATTTATTTTTAAATTACACTACTTTTCATAATAAATCTTTTTTAAAATTTTATTCTTCAGCGACTTGCCATGGCTTTTCTGGTCTGTGCTGATCCCACGGATTTGGTTGCTTATAAACGCCAGGCTCTTCCAATTTTATTCCACCATTAATTACTTCTTTAAGGAACCTGTCTACTTTTCCACCTTCCACTGGTTTTAAATCGCAGTACATCTCTGAGATACCGCTTTCTAGACACCGTTGTGCAAAGACTTTACCCAAATTAATATATGCACTGGTGTCTTTGATGCTGTATAGCTGTTTACGCAATGCCCATTCAGATGTTTTTGCTTCAATAACTGGTCCATTGATATAGTGGACAAGTTGGGCTGTAACTGTTCGATTACTTGAGATCAATGTCAACCTGAAAATAGATGATTAAATTATTTTTTCTGTTCATGATTTATTTCATTGTTGTAAAAGAAAACAGAAAATAATCAATTAATATTCCACAACATTTCACACAACGCTTACACTCTGTTCTCATAACATTGAATTTTATACAAACTTGTGCCAGAAATTTCTTCCAGGTTTATCAAGGTGATATCCTTCAGGTTTGCGGGCTATTCGTATTCTTTCTAAATTACGAGGATTTCTATTCACAAACTCGGGGGCAGCGGTAGAACTTAGTCTAGATAGAATTGGAGCTGTAAAAGGCCTTCTTAAGTTATTCATTTTTGTTTGTTTCTGTTAACTTTAAGTTTAATAACTCCAAATTAATTATGTCTAAATTCCCAATCCCAATTTACCCATCTACTGTCTACTTCTGTCAAATTCCAATTGACAGCTGACACTTGAATCATGACAGCAGATTTTTTTTAAGCCTTGATTATTTATTTATTTTTTGAAGTTTTTTGGCTTGGTAGCCTTCATTACATTTTGTTTAGTGTTATTTTATCTGTGATTTTGTGGAGCATTAGCATTTTTGTTAGAGTATAGCATAGATATAGTTGGAGTATAGTTTATCTATTTTTTTTTTGGTAGATTTTATTTGAAAATAATGCATAAATAAATTGGAATAATTTTTTGGAAATTGTTCCATACAAAAAAAAAAATCTTTTTTTATTTTATTTAACATGTTTTAACTTGATTTATATAATAAAATTCATCCATATTTTTAAATAGAATCTGTCGAATCATAAAACATTGAAAGCGTACAAGCGTACAACACTGTACTACTCTACAGTCTACATTTTGCATTTTGCTTTGCTTTGACAACATTAAAAGTGACGTGCATTGTAATTGTACTGAGTCGCCCACCCGCACGTTGAGTTTTGATAAGAAAATAATAGTTTGTATACTTTGTATTTTTTCCAAGCACGTATATCACCTTACTGGGATATGTGCCGGCCGTCACAGTATGTGCTTTATGGCCTTTTCTCGTCACCAGTTGTTGTGTGAAGTTATGTGTGATTGTGGACGGGCGTGAGCGTGTTGAACAGTTATATGTTTTGTAATTAATTTGTACGCCCACTCTGGGGTCGGCTCTAGTGGTTGTTTAGTGCGAGTGATGGTAGCAGGTAGAAGATAAAACAAGTGTAAATTGTTGTCAAAATGTCGCTGCAGAAGAGTGTGAAAAGTGCAGGGGGCGATAGGAGTGATCTGGGGGATACAACGTCTATATGTTCTTCTGTGACGACGCAGCCAGACAGGCACGGCTTTTTTGGAGGTGCTCAGTACAGTCCAGAGCCGTAAGTATACTGAATAAACTTATTTCTATTATCCAAACAAGCTTCGAATTGTCTCCAATTTGTTGTTTAACATAATCTAGCACCTGTTCTGTTTATTTAGGTTGTCAAGTAAGTACATTTTTAGATAATATCTTCATACTTATACTGACAACATTCACTGTTACTACTACTGATGATATTAATGGGTGATTATCCATTTTATTAAAATGATACCAAATTCTTAACATTTCAGTAACATGTAATAGCACATAAGATTTTTTTTTAAACTGACTCCTTCATAATAAAACCTTACTATTCATGTTATGTTTATGTAATAGCTATATTATGATATGGAATAGTGTGCTGGAATAACTGCCCAAAAACATTGCCTCCATATTTTTCTTTCATCCTTTTATAGGCTTTCTCTAACTCATAATAAATATATACAGTTCATGTACAAGTGCCAGATTGACAGCAATAGGCTCATTACCTTGTGTAAATGCGTTCCTAATGTATCACCACACCTCTATCACCACAGTTTCACACAGTTACCTCTATATCCCCTTGGGGATATAGAGGTAACTGTGTTTTTTTTGTGTTTTTTTTCCTTTTTTTTCGAGCAGAAATCCCCAAGGGGATATAGAGGTAACTGTATGTATAAGTCAATATAATATCATTTAGCTAAACATTACAAACTGCCAATTGATGTCACCCTACTATCATTTAGGTGACTCATAAAGGATATTCAATAATGTTATTTTATAAAGCTGATTCTCAGTAGTAGGTATTATCTGTCTCTGTATCTAACATATAAAAATACTGTGTAATACCATGAATAAGATACATGAATCTGGTTCCACTTGTTTACCATAATTTACCACTACTGACAGCAAATAAGATTCTTTGCGATTAATAATTAAACTTATTTGATTTCCATAAATTTTGATGTTCAGCCAAACCTGCAGTTGGACTGAAAAAAGTAGGCCCTGGACTCTGAAATGAAACCAAGACTCATGCTAGGATGTAGGAAGAAAGGATTTATTTAATTAGCTTATCAATCTAAAAAAAACAGATGCTTGGTTACCCTTTCATGTAAAAATGACCGATCAAATCTGTCCTTGTGGTAAGAGCCTTGGATGTGCTGTCCAAAGCAATTAATGAGTCACTAAAATACAGCCTTCTAGAAACCATGAGAATTATATCTTTGGTTGTGAAATAAAATAAACAAGTTTAACACATCTACTTGTCCGTAAAACATATGTTTTACACAACAAACATATATGAGTTGTCATTAAATTTACACAGATTTTATATATTTACTCTATCCATTTCCATACTAATATTAATAAATTCGAAAGTAACTATATCTGTCTGTCTGTATGTTACGTTTACATGCCTAAACTACTGAACCGATTTTGATGAAATTTGGTATAGGGGGTAGATTAGACCTTGAGAATGAACTTAGGCTATGTTTGGTCGCGATAACCGACATCCACACGGGCAGGGCCGCAGACAAAAGTTAATATTCTAGAATGTTTGCACACAAGCCCATTATTTTCTAAGTTGAGTAATAACTAAAAAAGTAAACACTACAAGAAATACATACATACATACCATGCTTACCCCTAGCTCCCTCCCGCGAGGTAGGCAGGGGCAGCAGTTTGCGATTTGCCTCCACATTTGTTTTTTAAGTATATTTAAGTTGTTTTAAGTATTGAGAATTGGGTATTCTCTTAACAAACCAATAAGTACCTGATCTGAAGGCTGCATTATTTGTAGAAGCTAGAATATGATGGGATTTTCGTCCACTGGAGAGTTTTTGTGCAGTCAGACTATTCCTGCTTTGTCTTCTACACTGATGGCACAGAAACTCTCTGTGTTTACAGGGTCAGCAGCATGAGTGTGACTCAGTGCTATAAAAAAAATCAGAATTGTTTTTTCTCTGCACAGCAGGCCTCTTGTTCCCATCCCCAGAGGCCAGAAGATGCACAGCAAAATACTGAATGATTTTATCAAAAATTAATGTGAATTAATCCAATGACATTATGTGTGTGCTGTACACATTCAACATCTTGGCATGCAGGGGGTCAGCAGTCAGCAGTAGTACAAGCCAGAATTAACCATGTCATGGAAAGGAGGAGTGGTCCCTGGCTCCAAGGTGCAAATATTAGTAGAAGAAAATAGTGTATTAGCACAGACAGCTTAATAATTCATATGAGTTTTTTTTTCGAGCAGAAATCACCCCAGCTATTGTGGTAGTTATGTTGAGCTCGAACCAATTTAAACTGCATGCCATTTCAGGTATCAAACGCCAGGGTGTAAACTCAATGAGGAATTTCTCCTGCATTAAGAATGAGCCGGGGCCATCTGTTTTCAAGATAGCCTCTCAAGAGTTTCCTAGTACCTAGGTAGCTACTTTAATTAAATATAGTGTAAAGTTTTGCTCATTAAAATTCTTCGTGACTTATTTTTGTGTTTGCGAGGTATAAACCTGTTAGGTAGATTCATTTTAATAAAAATAGAATAATTAATTAAAAAACATTCACACTGAAAATTGCTGCATTATTATTATGTTTTTAGAGGTCATCTTCACTTATGTAATCACCCTTTTGGCTATAAAAGAAATAATTATTATAACAGATATTATACCATATTTCATGCTATTCTATTCTTAACTTAATACTATGGATCACCACAGAATTTGTCAACATTGTAAATGCCAGCTCATAAAATGCTTTATATTTATAATTTACAAAGTATGTTTTTTTTTTAAAGTATTTAAGTATCTTTATCTGCATTCTAGATTTTACAACAATAGCCAGTCAAACTATTCATACTTTGGGTCTAGATAACACTGTGTTGAATGTTATAGAATATTTATTATTATTTATTGATTGACAGTTGAATAGATGTTACCTCTGATATAGTAAAAAAAAGTATATTTACTATTGCAGTATACTTTACTATTAATACCTACTATTACATGCATTAATAGAACACACAATAAGAAAAATATCTATAATATTACTTGACATCTATAGTCACATTCCTATTAGTAATAAATAGTTCTAAATATATGATTGTATAACATTACTAAATGTAAACACAACTTGATGACCTTATTACCATACGTATCTGTAGAAGGCCCTACGACGGCGGGTATGTCGCTCTTTGCCATGATATGATAGTTTTTTATTTAATTATATTTTGATCTAAATGCTACTTTATGTCCGCCGGCAACCCTGGGGTTATCCTTTCGAGGGCTTACCCGGGGTGCCCGGCAATGGACACTTGGGAAGGACAACGTGTGGTTTTAGTCGGTCCAATTCCGACACGCCCACCCCATCGTCGGCACCGATGGGGTGAAGCCCGTGGGGGTTTCCACACGTTAAAAAAAAAAAATATAGACTACTTTCGAGTTTCGTGTAACTGGTAACAATTTTTTTGTGATGTAAATGGTTGAGCAGCATTTTTATTATGTATATAAATTAACTAGCCGGCCCGCCCCAGTTTCGCCTGTGGCATGCCTACCAAATTATTAATTTTCAAAAAATGTATAAAAGGGTAGGACGCTCGCTAGCCAGATGGACCGATGACCTGAAAAAAGGGGGTGGGAAGAACTGGATGCGGAAGGCGGAGGATTGTATGCATTGGCGAACATTAGGAGATGCCTATGTCCAGCAGTGGACTGCAGTGGACTAGTTGATTTATTGATTGATTGTATGAGAATCTGCCGGATTTGTTGACATTCATCATTATTGTTACGCTCCCTTGGGTAGTAGTGTGATGTTAATAATCTACCAGGATAGGCCTGCTAGGCCACGGTAACCACTTTCCATCAGGTGGGCCGTGAGCTTGTCTGCCACTAGTGGTATAAAAAAAAGGATAAACTGACTATTCAACACAAAAATACTTTTCGAACCAGTAGTTATTAAGATTAGCGAGTTCAACCAAATGAATAACCTCTTCAGCTTTATAATATTAGCTTAGTTTGTACCTATCTATAAATGTACTGAAATTTAAAAAAAATATTGAAATCTGCAAATGTTTATCTACTTCTGTTACTGACTGCACCTAAGCACAATAATAACCTGCAAAGGAAAGGAAGCCGGCAATATTTCTCAACTTCCCAGATATTGTATGTCGGTCTGTCGTAACTGTGACTGCATTTTTATACACACATAACAAACCCATATGTAACAATAAACAAAATACCCAAGTAAAAAATTGCATTCTACATTGACTATCTCACGGAACAATAGCAATACGTACTGAAATACTTAGCAAAGTAAGCAGGAATTGTTGATACAAGTAGATAATGGTTGTTGTTTAGGTATATGTTGTTTAAAAATCCATTTAATACTATGTCAGACCCGCATAGGTTGTTAATTGTATTAGTACGGATAGCATTATATTTCTTTCAATTTTAAAACTCACCACTGCCACCCGACATTACAAAATGGGAAATATTATTTTTTCATCACATCATTCTATTACGTCATCAAATGTAATGGTAAATCTGCCGCCAAATGTAGCAAATCTACTGCCAAATATGGCAGCTACCGCAAAATATATCGATTATAGTCCGCAAAATAGGTTTCGGTCTCGTGTCTCCCCTGATATCCCCCCTGTCTTAGGATTTCTTTAGTCCTGTTGTCTCCCCTAGAAACTTACTTTTAAAATTATATTTTGAGTACTTATGTATCCCCTGTTATAGTTCTATCATGTTTGTACATACTAGCTACTTGCAAATAAATAAGTATAAATGTAATATTAATTATGACTGAGTTGAAGACCTACGTTATCTTTCAATGTCAGGTTTAAGACGTGACATGTATTTTTTCTATAACGGTTTTAATGTAACGCTTGAGATTTACGAGGGGAGACACAAGTACTCAAAATATAATTTTAAAAGTAAGTTCTGATGTCTCCCCAGTCTAGGGGAGATAACAAGACTAAAAAATCCTGACATCGATTAAAATAGGAAAAAGTGAATCGCTCAGGTGGAACTCGAACCCACGATCTTTCCCGTACAGGAGGAATGCTCTGACCACTGAGCCACCGAGTCAGACCTGAAGCTATCCAAGTTCTCCTATACTACCGTCTTAGGGCGACGGTGGGAGCCATCTACCGACATTCATACGAAATATCGGAAACAGTGAATGATGTTGTAATGTAGAGCGTTCCCCCTGTAAGGGAAAGATCGTGGGTTCGAGTCCCTTAGCGATTCACTTTTTCCTATATTAATCGATTTGAAAAGTTAGCATAGTAAATGCTTCAAAATTTCATTCAATTATTTGGGCGGAGTCATCGATTAACAATGTTTGTAAATGATTGCAACATCAGCTCGGTGGCTCAGTGGTCAGAGCATTCCCCCTGTAAGGGAAAGATCGTGGGTTCGAGTCCCACCTGAGCGATTCACTATTTCCTATCTTAATCAATTTGAAAAGTTAACATAGTAAATGCTTCATTCAAATCCTGACATCTTCCAACAGGGAAGACACGAGACCGAAACCGCAAAATAGGACACCGTGCACCCCGACATGAACCGATAGTCTCGCAGAGACCTCCGTGCCATCTCTTCATTACTTGTTAATAAGTCACAAAAATAGGGACTCCGTCGACATTGGTCGAAACTACTACTACTTCGGTCCAAGATATACAATAGGTAATGTTAACGGGAATTAATGCGATTAGCCATAACCAGTCAGCCCGTGACTTCGGCCAGTGTAACCTGGTCCAAACGTCAGGCAAATCAAAGGTAATATTGCTCGGTACATAAGTACATCTTGGACTTAGAACGTGCACTATACGCCCAGTACACGTTTCCTGGGTGTGTTCTGAGGATAAAACGGGGTTCTACGGCAGTAAACGAGCTAATTCACCATTCATAGATCATTACAGAACAAGATACGTGTCCTGAGGCATATGGGTGTACCTATACCATGATCGCGTTTATTCCCGTTAACATTTTTGAATACCTAAATATTGTTTGTCAGCAAAATACACTTATACACAAAAGTCACACACTAACAAAATAAAATTAGGCCGTTTGTGATTTCCTATACGGGAGAGTTACCCTCATCGCCGACGGGACATTGCTGTTTGAAGTCTGTGCACTCAAATTTTGAGTGAACTTCGATGTTTCTTGACGCATATCATTGAAATTGCTAGAACATGGTCCCTAACTGTAAAATTTTCTTTATTATTTTCAAAAGTGTAATACATTACATTGTTTAAGTTGATGTTAAACATGGTCAGACACTATTTTACTAATATTATTAAGCTAGCGCGTGTCAATGTGTATAAAGTCTGTTTCACATTTATCGTTTTTCAATGTTATTGGGCCTAATTTTAAACATTACTTAGACACTGTGATTTATGGTCTGCTAAAGACCATAAATCACAGTATCTTAGTAATGTTTTGTGTCAGAATTTTGCTGTATTTTACGACTGAGCGTCGTTGCTGATAAACCCTATATCTCGATAAGTTTTTATTACCATGGTTGATGAGATGGATGATGATGGTGAGGTTGATGTAGTAGATATAGCCGAACTGCCAGCTAGATGATCCATAATATATTCTACGGACATATAAATCTAATAAACCGAGCACTGAACCGATTTGTAAACGAGGACGCGTATTATACGAACCATTTCTGATAATAATAACATGATCAAACGATTTTATGTGTCTATTTGCATGTAACAAGTGCTAAGAACACTTTTGTAACGTTTACGAGGAAAATGACAATCTAGGATGTTACTTCTGTACTGGTAAGAGTGGATCCTCGTTCTTTTGTTGCTTAAGCTGGTCGGATCAAAGGTCTGTCAGTATTCAACAATTGCGGGCGCGGCGCGATGAGCGAGAAAGGCTCGCTGACATCGCTGCACGCGCTCGAAGGCGACTCGGGCGTCGGAGGGCGCAAACTGACCTCCGCCCCCCATGAGCGCGGGCCTGAGGGTGACGGGTGGAGCCGCCCGTCGCCCTAGCAGAAGCAGAGTCGGGGACCGCGTGGTCCCCCCCTTCCGAGGAGGGCCAGACCGAGAGGGATGGCCCTGGGTCAGCCGGGGTGCGAAGGATATGTCGCATGGCAACCTCACCTTCGGCCTAGCACTACGACCCAGAAACGGCGTGCGGTTTAGTCGTGCCGTGGGGACTTCATATCATCCTCATCTTTGCGATAATCCCGCTTGCATCCAAGGCCTTCTATTCGGAGTCCTGTCCTGACTCCTGAGTCCGTCTCCGTACTTGAATCTAAATATGATATCCTGAATGATATGTTCGGTGTTATCGTTGGTCACTTTTGGATGGGATTAGTCCCGTTTAATAAATAACCTGTGTTGTATCTAACCAGTAACAGTTTTTTTTATATATAGCTAAGGTAGCAGACAAGCGCACACACTCGTGCTGCTAACCCTGTAAACATAGAGAGTTTCTGTGCCGCCAATGCAGAAGACAAAGCAGGATAACCTTTGGCCTTCCCAGCACAAAACTCTCCAGTGAGCTCTGGCTACTCACAGCCGGCCTTCTGTGGGGCGGAGATACTTCCCCCGTCGGACCGCCTAATTGGACGGGAATACCGTCGTGTCCTACTTCGTACAATGTGAATTTCTCCTTTAACTCCTCAGTAATGTTAGTTGAACATAGAAATAGTGCACTTGCACATATCTGATCAATGTGGGTGGTCTAATGGTCTTAAATGTGGACGACAGTGAATGCGTTTTCACCATAAGCGTGGACTTATGGTGAAAACGCATCACCGTATTCAAGTCACTCACGAGTCACCGATCGTGATATCGAACTTATTTGCAACGCATCTAACGAGTTCCGTTTGCCTGTGTTTTATTCATGACATCAGAATAGATTTCGCAGTAACAAGCCATTTGCTGCACCCTAACTATTGTTCGAACTTTTTACTAACTAAATATCTTTGATCGTGGGTTAACAGGGCCCCTGCCAACATCCTTGAGATCTAAGCTTACCTCATCTGTAAGTCAGTGCACCTCATAAGGGTATTCTCAGAGTAGCTACAAAACAGTCTATAGATTACTGAGTTAAGTGACGTGTGTTAAAAGCAGTGATCGTCAAGGTCTGCGGACTTATTGCTCCAGTTACCCACGATTCCTGAACTAACAGTAATTGACGGCAAGTTTGGGTACCACACAAGTTAGAATCGTTATTCCTTTAGTTGCTCTTCGTTAAACAACGGGGATGGTTCTGGCGCTGGCTGGCTTTCCTCTCAGGGTAAGGTCAGACGGAAGTCAGTCTCAGAAAAGCCTACATATATCAATCAAAATCAATAAGGAGACCCCGGACTCGAATTGATGATGATCAAAATCGTCAATAAAGTTCGATTTTGAAATTTAACCGACTGACTGACACAAGGCAGGAAATTTTCGCGTTCGTTCTTAAAATTAAGACGTATCTACCTTATTCGTTCAATCATCAAATGCTTGCAATAGTTCCGATTTCTAGTAAAAACCTTCAAATTGCCGTGACTTACGAGATCGGCGCATCTTAATTAAACGTTTCGCTAGTACTGTAGCAAGTAGGTATTCAAAATAATTATAAAAACTTCCCAAATTATCGACATAAATCGTAATCATTCGTCTAACGTCTAGCAATTTATATGCCATTAATGTTATGAGCATTTTCGCGTTATAATTGGCATGATTGAATATTGCCACTAGCAAGAAAACGGCTACGTCTTCTACTATTCCCAGCGGGGACTCCGTCGACCTGACTGGTGACCAGCAGACCAAACCTTGTATGTGGGTAATTTCACTCATTTCCCCCGTATAACGACTGTCATAGATGTTCGTATTACAACCGGGACCGCCGTTAACATGCTCTCGAGGCACAGAAACAGTCAGACCAATGCAAATATTTGCCCTAAGCGGGAATCAAACCCGCGCCCCCTGCCTTGCAGCCGAAACGCCACACCTCAGAGTCCGTTTGGCTACATGGGAGTTTTTTGTCAGTAAAAGTATTCAATCTAAACTACATCAGTTGTACATTTTCAGTTTGATTGTATAGTTGTGATAAGCTTACATTTCCCATGTTTATCTAATAACTACCGTTACAATGTAAGCCGTGGGAAAATAATTCACACTCGGGCTTGCACTTCCTAATCAGAAATGAATATTAGGTCAGATTAGAAACTTTCTCTTTAATAGCCCTTAGAAGCGTTTAATCTATGAGTTTATAGCGATTGATTACCTGTTTCCTTTCGTTGTTAAATGTACAAACTTGTAGCACATTAGCAACTAACTGATTACTAACTGAATTGTGATCTCGTGCCCGCAACTCATGAGAATCTACTCCTTGGATAAAAGTAGCCTAAGTGTTATTTCACTATCATACTATAATTTATCCCTAGTATCCCTGTACCAAATTTTTGCCAGATCCGATGATGAGCCAATAAAGCGAGATTGAATAACAAATATCGACATATCTTCATAAACTTAGTAGGATACGTCATTACTAAAAAAACTGAATCATTTTAATCAACTGAATTTGATTAAACACTGTTATAGAATCTGAAAGCTTTAAACAGGTATTTTCTTTCATTAAAATTAATAACATCGAGTCTCTCAAAGATAAAGAGATAAAGATAAAGATAAAGATAAAGATAAAGATAAAGATAAAGATAATTTAATTTTAAATAAAAATAACCGGTAGATAAGACTGATAAGTTTTTTTTTCTTTATGTTGTTGCATACCATTATTTTGTTATGTTACTACCTGGATGAATCACAACTTCGAATATTCCTCGCTATGATATTATCTATAGTTTACGCGAATATCACTCATTGAAATAAAGCGTAATACACGAAATAAAATTAACAAATAAATCGCTGTAGAATCCGTTAGTAGTAGCTTTATTTCAATATTCTTCGCTAGTTTCGGCTTTAACCAGCCACACCCAGTTGAAAAATTCACTATAAAAACCATAAATACATAATAATCATATATTTATTAAGGAAAACGAAAATTAAATTAAGATTTATGTTTAGTGCCTATTCATTTTAACACGGGGAAAACATAACATACCCATCGCCCTTTTAATAACTATTTATTTTAATATCTACAAGTTACTCACCTACTTGTTACATTTTTTGGTCAGGTTTAATTTAAGCCTTACAAGCTTATTCGCGTCCGCATACACTATATTATTTTCGTTATCAAAAGCCAGTCCGAAAGCGTCATCTATAGGAACAATCTTTTCTAGAGATTGTTCGGATTTTTTCACAGCGTATATGCCATCTTGGATACAAGCATACACATTCCCATTTTTATCTGTCGTTAAACTTCTTACTATCAGATTTTCTGCATACAAAGTAGCATTTTTAGATTCTTTCTTCACTTCGTATAGTCCTGTAGCGTTTGTAAAGAAAATATCGTCCTCATTGTCAATAGCGAATTGATCTACTTTGGTATCTTCTAGATATTTGTAACGTGTTGCGTTACCATCGTCTGCTAAAGTATACAGAAACTGTGTAGGAAATATCGAGAAATATAGTGTATTTTTGTAGAATAAATGCCAGATATTGGTACCTTTTTGTGCGTACAATACTGCTTTCTTGGTACTGTAATCGTATTTGTAAATACCGTCGCTTCCACCGATGTATATTTCGTGTGTTAGCTCATCAACTGCTTGGGCGAAACCGTTATTGATATTTTCTATGTTGCTGAATTCTTTAGTGTTCAAATTCAATCTTGCAGACTTGAATATATCACCTTTTTCTTCGATGTTGTAACTGAAGTATAGTATATTGGGGCTATAGTCTACTGCCAATGAATATGGTCTATCAATGTCTCGCTTGAGAATTTCTTCTTCATAGAACTGTCCGTTTATTATGGTCCCCTTGCAATTGGCTTCATCTGGAATAACAGCAGCTTGGATCGCGAGGAGACCGGATAGGATGAGAATGAGTTTCATTTTCATGCTGAAAATAATAAGGCATTTGTATGAGTACGGAATGTGATTGACATTGAAACTACGGCACAATGACGACAATATTTCGGTACTTCATTCGTCATTTGCCTTTACAGTCCCAATTAGTGAGAGTCTGTCTAACATGTATTATTCTCCTCCAAAAATTCCTTTCAGATATTATTTCCTCAGTCTCTCTCTTCCTTCCATATCCTCTATCACGTTCACGCACAGTGATAAAACTTCGGTAAATATTTCGGTTAAATTTTTTTAATTTTCGGTTAAAGTTTCGGCTTAAATCATTAAATGAACTGTGTACCATAATTTTAGTGTTCATTTATGTACGTAACAAATCTAATAAATATTGATTGTAGAGATGCAACTTCCTACAAACATCTGGAATGTCAAATTTATTAAAATAAAACCAATGTATGGTCAAGTTTAACCTGATAAGTAATGAAATATGTAAATGTATATATCTATACAATGTGAATTAAACAAAAATGACAGTAGTTTGTCTCAATTGTTATCAAATGCTGTTTCAATCAGCTTTTTCCAAATTTGTATGTGCCAAATTTCAATTAGATCTGTGAATTAAAGTACAAATCAGTTATTGTCAACACTTACCGCGTCTTGCTGTAGCCAAATGATAAATGAATTGATAAACAACATCACATCACAGTAATTTTAAGATATATGGAACCATAGAGCCGACAGCGGCATTAACTTTTTGTCAACTTTTTTTATGGGCAACTGTACTAGGTTAAAATATTGATAAGTAAGTAGATGTTTAAAACGTAGATTACATTATATTACTTTGTTAACAATTTTCAAATCTCGATTTCAATAAGATCCAATATCACTTGCACAACATTTTTACTATCTGCTTAGGCATGCGCACGACAACGTATCAAAGTTTGAAATGAATGGTATTGGGACTATGCGTTTCAACACCATTCTTACAAGCCTTTGATATTTAGTTATATTTTATTAGATGTGTGTCTATGATCATAGTAACGTATTGATACACCCGTGATCATGGTGTTGCAATTTGATCTAGACCAGTGCGTAAAATGACGTAGTACTATTATCTATTCTGTGGTATTTTTATTTTATTTATTTAACTGCTAAATTATCATACAAAGAATACAAATTATGTCAGCATTCCATAAACCACAAAGGTTTGCGGTGAAATAAAACACGGCATAGCGGGAGGCATCACTACATAGTATAAAACAAAGTCGCTTTCTCTGTCCCTATATCCCTTTGTATGCTTAAATCTTTAAAACTACGCAACGGATTTTGATGCGGTTTTTTTAATATATGGAGTGATTCAAGAGGATGGTTTATATGTATAATACATGTTTATATGTATAATAGTAGAGGGTGCAGCTGAAACGGGATCTGACGCCACGCGGGTGGAAAAATATTGGCGGTACGAAGTTTGCTGGGTCAGCTAGTACTTTATAAATACTTATTACCGCACTCTACTGTGATATTAAAATATATACCTATTGTAATATTAAAAGATATACCTACTGTGACTCTTCTGTAAAAAAGGAGTGTGATGTTTTCCGAGTATTAGTATTATTTATTTAATTTCCCATATCCACCATAACTATTAATAATTTTTCGATAAATAATTGTTCACAAGGATGTTACACTTTAAAATATGTAAGACTTTACTACGAAGCACATCTCCACGGATCTCCTGTTTGTTATTGTTTCTGTCCTCATGATAAAGCAGAGGTTATCGTTACTAATTTTATTGAAATTATTTATTAGCGTCTGTAAGTATATCACTGGCTTTAGTAGATCTATGACTACAAAATATAAAATCCAGAGTAAGTACCCTTAAACAAGCAAGAAAACTACTATCGCCCAACTTAAACTCTTACATCGAAGAATGCGGATTAACATACTTAAATGTTTTTTTTTGTAAATACAAACATATTATATGTACATAGAAACACCCAGACCAATGCAAATATACATATTCACGCATACAAATATTTACACTGAGCGGGGATCGAACCCGCGCCGCCTGTGTAGCGGCCGAGTAAACACACTCCCGCCACGTCACAGAAGCTGTCAGAATAGTGACGTGATTGGTTATATTTTCTAACAGAACAAGTCTAAAAGTAAATGTCAAGGCCTCACATCACTATCGATCATTAACTATTAAGTAATCTGTGTCATAGGCTTCGTCCAGATGACGCGTTTTACTGCTCCACTGGCGCGAAAATTGTCTTTCTTGTCATGTCCACATACGTATATTGCGCGCGTCAAGATAATCAAGATTTGGCCTAGTTTTATAGTAGCTCCCAAAGACACCGCGAGCGTCATCTCAAAACGCACGCATCAAGTGTGAGCCGCATCATTATGAATGCGGGCAATACATCAGTGTTGACTCTCAAGACATTCTAAAAATAACCTACAAAACGTCACTTATCCGTGTTATATTTGACTTTGATTCTTGACACCAAGGACTACTCCAAGGACATCCGGAAGGCTGTACCTTGGAGTCCGCACTCGATCCTCCTTTCCCTGTATATGAAGCTGAAATTGGCACCCAAAATTGTAGTAGCCATGCACATATTTGCGCTAACCAGGTGTGCAACATAGTTTTAGTCCCATAAGCAGCTAAATCCCGATTTATCTGAGGAAAAATTGTATACACAATCTGCCAGACAACGACAGAGACAGAGGTCTGTTAACTGTCGGAGACCTTCTTCTAAAGCGAATATGTATTTGGCTACTACAATTTTGGCTGTCAATTTCTGCTTCATTTCCCTGTAATCGTCTTTGTAAAGAGCATAGTTCTGCACGTAAGACAACATTATCATAGTAAACAAGGAAATTGGTATGCGTAAGTATCTCACAATAACAGCTAACAGACGAAAGTAAAACGTTTTGAAGAGGGAAGCCTTCAAGGTCTAGATACGGTTTGTTAGTACATAAATTACATTATGAATGCGAAAGTTTGGAAACTCGAATCTCGCCAGAACAACTGACAAGTAGCAAAGGTGTAGCTGCTCAAAAAGGCGTAAAAGGCGCCGTAAGCTTTCCTCGTGAGATTGGGGTGTCAGACGGCAGTCAAACCAAGGAAGTCAAATCGTGAGTAAAATTAGGAAGAGCAGAGCTCGGGCTTCAAAGTGAATGCTGTGATGTTGTATGCTTCAAGAGGTACAAAAGCTCCATGTGCATTCTAAACGTGTCTGGACTGATTCTAAATTCGCATAATTGAGCTAAGGTGTTTCGGCATCAATAAGGCGCTAATTGAATCGTAATTTGTATGAATCATAGCGATGTTGCCGCGATGTTACCGATGAATTGATTTTACTGTAGTCTCCGTTGCTATGAGACAATTGTTTAAGAGTGATGAATGAGGTTTACTCACCTGTAGCCTCAGTAAGCCTTTATTAACTTTATCCGAGGACAGCCTACATTTTGAACTAGACTACGTTATACTCATCAATATATACAACTAAAAATCCTATGGGATAGTAAACTAATGCGTTGGCCATTACAGAATATAAGCATTTATTCAATGGTTTCCTGAACTGAATCCCAAAAGCTTGTCTTGGGATAGAATTAGAGTAAGATGTGGACATTGGCCACCTTAATATCACCTTCGATAATCCGTGTTGGTATCTAAACTAGTTATTTTATAATTATTGTCATTGAGAAGTGTTTTATACTGTGAGGAATAGTAGGTATGGCTACCGTTATAGATGTTTAGAATATAGAGGATCTTAATTTTCAAGTGATTGCGGTAACTATACACCTCGATTGATATTCCAATCCACCTTGAAATAATTCATAACAATGCCACCTGCACAAATACGGCGTGACACCAACACATGAGGCGGTGACGTGTCAGGAACTGAAGTGGGTTTACAACAAACATACCGTAATGGGTCTTTTTCTTTTGGCCCTGGTACACTCTGGAATATATTCAATCAATCAATTAGCCCACTGCAGTCTACTGCTGGACATAGGCCTCTCCCAATGTGCGCCATTTTGTACGATTCTCCGCCTTCCGCATCCAGTCCGTCCCAGCCACCTTTTTCAGGTCATCGGTTCATCTGGCTAGGGGGCGTCCTACCTTTCGTTTGCCTTCTCGCGGTTTCCACTCTAGGACTCGTCTGCTCCTCCTTCGACAGACGTGACCAGCCCATTGCCATTTCAGCGTGCTTATTTTGGAATATATTAGGGGTTAAAGTATGAAATTGCCGATTTGTACTGACAAATTGAAATTCGTTTTTTTTTTAATTTAACGTATTTATTTAATCAAAATAATTACCATTATTATCTATACATTGCTGCCATCTAGTAGGAAGGTCATTTATGCCTTTGCGATAGAACTCTGGTGATCTAGATTCGACAAACTGTGTGAAAGCATTTTGTACTGCCTCCTGAGAAGAAAACTTTTTATCACATAGAAAATTGTCCAAATCACGAAAAAAATGGTAGTCTGTTGGAGCAAGGTCTGGCGAATACGGAGGGTGACGGATAGTTTCTAATTGCAGTTCCTGTAGAGTTAAAACGGTTTCTCGTGCTGTATGAGGTCTCGCGTTATCATGGAGCAATAATGGTGAAGATCGATTCATGAGTCGGGGCTGTTTCACTGCTAGTTTTGCTATCATTGTTCGGAGTTCGGCACAGTAGACATCTGCCGTTATTGCTTGACCAGATCGTAGAAAGCTATAGTGAATAACACCATGCTGAGACCACCAAACAGTTACCATTACCTTTTTATTGGTAAGCTTTGCTTTAGGACACTGTTGTGGCGTTTCACCTGGGGTCAGCCATTGCATTTTTCGCTTACGGTTATCGTAAAGAATCCACTTTTCATCACATGTCACAATTCGATCCAATATTCCTTCATTTCTGTATCGATTCAACAAGGCAACACAAGTTTCAACACGCATTTCTTTCTGCAGATCAGTCAAATCATGAGGTACCCATTTTTCACATTTTTTTATTTTATTGATTTGACGCAAATGAGTCAATATTGTTGGTAAGGTAACGTTAAACCATGCAGCTAATTCCTGGGTAGTTTGGCTCGGATCGGCTTCCACCATGTCTTTCAATTCATTGTTATTCACCTGTGTGGACGGCCTTCCTCGTGGTTCGTTCTTCAAATCAAAGTTTCCATCACGAAAGCGTTTAAACCAAAATCGCACGGTGCGTTCATTAGCAGTCCCCTCTCCAAACGCAACATTGATATTGCGAGCTGTTTCTGCCGCGTTAGTTCCGCGTCGGAACTCGTATTCAAAAATCACTCGAATTTTCGAAGTATCCATCTTTCTTGTCTAAGCTGAATAAAAAAAACAACTGAAAGTCGATAATCGAATGTTGCACATTTTTAAATGAAGAACTACATAGGTACCATGTGGAAAAAGTTTCACTCAAAAATCTCAAACCATGAAGGTTCTATGTCAATTCGAAGTACCTATTACAATGAAACGGCAATTTCATACTTTAACCCCTATTATTATACATTTTTATTTATTGTCCGATTTTGGCTGCTACAATTTTGACTGCCAATTTCAGCCTCGTCCTTGTTTGACCACTATCTCACCTGCTGACAAGTGATGATATGGTCTACGACTTTATTCGGCCTAAACCTAAGGTTAAGAAATCTAAAGGAACTTCAGGGTCATTCGTGCGGGTCCAAATTTTGAATGTAGATATAATCCCTCTGATATAACGCAAAGACTGATGACTGATGTTTATTCTTGTTTAAATTCGCCGCAAAGAAGTCCCTTGACACAGTGTCGTAGTGACATCATTCATTTAATTCGCTACACTAATTTATGTAATGCGGTTAAGCAATACATGCAATGTAGTATACTCAAGTGTATTCACGGAATTTTAAATTTGGGCGTTTCTTGGCAACGGGGCATTTGTTGGTTAGAGATTTTATTGCTTCATGTCTTTGGGGCCAACTTCCCCTGCAAGCTAGTAAACATGCTGACTAAGGGACGACGATCCGACGCCTTGTTGCTAATAAAACTAATGCTTAAATGAAGAGAATAGATTGTATTCGAGAAATAACAAGAAACTCTTAATTTCAGTACCTACGCAGTTCAATTCAATGCCTCAAATAGGTAGATTTACGTCCATGTTGACGGGCTCTAGTGCAATATCGTCAGCATATGCTACAATGTGTTATTGGCACATAAATTCGCTCCCCCAAAAGACAATGACGTCACGTCGCCTTCATTGACCCAGTACGCACTGAGTTATGAACCGTTGGAATTTTTTAATCTTCTGAAGCTTCATGAGTTATCTACTGAAATACTGCTATACCATTCGTAAATTTTGTAAATCTTACCTAAAGCAAATTACTTAGGTGTAATAGAAATAAAATTCATTTAGCCATTCCAGCATGAAAATAACACCTTTAGACCTTTCGTTGTATAAAAACTCGCAGCAAAAGCGTTTTTGCTGCGAGCGTGAGTAAAAGGGGAAATTACTAAATAGCCACCGAATTAAATGAGCGATTCGTTCAGAAACTGATTTATAAACACTACTTTGATCGTTTTTGAAATAAAGGCAGCACTCGCGGCAAAAAACAACTTGATTCGCATGTTGAACAAATAGCTAATTATTTAATTTATTCAAATCAATTCGCCCATTGCAGTCCACTTTTGGACAAAGGCCTCTTTCTCTAACTGTGACTCCCTCATTACAAAACTAAGTTTAACCATGTAAAACAACGTTGAATTAAGTAATTATACATTGTTTTGAGACAAAAATAAAACTAGTTATTGCTAATGCTCCCTTTGTAATAAAAAAATATTTATTTGTGTAACAGTCGCAACTTGTTCACGTTTTATCACATTCGAAGGAATAATTACACTTATGTTGGTACGTTCGGGAACACAGGATAAACACAACAACAATTCACGCGGTAGTTGCGTATATAGTGAACAAGTAATTAAAGTTTTTATGAACATTATGATATTAACATGTCAAAATGTACTAAGAATCGCGTGTACTGTATGTACGTACCTAGTTGGATTTTTTACATCATTGTGTTAAGTTTACAATACTGTCGCCATCAGAAAAGTAGCTTAAGAAATCTTAACAGTTACCGGTCACTTTTTAGCGCTAAAATCTTTAATAAAATAATAGAACAAACCAGTAGTATAATAAATTAAATTAGTCTTTTGAACTTTAAAAATACAATCTTGTATTCTATATAATTAATGATTAAACGAACTTACCTGTATGTGAAGTTCTATCATAATTATGTTCACGCCGAGTCCGAATAGATTATTCTTGAAAATATATATAACTACATGTAGTATCGCCTAGTTATAACCACTCTTGCACTAAGTTTAGAGAAAATAAATTCTTTTTTTTTTTTTTTTTTTTTTTGTGGGTAGACATGTATTGTTACCTTTGCCTTGCGACATTCGTTCAAGCTCATTTAGTTTAGAGTTCTTCCAGAGTTATAGAAATCATTGATGTATCGCCGAAATATTAGGTAAAATAAATATGGGCAGCATAGGGCGGGTGGGTTTATAATCTATTCGGACTCGGCGTGAACATAATTATGATAGAACTTCACATACAGGTAAGTTCGTTTAATCATTAATTATATTCACGCCGAGTCCTCTAGATTATTCTTGAAAATATATATAACTACATGTAGACTTTGAGAGTCATTTTACATTGGGTATTTCGGGAATATCATCTATGAGAATATAAATCAATAAACGTTTTGTTTATTATTATGTAATTTGTATTTATCTCTGTAATATTTATAATCACGTAACGAAAAAGTTTTTAGTAATTTTATACGCAGTACTGGACTACTTCACTGACTATATTTAATATAATTATTCTTACAATAATTAGATGTAAAATACAAAATATTGATAATAAGCTTCTTCAATAGTAAAGAAGACATAATGCCTATTCTGTGACGACAGAAATCAAGATTTTAACTAATGATTTAACCGTTTATCACTGATTCTGCCAGAATCGTATCATCATTATCAAGGATGGGTCTATGATAAAACTTGGCAAAAATCGAAGAGTTCTTACTCCAGCCAGCGGTTTTTCTGATTGTGTCCAAATTTACGCCAAGTGAGTGCGCGCACGACGAGGCGGCGTGACTCGTGCTATGTGCATTGAACACGCTCGTGTCGACCCCGCATTCACCGAGCGTATGCTTTATCCAGTAAGTGTCTAAGTGTCTGTGTACCTACTGGTTTATGGGGTTGTCTAATACCAATAAATAGCCCTTCAGATTTCCTCAAAGATGTAGTGCGTTCTATGTAACATTGTAATGTTGTTGCCGGACAAATTTCAAGCCTGTTTGTAAAGAAGGGCAAGTTAATAATAGGTTGATATGAACCTGGTCTAGAAGTCTTTAAAATATCGGGAATTTTAATAACGATGCGCTGGGAATAAATTTTTATTAATTTTATTTTTAAGCTTTATCTTAGAAATAGTTTGAACCCTTTGTGCGGTTGAAAGAGCTAATAAAGTAACTGTTTTATTTGTTAGTTTTTCTACACTAAGTTCATCGTTAGGATGCCATAAAGATAGCTCGTTTAGGACTAGGTTGGTGTCCCATGTAAAGCTGTATTTAGGTTTTGGTGGCTTTAGTCGATAAACACCCTTGAGGAATCTTTTTAACCTATCTTCCTGACTTACACTTGGTCCCAGAATTAATGACAGAGCTGACTTATATGAATTAAGAGAGCCATATTGAAACCCCTTATTAAGGAGCTTCGTTAAAAAATAAATAACAGTTGGTACAGATGCCTCGTAAACATTTGCAGAATTCGTTTAACAAAAACCCACCATTGTTTCAAATATACATTATACTGTTTCATGGAATTTGGCGCTAAAGATATTCCTGCCACCAGGATAATCGAGTCGTGTATCCAACGCGAGCTAGAATGAGATAACAACGCATTGCTTTTAGGTGAAAAAATTACAGTTTTTGTTGTGAGAAGAGATCTATACAAAGGGTACCATGGTTGAGTCGGTCAAAAAAGCACGACCATGATGCCTCTGGCTTTATCTGTAATAATCTTTGTCAATGTTTTAAGATAATTGAAATAGGTGGAAATGCGTAAAAATTTAAGTCAGATCATGATTCTGTAAATGAGTCTATCGCAAAAGCCTCTGGATCGCGATGCCACGAAATATATGTATCAGATTTGTGATTAATGCGACTTGCAAAAAGATCGATGTTTGGGACTCCAAAGTAATTTGTGAGAGTATTAAAAGCCCAACCAGATAATTCCCATTCGATATCTGGATGATTTTGACGTGATTCGTAATCTGCAATAGTATTATCACTTAACTTAATATATGAAGCAAGAATAAAAAGATTCTTGGTCTCACACCAGTTCCAGATATCACGAGTTATTTGCGTTAGATGTGGATATTGGATGCCCCCCATTTTATTAATATACGCAACTGCTGTTGAATTGTCAATGCGCAGTAGTATTTGACAATTAAAATATGGATTTGCAAAAAAAAAATTTAAGCTATGAAGGCTGCGAGGAGCTCTAAATAGTTAATATGTTTTCCTTTTTCCACGGTAGATCACTGGCCGCTTGCAGTTAATCCTTCACAGGCAGCCCCCCCCCCCTCCCCCACCCCGTCGTTGAGGCGTCAGAGAATATTTCAACATGATAAACATCAACTCTAATTCGATGGACTGAATGTTCTATTTTATTTAACCACCAATGAAAACAGCTTGGAGTGATGTGGGTAATGTCATAAATTTGTTATAGTCATTACAGTTTATCAAATTGAGATATTTACAGCGTTCCATTTCTTTCGTGTGCAGCCAACCGTATTCTATAGCTGGGCATGAAGATACTAATAACCCTAGCAATTGAGCAAAATCTCTAATTCAACAACGATTTAATTTTGAAAAGATTTGGAGCTGAGTCTTAATCTTCGATTTTTTATCTAATGGTAACCTAACCTGGAACTTATGTGAATCCAAAATCAAACTCAAAAATTTACATTGTAACGGCCCCTGAACCGTTCGGGTTCGGTACGGTAAAACGTTAAATTCAAACATTTGATCCTCAAAAATAACCCTCAAATACTTTCGAGAGTCTTTGTGTATTTTAATTAAAAATTAAGCGTCTTTGAGATCAATAGATGCCATTTGCCAGTTATATCTTATAATTTTGAATGCAGTTCTTAAATCTCATAATTTAAAATGTTCAGTTCTAATGATTTATTGAGATTTTAAAATTTAATATAAATCGCATTTTGCCGTATGGTTTTGGCACTAAGAAGGTGCTCAATATGAATTGACCCTTACATGGGGAGCACTGCGATATAGCATCTATTCTGATTAGGTCTTTAATAATTTCTAAATAGTGTAACTTTTCGTTGTATGTATAAGTTGGCTTTATGAGGCAGTACATGTTGCACAACAGGCGAATCAAATTGTATTCTATACCCTTTAATCCATGATAACACCATCTGATCATCAGTGATAAGAGTCCACCTATGATGGAACTGAGATAAAAGGCCTGCATACTTAACTGAGTCTAGTAGCGGCGGTTGGGATACTGTTGGCCCCGTGATGACTTCTTCGATGAGAGTGCGTGCGGCGGCTGGTGTTGAGTCGCTGGCGTAGCATACCGACCGCGCGCAGCTGCAGGCTCGTGGCTCGTCATCGGCGCAAGCGCCGTCCCCGCAGGTGGCCTGCGCGCCTGGAGAGGAGCCTTGCGGTTTAAAGGTCTCGCAGGGCCTCTTTTAATGTTTTCAACAGTTTGTTATTAGAATCTTTCAGCTCAATGCCAGATTTACTGACGGCTCTGGCCGATTTTAATTTTTCTGCTAAGTTTTTACCGAAAAGATATGTATCAATTTTGGTATTTTTAAGATGCTCTTTCATATCTCTTATTCTTGTGATAGAATCTGCATATTGCAAATCGCATAAAATCTTGTTTACGTCCATCAACTTTTGCAGCATATTATTATCTTTAGTTTTAGCATTTAATTGAAAATTAATTATGTCCGTGAGACCTACAATAGCACTGTACATTTGTTTTTGTTTTATTAAAATGCCTTTATCGCGTTTTACGCGGCTTCAGTGATTACTGCTTTGATTTCTAGATTTAACTTAGGGGAATCCATTTCGATGCAATTTAACGGTGGGAGGTACTTTGAAACTAGGTTTTTTCTTGAATGAAATTTTGAAGCATTTACTATGCTAACTTTTCAAATCGATTAAAGATAGGAAAAAGTGAATGCCCAGGTGGGACTCGAACCCACGATCTTTCCCTTACAGGGGGAATGCTCTGACCACTGAGCCAATAGGTTTTTTCTGTTTTCCTTAGTAAGGCCTTCTTTAATTATATGCAATAAGCGGTTAGCAAGTTCAGTACGAACTTCTGGGCCATATTTGTTACTAATGCTAGGGTCATTTCCCAAAATTTCTGTATTCAAAACAGGAGTGTTTGGATCGGTATCTTGGACAATAACATTTTGTTCAGAAACCATACTTGGCCCTGGCAAAGTTTCAATTTATTCATTGGAGTTATGCATATTATCTTCAGGCCAGTCTAATAACCAGTCATCAGGTCGTAGAGCTGAAGTATCTGAAGATTATCACGTGTATGATAATTTTGATAGCTTATTTAAATGCGTTGAAATAGCCCCAATAACTATTCCGATTGCATAAAATAATTTGTGTTACCACATTGTGGGTAGCTACTTGTTTTGAAATATTTTCTTAGAAAAGACCAATTTTACTTATTTTGATGCGTTGAAACAACCCCAACGATTGTTCCGGTTGCATAAAACAATATATTGAACACGTCGATACGTGTCTATCAACTATAATATCGGCAGAAGTGCCGACGTATTTTAATGCGTTGAAACAGCCCCAGCGACTGCTCCGGTTGCAAACGTTTTAATTACGTAAGTACAAGCTCATTTTATAGAAGTTTAATAATGCGGTGGAACAGCCCTAGCGACTGCTCCGGTTGCATTTTTTTTTTTTTACACTTATCACTCATTATATTACTAAAAAATTCAAAAAGTAAATACCTGCACCCAGATCCTCTTCGGGCATGACGGCCTCATCAGATGATGAAGACAATCAGTCAGTACTGATGTACTAACTCGTCGATTACTAAGTTTCTTCTCCAATCTTTGTATTTTATTTTTATAACGGTCAAAATCTTCTTCATAAGTCGTTTTACGTTTTAACATTTTTTAAATAAACCGTGCGAGAACAGATAACGTGTTGAGTGGTTGAGCACTAGAATGCGAATGGGCTTGAACGAATGTCGCAAGGCAAAGGTAACAATACATGTCTACCCACAAAAAAAAAAAAAAAAAAGAATTTATTTTCTCTAAACTTAGTGCAAGAGTGGTTATAACTAGGCGATACTACATGTAGTTATATATATTTTCAAGAATAATCTAGAGGACTCGGCGTGAATATAATATTTGATTGATGTACTGCAACTAGAGAATACAATCCCGGGATTGTAAAACATACTTGATATTGTATTCTCTAACTACAAAGAACGGTATGAGTCAAGAATACGCATTCGGTATGATTTAAGAATGGTATGAGTACTCGTGGTATGAAGGCGGAACAACCCAAAATCATTTGTGAAATAATTAATGTTCAGCAACTATTGAGGGTAACTGTACGTGTAATAAATGTGTTTCATGTGGTTTTATGTCTTGCGTGCTTGTATCAAATCAATATTCCACTAGTGACTTGCATTGATATATTTAGTACAATTAGGTACAAAATTGCTGTAGTTTATAATATATGACGTTATGAGGGGTATTATTCTGTTTGTAAACGAGTTTTAATCACAGTTGTAGTATATAACGAAGAAAGAAAGAAAGAAAAAGTTTTCACTTCTGCCGGCACTCCCGGCGTGCAATCCGTCTTTTTTTTTACTTCGTTTTATGGGCCAACGTTGTATCTACTACATAGTTCATTAGATAGTGGCAGTATAAGCAGAGGGAGCAGGCGGTTCTCAGATAAATGTGACACAGCTTGACGACTGGGATTTTTAAAAACATAAAATATTGCGTGATGAACGGTAACAGTCGATTTATTAAACTTGATATGTTTCTAACTCTTCCAATTTTCTTCTGATTAATGTCGCTGCGGCTTCCAAGACAGTTTAATTTTCCCTGGGACTTCCCGACAGTAGCGAAGGGTGAAATTAATTAAAAAGGAAGCCGGTGGATAAAAAATCTCACGTCGTTTAAACTAGTTTGTCATGCACCATGTGATCTATTGGGAAGCCGGCAGGAATCGGCTTATAAGGACCTCTCGCCACTGCTTCCCGACTGTCATTACTCAGAGTGCTCGTGGGTCACTGTTGTTGATACTGATGTACAGGAATTAGTGCAGTGGGCGTGTGGGAGGTATTAGTGACGTATGATATAAGTATAATTTGGCAGTGGCTAATATATTATAGGTATAAATAGTATCTAACGCCTGCCAGAGTAATTTGGTCCTATTATCATCATGTCAATCTCACCTGTTAAGTAGGTGCAACTGCTAAACAGCGCCGGAGCTCACGCTTTTGTCTCAGAGTTTGAAGGTCAAACAACAGTCCCTACCGGAAAATCCAACATACCAATCAAAAGCAATAACGGAGTCCAGGTTCCAAAATGCAATCTTTAAATGCTACTGGAAAATCCTTACGTGAGCTACATGGCAACGCCTGCGTGCATATTTTGCTCTTTGTTCTTAACCGGTATTCTAAGGCTTATTCTCTGTGACGTGAAGTGAGCGTTATCGTACTAGAGAAATTGTTCGATACAATACAGTACTTGACTTTGCTACCATTTATGCAATAGTCCAGTCATTACCTAATGTCTTGCGGTGACGTAATTCAGTGACATCGTTGTGCCTTGGAACGTGGTCGGTTACAATGCGAAATAAACCTTTAAAATTGTTATTTACTAACATCATTTCGAATGGAATTTTGATAATGTTTACGACTTTGCTATTTACTTTTATTGAATGTGTTATTATTCCTAGTTGTTTTTGGGACCCTACAAAAATCTTACCAAGCCCAAGTTGACCTAATTTACAAGATCGAAAACCTGTTTACTAATTGATCGATGAAACTCAGGTGTAGGGTATATTCTCGGGTTTAAGAATATTGGCAGTAGCAAAATCCAAGATAAGCCAAATCAAGTGTATAGCCGGGCAGGAGGGATTGTGTTCGCAGCACTAGTGGGGCCGGTGGGTGTCACGCGGTGCTGCGACGACAATCCTCTTTTGATGAGGCCATCAAGCTGAGTGCCACCATTGTTAACATGGTGCGTGTATGTAATGGTGACCTTCTTTCCTGAGACTTTGCCTTCATCTTACCATCAGGCGAGATGAAGTCTAATTGACGAGTCCTACGTATAAAAAAAAACAAGAGAAAGAGTAAGAAGTACAAACTTTTTTTTTTAAAGAATATTAGCAACCGAAATTATCGAAATTACTAATATTCCTTCTAATCCCTCCAACTAAGCTAAAGAGTCTCTGTGCATTGTACCTCACCAAGCACGGTCAAGCACCAACAAATGGCGGTTTTAATACATCTAAAACTGTGGCAAACAGTAACTGTTTCGACCGCTTTGTCAGCCGACAAATTCCAAATGGGCATTCTGTGCTAAAAGTAAGCGACAGTTTTGATCGTCAGTGTTGAGGGATGGCCGGTGCTAAGAGACCGAGAGATGTCATAAGGAGCATTGAGTTTTAGCACCATAAGGAAAACCAAAACCAACTTTCTTGAATATCTATTATGTCTGATATACAGGCTTACATATATGTTGATGCAGGTATTTTCCCACTCGGGTGGCTTTGAATAGTGTTAAAACATTCTTGGCGATCAAAAAGTAGCAAAGATTCAGAATAGCTTCTTTTGTACATAGTGCATGTACCTAACGCGTTAGGTGTCAACACATGTAATAGGTCAGCCTAACAAGTATTGAGCGAACTGAGGCGCAGCGACCATAGAGTTCTAGGCTATTTGCGCCTGTTATAGCGATGACGTACTATGTCAAAACTTCTAAACAGAAACTAGTTTCTATGATCTGATTCTGCAGATATATGTACATAGTCACGTCTTCCTCTTTAGGGTAGATAGAGATAATTGCTCGCTTGATTAAATAAATTAAATTGCTGGAATACACACGCCTGTAGGCAGACGATTATTGATGTGGGGTCGGAAATAGCTGACGAAATGAAGGTGACTTATCGCCAGTTATCATATCAGGTACTTTCCTAACTCCTACCTGAGAAGTTTCTAAAAATCCAATAACCCTTTTTAGCTGACTTGTGAATCCAAGACCTGTACACCCCAACTCTATAATCATCATCGATATAACCAGTTTACTTAACCCATATGTGGAATCCTACCTAAGAAGTTTCTAAAAATCCAATAACCATTTCTAGCTGACTTGTCAATCCAAGACCTGTTCACCCCAACTCTATAATCATCATCGATATAACTAGTTTATTAAGCCCATATGTGGAATGTAAAGGAATGTGCGAATTTTCTCTGCACGTTTAAGGTGGTTTAGTCATAAGTTCATGACGGCACAAGAGTAGGTACGTCAGCCAATTTAAATCTGACTCTGACAGTGATTGATTAGACTGATTAGACACGTACTTTTAGAGAATAGCACGTGAATAGATTCAAACTAATTGTAGAAAGATCTTTTTATTGTGATCAGCGGATCTATTGTGAATTAATTGGTTAAGCGTTTAAATATCGCTAATACGAACAATACGAATATACTTGTGCCTTTTTGTAAATCGATGGAATGGGAAGACGATCCGAGTCTGCAGCTGCAGCCTCGGCATGGTTGACATATCACTTTGTTCCCCTTCGACCAATGAAAAAAGGGGTCACGTGACCAAAAGTCATAATACACATGTCTCTTTTCGAGTTCTTGGTCGAAGGGAAAGAAAGAGATATTGTCCAAGCCGTCATGCTGAGGTTGCTTGTCTCAACACTCCTTACTACGTTTACTCTCTAGTTTTAGTAGAATATTTATTATAGATAATTTCATAATGCTTGTTTCGATAGTTCTTTTAGCCTTCAATTGCCATACCTATTGATTGGCGTGGTGACGTGACGGTGCCTCCGACTACCCTCACGGTCTGCGTCCAGGGTATTAAACATAATAGATTTTTAATGTTGAAGAGAGCCTCCGTAAGCCGACTGATCTGTGAAAGTGGAAAATATGGTTTGAGTTTGAGAGTGTATGTAATATACGTACAATGTACCTACACATTAAAATTATCCACGAAAAAAAAATCCCTTTAAGTATAAATCGTAATAATCACATTTTATTTTCAAACTCTATAATAGAATAGTGAAAATTGATACGCTAGCAATTTCCCAAGCTTTTTGTGCTTATGTCGCATACTTCAAAGTCGACAGTGAGACAAAAAATTGTCAAGATCGTGTGAAGTTATTTGTGCACTAACACAGGCCTTAGCAAGAAACACAACATTAGTGATGATCATAAAAGATCATTAGAAACGCTATACAGCAAGAAAACTGTGTTCAGCAAGAAAACTGTGATTAGTGAGTAGTGACACAGCATACATTGTGACTGAGTGGTGTAAATTGTCTCATATGTACACTGTACATTGTATATCTCTTGACACATATCTTGGACCGGATTCGCGAGACATTCGAGGCCCTGGCGCGCGCGGAAACGGAGAAAGAATACAAGCGCCTCAAGATTCAACATCAGTCGCATAGAAGTCGCCGACAAGGCGAGTCTACGCACTCGTAGCCGCCCGGACCTGCGCCACTGAAAGAAACACTGAAAAAAAGAATACAAGCATCACCACCCCGTCTCATCCGAAGGGATTCGTATGAGGCGGCTAGCGGAGAAATACGCAGACGATATCACTGCGAGAGAAGGGAAACTCGAAATAAAACCCTGTACCAACCCGTCTGGCTGGCCAGCGTGGAAACAGTAAGCCATAGCCTCCCAATATTGGGAAAGGCCTATGTCCAGCAGTGGATTGCTAGACTAATTGATTGATTCTTAGTGAATTTGAGCTCATCCACCGCCGTAGTAATCCGTGCTTTCCTCAAAAGACACTGAAGAAACGTGTACAGCGCGGAGGTATAGAGCACATTGTGAGCATATTTTAGATACAAGATATATGTCCCGAGGTATACTAGATACGACAATTACGTGACCGTAAGTGTAGATATATCACCGTAATCTATAGAAATCAGTACACGCAGTGCGTCGCTTAGCCATCTCGTTTGTCCTGGTAGCGGGACTGTACAATGTTTAATAGTATAGACTAAAATCATGATATTATGACACTTTGGTGCCAATGGCAACAACAACATTGCACTAAATCGTGGCTACACTGGCTACGTTCAAAAGGTGTATTGCTCTCGTCATCTCTGATTATTTATTAGCTATTGGTATAGTCAGGGCCGTCTTAACCGGGGGTTCAAGGGTGCGGCCGCACCCGGGCGCGTAGCCCGAGGGGGCGCAGGCCGAGCTCTAAACATTTCGATATTTACTAATTTAACCTTTAACTCATAAGTACAATATTAACGCCATGCCCCCGTTACGTACACTTACGTCAAATAAACCCCTACATGCATAAAAATATAGGCATCAACCAATATTAAAATTTGCCATTGTACCTATTATTGTCACCTTTGCCTTTCGGCACGTGTCATACCGCTCAACTATGCAAGGTAGAATAGCTCTTATTTTGATATACACATAATTAAATTAATTTAACACGCCCGTGGCAATATCTCCATTCCAAAGAGGCCCTTTGACCTAGCCGCCTGGCGCCCGCACTTTAAGCGAAATGGCCTCTATAATTAGGCTGTTAGGGTGTACATTGTAATGTAAGTTCGCAATGCGGCTCTGAGTGTCGGTTATTCTTGTTGTTGTATTTGAATCTTATTGCATGAAAATTAAAGTTTGATTTTGTTTAATGCTGTGAAACGTTAGAGAAATATTAAATCCATTTCTTTTCCTTAATTTTTGAATTTTATTTTTTCATTATAGGTATATTTATTGTAGATTACAGATCTTAGAGAAAAATAAATGAAACATCAAAAATTTATTGCGTTTTTTGAAGTGAAAACTTCTTTAGCGGCGTTGGATGGGTGTAAAATGTTAAGGAAGCGTCAGGATTAGTTGACCTTTGAACCGTAACCGGCGACTGACGTCATACAAGATTAGGTACAGACTATCTATTTTGCAAGTTACGATAGATAGCGTCGTAGCTTAAACAGTAAGCACTTCGACTGTAAGTCCTTATAGTTTCAGATAGTATCGGGTTCAAACCACCTGGCCTTCAGGGATTTTTTGTGATTGTTTTTTCTTATTATAATTTATTACTTTTGGTGATTATTTTTTCTTTTTGTAATTTATTACTTTTTATGATTATTTTTTCTTTCTGTAATTTATCACTTTTTGTGATTATTTTTTCTTTTCATAATTTATTAATTTCTTCTGACAGAAAATTAGCAGAAAATAAGTGATAGGTTCTATGATTAGCGCTATATTATAGGTATATGATGGTATGTTAATTTTTATCTTTTTCTATGTAAATAACGAAGAAAGAAAAAAAGAATATGTTTTCACTTCTGCCGGCACTCCCAGAGTGCAACCCGTCTTTTTTTTGTTGACCGGGGGGGGGGGGGGGGGGGGGGGGGGCGCAGTCTGAGCTTCGCACCCTGGCGCTATATAGCCTTAAGACGGCCCTGGGTATAGTAATAATCTTGAAATAGAAATATCCATAGATTTACTTGATGGCTATAAAAAAATACCATAAAGATTAGACAGGAAGCGGACTATAAAAATATGCATAAAATGAATGTTATTAGAATACACATATTTTGGAATAAAATTCCTTATAAACTTTATGGCAAACCTCAACAAGTAACTGAGTTTTTATATTAAAACTAGCTTTTGCCCGCGGCTCCGCCCGCGTGGGTGTCGGTTATCGCTTAGCCGTTGAGCCGACGCTACTGAGCAATAAATTCCCCTCTCTACTCAACGTTGTCCTTGACTATTAACTCGCCTCTGTTCTTGACTTTCTTCTACTCGCCTCTATATTCGACAAATCTAGCCTATGTCCGTTTCCTAGCTCCATCTCTGCACTAAATTTCATAAGGATATTTAAAAATAACTGACTTTCAGTTTCCCTTATTTCGCTATAAAAAGTAGCCATCTCCGTTTCCAAGCTCTAATCCATCTATATACTAATTTCATCAGGATTTCTTCAAAATTGACAAACTTACATCCCCAAGCCCTAATCCCCCCCTCTCCACCTTTTCACGCGATAAAATTAATGTAGCCCGTATCCCGTATTATACTTTTGGGTAACTTCACGCATGCCTAATTTATGCTAATTTCGGTGCTATTTTTCAATCATAGGTTTTCCGATGACAAAATTTAATGATGTTGTTTTAGAACACATTAGTATTCTAGATATTCAGAAGGAAACAAAAAACAGCTTTGCAGGCCTTCCATCGAAATTGCAACATCACACCGAAATTAGCAAAAAAATAGGCAGCGTGAAATTACCCTTTTATGGGATCAAGTCTTTCTTTAAGTTTCAAACAGTGTTTCCTTTTAAGTGTTATTTCGCGAAGTATCTCTAACCTCAATTTGAAAACCGTGTTTTTAGGTGCATGACGATAAAATCAGTATCAGAATTAATTAGCTGTAACAAATGCAGTGCAACAAGTACCATGTTCTGTAATACCAAATAATTTTGTGTTATTCGCTGACTATAAAATCTTATAACGTGTTGAAATACGAACAAACAAATAAACATTGATTTATGTAAAAATACTAGTCTATGCCTGTTGCTCTGCCCGCGTGGATATCGGTTATTGCGAGTTTTGGTCATGTCTCCCGTTCTACTCAACCGATTGCCATCAAATTCACATAAGATTATAAGTCTAACCAAGATCTGTCAAACAAAAAACCGTACCCGTTTAGCAGTTTCTGTGACAAACGTTCGTATAACATAACCCAAGTATTTTTTTAAATATCTCCAATGTTCAGATACGACCACTTAGAATGACATAATATGTACTCTTCTAGATTAAAGTCTACAAGATTAATTTAGATGTACCTACTCAACTTTGTCCAACTTTGTCTACATTGAATTCAAAAAAGCGACAATGCAATGTCATATTTGATGCCTTACATCAAGTGCGTTGAAAGGTAATGATGTTATGAGAAAATGTGAACTGACCTTACACTGAACACAATTAGATTACATAATTGTATGGGAACATCTACTTGGTAAAACTAACAGCTTGACAGTCAGCCAGTCAGTTTTGTCAGTGGCAGTCGACAGACAACGGATAACCTAAATCAGTTTGTGTCAGAAACATGAAATATTGCGCGGGAGTTTCTTATACAACGTAGGTGAGCGCCAGAAATTTTTGTTGACATCTAACCCTTCCAACTCCTAAGTCTAACTTACTTTCAGCAGCATCTGCCCTTCTGTGTGGGCCATTTTATACATTTCCCGTATTCCTCACCTGTGTTTATGTCAAACCTACTTGTTTCCTTGTAAAACCTTGTAAATCTGTGACACCTTCAGATCCTTGAGGTTTGTTTCTAGTGTTTCCGTCTTAATAATTTCTTATCTAACTTACTCTAAATAACTTACTAGCTTCCGTCTCTCTTTGTTAGGCACCTGTTAGATGACATTGGGACAGGTGGATGGTGGTGGTGGGACTCTAAAACTTTTGGCTTGAACTCTTGTTTCTTATGCGCATTTTACGGGTTCAAGCCAGTATCGGTGACTGTACGATAATTGTCATAAGACTCACGCCGCCGTTACATATTTTAGCAGACTTTAAATGATAGCATACTCCCGAAATATAGAGGTCTTCCGTTTCTTACCCACAAAACTACCCACAAGCTAAAAAAATAATATTAATTTCATTTTTTACCCACTGCAAAAGTTCATTCCGAATTTTACCCTGACGTATAGTAGCTATGCAGTAGTATACCTTCCCCTCTAGACAAGTGGCAGTTCGTTAGCTGGCGTTTGATGGCATAGAATGATGAATGTATGGGATTTGACGTTTATGACATGCGTTAACGACTCATATATGTCAAATCCTATACATTTGTCATTCTTTGATCATTCTATTCCATCAAACCTCGGCTAATGAACTGCCACTTGTCTAGAGGGGCTTGTACTCCATTGCAGCATTTATTATGATACGAATCATGTTTCTATCGTTTAAATAAAAACGTCAATTATTCCATCGTTGGTGTGAATTCCCCTTTGAACTATACCTATTTACATGTACATAACATGAGAATTTATTAGTATTCAAATTACTTACATAATTTATCCATTATAGGTCAATTTTGGATTAGAAATCGGCTAGAATTTATTGCTACCGCCATCAGCTCACTCACGACTCTTAAGATTCTGTCACAAATTATGTGCCAAATTCCATCATACTGGGCCCTACAATGTATGGAGTAATTGTACATTGCTACATGTTACCGTTGCGTTTCATATAAAAATGTACCTAATGAGGTATTTTGAGGTTGTCATTGGCCAATTTTATAGGTAATGTTATTTAAACTCGAGGTTTCATTCTAACATAAATACATCTATTTTAGGTCAACCTTGTATTATTACTATATAATAAAAAAAACCGCAGTAGCCTAGTGGTATGGGTAATGGACTGCTGAGACGAGATCTCGGGTTCGATCCCAGGTTTTACCATGGCACACACCAATAACTTTTCGATGCTTTTCGAAGTTATGTGTGTATTCATCGCAGGTTTATAAGTGTCCGGTTAACGGCAATAGGCTCGCCACCTAAACATTGGGACCTAAACATAAACTGGCGAAATGTGGGTGCTAGCACCTCTGCCTACCCTTTCGGGGATATAGGCCTGAGTTTATGTTATGTTATGTAATAATTGTATAATGTATGAATATAATAATTGTTTAATGTTCTACTAAAAATGTTCGAAATAGCGTAATACCATACAAACGTTACCGAGTATGGTATCACATTATTCGAGTTACATTCCAATCCAGCTAGCGAATCCAGAGCTGCACCTCAAGACAAGTGATAATTCGTTTCCCGGCATTTAGTAGAATAGAATGACGAATGTGTGGGATTTGACGTATTTTGACAGTCGTTAACGCATGTCATAAACGGCTGGAATGCTACTGGAATAATGTGAACCATCACTGGAATGTTCCCATTTCAGTGAGTGATTCCAGTCCAGTGGATTTTTCAAACGCGTTTAAAACACTGAAATAATGTGAACACTATAATCCAGTCCGGCACGTTACTGGATTGATTCGCTGGATTACTGGTTTGATTTAATTATTCTACCTCGTCAGTCAGTGATATTTCTAAAAATTCTTCTTAAGTGAATACTTACGCCTTTAAAAAAAGCCCCCGGCTCCCGGCAGAGTAGAATTTGGTCCACCCCTTCTCTTCCCACATGGTGTCGTACAAGGCGACTAAGGGATAGATTAACTCTAACATCGGACGAATATGTACAGCCCAGACTCAGCCTGAGATGCATGGCTCGAGTCAACAGTAGTGCCCGGAATACGGCAATGGGATCACCCTCTATTACGTGAGACCGAATACAGATTGGTGAAATGTGGGTGTTAATTCACCTCTGCCTAACCTTTCGGGGATAAAGGTGTGATTATATGTATGTATGTAAAAAAACCGATCGAATTGAGAACCTTCTCCTTTTCGGAAGACGGTTAAAAAGTAACAAGTTTCTTATCTTTAAGGTCACTTCATCTTGTCTTAACTTAACATCAATGTGACTTCACCTCACTTAATCATAAGCTAAAAGAAGGTGCAATCTCGGGAATGATGGCCACCATTGGCGTACAATGGTGACCTACAGATTGATGGCCTTATTCGCGCCTCGCTATTTTTCACGTGTTGATAACGAATTAAAAGGGCAAAGAAAAGTTTGTGGCCAATACTTTTATTGGTAATAAATATACATATGTAGATTACACAGTGAATAGTGTATTGAGTATGTAGCATGTGTTTATTGAGTTTGGAACGCTGCACTGTGTTGTAACTCAGTTACGGCCTTCGATTATTTTGCATAACTGAATCATACACTACACTAATCTTGCTCCATTGTACTTACAATATTTTTATTACATGAATTGCATGCATTTTCAACCGTATAATTATATAACTAGTATTATTTTAGACTAGCTGTTATAAAAGTCCTGGCTTGACGTCGTGCAGGATGACATGCGTGCAAAAATAAATGGTCTCACTACCATGGACGCCCAAGATCGTGCGAAGTGAAGGAGGAAGAGTCGGAAGGCGGACCCCGAGCTCCGAGGGCATCTTGGCTTAGGATGCAATCGGGACAATGTCTAAATGTCTATGATGATGATTTTAGACTAGCTCTTGCCCGCGGCTTTGCCCGCGTGGATGTCGGTTATCGCTTAGAGTTGAGCCGACGCTATTGAGCATTAAATTCACCACTCAACTTAACTTTTCACTCAACTATTTTGACATTAATGATCACTGCTCCGCTCCCTTGAGTATTAGCGTGATGATAACAGCCTATGTGTTATTCTGATGTATAAGCTATATTATTGTAAAGTTTCATTGAAATCCATTCAGTAGTTTTTACATGAAAGAGTAACAAACATGTAATCATCCAACCATTCTCACAAACTTTCGCGTTTATTATATTCTAATAGGATCTTTCGACGAAGTATTTCTTTGCAGTGAAGGTGTAAATAAACTAGCCCAAGTATTTTTGCATTTGAATTCCATTTCTGTGAAATATTTTATTCAAGATTTCGAGAGTTAGGTTAGTCTCGTGTATCAATCAGTTGACTTGTAGCCGTAGCAATATCGGCTTGCAGGTGAGATTGACTGGGCCCCAAAAAGTGGGCTTCCTTGCTTTCCAAATATCGTATTTACAGCATGGCTGTAGCACCTATTATTGGAATTTGCCTAGTTTTTCAGAAGGCGAATAGTAACCTATAGAAGTAGTACCTACTGTGTGTGGCGTTGAAATAGTTGCATTGAATCATGAGAAAATTATGAGTAGACAGGAAACGCTGAATAATTTGTTTCAAGTGCAAAAACCAGCTGGTAAAGGTGAGCAGAAAATTATGACGTGCCTTAACAAGTTGTGCAACGCTCAAGTCATAATCATCATCATCGTATCAACCACACATAGTCCACTCCTGAACATAGGCCTCTTCCATAGACTTCCAGAACGATCGATCTAAAGCAACCAGCATCCAGCGCCTCTCGGCGACCTTGATGAGGTCGTCCTTCCACTTGGCCGTTGGGTGTCCTACACTACGTTTGCCCGTACGTGGTCGCCATTCCAGAACTTTTTTGCTCCGTCGGCCATCTGTACTGCACGCTGTGTGTCCCCGCCCACTGCCACTTCAACGAGCTAATCCGCTGAGCTACACCGGTTACTTTTGTTCTTCTACGGATATCATTTCTGACGCGATCACGTAGGGAAATACCGAGCATAGCTCTCTCCACTGCTCGTTGAGCGACTTTAGGCTATTTTAAGAGGGAGAACATTCAAGTAGCTAGAGGCTTCTGTGAAATTATTAGTAGGATTTTCACACACACATCAGCACCCCATCTCAGGGTGTCGCGTAAGCGAGGAGGAAAACTACAAAATTACACGCGGCATTCATTCTTCAAGCGAGTTCGTATTGTGACGTCATAATCTTGTTTTTTGGGCCGCGAACCAGAGGAAGACGGATGGAGCTATACAGGGTGAACAGCTCTATGTCTCTCCTTCTGAATCGTGGCTGAGCGGCGCTTATTGCATTGCACGTCATAGCACAGAATTGACAGAATGTCATAGTGGCGCACTGATTAGTTCGTTAGTGTCGCGTTAACTTACCCGATTTCTGTTTCCTCATTTTGATTAATAGCAAAATCATGTGATTATTATTCCTTCCTCAAATTATACTATTGTTTTTGTAGAAGCCATTTTTATGAGTTTCTATATTCAACAATTCAACTTGGCTAATGAATGTGTAATTATAATTACTAAAGTCATCTCAAGATTACTTTGTTGCGCAACAATGAAATATAAAACAAATAAGAATAATGCCAAACCAAAAAAAAAAAAAAAAATGTGCGCAAAATCCCTGTGGTGTTTATGTCGGAGTCGAAGCGACTAAAACTCACACCGTCTTTGGGTCTTCGATACCCCAAGCACGAACAACTATCGTAATCGTATCGAGAGAACGGAGCATTGCTATTGGCCGGCTTCACGCACATACAGGTTTACAGTAGGCAGGCGGCCAATCGTAATGCTCCATTATCTCAATTCGTTGACCACACGATTATTATATTTGTTCGTGCTAGGGGTACGGTTGTCAGAGGTGAAATTACCGGCCACATACCTATCTCTCATACCCCGGCCGACCTAGGGCCAGGACGTCGAGCGAAATGGCCCCCTTCAGGTATAACATAAATAGGTACTTAATATTTTGTACCACTGATTTCTGTCTTCCCCACAATCCCGGGTCCTTAAGCATGATAGTACACTTATCAAGGCTGTCAAACTGAAGGCCACCATTGTAGCACTATTGACATTTACAATGGTGACCTTTAATTCCTGAGTGTTCACCTTGAGCTTATCGTCAGGTGATTATTACGTGCCCTACAGAAAAATGCAAATAATCATAACATAACATACTATTATAAAGCTGAAATTTTTTTTTCGTTCGTTTGTTTGCTTGTAAGTTTGCATCTTATTTTGTTTGGTTGGTTAAACTACTGGTTCGAAATGAAAAAAAAAATTGGGTCTAATAGATCGTTTATCGACGAAGGCTAATAAGTCATTATCCATTTTTGTTATACCACGAGTTGGCAGACAAACACACAGTCCACCTAATGGAAAGTGGTAACAGTGGCCTATATACGTGTGCAACTCGTGCTGCCGATCCTGTAAACACTGTGTGTGAGTGTAAATTCTGTTATCTTCACGGTACTACTCAAGGGCGCGAAATAGTAATCATATCCGGCAGACTTCCATACATCATTTGAAAATGTAAATAATGCTGGTATTTATTATTGCTTAAGAGGGTGATACGGGGTATGCCCTTCCTGGCTTTCCCCCGAAGCCAAGGTGGGGCCAACTAGTTTACCTCATAAAGTTACTAATTAGTAACCAACAAAGCAATAAAGAATAGTAACCAGCATACCTTATCAACAGATTTCTACTTCTTACCTAATAATGATTTATTTACTAAGAAAAGAATGTTTAACAGACGAATTTCCGTTCAAAAACTCAAGAAACAATTAGTAAGTCATGGCAAGGTTTCTAGCGATTAATTAGAGCATCTCACTAACTAAGGTCAGTGCACGTTACATTCGTATGTAAGGTTTGCCTTCTCTGTATATCGTGACGTCAGGCGTATTGAAAGCAAAATAGGTATTCATCGACGCGATCGCAATAACAAAACGAACCGAATAGGTACCACACAAAACGAAATTTATTCTGCCAGTGATGCCTCTCAACGAATTTAAAAAGAAAATTGCTAACTAGGATGTTTGTCTCATTTTTGAGCTAATACTCTTGAGCTAAGAGCAAAGTCGATTCCTTTTTGTAATGCCTTATATCTTTTCTGTAAGTCAATTTGACTTCATCTCGCCTGATGGTAAGCTGAAGGCAAAGTCTCAGGAAAGAGGGTCACCATTACATACACGTACGATGTTGACAATGGTGACACTCAGCTTGATGGCCTCATCAAAAAAGGATTGTCGTTTTAGCCGTTGCAGCCCCGCGTGACGCCCACCGATCCCACTAGTGCTGCGACCACAATCCCCTGCCCGACTATGCACTTACTGACCCCTGAACGCAATCCAACCGAGATTAGAATACTATGGAGGGTCTTTCGCAATCGTGCACGGTAGTACCTGGCCGCAATTTGTGAAAAATTTGTGCCATCAAATTTCTCTTTCACGTCTAACATGCCGCGATGACGAACTCGTCGTGCTACCAACCTTTGCTGCTAACGGGTTCCCCTTCCAAAGTTCCCCATAGCTTCACCTCACCGGGGCTTACACTCATTCGTATGTAAGAAAGAAGTTGTTGTTTTAATATCAAAAACACACTCAATTTTATTTATTTGTATAGAAGATCACATGAGGAATAAAAACAGTCACCGTGTTTAATGGCGAGACCTAGTTTCGTTATCAGTTATCAACCTGAATTTTGCTGTCTCACGTTAGTGATAAGTTCCATATAACCCACTAATGTTGTACATAAACCACACTATAATAATAATAACCCTATATTAGTTGGCGAAAATGTGGGTGTTTAATACAACTCTGCTTACCCCTTCAGGGATTAACAGGCGTGATTATATGTATTTTAATATTTGAATTAAATTCTTAAAAATTTAATTCAAATTGTATGCGCGGAGAAGTCAAAAATCAATGTTTAAAAATGATTGAAAAATCATTTATTGGTTCCGATAGTTCGTAAGAATGACGGTAGATGCCTCCACTGTCTGCCTCAAAGACAGATATAAAGAAAAAATTTGTATTGGTAAATGCGAGGTCTGGTAGCTTAGTGGTCAAAGCATTGCCCCTGTAAGGTAAAGATCGCCGGTTCAAACCCCGCCTAGACCGATTCAATTTTTTATATTTAAATCGATGTTAGTAAGGACTGTTGTTGGCTGTCGTCAACACCATCAACATTACAACAGTGCATCCAAAACTTGTACATTATAATTATTATTGGAGCCCGTGCTCCGTCTCCTATTCTTTATCTTGGATTGGCTTATGCGGGCCAACCTCCCAACACGCTAATCACCCGTTCCCGGGATAAAAAATAGTAGCCTCTATATCATTCTGTAATCTATCCCTGTAGGATAATTTCAACCAGATCAGTTCATACGTTTGAGTGTGATTCAAATATTTCACGAAGTTTTACGTTTATAAATGTTAGTAAGATTAGGTTCAAGTTAAATCCAAGTTTGTGGGGTTGCATTGCATCCCTTGTGCCACGGCTGCCATCTTGGAAAAAGGGGTCCAATTAGTTATTCTGGTTTATCTCACGAACAATAAATTTGTAAATAATCAAAGTCAAAGAATTTTATTCAATCTAGAACAACATGGTTGTTTCTTATCGACGTCAATAATAATTCTACTTAAGCTAAGTTTACCACCGCTTCTATGGCGCTGGTGGAGAAGAAACGGCGCAACAAACTGCACTGGGGCATTTTTTAAGACGTCAACTTACTTATATAATTTATATCCTTAATAATTAATATTTATATCCTTAAGGCTAAATGTGTACGAATCTATATTTGTATTGTGACTGAATGAACAAAAGTATATAAAAAAAAAAACTTTATAATAAAATAAGTAACCTAAGTAACATTATTTAACTTATTAGCTAACTATTTGCAACATAAAATGTTAAAAAGTATTTTGTGTGCATAGGTCTCACAAAAAAATCTTTAACCCAAAAATCCATTTGACACCCCTTTTTTTCAGATGGTGGCCGTAGCACAAGGGTTGCAGCCTCAAAAACTTGGATTTTAACTTTAAACTGAACCCCCATTCACCTCCCCCTCCCTTGATATCTAAAAAACAAAATTGTATCCTCTGACAAATGCACGCTAAGCTCAAAAAATGCATTTCAAGAGGATTGTAAGTGCAAGTGTTAAAAGGATTTACTTTTTAATATTTAAAAATATTCAAATAAAAAATAACCTTCAAACATTCCGACATTATGTTTGACCATAAATATCATTATCAATTTGACTTGTGAAGGTCAATCTTTTTTATACAAATAAGGTGACAAACAGCACATGGCCTGCCAGATGGTATGCGTTTATCATTTCCATGTTAGTCATCGCTATTCATATTTTACATTCCATGATTTCTCATAAATATTGAACGGAAACTTGTAAAAATAGGAACCTATGTTACTACATATAAATATCATCTCTCTTCATCTGAGCGCCAGTCTTAGCCACATCCAAACTCGGACTTCCGAGCTTGGAGTCAAAATCAAAGCCAAAAATCATTTATTCTGAATAGACTATTAAAACGGCACTTACTAAACGTCAACTTAAAAAAAGTCTATTAGACTAGTTTAGCAAATGGACCACACCGCTTCGAAACGCGGCCTCGACCTGAGAAGACTCCGACAAGAGACTCAGCGGGCTTTTTTTTTTGGTCTATTTACAAATAAGTATTTGATTAGTTTACTTAGTCTAAATAGAATAGTTTACTTGAGTAGCATAGTTGAGCGAACAGCGTTCGTCATCTAAATATATTCTTAGATTTTATAATAGCCTTTTTGGCACAGTGTAGTTTTAATTACATCTTTAAATTTATCCACAGGTAAATCCCTAATTTCATCAGGGAGCTTGTTAAAAAAGCGTATACAGTTGCCCCGGAAAGAATTACAAATATTATGGAACCTACTATCTCAAACTACAAGATTGTTTTTATGTCTGGTATTTATATTATGCCTGTCACAAACTCTTGATAATTTTGAAATATTTTTCCTTACGTACATTAGGCTCTTGAAAATGTATTGTGACACTACGGTTAATATGTCTATTTCTTTAAACTTTTCTCGGAGGAAGACTCATGGGCCAAAATTACAAATAACTCATACAGCCCGCTTTTGTAAGATAAATATTGTGTTTAAATTCATGTGTGTGTGCGTGTGTGTGTTTTGGCTTTTATGAAAACGGCTGCCACTAACCTCCCAACTCTGAGAGGAAACCGTGTACCAAGACCCAAGGCCTCACACCTGAATTTCCACTACTATTACTCCTGCATACCAGAACCTCTAAACCAAACACTTGGGAAGTCCCAGTGAAATATGAACTGTCTTGGAATGGAACCCACTTCGAAATTATTCAGATGTAAATTGGAGGAATTAGATATATAATAAGTCGAAATCAATAGTTACGGTGATCTAGATTTACTGTTCACAATAGTGAAAGGTTGCCGCCGACCCAATATACCTTATATGCAAAACAATTACTGATATTCCTTAGTGCATATGTTACTGGCACGCTAGTGTTAAATCAAGTTGAACAATCTAATCTATTATATTATTTATTGGTATTATTTGCCCCTATTTCTATTCTGTTGCCCCCTAAGTCTGTGAACAGAACATCTTGTTTTATCACAATTGTTGCTGAGGACGTTTTTAATCGTAATCTTTAGAAATCTTCTTCTGTGGAAACGTCAGAAGAAAGGTAGTTCTAAACTGCCTACTTCTTGCATCCAGTTTCCGCGACTCAAACTAGATTTCTCAGGACAAAAATAGTCGAAAGTTCTACTCCCAATCGTACTTTACCTTAGCAAAAATTTATTATGGCCAAAATCATCCATTCGTTTGAGTAATTACCAATTATGTTATTGAGTAACAACAAAAAAAAAACGTTTTTATTAAAAAGTTATTTTTAACATTTTAGTACCTATTTTGTTTTGAAGTCGGTTTTGCATTTGTAATGATGTTAGGATACCTGTTATTTAGATTAAATAAAATCGGTATAGTCAGTACAATGTCAAATGATTACATTATATCAATTATCAAGGGAGTTAGGGATGTTCATGAGAACTGTCATTTGTAATTCAGATCAGTAGGTTATCTTCATAACATGGTTGCTTAGCGGACGTGTGGCTTAAATACTATATAGCGAAGGAAATATGAGTAGTAAATGTCTTCGAGCAAGCCGGCTTCGAACCCCCGCTAGGAGGAGAAGTTTCAAGAAATGCTGGCCTAACGTCGTAAGTGGAGCAGACAAAGAAGAGAAGCGCACCCTGGGTTCCGAGATGGCTTCGGAAGTAACCTCTGGCTCAAGCGATTATAATGTAGTAGTTTCGTGGCGAAAATATTATAGGTACTGAGATTAATATTGCCTCGCGTCATGTTTTTTATATGTTGTGATAAATAAGGTGAACTAACTCGTGGAGAAAACATTCGTAAGATTTTATTACAAAACAAAAACGCATTTCATAAAGTCCCTAGCTTTCTAAGCGCATAGTTCAATGTGTGAATGACTGGCTTGAAATAAAGTTAGGCCGGTGCCCGTACCGGAACCAATTCCAAGGTGTGAGGCGTTGTTCATCTTTTTTTTTTTCAATTTCCTTTATATTAGATTGCATTCCCGGCACCAGTATGCTATGGAATGCGCGGTTTCTAAAAGGCATAGGTAATAAAAAAGTCACGCCATCGTTCGATAATGTTTAACTGCCGTAAAACATGACTTAGGGTACGTTCACAATAGTTGCGGAGCGACGCTGACGTCGCGGTTTTTATTAAACGAATTTATTTATCTGTAAAGCTCACAACAAAAATGAGTCCGATCAATCAAGACTCCATTTTTTTGTAAAAACAATATTAGCAACCCTACTTACTAAAATTCCCTCTAACTCATCCAGCTTAGTTTAATTGCTTGTGTTAGGAGTGATTTCACGTCGGTAGTATAATAGGCAGGATTCGGACCCGGGACCTTTCGATCGTAAAGCCGTCTCCTTACACCAAGCTACCGATAGCACTAATTAAAAAAATTAACAACCAAAACCAACATGCTGATGGTGAAATTCTGTTTGTTGCAGCAAGAGAACAGTATCGCCGAGCACAATACTGAAACGGGAACAGAAATGGCTACGTATGCTGAACAACTGGGAGGCGTTCATGGGCAAGAATTACAAGAAAGTCCGGGAGAGGTGTCGAAAAGGTTCGTACAAAAAGTTACTCTAACATTTTAAAAACCTAGCCACCTGCTCATCTTGGTTTATACAGGATCGACTACTGTTTGACTCCTAATCCAGATAGGAAATCCTGCACCGAAGTCTCGTCCTCCATCAAGTGTAAGGCCCTACAGGTGAGGTTGGCTTAAGCTACGAAAATCTTGGTAGGGCACAGATCAGATCATGGTTCCTGTTGAAATGGCATGATTCCTGTAGGATTCCTTAGTAAAGAAACTCAATAGGTACGCACTTTTTACCCACTTCAATTACGCGCAGTGATACTTTCAGTCCATGAATCTGATTATGGAAATAAATTTTGGTTCAATTGAATCCAATTGACCTCGACCTATCAACGGAAGAATTGAATTAACTACCGCGGAATAAGTTTGTTTTCATAGAGCTAACTGTGTTAAGTGTTATTATATTCGATTTGCAACCGTTGGGTTCGAGTTAAAGACTCCATCGACCATGGAAACACAGAACATGAACTATCAGGTGACTCGAGCAGACTAGTTATATACTATGCACACTAATAGCTCGAGGCTAAGTAGGAACAGAATAAGGTTAGCAAATTGCAAGGTTAAGTAATAGTTGGCTAGGCTAATAGTAGGATGGGTGACCGATCTGAACACATTAAGCCCATTCATGCCTTTTGTTGCCCTCGTAACGAGTAGTTGAAACACTATAAAGTCCGAGAACCTGGTGTAGCTACAGAACTTCGATATCACCAGTGGATTCTAGAGGTCAGGTGGCAGTCGCTTCACGGACAATATCGAAGTTCAGCCGTTTCGAAGATATACAGCTAAATTTTAACAAGGCTCCGAGGATAATGAACTCTGCAAATCTTATTTCTTCCAACAATTATCTATTTCAATATTCGCTCTCATAAGCTCCCAAGAGCTTATCTAGATTTGATTCTCTTGTCGACTAATTGATCTACTGTGCAATCGCCAAACAAAATATTTCCGCTATTGCTGATCTTGGAACCTTGCCCACGGACTGTAATTGAATTTCCAATTTAGATTTCTGCAATCAGTGAGCATTTGAGCAAAATCGAATTATTCTCTTGGTTTAGAAGAGAGCGTTAAAATATTTACCATCTTTTTTCCTAAACTCAAACTCAGACGGTATATATTTTACATGAAAGATTAAAAAAGCAATGCTGTAAAAAGACCAAAATAATTTTGATAGCAGGCAGAATCGTGGCACAGAAAGAAAACTAATGCCACCTGCTCTTAATGCAAATTCTTCATTCTAGCGTTAATCCCAGTCGCATCCGTAGATTTCAACTCAGAGTCTGGGGTCCGCTTTTGTAGTCTATTGGCACCTGCTTTTCAATGTGCAATAATATTATGTTAAATAATTCAAAAAATAATTTATTCATCTTCTTCCAGGTATACCAGCATCAGTACGTCCAAAATCATGGCTATATCTGTGCGGTGGCCAGCTACTCCTGGAGAAACATCCAAACGAATACGAGGAACTGCTACAGGCGCAGGGCGATCCCAAATGTATGGATGACATCAAAAAAGATCTGCATAGGCAATTCCCTTACCACGAAATGTTCATTAGGGAAGAAGGTATCGGGTGAGTGGCTATATATGTATTTTTTATTCTTTTGTTTTTAAAGAGCTTTTGCCAACATGGGCACGTCAGCTCCATTGTTCCTTAAGCTGTGGCTATATTTATTCAGTAACTAGTTTAATTCTTTGAAATCGCGGATAAAATACTGGAGAGTCGGAATTTCCTGACGTGGCTACGTTCTGCGGCGACTCCAAGCCATGTGGGTAAGAAATATCTGGTGTGCCACCTCCTCCTGGTTCTGTTAGAAGGGTTATAGTTACCTTAAGAAGTGCTGCTTTGGCGTTGTGGAGGATCGCATGCATGCCAATGGTCTAATAACCATGGATGCCCAAGATCGTGCGAAGTGGAGAAGTCAAAGTCGGAAAGTAGACACCTCTTCCTCTTCGACCGAGACTCTTGATCTAGCCTTTCTTTAAAACCAGACTGGGATGAGCTGATTGACATACGTACGCTAAGGTCGACCTGTGCCGAGTTGCCTATATAGTATTTAAGGGACACAGACGGTTTAACGACACTATAAAGTTTTTAAACTGTTAGTTCGATATGTGATAGAGTGAACGCTCTACACTACCGTCATTTGTAAATATGTACCGTATAGCTAGCATTAGCTAAGACTAGTTTAACAATAAAAGTAGTCTATATTATTTAATTATTCACTTATAAAATGTAGTTATTTTATTTATGCATGTGGTCAATGACTGGTTAACAAATCTGTGGTCAGGGACTGTTCGTACATAAATATTTTATTCGCTTGGTAATCGCTAAAATGGCGTAATGTGAGTTGTGACGAATGAATATTATGTTTTTCCCTTCCATTGTGTTGATAATAATTATGAGGACTTTTTACGCATGGTTTTTTTTCGGTAGTAGTTATATAATTATAATACCTTTTGCCTGCGGCTTCGCCCACGTAGATGTCGTTTATCGCTATAATATCGGCTATCGTTATAAATTCTAGTATATGTGTTATTCTGATGTATAAGCTACTAGCTTTTGCACTGCGGCTCCGACCGCGTGGATGTCGGTTATCGCGACCCAAAAATAGCCTATGTCCTTTCTCAAGGTCTAATCTACCCCTATACCATATTTCATCAAAAAGAAACGGACAAACAGACACACACACACACTTTCCCATTTATGGTATTAGTATGGATATTATTGTAAAGTTTCATTAAAATCCATTCAGTAGTTTTTACGTGAGAGAGTAACAAACATGCATCCTTCTATACTTACAAAGTTGCCAAAATTGCCGATTTGTACTGACAAATTGAAATTCGTTTTTTTTTTTAATTTAACGTATTTATTTAATCAAAATAATTACCATTATTATCTATACATTGCTGCCATCTAGTAGGAAGGTCATTTATGCCTTTGCGATAGAACTCTGGTGATCTAGATTCGACAAACTGTGTGAAAGCATTTTGTACTGCCTCCTGAGAAGAAAACTTTTTATCACATAGAAAATTGTCCAAATCACGAAAAGAATGGTAGTCTGTTGGAGCAAGGTCTGGCGAATACGGAGGGTGACGGATAGTTTCTAATTGCAGTTCCTGTAGAGTTAAAACGGTTTCTCGTGCTGTATGAGGTCTCGCGTTATCATGGAGCAATAATGGTGAAGATCGTTTCATGAGTCGGGGCTGTTTCACTGCTAGTTTTGCTATCATTGTTCGGAGTTCGGCACAGTAGACATCTGCCGTTATTGCTTGACCAGATCGTAGAAAGCTATAGTGAATAACACCATGCTGAGACCACCAAACAGTTACCATTACCTTTTTATTGGTAAGCTTTGCTTTAGGACACTGTTGTGGCGTTTCACCTAGGGTCAGCCATTGCATTTTTCGCTTACGGTTATCGTAAAGAATCCACTTTTCATCACATGTCACAATTCGATCCAATATTCCTTCATTTCTGTATCGATTCAACAAGGCAACACAAGTTTCAACACGCATTTCTTTCTGCAGATCAGTCAAATCATGAGGTACCCATTTTTCACATTTTTTTATTTTATTGATTTGACGCAAATGAGTCAATATTGTTGGTAAGGTAACGTTAAACCATGCAGCTAATTCCTGGGTAGTTTGGCTCGGATCGGCTTCCACCATGTCTTTCAATTCATTGTTATTCACCTGTGTGGACGCCTTCCTCGTGGTTCGTTCTTCAAATCAAAGTTTCCATCACGAAAGCGTTTAAACTAAAATCGCACGGTGCGTTCATTAGCAGTCCCCTCTCCAAACGCAACATTGATATTGCGAGCTGTTTCTGCCGCGTTAGTTCCGCGTCGGAACTCGTATTCAAAAATCACTCGAATTTTCGAAGTATCCATCTTTCTTGTCTAAGCTGAATAAAAAAAAACAACTGAAAGTCGATAATCGAATGTTGCACATTTTTAAATGAAGAACTACATAGGTACCATGTGGAAAAAGTTTCACTCAAAAATCTCAAACCATGAAGGTTCTATGTCAATTCGAAGTACCTATTACAATGAAACGGCAATTTCATACTTTATCCCCTATTATTAAAAGGATCAGCAGGGCTAACATGCGCGCCACGAGATAGCTATCTCGAGGCATTTTGCCATTTTATGTCGATATGTCGACTGTTGGTAACATGCAGGGCTAACATGCGCGCCACGCGATAGCTATCTCGAGGCATTTTGCCGTTTTATGTCGATATCGACTGTTGGTAACTTAGCAAATTTCATGGCGATCTGTCAGATTTCGACATAACTCGACTTCGAGAAATCATCTCTACTTAGTGTCTGCAAATTGTAACATACGTGCCCTTATTTACTCGAATTTTGACATTTAAAATGTTTTGTCTCTCGTCCTTCATTTGGTCGACGAGAAGTTATCTCGTGTAAACTTTTCTTGTGCTCGGTTCATTTTGGATCAAAATTTAGTACCTTTGTGCGACACATTTCCTTTGTTACGTGTCTTTTCGCGTTAATTGATGACGCTGATCACGAATATAAGAAAAAAAAATCGATAGCATGTCATGTCAATAAGGTCGAAAATTGTTTGCACTATTTTTTTCTCTTTTTTCATACATAGCATCCCTAACTAGTCTGTGCTTTCGAGCAAATGGCCGTATCGGGCCGATTTTATCGGATAAATGTGAAAACAGCAACTAACATGTTTAAAAAATGTGTATGCCATAGACAATAATTGAAAAAGTTTAACGCGACAAAATATGTCGACGTTACTTCGCTCGAGAAGATTCGAGATGATATCTCATCTCGATTCGAGATATTTGACGACGCGCGCATGTTAGCCCTGCAGGACGTATAATTTGTTGTAATGCCCCAAAAATAACCCTGTGAGTAACCTTATTTGATGTGGTTGTGTCACGTTGGGTAGAAATATGAGGGTCTGACTAAGATCGGCTTGCTACCTGGTAAACCTGCCTATCAACGGACTATGCCCGCTTTCGGGTTGGGAGGTAGTCGGTCTCGAAATAGCCAATAGAAGTCAAATATAAAGGGGAAAGTCGATCCCGTGCTTCGAAATGAGAGCTTCGGATGCAACCAAGATCCATCGCTTAGAGCTTAGATGATCCTATCCAGGAGGCGTTTGTGTTTATTAATCAATCACGCTCTACCGGCAGAACGAATATGCCTATAACTATCCCTGGAAAAGTTTCCCATGCGTTGTCAGGATGGGATCTTAATTCCAAGCGGTCGAAGTCGCGGGCAACAACAAGTAATAACATAAGAACCAATCTTTTTTTTTCAGTCAACAAGAGCTGTTCTCAGTCCTGAAAGCCTATTCGGTACTGAACCCGAAGGTGGGGTACTTCCAGGCACAAGCGCCCGTAGCCGCCTTCCTCCTCATGCACATGCCGGCTGTTCAAGCATTCTGGTGCCTTGTTAGCATCAGCGACAAGTACCTGAGCGGGTATTACAACCCTGGATTAGAGGCAAGTATAGAGTAAAGTAGAGAGATAACGAGAAATAATAATAATATTTAATAGTTTCATCTCACCCCTGAAGTTACCCTGGAAATTAAGGGCTATCGCGGCGCCTCGGTTTACTTCTGCTATAGCTCTCGAAGCTGCACTAATCTTCGATTTCTTCTTCATCTTATTTTTCGCCCTAATCCTTGATATATTGGTGACAAATGATGCTTTACTCCCGGTGATGGCTATCATTCAGCCAACAACCCCAATCGTCTCACTGTCAGAGAGCCCCCGGCATGACCTTTCTTGGACCAGGCCGAAGTCCCTAAATAGACTTCGAACACAGGTCGATCGAATGAGGGAGAAACTGTCTAGGTGGGGGTTACTCAGACGACGCGGACCTGCGGTGTGAGTGTAGAGTTGCTCTACAGACCATGCCCATCTTCTTGTACACCAGAGGAACTTATGAGCACCTCCGCAATCCAGGTAGCAGCACACTGGGCACATGGAATTTGAGACTAGAAGCATCGTCGATTCGACAGAAGAAGAATAATAATGTTCGGTGTTATGTCCCAGGTGCTCCAACGCGACGGCGACATCCTCCACGCGCTGCTCCGCCGCACGGCGCCGGCCGTCCACCGCCACCTCGTCAAGCACAAGGTGGAGCCGGTGCTCTACGCCACCGAGTGGTTCCTATGCGCGCTCACACGCACGCTGCCTTGGGACAGTCTGCTGAGGGTGTGGGACTGCTTCCTGTGTGAAGGAGTAAAGGTATGTACAGTTTCTGGATTTTGATTTGATTTTAGGGAAGAATATTGTGAGTCGGTTCAAGGCTTTAGTCACGAGCTCAGCGGCATGTGGTGTGGCAGCGACGGCGGCGCGGTAAGCCAAAGAGAATTTATCATTTCTATTTCTCTCTCATTAGCAGGCTTGCCGCGCTGCTGAAGTCGTGACGGAGACCTAAGAGCTAGTCAATAGTAAAACCGAAACTTTAGTTTAAATATTTTATAAATAAAAGTAAAAAAAGGTTTTAACTATTCTATGCGGTTTTAGGAAGGACAAGTGGGTATTATATGGCCATTAGATAGTTTAAAATTACAATAATTGGACCTGGTAAGTGGCGCTGCAATTGTTTACTAGGATTGAAAACGAAAAGTAAGTTGCTCGATGGACAAGGCTTGCATATCACATAATAACTTTCAGAACTATTATAAATTCAAAAGTTGAGATGAATGTTTTTACTCAACTACACTGAAAAATCTCAATGACATTTGTCATAGATATTTTGACCCGAAAATAGATTCCTGTAAGTTGCCGGAACTGGAGTTACGCGATACATTAGTATAAGACCAGCCAATTTATTTACTTTTTCAATCTTTCAGGTCCTCTTCAAAGCGGCCCTGGTCATCTTAGCGGGCGCCCTAGGCCCTGCAAAAGTCCGCAAGCGAGCGTCCGGCCTGTGCGAGACGCTAGAAGTGCTCCGCCACCCGCCGGAGGGCGTGCTGGGTGAAGAGTACCTCATGTACCACATGCAGCGGCTCAACCTCACTGAGGAGGACTTCGAGTTCGAGCACCAGAGGCAGACCGCGAGGCGGCGGGCCATGCCTAACAGAAGGTAACTGTTGTATACTCCTAATTTTTTTCCATACCATTTAGGTGGCACTGTGGCAGACAATTTGTTGCCGAGGTCAGTTGACAGTCGTTTTACAAAAAACATCGAAGTTCACCCGCATCAAGCAAGTTAGACTGGAGTCAACTGAGTTGAGAAAAGGTTCAATGAAAATGATGATTAGGTGGCAGACTAGGCTAGGCCCATGTAATGGACAGTGGTTACCGTTGTCTATGGACATATGCACCACCAGAGTAATCACGCTGGTGTTGTGGACCCTAAAAGAATTCAGGTTTAATCATCATCTCAACGTTGTTCCCCGTCGCATTCGAGGTTTCATTGTGGAGCCAGGGGCCCGCTTGCTCTATTTCTCCTCATTTTGATTTGGTTTATACTGCCTTTAGGGGGGCTGCAGTCTGATCATCAAATCATACGCCTTAGGAAACTCCTCTCAGTTGACCTAGACTCCCAGAAACTCTCTATGTGCCTCTTCTGCAAGATGGAAGGGCACTTGCTAGCTCTCTCCCACAAACTTCTTTCTGCTTCTTTAGCGTATTACTGATCACCTTGTAAATGTCGGCGCAATCCCATGCACTCTCGCTCTGGACCAGCAGATCTCTTTGATAAAGTCATCATCATGAACGTCCTCATAAGCATTTCCCAGTTTCATCCAAAGTATTTTGGAGACTGGTGGGGTCTGATTATTGTTTTGATTGCTAAGTCGGGTATTCCGGGAGCAACTGTTGTCTCACCTCCCAGAAGAAATGTAACGAAAAATAGTTTTATGCTAGTTTTGTAAATGAGTAAGTTAAATATAAGTTAATAATAAATGTAACAGAGCACTGTAAGGTAATTGATATAAGGTGTCTGTACCGGCTAGATTAAGAGCAGAGATATAAATGAAAAGATTGATTGACAATTAATAATAATTGTAATAGATAAAAAGGGGTCGTAACATGAATTGGTAAATTGGTATGTAAGTAGAAACCTCAGAGGAGGATTCGCAATAAATATTCCCGACACTGAGAGGAAAGCCTGCGTTAAATCTTCTGTTGTTTAATAGTTTGGCTTAGGCTTCAAAGATGTTGGTAGGGACCAAATATCCCGTTAATTGTTACTTTCCCGTAATTTAAATGATGATGTGAATTTAAAATCTTTTTTTATTTCTCTTTCAGTGGTAGCTGATTCAGCGATTGTTCCTATAAGCGCTATTCGAAGAATAACGCGAGGGATCTGTTCAATACATTGTAAAGTGTGTGCAATATGACCAAGTGACAATGGTACCTTTGTACCTGCTTTGTGATATAACTGCGTGTGTGGACACACGACCAATAGAGCGGCGACTGGAGTGTCAATAGTGTAGTCAATATTCTTATTTTAGTAAAGCGGATGAATTTTATATAGAGGAATAGAGAGTCAATTTGTTTGGGCGCAATGATGTTATATAAAAAGGGGTAAATATAGTACTGGCGATTAAAAACTACATAAAAGCAGGCTAATTAGCTTGTTGCTGAAAATTAAGTTAATAATAATAAAATAAAATAAAAAATATCTTGAATTGAGTTGATATACAAATTATATAACAAACAAATATATACAAATAATTTTGTAATAATACCAAGGTACAGTCGACAAAGTTTTTTTACTATTAGGGCCGCATTCCACGATCCGCGATGATACAGATGCTTGCGCGATTTCACGGACCACGCACAGTGGAAAGAGGCTCGTCCCTGATACTGCAGACACGTTTGTCAATGCGTCCGCGTACGTGAAACGTCGCACCGTGGCATCCCGGCTTTAGATGTAAAATTTTAAAGCCAGAGCGATTGGTAACTTGGAATGTGTTAAGCTAGTACTGATGGCGACTGTACTAATCAGTGAGTTCGAAAGAGAACAACGTGCTACAGTCAACATCTGATCGATCTTCACTAGCAAAGTACTCAAACTTATCTTAATTCCTACTAACAATGTTAATATCAAACTGTTTTATTGATTTAAACTCGGAGTCCTGAACAGAATGAGACGGTTTTTCACCCCGGAGCAGCGGTGTCTTCTATAGAAGACACAAATTCAGTCCTGCGTGGAATACTGCTCGCATCTCTGGGATGGCTCCGCAAAGTACTTATTAGATGCGGTCCGCATTATCGGAAATCCTGAAGTCACAAGCACTCTCGAGCCTCTGCAGATGCGAACAGACTGCTTCCTTGGCAGTATTTTACCGTCTCTACCATGGTGAATGTTCTGATGAGCTCTTCCAATTAGTCCTACCCTCTCCTTTCCTACACACGACAACACGAGCAGGGCTTAGATGTCACCCGCATACGGTGCAGAATATTCCTTCAAGAACCAAGCGGGACCGCTAATCTTTTCTTTGTCGCACCATTAAGACCTGGAACTCCATGCTAGCTCACGTGTTTCCTTCTTCCTACAGTCCCGGGTCCTTTAAGCGGGGCGTGAAAAAGCACCTGATGAAAGCCACCATTGTTAACATGGTACGTGTATGTAATGGTGAACCTCTTTCCTGAGACTTTGCCTTCAGTTTACCATCAGACGAGGTGAAGTCAAATTGACGAGTCCTATATATGTATAGGTATTTACCAAATAGATAACAATCAGTCAACAGGAAGGTGGAAATACCAAGGTGATAACAATATTTTGAGTACTTTGCTAGTTAAGATCGTTCTTATGCTGACTGTACACATTTGACATCGCGATAGTATTGAGATATTTACCTCATTTTAATACAAAATCATTTTATGTATGTCTGTTGCGAAAATCCTGGAATAGTACACTAACGGTGGTTAATAATCTATTTAACAACTTTGATTTTCATTACTTCTTATGTTGTTCAAATGATTTGATAACATTTAAAGTATCAATGAAAAGTTGACATGTGTAACGAAATATAATGTTTTTATTCTAAGTATTTGCGATTAAATTGATTATTGATTGCTATTGTAGGTATATTAGTTGGATTCAAAGTGAATTCTTGTATAAAATTACACCTAAAGCGTAGATAAAACCCACAAACTGCATTAAAATTCAGTTTATATTGAAGTATTTTTCTGCCAATTAAGTATAAATATTCAAAGAATTCCAACTCTATTGTATATAATATTGTACAGGAGTATTCGAACCTATGTTTTGGGGCCGCGTACTGAACTACGGTGACAGTCAAAGAGACAGTAGAAATGAGTTTATTACTAGAACTAAGGCCGCCATTAATTAAAAGTTTATCTCCAGACAAAACCGTCAAAAATATCTAATTTTTCTTGAGGACAAACCTGAACAACTTTGTATTAAAACTACTTAATGTTTTAGTAAACAAAGAATCCAAATCGATATAAAAAAAACAGTCTAGGCGAGGTTTGAACCCGCTATCTATGCCGCATGCAATGTAAGGCAAAGATTACGAGTTCAAACTCCGCTAAGTCCGATTAAATTTTTTCTATTTAAATCGATTTGAATATTTAGCATAATTTAATTCCAAAACAAAGTATCGTTAAAAAATTGATATGAAGTAACCTATATAGCCTGTTGTGTCTCTCTAAAATCAATGAAAATTGCAAAACAGTCGATCTCTAATAAACGCTACTCTAAATGTGTCCGAGTCACGAAATGGAATACTTTTGGGTACCCCAGAGAGCTGTGAAATGTATGGAGAAAGTTAAACGAATGGCTGCCCTAATCGATTGAAAATTAATTCCGACATACTACTTCTTATAAGAGACTAGCTTTTGCCCGCGGCTCCGCCCGCGTGGATGTCGGTTATGTCAGTATGGATCCTATATATTAATTATTCCTATATGAAAGACAAGACCTAGATACAAAATCCTAAATACAAGATAGGCGTAACTTGTTATGTGAGGCCCAAAGCTGTTTAATTAATTAATTAAAACTTTATTTCAGACTTTGATCCATACAACACTTATAAGCTATGTTAGTACCTAATTTATCTGTCATCAACATAATTAAGCCCTGCCAGTATGACGCAGATCTGTCGCCAAATCAAATTAAAAATTACATCCAAAATAAGAGTTAAAATCACCACTATGTATAACTTATTAAATGAAGTTTAAAGTGGTTTAACTTGTTATATGAAGCCCAAAGCTGTAAAACTTATTAAATGAAGCTCAAATCTGTAGTTCAGAATGCGTCCTAACACTTATTTAGCTGCGTTTCAAAGACTGCTAGAGCGCGTAGTCAGGAAGGATAACCAGTTAAATACAGTGGGTGTGTAAAGTCCTATGTTAGATCATAGTACTAGTGATGAAGATTTTTCGAGAAAACTTGAGAATAGACATTTCTGTGTTGAATACACGTAATCCACGATTATGTCGCACGAAATGTTATACAGTTAGAGTATTTTTCTACGAACAGTGGAAATGTAAAATGTTGATGTAGAACTATCATTGACGAGGATGAAGGCTGCGTTGTAATATAAAAAAAGAACTTTGGTAATAATAGAATTTTACTTTTGCTAGTGTGTACCTGTGTACTATATAATTGTGGAAATTTAGAAAAAATCAGTAATATCATTGGCTATCAGGATGATATATGTGGTCTACGGAAGAAGAAAACCTCTACTATTTTCCGTACAGCCACGAAAAGACATTAACGTATCTCGTGAGGAAACCTAACCGTAATCGGAAATGATGAAACGTATAGATACCGGCATATATCTTGACCATAAGTCGCGAGACAAAACGAGCTCTTGGCGGCGCAGATTGGTTTGATTTGTCGACAAAACCCGTGCGCGTATATATGGCGGTAACTATACATACGAAGTTGCGGACGTTGCGGCAATTAGCGTTTCAGCAAATTATACCTTTGTTTTTACATTTTCTCACCATTGAATGACAGGCAATTGTCTCATACCCTATTTGGCCGTTGTTTTAAAGCACGTACCTGCGTAAATTTGAATCGGGTTATAGCAAATAAGAAATTATATGTATTACGATAACAAAACAAACAATAAGATAATTTACAGATTAATTTGGTACAATAATTTAATAACTATATAAAGGAACACAACATCTAAAGTTGATTACCGATTAGTGCACTGTGGCGTAATTCACTCCTTTATAATTAATATAATAATTTGTATTGCAATAACGAAATATTTCGATAAATTCATTGGCTAACTGTCTTTTATCCTATTTTTTTATAAATTATATATAGTATTTCCTTTCCTACGAGCCATGCGCTCAACTTAGCCAAATTAATAGACCCTACGTGCATATCTAGTAAATAGTTAATTAGTCTTAAGTTACAAAAATAAAATATAATTATTGATAAATTTTGTTCTCGAATTCTGGTCGTTTGTAAATTAAAAACAAATCGAGTTTGTAAAAAAATAATAATCTAAATGTATTTTTTTAATAAATACATGTTTTAGAACTAAACAATTATATACACCTTCAGATCTTCCAACGATTCATTTCATTTCTGTTTATCATACATGAAAATTCGATAAACTACAGATATTGACGAACCGCCTAATTCTGCCTTTTTAAACATACCGTAGCTAGTTTCCTTTTTATTACAAATCTAAAGCGTAAGTGTAGGCATATCACATGTATTTCAATTTAAAAATACAAGTAATTTACTTTCTATACCATTGTATGAAAACGCTTACTCCATTCCGAACACACTATACAGAGTTGAAGATTTTGACCTTATCTGGAGAGGAAGTACCACTAATACTGAATAATACTGATAGTGAATTACACTCGAAGAAAACATTACTTTATTTTTTAAAAGACACACAACTGCATTATATGATATTATCCGAAATAATATAATTCAGTATTTTAATGTCATCAATCGATCAATTTATTATTGTTCAAGTATTTAGAGTACTTCCCCTCCAGGTAAGGTCAGAATCTTCCACCCTGTATACTCATTCACAAACTATAGTTTATTCTATCACTTTTGTACAAATATACTTTAGGTTTAGAGAAACGTAGACCAAGATAGTAATTCCGATAATTCAAAAATCAATTATTTATTTTGTCGTACTACTAAAAAAACAATACTATTTATTTCATTTATAGAGTATAATAAAGGTTCTATTCAAATTGTTTTTCTATTCAATCAGTCAATTAGCCTATTGCATACCACTGGCAGATTTTCAAATCTTAATCGACATAATAGGCCTGTCCAAATGTGCGCCAAAGGATCCGATCCCCGCCTTCCGGATCCAGTCTGTCTTAGTTACCTTCTTCATGTCACCAGTCTATGTCTACTCAAGATATCTATAAAGTTCATCACATAATTATAATGATTGCATATTATGAGATTGTGAGCAGAAATTTAAAAAGCAAACGTCCGTTAGAGAATTGGAATTCCCAGCTAGAATAAGGCCCCATTTATGACTCAGCCCCTTCTAAACAAGTGGTAATTCGCTGGCCGGGGTTTGGTAGAATAGATTCGTAATTATGAAAATTACATATCTCGTTAAAAATGTAAAAATATACTTAACACTAAGTTGGTTTTCATAATAAAATGTCTTTCTTTATTTAAATTGATACACTGAAAAAATCATTCCATGTGAGAAAAGTATTATAACTTATAACATTGTCGAATGTTTACGCGAATACATTGAAATAAAGCTATTTATTATGATTTATTTAGTTTCGTTCATAAAGTCGTCTCGTGTCTTGAAGTTATCCTAAAATACCCGATCTCCGAACTCGAAATGTTGGTGTTACTATTCACGCAGAATGAGCTCAAAATAAAAAAAGGGAATTACTTTTGATACTCAAAATGGTAGATCTGCTGCCAAAATATTTTGGCGGTAGATTTGCTATTTTGTTGACGGTTATTTTAGCGATAGCTTCAAACACAACCATAAGAAAATACATAATAGAATCTGTTATAATAGTTTTCATTTCAAAAAGCTTTGCCCTTGTTGATTTTACATTCATTTTTTTTTTAAAGCAATTTGCAAAAGGTTATCTTAAATCAATATCTCCTTGAATTGTAAAATAATCGGTCGCAGGTTGTTGTAATATATTCTAAATTTAAAATGGTACAATGGCCATTAGTCTTCCTCAATCCATTGTGGTACATCATTAATTATAGCAAAATATGTACATATTTTTAACATTGTTCTACAATGAAAGATTTAAGTAGGTACCTATTTAAAATACGACAATATATTTAACGTTTCAGCTACGTACTTGTACGACCTCAAAGTATGAACTTCATCAATAAATATGTCTATGGGTCTTTTTTTGTGATTGGGTCCAACATAACCGCCCCTGTCAGGCGGCGCGCTGGGATGTATTCCGGTGTATGGGGAGGAGGAGGGGGGGGGGGGTAGTCCAGGGGAAGGCTTTGGTGTCTGTCGATAGACGAGAAAATCAAGTTACTTGTTGAGTTCTTAAGGTTACGTAGCCAACAATTCACTCGTTTCCTATTTTGTCACATAACCTTGATATTATAATAACGATTGAAAAATGGTTCTATTATAATTATTTACATAATTTTATAAATACTGGCTGAATGTAAGCCACAGATTATATTTTAAGATTTTTATTTCTTTTTCCTACTGCCTGTTACCACTGTGTGTATCAATAAGTAAAAAGTATCGAATCTAGGCTATGATTTAGTTCTAAGTCAAACAGTGTGTGACAAACAAACACCCACTGCGTCACTATGGTGCATAATGGTTTATTTCTTTGTCTGTTATTTATGTTTAGAACCAAGTAACCAGCTAATTTGTTACTGACTGAAACATCTTCACGTTGGATCTATTAAATAGTTCAAAAATATTATTTTCTAGCTCTATACAATAGTGAAAATCATTTGCAATAGATTGACGGTATTATATTTATGTATATCTCTTTCAATAATTTGTATCGTTAGGATAATATTATGTAAAAAGTAAACACTTTGTGTAGAAGAAATCATATGTTAATATTATTTCTTAGGGAAAATTATACTGATGTATTCAAACTTCGCGCTCTTTGATTTTATCTGGAACTATATCAAATCTATAATATTAATAAACTTACTGTATTAAATTATTATATATATATATATATATATATATATATATATATATATATTTGCATCCCGGAGTTGATATAACGTCCTACATGGCGGTTTTTACCGATGATGTTGCGTCCGACTGACTTGTTGCATCCTGTATACGGACGCAAGATTGACCATCTCTCAAATTCAGCCAGAAGTAGTGTTAAGGTTAGAACAATGGCTGGGTGAAATATTGGCATGGACGTTGTTTTTTCACCGGAGTGCTTTTCGGCGTATTTCTTAGTTCCGCTGTTTGGCGCGCGAATTTTGGAGGTCGCTCCTGTGCGCCGTATATCAGTGGCGTTATATTCGATATTTTGTTTACGTATAACACTCCGATAATGTGGCTTCCTGTATATAATAAAAGTTTTTATCAATTCTAATGTGTGATTTAATTGCATCACACAAAACGACATCGTCCCAGAGGAGACGTGGGGGTGACAGAGGTGAGGGGGCGGAGTTCGCACGCGACTTGCAAGCGGCATGTTTTTGTTAATATTTTTTGCCGGCCAGCGCGGACGTAATAACGCTTATGGTATAAATATCGATACCGGAAATTTCAATTGTCGTTAAGGACCGTTGCAATTAAGAAAATAAACCAAACTTAATAATTGACGAATATGAGTGTCCGTAACGACCCATAAAATTTTAACTGAAGTACTTTATAGTCACGAAAAATTGGTTGTGATAAAATTAGATATGTAGTAAAGAACTAATCCTGATCATCAATGGGTCGTACGAGTTAATTAAATCGGAGACTAAGGGGGTACAAGAAACAAAAGAACCTAAAGATTTAGTTATAAAATGGCAAAACTGAGTGAAATAAAAGGGATTTTTACTATTTCGTATTTTTTTTATAAAAAAATTCAGGCATAAATTTTACAAAAATGTTAGGAACTCAAAATTTAAAAAAAAAATGTTTTCTTTTTTCATTTAAATGGCAAACTATTGTTGAAATGCTGAAAAACAACCGAATGTTTGGAATAATCGGCCAATAAACTATTCTAATAACAAGTTTTCTTAAATAATTATGTCAGTCATGAACTAAATAAAGGTAAAATATCCAACATTTACCAAACTTCGCCCACTAGAATTCAAAATTCAAACAAATGACACTATAAAGCAGTGTTTCCTAAACATTGTTCTGCCATGGCCTGGTAATTTCCACACTGCCCCTTCGTGCCCCACTGAATACTTTTAAGCCAAGCTGGTTCCATTAATAATACTACAAAATTGTATAGGTTACATACAATATTTTGGAATCACCTATTTAGTAACTAATTCCCATCTTTAAAAATAAGGGTGATGTGTAACACCCCGACAACCATCGGGGAATAAAGCTCATGTCACACAGTATGGTAAGCTTGGGAGAAAGTGATAGAGAAGCGTGTACGAGAGGCAAAAGCGTGGTTACCCATAACCAGTTCGGGCTTAAGCATGGCCACGGGACCACAGATGCCATTTTTCCTCTTCGCCAACTGTGTGAAAACTCATGGTGTTTGTGAATTTCGAGAAAGCATATGACCGGGTACCCAGTACGGTTTTATGGTAGGCCTTGAAAGAGAAAGCGGAAGTACATAGAGTAGATCTGTGCGATGTACTGACGATCAAGAACCTATGCACGATCCGCTGCCGGCAACGCCGACGAGTCCAATGTGGCGATAGGCTTGCGTCAGGGCTCGGCGTGAAGCTCCTATCTCTTCCTGTTGATAATGGATGCCTTGACATCGGAGATACAGGAGGAGAGCTCCTGATGTATGCTATTTGCTGATGATCACCTCGCCCCGAGCGATCGCATCCTCCGCCAGGGCTCTTACGCGCAGTAGAACCAAGACTGAATGTTCTGTGATTTCGGCGATCTCTCCAGTTTTACACCCATGGTATTAGATAGTGCACCAATACCAGTCTGCTCCAATTTCCGCTACTTAGGCCCTCTTATCCAGACGGTTGAGGAAACTGATCGAGCAGTGAAGCACAGAATAGATGCAGGGTGGATGAAATGGCGGCAGGTCAAAGTCACAATATGTGATCCCCAATTTCCCCTCAAGTTTAAGGGGAAAATCTATAAGTTCATGTTCAGATCTGCCATAATGTATGGATCGACATGTTTTTCCTTGAAAGCGACGAATGAAAGACAACTGCATGTGGCGGAAATCCGAATGTTAAATTTGGATGTGTGGTTTGATAGTGGCACCAGTGAAAGAAAAATTGAGAACCAAGCGACTGTCGTGGTATGAAAATATTATGAGAAGGGAGTAAAGTCATGTTGTAAGGAAGGTTCAAAGTATGAAGAGTTATGTAAGGAGGGGTATGTAAGAAGTTATCATGGACGTCCTGCGGATAAGCAGTCGGATATCGCGAAAAAAGGCAGCTTCTTTTCACTGAGCTTGACCGGATTCTGAACCACGTTTCCCAATGGGGCTCTGAGAACTTGGTAGAGTTCAATGCTAAGAAGACGAAATGTGCGTTTACAGCAAAGATATCTCCTTTCCTTCCCCTTCCCACTCTTCAGAACACGCCACTGCCATTGCAGGACAACCTCAGTATCCTCGGTATGGATGTTCGCTGTAAAATAAATAACAAAATCTACATCGAGAGTATCATCAAAACAGCTTCGCGTAAACTCGGAGTCCTGAACAGAGTGAGACGGTTTTTCACGCCGGAGTAACGGTGTCTTCTATACAAGACACAAATTCGTTCCTGTGTGGAATACTGCTCGCATCTCTGGGATGGATCCGCAAAGTACTTATTAGATGCTCTCGACAGGTTGCAGCGACGTGCGGTCCGCATTATCGGATATCCTGAGGTCACGAGTACCCTCGAGCCTTTGCAGCTGCGTCCCTCCCGAAGCAGGGACGCGTTCTGCGTACACCGGTGACATCAGTGTAGGGGATATAATATTCCATGCCCAGACTGATCTCACCGGCCACAGCAGTTGCGGCCTCAGATGGTTTCTTACCCTCAAAGCAGCGTTCAACCCACGGGACGGACGCAAAATAATCACGCAGGCCATCCCAGTCCGCTGACGAGTAGTGCCAGAGACGCCGCTTCCTTTCGCTGCGCGGGTCGTGGGGGCGCTATAATGGGCACCTCGGAACGGACCAGACAATGGTCGAATTCACCTAAAGCGGCGCTCACCGAAACACTGTACTGGTCCGGGTGACTCGTCAGCAGGAGGTCTAACAGAGAGGGCTCATGGTCCGACCTTTTTGGTATCCTAGTGACCTCGTGTACCAATTGGGTCAGGCCATGCGTCAGAGCAAATGCATGGGCGGCTTTTCCCGCGTGGGTTATTTGGCGGAGCCCAACCAGATATCGTGGTGGGCGTTTAAATCCCCCAAAGACACCAGTTCAGCGTTCGAGAAATCGCTCCTGCGCATCATCTGCCGCCTGACTCAGGTATTCAAAGAGTCGAGTTGTCTCGGTATCTCCTGATGGGAACGGTAAAGGCACACATATATCTGACTCGTAGAGCCATGGTCTATGTGCACCCAAAGGGTGGAAAAGGACGGATCCTCTAGGCAGCGCAAACGGCGATAACAAATATCCGCCCTGACATACACATACACCCCGGCTTTTGCGCGGAAATTCTCCTCAAGGACATAGCCGGGGTAGAGCAAGTAGGTCGTGTCATCAGGGCGGCGTATTTGTGTCTCCGTAAGAAACAAGATAGCTGGTTTCGCTGTCTCCAGGTGTTGGTGGACGGCGTTGAGGTTTGTATGGAGCCCACAGATGTTCGTGGACTCCACCTCAAATAGCGAACCCGAGGGAGAGTTTCTTGCCGCTGTGTAGACCAATCTACTGTTGTTGTGCGCTGCCATGAGGATGAAGAGGGAAGGCGTGAAAAAAAGAGGCGATTGTTGCCGCAGCACCGCGTGACAAAGCGTGAGTTATTGGTTTTATCTATGAATGTGAGGTATGGCGAGAGCCGACGCGCCGAACGGAAGGGCCCCCGTACCCCCTCGAGTATGGTCGCCGGGCTCCCTCGTCCGGTCACCAACCGGCACGACGAGCCTTATCGGGATTATGCGCGACCTGGTCGGGCAGCCTCCCAGGGTGGTTAGTCCCGGTAGCGCGGGCGCGCGCGGCCAGCGGCACCACCGTTTCTACAGGTCTCCCTGCTCGGCGCGTCGCCCCGCGCCATCCCCCACTAGACTACGCCAAGACCCACCGTTCCCACTTGTGCAGCGACCTCAATCCCCCCTGCCCGGCTATGAACTTGCTGACCCCTGAACGCAAACCAACCGAGATTGGATTACTATGGAGGGTTTTTCGCAAAAGTGCACGGTGGTACTCACCCGGTCGAAATTTGTGACAAATTTGTGCCATCAAATTATTATTATTTTTTTATTTTTATTATTATTTATAATTATTATTATTTTATTTTAATCGACTTCATGAAAAGAGATGATTTTCTATTCATACATACATACATATCGTCACTCCTGTCCCCTATTGGGGTAGACAGAGACCACGTCCCGCAATAAATTTATTGGGATCTATTATATTAGGTACCTATGTATGTATAGATATAAGGTTTGGAGGAAGCAACAAACTTAATAGTTTATGGCGTACATTCAAAAATAATATACGGTACCGATATAATCTCAAATATAGTAAGGAGTCGTTAAATTAGTAGAATGCATGGAATTAATATAGTACAATATATGGTATCAATATATCCATACATTTAGATGGATGTAGGAAAAACGATTAAATGCATGGAACGAATACAAAAATATACAATGTGTCACATGATTTCCATAGACAACGGATGCAAAAAACCAGCGAGAATTATTTCAAAATGAATATCTAATTTTCGTACCTAAACAAAATTTCTCGTCGACAATAGAATTCACATGACAGCAATGTAGCTATATTCGCACGAATAACAATTAAAAAGTCATTGGAAATGGTAGACGCCGCTGGGTTCGACTTTGAAAAGACGCAAAAAGTGTTCAGCGATTTAAATATATATATATATAAATATATTCTCTTCATCATGGTCAGTAGCGAATGATTGTTCATTACAAATTAAAGCTGGTTACTTAATTGTTTCAAATGAAAGTATTGCTTAGTATTATATGGAGGCGAAGGCTTGAATCAATGAACGGACATAATAAAATAAAAATACTGCATTGGTGATTTACTTCTAAAGGTACCAGTGGACCTTCCCATGAAAATGGACGCTTTATGTGCACAGATAAAAAAATGTGTTAAAAATATGTTTTGTATAAAAAGGTATTAGTATTTGCACTTAAAATAAAATTATAGTATAAAATGGTAAAGTGAGTGTTGTGTGCGTGTGATTTTTGTTTATTTTTCAATGAAAATTTTTATTCCACGTTAATTGTGTAGTTCGTAACTATTATTTTATTTGTTGTTATTGCTACATTCGACGTTTAGAAATATTTAGATTGTATAGAGTAATCTGGAATATCTACTTGTTTTCATATCAATGTGTCTATCTCGTGTTAAATCAGTGCGAGGTATGAAATATTTTCGTGTAGAAATCTTACAGATACCCCTCCACCGCCAGGCAGGGGCGATTGTTTCGGAATCAACCCGACTAAAACCGCATGTTGTCTTGGGTCTTAAGATAGAATGTAATAAAAGTGGCATCGTACCCCGGCTGACCCAAGGCTATTAGTTTGGTGATGGCCCCTTCGGGCATGCAGGAAATCCCTGTGTATACTCTAATTGGTCGGCCGTCGCTAAAAGGTATCATCTTTTTCTATAAAGTTTGATCCAACCTTCAAAGTATTAAATCGGTACCTTATATAAAATTCTGTTATTTACTACATTGCACTAGATTTTGCGAGATAAAGTAAATATCGCAAAATGACAGGTCTTAAATGTCGAGCGTTCTCGTTAAATAACTAAGCGCATATAAATTGCACAATTCCAAATATCCAATATGACTATTATAGGTATCATTGTTCCATAGGGGTCAGTTCTCACTGAAAGAACGGCGGCTGGAATTTATTGCTAGAAGTAGTCGCGAGAAGGTTTCTGCCGTCTCGCGATGCCACACAATCCCCTCTACCTTCAAAATACTATAAACTGTTTCTCTCGTAGCTATGAATGAAAATGGTTTGTTACATTTTACCTAAAAAAAAGCCGCTGCACTTTCAGGTTCAACCCTAAATGGTCAAATATTTTAATGCATAGCCATGTGGCTGGTTGTTGCATTTAAAAAATTTGATCTAAAGTCGTCCAGAAAAGTGTTCCGAGTCCCTTCACATTCCGTTATAGTATATAGTTATGATGTAAAAGGAAAATTCTTGATTGTCGTGGGTATTTTTGTACAGTGGCTGAGTATTAATATCGCTGCAATATTTGAGTTGTAAATAAATATTTAATATGATTGTTTTGTCTTATTTTTAATACCTAGTTAAGGAATGTTATTTTAGACAAGGCTTAAGCCATTGGGGACCCTGTGAAGAGGGCCAGATCGAGAGAGATGGCCCTGGGTCAGCCAGGGTGCGAGGGATATGTACTGTAGCTACCTCCCTTCGGCCTTGCACTGCGACCCACAGTCGGCGTGCGGTTTAGTCGGTTCGAGTCCGACATAACCTCCCCCTCTGGCTCTGGCGGGGGCGGTATCGGTGGGGATTTTCCGCACGAAAAAAAAACAAGGCTAATAATACTTTGTAACATACTATAAAACCACTGGAACGTGGAAAATCTAAAAACAATCGGATTAATATTACACCTGATTAACTACTATACTTAAATAGTTTTACGACATCTCATAAAGATGCCACCAGAAGAAACTTTGTCACAAACTGCTACCACCTCATGTAACAAGTCATTCATCATAATATAAGGCACGCTGCGTGGTGCCAGAATCATTCCTTCTTCAAGATTCACGTTGTTCAGATGTTCTGTATATTTGAAGAATATTATAATCTACAATAAGTAAGCAAATCCTTTTATTTAGGTAAACTCCTCTCCTATCTCCACGAAAAAGTCCCCATATCAAAATAATACATTTAAAAATAAATGTCTCTGCCTCTTGTGACTGAGCAGATTTTGATGGCGTTTCACAGGTATCACTAGATAGCTGATAGTACCTATCATAATCACTTCATGATGCTCATCTGCTAATTCGTTCCTACTTCTGCTTTGTGTCATTGATTTCTGTTAATAGAGGTTGGATGGATGGATAGATCATCTTATTTTTAGTGTTCCTTACAGGAACAAAAACATACACAAAAAAGAGTGTAAAGCTTACACTCTTTTTTGTGCATGTTCTTATGGGAGTATGTTAAATAAAACATGATGATCTGAGCTGTATAAATTATAATTAAATACAAAATCGTATTATTCATTCTTAGATATAAATAATAACATTTAATCTAGTTACACTACTTTTACCAGATCACTTATGAAATGTGAATTGTAATGTAAAAGTAATGTGAAATGTACTTAAATAAGTACTTTTAATTGCAAGGCTAGGTGTATTTGACCTGAAGTAGGGTAACACTTAAACTAAAATATGAACTTAACGTTTGCTGACAGCGGCAACTCAAAGGTAGCTTAGATTTATTTTGCACTATTCATACCGGTTTTTCCCCACGGTTCAACTGATAAATAGTAGTTAAGCAGTAAGAAATCAACAATAAACTGCAATGCTCAACTGTTGAGCAATGGGGAAGTATCGTAGAACTCGTAGGATACAACAGAGCAAGAATACTAGTTTATAGATTCCCCGCACAATCTCCGAAGAATCGGGGTCGGGGACTGGATAACCTCGGACGCAGCAGAAACGATCGGAACAGAGTATCATATTATTATTATACTCCAACAAAATGTAGGTAGGCACACTCGAAATTTAAATTAAGATTCAACGGTTTTATAACGAAAAGTACAAATCTTATAAATAGCTTCGATGCGCTATTTCTTGGCTTTAGGTAGAATTTGAATTTGCCAAGGAATACTTATAATAGAAATAATAATAGATATAGTTGGCTATGTATACAGACTAAAGTGTATCGTCAAATGAATAATTATGTTTACGATTCTAATTGACTAGTTTTTCCTTACACACTGGCGCAAAGTTATATCATTATGGTGTCTTCTGTCAAAATCATTTGCAACTTTTATTCGAAAACCAATGATCTTCTATCAAAATGAGGTAAATATGCTATCCCAACAATTAATTTTGTTCTCGTTCAAACTCACTTGCGTTGAGGCAAGCGAAATAGCCATATTTTAAGTGACAGTTTTTAACCGTACCATATCTACATCGTTTTAATATAGGATCATTGCTGCATTGTTGAGAATGTAATTTTTTGTGAAAATAGATCGTATATCGACCAATATAATTGTGTACCTAACTATTAATGTTTATACCTTCACGCCAAAGTGTAGGGTGACTCTTAAACATTGACCATGAGTACATGTGGTAATTATGTGATCAACTTGGCCAGTTATTCCGTATAACAGCGATCTACAGTTTGAAGATCAACCTTGATAACTATACTACTATTGCAAAATTGAAGCTGTGAAATGTTCACTCTTACTAAATGACTTGTATTTAAAGTTATACACTATTTATGTCTAACTTCGATTATCTATAAGGCAATTTTGAAATTCTATCAATATTACTTAATAATTATTATTTTATACTAACTTTTTTGTAATATTCCGTCGACATAAGGGTTTCTTCGTTATTTTTTTATGTCTATCACTGACCTGTAATAGTACGTCTATATTTCATTTTAGAGCGGGAAAAGGAGATGAATAGAAATAAATTATTGTCAATGTAGCAGTGGATTGCAATAGACTGGTTGATTGTCAATGTAATGCATCCAGTACACAATGGGTACGTTGGGCCATGGCCAGTCATCGCCCTTGTGTATAGGTGGCATTGGTATACCATTGCCCCCTGTACACTGCACTGCACTGTACATTGCGCACTGTATAAATACAGTGGTGCACGGTTGGCCATCGTGACGCGTGTTTTCGATTTTAAGACGCTCTTCAGAGGAATCGTAGCATAGCTGTAGCAATGAGCTACGAACCATGTACAACCCAAACATCCAACCAGCATGTACCAAAACCGGCCAATGTGTACTGGCAACAAATTATGTGCGAAATTACTGATTTATCTATACCCCGTTTAGTTAAAGTAAAGGTGAACAATTTTGATGTGTCTTTTTATACAAACACATAAACTAGTGATAAGATTCCAGTTTTTAGTCGCGTTTCATTTTCATGATTCTTTATTCATTCCATCATCATTCCACCTTTAGTTAATAGTTCAAATAAGTTTCTAATGAATATTCATTTCTATTCACCCCGTTTTACGGTAAATATGTCATACATTGAGAGAATCACCACACTGAACAGAGCGACCTAAGCAATCGCAGACTGTAGTGCTCGACTGGGTTTAAATGACAGTCTGTACCAACAGGCACTTTTTTAACAAACAATTAACCAACCCTCGTGTTAAAGCAATAATGTGCGAAATAGTTAGACAAAAAAATCCATTAAGATCAATCCCCATTGAAAGAGCAGCGTTGGCAGCGGAGGGCGGCGACCAGAGTTTGGTACTAGAAATGATTGCGAGAACGCTTCGCGAGCCTTCAAATGACTATGATTCAAATTCAAATATTTTGCCTCAAAAAACCGCTGCTCTCTCAGTGGGGACTGACCCTTTGTATTTGAAAGAGCAGAGCATCTTTTCTTAAGAATGCGGCCTATAAAAACGAGTTGTTTGTTATTGATAGCCTTGGTACTCATAGTATAAAACACAGTCAGACGGCATTCGGAGTCGCGTTTCTTAAAATATATATTACAATATGCATTAAGGGCTGCTATCAGAACAAAACTAGCTAACGCGAACAGCAAAGACCAAACTATGTACAAGATATGTATATTTATTATAAAAACAATGCTTAATTATTTCATACAAGCACCGAGCTTAAAGGCATCATTGTAGCAGCGTTTTCAGATATTTTGATTTTCTCTTTAGTATATTTCTGACGTCATTAAGCATGTCTTCGCGTCCGGATTTTAGTTTATTCTCTACTGGGCTTTGGTATTTTTCATTTACAGTAAATTTTGATAGTCTTTGTTCGAGGTCATCAAACTCGTATTTGGGCCAATCGTCGAGTACACTTTCGACAAATGAGATAGAACTTTGCACTGTTTCGTTGAGATTGTTCAATAATTGAGATGTTTTGAGCTCGTCGGGCGATTGGTTCATTTTCTTCTTAGATTTCTTCGTGTTGGGAGGCGCTGTTAGTTCGTTGCACACGCCTAGTAAGAAAGTGATGATGCCTATGAACTGGAAAGGAGAAAATGAAGAGTATAACATACAGCGTCATGTCACTAGTTTAGAGCAGGCACGATATCTTAAAGCATAGGTAGCTACCTATAGTCCGTTCTTTTTTAAATTCAGACAGTAAATTGACAACTGCAAATGTCAAATTGTGAAATTATGATACCAGCCTTTAGTGCTAAGTGGCGTGCTTGAAACTATCAATGTTTGTAGTCTAAATACAAGTGGTTTGGCTTTATTATATTTTAAGAAAAAAGTTGAAATTAAATAGTACATTACTGCCGCGGCCACCAAGTGTACTGTTGCCGGACGATAGTGAAGTATGCGGGCCGAGGCGCAGCCGAGGCACGCATTACGGAGTCCGGCAACGCTCAGTTGTGGCCAAGGCTTGTATAGTGCTTTTCTCAAACAATGCGCGGAAATTAAAACTAAGTAGTATCTAGGTAAAATTTTTAGTTACCTACTTTTCAAAATCAATGACGAACAACGAACAACAGTAATTTTTCACGCGGCGAAATGTTTATTTGTTTTTATTTTTCTTAATAAACAGCATTCTATTTGCAAGCCAGTTCTATATTTAAATAACGCCTTGGATAAGTTACCTCCTTGGTTACCATGGTTCGGAGTAAAAGCAGGCGTGGTTCACTCCGCGCAGTACATCCGTTATATACCTACAGCGAAGTATCCGGCTGACCGAATTTAAAATTAGTCGAGTGTCACGCGCGCGCTCGTGTGAACGCTGCTGGGATTTTATAAATACATTATTTTTTTCTCTCTTGATCGTGCCTACTGCCTACTTAAAGTAGGTAGGTACCTACCTAAGAATGGACAAGAAAAGAAAATAATGACAGACGTTATTGTGTGGCGTTCGGCTGTTTGAATTCGAATATAAATATACCGGATTTATCTTTTTTCTCGCTTCCCATAGATGCTGAAAAGTAAGTTTGCCAAAATCTTAAAATTTTAAGGTACCTACCTACCCATAACCCAACCTACCACTACTACTGAAGTCAGAATCAATCAAGTCAGAATGCGTATCTAGACAAAAACTACTTATTTTAAAGGTAGACCACGAAGTACCTAGGTAGATGCCTAGCCAGCTAGATTTTTGAATTGGGAGGGTTATTGGATCGGACCCATCGGGGTCAACGTACTCTGTCGTCACCCGCCTTGCCGTATTTTTCTAGTTTCGAGTGTCCTTGACGTGCATCGCGATTCGCGCCGAATCGCGCTCTGACTATAGGTAGATAGGTACCACTGACGATACCTACCCTACGTAATTTCTGCAGTTCCAAGTTCCTTCTTTTTAAGCGACTTGTCATTTTTCACATAAGTAGAAAAATAGTAACAGGTACTTAACTGGAATGGTAATCAAATATTCAATCCTTCACAAGAAGGCAACCCTAACAGGCGTTAGAAAAGATAAGAGGCACGCGATAGAAAGAGAAGCAAGTTTAGGTGAATAAAATTATAAGTACTTAATGTTGTGCGAGCTAAATTCCACCGTATTGCGTCGAAGCAAGACTGGAATTGATTAAATCTTCTTGCGCAGTGATTCTTCTGTACGTTAGTACTATTAATTATTCTGTGGTAAAAGTTGGTTCCATTTTTAAATTACACGACAGATATGAGTTTACATAGTAATTTATTTGGCCGCTAAAACACGACAGATATGGATTTTCATACAACTTTTGCCGGCCGCTGCGCGCATGTACAGCAATTTCGATTTATCTCGAAGAAGGTTGTCAAAATAATGTTCACATTTCCAAGCATGTTTGAGAAAAAGCTTTTTGTTTCGCACACTATCCATATAAGCTAACTATAAAATAACCTGCAAAAATCTGTACTAAATTTAATTTATCAACAACGCTCGATACTGGTGGTACACTATTTTTAATTGCAATAAACCGGCAACACATGTAATGTCATTTTACTATCTAAAATTAAAAAACAGACTTTATAAAGAAAGAGTAACCTCGGACGTCTAAGTATTAGGTCTCTGATGCGACCGAGAACTTGGTTAAGATTATGATGATGACAGGACTTCGGATTATGCTGATTGTCAACCATTGTCACCACACCATAGAAATATATTAGGATAGCGCGGCAATGTGAGCAGGAAACGCGTGGCAACTTTTTAGACATTTTTTTACTATGAGAAAGGAACTTTCGAACGCTTACTCGGTACTATTAAGACCAGCTTGTAATAATATGGTTAAAAATACCACGAATATGCCATCTCTCGTGAGTATTTATTTACACTGAAAAAGTCGTCGCGCGCTCGCTACGTGAGGTAAACACTGCATATGGCCGTTCTATCCTAATATATTTCTGTGAATACCACACACACTGCAAAAATGCCATTTCATTTTAGACTTTAACAGCATACCAGTAAAGTCTGATGGCATTTTTTGCAGTGTCTGTGGTGTGACATTTAATAGAATAGGGGTCCAGATGGTAGACTCACCTCTAAATAATTAGACAGATGCTCTAATCCGTCCCTCATGCCCCACGCCGCGTCCGCGCCAGGCTGCACAAGTCCCCGCAGTCCCGCGTGCGCAGTGGGCAGCAGAGCGGCGGCGCGCTCGCACGCCGCGTGCGCTGACGTCACGCGGCCGCGCGCCAGCTCGCCCGCCAGGCGCAGCGTCGTGCAGTACAGCTCCCGGTACGGCACTGGTGACGTCACGAACGCTGGCACACCACGTAAGAGTTTTCACATTATCCGATTGGATTGAACGTAGATTGAACCTGTGTGTGTGCGAAGCCGGCCAATCGCAATGATAGATAGATAGCTTTTCGTGTTAGAGCTACGAATGAAGACAAAAGTATAAAATATGTATCTGTCTTTCATATTGTCCGGTCCAATATCGGGTATCGGAGCCGACACCGTGGTGTTGGCGGTTAGCGGCTGTCGTCGTCGGAAACTGATATCGGATCGGATAATGTGAAAACGCTCAACAATTATTATATACGCACTATAGAACAACCGCGATTGTTGTACCACTCCCAAGGAATGCGCGGTATGGTGGGGGACGAGGTATAGAGCATGAGGCGGTATCTTGCTCACTTGCATCTTGGAATCGACCAGGACTGACGCTAAGATAATGCGATTGACATTTTAATTAAGTACATTATATTTATTTATTTGATAGTTGGACTTTACTAGAATGAACTCAGAGTTTAACTAGGCAAACCCCGAAATTACCATGTAGGCCAAGTCTATTTAAAGTTGCGCTGCATGGCGGGGGACGAGGTATAGAAAGAGAAAGAAAGATAGAGCATCAGTCGAGAGCGAGCGAGATACCGCCGTGAGCGTTGGCGGCGGACTGACCAATCACCAAATCTGAAGGTCGTGCGGTCGATACTACCCGTCTCGCTGCACACATGCCCAAGGCGCGGTACAGCGGTTACGGACAAACTATAGAACTTCAACATAGCGAATTCACTTTAGCTATATTTTATGTAAACAAAACTTCACTCACCAATAATTCTACTAGGGAAAGGCGCCGCTATACACATACGTTCTTTCTCCCCATACATCTGCTTGCATTTCTCCATCGCCTGGCTGAACGCGTCCACACATACATTCAACTGTTCATAATGCCCCTGTTTCTCTTCCATAGTTCGATTGTCAGCTAGCTCTATGCAGAGCGCGATAGATGACACGAGTGCGTCTTTGAGCCTTAAGTACGCCATCTCTTGGTCAAAAGTCCGACTTTTTAGTTGAGTATCGTCAAATTGAGGCGGTTCGTAGTTAACGATTACGTTTAGGTCGCGGTTATCTCTGTAAAATAAAAATAAATGTTATGAGTTTCGTATTTCGTATCTAAATATATATAACTCAAAGTGACTGACTGACATAGTGATCTATCAACGCACAGCCCAAACCACTGGACGGATCGGGCTGAAATTTGGCATGCAGGTAGATGTTATGACGTAGGCATCCCCAAGGGGATGAAATAGGGGATGAAAGTTTGTATGAAACTTTGTCAATTTTAAACCAATCGGGCTGAGACTTTGCGTGCATACAGCTACTATGTTGACTCAACACTAGGCGATATCCGACATCCACGCGGGCAGAGCCGCGGGCAACAGCTAGTAATAAATAAATACTTAAAGCTTGGTGGTTAAGGAGTCGGCCTTACGATTGAGAGATCCCGGGTTCGAAACATGGCTGTTCCACCGACATACGTGAACCCACTCCTAGCAAAAGGATTTTAGCTTAGTTGTATGGGTTAGAGGGAATATTAGTAATTTCTATAATTTCGGTTGCTAATATTCTTTATAAAAAGAAAGTGCAAGTATGTGAATATGTTCGATTGTTCGTTAAGCTGGATGCAAGCGAGTCTAGTCCACAACCATTTTGCTAACTTCTTATAATGGCAATACTATTATTTGTCAAACAAATTGTGCATTAAGGACTTGTATCCAGTTGCCAATAAAATCTAAATATAAAAAAAATCTAACAAATTGTCACAAATTCTGTTGTTAACCTTGAAATATTCCGGTTTTTGTTGAATTTTTGTTTTAATCATGCCAAAACCTATCAAAAGTAGTATCAGGAGCCTGTTATTTACAATGATAAATAAATATAATCAAGTCAAGATTGAATCTGACGAGTTATAGGAAAAACGAAGACTTTTCGATCAGGTATCGACATCAGGTAGGTTGGCTACAAAAAATGCACAGATCACATTATTAGTGTCGAAAATAAGTACAAAGTAAAAGACAAGATATCCGAAATAGAGTTGGAGGAACTGTACGTAATGATGATATTGACAGTGATTTCTCATATGACGGCATTGAATTTCTTGATTCTGATTTTAGTTCAGATTGTCACAAATAAACCTTTAATGAAACGCTTTATATTTAATTTATCCTAAATAATTGTGGTTTTCAAAATTTCAAGTATATGATTGAAGATTTTTAAATTTGCCGCCTCTTTCATGGGACTAGACTCGCTTGACAGACTCTATCCGCTCCCCGCAAAAAATATTTTAGTGTAAACAGTGCCAGAATATTCGTTGACGTTTGTGAACAACCTGACTGAAAGGATCAAAACTTTGAAAGTCGCGATGTTCCTGCAGACCGTTTCTCGCGCCGCCGCCAGCCGCACTAGGCACTGTGCACTGTAGCGTGTGTACGTACGTGGGGTCCCGCGGCAGGCGGCTGGGCTGGTGCAGCGGCGCGGGCGGGCCGGCCAGCAGCGCCAGCAGCGCCCGGTCGCGCGCCGCCGCCGCCAGCCGCACTAGGCACTGTGCACTGTAGCGTGTGTACGTACGTGGGGTCCCGCGGCAGGCGGCTGGGCTGGTGCAGCGGCGCGGGCGGGCCGGCCAGCAGCGCCAGCAGCGCCCGGTCGCGCGCCGCCGCCGCCAGCCGCACTAGGCACTGTGCACTGTAGCGTGTGTACGTACGTGGGGTCCCGCGGCAGGCGGCTGGGCTGGTGCAGCGGCGCGGGCGGGCCGGCCAGCAGCGCCAGCAGCGCCCGGTCGCGCGCCGCCGGCGCCAGCCGCACTAGGCACTGTGCACTGTAGCGTGTGTACGTACGTGGGGTCCCGCGGCAGGCGGCTGGGCTGGTGCAGCGGCGCGGGCGGGCCGGCCAGCAGCGCCAGCAGCGCCCGGTCGCGCGCCGCCGCCGCCAGCCGCACTAGGCACTGTGCACTGTAGCGTGTGTACGTACGTGGGGTCCCGCGGCAGGCGGCTGGGCTGGTGCAGCGGCGCGGGCGGGCCGGCCAGCAGCGCCAGCAGCGCCCGGTCGCGCGCCGCCGCCGCCAGCCGCACTAGGCACTGTGCACTGTAGCGTGTGTACGTACGTGGGGTCCCGCGGCAGGCGGCTGGGCTGGTGCAGCGGCGCGGGCGGGCCGGCCAGCAGCGCCAGCAGCGCCCGGTCGCGCGCCGCCGCCGCCAGCCGCACTAGGCACTGTGCACTGTAGCGTGTGTACGTACGTGGGGTCCCGCGGCAGGCGGCTGGGCTGGTGCAGCGGCGCGGGCGGGCCGGCCAGCAGCGCCAGCAGCGCCCGGTCGCGCGCCGCCGGCGCCAGCCGCACTAGGCACTGTGCACTGTAGCGTGTGTACGTACGTGGGGTCCCGCGGCAGGCGGCTGGGCTGGTGCAGCGGCGCGGGCGGGCCGGCCAGCAGCGCCAGCAGCGCCCGGTCGCGCGCCGCCGCCGCCAGCCGCACTAGGCACTGTGCACTGTAGCGTGTGTACGTACGTGGGGTCCCGCGGCAGGCGGCTGGGCTGGTGCAGCGGCGCGGGCGGGCCGGCCAGCAGCGCCAGCAGCGCCCGGTCGCGCGCCGCCGCCGCCAGCCGCACTAGGCACTGTGCACTGTAGCGTGTGTACGTACGTGGGGTCCCGCGGCAGGCGGCTGGGCTGGTGCAGCGGCGCGGGCGGGCCGGCCAGCAGCGCCAGCAGCGCCCGGTCGCGCGCCGCCGCCGCCAGCCGCACTAGGCACTGTGCACTGTAGCGTGTGTACGTACGTGGGGTCCCGCGGCAGGCGGCTGGGCTGGTGCAGCGGCGCGGGCGGGCCGGCCAGCAGCGCCAGCAGCGCCCGGTCGCGCGCCGCCGCCGCCAGCCGCACTAGGCACTGTGCACTGTAGCGTGTGTACGTACGTGGGGTCCCGCGGCAGGCGGCTGGGCTGGTGCAGCGGCGCGGGCGGGCCGGCCAGCAGCGCCAGCAGCGCCCGGTCGCGCGCCGCCGCCGCCGCCCAGCCGCACGCCTCCAGCCGAGCGCCCCAGCCGCCCAGCTCCACCAGCTTCTCGAATGTTCCGTACTTGTACGCGTACGTCAGGTGTTCCACGCTCTGGAAACAAATTATAAAGCTGTGATGATCGCCATCTACCAAGTAGTGATAGAACTAAATTTTCTAATGCTGCTCGGTAGATGGCGCTGTTGAATTCTGAAACGCACTGGTAATTTGTTTTTAGAAACTTTAATTGGTCAGTAATGAAGAATCCGTTGTAGCTTTGGTCGACCTGTCTGTAGTTTGAGTGTACATCTGAAGTTGCGGACCAAAGTTTCGGACGATCGACACAATCCGAAGTAATTGCATTGTAGCTGAATGCTACGTGTCACGCGAGACCCCTCCAGGGCCACGGCGCTGCTACGTACGTCCTTGGAGTGGTGCGTGTGGAAGGCGCGCGTGTCGGCCAGCAGCTGCAGCGCGCGCGGCGCGGCGCAGGCGGGCGCCAGGCGCGCGCCGTGCAGCCAGCCCAGCGACAGCAGCTGCACGTGCTTCACCTCCAGCCGCACGTACACGCTGTCCGCCGCCAGCGCGTTGCCTGTGCACACACCATCGTACGATTGATACACGCTACAGGCGACGACAACCGCGATAAGGCGACTAATTGATACCACTGTGGCCAGAAACAAGTGCAACGATTACAATTCGTGGTTGAGCGATTAGTACGAGATCCCACTGCAGGATTGGTGCGCTCATCGACTTTTTGTTTAAAACCAAATTTTTATGTTTATTTATAATTAAGAGAATATATATTTACTCGGGTGCCTATCAAAATTTGGCCGCCATTATTTTTAATTAAATTATTTTTAATTGATTTTTGGTAAAAAATTTCGTTTATTTATTTTTTAAATAAAATAACGTCTACATTACGGTAATTAATATGAAGATTCTAAAAAATCACGGTTGCCGTTGCGCACCTGGCCGCACCTCTTTGCAGCCAGGTGTAAACAGGTATGATTTCGATAAATTTATACGTTTATAACCTATATTTATTAATTATATGTCAAATTGAAGCTAATTTTTTTCTATTTATTATCATATATAGTTGCTTAATTAAATCTGGCCGCAAATAAGGGTTACTGGCTGTTAAAGATACTAAATATTTAAGATAGAGTGAAAGAGAGTTAGCGTGTAACATCATTTGTCAGACGAGGACAGCGATTGCCGGCTGTGCGACGCTTTTAAGCCATTGCGCATGCGTCGAATGTTAGTGTTCTCAACTAAACAGATGCAGCATTTTTATGCTAACATGAAAACAACGCTGTTTTGGAGTTCGTAATAAACAACGTTTTATATTTACATTGTTATTTTATTTCAATTCAAATCCTACCTGTCCTACCTCCTACAAATTCAATTCGAATTTGTAGGAGGTAGGACACGACGTTATTTCCGTCCAATTGAGCAGTCCGACTGGGGAAGTACCTCCGCCTTACAGAATACCGCGGCGATAATAACCTCGTGTTGAGTTCCCGGCGGTGAGTAGGGTAGCCAGAGCTCACTGGAGAGTTTTTGTGCTGTCAGTGGGAAGACCTGGCTTATCCTGCTTTATCTTCTACACTGACGGCACAGAAACTCTCTGTTTTAACAGGGTCGGCAGCGCGAGTGTGGCGCCCCTGGTGTTGCACACGTCCGTAGGCCACGGTAACTACTTTCATTCAGGTAGGCCGTGTGCTTGTCCTGCCACCTAAGTGGTATAAAAAAAAAATGTGCATCTAAAAATAATTATATTAATTAACGTAAAATAAAATTGATAAAGATGAAGTCGTGTTTTTTGTGTAACGAAAAAAGCAATGTACTCGACTTTAATAATGTATCATTCCAAAAGTGCTCGCTAATGTTATTGTTACGTCGTAAAAAAAAAAATATCATGACCTTTTATTTACAATTGACTCTACTAATGATTTTGGATATCATTCAGAGTGTCTAAAAAAAATTGTGGTTCTAAAGCAAAAAGATAAACAAGAATTTGAAGATTTTTGCAAAACACAAACCGTAAGTAAAAGTTGAATTGAATTTATAGTAGTTTATGATACTGTTGCATAATGAGGGTTCATTATAACACGAGTGTGTTTTAAAAAAACGAGCCGTAGGCGAGTTTTTTTATAGTATCACACGAGTGTTATAAGACCAAGTTATGTACAGTGTCATACACTACTTTATCTACTCTCATACTATAATACATAAACTAATTTATTTTACAAACCAAACCAAACTTTGTTTAATTTAAATGTATAGAACAAAAAAAAAATGTTCGCGCCAAGGCGCAAACGTCGATTGCGCATGCGTGTTTCTTTTTTTTTTCCCGAATCGGCGGATTCTTTTTTTAAAGTAGAGGTTTAGTCCAGATGGAGTTTGTATAGGTGTATCGTTATGATTAAAAAGTTATTTTATGATATAGGTGTCCATACAAGACCTGTATCGTAATAAAACTTTTTTTTGGCCTGTGCGTAATGTTTGTCATAAGAGTTCTAATTTCAATTTTATAATCTTTGTATTATAGTATCAGAGTAGATAAAAGTAATTATACAATAGTATATTGTTAATTACGTAATTATTGTTATGTGAATCCACGAACAAAGCTTCCGATAACGACGATTCTGATATTTCTAGCGATGAAAGTGATAGCTCCGATGATAGTACAACTGAAAGCTCCGATGATTCAGATTTTTAAATAAGAGTTACGGAAATATAAGAATTATAAGATAATTTTTTTAATTTTTTAATTTTTTAATTTGCTTAATGTTTAATTAATATGTAACAGACAATTAAATACTCGAATAAAATCTAATAAAATTTTCAAATAATACTTTCGCAATAAAACTTTCTTTTACTTAAGTCACCTTGGTTTTATTTTTTAATTAGCAAATTGTCTAACTCCATTTTAGAGAATCTTTTATTTGTACGAAAAAAATAATTACTTCAAAATTTATTATCATTTTAAAAAACCATTCAATATCATTAATATCTAATAGAGATATACTTAATATTTAAGTTTGAATCATTCAAATAATTTGTAATTGGATTATTGCTTCATCAAAATGTTAAAAAAATCACCCTCTAAAAAATAAGGAGTTAGACAAATTGCTAATTAGACCATCGATATATCAAATCAATATTATTTTTTTGTTGCAATTTTTAAATTTGTCATTTTGAAAAAAATTACATATTTTTTGGAGTATTTATTATAAGTCGTCTCTATTACTCCCCGGTGGTTGAGAACACTAACGTTCGACGCATGCGCAATGGCTTAAAAGCGTCGCACAGCCGGCAATGGCTTAAAAGCGTCGCACAGCCGGCAATCGCTGTCCTCGTCTGACAAATGATGTTACACGCTAACTCTCTTTCACTCTATCTTAAATATTTAGTATCTTTAACAACCAGTAACCCTTATTTGCGGCCAGATTTAATTAAGCAACTATATATGATAATTAATAGAAAAAAATTAGCTTCAATTTGACATATAATTAATAAATATAGGTTATAAACGTATAAATTTATCGAAATCATACCTGTTTACACCTGGCTGCAAAGAGGTGCGGCCAGGTGCGCAACGGCAACCGTGATTTTTTAGAATCTTCATATTAATTACCGTAATGTAGACGTTATTTTATTTAAAAAATAAATAAACGAAATTTTTTACCAAAAATCAATTAAAAATAATTTAATTAAAAATAATGGCGGCCAAATTTTGATAGGCACCCGAGTAAATATATATTCTCTTAATTATAAATAAACATAAAAATTTGGTTTTAAACAAATAGTCGATGAGCGCACCAATCCTGCAGTGGGATCTTAGACTAGATGTAATGATTCCTGGTGAAGTGATTTTATGATGTAGTGATTCGTGGTTGAGTGATTATAGTGATTCGTGATGAACCTAAATTGTGATTTAGTGAATCATTGTGGAGTAATTTTTAACTTTTTTTTTAAGACAAATTGATAATAACCATTACAGGTTACACGTGACACTTACCTAGCAAGTGATAAAGTTTAACAAGTAGCAGTTTCGCGTGGAAGTTGGCGGGCGAGTGGTGTAGGACGAGCTCTAACAGACACAGAGCTTCGATAATGGGTGCCGAACTTTGTTGCTGCACAGCTGAGAAGAAAAAAGTGCATGCTTGCTTTAATACAGACAATAATTAGATTAATATCAGTCGATAGAATACTTTTGTTCGGCAGATAAAGTACCGATTTTATATACAACGGTAGGTGAATTTCATATCACTCATAAAGTCATAATACACCAAAGGGCCGAATCTCGTGATAAAAATATGTTCGAAATTTTGTTTCTTGAAAATTGTATTATGAGAAAACCATTTGGGGGATTGAGGTTCAGGGCACGCCGTCATTGCGGCGGTAAGGCCCATCATGGGGGAGTGGCTAGAGAGGCAACACGGTAGCCTCTCGTACCGTCAGACGCAGATTATCACCGGGCACGGTAGCTTCGGGCGGTATCTGCGTCTGATGGGTATAGAGCCAACGCCCGAGTGCCATCACTGCGACGCGAGCGTGGACTCGGGGCTGCACACGCTCACCGAGTGCCCGGCGTTTGAGACGCCGAGGCGGGAGCTTGTGGCGGCCCTGGGGGTGAGAGTGCTCACGCTCTCCACCCTGCTCGCGGCGATGGTCCGCTGCGCGGATGCGTGGGCGGCCAGCGCCTCCTTCTGCGAGCAGGTCATGCTCGCGAAGGAGACAGCAGAGCGGGCGCGGCGCGATGAGCGAGAGAGGCTCGCTGACATCGCTGCACGCGCCCGAAGGCGGCTCGGGCGTCGGAGGGCGCAAACTGACCTCCGCCCCCCATGAGCGCGGGCCTGAGGGTGACGGGTGGAGCCGCCCGTCATCCTAGCAGAAGCAGGCCACGGCGGCGGCGCGCATCGTAGGACGATGCGCGCCTCCCCACACCGGAGTAGAGTCGGGGACCGCGTGGTCCCCCCCTTCCCGAGGAGGGCCAGACCGAGAGGGATGGCCCTGGGTCAGCCGGGGTGCGAGGGATATGTCGCATGACAACCTCACCTTCGGCCTAGCACTACGACCCAGAGACGGCGTGCGGTTCAGTCGGTTCGAGTCCGACATAACCTCCCCCTCCGGCTCCGGAGGGGTGGGTATCCGTGGGGATTTCCCGCACGTAAAAAAAAAAAAAAAAAAAAAAAAAAAGGGGGGGATTGAGGTTAAATTGAGACTGGATATTGAACATATCTTTATTACGAGAATTAAGCCTCGGGTCAGTGAAATTCAGAGACCCAACTTCTTTCTCCCAGACAATTTTTAAGAAATGTGGAGGAAAATGTATTAGAGATTGGATGGAGCTCTGTTATTCCATCACTTACATCCTTTGAATGCAATGCAAAAGCTACATACAGTTTTTAAAAGCAACATATCCACTTGAAGATTTTGTTTTACCACTTAGGTGGCAGACAAGCACACGACCTGCCTGATCTGAAGTGGCTACCCTAGGGCTATGGACGTGTGCAACACCAGGGGCGTCACACTCGGCTGCCGACCCTGCAGGAACTGTCTAATGCAACTCTTGAAACCACAGCAATGACTATGGGAACAGTACAAAAAAAAAGCTTACCCGCATAAAAATAATGATGTGCAGCCAATATTCCATACGAGTCAGCCGCACAGAACTCTGTGATTGTAGCCGTCACAAGCCCCTGCTTCAAACATCTTAGATAGTGGTCTCTCAATTTGGTCGCTAGTGACAACGCCTCGTCGGCCGGTAGGGGTACGGCGACCAAACGCCACGCGGTGAGGCAGGACACGTGGCGTTGGACGTCGTCGGTCTAAAACATGTTGAAGGGGTTGTGACAAAGATTGGATGCTAAATTTGCATATTGCTTGCAGGTAATCCAGTGGCAAAATTTGGGCTGTGGTTTTTTTATACCACTGTGGTGGCAGACAAGCACACGGCTCACCTGATGAAAAATGGTTACTGTGGCCTATGGACGAGTGCAACACCAGGGAAGTAACACTCGTGCTGCCGACCCTGTAAGCACAGAGAGTTTCTGTGCCGTCAGCGTAGAAGACGAAGCTGAAATAGCCTTTGGTCTTCCCAATGACAGCACAAAAACCCTCTAGTGAGCTCTGCCTACTAAACGCCGGGAACACAACACGAGGTTATTATGACCGCGGTATTCTGTAGGGCGGAGGTACTTCCCCAGTCGGACTGCTCAATCGTACGGAAATAATACCGGCGTGTCTTACCTCCTATTAAATTGGTACAAGAAATTCTACGTTTTTATATACTCGGATCGTCAAAGTGATTGCACTACACCTGCAATCCCAAGAGTAGTGACCCTCATTACAGATGCTGTCCCTAGAGTGGCGGCCCTTGACAACCTCGACAGATGTTTATTTACCCCGCTTAAAGAATCCGGAATTGCATGAATGGGGGAACTATCTCTCCTAACCCTCGTTTAGGAGATCGTACTACTACTATTCCTTTTTAGTAAAATTATCAAGATAAGATAGGAAGAGATAGGATCTTGGTAGCAGTGAAAGTGACACAAATATGACAATGCTTTGTCACACTTGTATCATATTCACGCCTGAAGATCCCCGAAGGGGGTAGGCAGATGTGTATTAACACATATATTTCGCCAACTATGATTTTCGGTCTCACGCAACAGGGGTAATTGTTGTCAAGCGTCTCCTACGACACTCACGGAAAAAGATGGGATGGCCTTATTCTAATCCATAGGGAACAAAAAACATTGAACTCAACAGTAGAGTGAACATTTATCTTAATCATGAATGAGTATGATATAGTATAATACAATTGATTGAAGACGATACTGTGACCCAGTATTTTATGTTCGTGGCTCAGTGCCAGATCTCGTCTCACCATTTGTGAAACACTGTTCTGTAGATCTAAGATTCCAGGATATAAATAAAACCTCTCTTAAAATTCGAATAAACTGCTATTAGATATCCTCATCATCATCCTAGCGTTAATCCCGGTCGCATCCGAAGCTTTCACGTCGGAGCCCGGAGTACGCATTTTCCAGTCTAAGGGTGCTTACATAGAGAAGCAGTCTGCCTGCTTCAAGCAGCCGGCGGCGATCGGCTTTTGTTTAAAATTAGTAGATATACGATCGCGCGGGCCAACCTGCTTCTCTATGTAAGCACCCTAACTGTATCGCGGCTAAACTTCGATTTTAATGAATGCATAGAAATATAAGTAATTTCTGCATTTTTTTTCTGATGTATATTTCCAAAGTGGCTAGGTAGACTTTGACAAAATTTTTGCTGTAGATAGGTTACGTTATAAGGCGTAACTTAGCCTATTGTTGTTTTTGAAAAAGTTAGGATTCCGTAAAAAATTTCAAAGCCCAGTTCAAAGAAGTAGCGGGTACAGCTAGTTTTAATAACAAAATAAAATAAACTCACCGAATCAGGTTCACTATTCTCATCAAAACCGAGACATGTCAAGAAATCCCTGCAATTCTCTTCTCTCTCCTTTTGCGATATCATAGGCAGATAGGGCCGTAAATCTGGCACAGCACAGGACTTATTGGCAAATACCCTTAAATACTGCACACACAATGCTAAACCACTGCCAAGTAAAGAAGTAGGATCCCCATCAACAGCTAACCGTTTCCACAACTCCAACCGTGCTAAATATGGTCCTCTCAAAGTCCTTCTAGAAGACATACTCTCTACTAATTGACAAATAAATTCATGGCACTTTTCTGCAGTGTTATCAACAGTACTTTCTGGATCCTCCTCAACCTCTTTCATCAGGTGGAACACTGAATCAAAGTATGGTAAATAATAATCCCAACGGTCAATATTTTCCCATAACAGTTCTTTACAGATGAGGTTTAACCGTTTCCAAAGACCGAGCTTTTTGAAGTAAGGGATGCAAGCTTGTGCGGTCGATCCTGGCACTAGCTGAGAGTATAACGGACTTTCAATAAATTTCAGAATGTCTTCCCATTTCTCTTGTAGTTCTAAAATCATGATGTATAGGCGGGCTTCTTGTTCTGCCTCCATTTTGTTATCAGTAATAAAATTATCTACCATTCTTTGAGCTAGGGCAAGGAGGATGCCCCGTTTTGTGTTGTCTTCAGATGTTTTAGCCTGTTAACATTAATTACTGAGTCAAATCTTTTTTATACTACAGAATTGATTTATGCAAAATAGCCGGCACCAATCTACCAGCGCTTACAGGCACTGGTCCATTCTGCTAAGTTACATGAAGGAGGCAGAAGGAAGCCCTCAATTTCAATTTTAATCTGCTTGCTTTATGTAACTTTACCAGAATGGAACAGCGCTGATAAACTGGTAGTTTCCAGCATTCTTTCTGTATATGGCCTAATGGGTACATGGCAGGAAGGCATGAATAAATACAGATAATAATGTCAGGAGTTTTGCAGTTTATTTACTTATTTTGCTAAGGGCCATCAGCAAAAAAAAAATTTGGCAATGGTTCTTTTTGGTTAGTTATAATTAACCCTGAGTATAAACATCACATTTTTCTATGATCAACAGATAATAAATAATCATTGTATTTTTTTATACCACTTAGGTGGCATACAAGCACATGGCTCGGCATTTAAAACAGTTGTATATCAGTAAGAGACAAGGCATAATGAGCTTTTTTTAATTATGAGGAAAATAAACAGTTTTTGCAATTCTCATTAGTGCCTTAACTGATGTCTGAGACCCATTTCATAGTTTTTGCATCTTATAACTACGATAACAAACTATGCTTGTCTTGCTCGCTCAGTTAATTACTGTTTTTTGGTCTCATAAGGCTTTGGTTTTGTCATAAATTAATGCTAAATAATGCAATTAGTTTATAAAGTAGGTTAATAGGCATGAAATGAAGCAAACTGTTGTAGATAAGTAGAATGTCATACTAGGTATACCTACTTATAGAATAATATATAATTTATTATATAAAAGAATTAATTGCATAAATCACTTAATATAACAGAAATACTAAACTTTTCATAGTATGTAAATAAACAAATAAATTAAGTTTGCTTTATTTATTAAAGATTTAAACATTTATTTTGGTATGCAGGCATTTTCATAAGTTGGAATTTCATAAAAATGTTTTTAATAAACAGAAGAATTAGTAGCATGCATTGAAGCCATTCTGATTAGAATCTAATTTAAATAAAAGAGATTGTTTTAGAAAAAATTCTGCTATCCAATCCTCGATTTAAGTTAGACAGGCTTGCTAAAATAAATACATGCATTACCCATAACAGCTGAAATATAAAATACAAAACAACAGAAATAGAAAAAAAAGTTACCTGCAAAACAATACTCATAACTGCCCAGAAGTAATAAGGATTTTTTGGAGCAAACTTGTATAGTGCCATAGCAGCTCTCTGCTGTGACCGATAATCCCCGACTCTCACATATGACATAAACAGATGTGAGTGGAGTTCTTCACTGGTTGGTTCTGCTTTCACTGCCGCCTCATACAGGGTGCAAACTTTATGCACTGCGGGAGGAGTCTTTAATGAGAGACTGCCAAATTACCATCAACCAAACTGCTTGGTTGTACTTTAGCAAATACTTTTTTACTAATTTTATGATTCTAATTAGTTTATGTGATTAAAATACTTACACTGTTGAGATTCTCGGTACGAGATCGTCATTGCCTGCAGCGTAGTATCATCGCTTGGTTTCTCTTCGGCAAGAGCGTCAAGAACTACGTGAGCCTCTGAACCCTTACCTAACCTAAAAAGAGCCAGTGCTTTCAAAGCTCGGGCGGCCTGGAGCGAAGGACTCTTTTTAAGAACTTTCTCGGCTTCCTGAAGAGCTTTTTTATTGTTACCATTATCCAACCAGTCTGAAAGAATCATAAATATACATATTTTTGCTGTAAAAGAATACCCCTGCTGGGGAGGCTAATGAAGAATAGAATTACACTTCAACTAATGATAGTACCGTAAATTGGCCGCAACCGGCGCTCCACTATACCACCATCGTGCATGTGCTGTGGTCGCACAGCCATTTTTCATTTATATTGTTTTTTCCGCAAAATAACTTATCTTTCGGTACTTTTTAGGCTTTTTCTCAGCACGTTTGTTTTGCGACTTTTGTCTGTGGTCATTTTAATAATATTTGACAAGACAACTGACAAGTTCAAAAGTGTCATTTTGTGATTGAGGTTGCCAATCACAAATGTGAATTCAATTTATCAAAAATGATTTTTTTTCTCGACCTCTAAGTATTTTAGGGTAATGTTATAGCATAAAATTTATCGCTATTAGTTTCACTCATATCACAAACATCTTTTTTTTTGTCTATGACTCTTCACTCCAAGTTTGAATGCGGACTGTGGCAGTGAAGTTCAATGTTTGGTGCTGGGTTGAGCACGCGCGTAGGCATTATAGATATATAAAGAAATAAAATAAACAGTAGTATTGTAAACACTTTCAAGAAGTCAATCGTGCCGTATATTTTTTTTTTTACTTACAAATTAATTTAAATGGAATCTCCGGGAAGTCAGAGCGCAAACAGTGGTGTTAATTCGGCATGTCCACCCGATTAAACTAAACTAAACTAAAAATTCTCTTATTTTAGTTTAGTTCAACGCTTTGTCTATTCGGTTTGGCCACCGAACTAAAAATAGTGCATGCATTTTTAGTCAAGGTCACACGACTAAATTGAATAAACCCTTTTTAATCTGTGAATTCAATGAACGAATGACAACGTCCTTGTTGTTAAAGTGTGAGAGAGACAACTTAACTTCTTGTCAAAAAACGTGTTCAAATTCAAACGTGACCGTAAATTAAACCTCTGAAAAAATAAACAAACCAAAACAACAAACTTGGCGACATGGTAATGGGAATATTACGTGAAAAGAGGAAAAATAAACAATGTATGTGTATGTGTGTGTATGTCACAATCACAAAAAAATCCTCTTCGCTTAATTTAAGGTGATTTTCAAGTAGCTCCAACAGGAACTTGGCCGCTGATGATCCTAAAGAATTTTCTAAATTTACGGTCGGCCATCTCAAACGGATTTGATGCATCCTTCGACCGAAGCAACCTGGCCCGTTCTTCCCGATTTCTGTAAAACAAATAAATTTCTAACCTTAAAATAAATTTCAAACCCAACCTTTATGATAATAGTTAATTTTTCAATTATTTTATTGTTACACAATTTTTACATATATTACAGATGTATTGGCAAATATTAAATTAAATTAATAAAGTTACTATATATACACAATACTAAATATAATAAAAAAAACTAAAACTAAAAGTTAAAATGCGTCGTGGAATTCATCCACATCGCATGCCTCTTTTGGTAGCGTTCCCAGAAGACTAGCAGCATTGCCACGTTGTATGGCAATACTTAATCTCTGACCTGAAATGAGGCCAGCCTTCTGGTCACGAGAAGCGTCAGCCATGATTTCGCAATCTCCCTGAAGAGATTGCGGGCGCTCGGACCCCAAGGCCCAAACGTTTCGACTCCAAACGGCACACATTCATAATCTCCAATAAGATTGGAGTATTTGCGCCGCTTAACAGCCGCGGCACCGTCACAGCTAGCAGTGCCAGTTATATGGGTAGGGGCAATGGTGTCGACGCATGTTGCGTCCCACACCAGAGTCCTACCCATTTTCCAAGGCATTATTGGCATACCATCCAGTCTCTTGCCATCGTCGCGCGCCAAACCGTTTGGTTCAAGCACAGCTGGCATACCAGCAATGACAAGAGCACGGCGGATTATGTCGTTGAGGCTGGCGTGCCGTGGAATTCGCCCCGCGATCCTGCAGCATGACAGGCAATGGTGTCCGAGTCGGTCAACTGCTACTCCACAATGACATTGATGCGTAATTTTTTACTGCTAGGTCAGTTTTGAACAAATACACATATTTAGTTGATAAATTTTCTTATTTACCTTTCTTGCTCCTCGAAAAAAGCAGCCACAACGCATACGTTCATTTTTCTGTAATTTAAAAATTTCAACCAGCACAAACAATCATCAGAACAAGGTTTAGTTTAGTTTAATCGCGACCAAAAATATGGCCACTAAAATAAGTCGGATTTTAGTTTGACAGGAATAAAATTTTGCCTTACCGAATAGCAAAATGGAGGATTTCACTAAATTGAATTCGACTAAACTAAAAATAGTTTAGTCCTGTCAAATTAAGTTAGTTGGTGTTTTCCCGAATAAGAAACCGCAATTTGACGTAACTAAACTAATTATAGTTTAGTTTAGTCGGAGTTTTGCCAACCCGAATCGACACCAGTAACAAACTTATAGATCCTACATTACTATCTAATAAAATTAAGTAAGTATTAAATACAAGGTGGACGATTTTAACCTTAACTGGAGGGGATGTATCTGAATAGTGGAGATAGCGAATTTCACTCAAAGGAAACACTCCTTTATATTTAAAAAGAAACAAAACTGCATTCAAAGATTGTTGAAAACTCGCTTGCCACACCCGGTAACCGAACCGACTAAAATCCAAAAAAGTAACATCCTGTATTTTTATGGCATCAATCGATAGTGTCAATCATTAGGATCAAATCTGTCTAAGAAACATGATAAATTAAATGAAAGGAAGACCATAAAATCTTAACCATGTAAAACCAGTGCCAGCAGATACAGCATTTTTACCCAAGGAGTCGTCAAAAACCTTATCAACAATAAACTTATCTTTGAAGCTAAATAATTATTTTTAAATACTAAATGACAACTTTATTTCCGGTTTAGAATGTAACTTTATTGGGTAACAACACGAGGAATGTAGGTAGGGTAGCTTTTAATTTAGGATGCTTGATTGGAAGCCTCCACGCGGTGCACCCTGCGCAACGGGGATGGCGAGAGTATTACCGTATTAGTGGTAATTTTCTTCTTCTTCATTATCTTAGCGTTAATTCCAGTCGCATCCGAGGCTCTGACCTCGGAAACTGGGGTTCACTTTACTAGTCTAACTTGGGTTTTTCTTAACTTCGATATTTTCTGTGAAGCACCTGCCATCTGACCTCCACAACCCAAAGGTGATATCGAAAAATTGCAGTTAATCCAGTTGTTGGACTTTTTAGGACTCCAACTATCCGTAACGACTGCGATAGATATTCGTATGGCAACCGAGACCGACGGCTTAACGTGCTCTCCGACTCCGAGGCACGGCCAGACCAATGCAAATACTCATATTCATGCATGCAAGTATTTGCACTAAAAGGAGATCGTACCCGTGCCTCCTGCGTAGCAGCCGCGTCATGCCATACCACAGAAGCAATTAATTGAGCCCTGAGACTGCGTGCGGTTTTAGTCCGATGTAACTATCCCTACTGACCAGTGGCGGTATCCGCACGAGAAAAAAGTTATTTTCGAATTTTATTGTTAGTATGATATCAGATGAGCCTTTGAGTTACGTGCTTTTTTTTGTCAACTTTAATTTATAAGTTTAGGTTTTAAAGATTTCCTTTCTTTTAATTTACCATGTTTGTTAGAGAGATTTGATCCTTGTGATTGACCCTATCGATGGATGACATAAAAATACAAGAAGTTATTTTTTCAGAATTTAGTCGGTTCGATTACCGGGTGTGGTAAGCGAATTATCGAAAATTTTTGAATGCCATTTTATTTCTTTTTAAAAATAAAAAATGTTTCCTTTGAGTGAAATTGGCTATCTACTACTTCCCTTTCAGGTAAGGTTAAAATCTTTCTCCCAGTATAATTAATGTTTTTTTTATATTAGGGGTTAAAGTATGAAATTGCCGATTTGTACTGACAAATTGAAATTCGTTTTTTTTTTAATTTAACGTATTTATTTAATCATTTTGTACTGCCTCCTGAGAAGAAAACTTTTTATCACATAGAAAATTGTCCAAATCACGAAAAAAATGGTAGTCTGTTGGAGCAAGGTCTGGCGAATACGGAGGGTGACGGATAGTTTCTAATTGCAGTTCCTGTAGAGTTAAAACGGTTTCTCGTGCTGTATGAGGTCCCGCGTTATCATGGAGCAATAATGGTGAAGATCGATTCATGAGTCGGGGCTGTTTCACTGCTAGTTTTGCTATCATTGTTCGGAGTTCGGCACAGTAGACATCTGCCGTTATTGCTTGACCAGATCGTAGAAAGCTATAGTGAATAACACCATGCTGAGACCACCAAACAGTTACCATTACCTTTTTATTGGTAAGCTTTGCTTTAGGACACTGTTGTGGCGTTTCACCTGGGGTCAGCCATTGCATTTTTCGCTTACGGTTATCGTAAAGAATCCACTTTTCATCACATGTCACAATTCGATCCAATATTCCTCCATTTCTGTATCGATTCAACAAGGCAACACAAGTTTCAACACACGCATTTCTTTCTGCAGAGCAGTCAAATCATGAGGTACCCATTTTTCACATTTTTTTATTTTATTGATTTGACGCAAATGGGTCAATATTGTTGGTAAGGTAACGTTAAACCATGCAGCTAATTCCTGGGTAGTTTGGCTCGGATCGGCTTCCACCATGTCTTTCAATTCATTGTTATTCACCTGTGTGGACGGCCTTCCTCGTGGTTCGTTCTTCAAATCAAAGTTTCCATCACGAAAGCGTTTAAACCAAAATCGCACGGTGCGTTCATTAGCAGTCCCCTCTCCAAACGCAACATTGATATTGCGAGCTGTTTCTGCCGCGTTAGTTCCGCGTCGGAACTCGTATTCAAAAATCACTCGAATTTTCGAGGTATCCATCTTTCTTGTCTAAGCTGAATAAAAAAAAACAACTGAAAGTCGATAATCGAATGTTGCACATTTTTAAATGAAGAACTACATAGGTACCATGTGGAAAAAGTTTCACTCAAAAATCTCAAACCATGAAGGTTCTATGTCAATTCGAAGTACCTATTACAATGAAACGGCAATTTCATACTTTAACCCCTATTATTAGTAACCGAAATTACTTTTATTCCCTATAATCCGTCCAGCTAACCTAATTTGCTTGTGTTCAATCTATTTAGCAGTCCACTGTTGGATATAGGGTTGGCCTCTTTCAATATTCAACAACTAATCAGTTTTATCGCAAACATTCCCAACTAAATCTCAAAGGTAGTTGGAAATGTTATGAGAGTAGTTCTACCTCAGCGCAACCGTACGCACTTTGCATTTTAGGCGACGATAATCAATTAATCATACATTAAAAGCAATATTTCTTTATCTATAATGGCATTTAAGTCCTGTTTATACCTAAACGTGATTTTCTGATCTCTTATCTACTACTTTGCTACATCATAACCACCACGTGATTACTTTAAAGTTGATTAATCACGTAGGTATAACCTAACATTGACAGATAGAACTGATGGAGATGGAATACCGCTACTATCACGAAGTAGAAAGATACAGATATAGGTATTATACGTGTATATATGTAACTATACGTGTATATATGTAACTAGCTGTTGCCCACGGCTCCGCCCGCGTGGAAGTCACTTAGCGCGACCAAACATAGCCCATGTCCTCTGCCAAGGTCTATTTTACCCCTACACCAAATTTCATCAAAATCGGTTCAGTGGTTTAGGCGTGAAGGCGTAACAGACAGACAGAGTTACTTTCGGATTTATAATATTAATATGAATGGATATATGGATATAAATCTTTTAGCATAGGTCCCTGTCGCTTTTGGAGGTAGTGCACGCAGTGCGCCATGCTACACAGGATTTGACTCCCACTCAGTGCAAATATGTATTTGTATGCATGAATATATCTATTTACATGGGATCGAGTGTGTGATGTCTCGGAGAGCACGATAAGCCGGTCCCGGTTATTATACGAACATCTATGGCTGTCGTTAGGTATATAGGTGAAATGACCCACACAAAAGATCTGAACACCCATCCCGTCCACGGCATCTCCATTGGAAGTAGTAGTATGGTGGGTCTCTCCTCTATCTGGTGCACAAGGAATACTGATGAAGGGGAAAAGAATATGTAGGATACGGGAGACCCTCCAGACCTTTGTGGTTATGCCAAACTTACATCCCGGTACGTCTGCTGAATGATAATGGACGAGGCTTCTGGCACAGCTCTGTTTCGCAGCTAACTGTTTATTATATTTTATTACATATTTTTGATGTTGGATGGCGGTCGCGGATCGGAAAGGAAAGCGGCCTCTAGTTGTGAAAGAGTAAGCTTTGGCTGCAGCTGGAATTGGCTCTCTAATAATGATAGATATTATATTTGTACAGAGATAAGTAATGGTGAGTAATTTGCATGAGGTTCCATCATCTTCCATCTGAAAATGGTTAGCAAATTGTAGGTGGTAATGTCTTTATAGCAACAAATCTGCCTCTCCATTTTGTAAAGGCAAATAAAGTACTCCAACATAAATTGTAACATTTAATTTAACATATAAATATATTTCTATAAATTACAATTAATTTAGAATTAATCTAAATTAAAATTAAATTAATCATTTTATGGAACCGCCATTTTATCTCACTTAATACAAAATTCACACACACTCACACATGACATTTATCACTAAGTATCGGCAGTGTACGTTCTTCAGTGTATACTACAGCCTCAACTCTCATTTAGCTCTTAGGTCAACAGTCTCGAAGCCCGAATCAGCGATATATCCCATTTTAGGTGGCATTAACTCCGGTGGGATTTCTCTAGATAAGGATGCTCTCTTGTGCCTTGGCGGGGCTACGGGTGCTGGAGGTGGAACTTTTGATTTCAAGAGATTCTTAATCCTCATACCACCTCTGTAATAATACAGGTAAATGCCAGCTAGAACTGCGATAGCAACAAGCAGAGTGACGATAGCCACCACAACTCCGTACCAAGACCTGCCAGTAGATTCTTCGGGCGTTGGTACTGTTGGTCTCCTGCTAGGTGGCACATATGCAGGTATAGGCCGTCTTGTCGTAGTTGCGAAGCGAGTTTCAATAGCTATATCAGCGCACGCCCTAAATTCCTCTTGTGGACCACAGCCAACAGCCTCAGTTCCATTTTCACAAGAACCCCAATTGTTACCAGCAATATATCTCCATTGCATAACACAATGGCTACAGTTCAAACCTACTGGTAATTTATACTTCATCTCATAGACCTTATTGCCATCTCTTGGATAGTACTTAGTCGAACCTCTATCATCGAGCTCAAGTACATACTTATCAAGACATTCCTGAGTTGTGTTTTTCGGTTTATCACAGACGCGAAACTCGAAGAAACCAAAATGATTGGCTGTTAATTCTACTTTTATTACAATGGTATCTTGAGGGGCGTATTTTCTTACAATAACGCCCTTGCCGAATCTACCACCGAGTTCGTGGGCCCTTGGTCGACCGGCGTCCCAAGGGTCACCGCAGACGCCACATTTCCCCTCGTTCCTTTGCCATTGTCGTGAGAAGCCCCCGCAGTATAGTTCGTGGTCGTTGTAGTTGTGAGGTGTGTCGAAGCCATAACGCCATGCAGACGCGCGAGAGGGTGGCTCGATAAGTCTCCCGTGACCGCTCACAGATTGAAATATTGCTGCCAGTACTGATATACACCAAAGTACCTGAAACAAGGATAATATTACGTTATGTAGTGTTAACAACGGTAAGCAAAGGGCAGCAGCTTTTTGATTCATCTTGTGGAAAAAGGAAAAAGTAGGAAATTAAAGTGATAATAGTTCGTTCCACATTGATTGCGAGATACTTGCTACTTCTGCATAGATCTGTTGATTAACGAACAAGCTTCATGCCTGGTTTTGGAGCCGGGAAGTCAGAAGATAGGATAGATAGAGGCTCTAAGTTATCTAATATATAAAATTCTCGTGTCACAGTTTTCATTCCCAAACTCCTCCGAAACGGCTCGACCGATTCTCATGAAATTTTGTGGGCATATCGGGTAGGTCTGAGAATCGGCCAACATCTATTTTTCATACCCCGATTCGCGATAACCGACATCCACGCGGGCGGAGCCGCGGGCGACAGCTAGTTTAAAATAAAATTAACGGAGGTAGGACACGACAGTATTTCCGTCCTAGTCGAGCAGTCCGACTACACATGTCCGACAACATGATAACCCTGCGCGATATTGCATGTTTAGGCATATAATTCACCGAGCAGCCTTATGCCTTGAATAACCTACTTATCTGTTTATACTTTGTCCTGGATTCCGAGGTCAATAACTCTGATACAACCGAGAACAACGATGATGGTTGAACTCTTACTTTTAATAAATATTACAATTGATTAGAGCTTTAGCCACAGTCAATTTGTTATTGTACTAGAATTTTATTGTTATGTAATATTACATCACAGATATTTTAAATGGAACACTTTCGCTATCCATGGATAATCAGAAATTGGTTATGTTTACAGACCGTTACGTTACGCCCCATTGGATTAAATTATTTTGCCTATAGATTATGGTTACGTACGACAAACAATTTTAATTCATGTAACATCTTCGGTGGCAATAAAAGTAACTAATAACAATTGTTTTGATTGAAAAAAAAAACATACTGAATGCGGAAGGCGGAGCACTGGGTGTAATTACGCATATTGGTAGAGGCCTATGTCCTGCAGTCCACTGCAATAGGGTAATTGATTGAACAGATCAACTGGGTAAATTCCCCTAATGCGTAAATTCCCCTATTTTACGTAAGTACCTATAATAACCTAACCTACCTACTTACTACGTAATCACTCTAGCTAGAGATAAGAGTTGGTTGCCGAAGGCATACACCAGCAGCAGAGTTGTCGTGATGCTAATGGCACTTCTACTCTCGTCTATTGCTATATGGTATGTACAGTCGGACACAGCAGCAAACGACCGCATACAGAAGCAGCAGATGAGGCATCGTCGTTCGTCGTCGCTTCGTTTCTAGAGTTACGGAAGATATTTCATAGATATAGGTACATAGAAATCAGTAGTGTTAATGACAAGTCTACTGCTGCTTTATGCGGTCGGAGTGTGAACGAGAACACAGTAGGACCATTAGAACTTCCGTCTTACGTCAGTAATAGAATCGTAATAGTAGCGTAAGCGTATTAAAAGAATGAAGCATTGCGATTGCTGGCCACCTGCCTACTGTGACCCTGTGTGTGTGTGAAGCCGGCCAATCACAATGCTCCGTTCTCTCTATACGTTTACGATACGATTACGATAGTTTTTTGTGCTATTTTTATGTAGGACACGTCAATTTGACTTCACCACGCCATACACGTACCATGTTAACAATGGTGGCACTCAGCTTGACGGTTGAGGAGCACAGGGCTAAGATTCTGCTAAAAAAAAACATAGCAAATCCTCTGCGTTACCACAGACACTGTAACCAATGCCATTTAACTTTAGACTTTAATTTATTTACTTAAAACCTAAAATTAAATGACAATCTTGTAGACTGAACTAAAAATGTTATAAACTCATACTCCTTTAATTTTGGACTTTAAAGCTCAGACTTAAAAGTCCAAGATTTAATGACATTTCACGCAATGTCAGCGGAATGACAGTGGTTTTGTTATGACATAACATTAGCAGAATCCGGGCCTGATCGATCTTGACGAACAAAGTACTTCAAAATGATTTTGATGCCGTATCCCCTCTTCGCGTTGACCGATTGTTTTGATGTTTGGTACACACCTTTAGTTCGGACAATAATACAATTAATTAAAATCGATGAAACAGTTTGATTTGTTCTTAATACCTCGGTATGAAAATAATTTTGAGATTTTGTAGTCAAAATCGTTCTGACGCTGACTATACCCTAATCAGTATTCCGAGCAGGAATAATATTCGAATTCGTAACGTAAACGTTTCCAGAGAACGAAGCAATGCGATTGGCCGCCTGCCTACTTTGACCCAATCACAATGATTTATTCTTTCGATACGTTTACGTTACGAATTCGAATGTGATTCATGCTCGGGGCACAGTGCCCTGAAAACATTTGAATTCGTAACGTAAATGTATCGAGAGAATGGAGAATTGCAATTGGTTCACAGTAGGCAGGCGGCCAATCGCATTGCTTCGTTCTCTGAATACGTTTACGTTACGAATTCGAATATTATTCGTGCTCGTTGCACTGTTAGTGCTAACGAGAATAAGACACGACTTCCTTACTCCGTAGTACGGAGTAAGGAAGTCGTATCTTATGCTATGTCATAAGTAGTACGGAGACCGTACTACTTTTGACATAGCGATTGTTTGAGATAATTTTTTCTATGTACCTACCTATGTTCTATGTCATTTTACACAAAATCATTTTACCACAACACAATCAATATGTATACAAAAATACTCTCTATTTAAATGAGTACATCAATTCATAAAAGTACCAAAATTTACCCGGAAATCAAATTATTTTCTTAAATGGGCAATTATGTTTATAATCACTCATCTTAACTTGTCTATTGTATGGTAATGAACAAATTACTTTATACATTACAAGAAATTTGCATGAAACCTTTAATTAGTGAAGAACTAGGTATTACATAAAACTGGAAAAAAAATGGTAAAACAAAGTAATGAGATTGTGATGGAATGGATGTGTTTGTTTGTTTGAGGAAATGGAGGCGAAAGTTGCTTCAAAAACTACTCTTTCACGCAAAATAAAGCATACGGTATCAAAGACGCAGTGCTAATCCACCGGCTACATGTTTTAACTGTAGCGTATCGAAGTCACAATAGGCGTGCCTCAAGGATCTATTCTCGGCCCTTTTCTTTTTGAAAGATTCCTTTAATGTGATTTGTAGCACATCCACGACAGTGGTACTAAGTACTACTTACTACTAAGTGCTTACGAAAGCCACAGAGATAAGGTTCCTTTTATCCCGGGAATAGATTCCTGTACCTACGTCGTGGGAACGAAATCGGTATTTTATAAGCCTATTAATTAACCGTTGCGCGTTGGATATTTGGCTAAGTTTATAAAGAACTACAAACATACAAACCTACATTCTTGTTATGATATCAAGAATTTGAATAACAAACCGAAACACGGCTGCTTGATACAGATGATATTGGCCACTCGCAAGACGATGGTCAATGTTTCGTTTAGAAATCTACGACGCATAATTTTATGCTGCGGGTTAACGACATTTAAATAGCTAATTACATAAGAGTCCATTTTATGGTAAATACTTATATTGCAATCTTATTGTAATATGAATCATCGGAAGTTATAAAAATACGTAGACTTACGTCTACCGTAATATTTTTGAAACGGAACGCCAATTTATATTCTCATAATCAAAACACATCACATTATGGAAAATGAATGATTTATGAATTCACTGGAAATAGGTAAATAAGTATAGGTAGTATATATATATATATAGGTAGTAAGAGCCAGAAAAACCTTGAATGACCACTGACTGGATAGATAGCAGGATTGCGATCGAGAATTCAGGCTATGCACAATGGACGTGAACCCACTTAGTTGGACGTGTTAACGAGAATACTAATTATTTTGGTCAGGTAGATAGGTATAATACGTACTACCTACTAGTAATAAAATAAAAAGTAAGTAAGTAGTATTAGGTACAGTCGACAAAAGAGATACGTTAGCATTTGTTCATATAAACTTGTATGTATCTCCTTTGTCGACTGTTCGTCTCGAGTTCTCGACCCTGCGTTTTCTGAGTGAATCACTGATATACCCCAAACGTGTTTAATCAATAATATGACATTTTGCGTTCCTTGCTCGTGACTGCTAATACCTATAACTACTCATGCACTAAACCGTTACGTGATTCGTACTCGTGACATTGACTTGCAGAGAGTCCACGTTACACAAATCGTGCGAAAGTCAAATTCTGATTACCATTGGTAAAAAGATAACATGATTTTAGAAATGTACGCATTTACATAGAACATGGCTCTATGCTAGAGGCTCTGTCCTTTTGTTCAGCAATTGATAGGTATCTCAACGGTTCTCAAGACTGTCAACGGTCTGGGTAAGCATACACATTGGCACACCTACACAAACTAAATTCTCCTAATGAGGGGTTTGCCATAGAATTGCCATTTAAACAGTCTATTTTGCGGCTTAAGTCACCCGTGTAAAGCCAACATGCAGGACAGGATTTGAACCCGTGACTCTAAGGGAGATTCTAAGGGGAACATACTGACCTGTCGGACAGCCTGGACCTATTCTGGATTTCACTTACCCCTTGAGCTGTTTTTGCGTGAAAGAGTGACAAACAGATGACTTGCAGGTGAGTTTGGCTTAGCCCTCAGCCTTCAAAGATATTGGTAGGGCTCTCTCATGTCATCTACACATCTGCCTAGCAATAAATTTCACTGTCACTCTTGTGTTCCACCGTGCACGTAGCCATGAAAATAGAAACCCAAGCTATTAAATATATGCAGCTAACACATTGTTTTTACGAGCCTTTGTATTAGATCTTCCCATAGTCGACGAATCGACGCCATGACCCAAAAACTGTTATGTACTAGATCAAATATGTTTTGCTGTAGCTGTAAGCTATTATCGGTGACGCAACTGCAACGTTTATTCTCCTGAGAAAGTAATATTACAAGGTCTTTTGTAAACTGTTTAGGGTGATACAAGATGTGAGAGTAAAGCGGCTTGTTTGGACCACTGCATGCAGCCTTGCAGCTATTTAGTTGCTTACATGGTACGGAGTATAGTCTGTAATAGATGAAAACGTGCATTTGCATTTCTTTTTTGAGAATCTTTCTTATTTAAAATTATATTATTCCACCAATATCGGAGTGGACGCGATGTACAATTGCACATATCAATGCGTTACGATAAGATGTCTCCGAACAGAACTAACAGTCCCGTGTGGTCGAAAACGGCGGTTTGTTAGCAAAGCGGCATCCCCGGCTATCGCACATTTTTGATAAGGAGGTAGAACACGACGGTATTTCCGTCCAATTAAGCAGTCCGACTGGGGAAATACCTCCGTCCTACAGAATACCGCGACCATAATAACCTCGTGTTGTGTTTCCGGCGGTGAGTAGGGTAGCCAGAGCTCGCTGGAGAGGTTTTGTACCGTCAGAGGAAAGGCCGAAGGCTATTCCTGCTTTGTCTTCTACACTCACTACACAGAAACTCTTTGTGTTTACAGGGTCGACAGCACGAGTGTGACTCTCCTGGTGTTGCACACGTCCATAGGCGAAGGTAACCACTTTCCATCAGGTGGGCGTAGTCTCCGAACAGAAAAAACGGCGGTTTGTCAGCAGAGCCGAATTTTCCACATTCGGGAACACGTAATTTGTCAAGCTATGCGCTAATTTTAGTTCAGATGATGCAGTGTGTGATGATGATAGGTGTGATAGTCCAATAGTATATCTTTTAGAACTATTTTGAAAGAAATATGAATACCTACCTATTTCTCTATTTTGTTACTTTTGTTTAAAAATATACTCGATCGCCCATCTCTTATGTCTCAAAACAGAACATTATCTGCGTGAGAACTAACAGAAATCAGTATTGTCTGAAATACTCCATAGTTAGAGGTTTTACTCTTAGTTTCTACTCCACAAGTAGATTTCAATAATTCATAAGTATGTGCTGTAATGTGCTGTAAAATATATGAGAATTAGAACATGAAGCCACTGACTTGACTATACTTGCCTAACAGAACTAAAATCATTGTCTATTCTTTAAAAAACCAGACTAACCAATGGATATTGAAATAACTTAAATGGACTAAAACTACTCGTTATGGTAACCTTCTGTAACAGGACCGGCATATAATATGGAAGAAGTTTCCAAAACCTTGATAGACTCAATGATTTGATATTCAAAGCTGTAGGCACTAGCGTTTTAAAATGGTCACGGGCTCCAACGCTTATATAAGCTGCTTTGACACAAGCACGAGGGCAAAACCACAGAATAGATAATAGTACTGACGGCATAACGGCATAACGTATACTGGCTTGCAGGGGAGATTAAGAGAGAGAGAAAGAGAGAGAGAGAGAGAAAGAGAGAGAGAGAGAGAGAGATAGAGAGAAAGATTTATGGACGAGGTTCTGGTGCAGGCTTCATTTTCGAGATTGGGAGAACAATCGTCAGACAGCACTAGTTCCTATAGAAGCCGTATAAGCTGATTCAGAAGGAGAAGAATAAGGGGACTCCAGGATCCGAGGCGAAAGCCTCAAATGCAGCCGGGAACAACTAGGTGATTATACTGATTATGATAAGCAAAACAGAGCTCGGCATAAAGGTTAAGCTCTTTTCTTTTTCTTCACGATCTCCTCTCGCCAGTCTGCTGGGAGAAATTTCATTGAGAAATTCTTACGTAAGGCAAGTAAAAAGACATTCTTTATATTATATTCATTTTCGACATCCATTATATTGTAAATTCTTCTTTTGTGTGCAGTGTATGATTATCTACATATTTAATGAAATACCTACTATCACCATTGTCTCCGTAATTTGCTCTTTCTAAACAGCCTCGGTGTCCCATGTAGGTATGGAAATAAGAGTGCGGGTAAATTAAGCCTTAAACCGCGTGAAATTCTGCTACGTGATAAATTCTTTGAGAAAACAAGACGTGACGAATATATTCACACGTACCTACCTACTCATCGTACTTAAATAATATAAGTGTTATTTTATCAAAAAACTAGAAAATATCTCAGATTTTTTTAGAGAAGATTAGGTATTCATTCACTAGATATACAATTCTAAATGTTTTATTGTGAAAAATAGTTATGGTTCCATCTAATGGAACAATGGCGGAGTTGTAAAAAATTCGAAAGTTACTTTTTGGTGTACTTAGGTGATAAGTTTACATTGCGGACGTTTCACCTAAAGAAATATTGTAAGAATGATTTCTTTACTAGTTTTCTATTGACAGAGCGACTATGTAGGTACCTACAGATAATATATATCCAAACTATAGTTTCTTGTAAAAACCTGGTGTAAACTGTGAAAAGAAGCACCGTTGCTCTTGATTAAGAAAACATCTTTCATCATTTGAAATTAAGACAGGATCGAACTATCAAGGTTGTAAAGGACAATGATTGCCTATAGTTGTGCCATTAGTATCTTAGGTTTACATAATTGCGTTCTTGTTTTACAGGATGTGCGATAATCCTATAATGTCGGTAAATATTCGTATCCCATCTACCTAATAAACGAAAATGTACGTCTGAAAATCGAGGTTTTGTAGGCGTATCCAATACATCCTAACATCGATTTTTCATGTCTGTCTGTGTTTTTAACCCTTATTCTGCTGATTTATTAAAATCCACTGTACTGTAGAGTTCTGTCCAAAATGTTTGCTTTTTTCCTTTTTCTTTGAACACATTATTCTTTACTTTACGCTAGCGTTAATCCCAGTCACATCCGAAGTTCACTTTCGAACCTGGGGTCTGCTTTTTCCAGTCTAACTGCGGGTTTGGCTGATCTTCGATATAATCTTTTAACACCAATGAATATAATAAACATATCTAAATATATATAACTTAAAGGTGACTGACTGACTGACATAGTGATCTATCAAATCAACGCACAGCCCAAATCACTGGATGGATCTGGCTGAAATTTGGCATACAGGTAGATGTTATGATGACGTAGGCATCCGCTAAGAAAGCATTTTGATTAATTCTACCCCCAAGGGGATAAAATAGGGGATGAAAGTTTGTATGAAACTTTGTCAGTTTTAAACCGATCGGGCTGAGACTGCATGCATAGCATAAAGCTACATATGTTGACTCAACACTAAGCGATTACCGACATCCACGCGGGCGGAGCCGCGGGCAACAGCTAGTGTGACATAATATTCTGTTACATGAGAAAGTTCTCACTTGCATAAATATCATATATATATTTATATTTTGACCACATCGGTAGATACCAGTGACAATTGCAAACATTGCCCAACACGTAACAAAGCGTTACATAAACCTACTTTATAGAATTGGAAGCAGTCCTGAATACTGGTCATTTGAATGCGAGGTGCATCCTTTGTGGTCCTATCAAGTACCGACATATTTTGTTTATTATTCAAACTATTCAGTGATGCATCAACTTTAACGATATTGTGATGTGTTTCGTGTCTCTGCAAAAGCTATAATGTACAATTGATGAGAATTGGTGTTTAGCATGTGGAAATAATATTTAATATGGATAATCCATAAATTACCCTTATGAAAACATGGAAATCTTTTACGATAGAACAAATGTTGATGAATTTGATTTTTTATTTGAATAGAGGCCCAGGGATAGTTGTTTGGGATTTTATTGATTTTGAATCAAGCCTATTTAGCCGTTGATTGATAGACGTGACTCTGGGGATCAAAGAAAGTCGCTCCGCTAAAATCATAAACCAAATCATGGAAAGAAAGAAGCTTTTCTATGTACTTCATCTAGGAAAGCTGACCCCGGGCTTCAACAAATGCTATTAACGTTAATTCATGGCTAAGACATAAATAAAAGTACATTGTATTATAAGAAAATTCCTTGGGGACGAACTTAATCGAGGGATATGTCGCATGACAACCTCACCTTCGGCCTAGAGCACCATGACCCAGAGACGGCGTGCGGTTTAGTCGGTTCGAGTCCGACATTACTTCCTCCTCCGGCTCCGGAGCGGTGGGGATCCGTGGGGATGTACCGCACGTAAAAAAAAAGGGACCAACTTAAAAAAAAAATATATTATAAATATTCCACAACATTTCACACAACGCTATCTAGATCCATGGTAAGCATAGCTTAACTAGCTTGTGTTATGGAATCTAGAATGCGGATAAACATACTTAGATACTTTTTTTGTAAATACATACATATTATATATAGAAACCCCCAGACCAATGCAAATATACATATTCATGCATACAAATATTTGCACTGAGCGGGGATCGAACCCGCGCCTCCTGCGTAGCTGTCGTGTTCACTACCGCCACGCTACAGATAAAAACACGAATAAATATTACAAATGTTTATCTAAAAGGCCTTTTTTTACACAACAATGTTGCCACAGTCCATGCTGAAACAATCATTGTTTGTTTGGCAAGAACGGTCAGGCGTGAGAGGCGTACAAATGAACTGACTAATGAAATATGTTGTTGTATTTAATTTGGTAACCGCAGAACACATTATGATATGATTAAAATGATTCATCGACTTTTAACAAATGGGCTATGAGTAATCATAATGATTGTACGATTAAAGAAAAGATAAGTCAATTCGAATCTAGAGAAAAGGCAAGAGAACCGATCAGTCAATTTTGAACTCCCGGTACGTGCCTCCAGGTTCTAGAGAGAGGGAGAGGTTAAATTCCTGAATTTCCGCTACTCGATTTGACACAAAGGTCTTGAGATGTTGTGATGGGGAATAAATCCATCCGAGTACGACGGGGGAGTCTGTCCAATAATAAATAATGAATCACATAACTCAAGTCGTCAAAAAGTTCTACCCCGCGCCGGACTCTTCCCCTCAGTCGTCCTAGAGGAGCGGAGACAAGCCTATTGCGCGCCTATATACGCGCCTTACACATACAGTCCATCCCAGCCACCTTCCGCAGGTCGTCCATTCACTATCCGTTTGCCAATTCCGGGTTTCCACCTGTCAAGAGAATCAATAATCGACAAAATTGTGTTCCAGTTGTACATATCCAAAGTTCGCCCTTTAAAGCCTGACTTCCGTTTATTGTTTTCGTTTGGTATGTTGGCTTTTTCGTGTTTTAAGGATGTTGTAGGCCCTATACATCGGTTCTGTACATCTCGGGCGCCAAAATGGAAGTTGTAGTTGTATCGTTGTAATGACGACGACGAATCAACGCATTATCAAATCATGCTTAAAGGTATGATTTGTAAAAAAAAATAAAAGACAGATTCTATTTCCCTCCTTTTTTAAATAAGGAACAATAAGGCCACTGGGAATAGAGCTGTGCGTGCCACTTGTCCGTGCGACTAGTGGTTGACCAAACTCGATTAGTATTCTAACGAGTGTTTGTCGCTTTCGTGAAATGAATCTCATATGAAAGTGAAAACACCTTGGGAGATAGACAACGGCACTTTCTGTCTATTGTTATGTTATTTATTTTACCATTACGTTAAGTTACCATGTAATAGGGAAACAGTTAGATGATGTGCTATAACAAGACTGTATGATGTGGTCATCATTACCTGCTTGAGATATGAATAATGTAGGTACCTACATTGTTTGAATTTAAGATATTGTATTATATTTTTATTCTGTGAAATAGCATTTATTTAGACTTTTCATCATTGTTTCCGGTTATATCCGAGGCTACGACCTCTTGAGCCCAGTCTTCCTTTTAATTTGACTTATAACGTTTTTAAGATGCATAGTTTTCAGACTATGAGGTATTACCTATACCGAAGTATTATCACAGATAATATATAAGTATATGTATATATTATAATTCTTATGTACTATACATTACGAGAGACGTGGGTCAACAGCAGTCTAAAAAGTCATTATCTGCTCCCAACTCAGTATACTTCCATAAGAATTTCCAGTCTATATAAGGCCCATATTCCAGAATGTCATGCTAAATCGCGATTTATCTGAGGTATTGTATAACCAATCTGTCAGACAACCTGTCAAATTTGTCAATGTGTATACAATCTTTTCCCAGGTAAATCGAGGTTCAGTTGAGTGGCATTCTAGGATACGGGCTTAAGTGTGATGCGGCTGATCTCCGATATTTTCCAACTACCCGTAGTCTAAGAGTAGTAGTAACCTACGCGTAGGTACGAATGTCCGTAAGTTTAGAATAGATTTAAGAATTTGGGCAATGACTTCAGATTACACAGGTACGTGGGCTGAAGCCATTGCCCAAATTCTAAAACTAGGCAAAAAAGAAAGATAATAAAAACTAAAAACCGAAGTGATTAATAACCAATCATAATGTATTAATCACCTTTAATTTTATTTATTCTGTGCTATTGTGCAGTTATTTGCAGAATATAAATACCTAATTGATTCCGATGATTATAAAATTAAGTATTACCAATTACCTAGAAGGTATTTTAGAAGTTGTTTAACTGTTCCCTATCACGAATCTTTTATTTGAAATGCAAATAGTTAATTTATTAGTCAATTTGTGAAAAAACTGTGAGAAATAATGTAGGCAAAATAATAGTTAGATGTTATCACGAATCTTTTAATTGAAATGCAAATAGTTAATTCATTAATCATTATTCAATTAGTGAAAAATCTATGAGAAATAATGTAGGCACAATAACAGTTAGGTGGTTTCTTTTGATAGCCAGTTTATTTTATTTACGAAGACATATTGCAGAGGCTTTACCTCTGCAATTTGTCTTACGATTTTCTGCCGGTTCATTACTGTGAGGAACCGCCTAAAAATATACCATTTTAGTTTTTACAGTTAATGCCTAATGGTGTAAAGAGAATACGCAAGTATTCTGTAATTATCTACTGTTTATTATTCCGTGCTAAGTACCAACCTTCATTTAACGAACGTAAAAGCAAGCAAAATGTTCTACCATTACAGATTATAATGTATATTACGTATGTATGTTAGCGTAAGAGTGCAAAATCCGCTAATGTGCACATCTTGTTCTTCATGCTAGCGTTAATCCCAGTCGCATTCAAAGCTTTTCAACTTGGAGTTTGTGTGTTGAGTTGGAGTTAATGTGCACATTAACTAGGTAATCTGCAGATTAACTGATACAATCTGTTAAAATGCGCAATTATCGTAAAAGCAAAATTAGTATATATTATATAGTAGTAGTATATATTAGTAAATTATAAGCATACTAGCTGTCGCCCGCGGCTCCGCCCGCGTGGATGTCGGTTATCGCGAATCGGACTATAATTTGAGATTTAAACTATCCTATCTCTCAAGTTGGATCAAACTGCACATGGTGTGCGAATTTTATTATAATCGGTTAAGTGGTTTAGGAGTCCATTGAGGACAAACATTGTGACACGAGATTTATATACAGGGTGTAATCGTTAAGTGTGTCCAGACGATTATTCCGTAACTATTACAGATATCAAAAAACTTTGAACTGATATCGAAAGTACGTTACCTAATGGGTAAAATGACATCAACAACTTTTTTAAATCTAACGAGAGGTATCTATCATTTTGACATTAAACACTCCCATACATTTACCATGAGATTAGTAGAAAGGTTTTAATTTCCTTATTTTAAGTGATCTGGTACCCATTTTACCTTAATCATATTTCATGATTACTTATAATATTACAATGATGATTTTCAAGTAGATACACGTGTAAATTATTCATCTTACCACTTCAAATTAGTAATAAACCGTGTTTCAATATCGCATTAAGTAATTTGAGCTAACTGAAAAGCAACACTACAAAAAAAGATACTCGTGTTTGTTCTAAATTCAAACTTTTATCTCGGGTTGTTGTTCCCGTCAATTTATCGTTGTTTTTTTTTAATTTGCGTTATTAATCGTGATTGTTTCATTTATTGATTGCAACATGGCATATTCCAAAAGAGAAAAGAGAGATATGCTAAAAATTGACTACAAATATGATTGTAACAAAAGAGCCGCCATTATCGCCTTCAGAAGAGAGTACCCAGATAGAGAAGTCCCTTCTGGTGTACGTACCTAAAACCTTTCTACTAATCTCAAACTAAATGTATGGGAGTGTTTAATGTCAAAATGTTAGATACCTCTCGTTAGATTTTTAAAAAGTTATTGATGTCATTTTACTCATTAGGTAACGTACTTTCGATATCAGTTTAAAGTTTTTTGATATCTGTAATAGTTACGGAATAATCGCCTGGACACACTTAACGATTACACCCTGTATATTAAGATATCAGTAAATTTTTCGTGAGAAATTTTCGCGCGTCCTGTTCGTCGTCGAAGAAGTCTCGTTTCGCGGGGCTCTTATTTTATTAAACAATATCACAAGGAAACCCATGAACCTAATTTGTTAAAGATAAATCGATTAAGTTAGGAAAAATATTGAATCGGTATTGGTCGGTATCGATATAGTAAAAATATTGGTAGACACCTCCACCGTCGCCTCAAAGACGGATATAAAGGAGAAATTTGGATCGGTTCCTTTTGCATTAGCATTAGCTTGTAGGAATTGGGTGAAATGGCCCCCGCAAAAGGGCAGATCACCTGTCCGGTCAGCGGCGTCCCCCGCTGGAAGTAAATAAGTATTGCCCCTGTAAGGCTAAGGTCGTAGTTTCAAACCCCGCTTAGACCGATTTAATATTTTCCCTATCGAATTGAATATTTAGCAAAGGTAACCTAAATTATCCGAGTCAGAGCGCCTGGTGTCTACGGAGCTCGCTTCGGTCGCTCCCGCGCGAATGCTTAATAATTTATGACTACAACAATGTTTTATTCAACAAAGAATCTAATTAGGTACTTTACCGTATGCCTGATCCTTAATCTGCAGATTACCTAGTTAATGTAAGAAGAAGAAACCTTTTTGTTCCACTTTAACTGGAGCAGCCAGGTAATCTGCAGAGTACCTAGTTAATCTGAACTCATTTTCACACATTAGTGTAACAGTAACATATACAAAGTTGACGGTTTCGACACGCCAGTTTGTGGCATTATATCCTTTCTGTAGACGAGTGCCTATGTCATACAGTCACAAAAGACAAAGATGCAATTTGTCGGGCTTTCACTTGGGAACAGGTTTTGAATGAGATTTTATGGATTCAATTTAAAACATATTTCCATGGCGTCAAGCTTTTTTAAAGTGCCTATTTGACACTATATAATTAAGCTATGGGGATCTAGACCTTCAGGATTCAAGACAACCTAACCCGCAAACCGCTGCTGATCTAAGAAACGACAACGGCTCTCGCCAAATAAAAAGAATATCTCTCAAGATTGGGAGCTATGATAGTTCTAAACAAAGGTGAACGTGAAATTATCCGCAATTTCCCATACTTAATCCAAAATGGCCGTGATAAAATTTAAGAGTCTACAAAACGAATAAATTGTTAGTAAATAAAGATAATAGTAGCGAAAGTGAAAAACATACGCCTCGGTACCCGTTCTACTGGTCCTACAAGAAGTTAACGATATAACAGTCAACAGTGAAAGTGTCTGACATTACTAGGTTTATGATTTGTTTTAATGTTAATACAAAGCATTATAACATAAATACCGTGACGAACATAGTCTTACATGCTATATATTAGCTTCATCTGCATTGCTACTGACTGGTGCCCACGATTATGTCCGCAGACTTGTCATATCACATTTTTCCGGAATTTTCAAGCAAAATTTCAGCTGCATTTGCAGATCTAAAGGCCTGCTTAGTGGGCATCGTATTAGGAATATTGAAAATCGCCTGATGGTCACTGACTTAGTGTTATGAACCAGGCAGCAAACAGACAAAAACGTCGGAGGCAAGTTACGGTTTCCAATATTTTTTTAGAAAACCGCAAAATCACTCAAGGTTGGATTTAAAGTAAAAACTACCTACTGTTGAATTAAAAGTGAAAACTATGATCAATATTTATTACGCTTATTTCATTTCTAAATGAAGGAACCATAAATCGGACATTTTGACACGAACTTCATCGGACCAATGGGTCGGTGTTGTGGAGGAACTGGGTGTGATGTTCCTCCAACACAAAGGGAGGATCCTCCGACCAGGCAAGGTGATCACGCCTGGCGGGCCGCGGCCCAACGATTGTCGTTGGGATGTTCTATATGTACTGTACCAGCGCGGGAACTTCACTTTCGCGATGCAGGATTTGTAGTTTTCGTAGTAGTTCGGCTTGCAGTTGCTAGATGGCGCTGGGTACATGTGGTATCGCCACATCACTCCCCTCCAAGACCGGAGGTTGATTGCGATGAGTCAGCTGTCTTAGCTCTCTTGAGGAGCGTGCCAGTGCCAGTCTTGAGTAGTTCCGTTACGTCGGATCTGGACGCCGCTTATTCCATTGGCGGAACTGTCATCCTCGCTAGTCCCAGTGAGTCGGGACTACCGCTGGTCCCGAAGATGCGGGGCAAGTGCGGTGCTGCGGTGCTGCGGTCCTGCGTTGAATGCCCAGCGAGTTGGGGCTCGAAGCGTCGAGATGAAACCTCGGCGAGCCGCTAGTGAGGCGAGGCGAATCCTCGGTGAGTTGAGGTGAGTCCTCGGCAGTGACGGGGCGAATCCTCGATAAGGCGAGGTAGTCCCCCGTGTATTGGGGCGAAATGGCTGAGTTACTACGTAGACGGGAGAGATGTCCTCTTCTTACGTGACCGTATGAACGTGTAGTGTGTGCCGTAGATGCAGGCGTGGCCGAAGGGTAACCAGGCTGCAGCGATCACTGCATGCTGTGGTAGCCTTGTAAGGGCCGAAGGTGCTGGATGGCGAAGACTTGATTACCGCTCATGCGGAAGAAGTGAATAGGATGTGACGATGAGAATGCTGCTGATATGCTCAGCGAAGGTTACGTGATCAGATCACGTCGGGGTCACCACTGTGGAGGAACGGGGTGTGATGTTCCTCCAACACAAAGGGAGGATCCTCCGACCAGGCAAGGTGATCACGCCTGGCGGGCCGCGGGCCAACGATTGTCGTTGGGATGTTGTATATGTATTGTACCAGCGCAGGAACTTCACTTTCGCGATGCAGGATTTGTAGTTTTCGTAGTAGTTCGGCTTGCAGTTGCTAGATGGCGCTGGGTACATGTGGTATCGCCACAGTGTTGATCACGTCTTTTTTTTTTAAATCCAGCTATGCGATAACTTTTTTAATTCTTGACATGCTATGGAATCAAATCGAAAGTGACGCTCAAGTGAAAGTTAGGCTTTTTGGAATGTTTTGATTTTCGTACATCAATAAATAAAAAAGGCATCTTTCTATTTCTTCATTCATCATTCATCGTTCTTTATTGTGATTTTAACCACGATTCAATGTGAGTAAGGTACCTATAGTAAGTTTTCGGGGCTCGATCGAGTACTCTTTGAGCTTCTTCAGGAGTTGAAGGTGAATATGGTCTTGGACCCAAATATCTTGGTCCGGGGCGTACATAACATGTTTGAATGAGAAGTATAATAAGCAAGTGGGTAACCTGTGATTAGAAAATAAGAATATGTATGCCTTTGATTGTTGTTTTTAAATAAAAACTGTTCTGCGGCCGTTCTATGAGAAAACTGGTATGTATTTAGGATTTCTCTTTGGAACACGTAGCTTAACGACATTAGAAATGTTTCTTGCCAGGTCGTAGTTTGTGGTATTAAAGGAAATAACAGTTTAATAAGTATTAACGTTAAAATTATACCTACCCATATATAAATAAGATAGAAATGGCTGTTTGTAATAGCCGCTTCGTAATAATTGCATGTGAATGAATGTAGGGTAAGTATATTGCAATAAATAAAATAAAATTAAACAAATTTTATTGTGTCATTGGGTTACACTAATACGAACTGCAAAGCAACGGCTGAGTTATTTTCGACGAGACTTCTACTGGCAGTTAGCTGATGTTATAATATAGCGATCGTGAAATCGTGATCATTTTAGACATCTAATTTGATTTTGACAGGCAATCGAATCGAAATCCAATCTTTTTAAACCAGCAGTATTGGCCCTCTGATATTACTTTACTCTTTGCGTGTTTATAGCGTGTAGAAGAAAAAAAGAGCAGTGTTGCCATATAAATAATATAATACGTTTAGTAACATCTGCATGTAGTAGGTAAGGTAAGTACCTAATAAATCTCACATTTCAGGTCTCAGGCTTTTGGCACGCAACTATAATAGTGTTGTACAACACAAGACTTCATCGTAGGAAGTTACCTAATTTTAGAAACGATTATTGTAACTAAGTAATAATTTCCGTAATACAATTTTTTATTGTTAGCGGTGGGAAAAAAACGTTACAATTTTATAGTTATTGTTTAAAACTGATTGTCTCGCTTCCTGATAATGTTGACAGTATCTACAACGTATTATGAGAAACAGCCTACTTATACATTTTAGGACATTTTAAAGTAGGTAACTTTATTTTTAATTTGTTAAGGCATGGTTCGACCTCAAAATTGTACTCAGTTGTAATAAGTTATCTGTACAGTCAGCATCATCTCGACATTCTCGACGACAAAATCTTAAAATTATCTTAACACCAAGGTTTAAGGAGCAAGTCAAGGCCCTGATTCTGTTATTATTTTTCTCATGGCAAAACCACTGCGGCCCCACAGAAACTCAAACATAAAGTCTAAAATTGAATGTCATTTTTTCCATTGTCAGCGGTATGATAGTGGTTTTGTTATGTCATAAAATTTGCAGACTCGGGGACCTGTTTTATTGATTTAAATTGTTCTATCGTCCGAACTAAACGTTAGTACTATTAATTATTCTGTGCTAAAGGTATGTATCAAACATCAGAACAATCATTCAACAGGAAGGAGGGAATCCCAAGGTATTAAAGATCTATCTGATGCTGACTGTACTGAATTCTCTGTACTTCAAATGATAAATTGCTTTTACATGTAGATGTTTGGTTTAATTATAAAATTTATTGGTAATTACACGACAGGGGAATAGCTTCTATGACAGCCTCCGTGGCGTAGCGGTAGTGAACACGGCCGCTGCGCAGGAGGCGCGGGTTCGATCCCCGCTCAGTGCAAATATTTATTTGCATGATTATGGGTATTTGCATTGGTCTGGTCGTGCCTCGGAGAGCACGTTAAGCCGTCGGTCCCGGTTGCCATAAAAACATCTATGGCCATCGTTAGGGGTAGTTGGAGCCCTCAAAAGTCCAATAACTGGTCTAACTGCAATGCTTCGATATAGCCTTTGGGTTGTAGAGGTCAGATGGCAGTCGCTTCACGGAAAATGTCGTAGTTTAGCCAAATCCGTAGTTGGACTAGTAAAAGCGGACCCCAGACTCCAAGTTGATAGCTTCAGATGCGACTGGGATTAACGCTAGGATAAAGAAGAAGAATGAAGAAGAATGTCACAATTAATAAATAAATCTTAATGGTACATTCAATCACTACCTATGGTTTTATGACTGTAATCACAGTAATCACACCTAACGAGTTGCTTCATTAAGGGCCCATAAATCAGTATACTTAGCTCGCACAGTAGCTGGTTATACATGAGGGATAATAACAAAGATTGAATTTAACACATTATGCAGCGACGTTTTAAAATATAGAAAAGGTAAGAGAGCACACCGTCAGGGACGCTGAAGACCAGGCCCCCGAATCTGCTAATTTTATGACATAACAAAACCACTGTCATACTTCTAACATTACATAAAATGCCATTAAATTTTAGACTTTACGCCTGAGCATTAAAGCCCAAAATGAAAACAGAAAGAGTTTATAACATGTTTCATTTACTCTACAAGATTGTCATTTAATTATAGACTTTAACACTATAACAGTAAAGTCTAAAGTTAAATGACATTGGTTACACTGTTTGTGGTACCGCAGTGGTTTTGCTATGAAATAAAAAAGCAGAATCAAGGCCCAGCGCTTTTAGACAAGTGGCATTTCGTTGGCAAGCGTTTGGTAGGATAGAATGACGAATGTATGGGATTTGACGTTAATGACATGCGTTAATGACTGCCAACAAAATGCCACTTGTCTAGAAGGGTAGGTGAAGTGTAATGGCAAGTGTGTGATCAACCGCCGTGTCGGTTCCCTGTGGAGTAGAATAGGTTAAGGCCTTACGATCGAGAGATACCGGGTTTATTTATTTATTTGGAACAAAAAACAGTTACATGTTAAAATAACAATAAATTAATAAATATTTAACCCACACTAACGTTCACACATTGACAAATAAGAGTTTGTAAAAACGGTCAGATTGTGATCGTTAATCATTATTCAAAATAGTCTAAAATAAAGTTCACAATAATACAATACAGTAATAATTTAATTTAATAATTTTAATTTATATAATAATAATATGATTCGTCTGTAGGTGTCTCGGAATCCATACTAATACTTACTAATATTATAAATGCGAAAGTAACTCTGTCTGTCTGTCTGTCTGTCTGTCTGTCTGTATGTTACGCTTTCACGCCTAAACCGCTGAACCGATCTTGATGAAATTTGGAACAGAGGTATATTAGAGCTTGAGAACGGACATAGGCTACCTTTTATCACGAGAAAGGGGGTTTAAGGGGGGAAAATAGGGGATGAAAGTTTTTATGAAAGTTTGTCATTTCTGAAGATATCTTAATGAAATTTGGTACAGAGGTAGATTAGAGCTTAGGAACGGACATAGGCTAACTTTTATCGCGAAAAGGGGGGTAGAAGGGGGGGGACTAGGGCCTTGGGAGGAAAGTTTGTCATTATTGAAGATTTCGTGATGACATTTGGTACAGAGATAGTTTAGAGCTTGGAAACGGAAGTAGGCTACCTTTTATCGCGAAAAGGGGGGTAGAAGGGGGGCGGACTAGGGCCTTGGTATGAAAGTTTGTCACATTTGAAGATTTCTTGATGAAATTTGGTACAGAGATAGTTTAGAACTTGGAAACGAACATAAGCTACCTTCTATCGCGAAAAGAGGGGAAGAAGGGAGGGGAGGGACCAGGGCCTTGGGATAAAAGTTTATCGTTTTAGAAGATTTCCTGATGAAATTTGGTACAGAGATAGTTTAGAGCTTGAGAACGGACATAGACTACCTTTTATCACAAAAAGGGGGGTAGTAGGGGGCGGACCAGGGCTTTGGGATAAAAGTTTATCGTTTTAGAAGATTTCCCGATGAAATTTGGTACAGAGATAGTTTAGAGTACCTTTTATTGCGAAAAGGGGGGTAGAAGGGGGGGACTAGGGCCTTGGGAGGAAAGTATGTCATTTTTGAAGATTTCTTGATGAAATTTGGTACAGAGACAGTTTAGAGCTTGGAAATAGATAAGTATAGGAAAGTATGTCATTTTTGAAGATTTCTTGATGAAATTTGGTACAGAGACAGTTTAGAGCTTGGAAATAGATATAGGCTACCTTTTATCGCGAAAAGGGGGGTAGAAGGGGGGCGGCCTAGGGCCTTGGTATGTAAGTTTGTCATTTTTGAAGATTTCTTGATGAAATTTGGTACAGAGATAGTTTAGAGCTCGAAAATGGACATAGGCTACCCCTTATCGCGAAAAAAGGGATAGAAGGGGGAGGGGGGGAGCGGAATAGGGCGTTGGGATTAAGGTTTCTAATTTTTCAATGGCACAAAAAAGGGGGTGAATATGGCATAAATAGTAAGAATTTCTTTTAAGATGTCCTCATTAAATATAGTACAAAGGTGGATTAGAGCTTCGGAACGGATATAGTCGAGTAGCGAACCAAATATAGAAACGAGTGGAGAGGCGAGTAGAGATTGTTATAGGGACGAGTGAATAGGCGTGTAAAGATTGGAAGTCGAGTAGAGTCGACTACAGGGGCGAGTAGATATGCGACTAGAGAGCCAGTGGAGAGGCGAGTATAGAATCAAATAGAATGCTGTAAAGGCGAATAGGGAGGCGAGTGGAAAGGTGAATGTAGTAGCGAGTAGAGATCGAATAGAGATTTGAGTAGAGGTGCGAGTAGATAGGTAAGTGTGGAGAGTCAAGTAGACAGGTGAAAAGAAAATCGAATGGATGGGCAAGTAGAGAGGCCAATGGAAAGGCGAGTATAGAGAAAAGTACAAAGTCGAGTAGAGAGGGGAACAGAGAAGTCAGTACAGGGTCAAGTATAAATTCAAATACAGAGGCGAGTAGAAAGTCGAGTGGAGAGTCGAATATAGAGGCGAGTAGAAAGTCGAGAACAGAGGTGAGTACATAGTCAAGGACAAAGTTGAGTAGAGAGGCGAATTTAATGCTCAATAGCGTCGGATCAACACTACACGATAACCGACATCCACGCGGGCGGAGCCGCGGGCAACAGCTAGTTTATTGATAAATCCATGGTTGACATAACCTCAATGGCCCGGCCTTTAAATTGTTCGTTGGAAAGCACGAAGATGTCAATCTCACTAAAGTATGTGGTATAGGTTTCAACAATGCGACGAATATTTGGTTCGAATCCTGGCCATTACACTACCGACGTGAACCCACTCCTAGCACAAGCAATTAAGCTTAGTTGGATGGGGTTAGAAGGAATACTAATTTCAATAATTTCGGTTGCTAATTTTAAAAAAAACTGTTCCTGGGGATGTCGTAGACGGCGATGAAGTGGGCACTCAGTTATGGGTTATTTGTTTACTGTTGGATAGAGACGAACTACGAACGACACCCACAGGAGCAGATGGGGTGGCCATGCTCAACCGGTAAACAACACAGATATATAATGAGACATCTCTACGTATAAAAATGTATACCTATTTCCCTTGGTCACGCCATCACGCGTGAACAGATGGACCAATTTCGCTTATTCTTTTTTTGAAATATTCCTTGCAGTACGAGGATGGTTCTTACGCAGAGAAAAATTTAAAAAAGAGTTAAGCCGTCACGGTAACGGAAATTAGCGGGCATTAGCTAGTTACCTATAAAAAGATTTTCTTTCTATAGGTAGGTACAGAAATGATGATGTCTATTAAAGGACAGTGGTGTTTTAGCGGCCCGTTATACACCCACATACAGAACGGCACTATTTATATAAGGAAACTGGTATAAAGTTTAAAACGACGGATGATAAAAAGAAAGTTGTAACCAAATTTATGAACTAACAACATAAAATGCAAATGGTAGGGTAAAAAAAACGATAACTGGGCACTAAACTAAGTACCTACTTGGCTCCGGTTTAACAGTTATATAGCTTTATGATTTTATGAATGTTTACCGCGTCATATGTATTTGCGTTACCACTTTTCTAAATTGACATTTACAATAAGCGATAAACTCATTGAAACTTTATTGAATTTTTTTTTTGTAATATTTGTGACGGTTTTAACTGTTAATTTATATACTAAACGAAATCTTCGTGCTCCATTTCTCCTATTTTAATCCGTCTTACGATAGAAATCTTACGGTACTTAACTGATTACCATAGAAGTTGCCAAATAACACAGTTTTAGAACTGTCTAACGATTCATAAACTACTATACTACTATACTCGTTATACTGTGGTATTATTTTCTATAAGAACACTGTGGCAGTAGGTACCTTTTTGGATGAACAGGAGCGATAAGTAGGTATGTACTTACTTAAAAGTTATAATGTAACTGTTTTCATGCGGAAATCCAGCTATGCCCGTAAAATAATTGGCCTCGCACCCCGGCTGATCTAGGGCTATCACCGGTTTCGAAATGGCTATCAAGATAACTGCACAGTCTTTGTTATTAATCCTGTTAGTACTTCATATTACTTATTATGTTCCACAGCCTACAGCTTTCTATATTAATTAAACGAGAGCTTAGAACTATGCAATGGTAATTCTGAAAGCCTTTTATTCATTTGAAAAGAGAAACCACCTATTTGTCTACTGCACGGTTGAAAGGCTTGACAACGATCCACAATCCACATGCACTTTTGCAATTCATTGTGGATCTTAAATAGGTTAATATTAGATTGAGTGCGATTGCACAATTAAGTGATGGCTGTTGGTCACGGTAGTGCAGTCTAATACGGTATTCGTGTTTCCTTGTATAACGCACTCTTACTACTCATGTGGAAACGAGGAAAGGAAACATGTCGTCACATAATCATTGAAGGAAACGGATTTTAGCCTCAATTTAATTGGCAATTTGCATGTTGCTTTATTGTACGCTGTATATCTTTCTATGGTAGCGTTGGAAATAACAAAACGAATAATAACGTAGATATTTCCTGTAAAGGTCCTTTTAAATTAAAAAAAAATATATATTTATAAAGCATGTGTCAAAAGTTACATGGACTAATTGAGATGTAACTATTGAAAAAGCTTAGCGTTTTAATTTACCTCAAGGAATCAATCTCCGGGTTCGTACAGAACGAAGAAGTACCCTATTAAGGTTGACTTTCCGAGGTAAGGCGGGGACACTGTGCCTACTTCTCACACCCGAGGGGACCGTCTAGGAACCAGAGATCGACCAAAGTCATCCGGGGTGCGAGGGAAATGCCTTATTAGATTAGGCCAGTAGTCTAGGTGTGCTGTTTTAGTCGGTTCGACTTCGTTATAACCGACCCGTATTAAAATCGAGGGTAGCCGTGGGAGTTTCAGTACAAAAGATACCAAATAATGTACCCTACGTATGTTAACAATAAAATGTTGACTGTACTTATCTGATAGATTTTATTAGGGCGACACAATTAACGTAGTTCATTATTACGTGATGTGGAAATTTCGTAACAGATGTTTCAGACCATGAAGATACTTAATTGTGATTTTTCCCACGTGCCACTATTTAGTTACAATGATGGCAACACCAGATAGTTGCGTAATTTTAAAATGTTTTGTATTTAGAATTCTAGACTAACTAATTAATTTATCCGGAATCAGAATTAAAAAAAAAACAAGGCATTGTTTTGAAGTTGAATCGAAAATATAGTAGGTATATATATATATATAGGTCCGCAAGCCAGCAACAGGTTCACATGACCGGTCAGCTCCCGGGCGATACTTCGTACAATAGCTACGGAATTTTCGTGTTTGTCAGCTGCGACATTGTGTGGTTAAGCAGCAGTGACCGCCCACACATATATTTTTTTAAATTCAGTCATTTCCTCCCGGCTGAAAATTGGATAAATTACAGTTAAGCCAATATCTTGAAGGAAAAACTTGTCAGTTGACCATACAGCGGTGGAAAATGCGTAACATAAAGTTGTAAAAAAAATTTCAACGTGGCTCAGGGACTAATATACATTTCACGATGATAAATGAAATAAGTACCTACTTAATTTTTTCAGAATAAATACCAAACCGACTTGATTGTAAAAAGAAAAGACACTGTCTATGTCCCAGCCAATTAGCTTATACAGCCTTTCAATTAACTACCTAGGCTCTTTACTAAACAGCGCCGTTCAATTAGCGGCCTGCCCCTCTAGACAAGTGTTTGGGATTTGACATATCTGACAGTCGTTGACACATGTCATAAACGTGAAATCCCATACATTTCTATTCTACCAAACGCTGGCCAGTGGCCAACCAAATGCCACTTGTCTAGAGGGGCTGCGTGGTGTTCAGCCATTTCGTTATACGGCTTGGATCACTGACTTATATTATATAGATGTTATAAAATATAAATGGAAATATCATAATTTCATGATCAAGTTCTATACACCTGATCATGAAATGATTATATTTATGATGACTAATGCCGACTAAGTGTTTTTTTTAAACCGAACCAAGGTCATTTAAAGTCATGATGACTCAAAATAAATTCTATGCCCTGGCCTCAGACTAATTATATACGTTTCATCTATGTTATTCTTTTAGCCTAAGAACTTGACACCTGTAGGTTTACCCCGATTTAAAATTATTCATTAAGCTTTCTAAATACACCAGAACTCGCCTGTACTTGCAAAAGCGACATACATTGCACAGCCTTTGAATGAAGTAATTATGACCAGACTTCCGTCTGCTTAAATGCTAAGGAAATACAATTTAGCCAGGATATAAAACAAAACAATTAATCACACAGAACAACATATAATCGACTGAAGGGCTGCTATCAGTTTCAAGACGTTACCGCCTTACAGAATTAACAATAGTGAGGTGGTAACAATAGAAATCGGATTTGGGATGCCGGTCACGACTGCCTTCGGAAGTGATCAAGGCATGCGCGACCTTACTACATGTTTAATTCTACGTTTGTATGTTTCTCATCTGAAACTATGCAATGGTAATGAGTTTAATCGCTCGTCCGGTAAAAATGGACACAATGAATAAAGAAAAGTGAAAGGTTTGACAGGTAGCCTTGTAGACAGTGTTGCCAGAATATATTTCCAATTTGCTTGATCAAGTTTATATCTATTTATCAGTTCCAGTGTCAAAGGGGCTCTATAAACCTATTCTTGTCGGCTTGCACTGTTAAGTGAAGCTTTAACAAATCAGAATGCCCAGAATTCCATACATGCTAAGTTCGTCTCATACGAGGTAAGATTTATGCCACAGGTTTCCCTTTTGAAACTGTTCACACTTCGCCGCTGATCAGTTCCTGTGCTTTTCTCTTATTTATCGAGATATTCAAAAATCATTCGAGTGTTAATCAATGGTAGAATCCAACACTTGTACTGTGGAGCTTGTAGTCATGTTCTCTTCTGCTCTTCATGATGGTTTCTTGTGGTTGGTAAGTATGTGTGGTGGATAACTGCTGTCTAATCAGCCCCCCCCCCGTCTCCCCCAACCCCGACGGAAAGCTTTAGCCTTTTCTTTAAGTTAAGCGATGGATATTTATGGCAGTCCCACAATATACTTGACAAATACTAGGTAACTACTGTTACATAACCAATCAGTGAAAGTGACCTTAAGTGCATTAAAGAGGCTACTACGATACCAAATTGCGGTAATAAAACCATACTTTAAAGCAATCATGTCTCTATCACAATAATAGAACTTAAAGGGCTGAGTTTTAGTTAAAACTTTCTATATATCATAAATCATGAGGTATAAGATGACCACTGTTTCTAACAAACTCAAACCAAAGGATGAAAGGGCTTAACGGTGGACAAGCCACAACATCACAGAAATAAATCTAGTTTTAGGCCATTGTAGAAGAAAATGACTAAAAAATGAACCAAGTTCTTAAATTTTTCCGTAAGGGAGGAAAAGTCTACAAGAAACAGGTAATTTGACTTTGCTGACCACTGTTAGTATATTTTATATTTAATATTTTTTTGTTCCATGGAATTTTTGCTATATTTGCAATTTGCACAATGGCAACATTTTTGTTTCATAATGGAGGGTAGAAGGCAATGGGAATAGACTGCTCATTTTTAAATTATAAAAAGTAAAAAGTTAAATGATTATTATATATTGTTAAATAAGTTTGATAACACCAAGCACGAGCAAAAGTCACTTCACTTATTTTATTTTAGGCAATACTCAGGTCATTCTGGTAACCCCAGGGTGCACAAGACAGTCGACAAAGCAGCCCCTCTAGACAAATGGCAATTCGTTGACCAGCGTTTCGTAGAATTGAATGACGAATGTATTAATGACTGTCAAATACGTCAAATCCCATACATTCGTCATTCTATTCTACGAAACGCCGGTCAACGAATTGCCACTTGTCTAGAGGGGCAGATACGGTTGCACCTTTACATATATCGCTATAAATGGAAAAGTGCAACTGTATATCTTTTGTCGACTGTACACCTACGAGCTGAGTCTCTATGGTTAACCTCCTAAGCTCATTAATACAGATACTATAATATAAATATGTATACATAGTCTATCGTGTAAATATCTTATGTTCATAGCCTGACCGTCCGGCAAAACAACAATAGCAAGTTTATCTGTAGTCAATGTATGTCACGGACCATGGTCAACTTTTAGAAAGTGTAATACACGTGCATAGTGTAAACTTGCAAACAGCAAACATGCTATTTTCTTTTTTTTTCGAACCTAACACCTAAACGATATATCACTGTCCACACTACACTAAGGACGGAATTATTCCATGTCACGGGGACTTCACAAGTGAAACCAGTCTTCTCAAAAAAATTGCACAAAAATAATATGAAAAACTAAATATTTTCCCGTGCCGGGAATCTATCTAGCAAACGAATCTCTTTACTTCGTCATCCGAAGGTCAATCTGTGTCCGAGCGCCAATTCTATTAGTGTCCCGGGAACCGTTCTTTTCCTTATCCGAGAGCTTCAATCCCGGTGACATCCCGGTGACATACAGCTATCTTCTTCTTCATCCTACCGTTAATCCCGGTCACAACCAAATCTTTCACCTCGAAGCGCCTACAGCCTTACGTACCTATATATATTATTATGTCGCCGCCAACTAGCCTAATCAGCCGACTAATTAACTGCCTAGGCAGTAAACTAAACGGCGCCATTCACTCAACGACCTGAATGATATTCAGCCGTCTCGTTTATTATATCATTTAATAACCTGGCTGGCTAATGCTTAGGCCAGCCAGGCCATGCTTAGGTTCAGTTAACTGTCTAGGCTCTTTACTGAACGGCGCCGTTCAATTAACGGCCCGAATGGTGTTCAGCCATTTAATTAAACAGTTAGGCAAATAGCTTGGATCGATGACGTTTAACTACTTGCCTAGCCATTTAATTTAACAGTTAGAAACACGATTTATTTCTGCATGGTTAGTGGTAGCAGCTATTACAATAAACCTACCACTAATTTTCTGTGAATACACCTCTGTCTACCCCCTCGGGGATTTACAGGTGCAAAAATATGTATGTATGAATGTATGTATGTAATTTTCTATCTTATTTCGAGGTAGTGCCCCATCTTACGATTGGCCTAAGCATTAGCCAGCCAGGTTATTAAATGATATAATAAACGAGACGGCTGAATATAATTCAGGTCTTTGAGTGAATGGCGCCGTTTACTTTACTGCCTAGGCACTTAATTAGTCGGCTAATTAAGCTAGTTGGCGGCGACATATAAATATTACAAGAATAAAATTATAGGTATTATATTCTCTATGATATTTTATGTGTTTTCTATATACTAGCATGGACTATAGAGACCTACACGTGTAAATGTGCCGTGAGTTCGAGACTGGTACTTCGACCTTGTGTTTACAGGTGCTGAAATATCACGTATTGTGCTAACAATATGTACCTACCTACCTATATGATGCAATCTGGTCGTTAAAATATTTTTTGCGCTTATTTCAACACTATTGAAGTAAGTATATTTATCCTTTTTACTGTGCCTTAAGGCTGGATTTTAACAATCATTTTTTTCATGATTCATTTTGGCTTTTTGTATGGGAGTGATCGGGGCTTGATGAACCCCTAAATCTTAGAGAAAATCCTGCGCTCTGATCCATCAATTGGCAGATATATAGCTTTTCATCTGAAGTCGGTTTGAGTGCCACACATATAAGTGTGCTCTGTGTTATTATAGGTACTTAACCATCCACACGTTTCTTAAAACGCGTTATAGATTTTAGAACATGACGTTAAAAGTTTTAAGGCATACCACCTGCGAATACAACAGAGTTCAATGAATGAGGTCATTCATACCTTTCTTGTAGGTAGGTATATTTATATTTTGCGGTACGGATGAATGCAAGATGAAGCGTTCACCTCGCTCTTCCTCGTTCCGCAATTATGACCAAAAATAAACCGCACCAATTTGAGATCTTACATACAAAAACGATCACAATGTCAATGTTCGATCTTAAAAACTGTGTTACGTGAATACCCGTTTTTGTCATTTGCATTTGGGGGACAGATATTTGATCGAGACTGAAATTTGAACAGATTCTTATTACGAGAATTGGCCCTCTGGGCGTTAAAAAATCCCGACTGCTGTTTAAAAGAACGAAACAAGTTGGATAGCAGGCAGGAAACCAAAAGAAAATGAATTGGTACCGTCTGCTACCTAACTTACTTCGATCTGTTAAACAGCGCTCGGGTTTTTTTTTTTTTTTTAATTGATTTTATTTTAAACTTTTCGCCTTCTGAGTCCCCTAATTTGCATACCCTACTCGATAAGCTTGAGTATTTTTTACTCATTTTAGCACGTATATATGATGGCTATAATCCACTGTGTACTTTGTATTGTCATTTTATGTACCCTACCCCCCACTCATCTCCAGACCCCACTCATCAAAATCCGTCCAGTCGTTAGACCTGTAGAGGGGAACAAAGAAAACACACATACATGCGAGCAAAAAAAAACAATCAAAGGGATTGTTTTTTTTTAAATACACTGGGCTGGATTCTCCTTTTTATTTCCGGCGTGCCACAAAAAGTGCAAAACTGTATTATATCAATTAGCCTATTGCACAGAGGACAGAATATGATTAAGTGCCTATTGCCTATCCGATCCCGATCCGATCGACTCGTTTGCTCCAACAGCCATCGGTCTTTCGACAGATATAGATGTAAGTAAGTACTGTATGTACCTTCACAGTCAGTCATCACTCTCTATGCCGTTGCATGTTGTACAGCATTATATAATACTAATAAATAATTCAATACTAATTGTATAATGTACATTACAATATAGCAGTAAAGTTCGAATTAACAAACCCACTATAAATTACTACATACATTATAGATAAGCTAAGTTACGTTCAAATTCACTTCAGTTTAAAATACTTGAAAATGGTGCCCAGGCACAGTGCCGAATGCTGATACTTGGAAACTAACATTAAGAGCGTTTTCACGTTGTCCGATATCCGATAGCCGATATTCGACATCCGATATTGGAGGAAGTCAAATGTATGACTCATATTATGTATTCTCTCTTTCACATTGTCCAACCCGATATCGGTTAACGGAGCCATCACTACTGTTAAGGCCCGATATCGGATAACAAAGAGACTAAAACAGCGACTGCAAGCAATTTTCGACCTTTAATGACATTTTCTTAGTTACGTGTCATTTCACGTTAATTGATGAAGCCGCGCTGATCACGAATATAAAAAACTAGATTCTATGTCGTGTCAATAAGGTCGAAGATTGCTTGCACTTTTTTTCTTTTTTGTATCCTTATTATCCCTAACTAGTCTGTGCTTTCGAGCAAATGGCCATATCAGGCCAATTTTTACGGATAAATGTGAAAACAGCACAAGGACTCCTTGTTATGGCTATCGGATGTCGGCTATCGGCGTCCGATACCGATGTCGGATATCGGATGAATGTGGAAACGCTCTAAATTAAACTTTGCGCAGCGCACTAAGTCAGCACTGGGTGTATACCTCAGGACACTATATCTTTGACGTAAATCACGAGACAAACGAGACCGTGGCTCGTTTGTCTCGCGGAGTGCTCTTACCAAGTGTTCCCGGCACTCACTATATCATTATGCCAGTTTGAGCGTGATCTAGTAACAGACGTCTTCATAAACTTTCACTTACATAATATTAGTTAATAGGGCTAGTTGGATAGGAGTAAAAAGGAATAGTACCTGCGAGTAGAATTGCCAGCATTAGAATTGTATTCAGTCGAACTGAAGCACTTAAATCTACCTATCTTCTTAATCCTAGCGTTAATCCCAGTCGCATCGGAAGCTTTTCAACTTGGAGTCTGGGGTCCGCTTTTTACCAGTCTAACTGCGGATTTGGCCAAACTTCGATATTATCCGTGAAGCGACTGCCATCTAACCTCCACAACCCACAGGCGATATCGAAGCATTGCAGCTAGACCAGTTGTTGGATTTTTGAGGGCTCCAACTACCCGTAACGACTGTCATAGATGTTTGTATGACAACCGGGACCGACGGCTTAACGTGCTCTCCGAGGCACGACCAGACCCACCTCCAGCAGCAGCAGACGCCTCCAGCGCTTCTATACTACTAATAAAAAGAGGAAAGATTTGTATTTTCGTGGGTATGTTTGTAATGAATAAACTCAAAAACTACTCTGCCGATTTCAAAAACTCTTTCACCATTGGAAAGCTACATTCACCCTGAGTAACATAGGCTATATTGTATTTTCACGGGAACGTTTTTACCACCTGCGCGAAGCCGAGGCGGATCGCTAGTATATAATAACCCTGCGATTCACGTCTACATCAATCTGTGATTACATATTCTGATAATATACCCTAGTTTCATTACATTATATATGTTTCATGTTGAAGTAAGTACGTAATACAAATATTTCTAAATAATCCATTTTTATAAAAAACGGTGCCTGTTACGTATTGAATTGTTTACACATCGTCGGTGAATTTCATATTTATTGGGTTCTGTCACCGATTGCACAAGTTCTTTGCCATTAGAAAAAAGTTCAAGATATGAATACATAATACAGTCACGCCACTTTCCTTTTGGGGTAAGCAGAGATAACATCGTTCCATTTGCTACGATTCATAGTTTCGTCCTTGACATGCCTGTCGATTATTCTACATATTAGCTTAATTAGTTTTCATACATATGCTCGCCGATTCTCTGGGCCGGGCTGATTTTGTTATTATCTTTTTCACAACAAAGCCACTGCGGTAACACAGACACTGTAACTACTGCCCTTTAACTTTATACCTTAGAGTTATACACTTAAATACTAAAATTAAATGACATTCTCGTAGAGTGAATGAAAAGTGTTATAAACTCTTTCTCTTTTCATTTTGGACTTTAACCCTCAGTCATAAAGTCTTAAATTTAATGAAATTTTATGCAATGTCAGGGGTATGACAGTGGTTTTCTTATGACATAAAATTAGCAGAATCGGGTTCCTGACCATTCTTTAATGTCCTCGATCTGGTTAACATACGTACGCCAAGACCGATCGCTACTGGGTACTGGGTTGCCAATACACCCTCGCCTCATAAATAGTTTACCGTCCAGCTTCTTCCTCCTATAGACCTCTCAGCGTCAACGTCAACAGGTTAGTACTTAATTACTTAGTAATAACAAAAAATCTTGACCAATATAACGTAGAATTAAATCGATTAAGAAAGGAAAAAAATTGAATGTTTTCAGGCGGGGTCAACCCGCGATCTTTCCCTTTTAAGGGGAATGATTTGACTCTACAGGCAAACGGAGTGTAGGACGCCCAACGGCCAGGGCCTTGATTCTACTAAAGTAAAACCATTGTCATACCACAGACACTGCAAAAATTACCCATTTAATTTTAAACTTTAAAGTCATGGCATTAAAGTCTAATATAACAAGGCTTTTTGTAGAGTGAATAAAAAGGTGAAATGTGACACTCTTCATTTAACTTTGGAATTTAAAGTTATATCATTAAAGTCTAAAATTTAATGCGATTTATTGCAATGTCTGTAGTATGACAATTGATTTGGCTTTAGCAGAATCGAGGGCCAGGTGGAAGGACGACCTCATCAAGGTCGCCGGGAAGCGCTGGATGCGGGCTGCTTTAGAACGGTCATTCTGGAAGTCTATGGGAGAGGCCTATGTTCAGCAGTGGACTGTGTATGGTTGATATGATGATTGGACTCTAAGTTACTGAACCTAGCCTGAAACCATTCAATGTTTTTCCTTATATCCCCGTCTTAGAGGCGACGGTGGAGCTATCTACCGATACTCTTACTCACTAGCGGAACAAATGAATGATTTCACAATCATTTTTAAACATAGATTTTTGATTACTCCGCCGAATAATTGAATGAAATTTTAACGCAAAATTCGTTATGTCAAATGATCTTATTGTGTGATTGATGTCATTCTCATCTTGAGAAGTAACGAGCCTCTAAATAAATTATTTACAAGGAAGAATAAAACCTAATAATTAGTATGGTATCAACTAATTCGTGATGTGATTATAGTTGCTTTCTGGGTAGTCGTGACGGTATCATTTCGAATTTATTTCCTACTACTTATTTGCGGGGTTGCTATTTGTCCTGACAAGACATTCTTAATTTTGTGCGAGGGATATGTCGCGAGACAACCTCAACTTCTGTCTAGCACAACGACCCACAGACGGCGTGCGGTTTAGTCGGTAGGTTTCCGTGAGGATTTCCCGCACGTAAAAACCATGACATTCTTAACACAGAGAAGTACTTAAGATGATAAAGAGACGGGCCAAGAGAAAAACAACGAACCAACGAACGCATAATATTAATCAATCAATCATTCAGCCTATTGAACTGAACATATGACCTTTTGATAATTGTGTAGATAGGCCTATTGATAAATAATTGTTTGTTTTGTAGTTGTCGGTCCACTTTCCTTATATTTTAAAATATACAAATACATAGCATCCAAGCCGCGCCGGGTTTTAGCTGCAAGCCGAAAAAGGTACACATCTTTTGATTGATGAATTAGGTCCTGGTGCAAGCTTGTGTGTGCAAGATTACTCCGAAAACTTACCTAAGTCACCTAATTTAGCTAATTCCCCTAGTCTGGTCTGGATTTTTGATTTCTGATAGATGATAGTAGAGATAGTAAAAGTGAACAACCAAGTTTCATTCATTCATTTGATGCAATTAGATAAGTAAGCATTTATAAACAAACACTGATACATGACTGGTTACGGCCGTTCGTTAGCCCCCTCATGCGAGCTGACCAACCGTAGCGTAAACACGCATGTTCATATTGGCCGACACATTTATGTTGGTCTAATTTTACACCACAGTTCTTTCTTCTACGTTACCCAATTGAAATCCACCGGATAGTCAAGTTACGATCGTGATTGATAATTGTTGCTGAACAGAATAATGCCCCTGTTTCATGGTTCCTGGGAAGAAAATAGAGAGTAAAACAACAAGCACCGGTTTATAAACATTTTTTAGCTATAGTTACCGGTATATTTCTTAGTAGGACACGACGGTATTTCCGTCCAATTTAGAATTGAGTAGTCCGACTGGTGCAGTACCTCCGCCCTACAGAATACCGCGGCCATAATAATCTCGTGTTGTGTTCCCGGCAGTGAGTAGCGTAGCCAGAGCTCACTGGAGAGTTTTTGTACTACCAGTGGGAAGACCAAAGGTCCTGCTTTATTTTCTACACTGACGGCACAGAAACTTTCTGTTCTGACAGGGTCGGCAGCGCGAGTGTGACGCCCCTGGTGTTGCATACGTCCATAGGCTACGGTAACCACTAAGTGGTATAGAAAAAAACCAGTGACGTCACAACATGTACTCTATAGGTGCAGTAGGTACGAGGTTTTGGATGTTTTTTGAAGATAGCAACGGGTCGCTATAGCGTTGGCGAAATCCACCAATCATAGGCGCGCGCCAGAGCCCCGTTTCTCTCTCAACTTGGGGTCCAGATATATAAGATGTAACAAAATTAACTCTCAAAACTTTCATATTAGTAGCTAGGTACAACAAATACCTGCCTAGCCCAGTAAATTTCAAATTCTCTGCATTTTACCCTTCTCTGTTGCATCTTAGGCTTTCACTGCGGAGCCCGACTGTAGCTTGCTCATTCTCCTCCTTTTTATTTAATTTGGCTTTTATCTCCCAAACCCGAGAGGGAAACGTACGTCCGAACCTCGGTCCTCAATCAGCAGGTTTGGTTTGACAGGTGGTTTGACCCCGAAGGTCTTAGTTCGATGGATCCGACGCACCCGGTAATGGAGAGTAAAAAGTTACCGTAGTTACCCAAAGTTGGGCAAACAATAATGGCCTAATGATATTGATGTAATCAAATATAGTATTGCTCATTTATTAGCTTATCACAACTGCTTACCGCAAAGCTCATTATTACATTAACCACCTACTAATCCCACCAACGTTATTACACAAAAAAGAATCGCATCTGTATGTAGCCCGATATGAAAATATCAAAACCAGAAAGTGTGAAGTATTTGGCATATTGCATTAAAAGTGCGCTTTATCAACACTGATGACGTATTTATACAATAAAAATTGGTGAAATGGAACTGAAATATTGCATGCATGGACGTAATTTTAAACAATAATCACAGATGATGACGGATTTCGACTCGTTTTTATATAATGCCAAGTGGCCGAATTACTTGACTTGGGTACAATATTTGTAGCTTGCTTCCTGCACGCCATTTTCTGAATAGTTCGTGTGTCTACTCAAAATATGTGTCTATAATGCGCAGTACGCGTTTTTTGGATGTTTTTCGAGGATTGCACGGGGTACTACGACGGTGAACAAGCTCAAATTTACCAATCATAAGTAGATTATATATCAAAACCATCGATATAAATATTATGTCTATTATGTCAATGATCAAAACAATCTGCGAGCGTCTCAGACCGTCGTGGTTTGTCTCGAGACTTGGATCCAAGATAACTGCCAAGAAGGGTTATTATACCTACTTTTACTCTTTCCTGTGAGGATAAAAGCATGTTATGTTTTCACCGTCTTCGCAGACGATGGGCGTGCTATTTAGTAATAAATATTAATCATCATAAATAACTCGTTTTAATTGCAATAAATCAGTCCATGAAACAATTGGGCATTATTTATGTTGCCGGTCGATACCGGCAAGGTTGCATACATGTAGGTACGGACTAAAGTATAGGAGCGCAGATAAGCTTGGAAACCTTGTGTACTGCTCTAATTTTCGGTATCGTTGGGATGGACTACATTTTCTAATTTTCTCTTATGTAGGTAATGCATCGTCTGATAGTAAGCTAAAGACGAAGGAGGATTCAGGATCACCATTGCATATATGTAAATATGTTGTGCTTCAATAACTCTACCTGCAGTTATTCTCAGTTTGAAGGCCTCATCGGTACCTAGCATTTCAAGAACATGAATTTTTATGTTTCCTAGAAAATAATTTAATAACAAAATATTTTGCTTATAATATCTATTAATATTGTTATAATGTTGTTACTCAACTAAATATAGGAAGTGTATGTAAAACATTAATTAGAAAACCGTTCAAAAATTCAACTAATTAGAGTTGTATTTAAAGTTTATCAAATTATAAGAAGGCCCGTTGAACTAATAAAACACATCAAAAACCGGTTGATTATTCGAAAAATATACGCACAAGGAAGGTATGGCCATCGGCCTTTTGTCCTCCAACAGGCAAACTCGGAGATAAGTTGACATAAATAGCAGAGAACTGGTTCGTATCAGTAGTATTGCGGATGTTTAGTATAGATTTTGTCAACAGCGTATTAATTTTGTGATTAAAATTATAACAAAATAAAACACAAGGAAACTATTTAAAAGGTTTTAAAACTATAATTGGTATTAGAATGTTATTTTAATCTAATTCATTTAAGTAAATTGGTATACTTAATACACAAAGGTTTCTAATATTTGTTTGTTGAGTTTGTGAACATCATTGTGGTAGGCGCCCTTACCTACTTACGTAAATAGCCCCCGTTGCGAGACATAGTAGTTAAATACAAGCAACAAAATTATACTCACGCATACAAATTCCCGAAGGTATCCGGTTCCACGTAATAGGGGGCGAGCCTATTACCGTTAAGCGAGCTTGTAATCAGCTTGTAATCACTACACCCTTTAAAACAAAGTCGCTTTCTCTGTCCCTATATCCCTTTGTATGCTTAAATCTTTAAAACTACGCAACGGATTTTGATACGTTTTTTTTTAATAAATGAAGTGATTCAAGAGGAAGGTTTATATATGTATAATACATGTTTAATATAGTAGATGGTGCAGCGGGAACAGGATCTGACGCCACGCGGGCGGAAAGATATTGGCGGTACGAAGTTCGCCGGGTCAGCTAGTTAAATATAAACTAGAATAGCTTTAATATAGCTCATTCTCATTCAATTTAGCAGTAAAGAAATTATAATATTTGGTTGTGTAGGTACTTTTGTAACCTATTAATATTGTGCAATCAATACAATAGAATGAAACTTCTAGAATAGACATATAATACATATAATGACGCCTTTATTCCCGGAGGGTTAGGCAGAGCGTGAATTAACACCCACATTTCACCAATCTGTATTCAGTCCCACGTAATAGGGGGTGAGGCTATTGCCGTATTCCGGGCGCTATTGTTGACTCGAGCCGTGCATCTGAGGCTGAGTCTGGGCTGTACATATCTGCCTGATGTTAAAGTTAATCAGCCCTATCCCTTAGTCGCCTTGTACGACACCACATGGGAAGAGAAGGGGTGACCCAAATTCAACTATGGTTGCAACTTTGTCCTTTACCTCTGAAAGTCACGTACGTAGGTATAATAGTAAAAACTTCACGATATCGAAATCAGTGGCACGCACGCACACATCTATCTAAATGCGATGATCTCGGGTTAAGCCAGGTTCAACGACAGTCGCGAATGTCTGTCTTTACTATATAGGTACAGTCGACAAAGGAGATACAGTTGCCTCTTTAATAACATTCTTTGTTTTGTGCCTTTACCACAGATAATATAATGTCATTCTTATGCCCATCATAACATACAAACTTCATATATGTGTATGTCAGATAGATGCGTAAGGTTTACACATACACATATGGTGCAACTATATCTTCTTTGTCGAAAGTATATACTCACATAAGAATGTAACGTAATTAATAGATATCATTAGGTATATAGGACTAGCTTATACCCGCGGCTCAGCTCGCGTGGATGTCGGTTATCGCGACCAAACATAGCCTATATACCTACTTTCTCAAGGTCTAATCTACCCCTTTATCAAATTTCATCAAAATAGGTTCAGTGGTTTAGGCGTGAAATACGGAAACAAGACACACACACACACACACACTTTCCCATTTATAAAATTTATAAAAAAAAATTATTTTATTTTTTTCCTATTTTATTTTTATTTTCTATTTTATTTTATTTTTTTCATATTATGGATTCAAAAATGTAAATCAATACAAATAGAAAGATCTACAGACACAGAATAAATATTAGCTACGGACAACAATAAATTACACGAAGACTTTTTTATACAAGTGTACGTACACTCAATCATGTTAATGAAAAATAATGCTATTACACTACCGACTTGAACCCACTTTTAGCACAAGCAATTTAGCTTAATTTCGATTGCTAATATAAAAAAACTCTTATAAAATCTTTACAAAAAGACTTGTTCTCTTCACTAGATGCTATTTTACTCTTAAGCCAGAAATGTAGCACAAACTGCATAAATCATGTTTTAAGTTCATTCAATATTTTTAGTACGAAACAAAATTTGTGAAAGCCATTCTTAAATTTTGACGAACATGTCTGACTTTGTTGTAGAATATATCTGAAAGTTGCGAAAGTGAGTGAAAACAGAACGCAAATTAATGTACATGTATTATAATTTATGCAGCCTGTATATCTGTATAATTTGTAAATCTATCACTTCAATCTATAAAGTGATTCATCATCAACATCTCGAGGCCTTCACCTAGGAGAACAGGGTCAGCTTTCCGACTTTTATTCCTCGACTTCGTACAGTTTCCAACATCACTGGCAATGAGAGTATTGACACGCATCATATATTTAAACATTTATTATCACGTCTAATCGAAAGTGATTGATCAATGATCATACTAGTATTATAACCGCAAAAGTTTGTAAGTAGGTATGGCTGAATGGATGTATGGATGTTTGTTACTCTTTCACTTAAAAACTACTGAATGAATTTTAATGAAACTTGACAATAATATAGCTTATACATCAGGATAACACATTGGCTACAATTTAAGCTAGTTCAAAATGAAAATGTATTAAATTGTGTGAACTAAAGTATACCTCGAAAAAACTTAATGGCGGCTCCGAAGTTCGTACGAGTGCAGGTTCAAGCCAATGGCGTTTGAGAAAAGGAAGCGAGTCACTCGCCGCAATCCTGCGAATTTCCAGGCCACCATTAAATTTGGTTCGAAGTATAATTGATGAATCGCCATGGGGTGTACACTGTACATACTGTACAATGTAGGTACACCCCATGCGCCTCATAACCAACCTCACCTGCACCTGCCTTATGTCAGACATGGTCCGATTCCTCTCTGGGCTGGCTGGTAAGTCAGACGGTCACGGACAGCCGATTACCACCACCAACTCGGGCGTATAGCTCGCAGAAGAAGCAAGCTGAAGTGGCAATGAGCTAGCCATGTCAATCGCAGGATTTTTTTAGATCAAACGAATCCATAAGAGCTGCAAGTTGGCAAAGCCGGTCAGATGGGCTGACGACCTGAAGGATAGACTAGATGCAGAAGGTGAAGGATCGGGATCTACAGCGTACACTAGGCCTCGAAATCGCAATAGGCTAATTAATTGGTTGAAAGTAAAATTGACTAACAGTATAATAATTACCTATATTGTAAGTTTTATGTTATGCCTACAAACGTATACATGTTTTCTAATTCTAATATAGGCAATAATCATTTATTTATGTATGTTATATCTTAATAAGTAATTACCTCATTAAAACATCACGACGTCGATGAATTATCCGTAATTTTCACACAGTGCATCAACTATTTCGAAAGTTTATAATGGCTGAAGAAGCTATTAATATAGCACAGAATTAACAATAAGATGTCTTCCTATGATATTTTGTTCGGTGATCGATACCTAATAAGTTTGATTTTTCCCGTCCAAAATTCGGCCATCCTCTGGTTTAGCCGGGTTTGAGGAATAGATTGCTCATTCCGATATATCTTTGACCTAAATTGCGATATATAAAAGGCCCTGCCGCGCGCGGATTGTTTTCAATATTTGGTGAATATGAGCTCAAAATAAATCTAAGAAACTTTGACTGTGCTTATAGAGCACATTTTTGGTCCAAGATAAATGAAACGAGCAATACCTGAGGCAATCACGCCCTTGGCAACTAATGAACCAAGACGGGCGGCGTGCGAATTTTAGTCGGTCCGAGTTCGATATAAACACCCCCGCTGACTCCGACTGGCTATTTTTGAACTATTACCGCACTTTAATTAAACATTCCAAAATTCGCCGACCCTGACATCCAGCTCAGTCGCCACGTTTAGGCCCTAAATTGTACAGGTATTAGAGCACAGCGGGAATGATAAGGGGTGTACCTTGTCCCCTATTGTCTCTTATCGTCTCCGCTGTGCCCCATCACCTGCATAATTCAGGACCTGAATTTGGCGGCTGGGATGGCTGTCAAAGTCATCGAATTTTGGACTGAGGAAATTTAAGACAGTAGAGGCTCTCTTGAGTGGAGACCGCGACTCGGCAAGCGTAGTGTAGGACGCCCTCCGACCAGGTGGGATGACGATCTAAGAAAGACTGTTGAAGACAGGGCGCTATGGCGCTCATTGGGGGAGGGCTATGTCCAGCAGTGGACTAATATAGCCTGATGATGATGATGATTAGAGGCTCAAAGAAAAAGACCTACTAGGAAGGCAGATGTATGCAGGCTAAACATTTCGAGATCACTTAAGTTAAAGATTAAGGTTTTTGAGACCGTTCAAATTGAACATCTGATCTCGTGGGAGACACACTCGCGGGTGCCAGGCATTTTTTTTAAATACCATTTACGTGTCAGAAAAGCAGACGGTCCACTTGACAGAAAGTGAAGAGATTCGCGCTGCCGATCCTTTAAGAAGATACTAATGTCCTTATTGAAGAAGAATGGCTTAATGACAATCGGGTTAACTGGAAACCCTAATCTGTATAACTGAGGTCCGGAGATAATCGAGTCTCCAGTGTTCTATGGGGTTGATAACCTCTGTGGCGTAGCGGCTTTACGTCTACGCCGTTCCAATGCTACGCCACCGGCGGAGGTCCCGGGAGCGATTCCCGCTCATGAATTTATTTGCTTTGATCTGGTTGTTTTTATGTGTGTAGATAGTAAAAAAAGTGTCTTCTGGTAATTGTTTAGGGAAAATAACGGATAAATCCGAATTGTTAGTGTTAATATCTGGCAGGCAGAATACTAACCTACTTACTTTTTCTGAGAAATTGATTTGATTTGATACTTGAGTAGCTATTGTAGAAAAAAATATAGGAATACCTAATCAACTTGTAAATCTATCTTCACGGCTAACGTTAATGACCAAATTTTCAGTAAATTCGGCATAACGTAATGAAACAACAATTTCTTAACTTACAGTTCTTAATTAAAAACATTGCATTGGCCGAATAAAAAATCATTGCACATATCGACCAAGCAGGCGAAGACAACAAATGCATACAGCCAAGTGCGACAATTCTCACAGAATAAAATAAACAATAGCGACAATGAGAAAGTAAGAAATACTCACGTTCATTTTGTATATTCTCCAAAAAATATCCTCAGTATGACATTAATATAATCCACAAAACACTACTTTCTTCGAAAGAATTTAAGTTCTACGCTATTATAATTATTACGATCCGGTTCGTAAGAGATATTTCTTTAATGTACGCGCATGCGGCCGATGCAGCGGCGGGTCGGTGACTGGAGCGCGCCGAGTAAAAAAAATAAACTTTCTCAAACGACCGCGATGTTAGCTCGCCTATTGGTTGTTAAAGTGTTGTTAAGTATTTGATATTATTATGTATAGTTTGTAATGAAGATGTATATAGCTTGTTATATTATTAGTATTTCTTAGGTCCTAATTGCTTTTTCAAATACTGAAAGTTAAAATGACTTACAAGTGTGATTAGTTTCGAAGTCTCTTTATTCAACAAGTTGCCGTGTTAGTTAAAAGCGGTGGAGTAGAATTAGGGCCACCCCATCTTTCCCTTGGCTGTCATTAAAGGCTACTAAAGGAATAGGGTTGTTCTCCCTCCGACGGTAAACATACATCCCGTGAGTCGTGACAAAGTGCCCATTTGACGTCAATAGGTTCGCCCAATATACCTACGTGGAATTTTAGTATTATGTTATCTGTGGTGGGATCTAAAATCATGTTGGCGAAGCCATTTCTAAACTTGACCTCACCTGTAAGTACAGTTAATTTGTAATTAACTACACATTAGAAAGCGTTGTTTGTGTGGGTTCTAGAATGCGGATGAACAGGTATAATTATCTAGACTAATGAAAAAAATAATATAAATATGAGCGGACATCGAACCCGTGACCTCTGACTTAGCATTCTTATGCGCTACCGTTACGCCACAAAGGTCATCGGTACGGAAATTAGGTAGGTATTATAATTATGCATTTCAAAGGAATAATAATTATTTTTTTTCTTATCATATAATAACTTTACCTTAAACAGTAAGTAAAGAGTTGGTATGTACTATGTTCTAGTATTTTTTTTTACGTGCGGGAAATCCCCACGGATACCCCCCCGACATAACCTCCCCCTTCGGACCCGAAGGGGGAGGTTATGTCGGACTCGAACCGACTAAACCGCACGCCGTCTGTGGGTCTATGTGCTAGGCTAGGATGACGGGCGGCTCCACCCGTCACCCTCAGGCCCGCGCTCATGCGGGGCGGAGGTCGGTCAGCGGGTATGTACTAGTACTATATACTATACATACTTCAGCTGATTATCAAGCGAGGGGAAGTCATAATGACATGACCATTACAAAAAAGTATCGTTATATTAGAATGTCAGTATAAAAATAAGAGATTTTTGAATGAATGTATGAATTTGTAGGTTTTATAGTATTTTTGTAGCTTTTTTGCTACGGATCGTAGCTAGTGGAATTTGATTAGGACTGGACAAAGTCCAATTGTTAAATTGCATCCAATGTAACAAATATTTTCGCGCAACACGGCAGAATGTGCTGTACTAAAACATTATTACAACACCTTTAAGGTCCTTTAATGTAAACATGTTCTATGGGAACAAAATTTTATTTGATTTGATTTTATTGGAAAACTTGAAAAACCCACAGGGAAAAAAGGCGTGACTGTATGTAAGTAGCTTTTAGCTTCCTTTTACCTAATATCTGAACTGACTCACACGTAAAAAAAAATAACGTGAAATTGCGAATTCCGAAAGGGATACGGGTCAAGTGGTAATTAAATATCAATCTTAATCCATTGAGATAACTAAAGCAGTACTATTATCTATTCTGTGCTAAAGCTTAAAATGATATGCAACAACGCGCTAGTTTTATGATACTGCTACGCCCGGCGCTTGGCAACTTCAATATACGGCCAAATTCCCATAGCAGTGAGCGAGACGGCACTATAGAAAGAGACAGCATGCCTTGACGTCACCGTCTGTTCTAGAAGGAATCGAATGAATAGAACGAGACGTCAGGCTAGAAAGAGACACAAGACCCAATAGAACCTTCCAGAAAGTTCCTGTCTTTTTCAGAACGTACCTTTCTTTTCTCGATCTTTCGCTACTCGGCCGCGCCCGATATAAAAGGCGAGCTAACAGCCTCCGCTCAAGTTAGTTAGTATATGACTAGTATTCGAAGCGATCAAAGCGATAAAGTGTGCGAAGCGATACAGTGCGATTATACAAGTGACTGTGTATTGTGTAAGGAAGAAGTTTTGAATTTCTACGCGCTTTGCTGTAATTTAAGTGCAGCTGAATAAAATCTGTTTTCAACGGTTGTCCTCGTATTTTCTATTTAAACCGATCCCCACGCTCGTAACAACTGGTGTCAGAAGCGGGATAGAAAATGCCGATAACGCCGAGAGACGACAGGGAGGGAGTTAAAACCAGAAGCCAGGCCGCAGAAGAGGCTGCAGGTACTCCGAGTACGTCGACGGGTGCTTCAAGATCATCATCGGAAATTAACCTGAGCGCGATTATGACCTTATTGAAGGAGCAGGCCCGTCGCCAGGAAGAGCAGACTCTGCAATTGAAAGCACAGCTCCAGCGTCAACAGGAGGAGCAGGTCCGTCGCCAGGAAGAGCAGGTCCGTCGCCAGGAAGAGCAGGTCCGTCGCCAGGAAGAGCAGGCCCGTCGCCAAGAAGAACAGACTCTGCAATTGAAGGCACAGCTCCAGCAACAACAGGAGGAGCTGATCCGTCGCCAGGAAGAGCAGGCCCGTCACCAGGCATAGCAGGCCCGTCACCAAGCAGATCAGGCCCGTCAACAGGAGGAGCAGGCCTTGCAACTATAGGTTCAGCTCCGGGAACAACAAGAAGATCTATTTGCCTTCTTAAAAGAGTCTAAAGCAGAATGGCAAAGAGAAATTCATTCAGTGCAAAACAAGCTCGACTGCCACGAAGTAAAAATAGAAAGCCACGACGAAAAATTAGGAAGCATCGACGAGAAATTTGAGAGTTATGAGGAACGGCTGCAGTCTGTGGCTCAAAACGTTAAAAAATTGGAGTCAAAAATAGCTTGCGGAACAGCTGGCTCTGTAACCATTCCATCTGTACAGGCTCAATCAAGAATCAAAGAATCAAAATCAAAGGCTGTCGGAAAGTTCAAAGTAGCGCCATTTGATGGGACCTCCTCGTGGACTGCATACAAACTGCAGTTCGAGTCTGTGGCAAAGGCGAACGGTTGGGATAATGAGCAAGCCAAAACAGCATTAACATTGGGGTTACGAGACCAAGCACTCAGTGTTTTAGAGGCGCTTGGAGGTGAAGTGACTTACGACCGCCTTCTTGAAGCGTTGGAATCACGTTACGGTGATAGTCACTTGGAACATGTCTACCGTGCCCAATTGAAGGACAGAAACCAGCGTCTTAATGAGTCTCTGCAGCAGTGGGTTTTGGAGAAAAGCTCGTGAGAAAAGCTTACCAAAGAGCTTCTTCGTCATTTCTTGACAGCATTTTGGTGCAAGTTTTTATTGACGGGATTAGAGACTTGGAAGTGAGAGCTGCCGTCCGTCTGGGTCACCATGCAACCCTTAAAGATGCTGTTGCTCACGCCCTTGAAGTGGAAGCTGTTCGACATGACCCTCGACCACATAGATTGCGTGAGATCTCAACAAATGAGCAACGTGTGTACCGTCGGAAATTCGTCCCCGGTAGTTATTTCTGCAAAGAACAAGGACATATTCGGCCTAGCTGCCCGAAACGGACTCAACATGGTAATGGCCAAGAACAAGCGGCGCGACAGATTGAACAGCCAGGAATACGAGAGCATCGGAGTGGGAAAGCGCATGGAAATGCAGATGCGCTCTCTCGAAGACCTTGTCCGGTGGAATGTAACCATTGTGGCAGGCAAGAAGCTAAGGACAGGGTGGCGATTAGAACGATAAGGACTGTTACTGTCAGCGATGAGTGGAGTAGCGAAGCCATGCAGCAAGCACAGCAAGAGGATCGAGACATCAAGCCTATTCTCGATTGGATAAGGGCAGGGACACCTAAGCCGAAATGGAGTGATGTCTCCCAAATGAGTGCAGCTACGAAGAGCTACTGGGCACAATGGGAAAGCCTCGTGATACACAATGGAGTCCTGTGTAGAAAATGGGAGTCTGCAAACGGGAAAGACTCACATCTGCAGTTGGTTGTACCAAAGATTAAAATTAATGAGGTTTTGAGATCATTTCATGATGGAACTTCAGGCGGCCATCTTGGTGTGAAGAAGAAGTTGATGAAGGTTCGTCAACAATTCTATTGGATCCATTGCCGTGAGGATTTTGAAGATTGGTGTAGGAAATGTACATGCTGCGCATCGGTAAAAGGACCTCATACAAGGAGCAGGGGAGCATTGAAGCTATACAATGTTGGAGCGCCTTGGGAAAGGATTGCATTAGATGTTGCAGGGCCATTTCCTACATCGGAGTCTGGAAACAAATACATCCTAGTAGTAATGGACTACTTTACTAAATGGCCGGAAGCTTTTGCCATACCTAACCATGAAGCAACTACAGTCGCAGAAAGACTAGTCACGGAAGTGTTTTGCCGATATGGAGTTTCTCTGGAAATACACAGTGACCAGGGAAGGAATTTTGAATCACAGGTATTTCAAGAAACCTGTAGGATAATGGGTATTCATAAAACCAGGACCACCCCATGTCATCCGCAGTCTGACGGAATGGTTGAAAGATTTAACCAAACCTTGGAAAGGCATTTGGCTAAGGTTGTTGAGAGCCACCAGAAGGACTGGGATAGTCATATTCCTTTGTTCTTGTTGTCTTATAGAACAGCGATACATGAAAACACAACGGTGACGCCTGCGTGTGCAAACTTTGGCAGAGAACTGAGACTACCGGCTGATCTACTGACTGGACGTCCTCCAGATTCACCGCAAGAAATCACGGAATATGCTGGTGCATTGCGCGATAGACTAAATGACGTTCACACCTACGTCCGTGAATCTGGGCTCCAGGCAAGTGAAAGAATGAAAACCCGATACGACCGCAACTCTCATCAAGCCGGGTTCGACGAAGGCTCGTTGGTATGGCTACACAATCCGATGCGTCGCAAAGGCAAATCTCCGAAGTTGTCTCCAAACTGGGAAGGGCCGTATAAAGTTGTCACCAGGATCAATGACGTTACATACCGGATACAACGCAACCAGCGAAGCCCCTTGAAGGTTGTACATGTTGACCGACTGGCGAGATACTACGGATCTAATGATGCTCGGGACGAGCATATCTAAGAAGGGGGTAGTGCTACGCCCGGCGCTTGGCAACTTCAATATACGGACAAATTCCCATAGCAGTGAGCGAGACGGCACTATAGAAAGAGACAGCATGCCTTGACGTCACTGTTCTAGAAGGAATCGAATGAATAGAACGAGACGTCAGGCTAGAAAGAGACACAAGACCCAATAGAACCTTCCAGAAAGTTCCTGTCTTTTTCAGAACGTACCTTTCTTTTCTCGATCTTTCGCTACTCGGCCGCGCCCGATATAAAAGGCGAGCTAACAGCCTCCGCTCAAGTTAGTTAGTATATGACTAGTATTCGAAGCGATCAAAGCGATAAAGTGTGCGAAGCGATACAGTGCGATTATACAAGTGACTGTGTATTGTGTAAGGAAGAAGTTTTGAATTTCTACGCGCTTTGCTGTAATTTAAGTGCAGCTGAATAAAATCTGTTTTCAACGGTTGTCCTCGCATTTTCTATTTAAACAGATCCCCACGCTCGTAACAATACTATTCTTAACCTTATCTAAATGGAATAAGTTTGATATTTAGTTGCCATTTAAAAACTGCTCTAATGTGTTTCCGTCTGATTCAAAATGGGTAAATTTTTTTAATGTGACCAGCGGAACCACAGAATGGCCTCACCGCCGATTTAGTTATGCATTTCCGGTAATCAATATTTAATTAAGAACCGCACGCCTACAGACTATAAGTTAATGTTTTGTTTATTGATTGCTGTTGTATATCTCTTAAGTATTATCACAGGTAATATAATATAATTCTTATGTTAGTAAGTAATATTAATAGACCAATGAATGATTCACGTTATTACTGTATTTTGATATCTTATTTATTTTTTCCGTGTTGATTCCCGGGTGAGTAGAATCTCGTAAAGGGCGACTATACAGCCCAAGACAACAGCTAGACGTCAATAGGCTCGCACCGAAAATCATAGATGGCGAAACGTGGGTGTTAACACACATCTGCCTACCCCTTCGGGGATTTACAGGCGTGAGTATATGTATGTATTTATTTATTTTTGAATTAAAAGAAATTGTGTCAAGTTTTATCTTTTTGTGTTGGTCTATACGCAGTTATAAAACACTATATCACAAGTTGGTCATGCCGAATAAACGATAACGACAATAAGTAAGCGACAAAGCGACACCTATATTATTATTGACTATCGGTTTTATTTATTTCAATTCGTTACGGCAATCGCTCCTGTAAAAGTCAAGATAAACCCAAAGGACTGCAGGCATTGGATGCAAACGGGATTGCCACTCGAATGATGATGACGGTGAGTAGCTAAATACCGTAATAGTTAGTGTTACAGGTTACAAGACAAAAAAAAGAACTAATGTGTGACCCAGAATACAAAATAAATTTTAAAAATTGGCAGTAAGTAACTACCTACATACCGTCTGTTTTGAACCGTGGCGTGGCCGCGTGGTAAAGAATTTAACAGATTGATTTTGACTGAAAGAACCAGGTCAATACTTCAACATTTTTTTCTGACAACTAAATATTTAAATGACTTTTTTTTCGCTATGCCCGTCTAAAACAAAGTTTTTTAATTAAAGTTGCAGAATAGCTTCTGGGTCTTCATTTCGGTATAAAGCCTTAAACTTGGATCACACTGTTGTATATTTGTTTATTAAAATAAATATGTTGTCTATGATTGTCTATGACAGCGCCCTCGTCCTCGGACAGTACCGGCGCCCGACATTCATTCCTTCACATTTAACTCAAGTGTGTGTGTCTCACAAAATAAATAATAAGTCGTAAAGTCGTAAAGTCGTTTTCCTACAATATCAGCCATCTCACCACGAACCCAAAGCATGGTGTCAAAAGTGGTGTCTAAAGTAATATAAGAAGTGGTGTCATAAACGTTGCTTGTTGGAACTAAAAATAATCGCGGGTAAGTCAAAAGTAAGAATTTCAAAAAATAAAAAATATAAGTCATAGTCGTCATGTCAGACAAAGGAATTCTTGTCCAACTCAAACCGTTAACGATTCAAAATACTGAGGATCCATCTAGTAAATGGAAAAAATGGAAATTACGTTTTGAAATTTTCATGGATGCGAACGAATTTGAGAAATTTACAGACAATAAAAAGACTGCGATTTTCCTAAATGCGATTGGTGATGATGGCATAGAGATTTTTAATAGCTTCAATTTGGACAGAACTAAAACCAAATTCGAGGCAATTCTGAAGAAATTTGATGAAAAATTTAGTCCACACTCTAATTTGACGGTAGAGAGATATAATTTTTTTACACGCTACCAGAAAAGTGATGAATCTACGGATGAATATCTAACTATTTTAAATAATTTAAGTGGATCTTGTGAATTTGGAGATCTAAAAGAATCATTGATAAAAGACATGTTTGTAATCGGTATTAAAAACACTCATATAAAGGAAAGGCTACTACAAGAAGAAAATTTGACTATAGAGTCGGCAACAAAAATATCCAAAAGCTTAGAATTATCACAAGAAAGATCTAAAATGCTAAATCATGAACATAAAAATGAGGTTATACAAGGAATCACTCAAAATCAAAATTATAGGGGTAGATCAAAGTCACGACAAAGAAATAATTCAAAGAATAGAAATAATAGTCATTCTCGAAATAATAGTAGAACAAGAGATCAGTTGTGTTTATCCAACAACAGAAATAAGTCACAGAATAGAAACTGCACTCGATGTGGTCAAGTACACAGACACAAATGCCCAGCAATGGAAAAAATTTGCTCAATATGCAAAAAACAAGGACATTTTGCAAAATTTTGTTTTTTCAGGCAGCCAGGAAAAAGTAACAATCATAAAGTGAGCAATATTTCATGCAATGACGCAGAACCACAGGTATTTTCTAATCAGTTTATAATAAATTCTATTCAAAATTCTAATTATAATAATAAAGATTGGTTGATAAATGTTTACTGTAATGATTATAAACTTGAATGTCAAATTGATACAGGTGCTGATACAAATGTTATTAGTAAGAAAACATTGAATAAAATTATGTCTTGTTCTCATTGTAAAATTAATATTTTTAAAACAAATAATAAGCTATTCACCTTTTCAGGACAATTAGTGCCAAATGTAGGTACATGTAAAATTGATTGTGAATTTGAAAATGGTATAAAAACAAAATTGTACTTTGTTGTGGTTGAATGTGACTGTAAAACAATTATAGGATGGAATTCATGTGAAAAACTTGGAATTGTAAAAAGAATCTATGGAATTCAGAACAAATCAGTGCAACAAATTGTTTCTAAATATGCTAAAACATTCGAGGGTCTTGGTTGTTTACCATATAAAGCTCATCTAGACATTGATAGCAATGTACCTCCTAAAATTTGCCCGGTACGTAGAATACCATATTCTTTAGAAAAACGTCTTAAAGAGGAATTAGAGAGTATGGAAAAATTACAAGTCATAGAAAAAGTTGTTAAACCAACTAAATGGGTTAACTCAATAGTCTTGGTAGAAAAACAAAATGGTAAATTAAGGATATGTCTTGATCCTAGAAATTTAAATACAGCTATTAGACGTCCTTACTAACCGTATCCAACATTTGATGATTTAAGATCTAAAGTTGCGGGTGCATCAATTTTCTCAAAGTTAGATGCTAGTTCAGGCTATTGGACTATTTGTTTGGATGAGAGTGATCTCTGTACCTTCAATACACCTTACGGAAGATACAGATTTTTGCGATTACCCTACGGAATTAGCTCATCTGGTGAAATTTTTCATCGGACTATGAATCAATTATTTGGAGATTTGCCTGGTGTAATTATCTTTGTAGATGATATTTTGGTCTTTGGGTCTACTGTCGTGGAACACAATCAAAGGTTAGAATCTTTATTTGAGCGTGCCTATAAAGTCAATTTGAAGTTCAACAAATCAAAATGTCAATTTGGTATGTCAGAAATTTGCTATGTAGGTCATATTTTTAATAAGGAAGGTGTTTCGCCTGATCAGTCGAAGGTTGAAGCAATTTCAAAAATGTCAAGTCCTACTAATGTCAAAGAGCTTCAAAGATTCTTAGGAATGATTAACTATTTAGGTTCCTATATTCCAAATCTTGCAGAAGAAACCTCTCTTCTAAGAGAACTTCTCAAAAAATTTAATAAATGGCAATGGTTAGACCAACATGAAAAACAATTTAAAAAATTAAAATCAGTATTATGTCAGTCGCCTGTTTTAGTACACTATGATATTAAAAAACCAATTAGGTTGTCAGTCGATTCTTCTAAGAATGCAGTAGGTGCAGTAATTTTGCATGGAAAAAACCCCATAGCATATGCTTCCAAGTCATTGAATAAAAGTCAAATAAATTATGCACAGATAGAAAAAGAATTGTATGCAATAGTCTTTGGATGTAAAAAGTTCCACCAATATTTATATGGCAAACCTATTCAGGTTGAAACAGACCACCAACCATTAGTTACTTTATTCAAAAAACCTTTATCCGAAGTGCCAGCTAGATTACAACGTATGATGATAACGTTGCAAGCCTACGACCTAATTGTTACATACACTAAAGGTTCAGAAATGTATATTTCAGATACTTTGTCACGTGCCCCAATAAATGATAATAATTTTAACCAAGAATTAGTTTCTTTAGAAGATTTAGACTCAAATATTAATATTCATGTGAATTTTTTGACCTCTAATTTAGCTATTTCTCCAGAAAAACTTGAAAAATTTTTGTCTCATACTAAACAGGATTTAGTTTCACAGAAATTAATTGAATACTATAAAAATGGATGGCCTAATTGCAAACAACATTGTGATACTTTGTTATTACCATACTGGAATATCAAAGAGGAAATCCATGTCATAAATGATATTATTTTCAAAAATAGTTCAGTTATTATTCCACAGTCTATGAGATCAGAAATTCTGAATATACTACATGAAAGTCATCAAGGTATTGAAAAGACAAAAAACTTGGCAAGAGGAGTAGTTTATTGGCCTAATATTAATCAGGATATAGAAAATAAAGTTAGACAGTGTGAGTCATGTGCTATTTATTCTGCAAATAAAACAAAACAACCTATGTTATCCCATGAAATACCATTGTATCCATGGCAAAAATTGGCTACCGACTTGTTTGAATATAAAGGTAAAAAATATTTACTTGTAGTAGATTACTATTCTAATTACATCGAAATTGCCAATTTAAATAAAGATAGTCGATCATTTAATGTCATAACACATTTAAAGTCTATCTTCGCACGTCACGGCATTCCCATGCAGTTAGTTTCAGATGGAGGTCCACCATACAACTCCATTGATTTTCAAAAATTTTCGTATGAATGGGACATTGAACAAATTGTCTCTAGTCCGCATTTTCCAAGGTTTAACGGCTTAGCTGAGGTCTCTGTGAAAATAGTAAAAAATATTTTCAGAAAAAGTGATTATTCTGGTACTGATCCATACATAGGATTATTACACTATAGGAATACACCTAGGAATAATTTAAGTTCGCCTGCACAATTGTTAATGTCTAGAACTTTAAGATTTAAACTGCCTAGTCAAATTAAAAACTTGCGACCTAAGATTGTTAAGCATTCTGAACATTATCAAAAGAAACAAACTAGTTTACAAAAATCAAAATTTTATTATGATAAAAATTGTAAAAGTTATACTGAATTTCGCATAAATGACAAAATTTATTTTAAGAAAAATCCTAAAGATATAATTTGGACTGAAGGAATTATTGTATCAAAAACAAAATATCCTAGATCATTTATTGTCAAGGATTGTAATAATACTACTTACCGTAGAAATAGCCAACATATTCGATTGAAATATAAGTCAAATAGTCAAAATTCAAGTCAAAATAATGTCTTACAAGAGAGTGATAAAAAAGTTCACTTTAAGGAAACTTTTCCTAGTCAGTTGATAAGTCCAAGTCAGTCATTAAGTTCAAGTCAATCTAATCAAAAACATAATAAGTCAAATAAAAAGTCTTATTTTGTAGAAGAGGAGGATGATAATTGTACATTCTTCTATACTCAAATATGTGAGTCAAGTCCTGATACAAAGTCAAAGTATCAAAGTCAAAGTCAAGAGTCTAGCAATGACTCAGATTCATTTATGTCGCTTGAATCAAACTATTCTTGTCACACAGAAAAACAAAAGAGTCCTAAGTCAAGTCAGTCCCAAAATGTATGTAAGTCACCCGAATTTGTAAATATGGATGATACCATTGTTTCACCTGAAAGTTTACATGACTACAGTGAATATGAAAGCGAGAATCCAATTCCTATATCATTGTCGTCCTCTGATAATTTAGATAATTTAGAAAACATACTTACAAGTCCTATTGAAACAATTGAAACAAGTACTTTACCTCAAGCAAGCTCAAGTAGTAATATTTTACCGTCACAAAGTCGCAACAGTAACACAGTATTAACTTTTAGTGACGATGCAACAGCTGAAATAAAATATAGCTCTAGAGGTAGATTGCTTAAGAAAATAGAAAGACTGGATTTATAATTTCTGTAATAATTTACACAATTGACACTTTTACAAAACTAAATATTGACATGACAATAATTTGTAAGTAATCTAATAGAATGTAATTCAATTTGATAATATGTTGAAATGTAGACTCAAATTGTATTAATTGCACGAAAACACTTCAATATATGTTTTTATCACGGTAATTTTAAATAATTTAATGTTAATTGTTTAACGTGACTTTGTTTAGAAAAGTAAGGTTATCTTTTTGTTTATATTCATATGTCATATGTCAAAGCCAGTGTCAACGTCAATTGTCAAAAAAGAAATAAATTGTCATTTCTTTTTCTTAAAGAAAAAAGGGCATGTTGTATATTTGTTTATTAAAATAAATATGTTGTCTATGATTGTCTATGACAGCGCCCTCGTCCTCGGACAGTACCGGCGCCCGACATTCATTCCTTCACATGTAACTCAAGTGTGTGTGTCTCACAATTAAATAATAAGTCGTAAAGTCGTAAAGTCGTTTTCCTACAATATCAGCCATCTCACCACGAACCCAAAGCACACACGGCCCGTTTTATTGACAGGCCGCGTCGCGCCAGGACAGGCCAACGCACCGTGGGAACCGGCGCGTCTGTCGCGGTCTGGTGTGGCGCGTCCCATCCATCGTGAGTCGACTTCAAAGACGCGACGCGTCAAGGTGCAAATGTAAGCATGAGGCCTGTGATTCCATTCGTGCCAAGTGCCGATGGGTTCCCACGGCGTGGCGCGATCTGGCGCGGCCTGGTGCACCCTGTGCTTTCGACAGGCCATAGGACTCCGGCTTTAGAATTATAATACGAGTGTACCTTAAATAAGTAACTCGACTTGACATTGACAGACATAGGCTGGATTTCATCAATAAAAATATAAACGCGTTGTTCAGTGCAATTTGAACTGCGTTAGTACAATTTGTTATCTACTCAAATTATATTTAATGGAGTAAAACATGAAAGTATGTAGTTTTTTTACTGGTAAAAGCCTGTCAGTTTTCCGAAGGCATAAATCTCAGGCAATGAGAACCTATCGCCTAGTGAGTCACGTAAAAATCGATCCAGCCGTTTCTTAGATTAGCCAAATCAAACATAATAACCTAGGTGTTAAAATTGGATTTTAGATAGTTGATAAAACTAATATAACGTAACGCCCTAAACTCTTTAAAAGCTTAAGATGTAGAGTAGGTATTATTTCCTTTTTAAGTGAAGTCCAGGACTTCAAGTCCACTACCACCACTGCTTATTTCCTGTATTAGTGGTAAGGACCATTTTATTCTTTGAAGGCATTAATTGATCGAAGGAAACCGTATATGAATGAGTTTTTACGCGAATTCGGAATGTAAACGAAAGCAATACGCTGTCGCACCGCCAAACTGTCAACATTCTTGAAAACAATGATGTTATCGAGTTCCGTTCGGACGACGACGTTCAGTTTACATTCGGGATAGTTTTTTGGAAGCTTGTTGTTAGTAAAATTCCATTTTGTATCTATTATGGCATGATTATAGATAGTACAGTCAACGACAAAAGTGGCTTAATGATTTTAATTCTGATATTGCTCGTTCCATATATTTTGGACATAAATCGCGCTATAGAAAAGGCCCTGGTGCGCGCGGATTGTTTTGTATTTGTTGCCGCCAACTAGCTTAATCAGCCGTCCAATTAACTGCCTAGGCAGTTAACTAAATGGCGCCATTCAATTAACGGCCTGAATGATATTCAGCCTTCTCGTTTATTACATCATTCAATCGTAAGATTGGGCACTACCTCGAATTAAGATAGAAAATTATATATATACATACATATACTTACACCTGTAAATCACCGAGGGGGTAGACAGAGGTGTATTCACAGAAAATAAGTGATTGGTTTATTGTGATAGCGACTTGGTTAGGTTAGGATAGAAGGCTAATGCGGGAGCCGAGCTCCCGCATTAAGCCTTCGTGCTTATTTTTTTTATAACCATGCAGAAATATGTCATTTTTGTAAGTGTTTAATTAAAGAAGAAAGAAAGAAAGAAAGAAAGAAAGAAAGAAAGAAAGAAAGAAAAATATTTTATTTAAGTACGACACACGATACATAGAATGCATAATGCATAGAAAGCAATTAGTTAAACGTCATCGATCCAAGCTATTTGCCTAGCCGTTTAATTAAATGGCTGAACACCATTCAGGCCGTTAATTAATGGCGCCGTTTAGTTAACTGCCTAGGTGGTTAATTGAACGGCTGATTGATAAGTCGCCAGGTGGCGCTGTCAAGTAAACATTGCCCGTAACTGTGCTCTCGATATTTTATTGTTTAAATCAAGTAAGCGAATTCCGGCGCGTCTTACAGTTCGTTCGCCGACACGCTATCCAATTCTTCCGCTGTCGTAAAATGGTACACATGAAGGACGATTCGTCTACAAAGCGGTGCGTCGGAGGATTCGGATTAACATAAAATGTTGCACCTTTAAAAATGTAAGCACCGGTAACTTACCGGTTATTCTTAATGCAAGATTTTAAAATAAAAAAGAGGTTTAAAAGAGTATAGATTGGAATTTATTCATTTTTTATCAATAACTAGTCATTAAAAACCATTTTAAGCCTAGTTTTAAGCCATTAATTGTTAAACATTCAACATAATTTTAACATTATTAATTTACTGGCAACAAACTGCTCTGTCAACGAATGTAAACATGTCAATTTGTGATCGAGTAGTGAGAAATTGAAATGTTTTTTTTTGTATTTCTTCACTGCATTTAAGTCCCTTATAAAAAAAATCCACTTATGAGACTACTTAGGACTTGTGCTATGTGTTCCACTTCAAACTTTATTCTTCATCGCGTCGTGGCGTCAGTAGGAGTACCAACCGCATATATAGTTTTCTATTCATCGCGTATAATCATGCCAACAAATCGGGTCAGTGAGGCGCAGTGGGAGATAATTATGGAGTTCATGACGAGGCATCCTCAACTGGCGAAAACTGGTTACAATAATACCGCCCGAGGAAGAGCCGAAAGCCGGCGACTTTGGGCAGAAGTTGCACTCGTCCTCAACGCACAGGGCTAAGCTGGACAACTGTTTACTTTATTAACTTGTTTAAAATTATTCAATTTCTTCACATATTGACTTTATAAATTCTTGTTTGTAGTATTATCACGATAAACGGAGCAAGCTCAAACAACTCGTAGGGGGAAATGTGTTAGACAGCACCGGCACCGGAGGTGGGCCACCACAAGGACGACCTCTTACTGACCAGGAAGAGAGGTGGTGCAATATTTTGGGAGAGAGGTTTGGCCAGGGTGAGGCAAATGTGAGAGTGGATCCTTTTGCATCACAACCCTCGCTACCTCAACCTTCAACCTCGCAACCTCAGCCCTCCACCTCTCAGTCGCAGCCTCAGCCCTCCACCTCTCAGTCGCAGCCTCAGCCCAGTATACCAGATGAGCCCGAGGAAGAATATCCAATAATTGTGATTATCGAGTAAGTATAGCTGTCTATAGACAATAGCTAGTGCTAATTATAATAAAGTATGATAAGCAAGGGCCTCTTCCCAAAGTTTAGTTATTAATGTTTATCGTGTGTCTATCACAGATAACCTATTCTAGATATTCTAAAATATCATCCCTCTTCCAATCTACATGTGTATAAAAATAGTGTATAGCATTCTCCATACATGAATTACATCTCTACATTTGACCATGCAGATAGAAACAGATTAAAATTTGTAACATTAAGCATTGGAATGATACTGTAAAGAATAAGCTCATTGGTAATGGCTTTTTTTAGGGAGGAAAGTGCTCCAGCTCATGTTTTCGAGCCACCACCAGAGACATCAGCTGTAGCTCCAACAGCGACATCAGCAGGTTTAGTGCTAGCTGAACCCTCACCCTCGGCATACAGCCCAGCTGAAGCGGCTCCAGCACACCCATTACCTAGACAACCACGTCAGCGACAGCGATCACGTAGTAAGTGGCATTTAATTACATTCTAAGACCTCAGATTCGCCAGCACCAGTGTAATGCCCCTGGTGTTACATACATCCATATTCCATAGGCCATGGTAATCACTTTTCATCAGGTGGGCCGTGTGCTTGTCTACCATCATAGTGAAGTAGTAAAACTTCAAAACTATTTTTCAAATAAATAAGTGCATAATAATCATGCATCAGTGTTAAACAAGTGTTATGTCAAAAAAAAATGGCTGGTCCTTAACTTGTCATTTATCATGGTTTTTGTTAAATTTTTGGAACACCACTCGAGATGAATAAATTACATTTTGTTGAGGGGTTTTTTTGTATTCTTATCTTGAAATTGGGTATTGTTAAATGCAGTCTTAATGCATTACTCTAAAAAAGGATAGTGGGTGAATGTGATTTAAATAAAAGAATGTAATTGTTTCAGCACGGCCTCTAGGTCCTTTGGAAGAGGCTAGGCGGATCCTGTCGCAAATAGAAAGACAGAGGCTGCAATCGGATATGGCAACTGCGGCAGCCTCAGCACAGTTAGCTGAAAGCATTAGAGAGCTAGCAAGGCATCATGGTCGTGTTGCAGATGAACTGGGTAGTATTAGACAGATCATGGAAAGACAACTGAATAATTAAGTTTCTTTAAGTAATACTATACATACAGAAACTTAATTGTTGTCTTATGATCTGTGTATGTATGTACAAAAAAAATGTGTTTAGGGTATTGAAATGTTTAGATTGTGTATGTACACAATCTAAACATTTCAATATCCTAAACACAATTTAATAATAAGCTTTTTTATGTTACTGTACTTAGATTTAGATTAGATTTTGTTATGTTACTGTACTTAGATTTTATAAAAATTAAACTTCAGTTTTTTATTTACAATATTGTATTAATGTAAACCTTAAAAGCTTAATTAACTGGAAACTTATATTAATATGCCAATCCCAATAGAAATTTTATGTACGAGCAGCCCATAGCCTTTCAATGAGGCTGTTTCGTACCTGTTCACCTGCTGCTAGGGATTGTGGTTCTACATCCCTGTGGATTTCTTTTGTCTGAAAAAGAAATGATAGATTCAATTTCAATTTGAAAATTAACAGCCGACTGTATGTACCTACTATTAAATAGAATAAGAACCATTATTCCCATACCTGTAAAGAGATCTCATTTTGTTCTTCGTCTGGCGTTAGATGGGCATCAGGGACTTTTGCTGCAATTGCAATATTATGCAACACAATACAGGCATTGGTGATGTACCCTGCTGTAGTAGGATGATAATGTAGTTTCCTATCTACAAGCAGGCAACGCCATCGCGATTTTAGCACGCCGATGCATCTCTCCACTGTATTTCGAGCACGGACATGCATGTTTGTGTAATATCGCTGGGGGGTCCCAGGTTCAGTTACCACGATGGGCGTCAACAGTGTTGGTCGCAAAGCATACCCTGAGTCACCTAAAACATGAAATTAAAATATGAATAGGCAACTTATACTTGCAATAAATGTGTAATAAGGTTAAATAGAACTGGTAACAAAATGGTAGGTACATAATATTATTACCTAATAGCCATACCGATTCATCAAGACCTTCTAAATATGGTTTCAGAGGGTGTTGGTTCCAAATATAGGCATCATGGTTGGACCCACCAAAACTTGCATCAACACTTAAAACATTTAAATTTGAATCACAAATATGGAATGAAAGAGAAACAGTTAGGTACCAACAGACTTACTTATTTAATTATTCCTTATTAGAAAGAAACCTACTTACAATTTGACAATTTAATGAGTGATATCTTTTTCTATTAAAATAGCGCTCCTCATTTTAGGCTGGTCTCACGATGGCAATATGGGTGCCATCCACACAACCAATTACTCCCGGCATGCCAAATTTATTGTAATATCTGAAATTAACAATCATAATAAGGTGAAATTGTTTCAGATATTTAAAAGTAGATAGGTACAGTACACCTATATCAAATGTGAGATGGCATTGGCTTACCCTTGCTTAATATGATTTTTTTCTTCTCTAGTTAGAGGAAACTTAATATATTTTTGTCTGAAGTGTGGGGCATTCAGGGCAACGGAGACTGCTCTTACACTTTGATACACTGACTTGGTGCATCTTATTGTGTACACTGGCCCCAATAACCCTCTGGTAAGACCCCGACGCATAAAATGCCAAGGCAGTCAGCACCTGAATTAATTTAAGCATGTTGTTATTTATACACAAAACTTTGTTTGAAGGTTAAGTAAGTAATAACAAGGAACACTATTTAAGTACTTACCTTCGATACCGCACTTATTCCACTTGATCCTGGTAAATAGGGCTCAATCTCATGGATCAGGTCTAAAGTTACCGGTTTGGTGAGCCTGTATAAGCCCACAAATTCGTCCTCCGGCATTTCAAAAGCAACTTCTTGGTTTCGTAATGCCGCACTCCTGCGCCGGTACTGAAGCCTTTCTAGGGCTACTGCATGTTCCAATAAATTCTTATACAAAAATAAATCAGCCATATTCAAGTCACTTGATCGAAATTAAATGAATTTAGCTTATTTGAGTCAAACGAAACAATCACAACAAATGACGAATTGTAAGACGCTACGTTTGAGTTGCGTTTTACAATGCTGCCATTTGACATTTAGGCGATTCGGATTTTGTGAGCCGTTTTACGATTTTCCATACAAACTTGTCAAAAAGACGAAGTGCTGAAACCGAAACGCGCCGCGAATCGCGCTTTGTGTTACCATTTTACGAAATGAAATCCGCTTCGTATTTCAATGCGGATACGATTCGTCGAATGTGGCCTTTTTAGCCCTGGAACTATGGAAGTGAAGCCGGACATCAAATTGAAGTGTGAAAGTGTTAGTGACGAATTTAGTGCACTACGAACATAAATACAGTGATATTTCCATATGTGGAATCAATGACTTGCATCTTTAAATGACATTATAAAACCTAAATCTACTAACGCATCCTAAATCTTGCTCAAAAATATAAATAAAAACAACAGTGACAGTCGGAAAACAAGACCAAATTTACTTTTTCAAACTTATGTTTAGTGCAAAAGATTCGTTTTTTCTACATTTTCAAAATACGACGACATCAGCGCGACTGGTGTCAAGTGGCGTAACCTTCTGTCCTTGATGAACCACTGAACCACAGATAAAGCGAAGACCAACACGGATTTCAAAAACATTAATTTTGACATCAGCGCGCTCTAGTACTACACATAACAAAGTTTTATTAAAACAATCGACTACAGAGCAACACATACCCAATTGATTAACTATTTATTACTGGTCTAGTCAACAAGTGACCTCCGTAATCCCGCAAATCTCAATTAGAGGGCAGCAGATCGGCGAGCTAAATCAGTACAGAGATTTGACACAAATTATCGATTGTGCTCGTGGTGTAGCGGTATACCGACCGACCTGCAAAATTAAGGCGTGGGCTGGGGTTCAAATCTCACATTTACCAAATTATTTTTGAGCTTTGTTTACTTTGTTTGTATAATAAAATTTTTGACGTAGCTCAGTGGGGCTTGGGCTTGGGTTGATGAAATGATGACGAGACAGCGTACAGTCAATGACGTTTATTCACAACACACAGTTTTCACACAAATGACACAGTTTACAGTTAATTTATATACTATCCTGATAACTATTACAAATACAAACTACAATGTCCGTGTGGCGAGAGAGTTGAATGCCGAGCGAGTCCCTGCGAGCCTATTGGTAACGCAGCGGGAGCCGCCTAGTGCGTTGCGCGTCCCGCTGCGTGGCGCTGCCTGTTGAGGCCGCACAGTCCTCACGCGCCAAGGTTTGGCGGGCCGGCTGCCCATTGGTCAAATTCAGATCGCGCCCGTTCGGATGCGGCGCGAGTGTTGCCCGCGTCACACTCTCCCCCTCCAAGTCATCTACTCGTCCCGAGTTTGGCTTGGGATTCCCCCTCGTAACGCGGGGTCTCCCTCTGCGTCTTTTCGGCATAACGGGACGTGCCGAATCCCATGAGGTATCTAAGAGAGTCAAGTCGGAGCTGTGATACTTCCCAATGATATTGTTCGCGAGGTCCGACAGAACAAAGGTAGTAGGACTAGCAATCCTTTCAACGCGGTAAGGACCATCGCGCCTAGGCAGGAACTTACGTGTAATACCCTTGTTTGCGTTACTTAGATCGTGCGTCTTGAGCAACACTAAATCTCCTACTTTAATCATGGGTTCTTTTTGTCGGGTGTCATCAGCTATCTCTTTACGACTATCCTGGTACTTTTCTACGCGTTCCCTAACATCTGCGAGTGAGGAAATGAAACTACGCAAATATGGAGTAACCTGAGGGACAAAGTTTTCCTTATCTAAGACACTACGTAAATCGTAGTGTACATCAAACGGAGTTCGTAACTCACGTGCAAAGGTCAAATAGGCAGGCGACTTACCCGTAGTGGAGCACACGGCGCTATTCATAGCAAACCTCACACTCGCTAGGTGTTTTGGCCAGTCGGTGTGGGCTAACTGAACTAATATGGCCAACTGTACCTTGAGGTCCCGGTTCTTCCGCTCAGCGGGATTAGCCTCTGGGTGGTACAGTGGTATGAGCTCTTGCTTGACGCCCATCAGGTGCATGCACTGCTGCATGACAGCTGATACAAATTGAGTGCCGTTGTCCGAGACGACTCGTCGTGGCAGGCCATATCGGAGGAAGTATTCCTCTAAAAGCACCCGAGAGCAAGCCTCAGAGGTGGCATCTACGAGGGGAAAGATTTCAACCCACCTGGTGGCTACATCCTCTATCAGCAGTATCCATTTCTCCCCCTGGTCTCCAGGTGGAAGTGGGCCAAATAGGTCGATGGCTAAGACTTCGCCTCGCTGCTGGAGTACGGGAGTTTGTAATAACCCCGAGGGTTTTTGATTTGAGGGTTTGTAACGAAGGCACTCGGCGCACTTCTTTACATGATCAGTTACATAACGGCGCATGCCAGCAAAATAATACCTTTCTCTTAGTCGTTGAAGAGTTCGCTCCACTCCTTGGTGGCCTGCAGTGGGAGAATCGTGCAGTTCCTTTAGGATCTCCTCTCGCATGGTGCACGGTACCACCAACTGGGCATCCTCTGCATCGGAATCAGGATCATAACGATAGAGAACACCTTGCGACAATACGTACCCTCTTTCCAGCCAGCGGCTAACATTAAGCTCGTCGGAATTTTCCAAATCTTCAATGATTTTACATAATTCTGGGTCGGCCAGCTGAGCAGCTCGTAAGTCGGTCGGGCTAGTGGTGGGAAGATTAATTACGACCGGACACAAACTATGCTCCTCCGACTCCTCTTCTTGAGTGCATGGGGGCCGGCTCAACGTATCCGCGACTACATTGGCCTTGCCTGGAGTGTACTGATAAGTAATATTAAATGATTGTAGCTTGAGTGCCCAACGGATCAACCTACCTGAGGGTGATTTTACGGTGAGAAGCCACCTTAATGGCTGATGGTCACTTCTAACTATCACCTCGTGTCCGTCTATGTAACCTCTAAAACGCTCTGCAGCCCATACAACAGCCAGGGCCTCGCGCTCCGTGGTACTGTAGTTTTTCTCAGCTGCAGTAAGCAGGCGGCTCGCATACTCTATAGGACGTTCATCTACACCCTCACCTTGTAATAGCACTGCGCCTATAGCATAAGCACTGGCGTCAGTTCTAAGTATGAATGGCTGGTTGTAGCTTGCCTGTATTAAAATAGGAGCTGAAGTGAGGCGCTTCTTTAATTCCTCAAAGGCGTTTACCTGCTCGGCCTCCCAGACCCACGGCTGATTCTTTTTTGTCAGGCGTGTCAGGGGCTCAGCAATGGCCGAAAAGTTTGGCACAAACTTGCGGAACCAGGAGCACGTCTGTAGGTAAGTCCTTAACTGCTTTAGGTTATGCGGCGGGCTCATGTCCGCTATGGCTTGCACCTTATCGTAGTCTGGGGACACACCATCTTGTGTAATAACATGCCCTAGGTACTTTACCTTTTTCCTGCAGAAAACACATTTATCGCGATTCGCTCTTAGGTTGTAGTCGCGTAGCTTGTCAAAAACAGCTTGTAAGGCCGCTATGTGACCTAGATAGGTTTCCGTAATGAGCAACAAGTCATCCTGATATGCTAACAGAGTGACACTCTCACCTTCGATTTTACAGAAGTCCCGGCTTAGGGAGGAACGGAGCTTATCTATCAGCCGTTGAAACGTTGCTGGCCCGTTTTTGACCCCGAAAGGTAAGCGAAGGAAGCGGTAGGTTCCGAAGGGCGTCTGAAAGGCCGTCTTGTCCTTGTCGCTCTCCCTCATCATCACCTGCCAAAAACCACTCCGCAAATCTAATGTTGACATGAAGCTGTTACGCCGAGTCGCTTGAACCAAATCGTCGATATGCGGCATAGGGTAGGCATCTGTTTTGGTTATAGAGTTTAATTTCCTATAGTCTACACAAAATCTTACCTTACCATCCTTCTTTGGTACTAGCACAGCGGGGGAAGTCCATGCAGACTCACATTCTTCAATCACGTTTTCAGCAAGCATCTTTTCCAACTCCGCCTTCATTAGTTCCTTTTTAGCGGGTGTGAGCCGGTAAGGTGGGACTGAAATTGGAGGATGGTCACCTGTGTCGATGTGGTGTTCCACATATGGGGTAGGGCCTCCCCGTTCAGCAAAAATGTCGTTATTAAGCTGTATGACGTCAGACAACTGCTGTCTTTCGTCAGGATTCAGCATAAGCCCTTCGTCAGCACGCAAGAAGTCAGCAGCATATATGTTAGTATTAGACCTTTGCCTCTCATACTCAATTTTATATGACACATGTTCACCGGAAAAATGCCAGTCAGATGAAGCAAAATTAAGCACCATGCCCACAGCAACCATAAAATCCATACCCAGGAGAGTCTCATTGTCGACAGCATCCGGAAAGATAGTAAATTCAAGCATTACTGACCTTGCTGGAGTCACTCTTACTTCCAAGGTTGTAGTTAAAACTTGTCGAGTGCGCGCGGAGCCATCAGCAAGACGAACTCGCCGCGTTGTCTCCTCGCAGGGGTGCTTGTGCTTCAGCAGCATTTGATACAGCAATGCGCCGGCAACGCTGCTCTTAGCGCCTGTATCCAACAAAGCTTTGCCTCGAACCCCTAGAATCTGGACACTTAAAACAGGTCTTAACCTACTTGGGTACTCCATATTGCCGCCTAGGTAACCGTCATTGTCATTACCATTAATAGTAGAGAACTGTCCTAAACTTTTTATGGTCACCCTACTTGGTGAAGCATTTTCTCTACTATGTCCTAACATTTCCATGGTCACCCTACTCGGTGAAGCATTGTCTAAACTATGACCTAGATTTTTCATGGGCACCTTACTAAGCACAATAGACTGTGATAGTGACGGAGGCGTCTCACAATCCGCCCGATCCAAGTAATGCACTGGCACCTCATTACACATACTAGTATTACAAACTGATAAAGACTCTACACTGCCCGGAGGGAGAGTTGTGACTGATAAGCTATCTGATACATTTACCTTACCGGGTTTGCTTATGGGCCGTGAGGACTCCGCGACATCTAGAGCGTAATGCTCGGCGTTACATTTGGAGCACTGGGACCTTACAACACCTTTAGCGCCACAACCGTAACACGTAGGAGTCTTATCACTATTATCTTGCGTTTTCGTATCGTTCAGTTTGTAACAATCTTCACGACTATGGCCGCGCCGTTTACAGTACGAACAGAATCGCGCACTTTTCGTTGCGGGGCTGCTCTCGGTGGCGCGCGCAGCGGGCTGCGAGGCGACGGCGCTTGCGCCGCTGCTAGACGTGGCTGTGCTGCCGCTGGCCGCCGACACATGCTGCTCGCGGGGGTCTCGCGGCGTCTTCCTCGGGGGCGCACCACTCGCTGTCGCCGGAGGATTTTGTAGCGTCGCGTGGCGTCGACGTTGGTACTCGTTTGTCCTCTCGTCGGTGGCATCTTCGATGTGCCTGGCCTTTTGGAGTAAAACGTCGTACGTCGTTATCTCGTCTCGGCGTACACGGCTGCGAACACGCTGATGCAGCAGGCCGTACAGCATGTCGAGTTGTACCTTCTCACTGAGATCGGCGACCGGTAGTCGAGCAAATAGTGCTCGTATTTTCGATACGAAAATTTCAGTCTTTTCACGACCTTGTGTCATACTAAAAAGCTCGAGATAAATTCTATGTGGCGGGCGATTATCGCCGAAGGCGCTCCGCAGTGACGTCACAGCTTCGGTCCAGCTACTGATGGTGGCCTTAATGCCCTGCCACCAGACTGCTGCGTCCCCTGTCAACAGCATCGACAGGCCTCGTAGGGCGTTAGCATCTTCTACGTAGGCACATTCTTTATAGGCCTGCACGGCGTCTATGAAACTGTCGAGCGAGGCGTCGGGCGCTCCGCTGAACCGCGCCGTACATCGGGCGAAGTTCCCGGGGGCAGGAGCGGGCGTGGACGCCGCCGCTGGCGACGACAAGTCGCGACGTGTTTCACGATCAAGAACGCGGTCTAATAAGCGTTCGAATGCTGCTGTCTGTGTTTGTTGCAGTGACGCCATGATGGACGCCATGTCCTCGGCGCTAATGCTGCTCCTCGGCACGGATGGTGTTGATTCGTCGGCGGCGCCATCGAAGTCCGCCTGCCGACGCGATTGGCGACGCGTATTGCGAGTCATTGTTTGTCTCTCACTTTTTCTTGTGGGTTCGTCTTCGTGGCCCTGCGCTTGGGCAGCCAGTTTGACGTAGCTCAGTGGGGCTTGGGCTTGGGTTGATGAAATGATGACGAGACAGCGTACAGTCAATGACGTTTATTCACAACACACAGTTTTCACACAAATGACACAGTTTACAGTTAATTTATATACTATCCTGATAACTATTACAAATACAAACTACAATGTCCGTGTGGCGAGAGAGTTGAATGCCGAGCGAGTCCCTGCGAGCCTATTGGTAACGCAGCGGGAGCCGCCTAGTGCGTTGCGCGTCCCGCTGCGTGGCGCTGCCTGTTGAGGCCGCACAGTCCTCACGCGCCAAGGTTTGGCGGGCCGGCTGCCCATTGGTCAAATTCAGATCGCGCCCGTTCGGATGCGGCGCGAGTGTTGCCCGCGTCACAAATTGCGAAAAACTAAATGCAATCAAAACAAAAACAAAAATCTCGAATCGTGAATGGTTTGAGCAGCTCGATTGACATACACTTCGACGCCGTCACAAAACAAAAACTGATTTTAAGCCACCTGGTGATGCGGATGCGTTTAACCACATAGAAATGTGGATCGCCTGTCCTGGAGACCAGGGTAGGTTAGCGAGTAAATATATATATATATAGTAAGAGGCTAAACACCACAATGAGAGCACCAAGTCAGGGGAAACGTACTCACCAAATCGGAAAACTCGAACCCCTGGGTTATGGCGGCTGCTGCAGGCGCGTAGGCGGCTTCTCGTCAATCACTACACAAGAGCACTGCTGGTGAAAAGTCTCTGGAGAATCACTTGCTAGTCCTTATATAAACGGCACGTGGGCGCGTCGATCATCCGACGCTGATGAGACGCGATAAAAAAACTAGTCTTCTGACAGTGTGTCAGAACCAGGCATGAAGATATAGTCTATGCTATGTTTATGATGAAACTCGTCTAGAAGAGCTTAGAACGAAGCGTGAGCGCGGACGCAACAATACGTCATTTCGCGAACGAGACGCGACTGACGCGAGCGAGTCTTGCGCGCCGCGAGACAAAGTTGTACCAAAATGGTTACATACGAATCCCAAAGATGGCGCTAAATAGTGATGTGAGCGATGAATAAATAAATTTAATAATATTATAAAACGGCGTAAACATTCTCCCCGGCTTGGAAGTCCGTAGGAGTTTCAAAAATGAAAGAAAGACAAGGATGCGGATATCTGATAGAATAGAAGTCTATATGGGCGAATATAATTATGGGGAAGATAAATAATATAAAGTACGTAACAACTGTGCTATAAACTAATGCGAAATAAATTAAATTACAAATTATTGCGAAGGTAAAGGACATAACTTTACGACTGGACGCTTAAAAGTTCCAGTAGTAGTACGAACTAAAGCGACTCGAGTGATACCATCTTTACCAGGGAATACTTGTTCAATAATGCCTGTCGGCCAACGTAGCGGCGGTGTATCATCTTGGTGAATGAGTACAAGTGTTCCTAGTTGAATGGGTACATCAGGAGTATTCCATTTTTGTCTCAATTGAAGAGTATGCAAGTAATCTACGTGCCACCTTTTCCAATAACTTTGAACCAAACTATCCAAAAGATTTTTCCTATTAGAGAGGCTTAAAGATTGATCGATATCACGAGCAGGCAAAGATTGTAAAGGTGTCGTATTTAAGAAATGAGCGGGTGTTAATATCGTGTGTGGCTGATCAGACAGCAAACACAGTGGACGCGAGTTTAGAAGACATTCAATTTGAGTTAAAACAGTAATTAATTCTTCATAGCACAGCAATTGTTGACCAATACAACGATATAAATGAGTTTTTACGCTTTTAATGTTACTTTCCCAAAGTCCACCCCAGTGGGGCGCGCGAGCAGGAATATATTTCCATTCAATTTTAGTTTGTGCTAATTCAGATTGAAAAGCGTCAGAGGTGTCTTTAGAAGACAGGAAAGTGTATAGTTCATCCAACTGTCGTTTGGCACCAACAAAATTTGTTCCATTATCGGAATACATACATGCGACTGGTCCGCGACGCGAGATAAAGCGTTTGAACGCAGCTAGGAAGGCATCAGATGAGAGATCAGAGACAAGCTCTATATGTACCGCCTTTGTGACTAGGCACACGAACAGACAGATGTACGCCTTCAGTGCGTGTTGGCCTCTGCGTCGAGCGAGAGTAATACGGATGGGACCAGCGTAGTCGACACCCGTGTGTGTGAAGGCTTTGGCTTCTTGTACACGAGCGGGAGGCAAGTCTGCCATCATAGGGGTAGGATGCGAAGGAGCTGTACGAAAACAGAAGTTACATTGACGGATGCGAGTCCTAATGATATTTCTGGCAGAAATGATCCAATAACGTTGGCGTAATAGCGACATAAGCAAATGCGAGCCAGTGTGGCAGTTGGAGCGGTGACAATCGTCAATTATAAGATCAATTAGATGATCGCGGCGGGGAAGTAAGACTGGGTGTCGATTTTCGAAAGGTATATTAGCGTTCTTCAATCGACCACCAACGCGAATTAATCCGTGGTCATCCACAAAAGGATCGAGTTTACGTAACGAGGTAGAAGGTAAGTTTCCTTTATTAATGTTTTTAATTTCGTCATTAAAATATTTTGATTGTAAAGCGGGAAGAATCGCGATCTCTGCGGCTTCAAGTTCCGAAACTTGAACCGAGGGCGAGCGAGGTAATTTCCGAGTGAAGCGTAAAATATAAACGACAATGCGTAGCAATTTTTTCCAGGAGGAGACTCGGACGGCGAACTCCAGAAGAGGCGACGACGAGGTATCCAGATCGGATATAGTGGTAAGTGTAACCGAATTTTTGGTTTCAGGTATAGAACCTTCAACGCGAGACGGCTCAAACGGCGCGATCGGCCATTCAGCGACGGGACGACGGGTCCAAGGTGGACCTTGCCACCAAAGCGGGTGATTAATTAACTGCGAGGGTAAAATACCACGTGACACAATGTCACTAGGGTTCAATGCCCCATCAATGTGAAAGAAGCGGTCAGGAGACAGAAGTTCCTGAATTTTACAGACGCGGTTAGCAACGAATGTTTGCCACCGGTGCGGCGACGAATGGATCCACGACAGAGCGATGGTGGAATCCGAAAATGCGAATATATCGTCAATGGGATAGCGAGCATGAAAGACGTTATGAACTTGGTTAACAAGTTTAGCGAGAAGGAGCGCGGCACATAATTCGAGCCTTGCTAGCGAAATAGTTTTTAGCGGAGCTACTTTAGACTTTGAGCATACCAAATGAATGGATATGTCGCGATTAGGATGTGTTACATGTAAATAAATAACGCAGCCATAAGCCTTCATGCTAGCGTCTCCAAAGGCGAGCAGGTGTACAAAACTGCCTGCAGCGATACCTAAGTGACGAGGTATCTGTAAAGTAGATAAAAGCGGTAATTCTTCTTTCAATTGACTGAAGCGATTAGTGATGGACTCTGGGGGCTCCTCATCCCAACCAATTTTGGCGAGCCAAAGTTCTTGTAATAAGAGCTTCGCATAAAGTATGACAGGAGCGACAAATCCCAATACGTCAAACAAGCGAGCGATGGTAGAAAGTATAGCGCGTTTAGTGTTGCCTGCGGATGATGCGGATGTAGAAAACGAAAACATATCTGTGGTAGGTAACCACTTTAAGCCTAATACCTTCAGCGTGTCACTATCGTCAGTGAATTCAATAGAAGCGCGATGAGACTCGGGCAAATGAGCGAGAAGTTCAGGCGAATTGCTTGCCCATTTGACAAGATTAAATCCGCCAGACTTAAATAGAGCAAGTAACTCATCTGCCAAGCAAATGCCCTCCTGGACAGAATGTACAGATGTCGTAAGATCATCCATATACAGTTCTCGAGTGGCGACCTCTGCAGCGAGAGGATAGCGAGCGCGTTCATCGTCAGCTAACTGACGGATTGTACGCATAGCCAAAAATGGACTAGACCGAAGACCGAATGCGACGGAATTAAATTGAAGTATACGGATCGGTTCGATATCATTAAATCGATATAATATTTTTTGATATTTGCGGTCGTCTTCGGTGAGAAATATTCGAAGGTACATTTGCTGTATATCAGCGGTGATAGCAATTTTAAAATAGCGAAAATTTAAAAGAAGCGAGAATAAATCGGCCTGTAGATTTGGACCAGTGTGCAACAAATCGTTAAGCGATGTGCCGGTATCAGTTTTAGCGCTAGCGTCCAAAACGATGCGAGTTTTAGTTGTCGCCTTATCAGGTCGTACAACAGCATGATGCGGAATGAAATATCCATCAGTTAAAGCGGTAGGAGAATAAGGTATTTCGGACATATAACCTTTATCTATATAATCAGCGATGACGTCATTATAAGCTTGACGTAAAGCGGGAAGAGCTTTAAATTTACGTTCGAGCGCTGAGAAGCGGCGCTGAGCGATAATAAAGGAATGACCTAAAGAGTTAGGATCGCCCTTAAAGGGCAGCGACACACTATAGCGACCACAAGACGTTCTTGTTACAGTAGCTGCGAAAAGTTTCTCACAGTCGTGATTTTCGGGACTTAGAATATTTATAGAAGGCACCTCTTCAAGCTCCCAGAACTTAGTTAAATCATAATCTAAATTGTTAATTAAAGGACCGAAGGACCAGACTACACCATCAGAGTTCAAAGCGGGTATCTCCCCCATAATAATGTAGCCAAGAGTAGTCTCGAGAGCGTGCGGTGCGGAGCGAGTGGTGTCCGAATAATCAGCTGACTGCGCGAGCGGCGGTATCACTTTACCTCCGCGTATAATGAAAGCGAACATCTGAACACCGAGAATCGCGTCAATGTTCCCAGGCGAGTTCCAACAGTCATCAGCGAGCGGTAAATTATTAAAATGATCCATAATGGATGCAGGTATAGAGCGAGTAGGTAGCTGATCAGTGATATGATCAACCACTAGCAACATCAAATTATATTGAGCGTCAGAAACGCGCGATTGAATCGTTAGCGAAACGTAACCTCTAATAGGCGCGGAGATCGATCCTACAGTTTTCAAGGACGAATTAACGAGCGGTTTAATATTTAATTTTAATTTATTGCAACATGCGAGCGTTATAATATTATTTTGTGAAGCACAATCAATTAAACAGCGTATAGTAAAGCGTTGTCCATTATTAGGAACATATACTTGAGCGGTAGGCAAAATAATTGTTTTATTAAATTTATTACGTGCGAGTTGATTACAAGAATGCAAAGTTATAGAACTAGTACATTCTTGGGCAGCGCGCGAAGAATTCGCGGGCGGCGGCGGCGGCGCAAGCGATGGCTCTGTATGCGTGAGCATGCACACGGACGAGCGCTCGTCGGGTCGTGCGCGATCGGCGGCCGTGGCGGCAGTGACGTTAGCTGCGCGCGCAGCGGTAGCGGTCGGCCGATCCGACGGAAGGCGCCAATTCTGTTGGCTATCGTTAGAATGCGAATCGTGCGGACGGTTATCAAAATGCAATAGCGAATGGTGTTTTTTATGACACTGTTTACAAACATTACGCGAGTTACAATTAAATGTATTATGTTGCGGACTAAAACAATTAATGCATAGTTTGTTATCTTTTATCAAATTATAGCGAGCCTTTACAGGCAATTTTTTAAATGTACCACATTCATATAAATGAACGTGTTGCGAAGTATTACAACAAATACAAGCGGGTTTATTATCGTTATTTTCGGTAATAGCGAATGTATGCGAATCTTTCGATGTCGCAGAGCGGCCAACAGAATTAGACCCTTGCGTTTTCGGAACGTTCTGTCGAGCAACAGTGGTACGTTCGAGAACTTTGATGTGATGACGAATATAGTCAACTAGATCGGTACTAGAGGGGACCTCTTTGTCGCGAACAGATAATTCAAAGTTTTTTACGATTTGAGGATCCAATTTTTTAAGAGCTATATGCGTAAAAATAAAGTCATTTAAATCGTAAATATTTAACTGTTTTAAAGCGGACCAAGATGAATGAACGCGTTCGATAAAATTATTTAATTGTGCGGGCGTATCAGATCAAGGTTTTACATCGAGAATGTTATTTAGGTACATAGATCCTAGCGAGCGTTTATCTTGGTATTTAGCGATTAAAGAATTCCAAATCGTGCGATAATTGGATTCGTTGGGAATAATTCCCGCGAAGACATTAAGGGCGTTCCCAGATAGTTTACCTACCAGGTACTGAACGCGTTGAGCGTCAGTCAGCTGTTTATTGTCATGGACGTTCGTTTTAAAGTTTTGATAAAAGAGTGGCCAGCTTTCTGGCTCACCAGCAAATCCCACTAGGTTTAGCGGGGCTAGGCGACAAGTAGTAAAAGAGTCATGTGTAGATTTATTACCCGCGGACACATCGTGACGATGCAGTAAACCTGAGCGTGTATGTTGGACAAACGAATACAAAGATTCAAAGGCTTCCCAATTATTAAAATTAAGTTTATAATCGGGATCCTCTTCTAACAATAAGATGTTATGTTTATCGCAGAGGTCGTTGAATTGGCTATATAAGCCACTTATATTTGAAGAGGCGGCAAGGAACTCCTGCTTACTTCGCGTATCAATGTCGGCAGGCGACAATTTGGTAGCTGTCTTGTATAAAGCGTTCATACGCGCGAATATTGCCTCTTTTTTAGCGACGATAATTTTCAGTTCAGCTTCGGACGCCATTTTGAGTGCGAGCGAACGAAACTTTTGAGAAGCGAAGCGGCGACGTGTGCGTCTACCTACTTACTTATGACCAAAATGAAATTTGGAACAAAAATTATGTACCTACCTAGCTAAATAGACAGGTATTATTGAACAAATATAACTGCAATGCAAACAATAGATGATAGAATAGGTAGCAATACGTAAATTTAGCGAGAGGAATGCGATAAGTATCGAATACTTGCGGAATAGTATGTACCTACCTACTACCTAGCAAATTATAGAAAATACGTAAGTAGCACAGTTATAACGCAAATATATTATAGAAATGGGCACGTATAGACTTACACAATTGGCGAATATGAACGAATAGTTAGATAGGTAACTAATAATAAATTGTAGAAACAATTTGCGATGCGAAGTGAGGTAAGTAGATACCTACCCACTTACCTATATAGAAAATAGGTAAAATGCGTACAAAAAGGTTAAAGAATAGCCGTTTTTATATGGATTAGCGAGATTATAGGTAAATTATAACTTCGACGATAGCAGAGAGCGTGTAGATAGGTATATCAAGGAACACCGGCCAAATCCGGTTCGAACTGGACCAAACTTTATGGTGATGCGGATGCGTTTAACCACATAGAAATGTGGATCGCCTGTCCTGGAGACCAGGGTAGGTTAGCGAGTAAATATATATATATATATAATAAGAGGCTAAACACCACAATGAGAGCACCAAGTCAGGGGAAACGTACTCACCAAATCGGAAAACTCGAACCCCTGGGTTATGGCGGCTGCTGCAGGCGCGTAGGCGGCTTCTCGTCAATCACTACACAAGAGCACTGCTGGTGAAAAGTCTCTGGAGAATCACTTGCTAGTCCTTATATAAACGGCACGTGGGCGCGTCGATCATCCGACGCTGATGAGACGCGATAAAAAAACTAGTCTTCTGACAGTGTGTCAGAACCAGGCATGAAGATATAGTCTATGCTATGTTTATGATGAAACTCGTCTAGAAGAGCTTAGAACGAAGCGTGAGCGCGGACGCAACAATACGTCATTTCGCGAACGAGACGCGACTGACGCGAGCGAGTCTTGCGCGCCGCGAGACAAAGTTGTACCAAAATGGTTACATACGAATCCCAAAGATGGCGCTAAATAGTGATGTGAGCGATGAATAAATAAATTTAATAATATTATAAAACGGCGTAAACACCACCTATTGCATATTTAGTTGTAATAATTCTATAATAATTCTATAAAACTATATAAAGCTAGGTCTGTTAATTTTATTGTGTAGAACTGGTTGTATGTATCTCATATAAATAATGGCATGTGGTGTTTACCTTTAAGAAATTGTTACATTGTCCGATGTTTCTTTTGTACAAGCTCATGTTGCATAAATAAATGTAAACAATTATTGGTGAACCAAATAAATAAATAATAAAAAAAAAAGAACAACAAAAAGAGGACTTGAATACTGTTTAGACATGGATGATGAATCTAATATTACCCACCGCTCACGGAAGCCTCAACAAACATTCTCCTTGAGCGATGCTTCGATCAAGGATCTAAACCGAACCAGCCTATTTGACACAAGTGCGATAAGCCTGCCGAATATATCTTTAAATGACAGCCGACTGTATACGATCTCAAGGAGAAATTAGAAAACTTACTCAAGAATTAGCCATCGCGCATCAAGAGATTGAGAATCTAAATTCTGAAAACTACTGCGCACGAAAGTCTTGTTTATTTACACAACGTCTACTTTAGTATGTAACAATAAATAGCAATGGCGTCTAGTTCTATAAAGTGCTTTGTACAACTCTTACATTGATCAAAACCTTAGGGTTGGCAGTACGAGTGAAACGCCGCTGATGTTGCATACGTCCATTGGCCACGGTATAACCACATTCCATCAGATGGGCCGTGTGCTTTCCTGCCACCTAAAACCCTGTTCTTCGATTCGAGTACTAATTTCAATAAGGGTTTATTCATACTAGCGCAGTAGGTACAAGCGCATCGACGTCGAATTCGCTCGTATTCTACTAAATACGCACGACTGCAAGCTGCGAGCGACCGTTGAAAGAAGCGTTAATTTTAATGGATTATTATTGTGAAAAATTTCGCATCGTGTTGCTCCGGCTCTGGGCTAGTATGAATTGACTCTAGGCGTTGTGGCTCAGAATGTCAGCTTCCCAAAATGTCCCCTGGTACCATTATTTCAACTTCCCATTATGTCCCTTTCCCGAAACGTCCCTTTCCCGTACCTAATGTCACTTTCTTACCTCAGATGGTCGATCTCCTATTTCTTCTATATCTCAAGAAACCTAACACGAAAGGTAAATGGCGGAGGTCTCGCAGAGATACTTTATATACCCTTCTAACCCATATCTATCAGTGTCGGGGCGCGCGATGTCCACAATTCCAATATTAATTTATAATGTCCCTTACATTATGGGAAGTTGACATTCTGAACCTAAACCACTCTAGGGTCGCACGCAACGCACTGAAAGAGCAACAGCCGGCAGCACCTAATTGAGGCAACATTTTACAAATCATTTTGAAACTTATCTACGGGAGAAATAATCAACGTGGCAATGCTGCCAGCCTTCTGGGAACGTTACCGGTCGCTGATGATTCGGAGGAATTTCACGACGATTATGTATGTAAACATTTCATTTTATTTAGTTTAGCTTGTTTTAGTTTCTAATCATTTATGTTTTATTGTACGTATTTTGAAAAATAAACCAATAATTCGGGGCAAAAAGATCAAAGTCATTTGAACACGAAGGAGGCGAGGTCTCGCGAGTCTTCTCGCAATTTTCTAGTACAAAAGCACAGCCGCCGATCTTTCAGTGGCGATTGACCCTAATTAATTTTTTTATGCACTTGATGATTCGTAATGGGTGATATTTAAACGCTTAACTAATAAATACCATTTTTTAAAACAAATATACTGAATGCGCCACAAAATTTGTATACCAAAAAATACAAATTTTGCACACTTTTTATTTCCGAATGCAAACTTTTATTCTACGTGCATAACTTATAATTCACATGTATGACTAATATTTTTTTATTACCACAAAAATTGTAACCCTAATCTATTAGAATCAAGCAACTAATGAACTTATTATTATAACTGTTTTTATAAATAAAACAAAAAAAAAATAACCACCAAGGCTTAATGCTGGAGCTACGCTCCGCTCCGCTCCCGCATTAGCCTTCTAACCTAACCTAACCAAGTCGGATTGCGCAGCTATATGAAATTCCGTTGCAAGATTGTACAATTTAGAGTGCATGTTAGTATTTTTGATAATTTTGTGTGCAAATCAGTATTTTTGGTGTGTCACGGGATTATTTGTATTGAAGATAGTATTACAGTGTTGTTAGATATATTTTAGGTGCACACTCAGTTAAAAAGATCATCAACTTTTGATAAGAGTTAATATATTTTTAGTTATGCTTTTTTTTTTTTTTTTTTTAATTCTTTTGTTTTTAAGGAGCTTTTGCCCACATGGGCACGTCAGCTCCATTGTTCCTTAAGCTAAAATATAAGCTAAAATAATATTTTTATACCCGTATTAAGAAAGAGAGTCCATAGGAGCCAGCAATACCAAACAACAGAATTTTTGAGCAATATCAGATTTTGGGTTTGATAAAATACTGTTGATTAGTCCAACATCTAACCTATTGAGACTAAATTCCTTCAAGATTAACTCTCTTTCCGTTTTATTTTGCACACATTCCATCAGCAAATGTTGCACATCCTCCAGCCGATTGCATACAATACAATTTGGCGAATCAGCCTTTCCCATAAGGAAGGCAAACTTTGCCGATGGAAAGTGGCCGGAGCGGAGTCTTAGTGCAAGTTTCACATACTTTCTACACAGAGCTTTGTCATCAAACCAGGGTGAACGAGGGGGCTCACTCTGAATTGTCTTATACCATATTCCTTTTTCCTTTGATTTAGCATTAAAAATATCTGTCCATTGGTCGAAGCAAGTAGCTTTATATTTTTTGTTCAGCTCCCAATAGTCTGGTAAATATGGTAGTATTGTACCTTCCTGTACTGCTAATTTGGACAGACGGTCAGCCTCCTCGTTACCCTTTAGCCCTATGTGGCCCGGGACCCACTGCAACATAAGCCTAGTACTATTTATTAAAAGTTGGTTACATATCTCTAGGATATCATAGGCTATCGATACACCTCTGAAGCCAGAGGCGCACCGAGCCACAAGCTGTAAAGCACTTTTACTATCAGTAAGAATTACTATGTTGTTTAAATTGTTTCTGGAAGCATAAGCCAAAGCTTGATATATTGCAATGAGTTCCACGGTCATTACAGATACATCTTCAAGGATCTTAAAATAACTTTTAAAGTTTACATTTTGATAGTAGAAAGCTGCTCCCGACCCATTCACACTCTTTGACCCATCTGTGTAAATCTTGCACCAATCGCTGTAGGTAGTATTAGTACGAGATCCCACTGCAGGATTGGTGCGCTCATCGACTTTTTGTTTAAAACCAAATTTTTATGTTTATTTATAATTAAGAGAATATATATTTACTCGGGTGCCTATCAAAATTTGGCCGCCATTATTTTTAATTAAATTATTTTTAATTGATTTTTGGTAAAAAATTTCGTTTATTTATTTTTTAAATAAAATAACGTCTACATTACGGTAATTAATATGAAGATTCTAAAAAATCACGGTTGCCGTTGCGCACCTGGCCGCACCTCTTTGCAGCCAGGTGTAAACAGGTATGATTTCGATAAATTTATACGTTTATAACCTATATTTATTAATTATATGTCAAATTGAAGCTAATTTTTTTCTATTAATTATCATATATAGTTGCTTAATTAAATCTGGCCGCAAATAAGGGTTACTGGTTGTTAAAGATACTAAATATTTAAGATAGAGTGAAAGAGAGTTAGCGTGTAACATCATTTGTCAGACGAGGACAGCGATTGCCGGCTGTGCGACGCTTTTAAGCCATTGCCGGCTGTGCGACGCTTTTAAGCCATGACACGCATGCGCAATCGACGTTTGCGCCTTGGCGCGAATAATTTTTTTTTTGTTCTATACATTTAAATTAAACAAAGTTTGGTTTGGTTTGTAAAATAAATTAGTTTATGTATTATAGTATGAGAGTAGATAAAGTAGTGTATGACACTGTACATAACTTGGTCTTATAACACTCGTGTGATAATATAAAAAAACTCGCCTACGGCTCGTTTTTTTAAAACACACTCGTGTTATAATGAACCCTCATTATGCAACAGTATCATAAACTACTATAAATTCAATTCAACTTTTACTTACGGTTTGTGTTTTGCAAAAATCTTCAAATTCTTGTTTATCTTTTTGCTTTAGAACCACAATTTTTTTTAGACACTCTGAATGATATCCAAAATCATTAGTAGAGTCAATTGTAAATAAAAGGTCATGATTTTTACGACGAAACAATAACATTAGCGAGCACTTTTGGAATGATACATTATTAAAGTCGAGTACATTGCTTTTTTCGTTACACAAAAAACACGACTTCATCTTTATCAATTTTATTTTACGTTAATTAATATAATTATTTTTAGATGCACATTTTTTTTTTATACCACTTATGTGGCAGGACAAGCACACGGCCTACCTGAATGAAAGTAGTTACCGTGGCCTACGGACGTGTGCAACACCAGGGGCGCCACACTCGCGCTGCCGACCCTGTTAAAACAGAGAGTTTCTGTGCCGTCAGTGTAGAAGATAAAGCAGGATAAGCCAGGTCTTCCCACTGACAGCACAAAAACTCTCAAGTGAGCTCTGGCTACCCTACTCACCGCCGGGAACTCAACACGAGGTTATTATGGCCGCGGTATTCTGTAAGGCGGAGGTACTTCCCCAGTCGGACTGCTCAATTGGACGGAAATAACGTCGTGTCCTACCTCCTACAAATTCGAATTGAATTTGTAGGAGGTAGGACAGGTAGGATTTGAATTGAAATAAAATAACAATGTAAATATAAAACGTTGTTTATTACGAACTCCAAAACAGCGTGGTTTTCATGTTAGCATAAAAATGCTGCATCTGTTTAGTTGAGAACACTAACATTCGACGCATGCGCAATGGCTTAAAAGCGTCGCACAGCCGGCAATCGCTGTCCTCGTCTGACAAATGATGTTACACGCTAACTCTCTTTCACTCTATCTTAAATATTTAGTATCTTTAACAGCCAGTAACCCTTATTTGCGGCCAGATTTAATTAAGCAACTATATATGATAATTAATAGAAAAAAATTAGCTTCAATTTGACATATAATTAATAAATATAGGTTATAAACGTATAAATTTATCGAAATCATACCTGTTTACACCTGGCTGCAAAGAGGTGCGGCCAGGTGCGCAACGGCAACCGTGATTTTTTAGAATCTTCATATTAATTACCGTAATGTAGACGTTATTTTATTTAAAAAATAAATAAACGAAATTTTTTACCAAAAATCAATTAAAAATAATTTAATTAAAAATAATGGCGGCCAAATTTTTATAGGCACCCGAGTAAATATATATTCTCTTAATTATAAATAAACATAAAAATTTGGTTTTAAACAAATAGTTGATGAGCGCACCAATCCTGCAGTGGGATCTTAGACTATATTCAGTTCACTGACAACTTCATTTATCAAATAGTTGAGTTCGTACAAGTTTTTTGCCTGTTTAATACATTCAAGGTCACATTTAAGGAATTTGTTTATCTGTATAGCTGTTACCCATGTATTTAGCGTATACATTTTTAGGACTCTAGAAGACGCGATATTTAGTCCATGAAGCTCGTTAAAGGTAGTAGCCAGTACAGGTTTCTTTTTATTTCTCCAGTATATAGTAGGTAAGAGTAACTGTAACTCAGAAATTATATTTATGCTAATATTATTTGTACATGACATTGCTTTTATCACATATTTGTATGCAAGATACTGTCGTCTTAAAATAAGTGGCGGTACATGTAGTTCACTTTCCATAACATGTATAGGTGAACTTTTTATAATAACTCCAATGACCCTAAGAGCTTGATTTTGTAATTTGTCTAGTTTACTAACATGTGTATTTGCGCTACAATCATACATAAAGCACCCATAATCAATCCGACTCCTGATAAGTGATATATATATTTTGCGTATATGTTTAGTATGTATCCCCCAAGAACTACCCGCTAACAACTTCAACAGATTGAGATATTTTGAACATTTACAAATTAATTCAGTAATGTGTTTATTCCATCGTAGACTACACTGTCCAACCACATTCCTAAATATTTAATAAATTCCGATAAAATAATCGGCCTTCCATATATTTTGAGGGTAGGTACTATTTTCCTACGTCCTCTGCTAAACACACAGTAATGGGATTTAGTAGGAGATAGGGTCAAGCCCATTTCATCTAACAATGCCACCAAACTATTTTATTGTATGTAATATTCAAGCATTTGAAATTTGTTTGTCTTTATAGTATATTATAAAATCGTCTGCATATTGTGAAATTAGAACGTTATTAATTGTCTTACAAATTTTATATGTAACTAAATTAAAAAGTATAGGTGACAGAGGGTCCCCTTGGGCCAGTCCCCTATTGGTCCACCTACATATATTATCTATTCCTAAGTCGGCTGATTTAAGTTTTAAATGTCTTTCGTTCAAAAAAGTCCATATATATAGACAAAGTTTGGCTCCCACTTGAATTTCATCTAATGTGTGAGTAACTGCATCAATTGAAATATTATTATATGCGTTCTCGATATCCAAGAAACACGCGACCGTAGGTATATTGTTAGATATGCCTACTTGAATATATGTAACTAGCCTGGCGATCGAATCTATACATGATTGTTATTTTCTGAACCCTATCGTGTGTGGTGACAACACATTATTATGTTCTACGTACCACTCCAAACGTTTAAAAATCATTAAGTGTAATATTTTACATAAACACGACAGAAGTGAAATTGGTCTTAATTTGATTTCGTTATTGTTATTGTTTGCTTTAGATATGGTAATTATTTTAATGTTTCTCCATTGGTGAGGGACACAGCTATATTTAAATATATTGTTATAAATTGTAAGTAAAAATTGTTTAACTGAATAAGGCAAGTTGTAAATCATAGAATATGATATACCGTCCGCTCCTGGTGCTGAGTCTTTCTTTTTTAAGGAGTTTTCGAGTTCTTGTATGGAAAATTCTACTTCTAAGTTATCGTTTCTAGACTTAAACATAGGAACAGCATTCGTGACATAGTCTGGCGTTAACGAGTGCAACAGTTCGTGTTGTGCTTCGGTAGGAGGGCAGGGTCTTTGTTGTTTATACCCTTTCATCCATCTCATGCGACGCCACATTTCCGGCACTGACTTGATTTCATTAATTGAGTTACAGAATTCTTGCCAACTGAGAGCTTTGGCTTTTTTTATTAATTTTTGAGATTCTCTAGTTTTAGATTCTAACTGCCTTAAATTTTCTGGGGTCGGGTTACGACGAAATTTGATTAACGCCAACCTACGTTGTGCAACTAGTTGCGATAATTCCGGGATCCAATAGTTTTTAGGCTTAAACTTCTCAGGGGGCCTATTACTAAATTTTATATACGGGATGTATTTATCTGCAGCGTGTTGAATTTGGTTCGTAAGAAAGTTATACATTTCTTGGGTAGCACTTGGGGAATCTTTATAATTAACAATAGCTTCAGAAAGAGTACGACGGTAGTCACTCCAGTTAGCATTTTTGAAATTACGCTTTTTTATAATCTCATATATAGTGGTACTTTCACCTGATATCTTTAGAATAATGTGGTCACTACCTAGATTTTCTCTTAACACCTGCCAGTCGAATTTAATTGCTACATCTGATGTTGCAAATGTTATGTCAGGAGAAGTCTTCTGTAGGTTGCCATTTACTAATTTTATTCGAGTGTGCATACCTTTATTAAGGGAAATGTAACCACAGTCGAGAGCAGCATCCGCGATTTGTGTACCTCTACTATTTGATTTACTCGACCAGTTAGGATGGTGTCCGTTAAAGTCACCAGCTATAATAGTTTTTCGAGTGAAATGTGAAAATAGATCGTTCCAGTCATTCTGATGGGTTTGTACTGAAGATGGGCAGTATAGTGAAACAATGTACTGAAGGTCCTCACAATTAAGTATCCTAACACAGAGTACCTATCTGAATCTCAGGGTTCTGAGTATCAAATGGAACTAGATGAGACTGAATCGATCTATGAACTAATATAGCGACGCCACCGTAATTATCATCGCGATCGCGCGTAAAAACGTTATAGCCGCTAACACTTACACTATTCTCACAATTAAACCATGTTTCACTAATAATAGCTATGTGAATATTTTCCCGTAACAACAGCGCTGAAAACGCTGTAAGTTTGGGGCTTAGACTTTGTGCGTTCCACTGGAGAATTTTTAACTTTAGACTAGCTTGTAAATTTTGCCATTTTTATAAAACTAGATATACACTACTAATTTTTAATTACCAGAGAAATTGCAGGGGCTGATATGGAACGTATATACTTCAACATATATGGAATAATACAAATACCCAACCATACAAAAAAACAAAGTTATTACCGTTTTTAAAATCTCACAAATGCATAGACACCTTTTTATTTACGCACGATGTGTGGATAGTAAATAGGTCATCAATGAACTTTTAACTTTCATCGTAAAAATGCCGAACAGTTCCGGGAATGCCCGACTGTCGTGCACGACAGGCGACGCAGTCTTCAAGGTCAAAATACAAGTACGATTTTATTGTATGGTTAATGGGTTAAATACTTAAAATGCTCGTCATACGAGTTTGATTCTAGTGGCAGTAATTTTTTAATAGCGTGTTTAACACAAGTTCGGGTTTACTGAGTAAACAATGGTAAAACCGCAGTAACTTTTAACGTAGGTAATTCAGTACTTTTAAATTTAAGTAGGTACTTTATCAACTGGCAGATAGGTACTAAATAACTTGAAATAGTTAATTGGCCTAATGATTAATTTATGTATTTAGCACGTGCAAGACTTACCCTACAAGTACCTACTTTAATTGTTGCTCGAAATGTCCTCCGTCATTTTGGATGCATAAACGAGCCCGCTCATAGTTCGATTTCAAACTGAGGAGAATGTCTCTTTGTTGCCGGATTTCATCGAAGGCGACAATTATCCTTTGTCGGAGGTCCTCACGGGGTGTTGGGTTCACTGACATACACTCTACGTTTCACTTCACTCCACATGAAAAAGTCCATTGGCGTCAGATCCGGAGATCGAGCGGGCCACGCGACCGAAGCCCCCCATCCAATCCACCTGTCTTCAAATTGCGTACTGAGGTAGTCTCTTACCGCGATGTGGTAGTGGGGTGGAGCACCATTTTGTTGAAACCAGAGGTCTCGCAAGCTTGCGAGTGGGATATCATCCAACATGGTTGGTACCATGGTTGGATGATACGGCGGGTCTACCCCGGCCTTGTGCGTGCGTCGGTACGTGAAATGAGCCGTGGTCTAACAGACGTTGGTAGACGCTCAACATCGTGGAATAATTTGGCTGTCGGGCATTCGGGTAGAGATCACGATACATCCGTAAAGCGGCACTCACATTTTCACCGGATAAAAAATAAGTACGTAACGTTAATGCGTATTCGCGATTGGTAAATTGGTACGCCATCTCGATAATGTCGATATTGATTAGGATGCGTGCGCGGATCGAGACGTTACAACCGGAACTGCATTGCATATTGCATTTATGATTTAAATTTTATTAACATCAAAGAGATGCCGCCGGCACGTGTAGCGCGGTGTGGTAGGTACTACTCGTGCGCGATAAGTTGAGACCTGAGCGCTGTGACGTCACCGGCGCGTGTTTGTACAGTGCACAAAAACATAATCGTAACAAGCTTCCGCCCGAGACTTTACCTACCCTATTTTATTGTTGTTGCCTTTATTCAATTCAATTCTTGTTTTGGCTTTCTACTGTAAAAGCTGCTTTGAAACTTTTTTATTTTATGGTTAAAAGTGATTCTCATATAGTGTATATTAATGATTGAAAATATTGACTGAAAATGGTACTTATTATAATAATTAAAACACTATTAGGTATACAAACATTATATATTTCTTATTATTAGACAATCTATTACTCAGAGTCACTCATGAGTGGTGCTATACCTTCAACTTCATCATCACTAGAGTCCTCGCTTGATGAGGTATCGGACTGCAAATTTATAATAAGTTCAGTCTCATTAGTCTCCTGTAAGAGATCATCATCCCAATATTTTTGCCGGAGCCTGTCCACATGATTTATCTCTTTTCGCCAATCGCTTTCGGTGATACTGTTAATTGCGTCCTTAGTCAACTGTTCAATTTCTCTTTCCGATTGGGTTATGTTCTTGTCGGCTACCCTCTGTTTAATTAAATTCCAAATGTATTCAATAGGATTTAGATCACACATATAAGGAGGTAGCCGAAGAACTTCGTGACCATGGTCTTTAAAAATTTCATCGATTACATATTTTTTTGGTGGTTTGTTTCTGTAAAGTAAGTGGTACATTTCCGATTTCTTCATATTTTCATTAAATGTTATGTTGTGGTCTATTAACCATTGCCTAATAGTGTCTTTATTAGCAACACTTGTAGGTGGTTTATTTAATTGTGTCGAGTGGTAAGGTGCGTTATCTAGCACGACTATGCTACTTGGCGGCAAATTAGGGATAAACTTTTCAGTCACCCACTTTTTAAAATTATTTGTATCCATTTCATTGTGGTAGTCTCCAGTCTTGCTTTTGCATTTATATATTAATGCCGCCCCATTCACAAATCCATTCTCTCCTCCTGCGTGAACTATCACCCATCTTTGACCGGGATTATGGTTTTTCTTAACGGAGGCATCAGTACTGTTTTGCCAGCACTTGCTCACTGTGTAGTGAGAGTGGATCCACGTTTCATCGACATAAAAAACAGGTTTTTTGGCGGCACCTAAGTCGTCGTTCTCTTTTAGCCGTCGAAGATACCTTGCTCTCCAAGCTCGAATATCTGGTTTCTGAACCAGGAAATGTCTTGCGTCCTTACATTTTTTAAATTTGTAGCCCAATTTATCTACCAGGAGCTTTCTTAGGTAAGTTTTTTGTCCTTGGAAATTAAGGTCTCGTTTAGCCACAGCCAATATTTTATTTAATGTGGGGATTTCTTTACGAGCCGTGTAAAAACTATTCACAATATTTCGCAAGGCGCACATGTCTAAATCGTCCAATTGGATTTGTTTACGCCTCGGTTTCCGTTTTTTGCCCGGAGTGGACAATTTAACTTCATCCGCCGCCGTAGATGAGCCTGGTGTTGGTGAAGAGCTTTCTAAGCGCTTGGCTTCGCCTTTGATACGCATCAGCGTGGCTTTAGAAACTCCCGTTGCCATGCAGGTTCTTTTTACAACCTGGTCAACGGGTAAACAAAATTGGTTATCACGCTTTTCGTTTTCAAAAAACTTTAGCACGTTAAGCACTAGGTTCCTTTCTCCACTATGCAGCGTTTTACCCTTCATTTTAACAATAAAGGATATAAAAAGCAAAACTCAACAGAAACTATAACAAAAAAAACCAAAACTTAACAGAAACTATAACTAAACAACAAAACCTAACAGAAACTATAACAATAACAACAAAACTTAACAGAAACAAATAACAATAAACGAAATTCAGCGCGCGTCGTCGTTACGTGACGTTAGCCAGTACGAGACTAAACTAGTGTTGAAAAAATGGCGCTGCACACAGTACTTCACGGGCGACCGAGGGGCAGTGCAGGGGGCAGTGGGCGGAGAGCGCAGGTCTCAACTTATAGCGCACGAGTAGTATGTGCGGGGCGGGGACCTTCGCACGCTCCGCCCGGCACTGCACCCCGCTCAAGGACGCAGAGCGAACTTTAGTAGAAAGAGAGAGCGCGTTAGTCATATTCATTGAGTAAAATTTTGTACGTCGTGAACATAATTTAGGTGGTTTTGAGGAAGAAATTGACATACATACTTTATTATTTTTTTATAAAATGGATGTGTTCAGTATCGAATACCTATCACGTCGCCAAAATTTCTCTGGTAATTAAAAAATATTAGTGTATGTTCTAATATTCCACCTCCAAGTATCATGTTAACTATCAACTTTTTAAATTCTTCACAAATAATTTTTAAAACGGCTAGTAGTTTTTCTTCAAACTTACTCTGAGACATAACAATAGATTTTATTTTAAACCAAATTTTTCTAAATTCTAATTTGTACGTTACTCCATCATTTGGTATACTGTCCTCCTTATCATTCCCCGGTGCATCTGTTTGTTCATCCATCGACTGGTCTATAGAATAACCTTTTTTTCTATTTGTATCACTAAATTTCTTCTTGTTTGCCTTCTGATGTGATATTCTCTTTTTTCCTTTAGTATTTGATTCTATTTCCTTTTCATCTTCATCTTCTGTAGTTTGTGGTAGGAGACTCATGGCTGCTCTGGCTAATACACTACTGTATGTTTCCTGAGAGGGGTGTAATGTGGATGTATGAATAGAAGGTTGTACGTGCAAATTATCTTCACTGAATTGATTATTTTCTTTTTGTTTCCGTTCCGTTAGAATTTGTAATGCTTTCCTGTAAGTAACTTGTTCATCACACATTATATTTCGAATTGATTTTTCCTTCATAAAAACAGGGCAGCTCTTGTCCAGAACAAAATGATTCCCTTTGCAGTTCAAACATTTAAAATCTTTCATATTGCAGTTTTCATGACCATCCCCGCATTTTGGGCATATTATCTTTTTCGTGGGGCAATACCGTTTTATATGGCCAAAGTGCCAACAACCTGAACACTGTGTTACTGGAAACTTGTAGGTTTCTACTTTAAATCGGCAGTCATAAGCATATATAAATTGAGGTAACACCTTACTTCTAAATCTTAGTCTTACAGACTCGCTGTCGATCCACTTCCCTTCCAAGTTTAGACGTTTCAAACGTTTGATTGACAAAATTTCATCATTTGGCTGTAAAATGTCTTTTAATTCTGCTTCAGTTAACTCGGAGTCTATTCCTCTCACCACTCCATATGATGTTGACAGTTCATAAATTAAATACGACTGAAATCCCATGTCTTTGAACTTTTGACAATCTAAAAGGGTCTCCGCGTCTTTTTTTGTCTGAAATTGGATTAAAACTTTATTAGGGTTTTTGTATTTAATTCTAAGAACACCCTGTATATTTTCGGAGCGAAGAAGTTTAGCCATCGCCATTTGTTTGGGTAAACCATTGATGGACGTTATACAGATCTCATTATTTTCACTATTTTCTTCATTTACCCTCTTATTACTTTGTAATATTAGAGACTCACTCCTTATCAAACGTTTAGGTCTTCTTCTACTGTACGTAATAAAGTCATCCTCTGTGTTGTCTTCTTCTTCTGGTTCTTTTCTTTTCTCGGCGCTTCGATTTTCACTATAAGTGTTTTTCTCACCTTCTACCTCAGTTTCTGCTATTCCACTCAACATATTAAGCTCTTTTTCACATCGATTTATAATCTCTGTATCACTTAGGTCTTCTTCCATGTTATTCTCATCCATTTATTCACATAAAATATAAGTGGGTAGTTTGAAATTGTTTGTATGGCACCGGGCCATACAGCTATTTGTTGTAGACGTTAATAGAATATATATATTAAGCACTACACATCTGATAATTCATATCAATAACTATTGAAACAAATATAAAGGTTGAATTGTTAAGTACAGGCGCAGTAGATATCTCACGTACGCTCCGCTTCGAACGCGCGACGCGACTGGACGTTAGTTATGCTTGATATGAGTAGTTGAGTAGTAAATGGTTTTTTGAAGTGCAACCATTTAAAAGTTATGCGCATGGTTTATTAGTGTCAAAATTTTGTTAGCATTATTTTATTTAGAGGTGCAAATAAAGATTCCCCATTCGAAAGTTCTAATTCACATCAAGAGAATAAGGGTATTTAAATAAAAAGACGAATTTGATGAAAAATGTATATTTGGAATAAACCAGAATTAGTATAATGTTTCTAACTGCCCAAAAACATGTTATTTGCGTAAATAAATCAATCAGTTATTTTTTATACGAAAGCACAATGCTAACAATGGGGTGGCCATATACAAATTTTAGATAGATATAAATTATGACCCTTAACCCCATATCCATAAGGATTATTATACTAGTGCTACGTTAACACTTCAAATAACACTTATAATGTACAAGTTCAGTAGGATATTTAAATTATTTGCATATAAAAACCTTCAACATTAATATTTTTACTGTTATAGGCTAGACTAGTGAGATCTTGTCTAGTATTTAAGGCCTTCGTCACATTTGAAGTATTTTTCGCGTCGGAACGCACATTACGCTATTGAGCGATATCCAGCGAAGTGTGCTCGTTATGTCATATCTCCTTAGTTAGTCCCGGTCTTATCCGAAGTCCAGGATCCGGTTTTCTAGTCTAAAATTTCGCTGAATTTGGCCGTCGAGTGCAGCATAGGCCTTAGAGTAGGCTAGATACCGCTAACAGTCCCAATGTAACTAAACAAATCCCACCTTCTCTTCCCACCATTTTGCCGATCGAAATTCAACATTAAACCTGTCAAGTGAGTAAATAATAGACACAATAGGTAAACAATTAGACTCGCGGTGCGATCGCACCGCTTGGGATCTTAGACTTTAAAATGCCGAATTTCACCGAAAGACATTGAATGGCTTGCAAGTTGCATGACGTCATCAATGATGGTACAAAAATTATACACTCGGCTTTTACTAATGTATATGCGGTATCTAACCTAGTCAATATGTGCGTACATGAGAAATTTATAAACGGAAAAATCAAGCACTTTAGGGATATAACAGTAAATTGAAATAAAATCACTTTTAAATAAATTCTATCGCGCTTCATTTGTTATTCGCTTTTGGCCGCGGCTCCGCTCGTGTGGATGTCGGTTATCGCGATCAAACATAGCCTATGTCCTTTCTCAAGGTGTAATCTACCCCTATACCAAATTTCATCAAAGCGGTTCAGTGGTTTAGGCGTGAAAGACGGACAAACAGACACACATACACACTTTGCCATTTATAAAATTAGTATGTATTTACGTTTCGGCTACTTTTCTGTAGCCATGGCCGCGGGATGACTAATGATGGTAGTTGTAGCACAGAATAATTAATAGTACTAACGTACAGAAGGATCCCTGCGCAAGAAGATTTAATTAATTCCAGTCTTGCTCCGACGCAATACGGTGGAATTCAGCTCGCACAACATTAGGTACCTATAATTTTATTCACCTACTACTTGCGTCTCTTTCTATCGCGTACCTCTTATTTCTTCTTACGCTGTTAGGGTTGCCTTCTTGTGAAGAACTGAATATTTGATTACCAGTCCAGTTAAATATGTGCCTGTTACTATTTTTCTATTTATGTGAAAATGACAACCTCATTACGTCAAAATGACAACCTAATATTAGATGAAAAAAGTATTTAATACAATGTCCGCATATTTTAACATAAGACGATAAGCATACTACTACATTTAGAATTCTTTGCTACTACACTTTAGTGTATTTGCTAAATTGAACATAATATCATTTACGTGTTTAGTTACATGCCGTACGACGCAAACACGAAACGGCTTAAACTAGTCCGAGAGCCGACACCAATAGTAGTGTTAGGTTGGGTTATGGGTAGGTAGGCACTTTAATATGGTCGGCCGGATATTTAGCTGTAGGTATATTACGAATGTACTGCGCGGAGTGAACCACGCCTGGTTGTAGTTTGACGTGTAAGTTATCTCAAAGTACCCGAATCATGGCGAATCGTTGGTGTTACTATTTACGCAGAATGAGTAAGTGATTTTATTTCAATGACTGATATTCGCGTGAACTAGAAAATATCATTACAGCTAATGTTAGTCTGTGTGTATGCTACAATAAGCTTCTAATTCATGTTTAACGGCATAAATAAGTGTCCTACTGAACTCAAGGCAAAATAAAACATAATGTATACAAAGATTGTGTGAAATGTATCAATAAACGTAACAAATGGCGATGCACTATTTAACGCCTGGTAACCGCTTGCCAATCGTCGCCGTCAGGATCGCGAGCTGAAACAATACATCATTATTGAAAATCGGTACTAAATTATCGAAGAAGTAATTTCGCAAATATTTCATATTGGTCCTTTTTTATACTACTTAGGTGGCAAACAAGCGCCCGGTTTGTCTCATGGGTAGCGGTTACAGTGACCTACAGAATTTTGGTACCAAGGGCGCCAAACTCGTGTTGCTGTACCTGTAAAAACCTTGCTCTAAAGAATCCCATTTTGAAGTCGCTCCGAAAAACCACAATAGGGTGATCGTTCCACAGCATAAACGAGTGCAGAAAAAAATTATTTTATACCTCACTATGCGTACCGTTACGTGTCTCTGTGGCGAGCGGTTCTCGAGCGACCCTGTGGTTTTGTAAAATTCAAACTTGCGTCGTTTCGATCTTAGGACCGACTTCTGAACCACTAAGCTACCATCGCTTCAAATATTACAATGAACACAGTAGTAGCAGTTCCGTACTTGTGTTGTCTGTGTTTCCAGGTAGCTAGAACTTGGACGTCTTCAAGACGTACTCTAGACAAACATCGTCACTTACTAACAGGTGAGATAGTGGTCAAACGTGAGCCTATTAACCATAAAAAAATCTTTTTGTATCATGCGCAAAACATCCAACCGGCGCGAGTGGTTATGTCGGAATTGAACCGAATAAAACGCACGCCTTCTGTGGCTCGTAGGTTGCCGGAAACATATCTCTCGCAAGTAGTAGTAGACTAACGTATGTATAGAGACATCGGAGTATTGCGATATAGGTTTTATACATACATAGGTTCACAGTTGGCAGGCGGATTATCGCAATGCTGCCTCCTCTCGATATGTTTACGTTACGAATATAAATATTTTTCGTACTCGGGGTACTGTACTCAGTAATACTTTCTATAGCCCCTGGTCCTTTAAGCGGGGCGTGAAAAAGCATCTGATGAGGCCGTCAAGCTGAATGCCACCATTGTTAACATGGTTATGTAATGAAAAATGAATGAAAAATGAAAAATGAAAAATCATTTATTCTATAACACAATGGTACTTTTAACAATATTTTTGTACTTGTGACCTTCTATTAAGTGAATTACACCTTTAAATGTAATGGGCGACCCTTTTTCCTGAGACTTTGCCTTCAGCTTACCATCAGGCGAGGTGAAGTCAAATTGACGTGTCCTGTGTGTGGTATAAAAAAACTCAATACTCACGCTTGTCGTCGCGGCGAGGGGGCGGCGGGCGGCGCTCGCGCTCGTCGCGTCGCGGCCCGTCGCGTTCGCGCTCGTCCCGTCGCGGCCCGTCGCGCTCGTCGCGCCGGGGAGCGTCGCGCTCGTCTCTACGGGGGCCGTCGCTGTTGGCACACAACGTTTTATTACTGTCTGTGATTCAACCGTCGCACTCGATTATTATACACTTCTTTTTATATTATTAGTTGGTTATTTTTAGAAAAGCGATATAACGCTTTCTGATTCAGGTATCATATCTCAAGTACAGCGCTCGCATTAAAATTGCTCCATCGAGGTAAAGTTGTCAAAGGAGATACAGTTGCACATTTACATACAAATTTGTATTAAATAGTATACCTAAAGTATGTTGTACTCATACTTATTATGGTTAGATAAGTATCCATTATTTTTATATATAATATTGCATTTCTAGTTGCATCTGTATCTCCTATGTCAACTTTACACGATTCAATCGATACTGGTGTTAAAAAAGAAATTGTAGTTCTTACTGTAACCCGAAATAAAGACAAAAACAACATTATTATTTTATATTGACGATTATACAATATAACGAACGTACCGATCGTCCCTCCTGGGCGGGAACCGGTCGCGTTCGCGGTCTCTGTCGCGGAAGCCCCCGCCGCCACCATCGCGGTCGCGCGGCGGGGCGTCTTTAGTCCGCCACGCTGATGAACGCTCCTGAAACAAAACAGTCGTGATGTATTATTGGGTATTTGACTAACTAGTCAAATTAGTTACTTTTTACTAAACATCAAAAAAATAAATTATAGAAAAAAATAACATATTTCGACAAATTAATAATACCAGACGATTTTGTTCGTCGAACCGTTCATCCTGTTGCTGTCCCATGTCCCATTTTCTACGATTCTACTTGAAATAAGTAATGTTAAAGAGGGAGGAAGTAGTCAAAACCTTATAACATACACGGATACACCCATATATGTCACAACTTAGACCATATACTATACCATATATAGTAGGTGTTAGACAATAATAAATATACATACCGATGAAGGTGGTGGGTCAGCGGGACCACGACGCCAGCTGCCGCTTTCTGGGCCGCTGGACCGACCGCCGTAGCGTGGTCTGTAACACAACACAACAATTCGTGATACTTCTAGGACCAAGTGACGGGAGATTATTAGGACGAGGTTACACACTAAAAAGACAATAAGTGGTCGCTTAATCTGATACCCAAGGCTAGCATGAGTTTCGAATTTTACGTCCCGTGGCAACAACAGCCAGGCTACGTGGGTAACAAATGCGTGGCAATGGTCCTGACTTGGCGTTGTTGCGGATGACGTCCAAGATCGTGCGAAGTGGAGGAGGGCCGGAAAGCGGACCCTAAGCTGCGAGAGCATCTCGGCCTGTGTATAGGTGACCGACAAAAAAAAGGTTACAGACAGTGATCGTTAATTGTCTCGTAGCTGATAATAAGTCATTTACGCTACTCTACACCAGTCCTGTTGTCCTAAGCGGCACTGTTACTAACCTCTCCCTATCGCGGTCCACCCGGTCCCTATCCGGCTCCCGGTTGCTAGACCGCCAGCCGCCGCCGCCATCGTCCCGGGGTCGGTCCTCCCGTGGTCCGCGATCGTCTCGGGGCCGGTCTTCACGAGGTCTGTCGTCACGAGGACCACGGTCGTCGCGAGGGCGGTCTTCGCGCGGGCGGTCGTCGCGGGAGCGTTCTTCGCGTCTAAAATGATAATAAACATAAAACTTCCATTCACAGTCTACTAAGCTCTATAGGACGACCTCATCAAGGTCGCCGGGAAGCGCTGGATGCGGACTGCTTTAGATCGACTGTTCTGGAAGTTCATAGGAGAGGCCTATGTTCAAGCGATGGCGCTTTAAGCGCCTCCCCATACCCGGGGGCTAGATGGGGATACCTTGTTCCCCAAACCGATGAGGGCCAGCTCGAAAGGGATGGTCCTAGGTCAGCCGGGGTGCGAGAGATATCTCCAGCCAATCTCAGCTCCGGCAACCTCCGACCCACAGACAGCGTGGGTTTTTGTCAGTTCGAGTCGGACATAACCCCTGGGTTATCCGTGGGAATATTGAGCACATTTCAATCGTGTGTGGAGCCACTTGCACGATTGACTGCGGTACGTCGTGAAAATGAATCGTGTAGAAATCGTCTTTTGGTAATGCGGCCGATAAATGCTAAAATTAACATGTTCATAATTTGATAACACATGAGGACAAAGGTAAATGACAGACGTTTGTCCCTGAAGTAGTGAATAATACCTGTCATCCCTGGGCGGTGGTCTGTCATCCCGCGCTGGCCTATCATCCCTGGGCGCGGGTCTCTCTTCCCTTGGGCCTCGACGTTCAGGGGAGCGGGGACGTTCTTCGCGGGAAACGTCGCGACCGCGGGGACCAGCTGTGGAGAGAACTCATATTAGTTATATTTTATAATGAGTAATAAATTAACCTTCAAATGCGATTCAGTTTTAAGAATCCAGAAATGTTGTCCGTTTTCTTAGAAGATTAGCATTTCCTGGCAACATCAATCCAATTTTACTATTTTGATTTCAAACTGTCCAGTTAATGACAACAATTACGTAGACATACAGGATGAACGTGAATGTGTACGTTTTATCATTTGTAAAGTATATCAGCTGACAGATAACATTTCTTTGCAGATGCTTATAAAATCATTGTTGCATAGAAATAACACTTGCAGCGTCGTATAGTTTGTATACAGTCGTATTTGTATAAGCGTGTTGGTCACGAGTAAGCACAAACAGTAAAGTAAGTGTGTGTCCACTCACGTGCTCTCCACACGTCACTCTTCTTCTCATCTTTAGGCTCATTCTTGGCGCGCCACCCATCGTCGCCTCCCCTGGCGGGTCTCTCCCCTGGGTCTCCACGACGCCAGCTGGAAGCTGTAGACTTCTGGTCTTCGAGCTTGCGCTGAATTTCCGCCTCCTTTGCACGGATCTTGGCTTCTGCGCGGGCCAACATTTCTTGATGTTCTCTGTAAGCGGGATATAGATGATATTTAAACTATTGTAATGACTATGAGGGTTGTCAGTGAAAAGTTGGGTGTTTCCTATAATATGATGTTATCTTATCTTTTTTTTACGCATAGATATCCCCACAGATACCCAAAGAGATAGTAGGGATGGTTATGTCGAACTCGAATCGATCAAAACCGTAGGGCCGTCTCGGGCCATCTTGTCTCTCCTGTGGGAATTGCAATTACATGTTTTCCAACTTCTCCGAATTACAACTGATTAATTCCATTGCAAGTTCTAAAACGCGTTTGATTTTTCATGAGATTGTGTGGCATATACTGAACCGTGGACTCCGCGGCCACCTCGGCATCGAAGATGATGATGATGTGTGCCATACAGAACAACAGAAGGTGAGTTTTTTTTTTTTTTTTTTTTTTTACATGCGGGAAATCCCCACGGATACCCGCCCCTCCGGAGCCGGAGGGGTGGGTTATGTCGGACTCGAACCGACTAAACCGCACGCCGTCTGTGGGTCGTGGTGCTAGGCCGAAGGTGAGGTTGTCTTGCGACATATCCCTCGCACCCCGGCTGACCCAGGGCCATCCCTTTCGGTCTGGCCCTCCTCGGGAGGTGGGGACCACGCCGTCCCCGACTCAACCCCGGTGTGGGGAGGCGCGCATCGTCCTACGATGCGCGCCGCCGCCGTGGCCTGCTTCTGCTAGGGTGACGGGTGGCTCCACCCGTCACCCAACAGAAGGTGAGTAAAGTATTAGTCAACTTTTCACATACTTGCATGTAGTGTAAGGAACTTCTGAAGTATCTCATATAAGGCTCAAGTGCACGCCAAACTGTTTTTTTTTTTTTTTTTTTAGTATACTTCGGGACATATATTTTAGACCTAAATCGCAAGACAAACGAGGCCCTCGTGCGCGTGGTTTGTTCTGTAATAATCTATGCTTGGTGTAGTGCCGCGTGCTATCCTCAAAAGACACCCAAGAAACGTGTACTGCGCGTATAGAGCACAATTCGTACTCCCAGGTAAATAAAGACGAAAGTGCGCGAATATGTAAAAAAAATTCTTGCTGTTTTCTATATAACAAGTAAAGATGCAAGTTCAATTTTTTTCATAATATTCTGACATAAAATGAATGACATTTTATGATATAGAATAATCTAAAATTGTTTCGTCCAAGTTGAAGTACACCTGCAGGGCTAACATGCGCGCGTCGTCAAATATCTCGAATCGAGATGAGATATCATCTCGAGTCTTCTCGAGCGAAGTAACGCCGACATATTTTGTCGCGTCAAACTTTTTCAATTGTTGTCTATGGCATACACATTTTTTAAACATTTATCCGATAAAATCGGCCCGATACGGCCATTTGCTCGAAAGCACAGTAGTTAGGGATACTAGGTATGAAAAAAAGAGAAAAAATAGTGCAAACAATTTTCGACCTTATTGACATGACATGCTATCGAATTTTTTTTCTTATATTCGTGATCAGCGTCATCAATTAATGCGAAAAGACACGTAACAAAGGAAATGTCATTAAGGTCGAAAATGGCTTGCAGTCGCTGTTTTAGTTCAAAATGAACCGAGCACAAAAAATGTTTACACGAGATTACTTCTCGTTGACCAAATTTTAATGAAAGACGGGAGACAAAACATTTTAATTTAAAAAAGAGAAAAAAATGTGCAAACAATTTTCGACCTTATTGACATGACATGCTATCGAATTTTTTGTCTTATATTCGTGATTAGCGTCATCAATTAACGCGACAAGACACGTAACAAAGGAAATGTCATTAAGGTCGAAAATTGCTTGCAATCGCACAAAGGTACTAAATTTTGATTCAAAATGAACCGAGCACAAGAAAAGTTTACACGAGATAACTTCTCGTCGACCAAATGAAAGACGAGAGACAAAACATTTTAAATGTCAAAATTCGAGTAACTAAGGGCACGTATGTTACAATTTGCAGACACTAAGTAGAGATGATTTCTCGAAGTCGAGTTATGGCGACATCTGACAGATCGCCATGAAATTTGCCATGTTACCAACAGTCGATATCGACATAAAACGGCAAAATGCCTCGAGATAGCTATCTCGTGGCGCGCATGTTAGCCCTTCATGCTACCAACAGTCGACATATCGACATAAAACGGCAAAATGCCTCGAGATAGCTATCTCGTGGCGCGCATGTTAGCCCTGCTGGTTCAACAATATTTTGCTCACCTGAATTGTTAACGTTTTCAACTTACACTTTTATTTCCCTGTGGGTGCGAATTTAGGTCTAAGACAAAATGTCTCGACTCTCGAGGTATATCAAATGCTGTAAATCTGCTACTCTATTGTCTAAACATTGTTCTCCCACAAGTCCTACCTCTCTTCCTTCTCCTTGCGTTCCCGCTCCGCCGCCATCTCCTCCTGGTGTTTCCTCTCGCGTTCCTCACGCTCCCTTCTTTCCTCCTCCTCCTTGATGCGTTTAGCTTCCTCGGCTGCACGCTCTTCTAAACGACGTTTTTCTGCCAACCACTGGACATAGAACGTAGCTTGTTATGAAAATGATTAGTAGTTAGTAACCGGGAGCAAGTAATCATTAAGTGAGTGTAGATAGAGAGATGTGGATGAGAAAACATTCGAATTCGTAACGAAACACGGTCGCTTATAGCACGTGACTGTAAGCCAACTTAGTAACAATATTACCTCCTGTCGTCGCTTCTCTATGCGCTGCTGGCGTCGCTCGGCCAAGCGCTTCTCGCGTTCGGCGTTAAGCTTGTCGCGGAAGGCCGCCAAGCGCTGCGTGTGAGCGGCGCCGCGCTCGTTGCGGAGCTTGTCGGTGAAGGCCGCGCAGTGGGGCGCCATGCGGCCCAGGCGGGCGGCTGTGGCCACGTCACGGGTACGGGCCTCTGTAGGAGACACACGAGGTGATGACAAAATTGGGTATTTTCCTATAGTTAAAATAAATTATTCAGCTGAACTTATTAAATTAAGAATGGTAAAAGAGTGGAAACAGTTGCGTCGGTTCTTATTTTATCGTTCTTATTTATTTTTAATCATCCACCCAACCTTTAATAGTAAATGATTTGACTATTAAATATTATAACGTCACAATAAAATATTTCATACATGTTTCCTTATAACTTACTGTTTTGACATTTAGTAAAAAGTAACTAATTTGACTAGTCAGTCAAATACCCAATAGTTGCAATGTGATAGGCAAACCAGAAAATTAGTAACACTATTCAGGTCTTAGAACATATTGATACCGCTTACGTGTCTCAGAGAGCATGTTAAGCCCCCGAATTCGGTTGCCATACAAATCTGTGGCATTCGTTACGGATACTTAGAGGCGTAAAATGTCCGACAACCTAGTCGAACTACAGAACTTCAATATTGCTAGTGGGTAGCGAAATCTAGATGGTAATCGCTCGAAGTTCGGGCCATCGCAGTCAGCCTGAATGTTGACAACCATTTGAGTTGGGAAGAAGCTTGCTAATTAAAATACAGTTAGGCCATTGGGCGTTGCAGGTATATCCAAGATCTAGGGAAAAAACGCCGGCGTTATGTACGTTTTTTATGTCTTACTCTGAAGGACTACATTATCTAGGAGAGGTATATATTACAATAATATTTTGTCAGTCTTACCAATAAGTTGTTGGATCCGCTCTTTCTCCTGTGCTTCCCAGAAGGCCTTATCTTGAACTTGCTTCTCTTCCAGGCTCTTCTGCAGTAGAGGAATTTCTTCCAGACGCTTAGCTCGCTCGAAATAGTCAACCTATAAAAGAATATTCCTCATAAAACAATACGTTCTTCTGACACATAAGGCGTTCTTTGATCAAGCAATGATCACGCCTGGCGGGCCTGGGATCCCAACTGATAATATTTGGACAAATTAACGATAAACCATAAACCGGTGTAGTATAACAGAACCACCTCAGCTCCTCCTATGGGTGTCGTAAGAGCCGACTAAGGTATAGGGCTGTTCTCCATCCAACATACAGCCCATAACTAAGTGCCGACTAGACGGTTATAGGCTCGCCCCATATTACGAGGGACCGAAACTCATAGTTGGTGAAACGTGAGTGTTAGTACACCCCTGACCACCCCTCTGGAGATTTATAGGGGTTAGTATATGTATGTACTTCAATACGCTATTTGACAACATTAAAAAAATACTACAAATAATGGTCATCCTATCAGATAATAGCGTAATAAGACATTTAAAACTATAAATTAAACTAAAATAAGCATATTTTTTGAGAATTTCGCTTAAAAATATCTAATAATTTTTCGATTTTTTATCTGTGACGAAAACGCTCTGTGGTCGATCACAGCACTGCTGACGTCACACGCGAGTAAACACGGCTTTGTGACACAACAGAACAGAACAGAAACAAACAGTTTTTGTGGATTATTTTTATAGACGTATTTGTACATTGTGCAACTACACACCATTTATACACCATTTTATTCGTAAAGTTTGAAGAAAAACTTTATTATTTGCTTTGACTTCACTGCTTTAAGGTTATACAAAATGTTTACTTGCGTGTGACGTCACGTAATCGGCTCCATTCAAGGTGACAGCGTTTTTCGCGCGTTTTTGAAAATTTAAACTTTAACATCGATTTTTTGTTAAAATCCGTTGATATTTTTTTGAAATATCGATGTAATGTGCATATTATATGCTAAGGAATAATTTAAAATGGTTTTCCAAAATTTGTCAAATACCCTATTGCGAGAATGCACGGTCAGTAGTTCTGAAGTAGTTCAGCTGCATTGCGCTAGGCGGTTCTGGATGCATTTCATGGCATTATTAGGACTTTTATGTTTTAGTACCATTACAGTCTGTTTTTTAAATTGAGATAGAAAAAAGAACATTACCTGTGTTGCCGGTTTATTGTACTTAAAAAATAGTCATGTGCCACTAGTTTCGAAAGTTGTTGATAAATTAAATTTAGTACAGATTTTTGTATGTTATTTCATAGTTAGCGTATATGGATAGTGAAACTAAAAACTTTTTAATTTAATTTTTTTTCTTAAAATATAATAAAGCCAAACCACTTTTATCTAGGCCACAAACATTGTTGATAGTTTCGAGCATGTTACTAAGCACTAAAAGCTGGTATCGTAACTTCACAATTTGACATTTGCAGTTGTCAATTTACTATCTGAATTAAAAAAACGGTCTATAGATATGAATATTTTTAAGAGTTCTTATTTTTAATACATACCTTCTTCTCCTGATTCTTGAGTTTGGCTTGCAGGTCGCGGCGCTCTTTCATTAGCACTTCAGCCTCGCGCTGGTTGATAGCTTCAGCGTCCATCTTCTTGAGAGCCTTCAAACGAAAACAATATGGTTATTTAATGCATACATAAAATATATCACACATCTCACACATCGCACACAACCCTTCTAGGCATATACTTTCCTCCACTGGGGACATAGTGCCTCATATTTTATATAGAACCTGAAAAATTACATCACACGAAATCACGCTTTTGTTATAATGATGATGATGGTTGAAAATATATTTGTGCAGGCGTAAGTTAACACAGACCGCGCGTGTGTGTTGCGGCCTGTCGCGTCGCGCCCAACGCATGATGTGCCTCCGAGGCCTACCATGTACAACTATGGGACAGGTATACATGGGATTTAATTCGGAGGAATGACAAGACATGATTTTTTTTAAACCTAATTAAAATTTGAAGCAATTAGTATGCTAATTTTGTTTATAAGTCGCAAAAGTTATTGTTAACATCCACCCAGTCCCCAAACATCTTAAGCCAATAATGTATGGGGGATTTCGGTTTAGCAGGGCGTGTCCAGTTAGCTCAGATTATTAGAGAAGGGGACTGGTTGCGAGTTTAAATCCCACACTAGATGTTGATGAGTAGTACAATTAGCACGAAAACTAACGTAATCGTTACATAAAGGCATCGAGAGAACGGAGCATTCCGATTGGCTGGCTTCACACACACACAGGTTCACTGTAGGTATGCAGCCAATAGCAATGCTCTGTTCTTGATAAGTTTACGATACCATTACGACAGTTTTTCGTGATTAAAATGGGATTGGGTTTCAAACTTACGGCTTCAAGTCGATTCCAACCGATTCTCGTATGGGAACAGGCACTCCCAGAGACGGAGGGATTCTAATGCGTAAAGAATGGCAACCCATTTAGACTAGCCGGGGTGCGAGGGATATGTCGCTAGACAACCTCACCTTCGGCCTAGCACAACGACACACAGACGGCGTGTGGTTTAGTCGGTTAGAGTTCGACAAATGGGGGGGGGGGGGGGGGGTTAATCCGTAGGGATTACCCGCACTTACAAAAAAACCCATTTGCTAACCTACTCGAGAGTATTCCCGTTATATCGCTATATCGGTAACAGTTGTGCGCCATTACCTCCTCGTCAAGCTTCTGCAGCATCTTCTGTCCGTGCGCGGTCTGGCTGACGTGCGCCAGGCGCTCCCGCAGGTGGCGCTCGCGCATGGCGGCCAGCTCCGACTCGTGGCGCCGCCGCTCGCGCTCCTCGCGCTCCGCCTCCAGGCGCCGCGCCTCCGCCGCCGCCGCCGCGCGCGACACCTCCTCCTGGCGTCTAAGTACCACACACGTATCATGTGCATATCAAAGTCTTTTGGATTCTTTGTGTTTTACTTTAAAGTCTAAGATCCCAAGCGGTGCGATCGCACCGCGAGTCTATTGTTTACCTATTGTGTCTATTATTTACTCACTTGACAGGTTAATTTAGTTATGTGTGTATTTATCGCAGGTTTATAAGTGCCCAGTTAATGGCAATAGGCTCGCCACCTATTACATTGGGACCTAAACATAAACTGGCGAAATGTGGGTGCTAGCACCTCTGCCTACCCCTTCGGGGATAAAGGTGTGAGTTTATGTTATGTTATTATGTTAATTTTATAATGCAACTGGACAATTATACACACCAAATAGACACCAGACAACATAAAAGTGATATTTTTTATTATGGATATGACGTCAAAGTATACTCCGAGTCGGAACGCCATTGGCCGGAACTGTGTACCAATAGCGTTACGTTTTAACTCATTAGAATTTCCCTCTCAACTTCGCACTTTTCGGCAATTATTTTCTTAATCAAATCGTAATTAAATTAAAAAATATTAATATGTACGTAAATATAAAAGAAAAAACCACAAAACCACAAAAAAGTGCGGTATTTGAATCACATGCATATTCCCTATTACCTAAGCTCGCGTTCTTGGTGACGACAAACGAGGAATAACGTATGTGTATGTATATATGTATGTATCTAATTACCTGAGCTCCTCCTCCTCGCGTACAGTATTCAACCTCTCGATATACTCCTTCCGTTCCTCAATAATCTTGTGCCTCTGCAACACTCGGTGATGTTCGGCGTGCTTATGTTCGTGGTAGTGCTGCACCATGGCGTTGCGGGCTCGCTCGCGTTCTTGGCGACGGCGGGCGGGGAATAACGTGGCGGCGCAGCGGGAAAGTACCTCGGCAGCGCGGACTAGTTGTTCGCGGACCTGATAAACAAACGGATATTGAAAATTATGTAGTGGTAGTGTTGAAATGCTATTATGCAGAGGGTCGAGGGTTCGATTATAGTTCTATGCATTTTTTTAAAGAATATTAGTGCTACCTAATCGCCAATTGGAAAATATTAAAATGCAGCCGCATCTCAGTTAGACTGGTAAGCTGATTCCAACGGAGCCGGGAAAAGGCTTAAAGATTGATTATGACTCCTGCAAAGCTAAATTTCTTGTGTTAATTTTGCTTAGCAGGAAAGGGGTAGGATGGGAGAAAGAAGACTAGTAATTTCGGGAGTCATAATCATTACTAAGCCTTTTTCCGAATCAGTTGGGATCAACCATAAGCTACCGAGGTTAAAATATTTGTCTGCATGTAATTTCACCACGCTGGCATCATTATATTTGAATGATTTTCAAAGCAATAAGTTTGCTAACTATTCAAATCGATTAAGAATGGACAAATTTCAAGTCTCGCCTGAGCGATTCTCTTTTTTCTATTTCATCATATTTCTCCAAATTAGACAAACCTGTTCAGCAGGAGTGGCCTGCAGTATAGCTCCGCCACAGGCTTCATCGGCAGTGGAGCACCATTCACCGCCACCGGCCTCCACACCGAAGTGTACGCATCTGATATCAAACCGCCACGGCAATAATGTAACAATGTTCAGGAGAAGTGGAAAAAATCGTGAATACTTGAAAGACTTTGTTAACTTTTTATTTACTTATTTATTTCCAAGAAAACCAACAACAATACATTAATCAAATCTGTATCTACATTATAAACTATAGTTGAAATTATTTAATAGGTGCATTATGACAGATGTCAGTTAGTTGTTCATATAAAAGTAAACTTTATTGTTGTAACGTAAAGGAAAATTCATGGTCGCTGATATCCCTGGCGATACCTCTACCGTTCAAAACGATTTCTCATACAATACAGTAGTTATCACCGGCGATACAGCTGGTGAATTGGATAATAATGACCAAATGCGATACTAGTCGAAAGTAACGTAAAATGTTACAAAAGTTACATTCTGGCAAAAATGCGATTACTCTTTTGTAACTTGAATCGATTATTCTCATAATCGATTTAATACACGCTAAACCTAGACTGCAACTTTCATAATGCACCTATTAAATTATTTCAACTATAAAAGTAAGTTTAATGACAGGCTTTTCTTTACTATTAAGGCTAAAGTTTAACTCACGCCTTTAAATCCTTAAAGGGATAGGCAGAACACCCATATTTCGAAACTATGATTTTTTCATAACTTAACTACATAGGAATTAAATCATTCGTTGCTGAAGGTGGGATTGCACTCCGACTGACCCATGACCATCTCTGGTCTCGAGATGGTCCCCTCGAGAAACATTTCAAGGATATTGTGAGCAAAATTGTGCAGGCGTAAGTTAACACAGACCGCGCGTGTGTGTTGCGGCCTGTCGCGTCGCGCCCAACGCATGATGTGCCTCCGAGGCCTACCATGTACAACTATGGGACAGGTATACATGGGATTTATTTCAGAGGCATTTTGTTTAAATAAATGGATAGAAATATGAATTGAAGAACGATGAAAGTGAATGCAAGAAAGATGAAAAAGAATGCAAGAAAGATTAAAGTGAATGCAAGAAAGATGAAAGTGAATTTAAAAAAGGTGAAATTGAATGCAAGATGTATAAAATTGAATGCAAGAAACATGAAAGTAAAAGTTATGATATTTGAGAGGAATCAAAAATTATTGAAACAATTGGATGTACGGTACCTACTACCGATTCTATAGAAGTTCTCACGCTGATTGCCATATACCTATGGGCCAGACCCGTCACACATCTAATCCCATTATTATCTATATGCCATAAATATTTCATCAGCGTACTGGATAATAAAAACATAAAATGTCACACTTACTTGTTAGCATGATCAACTCGTATCTGCATATCATTATGCCTCACGCAGTCCACCAACAGTCTCTCCAGATGGAACAGGTCATCCGTGGAGGCCAGCTCCAACAATCTTGAGAATTGAATGCACGCGTAACATTGCGCCACTTGGCGGATCAGACGCACGAGAGCGACGTCGTTGAGAGCGGTGGTGTATTGTGCGAGTGAGGAGTCTGCAAGAAAATAGTTTGTTGTATTTATATACTAGGGGGTCTATCGTATTCTAGAACTAGTCCGGGGCGGCAGATAGCGATGACCTGGGTCAGCCATGATGCCAGGTATGTTTTAAGATTCCTAGGCAATATTACACCCGGGTATTTGAAGGGTCCAGAACGCCGTGCGGTTGGGCGTTGCCAGGCGTGTGGGTATGTCCCATCGAAACACGCAGTAAAAGAAGAAATAAAAAAGGGGAGCTACCGTGAAACGTTAGTTAGGAAATTAGGGCCCGCATGAAACTCGAAAGAAAGACGTAGTATCTATTTACCATGAAGTTACTTAAGTTCAACCTCGGTTATTACATTGTGTGGGAGAATATGCATTTTTCATGTCGGAAACTTGGTTTTGGCTAAGGGCACAATGTACATTTTAAGTTTACTCATCCATCACGTTAGATATATATGTTGGTAAGTTTAAATGAATAAAGTAATAAATTTAGCTGCTATTAATGCAATTTGTGCAGGCGTAAGTTAACACAGACCGCATGTGTATGATGCGGTCTGTCGCGTCATGCCCAACGCATGATGTGCCTCCGAGGCCTACCATGTACAACTATGGGACAGGTATACATGGGATTAATTCAGAGGCATTTTGTTTTGATAAATAAATGCAATATGGATAAAATAGAATGCAAGATCGATGAAACTCAATGCAAGAAAGAGGAAATTGGATGCAAGAAACATGAAAGTGAATGCAGAAACATGACAGTGAATGCAGAAAGATGAAATTATAATATGGTCGTCTGTTTATGATGATCTGGACGGGAAGGTGTCTATCTTTACCCGTACATTGTTAGCCATCTATGATGTGCATGCTCCTCTTAAAAAGGTAAGAGTTAGACATCTTCCTGCGCCATGGCTTACTACGTCTATTAGAGGCATTATGTCTAAGCGAGATAAGGCTAAGCGTAAATATATGAAGTGCCCGTCTGAAGAGGGGCTCAACTTATTTAAAAAACTGCGTAATCGCTGCAATCGTTTGTGTAGGGATGCGAGACGAGACCATATTCACAAGTCCATGGAAAGTCTTGACACTTCTAAACAATGGCAGTTCTTGAAATCCTTGGGAATTGGCAAGGTCACCCAGGATAATCTTGCTGATATGGACCTCAATGCATTAAATTCCCATTTCTCAGCGCCTCTATCTACTATTCCTAGCGATGTTAAATCTTCTACCCTAAATTCTCTTTCCTCTCTTCAACTACCTTTAAATACTTCCTTCTCATTTCACCCAGTAACAGAAGCGGATATTAAGAAATATTTAAAATCCATATCCACTAGGTCTGTCGGTGACGATGGCCTTCAACTGCAAATGCTTCTCCCTATTGTGGATCTAATTCTTCCTATCCTCGCCCATATTATGAACTACTCCTTATATTATAACTATTTTCCTTCATCTTGGAAGAAAGCTTCTATTATTCCTCTACCCAAAATACCCAATCCTACAACACTCTCTCAATTCCGCCCCATTTCAATCCTCCCCATCTTGTCAAAGGTACTCGAGAGTATTGTTCATGATCAACTGACGTATTACCTCTCATCTAATGGCCTGTTGAGTCCTTTCCAATCTGGCTTTCGCCGTGGCCATAGTACTGTAACAACTCTAGTTAAAGTAACAGATGATATAAGATTGGCAATGGAGAACAAACAACTGACAGTTTTGGTCTTATTGGACTTCAGCAGTGCCTTCAACTCGGTTGATTTTGACATTCTCTTAGGTATTCTTTCGTCCATTAATGTTTCTGCCTCTGCAATTACTTGGTTCAAGTCCTATCTCCAGGGACGCTCACAATCTGTTAGAGTAAATGACGCTTCCTCCGATTGTTGTGACTTAGTAGCAGGTGTTCCTCAGGGTCCTTTCTCCTCTTCTGTTCTCTATTTTTATAAACGCTATCACGAAGGTCCTAACGTCGCATTATCATCTCTATGCAGACGACTTGCAGATATATCGACACTTCAAAGCTGATGAATTAACTGGGGCTGTGTCTGCCATCAACAATGACCTTAAAAACATCAATGCCTGGGCCCAAGCCTTTGGATTGCTGGTCAACCCAAAAAAATCTCAAGCACTTATTGTTGGTGGGAGATACATGCTTCGTCTCCTGAATCATGATTCTCTACCTCCAGTAACTTATGATTCTGTAGTCATTGAGTACTCCAAAAGTGCCAAAAATTTAGGCGTACACATCGACTCCATGCTTGCCTGGGATGTTCACATCGCGGAGGTAAGTAGGAGGGTGTACTGTTCATTTCAATCTCTTAAACGTCTCCAGAAACTCCTACCTTTTCAGACAAAAGTTACTCTTGCACAATCTCTTCTACTCTCGCTGTTAGACTATGCTGATGTCTGCTTTCTCGATGCATCGGAGGAACTGCTGAACAAACTCGAGCGCCTGCAGAATTTGGGAATCCGTTTTGTGTTTGGCCTTCGTAAGTACGACCATGTCACGGACTATCGCAAAAGGCTGAACTGGCTCCCTATTCGGCAGCGCCGTAACCTTCACATTCTAACTCTTCTCTATACTGTTCTTCACAATCCTAATGCTCCAACTTATTTGCGGGAACGCTTTGAGTATCTTGTACCCAGGGATAAACCCTGTCGTCTTTCTTCCTCTCTTCTGCTTCGCACACCTGCACACACATCCGGCTGTTATGATCGATCCTTTACAGTACAAGCTGTACGGCTTTGGAACTCGCTACCTCACTCCATTCGTGGTAGTAATACTCTCGACATCTTCAGGAGAAGAACTAGGGAACATTTCCTATCACAATAATGTAGTCTGTATACATCTATACATTTACGTATTTGTATTTGCGTGTATGTCTATGTATGTGTATAATTTGTATGTATATAGGTCATATATATGTATGTATATATATGTGTAGGTGTATGTATGAATATAGTATGTATGCTGATATATGTGTGTAATGTGTACAATGTACCTGTTTGGGTACGCTTTTCTGTTTTGATCTGTTTTTTGTGTCTTGTTTTTATTTTTTTTATTTGCTTTTTGTTTTGTACGCTTCACATCCCCCTTCATTGTCATTTATTCTTCTCTGCTACTCAAAGGTTTGCTGGGAGAGAACTCATTTTGAGTTAAGCTCGCCTTTGTGCATGTTTCTTTATAAGTTCTATATAATGATCTCTGTATTATGTGTGTACAATAAAGAATTAAATAAATAAATAAATTGAGAAGAATCCAAAAATTTATTAATCAATTGATATGTCTTGATTAAAAATAAATGTGTCGAATAAATTTCAGAGTCACTTTTCAGCAGCCAGTCAGTTGTCAGTCCCTTGTGAACAAAGTACTCAAATAAATACTATTTGAGTACTTTGTTCACAAGGGACGGCATTTCAATAAGTTAGGTGGATAATGTGAAAGGGATGCCATTTTGAGCGTTCTATATGGCGTCAACCGGACACTTTCCGGTACTCAGTACTGCAAATGAAAACTTTCATCTTCTTTTTCTTCATCTTAGCGTTAATTCCAGTCGCATTAGAAGCTTTCAGCTTGGAGGGGGGGTTGGCTAAACTTCGATATGTGAAAACTTTCATATAAAGATAAAACTCAGCAATTAGAATACTCACTGGGCTCTTCCTCAAGAGACTTGATAACACTCTTGACATTGTTGCAGAGCGTTAGTGGGTCGAACTCCACCTCGAGCCACGAGTACAGTTGCTGCAGTTGCGGGGTCGCCAGCGCCACGACGTTTAGACGGACCACATCTGTGAAGGAAGTTATATTATTGTAATAGTCCATATATATAAATAGCTGTTGCCTGCGGATCCACCCGCGTATAATTCTGATTTCGTTCCCGCGATATATGGAGTCCTATTCACGGAACAAAAAGTACGCTACTTTTTGTTCAGTGAACAGGTTTCCATTTGACGTTGGGTCAAAAATGTAAAAAAAACATTTGTTATTCAGATTAGAAATATTTAATTCATTAATTACAAAGACTTGCTGTAAGTCTTTGTAATTAATGAAATAAATATTTGATTACTTTAGCCAAGAAGCGTTATTCTCATTCATAGTTATATTGTAATTGCTGTTCACACAGAAAAGATTTTTTTAAGAATGATTGGCGAATACGTGAATTTGTGTATGGACAAGTGTGCAGGCGTAAATTAACACAGACTATACATGTATGATACAGACTGTCGCGTCTCGCCCAACGCGTGATGTGCCTCCGAGGCCTACCATGTACAACTATGGGACAGGTATACATGGGATTTATTTCGGAGGACATTAATCAAACTGAAGTCACATAAAATTAGAGCAACAGCTATGTAATTCAACTGTATGGTTATGAGTAGACCATCTCATGATCATGAGTAGACCATCTCATGATTCATGATCGTGAGTAGACCAATGAAATGGTCTGTCGGACTTGAAGAGACAGTCCCCTTGTGACCATGGCTGACCGAAACGTCGGGATCATATAACACCAAATAAATTGCGATAGAAATAGATTTATTTCTTAGGTGTGTTCGTGTAACTTCCGAAATACATGTCTTAATAAAAAATGTTATGTGGTCAGAAATCAGTCTAAATTACTTATTTGACTAACACTTTTTAACAGATTCAATTGCGATTTATTTGGTATTTCCATTCAGCCTGACGTTTCGAGTACTTTTCGGAAGCCATGGTCGCAGGATGACTAAAGATGGTAGTTGTCACATGGTTTGTAATGTAAGTTATAACAGTCATATGGTTGCAATGTAATCATAGTCAATCTTCTTATAAGTGTTTTATTGCTAATAAGAACAGAGAATATTATTAGGGTTAGGCAGAGGTGAATTAACACCCACATTCGGTCCCACGTAATAGGGGGTGAGCCTATTGCCGTATTCCAGGCACTATTGTTGACTCGAGTCATGCATCTGAGGCTGAGTCTAGGCTATACTTATCTGTCTGATGTTAAAGTTAATCAGCCCTATCCCTTAGTCGCCTTGTACGACACCACGTGGGAAGAGAAGGGGTGGCCCAAATTCTACTCTGCCGAGGACCACGAGAATATTATACAGGAAAACAAATTGGTTGGTTCCCAGTGGAGTAGAATAGAACCACCCCAGCTCTTCCTGTGGGTATATAGGGCTGTTCTCCATCAAACAGTAAACATACAACCCAAGACAAAGTGTCCGCTAGACGGCAAAACGGTCCCCTTATACGTGGGACCGAAAAGCATAATCGAAACGAGAGTGTTTATACCTCTGTCTATTATGCCAAATTTACAGACGTGAGTACATGCATGTATGTAAAACAAATTACCTTTCAACAAGCTTGCTCTAGTAGGTGGCTGGGCTAGGCCAAGCAGTACAGCCAGCCGTTGCGCCTTCTCAACCGGGCTCTTGTCAGTCTCCACGAAGCGGTCGAACTCAGGGTGCAAAGATGGTAATGGCACGGAGAGGACCGCCACCAGAACGCGACACGCCATTCTAAATTACAAAGTAGATTAGTAAGAACTTAAATGTTGGTGAAGTTAGCCCAAGTTAGCCGTTTATTGCCTTATATGTGTTGTACTGTGTGCTGTTTCATGTGAATACATATGCTGCTCACTGTATTTACATGAAGGAGAATGCATAGCAGCTGCCAGTATGTGTGATCTATGATTTAAATTTTAGTCTTTATTGACGTCCGAGTGTTACGTTTTTAATTTATTATAAAGTCTATATATATTGATGATGAAATTGATGATCATCATCATCATCATTATCATGATCATCATCATCAAAACTAAGTTCTGTATTTCATATAAGTTTAAGAATCTGATTTGACAGTCAAGTTCCCGACAGTGATACAAAACACAACATTTGAAAAAAATTAAAAGTCTCACTTCTGCAATTCCTCCTGAGTAATATTCTTCTTCATCTCCCTAGAAAGTTGGAAGAGCTTCAATAGCGCGGCGGCATGGAACAGACAGTGGCCAGCCTTCCAGAACACCAGAGCCAGCTTGCCATAGTAATTGGCCATTGTTTTAGCCACAGGCGTCTTCTTAGACATGTTCATCAGATTGTGGATATCTTCAATAGCTTTGTATGCTTCCTGTGATAATAAATACAGTTTTAGTGAGAGCAAGACAAAGAAAATGTGGTATATGCCCATGGATTACTAACTTTTAAACTCTCATGTACTATGGTGTCCATGGTATACTTGTATGTATAACCCAAATGGACAAGTTTGCAGGCGTAAATTAACACAGACCATACAAGTATGATACAGACTGTCGCGTCTCGCCACAAATGATGTACCTCCGAGGCCTACCATGCACAACTATGGGACAGGTATACATGGGATATTATATCCGAGGATATTCGAGAGATTCATAACTTTTTGTCAGTCAGTCAGTCAGGTAGCTCCGTTGGTAAAGCATCCCATGAGAATTAGTACAATTATAAATATAGCTCTGGCTTTAGAATCCTAGAGAAGTGTCCTAGCCAGCAAAAAATGATATCATTCACTAATAGCTCATCACATCTTATGGAGCACTGGAGACCATATTCACAAAACACAATATGAGCAATTTTATTTTCGATTTCCTATATGATAGATCAACTTACTAAGCCCAGAGTATTGAACCCTAGACATTTGAGATCAGCCAGTGTGACCAGCAGATAAGATAAAGAGTCTTCCATTTTTTCCTTAACAAAAAATTAATATTTCTGAATCATGTCATGTTAACTAACCTGCCACAACTCCATCTGTATAGCGCTGTCCAGTTGGAACAGTCTGGTTTCCAAGTTCAACTGCTGCGTTTCTGGCTTTGAGATGCTCACATTGCCAGTTTGCACCTGTTGTAAATGAGATAAATATCTATGTCATTGTAAGAAAAAGAAAGACATATACAAAAACACAATATTATTGGGATTGAGATACTAAAACTTTCAAAGAAAGAAACTCAAACATTAGCAGCCATTACAGTGGACAGAAAAATCACTGTGCTGTAAAAATGTGTTTGTCATAAATTAATTTCGATGGACCCAAAAGGAAAGAGTATTTTTGACAATTGTCATTAGTCCTTTTATTTATTAAAATGAGTTAATAAGACATATTGAAATGAATGATACCACTTTTTAAAGGATTCTATCGACAAAATTAGTTAAAAAGTGATTTTATTTCAATGCGCGTAAATTTTAGAAAGTATAAAACGGAATATTAGAAGTGAGATTATAGGTGCGCTATTTCATAGTAAAGTGTTCTAACACTAAAAAATACATACTGTAGGTTTGCAAATATCTTCGAGATGTTTCCTAAGCTTGTCGCAGAGCTTTCGGAACTCGGTTTTGCGAGAATACTTCAGGCAGAACTGGAAGGCCATGCGCGCTATATCGTGGTACAGGGTCTCCACGTGTGCGTTCGTACGCAGCAGCTCCAGACACTGGCAGTAGGACTCCCACAGGAATTTTACCTAAAAGAATATTTTGAAATACATTGAACTAATATTATAAATGCGTAAGTTTGTATGTAGGGATTGAGGGATTGATGAATGGATAGCTTATACGTCAGAATAACACATGGGCTACAATTTAAAACGATAACCGATATTATAGCGACAGCCGACATCAAAAGCTAGTCATTTATATGTAAAATAGTAATTGGATAATGTATTAATTAAAAACTGACTCATAATTTTAAAATAAAAAGCTTGAATGACTGTAGATGGGTTTGGGTTGATGGCGCCAATTCTGAATTGAAACGAAATGAATCCATACCAGTGGCGACCCCCTATAACCCGATTCCTGCCAGCTTCCCAATTGATCTCATGGTGCTTGACCAATAAGATCCAGACAAGTTATTTTACACCAGCTCCCCTTTTCAATATTTTCGCACTTCGCTTCACTAATCCATACAGCTATGATAATTTGTATTTTAGAATGGTACCATTTGAATTGGTACAAATTGATGCACTAAACGACATGCACCACATCGAATTCTGAAATATTTTTTTTCCAAAACTAAGCAGACTGATATTTTTTCCTTAGATTACTTCCATCAACTTACCCATGGTGTAAGTATAGTTCTATCAGATCGATCCTGAGCATCCTCTCCCGACACAGCACTGAGTAAAATACTCTCAGGTGTAGCCAGATTGTCCAGGTCATCAGTATCAATAACTGCTTGGGTGGATTGCGCACGAGCAGCTTCCGTGCGCTCTTCCGCCATGCGTAGATAGCCTCTGTTAAAAAAAAAAAAACAATTATCTTGATGATGGTATAAATGTCTAGATTTAGAGAAACATTTACTACACATTTATAGGGATTGTTGGGATAAGAAAATTATAATTCACATAATCAATAGTTTTGTTCTTCAAGTCGGCGAATCAAAATCACATTTTTTTATGTTTTTTTTTTAACTTTTTAAATCCCCACTCTTTAGCCGGAGCCGGAGGGGGAGAAATGGCCTTGGATATGTCAGACGGATATGATTATGTCGGACTCGAACCGATTAAAACTGCAAGCCGTTTTGGGTCATCAGCCAGATACGAGATTGCCAGTGACATATCTCTCGCCTATCCATCACCATTACAAAATCACCCCCTCAGGCGTTAGAAACCCCCCGGATAAAGGGAGGCGCGACTTATTTTGCACCTAGGGCAATACGATTGGTTTCATTACCAACAATACAGTTAAGTTTTAAATAAAAATGAGATTGAGATAGTCATTGTAAAAATTACCTGATAACTTGCTCTAGGGATCCAACATTCACAGATTGGAACATATTCCTGTACTGGAACAAGCCCTCCTTGGCTATGTGGGACTTGCGCAAGTCTACACATAGTTCCAAATACTTGAACATAATCGGTTCCAACACCGATTCGGACCAGTTGTACGCCCATTTTTTGTTACGGAAAACTTCTTGCAAGGTATCTAAGGCTCTTGCAGGCTTCTCCAGATCCATAAACTCTGTTGGCAATAATTTACAATTAGAATGTAAATCATACTGGATTTTCAGTTTAGGGTTCCATACCCACAGGGCTGCGCCCGCCCATATGTGCAAAGTGTACATCGCACACAGGCGCCAAGACAATAGCGGTGCCGCCAGCGGACTAGGACCCCGATTCTGCTTATTGTCAACCACTGTCATACACACCACTGACACTGCGAAAAATGCCATTTAATTTTAGACTTTACTGTTTTGCTATTGAAGTTGGAAAAGAAATGGCATCTTGTAGAGTGAACGTCAAAATGTGATGAACTTTTTTTTACTTAATTTATGACTTTAATTCTGTACAAATAAAGTTAAAAAAAGATCCTGTCCAGGCGGGTGGCTAATATAGCTCCCGTCAGAGGCCGTGTTTGCCAGCATGCGCCTCCTTCTGCGAGCAGGTCATGCTCGTGAAGGAAACAGAAGAGCGAGCGCGGCGCAGCGAGCAAGAGAGACTCGCGGGCATCGCTGTCCGCGCTCGAAGGCGGCTCGGGCGTCGCAGGGCGCAGACCGACCTCCATCCCCCATGAGCGCAGGCCTGAGGGTGACAGTCGGAGCCGCTCATCACCCTAAAAAAAAAAACCCTCACCCCGATTGAGTTTGTTTTGATATCGGATTCGAGCCGACTATAACGCATACCATCGTTCCCTTTGGGTTTCGGGACCACGATGTCCCCATCTAACCCCTATATGAAGCGGCTCCACCAGTCAATCTCAGGCCCGGACTTAACAAGGATGGAGGTCGCCCGAGTCGCCTCCGCTAGCCGCGGGTTGTGTGGGCCTAGACTGCCGAGAGTATACTCCGGACCCACTCCGCCACTTCCTTCTGGAGCACAACCGCACAGTCTATCTGACGGGTGAGCGGTCATCTGCACAACCGCGACCAGCTTCGACATGTCGTGCAATGTTCCGCAAGGACCGATCCTGGGGCTGCATCAATGACTGGCTGCACGAAATTCTACTGGGGTATCGCGAGGTCCACGGCCCTATAAAGGTACGTAATCGGGGCGGAGGCTCTGAATACCAGAAATATGCGGGTCCTCCGCGATACAGCGAGTGATGGCCAACAGGGCTGGGGGTACCTACCGCACGATATCCTTCGAAGCAGCGAGTCTCCTTGCCAAAACCCCACCATGGGATCAGAAGACGATAGCACTTTCGCTGCTATTTCGGTCAAAGGTGACGTGGGAGCAGGGACGGAATCTACGACGTCGGACAGAGCGTCGACAAAACGAGCTCGGGAAGTCATTATCGTGGAGTGGAAGTAATGACTTCGGCGACGGAGTACGGCAACGTATCGTCATAGTAGCAGCGGAAAGACCCATCATGAATGAAGGATTGGCTAGACAAGCGACAAAAGAGCCTTTCGTACCGGCTGACGCAGGTTCTAGGATAGGGTGTTTCGTGGACCACCTGTTTCGGATCAAGAAGGTGGCAACGAGTGCGGACTCAGGACACGGCGGAGTGTTCCCATGGGAGACGCCGAAGCGGTTCCTTATGGTGGCGATGACCGTTTTCTCGCTAAGCACGATTGCTTTCGATTGCTCACAGCGATGGCGCAGAGCTCGAGTTCGTGGGCTACAGCCGCCTCCTTCTGTAAGCAAGTAATGCTGGAGAGAGATGCGAAGCGGCCCGGGAGATACTGGGTCAGCCAAGGTGCGAGGGATATGTTTTGGGCAATATTACACCCTATCATCTGAAGACCCAAGATGGCGGCGTGCGGTTTTCGTTGGTTCAAATCCGAGGAGATATCCGCACGAAAAAAAGGTGCAATAAGCTCAACATATAGCTTACATGTAAATAACAAAACATATAAGTAGTATTAAAATATTTAGAATGATAAAATTAAGGTGCTTCATAGGTTTCTCAAACAGGCACTGCTGGGAGATGGTGCGGTCCTGCACACCCTAAGGGTAAAAAGACTCTTCTGCGTGATTCATCAATTAATTTATCAATTAGCCTATCATAGTCCTCCGTTGGACAGGCCTCTCCCAGTGTTGAGAGGTTAATTGTAATTCATTCAACAGCAAGGTAGGCTATATCATTGCAGTTTCTGTTTCTGAGCAGCTTCAGTTTTCCGGTAGTTTTTATTACTTATATATTGTTAATAGCCTTAGATTTCCAATGGAATTCTTTTGCGAAATAAATTGAAAACTCAATTCATAGGAAAGATAATAATGTTAGCTAAGTTTCAGTTTTATGACATGGAATTATGGATTGGTTATAAAGATTGTGTCATATAAATAAAATTGGAGTGTCTGTTTATAATATTGAAATAACTGTTTTTTACTACATGCATTTGAATATAATACGGTACATACAGCAAAATAACATTTTGTACACCATTTTCTGTCTTATTTCATGGTGGTGCCCCTTCTTATGAATGGCCTAAGCATTAGCCATCTAGTTTATTAATGGTAATAAACATTATGGCACAGCTAAATATCATTCATGCCATTAATTAAATGGCGCAGTTAACAGCCTATGTAGTTAATTAAACAGCTGATTAAGCTTGTTGGCTGCAATATATATATCACACACGTAAACATTTATTATAAACATGTTAAAGCTTTCAATGTCTGACTGCCAATACTGGGTTCATCTAAAGCTTTCATTTCGATGCTCACAGTCCACTCTTTTACTGCTCCTTGTATGGATCATGGCTGTCTATGATCACTATGTATCATCTTGTCTTTTAAGGGAGCAACTGTCTTGTTACTCAATCTCAAGAGGAAAGCCGAAACCAGATTATGCAGTAGGTACCTACTACAAACCTAAATAAATTATACTTGATCTGATTAATCTATAATAACAGCGCTAGGACATTTTGTAACATACTGCACTATTCCTTCATAATTTATTGGACATATTTATGCACTTCAATGCATAGTCAATTAATGTAAATTAGGGCGAGAGTTGGGTAAGGAATCTTATATAAAATAGTATCAGTACAAAGCGCCTTGATACTTTCACGTCAATTCAAGAACTGTGGAAGTCTACGTCACTCGAAATGGTAATCAAATAGGTTATCTAGTAAGGTTGTTACGCAAAAGTGTTGAATTATTCTACTTTCTATATTATGGTCGTTACAAATACCAGTGATTTAAATAATACATTATTAAGGTTATAATAACAATAAACTAAGATTCCGTAACGGCTGTAGTAACCTCATTGGAGTAAATTACAGTGATATGATGGACAACAAGGTTCTTCCAAATGCAACGTGGTAATCATGTACTAACCATTTGCTCGTTTGAGAGCATTCTCCGGTCTCTGACCGTATCGCGCCATGTTGTGCTATACACTATTCACTTCATTAACACGAATTTGGCGTTAAAACGGTGATGTAGAAGAATTAAATTGAAATAATTCTTCATACGCCGGCCTGTCAATGGACAGAACAAATCAAAATGGCTGCCAAATCCGCAATTTTCTGACAGAAGTCATGTCAATAACGAGTGTGTTGGTTGCGTGCATAGATGTAGTATTTTTCTGTATTATTCTGTTGCGTGTGTTGTTGACTAAATAATACTGTGTTTGAAACATTGTCCTTTTCGTTATTGAGATATATATCTATAGCAACACTGAAAGAAATGTGAAAAAGGTACATAAAAATAAGTCACTACAACAATAACTATTAAAAAATCATACACGTAACTGTGAAATGAATCAATAAAAAATGGTATATGGTGGATATGGTGGTAGTCGGCCTGACGATCGAGAGGGCCCAGATTCAAAGCCTGACGTGAATCCATTGCAAAGGGAATATTTGCAATTTTGGGTACTAATATTTTTATATTATAATGTATGATAAGATGTATATTTCCTATATTTTCACTAGCAGAGAAAAATGCACAAAAAATCCTTGGAAAGGATACAAAGTGGTTACATAAACAAAACTATCGTGAAATCATAGTACGAAACATGCTCTTTAAAAGACTTTTCAGTTTAATATGCACACAGCCACGGGTGGTCGAAATCAATCTTTGAATGGTAAATAGCTGTTTATATGGTGACGGTTAATAAATATTTACACCCCGACTGATGGTAAGCTAAAGAAAGAAAGTAAATACGTCCAAACGTAAATGTACGTATATTTGTCCAAAGAATATGCCCGCAATTTCAAATGCTGTCCCTAGGATAGCGGTCCCTACCTTGACAATGTGCATACTGGTGCACTCATCGATGGGGATTATGGGGCAATGTATTAGATTCTACAATAAACTTCCCAATGAAATTAGAACATTGTTCATAAATAAATTTAAAACAACAATTAAGGCCAAATTGTGTAGCAGAGCATATTATAACATTTCAGAGTATTTGAATGACAAAAATGCTTGGGATTAAGTAGCTCTAAGTCAACACAAGAAAATGAATGTACATACATGACGATGTTTTTTTTTAAAAAAGGATTCCTACTGAGTTTTTTGGCAGTGTTTCTCAGTAGTTGCCATGTCACGCACTGCACGGTAGGGGAAAAAATAATGACGATTCCAAACAAATTTAATATTTTTATGGAATAAATGATTTTTTGAATTGAATTGAAATGAACTCTTTGGTATACCAGTATACGCTTATAACCAGTTTTTGAAGTGAAAACTTCTTTAGCGGCGTTGGATGGGTAAAAAGTGTTAAACTCGCGTCAGGACCACTTGACCTTTAAACTATAACCGACGACTGACGTCATACAAGATTAGCTACAGATTGTTTATTTTGTTAGGTACGCTAAGAAGCTTCGTAGCTTAGCGGTAAGCGCTTCGAATGTAAGTTCTTAATGGTTTCAGATAGTACTGGGTTCGAACCTGGGCTTCTAACACTTTTTGTGATTGTTTTTTCTTTTTGTAATTTATTACTTTTTGTGATTATTTTTTCTTTTTGTAATTTATTACTTTTTGTGATTATTTTTTCTTTTTGTAATTCATTAATTTCTTCTGACAGAAAATTAGTGATAGGTTCTATGATTGGCGCTATATTTTTATTTGTTTATTTCTTACATACATCAGTCATTACAGGCAAACCCAATGCGACAGAGTAGTAACAGAATACAAAAATAAAATTATAACAGTAACTTAATAAATCTCATAATTAATTTAAAACATACTTCATAAATAGTACATAAATAATAATAATTTCTAATTTAAAATAATTCTTCATAATACATAAAATATAATAATCAATTAAAATAATAATTCGCATTAACTACACAATACAACAAATTTAAAATAACAATCAAATTTCAATTAACATAACAAATATTATAGGTATGGTATGGTATGGTTTGTTCTTTTTATCTTTTATCTGTATATAACGAAGAAAGAAAGAAAGAAAAAGTTTTCACTTCTGCCGGCACTCCCGGAGTGAAACCCGTTTTTTTTACGCATATTTATGATTATATTTACCAGGCTGCCTATCCAAATTTGACCTCAGGTATTTTTAATTAAATTATTGTGAACATTGCGTTTACTTGTTTCTTAGATAAAGTATCGTCCACTTCACGGTAACATTTATATGAAGGAAGGCTCTATATAAAACCACTTAACAGAAAAAACTTGTCAAACCCATGGCTGCCATTCTTCCCTAACTCACACAGATAATATTGATGAAAGACCCTGTAGCCATTCCAAACATGACAAAAAGTTACAGAAAAAAAGAGAAGCGACACTGACAACTGACATGTGACATCACTAGAATGACAGTGACATTTTCAATTTTTATGATAAAAAAAAAATCACGAATGAGAACTCAGGTGTATAGTGAAAATTGCGTTTTTTATAAAATTAAATGAGAATCGTTATACAATAAAGTGAATCTGTTCATATCTGCTAGAAATTGAACTTACACGAAAATCTACTTACCTATGAAATGCAGGTGTTAACGAAAATACGTCTTTTTCGGAGCCCATTTACAATATTTTACATATCTGAAGACTTTAGTGTATTTCCTAATGAAGAGTGCTACAAATCTATAGGAGTAAAGATAGGAGATTGTTGTGAAGTTGAAATAGATGACGAAATACCGGCTAACCAGTTACTAAAGCTGAGGACAAATGCATTTTTTCTACAGCTTTTTGTTAAAGAATGTATGAACTCAGATGTCTACCGGCATAACGTAGTGACGTATCTGAATAAGCTGAGCGGATACCCTTTGAATGGTATTGCATTCCTAAAATTGATTCTTGAGCCACCTGATAAAGAAATAATTGACTATGCATGGTAATACTTAAATACTTGCTTCATACTTTTAAGTGAAACACAATAAATGTTCTAGATTATAGACAATGCTATGTAGACTCAAAGTAATTAATAACTTGTGTTATGGGTTCTATTTAATGTAAAAACTATGTAGCATACTTAACCTTTAACTATGGAGCTGAAATTTTTGTTACATTTGGACATGCGGACTGACAGACCGCTATCTTTAAAGGCTATATTCTATCTAGATAAGAAAGTATTATACCAGTTCTTATTATGTCTTTTAAGAGCTACAATAAATACAAATACTTGTACAAAAATACATGTACTTGTTATCAAATAAAATCTAACCATATAACAATAACAGGGGCGTCTCAGACAGTTTGTCCAAATCATTTTATAAAAAAATTATCTACAGGAAATTTACTTTCTCGGTCAGTTTTATTACTTTTACCATAAAATATAAAGAAGTGAAACAAAACACAGAATTTTTTTTCAACAGCAATGATTTTCTAGAAACACCTAGACTAATGGAAATGTATGTAAAATAACACTGTTAGTCTATATTATTACAGGAATGAAAGAATACTTAAATTAGTATGGACAAGAGTGGAGATAGAAAATGCATTTTCTTGGTTATCAACTCTTGGAGGGGCTTACTCAGCCCTCGGTGACTATTTTGACCATTGTGTAAGTAAATCAGATAACAGGGTAATTTCACGTACGCCTAATTTTTGCTAATTTCGGTGTGATGTTGCACTTTCGGTGGAAGGTCTGCAAAGCAGTTTTTTGTTTCCTTCTAAATATCTAAAATACTAATGTGTTCTAAAACAACATCATTAAATTTTTTCATCGGAAAACCTATTATTGAAAAATAGCACCGAAATTAGCAAAAAATTACGCATGATGAAATTACCCAACAATATTTTACTTTATTCCTGTATCCCAATGTGGTGTGCGTTCGCGCAGCGGAATGTTGTTGAATTTAAAGATGTTAATTAAGCAGATATTTAGTGTATGACGTCGTGTAATTGTGTATGGTAAAAAAAAAATTGTGCATGCAGCCATTGTGGAGAAATTCGCTAAAAACTGATTCCGCTGGGCGAACGTTGTCCTGGCGGAACTTTTTTCTAATCCATGGACTTAGAAGAAAAGAAATGTGTCCAAAAATTAGTGTGTATTTGTGTGTAATTGTGTATGTATGAATAAAATTAGTGCATGCATAAACTTCGGAGAAATTCAAGTTTCCGCTACGCGAACGTTTGGCCATTAGCTAGTTTTCATATAAAGCACTTATATAGAGAGCTGTAGATTTTTACATAGGTTGTTTTGAATTTGTTTAAATTTGTTTAAAAAACAGATTTAGAAGAAATCGTAGGGTTTAAAAGATAAAAATATAAACGTGAAATACGCTCATTAGGTCTTAGTTCGTGAAGTAGCCACTTTGGGGTCTAGATTTTCACGTTTATACAAACCTTGTAAGTGTCTGCAACATGTTGCCAAGTATCAATGATGGTTCGTTAGTAATTAATGAGTTATAGGACAATTTACCATGAATAGACCACTGTTTGCAAAGCAGTCAAATATCAAGACGTTCTAAAGTAATTGCATAGTAAAATGTATTCCAATAATTAGTGTATTAATTCAACTACTCACATGCAAAATTTCATCTCATTAAATTCTGTAATTAAAGAGAAACAATTAAAATACTGACAAAGCATCGAAAACCTACATAACCCGACCAAGTTCGGATGGCTACAAAAAAGCGACCGTGCCATATTTCTAAGTAACGTTCTTAACCTTCCAGTATAGTATTTATTAATATGGCACAGTTGCGTACACAAGCGTTAGGAAAAAATAAAACAATTGCATTTCTAGAATGAAAAATATTTTTTTAATAATACCGCCCCTATCTGCGATAAGAATAAATCTTCAATTAACAAGTTCTAATTAAACATCAGCTTCTCGCTATCACTCACTCAATATACCTACCACATAATTATTTTAAGCTTCACTGTTACACTATAACATTAATAACACACTGTCAATATTATTATTACGGAGAATTGGCGATACATAGCAAAACGACAGCGCATACGCACATTGTCCTTGAGTGCAAATTTGTGAATGGGGATAAAACAAAACCAGGTTCAAGTTCAACAGCAAACGAATACGCGCAGGCCGTGGCTTATGTGAGTTATGAAAACATATTGGCCTCTCTTTTCTTCAAGGATGGAAGTACCGTTTCAAGAGGGAAGCCGCCTCTATCGCTCGTTGCGCGCAGCGCGTTGTCTGTTTTTTCACACTAGCATAATATTTTTGATCAATTCCTAACTACAATACTTAGACTATTTAATCAAAGGACTAGCCTTAAGTGTACCGCTTCGAACAAAATAATTCTGAATATTTTGGTGGGGTGCGCGGGAACACGCCCACATACATAAGTCCAGTACAACGGTAATATCATATAAAAAAGCTATAAAGTAGCTACGTAAATAGTACTTACTGTCATAGTCAAATACATTTAAAAATCATGTGTAGAAAAATAAATGACCTATAAATTATATCAAAACAATTGTGTTATCACCTGTACCAATTAAATACCGGTATTATACTGTAAATTTTAGAATGTTACCTAGATATATTGAACGGCCGCTTTTTTATATCTATCCGAATTTGGTCGGGTTATGTAAGTTTTCGATGCTTTGTAAGTATTTTAATTGTTCCTCTTTAATTAATGAATTTAATGAGATGAAATTTTGCATGCAAGTAGTTGAATTGATACACTAATTATTGGAACACATTTTACTATGCAATTACTTTAGAACGTCTTGATATTTGACTGCTTTGCAAACAGTGGTCTACTCATGGTAAATTGTCCTATAACTCATTAATTACTAACGAACCATCATTGATACTTGGCAACATGTTGCAGACACTTACAAGGTTTGTACAAACGTGAAAATCTGGACCCCAAAGTGGCTACTTCACGAACTAAGACCTAATGAGCGTATTTCACGTTTATATTTTTATCTTTTAAACCCTACGATTTCTTCTAAATCTGTTTTTTAAACAAATTTAAACAAATTCAAAACAACCTATGTAAAAATCTACAGCTCTCTATTTAAGAGCTTTATATGAAAACTAGCTAATGGCCAAACGTTCGCGTAGCGGAAACTTGAATTTCTCCGAAGTTTATGCATGCACTAATTTTATTCATACATACACAATTACACACAAATACACACTAATTTTTGGACACATTTCTTTTCTTCTAAGTCCATGGATTAGAAAAAAGTTCCGCCAGGACAACGTTCGCCCAGCGGAATCAGTTTTTAGCGAATTTCTCCACAATAGCTGCATGCACAAATTTTTTTTTACCATACACAATTACACGACGTCATACACTAAATATCTGCATAATTAAAATCTTTAAATTCAACAACATTCCGCTGCGCGAACGCACACCCCAATGTGCCAGGTAGTGCAATAAATGTTGACATTAATTTACTTAAGAACACATTCAGAATCGAACAGAGAATGAGAGCTATGTACAGTGTGAAGCCATTAATATCATCACTCTAAATAAGATTTCTAGCATAATTCACCATTTTACATCAGTCTCTGCAACTTAATACATATTTTTATAGATTTCTCAATACTTAATATGATTTGTCATCCTGCTTAATATGTCTAAAATTTTTGTGGTTTATGACTAGAAAATTTTCTAGCATTCATCATTTCTTAAAGTAAATAACTCAAAATTACAGGCAGACGAAGCTGGAAGAATTTCAATAAGACAGTACAAACTCTCTAAAATGCTTGGAGACGACAGTTTAGCAGCAAGAAGTCGTCTCTACTCAGCATTATCTCACGCACAGAAAGGCCATCTTAATGTAGCGCGACTTATTGTAGAAGACATTGCAGAGTTTGCATATGCCACACATGATACAAGACTTATAAGAATGTGCCAAGGTGTGGGGGCAAAACTAAAATATTTAAGAGCCTTAAAGAGAAAGTCTTTACAGGGTAAGGATTGTGATAAGAGTAATGGGCAAGAAATCGAAATCTCACAATGAATGGATGTGTTTTTGTAATCATTATGTTCATTGTTTTATTGTCGTTCCAATTTTATTTATTATATTGTTAAACTAAAATTGCTTTTCTCTCTCCCTACCATTGGCAATGCAGAAAATAGGGTCACTGCACACGGGCCACCGGCTACTGGCCGATGTGATGTAAGCTACATGAACCGGCATCCAGAGTAATTTCGCCGCATCGCCTATAATAGATGCAGCGCCTTAGGTGTAGGTTTCGAACAAAATTCGCTTGTGTGTACCCAATACAAACACACGAACGAACAACAGGAAAGGATATTATTGAACAACAAAAAGTATGCTCTTACCACGTTGACCTTGCCTTGTTTACGATACGATAATTATTATAATTTACAATACTAACATATTACGCAAAGTCATGCACGATGTTTTACAAGGTGATTTTGGTTATAAACGTAAGCTACCGTGAGTGGGTGACACACAGTTCACACAAGCCAACTTCACTAAAAAGCTGGTAGGTATACAAGCTTGCGGATTGCTGTCTTGTGTTAGGAGTGGGTTCACGTCGGTAGAGCAATGATCAGTGATTCGAACCTGGACGTCTCGATCGTAAGGCTGACTCCTTAACTACTAAGCTATCGACGCGACACTTCGTTGTTTTGCGTGTTCGGTATAAACGACCGTGTTTTGCGCTGAAGTCTGAAGTCTTCCCGCGTTTCGAAATGGCGCGGTCCTTTTGCTAAACTATAGTCTTTATTTTTAATTTTGACGTTTTGTAAGTGCCGATTTTTTGAATTTGAATGGCCGTCACTTCCCTAAAAGCTAACTGCTAAACCAGATTATGGAGGGGAGAAGGAGAGGGCCCTGGGCTTCTAAGTGCAATCCCAATTGCGTGCAAACAATCGGGGTTATTTGGATGATGACAATTAATTATTAAAATAAAACACTTTTAATGCCCATAAATTAAATATATTGTAACTGAATAATGAATAAAATTCGCAACCTCAAGTGCTGTTGAAGCGAATAAATAATAAAAAAATATAGAAATTACAATTCATTACCTCTATACATAATAGCACTTTGTTTTGGTAACATATTGAACACAATGTTTTAAAAACTGGTAGGTACATCTCATTTACTATTAACTAATTTCTCTGCCTACTCCATGGGGTAGAGGCGTAGCTATATGTGGATATGTATAGTTTTTATGTAATATCTATAAATATGAAATCTCGTCAATGCATTTAAGAAAGAAACATGTACCTAATACATATACTCATCCCATAGGAGTAATTTGTAGTCTAACATGATCAAAAATATATAGGCACTTTTATTAGTTACAAAGCGCTTTTGCTGTAAGTACTATCTATAACATTAAATTTGTATGGTTTGTAACATTAAGTTTGTATAGGTAATTCATAGTTATGAAAATTCAGTTCATATAAAAATGATCTTTCAGTGAAGGCAGTGAAGGGCTGTTTTTCTATGGCATCATATTATAAAAAAAAATTCGCTTTTCATCTTGGAACTAAAATTCTATAGTGTTTTATTATTGAAAAATCTTTTCTGTACGAAATGTGTTTTTTCTAAGGGTTAGTTTAATTCAGGCGGCAAAATGCTCAACCCGTTTTAAATGATACTTAAACATAAACCTTATTCCGTTTAGATAAAGCTTAAATAGTAAGCAACCGATCGTATCGGGTAAGATTTATTAAATGCATACTATTTTCAGCCTTGTCAAAATGGAATAAGATTGATATTGAATTAACTCTTAAAATTGCTTGAACGTTTTGCCGCCAGATTTGAGTTGACCGTTATATTGTAGTTGTTTGTACTGTGGGGACTTTATAGGTCTGCTTTTGTATGAGACAGTTCGCCAGAGCTAAGCCTACCAAATCCAGACAGTTTCAACAATGCCGGCAAAACCACCAGATGTTTGTAGCATACCGTAAAACTGGATCGTGTAGAAACCGAAATAAGAAGACAGGAAGAGAAAGAAAAAAGAAACTGGACAAAAATAATGATTGTTTTAATTTTCTAGTTCAGAATATATGAAAACTAATGTGTTCGGAGCAAATTAGTACGCTCAGAAATAGTGTTTAATAAAATAAATATGGGTATACAGGATTACTCCGTCACCCAGGATTGATAACAGAGGCCATGTCATACAGTGAAGAGCTTTTAAAAAGTTTTTTTTTGGAGGAGAGTAATTTATTACTTTCAAAATGTATTGCTCAGTTTTTTTCACGTCACTGTATCGAGAATTTGTACAATACATCGCAATCAAGAAATAATTCACACTTTTAAAACCTATACAATGTTATAGTATAAAAAGTCAGATATTATATAAAATCGGTCGACCTTATACATACACAAGTCTGAGGCCGGTTAGAAAAAAGCCTTCATTTATTTTATATTTTTAGCGAGCTTACGGTTTTTTTTTTCGATTTTGGAGTTATACAGAATCTGTGAAATGAATTCTTGAAATAAATATACTTTCAAGTTACTTACCTAGCATGTACTCAAACTGAGCGTAATTCTGTAAAATCCTCTGTTTCCCATAACAAGTATAATGTAATATTAATGTACGTATATAAAAAATATTATACTAGCACTGATACATTAGTATTTGACGACGTAATTCCATAAAAATACATTTTATACTTTTACTAAGTATTTTACGTTTTACCAGCGTTACGCCGTACAGGATAATTCTGTTTCATGATAGAATAAATTACACTACAGCCCTTTTGGAAATACATAGCAAAGTCCTGTATACAGAAACATGTCTGATAAAATTGTATTTAAATATAAAAATCGTTATGGGAAATTCTGTTTCTAATTAGAAACAGGATTTTCTTGTAATGTATGGATATTCTGTTTCTAATTTTAAAATTAGAAACAGATTTTTTCTTGTAATGTATGGATACTCTGTTTCTAATTAGAAACAGCATTTTTCCTGTGGAAAAGTTAAATATACGGGGAAAATGGTTTTTCTTTTTGTTTACTCGTATGGACAGGTTCGCTGTAGTGTAGTCTTGATAGGTTACTCTTTAGAACAGATTGGGCAAGCGAGCGTACCCATAGGATCCCACGCTGGCAATAATTTCGGCTCTTGCTTGAACACTTCTAATACTTCCTGCGGTACGTATTTCTTATCTACTACGACCTGCAGATAAACAAACAAATTGTAAAGCATGTGCTATACTACCAGACGTTCTTTAGAGAACATTTATCGATGCGTCATCATTTACGAACTGCCGCAGGCTCGCGCTAAAGGAGATCAGCGATTGTTCACCGAAAATACTCTATTATTACAAGATTCTTTATAAGAAACTGAAACCCTACATGGACCAGATAAAATCATACACTCATACAGTCATTTGCCTGCTCTAGCCCACTAGGAAACGACCGAGCTTTGATATTTTCCGTAAAGGCACTATCATATGACCTCCAAAACCCATTGGCCTGCACTATTCGTAGCAATGCCATAAAAGTTCGTATGGCAACCGGGATACTCGGCTAAACGTGCTCTCCAAGGTATAAAGTGAGATCTTTACATGGTTCAATAAATTTGAAGTCTCCTCGATGTCTATCTGCTTATGACACTACGATTTTAATGCGGTTTTTAGCAATAGACAGAGTTATTCAAGTCTAACTGGAGAACTTCGATATCGCAAATAAATTGTGGAGGTCAGATGGCAGTCGATTCATGGAAAATATTGAAGTTCCACCGCATCACAGTAAGACTAAAAAGCTGGCATCATCTAAGTTGGGAAAAGGTTTAGAAAACGATAGGAGTGATTCAAGAGGAATAGATTAATTAAATGCGGCAATAGGATCCCAAGCGGGTGGAACCGCGGGCTAACAGGTAGTAGTAGACTACAGAAATATATTAGGATAGAACAGCCACGCCGCCGCCTCTTTCTGCGAGCAGGTAATGCGTGCGAAAGAGGCGGCGGAGAGGGAGCGGGCGAGAACAAGGTGACGCAGACTCGTCTACGCCCGGGACTCCTCCGCCCGACCTCCATGATCGGGGCCTGTTGGCCGACTCGCCGTCCTTACAGAAGCAGGCCGTGGCGGAGGCGTGTCGTATGTGTCCTCTACACACGCCTGCCAACTCACCGACGCGGGATAAAACCCGACCCCACCAGGCGAGGCCGCGGTGGCGGCCAATGTCCGGCGGTAACCCTGGGGTTATCCTTTCGAGGGCTCGTCGGTCCGATTCCGACACACCCATCCCATCGTCGCAACCGATAGGGTGAAGCCCATATGGGTTTGAACGGCCATGTAAGCGTGAAAAGCGTGGCAACTTTTTGGTCAATTTCTGTCCTATGAGATCGGAACTTTCAAACGCTTACTCGGTACGGTTAAGACTAGCTTGTACATCTTAAAAAATACCGTGAATATGCCATATTGCGCTATTTCCAAAATGGGGCAGTAAATTTGAAAATTAAAGCTATTTCTTATCTCTCGTGAGTATTCATTTAAATTGAAAAAGTCGCCACGCGCGACATGCAGGTGAACACTGAGTATGGCCGTTTTATTCTAATTTATTTCTGTATAGTAGACTATAATATGTATAGTTAACTTACTTCGAAAACAAATTCTCTGAACCAAGGCTCTGTGAGCAGCAAGTAGCCTTTGTCGTACTCCTTGTCGCTGTAAGAGTTCTCTACTCGGAACTTACGCGGGCGGCCTTTCTCCTGTGGGGAAAAAATAATTAATTTGAACAACTGATCTACATGAACACGTCTGTCTCATTCCCTTTCTAGAACGTGTTTTAAACCTTTTTTTTATTGTGTACTACATAAATCAGCCAAGCTATGTTTATTTAGTTCTAGACAGAGCCGTATAGAATATTTATTACAACTTTTTGACTGTTCTGTGAAATCTATTGTTGAGTAGGTACTCACATCTGTGCCGACCGCCGTGAAGAGCATTGCGTGCGTCATACAGGAATCACCGTACATGAGTCTGTCCGCCTTCTGCAGTCCTATCTGCACCTCCGTGTTGAACACTAGTCTGTAGTCGTGGCTAAATAAACACAATTAATAAGAATTTACTGTTATTTTGAAATTTCTAAGCATTTTTGATGTTCCACTGACGCCTCAAAGACAGATATAGAAGAAGAATCTTGAATTGGTTAGGGCGAGGTCTGGCAGCTTAGTGGTCGAAGCATTGCCCTTGTAAGGCAAATATCGCGGGTTCAAACCCCGCTTAGACCAATTAAATTTTTTCTATTTAATTCAAATTAACTGTTAGGTGAACGATCAGCGAGTTAAGATACCTAGCGCGTATGTGAGAGACTGATTCAATGTGAGCACTTCCATAGTTCAGAGAGTACGTTAAAAGTCGGTCCCCCTGTCAACAGTCGTTAGGTCAAGACGGAGGCTTATACGGGCGACCTAGACGTCAGGTACGAAAAACTATCGTATAATATGTTTACGATAAAACACATAGAGAGCTTCAATGAATATATTTGTACTATTCCACATTTTTTCACGGTTTCGCCTAGCGGCATCATCAAAGGTTAACAAAAGAAAAAAATATATCAACCTTTGATTGACAGCTTGCTTACCGTGAACCTGTGTATGTGTAAAGCAATCGCAATTCTCCGTTCTCTCAATACGTTAACGATACCATTGCGATAGTTTTTTGTGCTAGGTGTACTGAAAAACTATCAAAGGTGGCCACTGATCGCATCTCAAAGCAGTGAGGTCAGATGCAGTTGCGCCCATAATAAGTAAAAAAGCGGCCAAGTGCGAGTCGGACTCGCCCATGAAGGGTTCCGTGGCAGCAAGTAGGTAAACTGCGGTTTACGATTTTTATGACGTATGCTACGAATAATGTATCCTATAGAAGTGTAACTCAGCTCAAAAAATGGCACCACATAATGAGGACCGCGGAAGGCGGGGCTTAAAGTGTACCGTGCGGCGCTGTCAGTCCGCGCTGTCACGCGTAGGTATCGTATGGTTGTGTCACTGGAATCAATCTGTCAGTGATTTTAATTGTGTTTATTTTTTTGTGTGTTTTCGCGTTAATTACATTTCAAATATGCCTTCGTGTGTTGTGAAGTGGTGCAGAAACCATACTGATATGAAAAACGCTGGAATCACCTTCCATAGGTGAGTAAATATTCATTTTAAAAACACGTACTTGGCGAAGTTGAAAAGTGGTATGCAACATGAACGCAATTCCTAATTAAAAATATTTTTTATGCAGTGTTCATAGTTCATAGTATGTTAAGCGCTAAGGTAATAAAAAATATTGTTACTATGATATTATATTAGTAGGATGATATTATGCATAAAAATTAAATTATAATTTAAATGTCACAGATTCCCAACAAATGAAGTCCAGCATGTAAATGGGTGAGTGCGGTTCGTTTAGAACGAAATGAATGTGATTGGATGTCTAGTCAGTACAGTAAAATATGCAGCATACACGTTCGAACTGATGACATGTACACACCAAATAATGAAAAGGTTAAGCGATTAAGAAAAACTGCGGTGCCTATTTTCACTGTGAGATATTTTATATAGCTATTTGCAATTTCTAAATTATGTGAAATTTACTATTTTTCAGATTATTAGTCCATTACATTCAAATGTAGAATCATCTGGTCGACAATTGAAATTAACAATTTTAAAATAATGGTAAATAAGTGTATAACCTAGCGATGGACGGAACTTGAGTTCTTTAAGTCCTAATTTAGGGACTAGACTCGATTTTTGGAGACTGAACTCATAAAAGAGAGCTCAAGCCCTAAGGTCACTGACGAGACTTGCGAGTCCTCACAATATGACTCGCGAACTTGAGTCTTTTAACAATAATATTATTTAAAGAGACTTTTAATGCTCAACTTTATTGCTAGTTCCGAAGTCTTTTAAAAAAAGTGAGTTCTATTTCTATTAATCAATAATTTACAAAAAATGTAAGAGGACTCGATTCTTTTTGAAAAACCTAAATTCTCCAATATGACTTAAGTTTTCTTGAAGAGCTTGAGTTACATAGTATAACTCAATTCTATGAGTCGAGTCTTTTTGCATTAGGACTCAACGAAAGGACTGAAGACTCAGAACTCAGGACTCATTTTAGTCGGAGTCTTGCGAGCTCTGCCAAAATGAGTCCAGTCTCTAAATTAGGACTTAAAGAACTCGAGTCCCGCCCATCCCTAGTATAACCCCTTAAAGAAAGCCATCCCATAGAAAGCAATCACGACGTTTTGTTGTTAAAAGCTAGAATCGAACAGTTTCTTATAATTCGTTCGCATTATATTGTTAAAAACGAGTCTTTACAAAATTTCAACCGCCATAAATTAAATAAACTAATTATTTTCAGAGGTACATAATTGTGAAAAATAACAACGTATTTTGATTTGTATGCGTCTGTAGTTCAATCAATAGAAAAATAATAACAATCCAGTTATTATTTTTTGAAGTGAAAACTTCGTTAGCGGTGTTGGATGGGTAAAAAGTATTAAACTCGCGTCAGGATTACTTGACCTTTGAACCGTAACCGACGACTGACGTCATACACCATTAGCTAAAAATTGTTTATTTTGTTACGTATGCCAAGAAGCTTCGTAGCTTAGCGGTAAGCGCTTCGACTGTAAGTCCTTATGGTTTCAGATAGTACCGGGTTCGTTCTGACAGAAAATTAGTGATAGGTTCTATGATTGGTGCTATATTATAGGTATTGTATGGTATGGTATGTTCTTTTTGTCTTTTTCTCTGTATATAATGAAGAAAGAAAGAGAGAACAAGTTTTCACTTCTGCCGGCTTTTAACTTTGATTGAACTTTTATTCAATAAAAAATAAACACAAACAAGCTGTCTTATTATTGTATAACACCATACACGCTCATCACGTTCGCCGCTTTGCCACTATGACGTTTGGGGCGCCGAGACAGCATGACTTTGGCGCGACCAATCGCGTGCAAGTGTTCAACAATGGATGTGTGAGTGTTTTGTTTTATTGCTGTTTTTTTAGTATGCGTAAGTTACTCCAATATTTCAGCGGTAACTCTATGGGAGTTACACTTCTATAGGATACATTATTCGTACGACGTATGAAAAAAAATAGTTACTAGATCACGTTCAAACCAATTTTCGGTGGAAGTTTGCATGGTAATGTACATCATATAGTTTTTTTAGTTTTATCATTTTCTTATTTTATAAGTTACAGGGTTCACATTTTACCACCTGGGAAGTGTATCTCGCGCAGACTATTCAGTTCAGAAAAAAATATATTAGAAACCTCAATATCATTTTTTGAAGACCTATCCATAGATATCCCACACGTATGGGTTTCGTAAAAAAAATTTTTGAATTTCAGTTCTAAGTATGGGGTACCCCCAAAATTTATTGATTTTTTTTTTAATTTTCGTGTTAAAATCTTAATGCGGTTCACAGAATACATCTACTTACCAAGTTTCAACAGTATAGTTCTTATAATTTCGGAAAAAAGTGGCTGTGACATACGGACGGACAGACAGACATGACGAATCTATAAGGGTTTAGTTTTTTGCCATTTGGCTACGGAACCCTAAAAACGAAGCGACATCATACATAAGCGGACCCTGGACTCGTGAGTTCTCGGATGTGACTGGGGCTAACACAAGGAAGGAGTAATCGAAAAACAATGTTTAAAAATAATTGCAACATTATTCATTATTTCTGATACTTCGTACGAGTATCGGTAGATGGCTCCCACAGTCGCTCCAAGACGGTTGTATAGGCTATTTTAGATAGCTTCAGGCGTAGCTCGGTGGCTTAGTTGTCAGAGCATTCCCCCTGTAAGGTAATCACGGGTTCGAGTCCCGCCTGAGCGATTCACTTTTTCCTATCTTAATCGATTTGAAAAGTTAGCATACTAGGTAATTGCTTTAAAATTTTATTCAATATACTTACGCGTCTAAGTCTTCTAGGCCATTTTTCCGCTCGAATCTCTTCGACACTTCACAGCCGAACCAAACGGCTTCGCCACCCTCTATGCTTGCTTTCACCACACTGTAATATACACATATATTGTATCGAATAGCAGGAACTCTTGGCTATCGGGATCGCATCATTGGTAGATCAGTTCTTTTTCGTAGTTTTAGTTGGCGCACATAGTCCAACTAGAACTTCAATATCGCCAATTCATCGTGGAGGTCAAATGGGACTGCTTCATGGAAAATATCGAATTTCAGTCGCATCATAGTAAGACTGTAAAGCCAAGCTAACCCCAACTGCACTTGGAAAAGGTGCAGGGAATGATGATGGTTGGTCCATCCATATAGTGCACATGAGCAAGTTCTATTTACTTTTGTTCAAGAAGTTTGCCGGCACCTACAAGAATTTGAAGACTTACTTCATAAGTGTTTCGATAGGCTGATTATTGTAAGCTGTCTGGCGGCCACCGACCACGTTCCCAAGGCACTGTAGGGTGTACAGCTTACCGAATGGGTTGGATTGCCGCGGGTCTGATACCAGGCACACCTGCAAAAAATAACTTCGTGATAACTTGCTAACTTTTTTTTAATATAGGGCAAGTCAATTTGACTTCACTTCGCCTAATAGTAACTTTGTGACAACTTAGTAGCTTTGCGACCACTTGGTAACTTTGTGATCACTTGGTACTTTTGTGACAACTTGGTACCTTTGTGACAACTTGGGTCACTTTGGGACTATCTAAAATTTAATTTTTCATAATAAAGTGTGTCCTAAAGTTATCCAATTGTAGTAATAGTACGAGATCCCACTGCAGGATTGGTGCGCTCATCGACTTTTTGTTTAAAACCAAATTTTTATGTTTATTTATAATTAAGAGAATATATATTTACTCGGGTGCCTATCAAAATTTGGCCGCCATTATTTTTAATTAAATTATTTTTAATTGATTTTTGGTAAAAAATTTCGTTTATTTATTTTTTAAATAAAATAACGTCTACATCACGGTAATTAATATGAAGATTCTAAAAAATCACGGTTGCCGTTGCGCACCTGGCCGCACCTCTTTGCAGCCAGGTGTAAACAGGTATGATTTCGATAAATTTATACGTTTATAACCTATATTTATTAATTATATGTCAAATTGAAGCTAATTTTTTTCTATTAATTATCATATATAGTTGCTTAATTAAATCTGGCCACAAATAAGGGTTACTGGCTGTTAAAGATAATAAATATTTAACCTGTCAAGTCCGGCAAGGGGCAAGGGCGGGTAATGACATCGTAGGGCGGGTGATGACATCGTGACGCTGTCTTACTATCTTGTAGAAAAAAAGGAATTACTCTACAACGAAACCATATTTTATGATTCTGTAAACGGCAATAGATTTATTGATTATTTTTTTATGATCAAGCCATAAAAGATGAATAATAATGCAAACAAATTATATATTCAAATAGTCCAAAATTTGGAAACCACGTTGTTAGCTAAATTTCAAGGAATGAATGAAAATTCAAATGAATATCAAAGAACAAGGACCTGTGCTATCTAATAACGTAAACAGTTTGATAAAAGACCTCAAGATGTTTATGCAAGATGTTTATGTTATGTAATTCAGCCCAGAAAATAATGGCTGGCTGGTACTAGATGGTTTTTTAAAACCAACATGGTTCCTGGGAGACTCAACTCCAACGCAAGTTAATAGTGTGCTATGTGAATCCACGAACAAAGCTTCCGATAACGACGATTCTGATATTTGTAGCGATGAAAGTGATAGCTCCGATGATAGTACAACTGAAAGCTCCGATGATTCAGATTTTTAAATAAGAGTTACGGAAATATAAGAATTATAAGATATTTTTTTTATTTTTTTATTTGCTTAAATGTTTAATTAATATGTAACAGACAATTAAATACTTGAATAAAATCTAATAAAATTTTCAAATAATACTTTCGCAATAAAACTTTCTTTTACTTAAGTCACCTTGGTTTTATTTTTTTATTTTTTAAATCAATATTAAATATCGACGTTTTAATTAGCAAATTGTCTAACTCCATTTTAGAGAATCTTTTATTTGTACGAAAAAAAAAAACAATTACTTCAAAATTTATTATCATTTTAAAAAACCATTTAATATCATTAATATCTAATAAAGATATAATATTTAAGTTTGAATCATTCAAATAATTTGTAATTGGATTATTGCTTCATCAAAATGTTAAAAAAATCACCCTCTAAAAATATGGAGTTAGACAAATTGCTAAATAGACCGTCGATATATCAAATCAATATTATTTTTCTGTTGCAATTTTTAAATTTGTCATATTGAAAAAAATTACATACTTTTTGGAGTATTTATTATAAGTCGTCTCTATTACTCCCCGGTGGTTGAGAACACTAACGTTCGACGCATGCGCAATGGCTTAAAAGCGTCGCACAGCCGGCAATCGCTGTCCTCGTCTGACAAATGATGTTACACGCTAACTCTCTTTCACTCTACCTTAAATATTTAGTATCTTTAACAGCCATTAACCCTTATTTGCGGCCAGATTTAATTAAGCAACTATATATGATAATTAATAGAAAAAAGTTAGCTTCAATTTGACATATAATTAATAAATATAGGTCATAAACGTATAAATTTATCGAAATCATACCTGTTTACACCTGGCTGCAAAGAGGTGCGGCCAGGTGCGCAACGGCAACCGTGATTTTTTAGAATCTTCATATTAATTACCGTGATGTAGACGTTATTTTATTTAAAAAATAAATAAACGAATTTTTTTACCAAAAATCAATTAAAAATAATTTAATTAAAAATAATGGCGGCCAAATTTTGATAGGCACCCGAGTAAATATATATTCTCTTAATTATAAATAAACATAAAAATTTGGTTTTAAACAAATAGTCGATGAGCGCACCAATCCTGCAGTGGGATCTTAGACTATAACCCGTTGCCGGTGAATTTTGACTACGTGAGCTTCGAAATTTGAGATCTGGAACACGAGCATCAGCAGTGAGATAAGTTTTATAATTATAAAAATGACACTTACCTTACTGTCAACATCGAAGAGAGGTCTGACGTGGGTATTGTAGAACTCCTGAGGGGTTAGCGATCCAAAGGTGTTGTAATTTTTATCCTTGTTGTAGAATTCGAAGGTGAACTTTTCTGGTGGGGTGCCTGTGAAGCAAAAAAAGTTATGCCGTTTAAAATATATTATATGTCAGTTTTTAGTTGTCCTTAGTCAACTTTTTTCCAAATATTGAAAAAGTGTATTTGTATTTTAAAATAATTCGCTTTTCTATGATTTGATTTGGTTTTCTTTTGCGGGTTTGGGTGCCTTCTAACCCTTCAACCCAAAGAGGTAGGCCTACGCCAGAGCCTCGGCCGTCATGTTTGTTTGCCGGTGAGGTTGCCTCAAGTCCTGAAGGTGTTTATCGGAACACCCAAAAAAGTAGAGTATTGAATATTTTACTTTTTCGATTATTCTTATTTATTTTTGATAAGGATGTCGGCTATTAAGAGAGCGATGTCATCTGAACTCCCAACGAAAGGAAAGCCTGAGCCATTGCACCGTCCGTTGTTTGGTAGGTGCCAGGATCTCAAGGATGTTGGTAAAAGTCCCCATTATGCTATTTTTAGGACAATAAATATTTTTAAAAAGGTTACCTAAGCAAGTGGCGACGATATTGTAAATTACAGCAATTTGTTTATTGATGGTCGCTTGTATTTCTTGGTCGGTCGCCTTAGCGGCCACTTTGTCTCTTAGCTCCTTGGCGTACTCACGAAGCTGCAATAAGAAAGATAATTTGTTCACAAAGTGACGTCATTGCAATTATGTCATAGACCGACCGTCTGTACGTGAGTCTATGCGCGGTGAGACACGACGGATATGGGCTAATCGACCGTCAGATTTGGTCAGTCCGCCGCCAACGTTCATGGCGGTATCTCGCTCGCACACGACTCATGCTCTTTCTTTACCTCATCCCCCACTACCACCACCTCCATAACACAAGCAATTTAGCTTAGCTGGAGGGGTTAGGGGGATACTAGTAAGTAAAATCAAACAAAATTTGCCATCACAGTATAGGTATCACATCGATCTTGACGAAGAAAGTACTCAAAATTGTGCACACCTTTAGTTCGAATAAAAATACAATATAATTCAACAAAACAGTTTAAATTCATCTTAAGACCTTGGTATTAAGGTTATTTTGAGACTGTGGTTCAGCTCGATTTGATGCTCACTGTCTGTATTAATACCTATAATCGGTTACTGCCACCCATGACCCTGGACTTCAACATGCAAGAAATTACGAAACTTCGGACAAGAATAATCACCTTAGTTTTAATGAGCGCATTCATGTGCAAACTGCGCCTGGAGCTGAACGATTCAGGGAAACACTTCTTGGGCAACACTCCATACTTGTTTACAAGGTTCACTATCATGTCCCATTGGCCACCATCGTTGATTGGATCCTGGAATCAGAGAAACACAAAATCATTGTCGACGTGAACCCATTCCTAGCACAAATAATTTAGCTTAATTAGAGGGGTATGAGGAAATATTAATAACTGCTTTTGCCCGCGGGTCCGCCCGCGTGGATGTCGGTTATCGCGTGTCTATGAAGAACTGTGTCCTTTTTCAAGGTCTGCTCCTATACCAAATTTCATCAAAATCGGTTCAGTGGTTTAGGCGTGAAAGCGTAACATAGACAGACAGAGTTGCTTTCGCATTTATAATATTAGTATGGATTTTGGTTGCTAATACTAATAATATTAGTAATTAATTGTATTATTATTTCCTTTGAAAACCGTAACAAATTAAGAACTTTTGCACTGATTTTTTTTCCGAAATGTAAATAGCTCTACGGGATTTGAACCCGCGACCAATACCCCTAGCACGAACAACTATAATGGTGAACGTATTGAGAGAATGAAGCATTGCGATTGGCCGCCTGCCTACTGTAAACCTGTATGTATGTGAAGCCGGCCAATGGCAATACTTTTACGATACGATTACGATAGTTGTTCGTGCTAGGCGCACTGATCCTTACAGGGGAAATGCTTTGACCACTGAGCTACCGAGCCACGTCTTGAGAATTTCAAATTCTTCAATCGGTGGGAGCCATCAATCGATAGTAAACAGAAAAAAAATTTTGGTCGTCAAGTTGACTGCAAAATTTTGCGGTGCGGTCTAAAAAGGTTACTCTTGAACTGAGCTAGAATCGAACGTGTGACCTCTATAAATCGAACGATATGTTATAACTAGCTATTACCCACGTGGATGTCGGTTATCGCTTAGTGTTGAGTCAACATAGTAGCTTTATGCATGCAAAGTCTCATTCTGATCGGTTTAAAATTGACAAAGTTTCATCATCATCGTTTCAACTTTCATCCCCTATGTTATCCCCTTGGGGGTAGAATTAAATCCTTTCTTAGCGGATACCTACGTCATAACATCTACCTGCATGCCAAATTGCAGCCCGATCCGTCCAGTGGTTTGGACTGTGCGTTGATAGATCACTATGTCAGTCAGTCACCTTTGAGTTAAATATATACATAGACTGCCACGCCACAGAGGTCGTACAAGTAGGTAGGTATATACAAAAGGGTCGTCTCACGGACAAATTGCATAGATAACGTTTATTTTCATATCTTTTAAAGGCAAACCACCGCAGTCACCTATTTTGAGTACCTACTCTATTGTAAATTATGAGTTGGTCCTTTCGGGCAATGATCTTCGGGACTAAGACCAACCTCACCTGTAAACCTATGTAATACACCTACTGATTGACGAACAGGGCTCTAGCGCAAGCTCTCATCTCGGGATTGGGAGATCAGATAACTGTCGCTCTCAGAAAAGCCGTATATGACAATCCAAAAAGAGAACAGGTAATCAGACCCCTGCTGTGGCTTTTCCAAGCGACTGCAGCATGGGTTCTTCAAGAAGGGCAGGTTCCTACAGTGTCGCCAGCACGAGTGTGACGAACCTTCTAATGCCCTTCTTGAAGAACACCATAGCACGAGTGTGACGACCCTGGTGTTGCAGACGTCTCTAGGCCACGGTAACAACTTTCCATCAGTGGTGGACCGTGTGTTTGCCTACCACCTAAGTGGTATAAAAAGCCCCAGGCTCCGAGAGGACAACTACTAATGCAACGGGCCCTATTACGTTGGGAGAGGCCTATGTCCAGCAGTGGACTGCAGTGGGCTAATTGATTGATTGATTAACGGAATATGTAATAAAACCAAATAAAATAAGAGGCATTAAAATGTCTACTACATTAATACTAATGCAAGGTAACCGCATTGCTAAATATAGTAATATTTATACAACAGTGACGAGTTAAACGCTGCATTGTTATCAGTTTTGTCACCTATGCAAATAAAGTTATAAAACGTAAGTATCTTTACTTTATTAACAGGATCATGTGTAGATAATAATGTAGCTCAGCGTTTCTCAAACTTTTATCATGTCGCACCCCAGATATTATTAAATAAATAAACGAGCTTATTGCAATGGCGGCTTATGCCTAAGCTCACTGCACAGTGATTACTCCACAGTGATTCTCCACAGTTATTGACACAAAAGCATTATTTTTCTATATACCACTTAAGTGGAATACAAGCATACGGCCCACCTGATAGTGTTAACAATAATTCTGAACAACGAAAGAATACTGTGACTTGATATACGTGACGAGGAAATCTCCTTGTGTATACCCGCACCGCGCGGCTCTGTCGGTCTCAGGTCTTCAGATACCGGGGTGTAAAAATGCCTAAACTCCGGCTCACGCAGGGCCATCACTCGTTTCGAGATGCCAGTCCCCCTCCCTATAAATACCTTGAGTAAGAAGTTGACGAGCCTCGACTCTAGTTGTTCTCCTTGTTTAGCCGTGGCCACGATGTTGTTCAACCAGTAATGGGAACGCTCTATCTTGTCCCAGAAGAATAGGTAGCTGTGAACAATACCATTGCGTTATACCAATCTCTTAAATAAAAAAAAAACTAAAGGACGAAATTGCCGCTCAATGCAGCAATTTCGTTATCGCCGCGGATACCGTGGGGTGGTTATGTCGGACTCAAACCAACTAAAAAGCATGCCGTCTTTGTGTCTTCGGTTGCCGGAGGTGAGATCACCAGATTCATATCATCATTTAGTCACAGTCAATGTCAAATAAAGTCCGTCGCCGTCGCCATGAAGGCTTATCCTAGTAAAGTAATGTAGACTTTACTACAGGTTTTTATAGAGTTTTGGAATCAACACGCAATTTCATGGTTATATGCCACTTTTGTGTACTTGAATTTACATCAGTTTTAGAAAATGAAATTATGCCTTTACGTATTTTTTCGCGTTGGGGCCAAAACTCTTGCTAGATTCAATATATTCAGTGAGCGACTGATAAGTTGATCTATTTTATATTTCGTGCGTAGGCAGGCCGAGCAGTTTATTGGATAGATTTGTCTTCCTGAGCAAAAGTCATTTAAAAAAACACACCTTTGTGAAAACTCGAACTCTTCGATGCAATACTTCTTCATGAAGGGCAGCCTCATCGCGTTCAAAGCTGCGAACAGCCAACATCTTCCTGAGTTTTCTTGATTTGTCACCGGTTTGGCTTCTGATTCGATCTGTATAAAGATTTTTTATTATATAAAGCTTGTAATGTATTCTTAACATTACATGGTTTTTTAGTGTTGATAACACTTTGCCACTGACTATTTTAGCATCTATGGTTTATTGTGTTCAGAAATTTCTCATTGGACGTGATTTGACGTTTGAGATTTTGACATATCATAGATGAGCTGTCAAGATTCTCGAGGCTTGTCCTACCAGCGACGCCAGCAATGGCTGACACAATTGAATTAGTTCCGAGCCTTTTATAATTGTTCCCGAAGGAAATATGCTGGTGATGGTGCCGCGGCGTTGTGGTTGAACCCTAGCCTCATTTATTTTGTAATTTTGGTGAGTTTTGGTTCGCATTAGTACGTTTTCGTTTTACGACCGCGTGTTCGACCACACAGAGGCTAATTGATTTTTCAAATTGTTTTAGATTTTTTGTTGATCCTGAGGGGCGATGTTCTTCAGGTCGTTGAACTTTGGCGTTTCGGTGAGTAGAATAGCATATTTCTGTAAAAAGACACCCTTTTAGATAGAGTATTTTCATTAAGCTGACCATATTGTTCACAGGGTTACGCTTTAGAGAACCCGATCTTTGACGAGATCTTTGACGAGATCTTTGACGAGATCTTTGACGAGATCTTTGACGAGATCTTTGACGAGATCTTTGACGAGCTTTTTGACGTGTTTTTCGTCGTGATTTTGGCGTGCTTTTTGGCCGGGTTTTGCCGATTTTGCCACGTTTTTGACATGATTCGTTCGCGGCCCCGGCGCCGCGTGTCATTATATAACCTAACCTAACCTAATAATAATGTTAATTTAACCTTAACTTGAACTAATTGACCTGGATGCAAGTGAGCAATATTAGATTTTCTATATTTTGATACCTGGCCATGAGTCAGGCATAATTTGAGCCTAGGTGGACTTTCCACTCCCGGTCTTGTGATTAAAAGCCATAGTTTTACCCTAGAGCTATCTAAATTGTATTTCCTGGGTTATCCGCCCAGGTGGCGCCCGAATTAATTAGAAAATAAACTATCTATCTGGTAAAAACTTAAATTTTTATTGGGTTCAACCCGTTACAGACACAAAATCCTATTTTTTTTGCATAGCATTTGGTTTTCTTCAGAGGAAACAATTAAAAAATATTACATTTGTCGCTCAGCGAACAGGGACATTGAATAGGCTTGTTTTTGTTTGTATAACTTACCATTTTCATACTAACTGCACCTCACCTGATGGTATGCAGAATTGTAATAGTGCCTTAGTTTATTGTTATTTGCTCACTAGGATTCTCACTGCATCCATGGTAATATTGTTTTGAAATCATTGTAGAAAATTTTGTTATTGGAATTGTATAAACTTAATTATAAGTTTAATTAGAAATATAATATAACCTGTTGTTTGTGTATTTGACTAGCATAACAATTGAGTTTGTGTTATATAATATCATTAAGTCTAGGATGATGTGTACAACTAGTGTATTAACCTTTTGAAGGAATTAATTGTGAATAATTACTGTAACTTTGAATTTAACTTTTGTCGTTAGCGAGTAATCTTCCTTTGTCAATTGAGTTGGTGTAAACACATTTAGTTTACAACCTTTATTCAACATTTATTACCTAATGTGCTATTATTGTCTTGCTGTATAACTTTAACAGTATAATATTTATATCCATTTGCATCCTGGTACGGATAATTGAGTAAAAAAACTCACATTTTAATTTCATAATTTAACATAACCTCATTTCTTGAGACTTAGAATATTTTCTTACATTCTTCAACTTAGAATAATTTTAGCATTCTGGGACTTAGAAAATTTTTGTAATTTTTACACTTAGAAAATTTGACTACTTTTGAACTTAGAATAATTTTAGCATTCTGGGACTTAGAAAAATTTCATTAACTTTGAACTTGGAATATTTTAGAAATAATTTCATAAACTTTGAACTTGGAACATTTTTGAAGTCTTTCAACTTAAATCATTTTTTAACTTTTCATCGATTTAGAACCTTTTTGCATTGGACAGTGAATTTACTTAGTTGAATTTTGGACGATTCTACTTTGAGAATTTTCTTGTTCTGACACTTAGATTTTTAAATATTATTAGGGACTTTGAAGTTTTGACTTGGGACTTAAAATTTTTTCTTGACTGTTATTTCCGTTCATTTTGAATTTGGATTGGACTTTGGATTATCTTTATTTCAGTAATCTTGGGACTTTAGAAATTGTTTTCCTTTTGAAAAATTAAGTTTGAGTTGCAACTATGTCTAGCGTAGGAGTGCAGTTTCCTGAATTGAGCGTGGAGCCGCATGCCCCTAATGAAGATACCAGTCGCACCACAATGGGTACTCAGGTTGATCCTATTGTTTCAGATGTTCAGGATTTCTCTGCTATCCCGAATCCTTTCGTGCATTCTTCGACAATTGCTCCTCCGTTGACTTCAATTAATGCTTCGAATGAAGAAGTGAAGAAGAATATATCTTCGAATTATAAATTAACGAGAATCGAACGATTTAAGGAAAAGTAAAATTAGTTTATTCGGGTCATAAATACATTCTTTCAGTTGTTGACGTTTTCACTAAATATTGCTGGGTTTTTCCCATGGTTAAATCCACTACTTTAACTATTTGTAAACTTTTCGAAAAAGAAATATTTCTTAAATTTGGTTGTCCTAAAATTTTAGTTTGTGGCAATGGTACTCAATTTACCTCTAGACACTTCGTCGATTTCATGAAGAGCTATAATATTACTAAAATATTTTATAACACTTTGTACACTCCTCAGAATAATCCTGTTGAAAGATATAATAAAACCATCGAAACTTGCATATCTTGCTATGTTAATAACGATCAACGTACTTGGTCTAAACTTCTGCCTCATGTGCAGCTTGCCTTAAATAGTAGTGTAAATCTTTCTACTGATTTCACTCCTAATTTTCTTATGTTTGGTAGAGAGTTAGTTATTGATGCTTCTCTACATCATATTAGTGATTCCATTGAAAATTTGGATCAATTGGAACTTGGAAATAGAAATAGTTTTGCTACTTCACTTAAATGTTTAAGTGAAATTTTTGTTAGGGTTCAATCGCACTTAGTTAAAGCTTATAAGCGTAATGCGCGTAGCTACAATATAGGTAGGCGAGCCATTTCGTTTGGTATAGGTGATGTTGTTTGGAGAAGAAGTTTTGTTCAATCCAACGCTCCGGCTTATTTTTCGGCTAAACTTGCTCCTAAATTTGTTAAATGCGAAATAATAGATAAAATTTCTGATAATGTCTATATTTTGAAAGAAATAGGTAAAAATACTTCGGCTAAATATCACGTTAAAGACATTATTAAATATTAGTTAGGATTGCCGTATTAATTTTATAAAAAATTTAACCTTGCTATTTCTGCATTTAAACTTTTTCTCGAATTCGATTTTCTTTAGGGAAGGGCGTTGAATGGTGATTAATGTGATGATGTATGAAAGGCTTCGCCCGTGTTTGTTGTATGTTAGGGAAATCCCATGAAGAGTTTCAAATCTTGAGTTAAAGTTTCCAAATTCCCCTTAATGGCTTGACGCTTTTAATTCATTCTCGTTTATACTTTACCAAACGATCTTATTTGTATAAATTGTATTATATTTGGTCTGTATTTTATGCAGAATTTGTTTCTTGTTTGAATTGTTTGTTCTTTGGTGTTGTTTTGTTTTAGTGTTCGAACTTGTATGTTTAGATAATACGCTCGGACATGACCCTTCACACCTGGAATAGTTTTTATAAAACCTTTGCTATGGTTATTCTTTTGGATGAGCTTTTGCTCTCCTTTTGTTATGAATAGATCGTTCTCCCTTGGTGAGAAGGATTCTTATTTTCTCGGAAGTCGAATATTGTATTCGACTCTCCTCTTGGATTTTTGTTGTTGCCCATAGGTGTGCTTCAACTTAGGACTCGGTATTGTACCGTTTCATTGGTTTCGAACTGTTGCTAAGTGCTCGAAAAGTCGATGGTGTTGTGTCGGTCACTTACCCAGTTCACTTGGTTGGGCTGTTGTTCATTATTGGTAACACAGTTCCTCTTTTTTGAATTGTTGTTTCGTGCTCGGGAAGTCGGTGGAGTTGTGCCGGTCACGTACACCTTTCTTTTTAGTGTTCGCATTGTTGACGCTATTTTGGACTTGTAGTTTGTGTCGGCGACATAGGGTCGATCACAAATTACAAATTTTTGTTTTGATTCGGCGAATTTTCGTTCTAACCGAACTAAGAAACCTTTATAGTGAGCTTGGATCTTTGTAGTAATTTTGAGTCGGAGACTATTGTGTCTATCCGCACTTTGGCTTCAAGATTCTTTGCAACTTGTTTTGTTTTGTCTGGTTTTTACCTTACCGTTAACTCGGATCTTTGTTGTTTTCAGGAGTCGGAGGTCTTCGTACCTATCCGTACTTTGACTTCAAGATTTCTTTTTGACGGAACGGTAGCAGTAATTTTTTACGCTTTTTCTTTTGTATTTAGATTTTTAATAGGTGGTGGGATAGAGTTGGTGATTTCTATGATCCACTCTCACTCTTTTGGGTATTTGGATTTTTTTGTCTTTTTCTTTCTTTTGAGCTTGTTGTGGAGGAGGGAAGAGCCCTTGCATTTGGTCGAGTCGGTGAAAATTATTTTCTAACCGCACTTCGCTGCAGGACTGTTCCTTTTTCTATCAGTCAGCTTCACATTTTTTTGTTTTTGACAATTTTTTTTGAAGTTTTGCTTTTTAACTTTTCTGTTCTTTCAGGAATATTATTTTCCTTTGGGTTTGTTACGGAGGAGGGTAGAGCCTTTGCATTTGGTCGAGTCGGTGAAAATCTTTTCCAACCGCACTTCGCTGCAGGACTTTTGTCTTTTTCTTTAACCCCAAGCTTCATGGTTTCTTGTTTTTAACAGGTTTGGAATTTGTTTTGTACCTTTCTTTTCTGGGATTGGATTTTGCTCTAGAAAAAAAGAGAGCTTCGCTTCTTTTTTATTTTGGTGGGGGTGTAATGTAATGTATTCTTAACATTACATGGTTTTTTAGTGTTGATAACACTTTGCCACTGACTATTTTAGCATCTATGGTTTATTGTGTTCAGAAATTTCTCATTGGACGTGATTTGACGTTTGAGATTTTGACATATCATAGATGAGCTGTCAAGATTCTCGAGGCTTGTCCTACCAGCGACGCCAGCAATGGCTGACACAATTGAATTAGTTCCGAGCCTTTTATAATTGTTCCCGAAGGAAATATGCTGGTGATGGTGCCGCGGCGTTGTGGTTGAACCCTAGCCTCATTTATTTTGTAATTTTGGTGAGTTTTGGTTCGCATTAGTACGTTTTCGTTTTACGACCGCGTGTTCGACCACACAGAGGCTAATTGATTTTTCAAATTGTTTTAGATTTTTTGTTGATCCTGAGGGGCGATGTTCTTCAGGTCGTTGAACTTTGGCGTTTCGGTGAGTAGAATAGCATATTTCTGTAAAAAGACACCCTTTTAGATAGAGTATTTTCATTAAGCTGACCATATTGTTCACAGGGTTACGCTTTAGAGAACCCGATCTTTGACGAGATCTTTGACGAGATCTTTGACGAGATCTTTGACGAGATCTTTGACGAGCTTTTTGACGTGTTTTTCGTCGTGATTTTGGCGTGCTTTTTGGCCGGGTTTTGCCGATTTTGCCACGTTTTTGACATGATTCGTTCGCGGCCCCGGCGCCGCGTGTCATTATATAACCTAACCTAACCTAATAATAATGTTAATTTAACCTTAACTTGAACTAATTGACCTGGATGCAAGTGAGCAATATTAGATTTTCTATATTTTGATACCTGGCCATGAGTCAGGCATAATTTGAGCCTAGGTGGACTTTCCACTCCCGGTCTTGTGATTAAAAGCCATAGTTTTACCCTGGAGCTATCTAAATTGTATTTCCTGGGTTATCCGCCCAGGTGGCGCCCGAATTAATTAGAAAATAAACTATCTATCTGGTAAAAACTTAAATTTTTATTGGGTTCAACCCGTTACAGACACAAAATCCTATTTTTTTTGCATAGCATTTGGTTTTCTTCAGAGGAAACAATTAAAAAATATTACAAGCTTCATATAAGGATTGTGGGACGTATGGTCATATTATAATGGAATGGGAGCCTAAGAAGACCTACTGTTTCTTAGTTGGTTCAGTTCTGAAATTCAGGTCCTCCCAGTACAGTGTCGGCGGCAAATTTAAATCGTCAAATTTTGTTTACTCATTATGCCTTCATTGGGTTCTCAAAGGCACTCGTTAGTACCTGCAGTCATTTATATGGGCAAGTAGCACACTTTAGTAAGTGGTCCAGTATGTGGAGTACCATACCTTAATATTGTAGACATGAAGGCTGGTGTCAGCTTTACTTCTACTAATAGCCACCTCGAAGGGGTCGAATCTTGTGCAAGTGTTTTGTGCCAGTTCATTCTTGGGGTCAGAGTAAAAGTCAGTGCGAAGCTTCTTTAAAACTTCCAGGCTTAAGGGAGCTGGAACAGAAAAATATTGAGTTAAAATTTTTGATCATAAAAAAAAACTTGGACAGCGTTTCTCAAGTGGTGGGTCACGACTGGGTTACGAAATTAAAATACTTAGTCGCAGCATAATAAGAAGAATGTAAAACATCATCATCATGGTGCTGTTCTTCATAGAATATAGAAAAAGAAAGAAGATATTTATAATCATACTATTTGTGAAAGAAAGGCATGATCATGTCCAATGATATAATAGAAATATGATTGCCACAGATGCTCATATAGCAACTGGAACTGACGGCTTAACATGCTCTCAATACATAACGGTTTAACTTTTTATTTTCATTTATCAATCACTGACCTAATACTGAGTGTGGATCTCCTTCCACTGCGGGGTTAAGATTAGAACTCGGGATGCTGGTTAAGTTTGGGTTCATGGACTCCAGAATTATATCGTATAATTTAGGTACATGTCCCATGCATGCAGTTATTGTCACAATTTATTTGTTCTTTGTTGTGAGTCATTATTATTCTGACATAACATAGATGTCTATTAAATACCTAGGAGGTGCAATAAATTGTACTTATTTATTATTTTTCTACATTATGGTAGATTAGCAAAGTATTATAATAATAATATTGAAAAACTTTTTACGCCAAAAAAAAAGTCAGGTCAGAAGTACGCAAAACGGGAACGAGCTTGCATGAAAAATGATTAATGACAGTAGAGGAAGCTTGGGAAATTATAATAGAAATATTGTTTAGATTCTAGCCTGTGCCATCAATATCAATCAATCAATCAATTAGCCCACTGCAGTCCACTGCTGGACGTGGGCCTCTCCCAATGGGCGCCATTTCGTACAATCTTCCGCCTGCCGCATCCAGTCCATCCCAGCCACCTTTTTCAGGTCATTGGTTCATCTGGCCAGAGGGCGTCCTACCCTTCGTTTGCCTTCTTGTGGTCTCCACTCTAGGACTGGTCTGCTCCAATGGCCATCGGTCCTTCGACAGATGTGGCCAGCCCATTGCCACTTAAGCTTGCTTTTTCTGCGAGCTATGTCGGTGACTTTGGTTCTTTGTCAGATGACCTCGTTCCAAATTCTATCCTTCAGAGAAAGTCCAAGCATAGCTCGCTCCATAGCCCGCTGCGCGACTTTTAGTTTATGGACAAGCTGTACCGTCAGTGTCTACGTTTCGGTACCGTAAGTCAAAACACGTAGGACGCACTGGTCAATGACCTTTGTTTTCTGGCTTTGCGGAGGGGGAAGAGAAGACTCGACGTAGTTTGCGAAATGCTGCCCAGCCCAAAGGGATCCTTCTGGCTAGTTCTTGCTTGAAGTTGTTCTTACCAAGCTAGATAACCTGGCCCAGGTATACATATGTTTGGACAACTTTGAGCATCGCCCCTTTGATGGCAATCAGTCTCCGTGCAACGGTATATGGAAATAAGAGCCATCAATAGTGTACAAAGTAATGGAAAAAAGAAACGGAAGAGAGAATGGCCCCCATGATAAAAATTGTAGTAATTCTCAAGGCTCAAGTTTTATTTGATCCATGTATTGTAAAGACAGTCTTTCTTTTAGGTCCAATATAATTTACCTTATGACTTTCTAAAGCATAAAAATAATAAAAGAAAATAAATGTGACCTTTTGTAATATCTGATATAGAATACAGTCTTGGTCCTTTTTTATTGAAACCCCTTTGTATCTTCTTGAATAAATCAAGCTGTATTCTCATTTCAAGGATTTGCAATGAATTTTTGTGACTCCATTTACACAATAAATATCTTGTACTCTTATTAGTTATATTGGAGTATAATTTCATTAGTAGGTATGAACAGTAATCAATGGAGGATTTTGATATGAAACTCTATTGTAAAATAAAGAAGATGCATGTCTAATTGTTTGGGAACTACACTCACATCTGTGTTCTATGTTTGTGCTATAGCATTGATATAGTTTTCTGAATATGCAATTAGGTGCCGGTAACTTGAATAAAATATTCATTTCATGATGGAAGAGTTAGTAGACAAAATTACACACAATAATTTTCAACCATTTTTTAAAGAAAGACTCACAGCTTGACAAGATATTGACGTGTTTTTTTTTATTCAACGGTAGTCTTTGTTGGGGTTTCGATAATCATTCACAGACGAATGCAGATAAAAACTTTTTTGTGTGTTTGCTGCTGAGTTTCTAGTTGGATACTTCTGTACAATAATATTTAGCAGACGTAGAAAGAATTATATCTTAGTCGCTTATTCACTGAGTTTTACATTTATCATTGAGTAAATAGTAAACGTCCCCTATTTAAATGAACTTTTTTTAAAACTACACAACTTGTTTGTGTAAGAAAGTAGGTTATCTCTTTATAAATTATTTAATATAATTGAGACTACATACCGGTGGACATGGCTGCCGATGTAAATCGTATATTTTGAATTACAGGAACCGTTCTGCACTTGAATATCACAGAAGTAAATGATTTCAAAATCATTTATTTACGAAACCAACCACTAACGACCGAAAGATGACATGGAAATTATACCAAAGGCAGTTGCAGATATAACATTATAATCTTTATTTGCATGTCTTTAAGAGTCACAATAAATGCAGGATTTTAATTGGCTATGAGCCTGAGTAAAAATACTGCTATCTCTATCTCACTCATTCATTCCTGTTTCGGTGGTACTTCAAAAGTTCATTCTAAAAGTTATTGACCCCAAAGCAGCTGATTCAAACCAAGCGAAACCATACGCAAAACCATGACAAAACACAACCTTATACTGTTTTAGTAAGCATATGAAATAGTACTGTACTAAGTATGTATTATTTATGTAATAATTATTGCATTTAATTATGGTACTACCAGGTACCAACTATTATAACAGTTTCGTGGTTAAAATAATTTTCAATTTTTCACATACGAATAATTTGGTTACTCCAAAAAGCTTAATATTGCTTTTTGGATTAATTAAACGTTCTAAAACTACTATTGTAAAGTAGTCGTTTTCGTAAGATTCAATTTTTTTTTTGAATACAGATACATTATTTTCCATGGCAATATTAGAATAGCGTTAGAAGATGAAACGCGCGTTGTTTTGAATCTGAGTAAGTTTTTTTGTTTAAGAGCGCTTAAATCATGCTTAAATAGAGAAGCGATCTGCCGGCGCGCCCTCACGCGGTCGTCGATTGTTCACCACGATTCACCAATCAAGTTTGTTGCCATCACAATCGACAATCGCACGGGCTCGCGCGGACAAACCGCTTCTCTATGTATGCACCCTTAGAGCCAGTATAGGAATTATATCCAGTATCAAATTGTAATTTATCATTGAGATTGTACATTATAGGTTCAAAAATTGGATGCTGTATTGAAACATATTATATTTAATGTAAAGATATTAGATTAGTTGATTCATTGTAATGTTTATGAATTTTTAACCTGTGCGCTTTGTATCACAAAATCAATATTTTCACCAAAGCAGTATCCTCGAAAACTATTCTTGACTTGCGCCAACCAATTGTGTTCTAGCTGGCACAGTGCATATACCTACAGCAGTTTTTTTGTTTATAAGGTTTTAATAAAATATTCTTATAACAAACTGTGGCTGCTAACACCATGTCGTTAAAAGCTTATGAAGATGCTTGTACCAGGGCTGAATTATTTGGTCAGCCTTTGCCTGACAGAGAAGATTTTTTATCAAAACATAAACATTTAGATGTCGTGGAATTCGAGGAAGTGGAAATAAAAACTGCGGAGGCAAGGAAAACATTCATTATATTATTATTTATATTCAAAACATATATAATATTTCAAAAATTAATGTCTTATAATGTTTTGTGAAATATTGGGTCAAGGTTTATTAATTTCGTAATTATTATTTTTAGTGACATGGTTTACCGTGAGTAGGTAGAATGTAGATAGACAAGTGACTGTTGAATTAAAATAATTACATTGACTTTAATCGTAGGTGTGTTTGTGAGGTAGGTAATGCAGAGATACAAGTTACTTAAGTAAGTGCAAAATATTTTGAATTTGCAACTGTCTCACACATTGATTGTGACATATATATAGGTAATATATATTAATTATTGGTATTGCTGACATTGTGTATTACCGTGTTGGTTTTCAGCCCATGACTTAGTGCTCGCTTGACGGCAATAGGCGCGCCCCCGAATAGCCATTACGAATTTTCGGTCCAATGGCGAAATGTGGGTGTTAATACTCTGGGAATTACAGGCATTTTGTATGTTCCTTTTTTTTAATAATTCAACTATCACACAGATAAAATAATACCGCAGACTTTGCATTATTTAATAGCATGGGGTACCGATACTAAGAAAATATCTTCAGTAATATTCAAAAATTAAGAGATGGCACTAGTAGACTCATTTAAACAAATAAAAAAGTTAAAACCATGTTAATACGCTTATTTGCTGACTTAGAATCACGTAAATTATTTCAAAACTTAAACACATGATAAAGTAAGCATGTAAGCATATCAAACTCGTTGGTAATGTAGTAAATAAAGATTTCGTGACTATCTTGCTATTTATTTACTAATTTATTTTTGAGTCACTAGCGGCATAGGGCATTATGTCTGTAATCTTTGCGATTACTGCAGAATCTGGCAGAATCAATATAGATTAGAATATTTATAGTTTTAATCAGTCATGCGCAATAATGTGTTTAATGTATGTTTTATTTTTAATAAGTTAATTTTAATACTAAAAATTATAAAAAGTTTGCCAAAACAATGTCGCCATCTAGTTATAACTCCTGAACTAAAACGCTGCCTGCCTGCTTCTTGAAGTTACGAGTGTAACCATTTTTTATCCTGATTGTGCATCTGTATAAGAATTATATTATCATTATTTGTGCTAATATATATTAAAAAATTGCGATACTAATAATCAATGTTAATATTTTAATGTATTTTTCTAGAATACTGCTATGCTAGAAAATCATTTGCAGGAAGACAGTGCTGGGTTAGCAGAATTAAACACAATTTTAGATTCAACTCAAAAAAGAATTAATCGTCTTAAGGTACGTAAACATCTAATCCTGCCGGGAGATGGCGTGGCATGCAATTATTATTCCGCTGGTGTCATACATAATATTACGGCGGCAATGGCAACTTCGTTCTCAGCAGTCTGTTCATAGGCGGTATTTGAGTATTTAACATACCATTACCGTCTCCTCCACTCTAGTATCTACGACTTGTCGATTTGATGTTGGCTGACTTGACTCTCTGACTCTGAAACTGCAGACTACAGGTGTGCAATTCTGTAAGTATACAGCGACTGACTGGATGACGTCAATGGAGATCGACGCTGGACGCTGTACACTTAGAGAATTGCATTGCAGGACTCGCGAGTCTCTTCGTTGTGTGCAAACTCGACTCTGTCTTATAGCGCCTGAACCTCTCATGCGACAATGGGGATGCCGCCTGCCCTTTTATCCCTACAAAGGGCGCCTCGTAATGGCCACTGCTAGCTGTCATCTACGTAGATTTCATTGTTTGTCTTTTCAAATCTGACAGCTATGAGTTTGTTATTGTCACAGAACAGATGGTTAGTGTTGTTTGGTCATATGCTGCTGCCAGCTTCAATTAGTTTTGCGTCGGCATCCCCATCCCTTATCAATCATCCATCCCCCAAGTCAGATGGATGATTGATAATTCTTTGTGGAAAAGGAACTAACCTGGCTGGTTTATATTATGCTCATTATTTAATATCGAGAATGGGATCTCTGAGCTATAAAAATATTTTAAAACAAAATAATCGTTTCAATTCCAGGGTGTGTGCGGTACCATCACGAACTTCTTTCGTGTAAAACTATCAGCAAAAGACAATTTGTCGTATTCCAGTGAGCCAAGCTACGTTGGACAGACTAATTACGATAAGGACTACATTCCGCCTAATACGGAAATAGGCTCTGTGAACGAAGGCCTTGGCCCTAACGATAACGAAATGACACCGCGCGCGGGAATTTTGAAACAAAATGGCGGGGATATTAATACAGCTTTGGACGATTTGAAGCAAATGGAAGATCAGCAAAAGTCATCTTTATTGGGTAAAGCAGCTGTTAAAGACATTGGTCAGCAAGTTACGTCGCAAATTAGTAAGTTAGATCGATTGATAAATTCAGCAGATCGGGCGCAGGCGTCGATGAATAGTCAGAATAAACAAATGAGGTCAATTTTACGATAATCTCATAGAAATGTACAAGTACACACCAAGTGTACCTATTCGTGACATTTTGTTAAGTTCTCGTTGATTTAATGTATCCAGGCTGACCTGCTACCAATGGACAGATATGATTTTAAGCTTGTGTATTGTAAGTAGCTTTAATTTAACCATTTCTAGGTTAGGATAAGTTCTCTATTAATTTGATATTTAAATTATATTTAATATGATCTTGGCAAAGCCAATTTTCAAAAATAACTCTATATACAAAAACCGCCGCCGGGCTCCAAGGTGAAAGCCTGGGATGCAACCAATAAAAATGCTATGACGATGATGATGTTAAAGCAAAAAGTAAACGTGATTTATAAAATCATAGAAGCTGTCACGAAATTCAAGCTCAAGTTCAATCTCATTTCGTTGTCTTATTTTATTTACTTATTTTGTTCACGATGTGGTTTCTATACTCCATTTAATTATGTACCTACTTAACTAAACATAAACAATCATGATGTGTCTTTTTAATATGTTTTGTGACGCGGGCAACACTCGCGCCGTATCCGAACGGGCGCGATCTGAATTTGACCAATGGGCAGCCGGCCCGCCAAACCTTGGCGCGTGAGGACTGTGCGGCCTCAACAGGCAGCGCCACGCAGCGGGACGCGCAACGCACTAGGCGGCTCCCGCTGCGTTACCAATAGGCTCGCAGAGACTCGCTCGGCATTCAACTCTCTCGCCACACGGACATTGTAGTTTGTATTTGTAATAGTTATCAGGATAGTATATAAATTAACTGTAAACTGTGTCATTTGTGTGAAAACTGTGTGTTGTGAATAAACGTCATTGACTGTACGCTGTCTCGTCATCATTTCATCAACCCAAGCCCAAGCCCCACTGAGCTACGTCAAACTGGCTGCCCAAGCGCAGGGCCACGAAGACGAACCCACAAGAAAAAGTGAGAGACAAACAATGACTCGCAATACGCGTCGCCAATCGCGTCGGCAGGCGGACTTCGATGGCGCCGCCGACGAATCAACACCATCCGTGCCGAGGAGCAGCATTAGCGCCGAGGACATGGCGTCCATCATGGCGTCACTGCAACAAACACAGACAGCAGCATTCGAACGCTTATTAGACCGCGTTCTTGATCGTGAAACACGTCGCGACTTGTCGTCGCCAGCGGCGGCGTCCACGCCCGCTCCTGCCCCCGGGAACTTCGCCCGATGTACGGCGCGGTTCAGCGGAGCGCCCGACGCCTCGCTCGACAGTTTCATAGACGCCGTGCAGGCCTATAAAGAATGTGCCTACGTAGAAGATGCTAACGCCCTACGAGGCCTGTCGATGCTGTTGACAGGGGACGCAGCAGTCTGGTGGCAGGGCATTAAGGCCACCATCAGTAGCTGGACCGAAGCTGTGACGTCACTGCGGAGCGCCTTCGGCGATAATCGCCCGCCACATAGAATTTATCTCGAGCTTTTTAGTATGACACAAGGTCGTGAAAAGACTGAAATTTTCGTATCGAAAATACGAGCCCTATTTGCTCGACTACCGGTCGCCGATCTCAGTGAGAAGGTACAACTCGACATGCTGTACGGCCTGCTGCATCAGCGTGTTCGCAGCCGTGTACGCCGAGACGAGATAACGACGTACGACGTTTTACTCCAAAAGGCCAGGCACATCGAAGATGCCACCGACGAGAGCACAAACGAGTACCAACGTCGACGCCACGCGACGCCCCAAAATCCTCCGGCGACAGCGAGTGGTGCGCCCCCGAGGAAGACGCCGCGAGACCTCCGTGAGCAGCACGTGTCGGCGGCCAGCGGCAGCACAGCCACGTCTAGCAGCGGCGCAAGCGCCGTCGCCTCGCAGCCCGCTGCGCGCGCCACCGAGAGCAGCCCCGCAACGAAAAGTGCGCGATTCTGTTCGTACTGTAAACGGCGCGGCCATAGTCGTGAAGATTGTTACAAACTGAACGATACGAAAACGCAAGATAATAGTGATAAGACTCCTACGTGTTACGGTTGTGGCGCTAAAGGTGTTGTAAGGTCCCAGTGCTCCAAATGTAACGCCGAGCATTACGCTCTAGATGTCGCGGAGTCCTCACGGCCCATAAGCAAACCCGGTAAGGTAAATGTATCAGATAGCTTATCAGTCACAACTCTCCCTCCGGGCAGTGTAGAGTCTTTATCAGTTTGTAATACTAGTATGTGTAATGAGGTGCCAGTGCATTACTTGGATCGGGCGGATTGTGAGACGCCTCCGTCACTATCACAGTCTATTGTGCTTAGTAAGGTGCCCATGGAAAATCTAGGTCATAGTTTAGACAATGCTTCACCGAGTAGGGTGACCATGGAAATGTTAGGACATAGTAGAGAAAATGCTTCACCAAGTAGGGTGACCATAAAAAGTTTAGGACAGTTCTCTACTATTAATGGTAATGACAATGACGGTTACCTAGGCGGCAATATGGAGTACCCAAGTAGGTTAAGACCTGTTTTAAGTGTCCAGATTCTAGGGGTTCGAGGCAAAGCTTTGTTGGATACAGGCGCTAAGAGCAGCGTTGCCGGCGCATTGCTGTATCAAATGCTGCTGAAGCACAAGCACCCCTGCGAGGAGACAACGCGGCGAGTTCGTCTTGCTGATGGCTCCGCGCGCACTCGACAAGTTTTAACTACAACCTTGGAAGTAAGAGTGACTCCAGCAAGGTCAGTAATGCTTGAATTTACTATCTTTCCGGATGCTGTCGACAATGAGACTCTCCTGGGTATGGATTTTATGGTTGCTGCGGGCATGGTGCTTAATTTTGCTTCATCTGACTGGCATTTTTCCGGTGAACATGTGTCATATAAAATTGAGTATGAGAGGCAAAGGTCTAATACTAACATATATGCTGCTGACTTCTTGCGTGCTGACGAAGGGCTTATGCTGAATCCTGACGAAAGACAGCAGTTGTCTGACGTCATACAGCTTAATAACGACATTTTTGCTGAACGGGGAGGCCCTACCCCATATGTGGAACACCACATCGACACAGGTGACCATCCTCCAATTTCAGTCCCACCTTACCGGCTCACACCCGCTAAAAAGGAACTAATGAAGGCCGAGTTGGAAAAGATGCTTGCTGAAAACGTGATTGAAGAATGTGAGTCTGCATGGACTTCCCCCGCTGTGCTAGTACCAAAGAAGGATGGTAAGGTAAGATTTTGTGTAGACTATAGGAAATTAAACTCTATAACCAAAACAGATGCCTACCCTATGCCGCATATCGACGATTTGGTTCAAGCGACTCGACGTAACAGCTTCATGTCAACATTAGATTTGCGGAGTGGTTTTTGGCAGGTGATGATGAGGGAGAGCGACAAGGACAAGACGGCCTTTCAGACGCCCTTCGGAACCTACCGCTTCCTTCGCTTACCTTTCGGGGTCAAAAACGGGCCAGCAACGTTTCAACGGCTGATAGATAAGCTCCGTTCCTCCCTAAGCCGGGACTTCTGTAAAATCGAAGGTGAGAGCGTCACTCTGTTAGCATATCAGGATGACTTGTTGCTCATTACGGAAACCTATCTAGGTCACATAGCGGCCTTACAAGCTGTTTTTGACAAGCTACGCGACTACAACCTAAGAGCGAATCGCGATAAATGTGTTTTCTGCAGGAAAAAGGTAAAGTACCTAGGGCATGTTATTACACAAGATGGTGTGTCCCCAGACTACGATAAGGTGCAAGCCATAGCGGACATGAGCCCGCCGCATAACCTAAAGCAGTTAAGGACTTACCTACAGACGTGCTCCTGGTTCCGCAAGTTTGTGCCAAACTTTTCGGCCATTGCTGAGCCCCTGACACGCCTGACAAAAAAGAATCAGCCGTGGGTCTGGGAGGCCGAGCAGGTAAACGCCTTTGAGGAATTAAAGAAGCGCCTCACTTCAGCTCCTATTTTAATACAGGCAAGCTACAACCAGCCATTCATACTTAGAACTGACGCCAGTGCTTATGCTATAGGCGCAGTGCTATTACAAGGTGAGGGTGTAGATGAACGTCCTATAGAGTATGCGAGCCGCCTGCTTACTGCAGCTGAGAAAAACTACAGTACCACGGAGCGCGAGGCCCTGGCTATTGTATGGGCTGCAGAGCGTTTTAGAGGTTACATAGACGGACACGAGGTGATAGTTAGAAGTGACCATCAGCCATTAAGGTGGCTTCTCACCGTAAAATCACCCTCAGGTAGGTTGATCCGTTGGGCACTCAAGCTACAATCATTTAATATTACTTATCAGTACACTCCAGGCAAGGCCAATGTAGTCGCGGATACGTTGAGCCGGCCCCCATGCACTCAAGAAGAGGAGTCGGAGGAGCATAGTTTGTGTCCGGTCGTAATTAATCTTCCCACCACTAGCCCGACCGACTTACGAGCTGCTCAGCTGGCCGACCCAGAATTATGTAAAATCATTGAAGATTTGGAAAATTCCGACGAGCTTAATGTTAGCCGCTGGCTAGAAAGAGGGTACGTATTGTCGCATGGTGTTCTCTATCGTTATGATCCTGATTCCGATGCAGAGGATGCCCAGTTGGTGGTACCGTGCACCATGCGAGAGGAGATCCTAAAGGAACTTCACGATTCTCCCACTGCAGGCCACCAAGGAGTGGAGCGGACTCTTCAACGGCTAAGAGAAAGGTATTATTTTGCTGGCATGCGCCGTTATGTAACTGATCATGTAAAGAAGTGCGCCGAGTGACTTCGTTACAAACCCTCAAATCAAAAACCCTCGGGGTTATTACAAACTCCCGTACTCCAGCAGCGAGGCGAGGTCTTAGCCATCGACCTATTTGGCCCACTTCCACCTGGAGACCAGGGGGAGAAATGGATACTGCTGATAGAGGATGTAGCCACCAGGTGGGTTGAAATCTTTCCCCTCGTAGATGCCACCTCTGAGGCTTGCTCTCGGGTGCTTTTAGAGGAATACTTCCTCCGATATGGCCTGCCACGACGAGTCGTCTCGGACAACGGCACTCAATTTGTGTCAGCCGTCATGCAGCAGTGCATGCACCTGATGGGCGTCAAGCAAGAGCTCATACCACTGTACCACCCAGAGGCTAATCCCGCTGAGCGGAAGAACCGGGACCTCAAGGTACAGTTGGCCATATTAGTTCAGTTAGCCCACACCGATTGGCCAAAACACCTAGCGAGTGTGAGGTTTGCTATGAATAGCGCCGTGTGCTCCACCACGGGTAAGTCGCCTGCCTATTTGACCTTTGCACGTGAGTTACGAACTCCGTTTGATGTACACTACGATTTACGTAGTGTCTTAGATAAGGAAAACTTTGTCCCTCAGGTTACTCCATATTTGCGTAGTTTCATTTCCTCACTCGCAGATGTTAGGGAACGCGTAGAAAAGTACCAGGATAGTCGTAAAGAGATAGCTGATGACACCCGACAAAAAGAACCCATGATTAAAGTAGGAGATTTAGTGTTGCTCAAGACGCACGATCTAAGTAACGCAAACAAGGGTATTACACGTAAGTTCCTGCCTAGGCGCGATGGTCCTTACCGCGTTGAAAGGATTGCTAGTCCTACTACCTTTGTTCTGTCGGACCTCGCGAATAATATCATTGGGAAGTACCACAGCTCCGACTTGACTCTCTTAGATACCTCATGGGATTCGGCACGTCCCGTTATGCCGAAAAGACGCAGAGGGAGACCCCGCGTTACGAGGGGGAGTCCCAAGCCAAACTCGGGACGAGTAGATGACTTGGAGGGGGAGAGTGTGACGCGGGCAACACTCGCGCCGTATCCGAACGGGCGCGATCTGAATTTGACCAATGGGCAGCCGGCCCGCCAAACCTTGGCGCGTGAGGACTGTGCGGCCTCAACAGGCAGCGCCACGCAGCGGGACGCGCAACGCACTAGGCGGCTCCCGCTGCGTTACCAATAGGCTCGCAGAGACTCGCTCGGCATTCAACTCTCTCGCCACACGGACATTGTAGTTTGTATTTGTAATAGTTATCAGGATAGTATATAAATTAACTGTAAACTGTGTCATTTGTGTGAAAACTGTGTGTTGTGAATAAACGTCATTGACTGTACGCTGTCTCGTCATCATTTCATCAACCCAAGCCCAAGCCCCACTGAGCTACGTCAAAGTTTCGTTTAAGAACTCAGTTTCAAAATATTTTACTGTTTAGAAACTTATTTTAAAGACTGAAAAGCGAAATTGAATCATTAGTTAGCCTAGAATGTTTGTATAATATTTGTTTTTGTGAATAGTTGCCACAAGACTGTTTACCTTTAGTTAAGTAACTAACCAAATGGAGTAGTAGAGATATTATTGTGTGGGTATGTACCTACTTACCTATAAATACTCAAAGCCTTCCAACATTGGGAGATGCCTATGTCCAGCAGTGGACTGTGATAGGCTAGTTGATTGATTGACTTAAAGGTTGTTTTTAAACAACTGGTGGTGTACCTACGTTAACCTCTTAAGTCTTCGCATGCATCTCTCATGAGTTCGAATGTATGTTTCAAATATTGCATAGTGCCGTCAAATGAGGTGAAGTTCACCTCAGCTGAACAGAAGTATGTTATCATTTTGATTTCACGAAGATTACATTATGACCCACAGCCGTGGCCCATCATGGCTCCAGTCCAGCTTCATAAAGGCTCCAGTGTACAATGACCATGATGGCCCACTGCAAGCCATCGAAAAGAAGCGGACGATTGTCTATTGTGGCTTGTGGCGCGAAATCGCTCAAGGGAATCGTGGCGTAGCAATATACTATGCAGGATAGTGTGCACCTATGTAAAGATGGTCTACAGTTGCGCCATCATAGGTCACTGTGTACTGGACTATAGGAAATGCTCAAGGGTTTTGGAATAGCAATTTTGTCACTAATTCTCTCATTTACAGTTCGATTCCCATTCACCCCGATTGTATCGGTATAAAATTTCTTCAAGTGTAGTTCAAATAATAATCAAAGTTAGTAAAAAGTATAATCGAAAAAATAATCAGAAAGTTACATAAAAAAATGGTGCTTTTTATGTGAGCGTGATCAATAATAAAATGAATTTTCATTAGATGACAATATAAAAATAATATAATTATGATCTATGTATTTTGAATAAATGTGTAATGTGTGTAACGATATAATCTTAGTAACATAAGTCTTGGCAGATAAAATATAATAATAAATAATAATCAATGTATTTACTGTTATTATTCATGTCAAAAACGTGTGCAAAACTTGTCAATATTTCAGATATTTTCTTCATGCCTACAGTGGTTAGGATGAAGCTTATTGACAGAATTTTTAGACAATTCACTGGATTAGTATATTACTTACATATTAAAACAAGTAAACATTTACATATTATGCCCTGCGGTTATGACTACGACTCACTATTCTCGTAACAATTCTTTGTGCACGTTTTTGACTAATTTACAAGTTAAATAACTCTTCTAGTAATACTCAAGCTTGATCTCACATATGTAATGTTCGCAAAACTATTAATTAGCGTTGTGATAAGTGTTAGACACGAAAGATGTTATATTTTTATGATTTATAGCGATATTGAAATTAAAGCGAAGCTGTGATTTACTGTGTTGTCCATTATTTTTAAGTGCCTTTGAACTAAACTGTTCCTTCAATACCGTTTTATTTCTCCTAGGACCCTTTGAATGGCCACCCAGGAAACCAGACTCTCCCCGACTACAATTTGTCATATTTTGACTTTTAAGAGAACGAATACCATTTGGCCTTCAACCTCACGAGGGAAGCCTGCGCTAGAGTCTAACCATTCACCGATTTTATGGGCCTGAAGATCTTGGCCAACTAATAAAATATAAATTTGTAGTAAATCTAAACTGGGAACGTGACTAGTAGAGCGAATAACAATCCTCAAGGAGTGGAGGTGTGTTAACATCTATATCGTCAACGGTTTTTTGGGCCCTAGATAAGAAAGACTTATCTGGTCAGCCCATTGTAAAGCTTCACCGAAAGTTAACAGCAATCACCGGGAATGACGACATAAAGAAAAATTTATAATAATAATAGGGGTTAAAGTGTGAAATTGCCGTTTCATTGTAATAGGTACTTCGAATTGACATAGAACCTTCATGGTTTGAGATTTTTGAGTGAAACTTTTTCCACATGGTACCTATGTAGTTCTTCATTTAAAAATGTGCAACATTCGATTATCGACTTTCAGTTGTTTTTTTTATTCAGCTTAGACAAGAAAGATGGATACTTCGAAAATTCGAGTGATTTTTGAATACGAGTTCCGACGCGGAACTAACGCGGCAGAAACAGCTCGCAATATCAATGTTGCGTTTGGAGAGGGGACTGCTAATGAACGCACCGTGCGATTTTGGTTTAAACGCTTTCGTGATGGAAACTTTGATTTGAAGAACGAACCACGAGGAAGGCCGTCCTAACAATGAATTGAAAGACATGGTGGAAGCCGATCCGAGCCAAACTACCCAGGAATTAGCTGAATGGTTTAACGTTACCTTACCAACAATATTGACTCATTTGCGTCAAATCAATAAAATAAAAAAATGTGAAAAATGGGTACCTCATGATTTGACTGATCTGCAGAAAGAAATGCGTGTTGAAACTTGTGTTGCCTTGTTGAATCGATACAGAAATGAAGGAATATTGGATTGAATTGTGACATGTGATGAAAAGTGGATTCTTTACGATAACCGTAAGCGAAAAATGCAATGGCTGACCCCAGGTGAAACGCCACAACAGTGTCCTAAAGCAAAGCTTACCAATAAAAAGGTAATGGTAACTGTTTGGTGGTCTCAGCATGGTGTTATTCACTATAGCTTTCTACGATCTGGTCAAGCAATAACGGCAGATGTCTACTGTGCCGAACTCCGAACAATGATAGCAAAACTAGCAGTGAAACAGCCCCGACTCATGAATCGATCTTCACCATTATTGCTCCATGATAACGCGAGACCTCATACAGCACGAGAAACCGTTTTAACTCTACAGGAACTGCAATTAGAAACTATCCGTCACCCTCCGTATTCGCCAGACCTTGCTCCAACAGACTACCATTTTTTTCGTGATTTGGACAATTTTCTATGTGATAAAAAGTTTTCTTCTCAGGAGGCAGTACAAAATGCTTTCACACAGTTTGTCGAATCTAGATTAATTTATCTAATTTACTATTAATTTATCTTCAGTTGTTTGTATAGTTTCGGTTGAATTATCCCTTTTTATCATTATTTCAAAGTACCAAATCAAATGAAATAACGATAATTGCGTTTGGGCAAAGTAGTTATGTTATGAATTTAAAATAAGTGGTTATTTGTTACTGCAGGCAGGAACATCCCTGCCTACATCGTGGACCACGGACGCGGAGCACCTAGATTTTGTGATATTTAGTATTCATTATAAATACACACAAGGCCTTAGACTTAATTTATTTCCTATTACAGGAATTGATTTTAGTCCTAAGACGCAGTCTAGGAACAATACAACACAAGTGATAGAAAGAAACTTCCTGATACTCGTGAATTCAATTGACATTGATTTCGTTACGCTTGCAATCAGGGTCGAATAAAAACAAAAAGGTATCAACCATGAAATGGAGTTATATAAGTATCTGATTATTGTACCATGACTTTACATTACAAGCCCAACGGTCGAGATGTTACTTGCACTTATCGTCTGTCATTTTATTGCACTTGTGGCCGCGAGTCCGTTTCACAAATATCCCTTCGTCTTTCTCCTCGATGTTGGGAATGAGGAACTCGAGAAGACTAACTCTGAACAAATTAGAGTATCTGCTCCCGGTGGATCAATAGCTATACGATACCCAGCGATCGGCAATGGTAATACTATAGGCCATGTTCGAGTAAGCGGTATAGATTTTGGTACGGACTTGAAAGCAAATATCATCGACGGTGGTCCTGGGTATAAGTACGTTATACTTGTATTCATGGGTAACCCGGGTACTCCGTATGAAGCTATTGTAACAGTGCAGACGGTGATTGATGATACACAAACCATTGAAAATGTTGTGAATAGTGAACCCAACAAATACCAAAGTGAAGAAGATGAAAATAATAGTGCTGAAGATTTAAGTGATTCAGAAGAAAGTAACGTTATCCAAAACGAGGCTTATATTAAAAATCCCAATGCTGAATTAATGCAATCTAGTTCTAACGTGTACAGTTATGTTCAAAATGAATCAGTAAATGACAATGAAGATGGCAATAGCAACGATGATAGCGACGACTCCAAAAACGAAGACATTTCAGATAATACTGACGAAGAAACTGAAAGTAATTCAGATTATTCTGACGAAACAGATGAAGAATCTATTCGAGATGAAGATTCTGAAGAGGTGAGCAACGCAAAGGATATCCATACTCAATATGCTGAAGATATAGATGAAGATGTTTCAAATGTTCAAATGAAAAGTACTGAAGATGATGACGATGATGAAGAGAATTTTAACGAAGTGGTTAATTTCGAAGCAGACAACGTTAGAAAACCACCGATAGTCATGAATAGAAATTCATATCAAGCTTTGCAAGATCACTTAAATTTCGGCAATGAAGTGTACGAAGAATTTCAAGACAGTTCTAGACCAGTTTACCAAGAAGATCCCTTAGACTATGAGGACCCGTATGCAGAAGTAATAAATGATGGACCAGATAAATACAGAGATTCTAATAATAATAATTATATGAATTCAGACGATAGTTATGCGGTAGCCTATTAAATGCGACTTTTATAATTGAATTCAGCTAGGTTAGTTAGTTAAAGGCCACAATATTATGTAAGTAAATAAGTCATTAAATTTATACTAAGTATTACTATTTTTAAGGACGACCTCATCAAGATGGCCGAGAAGCGCTGGGTGCGGGCTGCTTTAGATTGGTCGTTCTGGAAACCTATAGGAGAGGCCTATGTTCAACAGTGGACTATGTTATGATGATGATTTAATAATATTTTTGATTCAAAAACAAATGGAAATGAATGAGGGGCGCATAATTTCCATAATGATTATTGAATATTTTACTCTAGCTCTATGTTAAATACATTGAAAATATATCGTGGTAATAGAATCCCTAGTAAGAGTAAGTTGTAAATTTGTAATGAAATAAAACCTCTTTATTTGTTTAATTAGCAATCATTTTCACCAAAATTGGCACTAAACACTTCCAAGCAATTGGAAAATATACACGAATGCCTTTGGATTCAAGTACCTGCCAAACCAATACTGTCATGTTCTTTTACATTCCTAATTTGAAATCAACCAAATATTCCATTTACGTCAAAGTAACACTTATGAACTGTTCAAAAAAGTTCTCACTATGTACAGTCGACAAAACAGATAAGGTTGCACCTTTACATACAACTTCATATGAACCAGTGAGACCGTATTTCCTTTGTCGACTGTACATAACATGGCAAACGTCCTACTAATAATCGCAAGAACGCTTTCATATTTCGTGGATAATCTTTATTACAATCGTCCAAACTAAGGAAATCTGCCCCTCTAGACAAGTGATGCCCGATTTTTGATGCGGTTTTTTTATCAGATTTATATGGTCATGTTTCTGTAGTCAAGAAAGGGGATACGGTTGCACTTTTTTACATAAAGTTGTATATAAAAGTGCCACCGTATCTCCTTTGTCGACTGTACATAAATTTGATCCCAATCGCTTTAGTAGAACCGGAAATATGACCATAACTTGCGATACCGATGTTTATAATTATATTTATCCGTACTTTCCCGAAGATTCGAGTATTATCCCCGAATCTCGTGTCCATCTCCACGTGGATAGTCTCAAGGTTTGATTGCGATTATTGCAGATGGTAGCCGCCTGTGATGCCAGAATAAACTTTGTATCGAATTGGTCTGCCCTCGATATCCGCACGTGCCGAAATCTTATGATAAACGGTTTTTATAAGTTTTGTTTACGTCCCGAGTTGTTGTAAGTTGCTTTTTGTTTTCTAAATTTGAAAAATTACTTCCGAGTGGTGATTATACTGATGAGATCTTCCAATTGATCCCACCTTCTCCATAACTATCCAGAACAATAAGTTGTATTATGGTGTGATTTTAAGTACCAAGACCACGATCTAAATGGTTCAGTATTTTCTTTCTTCTTCAGATGATAAGGAATAAATACATACATACATACATATAATCACGCCTTTATCCCTGGAGGGTTAGGCAGAGGTGAATTAACACCCACATTTCACCAATCTGTATTCGGTCTTACGTAACAGGGGGTGAGCCTATTGCCGTATTCCGGGCACTATTGTTGACTCGAGCCATGCATCTGAGGCTGAGTCTGGGCTGTACATATCTGTCTGATGTTGAAGTTAATCAGCCCTATCCCTTAGTCGCCTTGTACGACACCATATGGGAAGAGAAGGGTGGCCCAAATTCTACTCTGCCGGGAACCACGCGGCTAAAAAGGAATAAATAAGAATGCTTTAATGTTTACTTCCTATAATCCCGGGATCTTATATCGATCCCATGGCTGCAACTCCCAGGCACCCATTCCTCCGATTATAATAACATGAAGTGCTATTCTAGATGGATAATTTAACCCCGGTTCATTCAGATATTTTGTGTGAAAGCGTAATAAATCGAAATACAACTGACTACACCGGGTAAAACCATAGGGCACGGTTTATTATATGAAATAAATTAATAAAATTATTGATCGATTTATGGCTTAGCAAAAAGCCTTTTAACTACATACGTGTATTGATATTACTATACGAGCAAATTTTATAAACGAACACGCTTATTTGGTAGGCACACACACAAGCTATGAATTTCCAAACATAATTCATTAAATTGACTCAATAAAAAACAAAAGCTCGATGGCTGCCTAAAAAGATAAATAGGCAAACACACGAGAATTAAAACAAAGACGTCTGGGTTCAGTAACCTTTACCTAAACAAGATCTCAATTCATCGATCAATCAATTAGCTTCCCTGTCCCAGTTTACATATCTATAGTAATAAATAATTGAAAATGGTCGAGTCTGTATATTGAAGGGCACGCCGTGATTGCGGCGGTAAGACCCATCATGGGGGAGTGGCTAGAGAGGCCGCACGGTGGCCTCTCGTACCGTCAGACGCAGGTCATTACCGGACACGGTAACTTCGGGCGGTACCTGCATCTGATGGGCATAGAGCCAACGCCCGAGTGCCATCACTGCGACGCGAGGGCGGACTCGGGGCTGCACACGCTCACCGAGTGTCCGGCGTTTGAAACGCCGAGGCGGGAGCTTGTGACGGCCCTGGGGGGGAGAGTGCTCACGCTCTCCACCCTGCTCGCGGCGATGGTCCGCTGCGCGGATGCGTGGGCGGCCAGCGCCTCCTTCTGCGAGCAGGTCATGCTCGTGAAGGAGACAGCAGAGCGGGCGCGGCGCAGCGAGCGAGAAAGACTCGCGGACATCGCTGGCCGCGTTCGAAGGCGGCTCGGGCGTCGGAGGGCGCAAACCGACCTCCGCCCCCCATGAGCGCGGGCCTGAGGGTGACGGGTGGAGCTGCTCGTCACCCTAGCAGAAGCAGGCCACGGCCCCATACCGGGGGCGAGTCGGGGACCGCGTGGTCCCCCCTCCCGAGGAAGGCCAAACCGAGAGGAATGGCCCTGGGTCAGCCGGGGTGCGAGGGATATGTCAAAAGACAACCTCACCGCCGGCCTAGCACATCGACCCACAGACGGTTTAGTCGGTTCGAGTCCGACATAACCTCCCCCTTCGTCTCCGAAGGGGGGGTATACGTGGGGATTACCCGCACGTAAAAAAAAAAGTCTGTATATTGAAGATATTAAATAAAACTTAAGTTATGATATAGGTATCTATTATATAACGATACTGAACACTAAGATATTCTTGTCCGTTGACAGCGATGGACGCAAACACTGAATGGATTTTGATGATTTTTTCAAACTTAAAATCTTACGTAAGTTTGGTCGCAAAGGTGCGACCAAACTCGACTGTACCTAAATGTGATCGCATTCGCTTTAGTAAAACCTGAGTTATGACCAAAAGTTGCGATAATGGGCGTCCACACGGGCGGAGCCATGTACATAGGCTAGTCATTTAAATATCTGACTGTAAACGTATTAATCTTGATATTCATTACAATTCGTTTGTGTTTTTTTTTCAATCAATTAGCCTAGTTTTTATTGCTGGACCTACCCCTATCCCAATATGCTCTTTTACGGGATTATCTGACAACAGGGTTTCTTTTTTTTTACGTGCGGGAGAGGGAGGTTATGTCGGACTCGAACCGACTAAACCGCACGCCGTCTGTGGGTCGTTGCGCTAGGCCGAAGGTGAGGTTGTCTCGCGACATATCCCTCGCATCCCGGCTGATCCAGGGCCATTCCTCTCGGTCTGTCCCACCTAGGGAGGAGGGACCACGCGGTCCCCAACTCACCCGCCGCGCCGCCGTGGCCAGCTTCTGCTAGGGTGACGAGCGGCTCCACCCGTCGGTCTGCGCCCTCCGACGCCCCCCGGCAGCGATGTCCGCGAGTCTCTCTCGCTCATTCTGACAACAGGATTTGTAATCTTCAAAGATCGACTGAGCGAAAAACCTTTTGAAATGTAGACGTAGCAACGTGGTTTTGCTGTGGCAGATTGAGTAGGCGCTTGAACATCCCCCGATCCTCTGTCTCTTGCTTGCTCCAGCTACCTATTCAGGTCGTTAGTCAAATATTCTGGGCAGTATCCCACGTTTCATTTGCCCATTTACGGTTTCTACTCAAGGAGTCGTCTGTTTCAAGTGTTCATCAGTACTACTGAGTCGTGCATACGATGTGGTCAGGCCTTACTTCCTATACCGTTACTTCAATTATGCTCTTATTTCAAAATAATAAAGGTGAGTCAAAGTAAGTAAACTGCTGACTATATAAAAAAAGCTAGACGTGGTTACATGATATATCAAATTGAAACTAATTCTATATGTACTACATACTTAGAATACTCATTAACACCCAGGATTCATAGCTTCCAAAAAAAATGTAAATAATGTATTTCCGAGAAAGCTGAAAGAATACCATTAATTATAAAGTGCGTATATAGGTTTGTTTGTTTACAAGTAGAGGTTCTGATTCGGTACCTACAGATTCTTAGATCATTCTACAATACAAACCCTCACAGTTATTTGTCTTTGGGGTAGTCAAAATAACGACCCATTATTTGTTTTTGTTCCTACGGCGCGTTCTATGTCTAATAAATAAACACAGCCAAAAAAAATGTTCGGTTGACAGCAATGGACTCGACTACTCCTAGTACCTCGACTACTACTTTAAGCGGGGCGTGAAAAAGCATCTGATGAGGCCGTCAGCTGATTGCCACCATTCTTAACATGGTACGTGTATGTAATGGTGACCCTCTTTCCTGAGACTTTGCTTTCAGTTTACCGTCAGGCGATGTGAAGTCAAATTGACGTGTCCTACATAAAAAAGGTACCTATACGTTCGATCGAAATTCAAAATGGTATATGAACGGCGAATCATGATCTGAATAGCTTTTTTTAATCCGTAGCACATAGGTATATTATATTATTGACGATATGATTAATCACGACATTCATCAAAATGAAATTCGCTAATAAGATGGTTAATCTCAAAATCTACACTTATATTGTCAGTTCCCTTGAAAAAGCATTGAGCTATTTTCTGAAGATAAATAAATATGCATTAAAAATATTGTTGATATTTCGTGGCTGGCGATTGATCGGTTACGGGGAAACATATACTGAACTTTAACGAGCACACATATTGTGACCTCGCTGTAGGTCGGGAGTTCGGAGGATACTTATTTTTATTAGCTACCGTAAATAAATCAGCAGAAAAATTAGCGCACCTAGATTAGACGTATTATCCAGTTTTGAAGTGAAAACTTCTTTAGTGGCGTTGGATGGGTAAAAAGTGTTAAACTCGCGTCAGGATTACTTGACCTTTGAACCGTAACCGACGACTGACGTCATACAACATTAGCTACAAATTGTTTATTTTTTTAGGTACGCTAAGAAGCTTCGTAGCTTAGCGGTAAGCGCTTCGACTGTCCTTATGGTTTCAGATAGTAGGTACTGGGTTCGAACCTACACTTTGTGATTATTTTTTCTTTTTGTAATTTATTACTTTTTGTGATATTTTTTTCTTTTTGTAATTCATTAATTTCTTCTGACAGGAAATTAGTGATAGGTTCTATGATTGGCGCTATATTATAGGTATGGTATGTTCTTTTTATCTTTTTCTCTGTATATAACTAAGAAAGAAGGAAAGAAAAAGTTTTCACTTTTGCCGGCACTCCCGGAGTGCAACCCGTCTTCTTTTTCTATTCTATGTATTACCCTGCCCCCTAAAATCCAACCACACGTCCTGATCGTCCACCTGAATCTCGCGGGGGGCGGACACACGGAAACAAATTTACTGGCGTGGCTAACGTGGCTCTGGTACATTTGACATTGGCGTTTCGCCTTTAATAATATTATAATACATTTTATCTACTCTGATACTATAATACAAAGATTATAAAATTGAAATCAAAACTCTTATGACAAACATTACGCACAGGCCAAAAAAAAAGTTTTATTACGATACAGGTCTTGTATGGACACCTATATCATAAAATAACTTTTTAATCATAACGATACACCTATACAAACTCCATCTGGACTGAACCTCTACTTTAAAAAAAAAACGGCCAATTCGCAAGAAAAAAAAAAAGAAACGCGCATGCGCAATCGATGTTTGCGGCCTTGTCTTGGCGTCAACTTTTTTTTTACATTTATATTAAACAAAGTTTGGTTTTGTTTGTAAAATAAATTAGTTTATGTATTATAGTATGAGAGTAGATAAAGTAGTGTATGACACTGTACATAACTTGGTCTTATAACACTCGTGAACACTCGTGTTATAAGAACCCTTATTATGCAACAGTATCATAAACTACTATAACTTGACATTGGCAAAATTGTAGCGATTTGCTGCAGAGGCCATTTTGAAGAAGTTGAAGTATTACCCTGAGAGTTTTGATTAAAATTGGCAGTGTGAATTTGTCAATGGATTTAATAACTGACCGTTTAATTAACTAGTTTGATAGTAAAATAAACATACACACATATACTCACGCCTGTTAATCCCCGAAAGGCAGGGCCGGATCTACCATATGGCTTAATGGGCTTAAGCCCAGGGCCCCGTGGATTCAAGGGGCCCCCAGCTACGCCAAGTCAAAGTTAAAAATAGAAGATAATGCGAAAAATCCGTAATTAGGGTCTGTGTTCAGCTCTCATCGACATTAAGCCTAAGAATCGAAAATCGATCGATCGATGGCCGGTGGGGCTTCGGGAAATATCTTTGAAGTCCGGCTCCCAAACTGAAGGGCCAGCTAACGCACTAGCGCGGCTGCTGCCCTACGACTTAGGCAAACACGCTCAGGACACTCCGTAGAAGTGGCGCTCTTGCTCATGGCGATATTACGCCGCGCGAGTGCATTGGCTGCCGCCGCCTCCTGCGAACATATAATGCTCGAGAACGGAGGAAACCGAGGAAATTCGCAGACCGCACAGCCCGTGACTAGTAGAGGCGACTCGGGCGTCAGAGGTCGTAGAACGACCTCGATCCCCCATGAGCGCGGGGCCGGGGGTGAAGGGTGGAGCCGCCTGTCTCTCTAATAGATGCCTCCCCATACCTTCCTCACACCAGAAGAGAGCCAATTTGAAAGAGATGGTCCTGGGTCGATTAGGGTGCGATAGATATGTCAATCTAACCTCCAACAAACTACGACCCACAGACGACACACGTCAAGACAACTACGCCATCGAATCCGACATAACCAACCCCGCGCCCGCAAGGGATTAGGTGCTCTCATTAGGTGGGCCCCTAACTAGTATTAGCCCTGAGCCCCCTAAACTCATAGTCCGGCTCTGCCGAAAGGGGTAGGCAGAGATGTATTACTTATTAGGTACCCATACCTGGATTACTAATGTTTGACCAAAAAAATTGACAAATGGTCATTCGACAAACAACGTTTCACCAAATGTTCATATAATATTAAAATGATAAGTAGTAAAATGATCAGTCGGCGAAACCATTGTTTTACCAAACGTTGTTTGTCAAGTGTAATTTTGCCAAATGACTTTTACTCAAACAGCAGGACCCCACCCATACTCACATTTCGCTACTATGATTTTCGGTGCTACGCTACGGAATAGGGGGCAGGCCTATTGCCGTCATGGGCCGTATGTTTATTGTCGGATGGGGAACAGCCCTATCCTTTAGTCACCTACGACAATCACAAGAAGAGCTGGGGTGGCCCTTTTCTGCTCCTCCTGGAACCAACACAAATATATTACTTACTAACTTTTGTCCGCGGCTCCGCCCGCGTGTATGTTGGTTATCGCAATAATATTGGCCCCGAGGAGGTCCAGACCGAGAGGGACGGCCCTGGGTCAGCCGGGGTGCGAGGGATATGTCGCATGACAACCTCACCTTCGGTCTAGCACTACGACCCAGAGACGGCGTGTGGTTTAGTCGGTTCGAGTCCGACATAACCTCCCCATCCGGCTCGGGAGGGGTGGGTATCCATGGGGATTACCCGCACGTAAAAAAAAAGCTATAATATTGGTAATCATTTTAAATTGTAGTCTATGTGTTATTCTGATGTATAATCTATATTTAAATCCATTCAGTAGTTTTTACGTGAAAACGTAACAAACATCCATCCATCCATACTTACAAACTTTCGCGTTTTTTTTTTGAAGAATATTAGCAACCGGAATTATCGTGATTACTAATATTCCCTCTAACCCCTCCAACTAAGCTAAATTGCTTGTGCTAGGAGTGGGTTCACATCGGAAGTGTAACGGCCAGGATTCGAACCCAGGACCTCTCGATCGTAAAGCCGACTCCTTAACCACTAAGCTACCGATTTTTTAACAGAACGGCTGTATAATGAGAACCCAACCAATATATTCAAAACTCAAGCTAGTCCCATCTACGAGTCGATGCATTTGCTTACCTACTTAATTATTCTCAATTCGGTTAGGTACTTCACTCAACGTAAACAATTTTGTAGCCACTTTTTATAAAAACACGTATTAATCAAATAAACTGGGCTTACTAACTCATTAGAGTTACAATTACGGTTTTTAGTCTTTAAAATGAGTTTCTAAACAGTACAGTCTCATCAAGATTGTGTAGTTTGTTTTTTTAATTTCAGATAGTAAAATTACATTACCCAGTACACTGTTTCGAAAGTTGTCGATATATTAAATTTTGTACAGATTTTTGTAGGTTATTTTATAGTTATTTTATATGTACGAAACTATAAACTATTTAATTTTAACTTTTTTCTTAAAATATAATAAAGCCGAACCACTTGTATCTAGGCCACAAACATTGTCGATAGTTTCGAGCACGCCACTAAGCACCAAAAGCTGGTTTCATTATTTCACAATTTGACATTTGCAGTTTCACTATCTGAATTTAAAAAACGGTCTATAGTTGAGTACCTAACCGAATGGAGTATATGTTCGAAGCTCTGTAAGCGGTTGTGCAGTTCCGAAACGTACTAAGGGATAATTACCAGATATTAAACAATTTCTCATGTCCTTGATATTGCTGAGATAGGGATATAATTTAGTACTATCAGCCTAGTTTTTCTAACAAGGGAATCGGCACATTGGATTTCCACGAAATAGCCATAGTAGAAATAGCGCATAATTCTCTATGATCGGTCCGTCCAGACTATAAATAAATCATAACAGCAGTATAATGCAGGTACTTTCAGAGTTTACTACGCAGTTGATTGTTGCAATTAGCTTTGCACACTTGAGTTTTAAACATGTTTAATATTTAATGTTCTGTACATATTGTATCACTGGGTTTGATACTTAGAAGGGTGGGCTGAAAAGTTCGTATGCTAACACATTTAATGCGCTACTAGATTAAATTCATAATGTTAGCCCTATCCTTTAAAAGACACGTGTATGAATTTTACTGCTGTCGCATCTACTATTAGTTTGTGAGTTATATAGCATTTTGAGTGAACCCACTTTTATTAGTTTAAAAAAAATGGATTTTTATCCATTTTGCAAACGAAAGCAAATGGACAAAAAGGATTCATTTGTAATGCTGACTGAAAATTGTTTGTAGGTACTTAGCTAGATGTTTGTGTGCGTGTCTGTAGACTGGACGCGGAATGCGGAGGAACTCAAGGAACGTAGTCTAACCGCTGCCGCAACCGCTTTGGGGCGTCCACTGCGTGCATCGTCTTCGGTTCTCATTTTCACCTCGCCTCGTTTGAACTTAGCAAACTCCTTCTGAGCGGTTGATTGTACTGGAGCAAAGTGCGAATAATCTTTATCAGGCCAAACCTTGACTTCAATAGAATATTACATAGGAATATCAAATAACAATATATACAAAGGAATATCTTGTGTCTGTAACACAAGATATACCTTTTATCCATTTTTTTTCAGTGCAGTCCGCAACTGGACGGGACAACTCTTCCAATGTGAGTCATAGTCACCCGTTCCTTGAGTTCCTCCGCCTTCCGCGTCCAGTCTACAGACAAACGCACACAAACTTCTATCTAAGTACCCACAAACCATCTTTCAAAATAATAAGTGTGTCAGTCAGCATTACAAATGAACTGTAATGAGCAATGGTCGTCTTTCGTCTGCATAATAAATACAAAATTCAAACGGTGCAATAGGTAAGTATTATTTGAAAGTCAAACAGATCACTCATATTTAATTTATATCTAAAGTTTCCAAAGAAAACACAAGATCCCATTATGTAAGTCGATCAAAAATTGCATCTGTGTACAGATAACTGTGAATATAAATTCAAATGTGGAATATCCAAGTAAACATGGCGTCGCTCTACCGTTCTAAATTCAAAAAGCCCGTGAAACTGTTTCAAGTCGCGCGTTAGGATTGTCTCGCTCTAAATACATTTAGATCCTTTATACAAAGGATGTGTTCATTGCGGTTAGTTTTTTTAAATTTCAATACATAATTTGTTACATTTAAGTATTTAACTTACTTCGTTACAATATTATTTTATTTTTTTCATAGAATTATTTAGCCCCATTAATTTGATGTTGGAACCGTGATGCCGTTTTATTTCAAAATTGATAAATAAAATGAATCAAATTGATTGATTGCGTGCTGTCCGATATTTCAGCTAGATCCGTTTGAGAGTGGTTAATAAAAATCAAAACATGTTTTTTTCTATAACTTCTATAATGTCAATAAAAAAATAAAATCGACATCAGAACCAAATAGATAAAGAAAAGTGAAAAATAACTTTATTTATTTATTTCTGATCTGTTAGTAGTCAAAAGTAGTTCAATTGCCATTGGCGGTATCGAAGTTCATTAGTTAGACTAGTTTTCGGACTTTTTAAGGCGCCAACTACCCGTAACGTCTGCCATGTTCGTATAGCAAGTGAGATCGACGGCTTAACGTGCTGCATGGAGGGGTTTCAATGTCCATCAAGACCCAAGCGGTTCGGTGACTCCTTCTTTTACTGCATCATTAAGACCTAGAATTCGCTACCAGCTCATATGTCTCCTTCTTTCTACAGTCCCGGGTCCTTTAAGCGGGGCGTGTAAAGGGGCCCCTGAGGCCGTCAGGCTGAGTGCCACTACTTTTTTTTTAAAGACTTTGCCTTTAATTTCTTCAATTGACTTGTCCTATATAAAAAAGGATGGTCCATCCTTATAGGTACCAATTTGGCTAGTGCTGCTTAACCTTGCAATGCACAAACCTACTTGACCACAGAAACCTCTGGTGATATAACAATTAGCTATATCAATTATTCCATTTTTTTTTGTATATTATAAAAATTCAGTACCTAATTATTAGTCGACTAACCCAACCCTGATCGCTCCCGGTGTAAAGGTGCCCATCACACTTGCCGCGTTTCCACGCTGGATTGCGATGGCCAGTCTCTGCGCCAGGAACGATCCGGAGCGGGAGCAACCAGTGGCCTCCATGAGCCATGAGCCCATTATTCCATTATCTGTATTACGCAGTATCTACAATTTTTCTCGTTTTTTATCGGTTTGATAAACAATGTATTGAACAATTTTATTGAATAAATTAATGTCAATCTAAGTGAAATGTTAAATGATGTAATTAATAAATATGCTTATGTAACACAATAGGCTCACTATATCCTTGATGTCATTTGAGAATTAATTTACATTATAATACCTAGGTGTTATGCAACTGAAATGGTATCTTGAATGAAATTTTAAAGTAATAATAAATAATCCATACTAATCCATAGGTACTAATATTATAAATGCGAAAGTAACTCTGTGTGTCTGTCTGTATGTTACGCTTTCACGCCTAAACCACTGAACCGATTTTGATGAAATTTGGTATGTGTAGATTAGACCTTGAGAAAGGACATAGGCTATATTTGGTCGCGATAACCGACATCCACGCGGGCGGAGCCGCGGGCAAAAGCTAGTAAAGTATAAATAATTTAGTATGCTAACTTAAAAAAAAAAGACGGGTTGCACTCTGGGAGTGCCGGCAGAAGTGAAAACATATTCTTTTTTTCTTCTTCGTTATATACATAGAAAAAGATAAAAAAGAACATACCATACCATACCTATGATATAGCGCTAATCATAGAACCTATCACTTATTTTCTGCTAATTTTCTGTCAGAAGAAATTAATAAATTATGAAAAAAAAAACACAAAAAGTAATAAATTACAGAAAGAAAAAATAATCATAAAAAGTAATAGATTACAAAAAGAAAAAATAATCACAAAAAGTTTCAGAAGGCCAGGTGGTTTGAACCCGATACTATCTGAATCTATAAGGACTTACAGTCGAAGTGCTTACCGCTTAAGCTACGACGCTATCTAAATTAATTTGCAAAATAGATAGTCTCTACCTAATCTTGTATGACGTCAGTCGTCGGTTACGGTTCAAAGGTCAACTAATCCTGACGCTTCCTTAACATTTTACACCCATCCAACGCCGCTAAAGAAGTTTTCACTTCAATAATCGGTTCAGGCGGAACTCTTTCCAGTATAACGGGGAATGCTTTGACTACAGAAACACCAAACCACGTCTGAAACCGTCAAAATTTTCCTTTATATCCGTCTTGGCTCCGATAGTTCGTACGAGTGTCAGTAGATGGCTCCCATCTACTAATACTCGTACGAACTATTGGAGCCAATGAATGTTGTTACAATCATTTTTAAACATTGATTTTGATTACGCCGCCCATATGCAATTAGAAAGCATTTAATATGGTTTCATTCTTATTCCTATACCATATTTCAAACAATGATGTATTACAAACTGTAAATGCGTTATCCGGACTCAAAATAGCGACAAAAAAGGATGTCATTGGTCATCATTTTATGCACCAATCAGAGACGCGACAGTGCGCTACGGAAAAAATTCTTAATAATAATATAATAATATGTATTCAAAAATATATTTTACCTATAAAGTTGTTAAAATTAATAAAGAGGATATTCATTATATAATTGATATAAATTAATAATATTTACGTATTATTAGTAAGTAGCTCTATTTTTTATAAGTTGCGCCATTTTTTAAAACCGCCATGTTTGTGCATGACGTACCTTTAGTTTATAATACATCATTGTTTTCAAATAGACTTGTTCAGCCGTTTGAGCATGGTTGAGTATTATTTACAAACATTCATGTTTATAATTTTATTCGAAAGTAATATGTTTCAGACTACAGTAGGAGAAAAATGAATAACTTCAAAATACATTATAGCTGTGTAAAATCGCATTATTCATTGAAATTTGAATAGCTTTAATATTGCAGAGTGTTTTCAACAACTCCTTCCCATATTAGTTGTGTAACACTCATGGGGATATTTACCATGTTTTACATACTTTTGCATTCCCGTATTTCTGTAGATGTAAGCGAGTAACTCTGTTGACTAAAATATGAAAAACTCTAACATCCTACTGTATATTACAAATAACAGAACGACATCCACTTATCATCTACTAAATATTGTAAGGAGCATGGTTTGTCAATTCAGTTATACTGGCCACTGCATATTTAGCACATAAAACGGTCAACATCTATTGATTCGAAATTCAAATCCTTATTTCAAAAATAGAACGTCGCTGTGCTGGGGAGAGAACCGCTAAACGAATTAATTCAGAATAAATAGGTCCACATTATGAAACCGTTACGTATAATTTTGTTATGTATTTGCACTAGTTAGGTTCAAGAAGTTTCCACATACTATGAGCCATGTATAAGAGAAAATAGGACAAAACACCTGGGGCCTGATTCATTCATAGGAGTTTTGATTCATATAACGCGGAAACGAAACCAACCTTTTAGTGTATTTTAAACAAACAATATTGATTTGAAAGTCACAGTTTTATTTAGGGTTTTGCGTTGATTGATAATGGTTTTTCCGACATGGTATTTAATATGGGCCTCAAACGTAGTCTGCGCAGACCGGTAGACGAACGGAGTAGAGTATAAACATGTATCTGATACAAATTAAGGACTCATTTATGCTTTGCTTCAATGGAATCTAGACAGTTGGCAATTCGTTTACAGAATAGAATAGAATAATCTGTGTATGGGATTGACATAATTATGATTATCACTATCTTTTAAACTCTCGCGTTCAGGCAATCAAAGGTTTGTAATAAATATACCATGATCGCGTTAATTCCCGTTGTCCCTTATTATATGATTATCGCTGTCATTAATATCAAATACGTCAAAATATATATCAATCCCATTGATTGTTCTATTTTACTGTTCGTTTAAATTAACGTGAAAATTGATAATCAGACCAAATAATTCGTGTAGTTTTGAAAATTGGTACAGTTAATCTGGTTGGTATAGTCGGCACGTGTTCCAATATCGGGGACTTTTAGTATGTTCATATGGGCATCTTCGGGAATAGCGGTACCAACTTTCAAAACTACATGGATTATTTGGTTTGATTTCTTTAATCGTCCCACGCTATATTGATAATGCAACTAAATCTGTCAAGGGCAGTTATAAAAAGAATTGTACCAAATGGTTTAGTGGCGGGGGAGTGGGGCGAAGTGGGATGGGCGGAATTAATTGACAGCGATGCAGAGGTACAAAAAGTAGCTACATTGTGAGACATAATTATGTCGTTATTGAAGCACAAAAGGCTTCACGTGACAGTAACTACTCAAAGAAAAATTTAAATGACATAGGTAATTGTTGCACTTTATCCTAACAAGGTGATTTTCCTGTCAACTGGCGTTCTCACTTCCATTCTTTTGTCATTCCACGATCGATGTTTGTGTTCATTTTTCTAATATTTCAGACATCTCGTCTTTGATATTATCGTCTTGATGAAAATGTGATAGCCAAATTAGCAACTAAAATCATCCTCCGAATATAACTAACATCTAAACACTAAAAAAAATTTGGTCCTTCGAGCCGGATGTTAGGGTTTCGAAGCTGTTTGGGAATGATACATATTTTCAGTATTATCAAGGAAAGGGAACAAGATGTACTTAGGTGAATATAAAAAAAAACTCCATTCATTAGAGCTATAGTTCTAAAGAGTGTAGGAGGTAGGACACGACGGTACTTCCGTCCAATTGAGCAGTCCGACTGGGGAAGTACCTCCGCCCTACAGAATACCGCGGCCATAATAACTTCGTGTTGTTTTCCCAACGGTGAGTAGGGTAGCCAAAGCTCACTAGAGAGTTTTTGTGCTGTCTGTGGGAAGACCAAAGGCTTGTCCTGCTATATCTTCTACACTGACGGCACAGAAACTCTTTGTTTTAACAGGGTCGGCAGCGCGAGTGTGACGCCCCTGGTCTTTAGCACGTGCATAGGCCACATAACCGCTTTTCATTAGGTGGGCCGTGTGCTTGTCTGCCACCTAAGTAGTATAAAAAAATATCTAGATGTAAGTGCTTATCAAGATCTTCACCACTTTTTCCCGGAATGGTAAGTAATGATTAGTGATGTGCAAGAAAAAAAAACACTTAAAAATTACCATAAACACTTACATATGAAGTTCCATTTTTTTTTCTTTTTCCATGTTAGATTCCGATTTACAGATAAATTAATATTGGTTCGGTTTACACTGTCATTGGTAGTAAGGATACATATTTAACAAAAGTTTTTCGGATTTCTACTATAAGAGGTGGATAGTAAATAGTATTCCATGCAAAATACAGTTTTATTACCTTTTAGTCATCGTACTGAAGTCCAGCACCTTGACATTTAGCCATTGGACACGAGTTCGACCCACACTAGGCCATTTTACGACCATTCGTGTACCTACCCTGGTTATAACAAACTCTTAATTTGACCAATTAAAACCCACTTGTTAGTTAAACAATCTGCTACACCAACTATAATTGAGCTGGAAATGAATGACTTCACTATATCCGTATTCTTACCATAGCAAGTGCTCAAGTGCACACTGGACATGACTGTTTTGGTAAGGTTCTGCAACCGTATAGGCCGGGAGCCGATAGCGTCTGAGTGTCATCGCTAAGGGGGTTGCTCTATGGACTCATCATGCTGCTTTACACCTGATTTCTCGGCCACACAGGTCGGTGTGACGAAACGCAATGTGGTTTTAGTTATTTCGTGCGATGCGATATACTCACTATCTCATTTTTATGTGAGGTGAACCCGAGAGGCATTTCACACCCCCACATTCCATAATAAGTAAACATTTGTCTTCACAATGTATTTATCCATATTTATTAGTCATCATCTTCTTAGTATTGTTTCTGTTTGCATCCGCAGTTAAATTAAATCAAATTAAACTACCCCTGGGAGAGGCCCATCTCCAGCAGTAGACAGCAGTAGGCTAACCTACCACTAGACAAAAATATTTTACAATATAAAACAGTAACTTGTACCTATTCATTACTAAAATAATTAAGGTGCGCAATGTATTAGGTATAACGAACTATTTGTATCAAAATATTGATCCCGGAGTCCGCTTTCTACTTATCCTCCTTTTTATTTGGAATACCTATAGGGCTTGTATGAGAGTGTCCTGTTTAACTTGTGAGGAAAGCTTACAACAGAACAGAACCTCATCTATCAATCAGCAGGTGTAACTGCCTCAGATCCCAAAGATTTTGATGGTGCGACCTACAACTATTAATTTACCACATTAGTGTGCATAAATCCTTTCAGTTTATAGCAGTTCTTAGTACACAATTATATTCGCAGCGGTCTACAAGAACATTTATACACTTGAATATTTACGGTCAAACAATGGAAATCAATACAACAGTAAATCGTAACAATTTATGTGTATTGACCTGCCTAATCAGTATACATGAGCTCCTGACCTATATGCAACTGTACTCTGAAATCTGCGTTTACCGAAACCAACTGTATTTTATGTGTTTATTGAGAAAATAACGACTGAAACAATTATATTTTAGTTTATTTGAAGAAGATTTTTTGGGTGTATTATGTATATTATCAAAATTTTCGGGGCCCAAGCCTTAGTTTTTCTGAAGCCTGTTGTTTTTTTGGGTGTATTCGGCTACTCTCACATTCAAAATAAACCAAACCATAAAAAGAAGGAGTAGAAGAGAGGACCACAGCAGGTTCCAAGTTGCAACCTTGATAAGAACTTGGAAAGTTTAACTTTAACCTATTTGTCTTTTCTTTCCACCGCCATTAAACGTGATAAGCCTATTTCGAAATCGTGACGCATCAGAGAGAGTTAGTCAATTGCCCTTCGATAGACTTTTACTTGTTTAAATGCATAAATTTATAATTGGTTTTTTTATACAGGATAACACCACAGTATAACGAGTTCGTTAGACTGTGATAATACCAATATTGTCTATATAAATTGAGCTTTTATTTAGATGCGAGCTCAAGGTTGAATTCAATTTAGTAAAATTGCTGCAGTCTAGTCTATATTTTCTTTCTTGTGATACTCGCCTAGGGAACGAGGGAAACCCGTGGTCCATTTTTTTACTCCTCACGGCAGGGGCCCGGTTGTCGGCATCCCTGGTAGTGAGACAAATGACACACAAGTCATCTTATACGATGTCAAGCCAGCACTTCTAGTGTTCACCATTCACTTCTCCTGGGGCCCACCGGAATCAGTATGGCTAGACATTACCCTGGCCAGGTGGACTGTTTGTATGTATGTAAATCAATCAAAATAATTTGGAAGGCAGGCGGTGCTGGTTCCAATTCAGTTTGTAATGTCTGACCAACAAATACAAGCGTATAATAATTGGAATTCAAATAAAATCTTATAAAAAAAACTCTGTCTTCAAAGTTAAAAATATTATAACCTAAACAAATCTGAATATTAAATCATAATTTAGTGTAATTGACTTGATGACAAATGACGGCATAGATGACTCTGAACTCTAAGTGATGTTAGTTATAACGACCACAGCTGCTGAGATATTGCGTCAATAAATCTTGTGAAACTTATACTAATAGGGTCAGGTGGGGTAAATGCGAGTACTTAAACTAAAATGACATATTTAACTGAAGACTACTAGCCAAAGTACTGAATGGTGCCCATGGGGCCATTTCACGTGAAATGGCCCCGTGCCCGCAACCTATCGGAACCTTTTCCCGGATAAAATGTTGCCTATGTGTGTCCAAACTGAAATGCATCCCTGTGCCAAAGTTTAATGTTTACAGCGCAAAGGTAATTTTACATTCACTAGTTACGCATAGATTACTAAGTCGTACGGTTTTATAAAGAAACTAACTCTATATAGTTCACATGATGTTTAATTTACGATCAAAAGTCTAATAAAGATATTAAAATAGTATCTTGTCACAAGCCAGGATGTCTAATATCTGCCACGGCTTCTTAGAAAATGTCGTTAAATTATTTTTTTAAATATTGAGGACAAGGTACTGCAGATTTTCCTTTCAAGTTTCCGTACTATTATTGCTGGCATATATTTTTAAATTTATGACTGTTTAGATATAAGAAGTTCAGTCTTTATTATATGGAATGTTTGTTTTACTATCATTGTGTCTCAAAGTGATTATCCGTTTAGTGAAATACAAGGTCACCGCATGTCTTGCCGTGGTTGGCGTTCAAGGTGACTAAAGAGATAGAACTGATTTTTAATCAAATGCAAACAGCCAAAAACGACAAGCTGAGAACATTTTCACGCCTCGATAATTGATTTTATTGAACTTTGACATGGTGATAACTTATGATACAATTCTGACCAACTGGCTTGCATAGGGCCACCGGCTGGGCCATTTGGCCGGCGTATCATAGAAAAGAATGACAAATGTATGGGATTGACACGTATATTAACGTTGTCAACGTTTGTCATGCACGTTAAAGTACATGTTTATCCCATACATTCATCATTCTATTCTGTAACATGTGAAATGTGTAAGCAAAAATTGTATTTCATATTGCCGTTACATTCACATTCCGCGATGGCTAATGTTTCCTGAAGCAGTAGGAGAAAATAAAATACATTTCATCAAGAAAAATTTTTCCTCATGAATAGAGTGACAAAATCTGCATTAACATGAGGAAAGCTGTAAGGAGAAGCTAGTACAGTATAATGCTAATAAGCAGTTGACTTTACAGTAGGTCTATCAATTCATGGAAATGTGGCAGGCACTAGTTGACATATTCAGATAGTCGCGCATTATATAAATGAGCGTGTTATAATAAGACTGGCCTCACACAACCGGGATGTCTTTCTGAATTCGTATTGCCGGCACCTTGCCACAGTACACTAACCTCATTGGATCCGCAACTTTCAAAGTATACAGCTAGTCAGCTACCCCGTGCTAGCAGACCGGGAGCTACGATTTAGAGATAGCATCATCATCATCATCATCGATATTAGACGTTATTCTGATTGCATCCGAGGCCGAGACGCCCTCGGAGCTCGGGGTCCGCCTTCCGGCTCTTCTACCTCCACTTCACACGATTTTGGGCGTCCATGGTAGTGAGACCATTTGCACGCATGTCACCCTGCACGACGTCAAGCCAGGACTTTTTGGGCCTAGCCCTTCTACCTGGACCCGGTGGAGGCGCCATTGCCAGGCATTTGTTACACACGTAGCCTGGCTGTTGCCGCAAGACGTGGCCACATCATCGAAGGCATTTTATCTACGATGTCACGGACTGTCGTCTGCCGCGGATGCGAGAGTTCCTCACGCGATCCTTACGCATGACTCCGCATATACACCGCAGCATTTTCATCTCCGTCACACGCAGCTCCTGCTCGTGTCGCTCGAACAGCGGCCCCACCTCACAGCCGTATAAAAGGATAGGCCTAATGATCGTTTTATAGACCTGTCACTTCAATTTGACTGGAATTTTAGGATCGCATGTGACGCCAGTCATTTCTCGGCATTTGGCCCACGCAGCGGCAATACGTGCCTTGACGTCGTGGTCGATGTCACCAGTCACGTGAAGTACAGATCCCAGGTACTTAACCTGGTCTGTGCGCTCGACGAAGTCATCGCCTATGCGGACGGGTGTGGTATCTGTAGAGTTTAACGCCAAGTTTTCTGTCTTCGCCACATTTAGCTCCAGATAATTAAGAGATAGCATATTGTAAGATTCGGACAGTGACCATGCCCCACACATTCTAAAAAATTCAGATACTGATATGAGTTTTCTCGCATTACTCGGTACATGCAAATGTCTTTATGGAAGAGGAATTCATACCAATAGTACTTATTTTCACTCTAGCGATATACCTACCTAATAAAAATGTATAATCTGAAATCAATATATATGCGTCGCTCAATTCAAAAGTATGGATTATGTGCGTTGTGAATCATAATTCATAATATTAAATATTCCAGGCCGGAAATCGAATTCGTCAATATTATTCTTTCAGATCAATCTAATAGATTTATTCAGAATGTATGTGGAATGTTCAGAATTCATAATATGAATACAGATAGACATTCTGGGTGTGTGAAGCCAGCCTAAGATCTCAGCTGGAAATAATATAAGCCGGTACAATCGAATCTAGGGCATACACTCATCTTCTTCTACATTTCCCAGTACCGTCCAAAGTTTGTACTGTGAAGCTCGAGATCTGATTATTGTTTTTGATTGGTATGTTGACTTTTCTGGGACTGCCGTTTGACTCCCCAACTCTAGAGAATTAATTAGTGCACCGATTAACAGGTGAACTTAGTTTCGCTCTCAAAGAATTTGGTAGGTATGTAGGTTGGTAGGAATATACTCTAATATATGGCCAAAAACATAGGTGCCGAAATGTGACATATACATAATATATATACTTATACTCACGCCTGTAAATCCCTGAAGGGGTAGGCAGACGTGTATTAACACCCAAATTTCACTAGCTATGATTTTCGGTCGGGGGCGAGCCTATTCCCGTCAAGTGGGCACTTATTCATAGGTTGTACGTTTACTGTAGGATGAAGAACAGCCCTATCCCTTAGCATGTAAGTTAAGCTATGCTTTGCATTTGCTCCAAAAGCAGATGCAAAGCATAGCTTTTAAATTTTATATTAAGGAAAATGTCATGTGATAAAATTATGTGATTTCGTAGAACGTGGTAGATTTGCGAGTATATTTTTTTTGATAATTCATTTTTTGTCAACATTACTAAGAAGTTTAAAATATTATAGAAAAAATATTGTTGGAATATAACTGGAACGAGTCATAAATTATAAATTACGCTTAGATAGTGAAGCACTGAAGCCAATAAACATAACACATTTATTTCTTAACAAGAAAATAGTCTTATTTTATGCTATCTTATATTAATGTGTACAATCAGTATCAATATTTTTTTTAAGAAAGAAAAGAAAGGAAAAATGCTTTTATTTCAGCTTACTGCAGCACACAAAACAGATGAACCCAAATACAAAACTTATACAAAGTATATTGAAGACGAATACATTAAAGATAATTTTACATAGGTAATTTCATTTCAATATTTTTTTTTTTACTCAGTTTTTTTTTCGGCAACATTATCGTTCCTAGTTCCTGGTGAAAGGTGAAATTTCCACAGACACCATTTATCTCTGTCTCATACAGCACGTGTTTTGTGTATACCTAAATGTCACACTATTTTGCTTTATTTCAATTTGTATTATAGTCATAGATTTCAATATTTCTAGCCATTGCCTATTATTACGATACTAGATATTAGATGGTTTACGCGTTTATATTAGCGGATATATAATTATATAAATTAAAATTCAACCTATAGGCAATATGAAACAAAATTAATGTGAACTGTCGTGCGATTTATTTCACTAAACTAATATAATATTGCTGACTTATTTAGTTCAGTGCGGATGAGATATAGCTAGACATGATCTTTTAAATAGGATACTATACTAACGTAATCATCGGGGCCTCACCGGCTATATAATTAACAAAGTCTATCCTTTATATTTTTTACGTGCGGAAAATCCCTCACGGATACCCCTCCTTCGCAGGCGGAGGGTGAGGTTATGTCGGACTTGAACCGACTAAACCGCACGCCGTCTGTGGGTCGTAGTGCTAGGCCGAAGGTGAGGTTGTCAGGTAACATATCCCTCGCACCCCGGCTGACCCAGGGCCATCCCTCTCGGTCTGGCCCTCCTCAGGAGAGGGGAGCACGCGGTCTTCTGCTAGGGTGACGGGCGGCTCCACCCATCGCCCTCAGGCTCGCGCTCATGGGGGGCGGAGGCCGGTCTGCGCCCACCGACACCCGAGCTGCCTACGAACGCGGGCAGCGATGTCCGCGAGTCTGGCGCTGGCCACACACGCATCCGCGCAGCGGACTATCGCCACGAGCAAGGTGGAGAGCGTGAGCACTCACACCCCCAGGGCGTGTGCAATACCAGCGGCGTCACACTCGCGCTGCCGACCCTGTAAGAACAGAGAGTTTCTGTGCCTTGAATGTAGAAGATAAAGCAGGACAAGCCTTAGGTCTTCCGACTAACGGCACAAAACTCTTCAACTCACCGCCGGGAACATAGCACGAGGTTATTATGACCGCTGCAGTCTGTACGGTGGAGGTACTTCCCCAGTCGGACGGAAATACCGTCGTGTCTGGTCTGATAATAGTTGCTCCACTTACAATTTCGTAGTTTGTTCATTTCGAGTTAGACTGAACGCCGACAACAACATCGTTTTACGTTGCCATTTTAAGTTTCTTTCAGAACTAACCGAATGTTAGACTTAGTTTAATCTTTTCTTTTCTATATCTTTCATCTTCTCTTTTTTTTTATTCATTACAAAACTTAATACTAATTGTACATAATAATATACAGTGAAACCTGGTTAGGTGAGACATCAAGGGACCTGCAATGTCGTTTCACTTATAGAGGTATTCCACTTACCCAGTGTTTCAGATATACAGGTATAAATAAATACCTGTCTCATTTACAGAGGGTTCCATTAATAGAGGTGAGAATACAGGTTATTTCAGTTATACAGGTGCGATCATTAAATAAAATAACGTGTTATGTATGTAAATGAGTTTTAATAAAAAAAAATCTTCTATCCATTGGCTACATTTGTTAACATCAACAGCGTTACTTTCTCCACAAATTGCTTTGAAAACTATACCGTTTCTTTTCTTAAACCCTTCCATCCAACCATTACTGCTACAAAAATTATGAATATCGAGCCTTCGCGCGAAATCTTGTGCCTTTTCTTTAATCATCGGTCCACTTACCGGAACGTTTTTGTTACGAAGTTGCTTGACCCATGTTAGCAAACACTGTTCAAGTTCAGGATATTCTGATAAACGTACACCTTTTAGATTTCCTTGTCCTTCAGAACATTGTGATTCAATTTTATGTTTACTCTGAATTATTCTACAAAGAGTAGATTTTGGCACATTAAATTCGGCACAAACTTCTTCGCGTGTCTTCCCACTTTCATAAACGGATATTAACTTCAGTTTTTCACGTAATGATAACGATTGTAGCTTTCGTTTTGGCATTTTTCAAATATCTGTATGATAGTAAAGCGAAACTAAAACTGAAGGTAATTGAAGCTCAAAATTACTTACGTACTTGGAATTACGTGTGGAATTTGTGGGTCAAATAAGAATGAGTAAACAAACAATGTTATCTCAGTTACAGAGGTTTATGCATATAAAATTTGCTCGCTGTCTCAGTTATAGAGGTAACTATGATGATAAATCGAAAGAACAAATCCCAGATATAGAGACTTACCTTGTCCCACTAACAGAGGTAATTCAGTGCCAAAGTGTTGGGACCTCAGCATTGGTTCCAGTTATGGAGGTTTCTCACTTATCCAGGTCCCACTTAACCAAGTTTCACTGTATTGTACCAATAAAACTACAAAAGGTTTGTGTAGGTACACACATTCATTGCGCGCTGACAATCTATACTATAATAAGAATGTACATATAAAAATGTTTTCGACACCCTTACTCATAAAGTGATGTTTATCACATGGCCTTTACACTCATAAACTATGCCATTAAACACTTGTGCTTTTTTTTCTTGATCGCACTAGTGTTTTATTTCATATTCCATCAAATTAAGTTGGTACTTCGCTGAAAGATATTATTTATGCATTCTATTTGCTCATAACTTAACTGGGTTATAGTTTTATTTTTAAATCTCGGAAAAAGTTTTGACTTAGATACGTTTCGTTTCAACATAAGACTAAAAATAACACTGTTTTTGTAAAAAAAAAAGTAGTGTACCACCTTGAATATGAGAAATTTTCAACAACTTATTTACTTTAATTAATAATTCAACGTGAAACAAATTTATAAATACATGAAAATTAGATTATTGCATTTTACGTATTGGCTGTTTAGTGTAATTGTTCGTGCCTACACTCCAATCTGCGCGCGCATCGATAAGACGCCGCGCGCAGAAAAAAAATATCAGCGCGGAGTTTTTATTATAACAAAGTATCCGTCTCTGCTGTAAGCATTGTTTATTTAAGTACGAATAATTGATCAACAAGTTTAGAATGTCAATGTCTAGTTTAGAAGAAGACAGATACGTTGATTTGACGGCGCCGGAAATATTAAGCGTTCTTTTGCCTCCAAAATCTAGGGATAAGTACATGGCAGTTTATGAGACCTTCATTAAATATAAAATTTGTTTTTTTTTTTACTCGTAAGTGTGTCGATGACCAGCTTACCACACTTGTATCATAATAGTTATTTATGATACAAGTGTGGTAAGTTGGTCATTACACTCGAGGTGATATTGCACAGCCCGAGCCGAAGGCGAGGGCTGCAAGGAAACCGAGAGTGTAATGACCATACCTCACGTGTGTCATACAAAGTTTTTCGACACACTTACGAGTAAAAAAACAAATTTTATATTTATTAATGTTTAATTATTAAAACAATTACTAAATGAACAGTTATTAAAATGGTAGTTGACAGTTTTTGTAGGCATTTTTACAGTCTGTGTTATGGTATTGTTAATTACTTCATTATTGTCAGCATCGGTATATGTTTGTGATGTTGCAATATTGTCGTAGGAGCTGTAAGAGTCAATCTGAAATATTTCAGTTGCGGAATGAGGGGGCAAAAACATTGGGTCATTGGAAGTAGATGGCTGAGGTTCAAGACAAAACTTCTTCGAAGGCGGCGGCTCTAAATTGATGCCCTGTGTTATTTTATTGGCTATATTTGTTTTGTTTTGAATTGAGTCTTCGACGTAAGATTCTGCAACAGTGTTGGATCGCCACCCACCATGACGTTTTAGGGTTAAAATATCAGCGCCCGAATCAGCCAACAATGTTGCAGAAGTGCGTCTAAAACTATGTCCTGTATAACAGTCAGCATCAGGCAAATCTAGAAATCTTGCTATTTCTCTTGGCATGGCTCCAAATTTGTTGATGCCGATAGGTTGTGCTGTGCATTTGCCTTTTTGATAATTTAGAAAAAAACTATCATTTTGAGCCTTTGGTGAACGAAGGGCTTGGTATTTTTTAACTATCTCGTAAAAGGGAGCGTGAATAGCAAATGACCGCGGAATCTTGTTCTTAGTTCGAGTGATTTTGACCAACATCATCTCGCCATGTTGTTCTATGTCTTCAGTAGTGATATCGTGTAGCTCTTGGCGTCTACACGCACCAGTCACGCCAAATATTAATGCGACCTGTAAAATACAAAACAGGTTATTGTGCATAACAGGCCATAATAGAATAACAATAAATAACTATCTACTTAACTAATAATACCTACTTTAAATTTCGAGAAATCGATCCAGCTAGGTCTCCCTGCAGTATATTCATATTAAAATGTTTCATTCCATTTTACATTTATGAAAGAAAGAAATGCTTGTTTCGCAATTAGTACATTTTACATAACCGACTACATAGCTTTTTAAACACTAGTTTAGGAACTTACCTTCGTTGCCAGGTACTGACTATCCGGAGCTTCTTTTAAAAACTTTTCCACGTCATTTGTAGACAATATTTTGGATTTTTTAACATTATATCCGTCTGACTTCCTCTTTAAAAATGCCGTTAGGTTGGTATACTTTTTGATGTCTATACCATTTTTTGTTATAACGGTGCTTTTTAACATGGAGTATATACTCCACAGAGAGCTAGGCTTATATTTATTTGATAGTTCATTGAAGTAAGCCAAAAATACATTTTCGGAAAATGACTGCGCATTTTTGCCAATTTTCCATTGAATGAAGGTCTCATAAACTGCCATGTACTTATCCCTGGATTTTGGAGGCAAAAGGCTATCACTGGCATTTCGTGCCTCACTTAATATTTCCGGCGGCGTCAAATCAACGTAACTGTCTTTTTCTACACTAGACATTGACATTTTAAACTTGTTGATCAATTATTCGTACTAATAAACAATGCTCACAGCACAGACGGAAAATTTGTTGAAAACGCCGCGCTAATATATTTTTTTCAGCGCGCGGCGTGTTATCTATGCGCGCGCAGATTGGAGCGTAGGCACGAGCAATTACGCTAAACAGCCAAAACGCAAAATGTATAAAATCTAATTTTTATGTATTTTTATATTTGTTTCACGTTGAATTATTAATTAAAGTAAATAAGTTGTTGAAAATTTATCATATTCAAGGTGGTACACTACTTTTTTTTTTTTTAAATAGTGTTATTTTTAGTCTTACGTTGAAACGAAACGTATCTAAGTCAAAACTTTTGCCGAGATTTAAAAATAAAACTATAACCCAGTTAAGTTAAGAGCAAATAGAATGCATATATAATATCTTTCAGCGAGGTACCAACTTAATTTGATGGAATATAAAATAAAACACTAGTGCGATCAAGAAAAAAAAAGCACAAGTGTTTAATAGCATAGTTTATGAGTGTAAAAGCCATGTGATAAACACCACTTTATGAGTAAGGGTGTCGAAAATAACTATTACCTACTCTGATACTATAATACAAAGATTTTAAAATTGAAATCAAAACTGTTATGACAAACATTACGCACAGGCCAAAAAAAAAGTTTTATTATGATACAGGTCTTGTATGGACACCTATATCATAAAATAACTTTTTAATCATAACGATACACCTATACAACCTACATCTGGACCAAACCTCTACTTTAAAAAAAGAATCCGCCGATTCGAGAAAAAAAAAAGAAACACGCATGCGCAATCGATGTTTGCGCCCTGGCGCGAACATTTTTTTTTTGTTCTATACATTTAAATTAAACAAAGTTTGGTTTGGTTTGTAAAATAAATTAGCTTATATATTATAGTATGAGAGTAGATAAAGTAGTGTATGACACTGTACATAACTTGGTCTTATAACACTCGTGTGATAATATAAAAAAACTCGCCTACGGCTCGTTTTTTTAAAACACACTCGTGTTATAAGAACCCTTATTATGCAACAGTATCATAAACGACTATTTTGCACGCTAATCTTAGAAACGGCTTGACCATTTTTGATCCATCCATCCACTTTTAGATCATCTCTTTTAAATTTTAGACTAAATTAAACAATCTAATTAATCGTTCATCTGGCACACGCTGGAATCTTGGTGTTTCATTTGATGTGTGTAGATCAATTCGTCGGATAGACATTCAGTTGACCTTTTCTTTCAAGGCAAAATAAACATGCTGTTATGTTCGTTTTTAACATCAGCGTTATTTGTTATTACTTCGGAACGGTATTTAAAAGAGTTTCGTGTAAGTTTTGAACAGCTGATGAGGGAGGACTCTCATCATTTCCGCTTTTTAACACCGCAAGGATCTTTCGTGTTGTTTAATTTTCCTTGTTTACACACATCGATCATGATGACTGAAGTTAGAAAGAAACCTTTGATTGATTTACAATAATATTATGTTTTTTATTATACTTTAATTTTCGATGAATTCCGGGTTGTTTTCTGTTCGGGTATGGTGGTCTGTAATTACTCAAAATTGCAATTTGTTATTATTCAGATAATGTGAAACTTAGTGGAAATGTGTGGATTGTTGTTAGTAAATGATGTTCAAATGGCTGTAAGGATCTGACCGAAATCCATACTAATATTATAAATGCGAAAGTAACTCTGTCTGTCTGTCTGTATGTTACGCTTTCACACCTAAACCACTGAACCGATCTTGATGAAATTTGGTATAGGTGTAGATTAGACCTTGAGAAAGGACATAGGCTATGTTTGGTCGCGATAACCGACATCCACGCGGGCGGAGCCGCGGGCAAAAGCTAGTATATTTATAATCACTGCCTAATATACAAAAATCAGATGTATTTTGTTTGGGGTATAGATACATAATCCTTCATTCATCTTTGCGTTTAAAGTACACAATACTTTACCTCTCATTGGATTGCAATTCCTCTGTGCACTCCCGGGTTTGCTGTAAGAGAAGTCAACCTTGAATTGAGCTCACCTTTGTACATAACATTTCGCTAAATGCCATTTCTGTGTACAATAAATAAAAATGAATAAAATTATTTACATGAATGTGACCTATCATCCGAAATTTGGAAATGAAAACATCTTTTACTTTCTGAGAGTGACTTGAACATATTTCAATTTCGTACTTTTGGATGACGAGCGTAGACATGATAAATGACTTTTAAATATACCTACACAACTGAGTAGGTAAGATTCATATGAATGTATTTTTAAAAATATACCTAAAATGTATTTTAGGTATATCTGTATGAACCAGTTAAAGTGCGTTGCTTTTATATTGTACTAGCTTTAGCCCGCGGCTCCGCCCGCGTGGATGTAGCCGCTCGACCGATTTTGTGCAAACTTCACATAAACCATCTACTAAATAGTCCTGAACAGAGCTTAAACATTTGGTTTAAATGGCCGAGCCCGTACTTGAGTTATAAAATTACAACGAAAAGTGGCATTGATTTTTATATACACATAAATATATAGATGTAACAGGGTATTCTTGAACCTTCACCTCGAAGGCAAGCGGGTCTTAAGAGCGCCGAGGAGGAACTTTACACACTTGTAGCATAATGTACTATATTAGTTCAATAATAATAGTGTATCTTGATATAATTCATTGTTGAGGAACGAATAGCCACATAATGTTAAATATATTTTCATAAACCGAAGTACAAGTAAGCACCAAATGCATCATTATTTAAGAAATAAATTCAAAAAAATTGAGTTATTTTTTTTAATTTATAAAGTTATATTAATATATACACAATACTAAACACAAAAAAAAACTAAAACTAAAAGTTAACATGCGTCGTGAAATTCATCCGCATCGCATGCCTCTTGTGGTAGCGTTCCCAGAAGACTGGCAGCATTGCCACGTTGTATGGCAATGCTTAATCTCTGACCTAAAAAGAGGCCAGCCTTCTGGTCACAAGAAGCGTCGACCATACGCTTCGCAATCTCCCTGAAGAGATTGCGGGCGCTCGGACCCCAAGGCCCAAACGTTTCGACTCCAAACGGCACAAACTCATAATCTCCAATGAGATTGGAGTATTTGCGCCGCTTAAGAGCCTCTGTAGAAGCTGCAGCAGCACCGGCACAGCCAGCCGTGCCAGGTATACTGGTAGGAACAATGGTGTCGACGCATGTTGCGTCTCACACCAGAGTGCTACCCATTTTCCAAGGCATTAATGACATACTGGTAAGGCTGGAATTTGGTGGCTAGCTCGTTTTTGTAATACCGGCAGCAAAGTTTGGCTGCCATACGTCGATAAGTGCATCCCGCGGCAATGGGACGAATGCCACCATCTCCCTTGCGCAGGGCACACAAATTAGCCCCATACAGAATGTCTATGATGGCTTCATCCACACTGCCGGAGAGCATCATATTTATGAGGGCCGTAAGCTCCTTCAGAAGGACTTCGCCAGCACTCGACCCCAGAAGATCTTTTAAATGCTGTGGTGTCAATGCATCGAGGCCACCGGCAGAGCCACTTCGAAAGGAGGTTACGGCTGTCAACACATCCTTGGCTGTAACGCACAGGCAATCAGGGTCAGGCTCTGGCGTCTCAGGAAAAGAAAGGCCAAGGTCAAGGCGCCGGATGCTTACTCCGCAGACCAGCGAGGTTTCTGGAGAGCAAGGCGCCACTACATCATTATTAAAAAGTAATCTCGATGCACCACTGATGTCACCATCCCTTAATTTTGATTCCACCAAATTGTAAATATATTTTTTTGCGAGAAATTCTAAATTTTGGATCGAAATTATCTAAAGAATCGTTGCAATTATTTTTAATTTGTGATGTCGATGAATTTGTTCGATTCGTTGATCGATTTTCTGTCCTGACATGTAAATTTTTGTATGGGAAGATAAGTAGCTGCTCCCAAGTTGTTTTGGAGTTCTCTCGAACTATAAGACCTATATATTTGGATAAGCTTTGAGCAACGATAAGTCTTACACCACGAGGAATCATTTTTAATCAGAACGGAATTTTAAATAAATTAATTTTAATTTAATTTAATTTTTCAAGAACCGTACTTTATCTTTACCGTCCTACGAATAATAGTTACCGTCTTAAAACCAAATACTTTACCTTAAATAGCGTCGTAGCCTAAACTGCGACACTATTCATCAAAAATAAATTGTAACTAATTTATGGTAGGGGAGCCCAAGCGGGGATTTCGGGATTTACTAAAGCGCGGCAGATTAATATACAGGGGGATACCTTGTACCCGGTTAAGTACCTCCACAAAACATGAGGCCCATATATAAGGCCGCCCGTGAAGGATACAGGATCAGGTTAGTAAAAAAAAAATGACCATCAGAAATTCTCGAGCGCGTCAGATTAAGGTAGGGTGAGTTAATTACATCCTAAAAAGTGTATATTCCACTAATCTGACAATTTGAGAGTGTCGTAAAAAAAGGGGAGGGCAACAAAGTTGTAAAAAAAAAACGTCATCTCGACATTCTCGAGCGTAGCTAAACTTTTTTTTATTTTGAAGGAAATAATTCAAGAATAATGAAAAATGTATAATCTGACGATTTCCGCGAGCCGAAATAACAAAAATTCGTCGATAAAGTTAAATGCGTGCAGCTGCGTGATGCCTACATTTCCTTCTCCGCGTTTCTATTCCTCTCTCTCTCTTTCTCTATCTATTACTCTCTCACTCCGTCCCCACTCTGGTTTCTGTTGCCATGACGCCATGATTGTCATGACATTTTAATATTAGTTGTGTGAATTAAAGTTTATAAATATTTAATATGAGTGCTATTAATTTCTCACGAATTCCTGTGGATTTAACGCTAGAGCAGACGATAAATGGTGAAGCTGCTCGTCGTCTTACTGGAATTGTTAACATCACAAATTCAATTTCTGCTAGGCAACGTTGGGCTAAAAATCATGGAGCGCGAATAAGAATCATATCTCATGTGCTTACTCGTGCAGGGCTTGACAGAAACTACCATGATATTGCTGCTGATCTACACCCAGATCGAATGAAAAAACAACACATCCAAATTGAAGCTTTTTCGAACAGTGTCCTGCAGACCATCAATCCATTATCTTCTTCAATTGATAAGGATCTGTTGTTTAACATTTCAACGGGGCAAGCTGCTTCTCTAGAAATTACAAACTGTTTAGTAAATACAGTGTCTGGAGGAACATTTCTGCGCGATTTTTTTTAAACAATTCGGGAAGTTATTGGTTTTACCCCGTTTTGCGAAAATCGAGTTTTCATCAGATCTTGACGTTTTAAGGTCATAGGAAGCTTCCCTGACTACCTCCGTGATGTTGTCACTATGTCTGTATGTATGTATGTGTGTGTGTGTGTGTGTGTGTGTGTGTGTGCGTGCGTGCGTGCGTGCGTGCGTGCGTGCGTGCGTGCGTGCGTGCGTGCGTGCGTGCGTGCTTGCGTGTGTGTGTGTCTCGCTTATAACTTTTGAACGACTAAACCGTTCGGAATCTACTAAACGGCGTTCTAAATAATTCCCTTAAAATGAGATTTTGAGAAATTTTGAAAAATCTCAAAAAAAATAAGATATTTTTTTTTGAAAGTGGTTTTTTTGGAATAAGTTTTAACCGGCTTTATCAATCAATTTCAAAAACTTGAAAAACCACGTCGATCGCCACCAAGCTGGTCAAAAGCGGTTGATTCGTCCGAGAGATATCGTGAACGAAAGAAACCCAAAAAAGTGTTTTTTCGTGATTACTCCGAAATTTGTGGTTCGATCAATTAAAATTGCAAAATTACTTATGAGGATGATAAAACTGCGTCGAATGCCGCCAACCGCGTGAAAATTGCTTGATCCATTCAAAAGTTATTGCGGTTTGAAAATTCCAAAAATAGTGTTCTATGAAACTTCTATCAGACTTTCGAGCTGGGAGAGCTCAAATGCATAGAAATATTATTTCTTTGAACTCAGCGAGCTCAAAATATCACATAAATTATATTTTGAGCTCAAAAATTTCATAAGTACTATTTTAAGCGCCCAGGAATGGAATTAGCGGGAAGTTGCAGGGATGGCCTTTAAGGTGAACCGTTTTTCTAATTTTTTTTTTGTCAGATCAGGCGCATCCCTCTAGATAATCGTCAGATTATGAGACAGTACGTTTAGAACATAAAGATGAACCATATATATCTTAATCTGACGCGCTTGAGTATTTCAAAATGGCGAATTTTTTTTGCATATTATGAAAATGGCCGCGAGTTTGCGTCTCATCGAATTCGTCAGATTAGTGAATGAGAGCTTTTTTTTGGTGCACTTAACACTCCCTTAGAAAATCTGACGAGCTCGATAATTTTTATTTTTTTTTCATTTTCAATCCTTAAATCCAACCACCCGCATCATGCAATCGATCAGATTAACATACGTACATTATTAAAAATACGTAGGGCATTGATGCTATCAATATCTGACGCGCTCGAGGATGTCCATGCAACAGGTTTTTTTTACATATTTAAAAATCGATAGCCGCTTCCCCCACCGATGTAAAGGTATATATCATATAACATTTTTTTCTTCTTATCATCTAAGATTTGCATCCCAATACGTCTCTACGACGCTCGAGTAAATCCCCATTTAGCCTCGTGGGCTCCCCTACCATTAAATATTGTGATTTAATACGGTATTCACGCAAAAATGAAACTGAAAATAACGTGTCATTTATGAGAAAATGGCGGTCGACTTTAACAACTGAAAAATATAATTTCTGGGATAGAGAATGAATGGCGAGTAGATTTAAATAATTAAAAAAATAAAACGAGCTTTTGAGTTGTAATACTATTCTGGAGAAGTGACGAAATACAATATTAATAGGTAAAGTAGGATTCTAAGGACCGCATTTTAGGCACACAGCCACTTAGTTGAACCTTGATTTACGTGGGAAAAAAACAAACTCAGAGCTCAGTTCGTAAGAATATTATGAAAGAGGTATTATACTGAATTATTCAGTAAAAATATGTTACAATTGGCAGGCTCCATGTCAACATAGACATATTATTTATAAAATTTATAACAGGAATTTTATAAACCGAGTCCGTAAGCGACTCACTTACACAACTGGCGTGGGATGACCAACAGATGACAGTGATGCCAGTATTTTCCATAACATCTCAGTTACATTTCATAACGAATATGCATAATAACTATAGGTACGATACCTTTTTAGAATTCTTAATTCTTTTTTCTGTCTGTCTGTGGTAATACCTCCACCCTGCAGAATACCGCGGCCATAACATAATCCCAGTCGCTTCGGAGTATGGAGTCCGCTTTTCCCAATGTCATTGCGGGTTTGGCTGATCTTCGAAATTTTCCGCGAAGCGACTGCCATCGACAGCCACAAACCATTGGCGATATCGAAGCATTGCAGTTAGACCAGTTGTTGGGCTTTTAAGGGATCCAACTATCTGTGACAACTGCCCCCCCCCCCCTCCATTAAGTACCCCCATTTTAAGTGAAGAAATCCCCACGGGTACCACCCTGCCAGAGCCAATGGAGGTGGTTATGTCAATCTCAAACTGATAAAACTTTTAAAAAAATCAAAAAACAAAATGATAAAAATTGAATTTAAAGACACTTTTTGCAGACACAGATTTATTAAGTGCTGTTTGTTTTGTGTATAAAAAAAACTTTAGAAATTGTAACTAATTGCATGCCTTTATTTGCTCATGTTCTGCTTGCCTATAAAAATAAGACATTTATCTTAAGTTTGTTTATGTTACCTACTGTGAAGCTTGGGTGTACTTTTTGCTTGTGAGCCAAATAAAATAAATAAATAAAGCTGCACTCCGTTTTGGGTCATCAGTTACCGAGGGTAACCTTTGGCATATCCCTCACTGCCTGTCTGACTCAGGTCTATCGAAAGCCCTCACGGGTGTGGGAGTACGGTGTCCACACCGCTCCCCGGATAGGGGGAGCCGCGGCCTGCTTCTGTAAGAAGGACAGGCGGCTCCACCCGTCACCCCCAGACCCACTCAAGAATCTCCTGATATCTTTTCCAAGAATCAGCTCTAAATGCCATATTTCCATAACTGTATTAGTTACGATTTGCAGCCAACCGGGTAGGTAAATAAGCTGTTCTTGACAAGTCTATATTATTATGACGCAAACGGGTAGGTAAACGTAGAAAGATTTGCACGCGAACTTATTAAGGCCAAGTTATCATCATCTAAGCGGAGTGCCTGGCTTTTGATTTGGCTTATACAACTTTTATGGGCGCTTATACTCGTAAGTACATACAACTTTTTAGGAGAGTTGATCGGCAATCAACTAACCGCCGAGAGGAAAGTATGTGAAAGAGCCTCATCTGGCAATCAGCAGTTGTACCGGCTGACTGGAGACGTTTGCTTGGCGGCGTAAGTCTTGGTGGCACCTCACGAAGTATTCTTATAATAACAATATTAGCTAAAAACTAAAATGTTTCAAAACGATAGAAACCTTTCCAACCATACCTTAACACCAACTAATTCTTACAGTAATAGTGTTGTTTGTAGAAAAAGCTTTCTAAAAAAACAAATTATTCGTTACATGGATGGTTGATCACTCCTAAGAGACAGGAAAACTTCGCCTTAAATATCTTATGTCTATATCTCTGCCATCCAACCGTTGTCACCGACATCTCACTGTATTGCGCATTCTTTTAATTTTATTTTAATTTAATTATGACTTATTTATGACTTATTGTATAGTCGCTCTCAGAAGTTGAGGAACACTTGATGTACAAGTAAGGAAAAGTAATTAACACAAATATTTACTAACAGATAGAATAAAAAATTTACAATTGCAGCCTCAGCAACCTGTATCTTTCTTTTTCCTAAATTATCTTGAAATTCATTATTTTGAACAAATATAAAATAAACTTCATACATTTTTGTATATAAAACACCAGTAATGACTTTAATTTTTCAACAAACAATTGACCCGGAATTCTTTATCTTAAACATATCTGAATGCACAAGGAAGATACTTTATTGTTTACTTTTAAAGTGCACAAGTAAGTACTTACATATATTTCTTTTTCCGCATCTCAAATAATACGTTGTGAAGGGTTACTTGTGTTACCTACCACTCACAAAAACAAAGAGATTAATTTTGGTTATTTTTTTAATAGAGTACTGCATGGTTCGGTGAGTGATTGGAGTAACGAAGATCATGTTTATTTAATTTATGCGTTGTAATGAATAAGACCTTTACAACAAGAGCATAAATTGACACCAAGGACCGTATAAAAAACGTTAAGTTGGTACATGTTTTTATTTACAATATTAAGTAAGTGTAAGCTTTACTTCGTTCTAGCGTTAATCCCAGAAGCATCCGAAGCTTTTCTACTTGGAGTCTAGGGTCCGCTTTTACTAGTTTATCTGCAGATTTGGCTGAACTTCGATATTTTGAAGCGACTGCTATCTGACCTCCACAACCCGAAGGCGATATTGAAGCATTGCAGCTAGATCAGTTGTTGGACTTGTGCAAGCTTTTCCTTCTTATGTAATTTTATGTTCATGCAAAGGGTCTTTCTGTCTAAACGAAGTTCACTAACGTTATTTTTTTTAGAATCACGATTGAAAAAAAAAGAGTATCTGTCAGACTTTATTTTATTTTCACAGGCTTTGCCTAATTAATTTGTTAATTTGCTAAAAGTGGCTACTTAGCAGAACTAAAGCTAAATCTACCAAATATTACTAAACTACGAACATTTCAGATGAATATTCATCGCTAAAATACTTCGCTAGGTATTATTTGCGTTAAATAAAGGTAATCTAACATACCTGCTCTAGTTTGATAAAAATAAATGAAAAACAGTGGAGCGCTAGTGAATTCCGGGATGTTCTCCCTTAATATATACTTACATCGGTAGTAAGTATGTATCCTTGTATCAATTATTGTTAACAAGCACATAATATTCACCTCGCACACATTGTAGGTTAGAACAGTCCGGCGGAAGGTGGAATTTGGTCAGTAAAACGATCAGTAAAAGTCAGTATTTGGTCAGTATGTCATTACGTTTTGGTCAGTAAAGTCAGTAATTTTAGGCCTTGATAGCGCTTCCACCCCTGTGGATGATGAAATTGTAAATACTTAGGAGGTACCTACCGTATTTATGAAATAAGTGCCTACAGCCGCTAAATGTCGATTGCCCACCTACAGCATTTTAATTACATCTGCCTACTTTAGCTTTCTATCTAGTTTTGTGATTGTAAATATGAAAATACCTATAATTTTTTTTATTTAATCTTATTAAATACTTTGTAAATTGAATACTAAGTTTTCAATAAAAATGCATGTTGTTTTGTTTAAACTATGTTTATTTTTGAGTTAATAACAAATCGGTATTATAAAAGCGATTGAAAAATATTTGCGCCTCGACTGAAACGTACGAAAAGCTTTAATATTATCTCCAAATTTTAAAAAATCCGTATTTGAATGACAAAACATGTGCAAGTAGTTAGTTAGTTCCTCTATTTTTTCTATATATTCGCCAAAGTCATTGCCTTATATATGTCGCCGCCAACTAACTTAATCAGCCGTCCAACTAAATGTCTAGGCAGTTAAATAAACGGCGCCATTCAATTAACGGCCTGAATGGTGTTCATACAGACAGACAGAGTTACTATCGCATTTATAATATTATTATAGATATAGATTTGTCTGTTTGCTTGCGATGGACGCAAAAAGGCTGAACGGATTTTAATGCTATTTTTATTCGAAAGGTCTTTTTCAAACTTAAAATTTGAAGTACGCTTAATTACTTTTTTACAAGCTAAATAAAAAAGGTAGTTAAGTGTAAACTGCGGCAAAAGGGTTATTTTAGAATCCAAGAATATTTAGATTATAAAAAAGCTTGGAAATGAACTGTGCACTCAACTATGCTACTCATATAAATTATGGTATTAAGACAAGTAGGTACATTGATGTGAATAAACAAAAACAATGCCCGCTGTGTTTCTTGCCGGAAGGTTGGGCCCGCGCTAAACTAGTTTTTATTATTTCTTTTTATTTTGACGTTTTGTACGTGCCGATTTAACGGTCTATGCAGAATAATAGATATTTGACTTTTGACTTTTTTGCAATTGGTTAAGAGCAACTATGGTTAAGAAGGTAAAGTTAAGAAGATATTACCAGAAATAGTAATTCCCAATATCCACGCGGCGGAACAGCGTACAACACTAGTTTAGTATAAAAAACTCAATCAATGGCTTCATAAAAAATGCTATTCAATTGTCTTTTTGCGTCGCGCTGTCATCAATGAACATGTAACAGTTTGCCATTATTTCTTGGACTCGATCATTTGGAACAACCTTGAAGGCTTCCTCTAGACTAGGATGTTTACCACAACGGGGAATTTCTAGGTGTTCTCGATCTACTATAGTTTTTGTGGAAGCCAGAACTGAACCTCTACACGAAGTGAAATTCTCTAGACAAATTATACTATCATTTAATTTTATTCAAAACTAGCAGACCGGCCATTTAGATATTAAGATTATAATGATTGGCTTTTTATTATTTTTAACTAAGCGATTCCATTGGCGTCTTCGCCAATAGAAAGTCACTTTGCCTAGAGGCCCTGTTTGCAAGATGACAGACTTTCGTTTTGTAGGTATATCAATCAATCAGTCAGTCTATTTAAGTCCACTGCTGGACATAATAATAACTTGATAATTGAATTATGGCTGTGGCGTAATTAAAAAGTAATCTATTTTTAGATTTGTAGGTAAGGCCTTTGGGTCTACCTACGGATAAATTTTAGGCTATCATTCTGTATCTGTGAGATCACAAGACGTTATGCAGTTTTAATCGGTACGAGTCCGTCATAACCTACTTGTTAAAATTAGGTGATCAATATAATCAATTCACAGTAAAGAATGGATATAAAGTATACAATTTTTATACAACTATTTATGAAAACGTGTATAGTTATATCCGTTGTCGACTGTACATCATTGTAAGAAACGTGGACACTGACAGTACCGCTAGTTCAAACATTAAGGCCGGAGTCTCTGAGGCCTTTAGGTATTTTAGGCATGGCAAAAGTTGCCACTGTAGGCCGCCCCATTGCAGTGATTCTTTTACCTTCACGATTATATAGAAAGTACACCAAATACTATGTTTCTATCGAGGCAAGTAAACGGCATCGTTTATCCATCAAATGTCATAGAATAACGTATATAAAATTCAGAAATCAGGAACGTGTCCTTTTTGAGATATCTTGCTTTAAAATACCCTTTCTCAAATACTCCGCTCATAAAAGTCTCGCAGCTATAGAGCAAGCTGTGCTTGGAGTCTTTTTGAAGGGAAGAATTAACAATGAGTTTATCCAGCAAGTTATCGACATAGCTCACAGAATAAACAGGTGGAAGTGGCAATGGGCTGGTCACATTTGTCGAAGGACCGATGGCCGTTGGAGCAACGTGTACTAGAGTATAGACAGCGAGAAGGCAATCGGAAGGTGGGACACACACCAGTCACCATAGACTACATGACAACCTAAAACAGATAAAAACTGGCAACATTTTTGTTTCTTTTTTTAAAATGAAGTAACCGAAATTTCTGATATTTAACGAACACTCCCAGCTACGTTAAAGTGCTTGAGTTAGGACTGTATTCATGTCGGTAGTGTAATAACCAGGATTCGAACCTAGGATCGTCCGATCGTTAGGCCGACTTTAACCACTAAGCTACAGACGCTTCCCTCGAGACTCATGAGAACTTCGCCCATGAGAATTAAACCTGGGACCATCGAACTCGTAAAATAAAAAGCTTAACTTTTTCTAAAGTCCTTTTCAAAGCAACAGCAAGGTTCAATGTCACATTTAACAGCGTGTCCAAGAAGCTATAAGGACGTAACCACATTAACGATCTTGGCTCGGATACCTTCCTGAAAGCGTGCGTATACGACGTTTATAAAATAATTACACGGTTAATGAACATGTGAGATAAATTATCGTGATGACCTTTGTTCTGGGGCGGTAGAGTTGCTGGTACGTTGGAGGTCGTGGATTCAATTCCCGTTCATTTTGTACACATAATATTAGAGTGGACTGTGGTGGCTGATTGATTGATTGATATAGAGTGAATGTTTTTATGGCCCCAATCTCTGGATCAAACAAACCTAACCTGGAAGCTGGTATGGAACTGTTGATTGACGTATGAGGCTCTGGCGTAGGCTTTCCTCGTAGGGCTGGAAGCTCAGACGGCCGTCGCTTAAGCCGTAATATAAGGAAGAGAAAAAGTAAGGTGATCTCTGGCACCGAGGCCAAGGCTTTGACCAAGGATGACCTGTTTTTCATTGAAGATTACATTATACATCCGATATTTAGAACTGTGTCACAATTTACCCAAAAAATAACGCGCAAAAATACCTTTAAAGCACAAAATAATAAAATTTTCCTAACTCGTTAAAAATTTTTTTTAGGGCAAAAGTATATGACTTCTATATGGATGACGAAGTTTCTTAAGAAGTTCAGTTACGAAATCTGTTTGACCTTTTCCTCTAACAAACAACAGTATCCAATAAAATTAGATTCTTCTAGACATATTACGAAATTTACAATCTCACGGAGCGCGGTTTACGTGACCCCATTACATGGAGATTAGGAGACTACTTGTAAACAGTAATGAGAGCGCTATATTCAGTGGTATTATTATTATTAGAAATCCTACTAATATTAAGAAGCGAAGTTTGTGAGTATCGATGGATGGATGGATGGATGGATGGATGGATGGATGAATGGATGGATGGATGGATGGATGGATGGATGGACGAATGGATGGATGGATGGATATATGGATGGATGTTTTTACCCTTTCAACTAAAAACTACTGAAATGATTTTAATTAAACTTTACAATAATACTTATACATCAGAGTAACACATAGGCTATATATCATCACGCTACTACTCGAGGGAGTGGAGCAGTGATCATGAATGTAAAAATAGTCGAGGACAAAGTTGAGTAGAAAGATGAATTAATGCTCGAAAACGTCGCCTCAACACTAAGTGATAACTGACATCCACGCGGGCGGAGCTGCGGGCAATAGCTAGTGCTATATGAATATGTGTTACTAATGCGTTAAGTTTTTAGTTTTAGTAGTGAGAGAGAGAATGAGAGCGAGATAAAAACGTGACTTCTAAAGTATCTATAAAGTTTTCATACATACATATAATCATGCCTTTATCCCCGGAGGGTTAGGCAGAGGTGAATTAACACCCACATTTCACCAATCTGTATTCGGTCCCACTTAATAGGGGGTGAGCCTATTGCCGTATTCCGGGCACTATTGTTGACTAGAGTCATGCATCTGAGGCTGAGTCTGGGCTGTACATATCTGTCTGACGTTAAAGTTAATCAGCCCTATCCCTTAGTCGCCTTGTACGACACCACATGGTAAGAGAAGGGGTGGCCCAAATTCTTCTCTGCCGGGAACCACGCGGCTTTGCCGGGAACCACACGGAAGTTTTCATACTAATAATTAGTAATTACTACTACTATTTCTATTAGATTCTACGGAAACATATATACAGATACTAGCTTTAGTCCGCCGCTCCACTCGCGTGGATGTCGGTGATCGCGACATTCCCTACTACCTTTCTTAAGGTCTAATCTACCCCTATAAAATTTTTCTTCAAATTCGGTTCAGTGGTTTAGGCGTGAAAGACGGACAAACAGACACACACACACTCTTTCCCATTTATAATATTAGTATGGACACTGCTTTTGTTGGCATCTTTATTTGCATAGAGTTCAGATTTGTGTGGAATGAAAGGCAAATTCCGTAGTAATAAAAATTAGAATTCAGTCTCTAATAACATATAAAAACATAGAAATCGGACCAGATAATTCGTGTAGTTTTGAAAGTTGGTACAGTTACTTCCGCCCAAATGAATATACTAAAAGTCCCCGAGGGTGGGACCAGAGCCGGCGGTGTGGGAGGGAGGAGAGGTTCCTTTTTTCCTAAAGACTAACTGTACCAACTTTTTAAAATACAAGAATTATTTGACCTGAATATCAATTTTCACGTTAATTTAAACGGGGTAAAATCGGTATTTTCGCTACATAATTTTCAAGAAAGAACATTTACATGGTGATCGTTTTCTACGTTAAATCGAGGGTTAATTTTTTTTTATAGCACTGAGGCAGCTATGCACTCGGTACACTTGATGGAAAGTGGTGGCCTATGGATGTGTGCAACACCAGGGGAGTTACACTCGTGCTGACGACCTTTTGAGAACAGAAAACTCTGTGCCGTCAGTGCAGAAGACGAAGCAGGACAAGCCTTTGGTCTTCCCACTGACTGCACCAAAACTGTCCATTGAGCTCTGGCCACCCTACTCACCGCCGGGAACACAACAAGAGGTTATTATGGCCGCGGTATTCTGTAGTGCGGAGGTACTTCCCTAGTCGGACTGCTACCTCCAATAATTTTGAAAAACAAAATGTCATTACGAGAATTGGCCTTCTAGCAATAAAAATATCGATGAAGTTATTACTTTGATTATTATATGCTAATTATATAGACGTTACAGAGATGAATGGCGACGGTTTAATTTTATGTTAAATGACACAAGTCTTTATTGTTAAAATTACCTTTTCTTTTTAATAATAACAAATGATGTCTAACTATGCTATATACCTACTATATAATACATACAAAAACGAAATAGAAAAGAGGGGAGAGACTGCAACTTTAGGCATCGAAACATTCCTCTACCTCTACAGGTACCGTCCCCAAAAGACTGGCGGCATTGCCACGCTGAATAGTATATGTATACATAGATGAATATGTTGCGGTGGATGTGTGTAGTCACGCGTTAGAACTGCTTGAGAAACACCCGCGTCCTGTCAGTCTTCATGGCCATTTTAAAGTAGATACAATGCACGTCACGTTATGTGATGATCGCCTGCCCACGTGGCCATACGGTCACCAGCGGATTCTGACATTTCTGACAGGAGGGGTAGATAAAAGTGCGGTCTTGAACATGTCAGGCGCGTCCATGTCCTCTCTGCCATGACCTAAGACTGCAAGAAAGCGAAGTGAAGAAGGAAAAACTAGAAAGCGGAGCCCTGAAAACCTCAGTCATGAAAGTCTTCAATGCGACTCGGACAGCGCTGGAATGATAATAATAATAATAAATATACGTAAACATAAACATACACAATATAAATTACCTACATTTTCATATAGGTCGTTACATATGAAATTGCCGTTTTATTGAAGAAATTGAAGGAAACCCAATTTGCAGTACTAACATTTTTGCATTTTTTTAGGAATGACAAATCCAAAGCTTATGAATTTTTTTGTGTATGAATGAGACAACATTAAGCTAATAGTAACTTATATACATTTTTGAAAAGTGACAGTTGTAAAAAAGTAATACGATACATCATCAAAATGGATAGCATTTAGGAAGTACTGTTTTTGAAGGTTGAATTTAATTTATCAAGCAGCCAATAAAAACAAATTTTAATACAGATTTGTAAAATCATAAAATCAACTTTCATACAAAGTATAAATAATGGAAATAGCTATTAAATTACAGGAATAACGAACTCATGAATCTGTAAGAAAATTTCAGCAATTTCATATATGTAACGACCTATAAACGACGAATATAAACATACTCACAATACTATTTTCAAGTTTCACAATCAAGAAAAACGAATATGATGATGATGATTGTAGATGATTGTAACGAATGAATAACTCATTCGTTACAATCATCTACAATTCCTTTTTAGGTACCTAACTTACTTAAACATTCATTTCAAAAATAAATAACTACAAGTTTCACAATCCAGAAAATGAATAAATTGAAACATGACTCAATTATCATCAGATTATTTAAAATGGGTCATTGTAATGTCAAGATCGTCATATCACGTTTGTCTGTGTCTACAAAGTGTAGCCTCGGGTCACACACGAGACCTCATCTCACTCGTAGCTTGGCTACTCAGGGTGTAAGTATCGGCGGGTACAAAATTGCTACATCTTGCGATCACGTGGGGTCACGTGGAGCAAAATATTCTGATGAGGCACGTAAGTTGAGAGGTACAAATTGTATATTCTTAGATTTATTTTCAATACTTTGAAACTAAATCAGATTTGGGGTAATGACCTTACTTTGCCAAAGCCAAAGGTAAAATCTGAGATATAAGGGGTAATTATAGGTACCCATAATATTAGTACGGTGGCTTCTAGCTTGACGGCCCATCAGTTACTTTTACAGGCCCCGTTTAAAGGACCCAAAATTGTAGAAGAAGAGAGGACCATGTTGTGGAACATATAAAATTTAACATCACACTATTATCCTTGAGCCGAGTACTAAGACTGTGAAGACATAGAATAGAATCGAGTACAACGGGTGAAACTGCGAGGCACAGTTAGTAATCAAAAAAATTATGATCTTTATATTTTTCCAATATCTCGGGCCTAATGTAATAAAATCACGTCTACTCGTATTACTATGAAATACTCGATGGGATTACGACTTCGGACGGCTCAGCTCACGTAGGCAACTTAATGACTGGTCCAAAAATATTTTCAAGAATAATGGTTCTATATTTGGAAGCATATTTTTATGACATTGTACATGAAACAGTCCTTCCTTTTTCTTAGTATTTGTTGGAAGTTTCTTTAATATTTTAGCTATTTTATTACTCACTGGTTTGAAGTAGTATTTTTTCATTTTTACTGAGTTTCCCGGCAATCACTCCCGTACAAGCGAAAATATACCAAAATAGGGAATACGAGGAACGGACTGCGGGCGCCGAACTGCAAGCATTGGATGCAACCGAGATCGGCGCTCAGATGAAGAAGAATGAGGGCTGAAAATGGGATTAGTGATGTCACGCTCATACGGTACAAACAATTTCATTAAGGACCAAGTGGTTCGGCAAATGTTTTCTACGTCGTATCATAAAGACTAAGAATTTTTTACCAGCGCAATTATTACCTTCTTTCTACAGTTCCGAATCCTTTAAGCAGGGTGTGAAATAGCATCTGATGAGACCGTAACTAGGGCCACCATTGTAACATTGACCCTCTTTCCTGAGATTGTATCTTATGAACTCTACTTAGGTAGCAGATAAGCAATGGGTTATCTAGTGGAAAGTGGATACCGTGGCTTTTAGACATGTACCATTTTCCTACTTTCAGATTACCATCAGAGATGACGTCCTATTAACGTATCCTATATAAAAAAAACAGTCAATTCTGGTTACATTACAAGGTTGGAAGGTCAAAACCCAGATACAACTTGTTTAATAAGCTGTTGGTAATTCGGCTAAATGTCCTTTTTGTGTTTGTGTTGCGACCACAAAGGACAGAATATGATTAAGTAAGTTGCGACACTTTGGTTGATTATGAACACTTATAAGTGATACGACTTCTAATGGTAGAAATAATGGTTAGTAATTTTATTAACACATTTATTGACTTCTAGAGAAGGTCAAGTACGGATTTTTATCTTTTTCAAGTGGCTATATCTCAGTGTGTTTTTTGAGTAAGTCTAGAAACATTAATATACATAACATAACATAAACTCACGCCTATATCCCCGAAGGGGTAGGCACCGGTGCTAGCACCCACATTTCGCCAGTTTATGTTTAGGTCCCAATGTAATAGGAGGCGAGCCTATTGCCATTAACCGGGCACTTATAAACCTGCGTTATACACACATAACTTCGAAAAGTATCGAAAAGTATAGTATAATATTAACAGATATTATTAGATACCTTCACCAAGATATGCATAGGGTGGCATTGTGCTGGCTTGTTTTCGGGATGTGAGGTCAAGAGGGAAAGTCAAAATAAACTAAATTAAGAGGAAATAACCCCAAGTTTCGATGTGCAATCTTTGGAAATGTCTACTTGGACGTGAGTACAATGCTTGAGCAGACTTTTTTCTTTGATTTAGGTCTACTAAGTTATTCAATATTCATTAATACGCTTCTGTAAATGTAAATGGCACAGTAGATTTAGGTGTTGGCCCTACATGGTTGGATGAAGGGGGGTGGAATCAATTGGCATAGCTCGTCGGACCACTTACCAGATATAGGCTAGGAGCGGTAGCAGTGATGAAGGGTTGCTATGACCTGATACCTGCCGGTCTCCCAATAGGTCGCGTAGTGCGTAACAATCTAGATAGCGGTAAGTATTTTTAACCGTTTCGAAATTTTAATCCTTTGCTACAAGGTACTAGAAGCCAAGGAGGCTACGTATCTACGCAACCGTAAAAGCTCTCTCTTGTAAGTAAGAAACAATTTCCCTCAAAATTATCACTAAGTCCAGTGATTCACTATTTCCACGGCTGGTTTTCCTCTCATTCACTGCAAATAACTATGAGATTAATAACTTTAAAAAATTAGGTCAAGTCATATGAATCAAAACAAAAATATACAATATTATTCTTAGTACGTTTGCTCTCTGTTGTACATTCGCTAAAGAGGGCACACTGCTGCCATTAGCAAAATATATGTCAATGCTATTGGTACACGTTTGTATATGATTTGTGTTTAAATTTTATGTTAGCTAATATTATAATATCGCGTGAATCAAGTGTTCAGTCTTTTTAACATGTTTGTATTCTACGATGCGTATGTGGTACTTGTATCTTTTAGGATCTTGAGGTATATGACGCCGGAAACTGGGTACTGCATTGTACGCTTGTGTAATGAAAGCACCTGGGTTTTCCACAGTAATTTTGTCCGAGCCTATACATCACCTGGGTGTTTCATGGGCATAGTTATGTATTTGAACCGTTAGATCATTTAGGTGTACCTCGGATATACCCTACTTGGACCTCCCTGTTAGATTGCTAATTTGTAGTTACATTCTAATGCGAAACTAGCGACCGGCCAGAAAAGCACACGGCCCACCGAAGAATGGGAAGCGGTTACACCGTGGCCGCGTGGATGTGTGCGACGCCGCCAGTGGCGTCACTCTCGCTTTGTTGATCCTGTTAAAACCTCCTAATGCACTTGTTGAAATATCTCATATTATAGTCGCTTAGGAAAACTACAGCAGGGATATAATTTCACAGCTTGAGCGTACGTGGAATGAAGTCCCTTTCAATGGTGAAGAATTCTCTGTGGTGAATGGTGGAGTCGTAATGTCTCCAGATTTTATTATTTTCACGTTTATATTTTTATACTGATCGGAAAATATTGATAAGCTGTCGAGGCAGCACCTGTCGGTAAAAGCCATTTGATAGGATTTAGTAACCTCAATAAGGCTGAGTGTTTAAGTGTTACACCACACCACATGTCAAATTTTCTTACTCTCTTTATGTAAGTATCGTTTTACATTATACATTTTTTAATTAATAATTTTTAATATATTAATATAATTTTAATTAATAATAATTAATAATTCGTTAATATCTTTCGTCATCAGATTTATGAGGCACTCCGTTTCAAAGTTTAATTAAACCTTTTCGGAGAATCGACACAAAAACGTAAAGTTATAACTGAAACGCTCTGTTTATGGGTTAATATTTGTTAAAAGGGTATTACCGAAAATAAATTGTTCGTAAAGTCTATGAATAAAGCTATCGAAAAGAAATTTTAATTCTATCCTATTTACTACATTTGTAGGGAATCGATGGAATGGCATAATTGGGAAAGTTTGTGAAGACAAATTTGTATGTTTGTAATTTAATCACGCTCTTACCGCTGAATGGATTTGGTTGACATTTGGTACAGGGATAGGTTAATGTCTGGAGCACATTAGACTCCTGGAAATAGGTTACCATGGGTTGCGGAAACGGAATCAAAATACAGATAAAAGCAGCAGTTCTTTAAAAAAAAAAACATAACTTGCTTCATTGTTGCTGATATTTTGATTGCCTTTGAACCATGCTTTGAGCTGATTTATTCAGAGAATAATAATAGGAGGTAGAACACGTATTTTCGTCACAATTGAGCAGTCCGACTGGGGAGTACCTCCACTCTACAGTATGCCATGGCTATAATGACCTCGTGTTGTGTTCCCGGTGGTAAGCAGGGTAGCCATAGCTCACTCGAGGGTTTTTGTGTGGTCAGTGGGAAGGCCAAGGGCATGTCCTGTTTTGCGAGGGATATGCACTATAGCTACCTCACCTTCGGCCATGCACTGCGACATACAGACGGCGTACAGTTTAGTCGGTCCGAGTCCGGTATAACAGATACCACCCCCGCCGGAGCCGGAGGGGGAGCCCTCCGGCTCCGGCGGGGGTGGTATCTGTGTAGATTTCCCGCAGGTTAAAAAAAGGAGCATGTTTTCTGCACTGACGGCACAGAAACTATATGTTCTCACAGGATGTGACTCCCATGATGTAGCACACGTCCATAGGCCACGGTTACCTTGTTTCCATCAGGAGTGCCGTGTGCTTGTCTGCCGCCTAAATGGTATAAAATAAAAAAATGTATATAATGGTGGCCCTCTTTCCTTTGACTTTGCCTTCAGTTTACCATCAGGCGAGATAAAGTCAAATTGACGTGTCCTATATAAAAAAAATCATACATACTTCAAACAGTTAATAATATATATCTCTGGCACACGCTGTCTTTGTGCACCACACGTAAATTCCCAAGCTTATTTACATTGGAGAGTTTTCCTTGACTATTTATAAAGTAATCATTTGAAATTCCACTTGAGACTTCTGAAGTGCGATCTTAAATTTATTGGATCAAGTCTCAATCGTTATAAGACTGATGTTCCATAAATGAATAAATGTTTTTGCTAGCAGTTATTTTGCGTGACAGGATATTTATTGCAAATAAAAAATAAAATATTATATAATGCTTAAGTCCTGCACAAACATCGCTGGAACTAATGGCATTGGGTGAAGCGGGGTGGGAGGTTTTGATTGCATTGTGGATATCATCATCTACATTTACAGGAGATGCTCTCGAAGCTCAGGGTCCGCCTTCCAGCTCTTCCTACTCCACTTCGCACGATCTTGGGCGTCCATAGTAGTGAGACCATTTGCACGCATGTCCTCGGCGTCAAGCTGGGACTTCTTGGGCCTAGCCCTTCTACCGTGACCCGGCGGGGGCATTCTACATATAACTGAAGGGATATCGAGTTACATACTATCTAATTATAATGATGGCGATTGCAGTATTGAGTTGCTTTCTTACAGGATGGTGGCATCCTACCGGTAGTGTACCGTAGTATATCTTAAAATAAAATTCAGTGTACAGTCAGCCTCATAAGTTGATTAACACTAACATATACAAATCTTTTATAAAGTTGTAAAATATGTATTCATTTTTCATGTTTTATGTAGTTTTTTAGTCCCCATTGCTTTAAGTAAATATTTTTAATGTTTAATTTCATTAAATTATGAGAGGACTAACTTTTGCCCGCCGATCCGCCCGCGTGGATGTCGGTTATCGCGACCAAACATAGTCTATATCCATTACCAAGGTCTAATCTACCGCTATACCAAATTTCATCAAAATCAGTTCAGTGGTTTAGGCGTGAAAGTGTAACATACAGACAGAAAGACAGACAGACAGACATAGTTAGTTTCGCATTTATAATATGAGTATGGATTAGCAGCCACAGTGATCAATATATTAGAATTTGTTAAGCTACTTTTGGAGTTGACTGTACCTCCTATATCTAGGGTACTTAACTGGGAATTTGCGTACATTAACAGGTACGTTTACTTACAAAGGAAATGAGGCGGAAGTAAATGAAATCCATTTATACAGAACATTGCATTATCAATAATGTTTACTTCCAGACATAATATGTAACATGATGCATCAAAGTCAGAGTGATTTGGACGTATGGCAAGAAACAGATGTTCAATCTGTGTTATGATGTCTCACAGTCCACTGTCGAAAGTGCATTGATAAAAGCATATTTTTACCAATGAATCAGATACTTTACGGATATCAGATAACTATACAATTGTGTTAACGGGAACTAACGCATATTATGTCGGTAATTATACCGTACCCCTAGCACGAACAACTATCGTAATCGGCCAATTGCAATTCTCTATTCTCTCAATACGTATTCCATATGAGAGTCATGAAAGAAATGAGGCACTGGCGCACGAATTATTTTGCTAAATGTATGATTTGTTGCTGGATTTGAGGTTAATCAAAATTCATTCTCGATCTGTCCAAATAAAATTATATATGTGAAAAACGTATTTAAAACCAATTTGCTTTTTTTATACGATAAAAAAGCATGAATAAGATTGGCCTTCAGGTTTGGCCTCGTTGGAAGCCGGTGGAAAAGAAAACTTACTTCGATCTAGTTTGTCATGCACCGTGCAACCCATTGGCAAGCCGGCAGGAATCAGTTTATAGGGAACCTTCGCAATTGCTGGCTTCACCTTCAGTGGGTCATCATCGGGTGCGGTCAAGTTATTTCGCGCGCTCCAAAACTTTACTAAGTACTTACTTTAGGGTAACTAGTATCTAATCATTTTTTTAATGAAGCGAAACTTTTGAAATCTGTCATAATTGAATAAAATTTTGAAGCATTAACTATGCTAGCTTTTCAAAATCAATTAAGATAGGAAAAAGTGAATCGCACAGGTGGGACTCGAAACCACGATCTTTCCCTTACAGGGGGAATGCTCTGACCACTGAGCCACCGAGCCACATCTGATGCTATCCAAATCCTCCTATACTATCGTCTTAGGGCGACGGTGGGAGCCATCTACCGACATTCATTCGAACTATCGGAAACAATGAATGATGTTGCAATCATTTTTAAACATTGTTTTTCGATGACTCCGCCCAAATAATTGAATGAAATTTTGAAGCATAGTAAATGACTATGCTAACTTTTCAAAATCGAACCTACGATCTTTCCCTTACAGGGGGAATGCTCTGACCACTGAGCCGCTGAACCACACCTAAAGTTATCAAAATTCTTCTATACTACCGTCTTAGGGCGTCGGTAAATGTCGGTAGATGGCTCCCATCGTCGCCCTGTAGGGGAAAGATCGTGGGTTCGAGTCCCACCTGAGGGATTCACTTTTTCTTATCTTAATCGAAGCTATCATAATTTTTGATACTTTTAAGTGCCTTTTAGATACAGATAGCCCAAAAGTGCATAGATTTTTTTGAAAGTATATTGTTCAGATTACGGTAATCATAATTCCGATTCAATTGTACCGCAGCCGTTCCGTATGTTTAGAACTCTGAAGTATGGTTGCACCCTAAACAACGTTTGCATTTCTGTGGTAGTTAATTTCGTCCCGTGACTCACACTGAAGGATTCTGTGTGCTTGCTCTGTCTCATTATCTTGATTTTGAAACTGTGTATTGAAATACCGATTTAGATGGCGTGAAGTGTGTGGTGTTATTTGTTAGGTAGTAAGATAATTGCGTTTTAAGCTTTGTGTATCTTATACAAAGTTCAATAAATTTATTGTAAGCTTGTCGATTTTATTTTATCTTATTCTGTTCTCATTTTGGAATTGAGGATTGAAATGTGTTTTTATAAACGCATGTAGATCGAGGACGTTTTAAAGAAAGGTCCGGTTAAAAAGCAATAGTACGTATATGTATGGAACAAATATGAAAGTAGAAGGAGTGAAAGGTATAAGTGGAAAGTGTCATACAACCAGGAATGTAGAAGTGGAAATATGTTTTCCTTGCCTACCATAATAGGAACCAAGGCGTATGTAGATATGTACATACTAATATTATAAACGCGAAAGTAAATTTACCCGTCTGTCTGTCTGTTACGCTTTCACGCCTAAACCATTGAACCGATTTTGACCGGGTGGACTCGCAGGCTACAACTAGTGTCAAATAAAGATATAAAAATTGAATACAGCTGGAAATAGTATTCAGTTTATGTCCATGATGCCCACAGCAACATTCTATCATCGCACCGCAGCCATAGACAGGAAATTCATCCTCACACATTGCGGCCAGAAATGGTGCGAACCGTGCGGTATCAAAGGAACTTCATTCCACGTACGCTGAAGCTGTGGAATGAACTCCCTGCTGTGGTCTTCCAAAAAGACTACAATATGATGTTCTTCAAGAAGGGCATTAGAAGGTTTCTTTAGGGCCGGCAGCGCGAGTGTGACGCCCCTGGTGTTGCACACGTCCATAGGCCACGGTAACCACTTTCCATAAGGTGGGCCGTGAGCTTGTCTACCTAAGTGAATAAAAAAATGTCCGTTTATTCGTACCGGGTACAACAAAAGAAGCTCATTTACGGCGGCGTCCTTATTTCGGTAAATCAATGAGAAGTACGCTAACAGTAATCGTTGTAATAGGTATTACATAGTAATAATTATATGGTACTATTATATTCTATTACTACTACTTACTACTTATTATTAAATATATTTAAAAATTCTTGAATTTTACGAAATTACTCGACAACATGTGCCAGTTGTCTCAAAATGTAGAGAGAACGGCGGAAAGAACACATTTAAGATAGAAATAAAACAGTTTTACCGACAACAGTATAATTATGTCTTATTAAACTAACTCAGTGAGTGAACGCCCTTCAACTTGAATTCAACTTTCAGACACGTACACAACTGAAATACTTTCATCCGTTAGTCGTGAACTTTGTTTGTGGTGGGTTGGGACATAAATTGTTTTACGCGAACAATATTGTTTTCTCATTCGGAGTCAATATTTTGTTAGCAGTGTAAAGATTGCTAACGTTTTTAGGGTTCCGTAGCCAAATAGCAAAAAACGGAACCCTTATAGATTCGCTATGTCTGTCTGTCTGTCCGTCCGCAAGTCACAGCCACTTTTTCCTAAACTTTTATTTATTTATTTATTTATTTATCTAAACTTACAACTATCATTACAGGCTTACACCCAATGCAATAGTGTAGCAATTTTAACATTAAAAATAATAGCAATCGGTACACCAAATATAAATAAACACTTTCTCTTAATCTATAGGAAAAATTATCACACCAAAAGACAAACAAAAATTATTATAAATACCTTATTTAAGGACCATAGCTAATATGGTATAATGCCACCCTTGTGAATTCACTCAGTGTACATGAAAATATGTCCACGTCCTCGGCTACTAGGTTTAAAGTGTGAATCGCTCGCGACATAGGCGCCTTACTAAGCAGGTTGGTGCGCGCACTCGGCACCTTGAGCAGGCGTGGTCGGCGGCGCCGCCACACGTATCTATCTGGCACACATAATCCTACCAGTCCTAATATATGTGCATTATGCATTTTACCCCTAATTATTTTAAATATATAAGATACCAGTGAGAAATCTCTGCGTACTGCCAACTTATTATATCCAACCATGCCTAAAACAAACAGAGTTGGATACATAAGTGGGTAAAAAGGGTACACCCCGTACAAGCGTAGGTATAAAAATCTTACAAATTTATTTTGTACCCGTTCCAGCATGAGAATATATTTATCTTCATGTGGAGCCCAGATGACTGCGTTGCATTCTAACTATAAGAACTATACTGTTGAAACTTGGTAAGTAGATGTATTCTGTGAACCGCATTAAGTTTATCACACAAAAATAGAAAAACACAATAAATTTTGAGGGCTTCCCATATTTAGAACTGAAACTCAAAAAATTATCTATGGATAGGTCTTCAAAATTATATTGAGGTTTCTAATTTTTTTTTTTCTAAACTGAATAATTTGCGCGAGAGACACTTCCAAAGTGGTAAAATGTCCTCCTCCCCCCCCCCCTGTAACTTCTAAAATAAGAGAATGATAAAACTAAAAAAAAATATGATGTACATTACCATACAAACTTCTACCGAAAATTGGTTTAAACGTGATCTAGTAAGTAGTTTTTTTAATACGTCATAAATCGTAAACCGCAATTTACCTACTTGCTGCTACTGAACCCTTCATGGGCGAGTCCGACTCGCACTTGGCCGCTTTTTTATGCGTTCCTTTCAAATCAAATCAAATCAATGCTGCTTCTAGTGCTTTTACGTCTGACTTTAGATGGTTTCATCAGTGCCCCTAGCACATATCACCTACTAGTTGCCTTATCGCGAAAAACATTCGAAGTAGTCGTAACGTAAACGTATCGAGAAAACGGAGCATTGCGATTGGCAGGTTTCAGGCACACCCAGCTTTACAGTAGGCAGGTGGCCACTCGCAATGTTCCATTCTCTCGATACTTGTACGTTACGATATATTATATTATAATATTTTTCGCGCTCGGGGCACTGAAGAGTATCTATGTACTTATTGAATATACCGGCTGGAACCTCTCGTCCATTCCTTAATTATGTCATGAAACATTTATTCGACCTCTAAAATTTTTCTAACGTGATTGCACAAAAGAGTATACGTCCTAATACATACTTATTACTAACTTTCCTAATTCTCACTGCCAAGGTGGTGTTCGTATACATTGTTATGATCTTGATGCCAATATTTCACTAACTAACCTAAAGAAACTTCAACATATATTTTCATCTTTTCAATACCTCCAACGTAGCTTGGTCCCACTTGGTTACGAAAACGACAATTTAATTCTTCTTTCGTAACTTCTTATCTATGCAAGGAAAAATCACGTTCATACCTCGATGGTTATCAAAAATCTTTTACGAAAATGGATGAAATATCCAAAATTCGTTACTAAAGTGGACAAGGCCATCATTTTTGACGATTGGTTCTAACTATTTTAGAAGTAAAATTGGCACTATTTGGTTCGTTTTTATAGCTGATCATCTGATTGTAATCATTAAAAAAACTGCTTTTCTTATATTTTTTATATTAACGATTTCCCTAATCATAATAGAAAACTTGAACTTGAGAGGTAATTGATATTAAAAAAACGCGGAAACCACATTAATTATCTCATTGGGGCTTAGAATCGTTCGGTAATACATTTTTAAATGAAAAACAGTAGTTTTCACAAAAACTTAATTGATAAAAAGTAAATCAGAGGTTTCACGTGAAGAAATTGACGTAATTAGTTTGTACGGTAATCTTTTGATTAGCAGGCTTACAGAAAGCTATTGGCACAGAATAGATCTATTGGTTTTCTTTCAGGTATGTAGGTTGATTTTTTTAGTGCCGCCGACTGTTTTGTTTTGATGTTACAAGGACGTGGGCGGCCAGCGCCTCTTTCTGCGAGCAGGTCATGCTCGCGAAGGAGACAGTAGAGCGGGCGCGGCGCGATGAGCGAGAAAGACTCGCTGACATCGCTGCACGCGCTCGGAGGCGGCTCTGGCGTCGGAGGGCGCAGACCGACCTCCGCCCCCCATGAGCGCGGGCCTGAGGGTGACGGGTGGAGCCGCCCGTCACCCTAGCAGAAGCAGGCCACGGCGGCGGCGCGCATCGTAGAACGATGCGCGTCTTCCCACACCGGGGTTTAGTCGGGGACCGCGTGGTCCCCCCCTCCCGAGGAAGACCAGACCGAGAGGCATGGCCCTGGGTCAGCCGGGGTGCGAGGGATATGTCGCATGACAACCTCATCTTCGGCCTAGCACTACGACCCAGAGACGGCGAGCGGTTAAGTGGGTTCGAGTCCGACATAACCTCCTCCTCCGGCTCCGGAGGGGTGGGTATCCGTGGGGATTTCCCGCACGTAAAAAAAAAAGAAAAAAAAGGCTCCATGAACACGGTATACAATAATTCAAATTAATCTGTCGTTTTCAACATACAACCATACGATATAAACATTGCAAGGTGAAGCAGGAAATAATTAATTGGAATAGGAAATTTCATTGATTGTAGTACATTGTAATGAATTTTCCCATAATTTTCTTTCATCCGTGTGGTAATTATCAGATATTTTTTATAACAACTCAAATTGGTAGTAATAGTTTTTCATTCAAACAATCGTTGGAATGATTCTCATAGTTATTATAATACTCCGAAGAGTTGTTATAACAAATAATAATGGGTATAAACTTTAATTATGAAAATTGTTACAAAATTCCAAAGGACGATCGATGTGTATTGGAACTCGGAACTGTTGGGAGGTCACCAATACTTTCGAGCCATTGTATTTGGGCTCTACGCAAATACAATGGCTCCTTAGCAGTATTTTATCATTTACAATTAGTCGCTAATTCTAATTAGCGACTAATTGGAATTGAAAAAATAATAGGTACAGTGACTTAGGCGTGAAAGACGGATAAACAAACAGACGCACACACTGATACGAAGGTGGATTTATTGAAACTCCAGTTGTTCTATTTGTATTTTATTCTTTAAATATTTTTTTTTACAATATTTCAAGCTTCTTTTAAATGTCAGGTGTCTCCTAGTTCTGTCTTGACGTACACGCGCCATGTAGTCTATGGAGAGTGTCCATAGGCATATTAGGCATAGACATTATTGATATGATATTTGATGTCGCTGTGTAATATGTCCTTGAATATTTTGATTATCCATTTATTTCCAAATCTAAGGTCAATAAACTGAAAGACTACTAAATAAATAGCATAAAGTTATTGACTTCAAGTATTTTAATTGGATTTAATCTTCTCCACTATCCTAATTTCTGTAAATCAGGAATCAGTGACCCACGCGAATAACAAAAATTTTAGTCTATTTTCGTGGCGAAAGCCTGGATTGTCTTAAGACTGGCATCTAAACAAATAGGATAGTAAAATCGCAGAAGAAATAAAGTTTCGTGTGTAAAATTTCTATCTTATAATTGTCAGGGCACGTACTAGTGCCTTTTTTTCGTGCGGAAATCCCCACGCCCGACTTGGACTGACCAAAATCACACCCCGTTTTAGGTATTCGGATGTCGGAGGTGAGATTGACATCGAGCTATGCTTGCAGTATCTCTAAAGAATGAAATTTAAAACTAGGTCATCCGACAAAGAACCAAAGTAACTGACATAGTTCGCAGAATAAGCAACCTGAAGTGGCAATGGGTTGGTCACGTCTGCGCGGATGCGTGGGCGGCCAGCGCCTCCTTCTGTGAGCAGGTCATGCTCGCGAAGGAGACAGCAGAGCGGGCGCGGTGCGATGAACGAGACAGACTCGTGGACTTCGCTGCCCGCGTTCGTAGGCGGCTCGGGCGTCGAAGGGCGCAGATCCTCCGCCCCCCATGAGGGCGGGCCTGAGGGTGGAGCCGCTCGTCACCCTAGCAGAAGCAGGCCACGGCGGCGGCGCGCATCGCTGGACGATGCGTGCCCCCAAACAGCAGTATTGCCCTGGGTCAGTCGGGGTGCGAGGGATATGTCGCGAGACAACCTCATCTTCGGCCTAGCACAACGACCCACAGACGGCGTGCGGTTTAGTCGGTTCGAGTCCGACATAACCTCCTCCTCCGGCTCCGAAGGGGGGGGGGGGGTATCCGTGGGGATGCCCAGCACGTAAAAAAATCATACAAACTTAAAAATATAATAATATTTGCAAGCTTGGCTCTTAGCAGTTAATTCTCTTGGCAAGTTCTAGAGTTCTTCTCCAGTTTGACTCCAGTTAGTGAAATGATGGTAAGATATTTATATTTCCTCTCTATAATTGGCGAGCTTGTCTTTTTTCAATTAATTTTCCATTGCAAAGTTCTAGAGTATATGAGTAGAGAAACGAAGCCGATACATTTATATTTTTTCTCCGTTATTTTAAGCTTGTCTTTCTGCAGTTAATCCTGTATTGAAAAGTTTCAGAATATTTGTCCAGAGGTTCACCTCGCCAGATGAACAACGCGATTAGAGCAATATTGACGAGACATTTATAATACCTCTCCGTTACTGGCCTATTTATCTGGCTGAAATTTTTCCATTGGAAAGGTTCAGAGCACTTGTCCAGAGTTTTTTACCTAGCCAGATAGACTACACCAGGAGCGAAATGACAACAATTTATTTATTTTTCCTTTCCATTATTTGCAAGCTTGTCTTTTGGTCGTTAGTTCTCAATTGGAAAGTTTCAGAGCAATTGTCCAGAGGTTCACTCAAGCAGTTGGACTGCGCGAGTAGAAAAAATATGGCGAGATATTTATATTTCTTTTCTGCTGTTCGAAAATTTGTCCAGCAGGTAGTTTTTAATTGGGAATGTTGCGAAGCCATGAACATCAACAAGTCACTTATAAAGCTATTTCCTTTGGCTCCATCCGTATGGAGTTCAGATTCCTTGTTCGCACTCTATGGTAACCTATTGCTATAATCTATGCCTGTACTAAATTTCTACAAAATTCGTTCAGCCATTTGCACGTGATTGAGGAACAAACATTTAAACATCTTCACAAACTCAAGCCGGAGTCGCAGTTGAAGATTCCTTTATACTCAATTTACAGTTGCATCTGAGATTGCGAAACTGTCCATCTTACCACTGCTATCGTACACACTATAGCAGTATATCACTACGGTTGCGCTTGGGCATATTTGAATGCGTGCCAGGTATGTCACGGCACAAGTAACGATTTCGGCGTGAATGGCCTGCCCTGCTCCATCTCAGTGGAAATGAGGGTAGGTACCGGGTTTTATATCTGTTTAAATGTTTTAGAAGATCAACAAATACGTGGTCTAAAGTTAGTATTAGTTAGTTGTTAGTTAGGTATATAGATGTAAGAGTTGATGTTCTAACAAATAGGCTCGGCGCACGTTAGACCACGTTACCGCAATGCAAATATCTATAGATTTGTGGTCTAGAATAACATTTCTAGACAAATTGATCCTTATATGAAAGAAAGATGATGACTTTCATGTCTCCGTTGACCTGTTTTTGATTTTTTTACTCTATTGTATAACGGTACCCATTTATTTAGTGTACAATGATTAAATATAATGTTTAACACAACATAAAGTAGCGTTATAAACGAAAATATGTACATGTATATAAGGGAGGGAGTCGTCAAGAGAGGACGTCATATTATATTTATACATATTATCTTAAATCTAGTTTAAATCATGCAATTTTTTAAGGTAGTTTATGAGTGCGTACTGGAAAATTTCTTATTTTGATTTGATAGGTTAAAGGTGGGCAACGTTCTCTCAGGCGGATGTTATGGTACTAGTATGTTCTCCGCGCGAGGTTACGTGGGCGAAAGTAAAGCATGTCTGAATATGTGTTTTCGTATGAAATAACCACATAACAGAGAAGGGAATAACATTAGTAAGGTACCTACAGTTGAAACATAAGATCTTGTTACAAAAACTAAAGAGAAAACCACCGTAACCATGGCTGATGAAAGCCAACCGATACGTCAGGCTCAGAGTGAATAATAAAGTTATCCATACTAATATTATAAATCAGGAGCACCCTAAACCGAATACGAGCATGAATGAAGCGAGAGTAGTATGTCAGGATCGTAGCAAATGAAAATCCGTGATCTCTGCCTAATACCCCTATGGGAAATAGGCGTGATTTTATTTATGTTTCTATGTATGTATGTTATAAATGGGCAACTGTATCTGTGTGTCTGTTTGTTTGTCCGTCATTTACGGCAAAGCCATTAAACCGATTTTGATAAAATTTGGTAAAGAGGTAGATTAGAAATTGAGAAATTACATAGGCTATATTTGGTCGCGATAACCGACATCCACGCGGGTGGAGTCGCGAGCAAAAGCTAGTACAAAATAAATATGTAGCGATAGAATATTAAATTATTTTAATGGGTATTTGCATAAATTTCCGACAGTGCCTAGAAAACAAGTCTTTCTTATAACCTAAGTTAGAGCCTCCTAGGTTATCTAGAAAACTGAGACATAAATAAAAATGCTAAGACATTCTATACAGTGCTACCTAGACTTAAAGCAAGCATAGGTAGCTTGCCCCATAAAATGTGGATAAACATAGGTACTTGGATAAATTTTCTTCTGTAAATTCCTATGTATATCACACATATATTTTCACAGAGCCGTAACTGAACCTTCAGCTTAATAGTCGAACACTGTACAGCTACACCACAGCACATTTTGGAATGATATGGCATTGGAGTATCATGTTTGACAAAGGTATGTGCAATGACAAATAAATCCGTGTGGTGATAGAGAAAGAACACAAGTATCACCACCCCATCACATCCGCAGAGGGTCGTAGTCACCTCGACGAACGGGGCTGTGTTTCCACACAGTAAGTCAAATCTTCCCAACATTGGGAGAGGCCTATGTCCAGTAGTGGAGTACGATGGGCTAATAGATGAATTGATGATGATATGAAAATAGGAATTAGAATTGATATGAATAAATTAAATAGTTTTATGTATCACTTTTGTAGTCAATAAGCAACAGTGGAATGCATCAGTCTGAATGATACTCCAAAATGATTGCAGCGCGTGCCATAAATATTAAAACAATACAACTGGTAATCTTTACTTACTTTAGTGTTTGACGTCATTCATTCTAGTGTATTCACGTAGGTATAATTTATTTCATTGTATAGTCCCACTATTATGAATATTACGTCATGTTAGCTCATGAATATCGATAACTATTTGTTTGCAGATGATTGAAAGGTGTTATTCAGATTATACGGTCATTGTTACGCAAATGTGCTATTTATTCGTCCCAAGTAACACAACAGAAACTAATTTATTTAGTTACTAGCCTTTCATGAAGGTTTGAGTTTTTAGGATATATTTCCAGTTCAACTTAACCGAGTGTGATCAAACAAACGTAAAATTTTAAGTCCAAGACTTTGCTAACAAAAAAGTCGCATCAAAACCAGTTGAGTAGTTTTTGCGTCTATCGCGGACAAACAGAAAAACAGACAAGAATTAAAAAAAAATGTTTTCAGTATAGTCAATAAAACATAACTCAATGTACAGACAGACACGACCACTTAAGAATTATGAATAATTGTGTAGGTAGATTATTATCATACATATTAGCGTTGCATCTGACGACGCTTTTATTTCGGAGCTGGGGTCCGCTTTCCAGCTTTTACTCCTTCGTTGCGCACGGTATTTGGTATTCATGATAGTGAGGACCATTGACCATTGATTCGAGTCAGTGATTATTACGTTAAGTTAGCATTTCTTCGTTCTGAGCCAGCAATGCCAAATATTTGTTGGGTAGTTGCCGCAAAACGTGAGTGCAAAACATAAGATACGGTCGATACGAATAACATAAAATGTTGATTCCAGAGAAAGGACTCCTCTTACTAAGATATAGACTAAGTAATTGAAAGAAATTTTAAAGCATTTTGCATGTTAACTATTCAAATCAATTAAGATAGAAAAAATATTGAATCGGTCCAGGTGGACCGATCCCCGAATTTTCCTTACAGGGATTCCCCCTGTAAGGGAAAGATTATGGCTTCGAACCCCTAATAGCTAATAGACCATAATATAGAGAATAGACTAAGTAAGATGGCTGTATGGCGACTAAATACTCTTGGTAGTGTAGCGTCTGTCAGGCCTTTTCACGTCAACGGTATTAAAATAAAACAAATAATTTTAACAGAGAGATAAAAAAATAAATGATCGAGTGAAGATAGTTGGCGTCAAGGGAGCTGACAGAAGAGTCAGCGAATATTCTTCTGTGGAAGATATGAAGATATTAGATTCCGTGATCCCTCTTATCCGAAACTGTAATATATGACGGCGCGTAATCATTATTGTGTGATTAGAGTGGATGAAATTCACTCTGGCGTAATGCAAGACTCTGGTGCTCTATGGTCGAGTGTGACGTTATTCGTTCATTCGGTCAATTTGAGTTTGACAGATCGTTGACTTTGGTGGGGCGCGCGGAGAATCGGGATCAGTATCGCCGTGAACCTCGACCGAGCACTACGTGTCTAGCAGAACGCTCCTATTTCGGTTGAATATACTTGGTTATAGATCGCGAGTGTGTCTGTAAAATGTGTAGTCAGTGATTGATGTAATTGAAATATGGTGATTCGTGTATTAGGTTGTCCTATCTCCTTGCCCGCATATCCACGCGGATTGTAAGTGCAAGCTTACAATGGGCTACTAAGAGGCCCCAGACCCGAAGTAAACCCCGTGTGCCTTCATCAGAAGTGGGATACCAGGGCAACAAGCTGAGGAGAATAGCAGTGGCAACCAAAAGACTCGCTAGTCAGATTTACATGAAATAACATGAAACTGTGTCTGTCCTGATTGTTGGCTGCATCCCGACTACAAGACCCGGTGAGCCCGTTCCTTTTTATTTCGTAGACAGTGTGTGCTTATTTTTTTAAAAACAAGTGGTATAACCAAATAATTTCCTGGTAGCGGAATATCGCATTCCACCCTCCAGGGAAAGATATTGTTGTAAAGGTATTACTCGTGGGTACAAATTCATGTTTGAATAAAAAGTCTTATCCTATTTCTACTATTCCATGTAGTGCCAGAAGAGACGATAGCAGTTCGGGCAATCCGTGAGCAGAGGTTTATGAGGTAGCGGAGTTTGCACCTAATTATATAGGGGCTAAGTTAAATTGGCATTACACGAGAAAGTTTCGAAATATCCCGAATATCTAACTATGCTAGATTCTATACTATCTGTAGCTGTTGATACGGTGAGAAGACTTATTCGAATTGAGTAGGGTACGCTGCAAAAGGTTACTGTGATTGCTTAGATTAGCTTAGAATGCGGTGACGCAATCAGTACGTCCAAGAAGTGAGAACGATAAGTTTTAACGAACTACCCTATATTAAAAGGTGATTTCATTATTGTCAGTACGCAGATGCCATGTCAACACAGTGCAAAGGCTCGTTTCAAATCGTCTTCATTGAGTGGGGAGGTAGTGAGACAGGAGGAACCAGTTCTCGATGGTAGTGAGACAAAAGGAACCAGTTCTCGATATAATCTTTTTTTTTATTTAAGTGACCTAATTTACGTAAAAGTGAGTAGTTTGCAGTAAAAACTAACGAAGGACGATTCTGATTATATCACGATGTAATACATGTTGTTTTTTTGCGTTTGCTTTTTTGGTTTCGATATCTTTTCGGTAGCAGGTACTGACCCGGTGTGTCTTGTCTTGAGATGTTTAGGTCCCTCGGAGTACTCGAGCTGTGTTTGAATGTTGGTGGACAGATAGGTGAATGTAGCTGTACGGTGTAAGATATAGCTTCCTGAAGAAGGTTGAACTCTGTTAATAATCGCGTGCTGGCTTGTCAGTTTAATTTCTGTGATGCTGAGTAGCAAAGAGGAGCTATGCGGTATCAGCTCTAACGGGTTTTGTTCGTGTAATATTTCTCATTAGTGGGTAGTGGGTAGACTCACCGTGGTGTACTTCACTTTGAGGCCACACTATTGTGTAGGTACCTAGGTAGAAAAGGCGTGGCGCATCCTTAGCAAGACTACACGAACCAACAGTTTGGTAACCAAATATTTCGGGTCGACTAAAGGAATAGTTCTCGTCGCCAAGTTGGCGGATTGCGGCCGATAAACTGCCCCGAGTAGTCTCTCGTCTTAATGGGCGATTATATGATCTACATTCTGGTGAAAGCCTCTGTGGCGTGGCGGTGGTCGGTGCGGCTGCTGCGCGAGGACTCGGTTTCGATCCCCGGTCGGCGCGGGTGTTTGTGTGCTCGTATGAGTCTGCTGGCATTGGTCTGGTCTACGTGCTACGGAGGGCCCGTTGCGTCATATATCCCGGTTGTCATGCGAGCGTCTGTGGCGGTCGCTGCGGTTGATCTGAGCTCACAGGGGTCCGACTGGTGTAGCTGCAGAACTTCGGTGCGCCGCTTGGTTGTGGGGATCGGATGGCAGTCGCTTCGCGGGGTGTTTCGAGATCCAGTCGCGCTGCGTTTGTACTGGAGAGCCGAGACCAACTAGCTCGGGAAAGGAGCTCGGAGAATGACTATAGAATGAGTAATTAGGAGTTGATTGCTAGAAGCGGCGGTTGCTGATAGTTTTTTGTCATATACCCTCCATTGTGATGAAATGGAGTAAAGTGTGCAATAACGGGTCCACCACCACCAGAATGGTTACTAGCTGATTCCACGTTGTCTGAATACTAACAAATTGACACTAGGTTATTGACTGTAGATGGTTCCTGGTGGTAGGAAAACTGAACCCGACTCACTGCAATCACGGGGACAAGGTGAGGTGCGTATACTTCTAACTGTTACGAAATTTCAGGCAAGATTGGGTCTAAGTACGAGTCATTGATCAGATGTCATGCAGAAGTTGACGTACATGCTATAATCAGATGAAGAGGCTGTAATCCGTCACATCAGTAAGTGGTGTATAAGGAGTGAAAATAAAGTGCTTTAGTACTGTGTTCTCGGGTATGAGTGATGGAGTCGTCACAAGCTTTGTGCCTTTGCTTTGAGATGTCTCATTTGGTGAAATTAGGACGTCTTTGATTTCAATACCCTCGCGTACCTAAGATTTAGGGAAAGATGTTCTATTAGCAAGTAATGTTTCATTGTTATCTCAAGTAACGGTTTCTCGTCGTACGTGGTCACATAGACGAAATTCTACATCGATCAATCAATCAACCAACTAGGCCACCGTGGTCAACTGCTCGACGTGGGCCTCTACCAATGCGCCATTTCGAAATACTACATGGATATGGGTTATCTATGTTATGTGATTAGAACAGGAGAAGACCTAAAGTTCCAGATACTGACAAGCATTGGAAGAGACATCCAAGTTGAGGATTACTACTTCAAACAGACGCGTGCTTGGGTGACTTCTCTTACTTTACAGGGTAGTATCGGTGTCATAGGGATACTCTGTTTAATAGGCAATCAATGAGCTAGATGAAAGTGACAGTTTCCCCGTAAGTGTGATAGATATGTTCGCTCCACGGCCGATCGTGCCGATCCAATAGTGACTTCGATGGATCAACACACGGATGATGGCCAGGGTGGTAATGAAACCGTTCTAGTTTGTGGGAGGGCGGTGTGCTCCTCCATGCGTCTTATTTCGCTCCATATTAATGATTGAGTGATGTAAAGTAACAGCGTAGATGTGCAATCCGTGCGACTCCGCCAATGGTCCGGGGAAGCGTAGTCGTGATTAGTGCCCTCGTGAATAGACAGGGTAATGGAGCGGTTACGAGAGCCTCTGCGAGAGAAGCGTCGGTAGCTTAGTGGTTAGGGGGTCGACCTTGCGATCGAGGGGTCCCTGGTTCGAGTCCTGGCCATTGCACTGCCGGCGTGAGCCCACTCCTAGCACAAGCAATTTAGCTTAGTTGGAGGGGTTAGAGGGAATATTAGTGGTTTCAATAATTTCGGTTGCTAATATTCTTTTGAAACAAAGCGCGTATGGTAGTTTTGTACAGGAAAGCGAAGTGTAACAAAATTGGCTCTTAACTAATTCTGAACCATAAGTTTGTTCTAATTAATCGGTTTCGAGTGTATGCGGATAGAGCACTAAATGGAGTATAGTCAGTGTTGGTTTATTGGTTTCCAGTCTTGCTTTACTTACTACTACTACTACCTTGGAAACCTATTCAAATAAAGCCTGGCCGCGGCTTGGGCTAGGATGTAGACGCTACTCGCTTCCAATATGGCGGATAGAGCTGGGACATATCGTGTTTGGGCAGACTTCAGTACATTTCATCTCCTAGCTTCGAACCCCAATGCCTCAATTCGATCTCGAAAGATAAGTCATATCACTGTAGCAGAAATTGACAACGAGCTGGCCGAGACGGCGGTCCATAGTCAGAACGAAGGAAGAATTCACGATAGCGACACATTCTCAGCGATTAATTGTCACATCATTACTACTAGTCCACCTTCCACAGATCTTGATGCATATTGTAAGTAGGTAGGTCCAGACTCACATTCATGTTCGGACTGGCTCCTCGGGGTCGATGTTCGAACTATGTAATCTTGCTAGCCTTGCAGGATAGTTTAGGTGTTTGTAGGGGCACCGAGTGGTTGTACGTAGGTCCAGACTCACATTCATGTTTGAACTGGCTCCACGAGGGTCGATGTTCGAACTATGTAATGTTGCTAGCTTTGGAGGACAGTGTAGGTGGTTGTAGGGGCACCAACGAGTGGTTGCCCGGCCCGACTGGTTTGCAGTCGTAGGGGCACCAATGAGTGGTTGCCCGGAGTCCGACTTGTTTATGGTGGCAGGGGCACCAATGAGTGGTCGCCCGGGTTTCGACCGGTTTATGGTCGCAGGGGCACCAATGAGTGGTCGCCCGGGTTCCGACCGGTTTATGGTCGCAGGGGCACCAATGAGTGGTCGCCCGGGTTCCGACTGGTTTATGGTCGCAGGGGCATCAATGAGTGGTCGCCCAGGTTCCGACTGATTTATGGTCGCAGGGGCACCAATGAGTGGTCGCCCAGTCCGACTAGTTCATAGTCGTAGGGGCACCAATGAGTGGCTGCCCGGTTCTGCTCGTTTGTGGCCGAAGAATACCAACGAGTGATGTTAGGCCTGTGCGGCGATGGAAGTCAGTGATGGACGAGCGTGTCAGTGCGAGAAGAATTAAAGCATCGTACATTTGTTCACAGACGGATCTCTGGCATTGGTCGCACGAGGACGAGCGACATGTCAGTCTGGCCGTGAAATTCACTCTGGCGTAATGCAAGACTCTGGTGCTCTATGGTCGAGTGTGACGTTATTCGTTCATTCGGTCAATTTGAGTTTGACAGATCGTTGACTTTGGTGGGGCGCGCGGAGAATCGGGATCAGTATCGCCGTGAACCTCGACCGAGCACTACGTGTCTAGCAGAACGCTCCTATTTCGGTTGAATATACTTGGTTATAGATCGCGAGTGTGTCTGTAAAATGTGTAGTCAGTGATTGATGTAATTGAAATATGGTGATTCGTGTATTAGGTTGTCCTATCTCCTTGCCCGCATATCCACGCGGATTGTAAGTGCAAGCTTACAATGGGCTACTAAGAGGCCCCAGACCCGAAGTAAACCCCGTGTGCCTTCATATATATAAAAAAAAACATCGCTAAAACTCCTTAAAAATGCGATTAGGAGTGATAAGAAATGAAAATAAATGATATTATTGTCACATAAGATAGTTTTGTCATTTGCAATTTAGAACTGTGTGATTCTGTGGAACCGGGACGTCGCGTTTCACAGTAGTATACGTAATCTTTCTGCCCATTGATTTGTTCAGCATCTATTAGTAGATTTCCATTTCAAGCCTTTCTAGATATGAGTTCACGAGTCCATATGTGTCCCATGATTCTATTTCACATCACACGTGATTTTAATTTCACGTGAACCGAGACGTAGACTCAACGATAAATCAATCGATGTTTGATTCCCATTCGATTAGCTTACAATCGTTACAAATTCCGATCGTAATCGATTCAGGTTGCAGCTGTGATGTCAACTGTTGAGACGAGTCGAAGTATGCCTGTAAATCAATGTTTTCTTGTTATTTCAATATGGAAAACGATTTCACAATGAAGTAAATATTGTTATGTGTTCGTGAGTTATAGACTCTAGTATTTGATAGTTGGGATCAAATGAGAAAAGAAGAAGTAGGTGTGTCCGATGCCCCTCCTAAACACTCGAGGAAATCCCCCTGCCAACCAGTAGAACTAGTGATTACCTAACGGTTCAATCTGGGTTAGGATTTTCTTTCCGGTTTGGACTTTCAGAAGGTAGTCCTTAAATGCTGCCTATTTTATGTATATCTTTCGCCGCCAACTAGCTTAGTCAGCCGTACAATTAACTGCCTAGGCAGTTAACTAAACGGTGCCATTCAATCAACGGCCTGAATGATATTCAGCCGTCTCGTTTATTACATCATTTAATAACCTGGCTAGACCAATCGTACTACCTCGAAATAAGATAGAAAAGTACATACATACATACATATACTTACACCTGTAAGTGTAGGGGGTAGACAGAGCTGTATTCACAGAAAATTAATTATAGGTCTATTGTGATAGCTGCGCAATCCAACTTGGTTAGGTTAGGTTAGAAGGCTTAATTGTGGTTATTTTAACCGTGCAGTAATAAGTCAACTGTTTAATTAAATGGCTAGGCAAGTAGTTTAAAGCCATTGATCCAAGCTATTTGCCTAGCCGTTTAATTAACTGGCTGAACACCATTCAGGCCGTTAATTGAACGGCGCCGTTCAGTAAAGAGTGAGAGGAGATACGGTTGCACCTTTATATACAACTTTATAAGAAAAAGTGCGACCGTATTTCCTTTGTCTGTACATGAACTACAGAGATGACAGTAAGTCCTCAAAATTACATAAAAGAAAAATGACATCAAATTATTCCTGACGCATGCCGACGGAGCCGTTTATCTGTTGCTCACTCCATCCAGAACCATTCAACCTGTTGGAATGTCAATGTGACGGAAATATTAACTTTAATTCCAATAGGATTAGAATTAAAATGATTCCTACTCGGTAAAATCGTTTTTTGTTTTATTTTTGAACTTGAAGCCTTAATTCTGGGTTAATACGAAAAACTTCAATTAAAAAAGCCAATTATTTCGAAAACTATTAAATTGATTTTCGGCCATACATATGGGGGGGGGGGGGGGTCAAAATTGTAGCATTTTGGGTACTGTAACACCCCCTGACAGGAATACGTCGAATTACCAGTAACCCTGTATGTGTTTTATGTTTTTTGCAGTTGTTTTCCATTCGTACCAAATGTTTACAGTCGATCTATAAATGCTTGTTTTCAAACCAACGAGGTCATTGGAAACTGTACTAGTAATTTCCTCGTGGTGTGTGGGTGTGGTGTGTCAACTGCCCTCAAGTGCCCTCATTGACGTGACGTCAGCATGTACGCCGTTGTACTCTGAAACGTAGGCATATAAATTACTCCTGAAGAACTGAACGTAAGGTGAAGACTTATGAATGAAAAGTGTTAGTCGTTTTACGCAAAGCCTGCTGAGGGTCATAGAACTATTAATAAGCAATTATTAGTTAAGGAAACTTATTATAAGTTTTTTATTCATTCATTTCAAGCAATGGCAAACACTATAAGGACAATCCAAACTTTAATCGACATTTTTTTTAATATTCATTACACAAAGGTCGTTACATCTTTTTTAATTGTAACAGCTATATTTAGACATTTACTTTTGTACATAAAATATTTAAAAACTATTATACTTTTACTTTAAATAAAATTATCATACACTACGTCGTAAGTACCAATAGTGGAAAATCACTTACAACTAATCGAAAATGTAGCTATAAAAATATGGCAATAGTCTACGTAAGTCAACAACTTAAATTTTTATAACATTAATAAATAAAAATCTTAAAAAATAACTGGCTCCAATTCAATATTTACTTATGAGTGTTGGTTTTTTTTTTAACATGTATTATATATGCCATTAGGTGTCCTTTAAGCAAATATTCATATATACCAAATAGTGACTTTTATTATAATAAAAGTTTTTTTTCGGAAATGTCCACTATCGGGTCAGTGTCTACCATTAGTGCTTTTACCTTAATGTTTTTTTAACATTTTAAATTAAAGACTACTAAATTAAATTTTAAACTATTCTTAAAATAAATGAAATTCGTGAAATTCCTCAGCATCATCACCGACCGTTAACGTTCCCAGAAGACTGGCAGCATTGCCACGTTACATGGCAATAAATAAGAAGTAATATAGACGTGACCAATATATTAGGTCCTTACGTATGAAATTATCGTTTTGTCGTACTGATCAATTTGATCTGAAATATCTCCTCTTTGGTTAAGAATTCCAAATTCAAATTAATAAATTCATTTAGCTGGTATTTTTTTCTTTGGAATACAGTCATGCATTTGTTATTTTCATGATTTTTTTTTTTGGCGTCGCTTATTACCACGCAATGGAAAACATGAAATATCGGTATATTTACGAGTCCGAGTTCTACCGTGGCACCAGTGCTGCAGAAACAGCTCGAAGAATTAATGATGTGTACGGCGCTGGTGTCGCTAAAGACAGCACGGTACGTTTTTGGTTTCAACGTATTCGTTCTGGAAATTTCGACCTTAAGAACCAACCCTGTGGACGGCCTGAGATCAAAGTTAAAAACGAAGAATTAAAGGCTATTGTGGAAGCAGATCCATCACAAACCACTTCAGAGATAGCAGCAGGCTTCGGGGGTAAGTGACAAAACTGTATTAATGCACTTGAAGCAAATCGGGAAAGTAAAAAAAACTAGAACGATGGTCGCCTGCTGTGTTACTTTGCTCAACCGACACAATAATGAAGGGATTTTAAATCAAATCATTACTTGTGATGAAAAGTGGATATTGTACGATAATCGAAAGCGCTCATCGCAATGGCTGAACCCTGGAGATCCAGCAAAATCCTGCCCTAAATGAAAATTGACTCAGAAAAAGTTACGTGTTTGGTGGACTAGCGCCGGTGTCGTTCACTACAGCTTTCTTAAATCTGGCCAAACGATTACAGCAGATATCTATTGTCAGCAACTGCAAACCATGAAGGAAGAACTAGCTGTTAAACAACCGAGATTGGTCAATCGCTCTAGGCCACTGCTGCTTCACGAAAACGCAAGACCACACACTGCACAACAAACAACCACTAAGTTAGCTGAGCTACAATTGGAATGTCTGCGACATCCACCGTACTCCCCGGACCTTGCTCCAACAGATTACCATTTCTTCCGGAATTTGGACAACTTCTTAAATTCCTCTCCGATGCAGCAGTCCAAACCGCCTTCAAAGAGTTTATTGATTCTCGCCCCCATGGTTTTTATAGTAAAGGGATCAATGAACTACCCATAAGATGGCAAAAGTGCATAGATAACAACGGTGCATACTTTGATTAATTAAATATATTTTACAAAAAAAAAATCTACATTTTATTCCTCCCGTACAAAACGCCAATTTCATACTTAAGGACCTAATATAAAACCGGCCAAGTGCGAATCGGATTTGCGCACGAAGGGTTCCGTACCATCTGTATGTACAACATTATTCCTCCTCAACTTATTTTAATTTCATAATTTAATTTGTTTTATATTTTTGTGTTTTGCATTTGCTGTTATAGCGGCTGAAGAAATACATTATCTGTGAAAATTTGAACTGTCTAGCTATTCATGAGATACAAACAGACGGACAGGAACTGAGAATAAGAAAAGCGGATCCCAGCTCCAATGTGCAAGCTTTAATACCACTGGAATAATGCTCGGATGATGATAAATTAAAGAAAATTGCTATAAACAGATTAGCCACTAAACCGGAATACCACATCAGCCAAATCGAATTCCATAACGTCCAAATACCAAACAGAAGATGACAAGCCGAAAGCCGACAGTAAAAGTCAACCAGTAATGGAGTGCATGACGTAGGTCCCGTGTGCAATGCTTCTGCCATTGTGGTACAAGAATAGGGTGCAGTACACATTGTCTTCTATTATCGGATATACGATTTTGGCGCGTTTGATGTTGCAAATAGATTGTCGGTTTGGAGTCCTATTTGTAGCACATAGGATTCGGCTTTTTTGTTCTAGAATTAGACAGCGCTATTGAATTTTGTCTCCTATATTGAAACACGCATTATTACTCTTGCGTGTTTGGTTCAATTTGAAAAATCTAAATGTGCCTAGTTCAACTGAATGTATTGCTCATTTATGTGTGTCTGCCTTGTACTATCTCTGCGTTACTGTGGTAGACTGGTAGAGAATACCTACGGCATTAAGTTTACCAATGTGCTTTGTTCGTAAAGAATACCTAAATTAACTGGGCTTATGTTTCGGCTAATATCCCATAATATCATAATATAATCAAGGCACCACTTGTACCACACTGACATAACCATTATGGCTTCATATGCGGTGATACTTTTTTCTTCCAGAAAATGTACTGTTTCAGTCTGTATCATTTACGTGCGCTATTTGAGCAGCTTTGGCAAACTTTCTAGAAATGGGCTCATGGCATGCAGTATCAATGATAAAATCAAGAAGTTAAAAGTTAGTTTAAGTAACAATGTGTTGCATTTCATTTAGTTTGTTAGAGTATCGGAAAAAATTAAGAAAATTGGTACAAAGATAGGCAAAAGGGCATACTTTTGCTGTCACTTCTCTCCTTCACTTCATTTCCCTCCCCTATTATAATAGGTAATTTATTTTCTCACCCGAGATTTGCATTAATTACCTCAGAGTTAGCCTAATCTATATATAGTTTTACCATGTGGCAGACTGGTGCCCACATAGGAAGAAATAGAAATATAGGGTGTTTTTCGGGCCACCAATGTACACTCCATTGAAAGAGCAGTACACACACACACACTTTTATACAAACATCTTCTAACCCCGACATTACCTAATAAAACGAGCGATTTATATTGTTGTATTTAAACCTACATCACTTTTTATAGTGCTGTCATACCTAGCGTCTAACTAGTCACTCGAATACCATACATACATTGTACAGGAATAGAAGTCTAATGGGTGTGTACTGGTGGCCTGAAATACAGGATTCTTCATAGTTTAGGCACCAGTTTCCCACATAGAAAAACTATGCATATAGATTAAGTCACTAATTGTAAATTCTAAATTTGTGGTGAGAAAATAAACGTTTTTTTTATTTTATTTATTTATTATAAAACAAAAAAAAATAACATCATAATAGGTATATAGCATCTTAACATTTTCTCTGTTAAGCGAGCTGAGTGACCACACCGAATAATCTAAAGAATTATCTCAATTTAGAACATCTCCATTCTACGAATTAATTCAAACTTGATTAAAGTACTCAAAATAATCTTAATACCGTATAATCCTTCCTGTCGACTGATTGTTCTGAAATTTGGTAGGTACCTTTAGTTCGGACGAAAATTTAATTTTAATCAATACATCAGTCATCAAAAACAGATTAAATGGCTCTTAATACTTTGGTATTAAAATCATTTTGAGATTTTAGTTCGAAATAGATAAAGGGTTGTTAAGATCGATCTATTAATCGTATCACAACATGCGAACCTTATACATCTCAATGTATGTACAAAAAACAACCTTAAACATGTCATTGCCAAGATATAAAACATGCCATAGCCTCTAAGTTTTCCACGAGCCACGCCCGGTCGTCGAACTCCCAATCATCCACCGTGCTTAGACATAATTTCATGGCTACCTCGTCTGACCCGTCCACTATAATTGGACGTTCTGAAACTTGCATTTGAAGTTCAAAGAGATAAGCTAAGGTCATCGCATTTCATGTTTAGTGCATGTATTTTAGGTTTTAGCTACTTAAATATTATATTGTTGGCTTTCCAAGCTTATATATTTACTAGCTGACCCAGCACATGTAAATAATTTCTGGAGAATTTCTAGTGTAGAAAAAAAATACTAACTTATTGTAAGTGCGTAAGGATGTGGTATGTGAGTGAAAAAAGCAATTACTAAAATGACTATTGAAATGCAGGAGTTGGTGATAGAAGAGTGAAAATTTGGGGTTGTGTGTATTTTTTAATGCCAATTATTAAAAAAATATTTTTTTATGGGATGGACCCCCCTGTCTCTTTTTGAAAGATAGATATTAGTCGATTCTCATACTTACTGAATATGCATTAAAAAATCATAAGAATCGAACTAGCCGTTTCATAGCCAAGAATGACAATATAATTGTTGTGTCACTACTATAGGCCCCGTGCGTATCGCGATGCGCCTACTGTTGCGCCATCTCGCGGAACAGTGGTGACAATTCGTAGATGCCCAGCTGACTGGCGCCTTCCCAAGTAGTATATGATTCATACGCACTTTGAGGTTATTATTAATCGAAAATAATTAACAATAATTAACATTATGACCACGATGATAATCCAATGTGGTTTTCAATCAATCTATTTACATTTTTTTTTGGTGCAAAATCGATATCAAAAGGAAAGTAATGTACCAAAAAAAATTAGGAATCCAACCCTTCCGAGTGAATGTATTGCCGCTTATTATTGAATTGAATTTTAGGTAAAAAACTATTTGAAAGCAGGCATATCTCCAACGTGAGAGAAATTATCGATGTAGATGGTAAACGTATCATCGAGGGAAAAGTTTTACCACAAACTAGGGTAACAAACCCTCCGTACGATGTTACGTTGAAGGTATATGAAAATTTTTTTTTATTGAAAATTGTATTATTAATATCTGATGCAAACGACACTAAATCATGAATTTTTACAGTTACTTGTACAAGGATAACAACTCGTTGAAGCAAATATGCAGGATGGTAGAGTCAAACTAAATAAGTATTTTTAGAGTAATTGTCGATTCTAGTTTCATAGGAATTTCACTAGCCTCTTGCACTAATAAATTATTGCTTTGCACATTCGTTTTCCTCAAAGCATGATGTATGGCACTGATGGTGTGGTCCTTGTGTGATTAAAAAACATAATTTTTGCGTTGTTTTGTTCATAACTCCGAACGACTGTTGTCACCACATGGCCACACGGGCATCTATTAACTTTCCGATTGAGCCGCGAGGGCGGCGCCACATGCGATGCGCACGGGGCCTATAGCACAGATAACATAATACTATAGTTAAAAATACAAAAATAAGGGAGTAAATTATGTAAAATAGAAATCCAACAACTGGTTTAATTGCAATACTTCGATATCGTCCATGGGTTGTAGAAGTCAGATGGCAGTCGCTTCATCGAAAATGTAAAAGTAAATGAACACTAGGATGATGAAGACGTAAAATAAAGAGTTCCCTTTTTTACGTCTTCTAGTTATCTACCTCCTATTTGGCAATGTACTGTTTTGATCTCTCTGCAATGGTTTCCCTAAACGACTACAATATATAGGTGATTACAATATAAAAGGACATTAAAAATTAGTATTATACAGTGATAAAACTAAATATAATTGTGTGGAACTTGTAAAGTGAGTTTTTAATATATAAAGATATTAAAAGGTTTTAACAAGTTCGGCAGCACGAGTGTGACGCCCCTGGTGCAGTATGGTTTTTTTTTTTTTTTTACGTGCGGGAAATCCCCACGGATACCCACCCCTCCGGAGCCGGAGGGGGAGGTTATGTCGGACTCGAACCGACTAAACCGCACGCCGTCTCTGGGACGTAGTGATAGGCCGAAGGTGAGGTTGTCATGCGACATATCCCTCGCACCCCGGCTGACCCAGGGCCATCCCTCTCGGTCTGGCCCTCCTCGGGAAGGGGGGGACCACGCGGTCCCCGACTCAACACCGGTGTGGGGAGGCGCGCATCGTCCTACGATGCGCGCCGCCGCCGTGGCCTGCTTTTGCTAGGGTGTCGGGCGGCTCTACCCGTCACCCTCAGGCCCGCGCTCATGGGGGGCGGAGGTCAGTTTGCGCCCTCCGACGCCCGAGCCGCCTTCGGGCGCATGCAGCGATGTCAGCGAGCCTGTCTCGCTCATCGCGCCGCGCCCGCTCTGCTGTCTCCTTCGCGAGCATGACCTGCTCGCAGAAGGAGGCGCTGGCCGCCCACGCATCCGCGCAGCGGACCATCGCCGCGAGCAGGGTGGAGAGCGTGAGCACTCTCACCCCCAGGGCCGCCACAAGCTCCCGCCTCGGCGTCTCAAACGCCGGGCACTCGGTGAGCGTGTGCAGCCCCGAGTCCACGCTCGCGTCGCAGTGATGGCACTCGGGCGTTGGCTCTATACCCATCAGATGCAGATACCGCCCGAAGCTACCGTGCCCGGTGATAATCTGCGTCTGACGGTACGAGAGGCTTCCGTGTTGCCTCTCTAGCCACTCCCCCATGATGGGCCTTACCGCCGCAATGACGGCGTGCCCTGCGCGTGGTTGCCCAAGTCGTCGCTCCCACTCGGCCACCATGACCTGGTGGAGCCGAGATTTCTCGGCCCGAATATCCTCGGGCTCGGGATCGAATCCCCGCTCCCGCGCCTCCTTTCGGAACTGATATAGTACCGAAAGGGCCCTCGCTTCCAGGATCCACGGTGGCGATCCGGCCAGGAGACTCGCCGCTTCGAAGGATATCGTGCGGTATCCCCTGATGGCCCTGGAGGTCATCGTGCTCTGCGCCGTACGGAGCAGAGGCAGGAATCTGGCCTCCAGAGTGTCCGCCCACACGGGGCACCCGTACAGGGCCATGGACCGCACGACACCCGCGTAGAGTCTCCTGCAGGAGGACTCTGGGCCCTTCAAGTTGGGCAACAACCGGCCCAAGGCATTCGCCGTGAGCACCAACTTGGGGCGCAGACTTCGGAAATGCTGTCCGAAGTCCCATCGACAATCAAGCACGAGCCCCAGGTATTTCAACCGGGGCTTGATGTCGATGGGAGTACCTCCCACTGTTAGGCTGGCTCCCGGGCCTGGCCTGCGCCGAGGACCATGAAAGAACATGGCCTCGGACTTGTGCAGAGCCACCTCGAGACCCAGCCGCCGGATCCTGTCGACGACCTGAGCAACCGCGGTCGTGGCCCTCAGGGTCGCTTCGCGGTGCGTAGCCCCGCTCACCGTCACTAGCGTGTCATCCGCGTAACACGTGACGGTGGCCCCGTACGCGAAGTCACCGCGAAGCACCCAGTCGTAACCGATGTTCCACAGGAGCGGCCCCAGGACCGACCCCTGTGGAACACCGCACGACATCTCACGCCTACCGACTCCCGTCGAACTTGGGTAGATGACGGCTCTCTCCGTCAGGTACGCCCCGACTATGCGGCGGAGGTAGAGAGGCACGTCGTGGTACACGAGTGCCTCCCTCATGCAACTCCAGGGCAAGGTGTTGAAGGCGTTGGAGATGTCCAAGGACACCGCCAACATCACCTCGCCCCGGGCAACCGCATCCCCCGCCAGAGTCCTCACGCGCATGATGGCATCCACAGTGGAACGCCACCGGCGGAACCCAAACTGGGTGTTCGCCAGGTCCGGCCCCACTCTAGAGAGATGCTCGACGAGGCGCTTGGCAATAACTCTTTCGAAGAGTTTGCCCACCTCGTCGAGCAGCACTATGGGCCGGTACCCGGACGGCTCGTCCGCCGGGCGTCCCTGCTTGCGGATGAGGACCAGTTTCCCCGTCCTCCACATCTTCGGAAACTGGCCCCGCTCCAAGCATGCGCTGAAGAACCCTCTCAGTCGGGGTTCGAGGCCGTCTTCCCCTATAGCTAGGACCCACGCGCGGCCTGGAATGCCGTCGGGTCCCGGGGCGGTGCCTTTCTTGGCCCTAAGCCTTCGCACCGCCAGCTCTAGTTCTACCCAAGTGACCTCGGGCACTTCGTCGTCAATCACCACCCTGGGTGCCGTAGACGACCGAGGCGGCGGAGTCATCTGCGGCGGAACATGTTCCGCTCGCGCCGGGAACAGGGATCCCACCACTCCTCCGAGCAGAGCCGGTTCGAGCACCTGGGTCAGCGGAGGGGCCCGGGGGCGCAGCTTTTCTCTTACCATAAGGTAAGGCCGCCCCCATGGGTCCCGCTCCAGCGTCTCCAGGAGCTCCCGGTAACAAGCGGCCTTTGACCGCTTGATCTCCGCTCGGAGGGCATTCCGGGCCTCCCTGTATCCCTCATGAAGCTCCGCCAATCGGGGCTTCGAGTCTGCGGGACGAGTACGCCTCCTACGGAATCGGGCGCACCGGCGGTGCGTGATCACGCAGGCCATACGCAGCCTCGCGATCTCCGCATTCCACCAGTAGACCCGACGCCTCGGATTGTAGGCTGGAGCCCTAGGCATACTCGCATCGCAGACCCGTGTCATGGCCTCTCGGAACCACGCCGCTTCATCGTCTATGTCGACAGGCCTGTCCGGCGCAATGGCCCAGGCCTGTACGATGGCGGCCTCCGGGAGGTCGTCCCGATTCAATCGCCCCAACACCCAGCGCGGCTCGCGTTGGGCCGAAATGACTGGCGCATCGCTCGGGGGAGGGGAGACATCAAACCGAACGTATCGGTGATCCGACAGTGTCTCCACCTCCGCGACGACACGCCAGCCCCGCACGCGGAGTGACAGGGAAGCGCTCGCGAACGAAAGATCTACGATCGAACTGCGCTCCCCCGCCACAAACGTGGCCATATACGTGGCTTCGGCCCCGCGATTCTGGAGAACTAAGCCGAGAGAATCGGCCCAGCCCTCCAGAGCCCTGCCCCGCGCGTTTGTGCGCCGGGAACCCCAGGCCTGAGACCAGGCGATGAAGTCCCCGAGCACAAGAACCGGACGAGGCGTACAGGCATTGACGACGTCGGTCAGCCGCTCCAGCGACCGCCGATACTGCCCTATGAGTCGGTGTGATCTCGGCGTGAAATAAACGGCCACGACCGCAATCTCCCCCACCCGCGCCGCTACGATGCCATGCTCCCTTGCGATCACGACAAGGGGAGGGGCACTCGCAGCGGCGTTATGCACCAGTGCCGCCGATCCATCCAGGTCGACCACCCAGGCGGGCCCGAGGGGCGTGCTGCATGGTTCCTAGGCCACGGTAACTACTTTTTATCAAGTAGGCCATGTGCTTGTCTGCCATTTAAGTGGTACAATAATACCTTTTTGAGAGAATTGCAATTTGCAAATTTGATTTCAAAGAAATAAAATACTATATCCTTCAATATGTAGGCATTTAAAATCAAATTTTACTTCTGAAAACATATTTTTCAGTTGAGTTTTCTCAAACTGTAATCGTTTTGCAGTAGTGGATAAAATTTCTAGGGTTGTATTTTTATAGGATCATGGTGCTTTTCCAGTGGAACTGCTTCTCAGAACGTGCGTTCAACTATCATTTACATTTCTTAAAGAACTCCTTAAATCTGATGCTTCAGTTTAAACTTACTTCGTTGAGTGACTTTTTAGGTAAATGAAATTTGGAATTTGCCAGCATAAAATTATCTCCAGTATTTGACAATTTCCAGAAAATAAATGTTAGTCTTAAGTTCTTGTTTGAAGAAGTCTTAAAATCTAAATATTTAATAAAGAAAATTATGTTTACCTTTTTAAACTTTAATGTGACAGACAGTATTACCATTATTTCAAAGATTTCTTTTCTGGTAAAAAAATAATCATGTTGGATTATTTGTATGTAACGGAATGTCAGAACTAAACTCGATTTTAGGGCATTCAATTTGCATACATATAATTATTGTAGGCAGATTTTATCAGCAAGATATTAATCCTTTTACGAGTAACAACTACATAATGTTCGACAGTATCATGAACTTTATTATTTAGAATTAAGATGGGAAACCACCTGAAAAAAAAAAACAATATAAAACATTTAAACAGCTTTTTTCTCTTCCGTGATGAAGGAGGCAATTTTCATTGTCCTACAATAACTATACGATCTTGAGATTGGCTGATAACATGATTGATTTCAATCTACGAGTAAACAAAGACAAATTAATGTAACGTGCAAGCACTACTTACTTGTAAAAACGTTTTAAACGCAACGTGGACCAACACGTGAGTTAAAGTGTGGTCTCATTGACAGAATCATGAAAAATCTATAGGTATTACGATATGACACAGCTGTATACCATGTTACTCAAACAAATTATTGTATTTAGACTTAGTAAATATATGTATTTGTAAACAGACCTAAAAAGCCTGACGTGTTCCTTGCGTTTTATCCGTTTCGGCCGCGTACGAAACTGTAGTTTCGTAACCAGTTACAGTAGAAGAAAACGAGATTTTCGTGGGATAGCAGATACCAAACAATATCTTTTTTGCTTTAAACGACACTGAGTTTCGACACAGGAAACAGGGTGAGTTAAGAAGAATCTGAACTCGGCGCCGCGTTTCGAACCGGTGCCGGTGGTCCACTTGCAAAACAAGCCTTTAATAATAATTTATTTATTTATCCAGACAATGGTCCATTCTGTTAGTATAAGTTAGAAGCACCAATAGTGGACACTGTAAGAAAAGTAACCACTTGGCTTGCCAAGTGGTTACTTATTGACTTAAAGGACGCTTATGTCATCTATAAAGCATGTTCAAAAATGCACAACCTTGTCGCAAGCAAATTTTGATTTTGTTAGGAATACAGATTTTTAAAAGTTTTTTTATTTATCAATAATAATGGTTATCACTTATTTCAGAATGGATGTTGAATATATGTAAATTGTTGACCTACTTAGACCATTGCCGTTTTCTATTGCTAGAATTTCCAAAATTTTATGTTTAAGTGATTGTCCACTATTGGTGTTTACGACCAAGGGTATAATAATTTGTATTTAAATAATATTTTAGTTTTTAAAGATTTTTTATCTGCTAAAGTTAATATCTAAATTTTGCTCTAATAATTAAAAAAGGCCGTAACAACTATTTTTTTAAATATATGTAATATTGTAGAGTGAAGTTTCATTTGTCCTTAAAGTGTCTACCATTGGTGCTTTTATCTAAACTAAAGTTAGTAATTATAATGATTTTTTTTTTTTATAAAAAACTTAGGACGACCACTGTGCCACAGGTTTATGTAGTCGCAGCCAATGTCCCCAAATAGGGCTGTTCCACCGGTCTGCCACAGTTTTAAGAATGTTGTTAGGGCTGTCGTGCAACTCGGTATTTCTATTTTTATAGTATATTTCTATTTACAATGATTACTTAGACTTGAATATGTACCATGAGCGCTCGAATGATGAGACGACACCAAACCCGGCAGAAAAGCTTGCTATTTGGAACTTACTATTTTTGTTATATTTGCTTACTTAATTTTTATTGGATTTTGAATACTCTTATATGTGTGAACTCAAACGGCGGATGCAGTGGTATCAATAATAAAGAAGATTTCGAGAGGTTTCGAATCCTGGCCATTACAACTCCGACGACATGAACACACATCAAAGAGAAGCAATTTAGCTTTACTGAAGGGGTTATCAGGAATATTACTGATTTCGATTACTAATACCTATTAAATAATAAGGTACATAAAAAGAAACATAATAATATTACGAAAAACTTTCGAGATAATAAAATATACGCACAAATGCAGCCAAGAAACATCACTCTAACAACTCACTAATTCCCATACACAAACTACAAGAGGTTAATGAATGTCAACGACTGTGAACGAACAAATTGACTCTAGTAATGAGTTTTAAAGGATGTTAATTTACATAAAATATATAAAATTATGTACACTTACTTGCCTGTAGAACCAAATATTATTTTAAAGAAAGGTACATTCTTTGTAAAATTAATTCACAAATCTTGTTGAGGTGAAACAGCTGTGTCGTTATCTTTGAATATATACTGTATAGAAGTAGTATTTTTTTAGTAAAATACAGGCTAGAAATATGCCTTATGTGTGAGCAACTAATGTCAATATTGCCTTTAAAATGTCATTGTGTGCATATTATATGGATGTATGGAGGGATGTACAGTATTATATTTTGACCGCGAGAGCTATACCACGGTAATACTGGTATATGGATGGATAGTATTACCGTGGCTGTACCGTCCCTAAAGTGCGGGGTGGCGGGAATCGAGGTAATGAACGGAAAAGAAAGAGCATGAATCGATGAGATCTGTAATGTAAGACAGATCTTGCGACATCATTTGACAGTTTGAAGGCCGGGCATTATAAAAATTATTAAAAATTTTGGGGCTCGAAGAGGTAAGAAACGCGTACAAACACACAAATTAACTTTAACATTTTTATAATGTAATTGGGAATAGTATGATTAGGATTTGTTACAGTATAAACTACCGAGTCTGTTTAAAAAAGAATTCTCAAATCATACATTTTATTATGTACCAAATTAAGAATATGGCCATTCTAGTAAATTTTTATGGTGAATGCATCTTATCGATACATCGATAAAAACAACGAACTACGTAAGTTAGAACGTAAATTAGTTCTCTGTACATTCACGGTGGCGCATATAATCAGCAAAAAAAATAAGTTGTCATTTTCTATGGAATAGCCAGTTTAGCTAGTTATAGAGGCCAGTGCATATATTCACCATCGTCCTAAGACGATAGGAATATTTGGACAGCTTCAGGTGTTGCTCGGTGGCTCAGTGCATTCTCCGAGAGATCGCGGGGTCGAGTCCCGCCTGAGCGATTCACTTTTTCCAATCTTAATCGATTTGAAAAGTTAGCACATTATTTGTTTTAATTTTTCATTCAGTTATAAACATGAAATTTTCTAAGCGCTTCAAATTTGTCGTAGCTGATGCCTACAGCTCCGCTCATATGGAATTTCGATCCCGTTCCGCATTCCACAGGAACTTATTCCTAGATAAAAGTACCCTATGTGTTATTCCAGACAATATCTTTCCCTGTACCAAGTTTCAGCCAGATCTGTCCCGCATTAGAGCGTGATTGAATAATAAACATTTAAACATACAGACGTCCAGACATCTCCACAATTTTTTCCCTTTATTTTTATTATTTTTATTTTTATTAAATATATTCACAAACTTCCATATTTTCATAATATTAATAAGATGTCCGGTTCTTCATCAATATCATATTTGTATGTAAATGGGCATTCTTTCTCCTACCTTTAATGTATTGTCCTTGTCCAATGTTCTTGTTGCTTATTTGTGGTCATACTCAAGATAATTGTGTAATAAATCACTGCTAACTAGATAAAACAAAGGTATTGCCAGTGTCAATAACAGATACAGGTTACTAGTTCAGACGCGAGCCGGGCTGCCTGCTGCGACAACTTTAATTAACTAAGACTTCTTTATGAAGACGAGCAGACCGCGTTCTCTTATAAATTATGGGTTTGAATTTAGGTTACAGCTGTATTGTTATCATTGCAACCAAAGATGAACTATCAATTCCAACATCAACTTTTTAAAATGGCCTCTGCAGAAATCGCCACAATTTTGCCAATTTCAAGTAAAGTGTATTATAAAATTATTAATGGCGAAACGCCAATGTCAAATGTACCAGAGCCACGTTAGCCACGCCAGTAAATTTGTTTCCGTGTGTCCACCCCCCACGAGATTCAGGTGGACGACCAAGACGTGTGGCTATCGATGCCGTGAAATAGCTAGAATAGGAACCGCAGTTGTTACTGTCAAATGGAGTTATTGCAAATCAAAGAAAATTTTGCACGATTTGACAAAATGGACGGACGATGGCGCCACCGTTGACTATTAGGTATGTTTTTAATTACAGTGCTATAAAATACGAATGTAATTCATGAGATTCTTAACATCGTTTGAATAAATAATGTATAATACACATTTGAATTTACATATACATTTTTCAATTTTTTATTTATTTAGTTTTAATACCTAAAAACACGAAAACTGTCTTGAGAACTTTTTAATCAAACAATATGAATATTAAATTGAGGACATCGTTGGTTCGCAGTATTGTAAGTTTCGGTATGATTCGAAGAATCGAAAAGCGTCATTGAGCTTTCAATAGTTGATAGTTTCATTAATTATTTAATAACAATGTCTGGTAAGGATCTCATTTGATATTAGTATAAAGAGCCGTTGCCTGCGGCTTCGCTCCCGTGAATTTCAAGGACTTAAAGTACCCTATGTTTTATTCCAAACTATATTCTATTTCAGCCGCTAGTGCATGATTGAGTAATTTAAGGATGATAGATATTTTATATTATAAAGTCCTTAGATGTAGCAAAGCGAATGGCAACTTCATATAAATTTATATGAAAAATTGTAAAATATTTACGTACATTTTGGGAGTTCATCAACTGGTAAGCGTGTCAGAAGTCTGAATATAATATCTACTATTCGCTCGTGTATTCTGTACCTTTTGCAATAAATAGGCGATGATAAACTTGAGCACTGAATTTGTAATGCGCTCTTGCGAATGTTTTTTTTTTTATGCTACTTAGGTGCCAGACAAGCACACGGCCCACCTGATGGGAAGTGGTTACCGTGGCCTATGGACGTTTGCAACACCAGGGGCGTCACAATCGTACTACCGACCCTGTAGATACCTTCTAATACCCTTCTTGAAGAACCCCATATTGTAGTCGCTTGGGAAAACCACGGCAGGAAGTTCATTCCACAACCTGAGCGTGCGTGGGATGAAGTTACATTAAGACGGGTCCAGATATGTATCATCTGCCCGATCCGATCACCGTATCCGTATCAGCGTATCAATATCAAGCCCCGTATTAAATTGTGGACGCCTCGATTTGCTCCGTATCCGTATCTTAACATAGTCATGATCATGTATCAAATTGCCCAGTCCTGTGTCAACGCTCGCTGTTGCTTGAAGAGTACGAGAATTTAGCTGTTTCGTGTGGCCAGGCCTCCTGTTTCAGATTCCTGTTGTAATAGCTTTTGTGGCTGGGGTCCCATAATACGTGCTTTTCTTTATAGGCCTCAATAAATTTAATAAAATTTTCATTGTTCCAATTGTTACTTCACGTTGCAAGGACTGAATAAAAATAACGCGTCCAGACTGACCGACGCCCGTATCTGCATCACCTTTGATGATCGGACAAAAACCGACAACAACATGGGACGGGTCGTATCATAACAGCGTTTCGAGATCACGTATCGTGATACGCGTATCATCTCCCGTCTACATATGCCATCATGATACGCATCGGCGACACGGATACGGTGATCGGATCGGGCAAATTATACATTTCTGGACCCGCCTTTACAGAAAAATAAATGAGAGCGTTTTAGCGAGCTTTTTATTGAACATTCACCTGAGTATTTTCAGGAAAGGACAGTGCATCGACTAGACTTCTATGTTTGGCTCGGTTCGCTGTTCAGCTACAAATTAAAAAATGGCGAATACTCAAAACTTATTTTTTGCGTATTCGCGGTCTCTAAAAACTGGAAAACTGAAAACTAATTTGTTTTATTTATAAACATAGGTTGCAATATGTATGTCCGTGAATTAAACTTCATATTTCATTATAATGGTATGTTCTACGAACATCGTCTTGTAAAAACCAGGACACTTTACTAAACGTGCCAAATTACTCTTCAAAAACATATAAAATGTCTTCACATTACTTATATATTACATGGATGTCGGTTTTGAATGACGTCATATCTCCAATCAACCGATTGCTATCAAACTTACATAAATAAAAAAAAAACCAAAGACCATTCTAAAAAAAAATCGCATGAAAATCCGTTCAGTAGTTTTCGCGTAAATCTCGAACATACAGGTTCCCGATTTTGCTAATTTTATGACATAACAAAACCACTGACATTGAATTAAATGTCATTAAATTTCAGACTTTATGGTTGAGTGTTAAAGTCTAGAATGAAAAGAGGAAGAGTTTATAACATTTTTCATTCACTCTAGAAGATTGTCATTTAATTTTAGACTTTAACATTATAACCGTAAAGTCTAAAATTAAATGGCATTGATAACAGTGTCTGCGGTACTGCAGTGGTTTCACCATGTAAAAAATAACAGCAGAATCAGGGCCCAGATGAGAAGTTTATTTATTTTTCAATTTCGTAATACGTTACGAAACTAAAACTGAAAAAAAAAATATTAGGGTGTGTACCTAGATACAGATTACGTCTACTTAAGTACGCTATCATTGATTATTATGTAAGTAATTAAATAATAAATCATCATAGCAAGATAATTATTGTATTTTGAAGAAACAATAAAATAATCTATCTAATGTTTCCTGTTTGCGTGCGATTATGATGTTCCATATCGATATCTTTCCGGCTCAAGTAAAATGTTATAATCTTTTCAGTAGTAGTAAAGATTACAAATGTATCACTGACGGCCATAGAATTGTCTACTATAACAGCTTATCCATTATGTAAGTATGTTTATCCCCATTCTAAATCCCAAAATACAAGCTAGTTAAGCTATGCTAAATTTTAAACTCTCGCGTTCCATTATATGACGCAATCTTGGTATAGGTATTTACATACCTTTGATTGCCTGACGCTTCGACTAGGTTACAACGGTACAACGGTCTGGTCACAAGTTGGATACTGGTCACATCCTTATTATATAGTTAAGCTATGCTTTTTTAGGTCCAGGTAGCGTCGTTGTGTAGAATTTCGTAGAATGTTTATTTTAATAACCCTTCTGTTCTATTTTGGTAAACATTTTACGTAACTACTGTAATTTGTTTCGAATCACTGTTTTAATTACATAACGAAAATAGTTAACCTACTTTAAGGTTCCGTAATATTTTAGTAAGGCTACAAACACTTTCTTCCTTAGCAAATTTACACTGACTTTCTTTATTGGGATCTGTTTAATCTGAAATATCCTATTATTTTCAAGATCTTCATAAAAGGCATCGGCAAGAACAAGACGAGTGCCCATGAGAGCTAGGAGAATCAAACTATCCCTCAGGGGAGGGATGGGGAAATGGATGAAATGGCCCGCAGAAGTCGCGGCAGGATCATCCGTCCGGCCATCCGGCGTCCTCACAGTGAAATAATAATTCTTCCTTAGAAAATGTACACTGACTTTATTTATTGTGATCCGTTTAATCTGAAATATCATAGATTCTCAAGACGTTCGTCTATCATTCAAGCTTTCATTCACCCACACATATCGATGCCGCTTTAATGACGCCACTCTGTCTCTAACGTAGGCAAACAGGGGGCTACCATTGAACGTAGGTAGGTAAATACGAAACTTCGGGCTCACAAGAAATACGAACGAGAGACGTAGCATTTACGTATCATGACATATTTTCTTTGTCGCACGGAGAAGAAGTGGATTGCCTTACTACCCGTCTTTATAGAATTCTGGGTTCTTTAAGCGGAATGTGAAAAAATACGACCACTATTTTAAAATCTAGAATCTATAGTCATCATCATAAACACTACAATCATCCAGAATCTCGAATGTTACCTCGTACCGTCTGGACTTTACCGTAGTTCTTTAACAACAAATGAGGTACAGTTGATGGACTAACATGAATGAAAATTAAATTATGTACTTCGGATTTTTGTCGTAAGGTTAAGGTCGAAAGAAGAATTAAGTGAGCCGTCTTCCCCATAATAATAATGATCTATATAAGTCTGTTTCTTAGTACAAATTGACCGAAACTTCGAACAGTAATTTCGGATATGTGTGACATGGTAGACCTACAGTTATATAATATAATTGAAATTCCCACGCAAAATATTTCAGAGCTTATTTATGTCATACGTTGGACCATGATCACGTCTGAAATATTTGGGAAATAATTTATGTTTTACAATCTTTGCTGTAATTTATATACCTATACCTAATAATAGATTATTAATAAAATTGTATTGAAGCGTTTCTTTATTTATTTGAACGCGTTAATCTAGCTGCGATATCTGTAGCATGACGACGGGCGGTAGACCGTTCTACTGCTACGAAGGTCACTATTTCACTTCCCGTCTAGTGCAAATATTGTCTGGAGTGAAGGGCCTGCCATCTGACCTCCACAACCCAAAGGCGATATCGAAGCATTGCAGTTAGACCAGTTGTTGGATTTACGTGCTCTCCGAGGCACGACCAGACCAATGCAAATATCCATATTCATTCATACAAATAAGTATTTGCATTGAGGGGAGATCGAACCAGAACCTCCTGCTAAGCGGCCGCGTTTACTACCGCTACGCCACAGTTTTCAATTGCCACAGTCTGTGTTGGTCTGATATCATGACATTTTCTTAGAAACGTGTCTTTTCGCGTTAATAGATGACGCAAATCACAAATATATGAAAGAAAACTCGATACTATGTCATGTCGACATAAGGTCAAAAAGTGCTTGCACTTTTTCTTTCATCCCTAGTATTCCTAAGTAGTCTGTCCTATTGAGCAAATGGCTGTATCGGACCGATTTTATCGGACATATGTGATAACAGTATATGGAGTCTGCTATCGGATATCGGCTATTGGCGTCCGATACCGATATCGATTGTGTTCTATATATCAATAGTTCATGATGATATTTTGAGCCGGGAGGAAATGACTGAATTTTGGCCACGTCACCAGCTGAGGCGTTTTCCGCCGCGATATGGGCAGCTGACAATTGATTACCTTCAAGGCATTGGCTTAACTGTATTTCGGCCAATTTTGAGCCGGGAGCAGATGAGTGAATTTTGTCACATGACCGGCTGACGCATTTTCCACCGCGGCATGAGCAGCTGACAATTGATTTCCTTCAAGGTATTGGATTATCTGTATTTTAGTCAATTTGGAGCCCGGAGGAAATGACTGAATTTTGTCACGTGACCAGCTGATGCATTTTCCACCGGGACATTTGCAGCTGACATTTCTTGTCCTTTAAGGCATTGGCTTAACTGTATTTTGGTCAATTGTGAACCGGCAGAAAATGACTGAATTTTGGCCACGTCACCAGCTGAGGCGTTTTCCACCGCGGTATGCGCAGCTGACAATTTATTTCCTTCAAGGTATTGGCTCCACTATATTTTGGCCAATTTTGAGCCGGGAGGAAATGACTGACGATTTTTATTTTTCATACAACTTTTTGAACTTTTGGTGACCAGCTGACGCGTATTCCACGGCGATATGGCCAACTGACAATTTTTTTCTTTCAAGGTATTGGCTTAACTGTATTTTAGCCAATTTTGAGCCGGGAGGAAATGACTGACGATTTTAATTTTTTTTTACAACTTTAGGTCACCAGCTGACAGGATTTCCAACGCGATATGAGCAGCTGACAATTTTTTTCCTTAAGACATTGGCTTAACTGTAATTTAGCCAATTTTCAGCCGGGAGGAAATGACTGAATTTTTTTCATTTTTTTACATGTTTGAGCGGTCACCGCTGCTTACCCCCCCCAACAAAGTGCCAGCTGACAACCACGAAAATTCATGATTTAACTTCCTAAATCACTGTACGAAGTATCTCTCGGGAGGCGATTGGTCATGAGAACCTGTCGCTGGCTTGCGGTCTAATAGTGGAATACAACAATGACAGTGAAAACTTCAAAATGAACGCAAAATGTAAGTCCCTTCTAACATCTAAGACGTCACGAATTTGACATTATGAATTTTTCAAATATTGAAACCATTTTACGCATTTTCATACGAAACAGTCTAATGAGATGAGTACACAAATAAAACATAAATAAGCTTCATTTTACGATCGTCAAAAAGTGGCCATTTTACAAGGAATGGGGCAACGGTACACATGTAGATCAGTGTATGAAAATACAACATGGCCTTTTTAGACGTCCTGTTAGTTGATTTCTATAGTATTCAAGTAAACTGCCGACAGAATAAAAAATACTGAACCGTACCTATAAACGATTGAAACTTCTTCATAAGCAAAGTCGATTGTTACTCGTATATGAAATCGATTGATAACGTACTAGACATAAATTTAACTTCAACTTCTTCAAAATAGCCTCTACAGCAAATCGCCACAATTTTGCCAATGTCAAGTAAAATGTATTATATTATTATTAATGGCGAGACGCCAATGTCAAGTCTACCACAGCCACGTTAGCCACGTTAGTAAATTTGTTTCCGTGTGTCCGCCCCCCACGAGATTCAGGTGGAGGGACATAATTTTATGATGCAAAATTGAACTGTCAAAAGTTTTAAATGCTTGTATGGACTGTAGTACTGTTATTATAAAAAATTATCACTACCATGTAAAAATACCTTCATAAATAATCACATACTTTCGTGAATCATCATGTTGATCTTCCACCTGTGCGAATTAATGACTAGAAATCATGTCTGTCTGCCAGCTGATTTAAATCAATTAGCGTATATATATTTAGCGCCACACAGACAGTCGGTGTAGACATATCATCGTCAGCGTCTTTATTTAAATTTTAATTTCATCTAAAGATTGCTTGATTTATATAATATAGACATTTGAACATTCTATGTGCTGTATTCTGAGGTGTAAACTTATGGACTATAGTATGTACCGCGCCCCAGGTGAGCGTGGCTTGGCGGGGGACGAGGTAAAGAAAGAGAAAGAAAGAGCATGAGTGGCGAGCGAGCGAGATGCCGTCATAAGCGTTGGCCGCGGACTGACCACATCTGACGGTTGATTGGTAATGTTAGTAAGTGCTAAAGATACTACTATAAGAGCCCATGATAGCTACGTTTACATCATTTCATAAAAGGTTGATACTATTGTATACACCTATACCATCTGATGTCTGCCAAAGTAACCGTAGTCCGAACTCCTTACGCATCGCCAACTACGATTTTCGGTCCCAGATAATAGGAGGCGAGCCCGTCGCCGTCAAGCGGGCACTTAATTATGGGTACAGTCCATAACTAAGTGTCTGTTTACTGTTTGTTTGTAGAAATTTTCAGCGATTATGAAATGACGTACCTAAGTCTGGGTGTCGTACATGTGGTTTGAAGACTTTTAAGTGGTTTTTAATTATTTTTACTGTTGAACATTTAACTTCTTGTATAATGAAAATACAGTTTACGTAAACGTTTTTCAAACTTCAATCATACATGCCATCTTCATTCGCTGAACACTCACTGTCTACGTGAAATAATTGAAAAAAAAAGACATTGTTCAGTACATACTTATTGTTGTAATCCTAATAATTTTATATTACTACTAGCTGTCGCCCGCGGCTCCGCCCGCGTGGATGTCGGTTATCACGAATCGGGGTATGAAAAATAGATGTTGGCCGATTCTCAGACCTACCCGATATGCCCACAAAATTTCATTAGAATCGGTCGAGCCGTTTCGGAGGAGTTTGGCAACGAAAACTGTGACACGAGAATTTTATATATTAGATTTAAGACGTTTTTTTTATATTTAGAACACATAAACTTGACTTCAGTTCGACTGATGGTAAGCTGAAGGTAAAGTTTCAGAAAAGTGGATCACTATTAGCGACACGTACCATGTAATAATGGCCCTTAGCTTGACGGCTTTACCAGATGCTTTTTCACGCCCCATTTAAAGGACCCGGGGTTGGCAGAAGAAGGAAACATGTGTGTTTATAAAGAATTCTAAGAATTTATGGTTTTTTTAATATACCTGAGGTGGCACACGGCACACAGAAGCACACAGCACACGGCCGACCTGATGGCAAGTGGTTACCGTGGCCTTTGGACGTGCGCAACACCAGGGGAGTCACACTTGTACTGCTGACGCTGTAAACACCGAGTTTCTGTGCCGTCAGTATAGAATACAAAGAAAGAATATTAGCCTTTGGTATTCCCACTGACAGCACAAAAACTCTTTAGTGAGCTCTGTTTACCCTACTCACCTCCTCAAGATTTGGTTGAAATGCCACTAAATAGGTTTAAAATTGAAGTAAAAAAGTCTTTAATGAAAAAAGGATATTACAAAGTAAACGAATACCTCAATGATAAAAATGCATGGTCATCCTAATCTTTTTGTTGGTAGCACAATATAAATCTATTAAAAAAATTGTTTTAAAAAAGAAACTATAATATTGTTCACTGAGTTTCATGCTAGTCTCTTCTCAGTAGAACCAACTTACCGAACCAGCGAAAGAATCATTTTCAAATGATTTATTTACTTAATTTAATATTATAATAGTAATTTCTTGACATGACTAAAATTTTGACGTTCATATGTGCTCTTTATGTGCCTAAACTGAATAAACGAAATTGATTCTTGATTTTTTGATTCACCGCCGGGAACATAACACGAGGTTATTATGGCCGCGGTATTCAGTAGGGCGGAGGGATATATGCTGTGGAAAAAGTGTCTGCTACACAAGTATTGTATGATTCACGTAGTCACTACTCGGACATGTGTATTCTATTTTAGAAAGTATTAGCTACCTACATAGTTTCATGAGTACCTAACTACACGTGAAAGTTTGATTTTGATGTATTATTCAATTGCGACTCGTGCCAAGCACTGCGGAGCAGTGCAGGCAATAATATTATGTAGTTGTTGTAGTAAATAATGTGTAGCCACCTGTGTATCTTGGCATTAAATGTGGGACGCACTAGTTTGAGAATTGATTGTCATTTGTAACGGAACAGTACAGGATCGTTGAATGTATGGTTAACTAACGGACACCCGCGACTTCGTACGCGTGGAGTACTTAGACTTTCATATAAATTATCATGCCCTGCCTTCTTCCTCCTAGCGTTAATGCAAGTCGCATCCGAAGATTTCAACTTGGAGTCTGGGGTCCGCTTTTACCAGTCTAACTACTTACAGATTTGGCTAAACTGCCATCTGACCTTCACAAAACAAAGGCGATTGCAGTTAGACCAGTTGTTGGATTTTTGAGGGCTCCAACTACCTGTAACGACTGCCATAAGTGTTCGTATGGAAACCGGGACGAAAGCTTAACCGTGCTCTCCGAGGCACGACCAGACCAATGCAAATACCCATATTCAAGCATACAAATATTTGCTCTGAGCGGGGATCGAACCCGCGCCTCCAGCGTAGCGGCCGCGTTCACTACCGCTACACCACGGAGGCTGTTTTAAATAATTAATTATCAAGCATCAGTTTATTGTTTTCCATATGACTGATATAAGTCATTCATTGTGGGTGTAGATGAGCACAATTGAGCGTTGTTCTGGAACTGTTCTTAGTTTATTTATATTAGTTTCAATTATTTCACTTATTGAGTTATATTTTAATTGCGGAATTTCCATTCAAAAAGGGTATTAATTATGCAGATAGCCGGAAGATTTACAAGGAATATTAATTATTTTAGTTAACCGTTGGTGATATTGATAAGGTTAGCGATCTTTCATTATCTAATCCGATGCAACAACATAGGAGTGAAAAAAGAGGCGAAAAGTGGGCGTATATTCATTTCTGGTTATTCCTTCGGAAGTATACAGATGTTAGTAGATATATTTATTAGTTTAATCTAATATCTAAAACAACCCTACGGCAGTCGTTACGGGTAGTTGGGGTCCTAAAAAGTCCAACATCAGGTCTAACAATACTTCGATATCGTTAATCATTATTTTTTTCTTTAATTTTATACAATACTCGTTTTTGGGGACCGCGGAAGCTAGAACACTTCTCTTCAAATCTTGAGCTTTTGGAGCGTTTTTTTTACGTGCGGGAACTCCCCACGGATACCCCCCCCACTTCGGAGCCGAAGGGGGTGGTTATGTCGGACTCGAACCGACTAAACCGCACGCCATCTCTGGTTCGATGCGCTAGGCAGAAGGTGAGGTTGTCTCGTGACATATCCCTCGCACCAGCTGACCCAGGGCCATTCCTCTCGGTCTGGCGAGACGAGCAGCTCCACCCGTCACCCTCAGGCCCGCGCTCATGGGGTCAGCTTCTAGAGCCTCGCTGCCTTTTTCAGAAACCTCCCGTCAACTGTCAGGAACTGTCCCGCATGTTCAGTTCTATCTTCTCTATTCAATATAAATTTTTTATTCATATGATTTATTTTTAAATGTTGACACAAGATGTCCAGGCAACTACTAATAATATCTGCCACTGAGGGCGGATATCACAATACCTATAACATATAATGGTATCGTGCGATCGTACGGTCACTATTTCGAGATTCATTCGGATCGCTACGTCAAAATACAGCTGTTTGGCTACGAAAGTGGACGAATTGCAGTCATTAACCTCCATACGAATGATTCATTCAGGTGAGTGCTGCTTGAACTGTTTGAAGGTAATGTGGTCTAAGGTTAATCTTTAAGTTAATACCCTCATTATTCGCTTAGACATTGGTGCCGATTCTGTTGATATAAGACTTTTTAGATTTCTGTATATTATTATTATTTAATTTCCTCCATTTTTTTCAGCTGGCAATGTGACAATTTCGTTCCTTGCTCAACTCAACTCAAGTACCAGATTACAGAGGTATCAACGGGCGGTTGATACCTGTGTAATCTGGTACATGTTACAATCCATTTACTGTAATGCAGTAAATGGATTGTTCCTTCAATACTCACAGTACCTACCTTTTAGAAGCTCTACTCGACATCTGGGATGCATCTCTAGGAGTCTTGAGTTCACCAACACGCTCCAGGAAATAGCATCTGATGAAGTTGTCAAGCTGATGGTCTGTCAGTAATGGTGAACCCGAAAGAGCCAACGTCTGAGTGCCATCATTGCGGCGCGAGCGAGGACTCGGGACTGCACACGCCGAACGAGTGTCCAGCGCGAGAGACGCTGAGACGGGAGCTGGTGGCGGCCCTGGGAGAAAGAGTTCTCAAGCTCTCCATCTTCCTCGAGGCAATAGTTCGAAGTGCAAATGCCTGGGCGGCTAGCGCCTCCTTCTGCGAGCAATTAATGCTCGTGAAGGGGCTCCACTCGTTATTCCCAGGCTGGCACTCATGGGAGGAGGAGGGTAGCGAGCAGCTCAGGCCGTGAATTCCTTCGCTCTTTGTCCCGCTACCACCCCGCCGCGGTGGTGTGAATTGCCCATGTCCCTGGGTCGACTTGGGTGCTAGGGATATGCGTGCCAAACTCACCTTCGGCTTATCACAACGACCCATAGAAGGCGTGCGTTTTTGTGTTTTTTGTGCGAATCTGATGTAACCTTCCCCTCCAACTTGGGCGATGATGGAGCAACCGTGGGAATTTTGTGAACGTAAAAAAAAAGGAATGGTGGTGGCCTTTAGCTTATCATAAGGCAAGTAAAATCATATTAACGTGACTATTAAAAAACAGGAGACACAACTGCTAAACCTTGTTTAGCAGCTGCAGTTTTGTATGCCGCCGCCCGCCGGTGGCATAAATTCTATATTCGTACCAACTGCATGCTTATTTAAGAAAAGCTAAAACACGTGTTCATACTTTGCTTTATAACCCTTATGCATTTCAATATTTGGTGAACTAAACGATAACTTTGTGATTCATGTGGAAAGTAACAGTCCTACAATGTTTTAGAAACATGTGATAAAACCTATTCAGTTTCGAAGTCATTAATATTACTCAGTTTCTAGTACGTCTTAGAAGCTTCGAGAATAATTATTAACAGTAAAATTATATAACCGACATTCCGACACCACGTACTCATAGTTTTCCAGTAATATTGCTAAACGGGTCATAAATATAGGATGGCGAATGAATGACCTCTCGTTAGAAACTCTCCACGTGTAAGTGGCAATTTTACAGTATTTTTACTACACGGCAGTTTCCTTTGTGGGAAAAAATATTACGAAAAATTGATGGGATATAAAATGATAGAAGTAATATTCGCACTGTCGGAAGTTTACATGAATATGACTCCTTGAAATAAAAATAAGTACTTTTAAACGAATAATACCAATAAATTGGGATAGAATCAGTCAAAAAGTGGTTATAATTCAATGACAGAAATATGCAACTTTGCGTGTTAGATACTCTGTTGTGGATGGTTACTTTGATATCAAGGCCAAACTAAACATTAAATACAGGATGACACCCCATTGTCTCTAAACCGTAAACCAGTGTTTACTTATGCCTTAATATCAAAAAGATGTGAGAGATACAAAGATTCTTTTCTAAAATTATTGGCGTGGAAATCATCTAATAAATAAAATTGGAGTGTCTGTTTGTAATATTGAAATAACCGGTTTTTACATACATAGACCAAAATAACATTTTTTTAAAAATTTATCTGTCTGTCTGTCTGTCTGTTTGTTCGAGTTAATCTCTGAAATGGCTGGACCGATTTTGACGGGACTTTTATTGGTAGGTAGCTGATGTAATAAGGAGTAACTTAGGCTACTTTTATTTAAGACAAATAGCGTTGGCTCAACACTAAGCGTTAACCGACATCCACGCGGGCGGAGCCGCGGGCAACAGCTAGTTTTGGTGAACATATACGTTAAAATATATTAATAATTTTAATAGTTTCTGTACTGATATTGCCAACTACTACTATGTAAACCCTGTAATACATGTGGTGTGGCCCTAGAATAGCACCACCCCATCTCCTCCCGTGGGTGTCGTAAGAGGCGACTAAGGAATTCAAATACCGGAGGATAGGCAGCAGCATCTTTCCGCGTACTAGCCACCAAACTGCGATCGCCAACCCGCCTGCCAAGCGTGGCGATTACGGCATAACCCCCCATGATTCGGAAACCCAAGAAACGGCCCCTAGTTCCCGGCGGCCCCGCTATTCCTGGCTATGGTAGCGGCCATGGTAACGGCGGGGCAAGGGGTGCGAAGAATCCCCGGCAGATGCTAGGCTACCAACCCCGACGACCTTTGGCCCCGGCAACGTACAACACGCTCACACTGTGGACCGACGAGAAGCTCGCTGAACTCGAGGAAAAATTGAGCAGGTTACGGTGGGATATCGGAGGATTGTGTGAAGTCCGGAGAGAGGGGGAGGACACCATGATCCTCAAATTCGGTAACCTGCTCTATTTCCGGGAGGGCGACAAACTGTCCCAGGGTGGTGTCGGGTTTATCGTCCACAAGTCCCTTGTCAACAACGTGGTCCAGATCGAGAGTGTTTCGACGAGGGTAGCGTACCTTATACTCAGAATCACCAAATGGTATTCGCTGAAGGTCATACAGGTACACGCACCGACCTCGAAACACCCCCACGACGAGGTGGAGACTATGTATGAGGATATTTCTAAAGCCATACATAGCTCCCGAACACACTATACCGTTGTGATGGGGGACTTTAACGCGAAACTGGGCAAACGAAGCGACAATGAGCTGAGAGTGGGGCAATTTGGATATGGAAAGAGGAATGCACGTGGCCATCTGCTGGCCGGCTTCATGGAGAAGGAGGGCCTTTTTATGATGAACTCCTTCTTCAGAAAGCCGGAACAGCGTAAGTGGACATGGCTACACCCTAACGGTGTCTCAAAAAATGAGATTGATTTCATCTTGTCGACGAAGAGGCACATATTCAATGATGTCTCCGTGATCAATTCAGTGAAAACAGGAAGCGATCACCGGATGGTAAGAGGCACATTGAATCTTAGAACAAAGCTCGAAAGATGTCGACTGATGAAGTCTACGCTCCGACCAGCACCTATCCAGTTCCAGAACCCTGAGCACTTTCAGCTCGAGTTGCAGATTTGTGGAAAATTGTAAAAACGACTGGGTCTAAGATCTTCAAAGCCCGTCGTTCAAAAGGAACCAAAAAGATCTCGGACCTCACCAACAAACTCATGGAATAAAGGCGAAATTTGGTTCTGCAGTCCTCTGAAGATGCTGCTCAGTATTGGCGTTTAAACAGACAGATCTCCAAGTCCTTGACTCGTGACCTACGCCAATTTAATACGACTTGTATTAAGGAGGCGATTGAGAGCAACAAAGGCTCAAAGGTTTTCGCAAGGGATCTGTCTGTTGGTCAAAGCCAACTGACTAAGCTGAAGGCAGAGGATGGCAGAATTATTTAGTCAAAGCCGGAGCTGTTGGAAGAGGTCGAGAAGTTCTACGGACAATTATACACGAGTGTACGGCAATCTGTTAATAATCTGGCTAAAGACCCAAGAGCCAGATTGACCCGACACTATACCGAGGATATCCCGGACGTCAGCCTGTACGAGATCAGAATGGCTCTTAAACAGCTAAAGAACAATAAGGCACCGGGTAATGATGGGATCACGGCTGAGCTTCTGAAAGCTGGTGGAACACCGGTACTTAAAGCTCTTCAGAAGCTATTTGATTCCATCATACTCGAGGGACGAACGCCTAAGGCATGGCACAGCAGTGTGGTGGTACTCTTCTTCAAAAAAGGTGATAAAACCTTGTTGAAGAATTATAGACCCATCTCGCTTCTGAGCCATGTCTACAAGTTGTTTTCGAGAGTCATTACGAATCGTCTCGCTCGCAGGTTCGACGACTTCAGCCTCCCGAACAAGCCGGTTTCCGAAAAGGCTTTAGCACCATAGACCACATACATACGCTGCGACAGATTATACAGAAGACTGAGGAGTATAATCAGCCACTCTGCTTGGCGTATGTGGACTATGAGAAAGCCTTCGATTCGATCGAGACCTGGGCTGTGCTACAGTCTCTCCAACGGTGCCAAATTGACTATCGATATATCGAAGCGCTGAAGTGTTTGTACGGTCAGCTGCAGAGTTAAGTAACCCCCTTGTATTCAAACGTTCATACAAAGGGGGTTACTTATCTATGCAGCTGACTGTACGAAAACGCCACCATGTCAGTCCGCCTCCAGGACCAAAGCTCAAAACCTATCCAGTTGCAGCCAACTGTAAATAACTGTTTAGCTAACTGTTCACCGCCGGCCTGGAAGATGTTTTCAAGCTCCTGGACTGGAGAAGACTCGGCATAAAGATCAACGGCGAGTACATCACTCACCTTCGATTCGCTGACGATATCGTAGTCATGGCTGAGACCTTGGAAGACCTAGGCACAATGCTCGATGGCCTCAGTAGAGCCTCCCAACAAGTGGGCCTCAAAATGAACATGGACAAGACGAAAATTATGGCAAATGTCCATGTCGCACCCACTTCTTCTTTAAAGGTTGGAGACTCTACACTCGTAGTTGTCGACGAATATGTTTACCTGGGACAGACAGTCCAGTTAGGCAGGTCCAACTTTGAGAAAGAGGTCAATCGTCGAATCCAGCTCGGCTGGGCAGCGTTCGGGAAGCTTCGTAATATCTTCTCGTCCAAAATACCGCAGCGTCTCAAGACTAAAGTCTACGACCAGTGTGTGTTGCCAGCGATGACCTACGGAACTGAGACTTGGTCCCTTACTATGGGCCTCATAAGAAGGCTCAAGGTCACCCAAAGGGCGATGGAGCGTGCTATGCTCGGAGTTTCCCTGCGTGATCGAATCAGAAATGAGAAGATCCGCAGGAGAACTAAAGTAACCGACATAGCACACAGAATCGCCAAACTTAAGTGGCAGTGGGCGGGGCACATAGCTCGTAGAACAGATGGCCGTTGGGGCAAGAGAGTTCTCGAATGGCGACCACGCGCCGGAAGACGCAGTGTAGGCAGGCCTCCCACACGGTGGACCGACGACCTGGTGAAGGTCGCGGGAAGGGCATGGATGCGGAAGGCGCAGACCGGTCTTTGTGGAAATCCTTGGGGGAGGCCTTTGTCCAGCAGTGGACGTCTTTCGGCTGAAATGATGATGATGATGATGACTATGTAAAGTATTAAAATAAATATGTTACCCAATAATGTTATCAATTTTAGGGTCCGAGCGCCCGCAATCTCTTCAGGGAGATTGCGAAGCGTATGGTCGACGCTTCTCGTGACCAGAAGGTTGGCCTCTTTTTAGGCCAGATATTAAGCATTGCTATACAATGTCACAATGCTGCCAGTCTTCTGGGAACGCTACCAGAAGAGGCATGCGACGCGGATGAATTCCACGATGCATCTTAACTTTTAGTTTTTTACTATTGTGTATTAATAGTAACTTTAGTAATTTTATTTTATTTAAAGTTAGTTAAAATATGGTAATGCTTTCCATGTACAAATAAATAAATAAATAAAACGGTGCAGTTGGAACGGTAAAAAACAAATGGGGAAAAAGCACAGTTGTATGTGCTTATACTGTTGATTGATGGCACTTGGTGGAACTTCCTACACATCTTAAATTAAATTACTTGTACTATTCCACATTATATAATAATGTGGAATAGTACAAGTAATTTCATTAAAGACAGTTGTATGTATTTTAAATGTCCCCAATACCAGGATAACTTTCTTTCTTTTAACCAGCTGCCGATTAAAGTTTGGTTGGTTAAAAATGTTTGATCGCAATTGGTTGACTAAAACATTAGATATTACCAAAATTGGATAGCCAGCATCAATACAGGTGGAGCCGGGACTCAGTTAGTTATTAATAAACTAAATTGTTCACATCAGTGATGTAATTGTAGCTATCTTTCTGAAAGCAATTTGCGTAGAATCAACAATTCTAAATAACAATTACTTATATTTCAAATGTTTTAACTGGGTCAGCAACTCAAAGTTTAAAGTTTGTTGTTATTATTGTTGAATATTTCTCTCAATATAATAATTAAGTTACGACCAACATTTATTTAAGTACAAAAGAGCTATTTCGTTTAGTGTTAACGGTATTTTAAGCTTCTCATAAAGTAATAAAAGCCTTCGTTTAATACCTCAATTGCTGGGTATAAAATATTCCTTGTATTTTATGCTAAGAAACCATTTTCTTATATCTATTTATAGAGTCTACTGTACAATGACCAAGATAGAGTATGGTACCTATACGATGGCGCACGATTGGCCATCATGCTGCATAATCTGGCCCACGATTCTGCTAAAGCCAAATCAATTCTCATACCACAGACACTGCAATAAATAACATTAAATTTGAGACTATAACACCATAATCTTGAGGTCCAAAATTAAATGAAGAGTGTCACATTTCAGTTTCATTCACTCTACAAAAAGCCATTTAATATTAGACTTTAAGTTCATGATGTTAAAGTTTAAAATTAAATGAGTAATTTTTGCAGTGTTTGTGGTATGACAATGGTTTTACTTTAGTAGAATCGAGGCCCAGGATATTGTCGGTTTTTTCACACCCTTCAAAGGAATCGTGCCGTAGCATTGAATGCACAATTATGCGATATATACCATTGTATGCCTACGTGATGATAGCTTACAGTTGTGCTTAACAAAACACGGCCTATAACCGGCCACTGTAATGTGTGTTAGAGACTTAAGATGGGTCCGGTGTGGCATCCGATACCATATTGGTAAAATATTATATTCGTAAAACATCATATTCTCATAACGTATTCTCAATTCTTTACTTATCCAGAAATAAGTTCATATTTAGATTCAATTTCAAAATTTACACTTTTTAACCAGCAGCAGGGCTAGCATGGCACGAAGACAAAAAGTCCCCGGGGAGTGGAGAAAAATTTGTCTTTCCCTCCGTTTTTGTCCCTTTGGCTAGCACGGCGTCGAGGAAAGACTAGTTTCTTACCGTGGACAACGTTCCTCCACTCAATGCTACCAATATACGAAAAAATATTCGACTCGTAATATTCGACAAAATTAACAACACCTAGCAACGTACATATTTTATAAAGAGTAAAAGTGACTTTTAAAATTATCAGTATTATGCTGCAGAATATTATTATTGACTAAAGAGCGCCATATTGAAGAAAACGAAAGACAATACAATCTGTCATGTAATGTTTTTTTACATGTTTATTTTCTGTTTATTTATTTACCCCCTTTATCCGGTACATAACTGAATCGTATATTCTTTATTAATATTATCTTTATTGTAGTATTTATTATATTATTAATGAAATGAGTGAAAGAATGTTGTAAGTATATTATTATTGTGAATGAATGTGTGAATACTGCGAATTCGCTCTAAACAATTTGTTACAAAGAATATATTTTTTAGAATTAGGAGCACAGCAGCTCAAATAAGAGTTTTAGTCGATTATGAAACGCAACATTATTTACCTTATAATGTACTGGCAAGCCATCTGATTCATTTAAGCGTCGCGTCGGTAGCTTAGTGGTTAAGGAGTCTGCCTTACGATCGAGAGGTCCCGGGTTCGAATCCTGGCCATTATACTACCGACGTGAACCCACTCCTAGCACAAGCCATTTAGCTTAGTTAGATGGGTTAGAGGGAATATTAGTAATTTCGATAATTTCGGTTGATAATATTATAAAAGAATGCGTTGCCTAAAGTGAAAGAAACACTGTATAGTTTATTCGTCGTGCCATGTATTATTTTAAGAGTTAAGAATATTTTTTATAAAATAAAAGATCTGGTTTGGTGGTGCCACTTTGCTCTCTCTGGCTATTCTGTATTTGACATTGACATTACTGACATTATGCTACAGCGTTGCTACAGAGACAACTGCCCCCTAGACAAGTGGCAATTCGTGGGCTGACGTATTGTACAATAAAATGATGAATGTTTGGGATCGACACATAGTTTGACGTTGATGACAGTCGTCAACGTCAGTATGTGAATATTATGACGTCGTATGTACATTCATACATTATTCAAATTAATTCTGTTCTACGAACGTTTTGCCACTTGTCTAGAGGGACAATATATAATATAGCCACACTATTGCTGTACGAAAAATGTTTATTGAACTAGCTTTTGCCCGCGGCTCCGCCCGCGTGGATGTCGGTTATCTTGACCAAACATAGCCTATGTCCTTTCTCAAGGTTTAATCTACACCTATACCAAATTTCATCAAGATCGGTTCAGTGGTTTAGGTGTGAAAACGTAACATAGAGACAGACAGACAGACAGAGTTACTTTCGCATTTATAATATTAATAGTATGGATTTAGCTATGATGCTCTTTCCCCGACAAAATACCTACTAAGTGCATTTTGCACGTATCCTGCATATAATCATCATTAATTCGTAGAACTGATGTTGTGTTGTCTATTCTTTGATTGATGGCGTGGGAAAGCGTAATTACAATGGATTTACCATAAAAAAAACAATACATGTATAATTAAAATGTTGTGGAATTGTTGAATTCTATTTTTAGATCTTGATCTAGAAGGATACAATTTTTTTATTGGAATTTATTGTAACTCTACTACTATATGGACATCAAAGTATTGAACGATTTTGTATGTGATTTTTATTTATTAAATAGTCTTGGTAATACTTAAAACTGACGTATGTTTCACTGCAATTCGTGGAGTAGAATCAGAGATATAACAGTAAATAAAATCAAGGCTACTTTTAACAGCGATAACCGATTTCCATACGAACAGCTAGTGCTTTCAAACAGACATGGACACCCAAATTACTGCAACTGGATATATTTGTTTATTTTATGGAGCAAACGGTAGGTAGGCAACGGGCAGCTGGGATACACAGGTGTAGCGTGTAAAAAAAAAATTAAAAAAAAGAATGTTTGCTGGGGTCGACACGGCATTGGTCAGATGCTAGTCTCACCCAACAAACAGGGGCTTAAAGTTCTAAGGTGCTCTAGATGTTAGCTACAGAATACAAAGACGTGGTGGAAAGAGAGTGGTCCGGATATGCCCTGACAGTATGCTCTGAGCGGATAAATCAAGGACCTCTTTTTGAGCGGCGCCGGCGCATGGTATGCCTATGAAGGATTATTGAATAAAAATGCTAGATTAATTTAACATGCTTGTATTATAAAGTAGGACCGCGTTGATTTATTTTCGTGCTCGTTGAATGAGTTCGCAGGAGCCGCATATTACGTAAATGACGTCGGTTTTGATTGACATTGAATTACTATTTTGACATTATTTATTCAATTATTATTTTGACATTGTGATTTGAATTATTATTTTGACTTTATTAATGAAATTATTACTTTGACATTATTATTTGGATTATTATTTTGTCATCATTAACTGAATAATTATTATTTCTGATATGACATGTTTATGAATAATATTTGATATGGTAATTATATCTACTTTAATTATTAATGTGTTGTGAAAATTATTATATTGTTATTGCTATGTAAGATTATGATTTGTAGATGACATTATTTTGTAAATGAAATTATCATAATTATGTTGCTACTCTGTCGCATTGGGTCTGCCTGTAATGACATTGTATGTAGGAAATGAATAAATAAATAAATAAAATTTATGAAGACATTGTTCTAGGTACTAAAGCGCCTTATGCGCATATGGTTGAGGTGTCCTTCACGCGTCACTATAAGGTGAGGGCAGTGTACGGGAGCCCAATAACTCGCGCACTTGTACCGTGGCCACGTTTACTAAGAAAATAAAGTTCGTATCACTTACGCGATCCTTAAGGACGTGTTCGATGGAACGTTAGGCGAGTCGCACAGGCGCATCTTATGGCGTCGCAGAGGAACCAGCGTGGGATCCCTGCATGAAAACCGCCTCCGTGGTCATCCTACGGGCTCTTCCAACAAATGCGCGGCTCCAGCCGCGTCTACACGTACGGCGGGAAAATGTGGCCGGAACTAGGCCATGGGATGCAGACGCATGTTAATGGTAGTCGCCTCGAAGAAAATTACGTCCTTCACGCTACGATGAAGTCGGATATTTGCCATGAAGACGCTCGACGTTCTCGCTCGAATCCGATAAAAAATCCACGTTTTCTTACTCGCCCGACATCTTGCCGGGGCCGAGAGAAATGTGAGTGAACTTCAATCTGTCATTCAGAACGATATCCCCAGTCAAAGACCTGTTCTATGTTCAAAAGACCAGAATAGAATGAGACCACACCAGAACACAACGGATTATTAGCGTTTCGCTTGCGACAAATGTTTAATACGCGAAACGCTCCACGCTTACTCACACCAAAAAGCGCTTTTATAATATACGCGACGCGAAATGTCTGCCCCTCTATACAAGTGGCAATTTGCTAGCCGGCGTATAGGAACTCGCTGGGAATCCAATACGATGTAAAAACTAGTATCCGTATGCTACACTGGATTGGGAAGCTGGGGAGATATTGGGAAAGATCTATGTCCAGCAGTGGACTGCAATAGGCGAAGTTATTGATTGATTGAGCTTTCACTATTTCGGCACTTTTACAAACACGATAAGAATATTTGCTCTCACAACGACAATTGATTTTGATAGATTGAATTTAAGGTGAAGCCTCATGTAAGTGGTACCTATTCAGAGGTGCACAGGTCAACGGTATAAAATTCAATAACCCTGAAAGGGTGTGTGCCGAGTGAGTGCGAGGGCGTCGAAGAGGAAATAAAAACATGAGCAAACTGATTATACGAATGTTTTCTCAGAAAATTTGCGGTGCGATCCAAACAGCGAATTTCACATTTTGTAGATATTATTCTCGCTGAAATCCATATTTCCATACTTTACTAACTTTTAAACTCTCGCGTTCCATGATATATTATGAAGAGAACGGAAATTAACGCGATAATGGTATAGGTTTCTGCGCAGCTTTTTTGCGCAGTCGGATAGACACCGAACTGTTTGCTTACAGAATAGGGACACCGTGAGTGTGGTATGTGACGGTACATGGCGAAAAGAAAACATTGGAAAGGTGCGGGAAGATGATTAATCTACTACCTCACGGATTCGAGGACGGCGGGCGTGCACCGCTGAGCTAGTCAGCCTGTGACCACGGCCGGTGCAACCCCGGTCGAAACGTCAGGCAATCAAAGGCATCCAAGTACCTATACCATGATCGCGTTAATTTCCATACTTTATTATAAATGTGAAAGTAATTCTGTGTATTAAGCTTTCAAGCTCACTGAACTGATTATGATGAAATTCGGTACAGAGTTAGATAAGACATTGGGAAAGAACATAGGCTACGTTTGGTAGCGATAGCCTACATTCATGCGAGTGGAGCAACAGCTAGTAACTTATATATATGTAGGATACCTTTATTAGTTAGCAAACTTCAAACTAAACCTACATATAATATATTATAAGCAGAGACGCTTATTTTCCGTTAATTTTTAAAAATAACTTTCACTACCCTTATCTATAAATAGTAGTCGCGCCATAGTTCGGACTCATTTGCACGGCGGCGCTCGAGTTGCACAGACGTTTGGTAATGTACTTTCTAAATTGTGTTTTCCTTGTTTGATTTTCCTGATCTATTGCTTTATAGTCTGGATTTATAACTGATTTGATCTTAATTTAAAATGTTGTGAAACGAGTAATAAACGTGTACGTTCGCCTCGGTTGTATGTTTTATTATTTAAATCAGTCCGCGCTTGCTAAAAATATATAAGTACATAATTTATTGCAGAATTCTATAGATTAGGTATAGTAAATATGTTATGTCTTATAATAAATTTAAACCCACATCACAGAACAGACAATAGTACTAGCGTAACCACATACATCATGCACACATTGCTACACGGTGTTTTTTACGTGCAGGAAATCCCCACGTATACCCCCCGGCCACGTATAGCCGGAGGGGGAGGTTATGTCTGACTCGAACCGACTAAACCGCACGCCTTCTGTGGGTCGTAGTGCTAGGCCGAAGGTGAGGTTGTCAAGCGACATATCCCTCGCTCCCGCGCCTCCCTTCGGAACCGATACGGCGCCGAAAGGGTCCTCGCTTCCAAGATCGACGGTGGCGATCCGGCCAGGAGACTCACCGCTTCGATGGATATCGTGCGGTTCCTCATGATGGCCCTGGCAGCCATCGTCCTCTGCGCCGTACGGAGCGGAGGCAGGAATCTGGCCTCCAGGGTGTCCGCCCACACGGGGCACCCGTATAGGGCCATGGACTGCACTACACCCGTGTAAAGTCTACTGCAGGACTCCTCTGGGCCCGTCAAGTTGGGCAACAGCCGACCCAAGGCATTCGCTGTTGTAGCCAACTTGGGGCGCAGACTTCGGAAGTGTTCTCTGAAGTCCCATCGACAGGCAATGGCATGAGCCCCAGGTATTTCAATCGGGGCTTGATATCGATGGGAGTGCTTCCCACTGTAAGGCAGGCTCCCGGGCCTGGCCTGCGCCGAGGGCCATGTAAGAACATCGCCTCGGACTTTTGCAGAGCCACACATTACGTAATGTATAGTAACTACGTGAAAATCTATCCCAATTGTTAGCCAACTATTAGGTTATCAGCCCCTCTAGACAAGTGGCAATTCGCTAGTAGGCGTTTGATGGAATAGAATGACGAATGTATAGGATTTGACGTATTTGACATGCGTTAACGACTGTCATATAATTCAAATTCCATACCTTCGTTATTCTATTCCACTAAACGCCGGCTAGCGAATTGGCACTTGTCTAGAGGGGCTGTACTGTCAGCACAATTACTATAGTACTGTCGTTATCTTCTAAGGCACTTCGCACAAGGGTAGACAAAATAAATTCCCGCGGCATAAACTGTATACCCGACTGTGAGCTAGAAATTTCCTCATTTTCATTTTATCAAATCTTGCCTAAAAAGACTAACTTGATTAAAAAAGAGACGGGTTGCACTCTGGGAGTGCCGGCAGAAGTGAAAACATTTTCTTTCTTTCTTTCTTCGTTATATATTTAGAAAAAGATAAAAAGAACATACCATACCATACCATACCTATAATAAAGCGCCAATCATAGAACCTATCACTAATTTTCTGCTAATTTTCTGTCAGAAGAAATTAATAAATTACAAAAAGAAAAATAATCACAAAACGTAATAAATTACAAAAAGAAAAAATAATCACAAAAAGTAATAAATTACAAAAAGAAAAATAATTACAAAAAGTGTCAGAAGGCCAAGTTTGAACACGGTACTATCTGAAACCATAAGGATTTAAAGTCGACTACGATGCTATTTATCGTATCTTGCAAAATAGACAGTCTATAGCTTATGTTGTATGACGTCAGTCGTCGGTTACGGTCCAAAGGTCAAGCGATCCTGACGCGAGTTTAACACTTTTCACCCATCCAACGCCGCTAAAGAAGTTTTCACTTCAAAATTTGTAATCGATGCGTACAACTGCTTACCATAATTATGTTCTTAAATGTATTCCCAATTCTTTTACCAAATTTAATAAAAAAAAATATTAGATCACAACTAATTTATTCGAATATATATCACTTCATTTTGTGTCCAAATCTTCGAAGTAATTTTCAGAGTTATTTTCAGAACCAATATTTCTCAGCCGTCCAATTAAGCAAACTTGAATAAGTACTGTTTTGCTTAAGTAAAACAATTTTGTAGCAGGGTTCTTAGGTTAACGGAACCTATAAAAATGACAGAGTGCGTCAGGCGCAATATTAAAAGTAGAAGATTAAAGATGGCTCATGATTTAGCCTGACGTACCTAGCCTTTTTTTGGTTCGATGAAAATATCTTACCGTGCAATAAGGGAAGGTTGAGCGGTATACTAATGCCCGTTTGCACTAAACTTAAGAGTATCTTAACCTGATGCCTAAAATATATAAGACACCCTTAACAAGAAAATGCATTGCACCAACCCTAAGATACTCCTAAACACGCTAAGTCAATCTTAATTCTTATGACACCGAATAAGTAAGTCATAACATTTTAAGATCCTCCTAACCCTATTTTTTGACAGTTCTCAGGTATTGTTATTTACTGTTTTCCACAAAAGCCACTCTTTAAAAGTTGAAGTTCTTTCCCATTAATTAAAGTACTTCCTTCGTAATTCGTTTGCTAGTCTATCATAAACTCGACACTGGCAAAATTCTGGGGACTGCTCCACACAAGATCATAACTAAGAATTAAATTGAATAAATCAAGTGAAATTTGTACTATGGCTGGTGTATTCTTGGAGTTTCTAGAGTTTTGGAAGACATTGATAATTACAATCTAATACGTACTAGGCCTCGCATACAAAGATCGCGACCTGATTTGTTCACTAATTATGAATTTCTTCAAGAGATATCGTATGTTAAAAAGTACAGCCTTTTTTTTTTTTTTTTATAAATAGGACACGTCAATTTGACTTTACCTCGCCTGATGGTAAGCTGAAGGTAAAGTCTCAAGAAAGAGGGCCACCATTATATACACGTACCATGTTAACAATGGTGGCACTCAGCTTGACGGCCTCATCAGATGCTTTTTCACGCCCCGCTTAAAGGACCCGGGACTATAGGAAGAGGGAAACACGTGAGCTGGCAAGGAATTCCAGGTCTTAATGGTGCGACAAAGGAAAGAGTCACCGAACCGCTTGGTTCTTGAAGGAATGTTCTGCACCGTGTAGGGGTGACATCTAAGTCCTGCACGTGTCGTCCTGTATAGGAAGGGGGAGGGTGGGACTAATTGGAATAGCTCTTCAGAACATTCACCATGGTAGAGACGGTAAAAAACTGCCAAGGAAGCAACATCTCTACGCATCTGCAGAGACTCGAGGGTAGCCTTGTTTATTTTAGACCAAATTGATCAGGACTTGGGAGTTTACAAGTGACAGGTAACTAACAAATTTAATTACCTCCTTTCTGTGTCTTTCCCATTCTTGTGTGTAGTTAGTTATTTATCTAAATATAACACATCTAGATTAATTGAATTTACAGTCCCCATGTTGTAATAAATCTATTTTTACCCAACTACCAACTGAAATAGGTACGTAATTTGTTTTATAGAAATAGTCGTCAATATCCCACCTACCGACAACGTGAATTTTAAATAAATTTATATACAACTTGACTTTACGCAACTTGACTGACGAGACGATAAAAAAATCATAGACAATCGCTCAATTATCATAGACAATTGGCTAATTCATTCGTTCATTTAAACCTTCATTCGCTTTACTAGGCTTATCTAAGTTAGGAATGCCCTTTCGTAAATATGTTGGTGCAATTGAAAATAAAGTTAAGATTATCTTAGACTTAGGAGTCACTTTACAAGGATTAACCTAAGTAGAGTTTAGTGCAAACAGGCATAAGACTCTTAAAAAGAAAGTCGATCGCCTTCCAGGTAATGTATTTATTTGTGATATCATCATATATCATCTTTGACTGATCCCCAAAATACAGGTATCAGCTCAGTTTGGGTGGCAGTCTATTGTATTTAACACTGTTGTAATTTAGGAATTGTTAAATTTAAGTAGTGATGTGCCGGATATCCGAGGCTGAAGACAAATCCGGACCCGTGTCCGTATCCGTCACTTTTTTGGCGGATCTTTTACGGATCTATTTATTAATAAATTTATTAAAAAAAAAATATAAAGCTATAAAAAACTATTTAATTCAATACAAATATTTTTTTATTACCTAAAATCAAATATTTAGCTCTTTTATGTTACAAATTTTATCGTATTTAGTTACCAAACCAATACTACACTCGAGAGCAATGAATCCGGGTCACTCAAAGAATCCAAAAAATCTCGGAAAGTAAGAATGCTAGGTTAATTCAATAAATTGTATTTAATAGACAATTTAATACTCCTTAAATGAAAGTTAAAAAAATATGAGTCACCATACATTTTATTTACACAAAATTACATAAAGAAAAAAAACTGCTGATCTCTCCTTAAAACAAAAATAGGAAACATGAAATTTTTGAACTTTATGACGATTTTCTTGAATTTCAATACTTCGTATTACCTCCTCGTGCTTCCATTACTGCGTTTACGCGGTTTGGCATGCTGTACACCAAGTTCCTTATACGATTTTGGGGAATATTCTCCCATTCCTCTGTGAGAGCAATTTTGAGCTCAGGAAGCGTGATTGGGGGAGGGTTTCGTTGTTTTACGCATCTCCCTAGCTCGTCCCAAGCATGCTCGATCGGGTTGATATCCGGGCTGCGCGCTGGCCACTCCATACAAGTAATGTTCATCTCTTGAAGGTAGTCATTCACAATCCTACCTGTATGAGGTCGGGCATTGTCATGCATAAATATAGCATCCTCACCCAAATTGACCATAAATGGACCAACGTGTTCGTTGAGGATTTCTTCCACATATCTTACGCTAGTTAAAGAGCCGTTTTCTATGATCACCAGCTCTGTGCGACTTTCAGAGGAAATTCCGGCCCACACAAGTACAGACCCACCACCGTAGGCTACTTTTTCTTCGATGCATGCTTGCTTGAATCTTTCCCCTGGTCTTCTATACACTCTGTGTCTTCCATCGTGCTTGTAGAGCATAAATTTTGATTCGTCGGAGAACATAACTTTCGACCAATCTTCAATACTCCAATTTACGTGGTTCTGGGCATATCTTAGTCTTGAAATACGATGGCCACGCTCCAGTTTAGGGCCGTTTGCAGGTCTAAGGGGTTTTAAGTTAGATTCAGCAAGCCGACGTCTTACTGTCCATGCACTTGGGTTACTTCCTCCGAGGCGTCGAAACTGATTTGTGAGTTCAGTTCCTGTGAGAAAGCGATTTCGAAGCATGGTGTTCACCAAGTATCGGTCTTCTCGTGCTGTGGTACACCTAGTTCTGCCCGTTCCTGGCCTGCGTAGGTTAGAACCAGTTTCTTCGTAACGTCGGAGAACTCTTTGTACTGTTGACAGCGACACACCGACAGTCCTGGCTGTATCGCGCTGACTCCGGCCGGTTTCCACCAATGTAAGTATTCTGGTGCATTCTTCAAGTGTAAGCGACATGATTTCAGCTTGAATAATGAATATTGAGCACTATCAACCTGGTTTATGTACCAACATAAATGACAGATTACAAACAAAAGCAAAAACAAATCCTGTAATTTCGTAGTTCCATCTTCGACAGTGTTCCCTTTTCAAATTTGATTTTTTTATGATATAACTTTACAATAACTAAGAAGTTTTAATACTTTCATTTAAGGAGTATTAAATTGTCTATTAAATACAATTTATTGCATTAACCTAGCATTCTTACTTTCCGAGATTTTTTGGATTCTTTGAGTGACCCGGATTCATTGCTCTCGAGTGTATATAACTCAAGCATACTAATGGCTGATTTTTCAATTGTTAGATAACGTAACTTCGACTTGACCTGAAAAAGGTGGCGGAAGATAGTACGAAATGGCGCACATTGGGAGAGGCCTATGTCCATCAGTGGACTGCAGTGGGCTAATTGATTGATTGATTGTTACGACCTAACTCTCGAATAATGTGTGGCATGATTCAATACTGGCCTATATGTGTTATCTATACTGGCCAGTGTCACACTTAAACAAAAAAAGCACAAACCCGCCGCGCAACGCAAGTCGAAATATGTCACACTCAAGTCACGCACACCGACATCGATTGCATAAGAAAGTTAAGATCCGTATCCGTATCCGCGGATCTTGACACCAAATATCCGTATTCAGATCCACGGATATACATTTTTAACGATCCGGCACAACACTAATTTTAGGACCAACTTTGCTACTCATATTTGCGACAATAAACTAATCTTACATTAACTTATCTTGTCGTATCTTTATAGCAATTTCCTAGTTGCTTCTTAAGCTTTCGGAGCCCGAGATCCACTCATTCTTATCATATTTTTATTATTTTTTAATTTAAAACCGATTTGTAGGTGAAGTTGGCTTGGGTACCGAAGATATTGGTGAAAGCTCATTACACCCACGCTCTTGATATTATTCTATTATCTCTTTCCTGTAACCAAATTTGAACAATGCAGAAAATACGTTGGCAAGAATATAAATTCCAGTACAGTCAGACAGTAGTCATAAAATGAAATAGTTATCACACGGCACGTGGCTGAGGAAATTAAACTTTGTAGTATATTTACGACTTGTAGTATTCCAATCATTTGACCTGAAGCTTCTATAAAATCTGGCACGTCACTACAAAACGTCATTGTAAATGCACTAGAAACTCTCTAACCGACATTTATTGCGGATAGGTATATGCTTCATGAGCATATATACGTACTGCATGAGCCGTAATATTGAACAATTGATCGTTTTGTCGATTTTGAGATCGGACTGGGTGCAGTCCGAGCAGTAATATTCGTACTCCGTAAGATTTTGTTAAACTCCGACCCCAAAATCGGCAATTCGAATAATGTTTCAATCGTGACCGTGAACTTACGTTATGCATATATTCAAATTTAATGGTACCAATATATCAATAAAGATATAATCTAAAGAAGAACTCAACGTAGTTGTAACGCATGAATAATATAAAATAGAAAAGTCACAGGCGTAATCCAAATGTACGTGTGGCTGTTTGTCGGCTTATGCCTTACGCAAACGCGATTTTGTTTCGAATATGCCTGACGCCATATAGGTACCCTTACGTATAAAGGCGCCCACCTATTTACCATCAGTTTACCGGACGACGACGGCCGGACGATGTAAATTTGCCAGTTAGTCGCAATAACCCAAACACTCACAGTGTCGTTAACGATTTTGGACTGACGACTACGATCCTAATAATACGATCCTATAGTATGTGGCCGCCGAACGATTCCCGACAGTCCTAGGCCGGACAGTCCTAGGCCGTTAGGGCTAACGAGCACACACCGGCAGGCGATCGTACGGCGTGATACTCCTGACTCACAACTGCTAGTGTGTGGTTACAAAACTGATAACAGGGAATTGCCGGCAGAACCTAGTGTGAGGGCGCTATCGGCTTATGAATCGTCGGAACGATCAAAAACTGCAGGCGGACTGTTACTGAGTAAGCGCCTTAATTTAGGCCTAAGAAAATTTGTTAATACACACGTACAGAATAGTTTTATCAAATATAATTCAATAATTTGAATAAATTTAGCGGATGGTGACAACTTCGATGATTTGAATAATTTTTTAAAGTAATCCGAGAACATTAACGTATTTTTTCGAAGTTCGAACAAGTTTTCTTTAAATAATGGCATATTTCCATTGTCCACGTGCAAGCCGGGTCGATGACACTTCCATGCGACTGTTTGCTCTGCCCACACCCTGGGGACGTGCAAACTTGTGATTGCCAGTTCTGGAAAAAGCTAGTCAAATAGAACTGTAGCATAAATTATGGCATATTGTTCAAGTTTGATCGATTCTTGGTCTCTAGGAATATTTTGTTTTATTTTATTTGTTTACTATTCTGAATGACCTTTTTCCATTATCTACTTATACGTTATAGAAGTTACTGTATTCAAGAGGGTAAGAATCAGAGGCATAAATATATAGTGACTGTTCGTCGAAAAAACTAATAATATATCATTATGTAAGTTCAAGCGTAATAAGATCGTATGGGTAAGAAAATAAGCAGTTCCCAATCCAGAAATCGCTTGCCTTTTTTTCTCTTTTTTGATTCATGGAAAATAAACTTTTGCAAAACGAAAGTGAAATTACAGGCGCACGAAGTCGGGCGGAGAACTAGTTTTCCATAATAAATTGTCAAAGCTACAAAATTGTGATAGAATCAACAGGTTAACTGGTGCTTTGAACCGTGAAAGAGTGTCTACGTGTCAATGTCAATATTCCAGACAGAATATTTAGGCATATATAAATGTCTAGAACACTTGTTTCAAACAATGGTTATTAGAATTTATTAGAAGTAAATAGTCTGTTCATTTCGAATTAAAGAGAAAAAATTTAATCGGTCTAGGCGGGGTTTGAACCCGCGATCTTTGCCTTACAAGGGCAATGCTTTGACCACTAAGCTACTAGACCTAGACTAGCAGCTTAAGTTAGGGTTCAAACCCCGCCTAGACCGATTCAATTTTGTTTCTTTAATTAGTGTTGAGCCAGGTACTCAACCAAGTTACACCACGGCGGCCACGAGGACCGCGGGGTGCAGGGCGCATCAGCCGGCCGTCGCAAGCGCCGGCGTCTACAACCAGTCAGCTGACACAAGCCACGACATACGCATGTTACGCGCATTCATACCAACATTCAATTCCAAATATTAATCTTTATTATAAAGTATTATACAGTCCACTAGTCTTTTACTACCAATTAGATTTGAATATTTAAGAAAAATGCTAAAAATTTAATTTAAAAAAAGTCTGTTCATTATTCTATCCTACTACTATTATAAATGTGAGTCTGTAAAGATGTTTAGGTGTTTGTTACTCAATCACGCTCAAACGGCTTGACGGTTCTGGCTGATATTTGGCACGGAGAAAGATTATACTCGACAATAACACATAGGCTTTTTATTCTTGTATAGCTTCCCATGGGCTGCGAGAATGAAATTGCACGCGGAACACGGCAGGTAGCTATATCAGTTTGGCAAATATCCTGTGAATTTTACATAAATAAATTTTACACTAATTTATTAACTTTAATGTAAATATCCTATGTAACTTTGTTAGTAGGTATTCATCAACTACTTAGGGCAACTGAACACACACGCAGAAAAAAAGTGAAACCTTACATTAAATGTCGTACAAGGAATTTATTTCGATTTTTTGTTTTATTAATTGCTTTTGCTGACTTCTGGCAACGAGCGGTGCTCGTACGGTATACAAAAGTAATTATAGACTAAAATTAATGAAGCAAGATCATAAATTTAAATATCAGGTATCAAGAATGTCCTTTTTGTAACGGCAAACCCATTTGTTGCTAGGCTGTTTCCATGATCACCCCTGTGGTATGATACTTAAAACGAACTGGTTACATTATACGATGTCTTAATGATACTAAATCAATAAAGGCGTGTACGCACGTACTAACACATGTGTTGCGATCCATGATACGCAACAATTTGGTTCGCATGTGTGTACCATCACGAACATCGAACGCTCAGTTCATCAAACATGTTCGCGGCGATCCTATCTCTATGTTTCATATGGACGGTGTTCCAATATTTTTATTAAATGGCACGTAACGAAATTGTTCGTATAGAACTTGGAAGGTGATTGAACTTGTGTATAGAACTTGGAACAGGCATTATTTTTTGTACTAAACTGTTTCCCACCTTCTAGGATCCGCTTTAAATAATATCTAGTGAATCACTGCAAACACTACATATCTGACCGCTACTTCAAAATCCACCGTTTCTAGCGCTGAGTTGAACTCGATTCGAACTATGTTCGCGACCGAGTTCGGATATATCGTCCATACGTAGAAACGAAATGTTCATGTTTGATGTTTGTGTTCGTATAAGTGCGTATACTTAACGAAGCACCTGCAATCTCAGAAAAATATTCGAAACCAGCTGATCGAGAGTTTGTTCAACCACGCTGTCTGTTCTAAATTAACCGGAACAAGCCGATAAAACTGGTGTAGGGTTAGTTAGTTGTTAGTTTAGTGGGTACGATACGACATCGATACGATTGTACATAAGTGTTAGATACGAGTATTACGTTTTATACCACAGAGTGTGGTGGTTACCGTGGCCTATGGACGTGTGCAACACCACGGGAGTCACACTCCTGCTGCCGACCCTAAAAACACAGAGATTTTTTGGTCTGTTAATGTAAAAGACCCAGCAGGAGTAGCCTCTGGTTTTCCCACTGACAGCACAAAAACTCTTCAGTTTGCTCTGGCTACCCTACTCACCGCCAGGAACACAACACGAGGTTATTATGGCCGTGGTATTCTCTAGGGTGGAGGTATTTCCCCAGGCGAACTGCTCAATTGGACGGAAATACCGTCGTGTCCTACCTACCTATCTACGATATTGAAAATATCTAATATAAATATAAAAACTAATTCATTAATCCATAGATATAATAAATCATTTAATAAGTCAGTAGGTAAATTAAGGATTCAGTATTACGATGCAATCCATGGATTCCCTGGGTCCATCGCGTTGCTGAGTTGGGAACTCGGGACAGAGCTTGGGACTTGCGACCTAGGTATAGGTTTTGAAGCCCCTTTATTGATGTACATCAACACTCACCTTCACTACCCAAGTTCCCCTCTGCTAATATTCCTGAAATTTCCTTCTTTAATTAGACCTTAATTAGGACAGTTAATTAGACCTTCTCAAACCAAATTAGATTGCAGTTCATAAATCAAGAGCGCACCCTTTGCGTGTGATTTACCGTATAATAAATATGCGAATATGATAGCATTTAAGTGCAGTCCATCAACCTGCGGGATTATAGGTTATAACCGAGATTAACACGACTTTACAATAACCTTCGCATATAAAATATTTCACTAGGTTTGTAAAATATTCTATACCCGACATCGTCGCGGATAGAATCGTGGGTTTCTATATTTACAAAATAAACTCGGTGACAGAGCATCGAGACGTGAAAAAGCCTCTGATGATGTAAATAAGCTGAGAGCCACCATTGAATTCCTTTCTAGAGACTTTACATTCAACTCACCATTAGGCGAGGTGAAGTCATATTGACATGACCTATAAAAAAAAATCAAAACTATCTACATTATTGGAGGTCGCTCCGTAGTCGTATAGTTTAAAACAGAAAGTTGCTCATCGCATTAAATTTTCCCAACTATAAATTGATGTATTCCGGTGTCACGGTCAAGGGCGAACTAGTATATAATAATAAATGACGTTTAATATTAATGCTTTAATATTATTTGGATTTAAAGTTATGCTGCATGTTCGGGGTGAATTTAAAGTGGCAACATTGAGCTGAATAAAAAGACATCGTTAACGAAGAACTGAAAATCTTTGAGAGCTAAAGACATACATTTCAGGTATATGTAGTTACATATTTCTTGCGGCCTATATCTTGACCCCAAATCGCGAGAGAAACAAGGTCCTGGCAGGATTGGGTTGGTTTAATATAATATATAATTAGTGAATTTAATCTTCTCTGCCGATGTAGCACCCCGTGTTTTTTTAATACTATTTATTTATATTGTATATATATATATATAGATTATATTTATATTTTAATACTATTTTATTTATACACACTCGTCCCACCGACCGTGTTAAAACAGAGAGTTTCTGTACCGTCAGTGTAGAAGATAAAGCAGGACAAGCCTTAGGTCGTCCCACTGACAGCGCAAATACCGCGGTAGCCTAGTGGTATGGGTAATGGACTGCTGAGACGAGGTCTCGGGTTCGATCCCAGGTTTTCCATGGCACACACCAATGACTTTTCGAAGTTATGTGTGTATTTATCGTAGGTTTATAAGTGCCCGGTTAATGGCAATAGGCTCGCCCACCTATTACATTGGGACCAAAACATAAACCGGCGAAATATGGGTGCTAGCACCTCTGCCTACCCCTTCGGGGATCCTCAAGGGGAGTTATCCTCAAAAGACGCCTAAATCGTTATTTATGCGTTCATACTGCGCATACTTATGCGCGTCCGTTTCTTTGTAACGAGGCTGCGATCTATTCGCATTTGTCTGAGTGTTTCTGTGACTTGGAGAGCGCTTTAAGTCGTCTGTCACGGTTGTCATACATAATTATAAATACCAACATCTATGGCAGTCGTTATGGGTAGTTGGAGACCATAAAAATCCGACTAATCTAACTACAGAATTACGATGTCGCAAATTGGTGGTGAAGGTCAGGTGGCAGTTGCTTCTTGGAAAGTATCGATTTTCAGCCGCATCACAGTTATAGACTTTATTTTTATTTGTTTGATTTTAATTTATATTACTCATTGATTTTGTAGCCATGTAGCAGTGATTTATGTTCACTTTTGTATTACAATAATTATTGTACCATTTACCCCACGGTCGATACTATTCCCTAGTAAAATGGAATAGAAAAATCAATGTATGGGATTGACATATTTTAAGTCTCTCAAGGGTAAACTTAATATTCTACTAACGATTGTGATACTTGTCTAGAGGGGCAGTACTCGTCATCCTCCGGACCTATTCCAAACTCAGTTGGGAGCGGATTAAAATATACATACTTAAAAATACTTAAACTTACTTACAAATATATACATAAACATATAATATACATATTAACCAGATATGAATTTAACGTCCAACCCGGTATTATACACGTATCATAGGTTACAATACTACTACTACTCGATACTGTGGTGGTATAGTTTGGGACCTGGCCTGCCACCAGGGGTATGGCCGGTTGTATGGTGGGTCCGCAGGGTGATGATACATTATGATTTATGTACTATACTGGACAAATGGTACTCCTGCTTGACCATTTCTTTAAACTTTACCAATGTCTGATGAGTTCGTTTTCATTTTCAATACATTTCTACCCTACTAAAAAATGTTCCATTAAATAATTTTACCTGTAAAATGAATGTAACCTTTTGAAGTAATAAAGATATGAAGGTGAAGTATGAAGGCTGAAAACCCGAGCCCAACTGTGAAAAGGTCAAGATATTGATGAGTGCGGTCAATATTTATGCTGGTTACTATATCTACGGTACTTGTAATATATTGTTATTGCATTCGTACAGAAGCAATAAGACAATTAAAGTATAATGTAACGTTTTAAAACTTTGCTGTATAACGTTATTTATTTATTTTCAGATGCGTTGAGATGTTGCTTCCTTGACAGTATTTTACCGTCTCTACCATGGTGAATGTTCTGATGAGCTATTCCAATTAATCCCAACCTCTCTTTTCCTATACAGGACAACACGTGCAGGACTTAGATGTCATCCGCATACGGTGCAGAACATTCCTTCAAGCGATTCGGTGACTTTTTCCTATGTCGGGCCATTAAGACCTGAAATTCCTTGCTCACGTGTTTCCCTCTTAATACAGTCCCGGGTCCTTTAAGCGGGGCGTGAAAAAGCATCTGATGAGGCCGTCAAGCTGAAAAGCTAAAGCGGACCCCAGACTCCAAGTTGACAGCTTCGGATGCGACTGGAATTAACGCTAGGATGAAGAAGAATAATGTATGCAGAAGTTGGAGGGTCCATATTTGGCTTGACCAATTGTACCTTAACAACGCACGTTTGTTAACCGATACATTTAAGTTGAGGCCCGCATCCCAGAAAAGGGCTAAGCTAATACAATTTATTTGTTCTGTGACAACGCTCTGTTGTGAATCGAGGCTCCAATGACATTAAGAGCGTTTTCCCACTCATCCGTTATCCGACATCCGATATCAGAGGAAGTCAAATGTATGAGATATGTATCTCTCTTTCACATCGTCCGGCCCGATATCGGTTATCGGAGCTAACACCACTGTTTTGGCCCGATATCGGAACACAAAGAAACTAAAACTGCGACTGCAAGCAATTTTCGACCTTAATGACAATTTCTTAATGTTAATTGATCACACTGATCACGAATATAAGAAAAAAATTGATACCATGTCATGTCAATAAGGTCGAAAATTGCTTGCAGTCGCTGTTTCTTTTTTTTACTCCTAGCATCCCTAACTAGTCTGTGCTATCGAGTAAATGGCCGTATCGGGTCGATTTTATCGGATAAATCTGAAAACAGCACAAGGTGTCGGCTATCGGCGTCCGACACCGATATCGGATATCGGATGAGTGTGAAAACGCTCTTAGACTGTCATCTGTCATCTAGAACACAATCTATCCCCAGATCTAGTTATAAATCGAGATTCAGGGTTGAGTATCGTTTTTTAATACGGGCCTAAGTTTCACGCCACTTCTATGTAAACAAATTATCACGTCATGACTACGTTTGAAGCGCATTGTCAAGTAGAATAATACAACAGAGGTCAGCCGTGACAACGTTTCGAAAACACTGAGTTTTCGATGACACATCACGTCTCATCATTGAATACTAATGTGGATAAAAACCAGTTTGCGGGGTTTTTTTTATGTCGCAATAATAATCCGAATGTGATAAAAACCCATTTTGGTGAGAATATTTTTTTAATTAAATTTTTTTAAGCATTTTCCTTGCTAAATAATACACAAAAAAAAATCAAATCCGTCGATCCTCGCCTAGACGAATTCAACTTTATCAATTTAAATTGATTAGTGTGAATAGTTCTTTAGGCTATTAGAAATGGTTAGAATCTGTTATGTACCTAGCTGTTATTAATATATTAGTATAATAGCTAACATTTTTCATTGAATGACCAGCGGATGGTGGCGGTCTTTTGAGGTAAACTTTACAAACCATTTTGAATCTAATCTACGGGAGAAAAAGGTCACAGTCATTTGAAGACCTAATATTTTTAACATCATCTGGTAATGAATTATTGTTGAATCAACGGTTTTAGTTCACAAAATTGGTAAAATTACTTTTATATAAGTACTGGCTTTTGCCCGCGGCTCCGCCCGCCTGGATGTCGGTTATCGCGGCCAAACATAGCCCATGTTCTTTCTTAAGGTCTAATCTACTCCAATACCAAATTTCATCAGAATTAGGTCAGTGGTTTAACTGTGAAAGACGGAAAAACAGACACACACACCTACTTTCACATTAATAACATTAGCATGGATTACATGAATTTTAATTCAGTTAGACAGCGGTAGTCTACAACAGCACTTTTGCTACGGGATGTCTACAATATTAGATGGTGCACGTGATGTTGTAATTGATACGAAACAAGAAATAATACGCTCGACTATAATAAGGTATTAAAGTACCCACCTTTTTTAAAATCGGGGGGTTATCAGGGTTTTCTATTTAGAAATTGTCAGAAGCAAATGGATTCCAGAGAGCAAAAAGCGACTATTTGACGGATAGTCTTACCCTGAAATCTGAAACTATAGTTGCATACCATCTTGAGGCATTATAAAATATATTTTTTTATATTTTATTTTTTAAGGCCCTGGGTTTGGCGGCGACGTGAACCCACTTCTAACATGAACAATTTAGGTTCCCGGCAGAGTAGAATTTGGGCCACCCCATCTCTTCTCATGCGGTGTCGTACAAGGCGACTAAAGGATAGGGCTGTTTAACATCAGACAGATATATACAGCCCAGACTCAGCCTTAGATGCATGGCTCGAGTTGACATTAGTGCCCGGAATACGTCACCCCTATTACGTGGGGACCGAATACACCGATTGGTGAAATGTTGGTGTCAATTCACCTCTGCCTAACCCTTCGGGAATAAAGGCGTGATTATATGTATGTATGTATGTATGTTTGGAGGGGTTTACGGCAAAAGCAGCAATCTCAGTACCACAGCTTCGAGTTTTGAGAGTTAGTACGTCTATGATTCACAGTTAATCTGAATCATGATGGACTTCATGTCCGTTAATTGAATGTACGGTACATCCCTAGGATACATGAATATTTCTATGTTAGTTAGTTACGTAACTATTATTAGTAGTTAGGTAAATCCCTCTTTGCACTCGAGTGCACTTAAAGAAAAGAAAAATAGCTAGAATAGGAATATTATTATATTATATAGTGCTGACTCTTTAAGCTTGTACGAGACTCGTATGTGAATCTACGTTATTAAACTTGACACTTGACTTCTAGTTTTAAGGGGCATAAAAGATGCATTTTGAAAATTACAATCATACGAATGTGGTCCCAATATTTGATTGAGAGTTTGATCCTGCGGCTGAGATTTTTGAGGGGATGAGATGGAGGTACCCTAAGCCAAACAAACAAGGACTAGACCATGATATCTACTACGTCTACTACTGCTCTAAAACAAGAGCGAGTGATTAAAAAATTATAATCTGGAGCGATAGCGAGGTAATCAAAATTGAGCACGAGGTGAAAATTCTTTGCACTCGAGTGCAACATGTAAACTTTTATCCCACGTCAGAGAGGAAATGATAAAATGGCATGTTCAAAGAAAATAAAAACAATACACCAAGGAGGTTCAGGGTCTGATTGTGTACCAAAAAAAAAAAACCGGCCAAGTGAGAGTCGGATTCGCGCACGAATGGTACTGTACCAGAAAAAAGGCTAAAAGCCAGGAAGAAGGGCTAAAATATCACATTTTTGTATTGGAGCCCCTCTTAATTATTGTTATTATTTTGTTTTTAGTATTTTTTGTCATAGCGGCAACAGAAATGCCCAATCTGTGAAAGTTTCAACTGTCTAGTTATTACGGTTCTTGAGATACTGCCTGGTCACAGACGGACGGACGGACGGACAACGAAGTCTTAGTAATAGGGTCCCGTTTTTACCCTTTGGGTACGGAACCCTAAAAAAGTTGTATGATAGATTCGGCACCATGGAGGTAAAAGTAAATAGGTTATTCACAAAGGGTGAAGGGAAGAAGGGGGCATCGTGGTATTATTTTACGTACTTTCCGAAATTGGTGTGAATTCCAGTTTTTTATGTAAAATAATTATGCATTTTTAGACATAACTTCTAAGCTTAAACACAAGAGTGGTAAAGTGGCAGATTACCAGTGAATTGTGACTCTTCGTATTGGTTCCAAATGTCTTACCACATTACTGAGGCAGCAATCATTTTATTGATCATCATCATCATCATCTTTATCATCAACTCATCATCATTTACATCATCAAAATAATCGATAATAATTCTAATTCAGATAAAATAATAAATAGGAAACAAAGCAGCATGGTCATACCTTAGTCTGTTTCGAAAGGAATAAAATAAATAAAATAAAATAATTACTTTTCGCCTGTGAAGGATAAAAATGACTTTTCCACTCAAATATTGAAGAGTCTACACTTTCCGAGATGTTGTGGTGAAAAAAAAAAAAAAAACCATTTTGACAATAAAATTAACTAACTTTCATAACTTTAAATCATGCATCATTTTGTGGTATTCCCAGATTTAGTTAATCATTTTTTGGTAATGCAAAAATCTTCTCATGCCCCAGTTACATGATACAAAAAGGCCAAGATACGCAGAAAGAAGGAAAAAAGCATATTTGGTATCGCATCAGAGTATTGGCTTTCCTAATGTTTGGTTTTCCCACAGTCTTCTGTACTGGTTAATACGGGTTTGTGTGATGTGTGACTGTGTAAGCTCTAACTTATAGTGACCCAAAAAAACCTGATACCTAGTGTATTTTATAAACATATCAAAATAAAAATCTCACTCCACAGAATAAGAATTTATTTTAACTCAGATGGTAACACTATTGCGATTATATGTAGAATATACTGCTTCCGGGCTGTTTGGCCGTGGTCCATGTGAAACTTGCGTTCCAGACGTTTCGTCGATAACTGCGGTCGACATCTTCAGTGGCGCAGGTCCGGGTGACGACGAGTTCGAAGACCTTGCCTCGTCGGCGGCTTCGCTGCGACTGATGTTGAATCTTGAGTCACTGGCGTATTTATAGGCGCGGTCGGAGGGGGCAATCGACTTACTCAAGTCGATTCCCCTCTCCGAGGGGAAGGTGTACTGACAAATTGAAATTCGTTATTTTTTTAATTTAACGTATTTATTTAATCAAAATAATTACCATTATTATCTATACATTGCTGCCATCTAGTAGGAAGGTCATTTATGCCTTTGCGATAGAACTCTGGTGATCTAGATTCGACAAACTGTGTGAAAGCATTTTGTACTGCCTCCTGAGAAGAAAACTTTTTTTTGGGTTGGTTTAATATAATATATAATTAGTGAATTTAATCTTCTCTGCCGATGTAAAACCCCGTGTTTTTTTAATACTATTTATTTATATTGTTTATATGTATAGATATATATTTTTTTATTTTAATACTATTTTATTCACTGTTGCACCCACCGACCCTGTTAAAACAGAGAGTTTCTGTGCCGTCAGTGTAGAAGATAAAGCAGGACAAGCCTTAGGTCGTCCCACTGACAGCGCAAAAACCGCGGTAGCCTACTGGTATGGGTAATGGACTGCTGAGACGTGGTCTCGGGTTCGATCCCAGGTTTTCCATGGCACACACCAATGACTTTTCGAAGTTATGTGTGTATTTATCGCAGGTTTATAAGTGCCCGGTTTATGGCAATAGGCTCGCCCACCTATTACATTGGGACCAAAACATAAACCGGCGAAATGTGGGTGCTAGCACCTCTGCCTACCCCTTCGGGGATCCTCAAGGGGAGTTATCCTCAAAAGACGCCTAAATCGTTATTCGCGTCCGTTTCTTTGTAACGAGGCTGCGATCTATTCGCATTTGTCTAAGTGTTTCTGTGACTTGGAGAGCGCTTTAAGTCGTCTGTCACGGTTGTCATACATAATTATAAATACCAACATCTATGGCAGTCGTTACGGGTAGTTGGAGTCCATAAAAATCCGACTAATCTAACTACAGAATTACGATGTCGCAAATTGGTAGTGAATGTGAATGTGTATGTGTCAGATGGCAGTTGCTTCTTGGAAAGTATCGATTTTCAGCCGCATCACAGTTATAGACTTTATTTTTATTTGTTTGATTTTAATTTATATTACTCATTGATTTTGTAGCCATGTAGCAGTGATTTATGTTCACTTTTGTATTACAATAATTATTGTACCATTTACCCCAAGGTCGATACTATTCCCTAGTAAAATAGAATAGAAAAATCAATGTATGGGATTGACATATTTTAAGTCTCGGCAAACGTAATATTCTACTAACGATTGTGATACTTGTCTAGAGGGGCAGTACTCGTCATCCTCCGGACCTATTCAAAACTCAGTTGGGAGCGGCTTAAAATATACATACTTAAAAATACTTAACCTTACTTAAAAATATATTCATAAAGATATAATATACATATTTAAACAGATATGAATTTAACGTTGAACCCGTTATTATACACGTATCATAGGTTACAACACTAGTACTACTCGATACTGTGGTGGTATGGTTTGGAATCTGGCCTACCACCAGGGGTATGGCCGGTGGTATGGTGGGTCCGCAGGGTGATGATACATTATGATTTATGTACTATACTGGACAAATAGTACTCCTGCTTGACCATTTCTTTAAACTTTACCAATGTCTGATGAGTTCGTTTTATTTTTAATACCTTTCTACCCTACTAAAAAATGATCCATTAAATAATTTTATCTGTAAACTGAATGTAACCTTTTGAAGCAATAAAGATATGAAGGTGAAGTATGAAGGCTGAAAACCTGAGCCCAACTGTGAAAAGGTCAAGACATTGATGAGTGCGGTCAATATTTATGCTGGTTACTATATCTACGGTACTTGTAATATATTGTTATTGCATTCGTACAGAAGCAATAAGACAATTAAAGTATAATGTAACGTTTTAAAACTTTGCTGTATAACGTTATTTATTTATTTTCAGATGCGAGATGTTGCTTCTTTGGCAGTATTTTACCGTCTCTACCATGGTGAATGTTCTGATGAGCTATTCCAATTAATCCCAACCTCTCTTTTCCTATACAGGACAACACACGTGCAGGACTTAGATGTCACCCGCATACGGTGCAGAACATTCCTTCAAGCGATTCGGTGACTTTTTCCTATGTCGGGCCATTAAGACCTGAAATTCCTTGCTCTCGTGTTTCCCTCTTCCTACAGTCCCGGGTCCTTTAAGCGGGGCGTGAAAAAGCATCTGATGAGGCCGTCAAGCTGAAAAGCTAAAGCGGACCCCAGACTCCAAGTTGACAGCTTCGGATGCGACTGGGATTAACGCTAGGATGGAGAAGAAGAATAATGAATGCAGAAGGTGGAGGGTCCATATTTGGCTTGACCAACTGTACCTTAACAACGCGCGTTTGTTAACCGATACATTCAAGTTGAGGCCCGCATCCCAGAAAAAGGCTAAGCTAATACAATTTATTTGTTCTGTGACAACGCTCTGTTGTGAATCGAGGCTCCAATGACATTAAGAGCGTTTTCCCACTCATCCGTTATCCGACATCCGATATCGGAGCAAGTCAAATGTAGAAGATATGTATCTCTCTTTCACATCGTCCGGCCCGATATCGGTTATCGGAGCTAACACCACTGTTTTGGCCCGATATCGGAACACAAAGAAACTAAAACGGCGACTGCAAGCAATTTTCGACCTTAATGACAATTTCTTAATGTTAATTGATCACACTGATGACGAATATAAGAAAAAAAATTGATACCATGTCATGTCAATAAGGTCGAAAATTGCTTGCAGTCGCTGTTTCTTTTTTTTACACCTAGCATCCCTAACTAGTCTGTGCTATCGAGTAAATGGATGTATCGGGTCGATTTTATCGGATAAATGTGAAAACAGCACAAGGTGTCGGCTATCGGCGTCCGACACCGATATCGGATATCGGATGAGTGTGAAAACGCTCTTAGACTGTCATCTGTCATCTAGAACACAATCTATCCCCAGATCTAGTTATAAATCGAGATTCAGGGTTGAGTATCGTTTTTTAATACGGGCCTAAGTTTCACGCCACTTCTATGTAAACAAATTATCACGTCATGACTACGTTTGAAGCGCATTGTCAAGTAGAATAATACAACAGAGGTCAGCCGTGACAACGTTTCGAAAACACTGAGTTTTCGATGACACATCACGTCTCATCATTGAATACTAATGTGGATAAAAACCAGTTTGCGGGTTTTTTTATGTCGCGATAATAATCCGAATGTGATAAAAACCCATTTTGGTGAGAATATTTTTTTAATTAAATTTTTTTAAGCTTTTTCCATGCTAAATAATACACAAAAAAAATCAAATCCGTCGATCCTCGCCTAGACGAATTCAACTTTATCAATTTAAATTGATTAGTGTGAATAGTTCTTTAGGCTATTAGAAATGGTTAGAATCTGTTATGTACCTAGCTGTTATTAATATATTATTATAATAGCTTCCATTTTTCATTGAATGACCAGCGGATAGTGGCGGTCTTTTGAGGTAAACTTTACAAACCATTTTGAATCTAATCTACGGGAGAAAAAGGTCACAGCCATTTGAAGACCTAATATTTTTAACATCATCTGGTAATAAATTATTCTTGAATCAAAGGTAGTTTAGTTCACAAAATTGGTAAAATTACTTTTATATAAGTACTGGCTTTTGCCCGCGGCTCCGCTCGCGTGGGTGTTGGTTATCGCGGCCAAACATAGCCCATGTTCTTTCTTAAGGTCTAATCTACTCCAATACCAAATTCATCAGAATTAGGTCAGTGGTTTTACTGTGAAAGACGGAAAAACAGACACACACACATACTTTCACATTAATAACATTAGTATGGATTACATGAATTTTAATTCAGTTAGACAGCGGTAGTCTACAACAGCACTTTTGGTAGGGGATATCTACAATATTAGATGGTGCACGTGATGTTGTAATTGATACGAAACAAGAAATAATACGCTCGACTATAATAAGGTATTAAAGTACCCACCTTTTTTAAAATCGGGGGGTTATCAGGGTTTTCTATTTAGAAATTGTCAGAAGCAAATGGATTCCAGAGAGCAAAAAGCGACTATTTGACGGATAGTCTTACCCTGAAATCTGAAACTATAGTTGCATACCATCTTGAGGCATTATAAAATATATTTTTTTATATTTTATTTTTTAAGGCCCTGGGTTTGGCGGCGACGTGAACCCACTTCTAACATGAACAATTTAGGTTCCCGGCAGAGTAGAATTTGGGCCACCCCATCTCTTCTCATGCGGTGTCGTACAAGGCGACTAAAGGATAGGGCTGTTTAACATCAGACAGATATATACAGCCCAGACTCAGCCTTAGATGCATGGCTCGAGTTGACATTAGTGCCCGGAATACGTCACCCCTATTACGTGGGGACCGAATACACCGATTGGTGAAATGTTGGTGTCAATTCACCTCTGCCTAACCCTTCGGGAATAAAGGCGTGATTATATGTATGTATGTATGTATGTTTGGAGGGGTTTACGGCAAAAGCAGCAATCTCAGTACCACAGCTTCGAGTTTTGAGAGTTAGTACGTCTATGATTCACAGTTAATCTGAATCATGATGGACTTCATGTCCGTTAATTGAATGTACGGTACATCCCTAGGATACATGAATATTTCTATGTTAGTTAGTTACGTAACTATTATTAGTAGTTAGGTAAATCCCTCTTTGCACTCGAGTGCACTTAAAGAAAAGAAAAATAGCTAGAATAGGAATATTATTATATTATATAGTGCTGACTCTTTAAGCTTGTACGAGACTCGTATGTGAATCTACGTTATTAAACTTGACACTTGACTTCTAGTTTTAAGGGGCATAAAAGATGCATTTTGAAAATTACAATCATACGAATGTGGTCCCAATATTTGATTGAGAGTTTGATCCTGCGGCTGAGATTTTTGAGGGGATGAGATGGAGGTACCCTAAGCCAAACAAACAAGGACTAGACCATGATATCTACTACGTCTACTACTGCTCTAAAACAAGAGCGAGTGATTAAAAAATTATAATCTGGAGCGATAGCGAGGTAATCAAAATTGAGCACGAGGTGAAAATTCTTTGCACTCGAGTGCAACATGTAAACTTTTATCCCACGTCAGAGAGGAAATGATAAAATGGCATGTTCAAAGAAAATAAAAACAATACACCAAGGAGGTTCAGGGTCTGATTGTGTACCAAAAAAAAAAAACCGGCCAAGTGAGAGTCGGATTCGCGCACGAATGGTACTGTACCAGAAAAAAGGCTAAAAGCCAGGAAGAAGGGCTAAAATATCACATTTTTGTATTGGAGCCCCTCTTAATTATTGTTATTATTTTGTTTTTAGTATTTTTTGTCATAGCGGCAACAGAAATGCCCAATCTGTGAAAGTTTCAACTGTCTAGTTATTACGGTTCTTGAGATACTGCCTGGTCACAGACGGACGGACGGACGGACAACGAAGTCTTAGTAATAGGGTCCCGTTTTTACCCTTTGGGTACGGAACCCTAAAAAAGTTGTATGATAGATTCGGCACCATGGAGGTAAAAGTAAATAGGTTATTCACAAAGGGTGAAGGGAAGAAGGGGGCATCGTGGTATTATTTTACGTACTTTCCGAAATTGGTGTGAATTCCAGTTTTTTATGTAAAATAATTATGTATTTTAGACATAACTTCTAAGCTTAAACACAAGAGTGGTAAAGTGGCAGATTACCAGTGAACTGTGACTTTTCGTGTTGGTTCCAAATGTCTTACCACATTACTGAGGCAGCAATCATTTTATTGATCATCATCATCATCATCTTTATCATCAACTCATAATCATTTACATCATCAAAATAATCGATAATAATTCTAATTCAGATAAAATAATAAATAGGAAATAAAGCAGCATGGTCATACCTTAGTCTGTTTCGAAAGGAATAAAATAAATAAAATAAAATAATTACTTTTCGCCTGTGAAGGATAAAAATGACTTTTCCACTAAAATATTGAAGAGTCTACACTTTCCGAGATGTTGTGGTGAAAAAAAAAGACGGGTTGCACTCTGGGAGTGCCGGCAGAAGTGAAAACATTTTCTTTTTTTCTTTCTTCGTTATATACATAGAAAAAGATAAAAAAGAACATACCATACCATACCTATAATATAGCGCTAATCATAGAACCTATCACTTATTTCCTGCTAATTTTCTGTCAGAAGAAATTAATAAATTATAAAAAGAAAAAATAATCACAAAAAATAATAAATTACAAAAAGAAAAAATTATCATAAAAAGTAATAAATTACAAAAAGAAAAAATAATAACCAAAAGTAATAAATTATAATAAGAAAAAACAATCACGAAAAATCCCTGAAGGCCAGGTGGTTTGAACCCGATACTATCTGAAACTATAAGGACTTACAGTCGACGTGCTTACCGTTTAAGCTACGACGACATCTATGGTAACTTGCAAAATACATAGTCTGTACCTAATCTTGTATGACGTCAGTCGTCGGTTACGGTTCAAAGGTCAACTAATCCTGACCCTTCCTTAACATTTTACACCCATCCAACACCGCTAAAGAAGTTTTCACTTCAAAAAAACCATTTTGACAATAAAATTTACTAACTTTCAGAACTTTAAATCATGCATCATTTTGTGGTATTCCCAGATTTAGTAAATCATTTTTTGGTAAAAATCTTCTCATGCCCCAGTTACATGACACAAAAAGGCCAAGATACGCAGAAATGAGGAAAATAGCATATTTGGTATCGCATCAGAGTATTGGCTTTCCTAATGTTTGGTTTTCCCACAGTCTTCTGTACTGGTTAATACGGGTTTGTGTGATGTGTAACTGTGTAAGCTCTAACTTATAGTGACCCAAAAAAACCTGATACCTAGCGTATTTTATAAATAATATCAAAATAAAAATCTCACTCCCAAGAATAAGATTTTATTTCAACTCAGATGGTAACACTGATTGTATGTTGAATATACTGGCGTTTCGTCGATCACTGCGGTCGACATCTTCAGTGGCGCAGGTCTGGGCGACGACGAGTTCAGAGACCTTGCCTCGTCGGCGGCTTCGCTGCGACTGATGTAGAATCTTGAGCCGCTGGCGTATTTATAGGCGCGGTCGGAGGGGGGAATCGACTTGCTCAAGCCGATTCCCCCCTCCGACCGCGTGGGACGCAAGTTTCACATGGACCACGGCCAAACAGCCCGGAAGCAGTATATTCAACATAGAACGCCGGCCGTGAAAGCCTGAAGACTTATACTATTGCGATTGCCAATATAGCTAGCACTCATGACAAGCAAGTGAACATAGGCACAGAATAGATAATATAGGTGATTCTTTTACGAGTGTTTCGGAATCTTTTAGGTATCAAGCTCATACATAGAAGGTTATATATACATATGGGAAACTTATTATACTATATAACTCGAATATATTTACACCTGTTCGTATTAACTTGCAATTTGCTTCGTATTGTTCCTTGAAATATAAAACTATTATTACCAAAGGATTCTATTGCGCTTTATTTGATACTAGCTTTTGCCCGCAGTTCTGCGCGACCAAACATAGCCTATGTCCTTTCTCAAGGTCTAATCTACACTTATACCAAATTTCATCAAAATAGGTTCAGCGGTTTAGGTGGGGAAGACTGACAAATAGACAAACACACACTTGCCCATTTATAATATTAGTATGGATTCTTTGGTTTTTTTTTGTTGTGTTTCGATGTTGCTTTTCACCACACACAGGCACGGGACACTAATAAGGTGGCAGCAGTCCTTCGTAACCATGGCTGCTGAAAAATAAACGTCAGAGCGTCGTTCAACCAGCAGGTGGACGTTCATAAATCTGAAAAGTGAACTGAGTAAGACACGTATCTGCCAGGATGTAGGACACGACGATATTTTCGTCCAATTGAGCAGTCCGACTGGGGAAGTACCTCCTTCGTACAGAATCCCGCTGTCATAATAACCTCGTGTTGTGTTCCCGGTGGTGAGTAGTGTAGCCAGAGCTCACTGGAGAGGTTTTGTGCTGTCAGTGGTAAGACCCAAGGCTTGTCCTGCGTTATCTTCTACACTGACGGCACAGAAACTCTCTATTCTAACAGGGTCGACAGCGCGAGTGTAACGCACCTGATGTTGCACACATCCATAGGCCACGGTAACAACTTTCCATCAGGTGTACCGAGAAGCACTCGTTTGTTAGTTTGCCACCTAAGTGGTATGAAAAAATAAAACGAGTTTTAGTGTAATGAATACAGAACAACCCCAACTCTATGTGGAACCTACCATAGTAGTAATATTACGAATTGATGTCCAGTAAGATAACCTCTATGGCGTAGTGGTAAAATTGCTGAGGTTTGGTTTAATATTTTGGGGAAATGGTACAAATAATAATGACGTTTTTATAGCACAAAAAATGTCTCAGGGCTATATGTGGGCTGAAACGTACAGATAGTTGTGTACCATATTACAAAAAACTAAGACTTCTACCTTTACTATCTCTATATATATATGAACTCAATATGTTCGTAAAAACTAACATGCACTTATTAATATTATATTATAAAGTCAACGCCGCTCTGACAAACTTTGCTTACTGAGTACCAAGACCAAATTTCTCCATATGAGCGTGTATGCAATGGCCCCAAAATTATATAATAAACTATCAAAGCAAATTCGGACGTGCCCAGATATCTGCAAATTTAAGCGCAGCCTTTTAAATTTTCTTGTAGAAAAATCTTATTACTCAGTGAATGATTTTTTAAATGACATCCTCTGACTATGACATAACAATTTCAATTAATTTATATTTTATGTATTTGACATTTAAAATTCAATTATATTATATCTTTTGTATGTGACATTTAAATTTCAATTATACTTTATTTTTGTATAGTTGACATTCAAATACTTATCATCCACTGACATAAATAATTTCATTTTACTTTTATTAATTTCGTAATTATATTCTAAATTTGTTCGATAAAATAAAAATGTTAATGGTATATTGACTATGTAAAAATGAATAATTATTTTCGTATGCCGTTAGGCGGAACATGGAAGACCATATTAATTAATGTAACACCTTTGTACCACCTATGTTAAACGAAATAAAATTGATTATTGATTATTCAAAAAAAAAAAACGTTAGACTGCTACGCAGGGGCGCAGGTTCGAATCCCGCTTAGTGCAAATGTTTGCATGATTGAATATGTAACGTATATTAGCATATATGTATAATATGGATGTATTTATAAAAAAATGCATTTAGGAATGTTCATTCGTATTCTAAATTTCATAACACAAGTTACGCTTACTTTGGGTCTAGTAAGCGTTGTGTAGAATTTTGTAGAATATTTGATGGCACAAATTTGTCACAAATTTCAACCGGGTGGGTACCACTGTGCACGATTGCGAAAAACCCAACATAGTACCTCGGTTGGATTGCGTTCAGGGGTCAGCAAGTGCATAGCCGGGCAGGGGGATTGTGGTCGCAGCACTAGCGGGACCGGTGGGTGACGCGAGGTGCTGCGACGTCAATCCTCTTTTGATGAGTCAGGCTTTGCAACTGAGTGCCACCATTGTTAACATGGTACGTGTATGTAATGGTGACCCTCTTTTCTGTGAGTTTGCCTTTAGTTTACCATCAGGCGAGGTGAAGTCAAATTGGCGTGTCCTACATTTAAAAAAATTCTTAATTATTTATTAATGATGTTGAATAAATCTAATCTCACTGATTAAATGAATATAAATTTGTATTCGGTAATAGATAACAAGTTTTCAAAGTCATTGTTATGCATACCGAGAAAGTCACTTACAGTATTTACTAAACATGGCAACAACAACAGGACTTTATACAGTAGGTAATCATTCATTCTAGTCGTGATAGTTCTGAAAGTGTTGTTACTTGGAAATTACACTTAATAAATCAACATTTTACGATCCATTATTGAATAAGTATGTTGGCAACTGCAGGTACGTTGGTATCACTTAGATGGCAGACAAGCACACGGCGCACCTGTTGAAAAGTGATTACCGTGGCCTGTGGACTAATGCAACACCAGGGGCGTCACGTCACACTTGCGCTGCCGATCCTAGTTGAAAATCGAAATTCAAGATAAAGAATATTGAATACTGGTAGCACTTGCCCTTTTCTACACTTTATTTTGTTTTTATTTTTAACCTGACCGGTTTCACCTCACGGCATTATCAAAGGTTTACTAAACACATAATAATGGTTTTAAACAATAATATTTCTAAATACTACATTTTTTATATGTGGGTAGTTTTAAAAATGTGTATACCAGGTTCAATTGTTTTCCCAACATTTGGAGAAAATAATTTTTGAATTTTCTTAAAAGGTATTTTGATTTAAAAATTAATAAATACATTATAGGTACAACGCTAGTTGTATTAAAGTTAAATGTCAGATGAAAAAGTGCAAGTGCTATCATTATTCAATATGTGAAGTAGATTCCACCAAGTGCCATCAATCTCCACTTTAAACAGTCTCAAGACAGAGTAGTTCAATATCTTAGATAATAATAAATATCTTTAGTTTCACAATCATTATTTCCTAACCACCATGGATTAATGTAACTATTGCTCTTCAGAAACACCATGTCCTTTCGTAAATTTAAATGGCTTCATCAAACAGCGTAGTGGAAAGTTACATAGCCTGCCTTTGTTTTCGTTTTACGTATGCATAGTACGCTCATGATCGTATAAATATTTATGAGGTGGTTTTACTTTAAACGTGTCTTTTGTGTACATGTAGGTATATAATGCGGTGGGAAATTGAATTCGATGATGAGATGAGGGAAATTCACTAAGAAATATGTTGATGATGCCGCATTCAAAATATTGGGAGAGGAATTAATCCCCGACGCAAACGAAGGTTTTTGATTTAACAGCTGTGTCGCAAGGAGAGTAAAATCTCGTATCCACTAGGCAAGATTTAACTCGCAAAATGTGTCGCTCAACAAGTTCGGCAACATTGTTGAGCTGGCGCACGATATGGGGCGCGGCTTGTTGTACATAAGTTCGGCAGTTGGTCACGTTTGGACAGACGAAAAAGTTTTGCGTAGCTGCACAATGGCCAGATTTAAGAAAGCTGTAGTGAACGACACCGGCGCTAGGCCACCAAACACTTACAAGTAACTTTTTCTGAGTCAATTTTCGTTTAGGGCAGAATTTGGCTGGGTCTCCAGGGTTCAGCCATTGCGATGAGCGCTTTCGATTATCGTACAATATCCACTTTTCATCACAAGTAATGATTCGATTTAAAATCCCTTCATTATTGTGTCGGTTGAGCAAAGTAGCACAGCAGGCGACCCGTGTTTGCAAGTTCGATTCACTCAATTCATGAGGTACCCATCGTTCGAGTTTTTATACTTTCCCGATTTGCTTCAAGTGGATTAATACAGTTTTGTCACTTACCCCGAAGCCTGCTGCTATCTCTGAAGTGCTTTATGATGGATCCGCTTTCACAATAGCCTTTAATTCTTCGTTTTTCACTTTGATCTCCGGCCGTCCCCGGGGTTGGTTCTTAAGGTCAAAATTTCCAGAACGAAAACGTTGAAACCAAAAACGTACTGTGCTATCTTTAGCGACACCAGCGCCAGCGTACACATTATTAATTCTTCGAGCTGTTTCTGCAGCACTGGTCCCACGGTAGAACTCGTACTCGTAAATATATCGATATTTCATGTTTTCCATTGCGCGGTAATAAATATAAATAAATAAATAAATATTCCACAACATTTCACATAACGCTATCTAGACCCATGGTAAGCATAGCTTAACTAGCTTGTGTTATGGAATCTAGAATGCGGATAAACATACTTATATACTTTTTTTTTTAATATATACATATTATACATAGAGACACCCAGACCAATGCAAATATACATATTCATGTATACAAATATTTGCACTGAGCGGGGATCGAACCCGCGCCTTCTGCGTAGCGGCCGCGTTCACTACCGCCACGCCACGGAGGCCAAGAAAAAATAATGAGGAAAATAACAAATGAATGACTGTATTCCAAAGAAAAAAAACCAGCTAAATGAATTTATTAATTTGAATTTGGAATTCATAACCAAAGAGGAGGTATTTCAGATCAAATTGATCAGTACGACTAAACGCTAATTTCATACGTAAGGACCTACTTCTATTAAGAATTCTTTGTATTGATTCTTTTGGGTACTAAGTACTGTACTTACTCTATGACAGTGGTTAATAAATTATTTAAAGGTGATAATCACTAATATTTATTCCAGACACATGTACGTCTGTACAGTCTAAAGTTCAAATCTAGCATCAATGTCTGACTGTCTAATGAGGCGGTAGTCGTTAGTGAGTGCAACGTGTCTTTTTCTATAATAAGTTTCTTTCGTAGTTTCTCTAAACATTGAGAGAGATAATATATCTAGCAGAGAACTGTGATCAGCTAATTGATTGGCGTGCTTGATAGACTGCATTAAAATATATGAATGTAAAGACATCCATTAATCGTGGACCCAAGCTAATCTTACCTCTTAAAAGGTTTAAAAGTGAACCAAAACAAAAACGATAAAGTAAAAGTTTTGGATGCAACCGGGATTGGTGCTTGGGATATAGATTAGGCGAAAAAAAAACTACTTAAGGACTGCGGAGGCAAGCTTTTAAGTAGCTGAGCTCCCAGTGCGGGTTGAGAACTATTACGAAGAATAGGCAGAGTGCGTAACAATCCAATTCATCAATGCTGTACAACCCCGTGGAACTATTGCAATCACTTATCGGATGCTGCTTCGTGATGTCTTGATGCTGGTGATCACCAATTGCTCAGGAGTCAGGATACGTACGTATATTATTTCACTAGCAGTTGCTATGGAGATCAAAGTGAGACTGGTTCGCTACTAAAGATGCGGCCCGCGGGACCACATACCGTCATTACAGTTACCCCCAAATTCGCCAAGATTTGCCTAGCCAAACTACTGGACTGATACCCGCCATAAACTGAAATTTGTTTAGCGGCGTTGGATGGGTAAATATTGTTAAACTCGCACGTCAGGATCACTTGACCTTTGACCCGTAACCGACGACTTTGTAGGATGACATGACGTCATACAACATTCCTAGCTACAGAGTAGTTATTTTGCTAGGTAAGCTAAGAAGCTTCGTAGCTTAGCGGTAAGTGCTTCGACTGTAAGTCCTTATGGTTTCAGGTAGTACCGGATTCGAACCTGGGCTTCTGACACTTTTTGTTGTATTTTTTCTTTTTGTAATTTATTACTTTTTGTGATTACTTTTTCTGTTTGTTATTTATTAATTTCTTCTGACAGAAAATTAGCAGAAAATCAGTGATAGGTTCTATGATTGGCGCTATATTATAGTTATGGTATGGTATGTTCTTTTTATCTTTTTCTCTGTAAATATCGAAGAAATAAAATAAAAAAAAAGTTTTCACTTCTGCCGGCATTCCCGGAGTGCAACCCGTCTTTTTATTTTTACAAAATTAGATTCATATATTCGTTCACAATGGTAGAGGCCTATGTCTAATTGATTGATTCGTTCACACCTCCCTAAGGAGAGAGCAGAGCTGTATCAGAACCTTAGTCGCCTTCTGCGATCACATGGGAAGAGATGGGGTGGCACTATTTCACTCTACCGGGACTACAAAATTAAAAGTAGTTGAAATTCGGCTTTCAAAATTTGTTTACATACCTACCTACCTACCTCAAAAGGTGTAGTACTGTAGTCCATTAAGATCAACCGGCCGGGGATTTCGGCCGGGTGGGTACCACCGTGAACGATTGCGAAAAACCCTCCATATAGTAATCCAATCTCGGTTGGATTGCGTTCAGGGGTCAGCAAGTGCATAGCCGGGCAGGGGGGATTGTGGTCGCAGCACTAGTGGGACCGGCGGATGTCACACGGGGCTGCGACGACAATCCTCTTTTGATGAGGCCGTGAAGATGAGTGCCACCATTGTTAACATAGTACATACGTGTATGTACAGTGACCCTCTTTCCTGAGAATTTACCTTCAGCTTACCATCAGGCGAGGTGCAGTCAAATTGACGTGTTCTATATATATATATTATAAACATAACTTACTACCTTATGTGACTTTCTCCATATTTTTTTGTGCTATGGCACATTCTCCATTAAAAAATATTAACGGTTGGACAACTGACATTGACTAGTATAAAACGAAAAAGTCAAAGAAACAAATGGTTTTGAATAAATTAGGTCAATAACTAAATGATTTGGGCTCCTCTCGTTTTTCTTCGTTTCCCAATACTTACTGATTTCATTTTAATATAATCATGTCAATGGTGTCGAGATTTTTCTACTGATTATTATTGTCATTTATTTTCTTTCACTTTTGGAGAAATGATATTCTAGACCAGCATTTCTTATACTTTATAATTCAGTAGCCCAGTTATTTGAATGATTTCCTATCATCACCCATCACAAGTCTTTTCTAGCCCCTTCTAGTGCATTTTGGGGAGTTTTTTTTACAGTATCCACATTATAAGTAAGTAACAGTAAGTTAAACTGTTAATAAAATCTTAAATGAGTATTGATTGATTGTAAACAACACCACACTGCGGTCTTCATTTACGCTGCGTATTTTATATTCGTAGCCCGGTACCGAGCAAACGAGCTACCATTTCAAATTCAATAACAGACGCTTATACGCTTACAATGAAAAAATATTGCAAATTAGCTGCAGGTTGTACTCTAACTAGTTTATGGAAATCAGAGATCGCTTATTATTTTTGATTAGTTTGATGATTTTTACAAGAGCTACTGATGGGTGACTCTTACCCTGAAAGAAAACCTACGCCACAGCCTTGTTCGTTGTACAGGTGCTTTGACTAGTACATGAGGATGGCCTGGGTCCCAAAGATATTTATAAGGACCCTATATAAAATGAAAAGTCAATTTTTTCTTTTAAAATAAAAATTTGATCATTTCCATCGTACCATGAAGTCTTAAATTCCTTACCAGCTCACGTGCTACCTTTATCCAACAGTCCAGGGTCCTTTAAGCGTGAAAATGCAAAAAAATGTAACATTATTGGTGTCGGCAATGGTGCTCATCTTTCCGGAGAAAACCTTAAGCTTACCATTAGGTGAGGAGAAGTCATATTGTATCCAATATACAAAAAAAGATATCCAGCAAATTTTGCACCAAAACAGTATTAATTTACGATGAATATTTTGCTTAATCAAATATATCACGTGTATCGATTTCAAAATTGTCTTCAGTCGATCGATTTTCTATTACAAGGCCAATCAACGTATAATATTACGATCTATTGACATTCGATACATATGATCGAAGTGAACACGTGAACGTGAATCACGTGATTGTGTTTTTTTTTCGACTTTATTCGTATTTTTACGATTCAGGAACGTGAAGGTAATTAGCATTATTCAGATTTTTTTTATGTTTGGTATCGGTTACCTAATACTTCAGGTGGCGACATAAATAATATCTGAAGTTCTCTGATGAAACAGAGGCATCAAATTTCTAAAAAAGTTATCTTGATTTAGATTGCTAAGTTTGTCAATTTTTCATACACAAATATCTGGTTATTCTAAATATTCACGCCTGTAAATCCTCGAAGGGATGGGCAGAGATGCATTAACACTCACATTTCATCAACTACGATTTTCAGTCTCACGGCATAACGGGGGCGATCATATTGCCGTCAAAATAGTACTGTGTCATGTATGTATTCTAACAGATGGAAAACAGCCCTTATTCCTTAGTTGCCTTCTAGGACACCCAAAAGAAGTAGTAGAATAAGCTCATGGAAAGTGGTTACCGTGGCCTATGGACGTGTACAAGTCCAGCGGCGTTACACTCGCGCTGCCAATCTTCCAAGAATCTACTGATGTCCTTCTTGAAGAACCCCATATTGTGATCACTTGTAAAAAAAAATACAGCAGCGAGATCATTTCACAGTTTTAGCGTGTAATTAAGCCCCTTTGACACCTAATTATGATGATGAAAAAACTAGTATACCTTACTAAAGTATCATTGTTTATGACCAAGTATTAATGTAAACTTCAGTATTAGGGATTAATAGTGATAACACCGAAATTTTGCGATAAAGAGATAACTAGATAATCGTCTAGACTGTTGACATGCTGATGTTAGGAAGATAACCTACAGAGGACAAAATATGTATACCAGGACATTGACTAGAGCTATTAGATTCATATATAAGAGTAAAGACAGTGAACTTTGGAGGTTAGATGGCAGTCGTATCACGGAAAATATTGAAGACTGGCGGTTGACTGAATTGAGAGCCAACTGAGTCGGGAAAAGAATTGGAGGAAGGCAGTTCGGTATCTATCATATTGGTATCTATCAATTAGCATATGCCAGCCCACCAGTTAAACATAGGCCTCTCCCAATATGCATCATAGCAGCTGATCTTTCGTCGTCTGCCTGTGTGTCCTGTGTCTGCCTATCTTGCTTCAGGGTATCTTACATTCCGTTTGCTAAATCACAATTTTCTTCCAGCGTCCATCGGTCCTACGGCAGACGTGGCCATCCAACTGCCACTTCAGTTCAGCTCAGGTAGTGTATTGAAAAAAAGGCTAGTCAGAATTATTCTTAATTTATGGACTCACCTACGTTATTTGATTATGACTCTAGAGGGAGCTCGTGGTGTGTATGAGGCAGAAGTAGATGGACACAATGGTTCTGTCCATGGAATAATAAATACGTGATCGTATGTTTTAATTATTCATCTCTAATGTATGCTTTATTTTGTGTAGTTTTGTCAGTTTAGTTCATTTTTAGTTTTATGATTCAATTTGTCCTATAATTCATTAGTTTAAAATAAATTCAACCTATCAGTTTTCGAAATATGACTGTTTAGTTGCTATTTCTGTGTCTTTGACTAATGTTTATTCTCAATGAAATGAAGCCCTGAAGCTATGATTCAACAATTCGCATAACAGCGCCAGAATCCCGTAGGCTTGTGATAAACACTATTTTGTTCGAAGACAAGTCCCTATTATATGATACCAGTGCTGACGAATCATCATCTTCACAGTGGTTGCATCTAAAGTTTGTTGCATATTTTATCTTGAATTGTTTTTTTTTAGTTTTTATAGGAGCGATTGCCGTCTGGCCTCTCAGCCCCAATGGAAAATCAGTAGTAGTAGATGGATATACCTTTATATTATTATAATTTTTAATTATGTATTCAGAGTAAGTCCTAATTCTGAGAGCTGCAACTCTTTTACGGTTTCGGTTGGTAACATGTCTATCTATATGGGTCGCATGCGGCCATCCAAATTAATATTATAAATGGGAAAGTGTATGTGTGAGTCTGTTTCTTTGTCTGTCTTTAAGAACATTTTCACACTCATCCGATATCCGATATCCGATATCGGTGTCGGACGCCGATAGCCGACACCTTGTGCTGTTTTCACATTTATCCGATAAAATCGGCCCGATACGGCCATTTGCTCGATAGCACAGACTATTTAGGGATGCTAGGAGTAAAAAAAAAAGTGCAAGCTATTTTCGACCTTATTGACTTGACATGGTTTTGATTTTTTTTTCTGATATTCGTGATCAGCATCATCAATTTAAGCGAAAAGACACGTAACTCAGAAAATGTCATTAAGGTCGAAATTGCTTGCAGTCGCTGTTTTAGTTTCTTTGTGTTCCGATATCAGGCCAAAACAGTGGTGTTGGCTCCGATAACCGATATCGGGCCAGATAATGTGAAAGAGAGATACATATCTCATACATTTGACTTCCTCCGATATCGGATGTCGGATATCGAATATCGGATATCGGATGAGTGAGAAAATGCTCTAACGCCTAAACCATTGAACTTATTTTAATGAAATTTGGTAGAGGGGTAGATTAGACCTTGAGAAAGGATATAGGCTTTGTTTGGTCGCGATAACCGACATCCAAACGGGTTGAGCCACGGGCAAAAGCTAGTGTCTTATGAAAGTACACCTGCAGCAGTCAGTTATGACGGCAATGCAGCTTGCTATATTGCGGGCCCTAGGGATCTTATCAGGTTGACTGCCGCTGTGGCGTAGCGGTAGTGAACGCGGCTGGTATGCAGGAGGCATTTGCATTGGTCTGGTCGTGCCTCGGAGAGCACGTTAAGTCGTCGGTCCCTGTTGCCATACAAACATTTATAGCATTCATTACGGGTAGTTAGAGCCCGGAAAAGTCCAACAATTGGTCTAAATGCAATGCTTTGATAATGCCTTTGGGTTGTGGAGGTCTTATAGCAGTCGCTTCATGGAAAATGTCGAAGTTCTTCCAAATCTACAGTTTGACTGGTAAAGGGAACCCCAGTTTCAAATGCGATTGGAATTAACACTAGGATAAATAAGAAGGGAATAATTTAATAATATTCTGACGAGTTTACATGAATGACTCTATAAATATTAATAATTCAATGACTCCTGCGGTTTTCAGTTAGTCATGAATAAATTATACAACATTATTAGGTATTATTGTGTTACAAGTAACGTTACGTAACCGGACGTAACCGAACTAGTGACGAAACAGGTAAGCAGAACTTATGTGGCGTCGTATTTTTTACCGACTTCAAAAAAAGAAGGTCTCAATTTGACTGAATAATTGTTTTTTTTTTGCTTCTTATTACCTTGTGCCGTATGCAAACAGGTAACTAGGTTTCGTTCGGCGCGCTCTGTAGCCTGAACAGCTCGATGAATTTTAGCTTGAGAGGTGTCGTTAAATTCGTATTTACTGTGAAAGTCACACTGGGTATATCAAAATAAAAAAAATAGAATGGCGGATTTTGGTAAAAAAAATTTCACACAAATTTATCGAGTGGTGAAATTAAAACGATTACAAAAATATATATTTCATAACTAAAAAGTATAAAATAAAATATTAAAAAAAAAAAAATAACCCGATTGCTGCTCAAAACAAGCTTTATAGCAGGCGGTACCCATTTGCAAATCTCAAATCCGATGAAAATTAAGGGTTAGGTACCACCTGTTATGAGGCTTGTTTCGATCGTTTCAGCATCAGTCGGGCTTTTTTATTTTTATTAATTTTTGGTTATGTATTTTACTTGCTGAGATTTTACAAAGTCTTTTAACTTGGATATATGGCGTCAGATGCCAGCGAGTAATACTGTAATGGTGGTCCGTAGTTTGACGATTTCGACAGATGCTTTTTCACGGTTTGTTTAAAGTGCTATTTAGATTTTAGGACGAGGGAAACACGTGTAAATAATTCCCAGCCCTCATGGTATGGCATAGAAAAAAGTGGTGGAAACTTCGATGGAAATTATGACCTTTCACCTGTGATCAGTATCTAGATATTCTACATATTATCAGAATACTTGGCCACAGTTGAAGTATTGATAAATGTTTTGATAGTAAACTCAATATTGACAGTAAAGGCGTTGAAACAATGTCTGCGATTGCTGGAATTTACAAATATTTCCATTGAACTGTAAAAACGACAAGTTAAAGTTGGAATTCGTTTGACACATTCGCTTTGCAGGTGTATAAACAAACTACATTAGTACCACAATACTATCGTTCTGAAAAGTGAAATTGTACAGTTGGCGACAAAAGTTTTCGATCTAACATTTTGTTAGATTATTACAAAAAAAGCAAAAATATAGTAATAAAATGAATATTTTTGACATAGTTACTATTTTTTTATGCCACTTGGGCGTCGACAAGCACGCGGCCCACCTGATGGAAAGTGGTTACTATGACCTATGAACGGGTACAATACCAAGGGCGTCACACTTGTGCTGCCGATTTTATAGAAACCTTCTAATCCCCTTCTTTAAATCACTAATATAATTATGATTTTTGCACGCGATATGCTCCGAAAGTTTGTCGCTAATATTGTACGAAAACGTAAGCGAATTCAAGCATAAATGTTTGGTTTTTTCTTTAATAAATAGTAAGTTATACCTAGTTTTAATTGACATGAAATCCAGTCAGTGTTCCGTAGGCAAAATCTCTTTGTCGCTAACTGAAAAAGTTGAGAGAACTAATATAAACTTTATTATCATTTGAAAATGCAATTTCCTCATAATTCTACCTATTTTTATATAGGACTTCACCTAGCCTGGTGGCAAGCTTGCAAAGTCTCAGAAAAGAGGTTCACCATTACAGGTACCTACCTAAAATGTTTCAATGGTCAGCCTCAGTTTGACGGCCTCAATTAATGCTTTTCCACACCCCATCCAGTTTGACATCTGAGGTATTTCGTTGATTTTACTTTATTTAAATAAAAAGTGAAATTGATCAACAGATATGTTTTTCTTTGTTTGATTTCATCAGCGAAGAACAATAAAAAAAAACATTCTCGGTAAGATGTGACAACGCAATATCTTGGTCTCTATCACCATGTACGTAACTTGTAAAAACCACTAGTAAATCTAAATTAACTCTGTAATAAATGTCACTCTTGACAAATAATTATGGACCTGCAGTTATATGATATCACAATAGAGACATGAAATGCGATAATAATAAGTGTTAATGATGTAGTAAATCAGATTATGTATTGCTTCATCGACTGTATGTGACTGTACCTTCTTAGTATGGAGTAGTTAACGTCGAAAGGACAATGGCACATAAATTATTGATGTATTATGTCTGCACAGTTGATATTTACGTTCAATTTCACTGTTACTAAGCGATTAGGTCTGTATAGTAGAAAAGTGTTTGTATTTTCTTTGTTACCAGGCGTGAAAGTGAGACTGAAATAAAATAGACTGAAATTGTAAAATATATCGCCAAATATCGACATCACCTTAGGGTTGTTACGTGTGTTCGGGGAAATGTATGAAATGGCCCGCAGAAGCCGCAGATGGATCGTCTGTCCGGCCGTGCGGCATTCCCAATTGAAATAATATGGTTCTTACTGTTTGGTTGCTGACTACTTCTCGTCTTGATTTGGTTTACGCAGCTTTTATAGGTGCGACTGCCATTAGGTTTCTCAACTCTGACAGGAAAGCCTGCATCAGAGGCTGATACATTAATCAGCAGGTATACAGGTTAAATAAAGGCGTGGGCCCTTGCAATAGGCTTGGGAAGATCATTTTGGGTCTCTAAAAACTCCCCAAAGCGCCAAATAATGTGCTTGATTAAATATCCTATATATTCATACTAATATTATAAATGCGAAAGTAACTCTGTCTGTCTGTCTGTATGTTACGCTTTCACGACTAAACCACTGAACCGATCTTGATGAAATTTGGTACAGTGGTGTATTAGAGCTTGAGAACGGACATAGGCTACCTTTTATCACGAGAAAGGGGATTTAAGGGGGGAAAATAGGGGATGAAATTTTTTATGAAAATTAGTCATTTCTGAAGATATTACAAGCTTTTATTTAACTTGCAATGTATGTTTGTTCGGGTGGAATCTTACAACTCAATTTTAAGGCACTTGCCCTCAACCGATTGAGCTGAAATTTGGTATGCACGTTCAGTTCGGATGACAATGCAAGAAAAAAAAAAAAAAGATTGTTTTTAAAAAGGTTTTTTATTTTAATGAAATTTGGTACAGAGGTAGATTAGAGCTTGGGAACGGACATAGGCTACCTTTTATCGCGAAAAGGGGGGAAGAAGGCGGGGCAGAGGCCAATTTAATGCTCAGTGAGTCAGCTCTACACTAAGCGATAACCGACATCCACGCGGGCGGAGCCGCGGGCAAAAGCTAGTTCTAAATAAAACTATAAGTACCTACTACTTATAGTTGGTACTATAAGTACCTACTAGGTACCTACCTAGGTAGGTAGCAAATACCTACCTGAACCTACTAGACATTCTGCATATGCAACAAATGCGACCGCATACGACACTTGACTACACAACAGGACATGACGCCACCACGTCATAACATAAATTTTGCAAATAGCAGCGTAGTTTAAGTATCTACTGACACATATCTTGACACCATCAGTATAGGTGCTTATTTGCATTGGTATGGTCTTGCCTCGGAGAGCACGTAAAGCAGTCGGTCCCGGTTGACATACGATAATCTATGGCAGTCGTTACGGATATTTAGAGCCCTAACTAAGAAGTTCGACAACTGGTATAGCTGCAATGCATTGATATCGCCATTAAGTTGTGGTGGTCATATGGCAGTCGCTTCATGGAAAATGTTAGTCCAATCCGCAGTTGGACTGGTAAAGCGCCGAGTTAAATGCTTTAGATGTGACTGGAATTAAAGTTAAGATGTCACGACACAAAATGTGCTCTATTTTTTTTTATACCACTTACGTGGTACAAAAACACGCGGCCCAGAAAGCCCACGGAAGTGGTTACCGTGGCCTATGGACGTTTACAACACCAGGGGCATCACAATCGTGCTACCGACCTTGTGAAACCTTCTAATACCCTTCTTGAAGAACCCCATATTGTAGTCGCTTAGGAAAACCACGGCAGTAAGTTCCACAACCTGAGCGTGCGTGGGATGCAGTTCCTTTCAAAACGCACGGTGCGCACCATTTCCGGTCGCAATGTAGGAGGATGAATTCCCTGCCTATGGCGAGTGGTGCGATGATAGAATGTAGCGGTGGGCATCATGTCAAACGATTCATCGGAGCATAGACCATTGTATAGGCGGTAGGCCACACACAGCGAGCCAAAGTCCCTTCTGGGGCTGAGAGGTTCCCATCGCCTGTGAGTATGGGATTGTCGACGAGCCTCAATGCTCGTTTTTGCAGTGAGTCAAAGGGATCAGCTGGTATGCCGGCGCTCCGGCAAAAAGGTGACAGCAGTACTCCATGTGGGGCCGAATTTGTGCCTTATAAAGCAGAAGTCATTGCCCCGCAGTAAAGTACTGCTTCTATATGTGCAGTACGCGTTTTTTGGGTATCCTTTGAGAATAGCACAGAGTGCTAAGGCGGCAAAGGATCTCAAATCTGATTATATCCTGGGGCCGTGTGCTTATCTGCAATAAAAAAAAACACGAGTTGCACTCCGGGAGTGCCGGCAGAAGTGAAAACTTTTTCTTTCTTTCTTTCTTCGTTATATACAGAGACAAAGATAAATACCATACCTATAATATAGCGCCAATCATAGAACCTATCACTAATTTTCTGCAAATTTTCTGTCAGAAGAAATTAATAAATTACAAACAGAAAAAATAATCACAAAAAGTAATAAATTACAAAAAGAAATATAATCACAAAAAGTGTCAGACGTCCAGGTTCGAACCCGGTACTATCTGAAACCATAAGTACTTACAGTCGAAGCGCTCTCCGCTATACTAAGAAGCTTCTAATCATACCTTGCAAAATAAAAAGTCTGTTAATGTTGTATGACGTCAGTCGTCGGTTACGGTTCAAAGGTCAAGTGACCCTGACGCGCGAGTTTAACAAATTTTACCCATCCAACACCGCTAAAGAAGTTTTCACTTCAAAAAACTATCCAAACCACGCGCGACAGGGCCTCGTCTCTCTCGTGACTTGGGGTTAAGATAAGCAGGTAACCATAACACAGATGACATAATATTAAAACCATTATCATTATCATCATATCAGCCACACATAGTCCACTGCTGAACATAGGCCTCTCCCATAGACTTCTGGAACTACCGATCTGAAGCAGCCCGCATCCAGCGCTTCCCGGCGACCTTGATGAGATCGATTAAATAAGATTAGATTTAAACCATACTTTAGCTTTTAATGCATCGATTAAAAAAATAAGGTTTGTTCGGATTTGGAGGGTACTACCAACATCATTGAGGCCCAGGCCAACGTCGACTGCAAATCAGTCCACCGGCTAAACAACTGACCAGGCAACATACCAACACACGCTTTCTTCTCAGAATGTAGAACCTCTAAGACAATAGTTGCTACCGGGGTACTGACGAAATTGGCTACCAGGGAAACCATGACCAGATCAAAAATAATAAGAGAATCCGGGCAACTTAGTACAAACTTTGGACGCAACTGGAAATCGATTTGTGAATGATGATGAGTAAGGTCAGCTAACAAATTGACCCGCAACAGACGCAGTGTTAAACGCCAGAGGTTACTGCCTCTATTTCCCTGTCCCTCCTCTTCACCCAAAGTGCTCGATTCTACTAAAGTAAAACCATTGTCATACCACAGGCACTGTAAGAATTACCCATTGAATTTTAAACTTTAATGTCATGTTATTAAAGTCTAATATTCAATGGCTTTATGTAGAGTGAATGAAAAAGTGAAATGTGACACTCTTCATTTAATTTTGGACTTTAAGCTTATTTCAATAAAGTCTAAAATTTAATGCCATTTATCGCTGTGTCTGTGGTGTGACAGTTGATTTTGCTTTAGGAGAATCAAGGGCCTGGTCTCATTTCGGACCCTTCAGTTCGGCCTTTACTTCGGAGTTCGGGGACCGCTTACCTATATAACTATAATTTTTTCGGCTATATTATGACTATTATGAGTGACTGCCGTCTGATCTCCAAGCCTGAGTTACGTTTAGTGGCCACTGAGAGAGGTTTAGGTTGCCCATATAGGGCCACCGTCTCGACCTAACGACTGTTGATAGCTGGGATCAACGTTTTATGTAGGTAGCCTCCAAAGTTGTCAACAATATTTACTAGTACAAGTCAAAAAACACTTAAACAATCAGTATTATGGAGCCACTAGCTTTTGCCCGTAGCTCCGCCTGCGTTGATGTCGGTTATTATGTCCTTTATCAAGGTCTAATCTACCTTTACCAAATTGACCGTGAAAGACGGACAAACAGACACACACACATTCTCATCTATAATATTAGTATGGATTATGCAAGGGACTTACCCTGTCGGGCAGTTTCAAAAGCAGGAAATCATCGCTCAAATAATCAGCCTGTTATATCTATCTGGTTTTCCCAATACCTGATAACCAGTACGGTAGCCTGGTATATCAGATAACTAATGTGTTATTCAAATAACAACATTATTGTGATAGTTATCAATAGTATGTAATATAATTAAAAATTTTATCCATGACCTTGTATTGCCATTAATTTTGGCTATTCTAGTATTTTTAAGTTATTTGATTTTTTTATTATAATTCCCTTTATTCATTTCAAAAACTTACAAATTATATTTTTAAATACAGATAGAACAAAAAAACACAAATATCTACTTAAAAATATCGGTACAATGATTGCTTACCGGTATCTTTACAAGGACCAAGCTACCGGTGGTTACGGCTCCAGAGAAAGGAACTTTCTCACGATGCGCGCCGTATCAAGGAGCACTGCCCTCTGCATCTGGCCCTTGATCCAACCGTCTAACCCGAGCCTTTTCAGGTGTTGGTCGAGGCTCTTTGCTATCAGTCCGTTGAGTGACATGACTATAGGTACAATGATTGCTGAGTCAACATTCCACATGTCGACAACCTTGTGGGCCATGTCCAAGTATTTGATCTGTTTATCTTTCTCAGCTTTCACGAGATTCTCGTCATGAGGAATGGTGACATCAACAATCAATGCTCGGCGTTCGGAACGGTCTATCACCACAATGTCAGGCTTGTTGGCTGCAACAGTCTTGTCAGTGATGATAGATCGATCCCAGTCCAATGTGATATGATTATTTTCTAGAACTGGTACAGGAACATACCAATAGTAAGGCACCTCAAATTCCACAAGGTTGTATTTCAGAGCAAGTAGCTGATGGATTATGATTATTTTCTTTTTCTTTTCAGGAGCTGCGTGTCACGGAGATGAAAATGCTGCGGTGGATTTGCGGAGTCACGCGTAAAGACCGTGTGAGGAACTCTCGCATCCGCAGCAGCCTTCAAATACGGGACATCGTAGATAAAATGCAGGAGAGTCGCCTTCGCTGGTGTGGTCACGTGTTGCGGCCAGGCTGCGTGGGTAACACGTACCTGGCAATGGCGCCCCCGCCGGGTCCAGGTAGAAGGGGTAGGCCCAAAAAATCATGGCTTAACATCGTACAGGGTGACATGCGTGCAAATGGTCTCACTACCATGGACGTCCAAGATCGTGCGAAGTGTAGGAGGAAGAGCCGGAAGGCGGACCCTGAGCTCCGAGGGCATTTCGGCCTCGGATGCAATCAGAATAACTGCTAAATGTCGATGATTCTAGTATTTTTATGCCAAATAACCCAGTTGGAATAATACATAGGCCAATTTTTATGCCTAGAATGGTTTATGGAAACCGAAGATATTACTCTTCTTTGTGAAGATGTTTGTATGTTGGTCACCCAACGTCGCTCACGCCTGAGCTGGTCTGGCAGAAATTTGATATAGAGATAGAATATTATCTGGAATAACATATAGACTTTTTATCCCTGGAATATGTGATTTCCTATGGGTAGGGATGGAGATTAAAATTCAACAGTTAGTAATAAGTAATTACCTGATTATTATATTTCATCATCATCATCTTTTAGTACTGTTGGGTCGATGGCCTTCACCTGAGAGTCCAGTGTCCATCCTTATTTTCCTTGGTTCAGCTTCTTATTATGGTATATGGTTATAACAACTAAGAACATGCTTGCATTGTGCTGAACTTTTCTAGAGGTAAAGATTTTTGACGTATCTTATCGATGTTATCAGAATTCAAATATGAAATAATGACGAGTCTATCTTAACACAATATTATCCTATAATCTAAATTGCAGTTGCTAACCGTCCCAAAATTAGCTTGTAAACAGACGGTTCCCGTGACATCTCAGCTTACATAAGAATGATATAACTTTTGTAATTCAATACGGTTCATTTTCAAACAATACAACATAATTACGTCATGTATTTTGCTTTTGTATAATATTTACCGGTTGTTTATCTACTTAGTATACCTAGCTCGAGTATTTCACTATGTGCTAAAATTTCTCGTGATGTGGTTGAGCGAGTGATGTCAAGTAATTCAGCTGCTACTAAAGCTGGAATTCACCAATGAAACTTAACTATGTTTTCGTTACCAAATATTTCAGTTTAAATGACATAAAACGTGTTTAAAATAATTGAAAAAACCAGTTTATAAGAGACCTTAGATTAGTGTCAGATCACTCGGCTTCTAATCAATGTTCGCGAAAAACATTTGGATTGATTGCCAATGACTCTGTTCGCTCACAGGTGGAATAATGCAATCAGTGTGTGCATGTGTATGTGTGTACGTATGTGATTTGTGCGTGGCTTTAATATCGGAAAGACTTCAAAGATAATAAATCGATTTCGTAACATAATGTTATTCAAAATATGATGCGGCGTACAGGGCTTTATAATCCTTGAAGCCTAAGTCACTTTCAGCTGTAAGTCGGCGAACCACAGGTGACGAGGCTCTGGTGCAGCATATCGGGGTTGGGAGATCAAACAGTAGTTGCTCCCGGAAAATCCGATATACTCCTCCAAGCCCGTCCAAAATGTGAACGCAACTGTATTATCGCTGCGAGGATGATGATGAATGGTATTCAAAACATAAATTAACGGAAAGATTGTTAAGAGACCTTATTGAGGAACATGCAGTATTTTACACTACTTAATAGAGGAGCTCGCAAACTAAATCATCTGGACGAAGCATGAATCCTCGTGCAGTCTTGTTAAAATGTCTACTCCGCACTAAGCAATTTAGTTGGACCAAGGCCTCAGACCTAACCTCTAATATACTGAGAAATGCTTCAAGACCAATGGATCAAAGAGTTTACTGAAGAAAGGTATGTGTATTAATTTGTTTATGTTCTATTGTGTATCTGTGTAGTATAAACTGTTCCCATGACCCACAAGAATCTATTCGTGGGATTCCAAATTATAATCTATATGCCAAATGTTCATTATGATCTGTTCTTATTAATTAAATTTTAAAGCAATTAGTTTGCTCACTATTCCAATAGATTTAAATTGAAAAAACCTAGACTGTACTTGAATTCACGACCAGTTTTTTCCGGAGCGTATTTTCAGGATTGAGGGTACGACGGCGTAGGGCTCCCGTAAAAGCTTAAATAAACCAAATAAATGGAGGAAAAAGAGATGGCGGGGGTATTGCTGTGCCCCCCGATTTGTAACCATAATCATTTCAATCAGTTTGCATGTAACCGGGGCTAGAGCTCCAATGACGACAATGATTACGTAAAATCTGTTTACATACGTAGTTGATGTCCTACTTATAATTCCCGGTTTTCGGTAACCGCAAACTAATTAGACATTTTGTTAAGTAAATGATACAAAGGTCTACTACTCAGACACTTACCTATTAAGTATAATAAGGTCAAGAAATTATACCAAAGTCTTCTGATCTATACAAAATAGAGTTCAGTAAAATGATTTTTTTAACGTGCGTAAAATGACTACGGATACCTTCTTCTGCCGGAGGCGGCGCTGGGGTTGGTTATGTCAAACTCGAACTGATTAAAACACACACTATCTGTGGTTCATAGGCGTGATTGGAAGAGACATATATCGCGCGCCATCCGACCTAGGGCTATTTCGTTCGAGCTGGCCCTCTTCGGGTGTGGGGCCACGGAGTCCCCATCTAGCCCCAGGGAATGGGAAGGCGCGTATTCTACTTATTAATGCTACGTAATATTGCTTCTGCCAAAGAGGCAGCTCCATCCGAAATTGAAATGGTTGTGTGTAATATTAAAATGAGAGAATTAGACGGCGGCGCGGCGGGCTGGCTGTGTTGTCTCTGCCTGCCCCAGAGAAAAAGGCGTGTAGGTATATATGTACGTATATTAAAATACCTACAGTTTTTTTTAATAAATGCGTTATGAGTGCATAGCTATTATAATAATAAAATGATGTTTGAAAAATTGAATGCTTTCTTTCTGAACGGACAGAAAGAAAACAGACATTTATTTTCCTTTTGGCAATCTCCGAAGTTGCCGTTAAACACACGGACAAAGTCGAGGGTACAGCTAGTAGTTTGTATATTTATTGGGTTATGTGCAATCGTTTGTACCTTTAATTAAACAGCATACACAAACAGTATAACTAATACTGGCTACTACATCAGGGTGAATATGGTACAAAATTGTTTTTGTCTAGTTTGAATACAATGGGCATACATTTGAATATTTCTTGCTTATATTTATTCGAATGCTTTCACTAATGGAGGACAGAATAATAATTTCCTTTCTCTTCTGTATGGGGCCCTACCAAGTTTTTTGGGGTACTTTTTTTTGCTTAGGCCAGAAAAAATGTACCTTCCGCATTAGGGAAGCTACGCGGGTATGTCTCACCACAATAAAACAAAAAAACACTACGCTCTCATCGACGGATCACCTAAGCGCTGGCCCGCAAAGTTGTAGTGTGGGCCCGTCTTCTGATTGGACGCTGTCCAGACACACCAGGACATTATCTCTTCGCGAGAGGCTCTACAGCGGATAAAGGGCTTCTTTGGAGCCCAGGTCAACCTCGCCTGCAAGTCATTTGTTGATTTACGGACGAGGCTCGGGCCTAAGCTAACCTCTCCTTATTGTGGGGCCCAACAGCAGTCACTCCTGCAAAAGTAAGATAAGCCAAATCAAAAGAAACTATAGGAGAACGGATCCTGGACAGCCGAGGATGGCCTGGGTTCTATAGACTTCAGCGGGACCCCAGAAACAACCGCACTTGTTGTTTGCTGTGTGGTATACATTTAACAGTTCTTTCTCACGGCTCTGATTAGTTTACATAACACTCTTGCCATTCCCACAGCTTCAGTGCTTATAGTTGTTAAATACGAAAATATAAACAAATAACTTAACTAGCCAAAATGGCGAACTAGTGAACCGTTTTCTTACGCCCGTACTTGCAGGGGTGGTTATGTCCGCCTGGCTGTCTCGAGCCATCAGCTGCCTAAGGGTGAGGAAGCCCCTGGCTTATCCCTTACGCCTTGGGTGTGGGAATAGGGTGTGCCCATCTTTCCCTAGTAAAGTTATCACTGTTTTGGTTTGCTTCTGCTAGGGTGACAGGCGGCTCCACTTACCATTTCAATGATAAGCAGGTCTGAAAATCTATGTATCAGGCATTTCTATTTTCTGATACGCCAATAATATAGAGAATGGAATGTAGTGCGCAATAAAATCTTAATTTAAATTGAGTATGTAAATTTGGTGGTTGTCTATTGTTTACCCGAAAATTATATGCCATAATCATCATATTCCCGAATTTCGTTTGCCTGAATTTTATTTACCTGAATGTTTTGTTTGCCCGAAAAGACATATGACATACTTTCGATTGCCCGAAACTTAGATACCATAATATACGAATGCCATAAGTATTGTTTGTCATATTTTTGATTGCCATGATAATTATGAGACATAATATTTAAACGCCATAATGCTTATTAGACATAATATTTAAATGCCATAATAATTCGGGTAAACAAAAGACAACCTGCTAACCTAACTCAAATGGCACCTAACCAAACTGCTTCTGGGTGGTTTAAAAAAAATTACCACGAAGGGTATGGCGGGGTCTATTCGCTCGCTTTGCTCGCTCATACGACCCCGCCATCCCCTGTAACCTTACCTATCCGAGTCGGGGTGCCCTAAAGTCCCGATTGCATCCAGTTTCTCCTGATATAACAACCGTTTCACACCCAATGTCGATGGCAAATGATGTTATGGCATGTGATAATTCGGGCATGTGATAGTTCGGGCATGTAATAATTCGGGCTTACAATGATTATGACAAATGATGTTATTATAAGTGACTTTATGGGAAACAAAGCTTCTAGCATGTGAATATTATGGCAAATAAAATTCGGGCAAATCAATATTCCGTCATGTAATATTATGGCTGTTGACTATTATGGCAAATGATATTCGGTCAAATAAAATTCGGGCAAACAGCGGTATACCAAATTTGGTAGTCAATCATGCTAAAATTACTGGATAGCTTTGAAGATTTGCATTTAGGTAAATTAAGACTGGAAAAAAGTCAGCTGCCTATTTATCACGGGAACTGGTTCTCGTAAATTGCAATAAGTACCTAATAAATCTACGAGGTTGACGCCACGTGGATGAGCTTATTATTTTGAGTAAACAGATACCTTTAAAATAAACAAACTTGTTTAAATTGAATAATAATAATTTAATTGAATATTATAGGTATAACGTTACGTAATAATCAAGGAAATTTGCCATTCATTGGAAATCGAGTGCGAACTCAGCTTTTGTTCTAGTAATTTGATTTTGACTTTATTTGTTAGAATATAGGCACATACAGTCTACCCGAGTCGTTATAGGACACTTAACATGTGACTATGTGCCCTTGTAAACGTCCGAAATATATTTAAATCGGCAGAAGTTTAAATAATATTGTTCTTTGTAATATTAATAATATTAATATTCATGAAAATACTCTGTGTTATGGGGAGCGCCGTTCCCTCTGTGCTTATAACGCTTTATAATTAATGGAACAAATAATTTCAAACATTGTTAAGCGCATTCTAACAAAATTAACATTATTTAAGGTTTTTTTTTACGTGCGGAAAATCCCCACGGATACCTGGAGCCGGAGGGTGAGGTTATGTCGGACTCGAACCGACTAAACCGCATGCCGACTCTGGGTCGTAGTGCTAGGCCGAAGGTGTGCTTGTCATGCGACATATCCCTCGCACCCCGGCTGACCCTATATACAAAATAGTTTGTAAAAAATTGATTAAAAGTAAATTTGTGTGTGTGTGTGTTCGCGCGTGTGCGTGTGTGTGTATGTTAGAGTATAATGCAGATGTTTCAGTGACTATATACCATATTATTAAGTTATATTATGATAGAATTGTTAATAACTATTCCGTTTCATAGTAAGATTTGGTAAATAACAACCAACGACTATTTTATATCGAAATTGATACTGATGATGAAAATTGGTAATGATAATATGTACGATTCTTTTCAACAAAGTGTTCGCATGTTCGTCGTTCTTATCCACTATACGTTCGGTCTAATTTATTTCTGTTACAGCCTTTGCAAATAGATCTTTTATATCAAGGTAATTTCAGTAAATCGTAATATATCGTGTTTAGTATAACACCCGTAAGTTTCGAAGTTGAAACTTCTATTTATTGCATGTCTTGTGGCACACTGCGCGCGTTACATAATATTCAGAAACGTTGTTTACGAGCAACTATTGTTTTGTTGAAATCGTATTGTTTGAAGGACGGAGAAAGAATATATAGTACTTGGGCGCTACACAATCGTGTTCACGTGGACGTGTTATGAGATTATAATAACTATTATTACCCAAGTTTCTGACAAGTTTTGTACCTATACTTACATATATGAGTAGGGAAAATACCGGTAGGTACCTATTGTTGAAGTAAAAAAAAGTTATAACTAAAATATATACGTAGCAAGTACTTAGTACCCATTCAAATAATTACGCTAAGTGGGAATTTGGTATTCATATAATATAGACCCACAGTCCTAGACTGTTTAACTGGAGAAATCAATAATTTAAAATTAAAATTGTAATCTTTTTTTTACAAAAGTTTTACTACAAATTACACTTTTATATTTTGTTTTTATAAATTATACAATATGCATTCCACAACACATAATTACCGAAGTAGGAATCTCTAAAAGTAAGTAGTATTATCTCAAGTCTATTTTTATAAAAAAAAACTAAATATTTTTAAACTAATTATCGAGTGCTACGGACCACAGGAGAAGCCTATGTCTAGGAGGCTTATTCCCAGGGGTCTTGTTGTTTTCAAAAGATTCATACATTGATACCCAACGAATCCACGACATTTCACATTTTAAATATTTTGTATGTTAAAATGTGTTAATACATGTCTGCCCACCCCCTCGGATATTTACAGATGTGAGTAGGTATATAAATATTGTTTCCCAAGTGGGTGCCATTGATTGCTTGATTGTATATTATTCTTTTTCACAATAAATTAATATTCATTCATTGTTTCAGAGTACACGGGGGATGAGCAGAGAGTGTTTTATGGATTTAGGACACGTACTTGTTACAGGATCTATGGAATATTAAGTACAAGTAATCCTAAAGAGCCTGAGCGTGCAGCAATTAAGGGTGAGTGCGTAATAATTGAAAGAATATCTAGAATACCAATTCTTGTGATTAATACGTTCAATTGCAGTAGGATTGTTTGTTTTAGTATTATTTTGTAATTGTATTATGTCTATAGGTATACTATTTTCATCAATTTTTACAATTATTTGTTAAAGTTTAAAAAAAAAACAGTCTGACACCAGAAACAAAAAAATACCGCATGAAAATCTAATGAGTATATTTATTTACTAAAACACTGCTATTAATGGAATTCCTCCTCTCTTCGTGACAGTGAAGTGGAAAGTCTTCAGAAAAATGCAACCCCCCTTCATTTCTGTGGTCGTTTCTGTGCCGTTTTTAGGATATATATACTCTTATAAATAAGCATAAGTAATGTTCCCAGAAGACTAACCGCATTGCCATGTTGTTTGGCAAACCTTATTTTCTGTTATCTTCCATTTAAAAAATCAATCAAATCGCCAAAACGGGCACAAACACCCTCAAAGATACTATGCCTTAAAAATTCAACTGTCAAGACGCTTATTTTTAACTAGCTGACCCGGCGAACTTCGTACCGCTAATATTGTTCAGCTCGCGTGGCGTCAGATCCCGTTCCCGCTGCACCCTCTACTATATTAAACATGTATTATGCATTTAAACTTTCCTCTTGAATCACTTTATCTATTAAAAAAAACCGCATCAAAATCCGTTTCGTAGTTTTTAAGATTTAAGCATACAAAGGGATATAGGGACAGAGAAAGCGACTTTGTTTTATACTATGTAGTGATTTTTAATATAGTTGGCTGGAATTTATGGTTTCTTGTGCCAAGATTACAAAAAATGTCTGCAAGATCGAGTCTGCTATATTCGACGCAGTGATAACTAGTTGGCTCGTTGTCAATTTCAATTACATCAAGATCGACTAACAGGCGGCCTTATCAAGAGGGTGTGGTTATAACTCTATTTTTTTTTACTTGCGGGCAATCCCCACGGATACCCACCCCTCCGGAGCCGGAGGGGGAGGTTATGTCAGACTTGAACCGACTAAACCGCACGCCATCTCTGGGTCTTAGTGCTAGGCCGAAGGTGAGGTTGTCATGCGACATATCCCTCGCACCCCGGCTGACCCAGGGCCATCCCTCTCGGTCTGGCCCTCCTCGGGAGGGGGGACAACGCGGTCCCCGACTCAACCCCGGTGTGCGGCGCGCATCGCCCTACGATGCGCGCCGCCGCCGTGGCCTGCTTCTGCTAGGGTGACGGGCGGCTCCACCCGTTACCCTCAGGCCCGCGCTCATGGGGGGCGGAGGTCGGAGGGCGTGGTTATAACTCTCGTGCAAATGCGTACATTAGTTAGTCTTTAGTGAACACAAGTTTTAGTTCGTGGCTCCCCCTATAAGAATTTACTGAAGTCGCTTCGGTGTACATTTTTCTACGCACATAAGTTTCATGTATTATCCTAATTTGTACCCTTTGTTTGGTGAACAATAAGGTGTAACTATATATCTTTGGGCCAAATTTTATCAGGTGTTCAGATCTATTCCCATCCAGTACCAAATTTCGATCGTTATGGTATTTCTTTGTACTCATGTTTTTTTTTGTATTCCGAACGAATAAAACTCTATAGTTTAATTCGAATAAAATTTTCACTCCATGTCATGCATGCATCTTAAATTGCAGAATCCATACTAATAGATGTGTTTGTGTATCTGTTTGTCCGTCTTTCACGACTAAACCACTGAACCGATTTTGCTGTAATTTGGTATAGGTGTAGATTAGATCTTGAGAAAGGACATACATGTTTGTTCGCGACAACTGACATCCAAGCGGGCGGAGCCACGGGCAAAACTATTTATTTAATAAAAAAATAATAATGGTAACATAACGTTGTGGGTTCAGTTTCAGGAGAAATATAATAATTTGGTTAATGTATCAAACCTATGTAATACATAGAACTAGCAACGTTTTGAAACAGTATTCGGTAATTGGATTCTAAAAATTCTGTCGGCAGTACATATACAAATAATACTCTATACTACTCATTTGTACAGTCAACAACAGCAGTTGAACACATTCTTAATTCAATTACTTTAGCTCCGGTACATTTAGTGAAGCCATAAATTTCACACAGAAAATCTCTTAAATGTCTGAAATTTACAGAAAATACTTATTACTATGTAATAAGTACATATGTATATCATTAATTATATTATTTATTGACAAACCAGTCACAGGTATATTCCCAGGCTAGTCCAGACAATAATCGATCCCTTTACCAACTTTCATCCAGATCTGTGGGATTTGACGTATGTGACAGTAATTAACGTATGGCTTTATATCAAATGCCATACATTCGTCATTCTATTCTATCAAACGCCAGCCAACGACATGTAAACATTCGTTTTTTTATAACAGTAGGTGTAGGTATGTGTGTGTTTAGTTATATTCAAATTTAAATGTGGAAATATTTAATCACTTTTTTAGTGTTCAGCAACTTTTGATTGTGATGGTACACTTGTACTGTAATAAGAATTTGCAGAGTTCCATTATTATAGCGGATACGCGTATATTTTCACTCTGCGATTCATATTTCGATACATGGCATGACGGCCGTCTCGTATCGTAATATGAGCACAATTTCAAGGCGTAGGTACATTGAAAATATTTCAATCATGTAGTAATTCTCTCTCGTAAGCACTCGTCAAAAACTGAGGTTTAAAATTATATAAGAAATGCGCCTTCTAGACCGGAACTGACAAACCGACATAGATACGGACAAAATCAAAATCGGTCAACTTGTGAAAAAAGAAAACTCTCGCTCACTCCGCTCGCTCGGTCAATTATGAACTATGTTCAATTTAAATTCCGCAATTCATGTACCTAGGTGACAGTTTTGCATAGAAATTCGTAAAATGCCTTACAAATTATGAATTGGCATGTTTTCAGTCGTTCTGGCGCGATTTGGTAAACCATCATTCTATGTAGTTTTTTTTTATTCAACTTAGGTGGCAGACGGCCCGCCTGATTTCGTTAGTAATAACAATTTGCCACCGTTCAGATTCAAAATAAAATATATTCTTCATCTAATTTTAACATTCCAGCATTGATTCATTATTTATTTTTGTATTTAGATACAGTTACACAAATGCGGTTACACAATTTTTTTTTTCTATTATAACATGTAAATGCAATGTAACATGTAAATGTAGCTGTCAAAAAAGAAATTAAAACTTAAGCGTATCCACGAGGTATCGGTAGATCTTTTTTAATTTCCTTTTCGAACTTCATACACCTCACCGGAGTTGACCATCTGGTGGGTAAGTATATCGAACTCAAAAGGATTCAAACAGCACGAATTCTTCGCCATATCGGATCTCTGTTAGATACTTTTCAAGAAAACGCAATGAGACTTTTAAACTAATATACTTTTCATTTTGTAGGGATTGTACGCAATGCGTTTTTTTCTTTTAATTTCCAATTCGCTCGCCCCGTATTACGTGGGTCAGAGAATTATAGTTGGTAAAATGTGGGTGTTATTCTCTGCCTACCCCTTCAAGGATTTACAGGCGCGAGTATATGCATGTATGTACGTTTCCAATTCGTTACGTTAGTGATTGTTGACTGACTATTCAACCACAAATGGAAAGTCTACGAAAGACCCTCCACCGTTGATTGGTAGGTGTACCAGTTGACAGTTTAGGACCACATATATCTCAATCCTCTAGTATTTAGTAATTAGCTGCAATATGCTTTAATAGTAACCATTTCAACGTGAAAGCAAAGTGAATCATTTATTTGTCAAAATTGATAAACAACTGAAGCAAAAGGAATTGTTTTCAGGTATCGTTGTTAACAACTACGTTTATTTATACTCTAAACTAGCTGTTGCCCGCGGCTCCGCCCACGTAGCTGTAGGTCATATGAATCTAACATAAAAGTAGCCTAGGTTACTCCTTATTACATCAGCTACCCCAATATAGTTCCGTAGCCGGAACAAACTGACAGACAGACAAACATTGAAAAATAATAATGTTATTTTGGTGTATGCACTGTATTATATTCATAGGCATGTAGTAAAAAACGGTTATTTCAATATAACAAACAGACACTCCAATTTTATTGATATGTATAGATAGATGTACGGTACGAGTCATTCTTATTCAGCAAGAATAGGGCGGCTGAAATGGGGAAGTACCGCTCAGACGGGGAAAAACCATTGTCTCACTTGATGCCCAATTTAATTAGTACCTACTTAATTCTGTATTTGTACTATTTCTTACTTCTTTTACTGTGCTCTGTCCCTCGGTTTACTTTGAATGAGACGTATGGCGACTATACCTCAAAGCGTATTAATGTTCATATTTAGATATTTATTTAACTAAATTTATTAAGTTGAGATTGGTAAAAGAGCAGTAAAAGTTGTGCCTGTTTTTATTTTATAGTTTTTATTTATTTATAATGTATGTTTATAAATAAATAAAAACCCACTAAAAGTGTAAAATTATGACGTCAAAATTGTTTATTTTATACAAGATTCCGTGCAACTTACCGGTTTAACGTTTAGTAAAAAGTAACTGATTTGACTAGACAGTCAAATACTCAATTGACTATTGTCTGCGCCAGAACCTCGTACGCCAACATTTATACTACTGAGACACATAGAATTTCTGCGCCATCAGAGTAGAGAAATAATAGCCTTTGTTCTTCCCACTGACAACACAAAACCTCTTCAGTGAGCTCTGGCTAACCTACTCACCGTCGGGAACACAACACGAGGTTATTATGGCCGCGGTATTAGCAGGTGAGGTTGGCAGGATCACAATCACTGAATCGGCCCGTAGATCATTAGATTCTCTATCGGATTCTGATACAATTGGATACTAAGGCTTGATTTCTAGAATGGTACTCAGTTCTGAATCTTGACTTATTTGGGGATAGATTGTATATTCAACATTGGACAGCCTCCGTGACGTAGCGGTAGTGAACGCGGCACGCGGCCGCTGCGCAGGAGGCGCGGGTTCGATCCGTTCGAACTAATGAGCTTCATATCGAACGTTTCCTCAGTCCAACATCCATATTATACTACTGGCAGAACACCCGATTTTAAGCAGCGAAAATACTCGCGACCTCATTTAATCCAAATATCTATTTTTTAAGTGAAAACTTCTTTAGCGGCGTTGGATGGGTGTAAAATGTTAAGGAAGCGTCAGGATTAGTTGACCTTTGAACCGTAACCGACGACTGACGTCATACAAGATTAGGTAAAGACTATCTATTTTGCAACTTACTATAGATAGCGTCGTAGCTTAAACGGTAGCACTTGCGACTGTAAGTCCTTATAGTTTCTGATAGTATAGGGTTCAAACCACCTGGCCTTCAGAGATTTTTTGTGATTGTTTTTTCTTATTGTAATTTATTACTTTTGGGGATTATTTTTTCTTCTTGTAATTTATTACTTTTTATGATTATTTTTTCTTTCTGTAATTTATTATTTTTTGTGATTATTTTTTCTTTTCATAATTTATTAATTTCTTCTGACAGAAAATTAGCAGAAAATAAGTGGTAGGTTCTATGATTAGCGCTAAATTATAGGTAAGGTATGGTATGTTCTTTTTTATCTTTTTCTATGTATATAACGAAGAAAGAAAAAAAAAAAATGTTTTCACTTCTGCCGGCACTCCCAGAGTGCAATCCGTCTTTTTTTACAGAAACAGTATCTGGTCTTTGTACTATTATTACAGCTATAATTACAATAAATACCGTGGGTTTCGAATTTTGTTTACTTTTGATCACGTTCGTATCACCCCACATATGTACAATAAGACTGTACCTAGACATAGGATGTAGCGGGAGCGTGAGCGGGCTTCTGCTTCTGCTGAAAGCCTCCTCTGTTATGGTGATGGTGGAGCTCCCAAGGGTTGCTATACACGGGTCACTTGCGATCACTGGCCACTTTCCTGTAGTATCATACTTTTTATATGAACTAGCCGCACAAGGCAGACACACTTAATAAATTCTCGGTACTCGCTTTTTGTAGCCGGCACCAGCCTCTAAGAGCGTTTTCACACTCATCCGATATCCGATATCCGATATCCGATATCCGATATCGGTGTCGGACGCCGATAGCCAGCATCCGATAGCCGACACCTTGTGCTGTTTTCACATTTATCCGATAAAATCGGCTCGATACGACAATTTGCTCGAAAGCACAGTGGGAAAAAAAGAAAAAATGTGCAAGCAATTTATGACATGACATGGTATCGAGTTTTTTCTTATATTCGTGATCAGCGTCATCAACTAACGCGGAAAGACATGTAACTCAGAAAATGTCCTTAAGGTCGATAATTGCTGGCATCGCTGCTTTAGTCTCTTTATGTTCCGATATCGGGCCAAAAGAGTGATGTTGGCTCCGATCACCGATATCGGGCCGGACAATGTGATAGCGAGATACATATCTCATACATTTGACTTCCTCCGATATCGGATGTCGGATATAGGATGAGTATGAAAACGCTCTAATGCCACACGCCACTCACGCGATTTCCGACCCTACATGTTGGCATGCGATAAAAAAAAAAGACGGGTTGCACTCTGGGAGTGCCGGCAGAAGTGACAACATTGTCTTTTTTCTTTCTTCGTTATATACATAGAAAAAGATAAAAAAGAACATACCATACCATACCTATAATATAGCGCTAATCATAGAACCTATCACTTATTTTCTGCTAATTTTCTGTCAGAAGGAATTAATAAATTATGAAAATAAAAAATAATCACAAAAAGTAATAAATTACGGAAAGAAAAATAATCATAAAAAGTAATAGATTACAAAAAGAAAAAATGATCACAAAAAGTTTCAGAAGGCCAGGTGGTTTGAACCCGATACTATCTGAAACAATAAGGACTTACAGTCGAAGTGCTTACGGTTTAAGCTACGACGCTATCTATCGTAACTTGCAAAATAGATAGTCTTTACCTAATCTTGTATGACGTCAGTCGTCGGTTACGGTTCAAAGGTCAACTAATCCTGACGCTTCCTTAACATTTTACACCCATCCAACGCCGCTAAAGAAGTTTTCACTTCAAAAACAGCGGGCACCGGCTGCAAGTGGCTATCACACGCTTCAGCTTCTTTTGTGGCCGTTTCGAGCTTCTTATGACGTCGTTCGTGGCTGTCGCGAATGGCCGATGTGCGGTGACCCTGAAATATTCAATAGTAAAAAGTGCAAATTAGTATTGTTTAACCACGACGCTTTTGCTAATGCACCCGCCCCGCCACCGCTGTGTCGAGATATGGCCTAAGACTTTTATTAGCACTAAATGTCTATGTGTTAGTGCAGCATAATCTCACAGAACTAAATTTAGATCTCATTTATACACATTCTAAAAATAGCTCATCTACGTATCCACATCTAATTTTGTAAATATCCTGATGTGTTTAAACGAAAAGTCGTAAATATTTCACTCTAGATAATGGGCAACTATTATTTGTGAAAAGTGTACGTCGAAAAGTATTAAGAATCGAAAGTAGCTTCTGCAACTGACTGGACGCTTAAGTTTAAAACTGTACAGGTTTATTTCGTGCGGTCCATGGCCCCATACGGGTGCCTCGTGTGGGCGGACACCCTGGAGGCCAGATTCGTGCCTCTGCTCCGTACGGCGCAGAGCACGATGGCCTCCAGGGCCAGTCACCCATCATGGGGGAGTGGCTAGAGAGGCAACACGGTAGCCTCTCGTACCGTCAGACGCAGATTATCACCGGGCACGGTAGCTTCGGGCGGTATCTGCATCTGATGGGTATAGAGCCAACGCCCGAGTGCCATCACTGCGACGCGAGCGTGAACTCGGGGCTGCACACGCTCACCGAGTGTCCGGCGCTTGAGACGCCGAGGCGGGAGCATGTGTGCAAATCATTTACTATTAAAGGTTGGGTGGATAAGAATAGTAATATAAGAACCTTTCTTTTAGTTATTTTGTAGCGAGGTGAGTGTCAACATGTTGACCCTTTAGGCGCATTATGTCCAATTCGTAAAATGTCCAACTGTCCAACTCTCAATAGGTCCAGTTCGCAATTGGTCCAGTTCGCAGTTGGTCCAGTTCGCAAGTGATCCAGTTCGCAATTTGTTTAATTCGCAATTGGTCCAATTCGTAATTAGGGATCCCAAAGTTCATTTAACCTAATGTTCTTTTGACCTAATTGGTCGACGGAGCCCCGCTACGCGGAGCTCCTACTTCTGGATGATTTATAAAAAAATAACCACAAAGCCTTCTAACCTAACCTATCCGAGTCGGGGTGCCCTAAAGTCCAGATTGCATCAAGATCCTTGCTAGCTTGCTAGCACCATGTTAGCAGGCGTTTATCGTTATCCCAAATAACTATTAGCCAAATAAACAATATGCTTTACAACTTTATGCATATCAATTTTATGAATAAAAACATTAGGATATACAATATTTATGCTTAATAACACAGTATTTGCGAATTGGACATAGTGAGAATTGGACAATTTGCGAATTGGATGTTGTGAGAATTGGACAATTTGCGAATTGGACGTTGTGAGAATTGGACAATTTGAGCCCGCTGGACATTTTGCTAATTGAATATAATGCGACTAAAGCACTTAAAAAAACACTGTTTTCACTATTTTAGTATTCTTAATTTAATGGGTTTAGCTAAATAATTTATTGTAACTACAGGATAATACTCATTTTTAATCGAAAGAGGACCAATTCTCGTAATAATAATTTATACTTTTGCTTTGATCTAATGTTAACAATCAATGTAAAATCAATGTAAACAATCTCGAAGTCATTTTTTGAAAATTGTATGAAGGCTGATTACTAATATACCTTCTCGGTCAAGTTATATCATAATTATAATTAAATATAGAAACAGGACATTCCTTTGTTAGTCGCTAAAACAAGAATGTTCTTGTTCTAGCTCTATGTTCGTTTGGTCAAATCCAAAATACCGTTTGGCATTTGGGAGAACTGTAAAAACTGAATTTTAACTGCTTTATAAATTAGCAGAATCAGAGTCAGGCCCCAGAACTTAGTCTACTAACACGGAAATACCGATACACAAACAGCAATTAGAGAATGTGACGCAATGGTAAAAGTGGGACAAACTCTGGGAATTGAGATAACAATGAAACAATTGGCCATGTGTTATGAATGAACGAATCTGAGCGATAATGAGAGTTGGTGATGAATCCGCTATCAAGTTAGGTGCCAGCTGCCAACAAAAATACAAGACTATTATTTTCTAAAGTTTACGCGAATTCACTCATTGAAATAAAACCACTTTTTGGCGAATTCTTTCGCGACATATTTGAGCAGCCATGGTCGCTGCTGAAAAATGATGATGAGTAGCCGAAACGTCGGGATGAACGTAAATAGTATCAAGTAAACCGCATTAGCATGACCTTTTTAATAAAAAAAAACCGTTCAGTAGGTTTTGCATCGATCGTGAAAAAATAAACAAGTAGGTATTTGTAATAGAATCTTTTAGGTTCACAATCACTCTGGCCTGAGGGTGACGGGTGGTAGCAGAAGCAGGCCACGGCGGCGGCGCGCATCGTAGGACGATGCACGCCTCCCCACAGCGGGGTTGAGTCGGGGACCGCGTGGACCCTCCTCCCGAGGAGAACCAGACCGAGTGGGATGGCCCTGGGTCAGCCGGGGTGCAAGGGATATGTCGCATGACAACCACACCTTCGGCCTAACACTACGACCCAGAGACGGTGTGCGGTTTAGTCGGTTCGAGTCCGACATAACCTCCCCCAGCCCCCTCCGGCTCCGGAGGGGTGGGTATCCGTGGGGATTTCCCGCACTTAAAAAAAAGGGTTCACAATCATTATTTAACTTATCTTAAGTATTTTATTTAATAAATTTAACAATTTTATAATAATATTGTATGCCGCTGCCGCTGTTACCTCATTACCTGCGGCTCCGTCCGCGTGGTCTTCTGATCTTCTGATCTGAGCGTGATGATATAAAGCGTAATATGATACTCACAAATAATGTGGCTTTCTGTTGGTAAAAGAATTTTCAAAATCGAATCAATACATCCAGAGATTTCCCCTTTACAACGTCACAAATTCACAAAACCTTACTAAATAGTATTGATTGATACCTTATTTACAATTTCTAAGAAAAAAAAAGGCGAACTAACCTTCAGATGCCAGTATCGAATTCTCTAGACGTTCCGCTAACAAGATTCAATGATAGCTAATCCACAGAAAAAGTAAATTGATTTTACGCTTCAATTGTCTTGTAATTATAAGTTTGATAAAAAATGGTCACAACTCATAAGGCACAAGTCACACCGATGACCTTAAAGAAGGGACAATGCCTTTTATAGGTACAACAGTTGAAATGCGTCTGTTTAATTAATTACTTCGCAAAGAATTGCGTCGAGGAAGTGATTTTTTTAGAATAAAAAACTATATGACGCACTCGGTTTGAATCTTAATTTTAAGAAGAAAGTTTGAGTTTAGGGTATACTTTTATGTCTAAATTGAAATTGTCGCGCCGCCGTGTGGCTCTCGGTAGAGTAGAATTTGGGCCAACCCTTCTTTTCCCATGTGGTGTCGTACAAGGCGACTAAGGGATAGGGCTGATTAACTTGAACATCAAACAGATATGTACAGCCCAGACTAAGCCTCAGATGCATGACTCGAGTCAACAATAGTGGCCGCAATACGGCAATACGCTCACCCCCTATTATGTGGAACCGAATACAGATTTGTGAAATGTGGGTGTTAATTCACCTCTGCCTAACCCTTCGGGAATAAAGGCGTGATTATATGTATGTATAAATTGAAAATGTCCTTCATTATAGTGTTAGTCCCAGTCGCATCTGAAACTTTCAACTTGAAGTCTGGGGTCTGCTTTACCAGTCTAACTGCGGATATCAAAGCGTTCAGGTTAGACCAGTTGTTGGGCTTTGTAGGGCTTCAACTTCGTGCGTACGGCAAACGGGACCGACGGCCTAAGGTGTGATCCAAAGCACGACCAGATCAAAGCAAATAATCATATTCATGCATACAAATGTTTGCATTAAACGGAGATCGAACCCACGCCTCCTGCTTAGCGGCCGTGTTCCCTACCGCTACGCCACAGAGGCTGTCAGTGTTTTTAATTAAAGTAGTTATTCTTTGTATGGAATCAAACAAGTGCGTTCACCTATACGTATCGTAATGATCGCACGAATCTGCTCATCGACAATGCCGACGCAGTTGCTCCGAGTGGCAACTTTTGTGATGCGTACCGATGAGGTCATTCGCAATGCCGGTCAATGCGGGTTTTTAAATATCACATGCGCGCTCACTACGAAAATCCGAATGAAATGGTGTCGCCAATTCGGTTGCTGGTATTAGCGGCGGCACGGCGGCAGCGCATCGTAGGTGACGTAGGACTCCCCACACTGGGGTTGAGTCGGGGACCGCGTGGTCCCCCCCGTCCCGAGGAGGGCCAGACCGAGAGGGATGGCCCTGGGTCAGCCGGGGTGCGAGGGATATGTCGCATGACAACCTCACCTTCGGCCTAGCACTACGACCCCGAGACGGTGTGCGGTTTAGTCGGTTCGAGTCCGACATAACCTCCCCCTCCGGCTCCGGAGGGGTGGGTATCCGTGGGGATTTCCCGCACGTAAAAAAAAAAAAAAAGTATTAGCGGCGGCAAAATGTGATCACTGCCGATCAGATGGACGCATTGTGAAAAATTCATCCGTTTAATGCGTTGCGTCCAAGTTCAGATATAACTCGCAAAAGCAGTTCAACAGTTCATACATTTGTGTGCACCTTCCTCCAATACCACAAGAAGAAAGTAACTAATACTGTATTTACATTTTATTCTGTTGAGGGCAATTACCTATACATATTCATGATTATTCAGAAGATCATTGACATAGAACGGCGTCATTAATACGTAGTTGTTTTTTCTGTTATCACCGATATTCAATCCTGTTATATAACACTTGCTTTTGCCCGTGGCTCTGCCCGCTTAGATGCCATAGCCTATGTCCTTTCTCAAGGTCGAATCTAAACCTATACCAAATTTTATCGAAATCGGTTTTGTGGTTTAGGCGTGAAAGACGTACAAACAGACACACATATACACTATCCCATTATAATATTAGTATCCCAGTTATAATATTCGTATGGATTAATTATAAAAATACAAGCATCAAAAAACCAGCATCATCTTCTTATCTTTTTCCTAATGTCGCTCTAAGTCAACACAAGAAAATGATTGTATCTACAAGACGATGTTTTTTTTTTAAAAGGATTCTTACTGAGTTTTCTGGCAGTGTATCTCAGTATTGCCATGTCACGCACTGCATGGTAGGGGAAAAAATAATGACGATTCCAAACAACTTTATAATTTTTATGGAATAAAGGATTTAAAAAAAAAACAAATGGTGCAACATTCTTCTTCATACATTCCTGTCAGAAGTTATTTCGTCAGTCACTTCCTACTTTATCTTATCCTCTTTTACGCAAGCCCTTTTACTTAGGTAAAGGTATCTCTGCTCCTAAATCCGGACGTTTTTCACAACAGTCGCTCGCTTCTCAATTTTTCATTCACTTTCACACTTACTCCATATACTCTACATTCTCGTCACATTACATATCTATTTTTACATTTGCATCTCCGCTCAATGTTAATAAATAATCAATAATTGTAGAAAAATAACTGGACCGATTTAGAGCAATATTTTTGATATTTTATGATTAGACTTTAAAATGGTTAAATAATTTATATGTTCTGGCAAACTGCTATTAGGCTTTCCTGTCAGTCCGTCTATTCTAAGGCCCATATTGTAGAATGTCACAGAGCTAAATCGCGATTTATCTGAGGAAAAATTGCATAGACAATCTGCCAGAAGACCTGTCAAATAATTTGTCAATGTGTATACAATCTTTTCCCAGATAAATTGAGGTTCAACTGAGTGGCATTCTAGAATACAGGCTTAAAAGACTGGACTGATTTTGACGAGACTTTCACTGGCCATTAGCTAAATCTATAACTCAGGTGTTTATTTTAGAACAACCCAGATCTAAGTCCACGGTTCTATGGCGTGGTCACAAGATGCTATAAATAATCATAAAAACCGGTGTGAATATTATTGAGATATTTACGGTTTCACACGGTAACGTATCACAATACCGAAATTCAAAAGCTCGAATTACAAACTTCCGAAGTTAAGAATTCCGAATTTCGAAATCCCGAAGTACGATTTGCGGAGTTCAGAATCTCGAAAGTTAAAAATCCCAGGTTTAAAGTCCCGAAAATTAAATATTGTTACTTTGCCGATGGTATCTTTTTTGGTTTTGGTTTAATTTTATTTTTATTATCTTTTACAACGGAGGTAGTTTGTTTTTGCATGTAAGAGTACAGCGGAGGTGTCCACATACCCTTCTAACCTATACGTATCTATATCGACAAAACGCAGTATCTACGTCACGCAATCTGACTTGGATAGATTAGGTTAGAAAGTTATGGCGGGAGCGGAACGGAGCAGAGCTCCCGCATTAGCCTTCGTGTTTATTTTTTTCCAACCATTCAAACAAAACAACTAAAAAATAAAATTTTCAGACCTTTGAACTTAGACATTTTGTACTTCGGGTTGTTGTACGTTCGGTTTTCTGTACTTTCGGTATTTTGAACATTCAGTCAAACGAATATTCGGTCTTTCGTACAACGGTATTATGAGCTTCTTTAGTTTATTATTATTTTTCCAATTTTTATGTATTTACCTACTTAAGTTTCCTGTACTTTATTAGTGTACTTAGATACTGTTATTTTTAGCTTATGTATCTACAATAAGATTTACTATTACTGCAGTATTTATGTATATTTATTTTCCTGTTTCCGATACTTTAACACTGTTAGAAGTGGATGAATTTAGATACTTTAGTTTATTTACAAATAGCGGTTTACCATCTTCCTTATTTAAAACCAAATACATACTTAAATGTATGGTAAATATTCAGACTTATAGTCAATAACTTCTATGTAGATATACTGAACAAGCTGTAATGAATTTTGTCATAATTTATCTGTGCCTTTTTTTTATCGTGCGGGAAATCTCCACCGATACCACCCCCGCCGGAGCCGGAGGGGGAGGTTCTGTCGAACTCGAACCGACTAAACTGCACGCCGTCTGTGGGTCGCAGTGCAAAGCTGTCGTGAGATAGCTATAAAGCATATACCTCACACCCCGGCTGACCCAGGGCCATCTCTCTTGATCTGGCCCTCTTCGGGGTATATATCTGTACCTAATGCACAGCGCTTTATTATGTAGCTTCAAGCGACTTCAACTATTTAACACGAAGATATCGCTAATATTGGGACGCGCATTGTTATATTCTACTGGTAATATATTTGACGTCAGATCTACCATATTTAGTGGTAAATTGATTATATTTGGTGGGAGATAAGTGGCACCATGTTGCGTTTATTCGACAAATTGCGGTAGTTTTGTAGACTGTCGCAATATGGCTTCTACTCTAGTAGTACAAAGACATTGACTTCATATTTATCTTAGGGCTAATGCCAGGCGCATCACTCTTCGAATTCACCTCGGAATCTGGGGGTAAAACAGGCGATTTGGTTGATGTTTGATATTTTCCATGAAGCGACTTTTATCTGACCCTCACAGCCTAAAGGCGATATCGAAGCATTGCAGTTAGTTTAGTTGTTGGACTTCCAGGGTTTCAACCACCCGCCTGTAACGACTGCCATAGATATTCGTATAGCAACTGGGACAGCAGCTTAACGTGCTCTCCGAGGGACGGCCAGACCATTGCAAATAATATACAAATATTTGTTAATGGTCTTAAATTAGATACCATCTTTTTTTTCAAACAGACAGTTTAATATTATGAAGTCATTGATTATTTCATATTATGAATCTGTCTTAGTGCTAAATTCACATAGATTTGTTTAGCAGTTCTTGCGTCTTTGAGTAATAAACATTCATCCATCCATGCGAACTTTCTAATTTATAATATGTAGGTACTAGTAGCTCAACTATTAAGATAGTATTTACGAAACAGTGTAATGGCCCTCATTTGGCACTGTTACGGCAGTTCAGACGAAACAGCCGGATGCGAGTCAACATTCTACGATTAATGGTTTGGCTATCTCTTTTCGTATTGATCAGGTGGTATTTATAGCAATTACAAGTCCAGTTGTACAAAAAAAAAGTTGGTCACATACGTTTGGTTAATACACCTCAATTGGTTGAGCTGAACAGGTGCAAATTGTTTTATTGGCAAATAATCTTATGATGTTTACTAGGTAAGAACAAAAGTTTTATCGCGTTTTTTTATACCACTGAGGTGGCAGACAACCACACGGCCCACCTGATGGAAAGTGTTTACCGTGGCCTATGGACGTATGCGGGAGTCACACTCGTGCTGTAAACACAGGGAGTTTCTATGCCGTCAGCGTGGAAGACAAAGCAGGAATAGCCTTTGATCTTCCCACTGACAACACAAAGACTCTCCAGTGAGCTCTGGGAACACCATACGAGGTTATTATGGCCGCGGTATTATTCCTAGGTGAGGCGAGAATGAATTTTGACTTGGTAGGTGCAGAAGGCACTTGGGCAGTGGCTATCTGCCAGTAAATTTGATATGTGGCTATAACGGACAAGGCTAGGAGCTCTTTGCGCAGTTGCTGTACGGTAGGGTGCTCTATTTGGGATACACCATGAGAAGGAGTTAATTAATTTTTACATGAGATTACTAAATGTACACGTATAACGGCATTTTTAAAAGTTTTCCTTTACGGGGGCAAAAAAGGGATCAGTGGTTGTATGTAAGTGCGTTAAGTGTATGTAAAATGCTCTTGTGGTAGGTGTAGCGATGCAATCGTAAAGCATTTTTTTTTACTAATTTATACCCGGACGGTGTGTGACTCGAACTGAAAGTTTATCAGCATTTTGCAAACCGGTATTTATGAAGATGACTGAGCCGCCACGCACACCCTTAAAGGAAACTGATCAATCAATGTCTGTTCAGTTGCCATGTTCACAAACGAGATATAAATCACATAAATTATTTAATAACACTTAAATATCATGTTCGAAACGAATTGCAAGAGTTTTTAATTTTACATGCCTCGAACAAATTACCACAGTTGTCAATTAATTGTTTCTTCTGTAAGATTTTTATGGAAAGCGTAATTTTAGTATGAACACTGAATCTTAATACAGCTTAAACTAGCGCCAAACTAGTTTAAGCTGTATTAAGATTGCTTGATTAACTTGCTTGTTGAAATTTGGAGTCCGTAGTCCACTGTCTTGTCCTTCTTCTTCATTTGATGTTTCTTGATTTCCATGGTAGTCACCCCAAAAGATAAGTCCGTGTCAGACAGAGCCTCGAGCCTCGAGCATTGATCACTAGGCGTACTAGCTTTCAGGTGAGGTTAGATCAATGCAATCGGCGGCGGTATCGACCTGAGGTATGGGGTTAGCCCTCTCCTAATTCGATAATCACATTATATAATCAATCAATCAATCAATTAGCCCACTGCAGTCCACTGCTGGACATAGGCCTCCCCCAATGTGCGCCATTTCGTACGATCCTCCGCCTTCCGCATCCAGTCCGTCCCAGCTACCTTTTTCAGGTCATCGGTCCATCTGGCTAGGGGGCGTCCTACCCTTCGTTTGCCTTCTCGCGGTCTCCACTCTAGGACTCGTCTGCTCCAACGGCCATCGGTCCTTCGACAGACGTGGCCAGCCCATTGCCACTTCAGCTTGCTTATTCTGCGAGCTATATAATACAAGGAGAATAAAACAATGTTATGAATAAGGGAACAAAATAAAGAACGACTTCCAAAATTGCGGCAAATCTTGAAATTAATCCTCAAATGAGATGGATAGATATTCCAGATGAGTCAGTTCATTCGGGCTTGCCAAAATACCTGACGTAACAATCAATTTTATCAGTCTACTATAGAGCATCTACAATGAATCTTCGTAGTTTTGAATGACGTAAGCGACGACGCACAAACACAGTTTTGTTTTCTTATAGACAGAAAATAATTGTAGATGTTCCTTGGTGGTGCAGCAGTAGTGCAACTTCTGCATTGAAGGCACAGAAAGTCTATTCTTAAAGGGTCGGCAGCACGAGTGTGACTCTCTTGGTGTTGCACACATCAATAGGCCCACAGTAACCACTTTCCATCAGGTGTGCCTTGTGCTGGTCTGCCACCTAAGTGGTATAAAACACAAGTGTGCAGAATAGATATCTCGAAATCGATTCTGAGATCGCCAAAGTGTTACTATTTAGTTTACTATAATGTAGGATACATTATTCGAAGATCTACTGTGTTTTTCTGATGATCTATGTATAGTCATCATCTTGCTTGCTTTACTCCTAGTCGCATCTGAAGTCTTCACCTTGGAGTCTGGGGTCCGCTTTTCTCACTCTAACTGCGATGCTGCTGAACTTCGATATTTTCCGTGAAGCAATTGCGCCATCTGACTTCCACGACAAATTGCCGATATTGTAGTAATTACAGTTTGACCACCAGTAGTCAGATTTTTTAGGGCTCCAACTACCCGTAAGACTGCCGTGGTTCGTTTGCGACGTCTGTACTTTTCGCACTGCTAATATTAGGTCCTTACGTATGACATTAGCGTTTTGTCGTACTGATCAATTTGATCTGAAAAATAAATTAATTTAGCTGGTTCTTTTTTCTTTAGAATACTGACTGTATGCCAAAGAATAGTTATTTTATTTGTTATTAGTTTTTATATTTGTTATTTTCCTCATTATTTTTTCTTTGGCGTCGCTTATTACCGCGCAATGGAAAACATGAAATATCGGTATATTTACGAGTACGAGTTCTACCGTGGCACCAGTGCTGCAGAAACAGCTCGAAGAATTAATGATATTTACGGCGCTCGTGTCGCTAAAGACAGCACGGTACGTTTTTGGTTTCAACGTTTTAGTTCTGGAAATTTCGACCTTAAGAACCAACCCCGTGGACGGCTGGAGATCAAAGTGAAAAACGAAGAATTAAAGGCTATTGTGGAAGCGGATCCATCACAAAGTACTTCAGAGATAGCAGCAGGCTTCGGGGTAAGTGACAAAACTGTATTAATCCACTTGAAGCAAATCGGGAAAGTAAAAAAACTCGAACGATGGGTACCTCATGAATTGAGTGAATCGAGCTTGCAAACACAGGTCGCCTGTTGTGTTACTTTGCTCAACCGACACAATATTAAAGGGATTTTAAATCGAATCATTACTTGTGATGAAAAGTGGATATTGTACGATAATCAAAACCGCTCATCGCAATGGCTGAACCCTGGAGACCCAGCCAAATCCTGCCCTAAACGAAAATTGACTCAGAAAAAGTTACTTGCAAGTGTTTGGTGGACTAGCGCCGGTATCGTTCACTACAGGTTTCTTAAATCTGGCCAAACGATTACGGCAGATATCTATTGTCAGCAACTGCAAACCATGAAGGAAGAACTAGCTGTTAAACAACCGAGATTGGTCAATCGCTCTAGGCCACTGCTGCTTCACGACAACGCAAGACCACACACTGCACAACAAACAACCACTAAGATAGCTGAGCTACAATTGGAATGTCTGCGACATCCACCGTACTCCCCGGACCTTGCTCCAACAGATTACCATTTCTTCCGGAATTTGGACAACTTCTTACAAGGAAAAAAATTCCACTTCGATGCAGCAGTCCAAACCGCCTTCAAAGAGTTTATTGATTCTCGCCCCAATGGTTTTTATAGTAAAGGGATCAATGAACTATCCATAAGATGGTAAAAGTGCATAGATGACAACGGTGCATACTTTGATTAATTAAATATATTTTACAAAAAAAATCGACTTTTTATTCTCCAGTACAAAACGCCAATTTCATACGTGAGGACCTAAAATAAAATCCGCGGGGGAGAGAGAGAGGGAGAGAGATGGGGGAGACATGGCCGCAAGAGCTTGATTGCAGCGATTAAGAGGTTCAACGTTTTGAAAAATATTATATCTGCGTGATAAAATGTAACTTTACCAGTCCCTAGATATTTTTATGTTCTATTTTTAATAAAAACTTCGATATTATTTGATAATGGCGTCTTAGTTTAAAACGTGTTTGAAATAGCGATTTGCATCATTTTAGAGCCATTTTTGACGCTAATTTCTATTTAGGCAAATATTATGAATCGTATTTCTGCCTTTACACGTCCCTAGATGGTTTAGCCTACTTTATGAATATGATTTTAGTTTGGCGCAATTTGCTTTATAACTTGGTGATAAATGGGTTTAAAAATTTTGAAAACGACTACAATCCGCTTTTAACGTGCTCACCGAGGCATCATAAGAATAACTTGTGGTAGTCATTTGAAATCAGGTAAAACGTTATATCGGTAATAAGCTTAGTGCGGCAACCGAAATCCGCTGACGGACTGTGGGTAATACCTATATCTCTGCCTACCCCTTCGGCTATATAAAGACCGGAACACAATATGTCTCATAAATTTTAAAATGAATATACCTCATCCGTATTGATTTTATTGTTCCGTTGTATCGCAATTATGACTGTCGTGTATAAAAGCAATATAAATTGTAAGTAAACCTTGTCCTCTTAAATTTAAGGTTCACTTTCATATGTTTTGGTATTGATAATGACGCTTGTATCATGCGCGTGCGCATTGTGTCGAATACTGACGTAATACGCATATATTTGGGTAAAATATTTTACGTAATTAATTCATATCGTCATATTAACCTTTTCAATGAAATTGTTTCTGATTTAAATTCAAGATAGTTTAATGAAGATATTGTTTTTAATTAATAATGAATTCACAGAGTGTACAGGATCAAGAAAACTCACCTCATTGTCGGTGTAGCTACTAAACAATGGACGGAGTCTCTGGTGCGGGCTTTTCTCTAGTGGATAGGAGGTCAGATGGCAGTCACTTTCGTAAAAGTCCACTAATCAAAAATAATAAGCTGATCCCGGGAACCTCTGCAATGCTTGGGTGTGACTGGGAAATCGCTAGGAGGATAAAATTAATTGAAAAGAGGGACTCATCAGGAACCCGGAGTTTGTTATCCCTGCGACAACAACCACGCGTCCACCTATGTCTTTCCATCCCAACTTAGTAGGAAGCGAGGCTATTACTGTGGGCATCTTCACCGATGGTTGATGAAGAGTACCTACCATAGAACATGATATCTTTATTTTATTGAAAAATATTCTTCTGAAGCACGATTGACAACGAAAGGTAACTAACATAAAGAAGGATTTTCGGAAATTACATCCTCAATGGGATAAAATAAGCTACGAAAATTTGTGTCAAAGACAATCCTTCTTGGCTATGAAGCTTCAAAGTGCAAGCTTTGGATGCACCTGTAATTGGCACTCGAATGAAGAAAAAGAAATTTAAATGTGTTCAGCTATTTTGCTTCTGACTGTACTTTTAAACATGTACATACTACGTAGTACCTACGTTCAAATTCTACGTACGTCACGAGCTGGATTATAATATTAATGTCTGACACTTTGAAAAGTGATTATTGGTGTATCCACATACACGATACGTTGAACTCTTACTAAGCCCAGTTCACTCTTCTGATCAGAAAACCACTTCAGTATAGTTACATTTTGAAAACGTGTGATTTCAAAACTTACGTAAAGATAAATCGTTAAATGGACAGCTCTAATTTAGTCGCTGTTGGAGCCAGACACCCGTCTGCCACTCCAAGCTTGGGCTGCCAGTAACGCAGCGCTGCACTTATACCAATAATACAACCAATAAATATCTCACCTTAGCGCGTACCGCGGTCCCTCGTGTCCCTCGTACAGATTCTGTCTGTATTGTGAGTGTGTAACTGTTGTGTGTACTGTATTGTTTAGTGTTGACTTGCCCTGGCACTGATCCACCGCGCGATGGTGTAGTCACTAGAACTAACAAGGCTCAAATGCATTCTGTTTTATTGCACATGAAAGTCAATTTAGCACTATATGACAATTGACAACATTAAAGGGACATTGATGTCAATCTTCAGTTCACGCGGAATATTAACTTTTTTTTTGTATTTCTTTCTATACGTATTAAAATCACATGTTTTTAAAACGTGCTTTTAGAAAATCAGCGTTGCAAAAATATTCAGCTAAGCTTTCGATCAATGGCATTTAAATCTGTTTGCCAATGTCGGGTTCTCTGATATATTTTTCTGTCCTAATAAGTAAAAAAATAGCTTGTTTGATTCATTAGATATTCGAATGAACATGTTTAGTACAGTTAGTTATGGGTTGTGTAACCTTGTCTCAGCGAAAATTCATCTCAATCAAAAGTGACAGTAGACTCACCTCAGTCCTTATAAAATGATATTTCACTTGCGAAAATTCGTCTCAATTGCTTGTGTTACGAGTAGGAGAAGTGTAGGTCAGGTCCACACCTGGGACCTCTCGATCGTAAGGCCGACTCTTTACCCACTTAGATACCGACGGCGACGCTTTTGATATAGTTATCTATATATATAAGCGAAATACCACTCACTAATGATAATATCACGAAATTTCAGAAACTATAACACTTATAAACTTGAAATTTGGCAGTTAGGTTCCTTATAGGGCGTAGTGATCCTCTAAGAAAATTTGGGGTTAAATCTGGGGTAGTTTGTATGAAAAATTAAGTCACCTAACGCGTTCAAAGTTGCGGGCGCCCACTAGTTTTTAGGGTTCCGTAACCAGGCTGTATCTCAAGAACCTTAGCTAGACAGTTGAAATTTTCACAGATTGTGCATTTCTGTTGCCGCTATAACAACAAAAACTAAAAACAAAATAATAATAATAAGTAAGGGCTTTTAGCCTTTTAGCCTTTTTTCTGGTACGGAACCCTTCGTGAGCGGGCCCGACTTGCACTTGGCGGTTTTTTACATTTAGTCAAACTTACATTTACAATTTATTAGTAGGTAGTAGATATGTTAATCAGTTTTGTTTTTTCGCTTGAGCTAATTTGATTTGTTTCACAGTCTATTCAAATGCTGTGAATGTTTATATTGTGAAAATTGATTGCATCAACTAGGTAGGTACAATTAATATTATGTTGTCAAAGTGAAACAAGGAAAATAAATAATTATAAGGACTGTAGCACATGAATGACTAACGGTTATTATTTATTATAGTTCGTTATCGTGAGAACAATTTAGTTACAACACCATCACGTTTTATCAACTGTTGAGCAGAATTGCAAGAATTGTTAATTATTTTTCACGTTCTGCAATTATTATTATAAAGTCTGGTTATAGGAAAATTTTACGTGAAAATATCAAAGGATAACGACTCTATTTTTTATTGTTATAAGGGTACACCACCTAAAGGGTAAAAACGGAACACTGTTACTAAGACTTTTATTTATACAACTTAGGTGGCAGACAAGTATACGGCCCGTCTGATGGTAAGTGTTTACCGTGGCCTATGGACGTGTGTAACACCAGGGGCGTCACACTCGCGCTGCCGACCCTGTTAGAACACAGTTTCTGTGCCGTCAGTGTAGAAGATAAAGCAGGACAATTCTTAGATCTTCGCACTGACAGCGCAAAAAACTCTCCAGTGAGCTCTGGCTACCCTACTCACCGCCGGGAACACAACACGAGGTTATTATGCCCGCGGTATTGTGGGGTGGAGGTTCTTCCCCAGTCGGACTGCTCAATTAGACGGAAATACCGTTGTGTCCTAATTTGCTTGTGTTATACCTCCTATAAGTCTAACACCAGGCTATTTTTCATAAACCGTTGATAGCTAGGCAATTGAAATTTCCACAGTTGATGTATGTCTGATGCTGCTATACAAAAAATAAAAACTTAATGATACGGAACTCAACAAGCACGAGTCCGACTTGCAGTTCGCCGGTTCTTCTGTCTAATCGAATTCAAACCACGCGTTTTGAAAATTTTGTGCTACTGGATCTGGCCCTGAATTAAACATAAATAAAATATCCATACTAATATTATAAATGCGAAAGTAACTCTGTCTGTCTGTCTGTCCGTCTGTATGTTATGCTTTCACGCATAAACCATTGAACCGATTTTGATGAAATTTGGCATAGGGGTAGATTAGACCTCGAGAAAGGACATAGGCTTTGTTTGGTCGCGATAACCGACATCCACGCGGGCGGAGCCGCGGGCAAAAGCTAGTAGGTAATAAGTAAAGTTATCTTTCTAGTTTTTCATTGGTTATTTTAACTGTTAATCATATTTGTTTACGAAAATACTCACCAACTAACCCTTCGATTATATACGATTATTCGTATTATACAAAATTTCACAAAAAAAATCGTCAAATCAGTACTATAAAAATACTGCATCTGTAACAAAATATCATTGTGTCTATTGTTATTTTATCCATTTACTTTATTATCAAACATTTTGATGATTAATCATATTTCCGAGTTTTTTGGTGAAAAATACGCAGCGTATTAAGTATTTTTGTAAAACGATCGCGCATGTTGTGTGTTACGAATTCCTAATATGCAACTCGATACGATAAACGCCCACTTCGTGTGAAATGGAACGCCTCCTATTACGTATTGGGACATTTTTATTACGACGTAGGGAAATTTGAAAAATAATCTAGTTATTTCACCTTTTATATAATAGTAGCGTGATTGCAATTTTTTCCATTTAATGTCAGCATATAAAATTACGTAACACATTCACATATATTCACGGATGTAAATCCCTGAAGGGGTACGTAGGGGTGAATTAACACAGACATTTCACCAACTACTCACGATTTTCATTCTCACGTAATAACAATTTGTAAAAGGCAGGTCAGAGTGAGAACTTCTCGAAACCTGCGGGCTTGCATGAAACGATCAATGACAGTAGAGAAAACTCTTGAACTATGTAAGGAGTCAAATGGTGGGCTGTTGTCTGCCTAACCCGGAGGGAAGTAGGCGTGAGCGTATGTATGTAGCTTTTGCCCGCGGCTCCGCCCGCGTGGATGTCGGTTATCGCTTATCAGTTTTTATTATTTTATTTTTATTTTAAATTGTAGCCTATGTGTTATTCTGATGTATAAGCTATATTATTGTAAAGTTTCATTAAAATCCATTTAGTAGTTTTCAGGTGAAAGGGTTACAAAAATCCATCCATCCATAAATACTTACAAACTTTCGCGTTCATTATATTTTATTAATATTAGTAGGATAGCTGACACACTACTGACGGTGGAGATGAGTGCTGATGCAACACAAGGTGGCCACCCTAAACCTATATCTGGGTCGCAAGTCCCAGTCGCCGTCACGGTGTTCCTCTCTGTACCACGCTATGGACCCGGTGACCGCACGCTGAATCCATGGAGAGCTGAGAATCGGATCTCTGACAGGGTCAGTCTACGATACCGACGATCGGATTAATGTCGTCAATTTAATTCCTTCCAATACTTCAGCCTCAGCTGTAAGAGGAAAAAGGGGTTTTATACTTAATGCATCCGTGTTTCCTCTCTCACTTGTTGGTAAGTGACGAAGAATTTGGTCGAAGATGGAGCACGATTGCCTAGAAAAAAATCTATTCACTCTAGACTTCAAAACCCCCAGGTTATAACTTTTCGGGAACTCAGTAGTTTTTCGGGAACAAACAGATCAACAGCCGAACATTTTTTTTTTTAATACTCAGAATTGTTAATATACCTAACATTACTCAAGTACTATATAGATAATCTCTAATATACAAACACGACTATTAAACTTAACAATTCATAAAGTGTGTGTGTGTGTGTGTGTGTGTGTGTGTGTGTGTGTGTGTTTGTGTGTGTGTGTGTGTGTGTGTGTGTGTGTGGGGGGGTGTGTGTGGGTGTGTGTATGTCTGTTTGTCCGTCTTACAAGGCTAAACCACTAAACCGATTTTGATGATATTTGGTATTGGAGTAAATTAGACCTTGAGAAAGGACATAGGCTATGTTTGGGCGCGATAACCTACATTTACGCGGGCGGAATCGCAGGCAAAAGCTAGTAATAGTATAGATAGTAGAAAAGGGGACAATTTACTCATCTATTGGAAATACACAAGATGGAAAAAAACGTGTTTTGGTTGTTTACAGTTTGACTTTATAAATCTTAGAAGCGGTGATTGCTTACATTTAACACTTATCTTATCCATAAACTGTGTGGAATGGCCCAGTATCTCCAACCTCATTTTGAAGTGAAAACTTCTTTAGCGGCGTTGGATGGGTGTAAAATGTTAAGGAAGCGTCAGGATTAGTTGACCTTTGAACCGTAACCGACGACTGACGTCATACAAGATTAGGTACAGACTATGTATTTTGCAAGTTACAATAGATATCGTCGTAGCTTAAACGGTAAGCACGTCGACTGTAAGTCCTTATAGTTTCAGATAGTATCGGGTTCAAATCACCTGGCCTTCAGGGATTTTTTGTGATTGTTTTTTCTTATTATAATTTATTACTTTTGGTGATTATTTTTTCTTTTTGTAATTTATTACTTCTTATGATAATTTTCTCTTTCTGTAATTTATTATTTTTTGTGATTATTTTTTCTTTTTGTAATTTATTAATTTCTTCTGACAGAAAATTAGCAGAAAATAAGTGATAGGTTCTATGATTAGCGTTAGGTACGGGAGCGGGGACTCGATCCCGAGCCCGAAGAAATTCGGGCCGAGAAGTCCCGGCTCCACAGGGCCATGGTGACCGAGTGGGAGCTACGACTTGAGCAACCACGCGCAGGGCACGCCGTGATTGCGGCGGTAAGACCCATCATGGGGGAGTGGCTAGAGAGGCCACACGGTGGCCTCTCGTACCGTCAGACGCAGGTCATTACCGGACACGGTAACTTCGGGCGATACCTGCATCTGATGGGCATAGAGCCAACGCCCGAGTGCCATCACTGCGACGCGAGCGTGGACTCGGGGCTGCACACGCTCACCGAGTGTCCGGCGTTTGAAGCGCCGAGGCGGGAGCTTGTGACGGCCCTGGGGGTGAGAGTGCTCACGCTCTCCACCCTGCTCGCGGCGATGGTCCGCTGCGCGGATGCGTGGGCGGCCAGCGCCTCCTTCTGCGAGCAGGTCATGCTCGTGAAGGAGACAGCAGAGCGGGCGCGGCGCAGCGAGCGAGAAAGACTCGCGGACATCGCTCGCCGCGTTCGAAGGCGGCTCGGGCGTCGGAGGGCGCAAACCGACCTCCGCCCCCCATGAGCGCGGGCCTGAGGGTGACGAGTGGAGCCGCTCGTCACCCTAGCAGAAGCAGGCCACGGCGGCGGCGCGCATCGTAGGACGATGCGCGCCCCCCCCATACCGGGGGCGAGTCGGGGACCGCGTGGTCGCCCCTCCCGAGGAGGGCCAGACCGAGAGGAATGGCCCTGGGTCAGCCGGGGTGCGAGGGATATGTCAAAAGACAACCTCACCTCCGGCCTAGCACATCGACCCACAGACGGCGTGCGGTTTAGTCGGTTCGAGTCCGACATAACCTACCCCTCCGGTTCCGGAGGGGTGGGTATCCGTGGGGATTTCCCGCACGTAAAAAAAAAAAAAAAAAAAAAAAAAAAAAAAAAAAAAAAAAAGGTATGGTTATGTTTTTTTTTTATCTTTTTCTATGTATATAACGAAGAAAAAAAAAAAGAAAATGTTTTCACTTCTGCCGGCACTCCCAGAGTGCAACCCTTCTTTTTTTTATATAGCAACCGATATTATCGAAATTAGAAATATTCCCTTTAAACCCCTCTCTTTTTCTTCTTCATCCTAGTATTATTCCCAGTCAACTTGGAGTCTGGGGTCCACTTTTTACCAGTCTAACTGCGGATTTGGCTAAACTTCGATATTTTCCGTGAAGCGACTGCCATCTGACCTCCACAACCCAAAGGCGATATCGAAGCATTGCAGCTAGATCCCTTTAACCCCATCAACTAAGCTAAATTGCTTGTGCTAGGAGTGGGTTCACGTTGGTAGTGTAATGGCCAGGATTCGAACCCGGGACCTCTCAATCGCAAGGCCGTCTCTTTAACCACTAAGCTACCGACGCTTAATGGCCATTAAAAGGCTAGGTGCTATTCGCTCAGGTGCTATTCGGCTGGGTGCTCTAAGTGGACTACACCATTAATTTACTAATGGCCTTATGTAATTCTCTATGCGTGTCTTATACTAATGCGGTAGGTAATCATAATCTGAGGTATATATTTGCACTTGCCACGTGTTACCAACGAGTTTGCAAACATGGAAATCTTCAACCCCAAAGTTTAACTTCACCGCAGTGGAGTAAACTTGGGACTTTGTTTTCACTTCGAGTTAAGCAATATTATTAATGGCGCTTTCCACGGCGCGTCACAGATTATAACACTATCTCACCGTTTCCGATTGCTTCGGATGCTTTCACTTCGAAGCCTTAATACCGGTGGTTTTATCATCTCCGCTTAGTTTGATTTACACAGCTTTTATGAGAACAACAACTGTCTGACCTCTGAACTTAAAAAAGGAATGTGTCAGAGTTTCGTTCGTTAATCAAAAGGTGTTTCGGCTTGCAGGTAAGCTTAGCTTGGCCCCATAGATTATTATGTATAGTGGAGGCCCTGAGGGTCTTAGTGGGGCTCTTGGAAGACCACCACGTACAGACGCACCGCGTATCAATGGCTTTCTACGGTGCATATCCGTGTAGCGCGATCTTGCATACTATTTTAAGTTTTGCGTTCTCATACAAAGATTAATAGATATTTAATTAACACTTAAGAACTGAGCATATTTCTGCTTGATTTAAAATAGCCCAAAATCTACATCTGGCTGCAAAATCAAGCACCGTGGAGAGCTGCCTTCACTGTTATGATTTTGACTAAACACGTGATGAGTCATAACTCACGCGGTTGGTATCATGCAACTCACCACAATTCTGTGGCATACTTGATCGGCTAATCGAGATACCCAATAATGGTCAGAGCAAGGTCGTATGCTCGGTGCTTTCAGTTAGCATGTTGAAATTATTCTGAATCATTTTTACTTAATGCTTTTATTCCTTTTATTTTCCTATATAAATTTCTACATAAAAATTCCTATATACCCTTATGATTTTATACTCGTGTCGAAGCGGAAGATTTTGGGTACAGTTTCGCTAACAAAATCGATTCGAAGTATTATTTCGTTAAAAACATTTTTATTTTTAAATCATATTGTTTGAGAATAATGTGCAGATGAACGAAATAATAAAAGCATTATTTTTTTCGTCAAATTAAGACGATTTTGCTATAGAAACTGTGCTCAAAATCTTTTACTCCGAAACAAATTTAAATTCAGCCGGGATATATTCATACCTATAAATCCCCGAAGGGGTAGGCAGGGGCTTATTAACAACCACATTTCCCGGGCAATGATTGTCGGTATATATTACATATACGTCTTATAAAGTACTCGTTAGACTGTGATACTATTATAAGTATACCGTCCTATATTTGCGTCAAATCACAAAACAATACATCTAACACAATTATCCATTACCAGCTTTTGCCCGCTGCTCCGCCCGCGTGCATGTCGGTTATCGCGACCAAATATAGCCTATGTCCTTTCTCAAGGTCTAATCTACCACTATACCAAATTTCATCAAAATCGGTTCTGTGGTTTAGGCGTGAAAGCGTAACATACAGACAGACAGGACGAGTTACTTTCGCATTTCCGTCACCTTGAATTGTCATGATTCTAGTCAAAGTCCGACTGGTAGTCATCTTTATGATGATGATAATGATGATGATATTATTATTCATGAACGCAGACACAGCGGCAATCGAACCCACGACTGTAGTGTTTTACCACTACGCCGCACAGATACTTATATACATCTGGATCTTTTATTAAAAGTTTATTAATAACCACGTACCTATTTACCTGTACTAATCATCACATACCATGTTACATTTCATAATCATTATATGTAGCACTTAGTTCAAAATAAAGTTTCATTTCATCATCATCATCATCATATCAGCCATACACAGTCCACTGCTGAACATAAGCCTCTCCCATAGACTTCCTTCCTTCCACCTTCACCCACTGCCACTTCAACGAGCTAATCCGCTGGGCTACGTCGGTTACTTTTGTTCTCCTACGGATATCATCATTTCTGACGCGATCACATAAGGAAATACCGAGCATAGCCCTCTCCATAGCTCGTTGACATTTAATCGTTTTATTGATTGTTAACATTTAATTATTAATTAATATTCATTAGTGCATCATGTACAGTCATCATCAGATTTAACTTGACGAACAAAGTACTCAAAATAACCTTTATGACTTGTTTCCGCCATCATGTAGACTGATGGTTCCGATATTTTTTAAATCAATAAAACAGTTTGTTCTTAATGCCTTGGTTTTGAGATCATTTTGAGACTGTACTTAAGATCGTTCCACCGCTGACTGTACCTATGTAATGATTACAACATCTTTACGAACATGTGGGCTTGCGCGTGATACGGTAGGTCGTAGGTACTATTGTGACAACTCGTACAGTCTAGCGGAACGTGCAGCGCACGTCAAACTTGATTCATGATCATGTCAGCCGCTCCATAGTCCACTACTGAACATAGGCCTCTCCTATAAAGAGTTCCAGTACGACCGATCTTAAAGCAACCCGCATCCAGCGCAAAACCTCCTCAAACTTGATTAGCGCCAGACAAATTGCAGAAATAGTAGCAATAGTAGCAGTATCGGAGTTGCTAACTGTTTGCATTTTATTATGTTATCGGCAGCCATTTAAATGTAAGTTTTTCATCTTAGCTTTACACCTAGTCGCATCCGAAGCTATCAACTTGGAGTCTGGGATCCGCTTTTAATACTCTAACTGCGAATTTTGCTAAACTTCGACATTTTCCGTGAAGCGACTGATATCTGAACTTCACAACCCAAAGGACCTGGACACTGACGGTAGAGCTAGTCCATAAACTAAAATTTGCGCAGCGGGCTATGGAGCGAGCTATGCTTGGAGTTTCTCTGAAGGATAGAATTTGGAACGAGGTCATCCTACAAAGAACCAAAGTTACCGACATAGCTCACAGAATAAGCTGAAGTGGCAATTTGCTGGCCACGTCTGTTGAAGGACCGATGGCCGTTGGAGTAGGACAGATGGACCGATGACCTGAAAAAGGTGGCTGGGACGGACTGGATGTGGAAGGCGGAGGATCGTACGAAATGGCGCACATTGGGAGAGGCCTCTGTCCAGAAGTGGAATGCAGTGGGCTAATTGATTGATTGGTTTGGGATCTCAGTCTATGAGCGGCTTCCGCCTTACGGCATTCTCAGAGGTTTGCACTCATGGTTAATTTGATATCCAATCCAATCATCAATAAGGCGAAACCGGGCAAGGTTCTTAATAAAAATCGTGGAAAAGTACAAAAGTTTATTATTAATATCCATACTAATTTAGTAAATGTGAAAGTGTGTGTGTGTGTGTGTGTGTGTGTGTGTGTGTGTGTGTGTGTGTGTGTCTGTTTGTCCGCATTTAACGCCTAAACCACTGACCCGATTTTGATGAAATTTGGTATATTGGTAGATTAGACCATGAGAAACGATACTGGCTATGTTTGGTCGCGATAACCGACCACCACGAGGGCGGAGCCACGGGTAAAAGCTAGTGCTTAATAAATTACCCACGTATTTTTATCCGGCAGAACAGGTACTTTCAAAGTTGCCTCTAAATTCGTCCAGGTAATCACGTTGCTTCCATAACTGAAACCATACAAAGTAAAATTCAATTTGCCTTTATTGTGTATGTCAAACCCACGTTACTGCCATTTATTTTGGATTTTCTGTTTGTTTCCCATATTTACAAATAGATTCAAAACACTGGCGTTCCAGGTCAAATTCACAGAATATAAAATCAATTAATTATTGAAATATTTCACCAATTTAAATTTTTTTAACATTCTACACATGGCTATCTAACTCAAAGTAAATATTGATAGCTTGTGTTATATATCCTAATATGCGGATAAACATACATAAGCACATTCATTTGTAAATACATACATGTTATACATAGAAACACCCACGCTAATATAAATATTCATATTTAGTGTAAATATTATTATTTATTTATTTTTTTATTATTAAATAATTTAGACAAATATCTACTAAACCTGACATTACCTTTATAACGAATAATTTATATTGTTGTACTTAAATCTAGATCGCTTTATATAGTGCTGTCATACTTAGCAGCTTACTAGTCACTCACGAATAACAAACATTGTACAGGACTAGAAGTCTAATGGGTGTGTACTGGTGGCCTGAAATACAGGATTCTTCCTAGTTTAGGCACCAGTCTCCCACATAGGAAAACTATGCATATAGATTAAGTCAACAAAATTGTATATTCTAAATATGTGGTGAGAAAATAAACGTTTCTTATTTCTTATTTCTTATTATTTGCACTGAGCGTGAATCGAACATGCGAACACCAACATAGCAGTCGAACGGTCTACCGCTACGAAGAACAATGACGAATATGAGTCAAAGACAGTATTTTTTTTTATTTAACTGATGTGGCAGACATGCATGAGGCCTTACCTGATGGTAAGTGGTTACCGTGGCCTACGGACGTGTGCAACACGAGGATAGTCACAGTCATGCTGTCGACCCCGTAAACACAGAGAGTTTCTGTGCCATCAGTATAGAAGACAAAGCAGGAATAGCCTTTGGTCTTCCCACTGACAGCACAAAACCTCTCCAGTGAGCTCTGGCTCTAGCTCTGGGTATCAAATACATACATACATACATATAATCACGCCTTCATGCCCGGAGGGTTCGGCAGAGGTGAATTAACACCCACATTTCACCAATCTGTATTCGTTCCCACGTAACAGGGGTGAGCCTATTGCCGTATTCCGGGCACTATTGTTGACTCTAACCATGCATCTGAGGCTGAGTCTGGGCTGCACATATCTGTCTGCTGTAAAAGTTAATTAGCCCTATTCCTTAGTCGCCTTGTACGGCACCACATGGGAAGAGAAGGGGTGGCCCAAATTCTACTCTACCGAAAACTACGCGGCTAGTATCAAATACAGAGGATCATTTTACGCATCAGACATTATCATACCAACTTATTAAAATGTTACGTCACATACCATGTCATATTTTTAATAACAATTTTATATCACTTAGTTCCTATAAAGTTTTATTTATTTACATTTAATCATTAATTAATATTCATCAGTGCATCAGGTACAGTCATCATCAGATCTATCTTGACGAACAAAGTACTCGAAATGATCTTTATGCCTTGGGGTTCCCCCCTTCCTGCAGACTAATTGTTCTAATATTTCGTGTAATCCCTTAGTTCGGACAATAATACAATTTAAATCAATAAAACAGTTTGATTTAATAACTTGGTATTAAGAGCAGTTTGCAAACCATGTTCAACATTTTTAAACATTTATCATTAATTTATACAGCAAATTTCGCCAAATAAAATCTATAAGTACATTTATACATCTATACATACATCCTACATATAAATAAAATTGGAGTATCTGTTTGTAATATTGAAATAACCGTTTTTTACTACATGCATATGAATATAATACGGTACATACATAAAAATATTTTTATTTCTGTCTGTTTGTTCCGGCTAATCTCTGAAATGCCTGGACCGATTTTAACAGGACTCTTATTGGCAGATAGCTGATGTAATAAGGAGTAACTTAGGCTACTTTTATTTTAGAAAACATTAATGCTCAATAGCGTTGCCTCAACACTAAGCGATAACCGACATCCTCGTGGGCGGAGCCGCGGGCAGCAGCTAGTATTATATATAATATTCATAAAGTAGGCTAAACCACCTAGGAATATGTAAAGGTAGAAACACGATTAATAATATTTTCCTCGATAGAAATGAGCGTCAAACATGAGTCTAAAATGCTTCAAATCGCAATTCTCTATTTAAACTAAGTCGCCATTATGAAATAATGTCGAAGTTTGTATTAAAAAATAGAGCATAACAGTATATAGGGACTGGTAAAGTTTAATTTCATCACGTAGATATTTTTCTTTAAAAAAACCTTAAAAATTCTCAAAGTTCTTAAATGAATATTATTCTCTCTCTCTCTCTCTCTCTCTCTCTCTCTCTCTCTCTCACACACACACTCTTTCTCTTTCTCTCTCTCTCTCTCTCACACACACACTCTCTCTCTCTCTCTTTCTCGCGGATTTTATATCAGTAGTGCGAAGAGTACGGACGTTGCAATACAACCCGGCATTAAGATAATTTTGACACTTTGTAGTCAAGATCATTCTGACGCTGATTGTACCTATGTGATGGTTGCACCTTTACGAGCATGTGCACTGGCGCGTGATACAGTACTCTTGTGACATATCTCCTAGGTACAGTCGCGCGGAACGTGCAGGACACGTCAAACTTGATTAGTGACCGACAAATTGCAAAATCGCAGCAGTACCGGAGTTGTTAACTGTTTGCGTTATATTATATATGTTACCGGCAATGTATACAATGCCTAGGCAATGTAAAAGGATAGGATAAATTAGGTTAGAAGGTAGTTATTTTTATAATCTTCCAGGTATAGAATTTTTAAATAATATATACACACCGGCAGAATTAGCGGAACAAAAAATTATGGTCTGGGTAGGGATATGTTTAGGAGCTCGCACGGAGTTAGTGGTAGTCGATGGCGGAAATCCGACTGCTGATCGGTATATCAGGGAGATTTTAGATGAACATGTTGTGCCATTTGCCCCATTTATTGGTAACGACTTCAATTTAATGTAGGATAATGCTCGGGCTCACAGTGCTCGCTCAGTACAGGCATAACTAAACCATGTTGGTGTTACGGTGATGGAGTGGCCAGCACGGTCCCCGGATATGAATCCGATTGAACACGTTTGGGACTTGCTAGAGAGGAGCATCAAATCAAGAATGTCACCTTTTAACAATCTGGGCGATCTACGAAACACATTAGTTAAATAATGGCAGAGGTTGCTCCAAGAAATCATTGTCAACATCATTCGCAGCATGCCCAGACGGATGTAAACCTTAATCAGGGCGGGGAAACACTCGTTACTAAACATGTTGTTGTTGTTTCATGTTTAATTATTATTTGTTTAAAAATAAAGCTACCTTTTTATACTCTCCTTTTTTGTGTTTCGCTAATTCTGCCGGTGTGTGATAGATCTAGATCTATTTATTTCACACATTGCCGGTGAAACAGCAAGCATTCTATGTAATAGCATACATTAAGGCATTGTATAGATAACCTGCATTATACAGATTGCCGGAAACATACATATCCTACATTTTATATACTAAATGTTGATGTGACTTCACCTCGTCTCTGAAGGTGAGCTAGACAGACAAAGTTACAAGAGTTAGTTAAGAGTACCCTTAGTTTGATTGCCTCATCAGATGCTTTTTCACGATGCGTTTAAAGGACCCGGGACTGTAGGACGAAGGAAAGACGTGCGCAAATAAAGAGTTAATGGATTATGTAGATAATAAAAGACTTTATGGTGGGGTCGAGAAATTCCTGAATTCACTTTATTTAATTTTGGACTACTTAAAATTGGAGACGATAATTGTAACAACTGTAAAAATGTGTTAATAGTTTTAAAAAACAGATTAATTTTTTAACATTTCTCACATAAATCGTTCCAAAAGATTTATATGGTCAAAGGGCTCGTATCTTCTTCATATTTCATAAATTGTTTTTTGAGCAACGTAATTTATATTTTTTAATAGAAATGCTGTTTACCTACATAGTAAGCTCAATTTAAACGCTTTTAAATTTAATTTAAATTTTAAATTTCAAGTGATACTATTTAAAGTTTACGCAAACATCATTCTTTAAAATAAAAATATGTATTGTAATTTTTAATGGATTTATTGCAATTTGTTTGGTATTATGTGGTGACCTCGCGACCGAGACTGCTGTAAATTAGCCCACACGTCGATGATAACCGCGACCGATGACTTAACGTGTTCTTCGAGGCACGACCGACCAATGCAAAGACCCCTATTCATGCATACAAATATTTGCACTGAGCGGGGATCGAACCCGCGCCTTCTGCGTAGCGGCCGCGTTCAATACCGTTACGCCACGGAGGCTGTTAACTCTGTCCTCCTTCTCCTGAATGATATTTGTAACAAATATCGCTAGTGCTACAATGTTCTAAAGTAGGCGATTGAATAGTCTGATTGTACTGTTGACAAAAGTTGATAACGTAAAACTCTGTCAAATGTATCTGATAGTCTTGGAACCCTAATGAGAATTTAAAAATTTGAGATTTGACATTCTGTTTTTAGTTAGCTACTTCTGCCGCTGCCTGGGCTGTACATTACACTATGCAGTTTAAAAATGTCTTATTTATAGTATTTTGAAATCTATACTAATATTTATAAATGCGCAAGCACCACTGTCCGTTAAGCTTTCATGCCTAAATCATGTCCCGATTTTGATGAAATTTGGTGTAGAGATAGATTAGACCTTGGGAAAACCATCTAAACCATCTAAACTAAGTCTGCGTCTTCTGTCTGTCTGTTAGGCTTTCACGCCTAAACCTCTCAACCGATAAAATTTGTAGCAGCTAGATTAGAACTTGGGAAAAGACATATAGGCTAATGTTTGGTTTTGATACCCGAAATCCATGCAGGCGGAGTCGCGTTAGTAGTCCCTACCTAAATATTACCTGTTATTGAAGTTTAAATCAACCTGCCTCTTAAGTCGTGGTTATGCTTAGGTAATTAATTTCCGCGTGTTTCGGTAAGCGTGGCTCAAGGTGTGCTCCTTGCGAAATATTTCGTCTTTCTTGCCACGTGCAAAGTTTTCAAGGGACTGTTATGAAATATGCCGGTTAGAAAATATATTATGTGTTATATTTCATTAGGATTGAATATTTTCAATCATAATAATCTTGCGTTTATACAATCCACATTATTATTATTACAGGATGGTCCAGAGCTGAAGGCAAGAGTGACTTCAGAATCAAATCTGTAAGACGTGGAAAGAATTTTTGAGAGGTAATTCTCTCTGTGTTTACAGGGTCGGCAGCACGAGTGTGACTCCCTTGGTGTTGCACACGTCTGTACGCTACGGTACCCCACTTCCATCAAGTGACCGTGTGCTTGTTTGCCACCTCAGTGGTAAAATAAAACTTAAAACTGAGAAAATAAATAAATATTCTACGACATTGCATAGCATAGCATAGCTTAACTATGAGATCTAGAATCGCGACATTTACTCAATCTCCTGGAGCGGATCTGTGTTTCTGAAGTACTTAGCCCCGTATGTGGCGGTTGCAGAGTGGTATAGGAGCACGTGTGCCGCTGTTTCTTCCTCTCTCATGCAGGCGTTGCCGAGAGGGCAGTCGGTGTTTCCTAAAATAAAAAGGTGTTTACTGAAGCAGCCGTGCCCCGTGATGGCAGCTATAGCCGTGTGTAGCTGCCGTTTGGACAGTTGTCGAAGACGCCTGGTCACTCTATTTTCAAGCACAGGGAGTACTTACCTGGCATGTCTGCATACTTTCATGCTTATTCAGTAGCTGCTGTGTTGGTCTCTCGTTCGTTTGAGAGAGAGACACAGAGCCACAGAGGCTGTCATAATAAGAATAAAAAGGCTTGCAAGAAGTAAATCGTGTCTGATTGACACTTTGATAGTATTGAATACTTGTTGGTAAAGGTCATACAGCTCAATGTTTGCGCAACATTTTCACTTTTTTCTTTTTCTTCGTGTGGTTAGTGGCCAACCTGTGACAGTTGTTCAAGTCGCCCATAATAGGCCTTCGTCTTGACCTAACGGCTGTTGACAGCCGATACCAACGTTAAGCGTGCCCTCCGAAGTACGTTAGCTCTCAGATGTAACACCACTACACGGTCACCATTCCCAATGGTAAACTTCACCTTAGTAACTTAACCCATTGGCCGTTTACCGAACAGCGAACGCACATGGCCACAAGCGCTTTTATATTATCACCAAGAACACGCAACAAAAATTTAGAGATTTACATCTCTATAGAATGTCACATCATTTTTTACAATATCTGGCATTTTAGGGAAATAATACTTTCTCTAAGGTGCTTATTATTAAATGGTGGGCACACTATTGTGAAAACTATAAAGACATATATAGGGATATGTGTTGTTTTGTTGCGAAAAATTTTAGCTGTAACCGCACGTTTACTGTGGTTGCTCGACTGACCTTGGTGACATAAATGCAGATATAGGTAACAAAGGAATTATGTTTTTGATTAAACATATTAGGCAATAACTATAATAATTATATTTTAACTATCGTTGGAAGTTTACACGTAGAGAAACGTCGTGATTGGTGTAAATAATAGAATAATATCTATAAATTACGATAGAATTCCTTGAAAGAAATATTTTCCAAACGTTCTTTTTTTTAAATTTCTAAGTCCCATAAATATGCCGATTTGAAGCCACTGTACCACTTTGTGCCGATAGCGACGGTCAGGGCGGGCTTTTTGATTATTGTATTGACTTTAAGTTTTTTAATGCATACCTATAAATAAATCTTAAAGCAATACAATGTCAAATAAAAATAAAACAAAAGTATTCAGTCAAGTAGTCGCATCGTAGTAGTATTGACTAAATTTTTATAGTGACTTAATGTCTACTTTTATTTTATAAAATAACAATAGTTGTCAAGAACACCAAGTCTCGCTTTAGTTGTTCTACCATAAAAATTTCATTCAGTCACTACTTTTGGGACCTTCTGTCTTAAGTTGTTACGTAATTACCCAACCAAACAATTTCTTCTAGTGACCATATCAGTATGAAAAATCTTTAACGTTTTTAATAAATAATATTGACTCGGCAATTGCATGAAAACACAACATACCTCAGAAGTAAGACATATATACAGGGTGTATTTTTGAAACGGGGCAGTAAGGGCAAGTACCTTAACCGTTGCAGTTACAGCAAAACGTTCTTAGAAGACCTTCCCTAACTTTTTGACATATTTTGAACTGCATTCACAGATTTTGTAAAAAACTTACAGTTGGCAAAAAAAAAAATGCAAAAAGTCCAAAAATTTTTTTTTATGCCAATCGATTCTATTTCATGTGGGGATCAAAAAACTCTATGAGACCATTTTAGCTTTCAGTACTAGGAAAGACAGAAATCGCCAATAACGTTTCCCATACATTTCGGCAACAGAAACAAATTTCTACGATGGTCTAACTTTTTATTATGGCCAGGAAGTGGGTAGAATTGACTGTAAAGTAAATAAAAAGAATTTTTACCCTCAAATTTCGAATTTGATTCGAAAATCTGTGTGTTATTCTTAGTTTCAGCTGAGAAACTTCGTATGAGTTATTAATTAAGGATTTTCGCTAAAATATCTTCTAATCGTGAAAAAATTGACTTATTAGAAGCGTATTTTGTCAATAATCGAAATGCGGGAGCTGCATTAGTGTGGTACCGCAATAAGTATCCGTTGCGGCATGTGCCAACAAGAAAGGTTATTACAAATCTTTTGAAAAACCTGGAATTGCAGGGTTCTTTCAAAAGAAAGCGGCAGCCTCGTGTGGACATGGACACGGAGATTGCGGTTCTAACTTATGTCGAAGCATATCCAGAGGTAGTGGGATACACCTCCATACACCTACTTCAAGGGCGACTTGCCTAGACGGCAAGTCGCCCTTGAAGTAGGTGTATCCCACTCCCTTGTGATAAAGATATGGAAGAAATACGGCTACAAGTGCTATCGATATGGGCGCATAGTTCAAGTGTTACATCCGGGTGATGATGTTCGAAGGCTTACTTTTTGCAGATGGCTAAGAGGAAAAATAAGCAGAGATCATGAATTTTTAAATTACATACTGTGGTCCGACGAAACGAATTTTTCCAATAACGGTATGTACAACAGAAAAAATCACCACTATTGGTCCAAAGAAAATCCACTAAGAGTTACGGCAAGTCATAATCAGGTTCGCTTCTCATTCAACTGTTGGTGTGGTAAAATGTCCAATCGAGTCATAATGGTGGAATTTTATGAAGGGAAACTGAATTCTGCCATGTATAATGAAGTCATTTTACACCATCTTGAAAACGAGATGGACGAATGGCCCCTGTCGGAATTGCGAAAAGTTCATTTTCAACAAGATGGTGCTCCGCCACATAACAGTCACCTTTCACGTTCCAATTTGAGGCGCCTATTCGGTACACAGTGGATAGGTACACATGGTCCAACACAGTGGCCACCTCGTAGCCCCGATCTAACACCACTTGATTTTTTTTTATGGGGCTTCGTGAAAAACGAGGTTTATAAGACGACGTACGCCAGTGTTCAAGAGCTCAAGGATGCATTAATGACCATTTTACGTAATATTCATCCCAGAACATTATTAGCCGCCATTCGTTCAGTGCAAAAAAGGATAGACTTATGTATTCGTGAAAATGGAAATCATTTTGAGCAATTTATTTCATAAATCAATTTCTTAAATGTTTAAATGATTTTTTTATTTAAAAAAGTTCAAAATTTTACCTGACCTATGAGTTTCGAGTTGATTTATCATATTTCCGTACGAAATGTATGGGAAAGGTCTTTGGCGATTTCTGTCTTTTCTAGTACTGAATCCCCACATGAAATAGAATCGTTTAACATAAAAAAAAAATTTTGAACTTTTTGCATTTTTTTTGCTAACTGTAAGTTTTTTACAAAATCTGTGAATGCAGTTCAAAATGTCCCAAAAAGTTAGGGAAGGTCTTTTAAGAACGTTTTGCTGTAACTGCAACGGTTAAGGTACTTGCCCTTACTGCCCCGTTTCAAAAATACACCCTGTATATATTAGATTATTTAGTGCGATTGCAAGTCAATATATTTAATTAAAACCTTAAAGATTTTTCATATAGATATTATGTTGGCTTGACGGCATTTTCTTAGATTTTCCAATTTATCTTTAGTTTTGTTCTGGTAGAGAAAAGTGATCCGCAAGACCCACAGCTACACAGGTCGATATGATAAAACGGTTCGAGTCCAACATATCATGCTTATCATTTAGATTCAGTAAATTCCAGGGAGTCCACGCATGCAGAAAAGGTCTGAAGAAAAGAAAAAAGGAGAAACTATCTTCTCTGTCTCTAACCTACATATTTTTATTTACTTTTCTTTAATTTCAATGTTACAGTAACAAACCTATACGATTTCCTTTATACTCGATAGTGTTTTATTATGCAACCACACACGGAAGTATCATAGGCGATGATAGAGTGAATAAAAAAACCGCACGTTCCACAATTGCGCCGGCGCGGTCGACCTTGCAATATTGAAGTTATTAACCTACAGATAGCGTTCAATTTGTTTTTTTATTACCTACTTAGTTACTTACTTGACACCTAGAATTTGTTGTTTGTTAATTTGATACATAAGACCCATCGTTTTATATTAAACTAGCGATCCGCCCCGGCTTCGCACGGGTGGTAAAAACGTTCCCGCGGTAATCCAATACAGCCTATGTTACTCAGGGTGATTTAAAAAATTATTTCACCATTGAAAAGCTACTTCCAATGGTGAAATAATTTTTGAAATCGGCACAGTAGTTTTTGTGTTTATTCATTGCAAACATGCAAAAATAGAAATCTATTCTATTTATAAGTAGAGTGTAGATAGATGTAGATGTAGATTATCAATACCAAGACAATTGCTGTCCATGACAAGTGTTAGTTCGAAGTACACTCACTACTGCGTGCTGCAACTTTCAGCGCCAAAATGGCGATTGTCCATTGGAGATCTGATCACCAGTCCAGCGAGCACTATTTTATTAGACCATAAGAGCGTTTTCACACTCATCCGATATCCGATATCCGACATCCGATATCCGACATCCGACATCCGATATCCGACATCCGACATCCGATATCCGACATCCGATATCCGATATCCGATAACCGACATCCGATATCGGAGGAAGTCAAATGTATGAGATATGTATCTTTCTTTCACATTGTCCGGCCCGATATCGGTTATCGGAGCCAACACCACTGTTTTTTAGCTACCGGTGTTTAGGACTCCAGGGAGAGGAACTTCCTCACTATGCGTGCCGTGCCTAGCAGAACTGCCATCTGCATCAAGCCCTTGAGCCAGCTATCTAACGAGAGCCTCATAAGATATTGATCGAGGCTCTTGGCGATAGTCCGTAAACTGGGATGACTATCGGTACAATAATAGCTGAGTCCACATCACACATGTCGACAATCTCAATCTATTACTAGTATTCTTAGTCTGAAGCGGTCGTGTTTCAGATATTTCGTGTCATAATCAGGAGCTCAAGATCCGCTAACTCCTAAATTTAAATTGGTTTTTTTATACAACTGAGTTGGTAGGCAAGCTCCCAATGCCGAGAAAAAACTCTGCGTTAGAGCTTTAATTCGCTGGTGAACTGGCCTGTAGGTGTGGTTGACTTGGGCTTCGAAGATCTTTATAGTGCTATTGTAAAAGAATCGTTATTAGAGTATTTTTCTTTGAGCGTCGATGTTGCTTACAAAGTTTTTTTCTATCATATTACTTATTTATTTTTCTCACCACCTCGATTTCCAAGACTGCGAAGTGGAGGAGAAAAAACTGGAAGGCGAACCCCTGAGCTCCGAATTCACGTCGGTCTTCGGATTATTTCTTGTTACCCAACTGCTGACGAAAGAAGGGTAATGTTTTTTGAGACTATGTATGTATATTCTAAAATATGATATGGTCTGATATAAATATATATTTTTAATCGCTTTCTAATTACCCTCATTTAGATACCCTACTCGATAAGTTTAAGTGAAAATATTGATTGACAAAATATTTTTGCTCATTATCTCTGATTCTACACAATCAATTGTAATCAAACAAAATTCATATTTTAAGTCTAACCAAGACCTTCCAAGCAAATAAAACCGCATCGAAATCAGTTTAGTAGTTTTTGCATCCATGGCGATCAGATAATTTTGGCGCCAAAAGTCCGCCATTCTAATTGTCTAGAAATTTTAATATTTCTGGTGTCACACACAATCACGGCGAATCAAATGACACTTCGTATGTCAAAATCCGTCAGGCCGTTCAGGCTGCAGGGCGTGCCATATTTACAATTTGAAAATCATAAGCCGTCTAAATTTACCCCAATAATTAATAAAAATTTAAATTTTCCCCATACCGGGGGCGAGTCGGGGACCGCGTGGTCCCCCCTCCCGAGGAGGGCCAGACCGAGAGGAATGGCCGTGGGTCAGCCGGGGTGCGAGGTATATGCACTGTAGCTACCTCCCTTCGGCTTTGCACTGCGGTGCGGTGCGGTTTAGTCGGTTCAAGTCCGACATAACCTCCCCCTCCGGCTCCGGAGTGGGGGGGGGGGGTATTGGTGGGGATTTCCCGCACGTAAAAAAAAAACCATCTAAATGTAATGGGTACCGCCTGCTATCAAACTTGTTACTATCTTTCGGCATAAGTCGTATTTTTTATTTTTTATTTTATTTATTTTATCAACTTCGAATGTAACTCCGTGGTAGAAAGTTCAATCCCCACAAACAATTTAAATTTATTTATGTTATTGGCAGTTATAGGACTTTCCTCTTTGGACTTGTATGTTTATCAGAAAGATAATTCGCATACGTGGTTGATGATTACTCATTTATTATGTATGGCATGGAGTTTATCATTATACCTACGAGAATGGGTGTAGTACGACGAACTCTGTGGCATAACGTAAGGGAGTTCGAATACTACGTTGAAGGTCGTGGATTCGATTCCCACCAGTGCATATATTTATCTCAGTATGTATCTCAGTATGCATATCCACAATCTAAATCACATAATACAAGATAGTAAAGCATAGTTAACTTTGGGTCCGAATACTGTTGTTTAGAATGTCTCATAATATTATTATAGGTTCAGTCGCTCTCAAAAGTACCTAAGTAGCTTAACATATTTCAAATTACTGATCGCCTCGCCTCGAAAACCTTTTATAAAATAATAAACACAACATACAACTTATTAAACTGGTCTTGTTAACATATTTAAAGTACAAATGACGATATCATTCAATATGTGTAGTGGATTCGATCAAGTGCCATCAATCTCCAGTATAAACAGTCAAAAAATTGTCCTGTACATGTTACAAAAATACTTCAACATCAATTTATTTATTGATTTATTTTAATGTAAACATCTGTTGTGTTGTAAGTGTTCAACAACATTTGAGGGCGACTGTGTGCACAAAAATTATTGCACTACTAAAAGCATCTCATATTATTCGCAGGAGCAGCTGATGGGGCGACTACTCAAACGCCGACCGCGGTGAGCATTTTATATGCTGATGTGGTTATATCGGAATCGAACTCACTAAACCCTGTATTATGAGCATAAAACCTTGCCGTGAATTACCGTTTCGTTTTGGAATAATTAAATTTGGCTGCCACAGTAGCCACTACCGTCTGATCCACAATTCCAAGAGTATTTTTTTATACCATTGAGGTGGCCGACAAGTACATGGCCCAACTGATGAAAAATGGGTACACAGCGAGTTTCTGTGCTGTCAGCGTAGAAGATTAAGCAGGAATAGCCTTGGGTCTTCCCACTGACAGTACAAAAACTCTACAGTGAGCTCTGGCTACCCTATTCACCTGCTAAAGCCTGTGCATGACTGGATGGATGACTATCGATCCATTCATAAGCTCACGCCTATTTCCCTTCAGGGTAAGCAGAGACAGCAGCTCGCCATTTACTTCTATTCTTACATACTTCACGAGCTTCGTCAATACTGATAGTCAATCATTAGTTGTACCGGCTTACTATGAGGCTTTTTATTGTTAATGTTGCCGACATACCCAAAGGATTTTCACGATCACTGTTTTGTTTATTATGTATCATAAAAACAATAAAAATTAAACAAATCGTACACATTCCGTGCACACACAACACTATTTACTTTGTTTGTTTTCTTAATCACACGTTTGTCGTTCAGACAGCTGAGACAGAACATAAACGACCTCTAATTTGACCTCCACGAATGACAAGAGTGAACTTCCCATGTAGGTCATTATACGAGGCGAAACTATAATTGAATGAAGTAAATTTTATCTGTTGTATAATAAGCCTTAATAATAACTTCAAATTGAATTTCATCAAAATGGCCTCTGCAGCAAATCGTTACAATTTTGCCAATGTCAAGTAAAATGTAGTATAAAATTATTAATAGCGTAATGCCAATGTCAAGTGTACCAGAGCCACGTTAGCCACGCCCCTCACGAGATTCAGGTGGTCGATCAGGACGTGTGTATGGATTTTAGGGAGCCCTTAATAGTAGAATAGATTGATCAATATATGACATTTAAGTACGTTGACAACTGTCATACATAAATGTCTAAATACGTGCAATCCCATAATCTACGCTGGTCAACGAATTGCCACTTGTTTTTAGAGTAATTTAATCAATCAAAGGTAATTAAGTAGTTATTTGACGCTATCTATGGCGTAGCGGTAGAGCGTTCAACTGCTACGCTCAGTGCAGATATTTGTGCATGTATATTATTGGGTGTTATATATATTATATGCAATTGCAAAAAAGTATTTATCCGCACCATGGATCCCATAACTAGTTAAGCTAGACTTATGTTGGGTCTAGATAGCGTTATGTAGAATGTAGTATATCACGGAACAGACAATATTTATTTAGTGTTGTTAGTTATTAGAGGGCAAAACGTTTTGCATAACATTTTAATATAATTTATTTAATATGTTTTCGAGTTATGGAACATAAAACAATTCGATTTGCACGACCTGTGGACCGTGCTACCCGCACGAATGAACATAATTATTATCAACGTTTTCACACTCATCCGAAATCCCATATCCGACATCCGATATCGGAAGAAGTCAACTGTATGAGATATGTTTCATTGTCCGGCCCGATATCGGTTATCGGAGCCAACACCACTGTTTTGGCCCGATATCGGATCACAAAGAGACTAAAACAGCGACTGCAAGCAATTTTCGACCTTAATGACATTTTCTTAGTTACGTGTCTTTTCGCCTTAATTGATGACACTGATCATGAATATAAGAAAAAAATTCATACCATGTCTAGTCAATAAGATCCAAAATTGCTTGCATCTTTTTTTAAATCCGTAGCATCCCTAGCTAGTCTGTGCTTTCGAGCAAATGGCCGTATCGGGCCGATATTATCGAATAAATGTGGAAACAGCACAAGGTGTCGCCTATCGGATGTCGGCTACCGCGGCGTCCGACACCGATATCAGATAGCGGATATCGGACGAATGTGAAAACGCTCTAATTTTTGTCATAATATTTAATCAATCGTCCTTTTTTGCGAAGTGTGCGTGTTTAGGGTGCCTTTTTAATCAAATAATTTGTTTGCACAGGAAAAAATATGTCATCTGTTTGCTGCACCGATCGGATGACCCGATGAAGAAGCCCTCTAGACAAGTGGCAATTCGCTAGCCGGCGTTTGGTGGAATAGAATGACGAATGTATGGGATTTGACGTAAATGATAGTCGTTAGTCGTGTCTTGTATTTTGTTCGAAGAGAATCAAGAGGTTCGGGTCTTCCCCGCTATGCTGAGGCTATTAACCTAAGAAGTGCATTGTGGCATATCCTTCTCCTTATCTTTTGATAATTAACTTTTTTTTTATATATTTTGAATGTCATCGGAAACGATTTTATTTTTACAATAAAATAATATTTACTATTGTTGTTTTATTATAATGTTGTTATATTCAAAAATATATTTTATAATATATGTTGTTTCTGTAGGTATTGTAGTTATTTAAATATATTTTCATCATTATTTAATGTTATTTATTAAAGTGTAGATTAAACACACGTAGAGACAGCAAGATGAACAGGACTTACGCCGGGTTTCCACGGTGCGAGATTTTACGGACACGGACGCATTTACTATGACAAATGTATTTGCATTATCACAGATGAATCGAAATCCACGGAACGTAGTCGCACACGCGTCTATAAAATTGCGGGCCGTGAAAAGGCACCTTTACCGGGTTCTGCAAGGTAAGTACCCTACTTGGCGGACAAATAACCTCTTCCTATGTATTTTTAATACCACAAACACACGGCCCACCTGATGGAAAGTGGTCATTGGAGATTGGTGGACCATTGGAGTAAGAGACATCGTGTGGCTTTGGTCCGTACAACCAATACGTGCAAGTGGTACCAGGTTAACAGGGTCCTATTCACACTCTCCCGAGGAGGGCCAGACCGAGAGGGATGGCTCTGGGTCAGCTGGAGTGCGAGGGATATGTCGTAGACAACCTCAGCTTCGGCTTAGCACAACAACTCACAGACGGCGTGCTGTTAGTCAGTTTGAGTCCAACATAACCTTCCCCTTCCGGCTCCGTGGGATTTACCGCACGTCCTATTCACGCCTTTGGGCTTTCTGCAAACCTCACCTAGTCATTGCACCTATTAAACAACAGAAGAGGCTTGGTTAAACAACTGTCGCTCCCAGAAAAGCCGAGATAACAATCAAAACTAATAAGCGGTCTTGAGGTTCCAAAGTGCAATCTTCGGACGCCACTAGGAAACCGCTATGAGGATTATAATGATAAACAAAAATGAGGTACAGTTAATGGCTTATATCTTAACCCCCAATACAAAACGGACTCTTTATACGCAGTACGCGTGTTTTGGGTGTCGTTTGAGAATAGTATAGGATGTTAAGGCGACGAAGGAGCTTATATCTACCAATCATAGATAACATCAAACCAATGCGCGCGCGCCAGGACCTCGCTTCCCTCGCGATTTGGGTTCAAGATATAAGCCGGAACAGCAGTTGGATTCAACAGGACTATAGCAGTTGATAACATAATCAGTCTATTAAAATTTACAATCAGTGAGTACTAATCTCAAAGATAACACTCTACTGACTAGTGTACACAGTGGTTATCCAATTTGAATCTGATTACTGATTTAGAACATTCTAAAGTTTTACTTACGTAAGCACTATGTTTTTGCATTATCTGTCATATTATGATTGTTTTACGTTAAAAACAACGTGTGACGTCATTGAGTTATCGTTATCGCGCGACATCGGTCGTTGATGTGATGATTAACACAAATAAAATGCAAAAATATCTGTCTGATCGTAACTTTTATTTGTTCTACTGGTTTTTGATAGCATATGGAATCTAACGGCAATAGAAGTGTAGGTGATGTCCAGTCACAGAAAGTGCTCATACTACACCTTGCGAATGACAGCCGCCGTGGCGTAGCGGTAGTGAACGCGGCCGCTACGCAGGAGGCGCGGGTTCGATTCCCGCGCAGTGCAAATATTTGTATGCATGAATATGTATATTTGCATTGGTCTGGGTGTTTCTATGTATAATATGTATATATTTACAAAAAAAAAAGAACGTATCTAAGTATGTTTATCCGCATTCCAGATTCCATAACACAAGCTAGTTAAGCTATGCTTACCATGGGTCTAGATAGCGTTGTGTGAAATGTTGTGGAATATTTAATTTAATTTAATATTAATTTTAATTTAATATTTTAATTAATACTGGCTAGCCTATTTCGCGTGGGGCAAAAAATCGACACATCATCAGCATCATCAGTTTGTTTTTTATACCACTTAGGTGGCAGACAAACACACGGCCTACTTGATGGAAAGTGGTTACCATGGCCTATAGGCGTGTGCAACACCAGGGAAGTCACACTCGTGCTGCCGTCTCTGTTAGTACAGAGAGTTTCTATGCCGTCAGTGTAGAAGATAAAGCAGGACAAGCCTTTGCCCTTCCCACTGACAACACAAAAACTTTTCGGTGAGCTCGGGAACACTGCTGGGAACACAACACGAAGGTATTATGACCGCGGTATTCAACACTTGCTCTTTGGAAGCCAACCTCACCAGCTAATTGACAGATGAGGTTCTAACGCACGGTTTCCTCTCAGGTTGGAAGGTCATACGGCAGTCGCTACCCAACCTCGTTAAAATGAGGCGAAGTTTTTATACCACTGAGGTGGCAGACAAGCATACGGCCCTCCTGATGGAAAGTGGTTACAATGGCCTATGGACGTGTGAAACACCATGGGAGGCACACTCGTACTGCCGACCCTGTAAACACTGAGAGTTTCTGTGTCGTCAGTGTAGAAGACAAAGCAGGACAAGCCTTTGGTCTTCCTATTGACAGCACAAATACTCTCCAGTGAGCTCTGGTTATCCTACTCACCGCTGGGAACACAACACGAGGTTATTATGGCCGCGGTATTCTGTAGAGCGGAGGTACTTTCCCATAGCAAAGTCATACCTTTGTTCAAGGCTGGCAGTGCTACAGACCCTTCTAATTTCCGACCCGTTTCTGTGTTGCCGACCTTGAGTAAAGTATTTGAGAAATTAATCCTAGGACAGTTGATGACCCATTTTGGTGAAAACAAATTATTTCATGATAAACAGTTTGGGTTTACTAAGGGACGTTCGACTGCTGATGCTGGTATAGAATTGTTAAATTGTATTTACGAGGCCTGGGAGGATAAGCATGATGCATTGGGTGTATTCTGTGATCTATCCAAGGCTTTCGATTGCGTCCACCATGACACATTAATCAGGAAATTAGAACATTATGGAATAAGGAACAAGGCTCTCGAGCTTCTGACTTCATATTTGAACAATAGAATTTAGAGGGTCGATGTTAATGGTACACGTTCAGTGGGATCTCTGATTTCGATGGGTGTTCCACAAGGTTCGATACTTGGACCATTTTTATTCTTAATATATATTAATGACCTCCCCTACTACGTAAGGGATAAAACTAGTATTATTTTATTTGCTGACGATACTTCGTTAATATTTAAAATTAAAAGGCAACAAAATAATTATGACGAAGTGAATGGTGTTATCACAAGAGTGGTCCATTGGTTTAATACTAATAATCTTTGCCTTAATGGGAACAAAACTAAATGTATAAAATTCACATTACCTAATGTTACACAGGTTGAAACCAATGTACAACTCAATGGACAAGTGTTGAACCTTGTGGAATCAACAGTGTTCTTAGGTTTAAGTATTGACGCCAAATTGCAGTGGCGATCGCATATTGAAAAAATATCCAGTAGATTAAGTTCGGCTTCTTACGCTGTAAAAAAGATTAGGACATTAACAGACGTGGATACGGCTAGAATAGTTTATTTCAGTTATTTTCATAGTATTTTAAGCTACGGAATTCTCCTTTGGGGTAATTCCGCGGATTTAAACACAATATTCATTTTACAAAAGCGGGCTGTGAGAGCTATTTATAATTTGGGCCCAAGAGTTTCCCTTCGAGAAAAGTTTAAAGAAATAGACATTCTAACCGTAGTGTCACAATACATCTTCGAGAACCTGATGTATGTAAGGAAAAATATCTCTAAATTTTCAAGAGTTTGTGACAGGCATAATATAAACACAAGACATAAAAACAATCTTGTAGCTTGTGATAGTAGACTCCATAAAATTAGTAATTCTTTCCGGGGCAACTGTATACGCTTTTTCAACAAGCTCCCTAATGAAATTAGAGATTTACCTGTAAATAAATTAAAAAATGTAATTAAGACTAAACTGTGCCAAAAAGGCTATTATAAAATCCAAGAATATTTAGATGATAAACAAGCTTGGAAATGAGCTGTTCGCTCAACTATGCTACTCAAGCAAACTATTGTATTTAGACTAAGTAGACTAAGCAAATGTTTGTAAATAGACCAAAAAAAAAAATGCCCGCTGAGTTTCTTGCCGGAGTCTTCTCAGGTCGGGGCCGCGTTTCGAACCGGTGGTCCATTTGCTAAACTAGTCTAGATATTTTTTTTTTAACTTGACGTTTTGTAAGTACCGTTTTAATGGTCTATACAGAATAAATGATTTTTGACTTTGACTTTGACTTTGACTTCGGATTGCTCAATTGGACGGAAATACCGACGTGTCTTTCCTCCTCCTCGTAGTAAGTAGACTTTGGAGTCCAAAGTAAAAACCTCGGATACAAATAGGACTAACGCAAATATCATGATGAGGTAACCGGAAGCAACACTAACATATTATGATGATAGACTCTTCCCTGCTTCGACAGTACTTTTATTAAGTATCTTTTAGACATTTTTATCACGTTGATTTACATCCTCCATGTAAATTCATGTGGATATTTACACAGACAGGTATTTATGTATGTATGGATACTTCTCTCGTCATTGACAAGGAATACATCCTCAGATCAGATCAGATCAGAAATGGTGCGAACCGTGCGGGCGGTATGAAAGGAACTTCATCCCACGCACGCTCAAGCGACTACAATATGGGGTTCTTCAAGAAGGGCATTAGAAGGTTTCTTCAGGGTTGGCAGCGCGAGTGTGATGGCCCTGGTGTTGCGCACTTCCATCGGCCACGGTAACCGCTTTCCATCAGACGGGCCGTGTGTTTGTCTGCCACATTGTTGTATAGTTGTCTGCCATAGTTGTATTAAAGAACATAGCTGTGGAGTATTTCAATAGAACATACTTTCTTCGTGAATCATAATAACTTTTTAAAAATAACATTTCAAATGTTGATCAATCTGTATGATATTGATCTATTTAGATTACACTATATTGCAAAACATTTTTGTTTATCTATAAATCATAATTACGGCTGCAATTGCTAAATATTAAGAGATTGTTGCAATAATTTTGATATCAGTGTGGTTGGTAGGTGTAGTTGTGAGTACGAATGCTGTGAATGAGATTTAGGTTCGACCAAGATAAAGTGTTATTGAATATTGTCCATATAAAATTTCTATTCTGTGGTGTCTGATGTCCTCATTATTGACGCTCGGATCAAGAAGAAAGTGATGAAGTATATGAATAAATTGAAATTATTTATTGGAAAGAAAGAAATAATTGTTTTTTTTATTTATGTTCCTCACAATGTGTATGTACCTTATAGGTACCTACAACATTATATTAAATTATACATTTCACACTGAACGAACATAAATAGGGCCCCGTCTCAGCATTGAATGCTGAACACACTATTTTTATTTGAAAGTCAAATTATTATTAGTCATATTATAACATTATAACTATCATCATCATCATCATCATCATCATCATCATCATCATCAACATCATATCAGCCACACATAGTCCACTGCTGAACATAGGCCTCTCCCATAGATTTCCAGAACGACCGACCTAAAGCAGCCCGCATCCCACGCCTCCCGGCGACCTTGATGAGGTCGTCCTTCCACCTGGCCGTTGGGTGGCCTGTACGTTTGCCCGTACGCGGTCGCCATTCCATAACAATAATAATCGTCCATAAAGCAGTATTGGACCAAACTTTCGGACAAATTGTACCGAAAAGGCACGTGTCACTTTTTTTAGTACAAGTTAGAGCGTTTTCACACTCATCCGATATCCGATATCGGTGTCGGACGCCGATAGCCGACATCCGATAGCCGACACCTTGTGCTGTTTTCACATTTATCCGATAAAATCAGCCCGATACGGCCATTTGCTTGATAGCACAGACTAGTTAGAGATGCTTGAAGTAAAAAAAGAAAGAAAAGAAAGAAAAGTGCAAGCAATTTTCGACCTCATTGACATGACATGGTATCGAGTTTTTTTCTTATATACGTGATCAGCGTCATCAATTAAAGCGAAAAGACATGTAACTTAGAAAATGTCATTAAGGTCGAAAATTGCTTGCAGTCGCTGTTTTAGTTTCTTTGTGTTCCGATATCGGGCCAAAACAGTGGTGTTGGCTCCGATAACCGATATCGGGCCGGACAATGTGAAAGAGAGATACATATCTCATACATTTGACTTCCTCCGATATCGGATGTCGGATATCGGATATCGGATGAGTGTGAAAACGCTCTTAGGGATCCAGATAAATCGAATTGCTTTCTTGATACCTTAAAAAGTTTAAGCTATGAAGAAAGCAATTGGATTTGCTGGGCCACTCAAAACATGAACGCAATAGTTCAAGTTAAACTCTTTCTGCATGTGTTGTGTGTTCCAGCAATTTCAAATGGTATCCCCCATAAATAAGCTTCTTCCACAAAATTATTAAAATTAGTGTGTCACACTATAAGGCATTGAAAATGAAATTTATATGAAAGCCATCTTTTTAAAATAACACCAACGATATTTTTACACGCTTTTTATTAGCTTCACAAAGGTGATGAAACACAGATGTTTGTAACCGACTCCTTTGGGCGCGATTTTGACCCACTTTAAATGGCCAGATTTCGATCAAACTTTGTAGATTTATCGAGGACCGAAGACAATACACTAATTTGATAAAAAAAAAGGTAAAAAACGCTTTTAAAGAGAACCGAACTAAAAAATAAAAAAATAAGTTCAGAATAGTGTTAACAAGTACAATAAATATAAATTAATAATAGCGTAAAAAAATACACTAATATAATATAATAACACGTTTTTAGGTCGGTTCTCCATAAAAGCGTGTTTTTTAGTTTTTTTAAAACTATTATTTATTTATACATCATATTCACATTGGAATGTAATTGTGACTATTTTGTAGTACTATTTTATAATTGTGCCAATAATTTGTTGGTCTTTTGACTTTATCGAATTACATCGATCGTGGTCATTAGGAGAGATTATGATAACCTAACAGTTACGCCAGTTGTTTGCACATGCTCTTTATGATTTACTGAGGACTTTGTATGAAATAATGGGTGTGATTCATGCCACAAATATAATGGGTTTTTTTCCGTAAAATAGAAGATCTACCGCCAAAATGTTTGGGGTGTTGTATTCCTCGGACAATTTATACTAACATTATAAATGGTAAAGCGTGTGTGTGCGTGTGTCTGTCCGTCTTTCACGGCTAAACCATTCAATCTATTTTGGAGAAATTTGGTATAGGGGTAGATTAGACCTTGAGAAAGGAAATAAGGCTATGTTTGGTGGCGATAACTGACATCCATGCGGGCGGAGCCGCGGGCAAAAGCTAGCTACCATTTTGAGTACCAACATGATGACAAAATAGCATATGCTGTGTAAAAATAGAACACCCCTAGACAAAGTGTAGAATAATAATACACACTGTTTAAATAAATAAATAAAATTATCTATATCTACACAGTTGTTTTTTAAATAAACAAAAGAAAATAACACTTTCAATGACGTTGAGAAGGTCGTCAAAGACGCACCTGCAGAAGCGGCCGGTTGCGTCAGAGATGATGAGGGCGGCTATCAAGGCAAAGACCGCCGATGAAGAAGTCAGCAGGAACCGTTTGAGGAAACGGTAGACAGAAGCTACAAGATAAGGAGCTGACAGTGGCTGCTACATAGGATCCTATTCCTAATCTTTTTGCTTGCTCGCACAATATAAATCTATAAAAAAAAACAAATTGTTAAAAAAAAAGAAACGATGATATTTTTCACTGAGTTTTTTTTTCTTCTCAGTAGAACCAACTTACCGAACTAGCGAAAGAATCATTTTCAAATGATTTATTTACTTAATTTAATATTATATTAGTAATTTCTTGACATGACTGTAAAATTTTGACGTTTATATGTGCTCTTTATGTGCCTAAACTGAATAAACGAAATTGATTCTTTGATTGATTGATTCTTTGAAATTGATCGCGCACTCCCTGCACTCGCATAACGATTATTATAGTAATACTGTTCTGGAAGTCTATAGGAGAGGCCCATGTTCAGCAGTGGACTATGTATGGCTGGTATGATGATGATGTTGATCATGAAAGGGTCCTGTATTACCGATTATAAAGGCACTGCTATTAAGGGGGTAGTGCTACTTTCAGAGCCCGCAATAGACTGATTCAGCATTGTATCTGACTTCATTTAATAAACATAACTCTGAAGAATTTATTTGAATTTAAAACATTTTAAAATGAACTAGAACTATGTTCTAAAAATGATCTAAAAGTGTCTCTGAAAAAAATTGCTGGCCACTTGACAATAAAATGGTACATAAATTATAAGAATATAAAGATTTGTTAAAATAATTACAAGTAAGTAATGAAAACAGCTTATAAATGCAAGGGTAACCTTTCCACTGTATATCAACTCACTACAACAATAACAATAAAACTTCTCAGGCATCGGACTAAACGATAAGATAATGAAGACATAAAAAATTAACTTGACCATATTAAGGTAAAAAGAAGGAACTACAAACAAACATCAAAAACCTTACAGCTGATAAAAAATCTTTAAAATAAATTATAAAATTAAACTGGAAAATCTTGAAGATGAGTTTTAAATGTTACAGATTTAATATGACATATAAGTACTTTACTTTTCCTCTCTTCTCCTTTAATCCCGGATAAGCATCTATATCCCGGATAAACGTGGTCCCTCAATATGGGTCTCTTAAAAAAGCTCAAAGTCGCTCAACGAGCTATAGAGAGGGCTATGCTCGGTATTTCCCTATGTGAGCGCGTCAGAAATGATGATATCCGTAGGAGAACAAAAGTAACACAGTAGATTAGCTCGTTGAAGTGGCAGTGGGCGGGACGAATAGCGCACAGAACAGATGGTCGATGGAACACAAAGGTTCTGGAATGGTGACTGCGTACGGGCAAACGTAGTGTAGGACGTCCAACGGCCAGGTGGAAGGACGACCTTATCAAGGTTGCCGGGAAGCGCTGGATGTGGGCTATTTTAGATCGGTCGTTCTGGAAGTCTATAGGAGAGGCCTATGTGTGGCTGATATGATGATGAAGCGTCTATCAAATTCGTCAGAATAAAGGACTTCATTTTAGAATAGCCTTAAACAGCCAAACAGATGACTGCTGACGACAGAAATGTGTTATTTAAGCACGAATAGTAACACTAATACAGGAGTACAAGGAAGGGAAAGGTATGAGATAACATAAGAAGAAGAATAGGTAGCAAAATGTAAGAAAGAAACATTGTGAATGGTGTTTTTTTACATCATTTAGTTGGCAGATCCCGCCCATCTGACTGAAAACGGTAACCGTGGCCTATAGACCTGTGCAACATCAGGGTCCTCACACTCGTGCTGCCAACCTTGTAAAAACCAACTGATGACGTTTAATCGACTACAATATAAGGTAACCACATTGTTTCACAGCTTAAATAATATCAATCGTAGTCCTTATGAGAATATTATGATAACTCTTAAATCTTATGCTTCTGCAATCGTGCTGGAAAAGTTTGACCTCACTGTCTCCAATCTTCATAATCATATTATCGTGCTCTGCCTCCTATATTCAACCTTAAACATAATGTCATATTGCCAAAGCATTATCCAAAATATCGAATTGGACATAATCAATCAAACATTAACATAAAAACAATAGCTGACGTTAAGCCATTCCACTATCTTGTAAAATGGAAATTTTTGTCTGGCCGGTGCACGCCGCGACCACGATGACAGTGTGTGACAGTGTGAATTTGTTGCTATCTAGGTACACCTTATCTTTTTCACTATTAAACTCAAAAGAATGTTGGAAGTGAGGAGATAAGAGACGGTGAGAGGGAATCCAAAGCGAATTTTTATACTTTAATCTTCGAAGGATTGTTAATTATTGATCAAATTAGTAGCAGGTCAGAAGCACCTGATGGGTTTGCAGGAAATAAAGCTGTTATCGCAATTTAAAGTGCAAATAAAAGTAAATCATGCATTGTTTGTTTAGATGTAGGCTATTATTACTACGGCTAGTGGCGACGCTGTTGACCGGACGGGTGATCAATCCTTCTGTGTGGGTAATTTTACTCATTTCTCCCATATGACGACTGCCATAGATGTTCGTATGACAACTGGGACCTGGGACCGACGGTTTAATTTGCTCTTCGGAGCACGGAAAGTGTTACATATTTTTTGAATTTTTTTAAACTTACCTACGAGGCTATGACAGGTCGTTAAATACATGGGGTAATCTGGATCATAAAATAATTTTTATACCTCTAAATAACCAGCTTTGTGAGGCTCGAAACTGGATTTGTCCTTTTGAGCAATGACATTGGCGATTGCATGCATATCATTTCATTCAATCAATTTCACAAATATCATAGGGGCTTAACTGCTTCAAAAATATAAATCTATCATCAAATGCATCAACTGCCATGCGAAAATAAAGGAAACGTTTACCTTGTTTGTTTGTAATTATCTGTGAAGGCCTTTCGATTGTGTTCTATAAAAATCAATACGAATATTATAAAGCTGAACAGCTTTTTGGTTCAAATCTCCAAGAAATCATGGTCGGTCTTTTAATTTCTATGAATTCAAAATAACAAGAAAAGTTAGTAAAAAAATATTTGAAAAAATATTTTTGTATTCAATAGTCCGTTTACCACTCAATGCGAGTGGAGCTATGATCATAAATGTCACAAAATTCTGTAGATTTTCATATGTTATTAGAAAATTACTAAATTGCGGGTATGCAATGGCATAAAGTGATGATAGACACAATAAGAACGCTTGTAATTTTTCCACAGTATTTATTATTGAACCTGACCGGTTTCGCCTTACGGTATTTTCTAAGCTACAAGTCGCTGATTAAATGCCAAAGGGCCACAATGCAAAAAAAACTAATTCTCGTTTTTTTTCAAAAATGGTATCTAAATCATTATAAGTTTTAAATTCTAAAAAGACACCCACGATTCTAGCATCAAAAATGGACCAATCAGACAACCGCCTCTTTCGCATTCCGTGACTTTGGTGACCAACTTCAGAGCGAAACGGCCATCTTGTCAATTGAATCCTCAGAGTCGGAGTGAGCGCACGTATTTTTTATGACAAAGAGCCACATTGCGAAATAAGTTTGAGTTTAAATTAAATTTTATAAAACAAAGTGCCATATTTTAGATGGTGTCCATATGGAATATAAATATCAAGTGAGTTCAACATTATTTTATATGCCAGAGGGCCATATTATAGAATGTGTCCGCTTTGCATTTTAATTCTATGAGCTTATTATTTATTTTTGTAGATGAAAGTGCAGTGCTTGTTATGCGTCTGTTTTGTAAATAAGAAGGAAATAAATATGACACTATTTCTCAACAAAAATTGAACATTTTTCTTTTGTGGCTGTATTGATGTGTGTAATGGTTCGCTTGTAGGTAAATACCTTATATCTAAAACTATGTTTTTGAGTAATAATTGCTGGAAATAAGTACGCTAGCGAACCAGGGTGCTCCATTCGCGTGCAGTAAGTATGCTTTTATAGCTAGGTACTCCATGCACCTAGTGTTACTTGATGAAATACTAGTTGTGAAGAAAATATATGAATTTTTCAATAATATTTTATTTTTTGATATTTACACTTCCAATGACAAGTAAAGAAATTACTACTACCTAATATATTTTTTTAAATAAAAAAACCAATATATAAAACCATAGAGAACTATTAAAGAGGCCACAGTCGGCCACATCCTCCCCTTTTTTTATAAGAAAACATTTTTTTTAGCTGGACGCCTCAACGTCCCCGCCAGAGTCTTAACGTCTACTACCCTAGTTATTCCGACACGGCCTAGATATGCTGCTTGAATGACGCCTCGTGGCCATGTACCACGCGGCAAGTCTCCATCGGCCACGAGCACGGGATCCCCGACGTTAATATTTACATCAACTCCTTGCACTTTTCTTGGAGCCAACGTCGGTAGATACTCCGTAACCCACCGTCGCCAATAACGATCGGCCAGACGCAAAGCCTTGCGCCACCCAATTCTGCTGGACAAATCCGAATCCGACAGTTGACATGGTACTGGGCGACTCGACGACGAGCCGAGCAAGAAATGTGTCGGCGTTAACGACTCGGAGTCTGTGGGGTCTGTGTAAGAGGTCGCGCGTTGACCAAAGCCTCCGCTTTAGATAAAAGTGTTGTAAAGATTTCATCCGTCGGCGTACGCTCTCTTAGGGTGATTTGACGCGCTGACTTGACACTTTTTACTAGCCGCTTCCAAACTCCGCCCATGAATGGAGCTGAAGGCGGTATGAAAACCCATTCTATTTTTTCATTAACGGTAAAGTCAGCTACAGCTTGGTCGTAGAGCGCTCTCAGCTGTCGGTTGGCGCCGACGAAGGCCGTTCCATTATCGGAATAGATTTTACTTGGTGTACCTCTTCTAGCGATGAAACGGTGAAGGCACATAATTTGCTGCGTCAGCTGACAAGCTGTGTACCACTTCGAGATGAATGGCTCTGGCTGTTAAACAAGTAATGAGCGCGACCCATCGTTTTTCCCGGCTGCGATCTACCATGACCTGTAGAGGTCCGAAGTAATCAACTCCCACGAATGTAAAGGGGCGTTTATGATGCGACATCCGAGCTTCTGGGAGATCACGCGCGTCAAAGGTTGTACGGGCCTTACGCGCAGCAATTTGCGTAGTTGGCAATTATAGACAATCGAACGAACTGTGTTTCTTAGGCTCAGGGTCCAAATTGTTGCCACCGTTCTAATCACCGTTTCTGTGTTGGCATGCGCAAATTTATAATGAAAATAGTTAATTAGTAGGCGTACGGCTGGGTCTTTACCGTCCAGTATGGTTGGGTGCTTGGCTTGGTCCTGCACGTTCTCGGCGGCGTCTATGCGTCCTTTCAAAAACATCAAACAATCCTTGTTAATAGCTAGAGATAGGTTCACGAGACGACTCTTGGGAGATATGGGTTTTCCATGTTTTAATCATTCCAATTTTTTTGTGGAAAGTATTCGTTTGACTCTGGCAGAGGACGTGGACTTCCGCAATCTGCAGATTTTTCGCGTTTAGCGGCCTTAAGGGCCTTGGAGAATCGGTAGCTGAAGGACGACTACTGTACTACTACTGTTACTACTGACTACTGTTGTAAAAGGATAAAATTATGTGAAACCCCCCTACTTTTTACGCCAACCTATAAAGTTCTTAATGTTTAGACTAAGCATAGACCTATAGTGTCCTAATTGATATCTACATTTTTTACCGTTATATTGTATTACATAATAATAAAACAGTATTTTATAATATACAATTTTATAGATGTTCAATTAGAGACTGAATTATTAAGACTGAATTAAAACAGTTATTGTTTAATTTTAGAATATGGGTACCTCTCTATGTGAGTTCACTTATGAAGATTATGGTGATGATCAAAAATAATTGATCCACCAGTAAAATGACTGTACTTAAGTTGTGATATTTCTGCGTAAGTGTGAATATTTAATTCTACGGGTAGTATAACTAAATACTTAAGTGAGAGGGTTTTGAATTCTAAGCGCGTTTTAACGGGTTTTTTATTCACTCTGATTATTGCTAAGTCTATAAAAGTTGTTCCTTGTATGTTTAAGGCTTAAATGCCATTTAAATTGTAATATTGCCATATCTGTAAGACAGATATTTAATTATAACATTTTCTTATTAATATAATAACTACTGAATTTTTCAGGAAATTACGTATTATCTGTATTGTGTTATCCTTATTCTTTTTAAGTATAGTTAAGATTGATTGACATCGTTTTTTTTTAAATTAAGTTCATTAAACATTACTTAATTTTCGTTATGTGGCATTTTATTAAATACATATTGACAGATTCAACAGCCATTGTTATAAGCAAAACGGACTCATGTGATATTATACTTTCGTAGATAGGAGCTGCTGAAATTAGTCACTATTACATTAATAAAGCTCTAAAATACGCATCGAATGGTATATAACACATAGATGTAGCACTTATAGATTCGTAAAAAAGGTAAAAATAGCGCGATGAAAACTTTGATGGGCTCTCCTATAAAATTTACCATTTCCATCATGTGGCCCTTTGGCATTTAATCAGCGAAGTGTTCTCAATACCTATGTGTAACAACAAATTCCATCAAGTGCCATCAATCAACAGTATCAATAGTCTGATGATATGGAGTTTCGAAGTATGCCACGGGCGAAGTCTAGGCTACTAGTCTGAAAATGTTTAGTAATTTTTATTATAATTTTATTTAGAAATTAGCCTCTGGCGCAAGCTTTTGTTTCGGGGTTGAGAGTATAGACGGCTCCCCTTAGGAAAAAGTTTAACCAATCCATAGGGCGAGTAGGAGAGTGGACGTCATTGAATTTAAATATGTCAAGGGATTTATCAAAAAAAGGAAAGTAACATTATATTAAAAAAGTATCTCGATAAAAGAAACAAATAGCTCAGTCTATCAAACTTCAGTCACGTGATCTATATCCTGCTATCGAAAATAGCAATCTCTTTACGTAACCCAATTATATTTACTTACGTCTGACTCAAAGTTATACAACAAACGGAGCAAATAGTACGATATAGGCTCGTCCCGTATCACGTGAAACCGAAAAACAGTTGATGACATGTGGGGCAAGGAAACTTTAACCCTTCTGGGTTCTAATATTGACATCATCGCAGCTGCAGTTATTGTTAGAAACATTTTTGTGATCACATATTATGCTAGAAATACCCACATCAATGCAAATTGACATATTCATGCATAAAAATATTTGAACTGAGCGGGAATCGCGATCATAACCTCTGACTGAACAATCAAACACTACAACAGCTACGCCACAGAGATCGTTCTTGATAAATAAGTACCTAGTATTATAATGTTTCTTTTTGTTTTATTATCTAAAGTGCAGTACAAATCACAATTCTCTCAAGTTCAATGTTGGTAAAGACTCACCTTGCTAGAGGTATCAATTGATATTTGTATCAATTGACAATTGAAATATTATTATTAACTATTTTATCAATCGTCGCGTATCGGCCATCAGCACTTTCAGTCTTAAAATAAAGATTACGAAAACAATCGATTGATGTTTGATATTAATCCTGTATGTATATCGTAAGAAATTAGGTCAAGAATCGACTTCAAAGTGAAATTAAAACATATGTTACAGATGGTAATCTTTTAAGCCATTCTCAAAAGAAATGTTATGAAAAAATTCGAGCGTGAGGAATTTAACAAGGTTTTTTATGGAATGCCATTTTGAAATTGATATATACAAATAAATAAAATTCAAGTGTCTGTTTATTGTATTAATGTAGTAGTAGTACATACGAATGAATTTATCTACAGTCCACAGATGTTTTTGTTAAAAAGTTTTACCCTAAATAAACCTTTTTAACTAATAAGCTACTACTAAGAAGCGTCGGTGGTTTAGTGATTAAGGAGTCGGCCTTACGATCGAAAGGTCCCGGGTTCGAATCCTGGCCATAACAATACCGACGTGAATCCACCCACTCCTAACACAAGCAATTTAGCTAAGCTAGAGGGGTTAGGTTTTTTGATCTAAATGCTACTTTATGTCCGCCGGCAACCCTGGGGTTATCCTTTCGAGGGCTTACCCGGGGTTCCCGGCAATGGATACTTGGGAAGGACACCGTGTGGTTTTAGTCGGTCCGATTCCGACACGCCCACCCCATCGTCGGCACCGATGGGGTGAAGCCCGTGGGGGTTTCCACACGTTAAAAAAAAAAGAGGGGTTAGGGGGAATATTAGTAATTTCGATGTTAATTCTTTATAAAAAAACTTGGGTTTCTCTTAAATGTAGATGGATAAGGGACCTCAGCTTTACTGGTGGTAGAAATTTGATGGCACAAATTTGTCACAAATTTCGGCTTAGTGGGTACCACCGTGCACGATTGCGAAAAACCCTCCGTAGTAATCCAATCTCGGTTGGATTGCGTTCAGGGGTCAGCAAGTGCATAACCGAAGGGGAATTGCGGTCGCAGCACTAGTGAGACTAGTGGGTGTTACACGGTGCTGCGATAACAATCCTCTTTTGATGAGGCCGTCAAGATGAGTGCCACCATTGTTAACATGGCACGTGTATGTAATGATGGCCCTCTTTACTGAGTCTTTGCCTTCGGCTTACCATCAGGCGAGGTGAAGTCAATTGGTCGTGTCCTATTTTTTTATAAAAAAAAAATTCGAAATAAAAGCCCACGATAGACCCTCGCATAACGTTTTACAGATGAGATAGATTTGTACTCCTAGCAACTAAGTGTGACAATATATAGGTAATCTTAAGTAACTACAAAACTGTTTTATAATCGATTGAAGGGGTTGAAGCGCACCTAGCTGCTATGGGGCTTGTCCTAGAGGTGACCTTAACCTTACTAGGTAACGGTCGCTGCCTAACTGCTAACCTCGTAGACTAAGCTATTATTAATTTTAGAATGGACAATTTATCGATGCACCACTGTGATTTGCCGTAAAGTATCGCCTTCATAAAGACCACAATAAATGTATGAATGTATTACCTGGCACCATGATAATGACAGTTTTCACAAAGCTTGATGGTCAAACAGATTTTTGGAGGTGAAACTTATTTTTTTGCATACAGTATTACAGTCCTGATTCGACAATTTTTGACTTTTTTCTATTTCCTAAGATCTCTGCCCATCGAGAGTCTCGTTCCTGCACATAAGGGAACTTATTCTAGGGATAAAGTAACCTATGTATTCCAGACTTAGATAAAAAAATTGTAAAAATGTTTATATATTTGTAACTCAATCACGCTCACATGTCTGAAGGGATTATCTAAGCATAGTGATAGAGTATAGTCTGGCATTAGTTTTTTATCTAGGTGATTCTCATAGGATGTGGAAGGATCAAATTATCACGCGAGTGGAGCCGCGGACGTCAGATAGTCTGTAATATTGGTAGGATTAGAATAGAAAGAAGGATAAAATAATAATACAATATACACTACAAAGAATGTAGTAGTGAATGTGGATGCTAAGCAAAACATGCCGGTTCGATCCCCGCTCAATGCAAATATTAGTAAGCATGAATATGGGTATTTACATTGGTTCGGTCGTGCCTTGGAGAGCACGTTAAGTCGTCGGTCCCGGTTGCCATACGAACATCTATGGCATTCGTTACGGCTAGTTGGAGTCCTCAAAAATGCAACAACTGGCCTAACTGCAATGATTTGATATCGCCTTTGGGTGGTGGAGGTCAGTTGGCAGTCGCTTTACAGAAAATATCGGAGTCCAGCCAAATCCACAGTTAGACTGGTAAAGCGAACCCCAGATTCCAAGTTGAAAAACTTCGGATACGACTGGGATTAATCCTAGGATGAAGAAGAAGAAGAAGATAAACTACAATAATACATCACGTGGGTGAATGCTAAACCTATCACTTGCCCGTGCGGTCTCTAAATTCAAGTCTTAGCATAAAAACCGTTATAAAATCTTTATCAGCTTCGAGAATAATCTGGTAATACTAATCAGTAACCAAATACCACAAATAGCTTTGAATCATTGCAATCAATATCGTACAAATCATTTGATTGGAATTTGTGGGAGTTCATTTCTGTGAAAATGACTAGAAAATTGCATATCCTTATCATACTTTTTATTGGTTCATTTTGCTGACTTATGGCGCCGACTCGTGGACTCTGACAATGGGGCAAAATCTCGAAGCGGGCTATGAAGAGACTTATACTAAGAGCTCGGCGTCTTAGTGAGGCCGTCGGTTTACCATTTTTTGACAAAAAACTTATGACAAATGATCATTTTACAAACAACGTTTGAAAAACTAATCATTTGACCAAGTTTAATTTCACAAACATATTCTTCAAAAAAAATCGTTTGATAAATAAAGGTTTTGCAAATGTATCACGTAGAAAATATTTCATTTGTTAAAATTTTATTTAAAAAATGTTCATTTGACCAAATAAAGTCAGTTAACAAACAGTCAAACAAACAAGCATAAGCCACGCGTGTAGCATAACAGTAGGCAAGTAGCATTTAGCAAACATCGTTTCTGTCACAGCTCCGGCGTTGCGGGGCTCCAGCGGCTCCACACGAGCTTGTCGTCGCAGATGGTTGTCATGTCCTCCACCGCAGCTAGGGCTTGCTGGCCGGCTCTGTCAGCCAGCCTCAGCCGCAGCGGGGGGCTTTATAACCACCTGCTCCTCAGTTCGTGGGCCGCCTCACCCCTCCGCACCTGCGCGGGCTTAAATAACAGTCTAGGGGTAGGGCAAACAAGACCACGTGAAGACGGATTTGCAGAGATCCATTTCTGTCACTAACTTTTGACTATTTAAGCCAATAACTGAAGGGTAAAACTTGATTTGCCAATTAACATGTTTAAAAAATAATCAATTTGTAAAATGATGTTAAAGCATAGTGAAATTTTTGAAATAAATATTTTGTCTAATGAGTAGTTTATTTAACAATAGTTTGTAAAATGATAAGTTTATCAACTATAATTTTGTCAAACGTTGTTTGTCAAATGAAGATTTGTCTTTCGTTTTTTGTCAAATGATTGGATACTGAGGCCGTCGCCGGCTATGTATCCAAGCAGTTAATATTAAAGTGTATGGTACCTAGCTCATTTGGCAACAGCTTAGCAACCATAAATTTCAAAACTAACTGCTTGGATACGAGGGCGACGTCGCTTTGACGTCCTAGTGAAGCAGAGAATTTAGGGTAAGTAAACTGAAGTGGCCATGGACTGGTTACATCTGCCGAAAGATCAATAAAAGGTCGAACCAACGAGTGTTGAAGTGAAGATCACGAATCAGCAAACCAACAGCGGAACACCCTTCAGCATGATGGACGAACGGCCTGATAAAGGTAGCTGGGTACACGGGACGCGCAAGGCGGTGGATCGGGAGCACATTGGTAAGGCAGCAATGAACTGGGCTGGACAAATTCATTTCCATTAGGAAACGGTCATATAATCGTGTAATACGATCTTTCATTGGTCAAAATTGCGTCATAAGCGATTCGCCCACGTGGAATTTTTATCCCATTCGCGCAATCCATGGAAATCTATTCCTCGGGTAAAAGAAGCCTATGTGACTATACAGACTAAAATCAATCACTGTTAAATATTTTAGACAAATCCCATTAGAGCGTGATTGAATAATAAACATTTAAACCTCCTCACAAACTATCACATCCTACTAATATTATTAACGCGAAAGTTTGTGAGTATGGATGGATGGATGGATGAATGTTAGTTACTTTTTCACGTTAAACTATTGAATGGATTTTAATGAAACTTTACAATAATATAGCTTATACATCGGAATAACACATAGGCATATATAACATATCTCATTACGCTAGTACTTAAGGGAGCGGAGGAGTGATCATTAATGCTAACAAATCCGGCCGGTATATACAGAGAAGTGACAGTGTAGTTATTTCTGTTGCTAAGCCACGGCACTGTGCATCGTGCGAACTTAGCGGTTGGCACAAAACAATATATTATATAAATATATAAATATATAAATCAATGGCGGTTGGTGTTCGAGCAGGCCGCCACAAATTATATGAATACAAAAAATTTACGCGCTTAAAGGGCTGATACTTTGTACAGGGATGTATAAAGCTTAGAAATGGACATCGGCTCCCTTATATGGCGAAAGAAGGGGCGAAATGGAGGGGGGGGGGGGGGGGTAATAGGGTATGAAAGTTTGTAATTTTTAAAGATATCCTGAAGAAATTTGGTACAGAGGTGAATTAGAGCTTGGGAACACTACGCGATAAGCGACATCCAGGTGGGCGGAGCCGCGGGTAACAACAAGTTTATAATGTTAGTCGGAAGTAGGATTAGAAGGATTCCATTTCTACACCAAAAATAATTTATTGTGTAGAAGCTTCGGAGGTAAATAGGAGCTTAAACCATTCCAAAACGTCATCCGATATCCGATATCGGTGTCGGACGCCGATAGCCGACATTCGATAGCTGATGATCGACCTTGTGCTGTTTTCATATTTATCCGATAAAATCTACTCGATGCTAGGAGTAAAAAAAGAAAAAAAAAAGTCGCAAGCAATTTGCGACCTTATTGACATGACATGGTATCGAGTTCTTTTTCTTATATTCGTGATCAGCGTCATCAATTAAAGCGAAAAGACATGTAACTCAGAAAACGTCCTTAAGGTCGAAAATTGCTTGCAGTCGCTGTTTTACTCTCTTTGTGTTCCGATATCGAGCCAAAACTGTGGTATTGGCTCAGATAACCGATATCAGGCCGGACAATGTGAAAGAGAGATACATATCTCATACATTTGACTTCCTCCGATATCGGATGTCGGATATCGGATATCGGATGAGTGTGAAAACGCTCTTAAGGTGCCTCTCTTGTCGACTGAACATACAATTCTTGTGTTAGTGCACGTTAAGTAATAAGAGAGACTGTGTGTTTGACCTGAAACTAGGCTAATTGTTTAACTACTGAAACAAATAACTAAAAGGTAACAGCAATTTTCTTCGGTCGATAGCAATCAATTATGTTACAGGCTCTTGACATTTTAATAACTATTAGCCAAATACTTATTATCCTAAATACGGAGTCCATTGACACGAAACTGCTGAAAACTATGCCAACCGTCTCGATATTTCGCAATAATTTATCTTTGAAAAGTTTAGGTACACTAAAAAGATAAAGATCTTGATAATCAGATAAAATGATTCCCTACTAGAGAGTTAATTTTTTCTAATAACTTCATTGTTTACTTACATAGGCAATTGATTATAGGCAATTAAAAGTCAATCCCTCTAAACAAATAGCAAATCGTTGACAGGCGTTTGGTAGAACATAATGACAAATGTATGGGATTTGACTTTTATGACATGCGTTAACGACCGTCAAATACGTCAAATCTCATACATTCGTCATTCTATCACAACTTAACTATTGACCTTATCGACATAAAACTGAAATAATTATGTACCTCGTCGAATGAATTAAATTATATATTAAGTATCTACATATATTTGCATGCCTTGACGCGGAATGTGGGTGTCCAAAATTTTATATTATATAACCTTGTACCTACACTTTTTGGCAATTAAATTATTGATTTGAATTTGGCAGTTGCTTTACGGGAAATATTAAAGTCCGGCCGTTTTTACTAACCGAATTTACTAACTATTGTAATCTTATTTAAATAAAAAAAAAAAATTATGAGCTTGAAATTTCAAATTAGCATACCTATCTGTGTTGGATCACATGTGATGAATTAAAATGCCTTTGTCCATATGAATACTAAATAACTAATATAGCAATAAATTTAGAAGCACAATTATAAATATATATAATTAAAAAAACATGCGCGTATGTCAAAATACGAAAATACATTAACTCATGTCGTTTCTGTGTCCCAATTAAAAATTAATTACCGCTATACCCAGGAAATGAGATACAAAATATTTGTTCTAAACAGCTTGTCTAGTAAGTCATCATCTACCAGCCTTTGTCCCAATTATTTGGGAACGGGGCAACATGTCAGTATTCGCCATAAATTCCTGTCAAATGTCATTTCTTCAGTCATTCCCTTCTTTGCCCTTTTTGCCACGCAATCAATCTATCTATTCTTGGGTTTATCTCTGCTTCAAATGTCAAAACTAATATTGCTCGTTCCATATTGTGTTGGACCGAAAATGTGCTCTTTACGGGCAATACACGTTTCCTGGATCTATTTTGAAGATAAAACACGGAGTGCTACGGCCGTGGACAAATTCAAATTCAACAAGTATAGATAGATTATTACAAAACAATCCGCGCTTTATATAATTATCACGATTTAGGTCCAATATATATGGAATGGGCAATACCTACTAGCTTGGCAGGTTTTTTTTTACGTGCCGGAAATCCCCACGGATACCCCCCCTCCGGATCCGGAGGGGGAGGTTATGTCGGACTCGAACCGACTAAACCGCACGCCATCTGTGGGTCGATGTGCTAGGCCGAAGGTGAGGTTGTCTCGAGACATATCCCTCGCACCCCGTCTCGGTCTGGCCCTCCTCGGGAGGGGGGACCATGTGGTCCCCGACTCGCCCCCGGTATGGGGGGGGGGGGGACATGATGCGCGCCGCCGCCGTTGCCTGCTTCTACTAAGGTGACGAGCAGCTCCACCCGTCACCCTCAGGCCCGCGCTCATGGGGGGCGGAGGTCGGTCTGTTTCCCCCCTCGACGATTGGCGGGTAGGCATACCCGTAAATACATAGAGAGGTCATTGATTTTTTCACAATCTTTTGTAACCATGTTTATACTTCATAACAGTAATAATATTACCGATAAAAGTGATAACATCAGTTACCCATATAATACACGGATTGAATTCATAACGTAATATTATCGATTAATGTGTTTTAATTTATTGTAATTTGTTTTAATTCATTTTGTATAATGTAATTTAATCAAGTGTACGTTGTGTAATTGTAATTTATGGATTGTTAACGATTTTTGTAAGTCTTACTATCATAATTTTCTGGCCGCGTTCGAAGGCGGCTCGGGCGTCGGAGGGCGCAAACCGACCTCCGCCCCCCATGAGCGCGGGCCTGAGGGTGACGGGTGGAGCCGCTCGTCACTCTAGCAGAAGCAGGCCACGGCGGCGGCGCGCATCGTAGGACGATGCGCGCCCCCCCCATACCGGGGGCGAGTTGGGGACCGCGTGGTCCCCCCTCCTGAGGAGGGCCAGACCGAGAGGAATGGCCCTGGGTCAGCCGGGGTGCGAGGGATATGTCACAAGACAACCTCACCTTCGGCCTAGCACATCGACCCACAGACGGCGTGCGGTTTAGTCGGTTCGAGTCCGACATAACCTCCCCCTTCGGCTCCGAAGGGGGGGGTATCCGTGGGGATTTCCCGCACGTAAAAAAAAAAAAAAAAAAAAAAAAAAAAACTATCATAATTTTAAATAATGTAAAACATGGTAATTTACATTATAATTTAAAATGATAAAATTGTTTCCTGGAAATCGAAAGGGGTGTGATAATTTTGATGAGGTACTCATTCGAAACAGATTACCGGTACTGGCTACCTGTACCGATAAGTTTTCATGGCAACAAAAATGATGATAATTCTCTTTTTACGTTATAAAACCACATTTGTCAACAAAATCGCAACGCATTCGCGCCCATATGTCTAAAAACAACGCGTTTTTTTTTCACAAACGACGAATTGACCTGATGGCTGTTTATTCCCAACGGACCTCGGGTATCTATCCCTTTACGGGGTCCGTTGGGAACTGAAGATAATTCCATGTCCAAGGGCCCCCTTGCCAAGTACGTGGAGTCCGTCGGGATAAAGAATTCCCTACGGAACCCCACTCTCTTCCCTCTTTAGTAAAATGAACGAAAACAAAAACTAAAACGTTGGTTTCTTGTGATAGCTGCGCAATCCGACTTGGTCAGGTTAGAATTAGAATTCTATCGTAATTTTCATTAACGGGGACGATAGTGGGGGTCCGTAGGGAATTCTTTTTCCCAACGGACCTCACGTATTAGGCAAGGGGACATAAAACCTTGGACATGAAATTATCTTCAGTTCCCAACGGACCCCGTGAGGGGACAGATACCCGGGGTCCGTTGGGAATAAATCATGATGGCAACAAGGATCCAAGTCCAGACCTACCTGGTCTGGACTTTATAGGGTGGTCAGATTTTTTTGACGGGACGCAGACGGCAGTGCCATGCCGACTGCTGGTAATTGTAATTTACTGAATAACACAGAATATGTGACAGGTCGACGGTACAGACGCAAGCAGTTACACTCGGTCGCTCGCGGGTGCCATTGCGCTTATCGTGATTACAAAAGTCAAGAGTTGCAAGAGATGTGAGCTAAGTAACGTTTTTCGCACACAGTGGTCAAATAGACTATGAGGCGTGACCGCGCTGCATTAGATGCAACAAGTTTGTACCTAATGGTTTTCAACAGACTTTTTTTATACCACTTACGGGGCAGACGGGGTTTATTGTAGGAGAACACGACGGTATTTCCATCCAATTGAACAGTCCGACTGGGGAAGAAGAAGAACCTCCGCCTTACAGAATATCGCGGCCATAATAACATCGTGTTGTATTCCTGACCGTGGCTAGGGTAGCCAGAGCTTACTGGAGAGTCTTTGTGGGAAGACCAAAGACTACTCCTGCTTTGTCTTCTACACTGACTGCACAGAAAAAAAGACAATTGTGATTGTCGGTCACCATAGTGGCCCACCTGATAGAAAGTGATTACCGTGGCCTATGGACTTGTGCAACACCCTTTGAGAACGCTGACTTCCTTACAACTTTTCGTTAAAATGGAATATTATAAATATGCGGTTTGACAAATTTCATCTCTGCAAATACAGAGATGTCGGGAGTTATAGTTTTTCTTTTTTTTTAATATTCTAGGTTGTAATTTAAAACTAAGTACGCATTATTTGACATATACATTCTAGGATGTGCAAACAAACACCTGCGACCCCTGACTTTGCAGTTGGAGTTCAACCAACGAAGCCACATAGATACTTTGCAATTATCTAAATTAAATCTACAACTGTATTGAATTCTGTAGGACTATAATTGGATTAACTTGATGTTCTTCAATGTGCTTAACGAAAAAAATGAACAATTATTAATTTTGAGGTTGAATCTCAAATAACAGGAACTATCCAGACACGTATTGATTAGGTAAGCTGATACCCTAATCCGGTACGAAATTTTGCCAGCCAAGGCGCTCGCACGCTCTCAATGTGACATACACCTCAAGCTACTGTTTTTTTGGCGCGGAGAAGAGACGGTGGCGGGGACATTTGGCGGTAGCGAACAATTTAAGTAACAAATATAAACTTTATGCAGTGTATAATAACGTCAATGTCGTGACGCGCGCCACTCGATGCGATGGCGCGTCACTTTAATGGCGGGACGTCGCCTGGACTCGCGGGCGCAATTATTCTCTAAGACAAAAACGACGTTATTGCACACAACATAAGGTTTATATTGTGATAATTGTTCGCCATGTCATACGTCCCCACCACGTCTCTTCTGTATAAACCGCGCCGTTGGCGTGGAGATGCTGCCACGCTCCATCGGACTTCCCTTCACGCTCCATCACCGTGGGAAATGTACCTACAGACGGATCTGTTTATCATCTTTATAACCAGTTCACTTTTTTACTGGTATTCAGTTTGTCCGGAAGCACCTGCGTCTGAACACACAACCCTGAGAGATAAAACAGTGCCAGGGCATCGTTCATTAGCAGATTGACCGACATGAGGTGAATTTGCTTGGTCTCAAGGATGTTGGTATAGTTTTCGACGTATATGATGACCCCAGCTTAATCACGATATATGCAAGCGGTTCAGTGACTCTTTTCTTTGACACTCCATTAAGACCTGGAACTCCTTGCCAGCTCAAGTGTTTCCGACTTCCTGCAGTCCCGGGTCCTTTAAGCGAGGCGTGAATTCTTCTGATGAGGCCGTCAAGCTGAGTGCCACCATGGTTAACATGGTACGTGTATGTAATGGTGACTCTCTTTTTCTGAGACTTTGCTTTCAGCTTACCATCAGGCGAGGTGGAGGTGAAGTCAAATTGACGTGTCCTATATAAAAAATGGTGCGACCTTTGACTTGTGACCTGTGACTTGGGGTCATCAATAGATTGATCATTGTATTGGATTGACATACGTTGACGACGGCATAAACATCTAAAGCAATCAATCAATCAATTAGCCCACTGCAGCCCACAGCAGTCCACTGCTGGACATAGGCCTCTCCCAATGCGCGCTATCATCTAAATATGTGTCAATATACGAGTAAAACTAAATAAAACATTGATCATTTTATTCTGATTTCCCTGGTGTTGCACACGTCCATAGGCCACGGCAACCACTTTCCATCAGGTGGACCGTGCTCTAGTCTGCCACCACAGTGATATAAAAAAATACATTAGCGACTTGCCCCTTGTCAAGAGGGGCAGGGCCCCTGTATGCCTAAACCGTTAGTTATTTAATTCTAATCTTATTTACAGATAACAATGTGCAAACTCAGGTATATACTTATCTCTACGTGCGCACATCTCACGATTACAGCGAAGAAAGACATATATCACGCACACTTTGACTGATCAGTAAAAATACCAATGTTTTGAGGTTATACTAGTCACTGTTCTAAAATATTTAGTAGATACTATTTGCACATATTTACCGTGCGTCACTAGCTCCGCGTTCTAATGTCTGTACACTACACATAATACGACGCGTGCCGCCCTAAGACAAAGCAAATTGATTTGTCTATCTACACTGCTATTTGTATTTTAATGTGTTTGTTTGTCATGAATAACCCATAAACTACTGTGCCGATTCAAAAAAAATCTTTCACCACTGGAAAGCTACATTCACCCTGTGTAACATAGGCTATATTGGATTTCCCGTTTTCACCCGTGTGAAGCCGGGGCGGATCGCTAGTTGAAAATAAAGTAATAGGTTTAATTTTTGAAGTGAAAACTTATTTAGCGGCGTTGGATGGGTGAAAAGTGTTAAACTCGCGTCAGGATCGCTTAACCTTTGAACCGTAACCGACGACTGACGTCATACAACATTAGCTATAGACTATCTATTTTGCAAAATACGATAAATAGCATCGTAGTCGACTTTAAGTCCTTATGGTGTCAGATAGTACCGGGTTCAAATCTGGCCTCCTGACACTTTTTGTGATTATTTTTTCTTTTTGTAATTTATTACTTTTTGTGATTATTTTTTCTTATTGTAATTTATTAATTTCTTCTGACAGAAAATTAGCAGAAAATTAGTGATAGGTTCTATGATTGGCGCTATATTATAGGTATGGTATGGTATGTTCTTTTTATCTTTTTCTATGTATATAACGAAGAAAGACAGAAAGAAAATGTTTTCACTTCTGCCGGCACTCCCAAAATGCAACCCGTCTTTTTTTCATATCACCCGCATGCGGATTCTTTGGCACCTGTCACCTTAATAAAATAAGTATCTCATTTCATCATCATGATCTTGGCGTGGCACTCGGTTGTACATGAGAATTTGAATTCAGCGCCAGCCAAGGGCCCAATTGCTCTTTCTCCTCCTTTATAATTGACTAATACGACTTTTATAGGAGTGACTGCCAACTGACCGCCTTTTTTTTACGTGCTGGAACACCCCACGGATACCACCCCCTTCGGAGCCGAAGCGGGAGGTTATGTCGGACTCGAACCGACTAAACCGCACGCCGTCTGTGGGTCGATGTGCTAGGCCGGAGGTGAGGTTGTCTTTTAACATATCCCTCGCACCCCGGCTGACCCAGGGCCATTCCTCTCGGTTGGGCTCTCCTCGGGAGGGGGGACCACGCCACCGTCCTACGACGCGCGTCGCCGCCGTGGCCTGCTTCTGCTAGGGTGACGAGCGGCTCCACCCGTCACCCTCAGGCCCGCGCTCATGGGGGGCGGAGGTCGGTTTGTGACTACTGACCGCCTAACAACGAGCAGAATGCCTGCGTGAGAGTCTCATTCGGCAGCTCTTTCTCGGTCAGCAGATGCACTCTAGATAGCACATGAGGATGTTTTAAGTCGAAAAGAACTTGGTGGGGCCCTTTAACACCCTTTTTCAATAATCAATTTTATTTCGTTTAACATAGGTGGTACAAAGGTGTCTACCCGTCGTCATTAAATAATATGATCTTCCATTCTTAATCTTCTATCTAATCTATTCTTCTTCAACTTTAACCAAAGAACTTAGAATAATAAGAGAGAGTTCTATTAAACGCCACCAACTCATATTACAGCTGCTATTTAAATCTTTTACAAAACAAAGACGGAAACCTTGGTGTTAAACTTAAATAACCACAATATTTTAAAGCCTATATTGTAGTAAGTATTGTATTGTATTTATGTTGCTAGTTGAAGCTGTCGGTAGCAGTTAACAAAATATCTTTATTGTATTTGTGACATAAAGACGATGGGAACAGCGGGGACCCAACTCAAACCGACTACCCGTCTAAGGAACGTTATCTTAATTCTTTTGTCCTTGAAGTGAGTTGGGTATCCAGTTTAGACAGCTTCTTTTGTCTCTAGTAGGTACTGTCAGTTTAATTGTTCTTACCTTTTCATGCACCTTCTTTAGAGGTATACCTGCAGACACATGCTGTAAAAACGCTTCGAACGATCGAACGAAGTTTACAGATAATTTCGTGGTGAAATTTCATTTGCGCATGCGCAAACGTGATGTCAGTTAATTTAGCGTATGCGGAATTGAAATCTTTTTGTTTTCATTTGCGCATGCAATTTATGCGCATGCATTGCGTTTATTCGTTTGAAACGCGCTCTCCAGAGCCCACTGTAGAGTTTTTGTGCTGTTAGTAGGAAGACCAAAGGCTAATTCCTGCTCTGTCTTCTACGCTGACGGTACAGAAACTTTATGTGTTTACAGGGTCGGTAGCACGATTGTGACTCCCCTGGTGTTGCACACGTCCAAAGGGCATGGTAACCAATTTCCATCAGGTGGGCCGTATGCTTATCAGCCACCTCAGTGGTAGAAAAAAAAGATGTGCCTACTGTGCGACATTAATAACCACTAGGTACTCATAGACAGTAAAAGTAGAGGCTTGTGGCTGAATGGTAGATACAGGAGTAGAGGTTGCGTTAAGGTAATGTTACCGTCGCCCTAAAGACGGTAGTATAGGAGAGTTTGGATAGCTTCAGGCGTAGCTCGGTGGCTCAGTGGTCAGAGCATTTCCCCTGTAAGGGAAAGATCGCAGGTTCGAGTCCCGCCTGAGCGATTCACTTTTTCCTATCTTAATCGAAATGTTACAGTAGTTTTTAACTTTTTAAACACGTTATTTATATAGCAAATTGCGCCAAAAAAAGCATACTCATAATAACGTAGGTTTTAAGACGTAGGTACACGATTCATAATATTTGCCTCTATAGCAATTAGCGCCAAATATGACTCTAAAATGCTTCAAATCACTATTTCAAATACATTTTACACTAAGACGTGATTATCAAATAATCAGAGTATAAAACTATCTAGGGGCTGGTAGGTAGTTTTTTTTAAGTGCGGGAAATCCCTACGTATACCCCTCCCCCTCCCCCCCCCCCTTCGGAGCCGGAGGGGAAGGTTATGTCGGACTCGAAACGACTAAACCGCACGCCGTCTGTGGGTCGTAGTGCTAGGCCGAAGGTGAGGTTGTCACGCGACATATCCCTCGCACCCCGGCTGACCCAGGGCCATCCCTCTCCGTCTGGCCCTCCTCGGGTAGGTAATTATATCAAAAATCTTAAAAATACTCTAAATCGGTGCATTCAAACTCTCGCTGCCATTTCTCTATCTCTCATTCAATCATCATTTAATTAGTATTGCGACGAGTACGACGTCGCACTGCAACCGGGCTTAAGCTTCGAGTGTTATTATACGAAAATTTGTGGTAAGCGTTACGGATAATTGGAGCCATAAAAATTCGAGTGTATTTTTCTCGTTTCATTCAATTCTTCAATAGTACCGACTTATTACGATTAATAAAAAGTCATGAAATATTCAAACTTCAAAACCGACAGCGTAGTAGTAATAGGCTTTGACATTGAAATCGTAGACGATTTCAAGAATATGAACGGATTGGACATGACATTGGCACCCCGCCATTAATCGTTTTATTGAATTTTTATATTTTGCTTGACATTGGTGGAATGGCGGTGATTTTACTGCAGAAGCCGTTATTGAACGATGAAAGCTTTAGTACAACATACGTCAATGAATGAAGGAGAATGATTGGATTGAGTGTCACTTGACCAGTGATCTTTCAAATTAGCTTAATTTCTTTCTTCAGCAAGAGTTTTCGGAGTTCAAGTCATTTTCACCTTCAAGCTGGCATACCTACGGCCTGACCGACATTGCTTAGCTGTAGGCCCCCTTTTGGGGGTATAGCCTTGAATATACGCATGTATCATGTAATGTATTTTATCTTTATACATGAGGAATGCTCTGATTCGTCCATAGTCAAGGCCGTCCATCTAGAGACCGACATTCTAGGGACAATAACCGTAATGGTGGCCACTATATTTAAGACTGCAACCCTAGCTTACCACTACGTGGGGTGTAGTCAGAAGTTATATAAAAATATATGACCGAGACGAGTCTAGCTTTCTTCACGGGAGATCAGATGCCAGAGGTATCTTTGAACTGCTGCTGTAACTTTCGAGAATACCTCGTACCATTCGATTTTTCCATCACTTGAGGAACGCCTTACGGTGAGTAAGGCGTTCCTCAATAAATAAAATTATTTATCATGTATCAGGAAAGCCAAGGACAAGTCTTCATTTTAAAATCTATACCGTCAGCTATGTAAAAAATGGGCAGGGTGTGATTGTAGGAAAAGGCCTCTAATTATTAATACCTACTAGTAATCGATATATGAGTACATTTCTTTTTAACGCGATTCAAGTTCGTTCTGTGGTCAAGGCCTTCATATATAATACTAGCTGTTGCCCGCGGCTTCGCCCGCGTGGATGTCGGTTATCGCTTAGTGTTGATTCAACGCTATTTTTGCTAAAAGAAAAAGAGCCTAAGTTACTCCTTATTACATCAGCTATTTGCCAATAAAAGTTCCGTCAAAATCGGTCCAGCTATTTCAGAGAACAACAAACAGACAGACAGACAGAAATCGTAAAAAATGTTATTTTGGTAAATGTACCGTATTATATTCATATGCATGTAGCAAAAAAGGGTTATTTCAATATTAGAAACAGACACTGCAATTTTATTTATATATACATATATGTATAGATTGACAATAAAAAGTGAAAAATAAAATGGGCTATAATTTATAATTTCTATCTGTGTAAAAGCCGCTTTTCACGATCCGCGCTTTACATACCTACATGTGCGCGATTTTTAGAACTACGCAATGTGGAAAGTCCGTGAAATTGTAGACACGTTTGTTATTATAGTAAAAGCGTCCGTATCTGCATTCAATTCCGTGACACCAGTGGCGTAGCTAGATGACCAAGGGCCCCGGTGCAAAAAAAAACTGGGACTCATGTTTTTTTTTAATAGCGATTTTTAAAAGCCAGTTATATCAGATTTGGACCTACTAAAACTGCACGCCTTCTCGGGTCATTTCATGCCGGAGTGTAGGTTGCCTAGAGCAAATCCATCGCACCCCGGCTGACCCTGGGCCATCTATGGTTTTATGATGGTCTCTTGGCTGTAAACGTGATGACAAATCTTTCAAGGTGACAATATTGTACGAAATTCTCTACAAGTTCTTTCATTTGCCATGATTTCTCATTAGGAAAGTAAGATTTTTTCGCTAGTTTAATGTGAGCTATGCTTGTTTGGGTCCGAAGGGCCACCGAGCTTGAGGTTTCCTGAGCTTGGGGCCCCTCTGAGCTTGGAGGCCCCGGTGCATGGCTCCACCTTACCCACCCATAGCTACGCCAGAGCGTGACACTTCGGACCGTGGGATGATAATAATCTTTAATCATAAAAATCGATTACAGAAGCGATATGATAAGTATATGGCCCATCTCGCCTGCGAGTCGGACTACTATTTCTACTAATTGACGGATGAAGCTCTGGCTTAAGCTTTTCTGTCGGGAATAGGGGGGAGGATAACTTACATAAAACCGTATATACTAAACCAAAAGAAGGCGAAAGAAGAAGTATTTTAATTCAACCTGGGAGCCAAGGAGAAGGCCTCGGATGTAGACGAGAACAATACTAAAATGATGATGAAAATCAAGTAAACATTGGGATAAATAAAATATAGCAGCATAAAAAAATAAAAAAAACAGCTACTATAACTAAATCAAACATTCTAGAAGTTCATAGATCTAAATACTTTCTATTTTCAAACTGTTAAAGCAGCTAACTGATTAATATATTAACACAAAACCATTACGTGTATAAAACGGATACCGTATCGCTAGGATTAAAACTTCAGTTACTGATTAACAGAAAGAAAAGAGGCGTCGAACCACTGATTTTCAGTTACACATGATTTGATTACTAAATTAAATTTCTGTGATCTTACAATCAATCAATCAATCAATTAGCCCACTGCAGGCCACTGCTGGACATAGGCAATGTGCCCCATACGCCATTACGCGTCCAGTCCGTCCCAACCACCTTTTTCAGGTCATCGGTCCATCTGTCTGGTGTCCTACCCTTCGTTTTCCTTCTCACGGTCTCCACTCTAGGACTCGTCTGCTCCAACGACCATCGGTCCTTCGACAGACCATTGCCACTTCAGCTTGCTTATTGGGATGACCTCGTTTCGAATTCTATCCTTAAGAAAAACTCCAAGCAAAGCTCGCAATTGATCGTACAATTAGCGACAAATAAACAAACATAGTAAGTGGGTATTTCAAATTTATAACACAGTAAGTAGCTTGAACTACTAGGGTTTTAAATTTTTATTCTGACATACTAGGTTAAGAATCTGTATTTTAAGGAAATTTTCGTAATTACGCCAAATTGCTTAAACTTGCTAAATTACTTTTTCAAAATGAATTATAAAACTAGATATTCTAAAGTCCAAAAAGTCCAAATCACCACGAAACTGCCTTGCAGGTCGAAAAATTTCAAAAACCGGTTTTGTTTCAAAGCACGACTAGGTTTTGAATTTGGGCCGTGATCCCCAAAAATGTATCAGGATAGCCGATGTTGGATAGCCAAATTCTACCAAAGGTGTATGTGGATTTCCAGTTACACATGTTGTGACCATTAAACTGATTAAGAATATTTAAATGTGCATTATACGACCAAAACACTTGTCGCTCATAGCTTATCTGGCACTTGGATTAAGAAGTAAAGATTGTCGGAATGCTAACAAGATAGCGTTATTCATTATCATTTAATTACCAGCCTACACACCTTCTAGAAAAGTTGGTTTTACACTCAATTTTTGAAGTGAAAACTTCTTTAGCGGCGTTGGATGGGTGAAAAGTGTTAATCGCTTGACCTTTAGACCGTAACCGACGACTGACGTCATACAACATTAGCTTTAGACTGCCTATTTTGCAAGATACGATAAATAGCATCGTAGTCGACTTTAAGTCCTTATGGTTTCAGATAGTACCGGGTTCAAACCTGGCCTTCTGACACTTTTTGGGATTATTTTTTCTTTTTGTAATTTATTAATTTTTGTGATTATTTTTTCTTTTTGTAATTTATTACTCTTTGTGATTATTTTTTCTTTTTGTAATTGATTACTTTTTGTGATTATTTTTTCTTATTGTAATTTATTAATTTCTTCTGACAGAAAATTAGCAGAAAATTAGTGATAGATAGATAGTGTCGAAGTAGTGGTCATTCGAAGATGTGATTTGTCTAAGTATTGTCTGTCGAATAATCGTCTGTCGAAGTAGTGGTAATTCGAAGGTGTGTTGTCCACACACTTGCTTTGTCTTCTACACTGACGGCACGGAAACTATCTGTGTTTACAGGGTCAGCAGCACGAGTGTGACTCCCTTGGAATTGCACACGTCCATAGGCCACGGTAACCACTTTCCATTAGGTGGACCGTGGGCTTGTCTGCCACTTCAGAGGTATAAAAAAACTTTCGGTTTCGGTTTCTTGGTTTTTATGAAAACAACTACCGCTCACCTACGAGAGGAAAGCCAGCACTAATCGTTTGCTAAGACCCCGAAGGTCTGGGTAACGCCGTATACCTATACAAAGAAACTAAAAAAATAATTATACTAGGTAATAAAAACATAACCTTGGTTTCTTCAAGTGTTTTTTAAATCACTTGCGTGATCGTTAGCGTATCTAAAAAAATATTTCTGAGAACTGAGTTCAAGAATGGCATTTCTAATTATTAATAAATAAACATTTCACTAAGAAAGAATTCGAGAAAATTCTAGGTCTACGAGTGTTTCATTAAAACATTTTTTACATTATATTTGTAGCATTTATTGCGTAGGCCGTAGCTGATGCCGTTTCGTAGCCAAAAACAGCTACGAAAGAACTTATCGTATCAAATGGTTTTGAGATGGTAATCGAGTAAGAATATTATTTTTACTCTCAGGAAATGAAAGGTATTTGCAGCTTGTCCTAAAGACTATTAACATCTTATACATTGAATCTGATCTACATTCTTGAACGAACCGATGGCACCATTATTATCAGAAGAAGGAAGTCGGATACACAGTAAAAACATTTTTTTTATATGTAAAGGACACGTCAATTTCACGTCATCTCGCCTGATGGTAAGCTGAAGGCAAAGGCTCAGGAAAGAGGGTCACTATTACATACACGTACCATGTTAACAATGGTGGCAATCGGCTTGACGGCCTCATCAAAAGATAATTGTCGTCGCATCACTTCGTGACACCCATCGGTCCCACTAGTACTGATTGGGAGTGACCGCAATCCCCCCTGCCCTGCTATGCACTTTCTAACCCCTGAACGCAATCCAACCGATATTAGATTACTATGGAGGGTTGTTCGTAATCATGCACGGTGGTACCCACCCAGCCGAAGTTTGAGCCATCAAATTTCTACTACCAGTTTTCGAATGTTTCTCGTTTAGAAAGTTCATTATGCCAAGTTATCATAATCTGAGCCTCTTCCAAAATTAGTTGAGGTCAGTTTGCAGTTTAACTACGAAATGGCCGAACTTTGATATTTTCCGTGAAACGCGGGTCATCTAGAATCCACAACCTATAGACGATATCGGAGTTCTGTTGTAAGACAGGCTCAGAGAGAGAGTTCTGTTTAAATTGTTGGTCAACCACTGCATTTCAATCGTTTAATCATTGCCACCATAATACATACACACATCCACAGGCCACGGTAACCACTTTCCATCAGGTGAGCCGCGTGCTTGTCTGCCACCTGAGTCGTATAAAAAAAATAGTAGACACAAGCAGGATCTGAGTGTCACGAAGATGAAAATGCTGCGGTGGATGTGCAGAGTCATGGGTAGATATGGCATGAGGAACTGTCGAAACCGTCAGGGTACATGGGTAAAAAATGTCCGACAATAGCACCTCCGCCGGGTCTGGTTGGAGGGGTAGACCCATGAAGTCATGGCTTTACGTCGTAGAAAGTATCATCAGTGTAAATGGTCTCACTACCGTGGACGCTCATGATCGTACGAAGTGAAAGAGCTGAGCTCCCAGGTCAGTTTGGCCTCATATGCAATCAGGAAAAACGTCCCCATGATAATCATATTGACCATAATATTACTACAGATACGTATCTAGACCAAAAAGCAGAGGATCCATCTAATTTACTGGCAACTATCACACTATAAAAAATCTAATCAGTTTGCATGTACGTCAGTTGCTACAAATCATGAGTGAACACCATGGGATTTATAAGCTCATTCTACGAGATAATCCTATCTCCAGCCTTATCTGTTGCTGAAGCTGACTAATAGGTACATAGGTATTAAGTAATTGGGTCTAGGGTATATGAAGATTATACACTTAAGGCTACCATGAGTAACAAAAAATATTTGTTTTAAGATTGTTCGTGGTGAGAAAAAAGCGAAACTGAAAAAAAGTTGTGTCTGAAAATTGATAATAATTCCTCTGCGGTAGCGTAAATGTAATCTATCTAAATGCCTGCTGTTATTTTTTTACATATTTGTTGCCGTTGAAGTTAATCTTGCCAGGTATTTACCTGTACAGCACTTTGTAGATCCCCATCTGTTCCCAGGTCATCATGGTCATCTAAGCGTGTCATCTTGGAGCCGGGGTCCGCTTTCAACGTCTTCGCTTAGCGCGATTTTGTGTATCCCTGGCATGCCGTGCTGGTTTGAGATGCGTGTCATGTTTCTTGGAACTACTCCTCCTGCCGCGGCCTCAAGCACATATTACATTTTTATGACTTTAAGTAGCCCGACAGTTACTTCAAAGCGTGGCTGCATCAGCGAAGGCGACTCTCCTATGTTTTATCTCCGATATCACGAACATTACAGCTGTAGACATCTTAATTTTCCTATTTTACAGAAGTAATTTGTAATTGACTTTTACTGGATCAATACTATAGTGAAGTCATCCGAACAATTTTATCGAATGCGCGCGTCACCCCTATAAATTCTTTTAATGTTGCATGTTTAGATTCCTTTCGAAATACAACCGAAGTAAATCTACTTTTAACGTAAACATTTAAATTAGTTGTAATGGTTAACAATAAAGTATTTGTATTTTGACCTCAGTGATAGTAAAAACTCTTAAATACATGAGTTGGTAACAACCGTTTTACGCATTATTTTTAGCCGATCGTGGTGTGTTGTCCCAAACTACCACGCAGGGAAAAAGGCGTGAGTGTTACCTGAGCTGCTTTATATAATGGATCTTAAGACCCAAGACGGCATGCGGTTATAGTCGATTCGAATTCAGCATGGACTGGAGAGTCTCACTGGAGAGTTTGTGTGCTGTCAGTGGGAAGACCAAAGGCTTTTCCTGCTTTGTCTTCTACACTGACAGCACAGAAACTCTCTGTGTTTATAGGGTCAGCAGCATGGGTGTGACTACTCCGATGTTCCACAGTAACCACTTTTTTCAGGGGGACCGTCCGCTTGTCTGTCACCTCAGTGGTATTAAAAAAAACATGGCTATCGCCGCCGGCTAGCTGGGGGGTATTCAAGAGAATTTTTGCCTCACACTTTCCCCTTCTTTAGATATGACTTATATGGTTATGAACGTAGCTAAAGACTGCAATCTAATCTTCCAACGCTAAAAGGTTTTCAGACTTTCCTCTCGTTGTTACTCAGACAGTATAGCACTCAAAATAAATATTGAAACTCCGAGTTCCCAAGTGCTTTGGATGCAACTGGTAATCGCTTCAAGGATCACGATGAGGTCACTGCTCCATTGTATGGACCGCCACGATGTATGGAACGTGCAGTGTCACGCATTCGTGAACGCACGTGAATTACTACGTCACATCATTTAATTTAGTTGGCAACATTACCCGCCACTGTAATTTTTGTCATCATTATACAGATTACATTTATATTAGTCAAAATATTCATATCTATGTCTGTGGTAAATTATAAAACTGATGAGTTTGTTTGTTTGAACGCACTAATCTCTGAAACTAATGGGGCAATTTGAAAAATGATTTGTGAGTTTGATAGCTTATTCTTTGTATGTACCTACGTGTATTCATGCCTGTAAATCCCAGAAGAGGTAGAAAGAGGTGTATTCACACCCACGCCGAAAATAATTTTCATAACATAAAGGCGCCCACTCACTAACAGTCCGCCTGCAGTCCGCTCGCAGTTCCTGATCTATCCGGCGGCCTGCAGTCCTAAGCCGATAGCGCCCACACTCTAAAGCGATTTTGGCCTGCCGGCAATTCCCTGTTCTCAGTTTTGCGATCATACACTAGCAGTTCTGTTGTGAGTCGTCAGTTTTAGGTCGTACGATCGCCTGCCGGTAATGGTCTGATATCAGTTACATAGAGCCTACAAAACTGTGCAAGTGATTTTCGGCCTTATTGACATTTTCTTAATTACATGTTTTTTCGCATAAATAAATGCTGCTGATCACGAATATAAGAAAAAAACTAGATTTGTTGTGATGTCAATAAGGTTGAAAATAGCTTGCACTACGTTATTCTTATATAAGTACGTGCTAATCATTGTGAGAATTAGGTGTTAGCTATTTTGAATCTTATGGACTATGTGCATAAGAAATATAGACGATTATGTACAAAAAATGAATAAAATCTTAGTAAAAAATAGTGAGTACATGGTACATGTAGAAACACACTATAGGTACATGTCATCATAATGTTATTACTTCAGACAAAAGAATAAAATTAATTCACTGTTTTATTCTAAGTTTATTACGTAAAAAAGCTGACACGAAACGTCGATCGACAGGCCGTCGGGCGACGTGTGCTCGTTCGCCCTGACGGCCTAGGACTGTTCGGCTTAGAACTGTCCGGAATCGTTCGGTAGCCACACACTATCGGATCATAGTACTCGTCAGTCCAAAATCGTTAACGAAACTGTTAGTGTGTGGGTTATTGCGATTAACTGACAGATTTATATCGTCCGGCCGTCGTCCGGTAAACTGTTAGTGAGTGGGTACCTTAACATAAACTCACGCCTTTATCCCCGAAGGGTTAGGCAGAGGTGCTAGCACCCACATTTCACCAGTTTATGTTTAGGTCCCAATGTAATAATAGGTGGCGAGCCTATTGCCATCAACCGGGCACTTATAAACCTGCGATAAAATATAAGTCTTCAGGGTTTCACGGCCGGCGTTGCATGTAGAATAATACTGCTTCCGGGCTGTTTGGCCGTGGTCTATGTGAAACTTGCGTTCCAGACGTTTCGTCGATCACTGCGGTCGACATCTTCAGTGGTGCAGGGCCAGGCGACGACGACTTCGGAGATCTTGCCTCGTCGGCGGCTGAGTTGCGACTGATGCGAAGTCTTGAATCACTGCCGTATTTATAGGCACGGTCGGAGCGGGGAATCGACTCACTCGATTCTGATTTGTCAAGCGTTGTGGCACCCACGCACTCGATCCTGATTGGTCGTTTGCACTGTGATACCGAGTGGCTCTCAGTGCCGGGTACCAATCTTTTTGCAGCTGAAATCCCTCGTTTTTTGGTTGAAGTTGTTGGAGTGGCCGTGGTCCATGTGAAACGCAAGTTTCACATAGACCACGGCCAAACAGCCCGGAAGCAGTATATTCTACTGCGATAAAATACACACATAACTTCGAAAAGCATCGAAAAGTCATTTTCTATACTATTATATAATCGAAAGTGGTCCAGACTGTAGATTGGAGATAAGGTTTTTACCTATGAAATTGCCGAAATTTTCTTACAGATTCATGAATTCGTTATTCCTGTAATTTAATAGCTATTTCCATTATTTATACTTTGTTTGAAGTTGATATTAAGATTTTTACAACTCTGTATAAGCAGTACCTACTTCCTAAATACCATCCATTTTGATAGATGATAAATTTCGTATTACTTTTTTATAGCTGTCACTTTTCAAAAATGTAATAAAATTTGCTGTTAGCTTAAGCTCATTCATACACAAAAAAAAACATAAAATTTGGATTTTTCATTCCTGAAAAAATGCAAAAATGTTAGTACTGCAAATTGGGTTTCCTCCAATTTCTTTAATAAAACGGCAATTTCATATGTAACGACCTATTATTAAAAATACTTAGAATATGATATATTAACGACACTGAATTCGTGTCTGCTTGCCTGTTTATCTGTAACTTTTTTAATATAGGAGATGTCACTTTGACTTCACCTCGTTTGATGGTAAGCTGAAGGCAAAGTTTCAGAAAGAGGGTCACCATTACGAACACGTACCATGTTAGCAATGGTGGTACTCAACTTGACGGCCTCATCAGATGCTTTTTCACACCTCGCTTGTAGGACCCGGGACTGTAGGAAGATGGAAACACGCAAGCTGGAAAGGACGCAATGTAGTTTTTTTTGTCAAAGTCTTACGTAAGTTTGATCGCAATCGGTCACGTAGAACCGAAGATATGGCCAGTAAACCGGAAAAACGATATCCACGCGGGAGGAGCCGCGGGTGAAAGGCTAGTCCATACTAATATTACAAATGGGAAAGTGTGTGTCTGTGTGTGTGTGTGTGTCTGTTTGTCCGTCGTTCACGCCTAAATCATTGAACCGATTTTGATAAAATTTGATATAGAGACCTTGAGAAAGGACATGGGCTATGCTTGGTCTAAGCATAGCCTATGTCCTATATGCCTCCCACACGGGAGGAGCCGCGGGTGAAAGTCCAGTAGAAATAAAAAAACAAGGTAGTTATTTCTGCTAAAATAAGCAAAGATCGCGGGTTCAAACCCCGCCTAGACCGATTCAGTTTTTTCTCTTTAATTCGAAATCGTAGGTGCTGCAGCGGGATGCAATTAGTATAATATTATGTTACTATTATCTTTCAGTTTAATCCTTTTATTGTGACAGTATTGCCAGTAATATTTAGAAACATTTTTGCATTATAAAATACTTTCAATTTTATGTGAATTATAAATTTATGCAGAAGTACCCAGTCTTAGTTTATTATTGCAATATTAGCTGTTGGTAACGATTTTGTCCGCTGGTGTAATATCTATATAGATAAATTAAATAGTGTCTGCTTGTAAAGTAAAAATAGTTTTTTGTTGTTGTTGTGGACTGTATAACTTTTATTTGAATAAAACCCAATTCCTATTGTTCTGGATCGTATTTAGAACTATTATATAGACATACAGTGCCTCAACTGTACCGGTTTGAGGGCGTGTTACGCTCGCTTAGGTACTGCTTTTTTCATTAGGCCGCATAAGCACTTAAGGAGCAATCCAAATTCTCAATTTTTATTGACACGGAATTCCAGTAAAGTTATATTTTCAAATACACTCATTTACCTTATTGTCTTATTCTATGTAATTTCTTATATTTAGAACTTAAGACTAACACTATTTACACATTATGGACCGTTCTTCAAGCAGCGTGGCTCGGCGTACTGGACAGCTATTCATTTCAACATTTAACAATCTGTCTGACTTCCTTAGACTTGGTTACTATCGGATATAAGTAGTTAAATTGAAAAAAGAAGAGATACACGCCGGTATGTAAATGTAAGTAGGTACTGAATGAACTAACCAGCCTATCAAAAGCAATTTTATTTTATGCAATAAAATGGTTATCACACTAATATCACATAATAATAATAATAATAATATACATTGAGATTTGATTTCAACACGTTTCGCAGTTTTATCAGCATTTAGATACGACATGCAAGCAGATACAGAACATCTATCTATAATAATAATAATAAATGTTGATATCTGTTTGTAATGTTTAAAGACACTTTTTAATGAATGCATATAAGAACAAGACACGGCCACCTTTAATAAAAAAAACATGATTTTTAAATTTTTGTCTGTCTGTCTCTTTGTTCCAGGCACAGAATTTTATATTAAGGTAGGTTGAAAAAGTATGAAGGATATTTTTAAAGAAAGAATGGATAGTACCTATATTGAGCAATATATTATCCATTCTTTCAAACGCTTATTCAGTCCTACCCCACTAGACAAGTGGCAATTCGCTAGTAGAATAATATTAAATAATCAATATATGGCTTGAACCCGTGTTTTGATATTTATAACGTTTTTGACAGTCGTTATCATAAATCAATCAATTCTACTAACGAATTGCTACTTTTCAATGGGTGGCTGTTGAGACTAGCTTGCAAGAACATTGTCAAAATAAAAATACCTTAAAATGTCATGTCGTCTGCTGCTTTATGCGGTTGGTTACGTACTCGTACCTTAACGCAACAAATGTTGAAATTAGTTTTATTTTTTTGTTTCAAAATATTAATTTTTAATCAATTGCAAACCAAGTGATGAAAAAATATTGCAAATTTCTTCAAAATTGTACTTACCTACCTATTTTTTATATTTATGTTTGTGATGGATATTTTATTCCATACATGCATTTTTAATGCAATTTAAATGTCACAACTTATTAAAAAAATATTCGTTTATTTTTAAACGAATGGCTCTATCTTATTAGGACACCTACCCTAGTTGTTAGAGGACGTAGAGTCGAGTAGTTTTTTATACCAAAAAAAAAACCAACTTTTTTGTACATCACATTCACATTGGAATGTAATTGTGACTATTTTTCATGTGCCAATTAACGCAGATAGAGGGAGACAACAAACCTTATATTTTCAGACTTGTGTTAAGGACCTATACCTATGGGGTGAATTGCAAGGCTAGCTTAGTCCTAGAAAAGTCATACGTATCGACAAGACGCATTAATAAAATCGTATTAATACGTACGAATTTGTTTTATCATGCCTCGCCCAGCATGCCTTTTCTGTAGAATTGACCCCTAACGGCATTCAAATAATTTTAACATATTGTATTCCTGTGTCTCAGAATATATTGTATTGGTCAAGCTCAGTCCATGCGATTAAAATTCTTTAAATTAAATAAAGCACAGACAATTTTTTAAAACTTGCATTACTAAAGAACTCTTTATTTCCAAGATCAACTCCAGTGCATTTTTGCAATATGTGAGACTTTGTTAAGCAAGAGTGATTATGAAATAATAATAATAATACAGTAAAAATCTTTACTGCAGACACAAAATCTTTCCAGAAGTAAACAAAAAACAAAAATTTTGCAAAAGAAAAAAAAATCGAAATTCTACAAGTTTTGATATTTAATTTTTACAATAACAAGAAACTTAAAGTAACATAAAAAAAATAGGTATTTTGCTTTAACATAATGGGACCTTAAATTGCACCTTTTATTTTACTTTGCAATGATTAATGACAATTGATTGTCCGGTTTGTTTTTCTTATTTTTTTCCACTTTGCTGTAATGACCGCATTAGGTAGTATCTGAAACACTGTGATGACAGTGATATCACTTCATCTTATTGTCAATCTACCTTTTTTAAGTGTCATTTGTATTTATTATTTCTTTGCAATCGTCATCATCTTCGTGTGTTGTTGTTTTGTTACCGATTGCATCTGAGTCTTTCACCTCTGAGTTCGGAGTCCGCTTATTATTTTTCTTCTTTTTAATTAATTTGGCTGTTATGGAAGTTGGCTGTCATCCTAACTTAGCTACCAGCTTAGTACCAGCTTCGTTTATTAATTAGGTATCTTCCTGTAGTTTAAAAAATTATTTAGCTGTACTTATTAAATAAGGAAACTAAAAGAGTGAAAGCTGTTGCGTCTGTTCTTATTTTATCGTTATTATTTATTTTTAATCATCCACTCTTCCTTTAATAGTACATGTTTTGACTAATAAATATTATGACGTCACACAATAATATACATTTTTCATACATATTTCCTTTTAGCTCACCATTTTGACGTTTAGTAAAAAGTAACTAATTTGACTAGTCAGTCAAGTACACAATTAACAGATGAGGTTAACTTAGGCCCTAAAGAAACATTCATTTTTATATTCTCTTTCCAAAAATATGTAGATGTAGGTACCTATAATTATAATATATGTGATGTCGACAACGCTGACCCGTGTATCGTGGAGTCGGCTAGGTCAGAGTTAGCGGGTCTGGTGCCTACTCAGTGCAAAAAATATTAATGGATGGATGAATATTAATTTATAGTTTTGTCTGACTGTTTCTAGGTACCATATGTGCTTATGTATAAAAAGTATCTAGTACCTATTAAAAAGCAGAATGTTTTTTTCTTTGGTGCACAAAACCTAGTATATCTAGATGGCACTGTATACATTATAATTAATGATTAAACGAACTTACCTGTATGTGAAGTTCTATCATAATTATGTTCACGCCGAGTCCGAATAGATTATTCTTGAAAATATATATAACTACATGTAGTATCGCCTAGTTATAACCACTCTTGCACTAAGTTTAGAGAAAATAAATTCTTTTTTTTTTTTTTTTTTGTGGGTAGACATGTATTGTTTGTTACCTTTGCCTTGCGACATTCGTTCAAGCTCATTTAGTTTAGAGTTCTTCCAGAGTTATAGAAATCATTGATGTATCGCCGAAATATTAGGTAAAATAAATATGGGCCGCATAGGGCGGGTGGGTTTATAATCTATTCGGACTCGGCGTGAACATAATTATGATAGAACTTCACATACAGGTAAGTTCGTTTAATCATTAATTATATTCACGCCGAGTCCTCTAGATTATTCTTGAAAATATATATAACTACATGTAGACTTTGAGAGTCATTTTACATTGGGTATTTCGGGAATATCATCAATGAGAATATAAATCAATAAACGTTTTGTTTATTATTATGTAATTTGTATTTATCTCTGTAATATTTATAATCACGTAACGAAACAGTATTTAGTAATTTTATACGCAGTACTGGACTACTTCACTGACTATATTTAATATAATTATTCTTACAATAATTAGATGTAAAATACAAAATATTGATAATAAGCTTCTTCAATAGTAAAGAAAACATAATGCCTATTCTGTGACGACAGAAATCAAGATTTTAACTAATGATTTAACTGTTTATCACTGATTCTGCCAGAATAGTATCATCATTATCAAGGATGGGTCTATGATAAAACTTGGCAAAAATCGAAGAGTTCTTACTCCAGCCAGCGGTTTTTCTGATTGTGTCCAAATTTACGCCAAGTGAGTGCGCGCACGACGAGGCGGCGTGACTCGTGCTATGTGCATTGAACACGCTCGTGTCGACCCCGCATTCACCGAGCGTATGCTTTATCCAGCGGCTAAGTGTCTGTGTACCTACTGGTTTATGGGGTTGTCTAATACCAATAAATAGTCCTTCAGATTTCCTCAAAGATGTAGTGCGTTCTATGTAACATTGGAATGTTGTTGCCGGACAAAATTCAAGCCTGTTTGTAAAGAAGGGCAAGTTGATAATAGGTTGATATGAACCTGGTCTAGAAGTCTTTAAAATATCGGGAATTTTAATAACGATGCGCTGGGAATAAATTTTTATTAATTTTATTTTTAAGCTTTATCTTGAAATAGTTTGAACCCTTTGTGCGGTTGAAAGAGCTAATAAAGTAACTGTTTTATTTGTTAGTTTTTCTAGACTAAGTTCATCGTTAGGATGCCATAAAGATAGCTCGTTTAGGACTAGGTTGGTGTCCCATGTAAAGCTGTATTTAGGTTTTGGTGGCTTTAGTCGATAAACACCCTTGAGGAATCTTTTTAACCTATCATCCTGACTTATACTTGGTCCCGGAATTAATGACAGAGCTGACTTATATGAATTAAGAGCCCCCCATATTGAAACCCCTTATTAAGGAGCTTCGTTAAAAAATAAATAACAGTTGGTACAGATGCCTCGTAAACATTTGCAGAATTCGTTTAACAAAAACCCATTATTTTTTCAAATATACATTATACTGTTTCATGGAATTTGACGCTAAAGATATTCCTGCCACCAGGATAATCGAGTCGTGTATCCAACGCGAGCTAGAATGAGATAACAACGCATTGCTTTTAGGTGAAAAAATTACAGTTTTTGTTGTGAGAAGAGATCTATACAAAGGGTACCATGGTTGAGTCGGTCAAAAAAGCACGACCATGATGCCTCTGGCTTTATCTGTAATAATCTTTGTCAATGTTTTAAGATAATTGAAATAGGTGGAAATGCGTAAAAATTTAAGTCAGATCATGATTCTGTAAATGTGTCTATCGCAAAAGCCTCTGGATCGCGATGCCACGAAATATATGTATCACATTTGTGATTAATGCGACTTGCAAAAAGATCTATGTTTGGGACTCCAAAGTAATTTGTGAGAGTATTAAAAGCCCAACCAGATAATTCCCATTCGATATCTGGATGATTTTGACGTGATTCGTAATCTGCAATAGTATTATCACTTGACTTAATATATGAAGCAAGAATAAAGAGATTCTTGGTCTCACACCAGTTCCAGATATCACGAGTTATTTGCGTTAGATGTGGATATTGGATGCACCCCATTTTATTAACATACGCAACTGCTATTGAATTGTCAATGCGCAGCAGTATTTGACCATTAAAATATGGATTTGCAAAAAAAATTTTAAAGCTATGAAGGCTGTGAGGAGCTCTAAATAGTTAATATGTTTTCCTTTTTCCACGGTAGATCACTGGCCGCTTGCAGTTAATCCTTCACAGGCAGCCCCCCCACCCCGTCGTTGAGGCGTCAGAGAATATTTCAACATGATAAACGTCAACTCTAATTCGATGGACTGAATGTTCTATTTTATTTAACCACCAATGAAAACAGCTTGGAGTGATGTGGGTAATGTCATAAATTTGTTATAGTCATTACAGTTTATCAAATTGAGATATTTACAGCGTTCCATTTCTTTCGTGTGCAGCCAACCGTATTCTATAGCTGGGCATGAAGATACTAATAACCCTAGCAATTGAGCAAAATCTCTAATTCAACAACGATTTAATTTTGAAAAGATTTGGAGCTGAGTCTTAATCTTCGATTTTTTATCTTATGGTAACCTAACCTGGAACTTGTGTGAATCCAAAATCAAACCCAAAAATTTACATTGTAACGGCCCCTGAACCGTTCGGGTTCGGTACGGTAAAACGTTAAATTCAAACATTTGATCCTCAAAAATAAACCTCAAATACTTTCGAGAGTCTTTGTGTATTTTAATTAAAAATTAAGCGTCTTTGAGATCAATAGATGCCATTTGGCAGTTATATCTTATAATTTTTAATGCAGTTCTTAAATCTCATAATTTAAAATGTTCAGTTCTAATGATTTATTGAGATTTTAAAATTTAATATAAATCGCATTTTGCCGTATGGTTTTGGCACTAAGAAGGTGCTCGATATAAATTGACCCTTACACGGGGAGCACTGCGATATAGCATCTATTCTGATTAGGTCTTTAATAATTTCTAAATAGTGTAACTTTTCGTTGTATGTATAAGTTGGCTTTATGAGGCAGTACATGTTGCACAACAGGCGAATCAAATTGTATTCTATACCCTTTAATCCATGATAACACCATCTGATCATCAGTGATAAGAGTCCACCTATGATGGAACTGAGATAAAAGGCCTGCATACTTAACTGAGTCTAGTAGCGGCGGTTGGGATACTGTTGGCCCCGTGATGACTTCTTCGATGAGAGTGCATGCGGCGGCTGGTGTTGAGTCGCTGGCGTAGCATACCGACCGCGCGCTGCTGCAGGCTCGTGGCTCGTCATCGGCGCAAGCGCAGTCCCCGCAGGTGGCCTGCGCGCCTGGAGAGGAGCCTTGCGGTTTAAAGGTCTCGCAGGGCCTCTATTAATGTTTTCAACAGTTTGTTATTAGAATCTTTCAGCTCAATGCCAGATTTATTGACGGCTCTGGCCGATTTTAATTTTTCTGCTAAGTTTTTACCGAAAAGATATGTATCAATTTTGGTATTTTTAAGATGCTCTTTCATATCTCTTATTCTTGTGATAGAATCTGCATATTGCAAATCGCATAAAATCTTGTTTACGTCCATCAACTTTTGCAGCATATTAATATCTTTAGTTTTAGCATTTAATTGAAAATTAATTATGTCCGTGAGACCCAAAATAGCACTGTACATTTGTTTTTGTTTAATTAAAATGCCTTTATCGCGTTTTACGCGGCTTCAGTGATTACTGCTTTAATTTCTAGATTTAACTTAGGGGAATCCATTTCGATGCAATTTGACGGTGGGAGGTACTTTGAAACTAGGTTTTTTCTTGAATGAAATTTTGAAGCATTTACTATGCTAACTTTTCAAATCGATTAAAGATAGGAAAAAGTGAATGCCCAGGTGGGACTCGAACCCGCGATCTTTCCCTTACAGGGGGAATGCTCTGACCACTGAGCCAATAGGTTTTTTCTGTTTTCCTTAGTAAGGCCTTCTTTAATTATATGCAATAAGCGGTTAGCAAGTTCATTACGAATTTCTGGGCCATATTTGTTAGTAATGCTAGGGTCATCTCCCAAAATTTCTGTATTCAAAACAGGAGTGTTTGGATCGGTATCTTGGACAATAACATTTTGTTCAGAAACCGTACTTGGCCCTGGCAAAGTTTCAATTGATTCATTGGAGTTATGCATGTTATCTTCAGGCCAGTCTAATAACCAGTCATCAGGTCGTAGAGCTGGAGTATCTGAAGATTATCACGTGTATGATAATTTTGATAGCTTATTTAAATGCGTTGAAATAGCCCCAATGACTATTCCGATTGCATAAAATAATTTGTGTTACCACATTGTGGGTAGCTACTTGTTTTGAAATATTTTCTTAGAAAAGACCAATTTTACTTATTTTGATGCGTTGAAACAACCCCAACGATTGTTCCGGTTGCATAAAACAATATATTGAACACGTCGATACGTGTCTATCAACTATAATATCGGCAGAAGTGCCGACGTATTTTAATGCGTTGAAACAGCCCCAGCGACTGCTCCGGTTGCAAACGTTTTAATTACGTAAGTACAAGCTCATTTTATAGAAGTTTAATAATGCGGTGGAACAGCCCTAGCGACTGCTCCGGTTGCATTTTTTTTTTTACATTTATCACTCATTATATTACTAAAAAATTCAAAAAGTAAATACCTGCACCCAGATCCTCTTCGGGCATGACGGCCTCATCAGATGATGAAGACAATCAGTCAGTACTGATGCACTAACTCGTCGTTTACTAAGTTTCTTCTCCAATCTTTGTATTTTATTTTTATAACGGTCAATATCTCTTCATAAGTCGTTTTACGTTTTAACATTTTTTAAATAAACCGTGCGAGAACAGATAACGTGTTGAGTGGTTGAGCACTAGAATGCGAATGAGCTTGAACGAATGTCGCAAGGCAAAGGTAACAAACAATACATGTCTACCCACAAAAAAAAAAAAAAAGAATTTATTTTCTCTAAACTTAGTGCAAGAGTGGTTATAACTAGGCGATACTACATGTAGTTATATATATTTTCAAGAATAATCTAGAGGACTCGGCGTGAATATAATCATATGCTACAATATTCATTAGTATTAATTTAATAATGTATTAATATATACTAATATGGTTTTCTATATTCCTTTAAAAAAGCGTCAATATAATGAATATTTAATAACAAAAAATTTTGCATTTTAAAACCCGATGGTAATGGCTAGTTGCCTATCTATACTTATAAAATAAAATTTAAGTATTAGCTTATAATGTTAAGAAACAAGATTTCTTTTCGGAGGTCAGACGGCACTAGCAGCCGTTAATACTAGGTAGACTAAATTGTAAAGGAGTGGACCAGAAAAGGGGCACAATTGATTTTATCACCCAGTTAGCAGCATATTGTCGAAAAACCGATTGCCGCTGGAGCAAATTAATCCTAGAGTAGAGGCCTCGGGAAGGTAAATGGAAAGTGGGACGCCTTAGTGCCAGATGGATTGACGACCTGTAAATATGGTTGGGACAGACTAAATGCGGAACGAGAAATAGCATACATTTGGATAGGTATATGTCCAGCAGTGGACTGCAATAGGCTAATTTATTGATTGAGTGATAGCAGCACCCTGGTAAAACATAATTTGAGAGTCGAAACTCCATCAACACGATAGAAGTACAACAAGAAGAAGAAGAGGAGCGAAAAAGTGGACAGAAAGCGCACGAAAAGTGGAGCTCGGGTTCCAAAGTGCAAACTGTGTATATAAATAGGATTGCAGCTCGGGTGATGACGAATAAAAGAGATGAAATAAAATGTTTGGTCTTCCAAGCAATTACAATATGGGGTTCTTCAAGAAGAGCATTAGAAGGTATACGTACAAGGTCGGTAGCACGAGTGTGACTCCTCTAATGTTGCACAAGTCTTTAGGCCATGTCGACCACTTTCTGTCAGGTGAGTCGAATGCTTGTCGGCCACCTAAGTGGTATAAATAACACTATAAGCATAAAATAATGTTCTTTATTACTTTCTATCCGACTATCCATTCCATTAATAAATGCTGCACAGTACTGGCTAATTAAGGTCATTGAGAATCTAGGGAAAACTGACAGTTGTACAAAATTGAACAGTTACTCATTATAACTGGTGAATAAGGAAAATACCTACTCGAGTTATTATAATCGATCATTAACGAGAATTAACCCAATAAAATATTCTAAATAGGGACCTCTGTGGCGTGGCGGTTGTGATTTCGACTGCTACGGAGAGGTGTGGTGTTGAGTCCCACGTAGTTTAATTTTCATTTTCTGATTATTTTCATACTTCGGAAATCACGGTAAGCCGTCGGTCGCGGTTACTATAAGAACATCATACTTAAATTGGTTAAAGACTCAGAGGATGAATTTTAAAGGGTAGTCATCATTAATTTGACTATCTAGTGAGTTTTTTTTAAAGATTGTTGAATGATGTTTCGATATAGTGGTTATTCTTGGGGTTGGGTAATCAGACGGAGTGGTTCCTATAAATGCTAAGATATTTTTTATGTAGAAGTATGAACCGTAATCTCAAAATTACAAACAGTGAAATAATTCGAAGGATGATAACTTATCTTTTTTAACTATTTTTAGTATGTAGTTTATATTTAGATATTTACTCAGCCGCCAAAGCATTTTACCGAAAGAAGACACTTTACAGAAGTTATCAATGTTGGAACAAACGTGTGCTAGATTGGAGACTGCCTGACGGACGGACGACCTGAAAAAGATAGCTGAGATAAACTGGATGAGAAAGGCGGAAGATCGGTTGCTTGATATGTATTCAAAATTATCTTCGTAGTCAGTGATTCAACTAAAAATGTCGTAATTACATCGGTCAGACTTCCGCAACTCGAGGATCGGGCCTACTCCTCAAAGGTTAACCCAACAAACATTCACTTAGGTATTTATAAACCAAACATCCTACTAAAAAAGGAAATAACACAAAACCATGACGTTATGTTCATCAGTTACGGATATATTTGCGAACACATGTACAAATATAGCGTCATAATTTGGTTCTAGTGGTATTTGGATTCTCTACTCGGAATTCCGCTAATTCTATGTTTGATGTTCTAAAAATAATATAATTCGAATTCCTATTAATTTTGTTACCTGCTATTTGGTCGTTTATGTTGGTTATTTATTTATTATTTACCCAACACGGGAGCTATCAACAGTCTAAAGTCATGGTATAAGTACTGTTTCGTGTTCTAATCCGGAAGATACGGTAAAGTTAACAACACAGCAGTAACAATAGCTTGTATAAATCTGTTACCAATTGAAGGTTTTTGCTGTCTTTCTCAACTCAATGAATACCGTAAAACCGAATTTTGAATACTTCCTATGAATGTATATTATGGTACAGTAGTATGTGATAATTGAGGATGTTTCTCGCCTGCAAGCTGGTACATTACACCTGCTGTGTAATGAACGAGTCTCTGGTGCAGGTAATCCTTCTGAAATCAGACAGCAATTGCAGTTATTATAAAAATCAAAATTAACCTTAATCATTCAAAGAAGTAGAAGATTGGGCCTTGGATTCCAAGGGGTTATGAACACGGACACTTTTCCACTCATTAATAATACACATTCATTTAATAATATTAACGACTAGGAATCTTTTGTTCCAGTCATTATTAGCGTAGAAGAATGCGCATTGATTTGCATATTTCCTTGTAAATACCCCATCGCCGCTGTTAAAGTCATCTAAAATTGGTGCTCAAATTGAAGAAGAAAGCTGATGAACTCAACTTTTCTACTAAAACTAGACCGCAAGCAATAGCAGCAGAATCTTACGAATCGTACCTTACTTTTCGTATTGACGTTAAAAGTACTGGTAGCTTGAACGGTAAGTGAACCTATTGAACTATCTTGGGTTACAAAACACAGTTGGATTTGATAACACTAAACAATACGTTAACAATGGGTAGATTATGTCCGTTTATGTTTGTTGTACTGCATTTTGTTTTGCCAGTAACGTCATAGGACGAGTGTAGTAACTGTTGTGTGAATTAAATTGTCTTGTGTATATCTATAGATTAATTTAAATAAATATTCATGCTAGTGTAAACGTCTTTGGCCACTGGATATTTTATTATTAAGTGAGGCTTATTATTTTGACTTCACATCGTCTGATGATAAGCTGATATACGAATATGGTAAGCTGATATACAAATAATGCAACAATGGTTGCCCTCAGTTTGAAGATCTCATCAGACGATTTTTCAATCCGCGGTTAATATAGACTAGTATAGCCGTATTGTCGCTGTTGTCAGCATATATATATATCAATGAAAATACCTAATATTTGCAGTAAGTCTGACGTGAACAGGACTGGACCAAGTATTGAACCTTGTGGCACTCTAATGTCGATATCGTAGAAGCTTGACAATGTTCTTTGAGTGAATTAAGATTTAAAAGTTGGTATAAATTGGTATAAATAATTTGAAATGAAAGAGTATCCTTGGACTTTGTAAATAAGGATAAAATTGTCGGTAAAGAACAAGAAATCCAATCTACTTAATTAAAAAATTCAAGGCCGAGTAAATATAGGAGGTAGGGCAGTGTCAAAAAAGCAGTGTAAAATGAATATGTAGCTGGTCCATCTGCCATACAGTTAGAGTACTTGCATGATTACAAAAAATATCAACATCGAAAACATAAAACTGAGACATTTTTTGTACATTTTTTACTGTTGCGTTTTTTATGATACCTGTGTCTCAAGACGGTATTAAAAGAAGTCATAATCTAACAGAAAGATAAATGGTTAATTGTTGTCGGGTACTTTATTTTAGGAGCATACTATGGTTTTCGCGTCAGTTGCTATGCTACTGGCAAAGTTGTGCATTTTTGTTTCATTTTATTTTTATTTGCGTGAAATCGGGCGATTGTCCTGAGCAAGACTGGTCTGGTTGGTCTAACTAAAGAAAATAAAATGAAAAGAAACGATCTACAATGTAAATGTGGTCGGCAGACTTTTGTGTGATATTTATGAAGGCTGACATATGAAGGGGTCTAAAATATTGTAAGCTTGTATGCTTACAAAATATTTTTTGGCCTTTATTTAGCAATAATAGACGAACTTGACAGTCGGAGACGGGGCTTTGAATAATAGTAACTTATTTATTTATTTAAAAAGGTACAGAAACAGACACCCGACTCTTAAGATAAGATTTAACAATCCACATCACACTTCAAATCTGACTTCCACTTACATCTCTATACACAACACTTAGCTCTCTTCAGTGCCAGACAACACAGTAATCATCACTTAAATACAAGTAAATTACAATCAGTTTTAACGAACGAAGTAATATCAATATCACACACGTAAAAACTAATAAAAAATGTACTATGACCAGAAATCGCAATAATTTGTCCGATAAACTCGGCTAAAGTTCGACTGGTAAACTTCAAACGCACTGTATTAAATTGCAGCAGTTTGTGTGACGCAGATATTACAGCGTGGGTATAACCAAAACGGCTTATGTATCGTTTACTCACTCTAGCTTAGTATCATCCAGCGGTGGTCACTGTTCAGTCAATTGATAGATTACAAATAAATTGGTTTCTCTTAGATTTCATGGACTCTAGTCAAAGTCTTATTCGTTAGTCGGCAGATGTACGGGCTTCAACGCGATGTTGATCTGGGTCCCATAGATTTTAGTGATGCGCCATGAACCAAAATAAATGATTAATTCCATACCACCTATATTGCTTAATGCCCTTGTCTGTAGTCAAGTGCATTGTTGATGTAATAAACCTAAATAAAAATTGACATAATGTTATCAATATTATCATTCGGTTGATTAAATAATCGTTTCTATCAAAGGGTTGTTTGGTTGTTCTTGTTTAATAAAGGGATTGACACTGACACATAAACAAATATATGATTGAACCTAACAACAAACAAATAACTATTGACTTTGGAACTGTGACGTCAGACCATGTTTGTATTTACAAGAGTGGGCTGGAAGTGGATTTTGAAATCAAAACTCAATCATGCTGCAAGAAAAATATTCCCAATCATTAATTTTTCATATCATCCTGCTTTAAATTTTGGTCTCACGGTAGAATTTTTAAATCACGAGTGAGTTGCGGAAGTCAGATACATTTCATTTAGTAACATGTTCCACCGTGGTCATTAATCAACAGTATAGGTAAGGGAAAGGTTAGCGGAGTGAGTCCCGACTGGACCGATTTAAAAAAAATCCTACCTAAATAGAGAAAAAAGTTAAGTTAAAATTTAATTATTGTAAGCTTTTCTGAAAACATGTCCGAATATAAATGTGTAATACTTTGGTTCAAAAGATTTAAAAATCCATGTTCAAGAAATGTGTTCTAAGAATTCTTAAGGTATAGAAGATCAATACGCCAGCTTTATGTCTAAATGGATCCCTTTGAAAAGGCCAGGGCCAAGACCGGGGACTTCACCGCCGCCGCCGCGTAGAATGAATCATATCTTTCCATATCTTTCTTTTTCCTTGTGTGTAATCCGCACGGAAAGCACCCAACTGGGGTGCGATCGCTGTGTGAAGTGGTTATGTCACAATTGAACTAGCTAAAATCGCATATAATCCGCCATGTAAATAGGGTGTATTGCTTGATAACAGCACTGATTACTAAAACTATAAAGGTAAGTAAAACAGTGCATGTTCTAGCATCTAGAAAAAGGAAAATAAAATTTAAAACTTTCCAGAATACGAGTTTTCTAATTGAATAGTGTCAGAATGATTTTTGCGTGATAAGAATAACAACAAATTTAATTCAAAAATCATTACTTTTTAGAGTAAAGATACACAGATTTATCGACAAACTAAGTTACTTTAGTTTATTAAAATTGATCCTTAAAAAGTAAACAGAGAGTCCACTTTCCTACGTACATAATACCACAAATATTAAAACTTCGATCCAGTAATTAAAGAGAAATTTGTATTTTCTACAGATTCTATCACGATTTATCATTTTTCAGCGAATAAAATTGTGATAGAATCCATTATAGATAGTTTTATTTCAATGTGTACACAAATGTTCCATTTAAAGTTCCGACAAGATCATACCTGTATGTTAACTAGTTTACTTACTTTTATATTTCTTGCTTATCATTGTATATTGATTAGGGCAACATCTGCAGTATGCCAGGTCAACCCAGGTCGTCTTATTGATCTACAATAATATTTCTCGTAGCGTATGCGTGTGTATGTATGCAAATAAAGTGGTTTTTAATTTTATTTTTCGTGGCTCACTTTCTGTGAGTGATTCTCTGATTAGCAAATTGCACAGCCGAGTAACATCCTGGGGATGTATTTGGGCAGAAATGACAAATTTACTATCTAAACTTGGAGCCGTAAATCGATTTGAAATATAACGCCCTCTGGTAACCCTGCCTATCAGAATTGGTGGTTCTTCAGGGCCTTTAAAAAATTTAAACAAAAAAAAAATGCACCAAACGTCTGTAGTAAGGAAGTGCGTTTAAATGGCTGATTTCAATATAAACCATGATGGGTTTAACTCGTAATTTTGGCTAGCTATAAACAGCAACAATATCTGTTTATGATCTTATGGGACCCTCTTTTTTTTTTTTTTTTTTTTTTACGTGCGGGAAATCCCCACGGATACCCGCCCCTTCGGAGCCGGAGGGGTGGGTTATGTCGGACTCGAACCGACTAAACCGCACGCCGTCTGTGGGTCGTGGTGCTAGGCCGAAGGTGAGGTTGTCTTGCGACATATCCCTCGCACCCCGGCTGACCCAGGGCCATCCCTTTCGGTCTGGCCCTCCTCGGGAGGTGGGGACCACGCCGTCCCCGACTCAACCCCGGTGTGGGGAGGCGCGCATCGTCCTACGATGCGCGCCGCCGCCGTGGCCTGCTTCTGCTAGGGTGACGGGTGGCTCCACCCGTCACCCTCAGGCCCGCGCTCATGGGGGGCGGAGGTCTGTAAGCGCCCTCCGACGCCCGAGCCGCCTTCGGGCGCGAGCAGCGATGTCAGCGAGTCTTTCTCGCTCACCGCGCCGCGCCCGCTCTGCTGTCTCCTTCGCGAGCATGACCTGCTCGCAGAAAGAGGCGCTGGCCGCCCACGCATCCGCGCAGCGGACCATCGCCGCGAGCAGGGTGGAGAGCGTGAGCACTCTCACCCCCAGGGCCTGCACAAGCTCCCGCCTCGGCGTCTCAAACGCCGGACACTCGGTGAGCGTGTGCAGCCCCGAGTCCACGCTCGCGTCGCAGTGATGGCACTCGGGCGTTGGCTCAATACCCATCAGATGCAGATACCGCCCGAAGTAACCGTGCCCGGCTATCATCTGCGTCTGACGGTACGAGAGGCTCCCGTGTGGCCTCTCTAGCCACTCCCCCATGATGGGCCTTACCGCCGCAATGACGGTGTGCCCTGCGCGTGGTTGCCCAAGTCGTCGCTCCCACTCGGCCACCATGACCTGGTGGAGCCGGGATTTCTCGGCCCGAATGTCCTCGGGCTCGGGATCGAATCCCCGCTCCCGCGCCTCCTTTCGGAACTGGTATAGTGCCGAAAGGGCCCTCGCTTCCAGGATCCACGGTGGCGATCCGGCCAGGAGACTCGCCGCTTCGAAGGATATCGTGCGGTATCCCCTGATGGCCCTGGAGGCCATCGTCCTCTGCGCCGTACGGAGCAGAGGCAGGAATCTGGCCCCCAGGGTGTCCGCCCACACGGGGCACCCATATAGGGCCATGGACCGCACGACACCCGCGTAGAGTCTCCTGCAGGAGGCCCCTGGGCCCTTCAAGTTGGGCAACAGCCGACTCAGGGCATTCGCCGTGGTGACCAACTTGGGGCGCAGGCTTCGGAGATGTTGTCCGAAGTCCCATCGACCGTCAAGCACGAGCCCCAGGTATTTCAGCTGGGGCTTGATGTCGATGGGAGTGCCTCCCACTGTAAGGCTGGCTCCCGGGCCTGGCCTGCGCCGAGGACCATGAAAGAACATGGCCTCGGACTTGTGCAGAGCCACCTCGAGACCCAGCCGCCGGATCCGCTCGACGACTTGGCCAACCGCGGTCGTGGCCCTCAGGGTTGCCTCGCGGTGCGTAGCCCCGCTCACCGTCACCAGCGTGTCGTCCGCATAACAGGTGACGGTGGCACCGTACGCGAAGTCACCGCGAAGCACCCAGTCGTAACCGATGTTCCACAGTAACGGCCCCAGGACCGATCCCTGTGGAACACCGCACGACATCTCACGCCTACCGACTCCGGTCGAACTCGGGTAGACGACGGCTCTCTCCGTCAGGTAAGCCCCGACTATGCGGCGGAGGTAGAGAGGCACACCGTGGTACACGAGTGCCTCCCTGATGCAACTCCAGGGCAAGGTGTTGAACGCGTTGGAGATGTCCAAGGACACCGCCAACATCACCTCGCCCCGGGCAACCGCATCCTCCGCCAGAGTCCTCACACGCATGATGGCATCCACAGTGGAACGCCACCGGCGGAACCCAAACTGGGTATTCGCCAGGTCCGGCCCCACTCTAGAGAGATGCTCGACGAGGCGCTTGGCAATTACTCTTTCGAAGAGTTTGCCCACCTCGTCGAGCAGCACTATGGGCCGGTACCCGGACGGCTCGTCCGCCGGGCGTCCCTTCTTGCGGATGAGGACCAGTTTCCCCGTCCTCCACATCTTCGGAAACTGGCCCCGCTCCAAACATGCGCTGAGGAACCCTCTCAGTCGGGGTTCGAGACCGTCTTCCCCTAGAGCTAGGACCCACGCGCGGCCTGGAATGCCGTCGGGTCCCGGGGCGGTGTTTTTCTTGGCTCTCAGCCTTCGCACCGCCAGCTCTAGTTCTACCCAAGTGACCTCGGGCACGTCGTCGTCAATCACCGCACTGGGCGCCGTAGGCGACCGAGGCGGCGGAGCCATCTGCGGCGGAACATGTTCCGCTCGCGCCGGGAACAGGGATTCCACCACTCCTCCGAGCAGAGCCGGTTCGAGCACCTGGGTCAGCGGAGGGGCCCGGGGGCGCAGCTTTTCTCTTACCATAAGGTAAGGCCGCCCCCATGGGTCCCGCTCCAGCGTCTCCAGGAGCTCCCGGTAACAAGCGGCCTTAGACCGCTTGATCTCCGCTCGGAGGGCATTCCGGGCCTCCCTGTATCCCTCGTGAAGCTCCGCCAGTCGGGGCTCCGAATCTGCGGTACGGCTACGCCTCCTACGGAGTCGAGCCCACCGGCGGTGCGTGATCACGCAGGCTTGACGCAGCCTCGCGATCTCCGCATTCCACCAGTAGACCCGACGCCTCGGATTATAGGCTGGAGCCCTAGGCATACCCGCATCGCAGACCCGCGTCATGGCCTCCCGGAACCAGGCCGCTTCATCGTCTATGTCGACAGGCCTGTCCGGCGCAATGGCCCAGGCCTGTACGATGGCGGCCTCCAGGAGGTCCTCCCGATTCAGTCGCCCCAGCACCCAGCGCGGCTCGCGTTGGGCCGATGTGACCGGCGCATCACCCGCAGGAGGGGAGACATCGAACCGAACGTATCGGTGATCCGATAGTGTCTCCACCTCCACGGCGACACGCCAGTCCCGCACGCGGAGTGACAGGGAAGCGCTCGCGAACGAAAGGTCTATGATCGACCTGCGCTCCCCCGCCACAAAGGTGCCCACATACGTGGCTTCGGCCCCGCGATTCTGGAGAACTAAGCCGAGAGAATCGGCCCAGCTCTCCAGAGCCCTGCCCCGCGCGTTTGTGCGCCGGGAACCCCAAGCCTGAGACCAGGCGTTGAAGTCCCCGAGCACAAGAACCTGACGAGGCGTGCAGGCATTGACGACGTCGGTCAGCCGCTCCAGCGACCGCCGATACTGCCCAATGAGTCGGTGTGACCCCGGCGTGAGATAAACGGCCACGACCGCAATCTCCCCTACACGCGCCGCTACGATGCCATGCTCCCTTGCGATCACTACAAGGGGAGGGGCACCCGCAGCGGCGTTATGCACCAGTGCCGCCGATCCATCCAGGTCGACCACCCAGGCGGGCCCGAGGGGCCGGTGAGTGTATGGATCGGCGACAGCGGCGACGTCGATGGACCACTGTGCCATGCTCTGGAGCAGAAGTGCCTGAGCATCGACACCGTGGCCCAGGTTCGCCTGCAGGATGCGGAGATGAGGATCCATTATGGAACCATCTCCGCATCCCGCCCCGAACCATTGGCGGAACGCCCGCCTCGCGGCGGCGGCTCCCCGCGGGTGCAGGCCTTGCTGCCAACCCTATGGTCGGCCGGCTTGCCCTCCGCCGCACACCTGAAGCAGTGCGGCGGAGCTTCGCAATTACCGGCCCTATGACCGGGTTGGCTGCAGCGGAAGCAACGGTCGCCGACCGTCACCTCCGCCTTGCACTGTACACCCACGTGGCCGGCCGACAGGCACCTGAAGCACCTGTCCGGCCGAGCCTGCAGGAGCCGTACCCGGACTCCTACAACGCCGCCTACCGCGAGAATCCGCCGGTCGGCAGCCTTTTGGGCTGCTGCGATGGGGCAGCCGACAACTGTTGCCCCCTGTCCGCGACGGCCGTAGCGGATCGCTCCGACCTTAACCGCCTCCAGGGGACAACCCCCGGCCTCCGCCACGGTGACCCGAATCTCTTCGGCCGTGATGGAGTCGTCCAGGTCCGAAATGCGCAGTTCTGCGCACTTGGTGGGCCTGGACACCCGGACGTCGGCTGCATTCAGCGTCTCCCTAAGCCTTGCCGCTATGGCATCGGCCTTGGGACCGCTTGTAGCGCCAGGGACGTGGATGAGCCGGGCACCCGTCCGAGTGTGTGTCACTCGGAGGGTCCCCGACACATCGAGGGCCCTCATATCAATGAGGCCCCTCGCCTGTTTCACCAGGTCCACGTACTGCACGCCCCTCTCCGTAGCCTCCGGTGTCATCGTTAAGACGACAGCGGTGGTACGGGGGACGCGCAGCTTTCCTGACGCTCCCTTCGCAGCTGCCAGGGCCTTCTTGGCCCTTTTGGCTGCCTTTTTGCGGGCATTCCGCCTTTTCTTGGCCTCGCCGACCACCTCCCAGCCCCCTGCCGGTGCGGAGCTCGTGGAGGCAGTCGGGACCGAAGCCGGGGCCGGGGCCGGGGCTGGGACTTGGGACGTCTTCCCCTTGCCCTTCCCCTTCCCCTTGCCCTTGGCTTGGGCGCTCCCGGCTGAGGCGGCGGCAGCGGCCGGAGCAGCAGGCGCAGTGGGCACACTGCGGGCCGACTCCTGCGAGGTCCCCGCCGTCACCGTACGGCTGGGGCCCCGCTTTACTGCTCCGGCGTAGCCCCCGCTCGGCGGCGCCAGGGGCGGACGACGGATGGAGTCCATGATGGCCTCCAGACAACTCCGCGTCCACTCCTCGTGCGCCGCCTGCCGCTTTTCCATGGCGGCCATCGTCGCCATGCAGGCCTCCACCGGATTGGTGGGCCTCGGCTGCGCCGGCGGCGGTGGGGCCGGTAGGCGCGGCGGGGCCGGCAAACGCGGCGGCAACGGCGGCGGGGCCGGTAAACGCGCCGGTACAGGCGGCGGCGGTGGCGCCAGCGACACCGGCCGCGCCCGAGGCGGCAGTCTCGGCCGCACCGGTGACCTCGACCGCACCGGCGGCGACGGCGGCGACGGCGGCGACCGCGGCGCCAGAGATGGCGGCGGCGTCACGCGCTCGTCAGGCAGCTGAGTTTTCGCAGCGATGGCCTCCTGGAGCGCTGCGATTTCAGCCGCCATGTTGGCCACCTCCTTGCGGTACTCAGCCGCCTGCCGCCCAGTCTCCTCGAGCACCGCTGCCTGCTGCCTGCTGAGCTCAGCGCGCTCGCGCTGCGCGCTGGCCAGCTCCGCCCTGAGCAGGTTATGGTGCTCGATGAGGCGCAACGTCACCCGCATGAGCCGGTCCTCCTCCGGCTTCATAGCCCCGGTCTGGGCCTTGGCCAGGCCTTTAAGGGCCTCCATCACCTCTATGGAGGTGCTGTCGCCGGTACAGGCCAGGGGCGCCGCCGAGGTGGAGGAACTCGGCGGCGCCACCACATCCTCCGGGGCAGAGGCCCGTGATGGACGGGCCTGAGGGGCACCTTTCTCCCCACCCCGCGCCTTTTGGCGGCTAACCGCCACCAGTTTGGGCGGGGGTGGGCGCAGCATCTCGTTGCTGCTGTGAGTGCTGCTGGTGGAGGACGAGTCGGAGAGCGTAGGCTCAAAATCCGACCCCGTCCTCTTTTGGGTGAGGACTTTTTTTTTTCTGACGGTCCTCGGCCGCCATTTAGACCTACGGGTCCGTAGACCCACCGGGCTTCGGTCTCGGCTGTCCCGGCTGTCAGTGGCGGTGTCGAAATTCTCCGACACCGCCTGGGACGCGACTTCCGCGTCATGGTGCTGCTCGACCTCCGAGCAGACTGTTTCGCTTGGTTGGGTTTTGGGTTTTTTGTTATTAGTATCTTCCATAGTAGTCCCACGAGTTGAACCGTTCGGATTACACTTCCTGGGTGACGGCCATTCCAGGAAGCGGGGTATATACTGTGGAGGTCCCCCGGTATCCACAGGTTTTAAGCGACTTCGCTGTCGGGTTTTCAGACTTTTCCTTGTCGTGGGCCGGCCAATAAAGGCAAGCCCCGCGGCCTCCAGGATATCGGCGTTCCCGAGTGTGGCTAGCACTCAGGTCGTTGTCGATATCTCGGAGGTTACGCGATGCGGGGGAGTAGCCAACTCTCCCAACGCCGACGGAGGCACGAATGCCCGTCAGCCCCTGCGCGAGCAGTGGGCCAACCCGTCCCCGGATCCTACGGATCCCGTCGCCTCTCCCATGTCTCCTCTGCTAAAGCAGAGGGGTACTGGGAGCGACGGCTAGCCCTGAAAAGGGCTGTTGAGGTGGGAGGAACCCTACGGATCCCTCCCCGCGGGCCTTGCAGGCCCGCCATACCACGACCCCCTCGTGCAATGGGGTCAGCTAGCCCTTAAAAGGGCTGTTGGAATGGAAGGGTATCCAACGGACCCCTTCCCGCGGGCCTTGCAGGCCCGCCATCCCACGACCTCCTCGTGAGGTCAGCCGTCGGGTTATTCGTCAACGGCCAACAGAACTCCCAAGGTAGGAGTCTGTTAGCCGTTGTCCAGGGTGCACCAGCCCCCCCGCTTCCGCTCCCCAGGACCGCGGTCCAAAGGGGGAAGAAACGGAGAAGCCGACGTGGAGGTTACCCAACCAGCACCCCTATGGGACCCTCTAGTAACTGATCCGATATTGAAAATACCACGTGGCGGTGCAACACTGCTTACACGTGCGTTTTTGCCCCTCACAGCAAATTGTCAGCTGGACGGAAAAATTGTCGGTAGTCCAACGTTAGTCGCTCTAAATTGTAAGTAACTGATGAACGAACCACCGGTCTCGAATACTAAGTTCGTTGACATAAACAAATAATACTTCCAATTTGACCTTTAACAATTTAGGCCAACGCCATTTCATTGCATGTTAATTATATAAAATTGTTAAATAGTAATTGTTTAAGGTAATTAAACAATTGATAACCTACATTATTATCAAATAAGCACAGTCAGCAACACAATTTAGTTCACACACAAATTTTAAGGAGCACCTTATCAAATTTTGAAGTCGTTAGTGCTGAACGGTGTCTGATATTTCGTCGCACTCAATGTTGTTTTTTGTTATACCTTTTTGTACCTTAATCTTAATTTAGAAATTTAGGTGGTAGATGGTAGACCTGATAGGAAGCGGTTACAGTCACTTATTGACCGGCTGTTAACTTGTGCAACACAAGGCCGTTACACTAGTGCTACCGATTCTGCAAGAACCTCCGAATTCTCTTCTTGAAGAACTCCATATCGTAATCGCTTGGAAAACCTCGGTTTCTATACAGTTTGTTCTAAGGTCTGCAGTTATATTCCCGAGTTAATAGAGATAACTATTATCAAATCAAATGCAGAAGTTGCAAATGGTTGGGGTAAGTATGGACTTCGGTAATTTATTTTAAAACAAGTGAGATTTCACATCAGTTTATGTTTACTTTATGAATATTGTAGGCGCCAAAATTTTGATAAAATTCTTTAAAGGCAATATCAAATTATGTACATAATACAATATTTCAATACTTCTTCCTACTACATACAATTTTAATTCCTTTGAACCTGGCGTTTCAACTACATAGGTTAGTACAAACTGGCCAGTGTCAGTTTCATCTCAGCCCATGACCAAAGTTATTGTAAATCATGATAATACCTCTTCCTGAATAAGTTCTCATTTAAAGTTGCTCACACCTCTCTAAATTACAAGAAACTTGATTAAAAACAAAGCAGTACATATAATCGCACTAACTATTCAACTTATAAAACCAGTTACGTGTCAATACGTAACATCGGTCCGTAAACAATTAACAAGAAACGGTCGCAATATCGTTCTTGTACTTTTGTTATTTTTCCAATTCCAAGATCTACCTGGCTTCGTCGTTTCAATCATTAAGTCAATCAATTTGCAGCAGAATTTAATTAACCTTCGCTTCACTCCTTATATTGGTTTCTTCAGACCTTGGATGGTCTATTGTCCTAGCACAATCATTCTTTTATTGCAATCGCAAAAGTTCGATCGATTATGAATTTGAAAAAGAAAAAAGATTGATATGCACATTACCAACACTTAGACATTTTAGTGTGTGGTGTGAATAATGATACAGGTGGTTGTGAACATTTGACAAATTAAGTCAAACTTCAAGATAACTGACATTAATTAAAAATAGTTTGTGAAAGGATTAGCAACAGTTTATATAGAAGAGTTACATAATTCATGTCTGATGAACTAAACTATGCAGCAGTATCTTAAATTCTAATCATGGAATACCTAGGACGTTTGTTTGCGTCTATTTTAGCGTAAAAGTTGTATAAAAATACGGACTAACCTTAGAATAAGAACGATTATAGGTGAACAAAATTCAAAACAAACCGCACGCACGATGCAAAATTTCACAAGCGATAAAACAAAAACCCAGGATGTTGACCGACATTAGTTGTAGATTTATTTGTAGTGTCGCCAGTGAAGTACCGATGCTTGGCAGTGGGGGGAGCGTCTCCACGCGCGCCCGTCTACGCGGCGTTCAAGCCAAGCAGGCCAGTTGTCACACGACAGCCGAGCGAGAAAGACGCGGCCGAACCGACCTGCGTGTTCTCAAAAACTTTACGCGACTAACAACTGCAGTATACAAAAACATTTGACTGAGAGTGTTCAGTTGCAAGTTCTAGTGTTGTGTTAGTGATGATATGTTTGAGGAACTATAGTCTCTCATGTCTTCTAGACAAGCTCTGATGGAAGGGATGGATGCGAGAGACCGACTAGTGGAGGAGATTGTACTCCTAGCGCTGTTTCTAGTGTCGTCTGCAGCCAATTCATTGGCATTACTCGTCTTTTGCCGTCGACCAGGACTTAGAACTATTTCAAATCGGTAAGTTCAATCTCAGTTATATCAAGTTCTTTTTCTTAAACACGATTTCTAAGTAAAACACTTATAGTTAACTTTAGTTTACTAAGAAATGTTACCAGGATATCAGGTAGAGCTACTTCACATTCCAAAGTTAACGTGTTCCCAAAATCCAAAACCGTAAAAGTATTAATGTCTTGTTACTTAAAACCGATGTTTCACAAGTGATCATCTATCAGCAACACTTGTTAAACAAGAGAGAGTTTTAGATGTTGTAATTTTTATTAAAATCAATTATAAATAACTGTTACTGTTCCTACACTGTCACTGCTACTGGCGAAAGTAACAGTAGCTATCGATTAACGACACATCAGATAACAAGAATTTTTTATTAGTTAATATAAACAACTCCAATAATAAGCAAACCGAATTTGAATTTTAGAAGGAACAGAATTAAATTTTAAGAAAGGAAGTTAGATGAAACCGTTACCTGGGCCAACCGCCAGAAACGGCCAGTATTATTAGACGAAGTGTCGCAAAATACACGCAAAGAGGTGAGGCAGGTACAAACGTACCTCCTTCAACCTCTTTACGTATATTTAGCTGCCGCTATGCTTGATTTATGATCCGTAAAGTCGGATTGTTTGACATATTGCAAAATGGAATATACAATAATATCGTATGGTATAAGTTTAATAGAACGTTTGACTTGAATACACGTGAAATATATTATTATGATTAATCATGTAACTTAATAATGTAACCGGACTTTATCAAGATTGAAATGAAGTAGGAATTCTGTCACGTAAAATTAATTTTATCACGTTTATTAACAAATTAAAATGCGTGAGCTGTTACCACATCTTTTAAAGGGTATGATAAATTTATTAAAAAAAAATACAATCCGAAATACGCATTGACATAAAGGTGCAAACAGTTCTCACGCATTGGATAACGTGGTAATAAAAACAAACATAGCATACATTGCACAATCAAAACATTAATTAAGGAGCAAGAAGTCTTTATAAGTATTTGTTAGCGTTTTAATAAAACTTAAAGAGACAATCCAAAATAGAACAGTAAAGCATTCATAATCTAAAAAAAAATTAAACCAAATACTCTTGAGAGTTTGACTTACATGCTTCCCACGCAATGTTTCGTCAGAAGGTCAAGCCTAGAGGCTAAGTTTTCCATTCAAAATGTGCAATAAAACGTTATTGTAACTGTATCTCGTCACGTTTTAAACGACATAAAACTGCTCTTCTTTTTTTTTCACATATAAATTACTAAAGAAGCACATAATTGCACTTATTGGTTTCCAAACAACATTATGCACTATGATGATGTCGGGATACCCTATTAAATAGCTACTTCAAATTTATCTTATCAGGCTATGTCAAATAAAACATAATAGTTTTGCCTAATTAGAGGCAAATTATTTGTTAACAAATAAATAAACTTCAGTTTCGATTTTTAGTTTTTAATATTCTATATACAATTACATATAAGGCCAGGTCTTATCACAATGTCTTAAAAGCCTAATGACTTTACTGATTACGCTACTAACACGACTTGGCCTTTAATTCTGGTTAAGGACGCAACATAGTTCAAGTTCTTAGAGATATTATAAACATATTCAAGAGTGTCTAGAAAACTTTGAAAAATATGAAGGAATTTGAACATTGATTTTTTGTGGCATTTATGACAACACTGAAGAAAATATAGCCGTTAATTTTGCTCTAAATATCATATGAAAGCAAAATAAATTGTTAGTCCGATATGAAATTATTGCAACACAGATAATGAGAGATATTTAATTTGCATCTGTTAATTTACAACCCATTTGACATAAAGAGGCAAAACTGTATTTGAAAAGCACCGTAAATTTCATTGAATCGTCAAAGCAAAAAAGAAACAGTAATTACAAAAACAGTAAAAATTCTATGGAAACAATGGTCCAAGTATAGTTCGGCAGCTATATAAATTGAATAAAAATGCTTTGTCTCGCAAATGTAGCAAAACCTCTGGCATTGAATACTCGAATTAATATATACATAAAAAATATAGTTAGGTTCAGGCGTGCATTACCTGATTTAGTTTTTAATTATGTCTGAAGTTATTGTTTAAATATCATATCAGGTGGAAAATGAATTATTTCGTTATTACAGTTTAAAGCTGTTTACAATATTTTTTTCTGCCAACGTCTGTTTTCAAAGACTTACGATAAAATTACTGATATGTGAAATAATAATCAGTTAATATATATTTGCTTATATGTATAGTTAATTTTTATAACACGATCATCTATCAAATATAGTCAATTTTGGCTAAATGTTAACTTCAATGATCATTAATTAGTATTCTTATTTGATAATTGCTAATTAACAAAACATATTTTAACAAATCTATTTGGTTATAAACATAAAATAAACATTCATGATAATTATCACTCTTAAAGATCTTGTCCGAGAAGACGGCGTGGCGGAATGATAACGAATTTTATATCCCTTATTTGATTTTATTGACATATCAACTTATTCCTCGGAAACAAATTCATATTCATCAATAGATTCTATAACCTACTTAAAGATCTAGGCCTATCGAGAGCTACAATAAGCTCATTACTAGGACGAATGTCTAAAGCGGCACTAGTAGGTTCGTATCAAATTTGGTTAGGCAGGGAGGGGAACTTGGGTAGTGAAGGTGAGTGTTGATGTACATCATCAAAAGGGGCCCCTTCTAAACCTACACTTGGGTCGCAAGTCCCAGGCACTGTCCCGAGTTCCCAACTCAGCAACGCGATGGACCCGGCACCCGCACGGAGAATCCATGGATTGCTAAGAATATCGTCTCTCTCAAAATGCTTTATATAATACGTAGAGATCTGTTACAATTATCTCAAATTCCTAAGGGGCATCATAGGTCAACTGAGTAATTCTTAAACGAAATGACTTTGGTCATTACCACAGAAACTCATTAAAGATCAGCTTGTATAAAAACAAACAATTCTTTCAAACGATTTACTGTAGACCGATGTAATGTAATAGAACATTTTCCACTGATCCGAGAGGGTGATGTCACGGATCAGTAACAGTGTGAACACTGATAAGACGAAAGGTTTTACTGTTTGTTGTCCTCTTTTTTTAAGCTTTGCACACAACAGCTATTCGTACATATGTTGTCTGTATTTATTGTTTGCAATAAAATTGGGCCAAAAATATATCTCCTGGTGTTGAGACTTTCTTTAAATTGAAAATCATCGAGTAATTATATTTTAATTTCGTGGGTTTTTTTTCACACAGACAAATAGGTCAGAAAAAAGCGTTATAAATGTTCGTTGTATCCACGGTCATCATGAAAATACCGCTTGTCACATTTTCATTTTACTTTTTATTAACTAAATATGTGGCTCGCCGACATAATTGCGTGCGGTACTCGTTACATATTAAGCAAGTACAATTAATGTGTTCCCATAGCAACATCTTATGCGAACCGTTTCACATGGTCACGCCATGATTCATTCAATTTTGACCCCAAATGATTACCCGTCTGATTGTAAACCGCGATCAGTGTGGGTAGCTCTTGTGTTCAATGGATGTTATATTGCAATTTGTCCGATTGACACGCAATCTAAAGGTTCAAGGCGAATGAATATATCGCCTGTTTTATGCATTTCTAACAAACCACTGTATATATTTTCCTTAGGTTTGATATTATTCTAGGGTTTTTGTTAAAGATACTATTGTAGACTTCTAAATCAGTATCGTTCATTCCTACTGGTAACTATCATTATACAAAGCTACTTATACATCATTATACAAAGCTACTAAATCCAAGATACTGTGTACCAAAATGTGCAATATATCTGTATTCCTTATGCAAATAAGCATTCTTATCATTGATATGCTTAATAATATTTTAAATTCGAACAATAACTTTATTGCATTTTGTTCTACACATTTTAACAACAGATGTGCTCTCATCGAGTTTGTGAGTAATCAGTAATTGTTATTTTTGAAAAGCTGGTACAGTTGAATGCAAACAATAGCTTGGCTAAACACTTACACGTAGTCATTGAGTGAAACAATTGCACGTAACATCAAATATTCTTAGAGCTGTACACATGTACACATGATGCAATTACGATTATTTCATATCAGTGTAATTCAGAATGGAAGAAACCTATTCGATTACTGCGCATACTGTCCATTGATAAAATATTAGTACCGAGGCATGTTTACAAGTATATTAATAATAATATATTTAAGGCTGCTTTATTTTACTGTGCGATTATTCGCGCAGGAAATTGTAAAATCTACATGCACTTGCGAAAAATAGTGCGCTATAATTGATCCGCTACCAAATTTGTCTTTCATCACAAAATCCATAGCAGCATGGAGAGTTTCAATCGCACGAATGGTTTGTTCCGAGAGAGTGACAAAAATTGCGCGGAATTTTATCCGCATTGCGTGTAAGTTAAAATTCAATAACGGAATAAAAACCGCCAGATAGTGAATCGGAGCAGTGAAATTTCACTGTACGTGCTGTTTAGCCTAAAGATGCGCGTTTTATTAGACTGAAAAAAAAATCATACACTACACACTGTGTTTCGTATGACGTCTTTAAGCACAAAATTTTGCATTTTATTTAATAAATGTTTTGTTGTATTTCATACTCCGAGGTTTAATAGACATCATTTAGTTTTCAATACAATATTTGTGTGTATTCTTGAATAAAGTGCAACTGTATTTAATAATACAAAGAAATATTGTAGTCAGTCTACGTGCCATGATTTTTGCAAAGTTCCATAATTATTATAAAACTCAAGAAATCATTAAAATGGTAATCTTCAAGAATCGTGCTAACATGATGTGTATATTTCGTAAATGTGTGTACTTGACCGCATATTATGATGTCAAAATTCGGGGCCAGATGCAATACGGTAATAGTCATTTCTGCCGATATCTGTTTTATGAATATTCCTTTGTTTTTAGTTTATTACAAATTTAATATATTCATCCCTAGAACAAAAAAATACTATTTCGTTTCTTTAATAATTTAACATAGTACCTACTAATATTATTGTCTTTAAAAAAAACGATGACAATGCTTGTATTTTTCATAAAATATGTGAAATCAATAGCAGTTCACTATAACTATACTTATTTAAACAATGAAAATTGTAATTAATTGCGTGTGACGTCAAGAATACGTACGATTTGCTTTGGAACAAAAATAATATTTGTACAAATGTTTATTTTGCTAGTCTGCTATCACTAATAATTATTTTTAACATGACTTTGCATATAAACACAACGAAGGATTTTACTTCTATTCACACCGTCTTTTTAAATATTTAAATTTTCCTCATCTACAATTTTACAAAATGGGTCTACAAATACAGATTATGTAAAATTTTGTATTATATTAATTTTTCTAGTCCAATTGGTTAGTGTCTAGTTTTATGCGCATGACTATCATGACACGATATTGGCTCTGTTGCCAAGAGCCATTTACATTTAGAACAATTAAAGGTGTAGAAATGAAGAATAAAGTCAATATAGTAATAATAACTATATCAATATCATTGGATAATTTAATGTTTTCTTTCATAACATTTTTAGAGACCTTTGAAACTATCGTGAAAAATAATAGTGCTCTTGCTAACTGATAGTATAATGTTTGACATTGTGCAGACCGCACGGCGTAGTTACACTTTGTATGAAAACTATGTCAAGTATACTTATAACTGCATGAAGGAACTATTCGTTGCAAGTTCAATATTAATCATCTAAAATAATAGTACTACCATACAACACTACATTCTACTTTAACACTGGATGAATTCTTGATATTAAAGGCAAAATTAATTTTGAGTTGCTTTTAATGTTATTAGACAAGATTTATTATTTAATTATAATATATCTTGTAATTGGAATTGGTACTTATATTTTGTTTCCTTGCTATCAATATGCGTAAACACTTTTATCATTTTCTTAAGCCATTCAGAAAACATTGTCTGGTTCATAAAATAATGTACATAGTACATTGTGCTGAGTAACTTTGTATGCCATATAAATTTAAACTATGTTATTGCCTGATAAAATTGTGATTAGTATTTCTCGTTTAAATTGAGTCATGAAAAAATATGGTACAAAAATATTTGACCTGAAATATCTAACTTTTCAACTTTCGTATCCCATGATAAATATTAACATTGGCTGTGGTCATATGTTGGTCAAAATCAACCTGTAATTACTGCCAGTGCAACATAAACGTTTGCGTCATCGTTAGGCAGTTCAAAGGTATATAATACTATGACCATGTCATTTCTATTTAATTAATATATTCCACAGTTATGCCAAAGTTTACGGTCCCTTGAACATGCTACTAATTTTCTTATCAAATTTACTGTAAACTACAAATAAATAACATACACGTTGAGCAACACCAGTGACATTATCGACTAAAGCAACTTTCTAAGACGTTTTACACTATCTAAATGAGTGCGTTCTAAAACTCATTTAGTGATATCTGGGACTGGGAGCGTAAGTTTAGAAAAACTACATTTCAAAACAGAATGTAATAATAGACATGCCAGAAACAAAGACATCGTTGACGAAGATAATCTTACAGCTAAAGTTAAATTTTAAAACAACAAATGAAAAATACATTGTTTTGAATGAATACGAGTTTGTTTAGCTTTCATCAGAGCTAATGCTTAGATTAAATTTGAAGTTTTATTTTGAATGATAGGTCAATTTTGATAAATTTTCGTGTATGGTCTATCAATCTAAAAATTCCAATCTGAGATATTTGACGTCACGCGTGTAACGTATCATTGACTTTTAAGGACGATGAGCATTGACACGGTATTTATAAATTGCTCAATAATTTCTGACGCCATGGCTCTGATAGTAAACTTTACACGGCGTGGGTGTTCACCATTCGATTGCCTATGCACAAATAAACAATCTATTCTAATTATCTTCTCACCGTTTTCTCCGTCTCTTATTAAATTACCTACAGAGTATTTTCGTTTAGAGGAAACAAAATGGCGGTTAAAAACATTTGAAAATGGAATGTCAACAATTACTAGAAATTTCCTTAAATCCGATTAAAAGCTTATTGAAAATCTATTTATAGAAGGTATAGGTGAAATTCTTAGTAACTCATATGATTAAGACTACAAAAAAAATGGATTTATTTAATCGATTAGTATCGATTAGTCAAATCACAGGTATGGTTGTTTGAAAAAAGGTTGTAAATCTACGGCTAAAATCAATATTTACAATAAATGACCATACATTTCTTTACTACATAACCGCTTATCATCAGAGTGTTTGAAATTTCACGTCCATCGAGAAAAATTGTAGAAAATTTGCATTTTTACAAATAACACATCATCATATATTCAAAACATAACAATATTATGTTATTAGATATTTATAACCATTAAATAATAAGAATAGATCGTTTCGGGTTCAAAGAACTGATTCCATCTATGTTTGAAAATTTTAATTTATTTGACTTCTGGCTTTGTGGGACAAAAATGAAGAGTATCAAGCAATTATTGTCTGGTTTCGTTGATATCAGACTTTATACGCTAAGAATTAACAAAGAATAAATGCTTTTGGAACTGGAATGATTCGACTCGTAACGACTGTTCAATTTTCATTGTTTATTAAAACAATAAATTGGATCACTGGGTTTTTCGTATGAATGCATTAACAGCAATGTTTTAATGTATTTCATATCTTCTTTTTGTTCTTAAATAATTTATTTGATGTCGTATATTTAGTATTTTTCATTCCTATTTAAGCTATCACTTCGGAAAATTTAATTTAACTTAACGTTGAAGATAGGTAGGTATTTGTATCCATTGAAGTTTCATACATCGAACAGTCAAAACGTAATTTTAATTTTAGAACAGCAGGATGCTTTGATTTAACGTGGCTAAGGAAACGACTGAGATCCATTGAATTTCGGTATGCATGAAGGTGAAACAATGACTGTATACTAAGAACGATCGCGAAACTTGTCCGATTGCAATCATGTAATTATGTATCCCTGAGTTTATTGTATATTCGTTTTATGTACCTATGGTATTATGATGTTTTATATGTTTATGTATGAATAGTAAAAATAAACAAATTTACTCGAATATTGTACACATTAAAACGGAACTAATAATTTATTTAACAACATAAGTTAATATTGATAAGGAATAAACTGAGCTGAAGAATATAACATTTGAAATTGAGTACTAAGTAAATAGAGAAAAATATGTATATTTATAAAGATAATTGAATCACTCCAAAAAAGACAGATAAGAAAAACAAATTTGGAAACCACTTGAAATATCAAAGATGTTTTCTTACACGAATTATTTTAATGGAGCGGCAGTATACGCCTTTTACTTTTAGAATCAAATGACCATATAAACGAAATTGCGTTGAAATAAAAACAATGGCGTTATGCAAATTATTTTTAATTGCTAATTATTATGTATTACAATGGGTATCGGTAATATTAATGGAGTTTAATTTTTCTTATCGGATGGAAACTCAAAGGATTTTTAGCACGTGTATTATGTTAGTTCATAGCAACATTGACTTCAAGAGTTGCGTGGGCAACATTTTTAGATGTTCTTATTTAAATTAATTGCGTGGGTAAATAAAATGAACTGTGGGAATTACGTTCTTTTGAATAAATATTTATAACAATTCTATCGTGACGTGATTCAACACTATTAGTTAAAATTAATAATGCGTATCGTTAGATGTAGTACTATTCAAAATCAAAACATTAGTATTTTATATTGTAAGTATGTCATAATATAAACTGATATGTATGAACGTGTAAATACTACTTTTTATTAATATTAAGATTAAAATTAAATCGAACAATATACTTAACGACGGAAACTTAAACTATACAGGCCTAGAAAGTAGGTATTCTAACGTAGTTCACAAACACCTTACATGACGTGATTAATGTGAGGAGCTGGTAATCAATATAATTCATTTCCAAAGAATCCATAAAATATTACTGCCATTAATATTAACTTGACAATAAGCACGCGCTATTATCTGACGGATTTCACGGTCTAACTGACATTGTTACAAGAAATCCTTTTTGATGTGCATGTCGTCTTAAAGTTGTATATGATTGCGAATTTATTTTAAAAAGAAAGACGAAAACAATTACATTACCAGAATAAACTACAAAATTTAATACATCAAACAAAATTTAATTTCTACTTTATATTCAAGCCACAATTGCAGTAACTCGTCACAATATTACAAAATGTCCCACAGTAAACAAGCACACTCTACAAAAGTTATAAAACCTTGCTAAATTCAAATACGGAGGATGGTAATGACTGTCGAACCCTATAGTCACGAATCAGAGCTAAATTGAGAATGGTTGATCGCATGACATCAAACCATTCACGTGTCGCTTGGTAAATCGATTGTTATCGAATATTTTACGGACCCGTCTATACAAACAGCTGTAACATGATAATAAAGTGCAATATTTAAGAGTTGTGCCAATGTCCTTGGCTATGAAATTGCATTTATCAGGAACTTGGCCGTTTCGCCCTTAAACCAATTTCCTTTTAAATCATTGCCTTTGTTGATACGGCCTTTAAACTTCACAACCAATTCTAGCTTTGCTTTCATACAGCCTTTGGCATGACATTGTTAGTGCAATTAAACAATTTTGTAGTTCAGATAATTGCGCAATTTGTTAATGTTAAGAGAATAAATCGTTTCCTACTACTTGCTCTAATAAGTAGACGTGTTTAAATAGTAACGCATTATCTAATCCAAGTTGCCTAAACAGTGCCAACATTAGGTTCATATTCAAGACAATTTGTAACTACTTATCACTAAATGATAAAATATTGGTTTATTGGCTCTGAACAGTTTATATTAACAACATATAGAAAACATAGCATTAAAAAAACGGGTTTAAAAATAAAGCAAAACATGATTAAAGGTCTTTAGTTGCTGAAATAGTAACTATTACTTACAAATGTCATTGATAACACGCAAGGTTATTTTAAGCAGAAACATTCGTAAATCATCACGTTCTTTTGATACAAGCCAATTAATAATGAAAACGCTAGGCGCTATGAGAAGCCATTATTATTTCTTAAAATCGTTGGTGAAATAAAAAATAATAATTACTATGATAACAATTTTAATAAATGTAGTCATTAAACTCTAAACTGTCAAGAAATCATTTTTGCTGTTGTTAAACGCTTAATAGGATTAGTCAGTGCTATCATTGCCACTCAGTTGTGTCATTGCAAAATAATTTGGCAGCATGATCGCATCAAAATCATTTGTATTTAGTTCAATAAAACCATCTCTATTTGTTCATGTGAATTCACTCTGTAATAGGGATTTTTTTTTCAATTGTGCTTCTACATTAATCTCCATGATAATGGGCGTTAAATTGTCTTGAAGAAATCACGGATCCTGGTCATCCTTATTAAACGGCCGTCATTGTTCTACAAGTGCGACAGTCACTTTAATTACAATACAATTGCTGTTCTCAGAAACAATCCACATTAATTGTTTGACTGTATCACGGTATCGGTTTATCAGCTATACATTGAAATATTTAATATACATATTATTATTAAATTGTTTAGCACTTAACAAATAAGTCAACAAAATACGAACGGTTTATAAACCTGATGTTATGTACAGTGACTTACATACTTGTTTGACATTTTTATTTCATATAGTTTTTAGTATTCACTTACATTTAGTCATAATGTCATTCTTCTTCTAAATATTATCACAATAAATCAAAAATATACACATGGTTCGTATAATACATATCAATTTTTCAATTTTGTACTTGACGGAACCTAACAAGATTGTTAACTTAAGAGGAAATAAAATGGATACAAAGCAGCAATCAATGAATAATAGATAACGGAAATCAATGTTTTATATTCCCAAGCGTATTATTTCCTAAGTTTTTCAGCATTTTGATCAATGAAAAATCATCTTTTGTATTGCGTCTTACATAATTCTACAAATATGAATATCTTTATAGCATTTTTTTAAATGATTTCAAAAATGTTATTGATAAAATGGAAACTATAAATTCATTTATGAATGCTTTAAATAGCATTTGAATGTCTTGTTAATTAGAGTATGTAGATAGATTAATGACATGTCACATTTTTTTTCAATGACTAATTTTTTAAGCGCATTATATCATGGATTAAGCGTAGGTGAAGAAATGACAATTAGTGAAGTAGTTAAATATAATACATTTCTTGCTCCAAGTCATTGGAAAAAAAGTCAAAAATTGGAACCTCTTTAAGGCTTATTATCTGGGAGAACATGATGGAAGGCTTGATAATAGTAAATCAAATACATAAGAATAACAATGTCTACCGAACAGAAATATAAGATACCGATAATCTACAGAATAATTATACAGAAGATACTGCAAAGATAAACAAATTCTAATCTACGGTTGGATTAAGTAAATTCATGGAACACGTCATCAATTTCCATACTTACATTGGGGAAATACATTTTAAATTCTGTTGTCTGTAGGTATTTCATTATTCTCTATGTGTTAGGTTCTAAATCGTTTCAGGTGGATCTAAGTTTACCTTGAGGGCTTTCATTGACCTATTTACATGTACTGTGGTTTTCAGGTTAAGTAAAGATTGTAATAATCGTATGTTCTTTGCTGACTGGCTGGATTAAGAAACCGTTTGTATCTGTAAAATCATGTTTGTAGTACCTATGGAATATTAAATTTCATTTATTGAATTTGAGCTGTTCAACATTTTGTCTTCAATGTGTTTGAATTTTCGATTGTAAAGTGATTTGATTAAATTATGTTGTCTTGTTCTTTAACGATGTGATAAATTAACTCGTAAGGAATGGATTTACAGCCCACAGGTTTTGCGATCACGGATGCTGATAGATCGGCTGGTAACTGCGGTAGCCTTGAAATATATAGTCACTTAATTTTTCATTATAGTATTAATGACTTAGTCGTAATTATACAATAAATCTGACTCACCGATAGGAGTATCGTGATAAAGTAACTTAAGTACCTATATCGATAGAAACACTATAGATTCAATTAAGTACCTATTTGTCATATGACTCAACAGATTTTACTTCACTTGGTGTATATAGTCTTCAAGCAAAGAATAATAATACTCTTTATGTATCTACAATTTTAGTAACACATTTGTTTTCGTATCGCTTTTGATGTGTGCAAAATATGACTTCATAAAAGTAGATTATTTATTTATTTAAATATTTGAATTAACAAGTCTTCAAACCTAGTACCTAACACAATAGGGATGCCAATTACTAGAATTTTATACTTCTCGGTCCTTTTATTTTATTTCCTTATTATAAAGCGAACTGTGTAACAGTTTAGGCATTTGAACATTTCAATTTGGAACGATATTGATATTCAATGAGTTCAATCAGTCAGACTTCATCATATTCTCTATATGTATAACATACATAAATAAGACAAACGGTTAATATACGGGTCAAGCTTTTAACTAATTACTAATCTCAGTACTTACCTACTGTTGATGGCTTGACGACTTAAGTCGTAAATTGCCGTTGCAGCTCTGTTCAAGAATTAGGTCAGCGCTCTTCTATGAAGGTATTCATGCCACCAGGTGAAGGTGATTGCAGCAAATACAAAACAATAACAGTTAAACCAAAGAAAACCATACAATTGCTTGCTTTGCTTGCTAGCTTTTATAGAAAGATTAGAAAAAATTAAGATAATTGAGAAGGGTAAATTCAAGTTCAGCATCATGATTGTGACAACAAAATGTAATTGTGCCTACATAAAGTAAATTTTTATTTAACCAGTCAAAAAGATCAAAAGTTACAATAATCCTTAAAATATAACTAAAATCTATTCTGGTAGACTAAAACCACCAAAAATCATTTCGTAAACACAAAGATGAGGAAACACCGAAACTGAGCATACAAAAGGTGAGGTGCTGATTTACATTTTGGTCTTTTAAACTTTCCAGACTGATATAATTTCTTTGTGACATTTTGGCACCATTGCTATTCTGGGCACAATAGAAGTCTAAATTGTTCTTATTTAGATTTTTATCCTCAATCAACCGTCGTATTGGTTTGGTTAACAAAGGTTACCGTTTCCGTCGACTGCACAGCCTATTGTGTCGATGAGACATGATGTTTTCAAATTATTCGGATCGTCTGAATTCATACATTCCACTTGATAACGAATGTTTTTACTTGCGAGTTAGAGTTTTACTGATAAATGGATAGATTTTTTAGTCTAAGACTAATATAATTAAGAAAGAATTGTCAATTTTTTTTGCGTTGTAATTATAGCACAAAAATGAAACAAGAGGGCCGCTAGTTGATGACACTTAGGCGTTATGCCAGTATTTAAAGTTAACTTTAGTATATATACAATAGGTCTATTAGTATTGATGTGGGAACATTTCTGGTACACAACATGAATATTTAGTTTTCTTAGACCGCAGTAGTTATTTAAACCTAAATAAACTTCATTATTCCAACTTCCTTTCACCTCTCAATTATGTTAATTAAATCTCATAATTCTCATAAAAAACCTGACTTTAGAAATATAATAATTTCCTCAATTCAATTTTATTAATTCGTGTCTGCGAAGGTTAGCCTAAGCCCTTTCAATTTAAAGAACATTGTTTCATATTCAACATTCATAGTAATCAAACCGGCTGAATCCGTGTATATTACCATAAAAGATTTGTTATTTTTAATCTGTGATATTTTAATGAAAAGCAATAACAATGTGATACATTTACACAACTATATTTTGTATAATATAATTGATTATAAAGTTTGAAATTATTAAAATTTGTACCTAAATGAAAAAAAAGGTAATTTTTTTTTAAATTTAAACTAAATGATGCTCTTCTACGTACGTACTAAAGATAAATGAAACTTGAAAATTATGCTCAATATGTTCCCTGATCGCAATCTTTCTTGAACAAAAATTGACAATTGTGGGAGGAAAACCGTATCGGTTTTCCCCGGTATATTTGCTTTTCTCAAGAACATTCTGCTTAGAATGAATTACGCAGTATTACGCAGATAACATCTAAAAGTTTGTTTATAATTAGCTTTGGACTGTGTCGTTTCGAATGAAACAATCAATATGCAACAAGTTGTTCCGAGCACGCCTACCGAACAGAATAATACAACTTGTCTATACTTATAAGACAATAATATTCTTATCTACATCTAAGATCTAGAATGAGTTGCGTTACATTATATCTTTTTAGTAAGTATTGCAATATGTGTTTTGCAATTTATATGTTGCACACTAATTGCTAAAGGTACGGAGTAATTGATTAACAATTAATTTCTATGCTCATGGCTGTAGTTACTACTCTATTTATAAAGACTGCTGATAGCAGTTGAATCATCGTTCTCATTTTGTTTATTTTTTTCTTTTTAAATCCTGAACAATTTCGCATACAGCAGAAATTTCTTTAACTTTAGTAGATTCTATATCGACATTTGAATGTGTCATGCATTCATACAGGTGACTAAAGTAAATAAACGTGCTAGTAAACAGGTGCTAACAATTTGAGAAAACATGTTATTTTTTGCAGAAAAAAATGTTTGAACAAGTGTCACACTAGTAACTAGTTACATTTCAAATTGATTGTCCTTTCTATGTTAAAGTGTAATAACCTCTGACATTTCAATAAAATGTGTAAGTAAAAATAAACATAATACTTAAAATTTAACCTTTGTGACGTTGGTGTTAGTCAGATAATAAAAAAAATTACATTATTCAAACGTAGAATAGTCTGAAGGTCTCACGTCGTCTTGCATTGAAACGTAACCAAGTTAAAAATCATTTTGTATTCTGTCTCCGTACCACTTTAATATCAAACAAAGATCCATCGAGTACGTTTTTTATATTTCATGAATAATATTTATTACATGATCAAAGATGAATAAAATATAGGACTCACCTTGTGGTAAGTGTTTAAAGTTATTGAATGTGGATTCAAATATTATCATTGCGTTCATAACTCTGAAATATTATTATTAATAACGCATACAATAGGCTTTTTCTCTTTTTGAAATGTTATCAATATTATAAATTACAATAAGAAACCTAAGAAGTAATGCAAAAGGTTCTAGAATAGTCAATACGAAATCTCTTAGTCCTCATATTTTTTTCTCTCTAGTTAAATACATTTCGATTAAAAAGCTGAAGATGAAGTCAGCGTATGTAAATAGCCGATTAAAAGAGAGCTTTTTAGTAGTGAAATACTTAATGACGTCGGTCTTTAAATCAAGTATGTAAAACAGTTTTGTTTAAATGACGCAATATTTACGAACGTACGAATCCCGTAATCGAGTAGAAGTAATGAAATAACATAGTTTGATAACAGATATTTTAATACATCTATAAATCGCAATGCTTCCATTAAGTTTATTAACCTATACAGTTCGTGCGAGAGAGAGTGCAGTTTCTAGTTGGAGTTGCGACGCGAGAATCTAAACAGGTTTTGTCATAGCCTCCACATTATCTTAATATAAAATACAAGCATATTTGATTTTAGATATAGACAATACTAAAAGACTTCAGTACAGTATTGAACAGTTAGACGTATCGAAGAATACAATACCTTTTGTAATAGTAACTCAAACATTGCAAAATAATTCCATGATTAATAAAAAGATTCCATTCTGACTATTGTGCTGCTGCCAAGTAATGCTTAATATTTCTACAGGCGACGACATTCAGCCTTTAATAATGGCATATTACCACCAAATCGGCTGGCAATTACATTTCATGACACCATACTAAAACTAATTGGCTCTTTGGTTTCGGACAGCGTTGGTACCATATTATTCCAGGCCCATAATATTTATTGCATTTTTTTGAACCTACGCCATGCCTGCTTATATTTTGGACAAAAAGCTTTTTGTACGATTGAATACTTTTATGGCGCTTTTTGATTTTGTTTAAGCGTTTGGGCTTGGCAGAAAATAAGGTAGACGAGAAAAGTAGGTATTCTTTGAAGTTTGTATGAGATGAAGTAGGTACACTCTAATGTAAGTAAAACTTTATTTTTTTGTTGAAGAGTCATTAATAAATCTCACCAAATTTAATCTAAAAATAGATTTAACAGAATATGGTATTTAGGTTTGCGTGGTTCATAATTTGTTTGTGTTCTTTATTTATGACTTACTTACTTGTTCAAGCCAGCCATATAAAGACGGTAAAAGTTTCCATGAATTAATTTGCAATTAGCAATATTGATGTCAATTCGTATTAAGTCTTCATCGCGTGAAACACAAATGTAGATCCTTACATCCTACAAGATATTTATCTGAACTAGTGTTATTAATTGACAGGTTTAGTGCTTTGACGCATTGTCTCATTGTTTACTAATGATGCTGTAGGTTGCAACATACAAAAAATTGCTTCCTAGTCCTTAGGTAGTCGTAGGTATTGGATACATTGTAATTATTATGCTATGTCCTATTGATGACTAAGATCTTCAGGGTTTTGATATTTAAATAAAATAAAGTTACTGGTTTATCCAAGTAAAACAAGTAAAGAAGATAAACTATATCCTTTCCTGAGACACTATCAATGTATAATGAAGTAGATTGTAAATTACTGCTTGAATCATACCTAATCACAAATATAGATATCTTGCGAATAGCATTAAGAAGGAAATTAATTTCACGATAACTTTCTGATAAACAAATATTTTTAGTTCACACAGTCAATGGACTGGATAATCCGCCTGCGAACATTCATAGTAAAAGTTTAAAATGACGTCACGATCGAAGAAAAACCACCAGGCATTAATAAAAGATTACCAGTTTCAAGAGTAGGTCAACATGTAGACTATACGTTGATAAATAAACTTTTAGATTTAGCGAGGTTGCCTTAGGCCACCAATAAAGTTAAGTGGTTGGTAGATTCCACTTTTATAGGTGACACTGACATCGTTGAGGGTAGTGTAGCGGTCAATTGACTAATACTGGGCACAGTTTGTTAGTACACGTTTTAATATGAAACATGGAATCTTTTTAATAGCACGTGGAAAATTTATTGTACTCTTATATTGTAGTAAGCAAAATGGTCAGATAGCAATATATATAAAGTTCAGCCGCGTTTCAATTAGATTGGGAAAGCGGACCCCGGTTTCCAAATTTTAGGCTTCGGATTCAACCGGGATTAATCCAAGGATGATATTGAAATACCTTCCAAAACTAATACTTCAATTACTAATTTTCATTTAAGCCTATGGCTGATAAATGAACATTATCATCTTAATATGCCTGTGTAATATATGCATACCGGAAACAATTTTGATTAATTTCAACCAAATTTATGATAATGAGTTTATTAGCAGTTGTTATGAGCAGTCTTTAGCGAGTAGCTGTTGAACACTTCCGATTAAGACAAGTCACGTGCAAAAAATACATGACTTTTGTGGGTACATCCGTCTTTAGCGCTTAATTTGTATTAAAAATATTGTTAAGAATTACTTAAACAGCATTTTAGTAGTGTTCAGATTAATTGAATGTTATAAAATCACAACCAACTCAGAAATCATGGTTGTCCAGGTTTTCATGATACAGTATTTTTATCTTCATTGCTAAATAAATCGTTGATAATAATAACGTCAGCTTCAGCTATATCATTAATTATAACAATAATCCCTTCCACACCAGCCAAAGGCAGACAGTTCATTACGTAAACTAAATTTAGTAGTTTCCAAGATCTGTCCATGAAAAAGGTCATTGCATCAGCGCTTTTATTATAACGAAATGCGATATTTTGAGGAAACTTTTTTTTCACATATATTTCATGTTCTCCGTTGATATACTAACGAATTTAGCGTCAATGCGCTTCCAGTAAAGTATTAATAACATGTTTCACAGTGTTCTCCTTTACAATGTCATCCTACTTCCGGCATTATTCCTAATTTGAGAAAAATAATGTGACATTCTCAATATCTATCGTAAAAATATCGAGGTGTTTTTTTAATCTTTGTTCTGTGTTTTGTATCAAAATTGATGCTGCAATGGCTCAGGTCAAACCGGTCGTGGAATATTTTTTACTCCACATCCCCTTCGGATCGAGCTGATGGCAATTTTTTCATATCCCGTCTCTTTAAAGCAATCAGTTGCACGACTAGTGTGAATGCTCGTAGAAAAAATCTAAGAGGATGCTGTTTGACGAGCATTGATTGCATTTTCCGATTCATTGGTATGTACTAATATTTCGATTTCGCATTTAAATTTAGTATATCCTGTGGGAAAACGCTATAATTCCGCGCCAAGTTATATAACCGACAATTTAAAATATTTTAAATTGGCGGTTATTTCTAGTTTCTGAATGACCTCAGTTCATGTTCAACGAATAGGTATAGAGCTATATTATTTCTCAAATTTAATTTTTCTTCATTGCCGCTCGAAATGTTTCCAGAAGTCATTTATGTTATTATCGAAATAACTGTTGAAAACAAGATTTGCATGGATGTGGTTTTTTCCAAATTATTTCAATAGCGAATCTCGTTTGAGATTGCCAATAACTCCTACAAGTTGTTCATGATTGCATTTTGCAACTATAAAATTGTTCATTACATACGAAGTTAGTAGTGAACTCAGTTAAGTACTCAGTGCAATGTGTTATGAGCAAATAACCAGAACAGGTTTAGAATGTACCGCACTGGTGGGGTTTCCCCGGCCTTGTGTTTTTATTTTAGGAAATGACCTCTAAAGACAACCATCTTCGTGTTTATAAATTTGTGGCAAATATGCGAAGTAATATATTTGTTATTTTTATTGACTGGACCTACTAACAGTTCCTAAATATTAAAGGCCTCATCTCACACAAGGTTAATAAATTTAAAATTAACAACGTACATAATAACGAAAGCAGTAACGAAAGCTGACGAATGTAGTATATTTTTGAAAACGCTGCCATTTCTCATAAAATAAAGTAGCAGAATATATTTATTAGTGTAATAAAAAACATAGTCTTAATAAAATACTTGATATTATTTCACTTGACACAGATTTGTGCGCATCCTCGAAGGTTTGTAATTACAAAACTGCAAACGATGTTGAAGTTCTTAAATATTCATACTATTGCAAGGCCGTGGTTATAGACGGAGCTTCCGGCATTAGTAGTTAGTAGCAAGATTTGTTAAAGACAGGAAAGTTCTTATAGATTACAAATACTTACATTATTATGAAGTTCATTTTTCAAACTTATGTAAAACCGTAAACTACTTTCACGTGCATTTTGGGTTTCTTCTAAGAACTATAAAACCTGCACTTCAGATTTTCATTCCACTCATTTCAGGAAATCTTTTTCACCAAATTAGTTTTTTCTTTTCCAGTATAGTTATAGCATCATTTATATTTAAGTTCATTTGTTGCTAAAATATTGCAATACCGAGTTAATAAATATGACTTTGAATACATTTTATACGTAATTGGCCTCGACATAGTAAATAATTGTCTTTTGTGTTCAAAACGAATAGGCCAAACGTTTTTAGGTTCCTTTATTTTGGTCACAAACTATTATGGATAACTTTACGGCCTACTAACAGTTAAAAAATTTAGATTTATATCATGCGTGTCTCAGTATTTTTCGAATTATAAGCTTTCTAGTAATTCATTTCAATCAAATCTTGAAATTAAAAATTTCATTTTTAAGATACATTCCGAAAGATACAATTTCTGAATAAAATAATATTCACTCATAAGCTACTAACTAAATGTTTACATTAATATATTTGCAACCCTTATGATGCAAACATTAATTGACATGGTTTTTATGCATGAAGCCTTGAGCACAATCATGGTCAGTCTTAGAATTATAATTTTATACATTCATCACAATGCTTTTACCTGTCTCTAAGTACATTAAACCTTGGTTACATAGTCCAACTTTAATCTAAGATGTATGCAATTCAACAACGATTCCGCCTATAAGAAAAAAAATGCAAGAATATATGAATTTTAAAATTGATTTGATTTTCAAATAACGACTCTATTGTTTTAGATTATAGAAGCCAATGTCATAGCTTTATATATATTGCAAGGGCACACTTTATCATTCATGTAAATACGGGAACAAGCTGGGCGTTTGATTAATAAAGATGAATCAATTGAAGGGAACTTTGATGGCGATGCGAAAGCATGCCAGAGTTTTTTACCTGTTGCTCATGTTTATGCTTCAATGACGAAGCATTCTGATTCCAGTTCAGCGTCGTATTTTAAGCAATTTAGCCGAATAACATGTTATTCTTAACTTATTATGCCAAATTCATCACCTGCCTACTCTAGTACTAATTATTGGGCTCAGTGCATCAACTTCTTTATCCTCTTTCCATGCCTGGTCAGATATCGTCTCCACAGTCAATCTCTTCCTTGTCATATCGACTTCCACGCATTTCATCTATCTTTTCTTGATCTACCTCTTATTATGTCTAAATTTTCAAAGCAATAACCCTACTAATTCAATCACGACGTGTTATTATGATATGATGAAAAATATTAATATGTTAATATCGAGTTTCTAGTGAATCAGACCGCAACTGGTTTTACAATTTTGTACCAACTTCGTCAAGTGGAATAATAATGAGGGATCTAAAATGAATACCAGAATTCCAATTAATAAGATAAAAGTACTAGTATGGTTGTTCTAAGGAAATGTTTGTACTTTTACAGCCTGATACGGAAAAACCACTTATAGAATGCTTTACCGGATATTTACTTCAACATGACTATGATTTTATAGGAGGTAGGTTATGGAATTTTCCGTTTGGACTTTGTTGTACTGGTTTAGGGATGTATATTCAGAACAGAATTCCTTGTAACAGTCTATAAACTTCAATATCCGTGTAACAATAGACGTGCCATGTGCTTATTAGGCAATTTAGTTAGTTCTTCAAAGTATCCATTGCAAACGCTGAAGAAACAAATTTACAATATATTATTAACGCAAATAAATTATACAGAATTTAAAAATAGCGTGTACATTATTACTACTTCCCGAATGCTTGATAATTGTTTGTTGGACCTTAGTATATGTACATTCGTAAGCATTTGTATGTTTGTAAATAGACAGCGACCTTCCCTTGAACTGTATGAAAAATGGCATGGTAGAGAATATTATGGTGTTATGACGAAGCCATTAAATTGAGGATAGATGATTGTTAACTGAAAATAGATACTGGTGAGTCTTACGTTAATGGCGACAGTGCGGTCAAAAGACATAAAATTGTCGACAAAGCAGATTTTGGCTTGACAAAGGTACTAGAAGGAACCATTGACGGGGATGATGAATATAGATAGTGCTTGAAAAATATGACTTCTGTAGACTAAATATAACCAAAATAATAAACTTTCGTACTAGTGAACCATTATTAAAATGGAATTCATGATGTTTTTATTACAGTAAACAAAATTTTAATAAAAGATACAAACGACGTATCATTATTCGCAGTAGCAGAAGCAACAATTTGCAATTAAAGGTGAATAGAGCATGGTCAAATTATACATTCGAATACAAGGCTTTCGAAAGACTGATACTTGCAAATGATAAGCTTAATCCAACATCAGATGCAAGACATCGGTAGGATAAATGAGAGGTTACGTAAACCTGGGGGTTTAGTACATACTTAGCATGTTACTAATCAATTTCAACCATCGAATCGTTTTGTTTTGCCCATTTGTTTGACTCACCTTAGGTATTGTTAACACTCGGTTTTGGGTTCATGGGTTACTATTTTAGTTAACCATTTGGAATGACGTGGCGATAGTAATGTTTACAAACAATATTTCATACTACTTGATCGACGGTATGTTATCGTAGTAACGACACGTCAATTAATTCAGGAATGAAATCCGTAGTATACGACCTTTCTGTCATAACCTTGGTTTAATAACGTTATACAATCGTGAGGGATTATGAATATAGACTGGAATTCAAATATTTAGATATCATTGTGCTAATTTAAGTTTTCTAATTGTTACAGATTTGTCATCAACCTCCTGGCGACGAATCTTTTGACAACCTCCCTACTCGCGCCCGCGCTGTTTGGCGAGCACACTGCGAGGGAGGACGCTGAATCTTGGGTGGAAGCCGGGGACGCAGCGGCAGCTGCTTGCAGTTTGGCGGCGCTACTATCGGTTATGCTTATCGCACTAGACCAGCACCACGCGGTTACGGACCCTCTGCGCTGTCACACGCGCCTGCTGCAGCGGCGCCCTGCTGCGCTCTGCGCCGGCACCTGGCTGGCCGCAGCCTGTGCTGCAGCATTCCGGGCCGCTATCGCCCTAGTGCGACACTTCTGCCCGCTCGAGCCTGCTCTACAAGGAGTTGAGCTATCATACTACGTAGTGTACTTATTATTAGGAGTTATCACCCCCATTGCAATCGTCTGTATCATGTACGCAAGAATTTACCGCGCGGCACGCTCTTCAGGACTGAGGGCTCGAGCACACGGTGCTAGCGCACTGCAGCTTCACGAGCCTCCGACGATCTTACCTGAACTTGCCGAAGAAGGAGAGGGCCTAACCCTGAAGATAGATGTTCCTGAAAATTCTTGTACCGTTGAAAATGAACGAAAATTCGGTCCATTTCTACTTCCCCCTGAAAGGCCAATTCGTTGTCCTTCAGTGGCCAGCTTACGCAATTCAAGAAAGGAAGGTAAATCTAACGAAGATCTTAGAAAGGGCCTGCCGGCTGTAAGCTCGGCACCTTCATTAGCGGCGCCACTACTTGCCATTCCACACCGTACTCCTCAACCATCTCAAGCTGGATCCAGAATAACCTCAATACGATGTCGCATTTCAAATGCATCATTATTTAGATATAGAGAAGAATCTCGCGCAGCTCGCGTTGGCCTCCTAACCGGAGCCTTAGTGATGCTGCATGTACCGCACGCAGTTACAGCAGTGGTTTCGGCGGCTGTGCCGGGACTGGCTGACTGCGCGCGGACACCGTCGCTGGCGCTATTACTACTGGCGTCTGCGGCTTCACCGTTCCTATTCGCGCTGCGATCGCGGCGAGTGCAAAGAGAAGCACGTCGGCTATTGTTACCGGAGAAGAGCGCGTGGGAGAGAGCATCAGGCGCGGCAAACGCCGCTGCAGTAGACGGGCAGAGAGCACGTGCTGCATTGGAGCTCCTGCGTACCTTATCGCCGGGTCACGGCACCGTTGACACATCTGTGCCGTCGGGCAGTGAATCCAGCGCCTGCCGTGGGTCCTTCAGCTCCGGCGGAAGCACGCAGTTATCGTCCGCATCGGACGAGTGACCCGCGCTTCACCCACCGCGGGTACGATTCGCCCCGCGTCCCACCGCTCTACTCATCTGTGATACTAGGCTAAGCCGAACCGCGCTCGGCGCGACCGTTAGACTGATTTAGTATTAAGTTAATTTATTGTGTCCATGTACCTTTCCGCTAAGCGGAGCCAATTTTTATTACCTGATATACGTGTAAGAGAACATTAAATACGAATGGAAGTGAAATATACTATGTGGTTTCAATTGTGACCCTAATAGTCGTGGTGCACCACCAAACCGCGACGGAGAATTAACATGTAAATGGATTAGAAATGTGAAGGTTGAGTATGAAGTAAGACTCATGCATTCATTACAAAACATTAGAAACTTTATGTTTAATATCTGACAGAATAAAAAAGTAAATTGAATCTTATTTATAAAAAATAGTAATAGAGCAAAACATTTTTTCTAAACTTTGCACAAAGAATGGAAAGCAAAAACACGTGGAATAAAGATATCAATTCACACTATTTCTCTGACAATGAACAACTCCATATGATGTTAAACAACTGAATACTGTGTTAGTTATCTTGTCAATACAAATATTAGTAATAACAGATACAAATGCATTCTTTATCAATGTTCCATTAACAATATGGAAAATGACCAAATCTAACTAAACATTATAATGAACATTGTGATGCACAATTAGTATCCAAAGATACTAATTGTGCATTATAATACTACTATGTTCATCATAATATTTAGTTAGACTTGGTCATTTGGTCTTGGTCAACTTGTCCAACTATCCGAGGCATCATGAATCCAGGGATGGTGGGACTGCTGCATACAACGTGGATGAAGTCAGTAGGTATTGAATTGATAAATTCGTAAGTATGGAAAAATAACACTGAAAGAGAAAAACAAAAACTGAAATAATAGGTCGTTACATATGAAATTGCTGTTTTATTAAAGAAATTGGAGGGAACCCAATTTGTAGTGCATTTTGCATTTTTTTTAGTTATGACAAATTCAAATTTTATGATTTTTTTTGTGTATGAATGAGACGATATAAGGCTAACAGCAACTTTTATTACATTTTTGAACATTTAGGAAGTATTATATGATATGATAGATATGAAATTTAATACAGAGTTGAAAAATCGTGAAATTAACTTTCAAACAAAGTAGGTATAAATAATGGAAATAGCTATTAAATTATAGGAATAACGAACTCATGAATCTGTAAGAAAATTTCGGCAATTTCATATGTAACGACCTAATATCAGTGTAGAATAAATATTAAACTAAAGAATCCAATAGATCTTTCTGGGGATGTAAGACAATCTATCAACTATGAACACTGATGAAACACAAGTGATACTTCTGCATAACTACTAAAACAAATCTGATACCAATTATTGAGTTTTCCAAAACTAGGGTGGATGGTAGCTAGATCGAATAAGATATATGCAGTTGGTTAAACAATGAAATCAAGTAGGCATACGACTTGATTTCATTGTTTTACCAACAAAACATACATATATAGACACAAGTGAACTAATTCTGTCACCATCTGAGCTACTATATAGACTGGCTTCAGTAAATTGGCCCTTGTTTGGATATCTGAATACTCTGGATTAGATGACAACTAGATCGGTTAAAGTTTGTATTCTGGAATCGTACTCAGTTCTGAGTCTTGATTTAACTGAGGACAGACTGTATAGACAATCTGTCAATCTGTCCTCAGTACCGAGTGTCGTTCTACAATACGGGCCTAAGATAATGTTGTTGTATAAGCTGTTACACATATACTAAGAGATGTATTCATGTATGGAATCTCACTCCCGCAAACAATGAAGGTAGGACTAGGCGGTATTTCCGTCTAATTCAGCAGTCCGACTTGTGAAATACCTCCGCCCTATAGAATACCGCGGCTATGATAAACCTCGAGCCAGAGCTCACTGGAGAGTTTTTGTGCTGTCAATGAAAAGAAGAAAGGCTATTCCAGCCCCTCTAGACAAGTGGCAATTCGCTAGCAGGCGTTTGATGGAATAGAATGACGAATGTATAGGATTTGACGTATTTGACATGCGTTAACGACTGTCATTTACGTCAAATCCCATACATTCGTCATTCTATTCCACCAAACGCCGGCTAGCGATTTGCCACTTGTATAGAGGGGCAGCTTGGTCTTCGACACTGACGGCACAGAACCTGTGTTTACAGGGTCGGTGGCACTCCCCTGGTGTGACTCCCCTGGTGTTGCACACGTCCATATGCCCCGCTGCCACCTAAGTGGTATGAAAAAACCAGGCTCTCTCTTATGGACTGTAAGTTAATAGTCGACGGAGACAAAATTCTATCCTATTTATTAGGCAGTAACCATAGCCCGTCATGTGCTTAATATGTTTTTAGGTTTACACACTTCACGAGCTTACAAGCGACAATCCTATACTCACAGGCGATGCGAAACCTCTCAGCCTCAGGAGGGATATTGCCTCGCTGTGTGCGTTCTACCGCCTATACAATGGTCTGTGCTCAGATGAATTGTTTGACATGATGCCCACCGCTACATTCTATCATCACACCACTCGCTAGGGAGTTCATCCTCACACATTGCGACCGGAAATGGTGCGCACCGTACAGTTTGAAAGGAACTTCATCCCACGCACGCTCAGGTTGTGGAATGAACTGCCTGACGTGGTTTTCCCACGCGACTACAAAATGGGGTTCTAGAAGGGTATTCGTAGGTTTCTACAGGGTCCCGATTGTAATGCTCCTAGTGTTGCATACGTCTATAGGCCACCACTTCCCATCAGGTGGGCCGTGTGCTTGTCTGCCACCTAAGTGGTATAAAAAAAGAGCTTCCTCTACTATTACTAAACCTTTCATGTAAACTCGCTGCTTCTGAATATTTCTGATATGCCATTCCATATTTTAATCAATTTAATCATTCCGTGTTCTGCGAGGTTGATCCAGTTTCTCCTGCTTATATATTTTATTTACATAATTAGATGTGTTTTACAAGAACAGTGTTGGAACATATACAGCTAATTTATATAATATGTAATTAGGTGCGTAATATTTGTAAAATTCTCACACATGGTTTCCCCGCTATCATACTTTATCGTAAACTTTAAGTTGTGTTGCGTTATGTTCTAGTGACCTGTCACCCTAATTATACCTACTATACGAAATGTACGCAAATTACTAGTACGTTGGTGTCAAAATTTTAAAACTGTTCCGTTACTATGACAATGGGTTCAAATTACGAACCATCTAGGCATTAATCATACTCCTTTTCTTTTCTCAACTCTGTTGAGGTAAATTTTTCAATGTGACTAGGTATGAAGTGGTCGAATTTTGGCATTTTCTGTGAAGCAACGGTCATTTGATCTCCACGACCTGCTGATAATATCGAAATCCATTTAACTAGTTTACGTCCGTACCAAATGTGAATTTAAAAATCATTCTTACCTTAGAATTTTCATTCACGAATATCGAAGAATTTTTATTCACAATAGCTTGTCTCGTAACATTCCTACGTAGAAATCAATCGTCACTTACCTGGTAAGTATAAAAAAAAACGGGTTGCACTCCGGGAGTGCCGGCAGAAGTGAAAACTTTTTCTTCCTTTGTTCCTTCGTTATTTACAGAGAAAAAGATAAAAAGAACACACCATACCATACCACTCCATACCTATAATATAGCGCCAATCATAGAAACTATCAATAATTTTCTACTAATTTACTGTCAGAAGAAATTAATAAATTACAAACAGAAATAAATTACAAACAGATAAAATAATCACAAAAAGTAATAAATTACAAATAGAAAAATAATCACAAAAAGTGTCAGAAGCCCAGGTTCGAACCCGGTATTATCTGAAACCATAAGCACTTACAGTCGAAGCGCTCACCGCTAAACTACGGAGCTTCTTATCGTATCTTGCAAAATGAAAAGTCTATAGCTAATGTTGTATGACGTCAGTCGCCGTTTACGGTTCAAAGGTCAAGTGATCCTGACGCGCGAGTTTAAGAATTTTTACCCATCCAACGCCGCTAAAGAAGTTTTCACTTCAAAAAGACAAAAGTCATAGTTGAAATACCTCTAACAGTGTTAGGTATTATAAAGGTTGCTTAAATTTCAAACGAGTATTTATGTAATGTTTAACAAAATTCTTATACGCTGTCATCTGTTTGAGCTGTTGCTTAAACAGGTAACAAAATAAATAACCTTAATACCTATGTTGAGCAATGATCTTATAGTATAAAGAGGTATAGGTAAAGACGCGTAAAAATTATCAATCATAACGATGCTATCCATGCGTTGGCGGAGAAAGAATACAAACATAAACAGTCCATCTTATTCGAGAGTGTCGTAAGAGGCAAGTAGCGGAAAATACGTTGACGATATTACAAAGAGAGAGAAAGAAAACTCGAAATAAAACCCTGTACCAACTCGTCTGGCCAGTGTGGACACAATAGACTAAACAGTAGCCTCCTAACATTGGGAGAGGCTTATGACCAGCAGTGCACTGCGATGGGCTAATTTATTGAAGTTGATTGATAGCGAGACTTATACCTCACTTCATACATAGCAAGCATTAGTACAAAATTTCATTTTATCATCATCCTCATAGTGATTTCTCAGTTGCATTTAAATGTTACACTTTGGAACCCTGAGAGCTAACGGTGAAATAAGATAAAGTAAAAAAAAAGACGGGTTGCACTCTGGGAGTGCCGGCAGAAGTGAAAACATTTTCTTTTTTTCTTTCTTCGTTATATACATAGAAAAAGATAAAAAAGAACATACCATACCATACCTATAATATAGCGCTAATCATAGAACCTATCACTTATTTTCTGCTAATTTTCTGTCAGAAGAAATTAATTAATTATGAAAAGAAAAAATAAACACAAATAGCAATAAATTACAGAAAGAAAAAATAATCATAAAAAGTAATAAATTACAAAAAGAAAAAATAATCATAAAAAGTTTCAGAAGGCCAGGTGGTTTGAACCCGATACTATCTGAAACTATAAGGACTTACAGTCGAAGTGCTTACCGTTTAAGCTACGACTCGATCTGTGGTAAATTGCAAAATAGATAGTCTTTACCTAATCTTGTATCATGTATGACGTCAGTCGTCGGTTACGGTGCAAAGGTCAACTAATCCTGACGCTTTCTTAACATTTTACACCCATCCAACGCCGCTAAAGAAGTTTTCACTTCAAAAAAACCGGCCAAGGGTCAGTCGAGCTCGTGAACGTGCAGGGTGCAGTACAAAACTGGATTGGATACTAACTTATGAAACATAACCTGAAATAAATTTCCACAGATACAGGACTTTACAAGTCTGAGTGTTTGATATTAAAAGTCTTGATAGACAGACAGACGTACAACGAAGTGATGCTATAAGGCTTTTATATTTTCCTTTTGTGGTACGGCACCTTAAAAACCTGCATTATAATAAAAAACATATACAGAACGCTCACAAATAAAACTTCGGTCCTCTTCAGAACATTGCGGAGGTATAAAAAAAAGTATGAAACTGCTTTTATTGTTTATTTCAACTGCATCTTATACTTTCATATAGAACCAAATACTATCGAGTTTGTTTATCGTCTGTAATAGTACAAATCGCAGGCCTAATAGATACATAATATGGCAAACTTGTCGTGACAATTCACAATAGATACTCTTTCCAAAGTCGCCACAATGTGTAATTAAAGATAGTTATCAGCAATGACTAGCCATTATTCTGATACGGTGTCAACGTTCACTATTTTCCGGGTTAACTGATTACCCTACAAAGGATCGCGGTCAATATAGTCCTGTCTTTGAACTTTTTGAGGTGGTACATTTTATAGATTGACTACATTAGTCTATTTTTGTGATCTTTGACGTTGTGTATGTTCCAATGGTCTATATAGAATGAATGATTGGTTTCGACTTTGATGAGGGAATAGTTTCTCCAAAAGTGTGGAAGTCACTTTTCGTCTAACGTCGTATGACGCTTGCAAAGGACAAAAAGTACCAAAAACGCATTTATCCTGAAATTGAATTTGAAGACAGACATGACACTTTGGTACAGCTCAAACCCTACCGTAAAAAAACTGAAGTGACACATATTGAGAACACTTGTACTTTTCTACAGTATTTATTATTGAACCTGACCAGTTTCGCCTCAACATCAATGTAAACCTTTGAAGTTGCCGTAAGGCGAAACCGGTCAGGTTCAACAATAAATACTGTGGAAAAGTACAAGTGTTCTCAATATGTGTAACAACAACTTCCACTTAGTGCCATTAATCAACAGTATTAAAAAAAACCGGAGTGACTTTACACCTTCATATTGGCCAAATACTTTTTTATGCGGGCCCGTCGTTTCGGATAGGTAGCCAGTATATTTTACAACATTCATTTACTCAGGCTATTTAAAGTCTTCTATATTATGCTATACACTTCTTTTTATGCTCTGTCTTCAGCAACAATCTTCTGGTCGCGGCGTCTAAACACAACGCGAAGACGTAACGCAACATGAGAGACCGCAGCCACCACAGCGCTATATATTTACAGTACAGCACCCGGTGGCGTTTATACAAGATCGTCGTTCTTTCGCCATAATACATAATATACATATATATAATCACGCCTTTATCCCCGGAAGGTTAAGCAGAGGTGAATTAACACCCACATTTCACCAATCTGTATTCGGTCCCACGTAATAGGGGATGAGCCTATTGCCGTATTCCGGGCACTATTGTTGACACGAGCCATGTATCTGAGGCTGAGTCTGGGCTGTACATAAATGTCTGATGTTAATTATTGACACTAGGCATAACATATTTACCGGTAGTTATAGCCCTGTACCGTGAGAGGCGATAGAAGAGTGATGAGTTATGTTCGCGATTACCATTTTGATTTATCGCTAATAAATATTTATGACCGGCCGGAAGAATATAACAAAATTGAACAATGTTTTATAATTATCTATACAACTATTTTTTGTTTTATTGTTGAGAACTTAGCAGAGAAATAGACAATCGTAAATCGTGTAAAAGTGACTTTTTATTATAAATAAATAAATAAATATTCCATAACATTTCACACAACGCTATCTAGATCCATGGTAAGCATAGTTTAACTAGATTGTGTTATGAAATCTAGAATGCAGATAAACATACTTAGATACTTTTCTTTTTGTAAATATTATACATAATATACATAGAAACACCCAGACCAATGCAAAAATACATATTCATGCATACAAATATTTGCACTGAGCAGGGATCGAACCCGCGCCTCCAGCATCGACCGCGTTCTCTACCGCCATTATCATACTATGTTATAAAGTAGTAAGGAAGTCACATAGACACATTGACGGCTAAAGTATTTAGTACGAGCTTTATTAATGACCTAGTACCTAGACCTACTACCAATTGGCAACTTAATTATTGCAAACATTATTGTGACGAAATTCATTCTCGGCCGAAATAATTTTGCCGCTGAAACAAACGAAAATTTGGCATAAAACTGCTAAAAGATATTCATAAAGTGTCTCAAAATACGGCAAAAAAATATCACTTCGTTTGGGTTAAATAGAAAGAAATCCAAAATTACTTCTAGCACCTATAGGTAACATGTACTTAGAATAGTAACGCTGGAATCTTTTTATTTACATAAGACACCCCAATATGACTTCACCTCGCCCTATGGTAAGTTAAACGCAAATTCTTAAGAATGAGTGTCACCATTGCAGACACCAACAATATTACAATAGTGGCCAATAATATGACGGCCTCAGCAGATCAACGAGTGTTTCAATATTTCGACCGTTCAATTCCAAACACCATAGCAGTACCGAAGTTGATTGAATTAATAAACTTTTCCATTCCACACCTATTTGATACGACGTGTATTTAATTGAGGTCAAACAGTACACTTGTTTGATTAGTGAACGCTATCAGCTGCAAGTATTCCACTTTCGCATTATTATGTAAAACAAACAGACACTTCTACAAAACGAACAATGAGCATTGTCTGTACCTACTGTGATACGATGCGATGGCGCCGATAGAATGTAACTGGTGATCGTGTTAGTTAACGTATCATAATGTTGGAAAAACACTTAAAAAAAACACTCCTAGTGTTGGATCCCGGTGAAGCAGAATATGGCCATCCCGACTCTTCTTGTGTGTGTCGTGGAGTGTCCGATAGTAAACATATAGCCCATGACTAAGTCCCGCTTGACGCTCGTACTTATAGGCTCTAGGCTATGGGCTCGCCCGCACTCGTAGCAAAATTTGGGTGAAATACACCTCTCCTTCGGAGATTTCCAGGAATGAGGATATGTATGTATAATTAAGTAGTCTACAGGTAGAATGGGTAGGCCCAAGAAGCTCTGAGCTCCGAGTTTACCCTGGCCTTGGAAGCTATCAGGAAAATACGTCTCTATAGGGGATGATGATGAATTAAGATCATCAACTTTAAATAAACTTTGGACGCAAGTGGGAAATTACTAGGTAAAGTCTGATGAATAAATATCAACGGGGTATAAAGTCTCGCCAAGACCTTCGGATGTAAGCCAACCTCATTTGCTGACCGGTATATACTTGTTGATTGACGGAAGAGTATCTGGTATAGGCTTTCATTTTGGAGTTTTGTTGTCAAAGGACAGTCGCCGCCACAAGAGCCGCATCAGCCAAATCTAAAGAAGCCGTAAGTGGACCCTGGACTCGTAGGTGAAAGCCTCGGGTGTAAACAAAAACGACGCTAGATGATGATAACTGATATTAATGTAGTCAAACGTTGCACATAATGTATTTAATCAATGTGTACGATCTCTTTTACACAATCAAATATTAATTCCAAATTTTAATTAACATGAATTAACATAATTATTAAATAATTTATAGTGGGCCAAATATACTACCTTGTAGTACTCCAAAAACGGATTCATTACTAAAAGTGTTCTTGAATATGTGAAATTAATTCATTTGTACTATGCTTCTTTGTTGTTTATCCTCTGGCTATTGGGGGATTCCAAGATGCATAATTTTATTGTCCTATTATACTTTGGCATAAGTCAATACAATATTAGAAAGAAAGAAAGAAATATATTAATTAATGACACGCATAGGACAGAACTGATAAAACAACAGTTAAATAGGTGTCAATTATCAGGGTGTGCGCATCTTAATTAATGGCATACTTATTTCTTTAGACATTGTTATGCATAAACAAGTATATGATTATGCGTTCTGATAGTAGGAGAAATCAAAGTATGCCAGAGTAAACGATATTAAACATTAAATCGAATGAAGTCATTCGTCACATATTTACTTATTTATATTGTGGACTAACGTTTGTCAGGTTAGCTGGTTTTAGTTATAAGATCTTTGGTAACATAGTATTTAGCCAGTTTAGCTAGTCGCGACCTTTCTATCATAAAAAAATATTCCACTCTGATACCTACATTTGAATTCCAGTCATGCAATCATAGAGAAAGTGGTCGTACACGCCATATTGAAATGTTTACCATTAAACGATAACAGCCAAATTTATTGGATGATTTATATGGGGATATTGGGTATATAATTTTAAACTGCTGCAAAATGTACACATGTTAATCAATATACAATATTTTAATAAAATAAAACCCCCGCAAGAGTAACCTTTAGTATTTTTTGTCTTCAGAAACAAAAATTCCAATAAGAAATACTTATCCTTAGTAGACACTACTAGCTTCTAAATCCATCTGTATTTTATTTTTATTGATAATGAAAGGAACTAGAATAAAAATGAATAAAAATGTAGATAGCAGTCAGCCTGTGACCACGGCCGGTGTAACCTGGTTGAAACGTCAGGCAATCAAAGGTATGTAAGTACCCTATACCATGATCGCGTTATTCCCGTTCTCTTTATAATATATCATGGAACGCGAGAGTTTAAGAGTTAGTTTAATAGTTAATGTAGATAGCATTGCTTTTAAAGTTTGGGCTAAGAGCCCGTGATCGCCAGACCTTCGTCTTTTATAAAAGCTGAAATTTTACCAGCTCATGCTCCCAACACAAGTAAGAACGACGGCCAATTTATGAAGTTTGGTTCATAGTGGTTTTGACAGATAAACGGTACTAACGGTGTAAAAAATAATATTAAGTAGAGAAATTATCTTTTTTTTTCTCGAGTAACCATGAGCAGATCTGCCCTCTGGTGCCAGCTCATCCTTGAATTTTGTGGCACGTAAAGTAAAGTAAAGTAAAATATTCTTTATTGAACACCAAAATACCAAAAAATAAAATTAAAAATGAATGGAAATTTTTCTACATAATAAATAATGTCTAATAGGCGGCCTTATTGTAAGCAACAATCTCTTCCAGGCAACCTTCGGATGGACAGAAGTGTATAGAAATGAAACGTAGGGTTTGGTATAAGAATGCAAATACTGAAATGAAATAATAATAACGAACATGAATACATAATAATATAAAAAATTTTTATTATTATTATTATTATTATTACAAAATTTATTAAATACTTGCACTAATGCTACTGAGCGTGCCCGCTTACTGGCAGTTGGAGTGTGGGAATCGGGTCTTTGGTTACAAGCTCTTCCGTCATCTAACGTAGGGACTATGTTAGATGACATTACTTTCCGCATCGCGACGTGCCTCCGCCTAGGTGCGCCGTGTGTCTCTCCGCATCAATGCCGTTGTGGAGAAGCAGTTGACCGACTCGGACACCATGGCCTGTCGTGCTGCAGGAGCGCTGGGCGAATTCCACGGCACGCCAGCCTCAACGACATAATCCGCCGTGCTCTTGTCACCGCTGGTGTGCCTGCTGTGCTTGAACCAAACGGTTTGGCGCGCGACGATGGCAAGAGACCGGATGGTATGTCATTAATACCTTGGAAAATGGGTAGGACTCTGGTGTGGGACGCAACATGCGTTGACACCATTGCCCCTACCCATATACCTGGCACGGCTGGTTGTGCCGGTGCTGCTGCAGCTTCTGCAGAGGCTCTTAAGCGGCGCAAATACTCCAATCTCATTGGAGATTATGAATTTGTGCCGTTTGGAGTCGAAACGTTTGGGCCTTGGGGTCCGAGCGCCCGCAATCTCTTCAGGGAGATTGCGAAGCGTATGGTCGACGCTTCTCGTGACCAGAAGGCTGGCCTCTTTTTAGGTCAGAGATTAAGCATTGCCATACAACGTGGCAATGCTGCCAGTCTTCTGGGAACGCTACCACAAGAGGCATGCGATGCGGATGAATTCCACGACGCATTTTAACTTTTAGTTTTAGTTTTTATTTTTTATTTAGTATTATGTATATATAGTAACTTTATTAATTTAATTTAATTTAATTTGTATATAATAGGTTTGATTTTGTAAACATAGAAATAATTTCTTTTCTTAAATTAAAATGTATTTATACTACTAACTAGGTAGGTGTAATATAAATAATAATGTATTATACATATATAAGCACATATAATATAAACTACATACAATACCTTCATTTAATATACACAATACCTTCACGTATGAAAATCAGCTTTTATACTAAAAGATTTACTTTCATGGACATTAAGGGTGTCTGGCAGGGGGTTACCACTATGTTATAGTGTCTGTATATGAATTAAGCGATTTCTAATAATACTGTGAAGGTGATACCTTAATCACAATTTATTATTTGACGTAAATACTTTCAGATAGATTTTCCGTTTCCAAACTTTAGTACCGTTTACCTGCCAAAGCCACCATGACCCAAACTTCATAATGGGCCATCGTTCGTACCTATGTTGAGAGCATACGCTGACAAACTTTCAGCTTTTATAAAATGACGAAGTTCTGATGTTCACGGGCTGTCAATCTATAAACAGATGTTTCGGGTTCGACAGATTCTATGGAATACTAAAATTCTTTTTACGTTTTTGTTTTTCTTCGAAATGAAACCATGTGTTTTGAAAAGTTATTGGATCTGGTTTAAAATTTCGTCAACATTTTATTTATCTAGGTATCACCTAGAGAAGGAGCATAAAGAAGCAGCACGAAATAAAGAAAGTTTAAAATGTATAATAGTAATAAGTAGAAAGTAATACGGATACCAACAGTGCAGACTGAATAATAGTACAATTAAATCATATAACTATAATAAACATCGTATATACATTACTTGCAAGTTTTCATTACTCCACGGATACTGATTTCATTGCAGTGTGTTTCTTACCGATACAATCTATGAACACAGTGATTGACGATTGAGAAAAAGTGATGAAACAATTTTATTATATCGATTTCACGTTATTTTCTGAGATGATTTTAATTTCAGGTTTATGTATGAATTAATATAATGTTCATAAATATCTACATACAAATACATATTTTCATGTTATAATGTACAAATATTTACAATAAGCGGTAATCGACTAAGCAATCTTTACTGCTACGCCACAGAGGTCGGCAAATTTCTAACAAACATTGAAATATTGAAAAAAGTAGGTACTTATGTTGTTTTATACTTTTTATCTCTAGGAAGTAGTTTCTCAGAAAATCTGAGAGATCAAACAGACCAATGTGGTGGGTGTAAAAGCGGTACTCCACGGTAAAGGCCTCGGATATAGGGATTAACGCAAGGACAATGTCGACTACATTCGAATTCTCCAAGTCTTCGCATGTTGGATCTATATTCTTCACCCACACTAACCGAAAAACCAGATGTATTCATGAGACATAATAATTATTTTTTATTATAACTACAAAAACAAATGGTGAATCATCAACGGAGAATTTCCCGTATCGTAATTTAAAAGGTGCTTCGTAATTCTTATTTCTTTCCATGGGCACCTTAATTAGCGTTTAAATCTCAACAGCCAACAAACTGTGTTTAACAGTTAACAGTTACTTACAAATTAAAATAGAATATACTTATCTAAATATACTTATCAGTATCAGTTTTCAACGTCTGGATTCCAGCTATGAATAGAATCACCCCATTCTTGCCTGTAACAGTCGCTCAAACGCGACCGTTAGTTTAAAACGTATTGCCAATTCACATAGTTCAACGATTGACCTGATTGTGACCATAATATTGACAGATAAATCGTATTATACGGGATCGAACTGCCGTAACTGATTATGTGAGGGGTATTGCGTTGTTCACGTTTAAATAGGTCGCAGTTTTTTATAGTGCGGCAATCTCCTTTGATAACCTCCGTTGTCGTTCAGTCTCTGGAGGTCAGATAGCTATTGACATGTCTCTCGCAGTCTAACTGACCCAGGGTTTCGAAAGGCTCCCTTTAATGTGGGAACAACGGTGTTCTCATCTTGCCCTCAGAATAGGCACAGTTGAAAGCATCACACCTGTGTCCCCATTCTATCTCATAGCTATAAGACAATTCGAAGCTGAAGTTGCTGTTATTGATGCAAAATTAAATGCAAAATTTACTTATTCTGTATAGATCATTAAAGCGACACTAGTAAAAGAAAAAAGATTTTAAAACAATATAAAATAAGACTAGTAAATAAAGCACCTGATGCAAAATGCGGTCCCGCCCGTTCTAAGATAAATCCGTCAAGACTCTCAGTGGTTTTTTTTAATATAGAAATACGTTTACTTAATCTAATTAAAATATTTCGTTTCAAAAGCATGGAAGAATAAACAGTTCATGGCCACGCTAATTCATCATCTACATAAATATTTGAATGCTTTAATAGCCTATTTGGCTAAGTTTAGTTTTGATTACAAATTTGTCTCAGAACACATAAATAGTGTGGCTGTACTAATCATTTTTCTGCGTAGGTATGCAAAACCTCGTTGCAGACGCAATCAAGTGGTACGTTAGAATTGAAAAGATGGTTACTTTTAGCAACAATTTTTTGTCGGGAGTGACGAGAGTCTTATACAAGAGAGAGAACCTCCCATTAACCATTAAATCGGTTAACGAGTCACGCAGCCCGCCACCATCTGTTCACCAACGTGATTTCTGCATTATAATGTACTTAAGTACAGAATAGATAATAGCACTGACTTAACTCTGTTCATGAACAAACACTTTGTAAAAGAAGATTTATTCGAAAAAATAATACCTACTTTTTTAGCTATTAAATAATCCAAGCTAGATTATTTACAACAATAGGATGTCGTAAATTGCTAAATGGTTTTCTGAAGCACGTGTGATAGCCATGTCGTTTCAGCATACAAAAACTGAGGTAAACCGTGTATCCAATTATCTCTATGACATAAAGAACTAAAACCATTTTTGACAGTCTTGAAAATGATTAGTATCAAAGTATGCCCCTTTTTCTGAATGACAAATCAGTTTATAATTACGCGCGTTCGTAAAAGCCGACACATTTATATTGCTCTAGTTGTACGCCAGTTCTCTCTTTTATGTTAACCAATCGTCCCACGTTACAACTGCGTTTGAAACTCGATGTCATTCAAAATTATGCTCCAGTTAAGAGTTGTAAATCAATCAAATGACGGTTTATGAAGACTAGTTCTCTGAACATTAATAAAATTTATAAGAGAGTTTATAATACTGAATTAACAGCCTTATCAGGAGTAACTTAGGAAACTTATATTGCCGAAAATATTTTCTTTAGCTGAATTTTGCGCAAATTAATTGAGAACGATGCAGTTCTTAATTTAAGTCGCTGGACAGCTACTACAAATTGCATAGTGTCAGCCGGGGTGTGGAAAATATGCATGTGGCAATCTCACCCTCGGTAACTGATGACCCAAACCAGAGTGCGGCCTTAGTCACTATAGAAAAAGTACAGGTATATGAAAATGATTAAGAACAAAAGTAAAATAAATAAATAAATAAATAAATATTCCACAACATTTCACACAACGCTATCTAGACCCATGGTAAGCGTAGCTTAACTAGCTTGTGTTATGGAATCTAGAATGCGGATAAACATACTTAGATACATTTTTTTTGTAAATAAATACATATAATACATAGAAACACCCAGAACAATTAATAATATTTATTTATAATTAATAATTAATACATACAAATATTTGCACCGAGCGGGGATCGAACCCGCACCTCCTGCGTAGCGGCCGCGTTCACTACCGCATTATGTACACGCGTTAGAAGTTATACTTCTTTTGAAAAACTATAGCTAACTTCAGGGTGTATGTTGACTATAGCTAACTTCAGGGTGTATGTTGACTATAGCTAACTTCAGGGTGTCGGTTTTTGGTGACAGTGTGCGCACACATCGTAAAAATTTAGTCTCATGCGAAATACCCTAATGCGACTATTATGTCGAACTAAAATATTCTATTCGTAATCGATAAGTCGGAGAGCATGTTGAGCCGTTGATCCCAGTTGTCATACGAACATCTATGGCAGACGTTACGGGTAGTTGGAGCCCTAAAAAGTTCAATAACTGGTCTAATTGCAGTGTTTCGAAATCGCCAAAGGGTTGTGGAGGTCGTTTCATGAAAAGTATCGAAGTTTAACCAAACACTAGAATGAAGAAGAATATCACCTGTAAGCCGGTACGCCTGTTGATGCACGGATGAGGATCTGGTGCAGGTTTTCCCTAGCCTTTTCCATGACAGCTTTTCACAAATTTAAAAGTGTAAAAAGACTTGACTGTGCCAAAAAGGCTATTATAAAATTCAAGAATATTTAGATGACCAACAAGCTTGGAAATGAGCTTTTCACTCAGCTATGCTACTCAAGCAAACTATTATGTTTAGACTAAGTAGACTAAGCAAATGTTTATAAATAGACCAAATCACTCAGGTCGGGGCCACGTTTCAAACCGGTGGTCCATTTGCTGAAATAGTCTAGCTTTTTTTTAACTTGACGTTTTGTAAGTTCCGTTTTAATGGTCTACACAGAATATACATTTCTTTGACTTTGACATTGTCGTTCACATCGATTAAAACAACACGGTTTTATAGCGCAAAGTGTTTATTTATTTATTTTTTTATTTTTTTTATTTATTTAATAATTCATTGCATATATGGTTTACAGAATAGTTGTTATAGGCAGTGGATACAGTTTCACCATATATCACCAATAGGCATGCAATTTTGGTGGCTAAATTACAAATTAGAACATTGTCACATCATTACAAATAGTCATTTCAAAATTCCTTCAATTTCAATTAACAATGTCAATAATATTAATAAGAACAATATGAAATGGAATAGAAATAATGTAGATTGTCAGTTTAATTTGAGATTTTAATGTCTATGCATATTATGATGTCAAGATATAATTAATTTACTTTGTCAAAATAAAATTTACCTACATCGAATACTGTATGAACCGACCACACCACAACTAGGGCACCTTGTACTGCTGTAATGTCTTATCTGTTAGGAATTCTTTCACGGAGTAATAGCATTTTTCTGTTAACAAGTCACGGAGTTGTTTTTTAAACAGTTGTAGCTTAGATGCGGTTTTGATATACTCTGGTATACAATTGAAAATCTGCGGTAGTATAATAAGTATAATATATAATTAGTAGTAATTAAAAGTAAGAAGACCTATTTATAGACACACAATACAAAATACGCATTTCTACGACGTTTATCATTATGTGATGGCGTGATAGGATTTTCACAACCATGTCGAGTTCCATTAGGTTGTAAAAATAATTTAAATGTGACTGAACTAAGATCAGAATTTTAGATAAATTTAATAATTATCAAAGCATTTCCTTCTGGTGGAATCATAAGGTTGCATTTTGAAACTTGGGATTCACAATTCTACTCTTAAGGTGCTGATAGATTTACCTAAGCATTAACTTGTAACAGAAGCATTAGCCACATTTGAAATTGGTCGTACTAAAAAACGAATAGAGCCAAGCATAATGCCAATCACATCTAGGAACATTTTTATAACCTTCTTCTTAACACTCTGGTCGATGCAAATTTACTGCCCTTTCGCTAGGGTGCTTGCCAGAACGCACGATAGAATGCTCTCAAAAACACTCCCGTTAGTTTCTGTAATGTAACATTCCCAAGAAAGTTTGAAAACCCAGAATTTTTGCACAAGAGTGTGTTCCATAAATAGCACAAGTCACAGAAGTGGATAGGTTACCTTTATCCCCAATAGAATAGGGACTATATTTAGGACTGCGAGAACAGGATAAAAAATCTTCGCGGGTGGAGCATCGAGCAACAGCTAGTGAACAATAATAGTACTTATCTGTGGTGGCATTCGTAATACAAATAATGAATATGAACAATAGAAAGATAAAGCTGACTCTTGAATTCGTAGAAATTTTATTATTTTAACAATACAAGGCTAAGGACAATATGGTTGTAAATCTGTACTTAATACGGATAAAGACACTTAGATACATGTTTGTTGTAAATAAATACATAATTATATAACATAACACACACGTGTAATGCCACAATTAATAGCCGGACCAAATTCAGATATATAATATCTACATTCAAACAAATATTCTAGCAGTGGGAATCGAATCCGCGTACTCTGATTACGCATTCGCACTATCTACCGCTAAGCCACAGAGTTCGTCAAATAAACATTGATTTTATATGTGACAATGGTTTGCAATAAAAAGCTATAATCATTCTATTATGTGCACTTTATTATACAATTATAGACAAAAGACTGTGATTCAAGGTGAATTCGAAAAGACAGATGATTCAAAACAATAAGTAGTTCGATTTTATTAGTCAATATTATGACATAAAATGTTGGGTAAGTATAACTAATCGTAATCCATTTCATTGAGTACTGTAATCCAATGCAAGTAAATAAGATAAGTGTGTTAAACACATGACGTACAATAGTATTTATTTGCCTGCATGCCAACTTCATTATCACCATTAAAAGTCTCTGGACATGAACAAAAATTTCCAAACGGTCTTCACCTTAAATCAAGAAAAAAATTGATCTTCAAAGGATTTTTTTTCTGTTTCTTTTTTCCAGTTTTTTGTAAAGTTTTAGAGCTACGTTCGTAATTTGGAATATTGTGTTATGTCAATATTGATGTCGACTGTTCAACTTCATTATGAGTATATTCATAGCCCAGGCTCGATAGGTAATTAGTGTAATTACAAATATTATGTCGTCTGTGGGTCGATGTGCTAGGCCGGAGGTGAGGTTATCTCGCGACATATCCCTCGCACCCCGGCCGACCCAGGGCCATTCCTCTCGGTCAAGCTCTCCTCGGGAGGGGGAACCACGTGGTCCCCGACTCGCCCCCGGTATTTGGGCGTGCAACGTTCTACGATGCGCGCCGCCGCCGGGGCCTGCTTCTGCTAGGGTGACGAGCGGCTCCACTCGTCACCCTCAGGCCTACGCTCGTGGGGGCGGAAGTCGGTCTGCGCCGTATTGTTACGTGTGAGATACCGTAAGATTTTGAAACGAACAGTCGGCAAAGGCAAAGTTATATGTAAAAGTGTATAAGTACTCACCTACTTTGTCGTCTGTAACGAAACGAAGTTTAAGACATTGAAACCATGAAACACGTTTGTCCCGTAGCCTGATTCTTACCAAGAAACCTTCGAAGAAGTCACAAATCATTTTGAAATCACATGACAGAGTCAGTGGAGGATAATGGGAATAGCAACAAAAACTACACTAACATTTAGCAATTTTTAAAATTCCACACACACCACCAGACCTATGTACCTCCAACGCGGCTCCGTCCTGAGGAAACGCCAGTATAATGCGTAATAAGTCAATTCAGAGTTAAAAAAATAAGAGTACATTTTTTTAATGAACTTAGGAAAAATCGAGAGAACAGATAACAGTACCTACAGTTTTTTTCACAGTACATAAGATCTGTGGCTCATATTGAAATAACACCAGTTGACGTAATTGAAAATGTAATTGAAAAAAAAGAAGTGATTTTAATAAACTTGGAAAAACCCAGATAATAGATAACAATACAGTTCTTACCAGAAGAAAAGATATGTGGCTCACATTGAGGTAATAGCACTTGATGATAATTATCTGTCAAGTCATAGAAGTAAACAGCTTTTCAAAGATTAAAATAATATAACAAACAGTATTATTAACCTTACAATTTGTTTTTGCTACTGGCAATATTGCTGCTTTATCTTAATAGATTCATTCTAAGCATTGTTTGTATTATATACACTATTCTGATATTTTCGTGAATATTGTGTACACTGTTATTGTTATAAGTATCGGAGACTTTACCAACAATTGAATTTTGTGTGAATTGTGTAATCCATAGGTACTAATAGTATAAATGGGAAATTGTCTTTGTGTGTCTGTTTGTTTGTCCGTCTTTTACGCCTAAACGACTGAACCGATTTGGATGAAATTTGATATAGGGGTGAATTAGACCTTGAGAAAGGACATAGGCTATATATCGTCGCGATAACCGAGATCCACGCCCGCGGAGCCGCGGGCAAAAGCTAATACATCTATAATGTGTTTGTACTTGCTTGATAAATAAATAAACAAGACCCTTGAAACAAATAATATAAGACAGCAATAATTTTACTATCGATGGTAACAACCCTTACCTGCCCTATATGGGTGCCTCGTATGGGCGGACACCCTGGGGGCCAGATTCCTGCCTCTGCTCCACGCGGCGCAGAGGACGACGGCCTCCAGGACCATCAGGGGGTACCGCACGATATCCTTTGAAGCGGCGAGTCTCCTGGCCGGATCGCCGCCGTGGATCCTGGAAGCGAGGACCCTTTCGGCACTCTATCGGTTCCGAAAGGAGGCGCGGGAGCGGGGACTCGATCCCGAGCCCGAAGAAATTCGGGCCGAGAAGTCCCGGCTCCACAGGGCCATGGTGACCGAGCTACGACTTGAGCAACCACGCGCAGGGCACGCCGTGATTGCGGCGGTAAGACCCATCATGGGGGAGTGGCTAGAGAGGCCACACGGTGGCCTCTCGTACCGTCAGACGCAGGTCATTACCGGACACGGTAACTTCGGGCGGTAACTGCATCTGATGGGCATAGAGCCAACGCCCGAGTGCCATCACTGCGACGCGAGCGTGGACTCGGGGCTGCACACGCTCACCGAGTGTCCGGCGTTTGAAGCGCCGAGGCGGGAGCTTGTGACGGCCCTGGGGGTGAGAGTGCTCACGCTCTCCACCCTGCTCGCGGCGATGGTCCGCTGCGCGGATGCGTGGGCGGCCAGCGCCTCCTTCTGCGAGCAGGTCATGCTCGTGAAGGAGACAGCAGAGCGGGCGCGGCGCAGCGAGCGAGAAAGACTCGCGGACATCGCTGGCCGCGTTCGAAGGCGGCTCGGGCGTCGGAGGGCGCAAACCGACCTCCGCCCCCCATGAGCGCGGGCCTGAGGGTGACGGGTGGAGCCGCTCGTCACCCTAGCAGAAGCAGGCCACGGCGGCGGCGCGCATCGTAGGGCGATGCGCGCCCCCCCCCCCCCATACCGGGGGCGAGTCGGGGACCGCGTGGTCCCCCCTCCCGAGGAGGGCCAGACCGAGAGGAATGGCCCTGGGTCAGTCGGGGTGCGAGGGATATGTCAAAAGACAACCTCACCTCCGGCCTAGCACATCGACCCACAGACGGCGTGCGGTTTAGTCGGTTCGAGTCCGACATAACCTACCCCTTCGGCTCCGGAGGGGTGGGTATCCGTGGGGATTTCCCGCAAGTAAAAAAAAAAAAAACCCTTACCTTGAAGTTAACAGTATGCAATGTGAAATAAAAGAGGCTGCACGCGTGCAACTAAGCATTTGAAAAGGTAAATAAACATGTTTTTTTAAAGAAGTAAACATAAAGACAGAAGTAAAGTACGATATGAATGCAGAATTATATGAATTTTCTTTAGTTTTAAAATAGTCTTACCCTCTATCAAGTATAAGGCAAAAAATACCGGTGGAATAGAGATTGGAGCAAATTACGACTAGCCCGATTTTACTATAGACCCAAATGGCTTGTGGCTTATGGATTAATTATCTTGTCAAGCGACTGCAATAGGGGGTTCTTCACGAAAGGCAGTAGAAGGCTCGTACAGGGTTAACAGCACGAGTGTGACGTCCCCGTTGTTACCACTTTTCATCAGGTGGGCTGTTTGCTCAACTGCCACCATAAAAAATGTTATTTTTACTTCAATATTACTAACAATAGCTGTAAGCTATATTGATACCAACAAATTATTAGAAGTAATTCTGAAACAATTACTATTATTATTTACTCACATTATAAGCGTTATAAGAAGCATGAAAGAAAATCTATTCAAAAATATTCTGTAAAATAATATAGTCATTAAAATGCATGTATTGTCTTGTTCTTCAATAATAACTGTGCTCTGCCAGTTCATTAGTTATAGGTGTTAAATGAAACATTTGCCCCACAGCTGTGCTAAAGCCTTTATAATATAATAATAATATGTTATTTATTTATAAATATTGGAATCATAGTAGGTATACCTAAGCCTCATTTATGCACCTTTTGCAGTACATATATACCTACTGATATATCTACATCAGTAGAAATATTTGAAGTTTTTTGTGTGATACTGATAACTTCGCCGCGTTCCGCGTTGGACATTTTTCAGAGAATTTTTTTGAAATGGGAAAAATAATATTGAACTGACACCATTATCGACACCTCTTTTCACCAATTGTGACATTTCATAATGTCAATCCTACCTACTACCTCTGTATTTTTTTTTATATTGGCCACTTCAATTTTGCTTCACCTCGCCTGATGGTAAGCTGAAAGCTAAGTCTCGGGAAAGAGGGTCACCATTACATACACATAACATGTTAACAATGGTGGCACTCAGCTTGACGGCCTCATCAGATGCTTTTTCATGGGCTTCTGCTTTTGCCGCTTAAAGGACCCGGGACTTCCAGTACGTAGACGATGATGACACTGCGAGAGAAGAAAAACTCGAAATAAAACCCTGTACCAACACGTCTGGCCAGCGTGGAAACGTTAGGAAAAAGCCTATCAACATTGGGAGAGACCTATGCCCAGCAATTGACTGCGATGGGCCAAATGACCATTGATTGATCTATATATAACTATCTACATACAATATAATTGCAAAGTTTTCGCTTTTCTTGGCACTCCCCAAGTACCTTTGTTTTAATTATGTTTGCAATTCACGCTACCGATTTATGTGTGTGTGTATGAATGTGAATCACGCAGAATATTCTGGACCAATATAATAATAGTATAATTGTTGATGAACTGTGAGAGACTGCAGGAAAAAAATACCGTCCAAATTTATTTGCTTTTATGTAAAAACCCAGATAATAGAATACGTTAGGTACCGTTCTTATTACATAGAGTTAACAGCACTTATGATACTGTCAAGACTTAGAAGTAAACAACTTTTCAAAGATTAAAAAATAAGTTATATAACAGATAGAATGTAATGTCCAAACAGCAGCCTTGACAGACTATGGCAAAGCGGTAGTGAACGCGGCCGCTACGCAAGAGGCGCCGGTTCGATCCCGGCTTAATGCAAATATTTGTTGCCATGAATATGGGTATTTGCATTGCTCTGGTCGCATTGTAAGAAGCAGCCATCTCTCAGTGTACCACATCGCACTGAAATGAATGAATAGATCTCATGTCTATTATTAATTTTAAATTCTCCAAGCTTTTCAGACGGTTCATGTCCTGTCTCGTCGCTAGAAATGCTGAATGAGGGTTGAACGAATAATTTCTTCTTCATTATAAATTTACATCAGCTTAGATTATTTTATGACATTATTGCTATAAATTTGTATCGTACCTAACTCTTGTGTTCAATTCCCGTCGTTGATGTTTCCAAATTAAATCTTAGATTATATTGTCATTCGTATTTGAACTACAAACTGCATATATAAAAATCGAGAAAAAATTAGAAGATATAAAATAAAAATAGAGCTCATTGGAGAGTTTTTGTGCTGTTAGTGGGAAGACCGAAGGCCACTCCTGCTTTGCTTCTACACTGATGGCACAGAAACTCTCTGTGTTAACAGGGTCGGCAGCACGAGTGTGACTCCCCTGCTGTTGCACCCATCCTTAGGCCACGGTAACCACTTTCTATCAGGTGGGCCATGTGTTTGTCTGCCACCTCCGTGGTATTAAAAAACAAATAATTGTATGCAGGTATTTCATCACGCCGTGTGGCTCCCGGCACTGGTAGAATTTGGGCTACCCCATCTCCATCATCCCATCACCATCATCGGCGACTGAGGGATAGAACTGTTTAATATCACACAGAAATATACAGCCCAAACTCAGCCTCTGATGCATGGCTCAAGTCAATAATAGTGCCCGGTGCCGTATTCCAGACACAATTATTGACTGGAGCCATGCATAGGCTCAATTATTACCGAATACAATGATTAGTGGACTGTGAGTGGTAATTCACCCTTTCCTTATCTTCCGGGGATGCCTAAATCGTAGAAATATTATAATTTGGTACTGAATATAATTGGGATTTTTTGTTAAGACATAGAAGACTAGGCTAAATAACACTGTATAGAGTTGGCTCTGGTAACTATATTCAGGTGTTACATGAATAATCTTCCGGGGATGAAGGCGTGATGAGAGATCCGATTCTCTTCATTTCCACTACATTCACAATAGATGTAGGTTTAGGGTGGCCACCTTGTGATGCATCAGCACTCACCTCCACCGTCAGTAGTGTCCCCCCCCCCCCCCCTTCGACATTTTCCGTTATCAATGCCGCTTTTGATATTCGATTTAGTAAAGAGCTTACTGAAGTTCTTGGCAATCCGAGGTCTTTCAGTAATATGTGTATGTATTTCAGGACAATCAGTTCGACTTCCGGCAATTATTCATGTACAAAGGTAATATTATTCAGTAGGTAATTAATTCATTAACCTGTTTTGTCCTCGTAAATTGAATACAAGTAAAATTGCGCATATTAGTGGGTACATATTGGTATATAATGTATATAATTCAAGCAACACCTTCACGCATATTATGCCTCAGTATATTATTTATACAAGTTGCAAAATATTTAATATATTTTAACCTTTATGAATTACGTAGCAATTAACACTTAGCAATTTTTTTTATACTACTAGAAATAAGCACACGGCCCACCTGATGGGAAGAGGATAGCATAGGACATGTGCGACACCGGATGATAGCCTCCGTGGCGTAGCGGTAGTGAACGCGGCCGCTGGGCAGGAGGCGCGGGTTCGATCCCCGCTCAGTGCACATATCAGTGCTGATATTTAGGCCATCGGTTGCTATACAAACATCTATAGCAGTCGTTACGGGTAGTTGGAGCCCTCAAAAGTCCAACAACTGGTCTAACTGCAATGCTTCGATATCGCCTTTGGGTTGTGGTTGGCAGATGGCAGTCGCTTCACGGAAAATATCGAAGTTTAGCCAAATTCACTGTTGGACTGGTAAAAAGCGGACCCCAGACTCCAAGTTAATAGCTTCGGATGCGACTGGAATTAAAGCTAGGATGAAGAAGATATAAAGAAGATGTGCTTCACCGGAGCTGCGGGGGCGTTATTGGTCGGGGTGCAAGAGATACGTTCGCGGCTATCTCACCTCCAGTAACCGAAGATCCAATGACTACGTGTGTTTTAGTCGGTTTGAGTCCGACATAACCATCCTCGCCTGCCCCTTGTACTTATCCGCGAAGAATTTGTGCACATTAAAAAAAACAAGGGAGGCGATGAATACTGACCACAAGTCGTGAGAAAAACGAGACCCTAATACGCGCGGATCGGTTTGATTTGATATAATTTATGTATATGTCCTCAAAAGACGTCCAAAAAACGAGTAGGTACCTACTGCGCATATCGGAGAGGCTAGCTTGTAAGTTACTGAGCTTCTGATGCGGCTTGAAAACTATTACGAAGAATACTTGGAGTGCGTATCAATCCAATTCGTCTATGCTGTACAATCCCGTAGAACAATGGGGCCTCTTGATGTCTTGATGCTGGTGGCCACCAACTGCTCAGGGATCAGGGTACGTACGAATATGTTTCACTAGCAGTAATTGCTTGCGCGCGCGGCGAGTTACTATGAAGATCAAAGTAAGACTCAGACTCGCTACTAGAGATGCCACCCGCGGGACGGCACATCTCTTGTGATTAACCCTTAATTTCGCCAAGATTTTCCCAGCTAAACTATTGCACTGATACCCGCCACAACATATATAGAGTATAATTTGTGGTATAACGGGGACAAGAAAGGTCGAATCGATTAAGATAGAAAAAATATTGAATTGGTCTAGGCGGGTTAGAATCGCGATAGACCTCGCCCTAACCAATCCAAATTTCTTATTTATGTCCGTCTTTGAGGCGACGGTGAAGGGTCTATCGACATTCTCTCGAACTATCGGAACTTGTGACTACTCCGCCCATACAATTTAAATGCAATTTGTAAGCATTTAAGCCGTGGTTAGGGTGGGGTCAGGCAAGGCTGGAGGACAGAAAAGCAAAACATTAAGGCAACGCATAATGCCATTTTCTTGCCCAACTCAGATCCACACGTCACCCGTAGGGCGTTGGGTTTGGTTATTTTAAAAAGTGGTATTTTTTGAAATTGTAACCGTCTTATTAACACAATAACAGCTCACCACCAGCAATAAATGTAACGACAGTAGCATAAAAACAAACGACAACGTCCAGTTTTATGATCACACAAATAATGTGGTATTTATAATGACACTCACTACTGTTGTGATGGAATAAACCTGAGCACTTCATTACTTATGTACTACGTCTCTCATTAGAATAATACGTACACAACACATCCTTCTATTATTATAGACTAGCCAGTCCACCCCGGCTTGCCTGTGGTACGTGGAGACCTCGTGTCGCTCCTTAGAACCATATTTCAATCAATAATTTGCCTATTGCAGTCTAACGCCAGACATAAGCGTAGGTAGCTTAGTGGTAAAGGAGTCGGCCTTACGATCGAGAGGTCACGGGTTCGAATCCTGGCCTTTACAAAATTGACGTGAACCTACTCCTAGCACAAGCAAATTAGCTTAGTTGGAGGTGTTAGAGGGAATATTAGTAATTTTGGTTGCTAATATTCTTAAAAAAAAAACCCTTTCCCAATGTACTTCTGATCCTCTGCCTTCCGCATCCAGTCTGTCCCAGTCATCTTTTCAGGTAGTATGTCGGTCGTCGTTCTGGTTTAGATCCCGTCTTCCATTTGCCATCTCATGATCTCAATTATTAAGCAATAGCCTAGCAAATTAATTAATTTTCAAATAATGTTTGTTCCACGACAAACGGCCTATAAAACACAAAAATGTTTTAAAACTGAACCAGTGGCTCCTGAGATTAGCGCGTTCTACCAAACAAACCGATAAATTCTTTAGCATAGTTTATATTTATAGTATAGATGAATAACTTATTCAAAATGTGTTTAGTTATATAGTGATACCTATGTATAATTTATTTATAGATTTCTTAGTAGTCTTAAAATAACTCATATTGATTATGACAAGACGATTAATGACTTGTTTAGCATGGTGATTTCCATTTGGTATAAATATTTGTATGTATGAATACCTAATATTTCTTTGCATGGGTATTCCGTTGTTAAATATAAATCAATTTACACAAAAAAGATAAAAAAAGGAAAATTCAAAACATCTTATGTAAGGCTATGGGTTCTGAACTACGGATTAACATATTTATTACAACACATCCAGATAGCGTTGTGAAGATATCAGACTAAAGAAATAGTTGCTATAATTCGTATTTTAATTATTTTTTATATTGAACTTAATTGCAGATTCATTTATTTAAATAAAAAAGTATATATTTAAGTCATTTGAACTGAATTATATTTAAATATTTTTTTAAGTTGAACTGAAAGTGAAAACTATAATTCAATGGTAACTTTAACAAATCTTTGTTTAAAAAAATTCAGACTATTTTTTATTTATTTATGAAATTTTAAAAAACGGCTTTACATAGTGTTTTAAAATAAATATAATCAAACATAAATAAATTATTACAGAAATAGTTTAAAAGAGGTTTTCAGGTGCAAATAACATATCTTTTTTACATAATGATAGCAAAATACCTAATGTAGATTTACAAAAAACAATGCTTCAGAAATTTTTGGGTGGTGGGACCGAAAATCATAGTTGGTGAAACGTGGTTATTAATACACCTCTGCCTACCCTACCTACGATTTACAGGCTTGAATAAGTATATGTATATGTGACAATCGTGTATTACGAGCAGTCTTTCCACAATACACGACTGTCGCGTAAGTTTGGAACGTGTTAGGCCATGTCACGTTACTGTGAAAACCTATCGCTCGAAGGCTTCACAAACCTTTGACTCCTAACGATGTTTACCTTGACTGTTTATTAACTTCTCCTTCTACGCACTTTGAAAATCAGATATTTGTGATCGAGAATCGAACTAGAATCACCAGCCTAGCTAATTGTTAGACCACTGGAATAAGAAGTTAACGTTTTTTTATTTAATTTATTTACATACATACATATAATCACGCATTTATCCCCGGAGGGTTGGGCAGGGGTGAATTAATACAAGCATTTCACCAATCTGTATTCGGTCCCACTGTAACGAAGGAAACTTTTTGATGCTAAAGGTTTTATGAAAGTAAAATATAGTGAATTAAATGAGCTATGAGAGCGCTGTAAAATTAATAGAGATGATGTCTATACCGGCTAGGGTATGAGCAGAGAAATGAAAAGATTGATTAACAATTTAGATCATAATTGTAATCGATAAAAAAATTAGCGTTACATGAATTTATGTTTAGGTATTAAGAAATGGAAATGAATCTCAGGGTGGATTCGCAATAAATATTCTGCCGAGGCGTTGTTTGATCCGTTGTGCAGAGATGGTGGTATGCACTTAGCTAGTTCACTCCCGGCTGCTGATGTTGCCGGCGTGCCAGGGTCCTCGCTGGTGTGCCTCACGACCGAATGATGGCGTGAAGCCCGGTGCGAAGACCCTGGAAAAAGAAAGAGTGCGGGTCAGTATGTCACATGGGAACTTCGTCCAGTGACCCGCTGAAAATAATAGCAGGTGAAGATATTCTCCCCAGCGGTAGAACAGCGTAGCTAGAAGCTATAAAAAAAGATTAATAATTACGCAGCGCAAGCTGGAGACGTGACCTCCGACCGTAGGGGTCATCGGCCTCGTGTCACTAATGGGTAGGCTGAAATAGCACAAAAGATACATATTAAAATAAAACATAAATAAGCCATGCATATTAGCAGGCATAAAGCTGCGCCGCTGAGAAGTCTTCACCTGTTGAAAGAAGTAGGAAATGTTGATCTCAAAACTTACCCGGTGCCGACAGCAGTTGGCCGCCGGGGTCAAAGCGACCTCCCACGGCAAGGATAGCCGAAGAAAGGGCCCACTTTAGCGCCGTGAATAGACACTTAGGTAATGTTGTCCAATCTCGCTCGCACAGCCATAGACAAATTAGTATATCGTATCGAAAATACTAAATTATCGACTATTTTAGAGAATTATTTAAAAATAGATTTATAAAAAATCCACAACGTTACAATACCCCCCCAATTAGTTCTGGGTTTTTGTTACCCAAAAACCCGATACTGGACTGCTCAATAAAATGCCTGACCTACGCTTACACATACATACTTCCTTACATACCTCCCCTATCATGTTCATCCATACTTAGCGGTTGCCACTTCAAAAATGTAGCACACGCGTTCCTTGCGAAGAGAGTTTCCAGGTTAATAGGCACTGGAGACTCAGACGTAAATCAAACAAGATGGAAAACATTGAAATGTCACAGACAACAATTTCAATGGGAAGAAAAGGAGCAATCGAACCACTATATATTTTCAACTTTAAAAAGGGAAAGTGTTATGTTTTTAGTATAGGGCTTATTTTAGATGTATACATTACCGCATCTGCAAATAAGGCTTATTTCACGAGTTTGCAAACCGCTCGGAAGAAGACATAACAAAAGGGATGCAATGAGGCTTGTTTTTAGAACTGAGTTTGCACGACCGCTCAGCATAGTGGTATAAAACCATAAAACAGTACCCCGATACTGGTTGAATTCCCAGCTCGAAGAAAAAGGTATCTGTTGGTTTAAAACGCCAACAGATCCAACAAATGGTATAAAACCATAAAAATTCCCGGTGACTGGTTTAGTATCCCAGCACCAAGATAAGGTATCCGTTGGTTTAAAACGCCAACGGACCCAAAAACAACATCGGTTGGTTTAAAACGCCAACCGACCCACAACAACCATTACCAGGCAAAGCCTAATAATAAAGAAAACGAACATGAAGTTCAAAGTTCCATCTCAAAGAGAGGAGAAAAGAAGAAGAAAATATATAGCAGTGGTAGGGTAATATGATTTAAAATAAAGTTAAATTTAGTCTAGCCATATAAGTGTCATTGTCAAATATAAACAATGCAAAAGTATAATTAACTACTTTTAAAAGTTATGACCAAGTCAAATTATTATTAAAAGAGTTATTTTCAAAGGAAAATGGCTTATTATTTGACCCACATACTGCGAGTATTATATGCGAACATGAGTTGCAAAAGGAACAACGAGTGTTCAAAAATTTAAAAGTTTTAAAAACTTTCCAAAGTTTAAAAAAGTTCAAAAAATAAGAACCCAAGGTTCAACAACAAATTAGTTTATTTAATGTTTTGTAGTCGTTGGCGTTTGTCTTGTGACAAAAAGATCCAAAAGTTTTTTTACAAGTCAAGAAAACCATGGAGGCATTTTAGGGTTAACCCAAAAGACAAAAAAAATGTTTGCACAAAGTCAAAATTTATGAAAAATTTCTAAGTTCCAGTTCCAACGAACAGAGATTTTAAAATTATTTAATATTTTTAATTAATTTATTTTTAAAAATTTTATATTTTATTTTTTATTTAGTAGTATTCACCATATTGTAGTGAATAAGTGTTGATATGAAAACAACAGGAACATAACGAAACAGCCATCCCAGGAAAAGTCAGACAACAGAATACGGAGGCAACCATAGGGTTAAAAGATATTGTATAATATTTAGCACAAAAGACCAAAAGTTGTTATTCTCAAAAGAATAATCTTATTTTGTTTTTAAAAAAACAAGGCAATTTTGAAACAATAGTTAGTAGTAATTTTAAATTCTACTACTGGCAACACTTTTTGATTGTCAAAGTTATATGACGTTTGACAGTTTAGTTACATTTTTCTTTCAGAACAATTCAAAACAAAGTTTTGATGAAATTAATTTGATGTTCTATTATAAGAACCAAAGATATAAACAATAGAAAAACAGTACATTAGTAGGTACGTATGAAGACTCAACAGGATTTATGCGTATTTCAAGATATAAAAAGTTTTTGTAAAAAGTGTTCAAAGTTGGGTACATTAAATTAAAGTTATAACTGTTGACCCTTTTATAGGTAAAAGTGTATATCATTACGACCATGAAGTGATTAAAAGGTTGTAGGCAGTGTACCAGCACAGTGCAATAACAAGAAGAAGTTTCATTGTAAAATACAAGTTTTAATTATATTTTAAATTACAAGTATGTGTTGGTATATACTTGTTTGCCACAACAGTGTGTAATATTATTTAAGTGCAATGTTAAGTTTATTGGAATTGAAAATTATAATTGAAACAATAGTGATTATTAGAACACAAGAATTGATTGTAAGAAGTTAAGTTGTTACTTTAAATTAATTATTTTAATAGGTTAGGACAACTTTTTGTATTTTTTGTTTGATTAAAATATTTTATGTGAAATATGTGATTATTTGAATGACTGCTATATATTTGCTCAAAATAACATGAAAGGAACACACACTTTGTCATGAATATGTCCATTGATGCACCAGGCATCTTAAGAGGACTCGGGGAAATGGTAATGTATACTTTACAGAATTGCAGCAATTAAGGGTAATGATTTTAATAACTTGAAATATAGCAAACTCAACAATCCCATATGCAGAACAAGATGACGGACTATCAATTTAAGTATTTATTATCTTTGTTGTTCTTTTCAAAGATTTTTTTTTTTTTATTGTGTGGAGATCTTTTGTTTTTCCTTGTATTTCTTTTCAAGGAATATATATTATTATATTTTTTTTTATAAATAAAGAAGCTAATTTGGATACAGAGATCCGACAACGAGCAATGACTACAAAACAGTTCAGTATAAAATTTAAATGGTAAAGTAACCCAAAGTTAGTAATAAGTAAAAACTATGGTGCGATGAGCGAGATTGACATAAAATGAAGTAAGTAATTTACTTCAATAAAGTAAGTTATTTACTGAAATAAAGTAAAATATATGTAACCTGTCAGTGAATGTAAGCTATTTGTGTTCAAAACAACAAATAGTTTCAAATAAAATAATATAAACAAAATTCAACCAGCAATAGGTTGATATAATAACATATTATATGTTATTATTATGCATAATATATGCACATAAGGTAAGTAAATGTAAAAATATAATGAATTCACTGACGGGGTACTCAGTGTGTGTACAATAGATACACCTGCACAAAAATTAAAAAAAGTAAGAAGCAAGATGATATGAGTTGAGATCAACAAATCCATAAGAAGTAAAAGAAAATAGAACTTTACTTTACCGGTGGGTATAAAAGTAGTAATATACAGTTGAAACAACTGCAAAAGAAAATAAACCTGTCTAGTTTAACTAGTACAAAGGTTTTCATCAACAATAGTGTTAATGCAAAAAAATAATTGTAAATTTAATGATAATTACCTTGTTTTTACGTGAAACAAAGGTATTAAAGTAAATAATATATGTAATGTTACTTATATAATGAAAATAAATGATCATTATTCAGTTTAAATATGTAATTGAGAAAAATAATACTTTATTTTTTTCTACCCACATATGGAATAAAAAATTCCAATTACTAAAAATTGGTGAAAATATCACCACACTGGTAAAGTAAAGAGAAATAAGAAGAAATAAAGTATTACAGACCAAACACACAATACCTGCGGCAGAATAATACCTTTGTAGGGGCGCCAATGTAACGAAGGAAAGTTGATGCTGGTTTTATATTAGGGATTTTATGGTAAGTTAATTCTAGTAAATAAAAGTGAATGAAAGTGTGGCTATGGAAGCTGTAAAATTGATAATATAAAGTCTATACCGGCTAGGGTATGAGCAGAGAAATGAAAAGATTGATTAACAATTTAGATCATAATTGTAATCGATAAAAAAATTAGCGTTACATGAATTTATGTTTAGGTATTAAGAAATGGAAATGAATCTCAGGGTGGATTCGCAATAAATATTCTGCCGAGGCGTTGTTTGATCCGTTGTGCAGAGATGGTGGTATGCACTTAGCTAGTTCACTCCCGGCTGCTGATGTTGCCGGCGTGCCAGGGTCCTCGCTGGTGTGCCTCACGACCGAATGATGGCGTGAAGCCCGGTGCGAAGACCCTGGAAAAAGAAAGAGTGCGGGTCAGTATGTCACATGGGAACTTCGTCCAGTGACCCGCTGAAAATAATAGCAGGTGAAGATATTCTCCCCAGCGGTAGAACAGCGTAGCTAGAAGCTATAAAAAAAGATTAATAATTACGCAGCGCAAGCTGGAGACGTGACCTCCGACCGTAGGGGTCATCGGCCTCGTGTCACTAATGGGTAGGCTGAAATAGCACAAAAGATACATATTAAAATAAAACATAAATAAGCCATGCATATTAGCAGGCATAAAGCTGCGCCGCTGAGAAGTCTTCACCTGTTGAAAGAAGTAGGAAATGTTGATCTCAAAACTTACCCGGTGCCGACAGCAGTTGGCCGCCGGGGTCAAAGCGACCTCCCACGGCAAGGATAGCCGAAGAAAGGGCCCACTTTAGCGCCGTGAATAGACACTTAGGTAATGTTGTCCAATCTCGCTCGCACAGCCATAGACAAATTAGTATATCGTATCGAAAATACTAAATTATCGACTATTTTAGAGAATTATTTAAAAATAGATTTATAAAAAATCCACAACGTTACACCACATAATAGGGGGTGAGCCTATTGCCGTATTCCGGGCGCTGTTGTTGATTCGAGCCATGCATCTGATGCTGAGTCTGGGCTGTACATATCTGTCTGATGTTAAAGTTAATCACCTTAGTCGCCTTGTACGAAACCACATGGGAAGTGAAGGGGTGGCCCAAATTCTACTTTGCCAGGATTCTCATCTTTATCTATAGGTACTAAATCTGAGTAATAAGTGCGAAGGGGTGGAGTAAAAAGTCAGGAGGCGGACCCTGAAGCTCCAGAGTAACCCAAAGAACACCTCTACCCATTCACATGTGAACATACACTCGTATAACGTTTTACCATTACACAGTTTCACATTACACATTACAAGGATATTCCAATGAGTCATAAAGTATCCCTATCTCAATCTAACATGACTTATTGACATTCAAATTAAATAATTACAGATCAAACGCAAGACTAATCTGTTTGTAGGTACTAAACCGGCAAAGTCCACTCAAGTACACATTTAACGAGCGCGTGGTTCTGAGAAGTTCACTGACAGTAGGTGCGAATGTTTTCCTCTCAATCTTATGTCATCACCATAATCATTATCACTGATACATTAAAAACACCATGTTCAAACCATGCCTGTTATCCCGGTCGCATCTGAAGCCCTCACCTAAGTAACTTGTCGCTTTTTTATAGTCTACTACCAAGTGCTGAATCGTATACTGTATCGTGTATCATGTCATTGTATGTCAAAAACATCGTTTACGTCAAAATACTTATATCAATCCATTTTTTGTATTTTTTTTTACGTGCGGGAAATCCCCACGTATACCCCCCCACCCCTCCGGAGCCGGAGTGGGAGGTTATGTCGAACTCGAACCGACTAAACCGCACGCCGTCTCTGGGTCGTAGTGCTAGGCCGAAGGTGAGGCATTATCATGCGACATATCGCTCGTACCCCGGCTGACCCAGGGCCATCCCTCTCGGTCTGGCTCTCCTCGGGTGTCAATCCTATACCTATATTCATCATTCAATTTTTTGTTTAAGAATATTAGCAACCGAATTTATCATCATCGCTAATATTCCCTCTAACCCCTCCAACTAAGCCAAATTGCTTGTACTAGGAGTGGGTCCACGTCGATGGTGTAATGAACAGGATTCGAACCCGGGACCTCTCGATCGTAAGGCCGACTCTTTAACCCCTAAGCTATACCGACGCTTCTATGCTACAATATTCAATATTCTATTCTACACTTGTCTAGGGGAGCTGTGGATCTTAAAGAACGCATAACGGCCGACCTTCCCTGACTTGTCTCAGTAAATAAACTTGTACAAAGTGATTAACCATTATTTAGTGATTATAGTCCAATCGCACGAATGGTCTTATTAGCACTAAAACCTTTCGAAGGTTATGCACTTGAGACTCAAAACTTTTAAACCAGTTTAATAACATTAAAACTCATCAACAATTTAGGTATCAACAGCTCTATAACCTCCAAAAAAATATAGACCTGTATGATTTAAAAACTGGGCCTCCGTAAAGTTTTTGTCGATAGTCATCACCTCATAGCAATTACTGAGTTGTTGCCAAATTTTGTACTTTGTACCCTGAGGTCAGTCAGGTACCTATGTCAGGTTTTCTGGGAGCATCTGACCTCGTAAACATGTGAGGAAAGCTTACGACAGAGCCTTGTCCGTTGTTTGACCCCCTTGTCAGTTATAAAAACCCATTTATAGATATGAAACAGATTTATAAGTGGTATAAGCAGTAAATTTAATCTATATATCTAGTCCAGAGAACTGGGCGTGGGTCTATACCCACGCCCAGTTCTCTGGACTAGTTATCTGGACCTACATTATTTTTTATTATTTAGCTACGGTAGCTTTAGAGGTTAAGGAGTCGGCCTTAAGTTCAAGAGGTCCCGGGTTCGAATCCTGGCCATTACACTACCGACGTGAACCCACTCCTGGCATAAGCAAAATAGATTAGTTCGAGGGGTTAGAGGGAATATTAGTGATTTCGGTCGCTAATATTCTTTTTTTAAAAAAATCAGCCATCTCCAGCTAATTGGTACACCTACTGAGTGACAGCCGAGGCTTGGGGGCAGACTTTCCTTTGGTATTGGAGATCAGACCGTAACCGCTCACGAGAACCAAGATCTACATTAGAAAGCCTAGGAGAACGAACTATGTCATTGTCATAGATTCCTGTGTCTCGGGAATGGAATCAGTTTTTTTTGTATTTCATGTGATCAAAATCTAATATATAAAATTCTGGTGTCACAGTTTTCGTTCCCAAACTCCTCCGAAACGGCTCGACCGATTCTCATGAAATTTTGTGGGCATATCGGGTAGGTCTGACAATCGGCCAACATATATTTTTCATACCCCGATTCGCGATAACCGACATCCACGCGGGCGGAGCCGCGGACGACAGCTAATAGTTAGTATATAATTGCTATAATTTCAAATATGCAAGCAAAATACTCAGTATATATCTTTTAGGTATCGCTGAAAGCAGTGATTGCCGAGTGATCTAACCATTGGCATCCAGCACTGGCGGCGATTCAAGTTCAAGCCCGGTCACGCATCACTGACTTTTTGAAAGTCATTGTATGTAGGATTGATTTAAAATCTAAATCGGAAAAATTTACATCCAGACAGAACTTTACCTGGTGATGGGGACTTCTCTATTCGCACGAAACAGCACTCAGAGGAAGAGCAAGGGATCACTTTTCGGATAATATTTCCCTACCCTAATTAGAATCTAGCAAATTAGCTCTAATCTGTGAGGGGGGTGCCAGTGTCTGAAACACAGTTTAATACTATATTGCATAGACACTGACTTTCACTCTCCATAACATGATAAATTGGTGTTTTAAATGGACACATTGTACACACATCAACAAACCTGGACGTTGGAATCGACTGCAACACCCACAACAAGCTCATGCATATCAAGGTGGCAAAAAAGACTTAGAAGAAGAGGAAACTCGTCTTCTAAGTTGTTTTTAAATTTACCTTTATCTAAAAGTTTATTATCAGATTAGATAGGCTATTAAACAAAGTTTATTTTAATGTGTAGGTGTCTTAACAAAAAGTTTATAGAATTTTAGTTATTTAGGTTCAATTGAAATATCCTTAGAGCATGTTGATGTGTGTATTATGCTTGTATGAAGTAAGTTATTTATTTATAATATCGAAGTTCGATCATTTAGAGATGATATGGCGGACCGGTGTGTATTCCTCCGGTGTGTATTGATTCTTTGACATAGAGTGCAAGTAGTACCCTGCTACAAATATCCACGATATTCAGCAATGGACAACTAGCAATTTAGGCTTGCAATATGTGAAAACTGTGCCTCGAGCACAAAAAGCATTCAAATTCGTGAACGTATTGAAAGAACGGAGCAATACGATTGGTTCTCGGTTAGGCAGGCGGCCAATCACAACGCTTCGTTATTACGATACATTTACGTTACGGACTCGAATATTATTCGTGCACGAGGTACTGTTGTCTCTTTACTGTTGTCTCTTTGCTGACAATATTTTAACAGCTTAACATCATCATAATTCTTACAACTTTTCCTATCTGTGATGCGGCTGAGCTTCGATATTTTCCATGAGGCGACCGCCATTGGATGTCCCCAACCCATTTTAAGATATTAAAGTATTGCAATAGGTTATAGTTAAATATCTAACACGTTATATTATAGAAACTCGATTAATGGAAATTTCCAGAAACATATTATATTGATGTACACCATGGATATTTATCACTGTACATCTTGTCAACATGGTACGAAATATGCGTAATTGTTGCAAGTACACAACATGTTTACACAAATGATATTAAAATGTTTAATAACAATAATACACGCAATAATAAGGCTCTACAATACCTAACTTTATAGAACAACATGACTTATGTTTTTTATTTTTTATTTTCAGTTTATATAAAATCAGGATCTATAAACCTGAAGCTTGGGGGTGTTTTTTTTACATAGCACACGTAAATTTCACTTCACCTTGGCTGATGGTAAGCTGAAAGCAAAGTCTCAGGAAAGAGAGTCACCATTACATACAAGTGCTATGTTAACAATGGTGGCACTCAGTTTGACGGCCTCATGAAAACAGGATTGTCGTAGCAGCACTGCCTGACACCCACCGATCCCATAAGTGCCACGACCACAATCAATTGCCCTGCCCGGCCATGGACTTGCTGACCCCTGAACGCAATCCAACCTTGATTGAATTACTATGGAGGCCTTTTCGCAATCGTGCACAGCGGGACCCACCTGGCCGAAATTTGTAACAAATTTGTTCCATCAAATTTCTACCACATTTTTTTTACGCGCGGGAAATCCCCACGGATACCCCCCCCCCCCTCCGGAGCCGGAGGGGGAGGTTATGTCGGACTCGAACCGACTAAACCGGACGCCGTCTCTGGGTCGTAGTGCTAGGCCGATGGTGAGGTTGTCATGCGACATATCCCTCGCTACCCCGGCTGAGTCAGAGCCATCCCTCTCGGTCTGGCCCTCCTCGGGAGGGGGGACCACGCGGTCCCCGACTCGTCCTTGGTGTGGGGTGGCGCGCATCGTCACACGAAGCGCGCCGCCGCCGTGGCCTGCTTCTGCTAGAGTGACGGGCGGCTTCACCCTCAGGTCCGCGCTCATGTGGGGCGCCCTCCGACGCCCGAGCCGCCTACGAGCGCGTGCAGCGATGTCCACGAGTCTCTCTCGCTCATCGAAATTTCTACCCCCAGGTAGTCTATCTGTAATCGGTAATCTGCCAAGCTCACGGTGAGTCTAGCTGGTCAGCTAATAACTTAAACCGTTGATAACTTAGTGAGCGTCGACTCCTTCACTTAAGTTAGCAGTTAAGAAGTCAGCGTAACAATTAAAATAGCTCAGTTCGAATTCATGCCATTAGGTACTCTACCGACGAGAACTCAAGCTCTGTATCACAAGCAATTTAGCTTAGCTGGAGATATTAGCGAGAATAGTAGTTATAATATCAGTTGCTACCTACTCCCATAAAAAAACTGAAACTCTCTCTAAAAATATATTTTTTTTAATTCAATAATTTCAAGCATTTTTATATCTCATATTTTTTATACAACTGAGATGGCAGATAAGCACACAGCCCATCTGATGGAAAGTCGTTACCGTGGCCTATTGACGTGTGCAATACCCCCCCCCCCCCCCCCCCCCAATGACTCTGCGGGTGCCCCTCCCCTTGTAGTAATCGCAAGGGAGCATGGCATCGTAGCGGCGCGTGTGGGGGAGATTGCGGTCGTGGCCGTTTATTTCGCGCCGAGATTACACCGACTAATCGGGCATTATCGGCGGTCGCTGGAGCGGCTGACCGACGTCGTCAACGCCTGCACACCTCGCCCGGTTCTCGTGCTCGGGGATTTCAACGCCTGGTCTGTGGCCTGGGGTTCCCGGCGCACGGACGCGCGAGGCAGGGCTCTGGAGAGCTGGGCCGATACCCTCGGTCTAGTTCTCCAGAATCGCGGGGCCGAAGCCACGTTTGTGTCGGGGGAGCGCAGGTCGATCCTAGACCTTTCGTTCGCGAGCGCTTTCCTGTCACTTCGCGTGCGGGACTGGCGTGTCGTCGCGGAGGTGGAGACTTTGTCGGACCACCGATATGTTCGGTTGGATGTCTCCCCTCCCGCGGGGGATGCGCCGGTCGCAACGGCCCAACGCGAGCCGCGCTGGGTGCTGGGGCGACTGAATCGGGAGGACCTCCTGGAAGCCGCCATCGTACAGGCCTGGGCCATTGCGCCGGACAGGCCTGTCGATGTCGACGATGAAGCGGCGTGGTTCCGGGAGGCCATGACACGTGTCTGCGATGCGGGTATGCCTAGGGCTCCAGCCTATAATCCGAGGCGTCGGGTCTACTGGTGGAATGCGGAGATCGCGAGGCTGCGTCAAGCCTGCGTGATCACGCACCGCCGGTGGGCTCGATTCCGTAGGAGGCGTAGCCGTCCCGCAGACTCGGAGCCCCGACTGGCGGAGCTTCACGAGGGATACAGGGAGGCCAGGAATGCCCTCCGAGCGGAGATCAAGCGGTCCAAGGCCGCTTGTTACCGGGAGCTCCTGGAGACGCTGGAGCGGGACCCATGGGGGCGGCCTTACCTTATGGTAAGACAAAAGCTGCGCCCCCGGGCCCCTCCGCTGACCCAGGTGCTCGAGCCGGCTCTGCTCGGGGGAGTGGTCGAATCCCTGTTCCCGGCGCGAGCGGAACATGTTCCGCCGCAGATGGCTCCGCCGCCTCGGTCGCCTATGGCGCCCGGTGCGGTGATTGACGACGATGTGCCCGAGGTCACTCGGGTAGAACTAGAGCTGGCGGTGCGAAGGCTTGGAGCCAAAAAGAACACCGCCCCGGGACCCGACGGCATTCCAGGCCGCGCGTGGGTCCTAGCTCTAGGGGAAGACGGTCTCGAACCCCGACTGAGAGGGTTCCTCAGCGCATGTTTGGAGCGGGGCCAGTTTCCGAAGACGTGGAGGACGGGGAAACTGGTCCTCATCCGCAAGATGGGGCGCCCGGCGGACGAGCCGTCCGGGTACCGGCCCATAGTGCTGCTTGACGAGGTGGGCAAGCTCTTTGAGAGAGTCATTGCCAAGCGCCTCGTCGAGCATCTCTCTAGAGTGGGGCCGGACCTGGCGAATACTCAGTTCGGGTTCCGCCGGTGGCGTTCCACTGTGGATGCCATCATGCGTGTGAGGACTCTGGCGGAGGATGCGGTCGCTCGGGGCGAGGTGATGTTGGCGGTGTCCTTGGACATCTCCAACGCGTTTAACACCTTGCCCTGGAGTTGCATCAGAGAGGCGCTCGTTTATCACGATGTGCCTCTCTACCTCCGCCGCATAGTCGGGGCATACCTGACGGGGAGAGCCGTCGTCTACCCGAGTTCGACCGGAGTCGGTAGGCGCGAGATGTCGTGCGGTGTTCCACAGGGATCGGTCCTGGGGCCGCTGCTGTGGAACATCGGTTACGACTGGGTGCTTCGCGGTGACTTCGCGTACGGTGCCACCGTCACGTGTTACGCGGATGACACGCTGGTGACGGTGGGCGGGGCTACACACCGCGAAGCGACCCTGAGGGCCACGACCGCGGTTGCTCAAGTCGTGGAACGGATCCGGCGGCTGGGTCTCGAGGTGGCTCTGCACAAGTCCGAGGCCATGTTCTTTCATGGCCCTCGGCGCAGGCCAGACCCGGGAGCCAGCCTTACAGTGGGAGGCACTCCCATCGACATCAAGCCCCGGTTGAAATACCTGGGGCTGGTGCTTGACGGTCGATGGGACTTCGGAGAACATTTCCGAAGTCTGCGCCCCAAGTTGGTGGCAACGGCGAATGCCTTGGGCAGGCTGTTGCCCAACTTGAGGGGCCCAGAGGACTCCTGCAGGAGACTCTACGCGGGTGTCGTGCGGTCCATGGCCCTATATGGGTGCCCCGTATGGGCGGACACCCTGGGGGCCAGATTCCTGCCTCTGCTCCACGCGGCGCAGAGGACGACGGCCTCCAGGACCATCAGGGGGTACCGCACGATATCCTTTGAAGCGGCGAGTCTCCTGGCCGGATCGCCACCGTGGATCCTGGAAGCGAGGACCCTTTCGGCACTCTATCAGTTCCGAAAGGAGGCGCGGGGGCGGGGACACGATCCCGAGCCCGAAGAAATTCGGGCCGAGAAGTCCCGGCTCCACAGGGCCATGGTGACCGAGTGGGAGCTACGACTTGAGCAACCACGCGCAGGGCACGCCGTGATTGCGGCGGTAAGACCCATCATGGGGGAGTGGCTAGAGAGGCCACACGGTGGCCTCTCGTACCGTCAGACGCAGGTCATTACCGGACACGGTAACTTCGGGCGGTACCTGCATCTGATGGGCATAGAGCCAACGCCCGAGTGCCATCACTGCGACGCGAGCGTGGACTCGGGGCTGCACACGCTCACCGAGTGTCCGGCGTTTGAAGCGCCGAGGCGGGAGCTTGTGACGGCCCTGGGGGTGAGAGTGCTCACGCTCTCCACCCTGCTCGCGGCGATGGTCCGCTGCGCGGATGCGTGGGCGGCCAGCGCCTCCTTCTGCGAGCAGGTCATGCTCGTGAAGGAGACAGCAGAGCGGGCGCGGCGCAGCGAGCGAGAAAGACTCGCGGACATCGCTGGCCGCGCTCGAAGGCGGCTCGGGCGTCGGAGGGCGCAAACTGACCTCCGCCCCCCATGAGCGCGGGCCTGAGGGTGACGGGTGGAGCCGCTCGTCACCCTAGCAGAAGCAGGCCACGGCGGCGGCGCGCATCGTAGGACGATGCGCGCCCCCCCCCATACCGGGGGCGAGTCGGGGACCTCGTGGTCCCCCCTCCCGAGGAGGGCCAGACCAAGAGGAATGGCCCTGGGTCAGCCGGGGTGCGAGGGATATGTCAAAAGACAACCTCACCTCCGGCCTAGCACATCGACCCACAGACGGCGTGCGGTTTAGTCGGTTCGAGTCCGACATAACCTCCCCCTTCGGCTCCGACGGGCGGGGTATCCGTGGGGATTTCCCGCACGTAAAAAAAAAAAAAAAAAAAAAAAAAAAAAAAAACCCCCAATGACTCCCCTAGTCACACTCCGACTGCCGACCTTGTAAACACATGTTACATTACAAAAAGAAACACACACATTAAGAATATTAAGAATTCATGCAAGATTTTATTATAGTTACAATAAAACCAGTTTACTTACTGATTTTATGTTTTTATTGAATTTGAAAATTTAAATTGAATCCAAATTAATTTGAAATTTACATTAATAATAAATCAGAATAAAAATAAATTTCAATACCATTTTCTATTAGCCCTTGAAATAAATTTTGACGTATTAAATATATATAGTAATAATGATAATTCCACGACGCATTTTAACTTTTAGTTTTCTTTTTTAGTAATATATATAGTATTAAATATAAATTTTGATGAGGATTAAACAATTATTTTTTAGATTTTTGGCCTTAAACAGCACTTTAACAGTAAAACGCCATCATTGTTCTACTTTCACGAACTTTCCTCTTAATTGCCTCAAATTTCACCGATTACCCTTGAAATACTTCTGAGATTGAAAAGAGATTTCTCCCTAATGCTGACCTAGTTCAGGAGCTCTCAGCAATGTCTCGATAATTTTTCAGCCCTCTCGCAATTATATTGTCGTATCAATCACTGCACCCCTAGAGGTGTCAATTCCATCTGCCTTTATTACTCTCTATAAGATTTCTGTCTAAATTAAATTATTGGTCGGATAAATTAAAATTTAATATGATACTGAAGTAATCTAATATAATTAAATTTTAAATTATGTAGAACTAGGTACAGTCAACGACGTAACTTGATAAATACTCAAATATTTACAAATTCTTTTTTATATTCAATAGCATAATAATTAATTTATGTAGTTTTATGGTCCACAGAAGACAAAGTTAATACAATTAACTTTTTTTTTTCAATATTTTATGAGAACTTTAGGGACATTTTATCCGCAGTGATTTTGTACACATAAAACAAAAAAGCTATTTGTATGAGGAGGCCGCCATGCTGAGGGCTACCATTGTAAAATTGTTGTGTTCTGTAATGGTGGTCCTGTTTCTTGAGACTTTGCCTTCAGCTCACCATTAGGTGAGGTGAAATCATATTGACGTATCTAATCGTGTAAATTTAATAAACTATTGGCGACCAAATTTGGTTAGTCTGCTAGTAGTAATATGAATGACCTATTGCAGCTAAATTTAAATAGATAGCTGTCTATAAATATATAAAATTAGTGCTGCTCTGTGCGTATTGCTCCAGGAAGTCTGAGTTAATGTATCTAAGTGGTTCCGATTACCTACCACAGTCACTGGCAACTATATTGGGAAGGTTAGCTGGTGGTATTTTCGACATATCGATCGGATAATCTCGGTCTGAGCTGACGAATGAGCTATATTATTGGTTAACCTATATTTCATTGGAAAATACCATGTTTAAAAACTTTACTTTAACACTAGCTGAATGTCACAGTTTCACTCTATTCAAGTAGGAACCTGCCTGCGTTATATGCCCTGTTTTTCTCACTGATAAGCTACTAAAAGTCTTAACGTGTCCTATAACCTTCCTCAAGAACCGGGTTATCAAATGAATAAAACAATTTTAGAAATCACACGGTACTTACAGGGAAGCCCATAAAAACAAACTCTTCAGCCTTATATTAGGTAAAACCAGGATAGATGCCCTGCCCTAGTTGGATAGTTGCCCCCGTTTTGAATACTATATGTTAGAGACGTTAGTGACGTTAACATTTTACTATAGTTTTAAGAGCTCCTCATGTAGACTGCAGTATCATAAAAAATATCAGTGTAGATGTAAACGTCCTCTCAGTGTGAGCCAAAGAAGTTTTTAGTGAATATTTTTGAAGTGAAAACTTCTTTAGACGCGTTGGATGGGTAAAAAGTGTTAAACTCGCGTCAGGATCACGTGATAAACTCGCGTCAGGATCATGTGACCTTTGTAGGACGGCATGACGTCATACAACATTCTTAGCTACAGAGTGTATATTTGCTAGGTACGCTAAGAAGCTTCGTAGCTTAGCGGTAAACGCTTCGACTGTAAGTCCTTATGGTTTCAGATAGTACCGGGTTCGAACCTGGGCTTCTGACACTTTTTGTGATTATTTTTTCTTTTTTAATTTATTACTTTTTGTGATTATTTTTTCTTTAAGTAATTTATTAATTTCTATAATTGGCACTATATTATAGGTATGGTATGGTATGGTATGTTCTTTTTATCTTTTTCTTTGTATATAACGAAGAAAGAAGAAAAAGTTTTTACTTCTGCCGGCACTCCCGGAGTGTAACCCGTCTTTTTTATTACTGATTGAGGTATCATTAAACTTTTTGTTTCTTTGTATACATTAGAGTTTATAATAGGCTATTTATTACGTTTTATTTTTGAATATTATTTATTTATTTAGCAAATAAAAAGTGCAACGATCCGTTTCAAAAAGGATAGTTGCCCCAATTACTTTTGCGGCTAGTTACCCTTAAAACGCTCCAAAGGCAAGGCATATAAGCTTTAACAAAGGTTCCAAATTGTTTAAAACTAACATTCAAGGTATAAGTGAATAAAATAGTTTATTAATGACTAACTTAAAGTTTGGAGGCCAAGTCTTGTTATATGTTTATTTTGATGATTTAAAAATACGAAAGTTACTAATATTTTATAGTGTTGATTAGTACTTAATTAAAGTATTCTCGATATATTTTCCCTTTTTACGGAACTCTTAAGTAGGTAAGGAATCAGATGGAGGCTATTTCTAAAAGTGAGGCATCTATCCGGGTTTTAACTTACCTATATTTAGATATAACGACAGAAGCTTGTAAGCAAATATCAGAATAGTCGAATAAAATCAGCGTAAGTCCATCTATTATTTTTATAATTCCACTAATTTTGCGCACGCCTCTGGTTTTTCCATAAACAAAATATGTTTTTTAATTATTCATAAGTCGTTAGTACGAATTCACTAACCTAGTCAGATAACCTTTTGACATATGAGGCAGTTGCTTATAAGGAGTTTACACTGCGTATAAATAGATCAATGACGCTAAGATATCATTCATTACAATTCTTGAGAAATAATGAACATTGAAATAATTCCGTAGAATATGTTTGTACATAATATATTATTTCTATACATTTATTTATTCATTCTACAAAATGCCATTTAATTTTAGACTCTAACTGAACATTTTAAAAATCAAAAATTGAATGGCAATGTCTGTGGTATGTCAGAGGTTAATTATCAACAGAATCGGGGCCCTGACGGACGGACTGATTGGTATCAAGACTTTAGACTTTGGAGCTACGAACTAAATTTTTGAAAACGCAATAGAATACATCAATCTTCGATAATATAATAATATATCAGTGTATCATGATTCTAAGGACAAAATTATCATTTTTAAATTTTATTAATATTTTGTGTTAAGATTTTGGGGGTGTAAAGCGACTATACATCCTTCTATAATCAAATAGATACTGCGATGTCGAAACCAATATGCTTTATTATACCACACCACTGAAGTAAAACTTTAAATGAAATGTAACTGGCTATAAAAGAAAGTACGAGAGGAAATATGCCGACGCAACTCTCTCTTTACACTACAGTACCATCCCTCCTTCTATCTTCACTAACTCATATCTTCGTGTCAACTGCCGTTCGCCTCGTACCATCACACCTTTGTAACGCTTTCATCATGTATTCACCAGCCTCCCCAAGTACACGTGCAAACAGAAGTTGTAGAAACTTCAAAAACCTCCAATTTGCTGCCTTTCCTCCAAGCACCTTCACAACTAATCTCTCACACAAGGACATTTCGCATTACGCAGAAAAAACCGTGCTGGAACATTAACGTAAACACGAAATTTCACACATACGACACTACTTATCACATCGTGCACTTTACGTGTTATCTTTACTACGATATTTACAGTTCGCGTTATCAATGAATGGGTGACGTCAGGCCAAGCCCCCGACTTATCGCTACGCATATGAGCTGTTGTTGTTTTTCAATACGTCTGTGTTGCGTGTAAAGTTTGATAGTTCGACTAGATTTTGCATTCATTTCCCCACAAATATTACGTTTTTAAAATAAAATTCTTGTTGGCGGTTGTGGTGCGAATTTAACTAATAAATGCATTACAGATAGCTTAACCGAACTAGATTTAAAACATATAGGTATATGAGGTCGCGTTTCGTACATTGAACTGTTTACGTACTGAGTACTTATTTATATCGGTACTGTTAATTAGTGTGTACTTTATATAAATAGTTATCTATATACACGAAGGTATCTAGGTATCTACCTATGTAATATCTTATGTAGGCAACGAAAATTATAGCATAACAATGACATAGAATTTCATCATCCGTACACAGAGTGATAAGAACCAAGGTCCAATAGTCGTCTTGTGTCTGACCGAACTTTAAATGACAGTAAGTAAAACCCACAAATCAAAAGATAACCCAAAACGACTAATGGATATTGGAGGTCTCTCAACAGATTTCTGATATCCATAAGTCGTAGAACGTAGAATTTAATATGGATTTATTGCATGTTAACCTTCATACACTTAGTATATTGGTGGTCTAACAGACCAATACGCGGGTTAATTGGTCTGTCAGACCACCAATATACGTTTGCTTCATAGAAATCTCGTCAACACGTCTAACAATATACACCAAAGTGCTTATGATGGAGATAGTCATTAATTCGAACGCTATTCCATCTGCCACTACAATACATAGACTCGCTTCTACAATACAAACGATTTAATATGAGTATATAAAAGCTACTGTAACCCAACTTCAATCACACTCGCTACGACACGATATAGTTCTCAAAACACAAACGTTTATGCTAACGTTTTGCAAATGAGTTTATTTAAAAAAAAAACCATAATAGTTTATCTGAACTGCAAACTCGTTTAAGAGAACATGTGAATAAAACTGGAATATTTTATTTGCCCATAAACCTGTCACCGAACACTACTAAATATTAATGGGAAATGTATACAAAACGTGCCTCCAACATAATAATATGAGTCATAATGGTCATAAGTATAACTTTACACAAATTAAGCGAATACATTATTATTGTAGACTATTTTTGTTATTTGTTTCCTCGTAGTAACGGAAAGGAAAGAACAAAATAACTGTCGCTGTCGGGAAGTGGCCAGCGATTTTGTAATAGCGACTCCTTTTAGATCCTTCTAGAATATTCTGGTTCATTCTACAAGGATTTGAATTCAACTATTTGAATTGGAGAAACTCTTTTCTCTAGAGTTTTCTTTATGAAGTCAGTTACAATGCTGGGTCACTTTTTCGGGGCATTACACAAATAAAGGAATACATTATTATTGTACACTATTTTTGTCATTTGTTTCCTCATAGTAACGGAAAGGAAAGGAGAAAATAACTATCTTCGGTGACGAAGTGGCGAGCGATTTTGTAATAGCGACTCCTTTTAGATCCTTCTAGAATATTCTGGTTCATTCTAAAATTATTTGAATTCAACTATTTGAATTGGAGAAACTCTTTTCTCTAGAGTTTTCTTTATGAAGTCAGTGACAATGCTGGGTCACTTCTTCGGGGTAGAGCACCTTTTATGTAGCAGTGACTACGTACTCGCTATAACCGTATCGTATACCTATTGTACCCATAGTTAAATAACATACTTTCGTATTGAACGTGATGCGAGTGCAGTAAGTGCGCGAACTCCGGACTGCTATTGTCAGTTGCCCCGCTGGTTGCCCCACTTGGCTATTCAGTTGCTTCTGGGCTGCCCACCCCTAAGCTACCTTGGCTGCCCTGCTAGCCGTATCGTCCGGGTCTGCCACAGCCGTCTTCATTCGAGTCTGCCACAGCCGCCTTACTTTGAGTCCAAATCAGCCGGATGCATCCGTGGGGCTGCCTACATCAGCCATCTCAACACAATTCAAGTGTTTTGTTAATGTATTTTTTTAAAATCTGTTAGTAGATACAACATTTAATAATATCCTTTTAGCTTAATTTTAATAGTGTGTTATTATTCTACGTTCTAGCTAGGGAATAGAATTAATTTTTACTACAGTGTCTCTGATTGCTCAACAAACCCAGTTATCAGTCCACTAGGATAAGAACAAGGTTAGTGTAAGTCAAGGAGATAAATAATAATCTCACATATTTCCCTTATATCGAATGTCCTACATTTCGATATTGCATAAATATTCAAAAAAATAGTATATTTTGCCACAAGGGATGAAAGTACTACATTCTGTCCCGCGTGTGTGATGGCAAATACGTGGGTGAGGATGTAATACTTTCGTCCCGTGTCACAGATGCCATTTTTTCTCCTACATAGGCCGAAAAGTTCTAGTTTCTCCTACCTAGGCCAAAAGTTCAATTTTTGTCCCTGATAGAAAGTGTCACTTGCGCCCCGCTTCACAGGGACTAAAATTGAACTTTCGGCTTAGGTAGGAGAAAAAATATCTTTAGACGTCAAAAAAGTAACGTTTAGTATAGCTCTGCAATAAATCAAATTTAATATAATCTCATAATTTCGCTAACTAACTGTGACATAAGCACAGTCCTCAAAACTTGTCGAACTATCAAGAATCTTTACATTAAAATAAATCAATAAAATAAATGACAATACATCAAACTTTAATATTTTCAACATTTGCTCACTTATTTGCTAACTTAACACGGAAGGCAGTAGACGTAGAAGAGTGGTCAATGTATTCATCTTTATTTTTATTTTAAACTAGCTGTTACTCCCACATAAAATTTTATCCCGTTCAAACAATGTTTCCATGGGGGAAAGGTATAAAAATTCACAGAGATAAAGCCGCAGGCTAGTACTTTTTAAAACATCACAATAACTTTTGCAAAATGTTGACTCCACTTCTCATAAAATATTCATCCCCTGATAAGATACCAATAAATATATTTCATCCTAATTTGTAGGTCATAACGCTGTTTACGAATACCCATCTACGTTGACATTGTGAAAGCATGCATCTATAAATTTTGTTATTTTAAGAGTTTTTTTACCACTGTGTGACATAGAAAAGTGTTACTTCTCCAGTTTCCGACATCGTAACAAGCTCAAATGTGTTCCAGTTATATTTGATTCCGTTCCCACGAGCCACAGGAACCTATCCCCGGGATAAAGTACGCTATTATGTTGTATTATTTCAGAATACAATCTTTATACTTTTAGTGATCTTGTTGATTGACGGACGAGGTTCTGGTGAAGTGAACCATCCCAAAAATTTGGTGGGCCTATACATCCCCTGCATGAGCATCGTAATAGCCTCTGTAGCGTAATAGTAGTTAACGCGGGCGCTACGTAGGAGGCGCGATCCCCGCTCAATGCCAATATTTGTATGCATGCAGTATGCCTGAAAATATATAATAAGGCTATAATATAAAAAAAATATATAAAAAATTAAAGCTAAATAAAGACCACTATAAGTAAAAAAGCATACTATAGGACATTTGATTATCTTAAAGAGAAAAACGTCTGGCTTTAGCATGGTGCAGGCACCTCTTAATATGCTTTAGTTACGACATAATACTGTACGTTTTTGTCATATTTTAACTTGACTTTGACTTGACTTTGAGTCGTCATCCGTCGTCAAGGATGCCATACGGTCATTTATGGCAGTCGTTACGGGTAGTTTTAGCCCTAAAAAGTCCAACAACTGGTCTAACTGCAGCTCTTCGATATTGCCTTTGGGTTGTGGATTTCAGATGGCAGTCGCTTCACGGTAAACATAGAGGTTCAGCCAAATTCGCAGTTAGACTGGTAGAGTAGATCCCAGACTCCAAGTTGAAAGCTTCGGATACGACTGGTATTAATGCTAGGATGAAGAAAGTATCATCGTAACCTCTGCGTTTAGTCCCAATCACATTCGAGGCTTTCACCACAGTCTGGAGCCCGCTTTCCTATTTTTCCTCCTCCACTTCGAACAACATCCCTGGCCGTGAGATCATTGACACTCATACCATTCACTATGATGGGTATCCCCTTCTGCTGGAGCTAAGAACATTTGATTCCCACAAACAAAAAAGAATCTATCTTTAACACATCGCATACATTCAAAACACGAAAAATGGCTAAGGCGAAAATATACGCCACTGCGCAAAAACAAAAGCCAATTATATTTCAAAGTAAAATAGTATATTTCACATCATAGTTTTCACATGTCACGTGAAAATCGTGGCGTATGTGCCCGATCGGCCGAACATGTGAATTTTAGCCGATTACATTAAGCTGCTTACATAATGATGTGACCATTATTTTGTCGAATGCTATATATTGATGTGGACACATCTAGAAAATGAAGGAAGTCATGTTCTATACCAATATAGATTTCGTAAAATCTACAAAACTGAAAATAAAACAATAAAGTTCTCAAAAGCACATAATGTTAGCAATAGCCAAATCAGTTAAATCATGCATCGTTTGTGGATTTATATCCGATCAAACAAGCGCAGAATTTAAATCTGACAAAAAAAAACTACAGCAAAATCTGTTCAATAGTTATTGCACCCATCGTGGCAAACAGACAAGAATTACACAATTTCACACGACCATCACTGTCTGACCTTCCAAACCCGAGATGATATAAAAGCCTCTTCTGGTTAACAGGAGCACCGACTTATGGGTGAGCTTACCCTGGGCCCTGAAGATTCTGGTGGGGCTCTATTTTAGCGCGGTTTTATCCGCTCGACCCGTTAGAGCTTGCCAGACATAATAAAAAAAGGTGAATTGGAAGCCATCTATCGCAATTCCAAAGAATTACAAAAGAATATAATATGATATTAGTTACATGATACAAGTGTGGTAAGTTGGTCATTACACTCGAGGTGATATTGCACAGCCCGAGCCGAAGTCGAGGGCTGCAAGGAAACCGAGAGTTTAATGATCGTACCTCACGTGTGTCATACGAAGTTTTTCGACACACTTAAGAGTAAAAAAATCAAATTTTATATTTAATGAAGGTCTCATAAACCGCCATGTACTTATCCCTGGAATTTGGAGGCAAAAGGCTATCACGGGCATTTCGTGCCACGTTTAATATTTCCGGCGGTGTCAAATCAACGTATCTGTCTTCTTCTATACTAGACATTGACACTCTAAACTTGTTGATCAATTATTCGTACTTAAATAAATAATGCTCACAGCTCAGACATCTAGTTTGTTAAAAATTCCGCGCTGATATTTTTTTTTTCTGCGCGCGGCGTGTTATCTTTGCACGCGCAGACTGGAGTGTAGGCACGAACAATTACGCTAAACAGCCAATAATAAAATGCAAAACATCTAATTTTTATGTATTTATAAATTTGTTTCACGTTGAATTATTAATTAAAGTAAATACTTTGTTGAAAATGTATCATATTCAAGGTGGTACACTACTTTTTTTTTACATAAGTGATATTTTTAGTCTCATGTTGAAACGAAACGTATCTAAGTCAAAACTTTTTCCGAGATTTAAAAATAAAACTATAACCCAGTTAAGTTAAGAGCAAATAGAATGCATTTATAATATCTTTCAGCGAGGTACCAACTTAATTTGATGGAATATAAAATAAAATACTAGTGCGATCAAGAAAAAAAAGCACAAGTGTTTAATAGCATAGTTTATGAGTGTAAAAGCCATGTGATAAACACCACTTTATGAGTAAGGGTGTTGAAAAATATATTTTTTTATGTATTGTCACCAAAAAGTCGCTACTATTGTGTTATGAAAAATATAGACTAAAAACTTTTAAGGCATCTGTTTTAGAATATCTTTAGATCTTTTCTTTGATAATAATCGATTATTATGTTCCATTCAGAGTGAATACCTATAGCTGTTGAATTCAGCGCAGCTCGAGTTAAAAACAGTACCCTAACACGAAAAACGATCGTAATCTTGAACGTATTGATAGAACGAAGCAATGCGATTGGGCCCGGCCAATCGCAATGCTTCGTTCTGTCAATACGTTCATGATACCATCACCATACCATTTCTATCATTCGGTCAGTTACCGGAATGAAAAGCTTGCTATCCATTTATTCTTTTATCTGTTGCCCGCGACTCCGCCCGCGTGGATATCGCTTAACACGCAGTGTTGTAAGCGCTGTGTCGAAGATTTCATCAGTTACGGTTGAAGAATTGATTGAACGTTCAAGCGCAGTCTTGTCTCTCTGCTTGCCTATCTATTCGACTCTCTACTCGCTTGCCTTTCTCCCACTCCCCCCTGTCCACTACCTCCTTTCCCCTTCCCCCAACACTCTTCTTCCTTACCTCACTCGTACCCCGACCTTTAACCCTTTCTACACTCTCTTCCATCCCATTTCCCAAACTCTAATCTGTCTTATATATTTTATCAGGATAAATAAAAAATAATCATCTTTCTTACTCACTTTCATCCAGCATCCCATCCATTCATCCACCCATCAATCCATTCATACTTACAAACTTCCACGTTTATAATATTAGTAGGATATTAGTGTCAAATTTGATTCAGATGTTTTCAGCCAATCTGACGAAAACAATTACATAGATTATACTAAGTACCTACCGATTCTGAACTGCTTTCTCCTATGGGTATACTTACCAGTGGCGTAACTATAGGGTGGCAGGGCTGGAAAAATGTCACGGGCCCCCGACCCAAGAGGGCCCCGGCCCAAGAGGCCTCGAGCTCAGGAATAACCAAACATTTTTAACAACTTTTGTACCTAAATACTTGAAAATTATATTTTTTTTAAAACACTTAAAATCAATCAAAGGATGGCACAACTAAAGACCATAAATATAAAAATTTAAACTAATCATTAAAATTTCAACACATTCAAAACAAAAAGATGTCGATTTTCAGTACGCATCCATTGGTTGCTTCATTTTTTGTCGTGGTACATACATTGGTAATACGGGCGAGCTAGTGACGGTCCGGGAATTCCCTCATTTTGTTAACCAATTAGGCTAGGAGCCAGTGACACTGAAAGTCTTGTCATCGCAGATTTGAAAAACTTATATGTAAATCGATAGTGACCAAATATATGAATAAAATCAACTTGGAACGCGTTGACTTAGTAAGCCAAAAATATGTTTAAAAAAAAAAATTAAAATAAAAAAGCAAAATGGCACTATGGCACAAGACAGGCTACGTAACTTGGCTATTCTGTCTATTGAAAATTCCATGGCTCTATCTTGAAACTTTGATGATGTTATAGATACTTTTCCGGAACAGAAAGCAAAAGAATTTAATTAATAAAAAAATCTTATTAAACAAATTGTTAGGTATTGAATTATAAATATTTGTATAAACTTAAGCTTCAGAAAATGAAACTTATTAGATATTCAACTAAAATGCACACAATATTATTAATAGTTTTGGGTAAGTACTTACATCAGTGGTTTATTAAAATTAAATTCTAACGTGACTATTTCAATTAGAACGTTGGGGCCCCATCCAAAAAAATGCCACAGGCCTCAGATGGTATAGTTACGCCACTGATACTTACTAAAGATAATACTTTTTGTTGCATGCCTTAAGATCGAGTAATCCTAGGTACGAAACCTGGCCTAACACTACCAACATAAACCCACCTCTAACTCAAGCAATTTCACTAAGCTGCCGGCATTATCGTTAGGAGGAATATCAGTGTTACGAACACTAACATTTAAAAAAAAAACAAGTTTTATCTAAAAGAAAAAAGATAGACATTTAATAAGTTCTTACATGACAATCAATGCTAATAAATGGAGTACGGTGCTACATAAAATTACACAACCAGTTCAGTTATTAGGTACTAGGGAAGCAGAAAGGGCTGAGAGTGACGTAACACTGAATTAATCTACATTATTATATAGTATACAAGCTATCGCTCACAGTTTCGCCCGCGTGGATATCGTTTGTCGCGACCAAACATAGCCTAAGCTCTAACGCTTAAACCACTGAACCGATCTTGGTGAAACCTTTTTTCGCGATAAATGGTAGCGTTCATCCTTTCCCAAGCTGTAATTCATCTTTTTATTATGAACAGACAGACAAAGTTACTTTCGCATTTATAACATTAGTAAGGATGGATTTTATTAGACGGTTACGTCAGTGTAAGGTATAGTATTGCAGATATGGAACAGTATTGTCCCACGACACGATGCCATTAGGAATTGTTACGTTCGTTATGTTATATTAAACAAGCCTTTACGTAAGGCTAACTACACGGACACAGCAATAAGTTATGACATTGGTAGCATATTAATGCGTGTAGGGTCCCTAAGAAAGATGTTGAATGTTTAAATGAAAAGGATTCCACCGGTAGTAAATAAAACTTAATTTTTCAAAGGACATCGCTGAATGTCGCCCCGGAACCACCAAACATGTGGCATACACCATAATCATTTATCTATTTGAATGAATTAGTTGCAAATATTTGTATCAAACGGACAAGGAACTATTCTAAATTAATAATGAAGAGAATTTAATTAATAATCGTTACATTTCTCGTCGATAAGAGTAATGTAATTTAATAGAGAAATTAATTAACCTACTATTGCCATTTTCAACCATTTTTATCTTCTCAATTTATGGCTTCTACGATCGAGAGAATGATCGCAATTTCTCCAATGTCAAGTACAATATATTAAACGAGTGACCCGCCCCGGCTTAGCACAGGTGGCAAAAATCGTTTTGAATACGCAAAGCTTTTGAAAATTCAATATAGTCTATGTTACTTACGGCCCATTAGTTTCTGATTCTATTCATTACAAGCAAACTTATAATTTTTTTCTCTTTATAATATTGGTATAGATGTAGATTATTTCATAACGATCTGAGAATTTTTGAAGTGAAAACTTGTTTAGCGGCGTTGGATGGGTAAAAATTGTTAAACTTGCGTCAGGATCGTTTGACCTTTGAACCGTAACCGACGACTGACGTCATACAACATTAGCTAAAGAGAAAGACTGTCTATTTTGCAAGATACGATAAATAGCATCGTGGCTTAACGGTTATCGGTTCGACTGTAAGCCCTTATGGTTTCAAATATTACCAGATTCAAACCTGGGCTTCTGGCACTTTTTGTGATTATTTTTCTTCCTGTAATTTATTACTTTTTGTGATGATTTTTTCTTTTTGTAATTTATTACTTTTTGTGATTATTTTTTCTTATTGTAATTTATTACTTTTTGTGATTGATTATTTTATCTTTTTGTAATTTATGAATTTCTTCTGACAGAAAATTAGCAGAAAATTAGTGATAGGTTCTATGATTGTCGCTATATTATAGGTATGGTATGGAATGGTATGGTATGGTATGGTATGGTATGGTATGGTATGGTATGGTATGGTATGGTATGGTATGGTATGGTATGGTATGGTATGGTATGGTATGTTCTTTTTATCGTTTTCTATGTCAATATATAACGAATAAAGAAAGAAAGAAAATGTTTTCACTTCTGCCGGCACTGCCAGAGTGCAACACGTCTTTTTTTTTGCATTTGTCAATTCTACTAATGTTATAAATGCGAAAGTTTGTGATTATGGATGGATGTATGTATCTTGATGCGGACTCTCGATGCGGACCTGCGAAGTTATAGATATATGTTATAGATATTATACCTGCTAACGTGTGCTGCATGCCATTACACATGTTATACCAGAGGAACTCATGAGCCGGAAGCAGCACCAAATCATCAAAACTAGATATAGAAGAAGACATCAAAATACTAACAATAAACTCTCCTCATAAAAACGCCTAAAGAGTTCCGATATCTCCAACGAACCAAGGACAGCACAATATTTTTAGGTTTACCTTCAATTGGGTCATACAGTACACAATTATAGTGAATGAGTAATCCACTATTACTCATATCGGTGTTAATGAAATAATCTATCATTATCAACTGTCATAACATAGATAATAATATTAACAGTGACACAAATCTATATGTCGCAGCCTACTAGCTTAATCAGCCGTTAAATTAACCGACTAGGCTCTTTACTGAACGGCGCCTTCAATTAGCGGCCGGAATGGTGTTCAGCAATTTCATTAAACGGCAAGGCAAATAGCTTGAATTGATGACGTTTAATTACTTGCCTAACCATTTAATCAAACAGCTATAAAAATGACTTATTTCTGCATAGTTATAAAAAAATAAACACGAAGGCTAATGCGGGACCTTCTAACCTAACCTGTCCAAGTTGGTTTGCGTAACTTCCTCAATGAACATATCACTAATTTTCTGTAAATAGGTACATCACTGCCTATTATACCCGCTCGGGGATTTACATTTTGTATATTATGTAAGAATATATGTAAATTTAATGTCTTATTTCGGGGTGGTGCCCCATCTTACGAATGGCCTAAGCATTAGCTAGCCAGGTTATTAAAAGTCGTAATAAACGTTACGGCTGAATATTATTCAGGATGTTCATTGAATGGCGCCGTTTAGATAACAGTCTAGGCAGTTAATTGACCGGCTGATAAAGCTTTTTGGCGGCGACATATATATTAATCAAAATTATGAAGCGGAATGTCAACTTCGATTTTTTATTTTGATGCTTTGTTTATTGAAGACAGCTACGTGCAAAATTAAGTGGTTCCTGGTTAGGTGATAACTGAGTAGCTTAACACATTAGTAGATATTCTAGCCAGGTCTGTTTTAGGATGGGTGATCATTATTAACACATGGAGTCTTCTACGTGTCTTGGAGACCATGTTAAGCCATCAGTCCAGTTTACCGAATATCTGTGATATTTTTACGGATATCTAGAAGAAGGAGAAGAATATGATTTTATTATAAAATTTCGATATTGCCAGTGGATTGTGGAGGTCAGTACCCCCTACGACAAAAAACTTTCGTAATCGTATCGTAAACGTATTGAGAGAACGGAGCATTCTGATTGGCCAATTGGCAACCTGTGTACGTGTGAAGCCGGCTAATCGCAATGCTCCATTCTCTCAATACGTTTATGATACTGTTATAATAGTTTTTCGTGGTAGGGGTACAGATGGCAGTCGCTTCACGGAAAATTCCGAAGTAAATTGTTTGGATCCGAACCACGTGTAAGGAATACCACAAATGTTTATAGGGTAACTGGAATCGACGGTCGAAGGTGCTCACCGAAGCGTGGAAGAGTGTTATTAACGGTCACCCATCCTAACATTAACCTGGCTAGTATAGCATTGTTTGTCCTTATTATATTCTTGCCTACTCGGCTACATGATCCCCTCTATCGATACTTCAAATTATTTATAAACAGTTTAAGAAAAAGTGCAATGTGTCGATTTCTAAAAAAAAACCTGGAAATCACACAGCAAGCGTTCACGCATTAGTCTAAAAAAACAAAGCTGTTTATGATTTCTCCGATCAAATAACTTGTAAACAATTTATATCATGAGTCATTGACTTTCTGATCCAAAGACAAATGGAAAATATTTAACTGTAAGGCCGTGTCCTAGACAGCAGCGGAGTGCAAACAGCGACAGCGGGCGTTTATCTTGTAAGAAGTCAACGCCCGGTATCATTTCCGCCTCACCGTTAGCATTTAGGACATAGCCTCTTTTTTCTTCATCTTAGCGAATCCCAGTCGCATCCGAAGTTTTTATCACGGAGTCTGGGCTCCGCTTTACCTATTTAACTGCAGATTTCACTGAACTTCGATATTTTCTGTGAAGCGATTGCAATCTGACCTTCACAACCGTAAGGCGATATCAAAGCATTGCAGTTAGACCAGTTGTTGGACGTTTTGGGGCTCCAACTATCCGTAATGACCGCGATAGATGTTCGTATGGCAACCGGGACCGACGGCTTTACGTGCTCTCCGAGGCACGACCAGACCAAATTCAAATACCCATATTCATGCATACAAATATTTGCACTGAGGACACTGGGATCGAATCCGCGCCTCCTGTGTAGCGGCCGCGTTCACTACCACCTCGCCACAGATGCTGTCAATCGAGGACACAGCATAAACATTGATACAAAATACAAAGCTTTTACTATCATGAGTGCGTAGGCTTGCCCAGAGTATCAGCTGTGTCATGCTGAATTTAAGTGGGAGTGTACTGCATTTAGGATGATCTGCGTAAGAGCGTTTTCACACTCATCCGATATCCGATATCCGACATCCGATATCGGAGGAAGTCAAATGTATGAGATATGTATCTTTCTTTCACATTGTCCGGCCGGATATCGGTTATCGGAGCCAACACCACTGTTTTGGCCCGATATAGGAACACGAAGAGACTTAAACAGCGACTGCAAGCAATTTTCGACCTTCAGGACATTTTCTGAGTTACATGTCTTTTAATTGATGACGCTGATCACGAATATAAGAAAAAAAACTCGATACCATGTCATGTCAATGAGGTCGAAAATTGCTTGCACTCTTTTTCTTTTTTTTTCTATCTTAGCATCCCTAACTAGTCTATGCTTTCGAGCAAATGGCCCTATCGGGCCGATTTTATCGGATAAATGTGAAAACAGCACAATGTGTCGGCTATTGGATGTCGGCTATCGGCGTCCGACACCGATATCGGATATCGGATATCGGATGAGTGTGAAAACGCTCTAAGCATCAGGGGCTTCCCATGCTATCTATCCGAGTACATAGATAAGTTTTGTATTCGCAGATTATTTGTGTAGGCACCAAATTTAATTAATTTTTCTTTGCTATCGAATTTTTTACTGGGTCGGTCCCTGAACCCGATAGCTGAAATTCTCATCTATTGTGTGAAGATAGGTCTGATTTAACCCGCCAGTAGTCGCACCCCTTTAACCGACTTCCAAAAAGGAGAAGGTTCTTAATTCGATCGCTATTTTTTTTAATGTGTACAATGTACATCGATTTCTTTTTAGTTCTCCGCGGAATTGTTACCATTTGGTCCCATAAAAATGTTTTATAGTTTGTTCGAGTAGTTTTCATTTTATGAACATTTTTTTATTATTTTAATCCAATTTTAACCGGTATACCATTTAATTATATTGACTCAAATTTCCGTCGTCGTCGATGAACCTATTTTAAAAATTTTTATTGCATTGGGCTTAGTACAACTCATAGGTGGTCTTATATGAATTTCATGGGTGGGTACTGGACCTTGGACTGAGAAGACACACCAGAGAACTCCTCAAAATCAAATAGAATATAGGAAATGATTGCTTTTTAGATAGTTTTAGGACGATCCTGTGTCAAGGTAAACTACATCATGATAGTCGAGGATGTAATCTTACCTAGCCTTGAATTATGGAGGCAGACAACAGATCTCGTTAATTATATATAGCATGAATGTCTCGTTTATGTTATTGGGAGCATTATGTCAATATTACAAAATAAAACTCAAAAACTTGGTCGAAGGCATGTTGGACAGTACGGCTGGACTGAATTAAATATGGAACATAAAAAACAGTTTTATCTATTCTGTGGAATTAAATCACAAAGGGGATCAGAAGATCAATCAAAGGTGGAAAAAAATAAAACATTTTTAAGGACAACCTATTAGAAACACTGAAAAGTAAAAAAAAAATACGTTTAAAAAAAACAACTTCAAACTGAAATGTGTAAAATAACTTAGAGAAAAATAACTGAATTTACAGATTTACTGTTCTGTTAGAAGTCGGTGTTAACTTTGTTTGTGGTGCTTGAACTATAATGCTGGAATCAATTGAAATATGACCACTCGGGTTGGGCACCCACTACTGACAGATCAGTAATCTGTAGAATCAGTTATTTTTCTCTTTCAATCTAGCGCGACTACTCGCGAGGTAAATATCTATACATGTACGTTGCTTTTATTTGTTGAGCGATAAAACATGAAATGTTTTCACAAGTGTTCCCCCTTCAAACAATCCCGGGTTCTTTAAGCGAGGCAGGAAAAAGACACACAACAACAAAATTAATAATGTAACTTTCTATATTATAACAATAATATATCAATACTAGTCACGATAATCAAATAAACAACTAAAACATTTTAGTATTAATCATTACAAAAAGTGGGCGCTTCATCTGTCCGCCTGTCACCGTTTAGATTAAACTTTAAACACCTACGATGACATCTTGTCTTTTTCTTATGAAATATAGTTATGAGTATGACTAATAAGAGTGCCGGTTTTAATGTTTAATTTCCATTCAAAAGATAGTGATGTAGGTACAAGTCTTATTGATTTATGTCTTTTGATTAATAAAGATGCAGATGTACTTGAGAAATTCTAAACATATGTTTAGAATTTGTTTAGAACATATGTTTAGAATTTCTCAAGTACATCTGCATCTTTATTAATCAAAAGACATAAATCAATAAGACTTGTACCTACATCACTATCTTTTTCTCAGTTTTCATCTTCTAAACTTTACAACCTATTCTGGGAAGGTTTTCAGTAGGCACCTATAAATAACATAAGAGTTTGAATATTTGTGTATTTATTAAGGATTTATCAAATTGGGTATATCTTGATCCCATTTAACAACTTATAATATATAAAATTACCAAATAAAATTGTAGTAAATTGTGTTTTAATCGTAATCTCCAATGCATATTTGATTTTTGTCACAATCGACATGCCACCCGCGGTAAAGCTCATTCGTACGTTCATCTCTCATGCATACGTGAAGTAGGTACCCTTACGCATGATTTATAAGAAATACACATAAAATACACGACGCCTATTAGTTACCGACATATATTCTTGACCCCAAGTCCTGAGAGAGTCGAGGCCCCAGCATGCGCGTATTGGTTTGAGATAATTTGGTAGAATTCAACTCCTCAGCCACTGTAGCATCCCTTGCTGTCCTCAAAAGACACACAAAAAATGCGTACTGCAAATTAAGGCTCGTATTCTAGAAAACCACTCGGTCCTGAATCTCAATTCATCTGAGGTAAGATTTTATAGACAAATGTCAATCTGTCAATGATTTTAAAGATTGCCTATAATAATATGGCCTATTCTCAGATAAATCCCAGACTGATGCCCATATATATAATCTCGAGTTAAGGTGAATGCAGACTTAGCCGCACCGCACGCACCGCAGTCGCTGCAGTCATTGCTTTTGTTAATGGCCTCGCACATTTGTCCGTGCCGCAGTCACCGCAGTCGTTTCCGTCGCCGCAGGCAACGCACTGAATTTTTTTTATTCAGTTTTCAATTTACGTCAAGAGTGAACATGTTTTACAGTATGGCTCTTGACGAACAATTTGTTATCCGTTGTTTATTATAGGAAGAAGACAATGAAATACCAACAAGAGTAAAAAAAATAAAAATGTGGATTCATAGCATCAACTACTATGCCGGCCGCAGCGTCCGATGCGCGCAGAGTGCGCAGACCGACGACGTTGGTGACGTCATCAGCTGCGGCTAGGGGAATTCGGCCGCTTCGGGTACTGCGGCGACTGCGGCGCGGGTAGGTATGCGAGATTGCATAGAACTTCATATAAAGAATTCTGAATGCGGGTACTGCGGTGCGTGCGGTGCGGCCAGGTCTGCGTTCACCTTTATCTGAGGAAAAATAACAGACAATCTGCCAGACAACCTTGTCGATTTTTATACAATCTGTGCCCTGATATATCGAAATTCAGCTGAGGAATCTTCTGGAATACGGGCCTAAGTGTCATTTTAGACTACGGGTCGTAGTGTACTCATATATTCTGCGACGTGCTTAGAGTCAAGCTATATGCCCGTGACTATACTAGCTATAGAGGTAATCAATCTAACTCCTACTCACTTAGAGTGCTTGCTGTCTGCAAACCGTCTGTATTCATACAAATAAATCTGAGAAAGAATTCACTTGTTAAAATAAACTATCTATATTCATACTATTTCGAATCATACATTCATCATACAACAAGTATTAATAGGACGTTTGCTATATTGGTACATTAAAACTGCTGAACAATAGCAGCTGGTTTCTGGACCCTAATTGGACTGGACTGGACTCTATGAATGTACTCTAAACACTGAAGATAGCAATTATTTTTAGAAAGAAACTTCTGTATATAAAGATTTTCAGAAGCTTGCTAGAATCCTGAAAAATAACATCCTGTATTTATTTTTAGAAAGAAACTTCTGTATATAAAGATTTTCAGGTACTTGCTAGAATCCCGAAAAATAACATCCTGTATTTATTTTTAGAAAGAAACTTCTGTATATAAAGATTTTCAGATGCTTGCTAGAATCCCGCAAAATAACATTCTGTATTTATTTTTAGAAAGAAACTTCTGTATATAAAGATTTTCAGATGCTTGCTAGAATCCCGAGAAATAACATCCTGTATTTTTTTTTAGAAAGAAGCTTCTGTACATAGAAATAATCAAATGCTTGCTAGAATCCCGAAAAATAACATCTTTTATTTATTTTTAGAAAGAAACTTCTGTATATAAAGATTTTCAGATGCTTGCTAGAATCACGAAAAATAACATTCTGTACTTATTTTTAAAAAGAAACTCCTGTATAGAACGATTTTCAGATGCTTGCTAGAATCCCGAAAAAGAACATCCTGTATTTTTATGGCATTAATCGATAGGGTCAATCAAAAGAGTTAAATCCCTCTAATAAACATAGAATGTAAATTAAATAAAAGAAAATTCACCTGTATATAGAATAGTAATAAATCTATACATCTATTATATACACACATACATACATATAAATAAAATAAGAGTGTCTGTTTGTAATATTGAAATAACCGTTTTTTACTACATGCATATGAATATAATACGGCACTACATACACCAAAATATCATTTTTTACACTTTTTGTCTGTCTGTCTGTCTGTTTGTTCCGGCTAATCTCTGAAATGGCTGGACGGATTATGACGGGACTTTTATTGGCAGATAGCTGATGTAATAAGGAGTAGGTTAGACGCTTTAATTTTAGAAAAATGTAATGCTCAATAGCATTGCCTCAACACTAAGCGATAACCGACATCCACGCGGGCGAAGCCGCGTGTAACAGCTAGTACTAAATAAATATTTGCAATATTTTATACAACGCTATCTAAACCCATGGTAACCATAGTTTAACTAGCTTGTCATACTACTTAGTACTATACTTACTTATTACTACTTAGATACATTTTTTTGTAAATACATACACATTATGCATAGAAGCAGCCATAGGTAGGTACATAGGTAAGTAGGTTATTATCCCAACTATCTCAGAGAAAAATCGCATGACAATAGGTAAGTTGATCGGTTTTGTGTGCTGTATAAAGCCCAAATAAACGCATTTTTCTTTCTTTCTTTCATTTTATGGTATCCCCATCGTCATTATCATACTGTTACTTTGGGTTACGTCCAAAGTTAAAAAGCCTGGGGTCCAGTCTCTTTTTCTTAATTTGACTTATCTTGACTTTTACAGAAGTGACTTTTATTTCACCCTACAAACCACGAGAGCCTGCACAAGAACATCAACTGTCTATCAACAACGACATGTAAGTGGGGTTGGCTTAGACCCCGAAGATATTTCATAAACCTCTATATAAGTACATATAGGTATGCATATATTACATATGTTATTAGCGCAAGATTATCTAACATTTATTTAATGAAGCAAGGTCAAGATCCTTATGATAATGTTATCGTTCATTATAATTGATAAGTGATAACGTATTTATAGACTAAAAATATCTACTTATATCCACTACTATAGGTAGCTTCTTCTTCTTCTTTTAATCTTGGACCTAACATGTGCTCGAAATATGCTTTATACGAGCAGAACACGTTTCTTACGTGCATCTTTAAGATAGCACCTAGTATAGGTTTTTATGAATTATGACAATCCGCGCGCGGCAGGGCCTTGTTTGTCTCGCAACTTAGGACCAAGATACGTGCCCCTTCTGTGTGGGCCATTTCACCCATTTCCCCCATAAAACGACTGCCATAGATGTTCGTATGACCTCCTGTACCGACGGTTTATCCGATTTCCGAGGCACGGAAACGCCCAGACAATGCAAGTAGATATATTCATGCTTAGAAACCTTTGCACTGACAGTGAATCGACCCCACCGCGCCCCTGTGTAGCAGTCGAATACAATAGCGCTCGCCACAAAGTGTCGTATGTAACGCACAAATGTAATTATGCAATAGGGGGAAATGACCGTTAATTTCTTAATCATTTATCAAAAGATAAGTTGTACTTAGTTACATAGTGGTATGCGGATAATCTTTGGAATAACCAACGTATTTAATCCATATCACTAATTAGTAATTAAAGATAGTAGATATAAAATACTTTACTGATAGCGTAATATGAGTGTCACTATTGTGATAACTTTTATTAAAAACACATCGTCAGTCCCAGACGTATCGTATAGGAGATTTGAAATAATCAGGACTTGTTTAGGTAGTTCAGCTCATCAGAATATTGCCCTAGAAAATGCGTGGGTTCCGATCACGCACTGGATGTTGGCTTCTTCAATTTACATTTAAAAAGGTAAACCTGAAATCTGATAAAACAGATAAATACGTTGATCGCGCAAAAATAAATAGGTAAATAAGTTATGACGATTAAAGACTCGCGCCATCCTGGCTCCAGGGTTAGAGCAGCTTAATTGTATCTAATTAATGTATCGTCATCTTCAGTTACCACAGCAACTAGGCCAGACTAGAATCAAAGCAAACAGACCTGGAGGCGGACTATTGCTGCAGAAGCCTCGGGAAGACTTGGAGCGAAATAAAGTGTGAAGCTCGAGACCGACAGGGATGGCGACGTACTGTGGACGCCCTCTGTCCCATCTAGGGGTCACAGGAGCTTCAGTCAAGTAAGTCATCTTCAGTTGCACTTGTAAGTTGGTATTGACAGAACGTCACATATACCAATATGCCATTTTTTTCTTTTTTATGAAATCTTAGATCGGAAAGGATAGATTGTTTTATATAGAGCCATCAGAAATCTATATACTGGCATTTTAAAGGTCATAACAGACGCAACTGAGACGTTTGTGTAACAGAATACCGTTATAGAATAACTGTTGTTACCACATAACAAGTCTAGAGTTGCTAATGTTACATCGTTATGTAAAAGAATTGTCTTCGTTATAACAATTATTATCTAAATTGTCTTAAGTGTCTTTTGTCCGTATGTAAATATCGGAGTTGAAAGAAATAAAAGCACTCATTGTCAACTCCTTCAGATACATTACGAAAAGGCAGCTTCAATTTTATTTATTACTCGATGAAAATAAATGTATTTTTAAGAACTTCTGACACAAAAATATTTTCCAAATAGTGATTAAAATAAAGCTTCTTGGTTTGGGTCTTTACACCAAAAATTCGCCCGTGCGTACGTTGGCAAAAATTTAGACGTTAACACAGAACATCTTTATCTTTCCTCTCCTTTCCCCCTTCTATCCTGTAACAGTTTTATATAACCCGTATGCATCAGTCACCGCAAACGGACCAGTTATTTATCTACTACCTTAGAAACATAACAAAAGCAAACTGTACAAACAATAACAAGTAATGCGAGTCCTAATTGATAAACCGTACAAATATGTTGACAACGGAATAACCACTACGCCACAGAGACTGTGAATAATACTTCTTACACTCAATGATAATTCCTTGAACACTGCATGGGGCTCCATCAAGGTCTTCGGGAACCAACCCAACCGCCTCGCTGGAACATCTACTGGCGCTATTCGTGGCTCCTCATACCCGGGGGCTAGATGGAGACACCGTGGACCCAGAACTAGCTCGAGAGAGATTGCTCTGGGTCGGCCAGGTGTGAGACATATGTCTACCAAACTCAATTCTGGCAGCTTACGACCCACAGACGGTGTGCGTTTTAGTCGGTCTGACATAATCAGCCTCGCCGGCTATTAATTAACGATGCAGTCAATACTCTCGGAGGTGGGGAATCAGACTGTTGACACTCTCGTATGATAGCACAAAATAAGTCCTGGAAAAAGTAGAAGTGAGAAAACTCAGACTAAAGAATAAGAGAGAAGGAACACGCGACTATACGTTCCATTTTGTATGGTTTTTTTTTATACGGCATAGGTGAAAGACAAACATACGGCCCACCTGATGAAAAGTGGTTACCATGGCCTATGGACGTGTGCAACACCAGGGGAGCCACACTCGTGCTACCGACCCTATATGAACAGAGAGTTTCTGTGCTTTCAGCGTAGTAGACAAAACAGGACAAGTAGGTTTTCTCTCTGACAGCACAAAAACTCTCCAATGAGTAGAACCGGTGCTAACACAGTGATGCCGGTCTTTATTTAAACAATCTTTGTATTTCATCTATTTCTATAAATATCATTACAACTTTAAATAATATTTTCCTTTATTTGTGTATAAAGTTTTTTCAATGTTGATGTAACTTATATTTATTTTAGAAGCAAACATTGCAGGTTATTCAGAATCTTACCACAATAGCAAAACGTAACTTTGCTCACGTTGGTCCCTATTTTTGGGTTAGGGTAGTTAAAAATACAAACGAAAGGTTAAATAGGGTGGTGTAACGCACTTTTAAAACTTACTCACTCTCGATTACAATAGGAAAAACTGAAGCAGTTCAGGCGGGATTCAAACGAGACGGTAGATGATTTCACCGTCACCGCAAAGACGGATAGATCAGTAAAATTTAAATTAATTCCGGCATGGTTCGGTAGCTCAGTGGTCAGACCATATCCCTGTAAGAGAAAGATTACGGGTTCGAATTTTAAAGTTTTTTCCTATCTTAATCGATTTGAATAGTTAGTTTGCTAAATGCTTTGAAATATCATTCGATTACTCGCGTTCGATTTAAGTCGAGGTATTAAATGGCGTGGAGATAGAAAGTTCGACTGCTATGACAGAAGTCACTGGTTAATATTTTTTTGTTAATATATTCGTAGGATACGTCAATTTGACTTCACCTCGCCTGGTGGTAAGCTGAAGGCAAAGTCTCAGGAAAGAGGGTCACCATCACACACATGTACTATGTTAACAATGGTGGCACTCAGTTTGACGACCTCATCAGATGCCTATTCACGCCCCGCTTATAGGACCCGGGACTGTAGGAAGAGGGAACCACGTATGATGGCAAGGAGTTCCAGGTCTTAATGGTGCGACAAAGAAAAGGGAGACAAAACCGCTTGGTTTTTGATGGAATATGCGCAGTGCATTGTATTTGTATGAATGCAAATAATGTATCAATTTTTTTTATTTAACTAATTACATAATAGGACAATAATGACAGTATAGTAGCATCAATAAACCACTAAGGTTTGTGCTAATACTACAAGTAATATAGTTGAAAAACGTACGTGGCACACAATTAAATAAAAAACATAATATATAATAACAATAAGGGCTAAAATAACTACTTTACATGTTTTACAGAAGATGGGATTTAAGTTTAATCCGTGGTTAAGTTTAATGGTCGATGACATTATACTTCTTAAATCGGAAGATTTATAAAACAAGGGAGCAAATATGCAGTCGTACGCTCGCCGTACATATTATTAGCACGTACCGTCCACAGTTGGTTTCGAGCGACGGCCCTCGTGTATACAGTATGTTGGAGTTTATTTCGTAATTCATCAATAAAAAACTGTTCTTTCAGTAAAATATATTTTGAGTGTGTTTGTACAGCTAGAACATTGCAGTGTTTAAATAATTTATGTTCGTCATTTTGACATTGGTCTCTGATATTTCTTGACACTATATTTTTTAGTATTTTCACTTGCAGTTTATAAATTTGATTGAGATAAGTCTCGAACGCGCGACCGTAGCTACTGAGTCCGTATTGTATATATGATTCAGCCAATGAGTTGTATAGCATAATTTTTGTTATGTCTTAATATTACAAATGACCAGGTTACGGTGGAGTACCTCCCCAGCTCTTTCTGTAGGTGTCATAAAAGGTCAATGGGATAGGGCTATTCTCCATGAGACAGTTAACATACAGCCCAAGACAAAGATCCCGCTAAACGGTCATAGGCATAGGCCTTTTAATAGGGGGCGGCCTATTAAGTGGGACCGAAAATAATAGTTGGTGAAACGTGAGTGTCAAAACACCGCTGCCTACCCCCTCGGGGATGTACAGGCGTGAGTATATCTAAGCTTGTATGCATGACTATGTTGTCTAAATATTCTTGATTCGTAAACACTTCGATTGTCGTATGATTGAGCCTGTTTGTCATACTAAAGACGTTAGCTATTTCAATACAGACTAACGAAGCATTGATCGCAATATGATTAATTAAATGTCTAATTAATGCGTTTACAGATTCCGCACAGATTCCAGCTTCGTGTTTGTCAGCTTGTTGACACGTATATGACTATTCAATCGCAAAACTGTGATATAGGTGTGATAGAATTTGTGATTGGCAAACAATCGAGCAACTTTAATTTATTTTTATTAGTTGTTCAGGTTCCAGGTTTGAATCCTAGCCATTACGTTATTACGAACACAAGTAATTTAGCTTAGCTGGAGAGGTTAGGCGCGGCTTAATCAGAAAATACGTGGCGGGGACGTATGGCGGAGACAATTTAAGTAACACAATAAACCTTATACAATGCACAATAATGTCGTTTTTGTCTTAGAGGAGAATAATTGCGCCCGCATCTGCAGGCCATGTCCGTCGCATCGAGTGGCGCGCCTCACGTCATTAACGTTATTGTAAGCTGCATAAGGTTTATATTGTGCTACTCAAATTATCCCCCACCGCCGTACGTCCCCGACACGTCTCTTCTGTATACACCGCGCCTAAGAAGTAAAGATAGTAATTTCAGTTGCTCTTTACAAAATAATGATGGATACCTATTATTACAGGTAAGCTCGGTCACATGTTGCTTAAATAATAAAGTTCTTGACCCCAGTACCCAAGTTAATATCAAGACCAAGAACAAGTCACAATCGCGAACGAAGCCGTAACCGCTCCATTACCGCTTCAAGATTAGATTGTAAATGAACTTTCTGTCTTTATTACTCATGATAGTTGATAATAATTTAGCACAGTGTCTTTTTAAACGACACGATTGCGGAATTCATCGTATAATTTAAAACTTTACGACCACGATTTATGCAATACTATAACTCCTGCTAATAAGATGAATGATTTTAAATTTTAAATTGACATCAAAATATGTAATAACCTTGCACAATTTTGAAAAATAAAGAATTTGAATTTGCATTTGACATGGTCTTATAACTAAGTTGTAAATGTCCCTTTGATTATAATAGTACTTGATAAGCATTTGTTTGTGGTTATTATCTTCAATAATGTAGGATGACCTAATTATGAATTCTTCAAAGAAACCACTAAGCTTAGCTCGCTCTATAGCCCGCTGCGAAATTTACAGATCGTGGACTAGCCCTACCATCAGTGTCGACCCATGTCACCCTAAGAGCGTTTTCACACCCATCCGATATCCGATACCGGTGTCGGACGCCGATAGCCGACATCCGATAGCCGACACCTTGTGCTGTTTTCACATTTCTCCGATAAACCAGCTACTCCGGTACGGCCATTTGCTCAAAAGCACAGACTAGTTAGGGATGCTAGAAGTAAACAAAAATGAAAAAAGTGCAAGCGACCTTATTGACATGACATGGTATCAAGTTTTTTCTTATATTCGCGATCAGCGTCATCAATTAAAGCGAAAAGACATGTAACTCAAAAAATGTCCTTAAGGTTGAAAATTGCTTGCAGTCGCTGTTTTAGTCTCCTTGTGTTCCGATATCGGGCCAAAACAGTAGTGTTGGCTCCAATAACCGATATCGGGCCGGACAATGTGAAAGAAAGATACATATCTCATACATTTCACTTCCTCCGATATCGGATTTTGGATATCGGATATCGGATGAGTGTGAAAACGCTGATAAAAATTATGTTCATTCGTGTGGGTGGCACGTTCCACAGGTCGTGCAAATCGAATTGTTTTATGTTCCATTACTCGAAAACATATTAAATAAATTATATTAAACTGTTATGCAAAACGTTTTGCCCTCTAATAACTAACAACACTAAATCGGATCGGATGTCGGATATCGGATGAGTGTGTAAAAGGCTTTTAGGTTCGTTAGTCGTAACAGGCAGGATGGAATGCCGCCAATAGGTACATATTTTTTTTATTACAACACATATTTGATTTGTTTAGAGTAAACGATTTTCAACTTGAGCAAATGTGAATTAAATTTTAAGTATTTTTCACGCAAAATAATCAAATCGAGTTAAAAAAAAAAAAAATGGTCTAGGCGGGGTTTGAACATGTGATCTTTGCCTTATAGGGGCAGTGCTTTGACCACTAAGCTACCAGAACTCGCACTAAACAATCCAAATTTCTCCTTTTATATGTGTGGCGACGTTATCTGTGACTTATACCGAACTCAACACAAAGAAGTCGGTGCCATATGGTGCCTGAACTACTATGATGGAATCAATTACAATACGATCTCTCGGGCTGGGCACCGACTTCTAACAGAACAGTTAATCTGTAAATTCATTTATTTTTTTATAAGTTACTAGCTGTTGCCCGCGGCTCCGCCCGCGTGGATGTCGGTTATCGATTAGTGTTGATCCGACGCTATTGAGCATTAAATTCGCCCCTCTACTCAACTTTGTCCTCGACTATGAACTCACCTCTGTTCTCGCCTCTATATTCGACTTTCTACTCGCCTCTATACTTGAATTTATACTCGACTCTCTATTGACTTCTCTGTTCCACTCTCTACTCGACTTTGTACTCTTCTCTAAACTCGCCTTTCCATTGGCCTCTCTACTTGCCCATCCATTCCATTCTCTTTTCGCCTCTCTACTTGACTCTCCCCACTCGCCTATCTACTCGCACCTCTACTCAACTCTCTATTCGATCTCTACTCGCCACTACATTCATCTTTCCACTCGCGTCCCTATTCGCCTCTCTACTCAACCCTTTACTGCATTATTTTTGGCTCTCTAGTCGCATATATACTCGCCCCTGTAGTCGACTCTATTCGACTTTCGATCTTTACACGCCTATCCACTCGTCCCTATAACAATCTCTACTCGCCTCTCCACTCGCTTCTATATTTGGTTCGTTACTCGACTATGTCCGTTCCGAAGCTCTAATTCACCTTTGTACCAAATTTGATGAGGACATCTTAAAAGAAATTCTTACTATTTATGCCATATTCACCCCCTTTTTTGTGCCAATGAAAAATTAGAAACTTTAATCCCATAGCCCTATTCCCCTTCTCCCCTCCCCCTTCTATCCCTTTTTTCGCGATAAGGGGTAGCCTATGTCCATTTCCAACCTCTAATCCATCTCTATACCAATTTCATCAAACTTGTTGTTGTTGTCAAACTTACATACCCTTGCCCTATTCCACCCCTTCAACTTCCTTTTTCACAATAAAAGGTAACCTATGTCCATTTTCGAGCTCTAATCCATCTCAGTACCAAATTTCACCATTTCATACTAACTATCCAGTCCTTATCCCTCCCTCACCCTTTTACCACATTATTCGCGATAAAAGGTAGCATTATGTCCGTTACCAAGCTCTAATTAATCCCTGTACCAAATTTCATCAGGATATCTTCAAAACTGTCAAACTTTCAACCTTATTACCCCCCCCCCCCCCCCCCCCCATGCCTCCATTTTCGCGTCAATAGATAGCCTATGTTCATTTCCAAGCTTCAATCCATCTCTGTACCAAATATATCATCAGGATGTCTTCAAAACTGGCAAACATTCAACCCCTATTACTTCCCCCCCTTTATCCTCGTCTTTCGCGATAAAAGGTAGCCTATGCCCGTTCCCAAGCTCTAAACTATCTCTGTTCCAAATTTCATCAGGAAATCATCCTAAAACGATAAACTTTTATCTCAAGGCCCCGTCCCCCCCTTCTTTCCCCCTTTTCGCGATAAAAGGTAGCTTATGTCTGTTCCCAAACTCTAAACTATCTCTGTACCAAATTTCATCAAGAAATCTTCGAAAATGACAAACTTTCATATCAAGGCCCTAGTCCGCCGCCCTTCTACCCCCTTTTTCGCGATAAAAGGTAGCCTATATCTGTTTCCAAGCTCTAAACTATCTCTGTACCAGATTTCATCAAGAAATCTTCAAAAATGACACTTTCATACCAAGGCCCTAGTCCACCCCCCTTCTACCCCCCTTTTCGCGATAAAAGGTAGCCTATATCTGTTTCCAAGCTCTAAACTATCTCTGTACCAGATTTCATCAAGAAATCTTCAAAAATGACAAACTTTCATCCTAGGGCCCTAGTCCCCCCCTTCTACCCCCCTTTTCGCGATAAAAGGTAGCCCATGTCCGTTCCTAAGCTCTAATGTACCTCTGTACCAAATTTCATTAAGATATCTTCAGAAATGACAAACTTTCCATAAAAACTTTCATCCCCTATTTCCCCCCCTTAAACCCCCTTTCTCGTGATAAAAGGTAGCCTATGTCCGTTCTCAAGTTCTTCAATCCATCTCTGTACCAAATATATCATCAGGATGTCTTCAAAACTGGCAAACATTCAACCCCTATTACTTCCCCCCCTTTATCCTCGTCTTTCGCGATAAAAGGTAGCCTATGTCCGTTCCCAAGCTCTAAACTATCTCTGTTCCAAATTTCATCAGGAAATCATCCTAAAACGATAAACTTTTATCCCAAGGCCCCGTCCCCCCCTTCATTCCCCCTTTTCGCGATAAAAGGTAGCTTATGTCTGTTCCCAAACTCTAAACAATCTCTGTACCAAATTTCATCAAGAAATCTTCGAAAATGACAAACTTTCATATCAAGGCCCTAGTCCGCCCCCCTTCTACCCCCCTTTTCGCGATAAAAGGTAGCCTATATCTGTTTCCAAGCTCTAAACTATCTCTGTACCAGATTTCATCAAGAAATCTTCAAAAATGACACTTTCATACCAAGGCCCTAGTCCACCCCCTTCTACCCCCCCTTTTCGCGATAAAAGGTAGCCTATATCTGTTTCCTAGCTCTAAACTATCTCTGTACCAGATTTCATCAAGAAATCTTCAAAAATGACAAACTTTCATCCTAGGGCCCTAGTCCCCCCCCTTCTACCCCCCTTTTCGTGATAAAAGGTAGCCCATGTCCGTTCCCAAGCTCTAATGTACCTCTGTACCAAATTTCATTAAGATACCTTCAGAAATGACAAACTTTCCATAAAAACTTTCATCCCCTATTTCCCCCCCTTAAACCCCCTTTCTCGTGATAAAAGGTAGCCTATGTCCGTTCTCAAGCTCTAATATACCTCTGTACCAAATTTCATCAAGATCGGTTCAGTGGTTTAGGCGTGAAAGCGTAACATACAGACAGACAGACAGACAGACAGACAGACAGACAGAGTTACTTTCGCATTTATAATATTAGTATGGATTTTATACATTTTAGTTTTTGAAGTCGGTTTTTTACGGTGTTTCTTTTATTTATACTCAAAAAACCTCCCGCACCACTTCTCCGCATAATTATTTTTTCGAATTCGAATGAACGATGTTTGGAGAACTTCAAATCTCCAAACATGTTTTCCCGATTTACTATGACGCATACAAGATGAGACAACAGTTCCAGTTATTTGAGTTTGGACTTTTTACAAGCATTTCTTGTATCGTTTTGAACTGTCTGTAAGGTATATAAAAATTTGGTAAGTATTGCGAAAGTCACATCGTAGTCGGTCCATAGGAAAATATATTTATCCTGGTCATACTCAATCAGTAGATCATGTACCAATGAAATTTAATATTAGTAGAACAATGGTTCGATTGAACGAACCACTGCCAAAAAAAATTGTCCATGGATCGATCAGTAGAACTCCGTGATCGGACCACGGGCAATAAAGGGACAGCAACTTTTTGTAGGTGTTATAACGTGTATGACGGGCATAAAAGGTGAAAATAGGTACCTTTTTCGTCCTCATGGATAGCACAGACGCTGTATATTACGGGATCGAGCCGAATGAACCGACCCAATAAGGCCTTTCCTTTACCCTCCATACAATTAATTTATTTTTAGAAACTACGACACATATTTTCTACTAAACAGTTCATCTAGTAATAAATAGATGAAGTCTCTGGAAGGTAGTTAATACTATTTTTTTATGCATTTTAAAGCATGTACTGAGGAAAATTTACGAGATATTCTTTGTTTTTAATGTTCCCTCAACTAATTTATAAATGATGACATCATTTCAAGTTGGTCAAAACGTTTTAATGTTAGGAAATATTCCAAGAAGACAAATCGTAAAGAATTATTACAATTAAACTAATTAGAATCAGAATTCACACCGCTTACATTAATCACCTGACATAAAAATTACTAATAATTATATAACTTAGCGTAAATCCAAAAAAAAAAATAAGTAGACGAAAACGTTCTCTTCTCTCTCTCTCTCTCAATCTCTTTCAGAATCAGCCATTATCAAAATTTTCGGAAATAAAGTAGTAAGCTGCGAGACCGGCTGATGCCTGAGCCTGCGATGGAATTTATAGCCTCGCATGGGCATCACACAGTGGGGAGACGTACATGGCCCTGTCTTCCGCTCATGGTAAGCTCAGATACACCGAAAGTTTTACATCATTGACAAATGAAACCACCATCACAATAGTGTCGTAATATTTAGTATAGAACGGCTGACTAAAAATGTAGCTAAAATGTAATTTCGATCGATATCAACTGGATATTCGACTAAATGTGTAATCTAATATATAAAATTCTCGTGTCACAGTTTTCGTTGCCAAACTCCTCCGAAACGGCTCGACCGATTCTCATGAAATTTTGTGGGCATATCGGGTAGGTCTGAGAATCGGCCAACATCTATTTTTCATACCCCGATTCGCGATAACCGACATCCACGCGGGCGGAGCCGCGGGCGACAGCTGGATATTCATAAAATTTGCAATACCAAGATTTGCATTGTCACAAAGGGTATCGTGTTTCTAATTCGATATTATTTTCCATGAAGCGACTGTCATCGCACATCCACAACTAATATTTGGCGATAGTGAAGTTCTGCAGTTAGACTAATCGTACGTTTTTGGCCTTCAATTAACTATCCGTAACGATTGCCATCTGATGTTTTTATGGAAATGCGATCTACTGCTTAACGTGCCGTCTAAGGCACGGAAACTACAAGACCAATGCAAATAGACATATTCCTACACTAGCTGTTGCCTGTGGCTCCGCCCGTGGATGTCGGTTATCGCTTAGTGTTGAGTCAACATAGTAGCTTTATGAATGCAGAGTCTCAGCCCGATCGGTTTAAAATTGACAAAGATTCATACAAACTTACATCCCCTATTTTCTCTTGGCGGTAGAATTAATCGAAATCCTTTCTTAGCGGATGCCTACGTCATAACATCTACCTGCATGCCAAATTTCAGCCCGATCCGTCCAGTGGTTTGGGCTGTGCGTTGATAGATCACTATGTCAGTCAGTCAGTCAGTCACCTTTGAGTTATATATATTTAGATAAAAATATTTGCACTGAGTGGGCTTCAAACCACTACGTAGCAGTAGCAGTAGGAACCATATTATGAGGAGAAATTGCAGGCTTTGAATGCAACGGGAGCAAACGCTGGATCACAATGTTTTCTACAAAAAGCCATACAATAGTCATTCACTAAGTGATATTAAAGATTTAGAAAACAGAAATAGCTACCGTGCTAAAGACAATTTCCTTTCAAATAAATAATAATTACACGCGACGACGGTTCAAGAAGCTAAGCCCAAACCTCAGAAATCACGAAACCTGTGAGTCATAGGATCAAACGCAAGCCATCGCGTTTAGATTTATTGATAACCATAAAAAAGAAAACAAAATTCACATTGCTTTTTTCCCAGACTCCGAATGAATCCTTGACGTCAGAAAGATGAAACCGGTTACTACACCGTACATACGATACTAGCTGGCCTTACCTGCCCCTTAAGACAAGTGGCAATTCGTTGGCCGACGTTTGGTAGAATATAATGACAAATGTATGGGATTTGACGTATCTGACAGTCATTAACGCAAGTCATAAATGTCAAATCCCATACATTCGTCATTCTATTCTACCAAACGCCGGACAACTATCTGCCACTTGTTTAGAGGGGCTGGCTTCGTCTGTGGTATACTTCAAAATAAAATCGGGCTACCGGTAGTTGGAGCCCTAAAAAGTACAAAACCTGGTCTGGCTGAAATACTTCGATATCACGCGTGGGTAGTGTCAGATGGCAATCGCTTCCTAGAAAATATCGAAGTTCAGCCAAACCCCAGATCGGGATAGCTGACATCGGCGTAATCAAGGACAGGAAGAAGAATTGTGCAAGCGCAATTTTAGTAGCAATTGGAAGGAAGTTACGGAGCCTTCGTAAAGCACCTGCTGATGCGAAAAGTTTTCGACTGGTTTCCTGTACCTGGATATTCCAGGAAAATGAATTGTCCATATGGATACCTAAATTCTTGACATTGTCACTGACCGGCACGACTGTTCCATCCATAGTAATCTGAGGAAGCTGGGTCCAATCTATTTTTGAAGTCAACCTTGGACTACCAATAACAATTACTTGAGTCTTGGATGAATTTAGGGTAAGTCCGTGGTTCTTGCTCCATTTGCATATTCGATCCAAGTCCTCGTTGAGCACAATGAATGCATCAGACAGATTGTTTGGAGGAGCTTGGGTATAAATTTGTAAATCATCAGCATAAAGGTGGTAGGATGAAAGTAATTTTTCAGAGATTGTATTTATAAAAATGGCAAAAAGTAACGGAGATAGAACGCCACCCTGCGGTACACCAGCGGTCGTATTGCACCAGAAAGAGCTAGATTCTTCGACACGAATACGTTGCTGGCGACCAAACAGGTAACTACGAAACCACGCAATAGCCGTTGGAGATACGTTAATCGAGCCAAGTATACCAAGCAGGATGTCGAAATCTACGGTATTAAAAGCGTTGCTAAAATCAAGTAAGGATAGAAGCGTGAGATTTCCACTGTCCATGCCCAGTCTTATGTCTTCCGTGATGTTAACCAATGCTGTCGCAGTACTGTGTCCAGGTCGAAAACCGGATTGTAGTGGGTTTAGTAGCGCATTTTTATTAAGAAATGAGCTGAGTTGCGAGTGAATGACACGCTCTAAAGCTTTAGAGAGAAAAGGAAGGATAGATATAGGACGATAGTCAGAGAAAGAACATGGCTTAGATTTCTTGGGTAAAGGAATTATCTGGGCATTTTTCCACGAGGAAGGGAAAATAGCAGAAGAGATGGAGTAGTTAAAGATGTGACATAGGGTAGGAAGTATTTGCTCTAGAATTGGGATAATCATATTTCGGCTTACAGCATCGCTGCCGACAGCATTGGATGAAATCGACAGAATGCTCTTCTTAACATCACAAGCGGACAATTGGTTGAAGATGAAAGGTGGATGAGCAGGAGTTGGAATAGATGAAAGATATTGTAGTGTATTGGTTTTAGTCGGTCCATTAAAATTGGACGAAGTAGAGAAATGTGCATTAAGTGCATCAAAATTTAATTTTTTAGGAATTAAGTCTTGCCGTGACTTTCCAACTCCCAGTGTATTCAGAAACTTCCAGACTTTTGCTGGATCCCCGCTTTCTACCGAGGTATGGATATGTTGGCGTTGTGCATTCCTACACACCCTGTTGCATCTATTTCTAAGGGCCACATACTTCTCCAAATTTACCTGGGTGGATCTGATTTTGTACCTAGCCTTAGCTGCAGCCTTTTTCGACATTAGCTCTTTAATGTCAGGTGTAAGCCAAGGTGCAGGTAAATGCTTGACTTTTATGGCACGGATTGGTGCATGCACATCGTAAAGTTCTATTAATTTGTCGGTCAGATAATTGACTTTGGTATCAATACAATTTGAAGATAGCAAAGGATTCCAGTCAATAATAAGAGCATCCTCACGAAGTTTCTCGAGTGCAATGCCACCAAAATTGCGCTGCTGTATAATTTTGAGTTTTTCCTTAGGTGGCCGTATCTTGTAAGAAAGGTAAATGAGATCATGGTAAGAAAACATATCAGCGGAACATTGACCATGCTTTGCGACATGAGTAGGTGAAGAAACGAGAATGAGATCAAGAAGACCAGGGGCACAGTTAGGAAAATGGTGAGTAGTGTTCAGAGGGAGGATAGACAAGTTAGAAGATTGAGTAATGCGGCGGAGAGACGAAGCACGCGCAGTGTATGACCCTGGTTTTACCAGGCAGGTATTAAAATCTCCCATTATTATGGCATGCTTGTAAGAAGGTAAATAAGTATGTAATAAGTGTTCAAAAGAAGAAAAGTAATTTACTTTTGACGATGAAGGATAATAGACAGCAAGTAGAACTTTAGAGTGGTTCAGTTCCAGCTCCAGGAAAAGATGCTCGCCTGCATCGGATGGTGGTGGCTGTGGTGACATACTGATAACTGTATGAGGGATTTGAGTGCGTATGTACATAGCCACACCGCCAGCTCCACCAGGCACTCGATCATTCCTAATAAGCTGGAAACCCGGAAGTGTATAAGAAATAGATGGTAGGCACGGTTTTAGCCATGATTCGGAAACAAGAATAGCGTGAATATTTTTATCAACAAGGTTAGCCAGCATATCCGGGAAATGAGCAGGAATACTCTGAGCATTTATATGGACTACATTAAATTGCCTGGGGACATCTGCGAACTGTGACCGAAGAGTATCCTCGAGTGATACAGGCGGTATGCTTACAAAACTGTCGTCGAGACTACTAGCAGAGAAAAAACTATCGTCGCTATCTAAATCGTTCATTAAGTAAGTGTGCGTAGTTGTACTATAGGTTTAAAGAGTATATATAAGTAGATAGTATGTATAAGTAAAGAAAAAGAAAGAAAAAAAAAAACAATAAATTCACTCCCTGTCCACCCGCCAGTCCTGTGCTACAATAAGGAAGAAAGTATTACATAACCACAGAAAAATAATTTTGCAAAAGTGAATAAAGTACGTTTAGGTTATTAATTAACATTAATAGTTAAATTACCGTGAGGTAATAACATAAGCTGGGTAACAAGTACATAAGTCAAAGTTAACAATACTAAAGAAAAATATTTAACCTTTGGGACTAAAACGCTCATATTCTGATTGTGGGTAATGCATATCTTGTAGTGATTTGCGAACATGGAACGCATTCTGTTATTCATAAATGTCCAAAACGTCAAACCAAACATAAACAAAACATGACAAAAATCTAAATTATAAGAAGTAAGAAGAGGGTACCTATATAGAAATTTTTTGATTATTGCTACATTCATATTACATAATATTCGATTTTAGTGAAAAGTAAATTATAATAAACATAAGTATAAAGTACGTTACCCAGCAAGAGCATTAATTGTTCGTTTAACCATTAGAAATGTCTATTTCTTTAACGCACCACGTTTCGTCCTGGTAGCAGAGATTTTAGAGGCTGTAGCCACCGTCGCTTCAGCCTCACAGCACTGTAACTTATCGAGGTCTCTGAGAGAAACAATTCGATGCCGATTTCCGTCAGCGCCCAAGACATAGACTATGCCCTCCCTGGTCCAGCACTTATGTACCCCGAATTTATCACGCGCTGCCATGAACGCCTTATGCCGTGATTTGGTGAGGAATTCGGATACTGTGACACCTGTACCTTTCAATTTGGATTTGGCAGACCATATACTGTCCTTCACTGTGTGGTTCTGGAGCTTGACAAGTACAGGTCTGGGCTTCACGCTGGATGCCTGCCGTCCCATTCTATGGCAGCGACTGACGTCCGTGGTTGAGAAGGTAACAATCTTGAGATGTTGCTTCACGACATCAGTGAAGACTCTGCTTAGATCCTCATTGTCTTGCTCTTTCACGCCATGCAGGAGTACGATTTTCCGACGACTGCGCATCTCCAAATTATCGACCTCCTGCGCGACACTACTGAGCTGTTGGGAAAAGGACTTCAGTGTGTGTAGAATGAAGTTCTTGAAAACCGCAAACTCTTCTGCCAAGCTTCCTGTATTGGATGAAGACTTTATCTGTAGATCAGCCTCAAACTTAGACATCCTCTCCTCGAAATAGCTTTGCATATCAAGAATCGCTTCCATTGTGTTCGTTATGTGTACAGTTCACGGAAATAACACTGGACTAGCAGGTAATTATTGTTAGCTATATAATTTATTCATTAAAATGTTATACAATTATTGAATACTATTTTTATTCTTATTTATTGTAAGAGCACTTTAAAGAAGAACCTTTTGCGTCAACTACCCACGATTTTCAAAAAAGAGATGAGACACATCATCAACATTTAAGTCCAAAGTTTTTATTTTGGAGCTTGGAGTCCGCTTTTAGTTTTTGGCTTATTCAGGAGTGCTGTATGATGTCGAGATGAAAGCCAGCGCTGGAATTACATCCGTTATTTAGCAGGTACATGGAAGATATCTTCAGCTCTAATGGTGATGTAATATTTAATGTAAAAATGTAGAATAAATCAATGTATGACATCGACGACAGTCATAATCGATGTAAATAGAAAAAAAAGAATCGGGCAAGATGGGGTTTGAAATCATTGGTTCCGATAGTTCGTAAGAATGTCGGTAGATGCTCCAACGTCGCCACAAAGATGGATATAGAAGAAGAAATTTGGATTGGTTGAAGCGAGGTCTGGTAGCTTAGTGGTCAAAGCATTGCCCTTATAAACCAAAGATCGCGGGTTCAAACCCCGCCTAAACTGACTCAATTTTTTCAATTTAGCATTCTTAAAAAAAATATTTAGACTCTCATAATCGTCAAAACACGTGTTAATCCTATAAATTCATCATCCTATTCTTCAATACGCCGGTCAACGAATTGCCACTTTTCTAGGGGACGTTGCGAGCGTTATAAACCTCTGAGTCGTAGTATCAAACGTGAGCCATTGCATTTAGATTTATTGATCATCATAAAAACGGCAAAATTCAGGTTAGGTACTTTTTCTCAGACTCCGAACGAATCCCTGACGTCATAGGTAACCAGTTACCCACGTGGGTAAACACTAGACAGTTACGCGCAAACAAATAGAATTTACTGGCTATTATTTTTACTCAAGATTCGACTGAAATTTTCAAGGTCAAAGCAACGTCTCATGCGAGTCGGTACACCTGCTAAATGACAGACGAGACTCTGGCGAAAGGTTCCTCTCGGGTTTACAGGTTAGATGGCAGTCCTTCTCATAAAAGTCAAGTTAAACTCATGCTTGAGGAAGGTAAAGCTGTGGAATGAACTCCTTGCCATAATTTTTCAAGCGAACACAGTATGGGGTTCTTCAAGAAGATTCTTGCAGGGTTGTTGCACACGTCCATAGGCCACAGAAGCCACTTTCCATCAGGTGGGCCGTGTGCTTGTCTGCATACTTCCGGCTTTCAAAGTTCAAGCTTTGGATGCAAGCAGGACTTCAATGAGGATGTTTTTTAGCTTGCGAATTCAGTTCCCGCTTTAGGCACATATTTGTATACAATGAATTCATTGTCTATGTCTCTGTGTAATCAATTTCCAAAAAAAATGTATCTATGGAGTTTAATCCACATTTTAAGTTTAGTGTAATTCTAAATAGCGCTGTATCATAATTATGTCTTAGAATATTTATTTACTTAAGTTTTTAAAAAGCAAGTGTCAGTTATTTTAGTTGAGATAATGAATAGTGAGTCATTGGTTTAAAATGTTTAAAGCAAAATGAAAGTTGAAGGTCACGTTTGGGGATTTTAAGTTTCCCAGGTAACAATTTGAAATGTTTTTATAACAGACCTGTTATGAATAACTTAATATCTAGACTACTGAAGGTCTTGCTTGTATATTTTTGTTCAAATCCGCGTGAATGTCAGTTATAGCGGCTTTTGTTCATATCTCTTTGTTGAATCAATTGCGTACAAATGACGGCTGATTTTAAGTCTGACCAAGAACTTTTGTCATTCCACTTGCAAACCAGAATATGCTCTGGTTGACTAGACTTATATTGAAACTACCTCCTTCTGTTTTCTTAAACTCTTTATTTGACGGCAAGGGACATATTTTGTACGGTCCTCACGAATTGTTCCAGTGGCTTTGAGTCCCCTGTTACTCAATTCGTGAAAGAGAGTTATAGAAGAAAAGAAATTATCAAAGAAAAGGTGACAGGGATCACTTAGGAGTCGAAATTGTAAATGGTCAGCAAAACGCGAAATAACACCAGCACCTAAACCTAACTGCCTATAAATCGGTGGAATAATTGTTGTTTAACCTTGGTATGAGGTGAGTCGCACCAACCCAAAACTTATATACCCATCGAATAGGTTTTTCCCGTATAACTTGTTTACTCCGTAGTATGGTACCATAGCCTCATCGATGCTGTACATTTCTTCCAAAGTAGCCATTTCCAGGCAAATTCTGCTCAGCATTTCGAACAGTGGTCTCAACTTTGCATATTTATCACTTTCAGTACTTATGGGAGTATTATCACAACAGCGAAGATGAATCATTATAAATGTAAATCAATCCCTAGTAGACATGGCGTTATAAATAAGGTTGAAATCAGTGTCTGAAGTTTTTTCCCAATACATGTACCTATCTTCAGGGAACTACAACATATCCACTGTAGAGAAGTATAGCAAGGAAACATTTAAATTCACTCGTTATCACATTACCTACTTTGTTCTTTTTAACAGCGTAAATATTTGTATATTTGACCAATAATTCAACAACGCCTTCATCAAACATGCATTGAAAATAATAAGAAGGCGTCTGAACGTACTTTGGCCCAAGGTTTTCTAGCCATTGTGGTCGATCTTGTGGATTATGGCGATTTCTCCATGTATACATCTGATTTTTAGGTATGGATGGATCTACAAAAGGAACGGCTGATATATTGATAGCTGGACCTGAACTAGAGGTTGATGGCTCAGGTTAATAAGTTTCTTCAATCAGGGAATCTTCAGTGATTCGCCTTCTTTTCGCTAAAAAAGACAACGGTACACTGTCTTCGTCACTGTCGTAGGACAGGTATTCTATTACTGCAGGAGCTTTTTAAAAACGTTGCGTTGCTTACTAAATAGACCTCTGGACAGAGATAGACTATAGTTGAAAAAGTATTTCGTAATCCGGGATTAAAACATTTCATACAATTAAAATGTAGGTAACGCAATAGATGACCAAAATGCCCTCGAGTAAAAAATAGTTACACTGAACTGAAAGAAAAATTGCATTAACTATCTGGTTTATCTAATGGCATTTAGTGTAAATATTTATCAGAATGATGGCTAGCCATGAACAGAGACAACCTTGGTGGCGTAATGGTAATGTGTGCGGCTATTATGCATGGAGTTCAGAAGTTGATTTCCAAGATAGACAATATGTGAATCCAAGTCGCGGCTTATACAGAAGACGAGCACGTATGACGTAGCGGGGACGTATGACGTGGCGGACAATTTAAGTTACACAAAATAAACCTTATGTAGTTTGCAATAACGTTAATGACGTGACGCGCGTTACTCGATGCGATGGTGCGTCACTTTAATGACGGGACATCGCCTGGAGAAATGTCCCCGCCACGTCTCTTCTGTATAACCGCACCTAAGATTCCACCGAGATCATCTAGGTCAACACCAACCTCACCTGCGAACTCCACCTGCTGATTGCCGGACGAAGCTCCAGTACAGGCTTGCCTTATAGGGTTGGGGGGTCAGACAGCTGTCAACCTTGGAGAAACCGAAATTGGCATCCTTTTAATGGATTTTAGTGGACAGAGTGCAAATAAACCGGCGAACCTTCGACTCTGTGGTATGCAAGATGCAATCAGTCTTTATAACGATGATGACTCATAGGTCTAATGGCAGATTGTGTAAATATTTATCACGTTATTACCATAAGACATATCCCTAACACCCCGACTGATCAGTTATACCTAGTTGGAATAGTACCTAAATTATATCCAAGTAGATGTATAAAATCATTGCGTGAAATAGTTACCTACCTGACCTCTTTACCTTGGCATTTACAGGGTAAATAAGCACATTTAGTTTGCACTTCTAAACAATGCATTTCGACTTCCAATTATTTTTTCTGACTCTCTTATTCTTCACTTTCAACTTTATGTTGAAAATCATGTATTAATAAATGCTCTCAGCATACTAAAGCTTTTACTTCTGAATAAAAATACTGCACAGACATTGAAATATACTTACAAATGACGTAAGACAGGAACAGATAAAATATATAACACTTTCAACATCTCAAAGTCAACGCATTAAAACTTTTTATTCGAATTTAATATTCTTTTTTTAAACATGACATTTGAACGAGATTGAATTATAGAACATGTTTAAATAATGCAATCCTCTCTTTATTTAAATATAGAATTACAGCTTAGAAAAGCAATAAACGATAAATAGTGCTTTTACCTTCAAATAAAAAATAAGCTATAATCTACGAATAATGTATCCTATAGAAGTGTAACTCCCATAGAGTTTACGCTGAAATATTGGAGTAACTTACGCATACTAAAAAAACAGCAATAAAACAAAACACTCACACATCCATTGTTGAACACTTGCACGCGATTGGTCGCGCCAAAGGCATGCTGTCTCGGCGCCCCAAACGTCATAGTGGCAAAGCGGCGAACGTGATGAGCGTGGATGGTGTTATTCAATAATAAGACAGCTTGTTTGTGTTTATTTTTTATTGAATAAGTTCAATTAAAGTTCAATCAATAAAAAGAAGTCGGGTTGCGGGAGTGCCGGCAGAAGTGAAAACTTGTTCTCTCTTTCTTTCTTCGTTATAAACAGAGAAAAAGATAAAAAGAACATACCATACCATACAATACCTATAATATAGCGCCAATCATAGAACCTATCATTAATTTTCTGTCATAACAAATTAATGAAATACAAAAAGAAAAAAAATCACAAAAAGTAATAAATTACAAAACGAAAAAATTATCACAAAAAATGTCAGAAGCCCAGGTTCGAACCCGGTACTATCTGAAACCATAAGGACTTACAGTCGAAGCGCTTACCGCTAAGCTACGAAGCTTCTTGGCGTACCTAACAAAATAAACAATTTTTAGCTAATGTTGTATGAAGTCAGTCGTCGGTTACGGTTCAAAGGTCAAGTAATCCTGACGCGAGTTTAACACTTTTTACCCATCCAACGCCGCTTAAGAAGTTTTCACTTCAAAAAATAATAACTGGATTGTTATTATTTTTCTATTGATTGAACTACATACGCATTCAAATTAAAATACGTTGTTATTTTTCACAATTATGTACCTCTGAAAATAATTAGTTTATTTAATTTATGGCGGTTGGAATTTAGTAAAGACTCGTTTTTAACAATATAATGCAAACGAATTATAAGAAACTGTTCGATTATAGCTTTTAACAACATAACGTCGTGATTGCTTTCTATAGGATGGCTTTCTTTAAGGGGTTTCGTGACGTCATTTCGTTCTATTATTTTGGCAAAACACTTATTTACCATTATTTTAAAATTGTTAATTTCAATTGTCGACTAGATGATTCTACATTTGAATGTAATGGACTAACCATCTGAAAAATAGTAAAATACTTTTTAAAAATAAATAATTTAAGTAATGAACTAAATAAGAACAGTTTAACTTTTTCATTAAATTTAGAAATTGCAAATAGGTATATAAAATATCTCACAGTGCAAATAGGCACCGCAGTTTTTCTTAATCGCTTAACCTTTCCATTATTTGGTGTGTACATGTCATCAGTTCGAAAGTGTATGCGGCATATTTTACTGTACTGACTAGGCATCCAATCACGTTCATTTCTTTACAAACGAACCGCACTTACCCATTTTCATGCTGGACTTCATTTGTTGGGAATCTGTGACATTCAAATTATAATTTAATTTTTATGCATAGTATCATCTTATCTTATCTTATCTAGCGCTTAACATACTATGAACTATGAACACTGCATAAAAAATAATTTTATTTTCGAATTGCGTTCATGTTGCATACCACTTTTCAACTTCGCCAAGTACGTGTTTTTAAAATGAATATTTACTCACCTATGGAAGGTGATTCCAGCGTTTTTCATATCAGTATGGTTTCTGCACCACTTCACAACACACGAAGGCATATTTGAAATGTAATTAACGCGAAAACACACAAAAAACAAACACAATTAAAATCACTGACAGATTGATTCCAGTGACACAACCGTACGATACCTACGCGTGACAGCGCGGACTGACAGTGCCGCGCGGTAACCTTTTTAAACCCCGCCTTCCGCGGTCCCCATTATGTGGTGCCATTTTTTGAGCCGAGTTACACTTCTATAGGATACATTATTCGTAGGCTATAATGGACAAATATCTCGACAGACAAGTGTTCTTCCCACGTAATATTTATAAGTACTCAAAAAATGACGTCAGAGGAACAGACGAAACATATGAATTTTTAACGCTGCTGTAGTCTAACCTTGCAAACGGTCATAGGCTTGCCTTGATTGAGATAGGAAAAATTGAATAGGTTAGGGCAGGATTCGAACCCGCTATCTTTCTCTTATGCTATGACCACTGATGCTCTAACTTTGGTGATGGCACGTCGTCGAGCACATAAACATAATATCTTGTGTTTGACAACGTGAAATTACCAAATTTACAGCATGTGAAATTTAATTCAAACCGCGTATTCGACTGTCGAGTTCGTTCGATCACAGATAATATAATTCTTATGTTCGATCGTTCGAAAGTCGAGTTCGTTCGATCACAGATAAAATAATATAATTCTTATGTTCGATCGTTCGAAACGTTCTTATCTTACAACATGTGACTAAGTAGTGGACGGTAAAAGTAACCTACACTAACTTTACTGTACATGTTAAAAGTCGGTCCCGACTGTCTACAGTCGCTAGGTTAAGACGGAGGCCTATATGGGCGACCTGAACAACTCTGTCACTGGTTGGCCACTGGCCACACGAAAAGACGAAAAGAAGAAGTGTGCATGTATTGCTTTACAATAAGCTTTTAAGCATAACATTTTCGGATTAGTAGGTAACAGTATCATCAATCAGTCAGCAAAACAATAGTTAGTCATCATATCACCTATTGAGAGGTCATTGATCCAGACAAGGCGGTGAGTCAATCGAAGTGGGCGACCTCAGTCTGCCTGTCTGCAGTGTTATGCACTGCATATAGATTTATGTGTTCCTGCATATGGGTTGCAATAACCGTAAGGATTTGAACAGTATTTTTGAGAATAATTAACGGCATTTCGAAAAGGACGGCCAGAGTTTTGATATCTTTGAAGACTAGGAGGTGTACTCTGATCCAAAGACACGAGACACACGAGTCAGGTCAAGTGAATTTAGTGTACCCCTGTGTACAAATACTATACTGTTTACGTGGTGTTTGTATGGTAACACCAGGGAAGTCACACTAGTGCTGCCGACCTTGTAAGAACAGATTTTTTTGTGCCGTCAATGCTGAAGACAAATCAGGACAAGCCTTTGGTCTTCCCACTGACAGCACAAGAACTCTCCTTTGAGCTACCCTACTCACTGCCGGGAACACAACAAGAGGTTATTATGGCCGCTGTATTCTGTAGGGCGGAGTTACTTCCTCAGTTGCACTGCTCAATTTTGACGGGAATACGGTCGTGTCCTATCTCCTACAAAACTACTACAGGTATGTACTAGTTAAAATTGCCAAACTCACAACAATTTTTGACCAACCACGTCACACAAATCCGTGATTATATTAGCATTATATAGGTATTCAACAGAAAAAAAAACAACAGAATAATTCTAAGAGTAAATATCAGTTATGTAGTATTCAATGGCATTACGAGCCCGTCAATCTCACCGCACCATTATCACACTGAAGCGACAGTAACGGAATAATTCCACATATAATAGTGGCAAACGCAGACTGTATGTTTATGTGCACTTATCTAGAAACAAAACACTTCACAAAACCGCATCATCAAGACACCCTTCACTCCTTACGGTCCATCCCAAGGTTATCTGAAGTCATCAGATGGCTATCTGAGATTGCTGTTCGCGATAATCCAGGCGCTTCTCTGAGTGACAAACCGTTTCATAAGTTCACGAGTTCCTAAAAGCCGACACATTTGAGTAGTTCTAGTTTTACGCCAGTTTTCTCTTCTATGTTAACCAATTGTAATCAACCGTCTTCTCACGTTACGACCGCATTTGGAACTCGATGTCACTCAGAATAATGCCACAGTATTGAATGTTCTGTTTCCGTGTTGCGATCTCGTATCAAAATACTAATCTTCTGTCTCTTATCTATGCAATTTTCGGAGCAATAACTTTTAAAAGGTAATGCTTTGAACCGTGTTGTAGGTACATTGGCTCAGTCAGCCGCAAAAGTAGACGATGATGACCACATTTCAAAATATAAAACCTAGATGATATTTTTGAAGTGAAATCTCCTTTAGCGGCGTTGGATTGGTAAAAAGTGTTAAACTCGCGTCAGGATCACTTGACCTTTGAACCGTAACCGACGACTGACGTCATACAACTTTAGCTACAGATTGTTTATTTTGTTAGGTACGTTAAGAAGCTTCGTAGCTTAGCGGTAAGCGCTTCGACTGTAAGTCCTTATGGTTTCAGATAGTACCGGGTTCGAACCTGGGCTTCTGACACTTTTTGTGATTATTTTTTCTTTTTGTAATTTATTACTTTTCGTGATTATTTTTCTTTTTGTAATTCATAAATTTCTTCTGACAGAAAATTAGTGATAGGTTCTATGATTGGCGCTATATTATAGATATGGTATGGTATGTTCTTTTTATCCTTTTCACTGTATATAACGAAGAATGAAAGAAAGGAAAAAGTTTTCACTTCTGCCGGCACTCCCGGAGTGCAACCCTTTTTTTTATTTAGCAGGTGTGATTCTGTAATATACTTACGAAGACATTAACAATATATAATAATAATAAGAATATTTTTACGTTCTAATTTCTGACCAAATTGAAATGCCACGTTTTGAAAACGTGTTGTTATTCAACATTGGTTTGTTCCAAAACTACATTTTGAAACACTTAATCTTTGCAAAGTTTGGTAGCAACTGTGATTCTCACATGGATGATGATGGTTAAGATTATACTATTACTATTTTAAATTGTTATATACTTACGATACGCAGATACTTCCCTGTATCGAGAGTTATAAAATAAATCTAGTAAGGAAAGTAGCAATAAAATAGATCACGTGTATCTTTCTAGATTGTGATGTTGAACTAGTAGTCAGTCTCTTCTATAAATTCCTGTCAGATGACATTTCCTCAGTTATTCCCTTCTTTGTTATATCATCTTTCAAGCAACTCATCTATTTTTTTTTACCTCTGCTCCTAAAGCGATATCTACTCATTTATTCATTAGTATTCATCCAGTCACGGATACAATAGGTGTGAGGGTATATTATGTCTGTGTGAGAGGGTGTGTGTGAGGGGGTAAACAGTAAATTCCTTTCCGTTTATTCTCATCCCAACTATAAATAGTTGGGATGAGAATAAACAGGTCCAGATATCCAGGAAGAAATAACAATAGACACTTGTTAAATATCAACATTAACCTCCATGTAGTTGATTACTCTCGTGAAAGATTCACATTGATTGCATGTCTCTTTTTATAAAGATGTTGTAAAGATAATAAAAATGGGGATTGATTTATTAAGACTAAAATAAGAATATTCTATTCACACTTTATTTATAAATTCTTAAAAGAAACTAGCTGTGATTTTTATGTTACATGACTGTTCAATGAAGGAGTGTCATCTTTTTTTTTTAATGTATATCTCAATCATATTATTGCTTATTTTTACGTGCGTAAAAATCCCCACGTATGCCAGAACCGGAGGGGGAGGTTATGTCGGACTCAAACTGATTAAAGGCGGGGTAGCAAGTGCATATCCCTCGTACCCCTTCTGACCCAGGGCCATCTCTATCGAATTGGGATATCGGACTACGGGGTCCCCGGTATGGGGGGGGGGGGGGGGGGGCACAACGCTAGCTTCTGCTAGGGTTACAAGCGGCTCGACCCGTCGCCTTCAGGCCCGCGCTCATGAGGGACGGAGGTCATTCATCGACGACGTCCGCGAGTCTCACTCTTACCCAATCGCGTCGCAGTGATGGCATACGTCAGTGGTTTAGACGTGAAAGACGGACAAACAGACACATTAGACACTTTCACATTTAAAATATTAGTATGGATTAGTGAAATTCTTCTCACTTTTGTTATTTTATATTCACTTCACAACAAGCTACAGGATGTGGCACCATTACTTATGCTATGTTCATAGAATAAATGCCTAACAAATAAAATAATATTCCTCTGATTTTAATAAATAACACGGGCTGACGTCATACTTAACATCTGTCATTTTTTTTATATTTAGTTTTGTTTTCATGAATATATAAGTAAACAGTGGTTTGCGATAGGCAAATTAATTGGTTGTTGAGTTATTAATCATTTGTAAACAACAAAATAAAAGATATAAAACAATACTTTCAGAGGCTGTCCCACTGAATTTTTAAGTTCAGAATCGAGTTGAACGGTAGCCTGAAAGTTCGGAGACGCGACTCACGTTAGTGCGAAAGTACGTCAACATCGACACACGCATTATCGAATATTTGTAACTGCGATGCACGTTAGCGCGAAAGCGCACCAAATCAATACACGCATTGTTGAATGTTTGTCAGTACGATGCACGTTACCGCGAAAGTGCGCCACATCGATACACATTTTGTCGAATGTTTAGCACCGCGATTCACGTAACCGTGAAAGTACACCACATCGATACACACATTGTTGAATGTATTGCAACGCGATACACATCAATGCGAATATTCAGTATAAATGTTTGCATGCTTCTTGTTGCTTTACGTAGCGATATTTACTATAAATCTAAAATAGTAATCATAAAAAGAACACATTTCAATGAAAAAGGTCGCCTCACAGAATTTTCGCTGAGTAAAATAACAAGTAGCATACATTTGCTTTTTCTGGATATTCGCAGTGACGTTTATCGCACTGCAATACATTCGACAATGTGTTTATAGCGGTAACTTGAGTCGCATCTCCGAACTTACACGCTACCGTTCATCGCGATTTTGAACTTCGAAATTCAGTGGGACAGTCGACTGCGGGGCACTGCTATTCAGGGATAAATATTGATATGATTATCAATAGATATTATTTAACAGGAAATGTTTATAAATAAAATAACAATAACAATATAGCGGTTTGTTAAATTCGGCATTCCTCCGCCATTGTGGTATCATTATTATCATATTGATAAATATATCAATCCGCCATTATCTTTTACGACTTCCTTTTCTCCTTCCGCACTAATTGATTCAAATTTTAATTTTCCATGACGTCAATTGAATCATCATCGTGCTCATAACGAATTTTTGTTGAGCCTAAAGTTTGTACTTCAGAGTTTGGGGTCCGCTTATTTCGAGGGGTGCAAGGGATATGATCTAACCCGGAGTCAGCCGGGGTGCGAGGGATATACGCTATAGCTACCTCACCCACGGCCTTGCACTGCCACTCACAGACGGCACGCGGTTTAGTCAGTTTCGAGTCCGAAATAACCTCCCGGCTCCGACGGGGGAGTTAAACGAGGGGGTTTGCCGCATGATAAAATAAAAAATAAAATGGGATATACTCTTGGTAATCGTACACGCTGGTTTCTGACAACACAAGTCAGAGTGCGGTTTTAGTCGCAAGGAAAAGGGATTGGTTTGATTTTTATGAAGACTTTTCCTGGAGTAACTGTTATTTAACCTCACAACTCTGAAAGGAAAACCTGTGTTATAGCCTCATCCGTTCTAGCAGGTGTACCGGCTAACAGTTTCGAATGGCTTCTAACTACTACCTGCCTACTTCAAATACAAAATAGAAATTTTCTGCACGTGTTCATCGCCAAATTACGCCAGAAATAATCACGTCCCTTTCAATAGCCACAATTGTTTAACACAATAGGCATTTCCTATTAACAACACTGACAGGATGCATCGTGTGAAATTTTCCACATTGGTGAGCGTTTATAGACTTTGCTGTATGTGATTGACATTTACGTTAACTAGTGGCGCGTGCCGGGTTCGTACGGAAAATCAAGGAAAATGTTAATTGTATTGCATTTTTTCTGGCTGTCAGCTATAATATTATACCTATGACAATGGCTGTAGATATGAACTTTGTATACCTACAGAATTAATTAAACAAGTCGGCATAGATGGCCAAATCCGAAAATATGAGGAAAGACAAAAAATATTCAAAAATCCTTGACTTTTTTTTTACGTGCGCAATATATATGGTTATGTCAGATTCGAACCGATTAAAACTCACACCACATTGGTTGCCGAAGGTAAAATCGGCCAAAATACTTTTGATGAAAACTTAAAGTGTTGTATAGCTATCAATCCAACTCATTTCGATCGATTTGAAAAAGAAAAAGGTACCTAACACAATGTATTAAGTGTGTCAATCGATAGTGTCGCTAAAAAGGAAGGTACAAGAACTAAATATCAAATGAGAGGACGTGTTAGTTGTCTTAAAGTGAAAAGAAAAACAACTTAATTCGCGACACTTTAACTGTTACCGTTATCAATACCTTTAATTATAATTATATACATTTTTTTATACCACTTAGGTGGCAGACAAGCACACAGCCCACCTGATGAAAAGTGGTTACCGTAGCCTATGGACGTGTGCAACAACAGAGGCGTCACACTCTTGCTGCCTGCCTTGTTGTAACAGAGTTTCTGTGCCCTCAGTATAGAAGATAAAGCAGGACAAGCCTTAGGTCTTCCCACTGACAGCACAAAAACTCTCCACTGAGCTCTGGCTACCCTAGCCACCGCCGGGAACACAACACGAGGTCATTATGGCCGCGGTATTCTGTAGGGCGGAGGCACTTTCCCAGTTGGACTGCTCCATTGGACGTTTTCATTTCTGTCGGAACTCGCAGAGTTATGGTTTTTCTTTTGATATTTCTAATGTATATATGTAATGTAATTCTAGCGTATCCTAAGCATAGTGTAGTGGCATTATTAGCAGTGGTAGAATATTCAACTACTATAACCAATCTATAACCAATTAGCCCATCACATTCCACTGTCGGACACAAACCTGTCCCATTGTCGGGAGACGTTTTCCTACTGTTTCCTACTGGCACAGGGTTTTATTTCGAGACTAGCTGACCCGGAAAACTTCGTACCGCCTCAGAATCAATAAACAGAAGTTGCAATTACCCATATTTTCTCATTTTAACCTTCCCTGGACATCCACAAATACTTCAAGACTAAAATTAGCCAAAACGGTTCAGCCGTTCTCGAGTTTTAGCGAGACTAACAGAATTGCAATTCATTTTTATATATAAGAGAAAGAGATTTCCTTCTCTTGTAGTGATATTGTCTGTTGTTTTTTAATGGGGAAATTTGTATTCTTTCTCCGTCTCCGTCCGACTGATATACCAGCTGCTATATCTCTATCGTATGCTAATTGTTTGTGATTGTAGTTTTCATAACATTACACGATACCACGCACTGTGCGTACGTTACACATCGATGTCACTGAACAATATTTATTATTTGTTGCGGATGTTTATTGTTTATTATAACACGTTGACAACTACAACGGCAACGGAACTATTCAAGTATCGTGTAATTTTAAATACACAATACTAACCAACCGGCTCTGGCTTCGCCTGCGGCTGAAATTAAAACCCTGTATCACCCCTTTAACATAAACATATAATTATACCCGAAAATTTTCAAATAATGTTTGAGAAAGAGCCGGATTTGTAGACATTATTTACTGCTTCATTCCTTGAGCAGTAGCTTAATGATATAAATAGCCAAAAAAAAACAAAAAGAATTTATCAATTCAAACCATAAGTAAAATATAACCGACCTATCCTAGCTTTGCACAAGCAAATTGCTTAGAAAAAGGATACTTTTAAATTAATATATATATCATTTTTCCTATAGTGGCTGTACATAAATATGGTATCGTGTTTTTGTAGTAATTTTGACTTAAACAGCTTCTCTAATGTTTAGCACGGGTTTCGTACATAATACCGAAAGTTAAATAATCGAATAACAATGGGTCGACAACTATTGGTCGGACGATCTAATTGTCGTTGGTACGTTAGGTCGAAACGTTAATACGTCGAGGTAATATTACGTGGAAAATGCAATGGGTCGACAATGATTGGTCGAAAGATCAAATTGTCGCTGGTATATTAGGTCGAAATATGAATACGTCGACGTATTACTACGTAAAAATGCAAATTTCGGTATTATGTACAAAACCCCTATACATATAAAAGTCATTGCTTTAATTCAATTGTAGCAGTACCTGCCGCTTTTAAATGTTTAACAGTATAAACTCGTAACCGATTGCATACAGGAGCAGAAGAAATCCGACCGCACGAATGGTCCATAGAAACAGAAGATTATAAGTGCCATTAGCGTCAGTCCTGCGATCCCCTCATTGATTATATACACATTTTCTTTTTTTTCATATACATTACTTATTAAACTTTGATACGGGTAAGCGGCAACATTGTAAAGCCGCAATGAATAAAGGTAATAAACGATATTATCACATTCAAGTCTATTTCATGGTATGGCTGCCTGCTGCTGCCGTCTGCAGTCGGCTACGAATTTGCACCTTAATTGTATTATGCGCACCAATGGCGAAGGGTGAAAATTTTCAAAAGGCAAGCCTGTGGAAATGTTTGTGTATAAATGTAAAAATCTCTACCATGGCGTTCCTTGGCAGAGAAACCCGGCAGGAATCGTGTTGTAGTGGACCCCTCGCCAAGGACGCGCACAAGCGTAAGAAATAAGTTGACAATGTCAACTTATTCACAATCAGATTAATGGTGTTATGTTATCAAATCATTTAACCAATATGAGAAGAATTTATCTTTAACACCACTTTAACAGAAACCACAGAATAGATGCAAAAACATATTTCAGATTTTAATTTATTCCAAAAATAAGTCTCATATCATGATTTCCCAAAATATAAAATATCAGCTCTTAATCTAATCAGATTTGGCTAAACAATGATTACCTGATTCGATTCGAGATTATCTAGCTCAAATACGAGTATCTAGAATATAGGAACGAATCTGTGTTACCTAGGTAGGAATGATAAAACGAAAACATATATACTATTAACCCTTTCGCAACTAAAAAGTGAGTCGAGTCGCTCTAAGTAAGGTTCTTTCTAGTTGCCTTATGTAAAAGGGCCTTAAAGCTAACAGGATATTTACTGTGTGTTGTTTTAAGTGTTTTTTTTTTTTTTTTTTTTTTTTTTTTTTTTTTTTTTTTTTTTTTTTTACGTGCGGGAAATCCCCACGGATACCCACCCCTCCGGAGCCGGAGGGGTAGGTTATGTCGGACTCGAACCGACTAAACCGCACGCCGTCTGTGGGTCGATGTGCTAGACCGGCGGTGAGGTTGTCTTTTGACATATCCCTCGCACCCCGGCTGACCCAGGGCCATTCCTCTCGGTCTGGCCCTCCTCGGGAGGGGGGACCACGTGGTCCCCGACTCGCCCCCGGTATGGGGGGGGCGCGCATCGCCCTACGATGCGCGCCGCCGCCGTGGCCTGCTTCTGCTAGGGTGACGAGCGGCTCCACCCGTCACCCTCAGGCCCGCGCTCATGGGGGGCGGAGGTCGGTTTGCGCCCTCCGACGCCCAAGCCGCCTTCGAACGCGGCCAGCGATGTCCGCGAGTCTTTCTCGCTCGCTGCGCCGCGCTCGCTCTGCTGTCTCCTTCACGAGCATGACCTGCTCGCAGAAGGAGGCGCTGGCCGCCCACGCATCCGCGCAGCGGACCATCGCCGCGAGCAGGGTGGAGAGCGTGAGCACTCTCACCCCCAGGGCCGTCACAAGCTCCCGCCTCGGCGCTTCAAACGCCGTGTTGTTTTAAGTGTCTATGGCCGATATTCTAGAATGTTAATCAGCTGAAACTCACTTTATCCGAGGAAAAATTGTATAGACAATCTGGCAGACAACCTGTCAAATTTGTCAACAAACTGTTCACAACAGGTTCAGCTGAGTGGCATTCTAGAATACAGGTCTAAAGGTGATTTTCCACCAGAGGGGCGAGATTAGTTGAGGCGAGGAGAGAATTGAAATTTGTATGGCAAATTTTCAATCCTCTCCCAGCGTATCTTTGGTGGAAACAGTGTGGATTGACGAGAATATGCGAGGCGTGAATTGAAATATTTGTTTGTGCAAAAATGAACCGTATTGGCGGAACCAATACGGTTCATTTATTAGAGTATAAATCACCTTCAAGGTGATTTTCCACCAGAGTGGCTAGGCGAGGCGAGGCGAGGAGAGAATTGAAATTTGTATAACAAATTTTCAATCCTCTCCCAGTGCATCTTTGGTGGAAACAGTGTGGATTGACGAGAATATTGACGCCTAATTTTTATTCGGAGTTTTCGGCATTGACGCTAGAACAAAGCTATATCGAGCATTGTGTGTGAGCTGTCTAAAATACATTTATATATGAAGCATACGGGCGGCGGGGCGTTGCGGTCACGCGCGAGCTCGCGATGGCTATTTTTAGTGGAAAAGGGTCAGTGCGATTTCAATTCTCTTCTCGCCTCATCTCGTCTCACCTTAAGGCCCGTATTCTAGAATATACCACTCAGCTGAACCTCGATTTATCTAGGTAAAGATGTTATACACTTATTGACAAATTTGACAAGTTGTCTGCCAGATTGTCTAAACATTTTTTCCTCTGCAGAGAAATTGAGATTCAGCTGACTGACATTTTATAATATGAGCCTTAGACACTTAAAATAACACACAGTAAATATTCCGTTAACTTTAAGGATCTTCAAAATCTTTAAGAGCTGTCGACAATATTGCAAAACCATAATCATGGAAGAACACTGTTTTTGCCCCCTTAAATAGAACCACACGTTCTGAACGAACACCTCGTCGGGGAGGACCCACGAAAATAAATTATACTGGCGTGGATAACTTGGCTCTGGTCTTTCTGTGGTCTGGGATTTTCTTGAAAGATTTCTAAAGAAAAGTAGAAGAAAGGTTCGCATTTGCGTCTCACCATTAACAATTTTATAAACATTTACTTGACATTGGCAAAATTGTAGCGATTCCACTGCAGAAGTCATTAAGGAGAAGAAGAACTGTTTCTTCATGTGAGTAAGAATCCGGGTTTCATCAAAACTTGCACATCGGCATCCTAATCTGCATTCCTACTCCTCCATAATTTGGTTTACTTAACTTAGCCACTGCTGAACTAGAACCTTGTCAGTAAAATAGTAGATGTACGAGCTTGCGAATTTTTTTGAGCCCCATACACCCAATTTTGGATATTTTTGAGCTGTCCTTTTTAAAGAACATACTCAATTTGATTGATGTTGTTTTTCGAGATCGAAGCTGACCGACTTGCCTACTTATATTCACCTAATATACTTGATTACCGACTGAATCTCATCACATTTAAATGTTCTCTCAACATTTTTTCATTCAAAAAATTGTTTTTCAGTATTGTTGTTATGTTCGGTTTGACCGCGGCATGTAAATTCGTACCACTTTACGAATTTCAAATTAGAACTAAACTAACTTTTTTGACCTTTTTTTTGTTACTACCAGCCAGATCGAAATGCACATAATTTGGGCGCAAGTCACGTGGCACTTAAACATACTAATGTTTAAAATATCAGTTTTCATCTACATTTAGTATTTATTTAAGGTAATTTGTGCATTTATCGTGATTGCTCTCATGACGATTTAAAAGTTAAAGTCTACAAAACATTAGGTAGAGTTGTATTTTATAAATGTTATTCGGTATCCAAAAATTACATCGCCTTATACTTTGAATACAAATACTTCTGCAAAGTCACTTGATAGGTACTTTACAGGACAGTGAAATTTGTGCTACAAAAAATTCACTATAATTTTTTCTTGTTCTTTTGGGGAAATTATTCTTTTACATAATACGAACATTTAAAGCATTGGGTAATATTTGCGACTAAGTGCATATAAAATTTTAACAAAAAATAAAAACCAACTCCAGAAAACAAAAAAGTGACACTGAGAAGTGAAAAAATAAGTAGTAATCTATATTTTTATAAAACCACTGACGTTCTGAAGTTGATTGAATCGTTATTTCGCACTACAGATCCACTTTGCTTTGCAGGAAGGTGGAAAACCTGAAAAAATACAAAATTGGCGAAACGCCATGCTAATATGGATTTGGACGAGTCACATCTGTTTCACGATACGACACCCGAGATGCAACGGATGAAGTATATGACTTGCTGAATTATATTCTAGATTGCTTACAAGTGGCAATAAACTGAGATTGGTGATCGTTTCCTATACTCCGATTACCTCGTACGTATGTGGCGTGGTTGAGCGTTCGACTGCCTCGACAGAGGTTTCGGATTCACCAAGTTTTTTTATCATCAATTATGTGTTGTTCCCGATTGCATCTAAAGCTAATAGTGACACCATCTGACCTCCTAATCTTGAGGAGAAGGTCTGTGCCATAGACTCGTGAATCAGTACGTGTACTCCCTTCCAGCTGAAGTCAGCTTGTGTCCTGAAGATCTTGGAGGAGCCCCAAGAACACATATTTTCCCATGCTTATTTGTACTTATGAACGTGTCCTCATTTTATTGAAAATATATAGGACCACAATAGATGGATAGTAGAAAATACAGTGCTATTAAAATAATTACCTTTGAACCCGGACTCGGTATCTCGCAAACACACTAAAATATACTCATTATTGAGTGAAATTTTAAGTAAAACTACATAAAACAAGAACATTATTTGACATTAATACTTGCCAGATTACTAAACAAACGTGATCGTAATCGCGTTTCAAACCACAGACTTTGAGGAGGTTAGATAAGAAGAATAAAGACCGTTTGTGTCCCAACTTGTCACCAAACCGATTTAGTGTAGGTTACCTAACATATGTTCAAATTTTCCGCACCTTTCCATAGTCCTAGTCCTAGTGCTGTGTGGTCCCCGGCAGAGTAGAATTCGGGCTACCACATTATTCATACATTGACACATACGTGGTTCCCGGCAGGCCACCCCTTTTCTTCCCATGTTGTATCCTTCAAGGCGACTAAAGGATAGGGCTGATTAACTTTAACATCAGACAGATATGTACTGCCCAGGCTCAGTTTCAGATGCATGGCTCGAGTCAACAATAGTACCCGGAAAACGGCAATAGGCTCACCCCCTATTACGTGGGACCGAATACAGATTGGTGAAATGTAGGTGTTAATTTACCTCTGCCTAACCCTCCGGGGATAAAGGCGTGATTATGTGTACGTGTATGTATCCATAGTCCTAATTTTGTCTAGTTTTAAATTTTGCCGATTGAAAGTAAATATGTATAAACATATGGAATTGTGGTGACGGATAGGTGGCAAATAAAATGATTCTGATGATGATTGCGTGCGCGTAGAATTCTAATCCCGTTGCCGCAAGTCATGGGAACTTACGTGGTCTATAGGTTATTGTTCCAGACTGTATAATTTATCTAAATTTGGGTCAGATCTTCAGCCATTTAAACATAAACATGTGGCGATACCACATGTACCCAGCGCCATCTAGTGACATCAAGCCGAACTACTACGATACTACAAATCCTGCATCGCGAAAGTGAAGTTCTCGCGCTGGTACAATACATATACAACATCCCAACGACAATCGTTGGGCCGCGGCCCGCCAGGCGTAATCACCTTGCCGGGTCGGAGGATCCTCCCTTTGTGTTGGAGGAACATCACATCCCGTTCCTCCACAAACATATACCTTATACATTTATAATATTTGTATGGTTGGGCAATTGATGTCATCAATGGCAGTGAAAAATTGACAATTGGGTATCCATACTATTTATGCATCAGACGATCTAGCTTTTTCTAAATCTGCGATTAAACCCATCTGTGAGAGCCTGTTACCTATAATAGCAGTAGACGTTAATATCCTAGTGTTGAGTCCAATGCACATAAAAGTGATGAAATTATATGTTGTTTGTTTTGGACAAACTTATGGTTGAGACTTGTTGAAAATTGAAAAACTGATCCTAAGAAATACCTTAGACGATCCATAACTAATATTTCAAAAGCAAAAGTAACTGTCTGTCTGTGTATTGCTTTTCACGCTTAGACCATGTAAACGATTCTGTTGGAATTTGGCAAACAAATACCTTATTTAACCATAAAACATTTTTTATTTTGAAATAAAAAAAGATTTTTTTCATTTAGCTAGTTAGTTCATGTCATCTTAGCGTTGTTCTCGTTTGCCTCGAAGCTTTCACCTCGGAGCCTGGGGGTTAACCCGATCTTCTATTATGTAGTTAACCAGAAGTTGTTATCAATAACAATCTTTAATCTACAATAAAGATAACCTACTACCTAACGGACTCGAAGTCAACCTTTGACCACGGCCAGTATAACCTCGTTGAAACATTAGGTAATCGAAGGTATGTAAGTACCTATACTATGATCGCGTTAAGTTCTCTTTATTGTATATCATGGAACGCGGGAGACTCTACGCGGGTGTCGTGCGGACCATGGCCCTATACGGGCGCCCCGTATAGGCGTACACCCTGGGGGCCAGATTCCTGCCACTGCTTCACGCGGCGCAGAGGACGGTGGCCTCCAGGACCATCAGGGGGTACCGCACGATATCCTTTGAAGCGGCGAGTCTCGTGACCGGATCGCCACCGTGGATCCTGAAAGCGAGGACCCTTTCGGCACTGTATTGGTTCCGAAGGGAGGCGCAGGAGCGGGGGTTCGATCCTGAGCCCGAAGAAATTTGGGCCGAGAAATCCCGGCTCCACAGGGCCATGGCCACCGAGTGGGACTGGTGACTACTTGAGCAACCACGCGCAGGGCACTGATTGCGGACCCATCATGGAGGAGTGGCTAGAGAGGCCAAACGGTGGCCTCTTGTACCGTCAGACGCAGGTCATTACCGGACACGGTAACTTCGGGCGGTACCAGCATCTGATGGGCATAGAACCAACGCCCGAGTGCCATCACAGCGACGCAAGCGTGGACTCGGGGCTGCACACGCTCACCGAGTGTCCGGCGTTCGAAACGCCGAGGCAGGAGCTTGTGACGGCCCTGGGGGTGAGAGTGCTCACGCTCTTCACCCTGCTCGCGGCGATGGTCCGCTGCGCGGATGCGTGGGCGGCCAGCGCCTCCTTCTGCGAGCAGGTCATGCTCGTGAAGGAGACAGCAGCAGCGAGCGAGAGAAACTCGCGGACATCACTGCCCGCTTTCGGCGGCTCGTGCGTCGGAGGGCGCAGACCGACCTCCGCCCCCCATGAGCGCGGGCCTGAGAGTGACGGGTGGAGCCGCTCGTCACCCTAGCAGAAGCAGGCCAAGGCGGTGGCGCGCATCGTAGGACGATGCGCGCCCAAATAACCGTGGTCCCCCCACTCCCGAGGAGGGCCAGACCAAGAGGATTGGCCCTGGGTCAGCCGGGGTGCGAGGGATATGTCGCGAGACAACCTCCACAGACGGCGTGCGGTTTAGTCGGCTCTGGTCCGACATAACCTCCCCCTCCAGCTCCGGAGGAGGGGGTATCCGTGGGGATTTCCCGCACGTAATAAAAAACATGGAACGCGAGAGAAACATATAATCTGTTTATGTGACTGTAACTAAGAATATAAGCAGATGGCAACTACCGACGTGAACCCACTCCTAGCACAAGCAATTTAGCTTAGTTGGAGAGGTTAGAGGGATTATTAGTAATTATTCTTATATTCTTTAAAAAAAGTGGTGAACTGTTATCGCTGCCATCCCCGGAGAGAAAAAGACATGCGCATACGAACCTATGTTCGTTAATATAGAAAATGAAAGTTTATTATTCTTAAGGTTTATATATCAGTAAAATAGTAGCGAACTTATCAGAACAGTTCTCTAGTTCAAAACAACTTTACAATTTGTGATATTACCAAAAATGCTCATGAACACTTTCTCTTACCCAGTAATGGAACCTAAGAATATCACACACATCACCCACACTTATTACCTCTACGCTAAAGTCGCAGTCTTTCTTTACGCCATCGTTCAGTTTAATATAAAGCAAATATTTTAAGTGCCAACAGATATAAATACAAAAATGTGCCAAGAGCCTAAACAGGAAATTCTTAGTCAACCGGTGCTACCCGTTCTATTGTCGCTTCACATTCAAAAAACTATTTTAGCCGTTAATGTATGCTTAAAATACATTAAAAGTACATATATTTACACACTTTGATGATCTTTGTTCTTAATTTAGATATTTTCAAACTTCTCACGGTTTATTTCGCATTTGCCATGCTTGTTTATCCCACTTTTCTAAATGGAGAAACCTATTATGGGTTATTTGGTAGGTACATAAAAATACTTTCATTTTACCCTATGTAAATCTTTGACTCTGAGACCATGTGGCTAATTCACCTCAGTTCGGATGTTCCAATAGGATCCCCTGTTTCAATCCCTCAAGGGACTCTAAATTCCAAATTCCAGAACTCACTGGAAAGTTTTTGTGCTGTCAGTGGGAAGACCAAAGGCTATGCCTGCTTGGCCTTCTACGCTGATGGCACAGAAACTCCCTATGTTTACAGGGTCGGCAGCACGAGTGTTACTCCTGATGTTGCACACGTCCATAGGCCACGGTAACCACTTTCTATCAGGTGGGCCGTGTGGTTGTCTGCCACCTCAGTATTTAAAAAAACCACTTACAACACAAAAAAATCACAAGTATCCAAAGATTTTAGTAAGAAATCTAAGAAAATAATTACTATTACACAACAGTCAAGACAGGAAGGATACATTTACTAAGTGATCTTCGACCGGCAATGACACAAACAGATTTACTGAAAACTAAACCTGGCACCAGAAATATTAAAGACACGGTATAGTTACCGCCATATATCTTGACCCCAATCAATTAACATAATGTACTCTATTTACGCAGAATGCGTGTTTTGAGCTTAAGATTGGGCTGGTTGGGGCTGGTGTTCAGGATATCACGTCGTGCTACGATGGCGGAGGAGCTCAAATTCACCAAAAATAGATTATATCAAACCAATTCACGCGCGCCAGGGAAAAGATATATGCTGGTAACTGTACTCCCGGGTGCGCGCTAGTGTAAAAATTTCACGTAGGTTTCTAAAAGCTTGTTAAAATAATCATTCATTTGCGTTAACGCCAAAAAGTATTTTAAAATGAAATAGTAATTGGAGAGTGACGTGCTGTGAAGACTCTGTTTTGGCATCTCATCATTTAAAAAAAACAAAGGAATATAGTACTTCATTCATTAAAATAGAGGAAAAAAAACTCATTAGGAATATGCGGAAATGAGGTCACTGTTTGGTTTCTAGAAGCTGTGTGTTATTCTTTGTTTTTTTATAGCGACCCCTTGAGTAATGCCCCATTCTTTTATAAGTATTAGTGCCTTTCCTTCCTCATCTTTATTCAGAAAAGTGAATAAAACGAAAATCGTGATTGTCATCAGAAATCAGGTAGAACATGTCTAATTGTTTATAAAACTGAGAGGATTTTTTTGTTGGAAATCAGTGAAACATATTGGTGATTATTTTGAATGAAATAGTCATGTTGTAATGTATGGTCTCCATTTATTTTTGAATGAGGACTCATGCAACTGCGTTTATGTTTTCTGCAGAGTTATTTGACCTCTTCTTTTTTTTGTGATTTTCGTTGACGCCAAGAAGCTCGGCTCGATAATGATATCTTATATGACAGGAGTGAGAGGAGTGAGATGACAGGAGACTTATGAGAGTATAAAAATACACTCTACCTACCTACTTAGGATTAATTCTCACTGAAAGAACAGTGGTCGCCAAGACGACGGCCGGAATTCACCAGAAGTTATTTGAAGCCTCCTGGTGCGAACCCATGATTCTTTGCCGTCTAATGACTATGAAATTTTTGTGTCAACCTTTTATGTATAGTTACAGAAAAGATAATTGTAGTATAATGTAAATTCTATATGTGTGTATTTATCGCAGGTTTATAAGTGCCCGGTTAATGGTTTAGGTCCCAATGTAATAACATTGGGACCTAAACATAAACTGGTGAAATGTGGGGGCTAGCACCTCTGTCTACCCCTTGGGGGATACAGGCTTGAGTTTATGTTATGTTATATATGAGGCCCTGTTTCTTTATTACGTGATATAGTAAAATTTTAGAGATTTCGTAATACCTTTGCCTGTTCCTTCATTAATAAATGAAGTATGATGTTCATGACCAGTGGCCTATTCTCCTAATAAAAATTTATTCGAACACCAGTACCGATCTAATTTCAATGTCAAAAGCGATCGTGATTTTAATGAAAAGAGGGTGAATTTGAGCCGCTATCTAATGTGAACACGATCACTATGTCAATATTTTATCTTGAAAATTGTTGACATTTCATTTGATCTAACTTTTAAACTCTCGCGTTCCATGATATATAATTTAGAAAACGGGAATTAACGCGATCATGGGATAGGTACTTACATACCTTTGATTGCCTGACGTTTCGACCAGGTTACACCGGCCGTGGTCACAGGCTAACTGGCTCAGCGGTGGACGCCGTCTTCGAATCTTACCGTCACATACCACACTCACAGTGTCCCTATTCTGTGAGTAAACTGTCTGGTGTCTATCCGATTGCGTAGAAAGGCTTTTCTACGCAGTCGGATAGACACCGGAGTACATGGCGAAAAGAAAATATTGAAAATGTGCGGGTAGATGAAGAACCTTCTACCTCACGGATTTGAAGACGGCGGGCGTCCATCGCCAACCGCTGCGGCCGCCGCGGCAACGCCAGGTAATCAAAGGTATGTAAGTACCTATACCATGATGGCGTTAATTCCCGTTTTCTTAATTATATTTCATTTGATTTCGATAGAACGAAACTGAATTTTGCAACAATTTTCATTCGGAAAATATATAAATATTCCACAACATTTCACACGAGCGACGCTGTCTGGACCTCTGGTAAGTTTGTGTTATAGAATCTAGAATGCGGATAAACATACTTAGTTACTTTTTTGTAAATACATACATATTATACATAGAAACACTCAGACCAATGCAAATATACATATTCATGACAGCAAATATTTGGGCTGAGCGGGGATCGAACCCGCGCCTCCTGCGTAGCGGCCGCGTCCACTACCGCTACGCCACAGGGGCTGTCGAATTATAGTTCTGAGCGCCTTCATCAATACTAAAGCTATTGTTTCTCATTAACTTTACGTATAATTATTTTTATTGCACGTTTTAAGTTCGCCACATCGGTCGGTCATAACAAGACGTAAGGTGAAGGCCTCAGTGGTAATAACCGGAGTGACGATCGACGATTGTGACCAAAATAACTATGGGCTACTCCGTGACGGTAGTGGGAGGAATTCAGTATGTTGTGACCGTGTGACAGCCCGCCACTGAGTATCATATTCTCAAAAGATAGGTGTTGTACTCCGATTTCGTCCTTATTCCTTTGTTTTAGAGGTTGAGCTTATTGGCATCCGACATTTTCACGGGCTTGTCTTCATGGCTCGTGTCTAAATGGTAATCGAGTAGTTTAACACATTATATTTACGCAATATTTGGCAATATTAGGCCCTTCGATGCCTCGGGTAGCATGTGTGATCCCCCATACGCCTGTTCAGCCCCTCTAGACAAGTGGCAATTCGCTAGCAGGCGTTTGATGGAATAGAATGACGATTGTATAGGATTTGACGTATTTGACATGCGTTAACGACTGTTATTTACGTCAAATTCCATGCATTTGTCATTCTATTCCATCAAGCGCCGGCTAGCGAATTGCCACTTGTCTAGAGGGGCAGGCCGGTTTGTAAAAGCATGCGTGTAGTTGGTAAATCTCAAACAGTTATGTGCCCAGTTACGCCCATTGCCCAATACCTAAATAAAACCTAACATAAATATATTATCATTTCATATTTTTATACCACTTACACGGCAGATAAGCACACGGCTCACCTGATAGAAAGTGGATACCGTTGCCTATAGACGTGTGCAACACCAGGGAAGTCACACTAGTGCTGCCGACCCTGTGAGAACAGAGTTTCTGTCCGGTCAGCGCAGAAGAGAAAGCAAGACAAGCCTTTTGCCTTCACACGGACTGCACAAGAACTCCCAGTGAACTACTATTGAATAGAATAGAATACACTATTATAATAAGTTTCTGTTTGTAATTCCGTTCTTTAAGTTTCAATTAAATAAATTATTCCAAATAAATGTGCCTTATAAAATTAAATTAAAAATAATACATATTTTATTCAAAATATACTTAGCAGCTAATAAATTACCAAGGACGAATTTATTATTCGTAATGTTAGTATCAATTAAATAATAGTTTTTACTGATTTTGGTACACATGTATAATTGATTACGTATACGAGAATAATATGAATGAATAATTTAACAAAAAAAAAGTTATAATCTATTTAGTAATAAACTCAAAATCCTTTTTTTTTATTCGTCCTTGTACTTCACATTATCCTATTACATAAATTTTATTGATTTACAGGTTGTTTGTTTGGATGAGTGATCGATTAGTGGTATTTAATCTGAGGTATTCCGTGCATCGGTGGTCATTTTAAAAATCGGCCCGGCTGCCAATCATCTTTACGTCAATTTAGCGGCCTATATAGGTGACCTGAACATCTTTGTCAGTGGTTGACCATTAACCACACCCTAACTGTGAGGTCAGGCAGGAATAAAACCGAAATAACTAACCAACGAGTATCGGGTCTAACGCAGGGTTGATGACGATGTAGAAAGAAAATTAAAAAGTAATAATCAAAAGTATATATTATATGCCAATAATTAGGCATAAAATAATATGATAAAAATCTAATGACTGCTGTAACATTCATAAATATGCTCTAAATGTATCCGCGAAGGTTGAGTTTAGGCTTATAGCCAGGCATTATTATTATTCATATTTTGCAAATATTGGCAGATGAAGGCTGATGCACTCAGTGAAACTTCAAATAACACTCAATATTTACGTGCTCTCGATAGCAAGGCTTTATATATTGAGAATCATCTCATGTTCGAGATTTAAACTTGACATTCGATCGCGATTTATTATGTGTTCAGATACTTTGAAATAGTGCTAGCGCGTGGGGCGCTATTGCCTCCTTCTACGAGCTAGTAAGTAATGCTCGAAAAGACTGCGGAGTGTGCTCGACGTGGGAGACTCCCGGCCCGCCACTCTTCAAGAAGCGTGCTGCGTAGCGGACGTGATTTAGACATTGGAGTTCACTTAAATACTCCATGTACGCAGGTATAGGAGGCCCTCGGAGGTGAGTAGGATAGCCAGAGCTCACTGGAGAGTTTCTGTGCTATCAGTGGTAAGACCAAAGTCCTGCTTTGTCTTTTACACTGACGGCACAGAAACTCTCTGTGTTTACAGGGTCGGTAAATAATAAATTTGTGCTATCAAAATTTTAATGGTGGTAGAAATTTGATGGCACAAATTTATCACAAATTTCGACCGGGTGGTTACCACCGCGCACGATTGCGAAATACCCTTCATAGTAATCCAATCTTGGTTCGCCGGGCAGGGGGGATTGTGGTCGCAGCATTAGTGGGACCGGTTGGTGTCATGCGGTGTTGCGACGACCATCCTCTTTTGATGAGGCCATCAAGCTGAGTGCCACCATTGTTAACATGGTACGGGTATGTAATCCCCCTCTTTCCTGAGACTTTACCTTCAGCTTACCATCAAACGAGGTGAAGTTAAATTGACGTGTCCTATATATATAAAAAAAGCACAAGTGTGACCTCTGGTGTTGCAACGTCCATAGGCCTAGGTAACTACTTTCTATCAGGTGGACCATGTGTTACCACCTCAGTGATATAAAAAAAAAAATTTCGCAATCGAGGATACCCTGGGTCAGTCCAGGTAATACTGTAAATAAAAAAAATAACGGATCAACCAAAGTACTTTGAGTAAGTATAATTGCTCAATAGTAGTTTTATGTATCACAATCATTTATGTGACGCAGATTTCCTACTTCTCACAATGACAATCAATGCACCGTGTCAGTAGTTGGAAATTACATAATGAGTGTGTTTTTTAATTACAGGGTACGATTCCGTGTTCCGTCACCCTTCGGTCTTGACACATAAACCTTCCGTATCAGTCTACACTAGATAATATATCTTGCTAGTTTAAAAGTTCAATGAATGTTAGTTGACCATGAAAATGAATCATGTTAGGTTGAGTTTGATTTCTGGGTCATCAAATAAGGCATAAATTAAACAGAAATTTATATTATTGATGTCCAAACTGAAAACGCAACCTGGCATACGTAGTTAGGCGATATTTTAATATGACTGTCTAAACTGTGGAGTGGCGGAAAAGTGCTCGATTGCTAAATCGAAGATAGCGGATTCGATTCCTTCTCATTAAAAATATTATTATGCACAAAATATAGATTTTGTGCATAACAATATTTATAATGAGAAGGAATCGAATCCGCTCACTGTCACTCATTAGGGTGGATGTTTCTATGTATAGACAAAATAGATATTAGCTAATACATATTCCAAAATGCCATCAGAGTAATACCTACATATAGACAAGTGGCAGTTCGTTGGCCGGTTAGAAAGACGAATGTAAAGCATTTATCGTTTATGACAGTCGTTAACGCATGTCAAATACGTCAAATCCCATACATTCGTAATTATATTCCATCAAACGCCAGCCAAACAATTGCCACTTGTCTAGAAGGCAGGAGCTGTCTGCTTGCTTCTGATCTTCAGGATATATACATAAGTCCAGATTCACAATCCAGTGACTTTAGAATAAGTGCAACACATTAAAAAAGTCGGATATTACAAGAGAGGTCAAGCCTGGTCATTACCCAGCTGGTATTTGATAAGACCATCGATTGAATACGTAGAAACCTTCGAAAGATAGCACGTGCATAATAAGCCTTGGTGTTTCATAATAAAGCAAATCGTGTAACACAATCCTTTAAAACCACATGAAGGCGTGCTCCGTATCTGGTTTACGTTCGATATTATACACCTCAAGCTCATCGCTTTAGGCCGTTCAGACTGGAGTACCTACCTTGTTTGTTTCCAGGCAGACGGGCCATTCGATTCTGGGTCGATCAGACTGAGTACCCAAAAGAAAATAATATAATTATGTTATACTAGCTGTTGTCCGCGGCTCCTCCCGCGTGGATGTCGGTTATCGCTTAGTGTTGAGCCGACGCTATTGAGCATTAAATTCGCCTCTCTACTCAACTTTGTCATTAACTATGTACGTTCTCGACTTTCTACTCGCATCTATATTCGATTCTCTACTCGACTTTCTACTCGCCTCAATACTTGAATTTATACTCGACTCTCTACTGACTTCTCTGTTCCCCTCTCTACTCGACTTTGCACTCTTCTCTATACTCGCCTTTCCAATGGCCTCTCTACTCGCCCATCCATTCTATTCTCTTTTCGCCTCTCTACTTGACTCTTCCTACTCGCTTATCTATTCGCCTCTCTACTCGGACCTCTACTCAACTCTCTATTCGATCTCTACTCGCCTCTACATTCATCTTTCCACTAGCTTCCCATATTTGCCTCTCTACTCGACCCTCTACTGCATTCTATTTGATTCTATACTTGCCTCTCCACTGGCTCTCTAGTCGCATATCTAGTCGCCCCTGTAGTCGACTCTACTCGACTTTCGACCTTTACACGCCTATCCATTCGCCCCTATAACAATCTCTACTCGCCTCTCCACTCGCTTCTATATTTGATTCGCTACTCGGTGTTGTCCGTTCCGAAACTCTAATTCACCTCTGTACCAAATTTCATTAAGATATCTTCAGAAATGACAAACTTTCATACAAACTTGCATCCCCTATTTTTGGATAATTCACGTGATTTATTGTTCTCCAAAATGCATTTCTCTATATAGTTTTCCAAGAATAATACAACGTTATCTTTCTCCTTATATTCATCTCCTACTTTATCACCATAGAGATGTAATTTCTAAATGCCTTCCTTAGATCCTATAATTACGAAATTTATAGCTCCTGCGACTGTACGTTACTAAAACTGTCAGACAATCAAAATACTAATAAACATCCAATTTAGCATAGTTTAAAATACAAAAATGCGAAAGAAAAAAATATATAACATAATGAGGTTTTTCTAAGTCATGCTTATCTGATTTATGATTTTATGTAGTAAAAAAAGTATAAAATAATAAAACCGCTCATTGTTTGAACAAACTCTAACATACAATGACGTATTTGCGTAAGCGTGCAGCTACAATGACGTAACTAATTCAAATAAATTATAAATAATTATAATAGTGCGTACCTATTGTTTGTCAAAGAATTTCTATGACGTTAGAAGTGTTATAACTTAAAAATGTAATAGGTTAATTAGGTAATTGGTCAACATTATCCGAGCAACAAATGCAGTTGTATCTAAAACATTCAAATTGCAGCCCGGGTTTGATTTGGTGTAGCTTAGCTTTTAAGAAAGCGACTGCCGTCTAATGCTGTATTCGAAAAAGACGATATTACTGTCCAAATTAAGCAATCCAAATGGGAAAGTACCTTCGCCCTACAGTATACCACGTTCCCGCCGGGAGTAGGGTATCCAGGGCTCGCTGGAGAGTTAAAGTGCTGTCAGTGGGAAGATCAACTGTCTCAGTGAAACTCTCTGTTCTGACAGGGTCGGCAGCACGAGTGTGACTTCTCTGATGTTGCACACGTCCATAGCTGATAAATAACCACTTTCCATCAGGTGGGTCTTGTGCTTGTCTGCCACCTAAGTGAAGTGTAGTAAAAAAAATCCATCCCAGGACCACAAGAGAACCTGGTCCTGTAGTTGAATCGGGCGGTGATGATCTTAGTGCACCCACTTCGCCTATTCGCCCAGAATACCTTAATGTACTTAAAATAAATTATTAAATTAAGAATGATAAAAGAGCGCTAAAAGTTGCGTCTGTTTTTATTTTATCGTTTTTGATTATTTAAAATCATCCACCCAACCTATAAAAGTAAATGATTTGACTAATAAATAGAATAATATCACAATAAACTATTACATACAAGTTTTCTTGTAACTTACCGTTCTGAAATTGCCTAGAGATTGGAGGGAGTTCAACTGCAACAAATTCAAAGCAATTCTAAAAAATATGTTAGTGCAAAAAGCTTTTTATAATGTTACAGAATTCCTAAATGATGATTTGAATGAATTATGACTTCCTCACACTGACATACTTTATTAAACAAACATTTGATTTTTGTATTCTATTATTTAATTTGATGACTGCATCTGTGGCATGTTTATTATTTTATATAGATTACTAGAAACAATTTTGTCATTCACCAAAAATTCATTTTGTTAATCGTATATTTAATAATTAATTTTTTTTAAATTTCATTTAGTTGGTATAATGATAATGATGATAATTGAAGTAGAATAGCTTGAATAATAATCTATCCCAATAATTATATTTCTCAATTAAATTTTTAGTTTAATGTGATTATTAAATCTTATTGTACATCTTATCAGACATGTTACATTCATACCTACTTATTTATGTAATTTACAACATGTACTATTTACCTGTGACAAACAATAAATTGATTTTGATTTGATTTGATTTGACGTTTAGTAAAAAGTTACTAATTTGACTAGTCAGTCAAATACTCAATTATTTACCTGTATTTATCACCTTCAAATACCTTCAGGTAAGCAATATTTATTTGAATACTGTGTGTATTCAAAAAAATTCAAATACCGCGAATCCGTATTCAAAACTATTTGTTAACATTTTCATATTTTAAAAATTTAAATAGAGGCCTTGGTTTGTAAAACTTGTATTATTGACATACAATACAAATACATCTCAATATAATGTGAAGCTGATGGATATATGTAGATGGAATACGGAATGGTGCACAGAATGTCCTAAATCGTGCGAAATGCATGACCCCCGGACTCCGAGGTAAAAGCGAGAAGACTTAATGCTGAGGTGATGATTATAAACGAAACTATCAGCTACAGCTGTGTTCTGTGCAGTTCAGGGGTCTGACTCCACAGCTAGGTACTTGTCGATAACTTGAGATAATTAAATAATAAGACAAGGATCTGTATTATTAACATATTTATTCGTAATTATATCACTATTAAACGAGTTTTATGGGATTTACTCGAGGTTCTTTAACTTTACTGATACGAACGAATGGGTTGCGAAATCTGCTCAGTGATTGAGCCTAATTCTCTTTCGCTTTCCCCAGTTTTCCTTCTTGAAGATCTAAGATAGATCCTCGTACACCAACTGACCGGATCTGTCTTTCCTTCCCTTGTTATTCCTATTCCCTGAATTCAAATTTAATTTATGTTTTATTTTTATACCAGTGGCGTGTGATGGCCAGGTAACTAAATAAAGGTTCGACATGAAGTACGAACACTACACTACCTATATTTTCTTATCATTCATTATCATATAAATAAATTATGCACCCCTACTATCCAGTTGCTATGAAAACAAAATTCAAGGTCTCATATCAAAGACACAAAAAATAAGTTGACTATGCGCATTTTAAAATTTATTGAACCAAAAAACCCAGTTTCCAGTGGCCTATTTAAAAAAAAACGTGATATACGACTGAATATTGAGTCGCAATAGGAATTTTCCATTTCAGTTGCAAGGTCGCTGCGATTGTAACACTATACTTTATTAGATTTATTAAAGGCCATACATAGGTTAATCATATTAATAACACTTCAGATTGGAAAGATCAGTATCTGTTATGTGTTTAATAGTCTATGTCGGGTAAATTGTCAAATGAGCATGTTTTAAAAAATGTAGTTTATTTCTTGCTTTCTTTAGTAGACCACTATAAAAGATACACCCGAAGTTGCGGGTCAAATTTTCGGCCAATCCATACGGTAGCATTAAATATTCATATTTAATTCAAACAATCGCTATATGGTAGCATAAATTTTTTTTAGAAGGCATTATATTATAATGTCTTATTGATTTCAAGCGCATATCACCTTCTTTCAAACGGGTGCTGCAGCAACGTTCTTCGAAAACTATCGATCTGAGTGGAAATTTGTAATTAAGTATACATATTTTATAGATAACAAAAAAATAAGCTCTTTAATTTTTTTATTGCATTTCCATTCAAAAATACTCGTGGTAAGAAGGCAGAACAACTATATAAATCACGGCTCAAAAATATTTTTTGAAATTTGAAAATGGCTATGTACCTGCATACTTTTGAGTGAATAAATATTATAGGACATTTTACACGACGCTATTTAGACTCAAAGTAAACATAGATTATGGGTTCTACAATGCAGATAAACATACTTAGATATTTTTTGTGAATACATACAAATAACACTCCTAGACCAATGCAAATATTCATACTCATGCATACAATTATTTACACTGAGCGGGAATTGAACCCGCACTCCTTAACAGTAGAACGTTCTACCGCTACACCACAGAGGCTTGCTATATACGTTTAGATGCTGACTATATATGTCAAATATGCATGCAGGCATGTCTTGCGTATAGTATATGATATTTCTGTAGGCAACAAGCGCCCGCAGCCCGCATACATACGACGTATTGCAAACCTTCAACACGACGGCTAGTGACGACAATCCCTCAGTCCTTCAATCACGTCACACATCCAAGCAGGTTCGAAGGCCAGACAGTACAAATCGAATTTCATTGATCAGCCGTCGTGCCCTACCTCTGAATACAGCAATCAATACGATCTATAGTAATCCACCGATCGGTACTTCGGTGACCTGTTTGGACGATTCGCAAATGGCCTTCTCGTTACGTAATATGAATTAAACTGTTAATTACATGTTCTTAGTTCATTGTTCTAAAATATTTTATTTTATTACTCTCTTCCGGAGCCATGTGAGAGAGGATTTTAACTGTTTCGTTACTATGGACTTCGAAGGTGATTTGAGTGTTAATAGTGAGAATATATGCCCTTCTATACGTCAAATCCCATACATTCGTCATTCTATTCTACCAAACCCCGCCAACCAATTGCCACTTGTCTAGAGAGGATGAACAGTAATCGTTCTTTGTATAATATACTGCTTCCGGGCTGTTTGGCTGTGGTCTATGTGAAACTTGCGTTCCAGACGTTTCGTCGATCACTGCGGTCGACATCTTCAGTGGTGCAGGGCCGGGCGACGACGACTTCGGAGACCTTGCCTCGCCGGCGGCTGAGTTGCGACTGATTAGTATTCGTTCTGTTTCTCGGAGAGTACCTTAACACTTCGGAGTTGGTTAAACGAAAATCTATGGCCTTCATTGGTGTTAGTTGGAGACCTCAAAGTCTTATAATTTAGTTTTACTGCAGAATTTCGATATCTCGCTCCAGTGAGTTATGAAAGTCAGATTGTCAGATGGCAGTTGTTTCAAGGAAAATATTGATGTTCAGCCAGTTCGTAGCTATACTGAATGCCGACGTTCATATGAGTTGGGACAAGGCTCGGAATATGTAACAGCCAACGCTAAAGTCGATGAACAGTTTTCGAAGTGAAAACTTCTTTAGCGGCGTTGGATGGGTAAAAAGTGTTAAACTCGCGTCAAGGTCACTTGACCTTTGAACCGTAACCGACGACTGACGTTGTATGACGCATTAGCTACAGATTGTTTTTTTTTTAAGTTCGCTAAGAAGCTTCGTAGCTTAGCGGTAAGCGCTTCGACTATAAGTCCTAATGGTTTCAAATAGTACCGGGTTCGAACCTGGGCTTCTGACACTTTTTGTGATTATTTTTTCTTTTTGTAATTTATTACTTTTTGTGATTATTTTTTCTTTTTGTAATTCATTAATTTCTTCGGACAGAAAATTACTGATTGATTCTATGATTGGCGCTATATTATAGGTATGGTATGGTATGTTCTTTTTATCTTTTTCTCTGTATATAACGAAGAAAGAAAGAAAGAAAAAGTTTTCACTTCGGCCGGCACTCCTGGAGTGCAACCCGTCTTTTTTTTTGTTTTTGATATAATGATGTTTTTTGGTTTTGATATAATGATGTTGTTTTTTTGGAAGTATTTGAGTACCATATTTCAATCAGACTAGTACAGGTACACACTATTAATGTACTTTACTTTTCTTCCACTTACATAGTTTCCCGTTGGCCGGTAGGCTTGAGCTCATAGTACATACTAACACCATTCAATCGCTCACATTCCATTCGTCAGAAAATACTTGATGTCTGGCTGCATTGGGATTTTGGAATAGTTCAATGACATCTGACAAGAAATTATAAAAAAAAAAATGTAGGATGGAGGACACGACGGTATTTCCGTCCAATTGAACAGACCGACTGGGCCATAATAACCTCGTGTTGCGTTCCCGGCGGTGAGTAAGGTAGCCAGAGCGCAAGAGAACACAAGAGTTTTTGTGCTGCCGGCACAGAAACTCTGTGTTTACAGGGTCTCCAACAAGAGTGTGACTCCTGGTGTTGCACACGTCTATAGGCCACGCTAACCACTTTCCTTCGGGTGAGTCGTGTGCTCGTCTGCCACCTCAGTGATATAAAAAAATCCAATAGAAAGTCTTTTTTCTGGCGCAGCAATCAATCCCAAATCTTTACAATCATTCTCAAACATGTGTTTGTATAGCAGTTAATAAGGTCACGAATAAATTAAAATTTATGTTTAGTTCATTCGCCTTTCTGTGTTAAACATATCATATTATATGCACGGGACCTAATCACGTTTCCAACTAATGTCTACTAACAAATTTTCGTGTTGATAAAAATACGTACCAATTCCGTCCGCGTGTAATTTCAACAATCACGTGTGCACATTTAGTACAAATTTACTCTTTGTCGAGTCGATACGCAATAGACCGGGAGTCATGACCCTATTTTAGTTTGCAATTATTTATAGCATTGCAATATTATTTGATACGGCAAATACAATATAGTAGAATGCATTTGTAGTGGTTTTTATATAAAATAAGTAGCTCTTAACACTAATACCGGGTACAGTAAGCATCAATTCGATCTTGATGAACAAAGTACTCAAAATGATCTTAATGCCTTGGTTTTCCCCTTCCTGTAGACTGATTTTCCTGATATCTGGCATACACCTTTAGCTCGGACAATAACATAATTTAAATAATTGAAACAGTTTTTGGAATTCATTGTTCTTCCTTCATCGTGAAAATGAAAAAAACTACAGGCCTCCTAAAATTTGCATAAAACTGAGTATATGTATTGTACATGTCCGCTTTTATAAAACAAGGGGCTAGCCGTAAAGTATCTATGTCAGAATCGAACCGACTAAAATTACATTTGTTACCAAACGTAGATAAAATTATTATTTATTCCCTCGTGGAAGTGTTATTACGGGTATACCTACCATAGGAAAATAGATAATCCAAAGAAAGTATGTACTAATACTATGTGTTTTTTAACACCGATGTCGAGTACACACTAAATGAATGAAGTTACATTGAAATATCTCAGTACAATAATTAATCTAAAAGTTAATCGAACCTTTGTAATTTTTTTCAGAGCCGAGGTTATAAATAGTGCAGAAAATAAATACATTTGAAATACAGTTTCTCAAAACTATATTTAGAAAAGGTAAGACCGGTGATACTTTATACTACTCAAGCCCGAAAATTTTCTCTATGAATTTCCGTTCCAAATACACACAATATAAAAAAAAATTGAACTCTTGGACTAAAAAAGAAATCACCATTAGAAGTTTTACTGAGAAAACGTGAAAGAGTCCTGTTACACGATTGATGTAACGTGACGTCACGTGTCGAATTCGAATTACGCAACGTGGTTTTTTTTTGTGTCTCGATTTTGCAATATGATGGCCGCAGGTTAAAGACCTACTGCCTGATATGAATGGTCATCAATAGTTTAGATGATTAATTACTCATTATAGAGAGAAAAACATAAATTTAAAAAAAATTGTGAAGCGCGCGACTGTCTTGATATGGACAGATTATGAGAAGAGATGAAAGTAATGAAGGGATTTAGGAGCAGAGGTAAGCCCAAGAAAAGATGGATGGATTCCTTGAAAGATGTTAAGTCAAAGAAGGAAGTAACTGAGGAAATGATATCTGACAGCAATTTTTGGAGAAAAATGATATGTTGCGCCGACCCCAAATAATTAGGACCAGGGCAGGTATATGATGAGAGAGTAATTCAAAATCCGTACACTTACGCTTTATTCCCACTCTTTAAGGTATGATTCCGAAGGCGACGGCAAACGATAACTGCAGACGCATACAGACATACATTTAGAAAGAAAGAAAGAAACTTCGATATGAATGAAGGCCAGGACCATTGAGAAGTCGCCACGAATTACGCATATCTGCCGCATGCATCTACAGTTGTTCTGTGCGGTCTCCTTCATAATCATTACTTTATCAGCACATGTGCTACCTTCTTCCTATAGTTCCGGTTCCTTTAAGTGGGTTATGAAAAGTCATCTGTCGAGGCCATCGAGGCATGGACTCTGATTCTGATGTAATTCATTCATCTGTAATGTTGGCCACAATTCTGTACTACACCCCAGCTTACCATCTGAAGGGGTTCCGTCAATTAGACGACCCAATTGATTTTAGTATACCTACTTCCAATTTGTTCGGATATATATCTTTAGTTTTAAGGGCTCTAACAAAATATCGGGGCCATGGCAATCATTAGGTTGGCTGTGAAGCCGTACACCTGCTTATTAATGAATGAGGCCCTGGTGCAGGCTAACCTTCACGGTTAGGAACCCTAGATAGCAGTCGCTGCCATAAGTCACACCAAAACGATGAGAAAGAGTCCCAATTGCGCAGTTTTCCCGGCAGTGAGTAGCGTAGCTAGTGCTCACTGAAGCGTTCGTGTAATGTCAGTGAAAAGACCAAAGGCTTGTCCTGCTTTATTTTCTGCACTGACGGCACAGAAACTCTCTATGAGTTTTAAAGTCCAAAATGATAAGAAAAAGAGTTTTATAATATTTTTCATTCACTCTACAAGATTGTCATTAAATTTTAGACTTTAACAGTATAGCAGTAAAGTCTAAAGTTAAATGACATTGGTTGCAGTGTCGGTGGTACCTGCAGTGGTATTGCCATGAAAAAATAATAACAGAATCAGGGCCTAGGTGGACTGTTTGCTTGTCTGCACCCTAAGTGGTATGAGAAAAGAATAAACTAATACAGCTGTCTGACTAAACCCCAAGAGCAAAGCATGTGTTCAAGCCTCATTCTTCTACAACAGGTGGACGTGCAGGTGAGATTCACTTGGGCCCCGAAGATTTACGTAAGACCCCACCCATCCATTTGGTTTGTTCATAAAACGTTATACAATGACACACCATATGGGTGTGTCATTGTATAACGTTCACATGTGAAATAATAATATAACATTATGACGTCACATTTGCATACAATGTAATAGTACCCACACGTTTTTGTAATAGTCGTGTGCCCGGCACGAGTGTCGTTCGAATATAGGTCAATATTTGAACTGTTCGCACACTGCGCGTTTAGGTGGAAAACGGCTGTAACGGCTATATTAGGTTCCTTTATGATTTTAAATGGTCAAATAAATCAATCAATCATTTAGCCTATCGCATCCTACTGAAATAGGCCTCTCGTGATGTTAGGAAGCTGTGGCCTACTGCTTCCACGCAGGCCAGATGGATAGGTACCGGGTTTTATTTCGAGTGTTCCTTCTCTCGCAGTGCTATGTTCTGCAAATTTTTTGGTTTGTCGCCTCTTACGACATTCTTCGAATGAGATGGGTTGGTGATGCTTATGTACTTTCACCATCACCACACGGATAAGTGGTGATATACCCCACGGTATACCTCCACTGACTTATCCACCTGTCCCTCAAGTCAAGCTATACGTTATATATTGATCAATGTATGGCATAGACATACGTTGACGACTGTTATAAACGCTCTAATCGGCGAAACACGCGTCAACCCCTTTCATCATTCTATTCTTCAATACGCAAACCAACTTGTCTAAGAGCAGCGGCGTATTCGTTATGGATAATTTTAGTCCTAAAAGTCCGTCGATCTGGTCTACCTACGGAAGATGGAGCTCAGTACCCCTAACACGAAAAACGTATTCAGAGAACGGGGCATTACGATTGGCCGCCTGCCTACTGTGAACCTGTGTGTGTGTGCGTGCGTGCGTGCGTGCCTGCCTGCGTGCGTGCGTGCGTGCGTGCGTGCGTGCGTGCGTGCGTGCGTTTGTGCGTGCGTGCGTGCGTGCGTGCGTGCGTGCGTGCGTGCGTGCGTGCGTGCGTGCGTGCGTGCGTGCGTGCGTGCGTGCGTGCGTGCGTGCGTGCGTGCGTGCGTGCGTGCGTGCGTGCGTGCGTGCGTGCGTGCGTGCGTGCGTGCGTGCGTGCGTGCGTGCGTGCGTGCGTGCGTGCGTGCGTGCGTGCGTGTGTGCGTGCGTGCGTGCGTGCGTGTGTGTGTGTGTGTGTGAAGCCGGCCAATAGCAATGCTCCGTTCTCTCAATACGTTCAGATCCAGTCGCCATTGAAAATATCAATCCGTTTCGTAGTTAAACATAAAGCCAACTGCCCCTCTAGTCAAGTGGCAATTCGCTAGTCGGCGTTTGATGGAATAGAATGACGAATGTATGGGATTTGACGTATTTGACATGCGTTAACGACTGTCATATACGTCAAATTCTATACATTCGTCATTCTATTCCACCAAACGCCAGCTAGCGAATTGCCACTTGTCTAGAGGGGCTGAAGTAGGAAAAGCATCGACACTTTATTTCTAAATGCAAAAAAAAATTTATTTAACTTTTGCCTCGTTTAAATCTACATTTAAATAGATGTGCATATAACTACTCGTTAAATAAGGATGCGATAACGCAGTGGAGCTTTGTAGCGGTGATTTGTTTCAAATTCATAAGCCGTTTTTAATTAATCAAAGATAATCAGTGCACGTGTAACGAGATTAAGAGATTAGCATGGTGTATTCGATCACGTGCGGTGGGTAAATTTGTATCGTACTTATAGTCACGCTTTTTATCCTAAAAGGGTTAGGCACACAACTTACAAGTTCAAATTTCACCAATTTCTGTATCCGTTGCCACGTAAAAAAGAGTAAGGCCCGTATTTTCGTTGTAAAATACGGGCCATGGCAATTTTTACATTCAGAACTGAGTACCATTTTAGAATACGGGCCAAGACTCTTTCTTGAACACGTTAATAAGATTGAGTCCTGTCAAATGTAAGGATCAATCCGTACATACATACATACATATAATCACGCCTTTATCCCCGGAGGGTTAGGCAGAGGTGAATTAACACCCACATTTCACCAATCTGTATTCGGTCCCACCTAATAGCCTATTGCCGTATTCCGGGCACTATTGTTGACTCGAGCCATGCATCCGAGACTGAGTCTGGGCTGTACATATCTGTCTGATGTTAAAGTTAATCAGCCCTATCCTTTAGTCGCCTTGTACATGTACATGGGAAGAGATGGGGTGGCCCAAAATCTATTCTGCCGGTCAATTAAAATCAGTGAAATGCTTGAAAATAGCTGAAAACTACGATTTATTTCTTTATTTACTTGTTCAGTAATATGACAGGCGGCAGAACCTTATAATAGCTGTTATATTTATTTTGAATCGTAAATAACTTTGATAATATGAAACGCAGTTAAGTGCATAAACCCATAACAACTGGATCAAATCCTTTTTGAACGGTTTTTATCGCAATATATTTGGTATTATTTATTAACCCGACGTTTCCGTGAGGTGACTATACCATCGACAATTTGAGCTTTCGACCAATCATTGTCGACCTATTGCATTTTCCACGTAATAATACCTCAACGTATTAACGTTTCGACGTACCAGCGATAATTAGATTGTCCGACCAATCATTGTCGACCTATTGTTATTCGATTATTTAACTTTCGGTATTATGTACGAAACCCAAAGATGGTAGTTGACAAATAGTGTAAGTTATAGTGGTAATCATTTTCACAGATATTAGGTACCTGTAGGACAGAATCAGTATTCTACACTCAGAAACACGATTCTACAAAGAACATAACAAAAAAAAATACCATGCAGATAACATGTAAGCAAAAAAATACTCATCATTATTTGTCTGAATGGATAGGCATATTACAACACACATGCAGTCTAAATAAATCAGCAGGTGAACTGCAACTCTGCGACATTCGATACTGCCAAGTGTCGATACTATCGATATATCGATCACTGCAACAGCGACACGTGATTGCCCACGCGCACGCTCACGAGGCCATTCGACGTACACCCGGCAACTGAATAGTGAATAATTTAATCTAAATATTGCTTCTAATTTGTTCGCGTTGCAAATTTGAAATCTGGATTATATACCTACGTACTACCGGATTTTCTTATTAAAAATTTTGCTTAGATTTGCAAAATACGTGTTGAGTTTTTATTTGGTGGGGTACTGGAGTAAAAAATAACAAAACTCAATATTACGCTGCATCTGTTTATTTGCTATATACTCAGAAACTATTAAACGGTAATTAGCATTCAATTAAGCGGTTCATATGAAAGTTAGTAGGTACCTACATAATTATTTAAGCTTAAGTGAAAATTTGTTCGAATATAAAAATTATTAAAAGGGACTGCCACCCCGGGAGCATTAATTGAAACCAATGCCTAATTACTTAGGTACGTATATAAATCATTCCTTTAAAACATAGAAATCAGTTTCTTATGATGAGATTGGTGGATAAGCCTTCTTCTTCTTGTGGATCAGTTCACATTCACATACATATATTAATTTGATTATTCGAACCTGTAATCTTGTCCGTAATTGGAATGAGACGAACTACTTGGCTTGGTTACATACTTTAATTTTTATTTATTCCCATATTATTCCTGTGGTATTTATCTTAAACTCGATCTCACTTTTCTTCTTCTTTCGTATCGATGTCATATTATGTAGAATATACTGCTTCCCCATGCATTCCCCCTCCGGCCGCGCCTATAAATACGCCAGCGACTCAAGATTCTACATCAGTCGCAGCGAAGCCGCCGACGAGGCAAGGTCTCCGAACTCGTCGTCGCCCGGACCTGCGCCACTGAAGATGTCGTCCGCAGTGATCGACGAAACGTCTGGAACGCAAGTTTCACATGGACCACGGCCAAACCGCCCAAAAACAGTATATTATACATACAACGCCGGCCGTGAAAGCCTGAAGACTTATATGATGTCAAATTAAATTTTATCTGCCCAGTGTACTGCTACCTTATTTGTTTATTGCCTTGTTGTATTACCTTACCTGTTTCTCAATTAAAAGTAATCTTAAACGCTTAATATAATTGCTATCCATAATTTTATTATTGCACATATGTTATGTCTTGAGCGCGGGACTTCACAAACGTACAATAGATGAAACTAAGTGCAGCTAATCGAAATAATTATTTTCAATGAATCCCACGGTATTGAAATGACAATACTTGATGAAGTAGCAATTGACGAGTTAGTAGCTACCTGTCACCATGTCTTTCGTTTATCTCAAGAACTATGCGGTATACAAATGGGCAGCAATTTTTTTACGATTCGTGTTTCATCTTAGGAATTGTATGTGGGCGTATCGATAGAGTGTTCGACTGATAAGTCGAGGGTTCGATTCCAGTGAGCAAATAAGTACAATACTCGTAAGATAGGTAAGTCTGTTCAAAATTCAGGTTCGATGTCGAATTTTCGGATTTCTTTAAAAATTATCTCACAAGAATACCATTTTTGACATTCGAGAGATTGAAATAAGATCAAGACTGAATTTTGAACAGATTAAAATTATGCTAATTGGCCTTTAGCTCCTATTATGACCATAGCTATCAATTTATTTTTAATTTTAATACGCAACAATATTTAATATCTTCTTTTTCATCCTAGCGTTAATCCCAGTCGCATCCACAGCTTTCAAATTTGAGTCTCTTCTTTACCAGTCTAACTGCGGATTTAGCTGAACTTCGATATTTTCCATCAAGCGACTGCTATCACTGTCCTTTATATTTTAAAGGCGATATCGAGATTGCAGTTAGACCATTTGTTGAACGTTTCAGGGTTCCAACAACCCGTAACGACTGCCATAGTTGTTTCTATGGTAACCGGGCCCGACAGCTTAGCGTGCCCTCCATGGAACGACCAGACCAATGCAAATACCCATATTCATGCATACAAATATTTGCACTGAGCGGGGATCGAGCCTGCACCTTCTGCGTAGCGCCCGCGTTCAATACCTAATACTAGACTGTCTAATAATGAAAATGTAGGAAATGAAGTCTACAGTGTTTTATAACAAGTATTTTCTATTAAAAAGTTATAACACTTGCCAAATATATTAATAACCCTTTCAACTACGGTACACTGCGGCTTCTCTGGTACGGTTATGGTAATTTGATTCTTGGCATTAAACCAATATAATTATGTAAAACTACCTGTACCCGCGTCTTCGTCTGCTGGTTTTATTTAGTTAGATCTAAGTCCATAGATCTAAGTTTTAATTCTTTTTACACCGACCACTAAAGACCTTAATAACAGTAGGCGTATGCACATGTCAGCTATCTTCAGTAAAAATCGAGTCAAAATCGGTCTTGCAATTACCCTATGTGACCCCAGCTCACGCTAGCGATCTCCAGTTTCGGTCAGGGCATGCCCTAAAAAGAAGGCCACACATTCCACCGCCGCTCAAGTCTGCTTGTGCTAGGATAACAGGTGGCTGTACCCTTAGGCATGCACTCATGGAACACGGAGGTCGTGGCTATCATTGTAACCGGGCATTATATCAATAGCCACATTTGCCGAAGAACCAATGGTCGTTGGAGCAAACGAATCCTAGATTGGAGACTGTGGAAGGCAAGCAAAAGCTGGGACGCCCCAGATGGACTGACGACCTAAAAAAATAGACTGGGACAGACTGGATGCCGAAGCAGTGCTGTACATTGAGAGAGACCTATGTCCAGCAGTAATCTGCAATTGCACAGAGCAGATTATGGGCTAATTGATTGACTACGTCAACTTTAGTTTAGCAGGAGTTAAAGTTTTTCTCATTTCTTGTACGAAGAGGTATGTAAATTTTATATTTATTCAACCAATATTTCGTTTTGCATTAGGCACTTATAACGCTGTCTGCCTTATTTTTAAAACATAATGCACACCGTGCGATGGGAATAGATAAAACTTGTAAATATTTTGATTTTGATATTTGTATTTGGGTCTTATGGTGAGATGCAATGGTTTCACTTTCATGGATATCCTTGATCGTGTAAAGTAGAGGAAAATAAGTCTGGAAAAGGACCCCAGGCTCTGGGGTGAAGGTCTTTCCGTCCAATGAGCAGTCCGACTGGGGAAGTGCCTCCGCCCTACAGAATACCGCGCTCATTATAACCTCGTGTTATGTTCCCGACAGTAAGTAGGGTAGCCAGAGCTCACTAGAGTTTTTGTGCTGTCAGTGGGAAGACCAAATGCTATTCCTGCTTTGTCTTATACACTGACGGCACAGAAACTCTCTGTGTTTACAGGGATGGCACAACGAGTGTGCATCCCCTGGTGTTGCACACGTCCATTGGCCACTGTAACCAATTTCCATCAAGTAGATGCGCTTGTCTGCCATCTTAGTGGTATATAAAAATAATAAAAACTCTATTTATGAATTGAAATGATTCAATTCTATATTGTGATGTTTTTTATTTATTACTTCGTTTGATGTTTTTTTATGTATTAAATTTCAAACTCACATTTTCTATCGACATAAGCGATAAGTTCATATACACCTTAATGTATAACTTTATATGAAAATTTTTATTTATATGTTGACTGTACAAGTGTAGGCGTAGAAGAAGTGTAAACAGACTTAATTTCACATGGCTTCTCTGTCAGTCAACCTAATAAGTGATACAAAAAATAACAAAGTAGATGCATTCTTACAACTTTCGGTTGTTTTTCAACAATATCATATAACATCAAGAATAACATAAAACAGTTGTAAAAACATTAAAAATGAATGTAACAGAAATAGAATTACACATTATAATAAACCAAACCGAAACCTGACCTCGACAATGTTTAATCACACGCACCACGCACCAACCCGCCATCTGGTTTTTAGCCGAACGTTATCGAGGTTTACCGAATACAGTCATAAATATTGTAACTGGATTGTTTTATCAAGCGAAATGATTCAAACAACATTATATTATAAGATGTGTACACACTTTTGAAACTGCCGCTTCCCCTTCCGCTGGGTCCAGGCAGGAGGGGTAGACAAAAGAAGTCTTGACTTGACGTCGAGAAGTATGACATGCGTGCCAAAACGATCTCACTACCATAGACACCAGGCGGGAGCTTGTGGCGGCCCTGGGGGTGAGAGTGCTCACGCTCTCCTCCCTGCTCGCGGCGATGGTCCGCTGCGCGGATGCGTGGGCGGTCAGCGCCGCCTTCTGCGAGCAGGTCATGCGCGTGAAGGAGACAGCAGAGCGGGCGCGGTGCAATGAGCGAGACAGACTCGCGGACATCGCTGCCCGCGTTCTTAGGCGGCTTGGACGTCGGAGGGCGCAGACCGACCTCCGCTGAGGGTGACCGGTGTAACTGCTCGTCACCCTAGCAGAAGCAGGCCACGGCGGCGGCGGGTCATCGCGGGGCGTTAAGAGCCCCCCATACCAGCGACGAGTCAAGGAACGCGTGGTTCCCCCTCCCGAGGAGGGCCAGACCGAGAGGAATGGCACTGGGTCAGCCGGGGTGCGAGGGATATGTCGCATGACGACCTCACCTTCGGCCTGGCAATATGACCCGCAGACGGCGTGCGGCTTAGTCGGTTCGAGTCCGACATAACCTTCCCCTCCGGGGGGTACCCGTGGGGATTTCCCGCACGTAAAAAAATATCATGGACACCTAAACTCGTGCGAAGTGGAGGAGGAAGAGCCGGAAGGCGGACCCTGAGCTCCGAGTTCACCTTGAGAGCACGTCTTAGTTGACAGTCAAACATCTATGTCATTAATTACGGGTAGTCGATGTTCTAATAAGTCCAACCACCGGGTCCAACTACTTATGAACGTAAGTTACACAGAGGCGTCACACTCGCGCTGCCGACTGTGCAAAACCCCACACTGTAATCACTTTTCCTAGCTTGTACTTTATATTGAATGTGATTTGAAAATCAACTTTTTATATTGATATCAAAGGCTTATCGTAAAATTACTATAACATCTTTAAGCCCGATTATAAAATCAATTATTGTGATCCAGTGTCAATATAGGGATCGCGTTTAAACATTAATTGTATAGGGTCGCCCGGATCGCGGCGTATATTAAACGGTCTAATCCCTCCCTTTGACTGTATGGTAATATAATTTGTATCGAAATATGATGCACTTACATTTATACAATTCCTCCTCTTATGCACTCCCCCTAAAACAAAGATTCAATGAAATTTTTGGATAATGATTCACAAGTCTTTAATTGGTCGGGATGAATCATTGAAATTAAAACAACTAATTGTAAGACAAACAATTGTTAAACACGTTTTTATTTACTTTGAAGTTAGTGCAAGAAAACAACTTTTATAGCATTTTGAAACATTTTTATACGAAACATGTTTTTATGGCCTCCATCTTTGTACGAAAATATAAGTATGTTTGTTTCAAGAAACATTACAATATCTGTTCTGGTTCTGCCGTGTCTTCTTAATGTTAACCATTACAAAACTATAAATGTCTGCCTGTTTAATTGTTTTGTTAACACATTAAAATACTGGACTGTGTTTTATGAGCGTAACACTCACGGAAACATCTCAATTTGGCCAAGTGCACCACTTGTAAAAGTGGGTAAAACATCTAGTTTTAGTGGTACTTTTAGGCACACATACATACAGATAAAGGCCTATGTTTTAAAACTAGTGATCAGTTTAGTACATATAAGTTAATATAGTTCTTTTAGAGGCGATATGGTGCAAGGACCTACCGTCAACTTTGGAGCCCAAGTCAACCTCACTAGCTGTACAATTCTCACGCCGATCATTGATCATTCCGACCCATGATCGTTGATCATTGTCCGGACTGGGTGGTGTCAATAAAGATCGACCAATGATAAATTCTGTCAAGGCTTAGTGCAGCGCTGTGCTTGACGCCGAATGCATATATAATTGCACACCTGCTATTCGATGCACCTGTTATACAATGGATGGGTTAGACGGCTACACATGTCACCTCCATGGAGAACGGAGGTCATTTAGCGACCTCCAACGCCCGGATCGCCTCTTCGCATCATAGGCTGTGCAGATCGGGGACCTTAGTGACCTCCAGATCCGCTCCACCGCCTCCTTCTCGAGCATCACTTACTTGCAAAGGGAGACGGCGGAAGCCTGAAAGAACGAGACCCTGGTGCAAGCATTCCTCTTGAAGTTTAAAGGTCAAAAAGCAGTCGTAGTTAGTCTTATTGACTTATAGTCTTATTGACTAATATGAATAGTCTTATTGACTAACGAGAGCAAAAAATAATGATGAAACCGGAACTGACGCTGAGATGATGATTATAATAATGGCGATTACAAAGAAATGTGTCATCAGATCACACTGGTGTATGTCCGGATTATGAAAATGATCGATTACTGTAATCAGTCTTTGCTTATTGTAATGACATTACCACAATGAAATAAGTAAGGTAGGACACGACAATATTTCCGTCCAATTGAGCAGTCCGACGGGGAAGTACCTCCGCCCTACAGAATGCCGCGGCTATAATAACCTCGTGCTGTGTTCCCGGCGGTGAGTATATAGGGTAGCCAAAATTCACTGGAGAGTTTTCGTGCTGTCAGTGGGAAGACCTAAGGCTTGTTCTGCTTTATCTTCTACACTGCGGCACAGAAACTCTCTGTTTGTTTGTTTTGCCGTTCTTACTGGGTTGGCATCTCGAGTCGCACCTGGTGTTGCACATGTCCATAGGCCACGATAACCACTTTCCATCAGATGGGCCTTGTGCTTATATGCCACCTAAGTGGTGTAAAAAAGTAGGTATTCAATTTGCATAAGCAATTGTAGTTCCTCTGTGAAATGGGATGTTTATGCAGCATGACACCATTAGGGGAAAAGAAAATCATATTTTTATTGTTACTATTTCAGCTGGTAACAGGATGTCATAAGACAGCCTCTGTGGCGTGACAGTAGTGCATTCGACACGCAGGTAGCGCGGGTTCGATTCCTACGATAGCAGGCCTAAGCCTAAATAATCATAGCTTGTGTCCTTACCATGGGTAAAACTGCCGAATAAAATCGTTGAGCGCAGACCAAATGTCAGTAAACACGTTTGTAATTTTGAACAATTGTAACATTTGTAGAAATGAAAGGGCGTCGGTATTTTTTCACCTGAAATATTTTTGCGGCTTCAGTGTTTGTTACGCTGTAAATTTACAAAAGGTAGAAAGAAAGCAATGAACTTGATATTTAGTGTTATTTATGCCATTTGTTTACCTTTAGAATTTCTATATGGTCTGTGGGTTGAGGAGGTTCGAAGGCTATGGCTTCACGAAAAATATCGAGGTTCGGTCGTTTCACAGCTACAACTGTACGCTAACCCAAAATAAATTGGAAAACGGCTTGTAATATGGGACTGTGTACTTACATATCACTTATCAGTGTATAAAAAGCGGCCAAGTGCGAGTCGGATTCGCATGAAGGGTTCCGTAACAGCAAGTAACAGTAACATAGTAAGTAATAAAAAAGTTCTTGCAGTTCGTTCTAACCTATAAATGTTTATTTTTTATTTTTGTATTAGAGTTGATTGTATAAAAGGTAAATAGCGGTTTACGATTTATGACGTATTAAAAAAAATACTAATTATCTAATGGCAAAGAATTTTTAAAATCAATCTAATTTCTTGTATGTTTGGTATTGTGTATTGTGTATTATGATTAGTATTTTTGTATGTTTCTAACAAATCAAGTCAGATTTGTTAGAAACATACAAAAATACTAATCTTTCCTCTAGTAATATACGTTGTGGAAATCATTGGGGGAGGCTTATGTCCAGCAGTGGACATCTACAAGCTGAAAGAGAGAGAGAGAGAGAGAGAGAGAGAGAGAGAGAGAGAGAGAGAGAGAGAGAGAGAGAGAGAGAGAGTAATATCAAAATAAAGTAACTACGAATATATGTCACTAATAGAATAATTCAGGAAATGAATGATTTGAAATTCAGGACAGGTCAATATTCTTTGGTGAACTAAAAATAATATGCAAGAGAAAATTAATATGTAGGATCGTTTGACAAATGGTGATATAGTTTCAAAATATAATAAATGTTTTAATATAGATTTAGATCAGAGTGTACCAACCGGGCCTTGGCCTTATAAGATCTTCAGGGCCAAACTAGGACACGACAATAACAAAATTCTTCAATGTTCACCTAGGTGAATATGGCAGTACAAATAATCATTTTACTTCCAAAGATGCTTGAATCGTTTTACAGCGGGAAAGCATGTTGATCTAAATACCTTTGTACTATGTAACAGTTGCAATGTTTATATACTATCCAGCTGTTTTCAGTGATGGTACATTTGAAAAATAAACTGGATATCTAGGACAAGTCCGTTTATCTGTCAAAGATTGAAATGAATTACGTAAACTGAGCTTGGTTGAACGGAATTTTGTATACAGGGTGAAAGATTTTAACCTTACCTGGAGGGGAAGTACTCTAAATACTGGAGATAGCGAATTTCACTTAAAGGAAACATTCCTTTATTTTTGAAATAAAATAAAACGGCATTCGAAAATTTAATTAAAATATCAATTTGTATTTTTATATCATCACCCATCGATAGGAAACATGAGGACCAAAACTCTCTAGCAAACATGGTAAATTCAATGAAAGGAAATCCTTGAAAACTAAACTTACAAATTAAATTTGGCAAAATAAAGCACTTTAACTCAAAGGCTCATCTGATATCATACTAACAATAAAATTCGATATTTAAATAAAATTACTTTCTTTTTCGCGGCAGATACCGCCACTGGTCAGTAGGGGTAATTTCATTGGACTCAAATCGTCTAAAACCGCACGCAGTCTCAGGGTTCAATTAACATCTTCTGTGGTGTGGCGGTAGTGAACGCGGCCGCTACGCAGGAGGCACGGGTTCAATCCCCGTTCAGTGCAAATATTTGTATGCATGAATATGGGTTTTTGCATTGGTCTGCCCGTGCCTCGGAGAGCACGTTAAGCCGTCGTTACTGGTAGTTGGAATCCTAAAAAGTCCAACAACTGGTTTAACTGCAATGCTTCGATATCGCCTTTGGGTTGTGGAGGCTATATGGCAGTCGCTTAACGGAAAATATCGAAGCTAAGCCATAACCGCAGCTAAAGTGAACTACTGATGAACTGGTGAACTGTTGAATGCGACTGGGATTAACGCTAAGATGAAGAAGAAGAAGTAAGTCACCACCAATGCGGCAATTCTCTCGCCTGCCCTGTTGCCCAGGGAACACCGCGTGGAGGTTTCCAATCAAGCATCCTAAATTACTACCTACCTTATCTGCATACCTCGTGCAGTTACCCAAAAAACTTACATTCTAAACCGGAAACAAAGATCAGTCATTTGGTATCTACTCATTTTAATATATGTTAGGCTTCAAAGTGGGTTGGCTTTAGAATCGTGCCAATCGAAATAAGGGTTGTTAGGGGTTGTGTTAGATAGGGATTTGTCTCCCCTTCTCAAAAATACTACTCTCGCCCCGCGGAGATGCGTAGTTTTTTTTTTAGGGCTTTTTAAAGTTTCGTGTAACAGAACGAAGTAATGCGTAATAAAACGCTATATTATTATTATTATGGAGGGAGAGGGAGGAGAGGGGAGAGGAACCCCTCCCGCCACCCGCCCCCCTCGCGGAAACGCTTAGTTTTTAAGTTATGATTATTTGCATAACCTAACCTAAAAGTATATTTTTGACGTAAGTAGGTAACAAGGACTAAGTAAGTTTCTGATGTGTAGAGACCCCCATCCCCAAACAAATTATTTATAATCCTAATAAATAAGCAATGGATTATTTATTGTTTTTATTTTTTTTCCTTTTTTTAAGAGCTTTATAATATCCCGACTCAGAGTACCCCGACTCGGATAGGTTAGGTTAGAAGGCTAAGGCGGGAGCGAAGCGAAGCGGAGCTCCCGCCTTAGCATTCGTGGTTATTTTTTTTCAAACCACCCAGAAATAGGAGCCCCGCGGTTATGAAAATAATCATAACTTAAAAACTAAGCGTCTCCGCGGGGGGGGAGTTGGTGGGAGGGGTTCCTCTTCCCCCTCCTCCCCCCTCCCACCCTCTCACTCCATAATTCGATTGGCACGATTCTAAAGCAACCCCTTCAAAGTTTACTGTTGATAAGGTTTCTGATGACACCTTGAGTAAAAATGCTGTATCTGCTGGCACGGAGTTTATAAGTTAAGATTTTATGAACTTCCTTTCATTTAATTTACCATGTTTCTTAGACAGATTTTATCCTTATGATTGACACTATCGAATGATGCCATAAAAATACAGGATGTTACTTTTTGGAATTGTAGTCGGTTTGATCCGGTATTTAGAGTACTTCCCCTCCAGGTAAGGTTAAAATCTTCCAGCCTGTATAGAATTAAAAGAATTCCTGAAAGCTCGTAATATTCTGCAGTTCTGTAGCTATTATTGGTATATAGCATCTCAGCCATGGACGCAAGGGATATGCACTATAGCTACCTCACCTACGGCCTTGCACTGTGACCCACAGACGGCGTGCGGTTTAGTCGGTCCGACTCCGACATAACCTCCCCCTCCAGCCCGGCGGGGGCGGTATCCGATGGGATTTCCCGCACGTCAAAAAAAACCGGTAGAACTGCTGATCGGTGAACAAGGCTTTTTGTTCGGGGTCAGACGACAGACGTCCCATAAGACCGTACAAGCCAAATCACTAGGGGAAAAAGCCAGCGGACCCCAAGCTCTGATTTGAAAGCCTTGGGTGCAACCGGAAACAACGCTAAGATAATGATGAAAAATTTATTGTCTTAAAGTACATAAAGTAACATTAACTGTTGTAATTAGAATCTATAAATAATCTCGTATACGTGTCGGATCAGCAAAATGCCTTTACAACTAAAAGGGTATTTACACTCACCGGCGGTGTATGGATAATTATTTTTAGTTGAAACTTTCGAAAATTTACGCGAATATCTCATTTACACTTTTGACGGATTTTATCACGACTTATTTGGTATTACTTTATTATTTACACTTAGCCTAAAGTTTCGGATACTTTCCAGCAGCTAGGGTGAAATGTAATCTCAAAGCACATTGAATTGTTGGTGTAACTATTTACGCAGAATGCGCTAACTGTGTCTTCTTATAATTTGATATACCAGTCTCATTTTTAATTCTATCCCGATTTTTCGGGATTACTTTATTATTTACACTGAAGCCCTGAACCCGATGTTTCGATATACGATGATGCGGGGTAACTAAAGATAGTAATTGTCACATAGTTTGAAGTGTACTTAAGTTATCTGCAAGTACCCGAACTTTGTTGAATTGCTGGTGTTACTATTTACGCAGAATAAGCTTATGTGTCTTCTTTTTAATATTCTACTTCCACTTTTAACCGATTCTATCGTGATTTATTTGTAATCTGCTTATTCAAATTTTAAATTAAGTATGTGACTGGACTACAGGACGGCAGTATGTATTGTTAGCTCTTCTATTTCAGTTATTGGCTACGTTCAGGAATCAAAATCTTAGGATAGCGGGTATGTACACAGTTTACACTTTGGAGTCCGAGGTTGGCTTAATTTTGATTGAAATGGATTTTTAGAAAGTTAAATGTACTCTGTAACTGTATGACTAAGACTACATTTACTCGTTAGTGTATTGTATCATTTTGTTATCACCTGTGTAATGCAAATAAATGAATCTGCATTAGTGAATTCGAATTAGAAACAAGTTTTTTTTCTAATTTATACAAACGAAATGTTTTTTGCGTCAAAGAATGCTACTGACTGATCACATACAGTTTTGTTGAAAATGTACCGAAATGAGAGAATAACTCATCAGGAGAGAATTTCAACAAAAGTTTTCAACGCCAAACTTAAATAGTTTTCCTCTTTTATTCTTGGAACTAGTAGAAAGAAAACTGTAAAGATATACATAGTATTAAGCATGAAGCATGATCCCACGAGCCGTTTATGACTCAGTTGGAGTTGTCAATTCAGTCTGACTATGAAGTGACGAATTTGAATAAATAGTAAAATAAAAATTGTTTACTGTCTCAGAAAATAACATAACAGTAAAAGTCTTAGAACTAAAACGTATCAATATAGCCAGTTACAGTACCTCTTGTGATACAAGAGGTACTGTAACTGGCTCCCAAACTAGGCTGTGTTGGATAATCCCGGATAAGCTCCTCCTTAACACAACCCATCGGCGATACCAAAGTTTTATAATTAGACCAGCTATCGGACATTTTAGAACTCCAACCAACCGTAACTACTGCCATTGATGTAAGTGATGATGGCAACCGGAATCGATGCTCTACGAGGCACGGAGTACCAATGTGTATAGTCACCTATTCTAAAATTGCTTGAGTTTCCAGAATAGCCTCAGATGCATGGCACGAGTCAACAATAGTGCCCGGAATACGGCAATAGGCTCACCCCCTATTACGTGGGACCGAATACAGATCGGTGAAATGTGAGTGTTAATTCACCTCTGCCTAACCCTCCGGGGATAAATGTAAGTAGCAGCATTGCTTAACTTTTCACTTAACCTACCGGGAAGGCATCATCCATCATCGTTGATTAAACCCGACTGAAAATATGAATGTCGTAAACTCGTAACGGGGATAAGGGGAGCCGAAGTTCCCTGAAAGTATTCTGGGTACACTACATATCGGCATTTTTTTTTTCGATTTAGTGAAAATAATATTTTCTTTGTAACTTTTCCCGTCAGCATTATTTATTCTCTATTGTATTAGTAAAGCTCAATTAAACGGCAGTTTCACTGAGTACTACCAGGGGCCTTTGGCTTCGGGAGCGTTTCCCTTATACCAGGTATAACATTATTAGGCGTAGTCTTGGGTATCAGAAATAATAGTGCAGTGTACGACAAGACCGTGCGTCTACATGGAAAAATACCGTAACTTTATATCTCAGTTATTTACAAAACAGATTCGTGTGTTTACTAATTAAAGGTAGATACCCTTTCTAGAAACCTTCATGTATGATTATCAGCTAGTTTCGCAACAATGAGCATGTATAACATGTAATCTTTTAGCATCACTGCTTTTTTAATTGACCTCGAAAAGAAAAACTAGAGCGTAAAACAGCTAAACTGAAAACGTATTAGCACAGATAAAATATTATACTGCAGTATAATTCGACGTAAAACGATAGTACTGTCAGCGTAAGAACGATCTTCACTGCATAGTCCAAAAATAATCTTAATACCAAAATATTAAGAACAAATCAAACTGTTTTATACATTTCAACTGTTTCATTTTTCCAAATAAATGTGTGTACCGAATATTTCTACCTATCTCTTAAAAAAGTTTAAGTCGCTCAACGAGCTATGGAGAGGGCTATGCTCGGTATTTCCCTACGTGATCGCGTAAGAAATGATGATATCCGTAGGAGAACAAAAGTAACCGACGTAGCTCAGTGGGCGGGACACATAGCGCGTGGAACAGATGGCCGATGGAGCAAAATACTTCTGGAATGGCGACCGCGTACGGGCAAACGTAGTGTAGGACGCCCAACGGCCAGGTGGAAGGACGACCTCATCAAGGTCGCCGGGAAGCGCTGGATGCGGGCTGCTTTAGATCGATCGTTCTGGAAGTCTATAGGAGAGGCCTATGTTCAGCAGTGGACTATGTGTGGCTGACATGATGATGATGATGATGAAAACCGAATATCAGAACAATCAGTGAACAGGAAGGGGGTAACCAAGGCATTAAGATCATTTTGACTACTTTATTAGTCAAATCCGATCTGATGCTGACTGTACCTGAGCTATAAAAGTATTGGAAGGTTAGTTTTTCACTCAATCGTTTTTGTTGTCTTCATAACCCTCAGATAGTAATATCTCTTCAAAGACTGTTAAGTATATATTAGACAGCTATACGGAACTTGAATTCGGTCAATTAGTTATGTTTGATTCTACCTTCGTTTTTGTTTATTTAACATCTGTATCGCGAACATTTTTTATTACTAATGCCAAGAAATTTTCCTATATTTTTTTTTCAAATCAAATCAAATCAATTATTATATTTCGCAGCTTCATTCTTTGCGATTTGTGTTTACATGTTGTAGTGGCGCCCCCAAGCGTCACCCTTAGCACGGATTAAAAAAAAAAAGAAACGTTGTTACTTGGTCACTCCGATCGACTCGCTGGCTCATTACGTGTTTCCGTGCCGAACCCTTCGCACGTCAACCGATCTCACCTACCTACCCGCAAAATAAAAAATAAAAAAGTACTCTCAACATGGGAAGGAAAAGAAGAAATGAAAATAACGAGGAAAGAATTCACAGGAAGATTCGTAAACTGGAAAGAAAACTAAGACGCCGGTCAGGAATAATTTATTCATCTGATGAAGAATTTAATCGTAAGTTTTACGTGTTTTATATTTTATATACCGTCATAAAATTCATTAATTTCATTTAAAAATATATTTCTGACGAATTTCATTCTGTCGCTTAGGTGATGCGAACAATTAATATCGGGATTGTATCCATCACTATTTTTGAAATGCGCAATTGCCAATATTCAGGGCTCTTGTCGTCCTTATTAAAATAAGATGTGAATAGTTAAGCATTTTAAGACTATATCCGTCTTACTTTTCTTAAGAACAAAATAATGTTCTTACAGATCCCAACAAGCCTCGCGAGCACTCGTCATTAGACGCTGAGGCAGGTCCGTCGAACGAAATATGTTACGCGCAGCCAGTGTCACCAACGCCACCTCCGGAGGAGCCTGTGCTGCGGTCGACACCTCCACCGACTACCCCACCACCGGCGCCGGCGTCTCCGTCGGCGACAGACCCGACAGTACCTTCAGGTGACGTTAACTTAGATGATGACATCCTCCAACTTCTCGGAGATGCACCAGATCCGGAAACTACTTTTGGTGCTTCAGTTCACAAGGACATAGCGGCAAGGTGGCATAATGTGCTGAAAAAAGGCCTTACTAAGGAGTGCAAAGAAAATATATTCAAGGAATCTAGTTCCCCCCATATTGAATCCTGAGGCTAAAGCTGCTTTGACTGATACTCTCATAAAACGCGATGCATCAATGATATCCAGACAAAAACATTTGAGTGTTGCCGTTGCAGCACTAACACATACTTCGGAAAAAATTATTTCTAATAAAGATTCACAGAAATCAGAGATTGTAAAACCTATTAGCGACGCTTGTCGCATTTTATGCGATATGCATCATTAGACTGAAACTCGAAAAAAATTCATCATATCTTCGACGAACACTGGCATGAGAGATGCCCTTTTGAATTCTACGACAGACAAGTTTCTATTCGGAGAAAATATGTCCGAAAAACTTAAGACCGCCAAAACCGTTCAAAAATCTGGAGAGGAACTCAAGAATATGAATAGACCACAGAATCCAAAGAATTTCTCATACAAGAGCCGGGGAAACTATAAGACCCTGCACCAAAAGAGGCCGGAGGCAGGGCGATCAGCAGTCGGTCCACGTCAGCAGTGGACGTATCCACGCAGTCGCCCGGCAGGTCGCATGGCGCCACCACAAGCTCCAACACAGCCGCAGCCGCCGCCACCCCCTCCGCCACACTCGCAACCTCCACATTCGTCGCGGCGGATAGGCCGACGTTAGACCAGGTAACATATGCTAGTAGACTACGACATTTTTACGATAAGTGGACCGAAATCACCAATGATAAAACCATCTTATCATGGATAAAGGGATACAAAATACCGTTTAATTCTCAACCATTACAACATGATTCTCCATCCACTTATCCAAAAACACATTGCGAGGATATAGAATATAAAAATGTTATTCACAAGCTTTTAACGATCCATGCTGTTCGTAAATGTGACCACGAGGATACGCAATTTCTCTCATCGGTTTTTTTGATACCTAAGTCTAATGGCGTAATGGCACAAAAAGATTTATTTTAAATTTAAAAGACTAAATAAGTTCGTGAAAACTCAACACTTCAAGATGGAAGATTATAGGACGGCTTCTAAATTGATAAGTCCAAACTGTTTCATGGCGTCGGTAGATTTAAAAGACGCATTTTTTTTAGTAAATATAGACGAGTCATATCGAAAGTATCTTCGATTTAAATATTGCGATCAGATTTACGAGTTTTCATGTCTTCCCTTTGGTCTTTGTACATCGCCCTTTGTTACTGAAACCCGTCATAGAATATCTCCGAAATAAGGGTGTAATTTGTGTAATTTATTTGGATGATATTTTCTGTTTTGGAAAGACGTATATAGAATGTAAAAATAGTACACACATGATCACAGACTTACTGCAATCGATAGGATTTATTATAAATAAAGAAAAGAGTTGTCTTTTGCCAAGTAGAATTTGTAGATTTTTGGGATTTAATTTCAATTCAACCAAAATGATACTGGAACTACTCTCAGAGAAAAAACAGAAAATAAAAAAATATTTACAACAATTTATAAAAGAAGATAACTGTAATTTACACGATTTTACAAGATTGTTAGGACTTCTAATATCTGCTTGTCCAGCTTTGGAATATTCTTGGCTATATACAAAAAAAAATTGAGCATCTAAAATATACACATCTGTTGCACAATCCTAATTATAATCAGATAATATCTTTAACTAAAGATATAAAATCAGATATGACTTGGTGGATTGATAATGTAGACAAGGGTTATAATAGTTTCAAATTAAATCAATACAAGTTAGAAATATATTCTGATGCGTCTCAAACTGGCTGGGGTGCTTACTGTAACGGGCAAAGGAGTCATGGTTATTGGACAAAAGATGAAAAGAAATTACACATTAACGAATTAGAACTCAAAGCTGCTTTTTTTGGTTTGAAGGTATTTGCAAAGCACTTGAGCAATTGCAAAATTTTATTGCGCATAGATAATACTACTGCAATTTCAAGCATAAATCGAATGGGTAGCGTGCAATACCCTCACCTAAATAAAGTATCTAGAGATTTGTGGCAGTGGTGTGAAGGCAGAAAAATATATATTCTTGCATCGTACATAAATACAAGAGATAATTTCGAAGCAGACGCATTATCTCGTAAACAACTTTCGGACACTGAATGGGAACTTGGGGATTACGCCTTTAATGAAATAAATAACTCTTTTGGCGAATTCGAGGTAAATCTTTTTGCAAGTCGCTCAAATGCTAAGTGCAGGACTTACGTTACTTGGCATAGAGACCCCGATGCTTGGAGAATCGATGCTTTTACTATAACATGGAAGAACATATATTTTTACGCTTTCCCACCATTCGCGCTAATTTTAAAACTGTTAAGGAAGGTTGTGATTGATCAAGCGGAAGGTGTGGTAGTTGTGCCTTACTGGCCAACACAACCTTGGTTCCCCTTATTCAACTCTTTATTGATAAATTTATTGAAATCGCCTTTCAGATGTCCACATCACCTTCACAAGACGCTGCGCTTAGTAGCCGCAAGGTTATCAGGGAAACCTACGTGAAAATGGGATTATCTAATCGATCTGTTGAAATTATGTTAAATTCTCTTTCCAATAATACATATAAGCAATACGATAGCGGTCTAAGATGTTGGTTAACCTTCTGTAAGAACCACAATTATAATTGTAATATAGCTGATGTTTCAAGATTAATTGATTTTTTAACAGAAATGTTTGATAAGGGTGCGAAATATGGTACTCTAAATTCTTATAAATCTGCACTAAGTTTATTGTTTAGTAAAACATTAGAAGATGCAGCAATTAAAAAATTTATGAAGGGAGTTTATAGGATGAGACCGTCGATACCCAAATATAATGTCAGTTGGGATCCCAACATAGTATTGTCTTATCTGTCTAGCCATTGGCCAAATGAAGATCTTACGCTAGAAACTCTATCCAAGAAGACAGCGACCCTGTTGGCTCTCGTTACCGCCCATCGGGTACAGACTCTATCATTAATAAAATTACCGAATATTAACTTACAAGACCCTAACAAAATAGTAATTTTTATACCAGATATCATAAAGACCTCAAAATCAAATACTTCTCAGCCGGTTCTTAAAATTCCTTATTACCACGAAAACCTTAGTATCTGTCCAGCCACATGTATTAAAGATTATTTGAATAAAACAAGCCTTTTACGTGGTTCTGAAGTCCAACTTTTTATTAGTTTCAAGAGACCTTTTAGGAAGCTGTGTACGCAGACTCTTAGTGGTTGGATAAAGAACACTCTTCATAAGAGCGGTATAGATACTTCCATATTTGGTGCTCATAGTACCCGACATGCGGCGACGACGACAGCCAACAAGATAGGAGTTAGTATAGATGTCATACGAAAGACTGCAGGATGGAGTAGTACTTCTGGTACTTTCGCAAAATACTATAACAGAGAAATTGTCGATTGTAATTTCGCTCGATCCCTGTTATCAAATCATTCTGTTGATTAATTGTTATTGGGAAAACCAAGGTTGACAATACAGTTAAATAATGTTATTTCGAGTTTATTCAATTATTTACATTTTGATTTAATAAATGATTCAGATTAATGAGCAGTTGTATTTTATATTTGTATTCTCTAAACATCCTACAACATGTAAACACAAATCGCAAAGAATGAAGCTGCGAAATATAATTGAGGATCAAACGAACTTACCTGAAGTGAAGTTCGATCCAAATTATATGAGCAGCTTCATTCGACGCGATTTATAAAATCCCAACCTCAATCTTGAGATTCCCAACCCTAGTCTTAACAAATACAAAATACAAAGACAGTAGGTAGGTTCGGCTTTAAACAAGATGAGCCAGCGAGTCGATCGGAGTGACCAAGTAACAACGTTTCTTTTTTTTTTAATCCGTGCTAAGGGTGACGCTTGGGGGCGCCACTACAACATGTAAACACAAATCGCGTCGAATGAAGCTGCTCATATAATTTGGATCGAACTTCACTTCAGGTAAGTTCGTTTGATCCTCAATTATTTTTATATAGGACATATTTTTAATTTCTTTTTTTTTATATAGGACACGTCAATTTGACTTTACCTCGCCTGATGGTGAGCTGAAGGCAAAGTGTCAGGAAAGAGGGCCACTATTACATACACGCGCCATGTTAACAATGGTGGCACTCAGCTTGACGGCCTCATCAGATGCTTTTTCACGCCCCGCTTAAAGGACCCGGGGAGGAAGAGGGAAGTACGTGAGCTGGCAAGGTATTCCAGGTCTTAATGGTGCGACAAAGGAAAGATTCACTGAACCGCTTGGTTCTTGAAGGAATGTTCTGCACCGTATGCGGGTGACATTTAAGTCCTGCACGTGATGTCCTGTATAGGAAAGGAGAGGGTGGGACTAATTGGAATAGCTCATCAGAACATTTACCATGGTAGAGACGTTAAAATACTGCCAAGCTAAGGTGCTTGATTAACTGAAACTTTAGAAATAACTAACTGTACCTATGTACCCGATGGAGTAGAATAGGGCCACCCAAACTCTTCCTGTGTGTTTCGTTGAAGGCGACTAAGGGATAGAGCTGAGGTTCTCCATCCTAGAGTAAAGACGGCAATATCCTCGCCCCCTATTTCGTGGGACCGAAAAACATAGAGGCGAAATGCGGGTACTAATACTCCTGTGCCTACCCCTTCAGGGATTTACAGACTTAAGTATAATGTATGTGTGTATATAATTGTACGCACAGAGGAGCAGTTGCCCACTCAAAAAAAAAATGTTTCTACAACTAATGTACCCCATTGTCAACTTGTTTTTTACTATCTAAGCGGCAATTTTTCCAGCTTTCTTTGTTTTCATTCATTGCAACCAATTTTATTCTAGTCATGACGTGATACTATTGTTTTATATCATCAGCTTCTAGATTTTAATTCAATTGAGGCACATTGGGAACGAATCGATAGCACTTTATTGGGTTTCTTAACGTAAAACTATAAGCAATGAACGTAATTACGGCCATAAAAATAACAGTAAACTTGAAACTTCTAAACTAGAATTCAATTATTCTTGTGTTATCAGTGGATTTATTTATGTCTAGGTGACGAAAGGGGTTATGTGAAGGCCTAACCCTTCTTAAGGTCGCACATTTGAAGTGAACTGTAAAAATATCAAATAGATTTTAGTTTTTTAACATATCTTTATTAAATTGGTTGTATCCATGTCGGTCGGTCGATTTAGTGTTTAGTCGGTCCGAGTCCAACATAACGCCTTCCCTGGCTTTATGTTGGCTGACGAGGGTTGTTTGTCCCTCTTCAGATTTCCACACAATAAAAAAGGTAACCTACTTTTATCTCTGGATTGGGTTCCCATATGTTAAGGGATCAGTTTATCTACACTACTATTATAAAGAGAAAAGATTTGTATGTTTGTAATGAATAAACTCAAAAACTACTGTGCCAATTTCAAAAATTCTTTCACCATTGGAAAGCTGAATTCACCCTGAGTAACATAGGCTATATTGGATTGCCACGGGAACGTCTTTACCACCCGTGCGTAGCCGCGGGCAACAGTTAGTGTATACTTAACAAAACTAGCTGACCCAGCGAACTTCGTACCGCCAATATTTTTCCGCCCGCGTGGCGTCAGATCCCGTTCCCGCTGCACCCTCTACTATATAAAACGTGTATTATACATATAAACCTTCCTCTTGAATCACTCTATGTATTAAAAAAACCGCATCAAAATCCGTTGCATAGTTTTAAAGATTTAAGCATACAGGGGATATACTCGTAGGGACAGAGAAAGCGACTTTGTTTTATACCATGTAGTGATGATAATTCGGTCAGTGTGCAGTCTGCTTAAGAGAAGTAAATGAATCAACTGGCTAGCAACTGCTAGTGCATAACTGTGGGTGCATATTGTTCAGTCAGCAACAAAATGCGCGTGTAACACGATTAAATCGATGTCCGGGTCATGCATCGTGTTGTTGATCAGTACCATTTGCATTTATCATTGCATCATCACCTGCACCTGACTTTTAAGCATAAAAAAATATATTTTAGTACTTTTTGGGCAAATAAAAGGTAAACATAAACTGTGTTAGCCTAACAATGGTTCTATAAACCATTAAATGCCATTTACTTATTGGGAGCAGTAAGTTAGGAGGTCGGGGTCCTGCTGTTTGACCAAAAGTCATTTGGCAAAATTACACTTGACAAACAACGTTTGGTAAAACAATGGTTTCGCCGACTGATCCTTTTACTACTTATCATTTTACAAATGACTCACTTTTCCAAATGATCAACGCATAAATATACATTTAATAAATAATTATTTTACACAATGAACATTTAGCAACTGAGTTATCTGATAAAACTACTATTGGTCTAAAAACGTTTAATATAATGTATTAAGTGACAAACGTAATCCAAAAAATCATTAGGTCTACCGTTTAATAAATATAAAAAAACGTCACTATGGTTAACACCTCGACTCAGAGTACCCCGACTCGGATAGGTTAGGTTAGACGGCTAAGGCGGGAGCTCCGCTGCGTGGTTATTTTTTTTAAACCACCCAGATATAGGATTTTATTTATACGTTTTGTTTGAAAAAATAAGTACTTTTATGAAATAACATTTTGTTAAATGACATTTGGATAAATGCTCAATTTGCGAAACATATTATTTGGTTAAATGAAGAAAGGTCAATTGACATTTTAATATTTAATACATTTGGCAAGAATAGTGTTTGTTATTGGATAAATGATCTAAGTGAGTTTTTGTAAGATAATACTTTTGTCAAATGTCTCATTTGCCAAATGAACATTTGGTGAAACGTTGTTTGTCAAATGACCATTTGTCAATTATTTTTTGGTCAAACATTAGTAATCCTAGGAGGTCAGATAGCAGTAGATCGCATAAAAGAATGTTAGTGAAACCAAAAGGGGAAGCAGTAAACGGATCTAGGAATTCGAGGTGAAAACCTTAGGCGAGTGAAAATCTTTTATCTGGACCAACTCTAAGATGATGATTATGTCTGAGTTGATTCTAATTTATCTAATGTTCTTGTGCTTCTATTTTTATTATTACGTGTGCAGCAACATCGAAAAGCTAGCTAATTGATAGAGGTAAGATACGAAGTTATTTTCGATCCAATTGAGACGACTGGAGAAAGTCCCCCGGCCTACAGAATACCGCGGCAATAATAACCTCGTGTCGTCCCGGCGGTGAGTAGGGTAGCCAGAACTCACTGGAGCTCAGTGGAGAGTTTTTGTGCTGTCAGTGGGAAGACCCAAGACTTGTTCTGCTTTGTCTTCTACGCTGACGGCCCAGAAACTTTCTGATCTTACAGGGTCGGCAGCTGGATTGGGACTCCTCTAGTGTGGCACACGTCCATAGGTCACGGTAACAACTTTCCATCAGGTGGGTCGTGTGTTTTGTCTGCCACCTAAGTGTTATACAAAAAGGCTTTACTCCACCGTAACTAACGGAGAAGTGGGTAATGCCTCCCCCATATCCACGGAAAGATGGGGATATGACAGAGACTACCTCGGCCAAAGCATCTGATGACCCGAGACAGAGTGCAGTTTTAGTCGGTTTGAGACCGACCAGCGATACCACACCTCTGCGTACGGCGGGGAAAGAGCAGGGGTGCAGACCAACAGAAAAGGCCATGCTGTTTCGTCATATCAGGTCAAAAAATTACCCTGAGCCGGTCACTAGATTTTCTATTGAATTTCCACAGTAGGCTTTAGAGCCTTTACATAATAAAACCTGCATGAAGCTCCATAATTATGATATGATGTAAGGAAACTTCCTCAGTATATCATAAATATGGAAAATTCTATAACAAACAAGGCATAGGATTATCGTCTTAAGTCTTTCATTACAGAAATTATTATTACCTTGAATTTTGCATTAAGGTGAAGTACTATGTGACATAAATTTAACCAAATATAGAAGATATAAATTAATTGACTGTAGAAGGAAATCCAAATGATTGTGACATATTTTTATGTGATAAATTTCACTATTAATCACAATGCGATGACAGATATGTAGAAAAGACCCACCTAGATCGTAAGTGGAGAAGTCTTAAAAATATCATTTCGGATGCCCCTACCACGATGAGAGTTTTAATAAGCTCTTTCAATAAATTCCACTTTCATCCAGAACTACACAGGCTGGTCTGTTATGCCACCCACATACGGTACAAACGATACCATCGAAAACTAAATGATTTCGTACTTCCTTTCTTTTTAGCAAAATAATGAACTAGGCACTCCATTCTATCCCGTATTCTTTAAGCAAGGCGTGACAAAGCATCGGTCGAGACTGTCGAGGTAGGGACCTCTAGCGACTTACGGACTGAATTTAGACAGTAAAATACTTCGACATGTAGCGAACTTCGAAAACACATAGATCGACAAGTCATTGCTTCGACAGACAATTATTGGACAACACACACTTCCGAATTACCACTACTTCGACAGGCGATTATTCGATAGACAATACTTAGACAAGTCACATCTTCGAATTATCACTACTTCGACAGTTTTTTTATCATTCTCCTATTACTGGGTGGCTTAAAAAAATAACCACGAAGGCTAAAGCGGGAGCTCCGCTCCGCTTCACTCCCGCCTTAGCCTTCTAACCTAACCTATCCGAGTCGGGGTGCTCTGAGTTAGGGTGTAAACCATAATGAAGTAATTGAGTCATAAAAACCAAAGAAAAAAGATAATTACAATTCAACGAAAGACTACAAAAAAACTCTGTCGAAGTAGTGGTCATTCGAAGATGTGTCTTGTCTAAGTATTGTCCGTCGAATAATCGTCCGTCGAAGTAGTGGTAATTCGAAGGTGTGTGTTGTCCAATAATTGTTTCGAAGCAATGACTTGTCGATCTATGTGTTTTCGAAGTTCGCTACAGGTCGAAGTGTTGTACTGTCTAAATTCAGTCCGTAAGTGACCTCTAGCATAAAATGATGGCCCATATCTTCAGGACTTCATGTAGTCCTTAGGTTCTTACCACTTACAAGTGAATATAAAAACATCCATTTCGTTGGTACCTACTTTTACAGTTTCGATAGACGCTTCTTACATTTCACGCCCCATTAAAAGAACCTGAAGAAAAATCTTCGCCTTAAGTCCGAAGTTTTGCCGCAGCTGTGTATATTTTGCAGTGACTATAATCCATATGTTTGCGTTCACGTACAACAATGTATTATATAACAGCACCATAACATTAAATAACCACGAACATGTAATTTTTGTTCTAGAACCGACAATCGACCTTGATGGGTGGAAAACTGGCGCGTGTATTGTCATTGAAAGTATACACCTGAGTTTCTTGAAACTTGTTGATATCAGAAGCAGCTGTAGTGGAAATTCCCGAAGGGGAATGCAGAGCTGTATTAACACTTACATGCAGCCAACTATGGTTGTCGATCCGAGGTAATAGGGGGCTTGCCAATCCCTTGGTCGCCTTTCATGATAGCCATAGGAAGAGGTGGCGCAATGTAGTGTAATATAACCTCAATCACTCAACAGGAAAGGAGACAAAATTTACTGATCCACTAAGCAAGCCAAATAAAGACAACAAACAAATGCATCAAAAATTGTCTAATCTGATGGATACTACTATGTTCAATGTTCCTGTGATGTAGGACACGATGGTCATCATCATCGACATCTCAATTGAGCAGTCCGACTGGGGATGTACCTCCGCCCTACAGAATACCACGGCCACAATAACCTCGTGTTGTGTTCCCGGCGGTAAGTAGGGTAGCCAGAGCTCGCTGGAGAATTTTTGTGCTGTCGGTGGAAAGACCTAAGCCGTCCTGCTTTATCTTCTACACTGATGGCACAGAAACTTTTTGTTCTAACAGGGTCGGCAGCGCGAGTGTGACGCCCTTGGTGTTGCACACGTCCATAGGCCACGGTAACCATTTTCCATCAGGTGGGCCGTGTGCTTGTCTGCCACCTAAGTGGTATAAAAAGAAACAAGGAAAACATTGTAAATAATTTTATTTACATCAACAACTTATTGCAAGAACTTTGCTGCGTAGTTTTTATTGTACAATTTAATATATAAGGGTAAACTTGTGTATCGACGCGAAACAAGCCCCATTAAATACTAATTTATCAAATTACAGTGATAAGCAGGGCACTAAAAGATAACAAAAGTTTTCAAGATAGCTAGAGCCGTCCAGTCTTACAAATAGAACGTTGAACTATGTGAAAAAAGGATCTGGTGTAATTACTTTAAAGACGTCAGGAGACTCATAAATATTGAACAATAAAAGTTCAAATAAATATTCTGTATAAAAGGTTCGGGTGAGGTCTGGTAGCTTAGTGGTCAAGGCAAAGATCGTGGGTTCAAATCCCGCCTAGACTTATTCAATATTTTTCCTATCTTATTCGATTTGAATATTTACATGAAAAATGATTTAAAATTTCATTGTTCAATAAAAGTTCATATTAGATATCCCCACGGATACCCCTCCCCCCTCCGGAGCCGGAGAGGAGGTTATGTCGGACTCGAACCGACTAAACTGCACGCCGTGTTTGGGTCGTTGTGCTAGGCCGAAGATGAAGTTGTCAGGCGACATATCCCTCGCGCCCCGGCTGACCCAGGGCCATCCCTCGCGCCTCGGCTGACCCAGGGCCATCCCTCTCGGTCTGGCCCGCCTCGGGAGGGGGGACCACGCGGTTCCCGGGTCGCTCCCGGTATGGGGGGGGGGGGCGTGCATCGTACCGCGATGCGCGCCGCCGCCGTGGACTGCTTCTGCTAAGGTGACGAGCGGCTCCACCCGTCACCCTCAGGCCCGCGCTCATGGGGGGCGGAGGTCGGTCTTCGCCCTCTGACGCCCGAGCCACCTACGAACGCGGGCAGTGATGTCCGCGAGTCTCTCTCGCTTATCGCGCCGCGCCCGCTCTGATGTCTACTTCACGAGCATGCAGAAGGAGGCGCTGGCCGCCCACGCATCCGCGCAGCGGACCATCACCGCGAGCAGGGTAGAGAGCGTGAGCACTCTCACCCCCAGGGCCGTCACAGGCTCCCGCCTCAAACTACAATGATTAGTGAAATGTGGGTGTTAATTCGCCTCTGCCTAATCCTTCGGGGGTAAAGGCATGATTATATGTATGTATGTATGTATGTACGACGCCATCAAGATCTTCGGACTTCAAGCCAAGTTGAGATGAGCGTCGAAGAGCGGCCTCCGTGTTCCTATGCGCAAGCTTATCCCTCGCCTTGAATTCTTAAGAACTTTGCCTCACTAGGACTCCATAGCGATGTCGGGGACTACGTATTCAAGCAGTAAATATTGAAGTGTATCGTACCTAACTCGCTTGGCAACCATACATTTCGATACTAACTGCTTGAATACGCAGCCAGCGATATCGCTATGGTGTCCTAATGACTCAGAGCTATCACCCCCAGTTCCCAAAGAACCTGTAGCCGACAACCCCTGGTGGTGTATGTACAGTCAACAAAGATGATAGTATCTTCTTTGTTGACTGTACATCGAATCTACATTGTTATTCCTCGAGTATCGCTATACAATAACATTCAATTTTCAAAAACAAGTCTCATGCTGTCATTGTTTATATCTCAAAGCCATTTTAACTGAATTAAATAACTTCAGTAAAGTATACGCACAGGTTTAAATATCGAAGTAATTTGATTAATTTGACAAAATGGAAATAGTTCTTTGGTAATACAAACACAAATTAAACTAATTTCTCGTATGAAAATCCCTCGAGGATGTTCTCTAATCAAGTTTATTCGTACTCACTAATGACTTGCCAATTTTACTTAGTTCTTGGTTGTATGTTGGTGTAATGTACGAATAGATATTCCACTTATACGCGCAAAATATTTTAGACAATACGTTTGACGTACATATACCTACGAACGAAGGAGTGGAATACCCCACCAAGCCTGTGTTTCCGAAATTTTGCTGTCTTCATGTAGGTATGTTAGCAATTATCTCATAAAAACGGTTGGACCGGTTCATATGCAATTTTCTGTAAAGGGAGTTTGATTTATCAGCAATGGTTCTTAATAGTATTCTTGAAGGAAAAACTCACTGTAAAGTTTAAATTTTGAGTAGACTGTATTTTAGAGAAAGAAATTAAAAGAACCTTGCATATAGGTTACGATATATGAGAGAAGGGTTGGCTTGCATTTACTTGATGATAATGCAGCTGCAATATTCAGCACGTGCACGGCTGTCCTCGAATTTACATTTTCACAGTACGAGAGTTTTAATGGCCATGTTGTTACACCCACATTTAGTTAAGAAGTCAAAAATTGATCACACGCATCGGAACTTGCAGCCAATATTAGATGCCGCTGTTTTGTTGGCACCTCAGTCATAATGCGCTGTCACTGGTCGAACTGCGGATGCCGGAAGGAACGAATTAGATAGGTTAAAAATTTAGAAATTGAAATCCAACAATTATTAATAGTATATAAGTCTTCAGGCTTTCACGGCCGGCGTTGCATGTAGAATATACTGCTTCCGGGCTGTTTGGCCGTGGTCTATGTGAAACTTGCGTTCCAGACGTTTCGTCGATCACTGCGGTCGACATCTTCAGTGGCGCAGGTCCGGGCGACGACGACTTCGGAGACCTTGCCTCGTCGGCGGCTGAGTTGCGACTGTGGGTTGTGAGTTGTGACTGAGGATTCTTATTAGTAATTAATGGCGTACAATAGGGCCACATCCCGTCTCTTCCTGTGGGTGTCGTATAAAGCGACTAAGGGATAGGGCTGTCCCTCTAGACAAGTGAAAAATCGCTAGCTGGCGTTTGGTGGAATAGAATGACGAATATATGGGATTTGACGTTCATGACAGTCGTTAACGCATGTCAAATACGTCAAATCCCATACATTCGTCATTCTATTCCATCAAACGCCGGTTAGCGAATAGCCACTTGTCTAGAGGGCCTGTTCTGCATTCGTCAGTAAACATATAGCCTATAACTAAGTGCCCGCTTGACGGCAATAAGCTCGTCCCCTTTTATGTGGGACCGAAAATCGCAGTTGGTGAAATGTGGGTGTTAACACACCTCTGCCTACCCCTTCAGGGATTTACGAGCGTGAGTATATTTATGTATGTAGTTTTTAAAATGATTCGTACCCTAAATAACCTTACGTACTTTCCCAACTACCCCTTTTTTTCAGTATTAGTCCTTAAAATTTTAGACAATTCTTGAAATAAAATTGTTTGTCACTGATTTCACGTATTTTATTTCATGTTATTTTAATATTTACATTGAACACGACATTTCAGTAGCTTTTCAGCAGCTATGGTTACGAAAGGGCTTGTGGGGAAATAATAAAATAACACCAAATAAATCACGATAACAGACGTTAAAAATAGTAGCAATTTCAATGTGTGTCTTCCATTTACTTACTAAGTACAAACTTGATTGTCAAGGGAATATCCTTGTGCGAAAAGATTCCATTGCGTAACTTATGTTCAATTTATCTAACTCCAACGTTACCCAACCACCAAAATGTTAATAATAAATCGGGTATATTATACCTAATACTCACGTGGGAGTTAAGTAAACGTAACATTAATTAAGTTATGTTATAGTTACCTACACAATATTAGCCCCACTGCGACTCTTTCTACTTCGCGTTACTTAAACTTAATTATATTATATTATCATCATCATCATATCAGTCACACATAGTCCTCTCCTATGTACTTCCAGAAAGACCGATCTAAAGCAGTCCGCATGCAGCGCTTCCTGGCGACCTTGATGAGGTCGTCCTTCCAACTGGCTGTTGGCCGTCCTATACCGCGTTTGCACGTACGCGGTCGCCATTCCAGAACTTCTTTGCTCCATCGGACATCTGTTCTGCGAGCACTGTGTCCCGACCACTGCCACTTCAACGAGCTAATCCGCTGGGCTACATCGGTTACTTTTGAAGTGAAAACTTCTTTAGCGGCATTGGATGGGTAAAAATTGTTAAACTTGCGTCAGGATCGTTTGACCTTTGAACCGTAACCGACGACTGACGTCATACAACATCAGCTAAAGAGAAAGACTGTCTATTTTGCAATATACGATAAATAGCATCGTGGCTTAACGGTTAGCGGTTCGACTGTAAGTCCTTATGGTTTCAAATATTACCAGGTTCAAACCTGGGCTTCTGGCATTTTTTGTGATTATTTTTCTTTTTGTAATTTATTACTTTTGGTGATTATTATTTTTTTGTAATTTATTACTTTTTGTGATTATTTTTTCTTTTTGTAATTTGGCACGGCACGGCACGGCATGGCATGGTATGTTCTTTTCATCTTTTTCTATGTATATAATGAAGAAAGAAAGAAGGAAAAAGTTTTCACTTCTGGTGGCACTCCCAGAGTGCAACCCGTCTTTTTTGTTATTATAGTATCGTTGAATATTATAGTTAGACGACTCATAGTAGTCAATTAATTAGCATATCGCAGCCACTGCTGGACATAGGCCACTTCCAATTTTGGGAGGCTTTGGCTTACTGTTTCCACGCTGGCCAGAGGGATTGCTCCAGGGTTTTATTTCGAGTTTTCCCTCTCTCACAGTAACATCGTTTGCGTATCTCCGTTAGAGCGTCCACTCATCCGATATCCGATATCGGAGGAAGTCAAATGTATGAGATATGTGTCTGCCTTTCTAATTGTCCGGCCCGATATCGGTTATCGGAGCCAATACCACTGTGTTGCCCCGATATCGAATCATAAAAAGACTAAAACAGCGACTGCAAGTAATTTTCGACCTTAATTACATTTTCTTAGTTACGTGTCTTTTCGCATTATTTGATGACGCTGATGACGAATATAAGAAAAGAACGCGATAGCATGTCATGTCAATAAGGTCGAGGAACGCAAAAAAAGGGTAGCCCGGAAGCAAAATTTGAAGAATATTTAGGGAAAGCAAGAGTTTTCTTTTTAAGTTTTAGTAAATCGAAAGAGTGCAGATTTAGTATTAGCTCTCTGGCAATGAGTGGCCAATTTTATTTTTATCTGATAAGTAGACGCGGCCTTGGTATGAGCTATGTCGAGTGGATAAGTACGTATATTCATGATAAGCTAAATTAAGTATCAAAATATTGTTTAGGATGCATTTTTTATTCAATATTAGTGCAAATTCTGTTATACTTAATTTTTTCACTGAAATATGTACTTAGATTGCTTGTGTTAGGAGTGGGTTCAAGTCGGTAATGTAAACACTAGGAATCGAATCCGGGACCTTCCGAACGTAAGGCCAACTCCTTAACACCATTATTAGTTTATTCAGTTACCAAGTTCTTTTGCTCTGTTTTAAAAGTGTACCTATTCAGTTTTTTTCTTGTTCATAATCGCACCTTCGGTGCAACAAAGTCATAAATACCTAAAATAGCAAAATCGACTTAAGTACGCCAGCCCCTCTAGACAAGTGGCAATTCGCTAGCTGGCGTTTGGTGGAATAGAATGATGAATATATGGGATTTGACGTATATGACAGTCGTTAACGCATGTCAAATACGTCAAATCCCATACATTCGTCATTCTATTCCATCATTTAAAAATAATGCCTTCGTTTGGGAAAACAAAGACAGTCGTAAAAGTTCATCAAAATATCACTTAGTGATCACTTAGTGATATTTTGATGAACTTTGGCATTATTTTTAAACGATCTGGCGTACTTAAGTCGATTTTGCTATTTTGGGTAGGTATTTATGACTTTGTTGCACCGAAGGATGTGAAAACGTTTCACTGGTCTTAGTATACCAATGACTTCTGTATATTTTACTAATATATAATATTTTCTAGCAGTAATCTTTCCTTTTTTTATACCACTGAGGTGGCTGACAAGCACACGGTCCACCTGATGGAAAGTGGTGACCGTCGCCTATGGATGTGTGTAACACCAGGGGAGTGACACTTCTTAAGTATGAAACAGAAATAAAATAAAAATTATTGAGTATTTTCTCATAATTATTTAATTTATTTATTTTCTGCAAGCTAGTAAGAAGCACTTTTCCGGTCTGTCAATATTGCTCACTTATTTACCTACTAAAGTACTACTGACGGCAAAAGAGATCAGAGTTATATTCCCACGTAATTGCAAGCAAGACCATGAGATGAGACGAGTTGAGGACGATGACGGTGGTTGGTAGTAACTAATGATGCAAAACATACCACAAGTGCATCATTTACTAACTATGATCAAGGCTTATATCAAATCATCGCAAAAAGCTGACATGTGATGTCATTTTATCTACGTAGGTGGAGTATACTCTTTGGTCATGGACAGTCGGTACCTATACACACTCAGGTTATACGATGACCATGAAATCATCTGATTAATGTACGGTAATATGTAAAGACAGTAGCTGGCAGTAGCTAGAGCCCAAAAAGGATTGAATACTAACAGACGTCATATCAACTTTGTGTTTGAAGGTTCATCCATAAAATCCAGCAACAAACCTTATTCAATCTTAGATACTGCCCCATATTGGACTCTCCTAATCGACACGTATGAAAAGCACTATAAAATTCCGGAGGATTTGGGGGTTTCGTCATCTAGACCTGACATATTTCTTTATTCAAAAACGATAAATATATGATCCTTGTGGCACTTACTGTATACCATGGGAAACAAATATACCGAAGGACTACACAATAAAGAAAAAAAAATACTATTATCTCATAAACGAATTAATCAAAAACGGTTACGTGGTTAATTTGTAAGCAGTAGAAGTGGGGGCGAGAGGTATACCAGTAAAATCGCGCTATAACCTACTTAAAGATCTAGGCCTAACGAGGGCTACAATAAGCTCATTACTAGGACGAATGTCTGAAGTGGCACAAGTAGGTTCGCATCAAATTTGGTTAGGCGGGGAGGGGAACTTGGGTAGTGAAGGTGAGTGTTGAGTGAAAGAGAAGAGAAAGAGTGCAAGTCCCAGGCATTGTCCCGAGTTCGGTTGCCATACGAAACAGGCAGCTGTAAGCTCTAAAAAGGACAATTCAGATCACAAAATAACAATTAAATCATTATGTATGACAATGAAAAGAGTTGCTGAAACTTTTTGTCCTCGATGGCATATCGGAAAAATACAGATACGAAAATATAACACAATAATACAATTTTGTTTATTATTCTACTCTTCCGTATCTTTAGTGGCAGACCATCTGGTAAACAAAACTTACAGTGGTATCATACTTATATGGCGGAATTCTGATAGCAATCGATTCATGTAAACACTAGCATATTTATTTACAAAATACGATAGTGATCAAGTTTCCGCAGTTTAATAAAATGGTGATAAACAGGTACAAATGACCTATGGTCAGGTCATTCATCTTACCGGTCACTCAGATATCTATAAAAATACTCTCAGATTATATTGTGTTATTTGAGGGTTCCGTACGATAACCCGCTCTCGTATCTACCTGTCTGTCTGGTTGTCATATCTCTCCTCCTCTTTGTGTATTGTGTTGTGTCCAAATTGGCGGAACAAAAAGGATTTATAATGGGAAATACTTATATTTTTATTATTTGTAATTCAGATTAGATTTATGAGTTAAACGACCTTAAATTACCTGTACAATGATAATTATTATGAATATCATAAGTTAAAATTTTGGACGTTAGGGCTCCACCAAAATCGTCAGTCCTAGCCTCACCGGCCCCAATTTCAATTACTAGCTCGAGACTTCAGCAGGTGGCTTTGGAGTCGCTGAATTGCTCTCCGGTTAAGCAAGTAGCTTTGCCTTTGACGTTTTGTAAGTTCAGTTTTTATGGTCTGGTTTTAATACTATACAGAATAAATGATCTTTGGTCTACTTTACATCCGGAATCCAAAACCGGAGGTTTGAATGCAAACGGTATTGGAGGTCAAACCTTTGAACTTGAAGCCTGGGTCCGCTTTCTTCTCCTCTTATCTGTAATTTGGTTTGGTTAGCTTTTACAGGAGCAACTGCTGTCTTCAGCCTAGATCCTTCTAGAGCCTTATCCGTTAATTATTATCAGGTATATTGACAATTTATTTATTTGTCTAGGTACATGACATACCTGTATTGTCGCCAGACAATACAGGTTTAATACCTGTATTGTCTGGCGACAATACAGGTATTAAAATTACGTACGAGTATATCTTTTGACTCGTATAACATGACGTTATGCCGATTTTAATAGCATTAGTACTGTATGTAGCGGATCTTAACTTCAAAATAAATTAGGCTAGTTTTATTTTCGATATTTTTATAGGGTTCCGCGTTAAAAATAATACCATGATATAGGAAATAGGTGCTATAATGCACACATCACTCCCAAAATAGATGTTATTAATAACTAGAGCTTTATCTTGCAATATAAAAGTTACGATATCAGGGCATCATAATATGCATATGCTTATCTAGACTTAGAAGCCAGGTAACTAATTAGGTTTTGTCAGTGTGCACCTTCTTTTATTATTGTCATAAAGACACGCAAATTTTGTCACAGTAAAGAGTTAGTTACATTTTAGTGTGTCATCATCATCAATTAATGAGACTGTAATATTGCATCACCTTTCCGAAATTTCGCATACCCTTTTGGAAATCTCACTTATTTGATTTCAATTCTTAAATCGTTACCTTGAGTTATAATTTTAGGCCTTTGTAACTGAGAGCCATGGTGAGGTCATGATGTACCACCCACGTATTCTCTATTAAGGTGCGGAGTCCGTTATCCTCGCAAGAAACAAATCTGTTTGTACTAGTAACCTTGTAATTAGAAAGTTCTTGTCATGTTACGAAGAAAAATCATGTCAAGTTTTACAGCGAAGACTTGTTTGAATTTCTATTTGTAAGTAAAAAACATTGGTATTATTTGACATACCATTATTATCAGAGAACCATTCTCGGTTGCGATCAAATTAGCACAAACAATTTTGGGTATATGAGGTCTATTTGTGCACGTATTGTCTGTCCATCCTACCCTGTCTGAAAATTCTGTGGTGACATAGAATCCTGCCAACAGGCAAACAGGGTAAGGAAAGTCCTATCACAGATGAAACAAATGGCACCGACCGCCCTTCGCAAACCCGACAACACACTCACAACATCGCCAGAAGAAACCAGACGCATCCTAATAGAGACCCACTTCCCAGGATGCATCCTCTCAACTCAACTTCCCAACTGGCAAGATGAAACCATAACACCAACTGCCCGAGATTGGCAGTATGCAGACAAAGTGGTCTCTCTGGAAAAAGTCCAGTGGGCCAAAGGTTGTTTTCACCCTTTTAAGGCAGCTGGCCCCGACGGGATCATTCCCGCTATGTTACAATGGCGCAATCTACCGGTCACGAGTAGACTGTAGAGCATATATAAATCCTGCCTGGCACATAGATATGTTCCGAGGGGATGGAGGGAAGTAGGGGTCATCTTCATCCCGAAGCCAGGAAAGGGTGATTACACAAATCCCAAAGCACATCGACCGATCAGCCTGACCTCCTTCATGTTAAAGACCATGGAACGTCTGTGCGAGAGGGAGCTGAGAGATGGTGCACTAAAGCAGCTACCATTACACGCAAACCAGCACGCATACAGCTCCGGTAAGTCCACGGAATCAGCCCTCCATCTGGTGGTAAGCCGGATAGAGGAGGCGATCGAACATCAAGGTATCTGCCTAGGTACGTTCATAGACATCGAAAGAGCCTTCGACAAAACCAATTTCACTAGTATAAAGGCCGCCCTGTCAAAACATGGCACAGAATCGGTACTTACAGACTGCTCAGCAAAAGAGTGGTTCGCCTTGGAAAAGAAGATCAAACGGCCTTGATAGCCAAAGGCTGCCCACAGGGTGGAGTAATCTCTCCACTCCTGTGGAACCTAGTGATAGACGACCTGATCACAAGGCTGAACAAAAACAGAGACTATACAATAGGATACGCCGACGACCTTACCATCCTTATCTCTGGAAAGGTAGCAGGAACAGTCTGTAACCTTATACAGCAAGCCCTACGCATCGTGGAAAAATGGTGCGAGGAATTCGATCTATCGGTGAACCCGACCAAAACAGAGTTAGTAATGTTCACGAAGAAAAGGGTACTGGGAGAATACCGTCTACCCAAAATCTTCGATACTGAACTCCAACTGTCAAAAGAGGTCAAATACCTCGGCCTCATTCTAGACAGTAAATTAACATGGAGTAGCCATCTAGATAGCAAGCTATACGCCTAAAGGCACTAAACCTATGGAGCGACAGGAATACACGACATACATCACTGCTCACAGATCTCACAGCTGAGCTGCCTATCATAGGAGCAATAAATGATCGTGTACCGAAACAGCACATATTTGATAAGAAATACAAAATCCAGCTCCAGGGAGATCACCGCTGCGAGGCACTATGCCCAGCAGAAATGCGTATCTTCACAGATGGATCAAAAACGGATAAAGGCACGGGAGCCGGCGTCTTCTCAGAAGACCTCAACATCACCATCTCGAAACCGCTGGGGACCCACAACACAGTATTCCAAGCAGAATGCATGGGGATAACCCTGGTGGCCTCATCAGTAATGGCCAGGAGAGTGGAAGGCCATTCTATTCGTATATTGTCGGACAGCATGGCCGTGCTGCAAGCCTTAAACAGCCACACTATAAACTCGGGACTGATACTGGAGTGCCATCGTAAATTGCACCAAATAGGCAACACCAACAACATAATCCTGCAATGGATCAAGGGCCACAGCGGCTCGCGCGGCAATGGCTATGCGGACGAGCTTGCTAGGAGAGGATCTGACATGGGCGCAATGGGACCTGAGCCCATAATACCGATCCCCTTTGCATACCTACGAACCATCGTAAACAAACGAACGATAGATCAACACAACAGATACTGGACAAACCTGGAAGGATGCAGGCAGGCCAGGGAAGCAATCCCTGTGCTTGAACATAGACTGACCCGGCGTCTTCGACAACTGTCAAAACAACAACTACGCATGGCTACAGCTGCCATCACGGGGCACGGCTCCTTTAATAAACACCTTTTTATTTTAGGGATAACCGACAGCCCTCTCTGCAGAGCCTGCATGAGAGAGGAGGAAACAGCGGCACATGTGCTCCTACACTGTCCTGCAACCGCCACATACAGGGCTAAGTACTTCAATAATACAGGTACACTCCGGGAGATCACCAGCAGTGTGAAGAGCCTGCTGGCGTTCTTCAATGAGTTGGGGTGGATCGAGTGAAATGCCCACCCTCACGCAAAAACCGCGCCATGACGTGGAATTGCGGATACCAGCCCGTGTTACCATTCCATACCTACCCTGTCTGAGAACAAAGTCTCGTGTTTTCTGAGAATTGTTAACAGATTCTAGACCAAGTCAATTTTCCCTGCTAATCGGTATATCTGCTGGTTCATGGACGAGGTTCTAGTACAGGCTATTCTCTCACGGGTTGGGAGGTCAATTGGCAGTCACTTCCATAAAAGCTAAGATAAACTACAGTTCACTCCGGTCTTTGGAGCACTAGCCTAGAGCTAGAGTCTCACCCGTGTACCTAATCTACAGGTGAGATAGACTAGGACCTAAAAGATCTAGGCGTAGTCTTACATGTACCTATACCAAAAAATATTAAGCTTCTGAGAAATGCGAATTGAATGTTAGAGTTATCAATATCACTATTGCACTTTTGATAAGTTGATAACAACATCCTTTGCCATATAATAAATTTTAAATAAATTGATAAGGGAATATATTATGTATGTTTGCGGAGCTGATAACTTGAAGTTCACACATGTCATTTTGTGTATTAACGGATTCCTGGGAAAGGCGAATGACATTTGAAATAACCACTAATTGTCTTTATAGAGGTTAGACCTTAAATCTTCTTAAAATCGTCGACGTCATCATGATAATTCTTTGATTTCAACCTTTCTTCAACTCAGTTGTGGTCTTTCCGATCTAACTGTCATGAGGCTGCAATATTTATTTATTTATGTACACACGAACAAATATAGAGATACATAGTTGGAAATAATAGTACAAAGGCTCTGCTTATTTCTATTAGAAATCTCTTCCAGCAGACCTGCGAGAGGAGAGTGTGAGAAGTAGAGAACTTAGTGAAAAGTGTGTAGGGAAGACGACAGACAGATATATAAATACATAAAGATTTATATAAAATAGAAATACATAGGTCTCACTGTTTGTTCTTATTATTATTATTGGTATTTTTTGTGTACATACTCACTCATTGCACTCACACATACACATACACAAACACAAACACACACACACACACACACACACACACACACACACACACACACACAAACACACACACACATATACTTACTTACGCGTCCACATACCACATGACCACCTTTTCCCGATAATACTTATTTTTCCATGATTATTCTGATTTTGATATCTCTGATTTTTATATTGTTATTCATTGTTTACTTTCTGATAATAATTTTAGTTACCAATACACCTACTTAGTTATGGATGTCTGACTGATAAATCTTATGGGCGGAGGCGCTGTCTGCTGAAACACAGGCTAAGAGCCTAGCTTAGCAGCAGATGCTAATATTACATCAAAAAATTTTAAAATAATACTTTATATTGTTTAAACATGATTTATATCGTATGGGTGTTTCTATGTTACCATGTTACTGTTACTATGACATATTTAATCCAGATGACACTAAATGTAAATGAGATGATTTTGATTGGTTTGTTAATATGCGCAACGCAAATCCTGTGCTCAAACCAAATTATCGTGTGACATAATAGGGTACCAGAGACATTAAAAGTCAAAATATTTATATCAATTTAGGAAGTTGTTATTACTATTATTCATTATTAAATGTTACTACACTATAAATGAATATCCACATGATAAATTTATTTAATTAATTTTAAGGCTATATGTGACATTTGTATCAATTCTTTTTCAACATTTTATTTTAATTGAGATAACTTTATTATTGGATATTGACTTTATTTATTAACTAATTATTTGTCATTATTAATGCGCAATGTAACTGATAATTTTGTAACAGTTTAACTACTGTAATATTTAACTCTATCAACTGTCAACTGTATCCTGTGTTAACAAATGAAATAAATAAATAAATAAAAAAAAAAAAAATTAAAAAAAAAATATATGGATACATAAAAACAATATAAATATAAGTATATATTGTTACATAAGATATGCAAGAGTATATACGGATTAGGGGAATGAGTTAGTCATAGGTGGAGGATAGATAGTGCTTACGAAGTTTGTATTTGAAACTATTAACTGTGTTGCAGTCTCTGATATCAGCAGGAAGCGAGTTCCACAGCCTCACAGCGTGAACGGAAAAGGAAAAAGAGTAGGAGTCGGATTTATGAGAAGGAAATTTGAGCATGGTACGTAGATGGGATCTACAGGGTACTTCGGGAGAACGAGCAAAGGAAAATCGTTCGCGCAGGTAGGAGGGAGCTGAAGGATTGTGGAGAATGTTGAAAAGTAGGCACAATACCTGACTGTTCCTGCGAAGACGGATAGGAAGCCACTTGAGTTCTCTGCGATAAGACGAGACATGAACATATATCACATATATCACGGAAAATATGTTATATATATACTTAACATATTTTCCGTGAAGCGACTGCCACCTGACCTCCACAACCAATTGGCTATTTCAAAGTTCTTTAGTTAGACTAATTGGACTTTTCAGGGCTCCAACTACCGGTAACGACAATCATAGATGTTTTTATGGCAATGGGACCCGGCTTAAACCCGGCTTAACATAAGGTCATACTGGTGTTTTTGTGTCAGGGTCAGAGGTCATACGGACACGCATCTGAAGTCTAAACCACACTTTGTTATGGGTCTCTCACTGACGAGGGGTCCCTATAAATCCCTCCCGAATATTGCCGGCTTGCCAATGAGTCGTATGATGCAGGTCAAAATAGATTGAGGTATGATTTCTTGTCTACCAGTTTCCCTTTTGAAAATTTTCACCCTTAGCCACTGGTGTCTTTTTTTTGTTATTTGCCGCACACGACAACATGTGGCGGGAACATTCGTCTATACTTGCTTTCTTCACACGCATAACGTAACGCATACGCACGAATAGCGAAAAACTAATGATTAATATCATCATCATAAGCTGAGAAGTCTTCTATTGGTTTTTTTGTTGACCAGTTAGTGAACATACCTACGTCAACGTTTTGACGTTTTTTCAAATATTGAATGAAGTTTTTTAGCGTTTTGGATGCTAAATTTCAAATCGAATTAGATGGGATTTTTTTAAAAGGTCTCCTCATTTACGATATAAGGAGAAATTTGAATAAGTGGGGGCGTTGTCTGGTAGCTCAGTGGTCAAGTGGTCAGACCAATCCCCCTGTAAGGATAAGTCGCGGGTTCGATTCCCGCCTGGGCCGATTCACAAAATTTCCTATCTAAATTCTTCACAAATTTTGCGAATAACTCTCTTATACACGAGGTTATTATGGGTTACTATTTTTCTCATAGTAATAGTAGAGCGCAAGATATAGGTAACATGGAACAAATACAGGGCACTGAAGGACTTAAGGGACGGATTGATGCATACTAAATCATTAAAATGGAAATAGGCCGAACATGTGGCGCGATGTAGATTGTATTAAATGGCCAATAAAAAAAACTACGTTTAAAAAATCGATCGAAATTGAAGAGTAAAAAAATACAGATTTACTGATCTGTTAGTAGTCGGTGCCTAGCCCAAGAGGTCAAATTTCAATTGATTCCAGAGTAGTAGTGCAGGCACCACAAACGAATTTGGCACCGACCGGAAAATGATATTTAAAAATAGCTGCCACGAACTGGATTCATGTAGCCCAATCTAGAGAGGACTGGCTAGCTTCGGAGGAGGCTCTCACCTAAAGAGGGGTTCTTGCACAATGAATATCGATAAGAAAATAAAAATAAAAATTGAAACTAACAACTAAACTTAGAGATACGAAACTTAATTAGTTACAACACAATATTATTTCTAAAAACTAACCGAAGTAAGAAAAAGATAATTCGTAATCTGCAGGAAATAAAAGGCTTTTCATTTTATTTATTTATATGATTTCGCTCCCTGATAGCTAAGCTAAGCTATAGGCTAGCTTAGCTAGCTGAAAGTTATGTCTCAGGAAAGAGGATCACCATAACAGACCTAAATCGTGGCTGAGCTGAAGCTTGACGGCCTCATCAGATACTTTTCAAGGACCCGGGACTGTAGGAAGAAGGAAACAAGTGAACTGTTCAAGATTTTTTTTCTTATTGTATGTAAGTTAAAAAAGTATCAATGTAGGCGAGATTAGTCCCGTCTAATAGTGATTTTATCAGTTCGCTTGTACTAAACTAACTTGTTTGCACTCGAAGCTTTATTTACATTAATAATTCTAACGATATCATAATGACAGCTGATCGTCAAGATTCAGTTTGTTATGTTTATAGTTCTGTCTTGAGTTATGATGTAACTTAATGCTGAATATGTTTCTAACTATACTACGACACGTTGAAATAAGCAATGTATAAATCATCATTTGGAATAATTATTCTTTATTATTGTTTCATTAATAATCATAGTCATATCATTATTAATAAATAGAAATTGTGGAGTTGAGAATAGTAATAATTATAATAGTTGACGTGGTTAGCCATCTCAAAAAGTTCAAAAGTGAAGTTCTTCTGTACGTGTTACACCTAGCTTCTCCTAAGCGGCTAAACCGATTTCGATAAAATTTTATATTATTATTTAAACAGGTTCCTAGATGGTTTGAAAATGGAATTGGACCCGTAAATGCACTAGGTGTCTTACTAATAATAATACTTATGTAAGAGTTTAGTGAGTATAGTTTTTTTTTATAACACTTAGGCGGCAGAAAAACACATGGCCCACCTGATGGAAAGTGGTCACCGTGGTGTATGGGCGTATGCAACACCAGGGGCGTTAGTTTCCGTACTAACGAGGTTTAATGGTAAGTTTTCCTGAAATTATCAATAGTTACAGTCGCCCATGGCATTAGCCTGCTGTAATTCAATGTAAAGTTGACAAAATCGATAAAGTCCCACCTTTAAATACAACTTTATATTAACATATAAAGTTGTATTAGGTGGGATACTATCGATTTTGTCGACTGTACAGTCAGCATCATTAAAATGTTGCTAACAAAAGTCCTCAAAATGATTCAAATACTAAAATTCCAATTTTATATTTGTTATTAGAGTACTCAAATAGTTGTAAGTTTCTAGAGTGGTCCAATTATCTTAATAAGCGGTCTTCCAGAATTATGCCAGTTAGTAGATTATTCATATTTAACACCGGTCGATGGTATCCAGTCAAGTATAATTTCAAAAATCTAGACATTGTCATTTAATCGCATTTTGTACCACTTTCTTACTTGTAAAGCCATCCCTTTCACATAATGGCGGGATGATAAGGGATGGGTATATTAGTAAGAACAGGATACAAAATGTGTCAATTGACAATGTCTTTTCTATTTTTTTTATAGTTGATCGTTGCTTAAGCCCTGAACTATCAACTTGTATTAGTGAGAAAAGTATGAATGACTACATTTTTTTTAATTATACTTGTCTGGATACCATCGACCGGCGTGATTGTGTATATGAATATGAATACTCTACTAATTGACATAATTCTGGAAAACCGATTGTTAATATAATTGGACCACTTTTGAGTACTCTAATAACCAATATAAAATTGGAATTTTATTATTTGAATTATTTTGTGTACTTTTGTTTTCAACATTTTAATGATGCTGACTGTACCTACAAATTGTTTGTAAATTGGTTAGTGTTCAGCAACTTCTGAGGGAGACTGCACCTAAACATATTGAAATAATCGTTATACACGAATTTGAGGAGGATATAATCCCTGTTAAAATTACATTGTAACGATGAGTGTCAAGTATGTATTTAGTGATATCAGTTGACCTAAATATCATAACTATTCATATATCGTTTGACCCAAATTATAATATTGAATACATATTTATGATTCAACAGTATCACAATATACAAGTACACACCAAATTGCCAAGGCAAATGCTTCTTGAGAAGAAGATGTCTCGAAGCATTTGCTGCGTGAATGTGGAGCAAGTTGCTGTCTGCTTGCTGCTTGTTGTTTTGATATATAGTCCCTTATGCATGGCCCACAGTACCAAGATATGCCAAAAAATATTCCCCTTACTTCAACGACGCCTAGGTGTAACCACGATTTATGATCATAATTTTCAATCGACGTAAAAAACGCAGGAGGTTCTCAAGTCGACGCGTATATTTTTTTTTTATTGTGACCACGCATAACTTTTTACAGGGTAGTCCGATTTTGATAATTCTTTTTTATTGGAAAGATTTTACCCCGAAGTTGGTCCCATATAAAATAACTTGACAACTAACACTGACAACTCAGTTTTTTTAATCATGTCAGAAAAAATTCCCACACTGAAATAAAAATATAAATAGAAAACATATTTGTAATTTTTGCTTCATTTTGCTAAACTTTTTTCAATTTAATACAATAACTTGATCTCATCCCCAAAGATATAATCCAAATAATCTGAATTCCGAGTACCTAACGTAATCTACCAATTTCATCTTGAACGTGCATCCTGATATTATGTTGCCTAGTATTTACTATTATTTGTGTGCATGTGTTCTATGTATGTATAGTCTGTTTTAGTATGTGTAAATTATTATTCATTCATACTATTATGGAACATCCTCTTTCGTTAAACTTCCTCCAAAGTTGTTTACAAACATCAAGTTTAATTTTAGAGCTTTGAATAACTGTTGAGTGAGCTCACAATTCTTTGTACTAATGCAATTGTAACATTTCAAGTCTTCATGAAAATATCTGCGGAGTAAACAAACCTCATCTGCTAGCTGGTGCACAACTTTTTTGTGTATCGAGTTTGGGGGGTCAGTCGGAAGTGGTTCCTGGGTAAACCGTATAGGCAAAAACAAAGAGAATAGTTGAAAGAAAGTGAACCATTTATTGTTGATGATGATCATAAAATTAGTCATGATAAATATAGTCAAAAAGTCAAAAAAAGTCAAAAAGATGGTCATGATTTGTAAGTATGGATGGATGGATGTTTGTAACTCTTTCACGTAAAAACTACTGAATAGATCAATGAAAATTTACAATAATATAGCTTATACGTCAGAATAACACTTAGACTACAATTTATTATGATAACCGTAATTATAGCGATAACCAACGTCCACGCGGACGGAGCAAAGATATTCGTTTTTAAAAATTATCAAAAAATGGAAATGCTTTATTGGATCACCTCACACCTGCATTTGAGACCCGAAACGGAGCTGTTTTAGTTGATTCGAGTACGATTTAATTAATAAATATGAGGAGGGGGAAATATCTTTTTTTGAGGCAAAATATGAAAATTATACTAACATCTCAATTGACAATAATAATAAACACTATTCAGCAGTTCCCAATCTTTATAAGAACAAACGCATTAAGATTAAATCAAGATCAGCTTACAGTTACAGAATTTGCAGCTATGGTAATAAATAATGTTTATGTTTAGTAAATTACATTGTTTAATACCGCTCACCCGTAAGGTCACGGGTTCAATGAACGTCAACAGTTGTCACTATCATTAAGGACAGTGTGTTAGATACTTTAAGAAATTAATATGTGATACTACTTATTAACTATAGGCTCGCACCCTATTAAGTGGCACCGAAAGTCATAAGAAGGTGATTTAATGCGGGTGTTAATAAACCTCTTCCTACCCCTTCCTGAATTTATAGGCGTGAATAGATGTACGTCGACTCTAGAAGTATGAATTAAGGTAAGGGATAAAACAGGATTTTTTTACAAATTTATCTGTAGCTTTATGTCGCCTACTCTAATCTCAATGGCATCCATGACAAAGTTTCTTAGAATTGTCCTCTACTTTAAAGCCATATGGGAAAGATTTACGTAATCTGACTGCTTTCAAAAATAGCACGTCACCTTACCTTAAATTAGAAAAAATAATAGTCAGTACAGAATTACTACTAAGGAAACTGTACTTTACTGAAATTGTAATTTACGGCAAGCTCCGTTTATTCATTTTTCAATGAAAAATCTGTCTCAGTACCCCAAAAATGTATACTGTAAGGGACACGTTTTTAAAGAGTAAGAAATTACAAGTATTTCAAAAGTAAGAGCGCGTATTCAACGATATATATCTCATTTTCTCCAAAATGTCCCTTATATTAATTTATACTTCTGGTGTCGATATTTGTATGTATGCAGGTAAACAGCCCTACCAACACCTTCAGTCCCAGTCATTCTCACCTGCTAGTCGGTGCACCTGCTAAAGAACGGATAAGGTTCTGGCGCAGGCTTTCTTCCTGGGGTTGAGAGGTCAAAAAACAGTCAGTTCCCGAAAAGGTAATAATATATCAATCAAAAACAATAACTTGACCTCAGACTTCTTAACGTGGACTTTGAAAACACTAGAAACCGCTATGATGATGATGAGATAAAGAAACTATAGATTATTAAACAGTTACACTATCGCACTGGACTGTTATCAAACAGAATAAAAACCACTATATAACAGCACATAATATTGAAAATAACAGTGATGCTAGCCCATTGTAGTAGACAACCCACTTCCGCAATATGACATACATACTTAACGGTTTCTTAGAATTGAGTTCAAAATGTTCAATATAAGTGTGGTTAATCTCTACAATTTTAAAGAAGTATTAAAAACAATAAACATGTATCGAAAAATTATAGGCTATGATAACAGCTTGCCACCAGGTGGGCTACTAATAAACACCCAATACTTATCTATTTAATCCTGGATATAAATGTTTATACTGAGCGAGAATCGAACCTGTAATTTTTAATGCGCTATCTAGGTTCAAACTAGTACAAGTTTTATATTATAGAAAAAATATTCTTTAGTTTAGATTTTGACCTATAATTTTCATGAAGACTAAAAACTACCGCTGCACTATCAGCCAAACCAGATGCTTAGCCTTTATTATTCTTCCGCGACCATAAATAGCACGAATACAGGCAAAGATTACTTATATATAGGCAAAAACTGTTAAACTCAATATTGTTTGCTGTTATTTTAGTAGTTCGACGCTTTCGATACATTTTAATAGTTTTTTAAGTGTTCAAAATAGGACGCTACGAGTTCCTAATTCAAAAACACAAAAAACAAAGAAAACCTAGTTTCCACTGACACATTTCGGCTAATGCGGTGACCGCAATACGAATACAGCCGGAACACGTATAGTGTGATAATATACTTACATAATGAAGACATTGTAGACACGTATTTTAATACGATTCGTTCTTTGTTCTTGGTGTCAACTATTGGTACCTACGTCATAGAACGTGCGTAATTATTACATTGTTGTGCTTATATCGAATGGGACACCTTGGTTCCTACCCGAAGGGGAAAACCCGCAGATAGTCCTGGATCAATACACAGTAAGTAGTCCTTCTCCTTTGATCAAATGGGGACACCGTTTTCCCCACACCCAACACCCATTCACACACAAAGGATCCCTCTCTAAACCGGAGATAGTCCTTTTTTTTTCGTGAGCAAAATCCCCACGAAAGAATACTCAAACCTATTCTACTACAAACAAAAATGTATATAACCTTTTTTATATTACTTAGGTGGCCGATAAGCACCCGGCGCACCTGACGGAAAGTAATTACCGTGGCCTATGGACGTGTGAACAACGGGTCTAGTTCATAATATCGACAGTCACTACATCGATGGTCGCTGTATCGAAAACCCCAAATCGATGGTACGCTACATCGACAGTACCTACCCCAAATCATTGGTACGCTACATCGACAGTACCTACCCCAAATCGTTGGTACACTACATCGTTAGTACACTAAAACGACGGTATGCTACATCGACAGTAAACCAAATCGATAGTATCTACGCTGCATCGACTACCCGACCCGAGCAACACTTAAAAAAAATATTTATTTCTGCATGGTTATTTTCCTTCTAACCTGAACTAAACAAGTCGGATTGCGCAGCTATCACTATAAACAATTTAAATCTGGCTCGGGTCGGGTAGTCGATGCAGCGTAGATACTATCGATTTGGATTTCTCTCGATGTAGCATACCGTCGTTTTAGTGTACTAACAATGTAGCGTACCAACGATTTGTGGTACTGTCGATGTAGCGTACCATCGACTTGGGGTACTGTCGATACATTAGCCCGTCAATGGAACGTTTTCGATACAGCGACCATCGATGTAGTGACTGTCGATATTATGAACGAGTACGGTGAATAACAGGGGAGACACACTCGTACTGCCGAGTCTAACAGAAAGATTCTGTGCCGTCAGTGCTCCCACTGACAGCATAAAAACTCTCCAGTGAGCTGGATACCCTATTCACCGCCGGGAACCTAACCGCGGTATTCTGTAGGGTGGAGTACAAGACGTACCCAGTCGGTCTGCTCAATTGGGACGGAAAACCGTTGAATCCTCAAACTACTACAAGTACATCGCAAACAAAGGATAACTCAAGGTTTCTCTTCTATAAGTAACTAGTGGACCGTGGCCCGGCTTCTTCCGGGAATAAATTCGTCTATTTTTTCCTTTTGATAGTTTCAAAAAGCTGATTCACGTATTCCAAAAATCATTTCTTAGTGAGTGCTTACTTACAAAAGTATTTCATGGGTTTGTAAGTTCAGTAGTCTAGGGTCAGCAGATGAATCAGTCGGGACAAGTAATTTAGTACTATTTTATATTCTTAGCTAGCTTTTGTCGGTTATCGCTATAATATCGTTTATCGTTATAAATTGTAGCCTATGTGTTATTCTGATGTATAAGCTATATTATTGTAAAATTTCATTGAAATCAATTCAGTAGTTTTTACGTGAAAGAGTAACAAACATCGATCCATCCATCCATCCATCCATACTTATAAACTTTCGCGTTTTTAATATTAGTAGGATATACCAGCAGTAAAGTCATCAAAAACTAAAGGCCCCGTGCGTATCGCGATGCGCCTACTGTTGCGCCATCTCGCGGAACAGTGGTGACAATACGTAGATGCCCAGCTGACTGGCGCCTTCCCAAATAGTATATGATTCATACGCACTTCGAGGTCATTATTAATCGAAAATAATTAACAATAATTAACGTTATGACCACGACGATAATCCAATGTGGTTTTCAATCAATCTATTTACATTTTTTTCTTGCAAAATCGATATCAAAAGGCAAGTAATGTACCAAAAAAAATTAGGAATCCAACCCTTCCGAGTGAATGTGTTGCCACTTATTATTGAATTAAATTTTAGGTAAAAAAAACTATTTGAAAGCAGGCATGTCTCCAACGTGAGAGAAATTTATCGATGTAGATGGTAAACGTATCATCGAGGGAAAAGTTTAACCACAAACTAGGGTAACAAACCCTCTGTACGATGTTACGTTGAAGGTATATAAAAATTTTTTTTATTGAAAATTGTATTATTAAGATCTGATGCAAACTACACTAAATCATGAATTTTTACAGTTACTTATATAAGGATAACAACTCGTTGAAGCAAATATGCAGGATCGTACAGTCAAACTAAATAAGTATTTTTAGAGTAATTGTCGATTCTAGTTTCATAGGAATTTCACTAGCCTCTTGCACTAATAAATTATTGCTTTGCTCTTTCGTTTTCCTCAAAGCATGATGTATGACACTGATGGTGTGGTCCTTGTGTGATTAAAAACATAATTTTTGTGTTGTTTTGTTCATAACTCCGAACGACTGTTGTCACCACATGGCCACACGGGCATCTACTAACTTTCCGATTGAGCCGCGAGGGCGGCGCCACATGCGATGCGCACGGGGCCTATAAGTACATATGTATCGCAGTTACGCTACAAGTCTAGAACGAATTGTACTCAATGAATCATGTACCAAATTACCCAGAATCATGGCCACCAATACACCAAGGCGCACTTCAACTAAATGTATAGTTCTGCACAATATTTTGAAATCCAACATTCAATGCTTTTAATCTTACAAGACATCTCTATAAACAAATATAGAATAATAAAAATAAAATGTGCATGTTCTGCGATAAATTAATCACCTCAGCCATCCATCAGTCTTTCAATAGCTATCGAAATAAATAAACTAAACGTTTGTCTAACTATTTATACAAACGCCTAACGGTTCGGATGATTGTTCAAAAACATATACATTTTTGTTTCTAAGGCCACTAACTTAGTGAGAATTGATGCGGGTGGACAATAAATTATCTTAAGGAATTAATATATATAATACGATCCGCCCCGGCTTCGCACTGGTGGTAAAAACGTTCCCTTGGAATTCCAATATAGCCTATGTTAGTCAAAGTGAACGTAGCTTTCCAATGGTGAAAGAATTTCTGAAATGGGCACAGTACTTTTTGAGTTTATTCATTACAAACATACACACAAAAATACAAATCTTTCCTCTTTGCAATAGTAGTGTAGCTAGATATAAATATTAGCCTTATGCGCAGATTAGGTTCCCACAGAGACTATAACATGGGCACGGCGGTGTTCCGGCCAATTCGAGCAAAAGAACGACACGACCAGCATTTTTTCGGGATAGAATTTACTCTTGGATCAAGAACTATCGCTATCCATACTATATATAATATTATAAATGCGAAAGTAACTCTGTCTGTCTGTCTGTCTGTCTGTCTGTCTGTCTGTCTGTCTGTCTGTCTGTATGTTACGCTTTCAACCCTAAACCGCTGAACCGATCTTGATGAAATTTGGAACAGAGGTATATTAGAGCTTGAGAACGGACATAGGCTACCTTTTATCACGAGAAAGGGGGTTTAAGGGGGGGAAATAGGGGATGAAAGTTTTTATGAAAGTTTGTCATTTCTGAAGATATCTTAACGAAATTTGGTAAAGAGGTAGATTAAAGCTTAGGAACGGACATAGGCTACCTTTTATCGCGAAAAGGGGGGTGGAAGGGGGGGGACTAGGGCCTTGGGAGAAAAGTTTGTCATTTTTGAAGATTTCTTGATGAAATTTGGTACAGAGATAGTTTAGAGCTTGGAAACGGAAGTAGGCTACCTTTTATCGCGAAAAGGGGGGTAGAAGGGAGGGGGACTAGGGCCTTTGGTACGAAAGTTTGTCATATTTAAAGATTTCTTGATGAAATTTAGTATAGAGATAGTTTATAGCTTGGGAACGAACATAAGCTACTTTCTATCGCGAAAAGGGAGGAAGAAGGGGGGGGGGGACCAGGGCATTGGGATAAAAGTTTATCGTTTTAGAAGATTTCCTGATGAAATTTGGTACAGAGATAGTTTAGAGCTTGGGAACGGACATAGACTACCTTTTATCACACAAAAAGGGGGGTAGTAGGGGGGGGACCAGGGCCTTGGGATACAAGTTTATCGTTTTAGAAGATTTCCCGATGAAATTTGGTACAGAGATAGTTTAGAGCTTGGGAACGGATATAGACTACCTTTTATTGCAAAAAGGGGGGTAGAAGGGGGGTAACTAGGGCCTTGGGAGGAAAGTTTGTCATTTTTGAAGATTTCTTGATGAAATTTGGTACAGAGATAGTTTAGAGCTTGGAAACAGATACAGGCTACCTTTTATCGCGAAAAGGGGGTTAGAAGGGGGGTGGACTAGGGCCTTGGGAGGAAAGTTTCTCATTTTTGAAGATTTCTTGATGAAATTTGGTACAGAGATAGTTTAGAGCTTGGAAACAGATATAGGCTACCTTTTATCGCGAAAAGGGAGGTAGAAGGGGGGCGGACTAGGGTCTTGGTATGAAAGTTTGTCATTTTTGAAGATTTCTTGATGAAATTTGGTACAGAGATAGTTTAGAGCTTGGGAACGAACATAAGCTACCTTTTATCGCGAAAAGGGGGGAAAAAGGGGGGTACCAGGGCCTTGGGATAAAAGTTTATCGTTTTAGAAGATTTCCTGATGAAATTTGGTACAGAGATAGTTTAGAGCTTGGGAACGGACAAAGACTACCTTTTATCACAAAAAGGTGGGTAGAAGGGGGGGACTAAGGCCTTAGGATGAAAGTTTCTCATTTTTGAAGATTTCCTGATGAAATTTGGTACAACGATAGTTTAGAGCTTGGGAACGAACATAGGCATTGAAGCTTGGGAACGAACATAGGCTACCTATTGATGCGATAATGGAGGCATGGGGGGGGGGGGGTAATAAGGGATTAAAGTTTGACAGTTTTGAAGATGATGAAACTTTGGTACAGGGATTAATTAGAGCCTGGTAACGGACATATGCTACCTTTGATCGCGAATAATGTGGTAAAAGGGGGGGGGGGGGATAAGGACTAGATAGTTAATATGAGAGTTTGTCATTTATGATGATATCCTGATGATATATTTGGTACAGAGATGGATTGAAGCTTGGGAACGAACATAGGCTACCTATTGACGCGAAAATGGAGGCTTGGGGGGGGAGGGGGGGTAATAAGGGATTAAAGTTTGACAGTTTTGAAGATGATGAAATTTTGGTACAGGGATTAATTAGAGCTTGGTAACGGACATACGCTACCTTTGATCGCGAATAATGTGGTAAAAGGGGGGGGGGGATAAGGACTAGATAGTAAATATGAAAGTTTGTCATTTTTGATGATATGCTGTAAAGGCGAATAGGGAGGCGAGTGGAAAGATGAATGTAGTGGCGAGTAGAGATCGAATAGAGAGTTGAGTTGAGGTGCGAGTACCTATCTACTCGCACCTCTACTCAAGTGTGGAGAGTCAAGTAGACAGTAGAGATGGATGGGCAAGTAGAGAGGCCAATGGAAAGGCGAGTATAGAGAAAAGTACAAAGTCGAGTAGAGAGGGGAACAGAGAAGTCAGTAGAGAGTCAAGTATAAATTCAAATACAGAGGCGAGTAGAAAGTCGAGTAGAGAGTCGAATATAGAGGCGAGTAGAAAGTCGAGAACAGAGGTGAGTACATAGTCGAGGACAAAGTTGAGTAGAGAGGCGAATTTAATGCTCAATAGCGTCAGCTCAACACTAAGCGATAACCGACATCCACGCGGACGGAGCCGCGGGCAACAGCTAGTAGCTAATATATCAAAAGTCCAATTCTATTCCTTTGCTGTAAATGCGACGAGCCTGAAATTGAGTGCAGAATTTTACTCACTCGAATGTAGATTAAACATAAGCTTGAAATTAAAACACAGGCCTTAATCGATATTCGTAGCAGACGTAAAGAAAGAAAGAAAGAAAGAAAGAAATATTTATTATAAAGCACAGCTGAACAACAATTTTAACAATTTTTTTAACAAATTTTAACAAATTTTATCAAATTTTATTTATTATAAACGACAGCAACAGAATAATAACAACTAACGCACAACTGTGCTGAATAAATGGCTGCCTCTCAGCTTAATGCTGTCCACTTTGTGGTGCAGGCGGTACAGCGCTGATTTTCAGAGGCACGCATATGTGTATAAATTATACTAGTGATAGACATCTGATTTCGTTCTTGCAACCTATAGGAACCTATTCCTGGGATAAATATGCCTATATGTAACTCACACTATAATCTATCCCTGTACTAAATTTCAGCCAAATCCATTCAAACTAGCACTAGTTTAGTAGTAGTTTAGTATTAGTAGCTAGCAAACCAGTACTAGTGGGATCGGTGAGTGTCACGCGGTGCTGCGACGACAATCCTCTTTTGATGAGGCCGTCAAGCTGAGTACCATCATTGTTAACATGGTGCGTGTATGTAATACTCATCCTCTTTCCTCCTGAGACTGCCTTCAGCTTATATAAACTTTCAAACAGGATGTGTGTTACGTGATAATGAATATATCTAATTTTTGATATAGAAACCTTAACAAGATCTTCAGCACCCAAGCCAAACTTATCTGAAAACCTTTACATTAGCTGCTGATTGACCAACGAAGGTGTGCGCAAGCTTTCTTCTTGGAGTTCAGGCGTCAATCATCAAATTATTTTGGAGGACAGTAGAAAAGTGGATTCAGTCAATCAATCAATTAGCCCACTGCAGTCCACTGCTGGACATAGGCCTCTCCCAATATGGATTACGGGTTCAAAATTGCAAGCTGTACAATTTTATCTGTTGCCATAATTCTGAGCTATTTGTTATTTCATTTGATTATTGTTTTTGTAATGATTGTTTTTGTAGGTATTTCTTATGTTATTTCTGTTTTTTAGTCAATATGAATTAATTGTTTATGACTTCAAATATAATGTAAATTGGTCATGAATTAATGAATAAACAATCAAATAATGTGTAGATACCAAGATAACGACACTTGTAGTACACACTCTACATCAAAAACACTGTTTTCATCCCTTTGTGAGGTATGTAAGACGTGTATAATTTATCAAACATAACATTACACGGATACAAATAACTGATATAAACGCATCGCTTATAAAATTTTGAGATATTTATAGAACAAGTTTGAATCAGTTTTGTTGTATTGTGTTATGTAATGTCATGTTATGTTGCACGTGTATTTTGAAATATTTTTGAAGTGAAAACTTCTTTAGCGGCGTTTGATGGGTGAAAAGTGTTAAACTGGCGTCGCTTGACCTTTGAACCGTAACCGACGACTGACGTCATACAACATTAGCTATAGACTGTCTGTTTTGCAAGATACGATAAATAGCCTCGTAGTCGACTTTAAGTCCTTATGGTTTCAGATAGTACCGGGTTCAAACCTGGCCTTCTGATACTTTTTGTGATTATTTTTTCTTTTTGTAATTTATTACTTTTGTGATTATTTTTTCTTTTTGTAATTTATTAATTTCTTCTGACAGAAAATTAGCAGAAAATTAGTGATAGGTTCTATGATTGGCGCTATATTATAGGTATGGTATGGTATGATATGTTCTTTTAATCTTTTTCTATGTATATAATGAAGAAAGAAAGAAAGAAATTGTTTTAACTTCTGCCGGCAGTCCCAGAGTGCAACTCGTCTTTTTTTTTAGACGGAACGCATTGAACTAGCTTATGAATCCGCTATAAGTCTATGTAATTTTTGTAGTCTGAGATTCATTCTATGTGCTTCGTTTCTAGACAGGTTTATTAAACATCTCGAGGTTTAACTTTTACCATCTATTTGTTATCTTACACGTTATAACAGTAACTGCGATATGAGATTGAAAAATAATTCAATTTAGACCATGGATTTCAAAGGTACACACACAGCTTTTTGTAACTGTCACCCAAATATTATATAAGTAACTCTATCCGTCTGTCACGCCTAAACCACTTATACGATTTTGATGATTTTTTTAGACCTTGGGAAAGGACATAGGCTATGTTTGGTTGTGATAACTGATAACCAGGTGGGCGAAGCCGCTGGTAGCAGCTAGCATAATAGATATGATATTACAAAAAGGGGCGATAAGTCTGACACATAAGTTTCAAAATTCATTATCTCATTCATCTTGCATTCCCAGTGCGTACTCACCTTCGAACCAATATATAAATTGGTTTGAATCAGCTTATTTTGTAGTATGTACCTACACCTAGAAAGGCATTCCCGAGGAGTCAGTCAGCCGGGGTGGGAGGGATATGTCAAAGTCAAAGTCAAAGTCAAAAATCATTTATTCTGTATAGACCATTAAAACGGTACTTACAAAATGTCAAGGTTAAAAAAAAAAAAATCTAGACTAGTTTAGCAAATGGACCACCGGTTCGAAACGCGGCCCCGACCTGAGAAGACTCCGGCAAGAAACTCAGCGGGCATTATTTTTTTTTTTGGTCTATTTACAAACATTTGCTTAGTCTACTTAGTCTAAATACAATAGTTTGCTTGAGTAGCATAGTTGAGCGAACAGCTCATTTCCAAGCTTGTTTGTCGCGAGACAACCTCACCTTCGGCCTAGCACTACGACGCACAGACGGCGTGCGGTTTAGTCGGTTCGAGTCCGACATAACCCCCCTCTCGGGCTCCGGAGGGGGTGGGGGGGGATGTATGCGTGGGGATTTCCCGCACGTAATAAAAAAAAATCCTAGAAAGGCATTGGTAATAAACATTCTAGTTGAGATTGCCATGCCTACTGCACGTTCCCGATTCAGTTGACAAAACCAGGGTATCATGATATAGAATCACCGTTAGATATGGAATGTTCCAGACTACCAACCATCCATGACTACTGTCATTGATGTTCACACGATATTCTGCAGCCAGTTAAGGTAGTTATCATTGCAAGTAATCAATACATGCCGCATACTGGTTAAAGAGCCGGACTTACGATCGGGACGTCCTGGGTTCGAATTCAGCAAGTCACACTACTGAAGTGAAGTATTCACTGCTAACACTAGTTTCTAATTTAGTTAGAGGGGTTAGGAGGAATACAAAAACATACACACATACATACGTCAAAGTAGTGGTGCCTTTTTAAAATTTAAGGTGTAAAATTAACTGCACCCCGCTTGATGGTAAGCTAGGGTGCAGTTAAAATACTAGTGACCGCCATTACAGATGTTGTCCCTAGAATGAAAACGTACCTTGACGGCGTCGACAGATGTTTATTCAGTACCCCCCTTTACATTAGGAGGTACGACACGCGGATATTCCCGTCCCCGTAGAGCAGTCCGACTGGGGAAGTACAACCGCCCAACAGAATACCGCGGCCATAATAACCTAGTGTTGTGTTCACGACGCTGAGTAGGGTAGCTAGAGCTCGCTGGAGAGTTTTTGTGCTGCCAGTGAGATGACCAGTCTTCTTCTGCTTTGTCTTCTGGCCAAATGAATAGTATGGTTAGGTTAACATGTTTGTTTGTAGTGTGTCCAACCCAGGTTACTCTTTGGGCACATATATCTACAATCCTCGTGTTGTGTTCCCGGCGGTAAGTACGGCAGCCAGAGCTCACTGGAGAGGTTTTGTGCAGTCAGTGGGGAAGACCAAAGGCTATTCCTGCTTTGTCTTCTACACTGAAGGCACAGTAACTCTCTGTGTTTACAGTGTCGGCAGCACGAGTGTAACTCCTGTGGTACTGCACACGTTTATAGACCACGGTAACTACCTACCATAAGCTGGGCCACGAACTTTTCTGCCACCACAGGTATATAAAAAAACGAAGATACTAGCCGAGATGATTTTAGTATCTAAGTATATTAGAATACGTTCTACTATACTTAATTACTAAAATCATTTTTAAATTTAATCTCATTGAAGTAAACCCAATTGTCTACAAACAGTAATCAATAAACACATTTGGAAGATGATCGATGGACTCATAAATTGATTATAATTTCAGAGATCAACAACCTTTCCCGGGAATCCTCGAACCCGATAGGGGTCAGTGGATAACCCTTTCGCAATATTGCGGTGTAAGTGCTTGGATACAGGGAATCCGATACCGTGAACTCAGAAGATCAGATATCAACTATTTGTCTCATAGTTCACTTGGTTCAATGATACCATTTTATTATACTCTCGTACTTTGCTCGTACCTTCTTCTATTGTGAGTATGTGAAGTGTATATTTCTTGCTTGGTTGGGTACAATATAACTATCACATCTCACCTCATCTGTCCATTTTTTTTTTCAGACCAAAATTGAGAATTGCCATGGTAAAGAGTGCGTAGAATGTGTTTATGGAGAAGTATATTATTAACATAACATAAACTCACGCCTTTATCCCCGAAGGGGTAGGCAGAGGTGCTAGCACCCACATTTCGCCAGATTATGTAAACATAATCTGGCGAAATGTGGGTGCTAGCAATGTAATAGGTGGCGAGCCTATTGCCAATAACCAGGCACTTATAAACCTGCGATAAATACACACATAACTTCGAAAAGCATCGTAAAGTCATTGGTGTGTGCCATGGAAAACCTGGGATCGAACCCGAGACCTCGTCTCAGCAGTTCATTACCCATACCACTAGGCTTGCTTTATAAATTCAAACCAATGAAACAATCTTGTTGAAACTGGACACATAGCCGATATCCTTTCCCAAGGTATAAGATGTTAGAGGATATGTTTGGCCCTGACATACTCTCGAGCGGAGCCGCGGGCAACAGCTAATCAGTCAAAAAATTTGATTAGTTTGCATAGTGTTCTGTTTTATATCCCTCAGTGAAATTCTGCCTTAGGACCAAAACCGCACAACAGACGATGTTGTCCCGCGAGTGGTATGCCATGTGAAACCGCTGGAGTTGCTTTAAAATCTGTCATGGAAAATAACCGCAAGCTAGTACTATTCTGTGCCGCAACTGAGTTCGCTTTATACATTCGTTTCCTTGAATCACGAAATCACACGGTCAAAAACCGCGGTGGTCTTTACCACAGTGCGACCTACACGGTCAAAAATCTATTTTTTTTAATAACCAAAGCTTTTCATTTGACACTAGCCTATGTCCACAGCACCGCAGACGTCGATGTCGGCTATCGTGACTTTTGGTAATATCTCCGGATCCACTCAAACGACTGCGATAAAATTGAACGGTAACCACTTTCCATCATGGGGGCCGTGAGTTTGTCTGCCACCTAAGTGGCATTAAAAAACTTACGATTTAAATCTGACCAAGAACTTTCAATCACAAAAAATCGCATCAAAATCCCTTCAATAGCTTTTGCATACTTTGCGGACAAATAAAAATTCAAATAATTAAAAAAAATTGTATTCAGTATCAGTACCTTTAATATGACTAATTTATCTTAGTTATATAATTATTTTTATTCATCATACCAAGTACTTTTTTTCCAAACTCCAAGGTAGAGACACGACCAACCATTTTAAAAATATATTATAGAATACTAGCTGTCGCCCGCGGCTCCGCCCGCGTGGATGTCGGTTACCGCGAATCGGGGTATGAAAAATAGATGTTGGCCGATTCTCAGACCTACCCGATATGCCCACAAAATTTCATGAGGATCGGTCGAGCCGTTTCGGAGGAGTATGGCAACGAAAACTGTGACACGAGAATTTTATATATTAGATGTAGTGGTTACTTCGTAAATACTATTTATTATACTTCACCGGCTCGCTAATGCCCACAGGATTATTTCGCACTTTCTTTACAGACACTCTCCATATCTTGTATTATATCAACCCGCGCTTTCGTGACAGCTCACTTCAACGCCGTGTCTCTGATAAGAAGCTACGCTAATAGACAATCAAGATGTGAATATACTGTACACATACACTAGATAGATAAATACTTACTCAAATTGTGCCATCGTGTTATGGTCAGTATCCCACCAACATAAAGCGAAAAGCTAAGTGCAAAAATGGATTAGGAATTTTCCCGAAGGTGAAGCTTTTGCAAGTTGACTGTAATCTCATCTTACAACCTTGCTGGGGTTTTAACCTCAGCACGAGGCCCATGCCATTCTTTTTGTTTGAATTATATCTAGAGATGGGCACCTGTTACACCGTAGTGTATTATTCTAAACACTCGCGTAGATCGGCTCCGATCTCGGGTTAAAAGCGTTAAGATAAATCACAGTCCAGTTCCAGTATTCATAAGCACACGCAAAGCGTGAGTATATCAAGACATGCAATACTAAGGCAATAATGTGATTAAAAAACTGAAGGGAGAATTAGTCATTGGCATAATTTCCAATTAACCTGACATTTCATTTATTAAAAGATACTTATTCACGGTTAAAAAGAAGTTGCCTTTTTTGCGTGATGCCTTCACACATCACAGGAGCTAAAGCTGAAGTAGGTATGTCGAACTCGAACCGACTATACCACACGGTGATTCATCACTTCTCAACGTAGCAATCTTTATTTTCAAGCATATATACCTGCTCTTTTATACCTGTGTCTTTCTTTTTCTTTCAGCAGTGAGATTTTTTGTATTCTGAAATGCCGTTCTTTCTCAATCTTTTGAAACCAACACTCCCAGAATCCGATAATCAAGCAGCTAGAGTATTAATAACTGTTTCTAATTTGTGGGTAAGAAGTAGAATAAAAGTTTGTGAAGATCGTGCCGGTGTGAAACATGCCCAACCTTGATGTCGTGCAGTTTTATCGACTACAACTCATCATCGATCCACCGCATAGGGGCGAACAAGGTGAATTATAACAGCTCATGGTGTGTTCATATTCGCAACCGTTTTATATCATTATAATGGAACTACGTAGTAATAGTGTTATTATTGTCTGTGGTAAGGAAATGGTGAGTAAACAGGATTAAGGATTTGTATTCCAGCTTCGCAAAAAGTGTGTGTCGATTCGTTTATGATGTGCTTTTGTGACGTGTGTAAAGTCTAGAGACGGACTTTTGTTTCTGCGGATCCTTAGAGGGAAAATGACGTGATTATATATGTATGTGTATCCTAATTCAACTTATGGTATTTTATTTTATATTTTACAATTATATTACAGAATTATACTAAATAATAAAAATTATGCTATATAATACATACAAAAAAAGAGGGGGGGGGAGACAGCAACTTTAGGCATCGAAAAATTCCTCCCCATCGACCTCTACTGGTACCGTGCCTGGCGACATTACCACGCTGAATAGCGATACTAATTCTTTGAGCGAGGTAATGGCCAGCCCTATGGTCACGGGAAGAGAAAATCACAAAAATACGTTAGCTCGACCTGAAAAGAACTATTTTCTTACTTTAAATTTCGCTGCTACATGGAAATTTGAAGTACGTGCTTAGTGATAAAATATAACTTGCGAAAATTTAAATGGCTAAATAATACCGCACTCGAACTAAGCGAGACTTTGACATGTAATTGAAATTAAATTCAAAGGAAACGATGCTTGAAAGCTTAAAGGAAAGGAATCTGTTTAATTGCTTACTTAAACCCAAAAACAATTAAAACAAAGTAAAATTTCGATACACTTTGTGCTAATTCTACATAAGTAGGAACACAAAATGAAATTAATAACACAATCTTCGAATAGGGACTTCGTTTTTTTTTGCTACGAGGCAAGACCCGGCAGGAGAAGAAAACGCAATAAGTTATGATTTAACAACCTAAGGGATGACATACAACTAATATATACTAATCCCACTGATGCTGGCAAGGATGCTGAACGTCACATGGAAAAGAAGAATTACCCCTGCCTGAAATGATATACTGATGATGATAAGTTTGAGATTCCGATAAAAGTAGTTTCTTGATAATAAAATTCAGTCCAATAGAAGCGAAAGGTGAAAACTTTAAATAGGATGATAGTCAGTGAAAAAAAAAACGGGTTGCACTCTGGGAGTGCCGGCGGAAGTGAAAACTTTTTCTTTCTTTCTTTCTTCGTTATATACATAGAAAAAGATAAAAAGAACATACCATACCATACCATACCTATCACTAATTTTCTGCTAATTTTCTGTCAATAGAAATTATTAATTACAAAAGAAAAAAATAATCACAAAAAGTGTCAGAAGGCCAGATTCGAACCCGGCACTATTTGTAACCATAAGGACTTACAGCTAAGCTACGAAGCTATTTATCGTATCTTGCAAAATAGACAGTCTGTAGCTAATGTTGTATGACATCAGTCGTCGGTTACGGTTCAAAGGTCAAGCGATCCTGACGCGAGTTTAACACTTTTTACCCATCCAACGTGCAACGCCGCTTTCACCTCAAAGATACTTTTGGCGGTCTAGTTTGGAACCGACGGGAAACCGACAAGAATCGGACCCTTTGAATAGGTTTATGTTTAGGTACCTAGTAGGATTAGGAAAAAAAAAAGAAAAAATTGCATTGTAATTTCGCGTAAACTGTCACACGAATTAACATTGAAAATAGTTTCCGTATTGTAGCAATCTACTGTCACAATATGCAGACAATATAATAAACAGTTTCTATCAACTAAACCCGCTATGGTGCCCGAAATTGGTGTCCATTATGTACATAGAAAACTTACCCTTATTAGGAACAGTAACAAGATAGTATTGTGTGTGACAATGTGTACATTGTTTGTAGGTTTTTAGGTCAAGGTAACGGAGAATTTGCGTGTACGTCCTGCGGTATTGGGAATAGGTAGATAATCTAATATTTGGTGGATATTAGATATTGGCCATGATTGATTTTGCGGTGAAGGTGAATTGTTGAACGTTATGGTGGAAAACTTGCACTAGTAGATGGAAATGTATATATTTCTTTTTTTATACCACTTAAGTGGCAGACAAGCACACGGCTCACCTGGTGGGAAGTGTTTACCGTGGTATATGGACCAGTAGAAGCCTTCGAATGCCCTTCTTGAAGAACCAGCATAATTAATAAGCCACAGATTTTATGGAGAGGATTCAGTTGAAATGTTAAGACTTTACAAAAATAAATATTTGTGTAGTGACTTCCTCTACGACGAAAATAAAGAGAAATCTTTTTATTCTACTGTTGAATGGCAATAACTTATGCCTATCTACTTACGGTATGAAATAAATTGGTCTTCTTCATCCTAGCGTTTATTCCGGTCACATCCAAAGCTTTCACCCCTTTTTTTACGTACAGGAAATCCCCACGGAGGGGTGAGCCTCCGGAGCCGGAGGGGGAGGTCATGTCGAAGTCGAACCGACTAAACCGCACGCCGTCTTTGGGTCGTAGTGCTAGGCCGAAGGTGAGGTTGTCATGCGACATATCCCTCGCACCACGGCTGACCCAGGGTCATCCCTCTTGATCTGGCCCTCCTCGGGAGGGGGGACCACGCGGTCCCCGACTTAACTCCGGTGTGGGGAGGCGCGCATCGTCCTACGATGCGCGCCGCCGCCCTGGAAGCTTTCACCCCAGAGTATGGGGTTCATTTTTTTCGATTCTAACTGCCGGTTTTGCTGAACTTTTATATTTGCCATAAAGCGACTGCCATCTAACCTATTAATGATATCGAAGCATTGCATTAAGACCAGTTGTTGGACTTTATAGGACTCCAACTACCCGTAACGATAGCCATAGATGTTCGTATGGCGGCCGGAGCCGACGGCTTAACATGCTCTCCGAGGCACGACCAGACCAATGCAAATTGCCATATCCATGTATTATTTATTTTTGTACTAAGCCAGTATTGAACTTGCACCTCCTGTGTACGAATTACGTTCAATATCGCCACGCCACATAGGCTGAAAGTTGGAATATATAAAGCTACTTTTGTGAGCGACTGTTTTGATATATGAGATGACAGCGGGTTTCAATAACATTGATAAATGCTCAGAAACTGATACGGCAGTCATTGGTTATCTTGTCTCGTGTATACAATTATCTAATGATAAATAATTATCTATTGCCAATCGTTCTTATATTATTGCAATCTTATATAAGATATGACCAATGCGATAATATCATCCGATTGGCAATCCCGGTTGCATCTAAAGATTGGACTTTGGCGTCCAGGATTCGCTCTCATACTACTACTTCTTATAAATTGGTTTGATTGACTTTTATGGTAGCTTTGTTATATTACTTAGGTGACAGACAAACACACGGTCCACCTGATGGGAGGTAGCAAGGTAGCAAATGAGGCAGTGGTAAAAGTGGCTGAGCTTGGTCACATCTAATAGGTACCACGACCATACTCACATTCATGTTTTACTAAAACTTTTGCCATCGACACGATAAAGAAGTTTTAATCACTCTATAAAGATATCAGCCTCCGTGGCGTGGCGGTAGTAAAAGCGGCCGGGACGCAGTAGGCGCGGGTTCGATCCCCGCTCAATGCAAATATTTTCATTGGTTTGGTAATTAATTATTTGCATTGGTCTGGTCATGCCTCGGAGCGCACGTTAAGCCATCGGTTCCGGATCACCATGGGAACATCTATGGCAGTTGTCACGGGTAGTTGGAGCCTCCAAAAATCCAACAACTGGTTTTTACATTGCTTCGATATTGCCTTTCGGTTGTGGAGGTCAGATAGCAGTCGCTTCACGGAAAAAAATCGAAGTTCTGCCAAAGCCGCAGTTGGACTGGTAAAGCGGACCCTAGACTCCAAGTTGGAAGCTTCGGATGCGACTGGGATTAACGCTAGGATGAAAAAGAAGAAGCTATAGAAGAAAGAGAAAATGCTATAGATATCTAGCAAGCCCTACGCGTAGAAAAACTGAAGCACACCGACGTGACATGCTACAAGAAAAGCTTCTTCACTTATGAAGAATATTAGTAAACAAAATTCTAAATCTAACCCCTCTAGCTAAGCTAAATCCATACTAATATCACAAATGCGAAAGTAACTCTGTCTGTCTGTCTGTCTGTCTGTATGTTACGCTTTCACGCCTAAACCACTGAACCAATCATGATGAAATTTGGTACAGAGGTATAATAGAGCTTGAGAACGGACATAGGCTAACTTTTATCACGAGAAAGGGGGTTTAAGGGGGGGAAATAGGGGATGAAAGTTTTTATGAAAGTTTGTCATTTCTGAAGATATCTTAATGAAATTTGGTACAGAGGTAGATTAGAGCTTGGGAACGGACATAGGCTATCTTTTATCGCGAAAAGGGGGGTAAAAGGGGGGGGTCAGAGGTGAGTACATAGTCGAGGACAAAGTTGAGTAGAGAGGCGAATTTAATGCCCAATAGCGTTGGCACACTAAGCGATAACCGACATCCACGCGGGCGGAGCCGTGGGCAACAGCTAGTTATCTATATTACAAGTGGGTTAACGTGACCAGGATCAAACCTGGGAAATTTCGATCGCAATACCGATTACTAAATCACTAAGCTACTGCTAAACTTGCATGATAGAGTGTGAGTAATTTCATAGATATGATCCAATGTACAAATCAATTGACTAATGTAATAATAAGCTAAACAACGATGTCTAATAATAACAACACATTTAGATCATAAATGGGTCAAGACTGTCTGTCTGTCTGAAGAGATTTACGAGTGCAGAGTGCAGACTGGGCGCCTTGTATGAATGGCCACACACTCGACAATGGCGGAGTGAACTATGAATAATAAAGATGATACTTGAAAATATACTAGCCGACCCATCCCGGCTTCTCCAGAACATAATACCTACATAATATATTCCACACTAATTTTTGGTACCACGTGATAAATAAATAAATAATGAATATACCACAACATTTCACACAACGCTATCTATAGTTCTTTTGTTTTAATTCAGATAGTAAATTGACAATTGCAAATATCTAATTGTGAAATAATGATACCAGCTTTTAGTCCTTGGTGGCGTGCTCGAAACTATCGACGATGTTGGTGGCCTAGATACAAGTGGTTTGGCTTTATTATATTTTAAGAAAAAAGTTAAAATTAAAAAGTTTTTAGTTTCGTACACTATCCATATAAGCGAACTATAAAATAACCTACAAAAATCTGTACTAAATTTAATGAAAAAACAAACTAAAGACCCATGGTAAGCATAGCTTAACTAGCTTGTGTTATGCATTCTGGAATGCGGATAAACATACTTAGATACATTATTATTTTTTGTAAATACATACATATTATAAATAGAAACACCCAGACTAATCTAACTTTTAAACTCTCGCGTTCCATGATATATAATTCAGAAAACGGGAATTAACGCGATCATGGTATAGGTACTTACATACCTTTGATTGCCTGACGTTTCGACCAGGTTACACCGGCCGTGGGTAGATGAAGAACCTACTACCTCACGGATTCGAAGACGGCGGGCTTCCACCGCTGAGCCAGTCAGCCTGTGACCACGGCCGGTGTAACCTGGTCGAAACGTCAGGCAATCTACCTATACCATGATCGCGTTAATTCCCGTTTTCTGAACCCAGACTAATGCAAATATAAATATTCATGCATACAAATATTTGCACTGAGCGGGGATCGAAGCCGTGCCCTCCTTCGTAGTGGCCGCTACGCCACGCCACTGAGGCTTACAAATAAGGGGTAAGCCGTCAAGCGAGCACTTTGTCTTGGACTAAATGTTTATTGTCGGAGATGGAGAATAGTCGAATGAACTCGGTTTTTCCAGGCGACTGTAACATGGGGTTCATCAAGAAGAATATGAAAAAAGGTGTATTATATGATAAATAAATAAAATATATCTATAGTAGATTCGCATCAAATTTGGTTAGGCAGGAAGGGGAACTTGGGTAGTGAAGGTGAGTGTTGATGAACATCAACAAAAGGGCCCCTTTTAAACCTACACTTGGGTCGCAAGTCTCAAGCACTGTTCCGAGTTCCCAACTCAGCAACGCGATGGACCCGGCACACGCACGGAGAATCAATGGATTGCTAAGAATATTGGTCTCAAATATTCCACAACAATTCACACAACGCTATCTAGACCCATGGTAAGCATAGCTTAACTAGCTTGTGTTATGGAATCTAGAATGTGGATAAACACACTTAGGTATGAGACTGCTCGCATCTCTGGAATGGCTCCGCAAAGAACTTACTTATTGGATGCTCTCGACAGGTTGCAGAGACGTGCGGTCCGCATTATTGGGAATCACGAGTCACGAGCACGCAGATGCGTAGGGATATTGCTTCCTTAGCAGTATTTTACCGTCTCTACTGGTGAATGTTCTGATGAGCTCTTCCAATTAGTCCCACACTCTCCTTTCCTACACAGGACAACACGAGCAGGGCTTAGATGTCACCCATATACGGTGCAGAATATTCCTTCAAGAACCAAGCGGTTCGGTGACTCTTTTCTTTGTTGCACCATTAAGACCTTGAACTCCTTACCAGCTCACGTGTTTCCTTCTTCCTACAGTCCCGGGTTCTTTAAGGTGGGGCATAAAAAAGCATCTGATGAAGCCGTCAAGCTGAGCGCCACCATTTTCAATATGGTAATACGTGTATGTAATGGTGACCCGCTTTCCTTAGACTTTGCCTACAGCTTACCATCAGGCGAGGTGAAGTCATATTGTAGTGTCCTATACAAAAAAGATCCTTGTTTTGTAAATACATACATAATACACATAGAAACACCCAGACCAATGCAAATATACATATTGAGTGGGGATCGAACCCGCGCCTCCTGCGTAGCGGCCGCGTTCACTACCGCTGTCTATATAGCCCGGGCGTTGCATACGTTCATAGACCACGGTAATCACTATCTATCAAGTGGCACTTAGGTAAAAAAACCTGCGCCTGTAAACCAAGGGGTAGGTAGATGTCAAACAATCAATTTCGTATATTCAGTTTAGGCGCATAAAGAGCACATATGAACGTCAAACTGTGTATATATATATACACCCACATTTCGCCAACTATTATTTTTCCCACATAATAGGAGGTGAGCCTATGGGCGTCAACTTAATTTCAATTCTTTATTACTTTCGGAATCACTATTTGTTTGATTGCGTTGTTGCATTTACTGATTTATGACTCACCTCACAACACCATGAAAGTCCTTGTTGTATATACGTAATCTGTTAGTGTTAAATTTAATTACTTCACTGTGGCCAAATATAAGTAGGTAGTGTTAATTATCTACACGCAAAAATAAAACTGTTCTATAAATATAAGAGCCAATCTATTATGTTTTCTAGGAAACGGGGACGACCAACCAACCTAATTGGGTGATAGGTCGGCGATTAAGGTTATTGGCGGTTTAGGTTAGGTAGTTGTAACGTACGTTATGAGACTGATAAGAGATGGGATTTCGTCACGAGATTACACAAAGTTACACTTAATTAACTTACAGTTAATTAATTACAAATGTAGTTTTACTAAAGTTAAATTACAGTGCTGAAAATCCGTTGAACCAACGATTTATTATAAATTATAGATACGTCATGCATTGACATGGCGGCTTTCAAAAATGGCGCAAGCACTAAATATAAAAAAACCGGCCAAGTGCGAGTCGGACGTACCAGAAAAAAGGCTAAAAGTAAATATATAACCTTAATAATTTGTAATTACTTCTAGCGTCTACGTGTAGCAATTATTAATATCGAGCAAAACACGGTAAAAAATACTTCTCTTGTATGGAAGCCCCTTAAATATTATTTTTATTTTATTTTTAGTATTTCTTGTTGTAGCCACAGTAAAAATAAATAATCTGTGCAAATTTCAACTGTCTAGTTTTACGGTTCTTGAGAAGCTCGGCGATTGAAAATGGGCTTGAAAAAGGGCTAAAATATCACATTTTTTGTATGGGAGTCCGCCTTAATTATCATTATTATTTTGTGTTTCGTATTTGTTGTTATAGCGGCAACAGCAATACACCATCTGTTAAAATTTCAACTGCCTAGCTATTACGGTTCTTGAGATACAGACTGGTAACAGATGGACGGAAGGACGGACAGAGTCTTAGTAATAGGGTTCCGTTTTTACCCTTTGTGTACGGAACCCTAAAAAGAGCTAAGTAAAAGGCCTATGTCCAGCATTGGACTGCAGTGGGCTAATTGATTGATTGATTTATTAATTTATATGAGTTATTTTATTATTTATATCAATACTAATTTTATAATCACGCATTTTTAATAAAGACGTATGTTTTTCCGTAGCGCAATGTCACGTCTCTGATTGGTGCATAAAATGATGACAGAAGTCGTCATATTTTCGTCGCCATTTTAGAGTCCTGCCCCTCTAGACAAGTGGCAATTCGCTAACCGGCGTTTGATGGAATAGAATGACGAATGTATGGGATTTGACATGCGTTTTTTTCATATTTTATATACGTCAAATCCCATATATTCGTCATTCTATTCCACCAAACGCCAGCTAGCAAATTGCCACTTGTCTAGAGGGGCAGGTAACGCATCTACAGTTTATAATACATCATTGCATTGGACTGAATAGTGTTTGCACTCTTTACTGAATTACAGTTACTTATACATATATGCTTACTATGGTATAATAAAGTGCTTTTCTGCAAGCTTCTTTTAGCCGCTCACCATCCGACATTTATACCCCTTGACAAATTGCCCTCTTGGCGACAATAAGCTCCCCCCATATGACCAAATATCATAATTATTTACGAAATGTGGGTGTGAATACACCTCTGCTTAACACTCCAGGGATTAACATGCGGGAATATAAATGTATGTATAATTGCATTTATTATATTAGAACATTAAAAAGTTACATTGGGGTTGCATTTGTCAGATAATGCAATTTTCTGTTTTAGATACGTTATCCGTTATCTTGAAAAAAGGGGTTCAAATGGGTTTAACGATTTATCTGAAGATTTTCTGTGAGATCTATGCTACGCATACCAAAAAAAAATTAACATTTTATGTTGCAAACCCCCATTGATATCTAAATAAAGAAATTTGCATTCTCTGACAAATGCACGCTAAGCTAATTAAGGTTACCCTGTTAGTGTGGGTCAGCTCTTGGAAGTTCTATTAGAATCACTTTCTTAAAGTTAATTTTGCGTGTTGCCGTGTGTTAATCGCTTAACGGAGCGCCGCAGATTTTTGTTATACAGCCCGCCCGATGAGAAGTGATTACCGTGACCTATGGATGTATGCAACACTAGTCGTGGTGCCGAAACCCTGAAGAAACCTTCTAATGCCCTTCTGGAAGAATCCCACATTATCGTTTCGCTTTGAAAAACCACAGCAGGTATTTCTCTCCTCCGCTTGAGCGTGCGTGGGATGAAGTTCCTTTCATAGTGCGCACCGCTTCCAGTCACAATGTGTGAAAATGAAATCTCTGCCTATAGCGAGCGGTGCGATATAAGAATGGAGCTGCAGGGATCATGTCAAACAATTCATGAATTCATCTGAGCATAAATCATTTTTCTATCTAGCACAAAATAAGTTAGAAAATCCTCGTCACTAAAAAAAGTTGCTGTTTTAATTTTATTAATTTTTGTAACAAAACCTTGATGACGCAATTGTAACCGATGTAACGATCACGAGAAAACATGTGACTTTTGTACTAAGAATGCAGAAAGTCAGTGCGGTGGTTCACCTTACAACATGTAACATTTTATAAAACATTCGAAAGTGATCTTTATTGCTTCCTCGAAAAGTATCTCGATTCCGCTTCTTTTTATAGAATAGTTACATTTATGAAGCATACGAGAGTGAACCTTAGCTACCTGTAAATAAAGATCATTGTGTTGTTAATACCTATAGCCAGTTTAAGAGCTCTTCTATAATTCTGATAGCCTAGTACTACACAGTAGAAAGCGAGTCGGAACACGGGATGGGGCAACACGTCACTGTTATCAGTAACAAAATTATTTATTATTCGGAGAATGTCACGAAACTTTACCGTTGAATGCTTCAGAAAATATTTCAAAGTTATTATTATTAGGTTTCTATGTAGAAGCTTTTATTATATATATTAGTCGCGTTATGCAACATTCGTAGAAAATTTTATTCTTATTGGGTGCGCAAAAATCATGGAACTGAAACTCGCATTATTAACTATTTGAAAATTTGTGACATGTGAACTAAATGTCACATATTATATAATACTGATACATCTTTAAGTGTAAACTATTTAGGTGCGTTGGGCCTTTTTGGAACGTAGATACTTTTTACTTTTTATATAGACTGTTTGCACTTCTGTTGGCACTCCCAGAGCGTTAACTTTTTGCAACAAGCTATTAAATTATTTCAACTATAATACAATAAAATTAGCTGAATTTGAGGATAAGCATAATAAAAAAATCCTTGTAGTAATTTTCTTTCAAACCGAGGGAGGTCACTAGCAGTCTAATTTTAGATTTGCGGGTATTCGGTTCGTTGCGTTATCCGCCATCTTGAATTAAGTGCAAATTGTGGTTCTGCGACAGAACGGAGACGGTATTGCGTTTGAGGCTAGAGGCTGTTTGTGTAAACACATGTTTCTAATTTTCTCAAAAACTACTAGTTCGATTTTGATGCAAATTTCAGTTACGTATATATTCGGATTTGATTAGTGCATATTTTTAGATAGGTATTACGGTGACAACTCACCAGGGAGCGCTGCAGTAAACATTATTTGTGCAAATCAATGTTGTCTTGTTTCTCCAAAATTACAAGTCCGATTTTTTCTTGTAGTAGGTACACGGACTTGGTTATACAGGGTGTATTTTTGAAACGGGGCAGTAAGGGCAAGTACCTTAACCGTTGCAGTTACAGCAAAACGTTCTTAAAAGACCTTCCCTAACTTTTTGGGACATTTTGAACTGCATTCACAGATTTTGTAAAAAACTTACAGTTAGCAAAAAAATGCAAAAAGTTCAAATTTTTTTTTTTATGCCAATCGATTCTATTTCATGTGGGGATCAAAAAACTCTATGGGACCATTTTAGCTTTCAGTACTAGAAAAGACAGAAATCGCCAAAGACCTTTCCCATACATTTCGTACGGAAATATGATAAATCAACTCGAAACTCATAGGTCAGGTAAAATTTTGAACTTTTTTAAATAAAAAAAATCATTTAAACATTTAAGAAATTGGTTTATGAAATAAATTGCTCAAAATGATTTCCATTTTCACGAATACATAAGTCTATCCTTTTTTGCACTGAACGAATGGCGGCTAATAATGTTCTGGGATGAATATTACGTAAAATGGTCATTAATGCATCCTTGAGCTCTTGAACACTGGCGTACGTCGTCTTATACACCTCGTTTTTCACGAAGCCCCATAAAAAAAAATCAAGTGGTGTTAGATCGGGGCTACGAGGTGGCCACTGTGTTGGACCATGTGTACCTATCCACTGTGTACCGAATAGGCGGCTCAAATTGGAACGTGAAAGGTGACTGTTATGTGGCGGAGCACCATCTTGTTGAAAATGAACTTTTCGCAATTCCGACAGGGGCCATTCGTCCATCTCGTTTTCAAGATGGTGTAAAATGACTTCATTATACATGGCAGAATTCAGTTTCCCTTCATAAAATTCCACCATTATGACTCGATTGGACATTATACCACACCAACAGTTGAATGAGAAGCGAACCTGATTATGACTTGCCGTAACTCTTAGTGGATTTTCTTTGGACCAATAGTGGTGATTTTTTCTGTTGTACATACCGTTATTGGAAAAATTCGTTTCGTCTGACCACAGTATGTAATTTAAAAATTCACGATCTCTGCTTATTTTTCCTCTTAGCCATCTGCAAAAAGTAAGCCTTCGAACATCATCACCCGGATGTAACACTTTGTAACGTGATATGTTTCACTTTTGCTTATTGTTTTCTAATATAGATTTCTTTGTTCCAGAGCCACCTAGAGTGTCTCACGGGAACTAGGCATAATTGTTTGGCAGTGAAACTTCTAATCTTCGATTAGGTGTGTTCTAGTTCTCACACTCGACCGGCGGATGGCGCTGGTGTCCTACAGCATATTTCAATTTTTATAATTGCACTCATATATCATGTTATTTACAATTTAACAATAATAAATAAATGATACTTACTTTCTCAGAAATTGTGACATATTCGTGAACAAGTCATAATTATAATAAATGTTTGTCATATTTGGTCTAGTCGTGTCTGTGGCCATCAGCGGCTGATTAGTTTGCTTATCTATGGTCCGCTAATGAGTTAGGCCGTGACCAGCAGAATTTTGAGGTTTGTTCACGAATATTCGATGGATTCGGGTATAAATAGGCCTGCGCCGATCCTCAAAAGAACTTCTATATCAATCTTCGTAGCTGTCTCTGAGTAAATAAATTCTGTGTCTATTTCTTGTAATAAAATTGTTTGGTGAAAACTTCGTTCCCAGATATTCTGGTAAGTCGTATTCCTCTATTTATTGGGGCACATTACGGGCCTCTATGTATATTCACGGCTTAAGAGTGGTCTGTTTTATACAGGGTCGCTGGTCTGAGCTCGTGTGCCCTCTGAATACGCTCTTCTCTGACATTTATCTACGGCGTGCTTCGTGGTACAACGGCTGCTGTGAGCCGTATACATCGGCGAACGGTCTACTCTGAACATCCTAGAGGCCATCCCGCAATCACCCAAGGCCAGTACACTGTCGCCGTGTACCTGTTAATGTGTAGCTGTAGTGCCAACCAGAAGTAAACGTAGTACGCTTAGTAGCCTGTACTAGAATTCACGTACCTTAAATGTGTAGCTAGTGCTATAATTCATGTGCATATTGTGTGTTCATCTGCCTATTATCTGTGCCTACTGTGTGTGTTCGTCTGCCCATACTTCTGTATTCTGTGCCTGTCTGTCTACTTACTTATCTATCTAGATACTTCATACTTCTGTCTACTGTGCTTTCCTGTCTACATTCTACTCTCTGTAAACTTCAACACTCTACTCAAGTCTGTCTACCTACTTTCATACTTATATTTCTCTGTTTTGTGTTTTTGTGTTTGTTAATCAAATATATGTGTGTACAATCCTGATAACCAGCTGTTTTCATTGGAGCCCTAGCTACCCTGTGCACGCACCTCTCTAGCTCTGTGAAAAAGGCGCCCTGGGAAAGAGTTCTCTGCAGCAGCCCCTGAGTGAGCCGGTGAGTACCCACCTGACTAGTTCAGTGGTTACAAATTGGCTCCCAACGTAGTGGCAAGACTCTCGTACTACTCTGCGGTAGTCTCAGTCTAGAGTGTGTGCATAGGTGGTTACCTCTGATGAAAACAACCTGGGAATCCGTCTGAGACTTCCCAAGACGTTAATTGGTTGTGTTAGCAGCTGAACACGTAATTAATCTTGTTGTCTTTTTCCAGCTACCTACACCTGGGGTGGGAAAAGACACCCAAAATACCTAATTTCAAAATTAAAAAACAGCTGTGATTTTGGTAAGATTTTCTGATTTTATTCGGCATACCCACTTTTTTTCTTTTTTTTCTTTTTTCTTTTTTCTCCTCTTTTCTAGCCTGTTTCTAGTCTTTCTTGCAGATGTGCACATATATATTTGGACTGTAATATAATTTTTTCTGTGTAATAAAACCTAATAAGATTTTCTGGGTAACTACAAACTTTATAGAAAGTGTGTAGGTACCTTGCATTTTGAAAATTAACTTGAACTTTGTCCTCATAAATGATAGAAACTTTTAATTCTATTAGACAGCCTCTATTTGTATTAAATTATAGCAATCAATTTAAAACTTTAGTTAAATACCAAGCACCTTGTTGATATCTACTTATGAACCTCTGTTTTACATCTTGTATTTGAACCTTGTCTGTTTGACCTACATTGCCAGTTGTGTAACTGACTTTGCATTTGAGTCTAAACTTTAACTTTAGTGTATTAATAATAGACACCTGTAACTCTATTATAAATATAAATCATATAATTTAATTTGAAGCCATTGTCAGATATCATACACTTTGGTGGAACTTACTTGTTATTTCTGTTTAATACTTTGTGATTGAACCCTGTCTGTGTCATCTACATTGTTACTTATTTAATTGTCGTAATTAAACTTTTACATCATGGCACAGATGCAAAAATATATAAACTATCTGAGAAAAGATGAACTCTCTAACGAGCTGGTTCACATAGGCATTTCAGTGGCACCTGATGCGACGGTGGCTGGCCTTCGGAGTGAGCTGAGGACGGCACACCGACTTGTCCGTCGGGGTAGCATCAAGCTGAAGGCGGTGGTCCCCACTGATGCAGCGGCGGAGCTTTCCATCTGTACGCCTAAGATCTCGGAACTAAGTGAGGCCCTCCAGTCAGGTGACTTTGTTTCTGATAAAAATTGTCGCACAAGAGTAGCCTTCAGGGCGAACTATCTGCTAACTAGGCTGGCTCGTTGTGGTCTAGATTGTCCTGAACTGGCCGAACTTCGTGATAGGCTTGTGAAGATCGTCTCTGTGGCTGAACCCAGCACTGATTCTGAATCTGACGGGTCAGATGAAGGTGATGATGATTCGGGTCGTGACCGGGTAGATTACACTTCACCTGCAGTGAGAGAGGACCGCTCGGTACGAGCTAGTTCTAGTAAATCTTGTTCCACGTCTGACAACATAGTGTATAGGGAACGTCCCGTTAACCTATGTTCTTTTAACTTAAAATATGATGGTTCCTCTTGTGTGCGCGTGTTTTTAGAGAGATTAGAAGAGCTTAGATGTGCACGGGAGGTCTCTAAGTCTAAACTCCTTCTGGCTTTCTCTGACCTGTTGGACGGACCAGCTTTGTCTTGGTTCCGTACCAATAGATCTCATTTCATCTCATATGAGGACCTTATTAGTGAGCTTAGAGATACATTCGATATTCCTGACTATGATTATCGTCTCAGAAATGAGATTAGACAGCGTAGCCAATCCCGCTCTGAGTCCTTGGTTAGCTACTTATGTACAATGCAGGCTATGTTCTCAAGGTTGTCGTGTAAAATGCCCAGTGAGGAACAGCTGGACATTCTCATGCACAATATTAGACCAGACTACATGAAGGAATTGGCCTTGCATGATGTCAACTCTATTGATGATCTGAGACGTCTAGGTAAGCGTCTGGAGCTTGCGCGTACAAGGGCGGACGCTTTCCGTGAGCCTATTCTGGACAAATTTGAGATTTCGTCTGATTTACACCAGCACAAGACCAAAGGCGTGCAAAAGCCCCCTAAGCAGGTGTCTGCAGTCGAGACGCCATCTACCTCCAACGAACGCAAATGCTTCCGGTGTGGCGAAAGCGGGCACGCTGCATACAACTGCACCCAGTCGAGAGAGTTGGTGTGCTTCCGGTGCGGTCTCAAAGGAGTCAAGACACCAGACTGCTCAAAATGTACTGGTAAGCCAAAAAACGCGTAAGCCAGGGCCTTATTGTGAACTCTATACATCACTCTGTATCTGAGTCTATTTCTGATAGGGTCCTGTTTACTAAACGGGATAACGATGTTAGACCGTATCTAGTTGTTAAAGTATTAAATTTAAATGTCTTAGGCCTTCTGGATTCCGGTGCCTCTTGCTCTATACTAGGAAAGGGAGCGCACCGTATCTTCTTGGAACTGGGTTTTGATCTTGAAAGTATCAACCCTGCCTTTCGCATTACAACTGCCGACAGCTCATATGTGCAATGTCTGGGTTGTATTTCTCTACCTATTGAGTATAATTCGGTTATCCGAGTTATCAAATTCTATGTTGTTCCGGGAATCACCACCTCCATGATATTTGGAGTGGATTTTTGGCAGCAATTTAAGCTAGGTGATAAACTAATTTCACAAAATATTAGTCTTGATGGTTTTAGTGACAATAATCCTATCGAGTCTGTGTCTCTTAACAGTGGCCTCGAGGATTACAGCAACCTGACTACTGAACAAAGGGGTGTAATCAACGAGATCATTGAAAAGTTTGACTCTTTGAACACGGATAAGGTGGGTTTAGGTCGGACTACACTTGAGCATCATGTCATTGACACGGGTGACAGTAAGCCGATCAAACAGCGTTACTACCCGCTCTCTCCTCTCAAACAGAAAGCCCTGGAAGCCGAGTTGGACCGAATGCTAGAGATGGGAGTAGTGTCCCCGTCTCAGTCCGCATGGAATTCTCCAGTGGTCATGGTGGAGAAGGCGAACGGCGAACTCAGGTTGTGCTTGGACTCTCGCAAGCTCAACTCTGTGTCAAAAAGTGACGCCTATCCCTTACCGTACATTAATCAAATCTTGGACCATCTGAATAATGCTAAATATTTATCCTCTGTAGATCTGAGTGCGGCCTACTGGCAGATTCCGTTCGACTCTCTGCAGTCCGCCGAGAAGACTGCCTTTACAGTTCCCCGTAGGGGGCTGTTTCATTACAATACCATGTGTTTTGGACTCGTTGGAGCTGCCGCCACGATGCAGCGCCTAATGGACCGTCTGTTTGGTCCTGAGTTCGACAATAGGGTATTTGCGTTTCAGGACGACATAGTCTGTGTGTCCAGTACCTTTGAGGAGCATGTAGAGCTCTTACATAGAGTCTATCAGCGACTCAAGGATGCTGGCCTAACTATTAACATGAAAAAGTCTCACTTTTGTCGGAGTGAACTCAAATACCTGGGGTATTATGTGGACAAACACGGCCTTCGGACTGACCCTGGTAAAGTTGAGGTTATTCTCAACTATCCTACACCTACTAACCCAAAGGAGGTTAAGAGGTTTCTGGGAATGGCCGGCTGGTATCGTCGTTTTGTCAATAATTTCTCTAAGATTAGTAAACCTCTGTGTAAACTAACGTCTAAGAATGTTAAGTTCGAATGGACACCTGAAGCGGAACAGTCCTTCAATCTTCTCAAGTCAGCTTTGGTCTCTGCCCCTATATTGAAGATGCCTAACTTTGAGTTGCCTTTCCGTATTCTCAGTGATGCGTCCGCATTTTCAGTTGCTGCTGTGCTGACACAAACTCACGATGGAGTTGAACACCCTATCGCCTACTGCAGCCGTTCTCTCAACAAGAACGAGGTGAACTACAGCACAACTGAGCGGGAACTTCTGGCCGTGATTTTCGCCTTAGAACAATTCAGACAGTACGTCGAGGGCCAGAAGTGTACAGTCGTCACGGATCACTCCTCTTTATTGTGGTTCCATAAGCTGAAAAACCCTACGGGTCGTTTAGCGCGTTGGAGCATGAGGCTAAGTCAATTCGATTTTGACATTGAACATCGGAAGGGTAAAGATCACGTTGTACCTGACGCTCTGTCTCGTATAACGATTGATTCGCTAGATGCTGCCTCCTCTAAAGACCCTTGGTATATCCACACCATGAACAGTGTGCGGAAGAACCCTAGGAAGTTGCCGAATTTTGACATTCGTGACAACCTTTTATATAGATTTTCTAAGAATAAATACTCTCTGACTTCAGATTTCGACTGGAAGTTGGTGGTACCCCAGGAGGATCGCCTGTCCCTGCTCTCTAAGTACCATGATGACACACTTAGTGCTCATGGTGGTGTTTGGAAGACACACAAAAGGTTAGCCCTAAATTATTATTGGCCCAAAATGTACGAGGACGTCAAACAATATGTCGGGAAGTGTGAAGTCTGTAAGCAGTACAAACCCGTAAACACGTCTCGTCCTGGCCTCATGGGTAGCCCGAAGCGGGTGTCGAAGCCTTTCGAAGCTATCTCTGTCGATCTACTTGGTCCCTTTCCTACTTCAAGTAATAGAAACGTGCACCTGATCGTGGTCTCCGACTATTTTAGTAAATACGTCATGTTGTGCCCTATTCGGGTTGCCACAGGCGCTGTGGTCGCGAGATTCATAGAGAAGAGTGTATTTCTTGTTCATGGAGTATGTAAAACTATTTACATGGATAATGGTCCTCAGTTCGTAAGTAAGCCTTTTAAGGATCTACTAACTAAATATAATGTACCCAATATATACTATAACCCTAGGTATCATGCCCAGACTAATCAGGCGGAAAGAGCTATTCGCAATGTTGTCCAAGCGATCTCGTGCTATGTGAAGTCACAACACAAAGCATGGGACTCGTTCTTGGTTGAAGTACAGTGCGCTCTGAACACTGCGGTTAGCGAAGCAACTCGCTTCACCCCATACTTTCTGGTGCATGGTAGGGAGTTCATTGGAGATGGAGTTCTATACAGGCAGTCAGACATTGCGTGCCACCCGGCTTCTGTCGCTGTGGACGATCCATCAGCCTTTGGTGTCAAACTGAGAGAAATACAACGCATCTACGACCAGGTGAGGAAACATTTGAACGTTGCCCACCAGCGTAATGAAAAGTATTACAACCTCAGAAAAAGGCATGTGGAGCTGAAAGTAGGACAAATCGTGTACAAACGCACGTTCTACCTGTCAAACAAAGCAAAGAACTTCACTTCCAAGTTAGCCCCTAAGTTCCTTAAATGTGTGGTAACCGCCAAGCAATCCCCTCTGGTATATCGGCTGTCAGATTTAGACGGTAAGGATCTTGGTGAGTACCATATCAAAGACATCCTGAAGTATAAGGAGGAGCCGTCTCCAGTACCTAATGTCAGTGATGTTGCCACTACATAGCACTGTTTATCTAGTCTATGAAACCAGCGCTATGTTATGCTTAATCTGTATAATATCTGTTTTCTCTCTGAGTATCTACGTGACTATAATTTGTCACATTGTAGGTTCCACCATACACCGTACCGAGTGTTTCTCTCTCATTTCGCCTCTCAATTCTCCACAGCTCCTTGTAGTTGTTGGTAGTGTTGGTGTATCTGCAGCGAATAAAGGGAACATTCATTTCCTTGTAGGACATTTGACTCTAGCTATGTAACCTAACCATTGCGCAAGTCAGTGTATAATTAGGCGTGTGGGAGGAATGTTCTTTAGTTTTGTAATTATAGTTGTCAGTTTGTGTTTGAAATACCCAGCAGTTTATCTATATCTATTGTAAGCATTTTCTGTTTTCTTTGTTGTGTATTTCCAGCGTATCGTGTCCGCAGGAAATACTATTAATGGGGGGGGTGGTGTAACGTGATATTTTTCACTTTTGCTTATTGTTTTCTAATATAGATTTCTTTGTTCCAGAGCCACCTAGAGTGTCTCACGGGAACTAGGCATAATTGTTTGGCAGTGAAACTTCTAATCTTCGATTAGGTGTGTTCTAGTTCTCACACTCGACCGGCGGATGGCGCTGGTGTCCTACAGCATATTTCAATTTTTATAATTGCACTCATATATCATGTTATTTACAATTTAACAATAATAAATAAATGATACTTACTTTCTCAGAAATTGTGACATATTCGTGAACAAGTCATAATTATAATAAATGTTTGTCATATTTGGTCTAGTCGTGTCTGTGGCCATCAGCGGCTGATTAGTTTGCTTATCTATGGTCCGCTAATGAGTTAGGCCGTGACCAGCAGAATTTTGAGGTTTGTTCACGAATATTCGATGGATTCGGGTATAAATAGGCCTGCGCCGATCCTCAAAAGAACTTCTATATCAATCTTCGTAGCTGTCTCTGAGTAAATAAATTCTGTGTCTATTTCTTGTAATAAAATTGTTTGGTGAAAACTTCGTTCCCAGATATTCTGGTAAGTCGTATTCCTCTATTTATTGGGGCACATTACGGGCCTCTATGTATATTCACGGCTTAAGAGTGGTCTGTTTTATACAGGGTCGCTGGTCTGAGCTCGTGTGCCCTCTGAATACGCTCTTCTCTGACATTTATCTACGGCGTGCTTCGTGGTACAACGGCTGCTGTGAGCCGTATACATCGGCGAACGGTCTACTCTGAACATCCTAGAGGCCATCCCGCAATCACCCAAGGCCAGTACACTGTCGCCGTGTACCTGTTAATGTGTAGCTGTAGTGCCAACCAGAAGTAAACGTAGTACGCTTAGTAGCCTGTACTAGAATTCACGTACCTTAAATGTGTAGCTAGTGCTATAATTCATGTGCATATTGTGTGTTCATCTGCCTATTATCTGTGCCTACTGTGTGTGTTCGTCTGCCCATACTTCTGTATTCTGTGCCTGTCTGTCTACTTACTTATCTATCTAGATACTTCATACTTCTGTCTACTGTGCTTTCCTGTCTACATTCTACTCTCTGTAAACTTCAACACTCTACTCAAGTCTGTCTACCTACTTTCATACTTATATTTCTCTGTTTTGTGTTTTTGTGTTTGTTAATCAAATATATGTGTGTACAATCCTGATAACCAGCTGTTTTCATTGGAGCCCTAGCTACCCTGTGCACGCACCTCTCTAGCTCTGTGAAAAAGGCGCCCTGGGAAAGAGTTCTCTGCAGCAGCCCCTGAGTGAGCCGGTGAGTACCCACCTGACTAGTTCAGTGGTTACAACTTGAACTATGCGCCCATATCGATAGCACTTGTAGCCGTATTTCTTCCATATCTTTATCACAAGGGAGTGGGATACACCTACTTCAAGGGCGACTTGCCTGGACGATACCTCTGGATATGCTTCGACATAAGTTAGAACCGCAATCTCCGTGTCCATGTCCACACGAGGCTGCCGCTTTCTTTTGAAAGAACCCTGCAATTCCAGGTTTTTCAAAAGATTTGTAATAACCTTTCTTGTTGGCACATGCCGCAACGGATACTTATTGCGGTACCACACTAATGCAGCTCCCGCATTTCGATTATTGACAAAATACGCTTCTAATAAGTCAATTTTTTCACGATTAGAAGACATTTTAGCGAAAATCCTTAATTAATAACTCATACGAAGTTTCTCAGCTGAAACTAAGAATAACACACAGATTTTCGAATCAAATTCGAAATTTGAGGGTAAACATTCTTTTTATTTACTTTACAGTCAATTCTACCCACTTCCTGGCCATAACAAAAAGTTAGACCATCGTAGAAATTTGTTTCTGTTGCCGAAATGTATGGGAAACGTTTTTGGCGATTTCTGTCTTTCCTAGTACTGAAAGCTAAAATGGTCTCATAGAGTTTTTTGATCCCCACATGAAATAGAATCGATTGGCATAAAAAAAAATTTTTGGACTTTTTGCATTTTTTTTTGCCAACTGTAAGTTTTTTACAAAATCTGTGAATGCAGTTCAAAATATGTCAAAAAGTAAGGGAAGGTCTTCTAAGAACGTTTTGCTGTAACTGCAACGGTTAAGGTACTTGCCCTTACTGCCCCGTTTCAAAAATACACCCTGTATACAATGTGAAATTTGAATATCAAAATGCACTAAGTATGAAAAGAGCCACAAGGTGTAAATCGGGTTTCCATTTACGTCAAACATCAAAGTGTTTACATAAATATATTGAAAAATCATCCTTCTACTCACTCAATTCTTTTTTATGAATGCACCCACATTATTGAAAGAAACGCGTATGTAGATGAATATGAGGCATAATATGAATGTATGTATGCCGGTACTTACGTCATGCATTTTTTGACGAAATGCGAGTAGTACTTGGCAAGGCACAATCTCTGTTGTTTTGCTTGGAATAATTTGGAATAAGATTTCCATACTAGATTGATATTATTGAGATGCTGATACATTATTGTATAAAAAAACATGGCCGATCCTCGCGGCTTCGCTCGCTATTCACGACTCAGACTACTTTTTAAACAGCAGCCGGCGTATCCTCCGTGGCGTATAGGTATCCGTGAGGGTATCCGGCACGTTAAAAATGGCACGTAGGTATTTGACCCCCATTTAGTGTACCTAAATATTTGTATGCATGAATATGGGTATTTACTTTGGTCTGGTCGTGCCTCGGAGAGCACGTTAAGCCGTCGGTCCCGGTTGCCATACGAACATCTATGACAGTCGTTACGGGTAGTTGGAGCCCTCAAAAATCCAACAACTGGTCAAAATGTAATGCTTCGATATCGCCATTGGGTTATGGAGGTCAGATGGCAGTCGATTCACGGAATCGACATTCTTCGTGAAGTTCAGCCAAATCCGCAGTTAGACTGGTAAAAATTGACCCCAGACTCCAAGTTGAAACCTTCGGATGCACTGAGATTAACGCTAGAAGAAGACTACTTTTCATACCACTTAGGTCGTAGACAAGCACACGGTCAACTTGATGCGAAATGTGCAACACCAGGGGCGTCACAATCGTGTTACTGACCCTCTAAAAACCTTCAGTGTGGACGCTTGGAAAACCACAACAAGTAGATCATTTCACAGCTTAATCCGTATCTGTGCCAAAGCTCATTCGAAGCGAACAAAATATATCCATCGTATAACTCAGTGAAATCCATCCAGTCAATCATCAATCCACTTAAACTGCAGTTTAATAGCGCAGGCATCACTTCCGCACTGCTAACCTATCCCTTTAAGGAGTATCAAGGTTCAATTCAGTATTGCTAAGACAAAGAACCCAATTGTTATGCCATACTGGGTTCCATTGTTTTTTTTATTTTTTCGATCCATTTTTTTTGTTTTCACAAGGTCACAGATGATATAATAGTAAATCAGGTTTAGTTCTGCCAGTGGCTTATTGGGCCCCTTATCCCGGCATTTGAGAACAGATATGGCTTGCAATTTTAGTGAGATTGAGCCAGACCCTGGCAGCCGGTGGGGGGTATAAAAATACAAATAATTGTCAAGGCGACAAACAAATTTTATTAAAGGACATCCACTATTTGCTAACTAAAAAAAATTACTTGGCAGCGATTAAATATTTTGGCAATAATTATATTAGGTGAGCTTCGAAATGCAAGGAATCATAAAAACCTAATAGTGGCTGCGCCTTTATCTCATTAGTAGGTACACTAAAACGACGGTATGCTACATCGACAGTAAACCAAATCGATAGTACCTACGCTGCATCGACTACCCGACCCGAGCAACAGTTAGAAGAAATATTTATTTCTGCATGGTTATAAAAAAAAATAACCACAAAGGCCTTCTAACCTAACCTAAACAAGTCGGATTGCGCAGCTATCACAATAAACCATTTAAATCTGGCTCGGGTCGGGTAGTCGATGCAGCGTACTATCGATTTGGTTTACTGTCGATGTAGCATACCGTCGTTTTAGTCTACTAACGATATAGCGTACCAACGATTTGGGGTACTGTCGATACATTAGCCCGCCATTGGAACGTTTTCGATACAGCGACCATCGATGTAGTGATTGTCGATATTATGAACGAGTGCGCTCCGCCATACCCTTCGTTGGTTTCCTTGTGATAATGCACATAGAAATAGAAGCCCGCTCGCACTATATATAACTATTTGTGATGAATGTTTCGCCATTGAAAGAAAAAGTAAAGTCCAGAATTAAAACTTATAGACGGAAAATTATTATTTTGCATGGCACTATTTGCATTTTAGAGGTCATGTTGCTCAAAGTATGCTTTTATGGCCTTGTTCATTATTCAACCTACTTTTTCGCTTGCCCATAAATTTAATTGGAAAAACAAAAAGCCGATGCCAATTTAAATGAAAATAAACCTTACGACTGATTTATTTAGTTGCTACTTTCTTAATAAAATGATACTTCACTGTAGTCGCTAACCTATTATTTTTGCTATCCGCTTCGTTTTTAAGCCACAAATTCGAATTAAATTGTCGCCGCCTTAAATACATGCCATGAAAAATCACTACATAGTAGGTATAAAACAAAGTCGCTTTCTCTGTCCCTATATCCCTTTGTATGCTTAAATCTTTAAAACTACGCAACGGATTTTGATGCGGTTTTTGAAGTGAAAACTTCTTTAGCGGCGTTGGATGGGTGTAAAATGTTAAGGAAGCGTCAGAATTAGTTGACCTTTGAACCGTAACCGACGAATGACGTCATACAAGATTGGTACAGACTATATATTTTGCAATTTACAACAGATAGCGTCGTAGTTTAAACGGTAAGCACTTCGACTGTAAGTCCTTATAGTTTCAGATAGTATCGGGTTCAAACCACCTGGCCTTCAGGGATTTTTTGTGATTGTTTTTTCTTATTATAATTTATTACTTTTGGTGATTATTTTTTCTTTTTGTAATTTATTACTTTTTATGATTAATTTTTTTTACTCTAATTTATTATTTTTTGTGATTATTTTTTCTTTTCATAATTTATTAATTTCTTCTGACAGAAAATTAGCAGAAAATAAGTGATAGGTTCTATGATTAGCGCTATATTATAGGTATGGTATGGTATGTTCTTTTTTATATTTTTCTATGTATATAACGAAGAAAGAAAAAAAGAAAATGTTTTCACTTCTGCCGGCACTCCCAGAGTGCAACCCGTCTTTTTTTTTAATAGATAGAGTGATTCAAGAGGAAGGTTTATATGCATAATACATGTTTAATATAGTAGAGGGTGCAGCGGGAACGGGATCTGACGCCACGCGAGCGGAAAAATATTGTCGGTACGAAGTTCGCCGGGTCAGCTAGTATCGAATAAACAAAATCAAGCACAGAAACTACAATTTGCATTTGTACGGTTTCTTCTTAGTAACTTGTTTTGAGTTTAATAGTAATAACTAATAAGTAAGTTTACGTTACATAATAATTATTTGGTGTAAACACACATGTTGACATTGAAAGTTGAACCTAACTCACGCACTGCGAACATGTGACATATTACAGAATATTGCCTAATTTATTTGGGCAACATTTTAATTTAAGCGTCGCGGTAGGTTAGTTAGGTTTGGCCGTATGTTCGAGATCTCTCGAAATTCCGGGTTCGATTTCTGGCCATAACACTACCGCGATACGGGTTCACGGGAATAGGTATTAATAATTTCGGTAACTATTAGGTACTCTGTAAAATAAAGATAAAAAATCCGACTGATGCTGAAAAGATCGACACAAACTTTATAGCAGACGGTACCCATTAATTTTCATCTGGTATGAGATTTGCAAATGGGTACCTCCTGCTATAAAGCTTGTTTCGTTTTTTCAGCATCAGCCGGGGTTTTTTTTTATTTTCAATAATTTATTTAATTTTATGCTTTTAAGTTATCGTCTTCTAATATCCTATATTTTGATACCCCACTCGATAAATTTGAGTGAATTTTATTTTCACTAACATGTTGGCGCCTTAAAACCAACATATAAGTATAGATTTAGTTCATATAATAAGAACACTTGGACAGTAAAAAACCTTTCATTTGAGACATGAATCATTGAAATCCGTACGGTGGTTCAGGAGATTTGAGGTAATAAAGAATATTATAAACATTTTACATAAATCCATTCAAGATACGCGCGAAAAACATAACCCTTCTTGTACAAAAAGGATTTATAAATATATTTGTATTAATCAACTTGTGTCATTGACTATACGGTTGATTGTTAAACATATTCGCAAGTACCATTACATAAATATATTCAATTTAATTGTAGTTGATTTGTTAAAATAAATTACTTAATTATACTTGATAATGAACAATGGAAACCGCACGATCAGGTAGTTAAATTGTGTGATTGGCACGATAATGTACCGGAAAAATACGTTTTATCACACTGGAGCTAAAGGTTAAGGGCTGATGATGATTTAATACGTACTTTACAACAATAACATACTAATTTTTATAACTTAAGGAAAAAATTACATCAGTACAACAGTCAACACTATAGTAACTGTCCGTTAAGAGCGAAGCCCCATTTGCGCGTTGCGCTGCGTTGCGTCGCGTCGTTGTCGAACGACGCATTGTATGCCAGACCTAAGTTGCGTTGATGCTGCGACAACGCAACCCAGGAGGCAACGCACCCCGTCACAGCTGAGTTTTAGTTCAACCTTTGCAATGGCTATATACAAACGAGTTCTTTTGTTGCTTTTATTTCGCAACCACCAAGATAAAAAATGATGTTACGCTCGTCTAGCTTCCTCCTCTTGCAGTAGATCACTACGTAGTATATACTTTCTCTGTGTAGATCACTGTATTCACTGTCCGTGTCCGTCGCATGTCATAAAAAATATATGGAAAACGAAGCAGAGACGACGCTGCGATGGCGCAGCGCGACGCAACGCAGCGCAATGGACTAATCGGGCCTCTCTCTAACTTTTCACCTCTACCGTTTAAGTTAAAATTTTGCATGCTAGATAAACCTAAAAACTAGAATTACTGAAATATCATACTGTTTTTAGCGTTCCGTACCCAAAGGGTAAATACTCTATAACTAAGACTTCGCTCAGTGACTGCGTCCGTCCTTCCCCCCGTCTGTCACCAGGCTGTATCTCAAGAACCGTAATAGCTAATTCTCACAAATTGTATAATTCTGTTGCCGCTATAACAACAAATACGAAAAACAAAATATTAATGACAATTAGGGGGGCTCTCATGAAAAAACGTGATATTTTAGCCCTTTTTCATGGCTTTTAGCCTTTTGGCCCTTTTCTAGTACGGAACCCTTCGTGCACGAGTCCGACTCGCACTTGGCCAGTTTTTAATATTAGGTAAGTACCTACTAGAAATTTAAATTTTTCATGAAATAAGTATTTTAAAAATTAATTGAAATTAATAAATACTAATCAGTAATAAATTAATGCAAAAGGGGACACCCGATACGTGCAAGGAGTAGAATAGGTGATAAGTATGTAAGTTCTTTGAATTTAACTAAAACTTTTAATGACAATTTAATTACACTGTAACGTTTCACAAGTTACATTAATTTACATTACATTAATAATAAATGTGTTAGACTTTGAATTCTTTATTCATTAAAAGTCGCTCCCACAGATGAGTATTAGGTATAATGACCGGTTCAAATTATTCCAGTAATATTCCAGTCTAGCGAGCCAATCCAGTGCTGGAATGCTACTGGAATAACGTAAAAACAATCACAAGCATGTGCCCATTACAGTGAGTTAATCCAGGCCAGTGAATTATCCAAGCGCGTTTAAAACACTGGAGTAATGCGAACACTACAATTCAGTCCAGCACTAAACTGGATTGATTCGTTGGATTACTGCCCCTCTAGACAAGTGTCAATTCGTTGTTCGGTGTTTGATGGAATAGAACTTCAACTTCTTCAAAATAGCTTCTGCAGCAAATCGCCACAAATTCGCCAATGACAAGTAAAATATACTTAATATAAAATTATTAATGGCGACACGCCAATGTCGAGTGTACCAGAGCCACGTTAGCCACGCCAGTAAATTTGTTTTGCCAGCGATGACCTACGGAACTGAGACTTGGTCCCTTACTATGGGCCTCATAAGAAGGCTCAAGGTCACCCAAAGGGCGATGGAGCGTGCTATGCTCGGAGTTTCCCTGCGTGATCGAATCAGAAATGAGGAGATCCGAAGGAGAACTAAAGTAACCAACATAGCACACAGAATCGCCAAACTTAAGTGGCAGTGGGCGGGGCACATAGCTCGTAGAACAGATGGCCGTTGGGGCAAGAGAGTTCTCGAGTGGCGACCACGCGCCGGAAGACGCAGTGTAGGCAGGCCTCCCACACGGTGGACCGACGACCTGGTGAAGGTCGCGGGAAGGGCATGGATGCGGAAGGCGCAGGACCGGTCATTGTGGAAATCCTTGGGGGAGGCCTTTGTCCAGCAGTGGACGTCTTTCGGCTGAAATGATGATGATGATGGATGATGATGATGATGGATGATGATGATGATGTGTCCGCCCCCACGAGATTCAGGTGGACGATCAGGACGTGTGGTTGGATTTTAGGGGGCATGGAATAGAAATACGAATGTATGGTATTTGACGTCTTTGACAGTCGTTAACGCATGTCATAAACGTCAAATCCTATACAATCGTCATTCTATTCCATCAAAAGCCGAACAACGAATTGCCACTTGTCTAGAGGGGCTAGACAGGAATAATGTGAACCGGGCATTATATGTATTCTTATGTATATCTAAATCTATTCTGTTTAATAATAACAACTTTACTTATACTTTTCCACGGTTCATTTATACTTTTAACCTGACCGGCACAAGTGGAGTCATTATTCAATATGTGTAGTAGATTCCACTAAGTGCCATCAATCGCCAGTATAAACAGTATTCTCTTTCATTTTCGTATACATTTTTAACTAAAAGGTTGTGGTTAATCTTGACATTAACTGGTTAAAGATCATTTCCGCTCTTCTTTAGACAATGTTAAAATTATCCACGCACCAAATATTGGCTTAAAGAATATATAATATTTATTGTTAGATGGAGACTACCCCTAGTCGCCTTCACGATTACCAAGGCAACAGAATGTTGTAACTGTTTTATACAACTTCTTAAAGTTTCTTTAGTAAAAGCAGTTACAATGAAATAGACGGCAAAATAAGACCAAGCCAAGTGCGAGTCGTACTTGCGCACGAACGAGCTCTGTACTATCTAGCCCCCTTATAGTAGATTGTTCAACAAGGGTCATTATGGTTGTTTAGTCCCTCGTTAAACACTCTACTTTTCACTTTGAATGCGAGGAAGAAAAACGACGTTTTATACAAAACTGTGATATTATTTATATAATAACAAAGTTTCTTAAAATTACGTATTAATCGTTAATCTAACCTAAGAAAAGTTCTATTCAAAATTCAAATTGCATAGAAATTTGTCACGCGTTTTTTTTTGTTAAGTGACGTACGCTTTAAATGCTTGCATATTTTAGCCAACAGATTCAAACTTGATAAATAATTTAAAACTAATTGGAAATGCATAATAAAATGAATCAATCATTAAGGATTAATTCATTTTATTATGCATTTCACTTACATAATAAGTAATTAATTTAATATCATTAATCGTGTTTAAATGTCATTTTGAGGTTATTTGTATACACAATCACTAAAAAGGTGATAAACCTCCGATTCACAAACACCGTGATTGGCTGTTTAGGAGTTTTCAAAGTAAATTAAAAAAAATATACTTTAGTCCCTAGAGATAAATAAGGAACTTTAGTCCCAATATCCAGAGACTAAAGTAACATTTTAAGAGCATGAGAAGTGAAAAAATATTTATTTTATTCTGTGTTTAGTATTTGTTGCTACGAGTTTAGCAGCAACAGAAATACATCATATGTGAAAATTTCAGTTAGCTTCACGGTTCATGAGTCATGAGACACAGCCCGGTGACAGACACACAGATAGACGGACAGAAGAATATAACAGTGTTTCATTTTTGTCTTTGCGTTCCTAACTCTAAAAAGTAAAATGGCAACATCACATTCATGAGGGTATAAATTACCCCACACCATTAACACCAGTACATAAAGTGTATTTTATTAAGTCACGGTCTACCCATAACAGGTTTGTTTACCCTAATGTCGTGTTACTTGACTCTTAACCTAACGTATAAGCATAGCATATTAAATAAAACTTTTATAGTTATTGCCATCTTAAAAAAACATTTAATTTTTTCAGCTGGTAAGGCTGTATTCTAAAATTAAATTAGGTACTCTGTTTTTGTGTTGTTGTTTTTGGTTCTTGGGTAGGTACTTAAATAAAAAATATGTGTACTGTAGATTTAGGGTTATATATAACTCATAATTATTTTTTTTATATAGAGGTTAATCATTCTTAAGACTTTTTTTATATCTACCACAGGTGTTTCTGCGCCATGAAAAGCAAAAAGCAGAATAAGCCTTGGTCTTCCCACTAATAGCACATAACTCTTCAGTGAGCTCTGGTTAACCTACTCAGCAGAGGAAACACTAGACGAGGTTATTATGACCGCGGTATTATGTAGGGCAGAGGTACCACCCCAGTTGGACTGGTCAATTAGGACAGAAATGCGATGCTAATTATTTATTGGCTTTACAGCAATTTGTTCTAGGTCAACAGGTTACGTCGGACTGATAATAATCATAGTTGACGAAACGTAGTTGTTAATACACCTCTGCCTATCCCTTCAGAGATTTACCGGCGTGAGTATAAGTAAACAGGGCGTCCCAAAGTTATGGGATATGAAGGGAAAGTACCTTAAATATCGTAGATAGTGTATTTTGCTGAAAGAAGACTTCGTGTTATTTTTAAAAGTTAGTAGTTAGTTAGTTAGTTAGTTTGTCTGGGCGGTTCCGCACTTAGCCTCTTGATTGGGCCATTGTGCGTACCATCTTACCTCTCATTCCAACCAACCCAGATCCTCCCAAAAAGCCAGCAGCCTTTTCAGGTTTCCACATGCTTCCCGGAGTGACGCTGGTGACTGGAGGAATTTCGCCCGTTGTGCGGCCACGCTCGTGCACTCTGTAAGCACATGCTGTGGCGTTTCTTCTGCCCCCATGCAGCCTCTGCATAGGGGGCTGTCCGTCACACCTATTGTAAACAGATGCTTGTTTAGGGGACAGTGACCGGTCAAGATGCCTGTGACCTTGCGGATTTGGTCCCTTTTTAGCCTAATGAGGTTTCGGCTAAACGTTTTTGATGCTACCGGAACTGCATTCTTCGTTTGCCTGCATCCTTCAGTGTTTGTCCATTCTGTTTGATGGGTTTCTTCTGTACTTTTTCGTAGCCAAGTTTTGACCTGTGCTTGAGGTATGGGTAGTATTGGTTCCGGTCCATATACTGTCGACCCTGATCCTCTCTTGGCCAATTCATCGGCTGCGTCGTTGCCGAGGGAGTTGCTGTGTCCCTTGATCCATTGCAGCGTGACCCTGTTCGTGTTTGCAATGGATTGGAGTGTGTTATGACATTCCAATATGAGGACAGAGGTTATGGTGTTGCTTTGGAGAGCTTGGAGTACGGATGCACTGTCTGAGATAATCTTTATATCTAAATCTCTGACATCTCTGGCGGCAATCGTCTCTGCTGCTCTCGTTATGCCAATACATTCGGCTTGAAATATTGTGCTTAGTTTGTCCAAGGTGGTTGTTATTTTGATATTTAAGTCATTCGAGAAGACGCCTGCTCCGGTGCCATGCGTGGTTTTGGAGCCGTCTGTATATATCCTAACTTCTTTGACGCCAGAGCTATCTATTTTTTCTTCCGAAAGTTGGATATGATACTTCCTTTCGAAGACGTGGTGACATGGTATTCTGTCTATGGGAGCCTCGAGAAGTGGTATCTTCTTTAGGATTCCCTGTAGAATTTTTGAGTGCTTTGTTCCATTATTCTCTTTCCAGAGCCCATTATTTTTCAGTCTTAAGGCTGTTGCTTTGGCCTCCTCCTGTATGATGAGATGCAGCGGTCTTAGGTTTAGGAGGTGCTCTAGTGCGACTGATGGGGTGGTTCTCATGCATCCAGTGGCTGCTGTACTCGCTAGGCGTTGTAAACTCTGGAGCTTTTCTTTCACAGTGATCAGTTCTGTTCTGGGCCACCATACAACTGATCCATAGGTTAGAGAAGGTCTGATAATTGCCGTATACAGCCAAAGTGTTATCTTTGTGTTAAGACCCCAGTTCTTACCAACGAGTCTTCTGCATTGCCAGAAAGTTATACAGGCCTTTTTCATCTTAGCATTTATATGGCTAGCCCAATTCAACTTGTTGTCAAGTATGATGCCCAGATATTTAACTTGAGTTGTTAGAGCCAGTTTGGTGTTAAATAGTTTTGGTAGTTGTAGTTCTGGTAGCTTTCTTTTGTTGGTGAAAAGGATAAGTTCTGTTTTTTTCGGGTTTACTGATAGTCGGTGTTCTTCGCACCATTGTTCCACAATCTGAAGGGCTGAGCGCATGATTTTGCATAGCACGTTCTCAGCCGTTCCGCTTATCAGTATTGCAAGATCATCCGCGTACCCGATGGTGGTGTATCCTCTCTCATTTAGTCTCTTTAGGAGGCTGTCTACTACTATATTCCATAAGAGTGGTGATAGGACGCCTCCCTGGGGGCACCCTTTGACTACTTTTGCTCTTGTGGTAGTGCTCATCACTATCTGGACCGCTCTTTTGCTTATTAGCTGAGTGATCCAGTCCCTTATAGTTGATTCTACTCTACGCCTTCGCAGGGCTTCGTTAATGCTGCTGTGTGCCGTTTTGTCGAAAGCCCCTTCTATGTCTATGAAAGTAGCTAGTGTTGAGGCTTTATTTGTGATAGCCGATTCTATCTTATGCACTACCATGTGCAGTGCAGACTCTGTTGATCTACCTTTCCTGTATGCATGTTGCTGAGGATGAAGTGGGTTGTCTTTTAGTGTTCCATCCCTTAGGTATCGATCTACTAGTCTCTCCAGCGTTTTGAGGAGGAATGATGTGAGACTAATGGGCCTGAATGATTTGGGATGTGTGTAGTCCTCCTTACCTGGTTTTGGTAGGAAGACTATTTTTGCTTCTCTCCATACTCTGGGTATATATTTGAAAGCAATGCAGGCCCTGTAGATTGGAAGTAGATATTTTGCTATCTTTGTCAGTTGCCATTGTAGTAGAGCTGGGAATATTCCATCCAGCCCTGCAGACTTGAAAGGTTTGAAGCTTTTTATAGCCCATTCTATTTTGTCTGCAGTTACTACCTTGTTTGCGATTTCCCATTCTTGGGTTGTTGGTACACTGTAGTGTTCCGGTGGCCAGTCGATTGAGTTGGTGAATGGTGTTACCTGACAACCAGGAAAGTGGGTTTCCAGCAGTACTGCGCTGGTTTCACTGTCCGTTTTGGTGTAAGTGCCGTCCTCTCTCTTAATTGAGCCCATGAGGTTGAGTTCCCCCTTGGCCAGGACTTTCCTTACTCTTGCGGCTTGGTTTGTCGAATTTATGCTACTACAGAAACTCTGCCATGCCTCAGTTCTTCGATACCTGATGCGTTTCTTGTAGTGCTTTTGTGCGTTTTTGTATTTGTCCCAGTCCTCAGGGATTCTGGTGTTTTTTGCTCGGTTGTAGAGCTTTCTCAAACCTCCACGTAGTCGTTCGAGTTCTGGCCCCCACCAGGAGCTCTTTTCTGGACCTTTGGGTGTTACGAATGGACATGCTGGCTCATAACTTTCCAGTAGAGCTGCAGTGAAAAACTGTACATTGTGTTCAATGTTATCCGTACTAAGTGTTGCGTCGGGTAGTTGTGAATCACTTAGTCTTTTGTTTAGTGCGTTGGTGTACCGTGTTATATCTGTTTTACGGGGGTTACGATATGGGACAGGGTCTGCTAGTTTACATTGTATTTGAAAGCAAATTCGGCGATGGTCTGCAAAGGATGGGTCCTTTGACACGTGCCAACCCTTAATAAGGTTGGCTGCCGAGTGTGTTGCTAGCGTGATATCAATGATGGTTTGACACCATGACGTTACGAAAGTAGGTTCCGTGCCTACATTCATGATGTTTAGGTTGGTTTGGAATAAGTATTCAGTTAGTAACTCACCTCTCTTGTTCGCGTCCTTACTTCCCCACAGAGGATGGTGAGCATTGCAGTCTGTGCCGATGATTAAGTCCCAGGTGTGAGCCTCGCAGTGTTGTACCAGGTCGGCTAGCTCCTTTGGAGGTGGTTCACCTTCGCCCGGCATATACACTGAAGCTAGTACTAGGGTGGTTGGATTATCTGAATGGATTTTCACAGCAGTGAGATCTCTAGAACAGAATTGGTTAAGCAGAGTGGTGTTTATAGCGTTAGGTGCAAAGATGCAGGTTCTCGGTTTTTCAACCGTCGTATCTCGTATTAACTTACCGCCTATGTTGTTTAGACCGCAGATTACGTTCTTATTGATCCAGGGCTCCTGGATTAGGGCTACGGTCTTTTTATTTACCTCCAGCACTCTGCGTAGAGTGGCCGTTGCTGCTTGTTTGTGCTGGAGGTTTGTCTGGATGACGTTTATGGGATCAGGGGCTGGTGTGGACGTCATCGTCATCGTTGACGTGTCCTCCCTCTTGCAGCGGCGAGCTAGACTCCATCTCGCTCTTGCTCTTTCGAGGAGCCTCTGTTGGCTCTTGAGCTGGAGTCCCTGCCGCTGTTCCTTCCCCGGCCGGTGCTTCTTCTTGGGAGAAGAAGCGAATGTACCCACTTCCCGACATGTGAGCAACTCGGCGGTCCCTGGTGGTTATAACATCTTTCTGGTCTTCGGGAATTCCCAGAATTAGGTGTACCACCTTCTCTTTTGAGTTCGGGTCGGTGGTTTGGTCATCCACTGTCATGTCGTAACACTGCCAGGTATCCACTTTGTACCACGGATTTTGGGCACAAAGCACTCTGCGCAATGTTACGGCTTCGGTAATGCGAGTGTGGAGAAGAAGCCCGGCTTTCAGCCGCTTCTTCAGGTCACACTGCTTGACTACGGCCAAGGTGGTTTCCGGTATCGGGGACGTAATGCTTCTTACAGCTTTTTCAAGCCAGGTAAGAGCATTCACGTCTTCACACCACATCGCCAGCACCCCTTCCAATAGGAAGGGTCTTCCGCGGAAAGATGGAGCTTGCGCACCCGATACTGTTGACGACAACACCGACTGTAGGATGCTGTCGTCAATAGCCTCCCTCAGCTGGTCTGCCTGGGGTTTGGTAAGGTCCCTCGGCGGAACGGTAGTGACCGCTACTCGCAGATGCGACTGACTGGCATCCGCGTAGCTTACCGTCCGCTTGGTTCGCGGGTCAGTTTTCGCGCGTTTGGCTTCCCCTCTGGGGGACCGGGTATCGTCCAGACGAGCGCGCTTCGAAGAAACACGCTCGTTCTGGACGGGCCCCGCCCCCTTTTGTTCCTTTTCAGGAAAATTGGGAGCCATCGCAGCGTTCCGTTGACCCCGAGCACCCCTGGGTTTCCTCTTGTTCTGCTTGCTCGGTGGTGGTGGAGGGGCTGCGGCTACTGCCGTCCCCTTTGAGGTGGATGGTGTGGGTTCGCGCTGCGTCTCCGCTGCTGCGGCACCCAACCCTGTCGTCTTTTTTGTAGGTTGCAAGGCCTCCCTTCTCGCGCGCCTGTTGGGGCGACTGCGTTCCGTTCGGCCGAGCCCTTTTTTGGTAGCGGCCGCTGTCGGCTGAGCATCCCTTTTGCAAGGGCGCTTGTGACCGACAACGGTCCATTGTACGACACTCGTGGTGTTCGTTGCAGGTATAGCCTCCGAGAGGCTGGACAGGTCCAGGCTTGAGCCCGGTCCTGAACACAGGTTGCCCCCCCCAGAATACGAGGGGCAGACTGAGCGAGGCTCAGTGAGGGATTCTCCGCAAGCGGTACCCTCCTGGGGTAGTGAATTTTTGTCCTGTGCGTTCATTTTTGTTTGGGGCAGAGGTTTACTCACACTTCCTGCCCTAGGTGAGTGTGGTACAGCTTTCTGGGGGAATTTAGTGCCCCACGGCAATGTCTGCCGGGATGTGGTTTTAGGCCGCCACGGTTCGGCACATTATATTATAAATACATAATGATAGATACATATATAAGTTGTTTAAAGATAAATAAATAGACAATTACATAGATAGAAAAAGCCACGCTTTTAGAGGGTATTTAGCGTTTAGCGCCCCTTGGCCTGTGGTGGCCTGGTCGGGTTAGTTGACCGCCGCCCGTTGTTCGGCGTTGTTGCTCCATTAGCACCACCCGGGGGACACGTGTAGGGTGGGCCTAGGAATAGGTGGTAAGTCCTACGGACGTTGAGCAACCTGGCCCCCCTAACTTTTAAAAATAACATAAAGTCTTCTTTCAGCAAAATACACTGTCTACGATATTTAAGGTACTTCCCCTTCATGTCCCATAAGTTTGGGCCGCCCTGTATATTCTTTTCGTTCTGAATTCATTGCGAAGAGATCAATAATACAAATATTTACACCTAGCCGTACTTATTACAAACACGTTATCGCAAAACAAAAGTAGAAACATATTGCTTGAACTAAACACGTTGATAGTCGGAATATTCCCGTGACCGGGAAGTTTCGGGGTTATCAGCAAGCCTTGGGAGGTACAGACCGGCTTGTACGATGATAATGCGACTCATTATTTAGCGTAGTTAATGTCCAATCATGACCTACAGATAGTTGGAACTTAGAGTACAGATTGTTACTTTATTGAATTTAATGGTCGATTTAATCCTAAATCGATAAGGTATAGATGTCAAGGTCAATGAACTTATATTCTTCATCCTGACATTAATCCCAATTGCATCCAAAACTTTCAACATGGATTCTGGGGTTTTTGATTTACCAGTCCAACTGCGGATTTGGCTGAACTTCGATATTTTTCGCGAAGGGACTGCCATCTGACCTTCACAACACAAAGGCGATATCGAAACATTACATCTAGACCAGTTGTTGGATTTCTGAGGGTCCATCTACCCGTAACGACTGCCATAGATGTTCGTATGGAAACCGGGACTGCTAGCTTAACGTGCTCTCCGAGGCAGGACCAACCCAATGCAAGAATGTACCAATATTATTCATGCATACAAATATTGGCACTGAGTGGGGATTGAACCCGCGCCTCCTGCGTAGTGGACTATGTGGTCTATTTATATGTATTCCCCGGGGCACGAAGATGTAATACGAATGAATGGTTACCCATCCCAAGACTGACATAGCTTGTATTGCTCTGTGTATACGAGCTCCAACCGAAAATTATAACTAATATATTTTGTTAGGGGTTAATAATATACAAGAATAAGTTCTAGAACGCTATTTTTTTATTGTTAAGCTGCATTATACTGTACATAACAAACATATATATGTTTATTTAAGAGGTTTCAAGATGTTTCAGAATATCTGATAAATTCGACGTAGATAATTTATTATTTATTGCATTTGTTACTTCTACTTGCGACACGCTATGATGGCCGTTTTGACATATTAATTAAGTTATGATATTGACCGCGTAAAACGGTCTAGTCATCTGTAGTTGAGTTGATAAGGTAGTAGGTAAGGTGGTACTTCACGGCCGTGTAAAAAAGAGAGAGAGAGCAAGCAAGTTCTGCCAAATTCTCTTAGTACTAAACGGCCATCATACCGTGCAGTGTTAGTGTAAGGTGGTTTATTTAGATTGTTAGAAGTTTGTTTTTTAAGTTTTCATATAAATTTCGGTCTCTGAGGTATAGTCCTCTTCCTATCTTCAAATCCACAAAAATTCTTGTTGATCCTAGCGTTAATCCCATTCGTATCTAAAGCTTTCAACTTGGAGTCTGGGGTCCGCTTTTACCAGTCCAACTGCGGATTTTTCTGAACTTCGATATTTTCTGTGAAACAACTACCATCTGAGCCCCAAAGCCCAAAGGCGATATCGAAGTATTGCAGTTAGACCAATTGTTGGATTTTTGATGACTCCAACTACCTGTAATGACTGTCATAGATGTTCGCATGGCAACCGGGACCGACGGCTTAACGTGCAGTGGTCAAACTATTGCCCCTGTAAGGCAAAGAGATCCAAACCCCGCCTAGACCGATTTTTTTTTTTCTATTTAAATCGTCTTCAAATCCACCAATATTATATGAATACGAGCTGTCGCCCGCGGCTCCGCCCGCGTGGATGTCGGTTATCGCGAATCGGGGTATGAAAAATAGATGTTGGCCGATTCTCAGACCTACCCGATATGCCCACAAAATTTCATCAAAATCGGTCAAGCTGTTTCGGAGGAGTATGGCAACGAAAACTGTGACACGAGAATTTTATATATTAGATAAACGTTTGTGAGGATTTTGTTATTCGATCACGCTCTAACGGCTGACCGAATCTTACTGAAATTTGGTGAAAGGATACTAGTGATAGATTATATTAGTATTCATCATCATCATCATATTAGCCACTCATACCCAACGGCCAGGTGAAAGGACGACCTCATCAATGTCGTCGGGACGCGCTGGTTGCGGGCTGCTTTAGATCGGTCGTTCTGGAAGTGTATAAGAGAGGCCTATATTAATATTTTCGACATTTCATTTTAATTTCATTGCATACATTTAAATTTTAATAACGTAATAAAAAACGTACCTATGTGATTGGAGCTTTATTTTAGCTCTTAAACACTTATCGAGCAGTAGAGTCAGCATCAAATCTATCTTGACTAGAAATAAGTAGGTACTCAAAATATTCTAAATACTTTTGTATTCCCCCTTCCTGATGACTGCTTGTACTGCTATTTGGTACGCACCTTTAATTCGGGCAATAATACAATTTAAATCAATAAAACAGTTTGATTTGCTCTGAATACCTTTACCCTCTGTATTATACCCTAAGATCTATTTGAGTACTTTTGAGATCAGTGCCCCGAGCACGAATAGTAACATTCAAATTCGTAACGTAAACGTATCGAAGGAATGGAGCATTGCGATTGGTTCACAGTAGGCAGGCAGCCAATCACAATGCTTCGTTCTCTGGATACGTTTGCGTTTCGAATTGCCCCGAGCACGAATAACATTCGAATTCGTAACGTAAACGTATCAAAAGAATGGAGCATTGCGATTGGTTCAGAGTAGGCAGGCGGCCAATCACAATGCTTCGTTCTCTGGATACGTTTGTGTTTCGAATTACCCCGAGCACGAATAACATTCGAATTCGTAACGTAAACGTATCAAAAGAATGGAGCATTGCGATTGGTTCACAGTAGGCAGGCAGCCAATCACAATGCTTCGTTCTCTGGATACGTTTGCGTTTCGAATTGCCCCGAGCACGAATAACATTCGAATTCGTAACGTAAACGTATCAAAAGAATGGAGCATTGCGATTGGTTCAAAGTAGGCAGGCAGCCAATCACAATGCTTCGTTCTCTGGATACGTTTGCGTTTCGAATTACCCCGAGCACGAATAACATTCGAATTCGTAACGTAAACGTATCAAAAGAATGGAGCATTGCGATTGGTTCACAGTAGGCAGGCAGCCAATCACAATGCTTCTGTCTCTGGATACGTTTGCGTTTCGAATTGCCCCGAGCACGAATAACATTCGAATTCGTAACGTAAACGTATCAAAAGAATGGAGCATTGCGATTGGTTCAAAGTAGGCAGGCGGCCAATCACAATGCTTCGTTCTCTGGATACGTTTGCGTTTCGAATTACCCCGAGCACGAATAACATTCGAATTCGTAACGTAAACGTATCAAAAGAATGGAGCATTGCGATTGGTTCACAGTAGGCAGGCAGCCAATCACAATGCTTCGTTCTCTGGATACGTTTGCGTTTCGAATTGCCCCGAGCACGAATAACATTCGAATTCGTAACGTAAACGTATCAAAAGAATGGAGCATTGCGATTGGTTCAAAGTAGGCAGGCGGCCAATCACAATGCTTCGTTCTCTGGATACGTTTGCGTTTCGAATTACCCCGAGCACGAATAACATTCGAATTCGTAACGTAAACGTATCAAAAGAATGGAGCATTGCGATTGGTTCACAGAAAGCAGGCGGCCAATCACAATGCTTCTTTCTCTGGATACGTTTGCGTTTCGAATTGCCCCGAGCACGAATAACATTCGAATTCGTAACGTAAACGTATCAAAAGAATGGAGCATTGCGATTGGTTCACAGTAGGCAGGCGGCCAATCACAATGCTTCGTTCTCTGGATACGTTTGCGTTTCGAATTGCCCCGAGCACGAATAACGTTCGAATTCGTAACGTAAACGTATCAAAAGAATGGAGCATTGCGATTGGTTCACAGTAGGCAGGCAGCCAATCACAATGCTTCGTTCTCTGGTGACTACGTTATGAATTCGAATATTATTCGTGCACGGTGCACTGATGCTTACTGTACTCATAGAAAAATCAGACTCATTGTCCATTAATATCAGTCAATAACAGGTATATTTTTTTAGAGTCTAAATATAAAGTTGATTACAATATGTTATTCAACTCGACTAAAAATAGTCATTGGAATTTAAAAATCCAATTAAACTAAACAGTAATCTTAAATTAAAAGGCCATGACAAGTACATAACAAATTAGTTTCGGAATTTCCAACATGATATCATGTCTAATAATAAATACACATTTTTTGTACCGTACTATGAACACTTTGCTTTATTTCTAATTCTATTTTGGGCTAATCCCCATTAGCACAGTACCTATTATTACATTATTAGTTTTACTATCTATAAGCCTACCAGTAGGTAGTTCGACTTCCTTACGCACAGAAACTCAGTCAAGGGTCATGGTTGTCACCACAAAATGTGCTTTTTTTAGAGTGCATGTCACCTTCCTACTCCATCATCAGAACAGCTCTATGGTACCATATTAATGTATTATCATCCATATGAAACTTGTTTGCAAAATTGCATCAAAATCGTTTGACGATGTATGCGTCAAAATCGAGTTGCAAGATTTGACCCGAACAAACATAGTTACACACAATATACATACGTAACAAACCGGTTTTGTGAAGGAGAAGGGCCCTCAGGAACAAATCCTTTTCGTACGCCAGATAATCGAGAAGTCAAAAGAATTCAATAGGCCGATATTCATTTGCTTAGTTGACTTCTCCAAGGCGTTTGACTCGGTGAAGTGGCTAATATTGTAGAAACCTTGCTAGACATGGGCACACCAAAACATCTTTTGCATCTTTTGAGACGTCTAAATGAAGATGGGACAGCGACAGTCCGCACAGAAGATATCCTGTCATTTCCATCCCAGTTACGGAATACGCTAGGGTGTGTTCATTGAACAAGAGATAGACAGTGAGAGGTGATATTACCGCTCTTGTTCAATGTGTATGTTAAGGCGCAAAGTAATAAATTGGGCGTTATTATAAATTTGAGAATTGGACTGCGGTGATATTTTTATATGGCCACCCATCCATTCATGAACCGTAGTTGAGTCGTCAAGAGTCGTCAATGCTTGACAAGTATCTACTCATAATAATTGTTTCTATTGTGTTTATCGAGCATTTTTTTGTCCAGATTTACATATTCTAGAAAGTTCTATCGATATTTTTTTATAAGTGGCAGTCCCACCTGATAAAAAGTGCCTATGGACTGACTGTACTGTCGACCTTGTAGGAAAGTATCTACATAGTCTTTTTAATTACCTGCTTATTAGGTTTTTTTTTTACTATGGCAATACGTTCAATGGACGTATGAATCCTCGGAAGAAGTGTGTGCGACAGTGGCGAAGGGTGAAAATGTTCAATAGGTAACCGGTGGAAAACAACCCATTCGATCTAGTGTGTCATGTACGGTGCGACCCATTGGGAAGCCTGCAGGAATCGGGTAATATAGTTTTTTCTGTTCTGTGGGGTAATGTCACAGATAATATAATATAATTTTTTTACTTATAGTATATGGACTGGTGAGCGATATTATCTAAATTACCAAGTAATCCAAAGCTTCGTAAATTCTTCGTAAAAATTATAATAATTTATCTTTTGCTCAAATGATTTTTGAACGAAAGATAAATTATTATAATTTTACTTATTGACCTACTTTAAAGTAATCGGTTTATGACATGCCAATGGCATAAACTACAGGAAATAACATTGTAACGACGCCATTTTGGAAATTTATGTGACGAAATTTTGCTAAGTTATGTGTCATTGTCTAAAGTTTGCGCCAAAATTACGCGCTGAAATATTACTATCTATAGAAATGAATCGCAAAATGTGTTGGTAAGCGCATAACTCAACAACGCCTGGACTAATTTGGCCAATTTTTTTTTAAATGTTCTTTGGAGTTCAAGGATGGTTTTTACGGCGAGAAAAATTTAAATAAGGGTTAAGCTGTCACGGGAACGGGAACAGAATTAGCTATAACATAACATACTTGTTACTAGATCAAATCACAACCTTTTCAACCCAACAAATGTGTTATAGACAAATGACAGTATGATCTCGATTGAGTGGGCTTGCCTTTTGTTGTCGCTTTCCATTAAAGCAGGCGATTATGTTACGATTATACCTACTAACATACAGTTTCATCTCTTATATGTATTTTAAAGAAGATTTTATATTATTATACAATAACTAACTGTTGCCCGCGGCTCCGCCCGCGTGGGTGTCTGTTATCGCTTAGTGTTGAGTCAACGCTATTAAGCATTTGCCTTCAGGTTACCATCAGGTGAGGTAAAGTCAAATTGACGTGTCCTCAATATAAAAAAAACTAAAATAAAAATAGCCTAAGTTACTCCTTATTACATCAGCTACCTGCCGATAAAAATTGCCAGCCATTTTAGAGATTAGCCGGAGCAAACAGAGAGACAGGCAGACGGACTGACAAAAATTGTAAAAAATGTAATTTTGGTGTTTGTATGGACCCGTATTATATTACATGCATATAGCATGTAGTAAAAAACGGTTATTTCAATATTACAAATAGACACTCCAATTTTTTTTAAATGTACCCATAGATGTTAAGGATAAATTATCGCGAGCATGGTGATAACTGTTAGGCAAATCAACGATATATATGTAACTATAGCGCGCATACTCGCGTTACTTCCTGTTAACTTTATTTTAATTTAGTTTTAAAACTTAAGAAGATATTAGTAACCTAAATTACTACCCCGCCAGCAATGGATCCTCCAGTAGGTCGGCCCGCTGAGGAGGAAGCCGGGGAGGAGGACGAGGAGGTTCCTCTCCTCACGGAGGCAGAACTCCGCACGGAGACAATGGACGGCGGGGCGTAGGGGGCGCCCCGCCCCTGAGGAGAGGGAGGCCGTTCGGCGGGAGGCGAGAGATGCCATCGTCCATCACTGGACGGTGGACCTCGCCGCCGCAAATTTTGGTCGCCGGACGTTGGACGCGCTCGGGCCGGTCCTGAAGGACTGGCTCGAGCGGCAACACGGCTTCCTCTCTTTTCGACTGGTGCAGGTGCTGTCCGGGCACGGCTGTTTCGGATCGTACCTGCACCGGATCGGGAGAGAGGAAATCCCATCGTGCCACGACTGTGGCGCGGTGGAAGACACGGCGCAGCACACCCTAGAGGTGTGCGCGTCGTGGTCTGAGCGGCGCCGCAGTCTTGTCGCGGTGGTCGGACCGGACCTTTCGCTCCCCAGCTTGGTAAGGGCCATGCTGGGAAGCGAGGAGGCGTGGGCAGCGGTCGCCTCCTTTTGTGAAGACGTAATGTCACAGAAGGAGGCGGCGGAGCGCGCGCAGGAGGACGATCCTCTCGCGCCGGAACTCCGCCGACGAAGGAGGGGCAGGAGAGGGCGGGCACGCGGCCGCCCTCCTAGCCCCCGGTGATGAGCAGCGGGTGACAGACGCGGGGGCCCTCACCCGCATTGCACTGCCCATCACCCCGCCTTACGACGATGACTGGGCACTCACGGCCATCCTCGAGCCCCTACCCGCGCTCGGGAGGGGCGTGAAGGGCCCGCCGCGATTAGGCGGGCAATCGCCGGAGGGGGACTGGACGTAAAGGCTCTGCCGGTTTCCCAGACCCCCTCCAAGAAAAGCGATGCGGGAGTGCCGCTGGGTCGTTTAGTGGGTATACCGGGAACCTGTTCCCGGGGAGTCCCACATATCCCTCTCGTCCCCCGACGGGAGGGAATGCGTAATGCATTTTTCCCAGCGAAAAAAAAAAAGGAGTGGGTTCACGTTGGTAGTGTAATGTTAAAATTAGTATTAAGTATATGAACTATATCCTTCTGATGAATGCTATATTATACTTAAACTGGTAGACGTGTTGTCTGGACTGAAATGGTAACTGTGGTCCTCATTTTATGCACTAATCAGCGACGCGACGCTATGAAAAAAAAAGCATTATAAATAATAAATTCGTAATAATAAATTTATAATTAGAACTAGCTGTTGCTCACGGCTCCGCCCGCGTGGATTTCGGATCGCTTAGTGTTGAGTCAACGCTATTTTTCTAAAATGAAAGTAGCCTAAGTTAGTCCTTATTACATCAGCTACCTGCCAATAAAAGTTCGGTCAAAATCGGTCCAGCCATTTCAGAGATTAGCCGGAACAAAGAGACAAAAATTTAAAAAAATGTTATTTTGGTGTACGTAGTACCGTATTATATTCATATACATGTAGTAAAAAACGGTTATTTCAATATTACAAACAGACACTCCGATTTTATTTATATGTATAGATTTATAGATTTGCGTCATTTTTGAAAGCCGCCATATTCTTGCATGAGGTATCTTTAGTTTATAATACATCATTGCCTAGGATAGGTACGTTTTATTGCTTGGATTTAAGCTTTGTCAACTTATTGCTTGCAGACGCACATGTGCGGGCTTACCGTCCGGGGTTAGGAAGACTTACTGCAGCCAACCCCGTAAAAGCTAGGATAACCCATAATGTTATGACAATAGGGAAGCGAGTCCCCCGCTTCAAATATCAGCTTTGTGATGATGTTGTAATTTAAAAAAAAAGTAAGAAAATTTAATAATTATCATTTCATTTTTTACATGATTTAATAAGTAGAAAAGACAGTATTTAACTAAAACCGAAAATATTCACCTTTTTTTGACGCTGACCATATTTAATGAATATGAATATATGAATATATCACTTGTACACGTAATGTACAAGTGATATATTATGTACTTGTATATAAACTTTAACGAGGAGGTAATCATAATAAAAAAATACACTTAAGAACATTCGCGTCGCAATAAAACTGAGCCTTTTATAATACAATTGTATAGTCTGTGGCCCCAACATGCACATCGAGATATCCGATACGATTGATAACCTTCTAATGCCCTTCTTGAAGAACTCCATATTGTAGTCGCTTGGAAAAACCACAGCAGGGAGTTCATTCCACAGCATGAACGTGCGTGGGATGAAGTTCCTTTCAGACCGCACGGTTCGTACTATTTCTGGTCGCAATGAGATCATCGTCTAGAATAATCAGATATTCCTCTCCGAGGCATCATGCCCCACACAGTAGTCCCACACCCGGGGCCATAACGATGGCCGTGGGTCGCCAGGGGCGTAAAGGATATAACAGAGATAATCTCGTCCTCGGCAACTGACGGTTCGAGGCCAACATGACCACCGCTATCAGCTCCGATGAGAGGGTATCCGAGAGAAATTCCCTACTATAAAATATAGGCCAACTTATATCCCAGAATCTCAGACTCGGGTAGTATGCCATTTTGCTGAAGATCGATACCACCCGGGATAATGGCCACCCTGACCGCCTTTTTTGTCTGTTTGTCTATTTGTTCCAGCTAATCTCGGAAATGGCGCGACCGATTTTGACGGGACCTTTATTGGCAGGTAGCTGATGTAATAAGAAGTAACTTAGGCTACTTTTATTATAGAAAAATAGCGTTGACTCAACACCACGATGGACAGAATATGATTAAGCTCAACACTAAGCGATAACCGACATCCACGCGGGCCAAGCCGCGGGCAACAACTAGTAAGGTATATATTTTTTTTTTATATAGGACACGTCAATTTGACTTTACCTTGCCTGACGGTAAGCTGAAGGCAAAGTCTCAGGAGAGAGGGCCACCATTATACACACGTGCCATGTTAACAATGGTGGCACTCAGTTTGACGGCCTCATCAAATGTTTTTTCACGCCCCGCTTAAAGGACCCGGGACTGTATTAAGAGGGAAACACGTGAGCTGGCAAGGAATTTCAGGTCTATATTGTGCGACAAAGGAAAGAGTCACCGAACCGCTTGGTTCTTGAAGGAAAGTTCTGTACCGTATGCGGGTGACATCTAAGTCCTGCACGTGTCGTCCTGTATAGGATAGGAGAGGGTGGGACTAATTGGAATAGCTCTTCAGAACATTTACCATGGTAGAAACGGTAAAATACTGCCAAGGAAGCAACATCTCTACGCAACTACAAAGGCTCGAGGGTAGGTACTCGTGACCTCAGGATTTCCGATAATGTGGACCGCATGTCGCTGCAACCTGTCGAGAGCATCTAATAAATACTTTGCGGATCCATCTCAGAGATGCGAGCAGTATTCCACGCAGGAACGAATTTGTGTCTTGTATAGAAGACACCGTTGCTCCGACGTGAAAAACCGTCTCACTCTGTTCAAGACTCCGAGTTTACGCGAGGCTGTTTTGATGATACTCTCGATGTAGTTTTTGTTATTTAGTTTACAGCGAACATCCATACCGAGGATATTGAGGTAGCTCTCAAGAGTGGGAAGGGGAAGGAAAGAAGATACCTTTGCTGTAAACGCACATGCCTGCGTCTTCTTGGCATTGAAGTCGACCAAGTTCTCAGAGCCCCATTGGGAAATGTGGTTCAGGATCCGGTCAAGCTCGGTGACAAGAAGCTGCCTTTTTTCCGCGATATGCGTCTGCTTATCCGCAGGACGTCCATGATAACTCCCGTGCAAGGTGCTATCATCTGCATAGCAATGAATGCTGCCGGTCGATAGCATGTCATTGATATGCAGAAGAAAGAGAGTTGGCGATAGGACAGACCCCTGCGGTACGCCGGCATTTACCTGCAAGAACTCCGAGGCTCGTCCATCACAAAGGACGCGAATACGGCGCTCCTGCAAGAAGCCGGCAACCCAGTCGCACAGTCTAGGAGGCAGACCAAAGGCTGGTAGCTTGGAAAGAAGCGATTTGTGCCAAACTCTATCGAAAGCTTTGGCGATGTCAAGACTAATTGCCAATGACTCGCCGTGCTTGTCCATAGCCTCACCCCAAATATGGTTAACATACGCCAGAATATCACCCGCTGACCGTTCTCGCATATATTATCATCATCAGCATTAGGTATAATATAAATAGAAAATTACATACCTTAACTACATATTGTAGGACCATAGATTTATTTGACTGTAATTATGTATGCAAGTACTTTTATTTTGACAATAGATAGTTTTTCACTATCAAAATCTTTGCAACGTCAGGTTGCAATCTTACTAGGTAACTTTTTAAGTATAATAGTCAAAGAACTGACTAGTAACATTGCTTCTTTTGAAGAAAATAATAATGACATAGTGGATATGGTTATCCAAAAAAACTTAATTCTTTGACAACAGATAAAAAATCTAGCAACTTTTTTCATATAATGTCCGAATGTAGCGGACATGGGCATGCGGCTTTTGAGACAGTTGAGTCTCCTGCATGTAATTTATATTGTAAAAATAAATTCTTAAACCTGGTGCATCAAAATGTCGAAGGATTGATAAATGGTAAAGATTTGGAATTGGAGTTGCACATGACCATGAATAATATTGACATCTTCTGTGTAACCGAACATTAGTTGAAAGACCCTCAAGTCATGTTCAACTTCAAAAATCACCAGGTGGCTAGCTCATTCAGTAGACAAAATTTCAAACGTGGAGGCACCCTAATTATTATTAATAAGTGTTGCGGATAGCAACATTAAATTTAACCTTTTAGTAATTTTTATATTATATACTGGCAACACAGACAATCTCTTTCCTCAAAACCTTGGACCGAACGGACGTATTTCAAAATTGTAATTATATATCATCAAGTACATTGTAGAACCAGCTCCTGTGTTTTTTGTCTTTTACACTAACGCCTACCAGAACGAGCTATCGAAGCAACAAATGGTCCTTCACCCGTCAGACGAAGAATAGCTACCAACAAATCACACTGGAAATACGCCCCTGTGCTGAGGTCAACTAGAGGACACCCGTGTACCTACAAGTGTGCGCCAGGGATACTTCTAGTCTTGGAGAACAGCCAAGAGAGGAGAGGAAGATCGCTCCTTCAACGAGCGTACACCAAATTTAAGAAAAATCAACAGATTCAAATCAGAAAGCAGAATCGTTGGACTTTGGACCCCACGTTTACCTACCTACCTACGAACGTTGCGGGACCACCACGAACAAAGGACGATTCGAGTGAGTTCGTTCCATTTCCTTATTCACAACCAATTCACTTACCTGTACTTAATCCTAAATATCTTTTATTAATTTTAAGCCTCTAAGATAATTTGGGACCTTTTCATATGTTAAATAATTTAATAAATAACGACTTCCTACTTCATTCAGTGTAATCATAATCATAAACCTTATTTCCAATAAAAAAAAATCATTCGATTTAATCATAATAAGCTGCTTGCAGTGAAAAAAAAAAATAGTTGGCATCGACCGGGCACCGCGCCTATTCAGTTAAGTACCTACGTCTTACGTAACAGCTCACAGTTACCCTCAGTTGCAGTTATTCATGCACAGTCGCAATTAATATTCCATAATTTTTTGTCATCAATCAATTTATTAAGTATCTAGTTTTTTTCATACATTATAAAAGCAAAGTAACTATGAGTGAAAACGATAAACAGATAAAAGAATTAGTGAAAAGACGTGGTGGCGTAAAATCAAAGCTAACATTGTTTAAAAATTACATGGAAATATTAAGTAGCTGTGAATCTTTGAGTGAGTTGCAAGTGACTGAATTGAAGTGTCGTTTGACTAAAGCTGAAACCTTACATGGTGAATTTCATAAATTACAGACGGAGTTAGATGCGTTATTGGATGATTCAAACTCGGATCTTGCGGAGCGTGAGCAATTCGAGAGTTCGTACTTCCCTGTAGTGGCGCGAGCGCACACGCTGCTGCGCGCAGCCGAGCCTTCGCGCCGGCGGCGGCGCAGCTCCGAGTCCTCGACGACCTCCGCGGGCGGGGCTGAGACCAGACAAGACTTCGTGAGACTACCTAAAATCAACTTACCCAGTTTCAGCGGCGACTACCAGCACTGGCTCGAATTCAGAGATACGTATATTTCGCTTATTCATGATAACAAAAGCATTACAGATATTAATAAATTTCATTATTTGCGCTCGGCCCTACGAGGCAGCGCATCCTTAGTCATTCAAGGCTTAGAATTCAGGACAGATAATTATAACGTTGCTTGGCAATTATTATCAAGTAGATACGATAATGAAAGACTTTTGGTAAATAATCATATTAACGCATTGTTTAGTCTAGAACGTGCTCAAAAAGAGTCTAGTAAGTCATTACGAAACATGTTAGATGTCACTAATAAGAATATGTGTGCATTAGCTACGTTAGGTCAACCAGTAGATCACTGGGACACTCTAATAATTTACATCATGGCTAAAAAATTAGATGATGTTACCTACCGTCAGTGGGAAGAACAACGGAATTCATTAACAGGTATTCCTACTCTGAAACAGTTTACAACATTTTTAAACAATAGAGCTGATTTGTTAGACACAATACAGACTAATAGCACAATCATACACAATCAACAGACAGACACACAGAAGGGAAAAAATCACAATAACACAGGAAACTCGAGCTCAAAGAATTCAGATTCAAAAACAGTAACTTGTCCAATGTGCAAACGTAATCACCTTTTATTTAGTTGTCAGGAATTCAGAGACTTGAGTGTAGATACACGTTTACTTAAAATTACAAATTTTTCCGTTTGTAAAAATTGTTTACGACCTGGCCACTCTGAAAAGAATTGTAAATTATCACATTGCAAGTACTGTAAGCAAAGACACAATACTCTTTTGCACAAGGACATTGACACAGAAACAGAACAACACGTAGCATTGTCCGCAAATAATAATCAGACCACTAACACACGCTTTACATTGCTATCCACAGCTTTGGTGAAGGTGAGGGACGCGCAGGGCCGGCCAGTACAGGCTCGAGTACTGCTGGACAACGGCAGCACGTCGCACTACATCACTCAACACCTGTGTGAGAAGCTAGGTCTGGTAAGACACAGCACGAGCTCCACTGTCACAGGTATCAACAACTTAATTTCATATAGTGCAGAGTCTTGTGACCTAAGTATCGAGTCTTATTCGGGGACTTATAAGGTTAACTTACGCTGTGTAATTTTGCCACAGATCACTAGGCATATTCCATCATCATATATACCTACGAAAAACATAATATTGCCACCAGGAATTCAATTAGCAGATCCTAATTTCAATATGCCATCTACCATCGACATATTAGTTGGTGCTGACATATTTTGGGACGTCCTATGTCCTAACTTCATGGATTTAGGCAAAAATCAGCCTAAATTACATCAGACAAAGCTAGGTTGGATAATAACTGGCTCAATCAATCAGAATTCAGATCTTAAACATACATGTTATTTTACTCAGACTGATGATATTCAACTTACTCGATTTTGGGAACTGGATTCCGTACCTCCTGTTTACTCTTTATCCGCTGAAGAAAAAGCATGTGAAAAATTCTTTGCCGAAAACACATACCGTGACCACGAAGGACGCTTTGTTGTCACTATTCCTTTAAAAGAATCACCAGACCAACTTGGGAACTCGTATTACATGGCAAAACGGCGCTTTCTCTCGCTGGAACGTAGATTCGAACGGGATCCTAACCTGAAAGAAATGTATGTAGAATTTTTAAAAGAATACTTAAGTCTAGGTCATATGAGTGAAAATATACATCATTCAGAGCAGAATAAACTCAGTTATTACTTACCACATCTCGGAGTTATTCGTGAATCAAGTACAACGACGAAATTACGCGTTGTATTTGATGCTTCAGCAGTCACGACTTCAGGAAAGTCCTTCAACAGTATTCAAATGGTGGGACCAGTCGTCCAAGACGATTTGTTTTCTATCCTACTCAGATTTAGGCAGCACCAGTACGTTGTATCGGGCGATATAGAGAAAATGTACAGAGCCATCCTCGTACAGCCAGATCAGCGTTCATTGCAACAGATCATTTTTAGATTTAATCCGACAGAAAAATTAAAAACCTACACACTTAATACCGTTACATACGGCACAGCATCGGCACCATATTTAGCCACAAAATGTCTCGCATCCCTAGTAGATCACGCATCTAATCCCACTGCTAGAGAGTCTATAACAAGAGACTTCTATGTTGATGATTACCTAAGCGGAGGCGACACTGTAGACTGTGTCGTACAGATGTGCAAAGATGTCATGGCTACTTTGGAATCTGCTAAGTTTAATCTCCGTAAATGGCAATCTAACAGTTCAGAAATATTAAATTTAATAACAAACGTAAAGAATCAGAATAATTCAGAAAAGACATTAAATTTAAAAACTCTAGGTTTAACATGGGATTCAGGTTCAGACACACTTTTATTTTCAATTAATTTACAGTTAAGTAACAAAAAAATAACAAAACGAGTCATTTTATCACTAATTAGCCAGGTTTTTGATCCTTTAGGTCTTCTAGGCCCCTGTATATTGGAGGCAAAAATTATTATGCAGAAACTATGGATTGATAAATGCAGTTGGGACAATGAAGTATCCTCAGATATAAAGGTAAAATTTATAAATTTTATTCAACTACTTTCTTCATTGAACTCACTTCGAATTCCGCGTTGGGTATGTACAGATGACATATCAAAAATTGAAATACATACATTTACTGACGCCTCAGAAGCAGCTTATGGTGCGTGCGTGTTTATAAGAACAGTTAAACTTGACGGAACAGCACGGGTTCGATTACTTACGTCAAAAAATAAAGTAGCACCACTAAAACCGACTACTGTTCCTAGATTGGAACTTTGTGGGGCCCTGCTAGGCACAAGACTCTGCACTAAAGTTTTACAGTCTCTCACTATTCAGTTCACTGGTTTCTACTATTGGACCGATTCTACTATTGTCCTCGCGTGGCTCAAAACTATGCCAAGTCACTTAAAAACGTTTGTTCGCAATAGAGTAGGTGAGATACAAGAATGTACTTCAAATGGACAGTGGAGCTATGTGCCTTCGAAGGAGAACCCCGCGGACTTAGTCTCGCGTGGCGTGAAGGCTGATTGCATCAGCGGCGCCGCCCTCTGGTGGTCCGGGCCTAGCTTCTTACATCACACACACATACAATTCCCTAAAACTCCAAACACGCACTCATCACACAGTTCAATTCCAGATATCTCCTTACATACTGAAACAGATAATAATATTAAATTAAATCAAAATAGAATTTCGGAATTAATAAGTAAAAAATCCAATTATAATCAACTTATCAGAATAGTAGCCTACATATTAAGATTTATCAACAATTGTAAAAATATAAACAATAAGAATGTAACCAATTTAACTATTTCAGAACTTCACATTTCAGAACAAATAATAATACGTACAGCACAGCGCGAAATGTTTCCAGATGAATACAAACTAATAAAATCTGGCAAAACATTAAACTGTAAAAACAGATTAATTACTTTAACACCATTCATAGACGTGAACCATATTTTACGCGTCGGTGGTCGCCTTAAGAATTCTAACTACAGTTTCGATGTAAAACACCCTATTTTACTGTGTAGTAAATATCATCTTACAAAGTTAATTTTTATTAAAGAACACTTAAGTTTACTACATGCAGGTCCACAACTCTTATTATCACACATTCGACAGACATTTTGGCCTCTAGGAGGAAGAAATCTTGCCAAGCGTACAGTTCATAATTGTGTTCGTTGTTTTAGATTTAAAGCTAAATCTGTTCAACCAATAATGAGTGATTTACCAAGAGATAGAATGCACTTAGAATTTCCTTTTTTAAAGACAGGTATTGATTATGCCGGGCCAGTGCAGATAGTCGATCGTAAGGGTAGAGGTAGCAAACTTACGAAGTCTTATATATGTGTTTTTGTTTGTTTTGCAGTCAAGGCCCTGCACCTGGAGCTCGTCTCGGACCTGACCAAGGAAGCTTTCTTAGGTGCTCTCAATCGGTTCATAGCACGTCGTGGCAAACCACAGATAATATACTCCGATAACGGTACCACCTTTGTCGGAGCCAGTAATGATTTAAAATCTTTTATTCATAATTACTCAGACGACATTCAATCGGACCTTTCAATTCATGGCATAGAATTCAAAACTATTCCCCCTTACTCTCCCCACTTCGGTGGACTATGGGAAGCAGCCGTAAAATCTGTAAAGCATCATTTACGTCGTATTCTCTCATTGACACATTTGACATATGAGGAGATGTCAACCTGTCTCATAGAGATAGAGGCTATTCTAAATTCAAGGCCTATAACACCTTTATCTCCTGATCCTTCAGACCTTTCATGCCTTACACCGTCCCACTTCCTAATCGGGCGCTCACTCTTATCTGTACCTTACCGCCAGCTGACTGAAGTCAACATTAATCGGCTGCAGCGATACGCGAGGATACAGAAACTAAAACAACATTTTTGGCAACGTTTCTCACATGAATACGTTAATCTCCTTCAACAGAAAGTTAAGTGGTCATCATCATCAGGCAACCTTAAACTGGACTCGCTAGGCCTAGTACGAGACAGAAATCAACCACCTCTTCTATGGCTCCTGGGTCGAGTTGTCAAGCTTCATCCTGGGACAGACAACATTCATCGCGTCGCAGACATTCGCACCAAGAAGGGCATCATACAGCGGGCGTACAACAACATCTGCCCGCTGCCAGTCGAAGCCGAGTCCGACGATCAATGTTGAAGTACTTCAACGCCGGGCAGCCTGTTGCGGATAGCAACATTAAATTTAACCTTTTAGTAATTTTTATATTATATACTGGCAACACAGACAATCTCTTTCCTCAAAACCTTGGACCGAACGGACGTATTTCAAAATTGTAATTATATACTTATCATCAAGTACATTGTAGAACCAGCTCCTGTGTTTTTTTGTCTTTTACACTAACGCCTACCAGAACGAGCTATCGAAGCAACACCCTGTCTGAGAACAAAGTCTCGTGTTCTCTGAGAATTGTTAACAGATTCTAGACCAAGTCAATTTTACTGCTGGTTCATGGACGAGGTTCTAGTACAGGCTATTCTCTCACGGGTTGGGAGATCAATTGGCAGTTACTTCCATAAAAGCTAAGATAAACTGAACTCCGGTCTTTAGAGGACTAGCCTAGAGTCTCGCCCGTTAACTAGCCCGTGTACGTAAACTGTAAGTGTGGTATAGAATAGGAAAGAAAAGATGTAGGCGTGGCTCCATACACTAAAAAAAAAATATTAAGCTTCTGAGAAATGCGAATTGAATGTTAAAGTTATCAATATCAATATTGCACTTTTGATAAGTTGATACAAACATCCTTTGCCATATAACAAATTTCAATTTTAAATTGATAAGGGAATATAAATGTCTGTGGAGCTGATAACTTGAAGTTCAAACACAACATTTTATGTATTAACAGAATCCTGGGAAAGGCGAATGACCTTTGAAAAAAATCACCAATTGTCTTTATTAAGGTCTAATGGAGTCTTAACATGACATCATCATAATAATTCTTTGATTTCAACCTTTCTCCAACTCAGTTGGGGTCTTTCCGATCTAACTGTCATGAGGCTACAATATTTACCGTGAAGCGACTGCCATCTCAATCAAAGAATCAATCAATCAAAGAATCAATTTCGTTTATTCAGTTTAGGCACATAAAGAGCACATATGAACGTCAAAATTTTACAATAATGTCAGGAAATTACTAATATAATATTAAATTAAGTAAATAAATCATTTGAAAATGATTCTTTCGCTGGTTCGGTAAGTTGGTTCTACTGAGAAGAGACCAGCAAGAAACTCAGTGAACAATATTATAGTTTCTTTTTTTAAAACAATTTGTTTTTATTTTTATTTTTATTTTATTTTTCATAGGTTTTTCATAGGATCTGATCTCTACAACCAATTGGTTTTAAGTAAGTTCTTTAGTTAGACTATTTGGACTTTTCAGGGCTCCAGCTACTGGTAACGACAACCATAAATGTTTTTATGGCAATGGGACCCGGCTTAACATTAAGTCATACGGGTGTTTTTGTGTCAGGGTCAGAGGTCATAGGTCACACGCATCTGAAGTCTGAATCACACTTTGTTATGGATCTCTCACTGACGAGGGGTCCCTATGAATCCCTCCTGAATCTTGCCGGCTTGCCAATGGGTCGTATGATGCAGGTCAAAATAGATTGAGGTATGATTTCTTGTCTACCAGTTTCCCTTTTGAAAATTTTCACCCTTAGCCACTGGTGTCTTTTGTTTTGTTATTTGCCGCACACGACAACATGTGGCGGGAACATTCGACTATACTTGCTTTCTTCACACGCATAACGTAACGCATACGCACGAATAGCGAAAAACTAATCATTATAATCCGCACGCTGAATGATGATCCCTATGACAGTTCGTTAGCGCTTAACATTGTACTGACGTCCTATCACATCAAATCCTTTAGAGGTCTATTAAAAAGACGCAAAAATCATAATTGTGTACAATTGTAAATTATAAAAATGAATATTAAGAAATTATTACGTAATGTTCGGCAATAATAGAAAAAAACTCAATGCAAATGTACATGGTACGTGCTGCAAAAGTTACGTCGTCAAGCTGTTATCGACTAAGAAGGGACACATCGATAAACAAAATATCGATAATTTGTTGGAAATATAAAACAAATGCTTTGAGTTTGTATTTTATTTATATCAATCTGAATCTGATACAGGGTCAATCGGATCTTCAAAATCTGAGTCTGAACTGCAGCTATCCGTGACGTTTATTATTAACGGTTGGTCAATGATATTGTCGTATTGTACATCTCGATCCCAGTCTTGTAAGCAAATTTTCTTCGTTCTTTCGACCACTTTTCGCCAATCGTCAGCTGTCACTTGAGCGCAAGCTGACATGACATGACTGAATTAAAAAAATACGGTAGGTCTATGGCCTCCTTTTAAATACTTTTCCATGTAATCCATAATTGCCAGCTAATTATGAATTCTTTAAAATTCAATTCAAAAAGAATTTAAAATTCTTTAAATTATGCAATTTGAATAAAAATTAAAGTATAGTAAAATAATATATAATAATGCTGTTACTTTTTTATCTAGTGTTTTATGTCCATCAATGCGCGTAGTCTTTTTTTTTCAAAATAAATAAATATTGCTTATTATGTTGAATGACCTGGCTGAATGACATGACATTTGCCTGAAAAAACAGTATTTTATCGAAATTGTTTCGCATAACTAAAACAACTCGCTGATTAAATGCCAAAGGGCCACGTGATGGAAATGGTAAATTTTATAGGAGAGCCCATCAAAGTTTTCATCGCGCTATTTTTACTTTTTTTACGAATCTATAAGTGCTACATCTATGTGTTATATATCATTCGATGCGTATTTTAGAGCTTTATTAATGTAATAGTGACTAATTTCACCAGCTTCTATCTACGAAAGTATAATATCACATGAGTCCGTTATGCTTAGAACAATGGCTGTTGAATCTGTCAATATGTATTTAATAAAATGCCACATAACGAAAATTAAGTAATGTTTAATGAACTTATTTTTTAAAAAACTATGTCAATCAATCTTAACTATACTTAAAAAGAATAAGGATAACACAATATAGATAATACGTAATTTTCTGAAAAATTCAGTAGTTATTATATTAATAAGAAAATGTTATTATTAAATATCTGTCTTACAGATATGGCAATATTACACAATTTAAATGGTATTTAAACCTTAAACATACAAGGAACAATTTTTATAGACTTAGCAATAATCAGAGTGAATAAAAAACCCGTTAAAACGCGCTTAGAATTCAAAACCCTCTGACTTAAGTATTTTTAGTTATACTACCAGTAGTATTAAATATTCACACTTACGCAGAAATATCACAACTTAAGTACAGTCATTTTACTGGTGGATCAATTATTTTTGATCATCACCATAATCTTCATAAGTTAACTCACATAGAGAGGTACCTATATTCTAAAATTAAACAATAACTGTTTTAATTCAGTCTTAATAATTCAGTCTCTAATTGAACATCTATAAAATTGTATATTATAAAATACTGTTTTATTATTATGTAATACAATATAACGGTAAAAAATATAGATATCAATTAGGACACTATAGGTCTATGCTTAGTCTAAACATTAAGAACTTTATAGGTTAGCGTAAAAAGTAGGGGGGTTTCACATAATTTTATCCTTTTACAACATAGTCCTTCAGCTACCGATTCTTCAAGGCCCTTAAGGCCGCTAAACGCGAAAAATCTGCAGATTGCGGAAGTCCACGTCCTCTGCCAGAGTCAAACGAATACTTTCCACAAAAAATTGGAATGATTATAACATGGAAAACCCATATCTCCCAAGAGTCGTCTCGTGAACCTATCTCTAGCTATTTACAAGGATAGTTTGATGTTTTTGAAAGGACGCATAGACGCCGCCGAGAACGTGCAGGACCAAGCCAAGCACCCAATCATACTGGACGGTAAAGGCCCAGCCGTACGCCTACTAATTAACTATTTTCATTATAAATTTGCGCATGCCAACACAGAAACGGTGATTAGAACGGCGGCAACAATATTGAACCCTGAGCCTAAGAAACACAGTTCGTTCGATTGTCTAAAATTGCTAACAACGCAAATTGCTGCGCGGAAGGCCCGTACAACCTTTGACGCGTGATCTCCCAGAAGCTCGGATGTCGCATCATAAACGCTCCTTTACATTCGTGGGAGTTGATTACTTCGGACCTCTACAGGTCATGGTACATCGCAGCCGGTAAAAACGATGGGTCGCGCTCATTACTTGTTTAACGGCCAGAGCCATTCATCTCGAAGTGGTACACAGCTTGTCAGCTGACGCAGCAATTATGTGTCTTCACCGTTTCATCGCTAGAAGAGGTACACCAAGTAAAATCTATTTCGATAATGGAACGGCCTTCGTCGGCGCTAACTGACAGCTGAGAGCGCTCTACGACCAAGCTGTAGCTGACTTTCCCGTTAATGAAAAAATAGAATGGGTTTTTATACCGCCTTCAGCTCCATTCATGGGCGGAGTTTGGAAGCGGCTAGTAAAAAGTGTCAAGTCAGCGCGTCAAATCACCCTAAGAGAGCGTACGCCGACGGATGAAGTCTTCACAACACTTTTATCTGAAGCGGAGGCTTTGGTCAACGCTCGACCTCTTACACACGTCTACCCTGACCCCACAGACTCCGAGTCGTTAACGCCGACACATTTCTTGCTCGGCGCGTCGTCGGGTCGCCCAGTACCATGTCAACTGTCGGATTCGGATTTGTCCAGCAGAATTGGGTGGCGCAAGGCTTTGCGTCTGGCCGATCATTATTGGCGACGGTGGGTTACGGAGTATCTACCGACGTTGGCTCCAAGAAGAGTGCAAGGAGATGATGTAAATATTAACGTCGGGGATCCCGTGCTCGTGGCCGATGGAGACTTGCCGCGTGGTACATGGCCACGAGGCGTCATTCAAGCAGCATATCCAGGCCGTGACGGAATAACTAGGGTAGTAGACGTTAAGACTCTGGCGGGGAAGTTGAGGCGTCCAGTTAAAAAAAAATGTTTTCTTATAAAAAAGGGGAGGATGTGGCCGACTGTGGCCTCTTTAATAGTTCTCTATGGTTTTATATATTGGATTTTTTATTTAAAAAATGTATTAGGTAGAATAATTTCTTTACTTGTCATTGGAAGTGTAAATATCAAAAAATAAAATATTATTGAAAAATTCATACATTTTCTTCACAACTAGTATTTCGTCAAGTAACACTAGGTGCATGGAGTACCTAGCTATGAAAGCATACTTACTGCACGCGAATGGAGCACCCTGGTTCATTAGCGTACTTATTTCCAGCAATTATTACTCAAAAACATAGTCTTAGATATAAGGTATTTACTGCCTTAAAAAAATACCTACAAGCGAACCATTACACACATCAATACAGCCACAAAAGAAAAATGTCCAATTTTTGTTGAGAAATAGTGTCATATTTATTTCCTTCTTATTTACAAAACAGACGCATAACAAGTACTGCACTTTCATCTACAAAAATAAATAATAAGCTCATAGAATTAAAATGCAAAACGGACACATTCTATAATATGGCCTCTGGCATATAAAATAATGTGGAACTCACTTGATATTTATATTCCATACGGACACAATCTAAAATATGGCACTTTGTTTTATAAAAATTTATTTAAACTCATACTTATTTCGCAATTTGGCTCTTTGTCATAACAAAAAAAAAGCGCTCACTCCGACTATGAGGATTCAATTGACAAGATGGCCGTTTCGCTCTGAAGTTGGTCACCAAAGTCACGGAATGCGAAAGAGGCGGTTGTCTGATTGGTCCATTTTTGATGCTAGAATCGTGGGTGTCTTTTTAGAATTTAAAACTTATAATGATTTAGATACCATTTTTGAAAAAAAACGCGTATCAGTTTTTTTTGCATTGTGGCCCTTTGGCATTTAATCAGCGAACTGTCAGTTGAAACGTCCTACGGATCATCATTCGGCGTGCGGAGTATAATATCATCATCATCAGCTGAGCAGTTTTCTATTGTTTTTTTTTTGTTTAACCAGTTAGTGAACATACCCACGTCACCTTTTTGACGTTTTTTCTCAAATATGGAATGAATTAGCGTTTTGGATGCTAAATTTCAAATAGATTTAGATAGGACTTTTTAAACGGTCTACCGTCACCTCATTTACGATATAAGGAGAAATTTGGATTAGTGCGGGCGTTGTCTGGTAGCTCAGTGGTCAAGTGGTCAGAATAATCCCCCTGTAAGGATAAGGTCGCGGATTCGATTCCCGCCTGGCCCATTCAACAAAATTTCCTATCTAAATTCTTTACAAAGTTTGCCGATAACTGTCGTATACACGAGATTATTATGGGTTACTATTTTCCTCATAGTAATAGTAGAGCGCAGGATATAGTTAACATGGAACAAATACTGAGCACTGAAGGACATTCAAAAGCAGCACGCCAATAAAAATTAAAATAAAAGTACTAAACTCGAGTCTTATCCTGTGCCTAACACATGGATCCCAAACGTGGAAATTGAACAAGAAAATCAAAGATAAAATAATTTCATGCCAAAGAGAAATAGAGCGCAGTATGATGAATATAAAAAAGATACAAACAAATAAAACATACAAAAATTAGACACATCACCAAATTAAGAGTGGGATTGGTGCATACTCAATCATTAAAATGGACATAGTCTGGGCGTGTGGCGCGCCTACAGGATCGTAGATGGACAAAAACAGTGACCACATGGAAAGAGCCACAAGGCAAAAGAAGGAGAGATAAACCTTTAGCTAATATGGAAGATCACATTAAAATATAGCTGGCACGAACTGGATTTATGTAGCCCAATCTAGAGAGGACAGGCTAGCTTTGGAGGAGGCTCTCATCTACATAGGGGTCACCTACAGAAACTAACAACTAAACTTAGAGATACGAAACTTAATTACATACAACACAATTTTTTTTTTTTAAATTAACATAGAACTAAGACAAAGAATATTTGTAATCTGCAGGCAATAAAAGGCTTTTTATTTTATTTATTTATATGACTTCTCTCCCTGATAGCTAAGCTAAGCTAGCCTAAGCTGAAAGATAAGTCTCAGGAAAGAGGATCACCATTACAGACCTAAATCGTGGCTGAGCTGAAGCTTGACGGCCTCATCAGATACTTTTTCAGGGACACGAGACTGTAGGAAGAAGGAAAAACACATGAGCTGGTGAAGATTTTTATTCTTGTTGTATGAGAGTTAAAATAGTATCAATGTAGGTGGGATTAGTTCTGTCTAATAGTGATTTTATCAGTTCGTTTGTACTAAACTAACTTGTTTGCACTCAAAGCTTTATTTACATTATAATTCTAACGATATCATAATGACAGCTGATCGTCAAGATTCAGTTTGTTATGTTTATAGTTCTGTCTTGAGTTATGATGTAACTTAATGATGAATATGTTTCTAACCTATACTACGACACGTTGAAATAACCAATGTATAAATCATGGTATGGGTAATGGACTGCTGAGACGAGGTCTCGGGTTCGATCCCAGGTTTTACCATGGCACACACCAATGACTTTTCGATGCTTTTCGAAGTTATGTGTGTATTTATCGCAGGTTTATAAGTGCCCGGTTAATGGCAATAGGCTCGCCACCTATTACATTGGGACCTAAACATAAACTGGCGAAATGTGGGTGCTAGCACCTCTGCCTACCCCTTCGGGGATATAGGCGTGAGGTTATGTATGTATGTATGTATGTAATAATTAATCTTTATTATAGTTTCATTAATAATCATAATCATTATCATTATTAATAAATATAAATTGTAGACACTAGCTGACTCAGTTGAGAATAGTAATAATTGTAACAGTTGAAGTGATTAGCCATCTTAAAAAGTTCTTCAGTACGTGTGTTTATCACCTAGCTTCTCCTAAGCGGCTAAACCGATTTCGATAAAATTTTATATTTTTATTTTAACGGGTTCCTAGATGTCTTACTAATAATAATACACTAGGTGTCTTACTAATAATAATACTTATGTAAGAGTTTGGTGAAGATAGTTTTTGTTATACCACTTAGCTGGCAGAAAAACACGATGATGGAAAGTGGTTACCGTGGCCTATGGGCGTATGCAACACCAGGGGCGTTAGTTTCCATACTAACGAGGTTTAATGGCAAGTTTTCCTGAAATTATTATATAAGAATAGTTACAGTCGCCCATGACATTAGCCTGCTGTATTTCAATGTAAAGTTGACAAAATCGATAAAGTCCCACCTTTAAATACAACTTTATATTTACATATAAAGTTGTATTAGGTGGGATACTATCGATTTTGTCGACTGTACAGTCAGCATCATTAAAATATTGCTAACAAAAGTCCTCAAAATGATCCAAATACTAAAATTCCAATTTTATATTTGTTATTAGAGTACTCAAATAGTTGTAAGTTTCTAGAGTGGTCCAATTATCTTAATAAGCGGTCTTCCAGAATTATGCCAGTTAGTAGATTATTCATATTTAACACCGGTCGATGCTATCCAGTCAAGTATAATTTCAAAAATCTAGACATTGTCATTTAATCGCATTTTGTATCACTTTCTTACTTGTAAAGCCATCCCTTTCACATAATGGCGGGATGATAAGGGATGGGTATATTAGTAAGAACAGGATACAAAATGTGTCAATTGACAATGTCTTTTCTATTTTTTTTATAGTTGATCGTTGCTTAAGCCCTGAACTATCAACTTGTATTAGTGAGAAAAGTATGAATGACTACATTTTTTTTAATTATACTTGTCTGGATACCATCGACCGGCGTGATTGTGTATATGAATATGAATACTCTACTAATTGACATAATTCTGGAAAACCGATTGTTAATATAATTGGACCACTTTTGAGTACTCTAATAACCAATATAAAATTGGAATTTTGTTATTTGAATTATTTTGTGTACTTTTGTTTTCAACATTTTAATGATGCTGACTGTACCTACAAATTGTTTGTAAATTGGTTAGTGTTCAGCAACTTCTGAGGGAGACTGCACCTAAACATATTCGGTCTTATTACAAAACACGGACTAACTGTAAAACCAGGTTTAAATCGTCTTTAGACCATGGTCTAAATAAAATCATATTACAAAAAGCGTTTTAGTAGTAAACCATAGATCATCTTTGGTCTAAAGATAAACCTGCGTGACCCCTAGTTTAGCGTTGGTTTAAAGTGTAATCACAATAATCGCATACGTCAGAGTTGTCGTTTTTTAGGTTTTCATTATTTAGCTTGTGATTATTCGTACATATTTTTACTCGTAATATTAATGCAGTTGATGAAATGGATATCGAAGATATTATTATCGTGAAGTTACTGGACATACCACGCTTACCTAACAGAAATTTTCAAAACGTTTTATTATATGATTTGATAATTAGTGATTATTCTGAGGCTATGTCATATTTTGACTTACTTTTTCTTCAGAACTCCAACTTTCTGCTCTTCTTTTATTTTGTTGTTCCATCATAATTAACTTTACATACAACATTCAACTTATAGTATAAAATTTCGTAATTCGTTTCGAACATCGTGTAAAACTTCGTTCCGTTTCAATGCATACATCTTCCAATATTTTATAACAATGATTGCTAAATAAAGGCATGATAGTGATATTTTATTACTTAATAAAGAATAACTATTATCCATGAAGTTGCATTTAATGAAAATATATGTTTTAAATATATTTTTCACCAATTTTAGTAAATATTATTTTATCAATGACTTTAAAAAATTCTGCTTTCGGAGGATACGGAACGTTGCGATCGAATGGTGTCATAATGAACGAACAATATTTGTAGTAATCTGTGGTTTTTATTGAAACCAAGGTTTAAACCATGGTACTAAGTAGTCTACGGTTTATTCAGTTTTTGTAATAAGAAGAAGTTTAAACCATGGTCTAGAGATTAAGCCTAGACTTTATAGTTCGGGATTAAACCAGACTTAATTCTGTTTTTTGTAATAAGGCCGATTGAAATAATCGTTATACACGAATTTGAGGAGGATATAATCCCTGTTAAAATTACATTGTAACGATGAGTGTCAAGTATGTATTTAGTGATATCAGTTGACCTAAATATCATAACTATTCATATATCGTTTGACCCAAATTATAATATTGAATACATATTTATGATTCAACAGTATCACAATATACAAGTACACACCAAATTGCCAAGGCAAATGCTTCTTGAGAAGAAGATGTATCGAAGCATTTGCTGCGTGAATGTGGAGCAAGTTGCTGTCTGCTTGCTGCTTGTTGTTTTGATATATAGTCCCTTGTGCATGGCCCACAGTACCAAGATATGCCAAAAAATATTCCCCTTACTTAAACGACGCCTAGGTGTAACCACGATTTATGATCATAATTTTCAATCGACGTAAAAAACGCAGGAGGTTCTCAAGTCGACGCGTATATTTTTTTTTTTATTGTGACCACGCATAACTTTTTACAGGGTAGTCCGATTTTGATAATTCTTTTTTATTGGAAAGATTTTACCCCGAAGTTGGTCCCATATAAAATAACTTGACAACTAACACTGACAACTCAGTTTTTTTAATCATGTCAGAAAAAATTCCCACACTGAAATAAAAATAAAAAAACATATTTTTAATTTTTGCTTTATTTTGCTAACTTCTTTTTAAAATTTAATACAATAACTAGATCTCGTCCCCAAAGATATAATCCAAATTATCTGAATTCCGAGTACCTAACGTAACCCACCAATTTCGAACGCACGTTCAAGATGAACGTGCGTTCTGATATTATGTTTCCTAGTATTTACTATTATTTGTGTGCATGTGTTGTATGTATGTATGGTCTGTGTTATAGTGTGTGTATATTATTATTCATTCATACTATTATGGAACATCCTCTTTCGTTAAACTTCCTCCAAAGTTGTTTACAAACATCAAGTTTAATTTTAGAGCTTTGAATAACTGTTGAGTGAGCTCACAATTCTTTGTACTAATGCAATTGTAACATTTCAAGTCTTCATGAAAATATCTGCGGAGTAAACAAACCTCATCTGCTAGCTGGTGCACAACTTTTTTGTGTATCGAGTTTGGGGGGTCAGTCGGAAGTGGTTCCTGGGTAAACCGTATAGGCAAAAACAAAGAGAATAGTTGAAAGAAAGTGAACCATTTATTGTTGATGATGATCATAAAATTAGTCATGATAAATATAGTCAAAAAGTCAAAAAAAGTCAAAAAGATGGTCATGATTTGTAAGTATGGATGGATGGATGTTTGTAACTCTTTCACGTAAAAACTACTGAATAGATCAATGAAAATTTACAATAATATAGCTTATACGTCAGAATAACACTTAGACTACAATTTATTATGATAACCGTAATTATAGCGATAACCAACGTCCACGCGGACGGAGCAAAGATATTCGTTTTTAAAAATTATCAAAAAATGGAAATGCTTTATTGGATCACCTCACACCTGCATTTGAGACCCGAAACGGAGCTGTTTTAGTTGATTCGAGTACGATTTAATTAATAAATATGAGGAGGGGGAAATATCTTTTTTTGAGGCAAAATATGAAAATTATACTAACATCTCAATTGACAATAATAATAAACACTATTCAGCAGTTCCCAATCTTTATAAGAACAAACGCATTAAGATTAAATCAAGATCAGCTTACAGTTACAGAATTTGCAGCTATGGTAATAAATAATGTTTATGTTTAGTAAATTACATTGTTTAATACCGCTCACCCGTAAGGTCACGGGTTCAATGAACGTCAACAGTTGTCACTATCATTAAGGACAGTGTGTTAGATACTTTAAGAAATTAATATGTGATACTACTTATTAACTATAGGCTCGCACCCTATTAAGTGGCACCGAAAGTCATAAGAAGGTGATTTAATGCGGGTGTTAATAAACCTCTTCCTACCCCTTCCTGAATTTATAGGCGTGAATAGATGTACGTCGACTCTAGAAGTATGAATTAAGGTAAGGGATAAAACAGGATTTTTTTACAAATTTATCTGTAACTTTATGTCGCCTACTCTAATCTCAATGGCATCCATGACAAAGTTTCTTAGAATTGTCCTCTACTTTAAAGCCATATGGGAAAGATTTACGTAATCTGACTGCTTTCAAAAATAGCACGTCACCTTACCTTAAATTAGAAAAAATAATAGTCAGTACAGAATTACTACTAAGGAAACTGTACTTTACTGAAATTGTAATTTACGGCAAGCTCCGTTTATTCATTTTTCAATGAAAAATCTGTCTCAGTACCCCAAAAATGTATACTGTAAGGGACACGTTTTTAAAGAGTAAGAAATTACAAGTATTTCAAAAGTAAGAGCGCGTATTCAACGATATATATCTCATTTTCTCCAAAATGTCCCTTATATTAATTTATACTTCTGGTGTCGATATTTGTATGTATGCAGGTAAACAGCCCTACCAACACCTTCAGTCCCAGTCATTCTCACCTGCTAGTCGGTGCACCTGCTAAAGAACGGATAAGGTTCTGGCGCAGGCTTTCTTCCTGGGGTTGAGAGGTCAAAAAACAGTCAGTTCCCGAAAAGGTAATAATATATCAATCAAAAACAATAACTTGACCTCAGACTCCTTAACGTGGACTTTGAAAACACTAGAAACCGCTATGATGATGATGAGATAAAGAAACTATAGATTATTAAACAGTTACACTATCGCACTGGACTGTTATCAAACAGAATAAAAACCACTATATAACAGCACATAATATTGAAAATAACAGTGATGCTAGCCCATTGTAGTAGACAACCCACTTCCGCAATATGACATACATACTTAACGGTTTCTTAGAATTGAGTTCAAAATGTTCAATATAAGTGTGGTTAATCTCTACAATTTTAAAGAAGTATTAAAAACAATAAACATGTATCGAAAAATTATAGGCTATGATAACAGCTTGCCACCAGGTGGGCTACTAATAAACACCCAATACTTATCTATTTAATCCTGGATATAAATGTTTATACTGAGCGAGAATCGAACCTGTAATTTTTAATGCGCTATCTAGGTTCAAACTAGTACAAGTTTTATATTATAGAAAAAATATTCTTTAGTTTAGATTTTGACCTATAATTTTCATGAAGACTAAAAACTACCGCTGCACTATCAGCCAAACCAGATGCTTAGCCTTTATTATTCTTCCGCGACCATAAATAGCACGAATACAGGCAAAGATTACTTATATATAGGCAAAAACTGTTAAACTCAATATTGTTTGCTGTTATTTTAGTAGTTCGACGCTTTCGATACATTTTAATAGTTTTTTAAGTGTTCAAAATAGGACGCTACGAGTTCCTAATTCAAAAACACAAAAAACAAAGAAAACCTAGTTTCCACTGACACATTTCGGCTAATGCGGTGACCGCAATACGAATACAGCCGGAACACGTATAGTGTGATAATATACTTACATAATGAAGACATTGTAGACACGTATTTTAATACGATTCGTTCTTTGTTCTTGGTGTCAACTATTGGTACCTACGTCATAGAACGTGCGTAATTATTACATTGTTGTGCTTATATCGAATGGGACACCTTGGTTCCTACCCGAAGGGGAAAACCCGCAGATAGTCCTGGATCAATACACAGTAAGTAGTCCTTCTCCTTTGATCAAATGGGGACACCGTTTTCCCCACACCCAACACCCATTCACACACAAAGGATCCCTCTCTAAACCGGAGATAGTCCTTTTTTTTTCGTGAGCAAAATCCCCACGAAAGAATACTCAAACCTATTCTACTACAAACAAAAATGTATATAACCTTTTTTATATTACTTAGGTGGCCGATAAGCACCCGGCGCACCTGACGGAAAGTAATTACCGTGGCCTATGGACGTGTGAACAACGGGTCTAGTTCATAATATCGACAGTCACTACATCGATGGTCGCTGTATCGAAAACGTTCCATCGACGGGCTAATGTATCGACAGTACCCCAAATCGATGGTACGCTACATCGACAGTACCTACCCCAAATCATTGGTACGCTACATCGACAGTACCTACCCCAAATCGTTGGTACACTACATCGTTAGTACACTAAAACGACGGTATGCTACATCGACAGTAAACCAAATCGATAGTATCTACGCTGCATCGACTACCCGACCCGAGCAACACTTAAAAAAAATATTTATTTCTGCATGGTTATTTTCCTTCTAACCTGAACTAAACAAGTCGGATTGCGCAGCTATCACTATAAACAATTTAAATCTGGCGCGGGTCGGGTAGTCGATGCAGCGTAGATACTATCGATTTGGATTTCTCTCGATGTAGCATACCGTCGTTTTAGTGTACTAACAATGTAGCGTACCAACGATTTGTGGTACTGTCGATGTAGCGTACCATCGACTTGGGGTACTGTCGATACATTAGCCCGTCAATGGAACGTTTTCGATACAGCGACCATCGATGTAGTGACTGTCGATATTATGAACGAGTACGGTGAATAACAGGGGAGACACACTCGTACTGCCGAGTCTAACAGAAAGATTCTGTGCCGTCAGTGCTCCCACTGACAGCATAAAAACTCTCCAGTGAGCTGGATACCCTATTCACCGCCGGGAACCTAACCGCGGTATTCTGTAGGGTGGAGTACAAGACGTACCCAGTCGGTCTGCTCAATTGGGACGGAAAACCGTTGAATCCTCAAACTACTACAAGTACATCGCAAACAAAGGATAACTCAAGGTTTCTCTTCTATAAGTAACTAGTGGACCGTGGCCCGGCTTCTTCCGGGAATAAATTCGTCTATTTTTTCCTTTTGATAGTTTCAAAAAGCTGATTCACGTATTCCAAAAATCATTTCTTAGTGAGTGCTTACTTACAAAAGTATTTCATGGGTTTGTAAGTTCAGTAGTCTAGGGTCAGCAGATGAATCAGTCGGGACAAGTAATTTAGTACTATTTTATATTCTTAGCTAGCTTTTGTCGGTTATCGCTATAATATCGTTTATCGTTATAAATTGTAGCCTATGTGTTATTCTGATGTATAAGCTATATTATTGTAAAATTTCATTGAAATCAATTCAGTAGTTTTTACGTGAAAGAGTAACAAACATCGATCCATCCATCCATCCATCCATACTTATAAACTTTCGCGTTTTTAATATTAGTAGGATATACCAGCAGTAAAGTCATCAAAAACTAAAGGCCCCGTGCGTATCGCGATGCGCCTACTGTTGCGCCATCTCGCGGAACAGTGGTGACAATACGTAGATGCCCAGCTGACTGGCGCCTTCCCAAATAGTATATGATTCATACGCACTTCGAGGTCATTATTAATCGAAAATAATTAACAATAATTAACGTTATGACCACGACGATAATCCAATGTGGTTTTCAATCAATCTATTTACATTTTTTTCTTGCAAAATCGATATCAAAAGGCAAGTAATGTACCAAAAAAAATTAGGAATCCAACCCTTCCGAGTGAATGTGTTGCCACTTATTATTGAATTAAATTTTAGGTAAAAAAAACTATTTGAAAGCAGGCATGTCTCCAACGTGAGAGAAATTTATCGATGTAGATGGTAAACGTATCATCGAGGGAAAAGTTTAACCACAAACTAGGGTAACAAACCCTCTGTACGATGTTACGTTGAAGGTATATAAAATTTTTTTTTATTGAAAATTGTATTATTAAGATCTGATGCAAACTACACTAAATCATGAATTTTTACAGTTACTTATATAAGGATAACAACTCGTTGAAGCAAATATGCAGGATCGTACAGTCAAACTAAATAAGTATTTTTAGAGTAATTGTCGATTCTAGTTTCATAGGAATTTCACTAGCCTCTTGCACTAATAAATTATTGCTTTGCTCTTTCGTTTTCCTCAAAGCATGATGTATGACACTGATGGTGTGGTCCTTGTGTGATTAAAAACATAATTTTTGTGTTGTTTTGTTCATAACTCCGAACGACTGTTGTCACCACATGGCCACACGGGCATCTACTAACTTTCCGATTGAGCCGCGAGGGCGGCGCCACATGCGATGCGCACGGGGCCTATAAGTACATATGTATCGCAGTTACGCTACAAGTCTAGAACGAATTGTACTCAATGAATCATGTACCAAATTACCCAGAATCATGGCCACCAATACACCAAGGCGCACTTCAACTAAATGTATAGTTCTGCACAATATTTTGAAATCCAACATTCAATGCTTTTAATCTTACAAGACATCTCTATAAACAAATATAGAATAATAAAAATAAAATGTGCATGTTCTGCGATAAATTAATCACCTCAGCCATCCATCAGTCTTTCAATAGCTATCGAAATAAATAAACTAAACGTTTGTCTAACTATTTATACAAACGCCTAACGGTTCGGATGATTGTTCAAAAACATATACATTTTTGTTTCTAAGGCCACTAACTTAGTGAGAATTGATGCGGGTGGACAATAAATTATCTTAAGGAATTAATATATATAATACGATCCGCCCCGGCTTCGCACTGGTGGTAAAAACGTTCCCTTGGAATTCCAATATAGCCTATGTTAGTCAAAGTGAACGTAGCTTTCCAATGGTGAAAGAATTTCTGAAATGGGCACAGTACTTTTTGAGTTTATTCATTACAAACATACACACAAAAATACAAATCTTTCCTCTTTGCAATAGTAGTGTAGCTAGATATAAATATTAGCCTTATGCGCAGATTAGGTTCCCACAGAGACTATAACATGGGCACGGCGGTGTTCCGGCCAATTCGAGCAAAAGAACGACACGACCAGCATTTTTTCGGGATAGAATTTACTCTTGGATCAAGAACTATCGCTATCCATACTATATATAATATTATAAATGCGAAAGTAACTCTGTCTGTCTGTCTGTCTGTCTGTCTGTCTGTCTGTCTGTCTGTCTGTCTGTCTGTCTGTCTGTCTGTCTGTCTGTATGTTACGCTTTCACGCCTAAACCGCTGAACCGATCTTGATGAAATTTGGAACAGAGGTATATTAGAGCTTGAGAACGGACATAGGCTACCTTTTATCACGAGAAAGGGGGTTTAAGGGGGGGGAAATAGGGGATGAAAGTTTTTATGAAAGTTTGTCATTTCTGAAGATATCTTAACGAAATTTGGTAAAGAGGTAGATTAAAGCTTAGGAACGGACATAGGCTACCTTTTATCGCGAAAAGGGGGGTGGAAGGGGGGGGACTAGGGCCTTGGGAGAAAAGTTTGTCATTTTTGAAGATTTCTTGATGAAATTTGGTACAGAGATAGTTTAGAGCTTGGAAACGGAAGTAGGCTACCTTTTATCGCGAAAAGGGGGGTAGAAGGGAGGGGGACTAGGGCCTTTGGTACGAAAGTTTGTCATATTTAAAGATTTCTTGATGAAATTTAGTATAGAGATAGTTTATAGCTTGGGAACGAACATAAGCTACTTTCTATCGCGAAAAGGGAGGAAGAAGGGGGGGGGGGGGACGACCAGGGCATTGGGATAAAAGTTTATCGTTTTAGAAGATTTCCTGATGAAATTTGGTACAGAGATAGTTTAGAGCTTGGGAACGGACATAGACTACCTTTTATCACACAAAAAGGGGGGTAGTAGGGGGGGGACCAGGGCCTTGGGATACAAGTTTATCGTTTTAGAAGATTTCCCGATGAAATTTGGTACAGAGATAGTTTAGAGCTTGGGAACGGATATAGACTACCTTTTATTGCAAAAAGGGGGGTAGAAGGGGGGTAACTAGGGCCTTGGGAGGAAAGTTTGTCATTTTTGAAGATTTCTTGATGAAATTTGGTACAGAGATAGTTTAGAGCTTGGAAACAGATACAGGCTACCTTTTATCGCGAAAAGGGGGTTAGAAGGGGGGTGGACTAGGGCCTTGGGAGGAAAGTTTCTCATTTTTGAAGATTTCTTGATGAAATTTGGTACAGAGATAGTTTAGAGCTTGGAAACAGATATAGGCTACCTTTTATCGCGAAAAGGGAGGTAGAAGGGGGGCGGACTAGGGTCTTGGTATGAAAGTTTGTCATTTTTGAAGATTTCTTGATGAAATTTGGTACAGAGATAGTTTAGAGCTTGGGAACGAACATAAGCTACCTTTTATCGCGAAAAGGGGGGAAAAAGGGGGGTACCAGGGCCTTGGGATAAAAGTTTATCGTTTTAGAAGATTTCCTGATGAAATTTGGTACAGAGATAGTTTAGAGCTTGGGAACGGACAAAGACTACCTTTTATCACAAAAAGGTGGGTAGAAGGGGGGGGACTAAGGCCTTAGGATGAAAGTTTCTCATTTTTGAAGATTTCCTGATGAAATTTGGTACAACGATAGTTTAGAGCTTGGGAACGAACATAGGCATTGAAGCTTGGGAACGAACATAGGCTACCTATTGATGCGATAATGGAGGCATGGGGGGGGGGGGGGTAATAAGGGATTAAAGTTTGACAGTTTTGAAGATGATGAAACTTTATATGCTACCTTTGATCGCGAATAATGTGGTAAAAGGGGGGGGGGGATAAGGACTAGATAGTTAATATGAGAGTTTGTCATTTATGATGATATCCTGATGATATATTTGGTACAGAGATGGATTGAAGCTTGGGAACGAACATAGGCTACCTATTGACGCGAAAATGGAGGCTTGGGGGGGGAGGGGGGGTAATAAGGGATTAAAGTTTGACAGTTTTGAAGATGATGAAATTTTGGTACAGGGATTAATTAGAGCTTGGTAACGGACATACGCTACCTTTCATCGCGAATAATGTGGTAAAAGGGGGGGGGGGGATAAGGACTAGATAGTAAATATGAAAGTTTGTCATTTTTGATGATATGCTGTAAAGGCGAATAGGGAGGCGAGTGGAAAGATGAATGTAGTGGCGAGTAGAGATCGAATAGAGAGTTGAGTTGAGGTGCGAGTACCTATCTACTCGCACCTCTACTCAAGTGTGGAGAGTCAAGTAGACAGTAGAGATGGATGGGCAAGTAGAGAGGCCAATGGAAAGGCGAGTATAGAGAAAAGTACAAAGTCGAGTAGAGAGGGGAACAGAGAAGTCAGTAGAGAGTCAAGTATAAATTCAAATACAGAGGCGAGTAGAAAGTCGAGTAGAGAGTCGAATATAGAGGCGAGTAGAAAGTCGAGAACAGAGGTGAGTACATAGTCGAGGACAAAGTTGAGTAGAGAGGCGAATTTAATGCTCAATAGCGTCAGCTCAACACTAAGCGATAACCGACATCCACGCGGATGGAGCCGCGGGCAACAGCTAGTAGCTAATATATCAAAAGTCCAATTCTATTCCTTTGCTGTAAATGCGACGAGCCTGAAATTGAGTGCAGAATTTTACTCACTCGAATGTAGATTAAACATAAGCTTGAAATTAAAACACAGGCCTTAATCGATATTCGTAGCAGACGTAAAGAAAGAAAGAAAGAAAGAAAGAAATATTTATTATAAAGCACAGCTGAACAACAATTTTAACAATTTTTTTAACAAATTTTAACAAATTTTATCAAATTTTATTTATTATAAACGACAGCAACAGAATAATAACAACTAACGCACAACTGTGCTGAATAAATGGCTGCCTCTCAGCTTAATGCTGTCCACTTTGTGGTGCAGGCGGTACAGCGCTGATTTTCAGAGGCACGCATATGTGTATAAATTATACTAGTGATAGACATCTGATTTCGTTCTTGCAACCTATAGGAACCTATTCCTGGGATAAATATGCCTATATGTAACTCACACTATAATCTATCCCTGTACTAAATTTCAGCCAAATCCATTCAAACTAGCACTAGTTTAGTAGTAGTTTAGTATTAGTAGCTAGCAAACCAGTACTAGTGGGATCGGTGAGTGTCACGCGGTGCTGCGACGACAATCCTCTTTTGATGAGGCCGTCAAGCTGAGTACCATCATTGTTAACATGGTGCGTGTATGGGGTGCTGGTTGGGTAACCTCCACGTCGGCTTCTCCGTTTCTTCCCCCTTTGGACCGCGGTCCTGGGGAGCGGAAGCGGGGGGGCTGGTGCACCCTGGACAACGGCTAACAGACTCCTACCTTGGGAGTTCTGTTGGCCGTTGACAAATAACCCGACGGCTGACCTCACGAGGAGGTCGTGGGATGGCGGGCCTTCAAGGCCCGCGGGAAGGGGTCCGTAGGACACCCTTCCATTCCAACAGCCCTTTTAAGGGCTAGCTGACCCCATTGCACGAGGGGGTCGTGGTATGGCGGGCCTGCAAGGCCCGCGGGGAGGGATCCGTAGGGTTCCTCCCACCTCAACAGCCCTTTTCAGGGCTAGCCGTCGCTCCCAGTACCCCTCTGCTTTAGCAGAGGAGACATGGGAGAGGCGACGGGATCCGTAGGATCCGGGGACGGGTCGGCCCACTGCTCGCGCAGGGGCTGACGGGCATTCGTGCCTCCGTCGGCGTTGGGAGAGTTGGCTACTCCCCCGCATCGCGTAACCTCCGAGATATCGACAACGACCTGAGTGCTAGCCACACTCGGGAACGCCGATATCCTGGAGGCCGTGGGGCTTGCCTTAACTGGCCGGCCCGCGACAAGGAAAAGTCTGAAAACCCGACAGCGAAGTCGCTTAAAACCTGTGGATACCTGGGGACCTCCACAGTATGTACCCCGCTTCCTGGAATGGCCGTCACCCAGGAAGTGTGATTAGAGCGGTTCTACTCGTGGGACATCATGGAAGAATCATTTATAAACCAAAAAAACCCCCCCCAACCAAGCGAAACAGTCTGCGCGGAGGTCGCGCAGCACCAAGACGCGGAGGTCGCGTCCCAAGCGGTGTCAGACCACCTTGACACCGCCGCCCAGAGCAGGGCTAGCAGTCCGGGCGTAGCAACCCGGAGCTCAGCCGGAAAGAGGAACCAGGTTCCTCCCCTTCGGCCTTATGAGCCGGACCCGGAGGTCAGCATGACCGACGGGTCCACGTCCAGCAGCGGACAGGAGGGAGAATACCTTTCTCCCCCGCCCAAGTTTGCGGCGCTCGGTCGCCGAAAGACGCGGGGTGGCAAGAGGGCTGCCCCTCAAAAGCGTGCCCCAGCCCCAGTCCCGAAGGGTGTCATGGCGCCGCCGAGTTCCTCCTCCTCGGCGGCGCCCTTGCCTTGTGCCGGCGACACCACCTCTAACCAGGTGGTGGAGGCCCTTAAAGGCCTTGCTGAGGCCCGAACTGGGGCTATGACGCCGGAGGAGGACCGGCTCATGCGGTCGACGCTCCGCCTAGTGGAGCAATACAATCTGCTCAGGGCGGAGCTAGGCCGCGCGCAGCAGGAGCGGGCTGACCTCGGCAGGCGTCAGGAGGCCTTGCTCGGCGAAACCGAGCGGCAGGCGGCGGAATACCGCGGGGAGATGGCCAAGATGGCGGCTGAGTTGGCGGCGCTCCAAGACCGTGTGGCCCGCACAGAGAGGCGGAGGGTCGGAGCGCAGCCGGAACCGCCATCGCCACCATCTCGGTCCAGGTCGCCGGTGCGGCCGGGGGCGCCGCCTTCTCCTCCGGTGCAGCCGGCGCCACCGACGTCACCGGCACCACCGCGTTTGCCGCCGCCGCCGCTCCCGCCGCGCTTAGCGGTCCCGCGGCCGCCGCTGCCGGCGCAGCCGAGGCCGACGTTGCGGCTCGCCCAGCCGCGGCCCTGGCAGGCGCAGGCGCCTGTGCCGGCGGGGTCCGCGAACGCGCTGGAGGCCTGCATGGCGGCAATGGCCGCCATGGAAGCGCGGCAGGCGGCGCACGCGGAGCGGACGCGGATTTGTCTGGAGGCCATAATGGACTCCATCCGTCGTCCGCCCCTGGCGCAGCCGAGTGGCGGATACGCCGCGGCGGTCAAACGGGGCCCCATCCGTACGATGGCGGCGGGGACCCCGCAGGAGTCGGCCCGCGGCGCGCCCACTGCGCCGGCTGCTCCGGCCACTATCGCTGCACCAGCCGGGGGTGCCCAAGCTAAGGGCAGGGGAAAGGGGAAGGGCAAGGGCAAGAAGTCCTCGGTCCCTGCCCCGGCCCTGGCACCGGTTTCGGCCCCGACTGCCTCCAGTAGCTCTGCACCGGCAGAGGGCTGGGAGGTGGTCGGTGAGGCCAAAAAAAAAAAAAAAAAAAAAAAAAGGCGGAATGCCCGCAAAAAGGCAGCCAAAAGGGCCAAGAAGGCCCAGGCTGCCGCGAAGGGAGCGCCGGGAAGGCTGCGCGTCCCCCGTACCACCGCTGTCGTCTTAACGATGACACCGGAGGCGACGGAGAGGGGCGTGCAGTACGTGGACCTGGTCAAACAGGCGAGGGGCCTCATAGATATGAGGGCCCTCGATGTGGCGGGGACCCTCCGAGTGACACACACTCGGACCGGTGCCCGCCTCATCCACGTCCCTGGCGCCTCCAGTGGTCCCAAGGCCGATGCCATCGCGGCTAGGCTGAGGGAGACGCTGGATGCGGCCGACGTCCGGGTGTCCAGGCCCACCAAGTGCGCAGAACTGCGCATTTCGGACCTGGACGACTCCATCACGGCCGAAGAAATTCGGGCCACCGTGGCGGAGGCCGGGGGTTGCCCCCTGGAGGCGGTTAAGGTCGGAGCGATTCGCTACGGCCGTCGCGGACAGGGGGCAACAGTTGTCGGCTGCCCCATCGCGGCAGCTCAAAAGGCTGCCGAACAGAAGGTCCTCGCGGTAGGCGGCGTTGTGGGAGTCCGGGTACGGCTCCTGCAGGCTCGGCCGGACAGGTGCTTCAGGTGCCTGTCGGCCGGCCACGTGGGTGTGCAGTGCAAGGCGGAGGTGACGGTCGGCGACCGTTGCTTCCGCTGCAGCCAACCCGGTCACAGAGCCGGTACTTGCGAAGCTCCGCCGCACTGTTTCAGGTGTGCGGCGGAGGGCAAGCCGGCCGACCATAGGGTTGGCAGCAAGGCCTGCACCCGCGGGGAGCCGCTGCCGCGAGGCGGGCGTTCCGCCAACGGTTCGGTGCGGGATGCGGAGATGGTTCCATAATGGATCCCCAGCTCCGCATCCTGCAGGCGAACGTGGGCCACGGTGTCGATGCTCAGGCCCTTCTGCTCCAGAGCATGGCACAGTGGTCCATACACGTCGCCGCTGTCGCCGATCCATACACTCACCGGCCCCTCGGGCCCGCCTGGGTGGTCGACCTGGATGGATCGGCGGCACTGGTGCATAACGCCGCTGCGGGTGCCCCTCCCCTTGTAGTGATCGCAAGGGAGCATGGCATCGTAGCGGCGCGTGTAGGGGAGATTGCGGTCGTGGCCGTTTATCTCACGCCGGGGTCACACCGACTCATTGGGCAGTATCGGCGGTCGCTGGAGCGGCTGACCGACGTCGTCAATGCCTGTACGCCTCGTCAGGTTCTTGTGCTCGGGGACTTCAACGCCTGGTCTCAGGCTTGGGGTTCCCGGCGCACGAACGCGCGGGGCAGGGCTCTGGAGAGCTGGGCCGATTCTCTCGGCTTAGTTCTCCAGAATCGCGGGGCCGAAGCCACGTATGTGGGCACCTTTGTGGCGGGGGAGCGCAGGTCGATCATAGACCTTTCGTTCGCGAGCGCTTCCCTGTCACTCCGCGTGCGGGACTGGCGTGTCGCCGTGGAGGTGGAGACACTATCGGATCACCGATACGTTCGGTTCGATGTCTCCCCTCCTGCGGGTGACGCGCCGGTCATATCGGCCCAACGCGAGCCGCGCTGGGTGTTGGGGCGACTGAATCGGGAGGACCTCCTGGAGGCCGCCATCGTACAGGCCTGGGCCATTGCGCCGGACAGGCCTGTCGACATAGACGATGAAGCGGCCTGGTTCCGGGAGGCCATGACACGGGTCTGCGATGCGGGTATGCCTAGGGCTCCAGCCTATAATCCGAGGCGTCGGGTCTACTGGTGGAATGCGGAGATCGCGAGGCTGCGTCAAGCCTGCGTGATCACGCACCGCCGGTGGGCTCGACTCCGTAGGAGGCGTAGCCGTACCGCAGATTCGGAGCCCCGACTGGCGGAGCTTCACGAGGGATACAGGGAGGCCCGGAATGCCCTCCGAGCGGAGATCAAGCGGTCTAAGGCCGCTTGTTACCGGGAGCTCCTGGAGACGCTGGAGCGGGACCCATGGGGGCGGCCTTACCTTATGGTAAGAGAAAAGCTGCGCCCCCGGGCCCCTCCGCTGACCCAGGTGCTCGAACCGGCTCTGCTCGGAGGAGTGGTCGACTCCCTGTTCCCGGCGCGAGCGGAACATGTTCCGCCGCAGATGGCTCCGCCGCCTCGGTCGCCTACGGCACCCAGTACGGCGCCCAGTGCGGTGATTGACGACGACGTGCCCGAGGTCACTTGGGTAGAACTAGAGCTGGCGGTGCGAAGGCTGAGGGCCAAGAAGAACACCGCCCCGGGACCCGACGGCATTCCAGGCCGCGCGTGGGTCCTAGCTCTAGGGGAAGACGGTCTCGAACCCCGACTGAGAGGGTTCCTCAGCGCATGCATGGAGCGGGGCCAGTTTCCGAAGATGTGGAAGACGGGGAAGCTGGTCCTCATCCGCAAGAAGGGACGCCCGGCGGACGAGCCGTCCGGGTACCGGCCCATAGTGCTGCTCGACGAGGTGGGCAAACTCTTTGAAAGAGTAATTGCCAAGCGCCTCGTCGAGCATCTCTCTAGAGTGGGGCCGGACCTGGCGAATACCCAGTTTGGGTTCCGCCGGTGGCGTTCCACTGTGGATGCCATCATGCGTGTGAGGACTCTGGCGGAGGATGCGGTCGCCCGGGGCGAGGTGATGTTGGCGGTGTCCTTGGACATCTCCAACGCCTTCAACACCTTGCCCTGGAGTTGCATCAGGGAGGCACTCGTGTACCACGGTGTGCCTCTCTACCTCCGCCGCATAGTCGGGGCTTACCTAACGGAGAGAGCCGTCGTCTACCCGAGTTCGACCGGAGTCGGTAGGCGTGAGATGTCGTGCGGTGTCCCACAGGGATCGGTCCTGGGGCCGTTACTGTGGAACATCGGTTACGACTGGGTGCTTCGCGGTGACTTCGCGTACGGTGCCACCGTCACGTGTTATGCGGACGACACGCTGGTGACGGTGAGCGGGGCTACGCACCGCGAGGCGACCCTGAGGGCCACGACCGCGGTTGGTCAAGTCGTCGAACGGATCCGGCGGCTGGGTCTCGAGGTGGCTCTGCACAAGTCCGAGGCCATGTTCTTTCATGGTCCTCGGCGCAGGCCAGGCCCGGGAGCCAGCCTTACAGTGGGAGGCACTCCCATCGACATCAAGCCCCAGCTGAAATACCTGGGGCTCGTGCTTGACGGTCGATGGGACTTCGGACAACATCTCCGAAGCCTGCGCCCCAAGTTGGTCACCACGGCGAATGCCCTGAGTCGGCTGCTGCCCAACTTGAAGGGCCCAGGGGCCTCCTGCAGGAGACTCTACGCGGGTGTCGTGCGGTCCATGGCCCTATATGGGTGCCCCGTGTGGGCGGACACCCTGGGGGCCAGATTCCTGCCTCTGCTCCGTACGGCGCAGAGGACGATGGCCTCCAGGGCCATCAGGGGATACCGCACGATATCCTTCGAAGCGGCGAGTCTCCTGGCCGGATCGCCACCGTGGATCCTGGAAGCGAGGGCCCTTTCGGCACTATACCAGTTCCGAAAGGAGGCGCGGGAGCGGGGATTCGATCCCGAGCCCGAGGACATTCGGGCCGAGAAATCCCGGCTCCACCAGGTCATGGTGGCCGAGTGGGAGCGACGACTTGGGCAACCACGCGCAGGGCACGCCGTCATTGCGGCGGTAAGGCCCATCATGGGGGAGTGGCTAGAGAGGCCACACGGGAGCCTCTCGTACCGTCAGACGCAGATGATAACCGGGCACGGTTACTTCGGGCGGTATCTGCATCTGATGGGTATTGAGCCAACGCCCGAGTGCCATCACTGCGACGCGAGCGTGGACTCGGGGCTGCACACGCTCACCGAGTGTCCGGCGTTTGAGACGCCGAGGCGGGAGCTTGTGCAGGCCCTGGGGGTGAGAGTGCTCACGCTCTCCACCCTGCTCGCGGCGATGGTCCGCTGCGCGGATGCGTGGGCGGCCAGCGCCTCTTTCTGCGAGCAGGTCATGCTCGCGAAGGAGACAGCAGAGCGGGCGCGGCGCGGTGAGCGAGAAAGACTCGCTGACATCGCTGCTCGCGCCCGAAGGCGGCTCGGGCGTCGGAGGGCGCTTACAGACCTCCGCCCCCCATGAGCGCGGGCCTGAGGGTGACGGGTGGAGCCACCCGTCACCCTAGCAGAAGCAGGCCACGGCGGCGGCGCGCATCGTAGGACGATGCGCGCCTCCCCACACCGGGGTTGAGTCGGGGACGGCGTGGTCCCCACCTCCCGAGGAGGGCCAGACCGAAAGGGATGGCCCTGGGTCAGCCGGGGTGCGAGGGATATGTCGCAAGACAACCTCACCTTCGGCCTAGCACCACGACCCACAGACGGCGTGCGGTTTAGTCGGTTCGAGTCCGACATAACCCACCCCTCCGGCTCCGGAGGGGCGGGTATCCGTGGGGATTTCCCGCACGTAAAAAAAAAAAAAAAAAAAAAAAAAATAAAAAAAAAATGGTGCGTGTATGTAATACTCATCCTCTTTCCTCCTGAGACTGCCTTCAGCTTATATAAACTTTCAAACAGGATGTGTGTTACGTGATAATGAATATATCTAATTTTTGATATAGAAACCTTAACAAGATCTTCAGCACCCAAGCCAAACTTATCTGAAAACCTTTACATTAGCTGCTGATTGACCAACGAAGGTGTGCGCAAGCTTTCTTCTTGGAGTTCAGGCGTCAATCATCAAATTATTTTGGAGGACAGTAGAAAAGTGGATTCAGTCAATCAATCAATTAGCCCACTGCAGTCCACTGCTGGACATAGGCCTCTCCCAATATGGATTACGGGTTCAAAATTGCAAGCTGTACAATTTTATCTGTTGCCATAATTCTGAGCTATTTGTTATTTCATTTGATTATTGTTTTTGCAATGATTGTTTTTGTAGGTATTTCTTATGTTATTTCTGTTTTTTAGTCAATATGAATTAATTGTTTATGACTTCAAATATAATGTAAATTGGTCATGAATTAATGAATAAACAATCAAATAATGTGTAGATACCAAGATAACGACACTTGTAGTACACACTCTACATCAAAAACACTGTTTTCATTCCTTTGTGAGGTATGTAAGACGTGTATAATTTATCAAACATAACATTACACGGATACAAATAACTGATATAAACGCATCGCTTATAAAATTTTGAGATATTTATAGAACAAGTTTGAATCAGTTTTGTTGTATTGTGTTATGTAATGTCATGTTATGTTGCACGTGTATTTTGAAATATTTTTGAAGTGAAAACTTCTTTAGCGGCGTTTGATGGGTGAAAAGTGTTAAACTGGCGTCGCTTGACCTTTGAACCGTAACCGACGACTGACGTCATACAACATTAGCTATAGACTGTCTGTTTTGCAAGATACGATAAATAGCCTCGTAGTCGACTTTAAGTCCTTATGGTTTCAGATAGTACCGGGTTCAAACCTGGCCTTCTGATACTTTTTGTGATTATTTTTTCTTTTTGTAATTTATTACTTTTGTGATTATTTTTTCTTTTTGTAATTTATTAATTTCTTCTGACAGAAAATTAGCAGAAAATTAGTGATAGGTTCTATGATTGGCGCTATATTATAGGTATGGTATGGTATGATATGTTCTTTTAATCTTTTTCTATGTATATAATGAAGAAAGAAAGAAAGAAATTGTTTTAACTTCTGCCGGCAGTCCCAGAGTGCAACTCGTCTTTTTTTTTAGACGGAACGCATTGAACTAGCTTATGAATCCGCTATAAGTCTATGTAATTTTTGTAGTCTGAGATTCATTCTATGTGCTTCGTTTCTAGACAGGTTTATTAAACATCTCGAGGTTTAACTTTTACCATCTATTTGTTATCTTACACGTTATAACAGTAACTGCGATATGAGATTGAAAAATAATTCAATTTAGACCATGGATTTCAAAGGTACACACACAGCTTTTTGTAACTGTCACCCAAATATTATATAAGTAACTCTATCCGTCTGTCACGCCTAAACCACTTATACGATTTTGATGATTTTTTTAGACCTTGGGAAAGGACATAGGCTATGTTTGGTTGTGATAACTGATAACCAGGTGGGCGAAGCCGCTGGTAGCAGCTAGCATAATAGATATGATATTACAAAAAGGGGCGATAAGTCTGACACATAAGTTTCAAAATTCATTATCTCATTCATCTTGCATTCCCAGTGCGTACTCACCTTCGAACCAATATATAAATTGGTTTGAATCAGCTTATTTTGTAGTATGTACCTACACCTAGAAAGGCATTCCCGAGGAGTCAGTCAGCCGGGGTGGGAGGGATATGTCAAAGTCAAAGTCAAAGTCAAAAATCATTTATTCTGTATAGACCATTAAAACGGTACTTACAAAATGTCAAGGTTAAAAAAAAAAAAATCTAGACTAGTTTAGCAAATGGACCACCGGTTCGAAACGCGGCCCCGACCTGAGAAGACTCCGGCAAGAAACTCAGCGGGCATTATTTTTTTTTTTGGTCTATTTACAAACATTTGCTTAGTCTACTTAGTCTAAATACAATAGTTTGCTTGAGTAGCATAGTTGAGCGAACAGCTCATTTCCAAGCTTGTTTGTCGCGAGACAACCTCACCTTCGGCCTAGCACTACGACGCACAGACGGCGTGCGGTTTAGTCGGTTCGAGTCCGACATAACCCCCCTCTCGGGCTCCGGAGGGGGTGGGGGGGGATGTATGCGTGGGGATTTCCCGCACGTAATAAAAAAAAATCCTAGAAAGGCATTGGTAATAAACATTCTAGTTGAGATTGCCATGCCTACTGCACGTTCCCGATTCAGTTGACAAAACCAGGGTATCATGATATAGAATCACCGTTAGATATGGAATGTTCCAGACTACCAACCATCCATGACTACTGTCATTGATGTTCACACGATATTCTGCAGCCAGTTAAGGTAGTTATCATTGCAAGTAATCAATACATGCCGCATACTGGTTAAAGAGCCGGACTTACGATCGGGACGTCCTGGGTTCGAATTCAGCAAGTCACACTACTGAAGTGAAGTATTCACTGCTAACACTAGTTTCTAATTTAGTTAGAGGGGTTAGGAGGAATACAAAAACATACACACATACATACGTCAAAGTAGTGGTGCCTTTTTAAAATTTAAGGTGTAAAATTAACTGCACCCCGCTTGATGGTAAGCTAGGGTGCAGTTAAAATACTAGTGACCGCCATTACAGATGTTGTCCCTAGAATGAAAACGTACCTTGACGGCGTCGACAGATGTTTATTCAGTACCCCCCTTTACATTAGGAGGTACGACACGCGGATATTCCCGTCCCCGTAGAGCAGTCCGACTGGGGAAGTACAACCGCCCAACAGAATACCGCGGCCATAATAACCTAGTGTTGTGTTCACGACGCTGAGTAGGGTAGCTAGAGCTCGCTGGAGAGTTTTTGTGCTGCCAGTGAGATGACCAGTCTTCTTCTGCTTTGTCTTCTGGCCAAATGAATAGTATGGTTAGGTTAACATGTTTGTTTGTAGTGTGTCCAACCCAGGTTACTCTTTGGGCACATATATCTACAATCCTCGTGTTGTGTTCCCGGCGGTAAGTACGGCAGCCAGAGCTCACTGGAGAGGTTTTGTGCAGTCAGTGGGGAAGACCAAAGGCTATTCCTGCTTTGTCTTCTACACTGAAGGCACAGTAACTCTCTGTGTTTACAGTGTCGGCAGCACGAGTGTAACTCCTGTGGTACTGCACACGTTTATAGACCACGGTAACTACCTACCATAAGCTGGGCCACGAACTTTTCTGCCACCACAGGTATATAAAAAACGAAGATACTAGCCGAGATGATTTTAGTATCTAAGTATATTAGAATACGTTCTACTATACTTAATTACTAAAATCATTTTTAAATTTAATCTCATTGAAGTAAACCCAATCGTCTACAAACAGTAATCAATAAACACATTTGGAAGATGATCGATGGACTCATAAATTGATTATAATTTCAGAGATCAACAACCTTTCCCGGGAATCCTCGAACCCGATAGGGGTCAGTGGATAACCCTTTCGCAATATTGCGGTGTAAGTGCTTGGATACAGGGAATCCGATACCGTGAACTCAGAAGATCAGATATCAACTATTTGTCTCATAGTTCACTTGGTTCAATGATACCATTTTATTATACTCTCGTACTTTGCTCGTACCTTCTTCTATTGTGAGTATGTGAAGTGTATATTTCTTGCTTGGTTGGGTACAATATAACTATCACATCTCACCTCATCTGTCCATTTTTTTTTTCAGACCAAAATTGAGAATTGCCATGGTAAAGAGTGCGTAGAATGTGTTTATGGAGAAGTATATTATTAACATAACATAAACTCACGCCTTTATCCCCGAAGGGGTAGGCAGAGGTGCTAGCACCCACATTTCGCCAGATTATGTAAACATAATCTGGCGAAATGTGGGTGCTAGCAATGTAATAGGTGGCGAGCCTATTGCCAATAACCAGGCACTTATAAACCTGCGATAAATACACACATAACTTCGAAAAGCATCGTAAAGTCATTGGTGTGTGCCATGGAAAACCTGGGATCGAACCCGAGACCTCGTCTCAGCAGTTCATTACCCATACCACTAGGCTTGCTTTATAAATTCAAACCAATGAAACAATCTTGTTGAAACTGGACACATAGCCGATATCCTTTCCCAAGGTATAAGATGTTAGAGGATATGTTTGGCCCTGACATACTCTCGAGCGGAGCCGCGGGCAACAGCTAATCAGTCAAAAAATTTGATTAGTTTGCATAGTGTTCTGTTTTATATCCCTCAGTGAAATTCTGCCTTAGGACCAAAACCGCACAACAGACGATGTTGTCCCGCGAGTGGTATGCCATGTGAAACCGCTGGAGTTGCTTTAAAATCTGTCATGGAAAATAACCGCAAGCTAGTACTATTCTGTGCCGCAACTGAGTTCGCTTTATACATTCGTTTCCTTGAATCACGAAATCACACGGTCAAAAACCGCGGTGGTCTTTACCACAGTGCGACCTACACGGTCAAAAATCTATTTTTTTTAATAACGAAAGCTTTTCATTTGACACTAGCCTATGTCCACAGCACCGCAGACGTCGATGTCGGCTATCGTGACTTTTGGTAATATCTCCGGATCCACTCAAACGACTGCGATAAAATTGAACGGTAACCACTTTCCATCATGGGGGCCGTGAGTTTGTCTGCCAGCTAAGTGGCATGAAAAAACTTAATTTTTAAATCTGACCATGAACTTTCAATCACAAAAAATCGCAACAAAATTCCTTCAATAGCTTTTGCTTACTTTGCGGACAATTAAAAATTCAAATAATAAGACAAAATGTATTCAGTAGTTACCTTTAATATGACTAATTTATGTTAGTTATATAATTATTTTTATTCACCATACCAAGTATTTTTTTTTTCAATCTCCAATGTAGAGACACGACCAACCATTTTAAAAATATATTATAGAATATGTAGTGGTTACTTCGTAAATACTATATAATATACTTCACCGGTTCGCTAATGCCTACGGGAGTATTTCGCACTTTCTTTACTGACACTCTCCATATCTTGTATTATATCAACCCGCGCTTTCGTGACACCGTGTCTCTGATAAGAAGCTACGCTAATAGACAATCAAGATGTGAATATACTGTACACATACACTAGATAGATAAATACTTACTCAAATTGTGCCATCGTGTTATGGTCAGTATCCCACCAACATAAAGCGAAAAGCTAAGTGCAAAAATGGATTAGGAATTTTCCCGAAGGTGAAGCTTTTGCAAGTTGACTGTAATCTCATCTTACAACCTTGCTGGGGTTTTAACCTCAGCACGAGGCCCATGCCATTCTTTTTGTTTGAATTATATCTAGAGATGGGCACCTGTTACACCGTAGTGTATTATTCTAAACACTCGCGTAGATCGGCTTCGATCTCGGGTTAAAAGCGTTAAGATAAATCACAGTCCAGTTCCAGTATTCATAAGCACACGCAAAGCGTGAGTATATCAAGACATGCAATACTAAGGCAATAATGTGATTAAAAAACTGAAGGGAGAATTAGTCATTGGCGTAATTTCCAATTAACTTCACATTTCATTTATTAAAAGATACTTATTACGGTTAAAAAGAAGTTGCCTTTTTTGCGTGATGCTTACCTTCGCATCAAAGGAGCTAAAGCTGAAGTAGGTATGTCGAACTCGAACCGACTATACCACACGGTGATTCATCACTTCTCAACGTAGCAATCTTTATTTTCAAGCATATATACCTGTTCTTTTATACCTGTGTCTTTCTTTTTCTTTCAGCAGTGAGATTTTTTGTGTTCTGAAATGCCGTTCTTTCTCAACCTCTCTTGTGAAACCAACACTCCCAGAATCCGATAATCAAGCAGCTAGAGTATTAATAACTGTTTCTAATTTGTGGGTAAGAAGTAAAATAAAAGTTTGTGAAGATCGTGCCGGTGTGAAACATGCCCAACCTTGATGTCGTGCAGTTTTATCGACTACAACTCATCATCGATCCACCGCATAGGGGCGAACAAGGTGAATTATAACAGCTCATGGTGTGTTCATATTCGCAACCGTTTTATATCATTATAATGGAACTACGTAGTAATAGTGTTATTATTGTCTGTGGTAAGGAAATGGTGAGTAAACAGGATTAAGGATTTGTATTCCAGCTTCGCAAAAAGTGTGTGTCGATTCGTTTATGATGTGCTTTTGTGACGTGTGTAAAGTCTAGAGACGGACTTTTGTTTCTGCGGATCCTTAGAGGGAAAATGACGTGATTATATATGTATGTGTATCCTAATTCAACTTATGGTATTTTATTTTATATTTTACAATTATATTACAGAATTATACTAAATAATAAAAATTATGCTATATAATACATACAAAAAAAGAGGGGGGGGGAGACAGCAACTTTAGGCATCGAAAAATTCCTCCCCATCGACCTCTACTGGTACCGTGCCCAAAAGGCTGGCGGCATTACCACGCTGAATAGCGATACTAATTCTTTGAGCGAGGTAATGGCCAGCCCTATGGTCACGGGAAGAGAAAATCACAAAAATACGTTAGCTCGACCTGAAAAGAACTATTTTCTTACTTTAAATTTCGCTGCTACATGGAAATTTGAAGTACGTGCTTAGTGATAAAATATAACTTGCGAAAATTTAAATGGCTAAATAATACCGCACTCGAACTAAGCGAGACTTTGACATGTAATTGAAATTAAATTCAAAGGAAACGATGCTTGAAAGCTTAAAGGAAAGGAATCTGTTTAATTGCTTACTTAAACCCAAAAACAATTAAAACAAAGTAAAATTTCGATACACTTTGTGCTAATTCTACATAAGTAGGAACACAAAATGAAATTACTAACACAATCTTCGAATAGGGACTTCGTTTTTTTTTGCTACGAGGCAAGACCCGGCAGGAGAAGAAAACGCAATAAGTTATGATTTAACAACCTAAGGGATGACATACAACTAATATATACTAATCCCACTGATGCTGGCAAGGATGCTGAACGTCACATGGAAAAGAAGAATTACCCCTGCCTGAAATGATATACTGATGATGATAACTTTGAGATTCCGATAAAAGTAGTTTCTTGATAATAAAATTCAGTCCAATAGAAGCGAAAGGTGAAAACTTTAAATAGGATACTCAGTGAATAAAAAGACGGGTTGCACTCTGGGAGTGCCGGCGGAAGTGAAAACTTTTTCTTTCTTTCTTTCTTCGTTATATACATAGAAAAAGATAAAAAGAACATACCATACCATACCATATCATACCATACCATACCTATAATATAGCGCCAATCATCTATGATTGGCGCTATAATATAGGTATGGTAGGTTCTAACCTATCACTAATTTTCTGCTAATTTTCTGTCAATAGAAATTAATAATTACAAAAGAAAAAAATAATCACAAAAAGTGTCAGAAGGCCAGATTTGAACCCGGCACTATTTGTAACCATAAGGACTTACAGCTAAGCTACGAAGCTATTTATCGTATCTTGCAAAATAGACAGTCTGTAGCTATTGTTGTATGACATCAGTCGTCGGTTACGGTTCAAAGGTCAAGCGATCCTGACGCGAGTTTAACACTTTTTACCCATCCAACGTGCAACGCCGCTTTCACCTCAAAGATACTTTTGGCGGTCTAGTTTGGAACCGACGGGAAACCGACAAGAATCGGACCCTTTGAATAGGTTTATGTTTAGGTACCTAGTAGGATTAGGAAAAAATAAAGAAAAAATTGCATTGTAATTTCGCGTAAACTGTCACACGAATTAACATTGAAAATAGTTTCCGTATTGTAGCAATTTACTGTCACAATATGCGGACAATATAATAAACAGTTTCTATCAACTAAACCCGCTATGGTGCCCGAAATTGGCGTCCATTATGTACATAGAAAACTTACCCTTATTAGGAACAGTAACAAGATAGTATTGTGTTGTGTGTGACAATGTGTACATTGTTTGTAGGTTTTTAGGTCAAGGTACCGGAGAATTTGCGTGTACGTCCTGCGGTATTGGGAATAGGTAGATAATCTAATATTTGGTGGATATTAGATATTGGCCATGATTAGTTTTGCGGTGAAGGTGAATTGTTGAATGTTTTGATGGAAAACTTACATTAGTAGATGGAAAAGTGTTTCTTTTTTATACCACTCAGGTGTCAGACAAGCACATGGCACACCTGATGGGAAGAGGTCACCATAGCCTATGGATGTATGCAACACATCACAATCGCTCTGTGGACCCAGTAGAAACCCTAGATTGCCCTTCTTGAAGAACCCCATATTTCAATTAATGAGCCGATGAGATCTTATGGAGAGGATTCAATTGGAATTTTAAGACTTTACAAAATGAAATATTTGTGCAGTGACTGCCTGATTTATGTTACGGTATGTGATAAATTAGTTTTCTTCATCCTAGTTAATCCTAGTCGCATCCGTAGCTTTCATCTCGGAGTCTGGGGTCCGTTTTTTCCATTCTAACTGCAAGTTTGGCTGAACTCTGATATTTTCTATAAAGCGACAGCCATTTAACTTTCATAACCTATTGGTGATAACGAAGCATTGCAGTTAGACCAGTTGTTGGGTTGGACTTTATAGGACTCCAAGTACCCGTAGCCATAGATGTTCGTATGATGGCCGGAGCCGACTGCTTAACATGCTGTCCGAAGCACGACCAGACCAATGCAAATTGCCATATCCATGTATATTTATTTTTGTACTAAGCGAGTATTGAACTTGCACCTCCTGTGTACCAATTACGTTCAATATCGCCACGCCACATAGGCTGAAAATTGGAATGTATAAAGCTGCTTTTGTGAGCGACTGTTTTGATATATGAGATGACAGCGGGTTTCAATAACATTGCTAAATGCTCAGAAACTGATAGGGCAGTCATTGGTTATCTTGTCTCGTGTATACAATTATCTAATGATAAATAATTATCTATTGCCAATCGTACTTATATTATTGTAATCTTATATAAGATATGACCAATGCGATAATATTATCCGATTGGCAATCCCGTTTGCATCTAAAGATTGGACTTTGGAATCCAGGATTCGCTCTCATTCTCCTACTATTTATAAATTGATTTGATTGACTTTTATGGTAGCTGTTTTATATTACTTAGGTGACAGACAAGCATACGGCCCACCTGATGGGAGGTAGCGAGGTAGCAAATGAGGCAGCGGTAAAAGTGGCTGAGTTTGGCCTAGTCACATGTAATACCACGATCATACTCACGTTCATATATTACTGGAACTTTTGGCACGATAAAGAAGTTTTAACCACTCTATAAAGATATCAGCCTCCGTGGCCTAGCGGTAGTGAAAGCGGCCGGGACGCATGAGGCGCGGGTTCGATCCCCGCTCAATGCAAATATTTATATACATGAATATGGGTATTTGCATTTATCTGGTCATACCTCGGAGAGCACGTTAAGCCGTCAGTCCCGGTTGCCATGTGAACATCTATGGCAGTCATAAAAAAATCAAACAACTGGTCTTACTGCATTGCTTCCATATCTCCTTTCGGTTGTGAAGATCAGTGGCAGTCGCTTCACGGAAAATATCGAAGTTCAACCAAATCCGCAGTTGGACTGGTAAAGCGGACCCTAGACTCCAAGTTGGAAGCTTCGGATGCGACTGGGATTAACGCTAGGATGAAAAAGAAGAAGCTATAGAAGAAAGAGAAAATGCTATAGATATCTAGCAAACCCTACGCGTAGAAAAACTGAAGCACACCGACGTGACATGCTACAAGAAAAGCTTCTTCACTTATGAAGAATATTAGTAAACAAAATTCTAAATCTAACCCCTCTAGCTAAGCTAAATCCATACTAATATTACAAATGCGAAAGTAACTCTGTCTGTCTGTCTGTCTGTCTGTATGTTACGCTTTCACGCCTAAACCACTGAACCAATCTTGATGAAATTTGGTACAGATGTATAATAGAGCTTGAGAACGGACATAGGCTACCTTTTATCACGAGAAAGGGGGTTTAAGGGGGGGAAATAGGGGATGAAAGTTTTTATGAAAGTTTGTCATTTCTGAAGATATCTTAATGAAATTTGGTACAGAGGTAGATTAGAGCTTGGGAACGGACATAGGCTATCTTTTATCGCGAAAAGGGGGGTAAAAGGTCAGAGGTGAGTACATAGTCGAGGACAAAGTTGAGTAGAGAGGCGAATTTAATGCCCAATAGCGTTGGCACACTAAGCGATAACCGACATCCACGCGGGCGGAGCCGTGGGCAACAGCTAGTTATCTATATTACAAGTGGGTTAACGTGATCAGGATCAAGCCTGGGAAATTTCGATCGCAATACCGATTACTAAATCACTAAGTTACCGCTAAACTTGCATGATAGAGTGTGAGTAATTTCATAGATATGATCCAATGTACAAATCAATTGACTAATGTAATTATAAGCTAAACAACGATGTCTAATAATAACAACACATTTAGATCATAAATGGGTCAAGACTGTCTGTCTGTCTGAAGAGATTTACGAGTGCAGAGTGCAGACTGGGCGCCTTGTATGAATGGCCACACACTCGACAATGGCGGAGTTAACTATGAATAATAAAGATGATACTTGAAAATATACTAGCCGACCCATCCCGGTTTCTCTAAAACATAATACCTACATAATATAATCCACACTAATTTTTGGTACCACGTGATAAATAAATAAATAATGAATATACCACAACATTTCACACAACGCTATCTATAGTTCTTTTTTTTTAATTCAGATAGTAAATTGACAATTGCAAATTTCAAATTGTGAAATAATGATACCAGCTTTTAGTGCTTAGTGGCGTGCTCGAAACTATCGACGATGTTGGTGGCCTAGATACAAATGGTTTGGCTTTATTATATTTTAAGAAAAAAAGTTAAAATTAAAAAGTTTTTAGTTTCGTACACTATCCATGTAAGCTAACTATAAAATAACCTACAAAAATCTGTACTAAATTTAATTTATCGACAACTTTCGATAATGGAGGCACATGACTATTTTTAATTGCAATAAACCGGCAACACAGGTAATGTCATTTGACTATCTGAAATGAAAAAACAAACTAAAGACCCATGGTAAGCATAGCTTAACTAGCTTGTGTTATGCATTCTGGAATGCGGATAAACATACTTAGATACATTATTATTTTTTGTAAATACATACATATTATAAATAGAAACACCCAGACTAATCTAACTTTTAAACTCTCGCGTTCCATGATATATAATTCAGAAAACGGGAATTAACGCGATCATGGTATAGGTACTTACATACCTTTGATTGCCTGACGTTTCGACCAGGTTACACCGGCCGTGGGTAGATGAAGAACCTACTACCTCACGGATTCGAAGACGGCGGGCTTCCACCGCTGAGCCAGTCAGCCTGTGACCACGGCCGGTGTACCCTGGTCGAAACGTCAGGCAATCAAAGGTATGTAAGTACCTATACCATGATCGCGTTAATTCCCGTTTTCTGAACCCAGACTAATGCAAATATAAATATTCATGCATATATACAAATATTTGCACTGAGCGGGGATCGAACCCGTGCCTCCTTCGTAGTGGCCGCTACGCCACGCCACTGAGGCTTACAAATAAGGGGCAAGCCGTCAAGCGAGCACTTTGTCTTGGACTAAATGTTTATTGTCGGAGATGGAGAATAGTCGAATGAACTCGGTTTTTCCAGGCGACTGCAACATGGGGTTCATCAAGAAGAATATGAAAAAAGGTGTATTATATGATAAATAAATAAAATATATCTATAGCAGATTCGCATCAAATTTGTTTAGGCAGGAAGGGGAACTTGGGTAGTGAAGGTGAGTGTTGATGAACATCAACAAAAGGGCCCCTTTTAAACCTACACTTGGGTCGCAAGTCTCAAGCACTGTTCCGAGTTCCCAACTCAGCAACGCGATGGACCCGGCACACGCACGGAGAATCAATGGATTGCTAAGAATATTGGTCTCAAATATTCCACAACAATTCACACAACGCTATCTAGACCCATGGTAAGCATAGCTTAACTAGCTTGTGTTATGGAATCTAGAATGTGGATAAACATATTTAGACATAATACTGCTCGCATCTCTGGAATGGCACCGCAAAGTACTTATTAGATGCTCTCGACAGGTTGCAGCGACGTGCGGTCCGCATTATTGGGAATTTCAAGGTCACGAGCACGAGCCTCTGCAGATGCGTAGAGATATTGCTTCCTTAGCAGTATTTTACCGTCTCTACCATGGTGAATGTTCAGATGAGCTCTTCCAATTAGTCCCATCCGCTCTTTTCCTACACAGGACAACACGAGCAGGGCTTAGATGTCACCCGTATACAGTGCAGAATATTCCTTCAAGAACCAAGCGGTTCGGTGACTCTTTTCTTTGTTGCACCATTAAGACCTTGAACTCCTTGCCAGCTCACGTGTTTCCTTCTTCCTACAGTCCCGGGTTCTTTAAGGTGGGGCATAAAAAAGCATCTGATGAAGCCGTCAAGCTGAGCGCCACCATTTTCAATATGGTAATACGTGTATGTAATGGTGACCCGCTTTCCTTAGACTTTGCCTACAGCTTACCATCAGGCGAGGTGAAGTCATATTGTAGTGTCCTATACAAAAAAGATCCTTGTTTTGTAAATACATACATAATACACATAGAAACACCCAGACCAATGCAAATATACATATTGAGTGGGGATCGAACCCGCGCCTCCTGCGTAGCGGCCGCGTTCACTACCGCTGTCTATATAGCCCGGGCGTTGCATACGTTCATAGACCACGGTAATCACTATCTATCAAGTGGCACTTAGGTAAAAAAACCTGCGCCTGTAAACCAAGGGGTAGGTAGATGTCAAACAATCAATTTCGTATATTCAGTTTAGGCGCATAAAGAGCACATATGAACGTCAAACTGTGTATTTATATATATACACCCACATTTCTCCAACTATTATTTTTCCCACATAATAGGAGGTGAGCCTATGGGCGTCAACTTAATTTCAATTCTTTATTACTTTCGGAATCACTATTTGTTTGATTGCGTTGTTGCATTTACTGATTTATGACTCACCTCACAACACCATGAAAGTCCTTGTTGTATATACGTAATCTGTTAGTGTTAAATTTAATTACTTCACTGTGGCCAAATATAAGTAGGTAGTGGTAATTATCTACACGCAAAAAAAAACTGTTCTATTAATATAAGATCCAATCTATTATGTTTTCTAGGAAACGGGGACGACCAACCAACCTAATTGGGTGATAGGTCGGCGATTAAGGTTATTGGCGGTTTAGGTTAGGTAGTTGTAACGTACGTTATGAGGCTGATAAGAGATGGGATTTCGTCACGAGATTACACAAAGTTACACTTAATTAACTTATAGTTAATTAATTACAAATGTAGTTTAACTAAAGTTAAATTACAGTGCTGAAAATCCGTTGAACCAACGATTTATTATAAATTATAGATACGTCATGCATTAACAATGGCTTTCAAAAATGGCGCAAGCTCTAAATATAAAAAACCGGCCAAGTGAGAGTCGGACTCGCGCACGAAGGGTTCCGTACCAGAAAAAAGGCTAAAAGTAAATATATAACCTTAATAATTTGTAATTATTTCTAGCGTCTACGTGTAGCAATTATTAATATCGAGCAAAACACGGTAAAAAATACTTCTCTTGTATGGAAGCCCCCTTAAATATTATTTTTATTTTATTTTTAGTATTTGTTGTTGTAGCCACAGTAAAAATAAATAATCTGTGCAAATTTCAACTGTCTAGCTTTACGGTTCTTGAGTAGTTCGGCGATTGAAAATGGACATGAAAAAGGGTTAAAATATCACATTTTTTGTATGGGAGTCCGCCTTAATTATCATTATTATTTTGTTTTTAGTATTTGTTGTTATAGCGGCAACAGAAATACACCATCTGTTAAAATTTCAACTGCCTAGCTATTACGGTTCTTGAGATACAGACTGGTAACAGATGGACGGAGGGACGGACAGAGTCTTAGTAATGGGGTTCCGTTTTTACCCTTTGTGTACGGAACCCTAAAAAGAGCTAAGTAAAAGGCCTATGTCCAGCATTGGACTGCAGTGGGCTAATTGATTGATTGATTATTAATTTATATGAGTTATTTTATTATTTATATCAATACTAATTTTATAATCACGCATTTTTAATAAAGACGTATGTTTTTCCGTAGCGCAATGTCACGTCTCTGATTGGTGCATAAAATGATGACAGAAGTCGTCATATTTTCGTCGCCATTTTAGAGTCCTGCCCTTCTAGACAAGTGGCAATTCGTTTGATGGAATAGAATGACGAATGTATTGGATTCGACATATTTGACATGCGTTTTTTTCATATTTTATATACGTCAAATCCCATATATTCGTCATTCTATTCCACCAAACGCCAGCTAGCGAATTGCCACTTGTCTAGAGGGGCAGGTAACGCATCTACAGTTTGTAATACATCATTGCATTGGACTGAATAGTGTTTGCACTCTTTACTGAATTACAGTTACTTATACATATATGCTTACTATGGTATAAAAAAGTGCTTTTCTGCAAGCTTCTTTTAGCCGCTCACCATCCGACATTTATACCCCTTGACAAATTGCCCTCTTGGCGACAATAAGCTCCCCCCATATGACCAAATATCATAATTATTTACGAAATGTGGGTGTGAATACACCTCTGCTTAACACTCCAGGGATTAACATGCGGGAATATAAATGTATGTATAATTGCATTTATTATATTAGAACATTAAAAAGTTACATTGGGGTTGCATTTGTCAGATAATGCAATTTTCTGTTTTAGATACGTTATCCGTTATCTTGAAAAAAGGGGTTCTAATGGGTTTTACGATTTATCTGAAGATTTTTTGTGAGATCTATGCTATGCATACAAAAAAAATGTTAACATTTTATGTTGCAAACCCCCATTGAAATCTAAATAAAGAAATTTGCATTCTCTGACAAATGCACGCTAAGCTAATTAAGGTTACCCTGTTAGTGTGGGTCAGCTCTTGGAAGTCCTATTAGAATCACTTTCTTAAAGTTCATTTTGCGTGTTGCCGTGTGTTAATCGCTTTACGGAGCACCGCAGATTTTTGTTATACAGCCCGCCCGATGAGAAGTGCTTACCGTGACCTATGGATGTATGTAACACTAGTCGTGGTGCCGAAACCCTGAAGAAACCTTCTAATGCCCTTCTGGAAGAATCCCACATAGTGCGCACCGCTTCCAGTCGCAATGTCTGCCTATAGCGAACGGTGCGTTATTAGAAGGAGGGATTATGTCAAACAATTCATCTGAGCATAAACCATTTTTGTATCTAGCACAAAATAAGTTAGAAAATCCTCGTCATTAAAAAAAGTTGCTGTTTAATTTTATTAATTTTTGTAACAAAACCTTGATGACGCAATTGTAACCGATGTAACGATCACGAGAAAACATGTGACTTTTGTACTAAGAATGCAGAAAGTCAGTGCGGTGGTTCACCTTACAACATGTAACATTTTATAAAACATTCGAAAGTGATCTTTATTGCTTCCTCGAAAAGTATCTCGATTCCGTTTCTTTTTATAGAATAGTTACATTCATGAAGCATAAGAGAGTGAACCTTAGCTATCTGTAAATAAAGATCATTGCGTTGTCAATATTTATAGTCAGTTTAAGAGCTCTTCTATAATTCTGATAGCCTAGTACTACACAGTGGAAAGCGAATCGGAACACGGGATGGGCAAACACGTCACTGTTATCAGTAACAGAATAAATTATTTAGTATTGTGAATGTCACGAAACTTTACCGTTGAATGCTTCAGAAAATATTTCAAAGTTATTATTATTAGGTTTCTATGTAGAAGCTTTTATTTTATTAGGCGCGTTATGCAACTTTCATAGAAAATTGTATTCATAGTAAATTTTGGGTGCGCGAAAATCATGGAACTGGAACTCGCATCGTTAACTATTTGAAAATTTGTGACAAGTGAAATACATGTCACATAAAGTACTGACACCTCTTTAAGTACCTGAAAACTTATTTAATGCGTTGGGCCATTTTGGAAAGTAAATACTTTTTACATTTTATATGTATAGAATGTTTGCACTTCTGTTGGCACTCCCAGAGTGTTATTTTTTTTGCAACAAGCTATTAAATTATTTCAACTATAGTACAATAAAATTAGCTGAATAAGGGATTAAACATAATATATAAAAAATCCTTGTAGCAATTTCTTTTCAGAAATCGAGGGAGGTCAGTGGCAGTCTAAATTTAGATTTGCGGGTATTCGGTTCGTTGCGTTAGCCGCCATCTCGAATTAAGTGCAAATTTTGGTTAGGTGACGGAACGGAGACGGTATATGCGTTTGAGGTGAGAGGCTGTTTGTGTAAACACATGTTTCTAATTTTCTCAAAACTACTAGTTCGATTTTGATGCAAATTTCAGTTAGGTATATATTCGGGTTTGATTAGTGCATGTTTTTAGACAAGTATTACGGTGACAACTCACCAGGGAGCGCTGCAGTAAACATTATTTGTGCAAATCAATGTTGTCGAGACACAAGGTGTAAATCGGGTTTCCATTTACGTCGAACATCAAAGTGTTTACATCATTGATATACAAAAAACCCTAGATACACAGTCTCGAACTAAAGTAACACTTGAATCTGTCTCCAATCACACTTGAGTAGTTATAGTTATGTTATAAACATATTTTTTGCAAATTCAACCTTACGCACATGATATAAAGCTCTTTTTACAAAGCAGTGTACAAAAAGCAATAAAATTTTACGACTGAAGTCTGCTGGTAGGACAAGGCATGGAATGGAGACTTCATTATGTTTATACTTTTTATTTTTATACTACGTTCACTTAATATTTTAATAATTTATAAAAATATGTTCTCAACTTATAATTATACTTTTATCTCAGTATATACATATTTTTGAGTGGAACATGTATTTATCAATAAAACAAATGTTAACCATTAAAAATATTTATTTGTATATTTAGTTGAAAAGGTAATATTGTAGAAACTAAGTACCTAGATATTTAGTTTATGATGATTGCGTATTGGTGGTGAAAGATTTTTGAATTTTGGTATCAAATTGCATCAAATTTAAGTTGGTGGTGATGAGTGATGCTTCTTATATTTAAAATGACATAAATGCACATTTTAATAAGAAATTAAATTAAAGTGTCTGTTCTTAATATCAGAATTACAATTTTTATGATTATATATATGAATATTTTTACAATATTTATTTAACGATACATTATCAAAATTACAATTTTTTTAAATGCATATGTATAGTGTTTATTCCAAGTAATCACCGAAAGTGCAGGACCATACAGTAAAAATAACATTGTTGCTACTAAGTCGTATAATATGATTACGTAATATGAATATTTTTACATTATATATTTAACGATAAGTACATTATCAAAATTACAATTTTTATGTGTCTGTTTGTTCCAAGTAATCACCGAAAGGGCTGGACCGTACAGTAAAAATAATATTGTTGCTACTAAGTCGGATCTTACAAAAATATTTCCAACAAAAAATTTAATGTATACGTGTAACCGAGGATAGAAAAACTAATATATTTGATAATTAAATCACATATTTATAAAAATACAACACAGAGTTTATTCAGCACATAGAATCAAGAATCAGACAATCATCAGAGTGACAATCACAGCCAAGCGAATTCACCGGCAACGGACCACACAAATCGGTATGGATCAAATCCAACCGTTTTGCAGCCACAGACTTCTTAGGATTGCTAGGAAAAGGAAAACGAGCTTGCTTTCCTTTTAAACAAACCTCGCAAGCAACGTCTTTACTAGGGTCCTTCTGAAAACTTATATCATTAGCAAGTCCCTGCCTCAAAAGCTTCATATTATGGCCGCTCAAGTGACCAAGTCTTTGATGCCAAGTTGCAGTGCTAATAGTTAGATTCGCCCTTAGACTGGAGGTTTGAAGTTTATAAGCACCTCCCACGTCATTTGCCTTAATTAAAACATCGCTCAAATTTGAAATTGTACAACCATTGGTATCAAAATTTACAGTACAACCGTTCTTAATCAATTGGGAAACAGATATAAGATTCACAGACAGCTTAGGTATAAACAATACGTCAGTCAACGTCGCGTTAAATGACAACTTAACGTTACCTATACCTGTACACTGTAGTTTCTCTCCACTAGCAATGGTGACGAAACCACTACGCGTTTTAAAGTCTGTCAGCAAATCGCGCCTGCCAGTCATGCAATTTGTTGCACCTGAGTCTATGTACCACGAAGATTCCGATCCCGCACTAGTACTGAATGCTGTCACCACAAAGTTTCCTGAAGAAGCCTTCTCGTTCCGACAGTCTTTCTTCAGATGTCCTTTTTATCTGCATTTCCAGCACCACGGTTCTCTTTTTCGACCAGAACTATGTTTCGCTTTTGATTCTTCCTTGTGCTGCTGCGCTTTTCTCGTCCAGGAGTCACTTGTAGTAGCGCCTTTTCTGGTAGAATATAAGCACTCACTCGAATCTCCACGAGTAGTCCAACGTTGATCCTGTAGCAGTTTGGATTTGACTAGATCAGCTGTGATGGCAGCTCCCGAATGCTCTAGTGCCATGATCATGGGCTCGTACTCCGTCGGTAAACCTTTGAGCATCAACGCACCAAGAAACTCGTCGTCTACAGGCTTGTTCAAATTCGCCAATTGCTGTGCTAATGACAAAACTTCATTGACGTAAGCTTTCATGTTCGCCAAGTTTTCAAATTTGACAGCGCATAAGTTCTGGAGAGTTCTCACTCTTGAACCGAGTCCCTTGTCATCATACGCACGTTCCAGCGCATTCCAGGCGTCCTTCGCCGTCTCCGCCGACATTAAATGTGAAAAACAAGACTTATCGACGCTCAAGCAAATTTTCGATTTAGCTATTTCATCACGTCGACTTCTTACCTCGGACGTTGTTTTATCGTCCGCACCGTAACCGCTTATACAGATCCATAAATTGTCATGAATCAATGAATTTTTCATCACAAATTTCCATTAGACGTAATTTTCCCGTCCACGTAATTTTTCATGTGAAAAATTTTGATTCTTACTTTCCGACATATTTACAAGAACGTTTTACAATTTATACGGAACCATAACCTAATATATTTGATAATTAAATCACATATTTATAAAAATACAACACAGAGTTTATTCAGCACATAGAATCAAGAATCAGACAATCATCAGAGTGACAATCACAGTTATGTCACAACACGAAGTCAGCCAGGATTAAAAACAAGGTTTACATAGGCTACAAAATAAAACCTCCAACAAAAACACATTAATTTCCTTGGAATAAGTTAAGTTTGTTGTAGAGTTGTCTTTTTGAACTAGATTTCAGATTTTCTGTAGTTTTTTTTGCAATATAATGTAAACGAACATCTATGAACTTTTCTATAATAGCTTTTGTCAAACTAATTTTGTGATTGAATAGGGCAGGTTGTTGAAGGGAATGTGTATCAATACTAGAAAATAGATTTAAATGTAACATATTTTTTAAAACTAGGGAACACAAATAGGCCTTGGTTGTGTTTTTTTGATGATGTATGCGCTGTTCTCGTCTTATTACCTCCTCAGTTTTAGTACATATAGTGTAAACATCTTCACTAGCGTAACACAGTCCACCAAAATCCTTCAAATCAATTAATTTATGAAACCATAATTTATTTCGAGCTAGTGTAGCATCTTTGCAGATGTCACATTTAATTTTTTTTAGAATATGTCTGACCACAAACCCCGCTATATATCCAACAATTTGATTAACATATTCAGAGCTGGAATGATTTAATGAATCTGATAAGATATCACAATTATTTTGATATGTGTCATAACTGCTATCTTCGACTGCCAAATATTCGTTTTCTATATCAAAACGATATCCAACGCTAGTGTGGTTAATGTTTGATACAGTTGCCCCACAATTCAAAATAGGCACATTTTCCAAAGGAACAGAATTGCCTGTAAATTTGGAACCGAGTTCCAGATGCATTAAAAGTTTTTTATACGCGGATTTAAATTGGCGTGAATTTGGATTATTATTGAACCCTCCTTGGCTCCTTATATTGCCAAAGAAGAGCTCAACATGATCTTGGCTAAACTTATAGGTTAATATATATGACAAATAACCGGTTTCCACATAACTAGCATATAAACGTTGTACACTTTCAATACAAACAAGTAATCCGACTATTCCTGTATTTGCTTGGCAATTATATACATATACTTTGTCATGAGAAAATATTATTCTCGTTTCTCCATTCTTCTTGATGGTGCGTTTCCTCTGAACCATAATATAAAGCGATAAGAAATATGATTTTGATGTTTGGAAAAACTTAAAAACGTCTTTTGAATTGATGCTACTTAGGGGTCTTTTGAAACCACCGGAGTTGAAATTCCTTGAATTTAAAATATCAAATAAATTATTTAACACTAGTATGAACTCAGTAGTTGGACCCGAATCCATAAAATTTGGAATTTTTAAAGCAGTATCGCAAAAAGTAATTGCATTCGCTACACTGCGACTTAAAAGTTGAGTAGCTAGTTTAACTTTCATAATGGAATTTTTGAACGAAATGTGTTTTTGGGTCAATTTATTAGCTAAATGTAAATCATTTTTTTCTTGTACCTTATGTAGATCTTCGACTAATTTCCATTTAATTTTTTTGTTATCGTTATTGTAAATATTTTTTTTGATTCAAATAAATTTCTCATTAGTTTAATCATATGACATGCATCAAGGAATACACAAACATCGTAATCAGCTGAGGGGTGTTTGAAATAGGGCTTTAAATTGTGAGCATCATCCATTTTGCAGCCTAAAAGTTTCATGGCAGATATGTTTGTCTTACAACCATCAAATGTTATTGAAATTACTTTTATACCTACGGTGTGACACTTCGTGAGAGCAATTTTTATTAAATTTGTTTTATTTTCGGCGGTTAAACTACTGATAAAAAAGTAAGCAATAGGAATTTTCCACGATTCATTAACAGACACTAATAAAAACACGTACGCTTGAGTAGCTGTTTGATTTGAGTCGTTATTTGCTATTCCTATGTCGACTAAGCCCTCATAATTCTTTCCGGTCCAGATTTTTTGCTGTCGAATTGACATCTCATCCACTACTAATGAACATAACAGGGATTTTTTTGAATTTTTAACCTTTTCTGTGAGTCTTTCGATTGCTTCTTGTGTAAAGCCTGGTTTTGCTTCAACACTTTTGTACCAGTCATGCAAAGTGTTTGTATGAGGTAAGCAGGTGTTGTACATTTGCCGTATAAATTTATAGGCTGCTGGTGAGTAGAAATGTAGAGTTAATGCAAATTTCCTGACCTGTGGAGGATACTTAGAATATCTCTTCTTCTTTATTACATTCTTTAAAAAACTAGAATTGAACGATTCAGATGGGGTTATATGATTGGATAGATCGTGACATAAACTTGAGTCTAAATTAAATTTTTTCTTTAAAACTTTTAGTGCATTCTTTAGTGAAATGTTTTTTTAATAAGCCTAGAATTTTTTTTCCTTAAGTTGTCAATTACTTTTTTATTACTAATTAGCCTTCTGCGGCATTTGTGCAGTTCGCTTTTTATAGTAACTTTTCGAGGTGTATCCAAAATTGAGCCTATACTTAGAGAAGTAGTAGGAGATTTGAATTCCTTTTTGTTATCTAAAACGAACATGGTAGGACCAACTTCAGTATCATCGCCATTGTCCGGTTCAATCTGTAAGCAACATTAAAGTGATAAATAACTATAAGAATACCAAGTAACATTTTATTGTAAAACGGAAATAAAGATCCGTTCGTTCTTCACTGTAGTTACTTACAATCTTAAGGACTTGAAAAGATATGATTATTAAAAATAATTATTCGAATCAAGAGGTACCTAATAACGATACTAATTTGACAAACTATTTTCTGGGTAACCATAGTTACTTACCGCTACACGAGGAACAGCCGTTTTAAGAACACGTTTAATGCCTTTTGCAGTGACATACATATCTTCGTCCAAAAAATGTTCTGAACAAACTACACTTGATCTATTTGGCTTAAAAAAATCTTCACGCCTTTGCTGACTGACGATTGATTTCCACTCTTCACATCGTATTGGGTCACGAGGAAAACTAAAATATTAAAATTAGAAATCATATAGGAGGTATATAGTTGGTACATACCTACAAAAATCAGAAGTCCTAAGTAATCGAAATATACAGAAAATTAAAAAAAAAATTAGTCAACATGACTCTTCAACTTTTGAAAGTCGATTCGAATCTATGTTATATTGTATGATATATAAACATTAGTAACAAATTACACTCAAATAAAGTCAAAACGTGAACATACTTATTATTCTTATTAATAAAAAAAATAGTTCAATATTAAAAAATCGACTCCATTGGAAACGAACAGGGTCATTTGTATTAAGCGACTAATTTAAAGGACGTTGTAATGCGTTGTTCTTACACTGATACGAACCTATTGAAATGTGCTGTACTATATTGGACCGTTAAGTGAAGATTTTAGATAAAATAAATCAAAATCACATAATACTTCCTATATTTAGTCATGAAAACCAGAAAAGCAAATCAATAAACTATTTTACTTACCGAAAATAAGATATTCCATCCTTTTTTAAAGTTCTTGACGTATTATTTTTGCAATTTTTCATAGAACACTTTGGCATTTTTGTCGTGCGTGCATAAACACGGGCGATGCGAGACTATTTGAAATGAGCGCTCAATTTGGAGTTTAGCGCTCATTTTATGCGGACGGTTTTGATATCCTGACTGTGTATCTTGTTTACATAAATATATTGAAAAATCATCCTTCTACTCACTCAAATATATTTTATGAATGCACCCACATTATTGAAGAAAACGTATATGTAGATGAATATGAGGCATACCTAATATGAATGTATGTATGTAACTAAGTACGTCATGCATTTTTTGACGAAATGCGAGTAGTAAGTACCTACTTGGCAAGGCACACTCTCTGTTGTTTTGTTTGGAATCATTTAGAATAAGATTTCCATACTAGATTGATGTTATTGAGATACCGATACATTATTTTATAAAAAACATAGCCGATCCTCGCGGCTTCGCTCGCTATTCACGACTCAGACTACTTTTTAAACAGCAGCCGGCGCATCCTCCGTGGCGTATAGGTATCCGTGAGGGTACCCTGCACGTTAAAAAAGGCGCGTATTTGAGCTCCGTTTAGTGTAAATATTTGTATGCATGAATATGGGTACTTGCTTTGGTCTGGTCGTGCCTCGGAGAGCACGTTAAGCCGTCGGTCCCGGTTGCCATACGAACATCTATGACAGTCGTTACGGGTAGTTGGAGCCCTCAAAAATCCAACAACTGGTTAAAATGTAATGCTTCGATATCGCCATTGGGTTATGGAGGTCAGATGGCAGTCGATTCACGGAATCGACATTCTTCGTGAAGTTCAGCCAAATCCGCAGTTAGACTGGTAAAAATTGACCCCAGACTCCAAGTTGAAACCTTCGGATGCACTGAGATTAACGCTAGAAGAAGACTACTTTTCATACCACTTAGGTCGTAGACAAGCACACGGTCAACTTGATGCGAAATGTGCAACACCAGGGGCGTCACATTCGTGTTACTGACCCTCTAAAAACCTTTAGTGTGGTCGCTTGGAAAACCACAACAAGTAGATCATTTCACAGCTTAATCCGTATCTGTGCCAAAGCTCATTCGAAGCGAACAAAATATATCCATCGTATAACTCAGTGAAATCCATCCAGTCAATCATCAATCCACTTAAACTGCAGTTTAATAGCGCAGGCATCACTTCCGCACTGCTAACCTATCCCTTTAAGGAGTATCAAGGTTCAATTCAGTATTGCTAAGACAAAGAACCCAATTGTTATGCCATACTGGGTTCCATTGTTTTTTTTATTTTTTCGATCCATTTTTTTTGTTTTCACAAGGTCACAGATAATATAACAGTAAATCAGGTTTAGTTCTGCCAGTGGCTTATTGGACCTCCTTATCCCGGCATTTGAGATCAGATATGGCTTGCGATTTTAGTGAGATTGAGCCAGACCCTGGCAGCCGGTGGGGAGTATAAAAATACAAATAATTGTCAAGGCGACAAACAAATTTTATTAAAGGACATCCACTATTTGCTAACTAAAAAAAATTACTTGGCAGCGATTAAATATTTTGGCAATAATTATATTAGGTGAGCTTCGAAATGCAAGGAATCATAAAAACCTAATAGTGGCTGCGCCTTTATCTCGTTAGTAGGTACACTAAAACGACGGTATGCTACATCGACAGTAAACCAAATCGATAGTACCTACGCTGCATCGACTACCCGACCCGAGCAACAGTTAGAAGAAATATTTATTTCTGCATGGTTATAAAAAAAATAACCACAAAGGCCTTATCTAACCTAACCTAAACAAGTCGGATTGCGCAGCTATCACAATAAACCATTTAAATCGGGCTCGGGTCGGGTATTCGATGCAGCGTACTATCGATTTGGTTTACTGTCGATGTAGCATACCGTCGTTATAGTCTACTAACGATATAGCGTACCAACGATTTGGGGTACTGTCGATACATTAGCCCGCCGTTGGAACGTTTTCGATACAGCGACCATCGATGTAGTGATTGTCGATATTATGAACGAGTGCGCTCCGCCATACCCTTCGTTGGTTTCCTTGTGATAATGCACATAGAAATAGAAGCCCGCTCGCACTATATATAACTATTTGTGATGAATGTTTCGCCATTGAAAGAAAAAGTAAAGTCCAGAATTAAAACTTATACTTAGACGGAAAATTATTATTTTGCATGGCACTATTTGCATTTTAGAGGTCATGTTGCTCAAAGTATGCTTTTATGGCCTTGTTCATTATTCAACCTACTTTTTCGTTTGCCCATAAATTTAATTGGAAAAACAAAAAGCCGATGCCAATTTAAATGAAAATAAACCTTACGACTCATTTATTTAGTTGCTACTTTCTTAATAAAATGATACTTCACTGTAGTCGCTAACCTATTATTTTTGCTACCCGCTTCGTTTTTAAGCCACAAATTCGAATTAAATTGTCGCCGCCTTAAATACATGCCATGAAAAATCACTACATAGTAGGTATAAAACAAAGTCGCTTTCTCTGTCCCTATATCCCTTTGTATGCTTAAATCTTTAAAACTACGCAACGGATTTTGATGCGGTTTTTGAAGTGAAAACTTCTTTAGCGGCGTTGGATGGGTGTAAAATGTTAAGGAAGCGTCAGGATTAGTTGACCTTTGAACCGTAACCGACGAATGACGTCATACAAGATTGGTACAGACTATCTATTTTGCAATTTACAACAGATAGCGTCGTAGTTTAAACGGTAAGCACTTCGACTGTAAGTCCTTATAGTTTCAGATAGTATCGGGTTCAAACCACCTGGCCTTCAGGGATTTTTTGTGATTGTTTTTTCTTATTATAATTTATTACTTTTGGTGATTATTTTTTCTTTTTGTAATTTATTACTTTTTATGATTAATTTTTTTTACTCTAATTTATTATTTTTTGTGATTATTTTTTCTTTTCATAATTTATTAATTTCTTCTGACAGAAAATTAGCAGAAAATAAGTGATAGGTTCTATGATTAGCGCTATATTATAGGTATGGTATGGTATGTTCTTTTTTATCTTTTTCTATGTACCTATATAACGAAGAAAGAAAAAAAGAAAATGTTTTCACTTCTGCCGGCACTCCCAGAGTGCAACCCGTCTTTTTTTTTTTAGATAGAGTGATTCAAGAGGAAGGTTTATATGCATAATACATGTTTAATATAGTAGAGGGTGCAGCGGGAACGGGATCTGACGCCACGCGAGCGGAAAAATATTGTCGGTACGAAGTTCGCCGGGTCAGCTAGTATCGAATAAACAAAATCAAGCACAGAAACTACAATTTGCATTTGTACGGTTTCTTCTTAGTAACTTGTTTTGAGTTTAATAGTAATAACTAATAAGTAAGTTTACGTTACATAATAATTATTTGGTGTAAACACACATGTTGACATTGAAAGTTACTCACGCACTGCGAACATGTGACATATTACAGAATATTGCCTAATTTATTTGGGCAACATTTTAATTTAAGCGTCGCGGTAGGTTAGTTAGGTTTGGCCGTATGTTCGAGATCTCTCGAAGTTCCGGGTTCGATTTCTGGCCATTACACTACCGCGATACGGGTTCACGGGAATAGGTATTAATAATTTCGGTAACTATTAGGTACTCTGTAAAATAAAGATAAAAAATCCGACTGATGCTGAAAAGATCGACACAAACTTTATAGCAGACGGTACCCATTAATTTTCATCTGGTATGAGATTTGCAAATGGGTACCTCCTGCTATAAAGCTTGTTTCGTTTTTTCAGCATCAGCCGGGGTTTTTTTTATTTTCAATAATTTATTTAATTTTATGCTTTTAAGTTATCGTCTTCTAATATCCTATATTTTGATACCCCACTCGATAAATTTGAGTGAATTTTATTTTCACTAACATGTTGGCGCCATAAAACCAACATATAAGTATAGATTTAGTTCATATAATAAGAACACTTGGACAGTAAAAACCTTTCATTTGATACATGAATCATTGAAATCCGTACGGTGGTTCAGGAGATTTGAGGTAATAAAGAATATTATAAACATTTTACATAAATCCATTCAAGATACGCGCGAAAAACATAACCCTTCTTGTATAAAAAGGATTTATAAATATATTTGTATTAATCAACTTGTGTCATTGACTATACGGTTGATTGTTAAACATATTCGCAAGTACCATTACATAAATATATTCAATTTAATTGTAGATGATTTGTTAAAATAAATTACTTAATTATACTTGATAATGAACAATGGAAACCGCACGATCAGGTAGTTAAATTGTGTGATTGGCACGATAATGTACCGGAAAAATACGTTTTATCACACTGGAGCTAAAGGTTAAGGGCTGATGATGATTTAATACGTACTTTACAACAATAACATACTAATTTTTATAACTTAAGGAAAAAATTACATCAGTACAACAGTCAACACTATAGTAACTGTCCGTTAAGAGCGAAGCCCCATTTGCGCGTTGCGCTGCGTTGCGTCGCGTCGTTGTCGAACGACGCATTGTATGCCAGACCTAAGTTGCGTTGATGCTGCGACAATGCAACCCAGGAGGCAACGCACCCCGTCACAGCTGAGTTTTAATTCAACCTTTGCAATGGCTATATACAAACGAGTTCTTTTGTTGCTTTTATTTCGCAACCACCAAGATAAAAAATGATGTTACGCTCGTCTAGCTTCCTCCTCTTGCAGTAGATCACTACGTAGTATATACTTTCTCTGTGTAGATCACTGTATTCACTGTCCGTGTCCGTCGCATGTCATAAAAAATATATGGAAAACGAAGCAGAGACGACGCTGCGATGGCGCAGCGCGACGCAACGCAGCGCAATGGACTAATCGGGCCTCTCTCTAACTTTTCACCTCTACCGTTTAAGTTGAAATTTTGCATGCTAGATAAACCTAAAAACTAGAATTACTGAAATATCATACTGTTTTTAGCGTTCCGTACCCAAAGGGTAAATACTCTATAACTAAGACTTCGCTCAGTGACTGCGTCCGTCCTTCCCTCCGTCTGTCACCAGGCTGTATCTCAAGAACCGTAATAGCTAATTCTCACAAATTGTATAATTCTGTTGCCGCTATAACAACAAATACGAAAAACAAAATATTAATGACAATTAGGGGGGCTCTCATGAAAAAACGTGATATTTTAGCCCTTTTTCATGGCTTTTAGCCTTTTGGCCCTTTTCTAGTACGGAACCCTTCGTGCACGAGTCCGACTCGCACTTGGCCAGTTTTTAATATTAGGTAAGTACCTACTAGAAATTTAAATTTTTCATGAAATAAGTATTTTAAAAATTAATTGAAATTAATAAATACTAATCAGTAATAAATTAATGCAAAAGGGGACACCCGATACGTGCAAGGAGTAGAATAGGTGATAAGTATGTAAGTTCTTTGAATTTAACTAAAACTTTTAATGACAATTTAATTACACTGTAACGTTTCACAGGTTACATTAATTTACATTACATTAATAATAAATGTGTTAGACTTTGAATTCTTTATTCATTAAAAGTCGCTCCCACAGATGAGTATTAGGTATAATGACCGGTTCAAATTATTCCAGTAATATTCCAGTCTAGCGAGCCAATCCAGTGCTGGAATGCTACTGGAATAAGGTAAAAACAATCACAAGCATGTGCCCATTACAGTGAGTTAATCCAGGCCAGTGAATTATCCAAGCGCGTTTAAAACACTGGAGTAATGCGAACACTACAATTCAGTCCAGCACTAAACTGGATTGATTCGTTGGATTACTGCCCCTCTAGACAAGTGTCAATTCGTTGTTCGGTGTTTGATGGAATAGAACTTCAACTTCTTCAAAATGGCTTCTGCAGCAAATCGCCACAAATTCGCCAATGACAAGTAAAATATACTTAATATAAAATTATTAATGGCGACACGCCAATGTCGAGTGTACCAGAGCCACGTTAGCCACGCCAGTAAATTTGTTTTGCCAGCGATGACCTACGGAACTGAGACTTGGTCCCTTACTATGGGCCTCATAAGAAGGCTCAAGGTCACCCAAAAGGCGATGGAGCGTGCTATGCTCGGAGTTTCCCTGCGTGGATCGAATCAGAAATGAGGAGATCCGAAGGAGAACTAAAGTAACCGACATAGCACACAGAATCGCCAAACTTAAGTGGCAGTGGGCGGGGCACATAGCTCGTAGAACAGATGGCCGTTGGGGAAAGAGATTTCTCCAGTGGCGACCACGCGCCGGAAGACGCAGTGTAGGCGGGCCTCCCACACGGTGGACCGACGACCTGGTGAAGGTCGCGGGAAGGGCATGGATGCGGAAGGCGCAGGACCGGTCATTGTGGAAATCCTTGGGGGAGGCCTTTGTCCAGCAGTGGACGTCTTTCGGCTGAAATGATGATGATGATGGATGATGATGATGTGTCCGCCCCCCACGAGATTCAGGTGGACGATCAGGACGTGTGGTTGGATTTTAGGGGGCATGGAATAGAAAGACGAATGTATGGTATTTGACGTCTTTGACAGTCGTTAACGCATGTCATAAACGTCAAATCCTATACAATCGTCATTCTATTCCATCAAACACCGAACAACGAATTGTCACTTGTCTAGAGAGGCTAGACAGGAATAATGTGAACCGGGCATTATATGTCTTCTTATGTAAATCTAAATCTATTCTGTTTCATATTGAATAATAACTTTTTCTCAAACATGCTTGGAAATGTGAACATTATTTTGACAACCTTCTTCGAGATAAATCGAAATTGCTGTGTACGGGATCGTGAGCTCATTAGCATTAATGCTGTTCTTAGCTCAAGACGTAGTGTTTAATTATCGATAATGAAGCGTTCGCGACGTATGTTGCATCTGTCACAGATTAAAAAGGAATGAATGCATCACATCCGAGTTGTAACCTACGTTGATCATATTTTCATTATAATATAATAATAAACAAACTTAATACAACTTTATTAGGTTTAATATATACATACTTATAATATGTTTGAATTTAGTGATACAGTGTATTGTAGTAAGCTAAGCTATATAATTCCCAGTTTACATATTTTTAATTCAAAAATATGTACCTACCTTTAAAATGTGTAACCTAAGTTCCTATATAAAGTTCCTAAGCTGAAATAAATATTTTTATTCAAGAAATAACATTTATCGTTTCTCCTATTTCCCAACACTATAATTGTATCGATATAATTGAGTTATGTGCGTTACGGGGCAGTACAATCCCGTATTTTATTATATCAGGTGCGGTACGGGGTTTAAGAGACCCCGAATAATTTGTTTTCGTTTTATTTTCGTAAATTTTTGACTAATCTAGTGGCGAAAAGACTATAACATAGCTCATTTCATAATCTATCAGACTATAAAATAAAATAAACGCAAACGTAAAATTTCAGTCAGTTATAGATTGAGAAAGCAATAAGGGTGTACGGGGCACTTTAACACCCGTATCGCACTATGAAGGAAGCACTTCACGGGGCGCATAATATCTCGTAACGCACTCGAATTCAAGACGGCTTTTGAGCTCACGCAGTGAACGTGTTAAAAATGGAACCAACTTTTACTCCGAACCATGGCAACCAAGGAGGTAACTTATCCAAGGCGTTATTTGAATATAGAACTGTGGCTTGCAAATAGAATGCTGTTTATTAAGAAAAATAAAAAACCAATGAACATTTCGCCGCGTGAAAAATTACTGTTGTCGCTAGTACTATTATCTATTCTGTGCTGTTGTTCGTCATTGATTTTAATTTGAAAAGTAGGTAACTAAAAAATTCTGCCTAGATACCTCGGCTGCGCCTCGGCCCGCATACTTCACGATCGTCCAGCAACACTACAATTGGTGGCCGCGGCAGTAATGTACTATACTTATACTTTTCCACGGTTCATTTATACTTTTAACCTGACCGGCACAAGTGGAGTTATTATTCAATATGTGTAGTAGATTCCACTAAGTGCCATCAATCGCCAGTATAAACAGTATTCTCTTTCATTTTCGTATACATTTTTAAGCAAGAGGTTGTGGTTAAACTTGTCATTAACTGGTTAAAGATCATTTCCGCTCTTCTTTAGACAATGTTAAAATTATCCACGCACCAAATATTGGCTTAAAGAATATATAATATTTATTGTTAGATGGAGACTATCCCCTAGTCGTCTTTACGATTACCAAGGCAAGACAATGTAGTAACTGTTTTATACAACTTCTTAGTTTCTTTAGTAAAAGCAGTTACAATGAAATAGACGGCAAAATAAGACCAAGCCAAGTGCGAGTCGTACTTCCGCATGAACGAGCTCTGTACTATCTAGCCCCAATATTTATTTTATTCTGTGATTAGTATTTGGTGCTATGAGTATAGCAGCAACAGAAATACATTATATGTGAAAATTTCAATTGGGTATTTGACTAACTAGTCAAATTAGTTACTTTTTACTAAAAGTCAAAACGGTAAGTTAAAAGGAAAATTGTATGAAAAATTTATTTGTGACGTCATAATATTTAATAGTCAAATCATTAACTATTATAGGTTTGGTGGATGATTAAAAATAAATAAAAACGATAAAATAAGAATTGACGCAACTATTTTCACTTTTTTACCATTCTTAATTTAATAAGTTTAACTAAATAATTTATTTTAACATCAGGCAAATACCCAATTAGCTTCACGGTTTATGCGTCATGACTCATGAGACACAGCATGGTGACAGACAGACAGATAGACGAACAGAAGAATCTTAGTATATAACAGTGTTTCGTTATTCCCTTCGCGTACGAAACTCTAAAAAGTCAATAGCAACATCTCATTCATGAGGGTATAAATTACCCCACACCATTAACACCTAGTACATAAAGTGTATTTTATTAAGTCACGGACTACCCATAACAGGTTTGTTTACCCTAACGTCCTCCTAGTGTTACTTGACTCTTAACCTAACGTATAAGCATAGCATATTAAAAAAAACTTTTATAGTTATTGCCATCTTAAAAAAAACATATAATTCTTTCAGCTGGTAAGGCTGTATTCTAAAATTAAATTACTCTGTTTTTGTGTTGTTGTTTTTGGTTCTTGGGTAGGTACTTAAATAAAAAATAAGTGTGCTGTAGATTTAGGGTTATAACTCTTTTTTTTTTATAAGGTTAATCATTTTTAAGACTTTTTATATCTACCACTTAGGTGTTTCTGCGCCATGAAAAGCACAAAGCAGAATAAGCCTTGTTCTTCCCACTAATAGCACATTACTCTTCAGTGAGCTCTGGCTAACCTACTCAGCACCGGAAACACTACACGAGGTTATTATGGCCGCGGTATTATGTAAGGCAGAGGTACTACCCCAGTCGGACTGCTCAATTAGGACAGAAATACGATGCTAATTATTTATTGGCTTTACGGTAATTGGTTCTAGGTCAACAGGTTACGTCGGACTGATAATCATAGTTGACGAAACGTAGGTAACACCTCTGCCTATCCCTTCAGAGATTTACCGGCCTGATATAGGTAAACAGGGCGTCCCAAACTTATGGGCATGAAGGGGAAGTACCTTAAATATCGTAGAAAGTGTATTTTTCTGAAAGAAGACTTTATGTTATTTTTAAAAGTTAGTTAGACAAAGCAAGTAATTTTAAGAAAATCTATGAATGCAGAATTACTAACTTTTAAAAATAACATAAAGTCTTCTTTCAGCAAAATACACTATTTACGATATTTAGGATACTTCCCCTTCATGTCCCATAAGTTTGGGATGCCCTGCATATTCTTTTTATTTTGAATTCATTGCGAAGAAATCAATAATACAAATATTTACACCTAGCCGTACTTATTACAAACACGTTATCGCAAAACAAAAGTAGAAACATATTGCTTGAACTAAACACGTTGATAGTCGGAATATTCCCGTGACCGGGAAGTTTCGGGGTTATCAGCAAGCCTTGGGAGGTACAGACCGGCTTGTACGATGATAATGCGACTCATTATTTAGCGTAGTTAATGTCCAATCATGACCTACAGATAGTTGGAACTTAGAGTACAGATTGTTACTTTATTGAATTTAATGGTCGATTTAATCCTAAATCGATAAGGTATAGATGTCAAGGTCAATTAACTTATATTCTTCATCCTGACATTAATCCCAATTGCATCCAAAACTTTCAACATGGATTCTGGGGTTTTTGATTTACCAGTCCAACTGCGGATTTGGCTGAACTTCGATGTTTTTCACGAAGGGACTGCCATCTGACCTTCACAACACAAAGTCGATATCGAAACATTACATCTAGTCCAGTTTTTGGATTTCTGAGGGTCCATCTACCCGTAACGACTGCCATAGATGTTCTTAGACCAATTGTTGGATTTTTGATAACTCCAACTGCCCGTAATGACTGCCATAGATGTTCGCATGGCAACCGGGACCGACGGCTTAACGTGCGGTGGTCAAAGCACAGTACGTTAAGCCCCTGTAAGGCAAAGATCGCAGGTCGAAACCCCACCTAGACCGATTATTTTTTTTTTATTTAAATCGTCTTCAAATCGACCAATATTATTTAAATATAAAAGTTTGTGAAGATGTTTGTTATTCGATCACGCTCTAACGGCTGACCGAATCTTACTGAAATTTGGTGAAAGGATACTAGTGATAGATTATATTAGTATTCATCATCATCATCATCATCATATTAGCCACACATACCCAACGGCCAGGTGAAAGGACGACCTCATCAATGTCGTCGGGACGCGCTGGTTGCGGGCTGCTTTAGATCGGTCGTTCTGGAAGTCTATAAGCGAGTCCCATATTAGTATTTTCGACATTTCATTTTAATTTCATTGCATACATTTAAATTTTAATAATGTAATAAATAACGTACCTATGTGATTGGAGCTTTATTTTAGCTCTAAAACACTTATCGAGCAGTAGAGTCAGCATCAAATCTATCTTGACTAGAAATAAGTACTCAAAATATTCTAAATACTTTTGTATTCCCCCTTCCTGTTGACTGCTTGTTCTGCTATTTGGTACACACCTTTAGTTCGGGCAATAATACAATTTAAATCAATAAAACAGATTGGTTCACAGTAGGCAGGTGGCCAATCACAATGCTTCGTTCTCTGGATTACGTTACGAATTGCTCCAGCACGAATAACATTCGAATTCGCAACGTAAACGTATCGAAGGAATGGAGCATTGCGATTGGTTCACAGTATGCAGGCGGCCAATCACAATGCTTCGTTCTCTGGATACGTTTGCGTTTCGAATTGCCCCGAGCACGAAAAACATTCGAATTCGTAACGTAAACGTATCAAAAGAATGGAGCATTGCGATTGGTTCACAGTAGGCAGGCAGCCAATCACAATGCTTCGTTCTCTGGTGACTACTGTACTTATAGAAAAATCAGACTCATTGTCCATTAATATCAGTCAATAACAGGTTTTTTTTTAAGTCTAAATATAAAGTTGATTACAATATGTTATTCAACTCGACTTAAAATAGTCACCATTGAAATTAAAAATCCAATTAAACTAAACAGTAATCTTAAATTAAAATGCCATGACAAGTAGGTAACAAATTAGTTTCGGATTTTCCAACATGATATCATGTCTAATAATAAATACACATTTTTTGTACCGTACTATGAACACTTTGCTTTATTTCTAATTCTATTTTGGGCTAATCCCCATTAGCACAGTACCTATTATTACATTATTAGTTTTACTATCTATAAGCCTACCAGTAGGTAGTTCGACTTCCTTACGCACAGAAACTCAGTCAAGGTCATGGTTGTCACAACAAAATGTGCTTTTTTTAGAGTGCATGTCACCTTCCTACTCCATCATCAGAACAGCTCTATGGTACCATATTAATGTATTGCCATCCAAATGAAACTTGTTTGCAAAATTTCATCAAAATCGGTTGACGATGTATGCGTCAAAATCGAGTTGCAAGATTTGACCGGCCAGGTGAAAGGACGACCTCATCAATGTCGTCGGGACGCGCTGGTTGCGGGCTGCTTTAGATCGGTCGTTCTGGAAGTCTATAAGCGAGTCCCATATTAGTATTTTCGACATTTCATTTTAATTTCATTGCATACATTTAAATTTTAATAATGTAATAAATAACGTACCTATGTGATTGGAGCTTTATTTTAGCTCTTAAACACTTATCGAGCAGTAGAGTCAGCATCAAATCTATCTTGACTAGAAATAAGTACTCAAAATATTCTAAATACTTTTGTATTCCCCCTTCCTGTTGACTGCTTGTTCTGCTATTTGGTACACACCTTTAGTTCGGGCAATAATACAATTTAAATCAATAAAACAGATTGGTTCACAGTAGGCAGGTGGCCAATCACAATGCTTCGTTCTCTGGATTACGTTACGAATTGCTCCGAGCACGAATAACATTCGAATTCGCAACGTAAACGTATCGAAGGAATGGAGCATTGCGATTGGTTCACAGTATGCAGGCGGCCAATCACAATGCTTCGTTCTCTGGATACGTTTGCGTTTCGAATTGCCCCGAGCACGAATAACATTCGAATTCGTAACGTAAACGTATCAAAAGAATGGAGCATTGCGATTGGTTCACAGTAGGCAGGCAGCCAATCACAATGCTTCGTTCTCTGGTGACTACTGTACTTATAGAAAAATCAGACTCATTGTCCATTAATATCAGTCAATAACAGGTTTTTTTTTAAGTCTAAATATAAAGTTGATTACAATATGTTATTCAACTCGACTTAAAATAGTCACCATTGAAATTAAAAATCCAATTAAACTAAACAGTAATCTTAAATTAAAATGCCATGACAAGTAGGTAACAAATTAGTTTCGGATTTTCCAACATGATATCATGTCTAATAATAAATACACATTTTTTGTACCGTACTATGAACACTTTGCTTTATTTCTAATTCTATTTTGGGCTAATCCCCATTAGCACAGTACCTATTATTACATTATTAGTTTTACTATCTATAAGCCTACCAGTAGGTAGTTCGACTTCCTTACGCACAGAAACTCAGTCAAGGTCATGGTTGTCACAACAAAATGTGCTTTTTTTAGAGTGCATGTCACCTTCCTACTCCATCATCAGAACAGCTCTATGGTACCATATTAATGTATTGCCATCCAAATGAAACTTGTTTGCAAAATTTCATCAAAATCGGTTGACGATGTATGCGTCAAAATCGAGTTGCAAGATTTGACCCGAACAAACATAGTGACACACAATATACATACGTAACAAACCGGTTTTGTGAAGGAGAAGGGCACTCAGGAACAAATCCTTTTCGTACGCCAGATAATCGAGAAGTCAAAAGAATTCAATAGGCCGATATTCATTTGCTTAGTTGACTTCTCCAAGGCGTTTGACTCGGTGAAGTGGCTAATATTGTAGAAACCTTGCTAGACATGGGCACACCAAAACATCTTTTGCATCTTTTGAGACGTCTAAATGAAGATGGGACAGCGACAGTCCGCACAGAAGATATCCTGTCATTTCCATCCCAGTTACGGAATACGCTAGGGTGTGTTCATTGAACAAGAGATAGACAGTGAGAGGTGATATTACCGCTCTTGTTCAATGTGTATGTTAAGGCGCAAACTAATAAATTGGGCGTTATTGTAAATATGAGACTGCGGTGATATTTTTTATATAGCCACCACCATACTTATTCATGAACCGTAGTTGAGTCGTCAAGAGTCGTTAATGCTTGACAAGTATCTACTCATAATAATTGTTTCTACTGTGTTTATCGAGCATTTTTTGTCCAGATTTACATATTCTAGAAAGTTCTATAGATATTTTTTATAGGTGGCAGACCAACACACGGTCCTCCTGATAAAAAGTGCCTATAGACTGACTATACTGCCGACCCTGTAGGAAAGTAGGTATCTACATAGTCTTTTTTAATTACCGACTTATTAGGTATTATTTTTTTACTATGGCAATACGTTCAATGGACGTATGAATCCTCGGAAGAAGTGTGTGCGACAGTGGCGAAGGGTGAAAATGTTCAATGTAACCGGTGGAAAACAACCCATTCGATCTAGTGTGTCATGTACGGTGTGACCCATTGGGAAGCCTGCAGGAATCGGGTAATATAGTTTTTTCTGTTCTGTGGGGTAATGTCACAGATAATATAATATAATTCTTTTACTTATAGTATATGGACTGGTGAGCGATATTATCTAAATTACCAAGTAATCCAAAGCTTCGTAAATTCTTCGTAAAAATTATAATAATTTATCTTTTGTTCAAATGATTTTTGAACGAAAGATAAATTATTATAATTTTACTTATCGACCTACTTTAAAGTAATCGGTTTATGACATGCCAATGGCATAAACTACAGGAAATAACATTGTAACGACGCCATTTTGGAAATTTATGTGACGAAATTTTGCTAAGTTATGTGTCATTGTCTAAAGTTTGCGCCAAAATTACGCGCTGAAATATTACTATCTATAATATAAAAATGAATCGCAAAATGTGTTGGTAAGCGCATAACTCAACAACGCCTGGACTAATTTGGCCAATTTTTTTTTAAATGTTCTTTGGAGTTCAAGGATGGTTTTTACGGCGAGAAAAATTTAAATAAGGGTTAAGCTGTCACGGGAACGGGAACAGAATTCCACGCGGGCGAAGCCGCGGGCATCAGCTAGTTTCAAATAGATTTTATCGCTATTTAATGCGCCTATAAAACGTTATTTTGACTGCAAAACTTTTTGAAAATTCTTAGCAATTTTGACTGCAAATGTTTTTAGATATGCTAGTAATTTTGTAGATAAAATAGATATTCCCAGGTATACTTGACTAACTGTTCCCTCGGCTTCACCCGCGTGAATTTCAGTCATCGCGACTAAATACAGCCTGTGACCTAATCTGCCTGTGTACCAAATTTCCTTAGGTGGGTTTATCTTCAAAAATGAAAAACTTTCGTACAAACTTCACCCACAATTTCAACCTCTTTTAACCTTTTTTTCGCTATAAAAGGTTTCTATAATAGCCTATAATAACGTTTAAAAACACAGAATAGATATTAGTACTAGCGTCATACCTATAACCTTCCCCAAGCTCTAGTCTAGTCCATTTTTGATGATCTAGTTTGGGCGTAAAAGCATGATTCTCTCATACAAGACTGATTGTTCATAAACAAACTTTTAGCTATAACATAACATACTTGTTACTAGATCAAATCACAACCTTTTCAACCCAACAAATGTGTTATAGACAAATGACAGTATGATCTCGATTGAGTGGGCTTGCCTTTTGTTGTCGCTTTCCATTAAAGCAGGCGTTTATGTTACGATTATACCTACTAACATACAGTTTCATCTCTTATATGTATTTTAAAGAAGATTTTATATTATTATACAATAACTAACTGTTGCCCGCGGCTCCGCCCGCGTGGGTGTCTGTTATCGCTTAGTGTTGAGTCAACGCTATTAAGCATTTGCCTTCAGGTTACCATCAGGTGAGGTAAAGTCAAATTGACGTGTCCTCAATATAAAAAAAAACTAAAATAAAAATAGCCTAAGTTACTCCTTATTACATCAGCTACCTGCCGATAAAAATTGCCAGCCATTTTAGAGATTAGCCGGAGCAAACAGAGAGACAGGCAGACGGACTGACAAAAATTGTAAAAAATGTAATTTTGGTGTTTGTATGGACCCGTATTATATTTATATGCATGTAGTAAAAAACGGTTATTTCAATATTACAAATAGACACTCCAATTTTTTTTAAATGTACCCATAGATGTTAAGGATAAATTATCGCGAGCATGGTGATAACTGTTAGGCAAATCAACGATATATATGTAACTATAGCGCGCATACTCGCGTTACTTCCTGTTAACTTTATTTTAATTTAGTTTTAAAACTTAAGAAGATATTAGTAACCTAAATTACTACCCCGCCAGCAATGGATCCTCCAGTAGGTCGGCCCGCTGAGAAGGAAGCCGGGGAGGAGGACGAGGAGGTTCCTCTCCTCACGGAGGCAGAACTCCGCACGGAGACACTTCGCCTCCGTGCGCAGAAGACGGCCCCTGGGCCGGACGGCGTGCCCGCAAGGGTATGGCAATAGCCGCCACCGAAATGGAGGACCGGTTTCGGGCCCTCTTTGACTCGTGTTTCGCGTCAAGGAGGTTCCCGAAACCATGGAAGGAGGGGCGGCTATGCATCCTCCGAAAGGAAGGGCGGCCGGCGGATTCTCCCTCGGCATACCGACCCATCGTTCTGCTCGATGAGGTCGGTAAGATGTTCGAGGGGATAGTAGCCGCTCGGCTGAACGAGCATCTGCAGGTGGTCGGGCCAGATCTGTCGGACGCTCAGTTCGGTTTCCGAACTGAGCGTTCCACCGTGGACGCCCTGACCCTGTTGAAGGACCAGGTGAAGGAGGCCGTTGAGGCTGGGGACGGAGTGTTGGCTGTGTCGTTTGACATAGCCAACGCGTTCAACTCCGTTCCCCACTCAACCATACTCGAGGCACTACGTTTCCATGGGGTACCTCGGTACCTGAGGGGCCTACTGGCCAGCTACTTGGAGGATCGAACGGTCCTCCTCGTTGACAAAGCTGGCCAGCTACGGCGTTACAGCGTCGAGTCCGGTGTTCCGCAGGGGTCGGCCTTAGGACCACTTCTGTGGAACATCGGGTTCGACTGGCTGTTGAGGGGAGCCCTCCTCCGTGGCACGAGTGTCATTTGTTATGCGGATGACACTCTGCTCACTGCCCGGGGAGGGAAATTCAGGGAAGTGGCCAATCTGGCCTCGGCGGGCGGATCCCTGGTCGCGGGGAGGATCCGCCGCCTAGGGCTGAAAGTGGCGCTGCACAAAACCGAGGCCGTGTTCTTCCACGGGCCTCGGCAGTGCCCACCACCTGACGCCCACATCTTTGTGGAGGGCGTCAGGGTAGAGGTAAAGGCCCAGATGAAATATCTGGGCCTTACGCTGGACAGCAGGTGGCGCTTCAGCCCCACTTCAGCGGGCTGTCGTCGCGCCTGCTGACGACAGCGGGGGCCCTCTCATGACTTATGCCAAACCTGGGAGGGCCAAGTGGGCGGTGCCGGCGTTTGTACGCCGGCATCTTGAAAATCATGGCCCTGTACGGGGCGCCCATCTGGGGGGGCTCCCTCCAAAGGAGGGGGAATGCCACGGCACACCGGGCGCCTCAAAGGGCCATCGCCCAGAGAGTGTCGCGAAGCTACCGGTCGGTAAGCTTCGCGGTGGCGTGCGCTCTGGCGGGCACGTCCCCTTGGGAGCTCGAGGCGTGGGTGCTCGCCAGAGTGTACGAATGGACGGCGGGGCGTAGGGGGCGCCCCGCCCCTGAGGAGAGGGAGGCCGTTCGGCGGGAGGCGAGAGATGCCATCGTCCATCACTGGACGGTGGACCTCGCCGCCGCAAATTTTGGTCGCCGGACGTTGGACGCGCTCGGGCCGGTCCTGAAGGACTGGCTCGAGCGGCAACACGGCTTCCTCTCTTTTCGACTGGTGCAGGTGCTGTCCGGGCACGGCTGTTTCGGATCGTACCTGCACCGGATCGGGAGAGAGGAAATCCCATCGTGCCACGACTGTGGCGCGGTGGAAGACACGGCGCAGCACACCCTAGAGGTGTGCGCGTCGTGGTCTGAGCGGCGCCGCAGTCTTGTCGCGGTGGTCGGACCGGACCTTTCGCTCCCCAGCTTGGTAAGGGCCATGCTGGGAAGCGAGGAGGCGTGGGCAGCGGTCGCCTCCTTTTGTGAAGACGTAATGTCACAGAAGGAGGCGGCGGAGCGCGCGCGGGAGGACGATCCTCTCGCGCCGGAACTCCGCCGACGAAGGAGGGGCAGGAGAGGGCGGGCACGCGGCCGCCCTTCTAGCCCCCGGTGATGAGCAGCGGGTGACAGACGCGGGGGCCCTCACCCGCATTGCACTGCCCATCACCCCGCCTTACGACGATGACTGGGCACTCACGGCCATCCTCGAGCCCCTACCCGCGCTCGGGAGGGGCGTGAAGGGCCCGCCGCGATTAGGCGGGCAATCGCCGGAGGGGGACTGGACGTAAAGGCTCTGCCGGTTTCCCAGACCCCCTCCAAGAAAAGCGATGCGGGAGTGCCGCTGGGTCGTTTAGTGGGTATACCGGGAACCTGTTCCCGGGGAGTCCCACATATCCCTCTCGTCCCCCGACGGGAGGGAATGCGTAATGCATTTTTCCCAGCGAAAAAAAAAAAGGAGTGGGTTCACGTTGGTAGTGTAATGTTAAAATTAGTATTAAGTATATGAACTATATCCTTCTGATGAATGCTATATTATACTTAAACTGGTAGACGTGTTGTCTGGACTGAAATGGTAACTGTGGTCCTCATTTTATGCACTAATCAGCGACGCGACGCTATGAAAAAAAAAATCATTATAAATAATAAATTCGTAATAATAAATTTATAATTAGAACTAGCTGTTGCTCACGGCTCCGCCCGCGTGGATTTCGGATCGCTTAGTGTTGAGTCAACGCTATTTTTCTAAAATGAAAGTAGCCTAAGTTAGTCCTTATTACATCAGCTACCTGCCAATAAAAGTTCGGTCAAAATCGGTCCAGCCATTTCAGAGATTAGCCGGAACAAAGAGACAAAAATTTTAAAAAATGTTATTTTGGTGTACGTAGTACCGTATTATATTCATATACATGTAGTAAAAAACGGTTATTTCAATATTACAAACAGACACTCCGATTTTATTTATATGTATAGATTTATAGATTTGCGTCATTTTTGAAAGCCGCCATATTCTTGCATGAGGTATCTTTAGTTTATAATACATCATTGCCTAGGATAGGTACGTTTTATTGCTTGGATTTAAGCTTTGTCAACTTATTGCTTGCAGACGCACATGTGCGGGCTTACCGTCCGGGGTTAGGAAGACTTACTGCAGCCAACCCCGTAAAAGCTAGGATAACCCATAATGTTATGACAATAGGGAAGCGAGTCCCCCGCTTCAAATATCAGCTTTGTGATGATGTTGTAATTTAAAAAAAAGTAAGAAAATTTAATAATTATCATTTCATTTTTTACATGATTTAATAAGTAGAAAAGACAGTATTTAACTAAAACCGAAAATATTCACCTTTTTTTGACGCTGACCATATTTAATGAATATGAATATATGAATATATCACTTGTACACGTAATGTACAAGTGATATATTATGTACTTGTATATAAACTTTAACGAGGAGGTAATCATAATAAAAAAATACACTTAAGAACATTCGCGTCGCAATAAAACTGAGCCTTTTATAATACAATTGTATAGTCTGTGGCCCCAACATGCACATCGAGATATTCGATACGATTGATAACCTTCTAATGCCCTTCTTGAAGAACCCCATATTGTAGTCGCTTGAAAAAACCACAGCAAGGAGTTCATTCCACAGCATGAACGTGCGTGGGATGAAGTTCCTTTCAGACAGCACGGTTCGTACTATTTCTGGTCGCAATGAGATCATTAGAGTCTAGAATAATCAGATATTCCTCTCCGAGGCATCATGCCCCACACAGTAGTCCCACACCCGGGGCCATAACGATGGCCGTGGGTCGCCAGGGGCGTAAAGGATATAACAGAGATAATCTCGTCCTCGGCAACTGACGGTTCGAGGCCAACATGACCACCGCTATCAGCTCCGATGAGAGGGTATCCGAGAGAAATTCCCTACTATAAAATATAGGCCAACTTATATCCCAGAATCTCAGACTCGGGTAGTATGCCATTTTGCTGAAGATCGATACCACCCGGGATAATGGCCACCCTGACCGCCTTTTTTGTCTGTTTGTCTATTTGTTCCAGCTAATCTCGGAAATGGCGCGACCGATTTTGACGGGACCTTTATTGGCAGGTAGCTGATGTAATAAGAAGTAACTTAGGCTACTTTTATTATAGAAAAATAGCGTTGACTCAACACCACGATGGACAGAATATGATTAAGCTCAACACTAAGCGATAACCGACATCCACGCGGGCCAAGCCGCGGGCAACAACTAGTAAGGTATATATTTTTTTTTTATATAGGACACGTCAATTTGACTTTACCTTGCCTGACGGTAAGCTGAAGGCAAAGTCTCAGGAGAGAGGGCCACCATTATACACACGTGCCATGTTAACAATGGTGGCACTCAGCTTGACGGCCTCATCAAATGTTTTTTCACGCCCCGCTTAAAGGACCCGGGACTGTATTAAGAGGGAAACACGTGAGCTGGCAAGGAATTTCAGGTCTATATTGTGCGACAAAGGAAAGAGTCACCGAACCGCTTGGTTCTTGAAGGAAAGTTCTGCACCGTATGCGGGTGACATCTAAGTCCTGCACGTGTCGTCCTGTATAGGATAGGAGAGGGTGGGACTAATTGGAATAGCTCTTCAGAACATTTACCATGGTAGAAACGGTAAAATACTGCCAAGGAAGCAACATCTCTACGCAACTACAAAGGCTCGAGGGTAGGTACTCGTGACCTCAGGATTTCCGAAAATGTGGACCGCATGTCGCTGCAACCTGTCGAGAGCATCTAATAAATACTTTGCGGATCCATCTCAGAGATGCGAGCAGTATTCCACGCAGGAACGAATTTGTGTCTTGTATAGAAGACACCGTTGCTCCGACGTGAAAAACCGTCTCACTCTGTTCAAGACTCCGAGTTTACGCGAGGCTGTTTTGATGATACTCTCGATGTAGTTTTTGTTATTTAGTTTACAGCGAACATCCATACCGAGGATATTGAGGTAGCTCTCAAGAGTGGGAAGGGGAAGGAAAGAAGATACCTTTGCTGTAAACGCACATGCCTGCGTCTTCTTGGCATTGAAGTCGACCAAGTTCTCAGAGCCCCATTGGGAAATGTGGTTCAGGATCCGGTCAAGCTCGGTGACAAGAAGCTGCCTTTTTTCCGCGATATGCGTCTGCTTATCCGCAGGACGTCCATGATAACTCCCGTGCAAGGTGCTATCATCTGCATAGCAATGAATGCTGCCGGTCGATAGCATGTCATTGATATGCAGAAGAAAGAGAGTTGGCGATAGGACAGACCCCTGCGGTACGCCGGCATTTACCTGCAAGAACTCCGAGGCTCGTCCATCACAAAGGACGCGAATACGGCGCTCCTGCAAGAAGCCGGCAACCCAGTCGCACAGTCTAGGAGGCAGACCAAAGGCTGGTAGCTTGGAAAGAAGCGATTTGTGCCAAACTCTATCGAAAGCTTTGGCGATGTCAAGACTAATTGCCAATGACTCGCCGTGCTTGTCCATAGCCTCACCCCAAATATGGTTAACATACGCCAGAATATCACCCGCTGACCGTTCTCGCATATATTATCATCATCAGCATTAGGTATAATATAAATAGAAAATTACATACCTTAACTACATATTGTAGGACCATAGATTTATTTGACTGTAATTATGTATGCAAGTACTTTTATTTTGACAATAGATAGTTTTTCACTATCAAAATCTTTGCAACGTCAGGTTGCAATCTTACTAGGTAACTTTTTAAGTATAATAGTCAAAGAACTGACTAGTAACATTGCTTCTTTTGAAGAAAATAATAATGACATAGTGGATATGGTTATCCAACTTCAACTTCAACTTTTGGTTTATGGTTATCCAAAAAAACTTAATTCTTTGACAACAGATAAAAAATCTAGCAACTTTTTTCATATAATGTCCGAATGTAGCGGACATGGGCATGCGGCTTTTGAGACAGTTGAGTCTCCTGCATGTAATTTATATTGTAAAAATAAATTATTAAACCTGGTGCATCAAAATGTCGAAGGATTGATAAATGGTAAAGATTTGGAATTGGAGTTGCACATGACCATGAATAATATTGACATCTTCTGTGTAACCGAACATTAGTTGAAAGACCCTCAAGTCATGTTCAACTTCAAAAATCACCAGGTGGCTAGCTCATTCAGTAGACAAAATTTCAAACGTGGAGGCACCCTAATTATTATTAATAAGAATATTAAATTTAAAGAGCGTAAAGATTTAGTCAGCCTCTCTATTGAACGAGTTATTGAGATAGCTAGTATTGAGTTTGAACGGTTCATTGTATTAAGCGTATACAGTCCCCCAGACGCGCCCTATGCAAAATTTGAAGAAAGGATGGAAGAAGCGCTTTTTAAATGCCGTTACTCCCAAAAGGCGATAATAGTTTGTGGAGACTTCAACGTAAATATTTTAGATAACACCCTAGTGCCAGTAGAGAAGAATAAATTGTTAAATCTGTTCAAGCCCTTTAATCTCATTAATATGTTTTCGGAACCTACTCGAAAAACTACAACTAGTGCCACATGTATTGATAATATTTTCACGGATATTAAACCAATCAACAAATATATTGTGGATGCTGTACACTCGGATCACCGTGGCCAATTAATAACTTGTGAAAGAAATAATTGTAAAATTAGTAAAAACGAAATTAGAATTGTACCAATTAACCAATACCGTTTAGACGCTTTCAAGGAAACTATTGTAAACAAACTACCTGACTTGCCCTCGTACAATAATGTAAAAGAGTCTTACGCAGACCTAATCAACCTGATCAATAATGAGTTTGGGAGAATTTTTACCTCAAAAACATTATCGATTGGTGGCCGTCCAGTTTTTAGTGATTGGGCAACATCGGGGATTTATAAGAGCAGGAGGAGATTGTATGATCTATATTCTGAAAAATCGTACAATTTCAACCCTGTTTTCCAGGATTATGTTAAAAATTACTCAAAAATATTTAAGCGAGCCTGTTCCTTCGCGAAGTCAAAGTTCATTAAAAATAAAATTTCTAATTCTGTAAATAAAATTAAGACTACTTGGAATATTATAAATTCCGAATATGGGAAATCTCCATCAAATGTAAGAGATTTTCATTTAAAAATAGAAGGTCGCCATGTCACGGAGGATCTGGAAGTTGCGACAGAGATTGAACATTTCTTTTCAAATATACCGTTAATAACGACTAAAACTCTTCAGTCGTCTTCCACTTCCGCTGTGTCATTGCTTAAGGAATCGATAAACGAGTGTGAAGACGCATTCGTATTCTCAGTTGTAAATAGCAAGGACATCACCAAAGCGTTTCACTCTATTAATATCAAAAAGACCGCGGATCTATGGGGATTATCAGTCAAAACTATTTCATGTATCATTGATGTCATTGCTCCCCATCTAGCAACTGTGTTTAATGACTGTGTCAAAAGCGGTATATTTCCTGATTTAATGAAACATAGCAAAGTCATACCTTTGTTCAAGGCTGGCAGTGTTCTGTGTTGCCGAACTTGAGTAAAGTATTTGAGAAATTAATCCTAGGACAGTTGATGACCCATTTTGGTGAAAACAAATTGTTTCATGATAAACAGTTTGGGTTTACTAAGGGACGTTCGACTGCTGATGCTGGTATAGAATTGTTAAATTGTATTTACGAGGCCTGGGAGGATAAGCATGATGCATTGGGTGTATTCTGTGTTCTATCCAAGGCTTTCGATTGCGTCCACCATGACACATTAATCAGGAAATTAGAACATTATGGAATAAGGAACAGGGCTCTCGAGCTTCTGACTTCATATTTGAACAATAGAATTCAGAGGGTTGATGTTAATGGTACACGTTCAGTGGGATCTCTGATTTCGATGGGTGTTACACAGGATGCGATACTTGGACCATTTTTATTCTTATTATATATTAATGACCTCCCCTACTACGTAAGGGATAAAACTAGTATTATTTTATTTGCTGACGATACTTCGTTAATATTTAAAATTAAAAGGCAACAAAATAATTATGACCAAGTGAATGGTGTTATCACAAGAGTGGTCCATTGGTTCAATACTAATAATCTTTGCCTTAATGGGAACAAAACTAAATGTATAAAATTCACATTACCTAATGTTACACAGGTTGAAACCAATGTACAACTCAATGGACAAGTGTTGAACCTTGTGGAATCAACAGTGTTCTTAGGTTTAAGTATTGACGCCAAATTGCAGTGGCGATCGCATATTAAAAAAATATCCAGTAGATTAAGTTCGGCTTCTTACGCTGTAAAAAAGATTAGGACATTAACAGACGTGGATACGGCTAGAATAGTTTATTTCAGTTATTTTCATAGTATTTTAAGCTACGGAATTCTCCTTTGGGGTAATTCCGCGGATTTAAACACAATATTCATTTTACAAAAGCGGGCTGTGAGAGCTATTTATAATTTTTCGGCCCAAGAGTTTCCCTTCGAGAAAAGTTTAAAGAAATAGACATTCTAACCGCAGTGTCACAATACATCTTCGAGAACCTGATGTATGTAAGGAAAAATATCTCTAAATTTTCAAGAGTTTGTGACAGGCATAATATAAACACAAGACATAAAAACAATCTTATAGCTTGTGATAGTAGACTCCATAAAATTAGTAATTCTTTCCGGGGCAACTGTATACACTTTTTCAACAAACTCCCTAATGAAATTAGAGATTTACCTGTAAATAAATTTAAAAATGTAATTAAGACTAAACTGTGTCAAAAAGGCTTTGGAAATGAGCTGTTCGCTCAACTATGCTACTCAAGCAAACTATTGTATTTAGACTAAGTAGACTAAGCAAAAAAAAAAAAATGCCCGCTGAGTTTCTTGCCGGAGTCTTCTCAGGTCGGGGCGGCGTTTCGAACCGGTGGTCCATTTGCTAAACTAGTCTAGATTTTTTTTTAAACTTGACGTTTTGTAAGTACCGTTTTAATGGTTTATACAGAATAAATGATTTTTGACTTTGACTTTGACTTTGACTATCAAATAATATAAAATCTTCAAAAATGACAAACTTGTAACCCCTAACCCCCCCCCCCTCCCTCCCCTCTACCCTCTTTTTTACGATACCATGTTTGTCATAATTTTCAAGAATAAGTCTAAAAGTTAATGCCAGTCAACACTCAACAGATAACTGTGTTGCAAATTCATTATGATATCTTTAAAGCATTGTGACTCACAATTGATAACCGTGAGGTATAATTCTAGCCCGTTTGATATAATTCTAGATTTTGCCTACGGCTACGCCCGCGTGGATGCCTATGTCCTTTTTCAAGGTCAAATCTACCCCCAATACCAAATTTCATCAAAATCCGTTCAGTGTTTTAGGCGTGAAAGACGGACAAACAGACACACACACACTTTCCCATTTACCTATAATATTAGTAAGGATTCAATCAATGCTATCTTTTTTCAATCAATCAAATAATCAACTAGTCCGATGGAGTCCACTGCTGGACATATACCTTTCTCAATATACGTCATAGTCATAGCATCCAATGAAGGATTGGGTACAATCCAGTCTATCCCAGCCACCTCTTTTTCAGGGCGTGAAAAAGCATCTGACGAGGCCGTCAAGCTAAGTGCCACCAAATTGTTAACATAGTAGGTACATGTATGTAATGGCGAACCTCTTTCCTGAGACTTTGCCTTCAGCTAGAACTTCAGGCGAGATAAAGTCAAATTGACGAGTCCTCTATACAAAATAACAAAAAGACGGGTTGCACTCCGGGAGTGCCGGCAGAAGTGAAAACTTATTCTTTCTTTCTTTCTTCGTTATATACAGAGAAAAAGATAAAAAGAACTTACCATACTATAACATACCTATAATATAGTGCCAATCATAGAACCTATCACTAATTTTCTGTCCGAAGAAATTAATGAATTACAAAAAGAAAAAATAATCACAAAAAGTAATAATTTACAAAAAGAAAAAAAAAAAAAACAGAAAAAGTTTCAGAAGCCCAGGTTCGAACCCGGTAACATCTGAAATCATAAGGAATCACAGTCGAAGCATTTACGGCTTAGCTACGATTCTTCACTTCGTACTTGAATAAATGTAATGTTGTATGACGTCAGTCGTCGGTTACGGTTCAAAGGTCAAACGATCCTGACGCAAGTTTAATATTTTTTACCCATCCAACGCCGCTAAAGAAGTTTTCACTTCAAAAAATCTTATCCACTATTATTCTTAACTAGCTGTTGCCCGCGGCTCCGCCCGCGTGGATGTCGGTTGTCTCTCAGTGCTGACCCGACGCTATTTGACTCGCCTCTCTATTCGATCTCTCCTCGCCTCTAAATTCATCTCTCCACTCGACTCTCTACTGGACTCTATTTGATTCTCTACTCGCCCCTATAACGATCTTTACTGGCCTTTAAATTCGACTTGGTGCTCGATATCTTCAAAAGAAACTTTTCATATTATCATCCCCTATTTACACCGTTTTAAAACCTCATAGAAACTTTCATCCCCTAGCCCTATTCTCCCTTTTTACGATAAAAGGTAGCCTACTTCCGTTCCCTAGCTCTAATCCATCTCTGTAACAAATTTCATTAGGACATCATCAAAAATGATAAACTGTTATCCCTAACACAGCACCCCCCCCCCCCCGCCATACCCTCTTTTTTAAAATAAAAGAAAGCTTATAATATCTGTTCCTTACCTAACTCTAATCTATCTCTATACCAAATTCCATCAGAATATCTTCAAAAATGACAAACTTCAAAATAAACTTATATCCCATAGCCCTATTCCTCCCTTTCTACCCCCTTTTTCGCGATAAAAGGTAGCCTATATCCGTCCCCAAGCTCGAATCCATCTCCGTACCAAATATCATAAGGATATCTGCAAAAATGACAAACTTTCATCCCCTATTTCCCCCCCTTAAACCCCCCTGTCCACGATAAAAGGTAGCCTATGTCCGTTCTCAAGCTCTAATCCACCTCTGTACCAAATTTCATCAAGAACGGTTCAGTGGTTTAGGCGTGAAAGCGTAACATACAGACAGACAGACAGTTAGGTACTTCCGCATTTGTAATATTAGTATGGATTAGTATGGATGAAATTCTTCTCGTATAAATTCCCATAATTACCTACTGAGTAAATGATAATTCTACTATTAGTGCTAGGTATTATCTATTATGTGATACTACTAATAAAAAATCTCGCGCAAACGTAAAAATGACCTTGAATAGGCGACAATTAGAATTATTTACAAACAACACAGTCATACATCACGAAATAGGTGAACACGAAATTATCGGAAAACCGTGCGAACACTGACTGAGGTGAACGACCTCGTGATGTCAGGGGTGACGTAATACGCGGGAGGCTCGCCTCTCGTTATTACATGACCTATTTCGCCGAAGTACACAAGGACCGTGTGGCCTAATGGATAAGGCGTCGGACTTCGGATCCGAAGATTGCAGGTTCGAGTCCTGTCACGGTCGAATGACTTTTTGCAAGTTTTTGTTGACAATTATACTTTTTTTGTGATATTTTCATTTGTTGACTTTAAAAATACTGCGAAAAAATATTGTAAAAAATTTAATAGAAGGGCTGTGCATGTTAACATGTTTCAAGGTTAAAATGACATTGTAACTTGTTTTGCTTTTAATTAATAAACTTATGAATATGTATAAAAATGAAAAAAAAAACCACAATTCCATTGTATAAATGTCGTGCGCGCTTTGTAATTTTCTTACATGCAACACCGTCAAGTATCATCGCTGTTAAAGAACACAATTAGATAATACTAGTATGCGCCTCACGGTTTTATTCGCGTTTTATATTTTCGATTTATTAGGACTAAAGCTTTTTTTTAGCCTAGCTGGAGTTGCTTGAGGGACCAATTCCGCAAGAAATTTCGTGAATTTCTTTGTAACAAAATCTACTATATACCACATTAATAAATATTTTGACGATAATTTTTGATGTATGAATTCTTATTATTTCTATTTAAACTTCTCTTTGACATTAAATTAATAATTATGATGACTCTCTAATTTCGGTAATGCTTATTGAATTTGAAATCTGACGAATTAGAATTTAGCCTATGAGCAACTGTTAATTTCAAATGTATGGAAGTTATGCATGTATTGTAAAAGTAGTAATAGACATACAATATTTACACGCCCCATGTGGCAGAATATGCTGTATTTTTAAATCACCCCAACAACTGTAACTAACCATATTCTTGGAAATAAAGATTCTTATTGTTAAAAAAATTGGTACCTAATTACTAGTAATTTAGGTCAACTGAAAAAAAAACACCCGTAAAATCCATACTTATTACTTACCAATGACTGTCAATCCGTATTAGATGTTTTTATTATTTAACTTGCTTAGTGTACTAAAAAATATTACGATCTAGAGGTCTCGGGTTAGAAATTTGGCCATAACTGACATGAGCCCACTGCTAAGACAAGCAATTCAGCTACACTGCAACACTTACTAATTTCAGTTACTTTAATATTGTTGAGATAGCGCGCAGAACAGATGGCCGATGGAGCAAAAACGTTCTGGAATGGCGACCGCGTGGCAAACGTGGTATAGGACGCCCAACGGCCAGGTGGAAGGACAACCTCATCAAGGTCGCCGGGAAGCGCTGGATGCGGGCTGCTTTAGATCGGTCGTTCTGGAAGTCCTATGGTCAACAGTGGACTATGTGTGCGGCTGATATAAGTAAATATTATATATTTTTTAAGAATATATAATAAAACAATATTACTCCGGAGCCGGAGGGGGAGGCTATATCGGACTCGAACGGACTAAACCGTTCGCCATCTGTGGGTATTTCCCGCAAGTAAAAAAAAATAATGGATCGCAATATTAACTGTCTACACGTGTCCTATGATATTGAACACATATTTAACTAGAATAAAATAATGACCAAAGGTCTTGGCATTGAAACAATTACTGTGGTGTGGAGTTCGTTAACATTTACTACTTTGTTGAAATTGTTGTCGCAGTTTTACAAAGAGATATAGGGCATATCTCTTTGTATGCTTAAATCTTTAAAACTACGCAACGGATTTTGATACGGTTTTTTTTAATAGATAGAGTGATTCAAGAGGAAGGTTTATATGTATAATACATGTTTAATATATTACAGGGTGCAGCGGGAACGGGGTCTGACGCCACGCGTGTAGAAAAATATTGGCGGTACGAAGTTCGCCGGGTCAGCTAGTATAAAATAAAAAATAACTTACGGAATATACAAATTAGGTCGAGTCGTTAGCCCAATTGGTGGAGACGTTCTCGAGTTATGCGCTTCAATCAATCAATCATTATTAGCCTATTGCAGTCCACTTCTGGACAAAGGCCTCTCCCAATGTTGGGAGGCCTATGGACTACTGTTTTCGCGCTGGATAGACGGGTTAGAAAAGGGTTTTATTTCGGGTTTTCCTTCCCTCGCAGTGATATCGTCAGCGTATTTTTGCGTGGTTACCTCTTATGACGCCCTTCCGATGAGCTGGGGTGGTGATACTTGTATTCTTCCTCCGTCACCACACAGAGTTTAGCGCGTAACAACATCAATTTTTATCGAAAATATTAATTATAACATAATATTTTCGATAAAAATGGATTTTTATAGTACACTAGCCGTTGCCCGCGGCTCCGCCCGCGTGGATGTTGGCTATCGCTTAGTGTTGAGTCAACGCTATAAAAATAAATTATAATATATAAATAATAAATAAAAAAAATCTCAAATAAAAGTAGCCTAAGTTAATCCTTATTACATCAGCTATCTGCCAATAAAACTGCCGTCAAAATCGGTCCAGCCATTTCAAAGATCAGTCGGAACAAACAGACAGACAGACAAAAATTGTAAAAAATGTTTTTTTTTTGTGTATGGTACCATATTATATCCATATGCAAATACTAAGAAACGGTTATTTCAGTATTACAAACAGACACGTCAATTTTATTTATATGTATAGAAGTGACAGTCTCAATTACCACCGAGACTAGCTCAAAATACATTTATTTGACAACTAGCTGTTGCCCGCGGCTCCGCCCGCGTGGATGTCGGTTATCGCTTGGTGTTGAGCTGACGCTAATGAGCATTAAATTCGCCTCTCTACTCAACTTTGTCCTCGACTATGTACTCACCTCTGTTCTCGACTTTCTACTCGCCTCTATATTCGACTCTCTACTCGACTTTCTACTCGCCTCTGTATTTGAATTTATACTTGACTCTCTACTGACTTCTCTGTTCCCCTCTCTACTCGACTTTGTACTTTTTTCTATACTCGCCTTTCCATTAGCCTCTCTACTTACCCATCCATTCGATTTTCTTTTCGCCTGTCTACTTGACTCTCCACACTTGAGTAGAGGTGCGAGAAAATAGGTACTCGCACCTCAACTCAACTCTCTATTCGATCTCTACTCGCCACTACATTCATCTTTCCACTCGCCTCCCTATTCGCCTTTACAGCATACCATCAAAAATGACAAAATTTCATATTTACTATCTAGTCCTTATCCCCCCCCCCCCCCCCCCCTTTAACACATTATTCGCGATCAAAGGTAGCATATGTCCGTTACCAGGCTCTAATTAATCCCTGTACCAAAATTTCATCATCTTCAAAACTGTCAAACTTTAATCCCTTATTACCCCCCCCCCCCCCTATGCCTCCATTATCGCGTCAATAGGTAGCCTATGTTCGTTCCCAAGCTTCAATGCCTATGTTCGTTCCCAAGCTATAAACTATCGTTGTACCAAATTTCATCAGGAAATCTTCAAAAATGACAAACTTTCATCCTAAGGCCTTAGTCCCCCCGTTCTACCCACCTTTTTGTGATAAAAGGTAGCTTATGTTCGTTCCTAAGCTCTAAACTATCTCTGTACCAAATTTCATCAAGAAATCTTCAAAAATGACAAACTTTCATACCAAGGCCCTAGTCCGCCCCCTTCTACCCCCCTTTTCGCGATAAAAGGTAGCCTATATCTGTTTCCAAGCTCTAAACTATCTCTGTACCAAATTTCATCAAGAAATCTTCAAAAATGACAAACTTTCCTCGCAAGGCCCTAGTCCCCCCCTTCTACCCCCCTTTTCGCAATAAAAGGTAGTCTATGTCCGTTCTCAAGCTCTAAACTATCTCTGTACCAAATTTCATCGGGAAATCTTCTAAAACGATAAACTTGTATCTCAAGGCCCTGGTCCCCCCCCTACTACCCCCCTTTTTGTGTGATAAAAGGTAGTCTATGTCCGTTCCCAAGCTCTAAACTATCTCTGTACCAAATTTCATTAGGGAATCTTCTAAAACGATAAACTTTTATCCCAAGGTCCTGGTCCCCCCCCTTCTTCCCCCCTTTTCGCGATAGAAGGTAGTTTATGTTCGTTCCCAAGCTCTAAACTATCTCTGTACTAAATTTCATCAAGAAATCTTTAAATATGACAAACTTTCGTACCAAGGCCCTAGTCCCCCCCCCTTCTACCCCCCTTTTCACGATAAAAGGTAGCCTACTTCCGTTTCCAAGCTCTAAACTATCTCTGTACCAAATTTCATCAAGAAATCTTCAAAAATGACAACCTTTTCTCCCAAGGCTCTAGTCCCCCCCCCCCCCCTTCCACCCCCCCTTTTCGCGATAAAAGGTAGCCTATGTCCGTTCCTAAGCTCTATTCTACCTCTTTACCAAATTTCATTAAGATATCTTCAGAAATGACAAACTTTCATAAAAACTTTCATCCCCTATTTCCCCCCCTTAAACCCCCTTTCTCGTGATAAAAGGTAGCCTATGTCCGTTCTCAAGCTCTAATATACCTCTGTTCCAAATTTCATCAAGATCGGTTCAGCGGTTTAGGCGTGAAAGCGTAACATACAGACAGACAGACAGACAGACAGACAGAGTTACTTTCGCATTTATAATATTAGTATGGATAATAGTCTGGTGGAATATATTTAGTCCTAAAATACCATGGTCCTAATAGACGTGAAATTTGAATTTCTATTTTGAATTTCATCTAAATGTTTTAAATATATTATAAAGTGCATATTTGAAATGGCTTAGTTTAATCTTGTAGGCTTCAAATTGTACTTCAGATTGTATTCTTTAATTTCCAGCGAATGAGAATTCTATATTTGAATTCACAAATTTGAAATTGAGAATCCATATTAAGTTACCTATTTAATTTTATAAGCGCAAAAATAGCTCCGTCTGTCTGTCTGTTGTGCCTAAAGCTCTGAACCGATGTCAATTTGGTATAAAGACTGTTTATTGCTGAAGAAGAACATAAGGATCTGGTTATAGTAAATTTGTTTGGACAAATGTTAAAATACCTAGATTCGGGATATTTCCCATGACCTAAAAACTAAAAACTTGTTCACTGTTTACCACCAATCTCCTTGATCATGGGGCTTGCAGCAGCAACGAAATATCAGAAACTACACAACATGGCAAAATACAATACCACATGGCAAAATATCCCGATGCCTCGTTTTATATAGATGTCGCCGCCAATGGTCCACGAGCCACATTTAAATTTGGTCAATGATTTCCTCCCGGGAGATACTTCGGACAGTGGTTAAGGAAGTCAAATCATGAATTTTCGTGGTTGTCAGCTGGCACTTTGTCGGTGGGGTAAGCAGCGGTGACTGCTCAAACATGTAAAAAATGAAAAAAATTCAGTCATTTCCTCCCGGCTGAAAATTGGCTAAATTACAGTTAAGCCAATGTCTTGAAGGAAAAAAATTGTCAGCTGCTCATATCGCGGTGGAAAACCTAAAGTTGTAAAAAAAATTAAAATCGTCAGTTATTTCCTCCCGGCTCAAAATTGGCTAAAATACAGTTAAGCCAATACCTTGAAGGAAAAAAATTGTCAGCTGCTCATATCGCGGTGGAAAACCTAAAGTTGTAAAAAAAATTAAAATCGTCAGTTATTTCCTCCCGGCTCAAAATTGGCTAAAATACAGTTAAGCCAATACCTTGAAGGAAATAAGTTGTCAGCTGCGCATATCGCGGTGGAAAACGCCTCAGCTGGTGACGTGGCCAGAATTCAGCCATTTTTTCATGGTCAAATTTGGTCAAAATACAGTAAAGCGAATGCCTTGAAGGACAAGAAATGTAAACTGCAAATGCCCCGGTGGAAAATGCATCAGCTGTTCACGTGACAAAATTCAGTCATTTCCTCCCGGCTAAAAATTGGCCAAAATATAGCTAAGCTGATACCTTGGAGAAAATAAATTTTGTCAGCTGCTCATGCCGCGGGGGAAAATGCGTCAGCTGGTCACGTGAAAAAAATCAGTCATTTCCTCCGGGCTCAAAATTGGCCAAAATATAGATAATCCAATACCTTGAAGGAAATCTATTGGCAGCTGCCCATGCCGCGGTGGAAAATGCATCAATTTATTTTCTTCAAGGTATTGGCTTACTTATATTTTGGCAAATTTTGGGCCGGGAGGAAATAACGGAACTTGGTCAGATCACCAGCTGATGCATTTTCCACCGGGGCATTTGCAGCTGACAATTCTTGTCCTTCAAGGCATTGGCTGAACTGTATTTTGGCCAATTTTGAACCGGGAAAAAATTACTGAATTTTGGCCACGTCGCCAGCTGAGGCGTAATCCTCCACGATATGGGCATCTGACAAGTTTAGTCCTCCAAGTTACTGGCTTAGCTATATTTAGGCCAATTTTGAGCCGGGAGGAAATAACTGAATTTTTTCACGTGACCAGCTGACGCATTTTCCACCGCGGCATGAGCAGCTGACAATTTATTTTCTCCAAGGTATTGGCTTAGCTATATTCTGGCCAATTTTGAGCCGGGAGGAAATGACTGAATTTTGTCACGTGAACAGCTGATGCATTTTCCACCGGGGCATTTGCAGTTGACATTTCTTGTCCTTCAAGGCATTGGCTTTACTGTATTTTGGTCAAATTTGAACCGTGAAAAATGGCTGAATTTTGGCCACGTCACCAGCTGAGGCGTTTTCCACCGCGATATGCGCAGCTGACAACTTATTTCCTTCAAGGTATTGGCTCAACTATATTTTGGCCAATTTTGAGCCGGGGGGAAATGACTGACGATTTTAATTTTTCATACAATTTTTTGAACTTTTGGTCACCAGCTGACACGTATTCCACCGCGATATGGCCAGCTGACAATTTTTTTCCTTCAAGGTATTGGCTTAACTGTATTTTAGCCAATTTTGAGCCGGGAGGAAATGACTGACGATTTTAATTTTTTTTACAACTTTAGGTCACCAGCTGACAGGTTTTCCACCGCGATATGAGCAGCTGACAATTTTTTTCCTTCAAGACATTGGCTTAACTGTAATTTAGCCAATTTTCAGCCGGGAGGAAATGACTGAATTTTTTTCATTTTTTTACAAGTTTGAGCGGTCACCGCTGCTTACCCCACCGACAAAGTGCCAGCTGACAACCACGAAAATTCATGATTTGACTTCCTTAACCACTGTACGAAGTATCTCCCGGGAGGCGATTGGTCATGAGAACCTGTCGCTGGCTTGCGGTCTACAACTAGCGTAATCAGCCGTCCAATTAACTGTCTAGGCAGTTCACTTAACGGCACCGTTCAATTAACGGCCTGAATGATATTCAGGTGTCTCATTATTACATCATTTAATTTAATAACCTGGCTGGCTAATGCTAAACAACTTACACCTGTAAATCCCAGAGGTAGACAGGGGTGTATTAACAGAAAATTAGTGATAGGTTTATTGTGATAGCTGCGTAGTTCGACTTGGTTAGGTAAGGTGGTAATTTTTTTTTATAACCATGTACAAATAAGTCATTTTTCTAAGTGTTTAATTAAATGGCTAGGCAAGTAGTTAAACGTCATAAATCCAAGCTTTTTGCCTAGCCGTTTAATTGAATGGCTGAACAAGCTTGTTGGCGGTGACATATCGTCGGTCGAATCACGAAAGGGCGCAACCAACAAAATTTCGGATTTTGAGTTATTTACACCATTGAATTCTAGATGTCAAGTTTTATCATGTCACGAAAAGGCGTAACCAAAATCGCAGTATTTAATGACTTATGAGTAGTCGCGAAGGGCCCTATCTACTATTCCTTTAATTTAAATCATCACGAATAGGCGTAGCATCAGATACGCCTGTACATGTATAGTTATATTTTTTCACGAAGAGGCGTAACGTAATTTGGCGCGAATGAAACTAGGACCTGTCAAAACTTGTTCATTGTCATTCATTCACTGTGCAATTTGTTAGCAGCAAAGTTTGTTTTTATGGCGTAAAATAATTAATTTCTTTGTTTAAAGTGAATAAAACCGCAGATAAATAGTTACTTGCAAGTGTTCTTTGCACAAATCACAAGGTAAGTTAATAGTCAAAGTAAATTGTTTATATTTCAAGCAGATTAGTCCTAAATCTGCATTTTATTAGGTTAGTTTGTTCTAAACATTTTGTTTTATTAGCTACACAAAATATATAGATATATTGGTAAAGTTTGACTATTCTTAAGTTATTTATAGTGAGATTTGAAAATAAATTGGTTATTTTAATAATACATTTATTGTTCCTTACAGATACGAACTGCATTTCTTCCCGAAGGATACATTTCGTAATTAATGATGGATGTATTAGTTACGTGGAAAGATGGAACTCAAAATGTAGTCAGTTCACGAGAATTGTTGCCTATTAAAAAACGTGACAAGATAACTCTTGGGACAAAAGTGAAAATGTGGTATGGGCGAAGATGGTGGTATGGTACAGTAACCGTTATAGAAGCATTGGAATCATCATCTGAAGAAGAACCACTATCATCTTATGACCCTAAGGTACGTGCAAAAAATTGCTGTGAATACATCAATTGCCATAACCCCATTTTGACAACTTGTGCTGAATGTACTGCTTTCTTGTGCACTGAACATTACGAAAATGGAGCTTGCTGTTCTAATCATGTGGTTGATACGACATCAACACCAGACATTGAGCACGACAATTCTTTCAGTAATTTGGAACAGAATCTTTTTGATACAACCATCGAAGATACTTTTACTAGCTCAAGACATGAATACCAGAAATTCTGTGAGTATTCTATATGTACGGAAGAGGTTTTTAGTGCTTGCCATCGGTGTTTGTGTCTGCTTTGCTATAACCATTTTATCAATGATTGCTCTAACTGTGAATATCATCAAACCTCAAAACCTGCCATGATAATAACAAACACTGCTACATTTGAACCTAAACAAAATGACATAGAACAGACTTGTGAATTTGCTTACTGCACTAACCCGATTTTAGCTACGTGCTTCGAATGCTCCTGTTTATTGTGTGATATTCATTTTGAGATACAATCATGTGCTGATTATGCTAAAAATAAAAGCCAGTTGAATTACCCGTCTGCTGATTTAGAAATTTATATGGAAAGTATTTCAAATGATTCTGATGCAACCGTTGTTTTATCTGACTCTCGCGATCCATCGCCCAGTATTATAAGACAATATGAACAACAACAAGGTTTTTTAGCTCCCGAAGACTTTGTAGTAGATGGCGCTCCAAGAGAAGGTGAAATATCAAAACCAGTTAGAAAAAACAAATACAAGGAAGCCAAATTTTTGCGACACTCTGGTAAAGAATATATTTCACCATATACCAAAAAAGTTGTGCCTGGAAAGAAGGTTGGCTCTTCATGCAACTTAGAAAACTGCACAAAACAAGGCATGTATGCTTATTATTGCTTTTACTTGCCACTGAACGGTAACAGGGAGAAGGTATGCAAAAAAATGTTTTTGCATACTTTGGGTATTTCAGAGAAGACTTTCCGTACGTCTATGTCAAAGTTACAACCCACCGGAATTTTAGAAAAAGAAAAACGAGGAGGAAGGCAAGAAGTCTATCGAGAAAGGGATACTCAGATGCGAGCACTCATTACTGAGCATATTAATAGATTTCCGCGTGTGGAGTCCCATTATTGTAGAAAAGACAGTAAAAAAGAATATCTACACCATGATTTAACATTGAAAAAAATGTACGATATGTTTTTGCAGGAATATTATAACGAAACCGTTAGTGTGACACTTTATAGAAACGTATTCCAAAGCATGAATAAAATTTATCCTTTCACAGTCCAAAAAAGGACCAATGTAGTTTGTGTAATACATACTGGGAAGGCACCAGTGAAGTTAAAGAGAAGCTTCAAGAGAAATATGATAGACACATAAAGGAGAAAGAAGAAATACGACGAATCAAAAAAGAGTGCAAGATTCGAGCTACACAAAATACGAACATTTGTTGTGTTTCGTTTGATTTGCAACAAGTAATTTATTTGCCGCAATGTAAAGAAAGTGCCATTTTTTATAAAAGACGTTTGGCAAATTATAACTTTACGATTTATGATCTAAACTCCAAAGACTGTGTATGCAACTTATGGAACGAGACGATCAGTAAGAGAGGTGCAAATGAAATGTCTACTAGTGTTCATTATTTCTTAACAAATTGTGATAGGATGGGAGTGAAAGAAGTGTTCATGTTCAGCGACGGCTGTGTAGGCCAGAATAAGAACTCCACAATGGCGGCAATGCTTTTATATTTGATTAATAACTGTCGATCGATTGAAGAAATCAGTTTACGTTACTTCTGTTCTTTTCATGGACAAAGTGAGGGCGAATCTGCCCATAGCGCGATAGCATTTGCAATGAATAAGGTTGGAAACATTCAAGTACCCAGTCAACTGGAACCCATCATACGATTGGCACGCAAAAAGCCTTATGAGGTTAGACTTCTGAATTATGATGATTTCAAAAATTTCAAAGACCTCGCATCAAAACTGAAGTTGCTACAGTTGAAAAAGGGAGATGACCAAACTGGTGAGTCATTTAAGTGGACAGATGTCATGGAGTTTAGAGTATTGAGAAACCAACCTACTACACTGTTCTTTAAAACTAGTCACATGGAAACACAGTACAAATCTATATCACTGAAACGAAGTAATGTACATTGGTTGAGGACAAACGTCGAACAGTTAAACCACTCTTTAAAAAACATTTCCAAAGAGAAGTATAATGACCTTATGAAAATGTGCAGCGGAGATACACCGATAATAAGGAATCGAGAACATGGTTTTTACTACGAAAACTTACCCCACGATTGAAGATTATTTGAGTACAAAATAATTTAACTTTAATTAATGAGTATAAGAATTACTACTTATTTTGATTGGTTTTTCGACCCTTTTTTATTACTTCATGTACGAGTATTTTTCAGATTATTATATTACAAAATAAGATTAAACTTCAGTATACTTACCTGTTTTTTATTTAATTTAAACCCAAGATACCGGGCGTAAATGAAATAAATGATTTTAATTGAACATCACAAAGGGGCGTAAGTGAAACTTTTAATAAAAAAAATCGAATATCTCCACAGCCAACTATTTTACACAAAAAAGTAAATTAAATATATAAACTGTATTAACCATTAATCAAAACGAGTATTCTATAAACCTTATATAGGAATTAAGCAAAATGTTACGACGGCTAATAGTTGTACATTTTATTAAAAATCGCTCTCCTGAAAAAATTCATAAAACTCAGATAGGCCCTTTCGTGATTCGACCGACGATATATATATATGCAAATTCATTTGCGAAATCAATCCTTATTACACAAAAACTTCAGAATCGAAGTGATTCCAGTACATTGACACCAACAAATGATTAATATTTTCAATCTCGCCTACTAAAGTTTTAAATGCGTTTTACCATCCTACGAGGTGTTACGAAGGCTATTCACCAACGTATTACAGACTTCTACATACATTATGACAGAAAATGTAACTTATTATATGTTATACACTTGGGTAATGTTTGTGTGGGTTCTAAACACAGTATATTTGTCAAGTTTCTACTTTTAATGTTCTAGAGAGCTGTTTCTAAGAAGATTCTTTTGTTTGTAAGGGCAACAATCTCTTAGATCACGATCAATTTAGTTCTCTTAGCAAATTCTATAAGCTTTAATGTCAAACTTAAACACTACTGTACATACATACATATAATCACGCCTTTATCCCCGGAGGGTTAGGCAGTGATGAATTACTTAACACCCACATTTCACCAATCTGTATTCGGTCCTACGTAATAGGGGGTGAGCCTATTGCCGTATTCCGGGCACTATTGTTGACACGAGCCATGCATCTGAGGCTGATTCTGGGCTGTACATATCTGTCTGATGTTAAAGTTAATCAGCCCTATCCCTTAGTCGCCTTGTACGACACCACATGGGAAGATAAGGGGTGGCCCGAATTCTACTCTACCGGGAACCAATTCTTTCTAATATTATAAATGTGTAAGTTTGTGAAGATTTTTGGATGTTTTTACTGATTCACGCTCAGAAGGCAGAACGGATCTGACCAAAATTCTGCACAGGTATGGCTTATACTCTGGATCTGGAATTAAACAAGTTTTATACCTGAAACAGGTCCTGATGAATTATGGGAACCTGATCAAAAATACACACTTAGTTTTCTCATGTTTTAAATACCTTTGTTTATAATATTCTTCTTGAACAGATTTCATTGCGATTACCACGTCCTTAGACTACGCTCAAATCGAGCGCTCAGATAGATGTACGCCCCTCTAGACAAGTGGCAATTCGCTAGCAGGCATTTGTTGGAACAGAATGACCAATGTATTGGATTTGACGTATTTGACACGCGTTAACGACTGTCATTTACGTCAAATCCCATACATTCGTCATTCTATTCCATCAAACGCCACTTGTCTAGAAGGGCAGATCAGCAAAATGTATATGTACGTGTTAGTTAGAAACCAGCCCCCGCAAAGAGCTTTTGATCTGCTGATAATTTGATCGGGTTGAACTCCAAACGCGCACACTGGCGAAACTAAACTGTTGAGTTAAATCATTTCTTTTTATACCACTGAGGCAGACAAGTACACTGTCCACCTGATTGAATGTGGTTACTATGGCCTATGGACGTGTGCAACACCAGTCGAGTCGTCTCGTAAACACAGATAGTTACTGTGCCGTCAGTGTAGAAGACAAAGCAGGAATAGCTTTCCACTGACAGCATAAAAACGGTCTAGTAAGCTCTGGCTACCCTACTCACCGCCGGGAACACAACACGAGGTTATTATAGCTGCGGTATTCTGTAGGGCGGAGGTTCTTCCCCAGTCGGGCTGCTCAAAGGGGATGCGGACTGCGCTTTTATCTCTACAGAGGGCACCTCGTAATGGCCAATGTTAGCTGTCATCTACGTAGATTTCATTGTTTGTATTTTCAAATCTGACAGCTGTGAGTTTGTTATTGTCACAGAACAGATGTTTATTGTTGTTTGGTCATATGCTGCTGCCATCTACAATTAGTTTTGCGTCGGCATCCCCATTGGACGGAAATACAATCGTATCCTACCTACTATAAACATTCATGATAGTTTAGTTTGAAGGCAGTCGCGACGCCCATGCCATCCAATGTCGGGGACCGCGTGGTTCCCCCTCCCGAGGAGGGCCAGACCGAGAGGAATGGCCCTGGGTCAGCCGGGGTGCGAGGGATATGTCAAAAGACAACCTCACCTCCGGCCTAGCACATCGACCCACAGACGGCGTGCGGTTTAGTCGGTTCGAGTCCGACATAACCTACCCCTCCGGCTCCTGAGGGGTGGGTATCCGTGGGGATTTCCCGCACGTAAAAAAAAAAAAAAAAAAGCGCCAATCCAATTTATTTGTTGGCCGATAACAAATCGGTGTAGTGTCAGCACTTTCTTATTGATTAACAGCCCGATTAAACTATCGGCCGCAAAGTCTGTAGCTTACGGGGGCTAAATTCCTTGAACATTATTTAGCCTCCCTCTATAGAATGGCTACCTCAGTAGTTACTTGTCAATTAAGGTATCAACTCTTGTAATTCAACTGACAAGTTCAAGTAACTTCAAAAATCCCTTCCTCGGCGCCCGTTCTATAAGGAAAACCTCAATGATACGTGAATTAAATACCAAATCTTGAATTTAATTTTTAAGTTGAAGCACATGATCAAATTATGCAATGAGGTCATCCTACTTATAATGGTTTTCCCAAAGGTTATAATTGGGGTAACACAAGTATCGAAATAAATTCATATAAATTATAAATGGGAAAGTGTGTGTGTGTGTGTCTGATTGTCCGTCTTTCACGCCAGAGGTAGATCAGACGTTGAGAAAGGCATAGGCTATGTTTGACCGCGATAACCGACATCCACGCGGGCGAAACCACGGTCATATATAATCTTAGAAGTGAATATCGCAAAAACGGTATAGGTATCATGGATAAGGCGCGGGCGGTATAAAATTATATATTTGGCTTTGGCTTTAGATTTGACTAATGTTACCTTTCTGGGAGCGGCTGTCGCTAGCCTCCCAAGCCCGAGAGGAAATCCTGCGCCAAATAGAAATGGTACTATTTTTTACGGAACGAAGAAAAAAACTGGACGTTTATACATTATATAATACGCGAGACGCAAGCAAAAGCCAGTATAACTGTAATTACTTGAGTGTTGGAATTTTCCCATAAAGGGATATATCGTCAGTAAATTGTTAGAACACGTTAACAAACATTGGATTTTCAAAGAAAAACGATCCTAATCTATATCACAAGTAAATGGTAGTAGATGATTTTGAAACCAAGACCAATTCAAATATATAATAATCTAAACATGTTCTTGAATATAATAAATATTTGCATTGAGCACGAATCAAACTCGCGCCTACTGCGTAGTAATGACCTATCGCTACACCACAGAGGCCGTCAATTCGTAATATTAGCAGGATAGCTTATAAAACTCCTACAAAAGCTATTCTCACTCTGACATCTAAAAATCAAACTATTAACAATCCAACAGGCGCAAGGCGGTTCACTTTACTTGATTTGCATATCATAACTTTACGTTTTCACTTTACAAGACTTAAATACTTTGGTAGATACTACATAAAGTACATTCGTTTAAAGTAACCCTATTGTTACCAGATTAATGTATTGCTAAGGTTGCAAAAAAGCATAGTGAAAGTGGTCTACACTTGATAGTAAATTGTTATCGATACTTTACACTAAGCCTGGGATTCTTCCTCATCTTGATTGTTACGCTGTCTGACCCCTCAAACTTGGAAGGAAAATTTGCGCCAGACATCTTCGTCTGATTACTTATACATACATGCACGCCTGTAAATTCCCAAAGGATTAGACGGACTGTATCTCAGCGCCCATATTTCGCCAACTCTTTCAAACCTATGAACATCATGCGGGTACTTTTGAAGTGAAAACTTCTTTAGCGGCGTTGGATGGGTAAAAGTGTTAAACTCGCGTCAGGATCGCTTGACCTTTGGACCGTAACCAACGACTGACGTCATACAATATTAGGTATAGACTGTCCATTTTGCAACATACGATAAATAGCTTCGCAGCATAGCGGTAAACGATTCGACTGTAAGTCCTTATGGTTTCAGATAGTACCGGGTTCAAACCTGGCCTTCTGACACTTTTTGTGATTGTTTTTTCTTTTTGTAATTTATTACTTTTTGTGATTATTTTATCTTTTTGTAATTTATTAATTTCTTCTGATAGAAAATTAGCAGAAAATTAGTGATAGGGTCTATGATTGGCATTGCCATTGTCATGTATGGTATGTTTTTTTTATCTTTTTCTATGTATATAATGAAGAAAGAAAGAAAGAAAAAGTTTTCACTTCTGTCGGCACTCCAGAGTGCAACCCGTCTTTCTTGTTTTAATCTTTATTAGCCTATAATTACATAAGACTTATATATAAACAAGGTCTAACAAAACCGTTTCCACGGTTTGACTGTGGTAACAGAACAACACAATTTCTACATTTGCATGCAGACATTATACTATATTACACAATAGTTAAGTATATCAATTACATGGGCTGTGTGTTTACTGTCGTATGGAAAAGGGCCCTATCCCTTTAGGCATCATCTATGACTTCAATGACACCCACAAGAAGAGACAGGGATGACCCTGTTACTTACCCATAGTTATTATTCAACTGAATTAAAATGCGACTTCAACCAATTTATTCAAGAAAAATTTCAATCCTTGCCGTATTTCTAACAAACACGATATTTGAAAAACTCTTGAATAACTATGATTTATATAGAGGGTAATATAGGTCGGAGGACAGCAGACTATGTGGGTCAGGTTAGATTGTGATGTTCCACTTATTGAAGGTAAACTAAGCCATTTACACGATAAGAAGTTTTACAATGGTACTTACTGTTTTCTACAGAAATTTCAAGACATTATTATTTGTTCAATAAACTCTTATACTAGCTGAATCATCTCAGTTCGTCGAAGACCTAGGCCTCCATGACCCGGGTCCTGTGGACGGTAAGTGAGCTGCTCACCGTCCTTACAGAAGGGGGCCCATGACGGCAGTGTGACGTGAGGGATTTACGCACGCCCCCCCCCTAAAAAGTGGGATGACACCCGAAACCCTCTCTCACCATAGACGCGGGATAACACCCGAACCACCCCATAGGCGAGGCCGCAACCGTAGACAGACCTACGGTTGCGGCCTAGTCCTGGGATATCCTTCCAGAGCTTACCCGGGGCTACCAACCGCAGGCTATTAGGCGGTACGTGAGTTTTTAGTGGGTTGGAGTCGGGCATAGCATCCATGATCCTCACGGTAAAAAAAAGGAAGCTGAATCATCTCATCATTGTCTGTCTGATAAGCAGACATATGATGAGAACAATTTTTTGAGGTCTATGCAGTCTCCTAAATATATTCCTGTCAGACGTTATCTCCTCAAACGACGTACTTTGCCCCTAAACCCCTTTACAACCATACTTAGAACCTTTTTGATAACATTACTTTGAACTCTTCTCACACCTTCTATTTCTACACCATGATAGCTGATCGCTTCTCATTTATTGACGCAACCTTCAAACGCCTAATATGCTTATTCCTTATTATACCCATTCTCGCTGCACCACTCAACCACGATAAAATTTTATTTTATTTGGGTAACAAAAGTCGTTTACAAAAGTTTGTACCAGTAAATAATTACTAAACTATGGCCAATTACAGCAATCCACATTGTATATAAGCAGACTGATTGCAAATAACAACAAAGAAAAGATACACACCAAAAATATAAAAATAAAAATGACTTCAATACGTACGAGTAGGTATACAAAGAAGAACAATGAGCAGTATTGGCATATGAATAAATTTGATCTATTATGCGGTATCTGTGCGGAGTAAGAACCGGTTTACTGGTTGCGCATAGGTAACTTAGATACTATAATATCACTGCCAATACTCTTTTACATTTTGCTAAAAGTGTTTTTCCATTCACTTATGCAATGTATAGTCGACATTCGCATCTCAGCTTCAGGCAGTAGGTAGACATTATTAATTCCCTGATTTATCTAGCGTATGCATGTAGCTGGTGGCTACTTCAGTTTTAAAGTAGAAGAATTCACCCAATTTCGAATGATAATTTTGAATTACCAGTGCCATTTTCGTATCAAGTATGTATTAAAATCGTAACAATCTCCAAAAATATCATAACTTTAATAGTCAATCATATATTATATCCCCTATTTTTTTTTTTAATATTAGGGGTTAAAGTATGGAATTGCCGATTTGTACTGACAAATTGAAATTCGTTTTTTTTTTTTAATTTAACGTACTTATTTATTTAATCAAAATAATTACCATTATTATCTATACATTGCTGCCATCTAGTAGGAAGGTCATTTATGCCTTTGCGATAGAACTCTGGTGATCTAGATTCGACAAACTGTGTGAAAGCATTTTGTACTGCCTCCTGAGAAGAAAACTTTTTATCACATAGAAAATTGTCCAAATCACGAAAAAAATGGTAGTCTGTTGGAGCAAGGTCTGGCGAATACGGAGGGTGACGGATAGTTTCTAATTGCAGTTCCTGTAGAGTTAAAACGGTTTCTCGTGCTGTATGAGGTCTCGCGTTATCATGGAGCAATAATGGTGAAGATCGATTCATGAGTCGGGGCTGTTTCACTGCTAGTTTTGCTATCATTGTTCGGAGTTCGGCACAGTAGACATCTGCCGTTATTGCTTGACCAGAACGTAGAAAGCTATAGTGAATAACACCATGCTGAGACCACCAAACAGTTACCATTACCTTTTTATTGGTAAGCTTTGCTTTAGGACACTGTTGTGGCGTTTCACCTGGGGTCAGCCATTGCATTTTTCGCTTACGGTTATCGTAAAGAATCCACTTTTCATCACATGTCACAATTCGATCCAATATTCCTTCATTTCTGTATCGATTCAACAAGGCAACACAACTTTCAACACGCATTTCTTTCTGCAGATCAGTCAAATCATGAGGTACCCATTTTTCACATTTTTTTATTTTATTGATTTGACGCAAATGAGTCAATATTGTTGGTAAGGTAACGTTAAACCATGCAGCTAATTCCTGGGTAGTTTGGCTCGGATCGGCTTCCACCATGTCTTTCAATTCATTGTTATTCACCTGTGTGGACGGCCTTCCTCGTGGTTCGTTCTTCAAATCAAAGTTTCCATCATGAAAGCGTTTAAACCAAAATCGCTCGGTGCGTTCATTAGCAGTCCCCTCTTTAAACGCAACATTGATATTGCGAGCTGTTTCTGCCGCGTTAGTTCCGCTTCGGAACTCGTATTCAAAAATCACTCGAATTTTCGAAGTATCCATCTTTCTTGTCTAAGCTGAATAAAAAAAACAACTGAAAGTCGATAATCGAATGTTGCAGATTTTTAAATAAAGAACTACATAGGTACCATGTGGAAAAAGTTTCACTCAAAAATCTCAAACCATGAAGGTTCTATGTCAATTCGAAGTACCTATTACAACGAAACGGCAATTTCATACTTTAACCCCTATTATTTAGAGTTGTATGAATAATTTTATTTAAAATATCTGTCATATAACATATTAATTTACAAATGTCATCTTAAATACTAAATGTAAATACATTGTCAAAATTAAAATTAAACAATTAACCGTCACCGTACCAGGGGTAAAGGTGCCCATGAGGCCAATGGCGTTGCTCCTCTGGAAAACAACGGCCAACCTTTCCCATATTTTAGAGGCGGAGCATAAGTCACCGGTTTTTTCTCCTAAATTATCAAAAAGCCTTTTTATCTTGCGTCTGGACTCTGCCCTAATGCAACAAAGGATCAAAGAAAGGGAAAGAAACCCTAATTAAAGGTGCCGGCTATAACTGTTTTGCCAAACGATGATTGATGATGAAGATATTAAATTTTCTCAGAAACATTGTTCACATTCATTCAAGACAAAAACGAAAGCATGCTACGTTCGGAGAACTCGTTGATTTATACAGAGAACTGTTTTTAATTCAATACTACCCACACTGCTTTCGGGGTTTTAGTTGTAATGCTTTGATGCTTGGCCCACTTAGTGTATGAACTACTCATCAGTATGTTCTAGAAGATACTGATAAGTAGATACTGATGGTAGCTTAGTAGTTAAGGAGTCGGCCTTACGATCGAGAGGTCCCGGATTCGAATCCTGGCCATTGCGCTACCGACGTGAACCCACTTCTAGCACAAGCAATTTAGCTTAGTTGGAGGGGTTAGAGGGAATATTAGTAATTTCGATAATTTCGATTGCTAATATTCTTTATTAAAAAAAAGAGAGTACATCCGAAGAGCATAATTACAAAGATGAAACAGAGAGCTTTCTCTAAACGTAGGTGTACAGGCAGGACAAATAGAATTTTTGTGAACCTGGCTGGCCTAGCGAATGAAATTCGACAAAACTGTTGGAGAAATAGGTGTATGTGGCCCCACCAACATCGTTAGGGCCCGCTTTAGTTGCCGATCGGTACACATTACGACTGACGGCCGAGGATCATTACACTCTGGCTGACTCTAAGAGCGTTTTTAATATTGTCCGATATCCGATATCCGACATCCGATATCGGAGGAAGTCAAATGTATGACATGTATTATGTATCTTTCTTTCACATTGTCCGGCCCGATTCGGTTATCGGAGCCAACACGACTGTTTTGCCCCGATATCGGATCACAAAGAGACTGACACAGCGACAGCAAGCAATTTTCCTTAGTAGTAGCAATTGACCTTAATGTGTCTTTTCGCGTTAAGTGATGACACTGATCACGAGTATAATAAAAAAAAATCGATACCATGTCATGTCAATAAGGTCGAAAATTACTTAATTTTTTTAACCTCCCTTGCATCCCTATCTAGTCTGTACTTTCGAGCAAATGACCGTATCGGGCCGATTTTATCGGATAAATGTGAAAACAGCACAAGGTGTCAGCTATTGGATGTCGGCTATCGGCGTCCGACACCGACAATATCGGGTATCGAATGAATGTGAAAACGCTGTAAGGGTTGAGATCAGGCGGTACAGGTATCGGTAAAATCCAAATATCTAATATTCATGCAGCGAGCTCTAGAGCGACTTATACTTGGATTTTCTATGAAGGAACACTATAATTTATGCAAAATTAACTCTTGTCTGTCTGATAGAAGCTTTCTTTGGTCGCAATAACCGACATTCACGCGAGCGGAACGGCGGGCAACAGCTAGTTTGTTATAATTATAAATCATCTGACAAAGAATCTAAAAACATGGCCTGAATTTAAAAAAAAACTAAAATGGATGTAGGAATGCCCATTAAATCAAGCTAGTTAATATTTACAATTGATTACTCGTAATATCGGTTAGTTCGGTCAGTTCGGTTACATCATTACTTCGTGTCAGTGGGTGTGAAGTAATGACCATTACCTCACAGAACTATGTGGCTTAAATGATTTGACCAAAAGCATATTTTAGATGAATGAAGATCGTTAATCACAGTGAGAACGTATTACAGATTTTGAGTGCGACATAAAATATATATTATAGACGATTAGCTTTTGCATGCGGCTCCGCTCGCGTGGATGTCGGTTATCGCGACCAAATATAGCCTATGTCCTTTCTAAAGGTCTAATTTACCATTATACTAAGTTTCATCAAAATCGGTTCAATGGTTTAGGCGTGAAAGACGGACAAACAGACACACACACAGACGCAAGCACGGACGAACTTCTACGCTGACGGCACAGGAACTCTGTGTTTACAGGGTCGGCAACACGAGTGTGACTCCCCTGATGTTGCACATGTCCATAGGTCACAGTAACCACTTTCCATCAGGTGAGCCGTTTGCTTGTCTGCCACCGCAGTGGATAAAACAAAACCTAATACAGGTAATATTTTTAAAACAAACTAACAGGAAGCTTCATATATAAAGGCAATATAAATATTTCTACACCAATATAACTACTTACTATTATGCTTAAATGGGGAAGTGCTATTAAATCTTTCCTAGATTGTTTTTTATTTACCACCAAAAGAAAAACTGAGTGGGCGTAAGATGATGAAACTGCTAAACAAATCATTATGTAAACACATTTAGTAATTGCCTAAAACAATACCTAACGTAGTACTTGCGACGGAATGAACGTTTTAGTATGAATTTTATTAACATTTGGGTATGACCTTCAAGTGTATTAAAAAAAGAAAAGTTCGTTGGCATAAAAACCTTTTTTTACGCAACTATCAAGAAGGGTTATGTTTTTCGCGAGTATTTGTATGTGTGTAATATTCTTTATTAAATCATATCTTCCAAACCACTGGACGGATGTCTTTAATTAATATATCTTAGATTCTTCTCGGTAACCCAAGTGTTCTTAGATAGAATACGCAAAAAATATGGCCGCTGTTTAGTTAGTTTAAAGGAGAAAAAAATATAAATAAATTGCATAGGTGTTATTTTTTTTATTATTAGGCTTATCACGAGGATTTCAAAATGGGATACAAGACCATGTTTTGATTTAAAAAATAGAATTTTCGTCTATACAAGTTAGACGCGCATTGTGATTTGTGAACTACATGAAAATATATAAAATCGACTAAATAAATATAAATATACTGAAAAAGATAAAATTAAATAAATTATTAAAAAAAAAACCTGAGTGATGTCGAAAAGATCATAATAATTTTGATGGCATCATCAGACGGGTTTTTCTTTTAATCATTTATTTTATTATTTCATGTGCAGAAGCGCTGAATTGAAACTATCAGGTAACTCGAAGCTCACCTTAACATAATATTATTTTATGAGATTTTCTAAAGTTTGTTTTTTTATTTAGGACACGTCAATTTATTCGAACTAAGGTGTTTGTGGCACGACAACATACTTCAGGGACCAAGCCACTGGCGTGTTTTGTGATTCATACATACATACATATATAAACTCACGCCTATACCCCCGAAGGGGTAAGCAGAGGTGCTAGAACCCACATTTAGCCAGTTTATGTTTAGGTCCGAAAGGATTAGGAGGATTAGGGCGAAATGTGGGTAGGTGTGATTCTTAATATTTTAACAAATTTTCTTTCTTTCTTCCACTTACAAACAGTACTCCTGCTAATTAATGGATGAAACACTAGTGTACGTTTTCCTCTTTGGGGGACATACGATAGTCATTCCTATTAAAGTCAAGATGAGAAATAGGCGAGCGGTTCAGACCCTGAAACCATACATTACAGACGAATACTTTACTCTAGATACTGTCTTTTTTTAATACAACTGAGGTAGCAAATAAGCACACGGCCCACCTGATGGTAAGTGCTTACCGTAGCCTATGAACGTGTGCAACAACATGCGAGTCATACTCATGCTCCCGACCCTGTAAACACTGAGAGTTTTTATGCCGTCAGTGTAGAAGACAAAGTAGGAATAGCCTTTGGTCCTCCCACTGACAGCACAAAACCTTTCCAGTGAGTGACTTTACTACTATACCACTGCTAGTGGGGGCACGGTTTACCGGGCGGGTGATCAGCCCGTCTTTATGGGTCATTTCACCCAATACCTTTATATACCGACTGCTATTAAAGTTCTACCAGAGCTGATTGACTTAACGTGCTCTAGGAGGCAATGAAACACCCAGACTAAATCAAATAGATACTATATATTCATAAATACAAATATTTGCACTGAGTGGAAATCGAACCCGCCCCTCTTGGCAGTCGAATTAACTACCGTTAAACACCAGAGGCAGGACCTTTACCTTACATACATAGTGTAGTCCGGCCTTAATAACTTATAAAATGAACAAACTGATCTACAATAGTGTCAAAATTAAAATAAGATAGACCTAGTTTTAAAATTAAACTAAGATTAAAACTACTTTGTAAATACTCTTTCCTTACAGACTACTGTTTCAACACGGTTTAAGTTTTTTATTAAATTTTGGAGTAGGTACCACGCTTTGTTAATCTCTTCTTTGTAACTTACAAAATGAAATTGGAGCGGCGGGCTTTGTAACTTCAAGGCTTAGCTAAAAACCATCTGGTGGCGTCGTAATTAAGTTACAAACAAATTCTATATTTAAAACAATCAGGCTTGTTTATCTCCGAAGAGTAGACAATAGTTATTTTTGCAACAAGTCAGCAAAATTGTTTTTTACTGCGAGTGCTGATTTTGAGTACCGAGCAAGCAAGGGATTCTGTGATTGAATCTCGAGCGGATTGACTGATTCTAATGTAGAATCCTGAACGTGGTGGGGATTCGAATGCACGAGTAATTGTGTGAAATTTTGCTCTCGTGTTTTCACTTCGGTAGCAAGAGCACATAATAAGTATTACACGTAGTTCTCAACATCGTCCTTGATGTTTTGAAATAATCAATATAAATATTTGAAATAATTATGTATTAAGTATTATTATACGTATTGTCGTATACAATAATATATTAAAATTTAAAAATAACATTGTAATTCAATTATACAAATATCTTTGCCTACGTCATGACGTCTGGGTCTTTTTTTTTTTTTTTTACGTGCGGGAAATTCCCACGGATACCCACCCCTCCGGAGCCGGAGGGGGAGGTTATGTCGGACTCGAACCGACTAAACCGCACGCCGTCTCTGGGTCGTAGTGCTAGGCCGAAGGTGAGGTTGTCATGCGACATATCCCTCGCACCCCGGCTGACCCAGGGCCATCCCTCTCGGTCTGGCCCTCCTCGGGAAGGGGGGGACCACGCGGTCCCCGACTCAACCCCGGTGTGGGGAGGCGCGCATCGTCCTACGATGCGCGCCGCCGCCGTGGCCTGCTTCTGCTAGGGTGACGGGCGGCTCCACCCGTCACCCTCAGGCCCGCGCTCATGGGGGGCGGAGGTCAGTCTGCGCCCTCCGACGCCCGAGCCGCCTTCGGGCGCGTGCAGCGATGTCAGCGAGCCTTTCTCGCTCATCGCGCCGCGCCCGCTCTGCTGTCTCCTTCGCGAGCATGACCTGCTCGCAGAAGTAGGCGCTGGCCGCCCACGCATCCGCGCAGCGGACCATCGCCGCGAGCAGGGTGGAGAGCGTGAGCACTCTCACCCCCAGGGCCGCCACAAGCTCCCGCCTCGGCGTCTCAAACGCCGGGCACTCGGTGAGCGTGTGCAGCCCCGAGTCCACGCTCGCGTCGCAGTGATGGCACTCGGGCGTTGGCTCTATACCCATCAGATGCAGATACCGCCCGAAGCTACCGTGCCCGGTGTTAATCTGCGTCTGACGGTACGAGAGGCTACCGTGTTGCCTCTCTAGCCACTCCCCCATGATGGGCCTTACCGCCGCAATGACGGCGTGCCCTGCGCGTGGTTGCCCAAGTCGTCGCTCCCACTCGGCCACCATGACCTGGTGGAGCCGGGATTTCTCGGCCCGAATATCCTCGGGCTCGGGATCGAATCCCCGCTCCCGCGCCTCCTTTCGGAACTGATATAGTGCTTTAGCGCTTCCAGGATCCACGGTGGCGATCCGGCCAGGAGACTCGCCGCTTCGAAGGATATCGTGCGGTATCCCCTGATGGCCCTGGAGGCCATCGTGCTCTGCGCCGTACGGAGCAGAGGCAGGAATCTGGCCTCCAGGGTGTCCGCCCACACGGGGCACCCGTATAGGGCCATGGACCGCACGACACCCGCGTAGAGTCTCCTGCAGGAGGCCTCTGGGCCCTTCAAGTTGGGCAACAACCGGCCCAAGGCATTCGCCGTGAGCACCAACTTGGGGCGCAGACTTCGGAAGTGCTGTCCGAAGTCCCATCGACCGTCAAGCACTAGCCCCAGGTATTTCAACCGGGGCTTGATGTCGATGGGAGTGCCTCCCACTGTTAGGCTGGCTGCGGGGCCTGGCCTGCGCCGAGGGCCATGAAAGAACATGGCCTCGGACTTGTGCAGAGCCACCTCGAGACCCAGCCGCCGGATCCTGTCGACGACCTGAGCAACCGCGGTCGTGGCCCTCAGGGTCGCTTCGCGGTGCGTAGCCCCGCTCACCGTCACCAGCGTGTCATCTGCGTAACACGTGGTGTCGGAAGGATACTTCCTTGTGACACCAACAACCGAGGAGGCGATGAACTGGCTGCTCGGCTGCGACTTCGGAGTCCTCAACGGAGTGGCCCTACGACCCAGAAGACTGGCGAAGTATCGCGCGACGATCTGGATCCCAGGCAGCCCCGAAGAAACGGACGAGCTGAAATACCTGAGATTCCAGAATCGCTACAGGGAAGGGGTGCGGTTTCGTGAGTGGACACTCATACGCAGAGAAGTACTCCCCTTGGGGGTACGACTTGTGATGGGAGTCCCTCAGGAAGACGCAACCCAAGAGGTTATCTGGTTGCACTACCAAGCAACCAGAATCTACGCCAGGCTGCAAGGCAAAACATCTGCCGAGTCGGAGGACAAGAGATGCATATGCCAGGACATATGCCCACAGCACCACACCACAAAAACACCGGGAGCGGTGCCGACCGACCATCCCGCCGTAGTAAGCGGACCAAGCCGGTCGAGCACAACTCCCAACAGCACACAACAGGCGCAAAACACAAAAGGGTCAAGGCCCGAAGGCGGGGGAGCCGGAGTGCAGGCGGGTACACCGCAGGGGGTCCCCACTGAATGTCGCAGTCCCCGCCAACAGGCCAACAACCCACAACACCACATCACAACACACCCCCTCCCTACAACGCGGACGGACCTAACACCCCCACCAAGCGTTGCATCGCTGCAACCGCGCTGGAAAGGGGTGCCGGAAGCGAAAAAACAATAGGGAGGGAACACAAACACTAACACACACACACACACAAACACAAACAAATGAACACAAACAGCAACACACCACATAAACACACAAACAAAATAAAAATAGTCCAAGTAAATCTCCATCACTGCCACGATGCTATGAATGAGCTATGTAGATACGTGGTGGAGAAGAAAATCGACATTGCTCTGCTGCAAGAACCACACGTCCATAACGGACGGGTGACAGGGCTGAGCTCCCTCGGAGGAGACATCATCTATCACGAAGATGGTGAGTCGACACCAAGGGCATGCATATACGCCAGCAGCAGAGCAAGGACACTAGAGCTAATAAAAGCAGATTGTTACAGAGATTTAGCCAGTATTGCGGTGACACTACATGCAGAATCTGGCAACAAAGTAAGGGCGCTCATAGTCTCCGCGTATCTGCCCAGCGAGAGAGACTTCGAGCCACCATCCCAGGAAATGGAGGTCACAATAAGAAAATATCAAGGTAAGAATATTCCAATTATTTTAGGTTGTGACGCCAACGCCCATCACGTGGTATGGGGCAGCACAGACTGTAATAAAAAAGGTGACTTACTCTTAGATTTCATCAGCAGCACAGGAATGGAGATACTAAACGTAGGCAACACACCTACGTTTGTCACCAAAGCAAGAAGGGAAGTACTGGATATCACCATCGCAACGAACGAGATAAGCCGGTACATCAAAGATTGGAAGATAGACGAAAGCGACTCTATGTCAGACCACCGACGCGTCACCTTCGCTATCGAAGCAAGAACAGAAAAGATACTAATAAGAAACGTGAGGAAAACAAACTGGGCAACATACGAGCAAAACATAAAGCAATGGAGCCCAGGCGACAAAACCTCACTAAAAGATACGATAGAAATAGAAAAAGAAGCTAACAGACTGGATAAAGCTCTCAGAGAAGCATATCATAAGGCATACCCTCTCAAGGAGATAAAACCAGGCAAAGGACAACCCTGGTGGACGAAAGCACTAGGTAAACAAAGGAAAAAAAACACGAAAGGCACTCAGAAACGCTCTACACAAAAACGATGATGAGAGCTGGCGTGCGTACAGAGCACAGAGAAATATATACAAGAATGAATGTAGAAGGGAGAACAGAACAAGCTGGAAGGCGTTCTGCGTAGGGGTTGAAAAACAACCCGAAGCAGCGCGACTAGTGAAAACATTCTCCAAAGTGAATACATGCAAACTGGGCAGTATAAAAAGAGGAGAAGTGCTACTAACAAACCCAAAGGATATCCTTAAGGTAATGTTGGAAACACACTTCCCCGAATGCGAAGAATACAAAGAAAACGACATGCCAACGGACCCAACACCCATAGAGTTCCGGGATTCAAAGGCAATCATCACAGAGGATCATTTACGGTGGAGTATACACTCGTTCCAGCCATACAAGGCGGCTGGACCGGACGAAATCTTCCCGAAAATGCTACAAGTAGCAAGCAAGTATATGGGTAATGATATTCTTACTCTTTACAACAGTAGTATAAGGGCCGGCTATACCCCAAGCAAATGGAGGGAGGTTAGGTCAGTCTTTATCCCGAAACCGGGGAAGACAACATACCAGGAGGCCAAGGCATTCAGATGCATAAGCCTCTCATCCTTCCTCCTTAAGACACTAGAGAAAATAATCGATAGAATAATAAGAGAACAGATAGATAAAAATGGAATCCCCCTCCACAAAAACCAACATGCCTACATGGAGGGAAAATCCACTGAAACGGCCCTCCACAATCTTGTAACAAGAGTTCAGAGGTCCATAGATGACAGAGGATACGCACTGGGATGCTTCTTCGATGTAGAGGGAGCTTTTGACAGAGCCACCCCGGACTCAATAGAAGACGCCCTGGATCGTGAAGGAATAGATCCAGACCTATCAGTATGGGTGAAAAACATGCTTAAACATCGACTGATAAAAGCAGAAATAGCAGGAACGACTCACACGGTGGTAGCGAGAAGGGGATTCCCTCAGGGAGGATGTCTCTCGCCCCTACTGTGGTGTCTACTAATAGACGAATTAGTAAACAAAATAAACAGGATGCATATATACACCCAGGTGTACTCGGATGACGGGGTGCTCCTGATCACAGGCAAAGTCCTCAGCGTCATGTGCAATATCATGAACAGAGGCCTGAAAGAGACACTGGAATGGTGCAGGAGTAAAGGTCTCAACCTCAACCCTGACAAAACCAAAATAGTCCTATTCACCAAGAAAAGAAAGATAGGCAGAACTGCACCAGTGCACCTAGACAACCAAATCCTGGAAACAGTGAAAGAGGTTAGATACCTGGGTGTAACACTGGACAACAAACTCGCCTTCAAGACCCATATAAGTAACACATGCGCCAAAGCTAAAATGGCCATGATGCAGTGTAAAAGCGCAATAGGGAGAACCTGGGGAATGAAACCAGCGATAGTGCTCTGGATTTATAAAACAATAATTCTACCCAGAATCTTACATGGTGCTTTAGTATGGTGGCACAAAGCCACAGTAAAGGACAACAAATCAGAACTAGAGAAAGTCCAAAGACTAGCAACCATAATGACTACAGGCGCGATGAGAACAACACCAACAGCCGCGCTCGAAATCATATTGGGACTTAACCCCTTGGACTTAGAAATAAAGAAGAAAGCAATTGAACAATGGTTCAAACTTAGAAGCACTGGCCAGTGGATCGGAACCTTTATGGACAAAGGCCACGCCAGCATTAGTAAGGGCTACGAGGAGAAAATGTCGATGATCCTCTGCAACAACGATCTGATAAGAAAGGAGAGAATCTTCGACAAAAAATACAGAATACACATAGGCTCAAGAGACGACTGGAAGACAGATACTGGTGGCACTGTATGCTACACGGACGGCTCCAGAAAAGAATCGACGAGACTCTCCGGATCCGGAGTACACATAAAGTGCGAAGATGGATCGGAGATAAATAGAGCTATACCTCTAGGAAAATTCGCCAGCGTCTTCCAAACGGAGGTATACGCCATTAAAAGATGCGCCGAGATGGTCAATCACCTGAATAACACAGGAAGAGTGACAATCTACAGCGACAGCCAGGCTGCGCTTAAGGCTCTAAGCAAAGTAGAGACAACATCAGCAATTGTGAAAGAATGCAAGGAATCCTTAGAGAAACTGGCTAAGAAAACTGATTTGACCATCGCATGGGTACCCGGACACAAGGGAATCACAGGCAATGAGAAAGCGGACGAACTAGCCAGAGAAGGAGCAGAAGAAAACTTGGTGGGGCCCGAACCCGGGCTGCCAATATCGCACAAGATCACCAAGGGAGTAATCAGCTGCAGTATCACAGCCGAAACCAACAGAAGATGGAGATCCAAGACCGGATTGAGACAGTCAAAGATCTTCATAAAAGGCATTGACAAGAAAAAGACAAGCGAGCTCACCAAACTTTCAAGAGGGGACATGAGGCTTGTCATAGAGATAATAACAGGACACAGCAGACTTAACAGACACTTAACAGTTATAGGTGTGAAGACCGACCCCATCTGCCCGGAGTGCATGGAGAGCGAGGAGACCAGCCTCCACCTACTGGCAGAGTGCCCCATGTACTCCCTGATCAGATGGAATCTCCTGGGAACGGACACACTGGACACAGAGGAGCTACGAAATCTGAAGGTGGAACGGATCGCGAGCTTCTGCAAGGAAACAAAGAGGTTTGAAGGGGCACCGTGAGGGCTGGAGAACCAAACTCTCCCTTAGGGGAGGGTCGGGGAAATGGATGAAATGGCCCGCAGAAGCCGCGGATGGATCATCCGTCCGGCCGTCCGGCGTCCCCAAATTGAAATAATAATAACACGTGACGCGAAGCACCCAGTCGTAACCGATGTTCCACAGGAGCGGCCCCAGGACCGACCCCTGTGGAACACCGCACGACATCTCACGCCTACCGACTCCCGTCGAACTTGGGTAGATGACGGCTCTCTCTGTCAGGTACGCCCCGACTATGCGGCGGAGGTAGAGAGGCACGTCGTGGTACACGAGTGCCTCCCTGATGCAACTCCAGGGCAAGGTGTTGAAGGCGTTGGAGATGTCCAAGGACACCGCCAACATCACCTCGCCCCGGGCAACCGCATCCCCCGCCAGAGTCCTCACGCGCATGATGGCATCTACAGTGGAACGCCACCGGCGGAACCCAAACTGGGTGTTCGCCAGGTCCGGCCCCACTCTAGAGAGATGCTCGACGAGGCGCTTGGCAATAACTCTTTCGAAGAGTTTGCCCACCTCGTCGAGCAGCACTATGGGCCGGTACCCGGACGGCTCGTCCGGACGTCTGGGTCTAGTGACACCTTGTTTCAGCGACTTCATTGGTTGAAGAAAAACGAAGAGATGTCTATGTGACCATAATGAGCCTGACCGCTGAAGCTATAGGTACCGCTACTGGCAGCCACAAAGATCTCGATAAGTGATATTTTCCAAAGCTTTTGGGTTTAAATAAAAAACAAACACCCAAATTTTAATAGAGAAGATGGTTGGAGCATACCAGTTGCCTGGGACCCAGTCATCCATTTAATCAAAACTAGTAAACAGCAAAATACAGCAAGACATAACGACATAGTGAGCTCAGTCTGCGTAAATAGTAACACCAACAATTCATCATGATTCTTCGACTTTGAGATAAGTTACACTTCAAACTAGGTATATGACAACTACCATCCTTGGTCAAACCGCGAACATGGCTGCTGAAAAGTAGCCGAAAAGTCGGTCTAAAAATCAATAAAAACAAATAAATCGCAATAGAATCCGTTAAAAAGTGGTTTTATTTCAATCTCCATAAGTACAGTCAGCATCATTAAAATGTTGCTAACAAGAGTAGTCAAAATAATCCAAATACCAAAATTCCAATTTTATATTGGTTATTAGAGTACTCAAATAGTTGTAAGTGTCCAGAGTGGTCCAACTATCTTAACAATCGGTCTTCCAGAATTATATCAGTTAGTAGAGTATTCATATTCATATATATACACAATCACGCCGGTCGATGGTATCCAGACAAGTATAATTTCAAAAAATCTTGACATTCATACTTTTCTCACTAACGCAAGTTGATAGTTCATGGCTTATTCAACTGTCAACTTAAAAAAAATATAAAAGACATTGTCAATTGACACATTTTGTATCTTTTTCTTACTCATATACCCATCCCTTATCATCCCGTCATTGTGTGTAAGGGATGGCTTTACAAGTAAGAAAAGGATACAAAATGCGATTAAATGACAATGTCTAGATTTTTTGAAATTATTCTTGACTGGATACCATCGACCGGCGTGATTGTGTATATGAATAAGAATAGTCTACTAACTGACATAATTCTGGAAGACCGATTGTTAAGATAGTTGGACCACTCTGGACACTTACAACTATTTGAGTACTCTTATAACCAATATAAAATTGGAATTTTGGTATTTGGATTATTTTGAGTACTTTTGTTAGCAACATTTTAATGATGCTGACTGTACAATAAGTCAGGGTAAAATTCGGAATGAACTTTTGCAGTGGGTAAAAAACGGAATTATTATTATTCTTTTAGCTTGTGGGTACGGTTTCCTGGGTAAGAAACGGAAGACCTCGTGCTCATGCAGTCGAAATCCACGCTTGTCACCAACAAGTATGTAGGCAAATATAATCTTTTGGCTTTAAAAGAAAAGTTATACATACATACATAAATACTCACGCTGTGTGATACTCACGTTTCGCTAACGAGAGGGAGAGCCTATTGCCGTCTACTGGGCACTTCGCCTTGGACTGTATGTGTACTGTCGAATGGAACAGTCCTATCCTTTAGTCACCTTTTACGGCAAGCACTGGAAGAGCTGGAGTGGTCCTATTCTCCTTTACTGGGAACCAACACGGGTACCACAAAAAGAAAATTTCCTTTTGTTTAAAAGCTGTCCCCGTCTTTAAAGCCAAGCCGTGAAAGCTTCCACGTGTAAAGGTATTTTTAACAGTGAATTAAACAGTTGCTAGAATCAATTCACTTAAGGCTAATCAAATCACCCTTGACCCTCCCATAGCCAATTTCAATCATGAACATCGATAGCTAATAAGGTTTATTGATTTGCTCGTTTCCATTAACAGTAACGTTACGATCACGTCATTTTAAGTACCGATAATCTGATGTTTCCTTACGATTATTCTTTTTTTTTCATCATCAGCTTAGTTTTATTCCCATTTGCGTCTGAGGTCAATCTGAAAGGAGGAGAAGGAGTACGCTGACCCAGGACTCGAAGCGAAGGTCTTGGATGCAACGGAGAATTATATTCAGATGATGATCCATATCCATACTAATGTAATAAATGCGAAAGTAACTGTCTGTCTGTCTTTCTGACTGTCTGTAACATACAGACAGTCAGACTCTTTCACGCCTAAACCACTGAACTGATTTTGATGAAATTTAGTATAGAGGGTAATTAGACCTTGAGAGAGGACAAAGGCTATGTTTGGTCGTGATAACCCTTCTTTGTTAATCTTGAATTTTCAAGAATAACAAAGAGGGAAGGGGAGCCCCTTATTTCGTAGAAAGAAATTTCATAGAATTTCGTTTCACAGAAAATGTTTCATATAATATTTGGTTCTTATATTTTTATTTCGAATATTATTGTTTCAAAAACAATTTACTAAAATGAAACATATTTCACAGAAACACAATTGAACGAATTTTTAATAACATTTTTTTGTTTAACAAACTTATCAAACTGTAAAATTATCCAATTTGCCATGATTTTACTGCCGTCATCTTCCATGTTCTCCATTAATTTTTCAAAATAAATAGGTATTTCTGAATGTTCCAAGGAACTAAGTGCTATAATACATTTCATATCAATATATAATTTTTTGTCTTTCGCATATTTTGTTGCAAATTTGTTTGCTTGAATTCTTCTGTAAAATATAATAAAATCATTTTGTTATTAAATTATTGATAAAACGTCATTATAGTTAACACCCCGACTCAGATTACCCCGGCTCGGATAGGTTAGGTTAGAAGGCTAATGCGGGAGCGGAGCGTAGCGAAGCTCCCGCATTAGGCCTTCGTGGTTATTTTTTTATAAACCACCCAGAAGTAGGAGTCCCGCCTAGAGGGGCTCCGTCGACCTTGTAGACGCATCAATTGTTTAGTTTATAAAGTTTTCTATTAAATAAACAATATAATGATTAAGAATATTTGATTTGATATTCTATGAAATGATTATTCTAATGTTTAACTTTATATGAAACAAAATTCAATGATTTAAAATTCTTTAAAGGAAGTATTTTATATATTGATTATTCTATGAAACGAAATTATGCGAAACATTTTCTGTAATACGAAATTATATTAAACAATTGTCTATAAAACAACGCACACCCAGAGGGAAGATTAGTTAGCAACGAATAACTTGCAGACTAGTGGTAGACCGAAAGTTATCATTTCTAAAAAGCATCTCTTTTTTGTTGTACCTCTTAGTTGGCAGACACGGCCCACCGGATAGAAAGTATGGTGGTAACATGGTATATGGATGTCTGAAACACCAGGGCGTTACACTCGTGCTACCGAACAAACGTTAACAAGGGTAAGTACTTATATCTGTCAAAAGTATCGTCTTTAAGTGTATAATGGACATGTATTCTACACGTGGGAGGATTCCAAGAGCTACCATATACTTTCTAGACCAAACCTTATCATTCTTGGAAACAATTGATATCATAATGAAGAAACATATGAACTTCTAACAAGTTAATTTTGTATTAACTTCGTGTTTTACTAAGAACAAAGTTATGCAATTATTCTATTACGTAATTATAATATTACATTAATTGTTTTATACTTTATTAATGGAATTCATTGAATGTATATATATATATAATTCGACATCATTACTACAGGGACATGATGCATGACTACAAGTTGACACTTATATATTACGCTAGCTTTTGTCCGTGGCTCCGACCGCGTGGATATTGGTTATCGCGACCAAACATAGCCTATGTCCTTTCTCAAGGTTTAAGTTACCCCTATAGCAAATTTCATCAAAATCGGTTCAGTGGTTTAAGCGTGAAAGACGGACAAACACACACATACACACTTTCACATTTTTAATTTAAGTAAAGATCGTCAGCAGCTGCTGTTTGCGGACGTCGCAAATATTAACTCGCTATTTTCTTATAATTCGTACCCATGGAGGATAGAATATGATTCCCTTTTCAGATACAGATGAAAAATTGTTCACAACCTCACATTACAATTATTCTTATTGACCAAATCTTTAAAACTGTAGAGTGAGACAATATTTTCAGTCCTAAAAACACAATTTTTGTTATCCAACCGAACCTACTTTCGCCACTAAAACTATGACGAACTAACAGAATCTAAACATAATTTTACGATTGGTCGCAAACTTTATTGAGGTAGGAAAAAGGTTTAACCCTGCGTGCTCTAAATCTGCGGCAATAAAAAATACCCGTTTCGCGTCATTTTGAACGTTATGTAGGCCAACTTTGTAACTGTTCTACCGCCATTATAGGCCTAGATAGGGTACTTTATGAGGCTTTAATGTTTACATCTGTAACTAAGTCAAATATCCATTCTGTGGCAATGTGTTTTCATAATTTTGAAGTATGTGGCGTATATTTGCTTAGAACTCATTGTGATTTTAGTGAAATCCTATAATGTAGCAGAAGCATTTTTTTTTATACAATACCTAATAGCTTTTGTGGATGTCACTTTTCGCGACCAAATATAGCCTACTAGCTTCTGCCCGCGGCTCCGCCCGCGTGGATGTCGGTTATCGCGACCAAACATAGCCTATGTCCTTTCTCAAGGTCTAATCTACACCTATACCAAATTTCATCAAAATCGGTTCAGTAGTTTAGGCGTGAAAGCGTAACATATTATGTACAGACAGACAGACAGACAGAGTTACTTTCGCATTTATAATATTAGTATGGATGTCCTTTCTCAAGGTCTAATTTACTCCTATACCTATAATATTTCATCAAAATCGATTCAGTGGTTTCACTGTGAAAGACGGACAAACAGACACACACACACACACACACACACACTTTCCCATTTTATAATATTAGTATGTATTAGTAGGACCCTAGTCTACATGAAATTGTACGATTTGAATTACACAGGCATAGATTTTCCTCTAGGAGATGAGGCCGGAGGACGGTCGCTCTAATAAAAGTGTAAAATGTGTGGCACCGAACCCTATAAGAAATCTTTACGATCACGCCGTAACATTTCAACTGCAGCTACCATGTAACAATATAAATCAATAGCACCAACAATCAAAATATAGCATTAATAAAGGTTTATAATCGTCGTTACAAAATCTTTGGCAATGTAATGCAGTGAAGCGAAACTTGTCAGCTTAAAAATTAAATACTGTGGAAAAGTACAAATGCTCTTTGAAAATAAATAATGTTTCTTTCTTTACATATATAAAACTAGCGACCCGCCCGGCTTCGCACGGATGCAATGGATGTTATATACATATAAACAATCCTCTTCAATCACTCTATCTATTTAAAAAAAACCGCATTAAAATCCGTTGCGTAGTTTTAAAGATTTAAGGGACACAGGGACAGAGAAAGCTACTTTGTTTTATACTATGTAGTAATTATTACCTACAAAATCGTGTGCGTATTATTTCATAGCAAGGAAAAATATTTCCTCTGTCGCACAAGATATAAACAGAAATATTTACCAAAATTCCTTTTACATAATACTCATTAATAGTAAACAAAACTGATATGAAATAGTCTGGGGAAATTAAATTCGTGTGCCCTGGAGGAAAGTATTAAGCAAAAACTTGTTTATGTATTAGTCAGACGGTCGGAAGGACGGGCGAATGTTATGTAGGAATAATTTAGGTGGAGACTATTTTTTGGTTCCTAAAATTTTCCCGTGCGATGCTGCGTTATGTTAGTTAATCAAAACTGAGCAATTAATAGGTCTAGGAAGCCTATTGATTACCCAATTGTATAATCTCGTAAAGTTAAGTCAGTAATCAGTAGCAATAAATGTAATGAATATACTGTTTTTACGGCTTTTGGTCTTATTGGGGTTTCGTAGCGAAATGGTAAGAACGGAGCCCTATAGGACTCGATTGTCCGTCTGTCTGTCACCAGACTCTACAGTATAACGCGGTCATAATTTTTTTTGTTGTGTTCTCTGCTGTGAGTAGGGTAGCCAGAGCTCACTGGAGAGTTTTTGTGCTGTCAGTGGGCACAGAAACTTTGTGCTAAAAGGGTCGGCAGCACGAGTGTGACTCCCCTGGTGTTGCATACGTCCATAGGCCACGATAACCAATTTCCATCAGATGGGCCGTGTGATTTTCTGCCACTATGAACCGTAATAGTTAGACAGTTAAATTTTTTTCCGATGATGTTTTCTATTGCCACTATAATAAACAATTACATAAAAATATCCATTTTTCTATATTATTAAGATAATTTTAACTTTTCGAAGAACGTAGAGAATAATCAAGTCTACACAACTAAAAAACACACAACACTTAGGTAAGTCGTGGTTAAACACTAAAAACCAAGGATAATAAGATGTACTAATTTATAAATGGTAGAAATACCAGGAGCGGGAACAATTTCAAGAGCACTCAGCTTTTAACAACATAATTTACTTTGCCTAAGGTAACAAAATTGCACGGGTAAACGTGATCTCCCGAATTAAGCGGCCGTTCGCCCCATACTCCCCGCTCCTTTGAACCGCACCCCGCAATCATCCACAATGTTCGTTCGATATCCTGTACACCCATGATCCCCTGGTACCAAAACTCATGGCGCGGGGAGATTTTTCCGTGAAAGTGGAGTTCTTTTCATGGGAGGCGGAGAAAGGGATGGCATTATTTCATTGATGACATGGAATAATCGAATAGGCTTTACTTTTTTTTTGTAAAATACCTCTCGCTTTATCTTCGCCCCCTTTTCATTTATCAGGGCAACATGAGTTGGAGTGATGCGTGTGATAGTAGCGCCAAAATAATATCTAACTGTATGCCGATTATCATAAAGTTCAATATAGGAAGCATCTTCAAAATTCGGTAGGCCTACCTTCCTCAATGATGAAATGAAAGAGATAGCATGCATTCACACCTTGAAAGCCTGTTATTGCTACCTGTTGCCGCCTCTACCCCATACTTTACTGAGGGTGAATGAACTCGTATCAAATGCATACTGCCCATATGCTGCTGAACCTCCTAGTAGCTCTCTGATTGCATAGCGGAGAGGTTGTATTTTCTCTTAGCGCAAAACGGCAATAAAATTGACAATCAATTCAAACGATAGTAGGTACCCAACTTTTTCAAGTTTGGATTAAATGGCTAGTATAATATTTCAGTTCGTTGTCATTCCTGTTGTAATCGTAGTTTTAACAACTGAAAAAGGGAAGGAGCCACCTAAGACTTAAGTGGGGTGACGTAAGTATCCTTGGCGAATTGCTACGTAGAGGTCGCGGATTTGATTCCCGTTCATGCATGATCTACAGTTTATATATTCATCGGGGTGTATCTATAATATATAATATGTATGTAGGTATATATGTATTTACAAAAAAAAATGTGGCTATGTAGATCTGTGTTCTAGATCTCATAACACAATACAAAAGCTAGCTAAGCTATGCTTACTTTGGTTCTAGATAGCACCACAGATACCGCAGGGTTTTACTGGCAGACTACACGTCAGCTTCTGAGTGTAACAACTAACTTACTAAGAATGACATTCAAAATTATTTGTTGTTCAGTTTCCCGCTTCTAAAAAATCCTTCATGCAGACGTTATATCAGTTACGTAAGTTCAAAATCTACAGAGAGAAACTATAGGTACGAGGTGAAAGATTCAATCCTATTACAATGCTTCTTATTTAGAGGTCCCTAGCTTAGAGTTTACGTTGCATGCGGGTAATGCCCTCAGTTCACTAAACTTCACTTTACTAAGTAAATTTAAACATTGGTAGCTTAAAATTTTACAGTTATTTGCGTCCTAAGCTACCCTTTTAGCCACAATAATTGGTTAATTTTAAAAAATACTATTTAACGTAAAGTACCTGTCAACTAAACAAGAGTTTAATCAGTTTAGAAATTAATTAAATTTCTTTTTTATTATAAATTAGGTACAGATTGTGTTTTTAAATATAAAGTTCGAAGACCGATCTGATACTGACTGAACAGGGTAGCAGTTGAGGTTGGTTTGTTCACAAAGATTGTAGTGGGGCTCCAGCGCAAACGGGCCACCGACCACAGCCACCGGTGGCGGTCGCAAATTACCGCTACATTTGTATAAGTTACAGTGTCAGAAGCGAGCGACAGCCACCGGTGTTTATAACCCGTTCTCTTTAGACAAGCGTGACAGTGGTGCGCATCAGCGACTGTGTCAAAAGTCAAAAATCATTTATTTTGCATAGACCATTAAAACGGAACTTACAAAACGTCAAGTTAAAAAATCTAGACTAGTTTAGCAAATGGACCACCGGTTCGAAACACGGCCCCCACCTAAGAAGACTCCGGCAAGAAACTCAGCAGGCATTTTTTTTGTCTATTTACAAACATTTGCTTAGTCTACTTAGTCTAAATACAATAGTTTGCTTGAGTAGTATAGTGGAGCGATCAGCTCATTTCTAATGTGCTCGTTGCGACCACAAGGAGCGAGTCGCGGACACTGCAGGCTGTAGCACGTGGCTGCCACCGGCCACACGTGTGCGCCGTGTTAAAACAAAATGTATGAAAACTCGTGTAAACTGCTTGTTGCCGGTCAGGCGGTGCTCGGTGGCCCGTTTGAGCCGAGCCTTTCACTCGTTCTTTGATTTCTTGTAGTAATAGACGTCGTTGGACTATTATTGGCTCCTTCTTAATAATTGGACACCTTATTGTGCCTCGGAGAGAACGTTAAGCCCGCGATTTCGGTTGCCGGTACGAACAACATGGATTTTTTTTAATTGATATTTGAAGACCTACAAAAGTTCGATAACCTGGTCTGCAGAACTTCGATACCACTTTACGAAAAAGATCGAAGTTCGAATGTTTCGAAGAAATATTTCAAGTGATATGTGAAAAGGCTCAAAGGAAAGGAGATTGTGAACCGTATGGTCGATGCTTCTTGGGCCTAGAAGGCTGGGCTCTTTTAAGGCCAGATAATCAGTATTGCCAGGCATGCGATGCGAAGGAATTCTACGACGTATTGTAATTTATTTTTAGCTATAATTGGTGCGTGTTTTTTTTACGTGCGGAAAATCCCCACGGATACCGTACCCCCTTCAAAGGCGAAGGGGGAGGTTATGTTGGACTCGAACCGACTAAACTGCACGTTGTCTGTGGGTGGATGTGCTAGGCCAAAGGTAAGGTTGTCTCGTGACATATCCCTCGCACCTCGACTGACCCAGGGCCACTCCTCTCGGTCTGGCCCTCCTCGGGAGGGGGGACCACGCGGTCCCCGACTCGCCCCCGGTATTGGGAAATTGATAGGTGTATAATAGTCGTTTTAGTTTTGGTTTTATTGTAACGAAGCAATTCTAAAATTGTAATCAAATTAAGGAGAGAGGACGATCATAGTTACAAAATAACATTTATCAGCATCACTTTTATACGCTTTGGTAAAATCCATCTTCTCTAATAATCCCCATAGTAACGCTCCAAGATGAATCTAAAATTATTATTCTACGTTTTGATGACACGAAAAGTAGTTTTTTATTACAGTTTTATTACTATCTAAGTATCTGTAAGGCTATAAAAATACTGACGGTTCAGATATAAAAACCTAGAAACGAAATCTGGAGCAGCTCTTGGTAATCTTATGTGGAGAAGGTATTCTCAGCGTATTTTAACTCAATAGAGGTTATTTTATTGCTTCAGTTTCTCCAATACCTCTTATTCAGATTGTACTTGACTTAAACAAGTCTTAGTAAACAATTTTATATACATAGCTTCAAACCTCTAGTTAATAACTCTAAGAAGCCATAAAACGTGTCCGTATCAACATGAAGCCACTTATAACAAAGCTTTAGAAAATCTATGAAAAAAAAACTAAATCTTGTACTTGCTTGTACTTTCTTTTTAATTTGATTTAGCTTGTCAAGACGAGCTTGAGGGAGTTACTGTAATCTAAAGCCTACCCATGCCCAGACGAAAGCCTGTATTAGTGTCATGTCTTCGCTTTTAGACATCCATACTTTCTACATTAAATATAGTTCATTAGACCTAATGTTATAACTCTGTCTGTTAGTATTTCTGTCTGATTGGTACAGTAAAGCGCCTAAAGTACGGAACCGATTTTGATTAAATTTGGTACAGAGATAGACTAGAGGTTAAGAAAGAATACGTACAGGCCATTTTTGGTCACGACAACCGACATTCATACGGGCCGAGCAGCAGGCAACAGCTAATTTTATAGAAAAATCTTTGGTCAGGCCTAATTATACCTCCTGCCTTAATTGTAGACCTTAACATGCATTACATACTCATATTCTACGAGCTCATGTTGACCCACTTCCTTACACAAGGTGTACTTATTCCTGGTATGATGAGCTGAGCCTAAAAAAACGAGCCGTAGGCGAGTTTTTTTATATTATATCACACGAGTGTTATAAGACCAAGTTATGTACAGTGTCATACACTACTTTATCTACTCTCATACTATAATACATAAACTAATTTATTTTACAAACCAAACCAAACTTTGTTTAATTTAAATGTATAGAACAAAAAAAAAAATGTTCGCGCCAAGGCGCAAACTCACTCGATTGCGCATGCGTGTTTCTTTTTTTTTCCCCGAATCGGCGGATTCTTTTTTTAAAGTAGAGGTTTAGTCCAGATGGAGGTTGTATAGGTGTATCGTTATGATTAAAAAGTTATTTTATGATATAGGTGTCCATACAAGACCTGTATCGTAATTTAACTTTTTTTTTGGCCTTTTGGCTTAATGTTTGTCATAAGAGTTTTGATTTAAATTTTATAATCTTTGTATTATAGTATCAGAGTAGATAAAGTTATAAATGTTATCTTATTTTGATTGTGTACATTTTGACCCATTTTGGGAATTAAAAATAATGAAAAGTCATACTTTCAGTTTAGTTATGCAACATCTTAGTTTAATATGCATATATGTTGAGAAAAAACTAGGATATGAAGCAGCACCTATTGTTGATGATCCGTTAACTCAGGACACTGCCCTATTATGAATGGGTGAGTTACAAAAGATGTTCATTCGGTAAGTAGGAGGTTTTTTTTTACTTGCGGGAAATCCTCACTTATACCCTCCTCCGGAGCCTGGCCCTCCTCAGGAGGGAGGACCACGCGATCCCTGAATCGCCCCCCCCCCCCCTACTTCCACCCCTGCTTCTGCTAGGGTGACGAGCGGCTCCACCCGTCACACACAGGCCCGCACTCATGGTGGGAAGAGGTCGGCCTGCGCCCTCCTACGCCTGAGCCCCCTACGAACGCGGGCAGCGATGTCCGCGAGTCTCTCGCAGAAAGAGGCGCTGCACAGTGTATTATTTTGCCTCAGTAGCGGTCATCCTCATCTTTTTATGTCTGACGATAGATAACTACCTAACTAAATTTGTAGTAAAACTCCAAATAATTTATCTCTCATAGTTTTAGAGAAATTGAAGAAATCGAGAAAAGTCCATAGAAACCATAAAAACCATTTATCTCTTTTGTTGTTCGTTCTTATTCACGGATTTTTTTTTTGTATGATTCTGTTATAATTTAGGCACCGATTTATGAAAAAAAAGAAACCTAATCTCGTCTATTTTAGCAAGCACATATTTTTTTATTATTATTTCATTTAATTTTTAAATACGCATCCCTTGCCGGTCGCATTTTTTTTAGTGCCTAATTGTTAATGGTGGTTATTACTACTACCACAAAAATAATCAGACGCTACCAGTACAGGACAGCTGTGATATTCAATCTTTAAGTTTTGAGCTAGGGTTGTCTCTCGTCGTCTATGGTAGATATAGTTCAGTTTGGTCATTATATTTTTTTATTTTTCAGTCTGCACTACTTATCTACTTACTATTATGACAAGTACACTACATTTCAGTAAAATAATAATAACAATAATAATAATAATTCTTAAACATATTTTTAAAAAAATATTTAAAATGTAATTGATATATATTTAAAACTGAATAAAGAGAATAATAATTCTAAATTTATATAAAAAGTGAAAAACGTTTATTATAAACCAAGAAGTAGTTCCGTCGTTACTTCAAAAATAGTTGAACCTGATATTGATAAAATTCAATAGACCAGCTCTGAGGTATGAATCAAAGAATCAATTTCGTTTATTCAGTTTAGGCCCATAGAGAGCACATAGGAACGTCATTTTTTACAATTATCTCTAGAAATATTATTTTTTGCTGGTTGGGTAAGTTGTTTCTACTGAGAAGTGTAACTGTAACAAACTGAATAAAAGTACCATACCTTAAATATATCGTAAACATGATTATCTGGTCTAAGATTTATACAAATTTTGCGCAATGTTGATGTGAGGGTGCAGTGTATGGTCGTTACCGTTATCGAAAATTATTAATGGATCATTTGTGGTCAACTCCACCTATTCAAATTGAATATCTGATTCAGAAGGGTATACTGAACATTATCAGTTGACAACTGATAATGTTCAGTATTACCCCTACTTCTAATAGAGAAAGAACTTTCGAGAGTAAAGGCATCTTCGGTTTGCGACGTTTATTGTGGGACAATGTTGATAAATATGGATCGGATGATTCAAGTCCACAGTGAAATAATCGTATTTTTTTCTTTACAATTGTTCCTTGCCAAACTTAATCGTTTAACGGCGAGAGCGCGCTCTTAGCTGTGTATACTATATATTATAACCTACCTAACATATTTATTATATAATTAAAAATTAAAAATAAAACAAGACATAGGTACAGAAATAAAAAGTAAAACAAAATATAGTAAAGTGATAGTAGTTTTCCGATCTAACTAACGATCATAACGCCAAAATTGGTTTCTGGATTCCCCGGTTTATGTTATTTTTACCACGTTGCCATTCGCAAGAGACATACATACACATGTCTGAAACGTCTTACAAATATTTGCGAAAATTTAAGAGTGCAGCAATATCTCAGCAGTAGAGGGGTATCACTAAATCATGCCACAATTTTAAGTCAATCTAACTCTATCTTAACCGTCAATCTAAATATTATTAGTATACTAAATATTAAAAATTGTATTTTTTATGACAACCCTATTTCCATAGAAATTATAAAAAAACTTAGAAACGTCATACCTCAGCTGTCCTGCATCGAAAATAATCAAAAATTTGTAAATAGGAAGCTACAATGCTAGAGTGTATTAGCCAAGTGAAAAAAATGCGACCGTCAACTAGAAAATTTTCCATTTAATTTTTTCTGAAATTTCTAAAATATTTTTTTTCGTGTGCCAGGTCATTTGCAGACCTGTAATTTTAACACTCAATTATGTATATATTTCGCCATTTATTAGTAATTTTAACTATGATCAATTTTAATAATTTCGCGCTAAATCTGTAAAAATCTTTTAGACAAAGTTCAATGACCTTTCAAGAAAAGCTACATATTTTAAAAACCAAGCAATATTGTTAATCATGTGTGTCATAGTATGCTGTATTATGATTATATGCAAATTGGCTATAAAAGGAGGATGTCCGCTACTGAGGCAAAATAATACACTGTGCGCTGGCCGCCCACGCATCCGCGCAGCGGACCATCGCCGCGAGCAGGGTGGAGAGCGTGAGCACTCTCACTCCCAGGGTCGTCACTAGCTCCCGCCTCGGCGTCTCGAACGCCGGACACTCGGTGAGCGCACGCAGCCCCGAGTTCACGCTCGCGTCGCAGTGATGCCACTCGGGCGTCGGTAAGTAGGAGGTATATCTAATGTATTACGGTGACACAAAATTGTGTGTATCGTAATCGAATGACACGAATTTTGTTGCTGAATGGGTCGTTATCGTTGTCGATGTTTTGTTTTCCTTGTGGGGAATTGAATTAATGTGTACTAACTACGTAAATGCTAATTTCGTGTACCATTTAAAGTTAAATTATTCTCCTGAGAATAGCGGCCATTCAATAAGAATCATCAGGTATAAAAACATGAGTAATAATTATCTAATTTTTTGTTTTCATAATGCATTCAGCATTACTAATAACATAACACATTTAGCTCATTATGACATTATACAGAGGACAGAATAATATGCAATAATAAATAAAAACCTACCTAGGCATATATTGTTGACGGTAAAATTAAACCACAGACAATAAATAAATTAATCGATTGTACAAATGACTCGACTACTATACGAAACAATACTAATTAACGAGAATACTCGATACAAAATAACTCCGAATACAACAATATTTCAACAGCATCTTAATATTCCGATAAAAGCTTAGCACTATTTATCTACCAGTGACCTTTACATCTATTAGCTAAACCAGACATGCAAACAACCATTTACTGTTCTGTTGTCTAAATCAACATATCCAACCTTGTCCTGTCTAAATCCGTTCCCATTTCTACCCAAACAAATAAACAATGTATTTTTAACATCTAGTAAAGGTCAGAGATTACCAAACTGTGGGTATAAATATTATTTCTGATCAATTGTTCGCGTTAAATGTGTCACTTTACTCAGATGTAATCCGATTAGGGTCACAGTCGCAGGGGTAACCATGATTTTTGACGTTTTGGGACTTTTTTTAAACCACTGAGGCTGTAGACAAGTACACGGCTGACCCGATGAAAAGTGGCAACCGCGGCCCATGGACGCGTGCAACACCAGAGGAGTCACACTTGTGCTGCCGACCTTGTAAACACAGAAAGTTTTTGTGCCGTCAGCAAAGAAGATAAAGCAGGAATAGCCTTTGGTCTTCCCACTGATAGCACAAAAACTCTCCAGTGACCTCTGGCTACCCTTCTCACAGCCGGGAACACAGCACGAGATTATGGTCGCGGTATTTTGTAGGGCGGAGGTACTTCCCCAGTTGGACTGCTCAATTTGACGGAAATACCGTCGTGTCCTACCTCCTATAAAACCTTTCCGAAAAAATTCAGAAGCTTGCTTCTTCATACGAGTGCCAATCTCGGTTGCATCCCAGAGACTCCCTCGCCTACAACTTCATTATTCGGTTGGACTTACCCAAATTCCCAAGAGCAAAACTTGCACTGTCTTGTCTGTCATTCAGCAGGTGTATTTCTTTGCAGGTGTGGTTAATTTGTATAAAAGAAACTGCCAGTAATACTTTTATACTTGTCTTGGTATATTAAATACTGAATCCATAAAAAAACTGCAAAGATGGTCCCCCTAAATATATCGATATGGACTCACAAAATCACAATGTTAACACAGATGGTGTAATATCATTGCCCCACTTTCCAGAGCTTGATCTACCAAAATAGTTCACGGTGAGAATAAATTTACCCCAAAATATCTAGAGACATTGTTTATTTCCGTTTCGCCAAGACGAGTCAACAATTCATTGTATTTTTTTTATATAGGACATGTCCATTTGACTTCACCTCGCCTGATGGTAAGCTGAAGGCAAAGTCTCGGGAAAGAGGGTCACCATTACGGAGGCACTCAGCTTCACGGCCTCATCGGATGCTTTTTCACACCCCGCTTAAAGGACCCAGGACTGTAGGAAGAAGGGAACACTTGAGCTGACAAGGAGTTCCAGGCCATATTGTTGTGACAAAGGAAAGAGTCACCGAATCGCTTGATTCTTGAAGGAATATTCTGCGAGTGACATTTAAGCCCTGCACGCGTTGTACTGTGTAGGAAAGGAGAGGGTAGGACTAGTTGGAAGAGCTCATCAGAAGATTCACCAGTTTGAACTAGTACGGTAATAAAAGCTTACGTCGTTAATTATTAATTTAGTACTTTTAGGACCATCCAAAAAGTACCAAATTACTAATTAACAAAATTGTTCGCTACCCCTAGCGCCATCTATCTACGGCGGGTCGCGGTTGTGGGAGCTACGGGCTGCGCGTGCAACTGGGGATTGGGGGATGACGCATAAATATTCGTCCAGTTTTTTCTAAGAAATCCCGAAGGAGTGAAGCCGAAAACTTGCAGCAGTAGCTGCAGTAGGCGCAAACAAAGTAATCATCATCATTCATCATTCATCATCCTATAATCTCGGTTGTATCCGAGGCATTCACTTTTCCAGTTCGGGATCCGCTTTCCAGCTTATAAAAACATAACCCAACTGAATTGTTGAACACAACTGCGAACGTATTGACAGTAACCCATGGTGACTTTTCACCAGGATTAAAAGCATGCGTGTTATATCAGACTTTAATATAATCTACCCTGTATTAAATTTCAGCCGGCCCGTTCATCCTTTAGAGCGTGATTGAATAATAAACACCCAGACATCACTGACTTTCACATTTAGGATACGAATATTAGTAGGAACATGTGTATCAAGTTCCATCAAGTGCTCAGTGTAAATGGCTCTATCCACTTTAATCTCCCGGGGGATAATTTGTCCGCATCGATGCCGTAAGCGATCCATTTTAAATAAATCAATAGGTAAGTAGTAAGTTAATGATTCTTTTTCCTTAGGCGAAAATATGTTTTTCACAGTCGTCATGAGCGGATTTCAGGGTCAGGTGTATGTTCTAAAGAGCGAGACGAAGTTAAGGCCGATTTACACCGGACTAGCGAATGTTCAATCTATTCTTTGTCCGTCAAATTCTCTAAGTGTAAATAGAGACAGAACATTCCTTCATCTTGTTGTGTTTTCCTAGCTCGCATGGATTCTATGGAATATTTTAAGTGCTCGCCCACTTCATGCTTCGCTTTTTTGAGTTTAAACGTAAACGTAAAAAACCTGGTTTCTTTTTTTATACCACTTGAGTGGCAGAAAAGCACACGGCCCACCTGATGGAAATTGGTTACCGTGGCCTATGGACGTGTGCAACACCAGGGGCGTCACACACGCGCTGCCGACCCTATTAGAACAGAGAGTTTCTGTGCCGTCAGTGTAGAAGATAAAGCAGGACAAGCCTTAGGTATTCCCACTGACAGCACGAAAACTCTCCAGTGAGCTCTGGCTACCCGACTCACCACCGGGAACACAACACGAGGGTATTATGACCGCGGTATTCTGTAGGGTGGAGGTACTTTCCCAATGGGACTTTCGTTTACACTAAAAGATAAAGAGGCTAAAAGAAAGAATGCTCTTGTTCTAGCCCTAGCTCTGAGTTTGTTTAGTCTAAATCCACCTTTATATTGATTATTAACATTAAAACTAACTTCTCGTCCAGGGTGTCCCTTGGGAACAAACTTACCTCATTATTGTACCCCTTTGAGCATTACATAATTTTGAATACTTCACGCTTCAATGATAAACTATATATTTTAGTGTGCATACATAAATCCCCGATGGGATAGATAGAAGCGTATTAAAACCCACGTTTCGCTAACTCGGACTATTGGCTACAAGAGGGCAGTCGTATTCTCCCACTCACACACACTAACACTGATATTTTTGCTATCTGTCTATAAAAACTCAAATATAAGTAGAAGCACTTTCAAATGAATTTGTGTATTCCTCAAACTAATTCTATTCTATATTTAAAGATAATTTTTACTGTTTTTCTTTTCGCTCTTTTATCTTTTTGCTTTTGCTATATGTCTATAAAAACTTAAATAAAGAAGCACTTTCAACTGGATTTGTGTATTCCTCAAACTAATTCTATTCTATATTTAAAGATAATTTTTACTGTTTTTCTTTTCGCTCTTTTATCTTTTTGCTTTTGCTATCTGTCTATAAAAACTTAAATATAATAGAAGCACTTTTAACTGGATTTCTGTATTCCTCAAACTAATTCTATTCTATATTCAAAGATAGTTTTTACCGTCTTTTTTCGCTTTTTTGTACATGCTATGTTTCGCACTCAGCTTGATGGCCTCATCAGATGCTTTACTTTAGAGCCTAGCATTTGGTCTCGTACTCTTTACACTTGACATTTCCAGAAGCGACTACTGATCTACCTCCCCACAACCTCAAAAGGTAAGCCTCGTTCGTCGAAATATCTTGGTGGGGTCCCAAAACACCCAATTCGATGTTTGTAGGGCTTTTCTGCCTTGTTACTTGTCATTCCATTGTTTCCCGAGGAGGGCCAGACCCCGAGGAGGGCCAGACCCCGAGGAGGGCCAGACCCCGAGGAGGGCCAGATCCCGAGAAGGGCCAGACCCCGAGGAGGGCCAGACCGAGAGGGATGGCCCTGGGTCAGCCGGGGTGCGAGGGGGTTACCTATCTAAATCCCGAATTTTAACATTCCGAATATCATAATCCAGAAAACGTTTGGCCAATTTTTCATAATCCCGGTTTTTCAAATTCCGAAGTTTTATTTTCCATATAATCGCAACTCCGAATTTCATTTGCCCATTTATTCATTTGTACGACGTTTTATAATCCAGACGAACGAGTTCCAGACACACGAAATCTAAATGCACAAAATCCAGATGACCGTAATCCATATGCACGAAAGCCCAATTTTTAAAACACAAATTTTTGAAATGCAATTAATTGATATCCAGTTAATTGATATCCAGACAAACAATATCCAGATTTCTAAACCTAAAACTAAACCTCATATGGCGTCTACTAACTACAATTGGAGACCTACTGAACAAAACACACGTTGCCTTAAAAAATATATGTATGCATGTAAGCAAACAAGCATGCATGCAGGCAAGCTGGCAATCAAACCGGCAAGCATGCAGGCATGCAGGCATGCATGCATGCAGGCAAGCAGGCAAGCATGCAGGCAAGCAGGCAAGCATTAGTGTTGCTCTTCTCCGGCGCTGCGGGAAGTGCAGTCCTTCCGCCCTTGCGTAACAAAGTTCGGGCACCCATGCCCGGGCGCCCGAGCTTCGTTACTGCGGGCGAGGACTGCCCGCCCTCCGCGGGTGTGCGTTGTTTTATAGACAATTGTTTAATATAATTTCGTATAACAGAAAATGTTTCGCATAATTTCGTTTCATAGAATAATCAATATAATCATTATATTTAATTAATATAATTTTAAATAATTGAATTTTGTTTCATATAAAGCTAAACATTAGAATAATCATTTCATATAATATCAAATCAACTATTCTTAATCATTATATTGTTTATTTAATAGAAACTTATTACAAAGAATAACATATTATCATAATTATGGTTTTTATGAACTAAACAATTGATGCGTCTAAAAGGTCGACGGAGCCCCGCTACGCGGGGCTCCTACTTCTGGGTGGTTTATAAAAGAATCTGGTATAACTATATTTGGATTATGACAATATGGAAAACAAAAAAATACTATTTGAAAATTTGGTTTTAGTGCACCTGGAAATTGATTCATCTGGTAAATGAAAAACGGAATTATAGAAAGTTGTCATTCATTACATCTGTCTTTTAAAAGTTCTACCAACCGTTTTCGGGGTTTTAAGATTCGGGTAACAGAAATTCGATATTTCAATAGGTTACCGTGCGAGGGATATGTCGCATGACAACCTCACCTTCGGCCTAGCACTACGACCCAGAGACGGCGTGCGGTTTAGTCGGTTCGAGTCCGACATAACCTCCCCCTCCGGCTCCGGAGGGGTGGGTATCCGAGGGGATTTCCCGCACGTAAAAAAAATAACTCATTCCATTGTTTTGATAAGGTACTATGTAGGTAGATTAGGACTACGTAAGGTTTATGATTATTAGTTTTATTCATACAGTAAACGGTTGCGTTGTTACTGAAGGTTAATTTAACTAACTAAACAATCGAAATAGTAGACTAAGGTCAGTTGTTAGTTGAGTTTTATGCTTTTATTGACTACCTTCGTACTATTTTAATACTTAGGTAATATAAAAAATAATTGCAAATGATATCTCGATTTATTATTAAATATTATATTATCTACGGTAATAGAGCCTAAACCACAACAGTCGCAAGACTGTTTTGGTTGAAGTTCGATACCCGAGACAGGTTAACTTTTTTGTTAAGGTGTCTCTGTTGAGAACTTTTCAGTAACAATTCAGAGTTGAGAATACAGTTTTCAGTAGGTTATTTTTTCCGACGTCAAACACTTCTTTAGAATAACAATTAAGGCGCCCACTCACTAACAGTTTACCGGACGACGGCCGGACGATATAAATCTGTCAGTTAATCGCAATAACTCACACACTCACAGTTTCGTTAACGATTTTGGACTGACGACTAATACGATCCGATAGTGTGTGGCCGCCGAACGATTCCGGACAGTTCTAAGCCGGACAGTCCTAGGCCGTCAGGGCGAACGAGCACAACGGGCCTGTCGATCGACGTTTCGTGTCAGTTTTTACTAAGATTTTATTCATTTTTTGTACATACTCGTCTATATTTCTTATGCACATAGTCCATAAGGTTCAAAATAGCTAACACCTATTTCCCACAATGATTAGCACGTACTTATATAAGAATAACGTAGTCCAAGCTATTTTCAACCTTATTGACATCACAACAAATCTAGTTTTTTTTTCTTATATTCGTGATCAGCAGCATTTATTTATGCGAAAAAACATGTAATTAAGAAAATGTCAACAAGGTCGAAAATCGCTTGCACTGTTTCGTACTCTCTATGTAACTGATATAAGACCATTACCGGCAGGCGATCGTACGACCTAAAACTGACGACTCACAACTGCTAGTGTGTGGTCGCAAAACTGACAACAGGGAATTGCCGGCGGGCCAAAATCGCTTTAGTGTGTGGGCGCTATCGGCTAAGGACTGCAGGCCGCCGGACAGATCAGGAACTGCAGGCGGACTGCAGGCGGACTGTTAGTGAGTGGGCGCCTTCAAGTTAACTAAAAGCTGAATGAGTTAATGAAATAGGTAGCTAATATTTTTTGTACTAGGTAGTTGGTATTATCGGAAAGTTGAAAATAAAAACCTAAAAGCGGACTTTCCATATTTGTACATTCAAATTTATATTCAATTTTTCTGCTATTGACAGATCACGTCGTACGTTTTACTTATTTTTTATGCATGTGATACAGATTCATGTCATGAATCACCTACACCAAGCATATTCCCGATACGCTCCGAAACCCACACAAGCGCACAACCAATCGTAGCATGCAACCGGCCACCTGTCGAATATCTATGTGTGAACGATAGGGGAGAACACGGGATATTGGTAATATTGATCGGTTCGGGAGAGCTCTTTATCGTTTCTGTGAGCCTAGTACTTTCTGATCGGTTGTCCATTATTGGCGATTGTCGATACGTTACCAATACCGGTAAGGGTTCGTGAATCGTTCCATTTTCATCCCTCGACTAGTCAATGCAGTGAAATTGGTATGAGAAATTATAAATAATTACATAAATATTAATTGTTCGATCATTAAAAGTAACGTTATGTAATACACCTACTTACTTTTATACTATTATTATTAGGATAAACAAACTGATTGTTTTCGATATTTCGATAATTATGACTGTTTATATATGTAGATACATTTTGTACAAGTATTCTCACTTCAGTAATTGCTTTTGAGAAAAGAAAAGAAATTATACAAGAAAACAAAATTTTAATAATGAATGAATTTTGTATGGTATTGAAGAAAATATGACAGTAAAATATTAGGCGGACTTGATTTTTTACTCCAACTAAAAAGGTAATCGACGAACAGTGTACGCTTATTAAAGTAGATAAGTATTGATTTCGTGGGTTTCATGCAGACACCATTTGGTGTGCCAAATATGCTTACAGGCACAAATGGGCACACCTCCTTCTACCAACATTTGTCCAATATTGGACGTCACTACCTTCGGCATTGTTACAATGTTATCTATCTCTATTGTATTTTCTAAAGTTTACGCGAATCACCGATTAAAATAAAACCACTTTTTAACCGATTCTATCGCGATTTATTTGGTGATATTTACTTGAAGACCGATAATTCGCCTACTTTTCAGCAGCCATGTTCGTACCTACCGTCGGTCTAAAAGATTTTCATCTGTCGGTCAAAAGTTTAAAAAAAGGCATGTGTTTACAATTCGTACTTTGCTTTTATAACAATATATATAAATGTATTACGGCAAGATACAAAAATTTTGGTACAATATTAAGTTAAAGTCAATTCATTATAGAGTTGTGACGAAAGCGATTCTAAAAAGCATTCGAGAAAACTATTCCCTATCGGCACACTACGAGACAAAATGGTTTTTCATCGAATTCATAGGATTAAATCTCTTTTGAATAATGAATTTGCAACATCCAATATAATACACAGGATTGTTGGTTAAATATTAATAACAGTATCTTCAATGAAAACACTTGTACTATTCCACATTATTTATTAAATTCCTGACCGGTTTCGCCTTACGGCATTATTAAAGGTTTGATAACGCCGTTTGATAATGCCGTAAAGCGAAACCGGTCAGGAATTTAATAAATAATATGGAATAGTACAAGTGTTTTCATTGAAGATGTGTAGCAAGTTCCACCAAGTGCCATCAATCAACAGTATAAGCAATAACAGCATCATCTCACCATCCCCAGAACTTCGCACTAACTCAGGTGGGTACTGTCATCAGATTCCCTCAACTATCGCGGACGATATCGAATTCATAGTTAGAGCAAACGTACCATTTATAAGGCGTTTGAACTGGCCCCAATAACATTGGAAATACGCATCAAAAAGCAAACGCTAAAATATCCTTTCTAGTGTTAATGTGTGCACAATACCGCCTAGACTTGGTAATAACTCATAGGTTAACGCACAAATATGAGGGTTCGCATACAACTGCCTACCATTCGTGCGGTAGTTGGCTTACAGAGGTCATGTAACTCATGTAAGTAGCTAGATATTGGCCGTGTGGTGACGTAGAAAGAATACAAGTATCATTGCCCCATTTCATCCGAAGGGTGTCTTAAGTGACGGCTAACAGAAAAATACATACATACATATAATCACGCCTTTATCCCCGAAAGGGTTAGGCAGAGGTGAATTAACACCCACATTTCACCAATCTGTATTTGGTCCCACGTTATAAGGGGTGAGCCTATTGCCGTATTCCGGGCACTATTGTTGACTCGAGCGATGCGTCTGAGGCTGAGTCTGGGCTGTACATATCTGTCTGATGTTAAAGTTCATCAGCCTTATCCCTTAGTCGCCTTGTACGATACCACATGGGAAGAGAAGGGGCGGCCTAAATTCTACGGAAAAAACGCAGATGATATAATATGCCTGATATATGCCAGAGATATATGCCAGATGATATATATGCCAGAGAAGGAAAACTCGAAATAAAAGCCTGTACCAACTCAACGGGCCAGCGTATAAACAGTAGGCGAAAGCCTCCCAGCATTGAAAGAGTCCTATGTCCAACAGTGGCCTTCGTTAGGCTAATTGATTGATTGATTATAGCTACTACTATTTACGAGTATAATATCTATATCGATAGTATCGATGTGATCAACTAGCTAAATCAGCCGTTCATTTAACTGCCTAGGCTCTTAACTAAACGGCGCCATTGAATGAACCCCCATGGTACTGAAGTGCAACTATGTAGTTCAACTAGTTGTACAAACGATACACTGCTTCAATGAAAACACTTGTACTATTCCACATTATTTATTGAATTCCTGACCGGTTTCGCCTTACGGCATTATCAAAGGTTGATACATGTTTTTTGGGTATCAGATGTCAATTCACTGCTGTAGCGTTTGTAAAACCTCAAAATATATTATGCATATACACTCGGTGTCACTTCTTATATTAGTTTAACTGGTTGTACAAAAAATTCACCACAAAAGCGTTTGTTGAAACGCGTTTTCTTGATGAGGTATCAAGTTGGCATTTACTACATTATTGCCAGTAAGTTGAAGTAAATGGAAGTATTATCATCCAAGTAGTTAAATTAAAATATTATACTGCTAAATATTTTAAATGTTATTATATTAAAAGAACTGGAACTTAAATACTGTTTGAACATATCTACATAACTTAAAATAAAAACCATAATAAATGTTAACCATGCATTAAATTTTAAAAAATTACTATATCAATGATTGGGACGCAAAGTTTCCCGAAAGAGAGGTATGCAGTGGCGTAACTATAGGGTGGCAGGGCTGGTAAAATGCCACGGGCCCCCGACTCAAGAGGGCCCTAGCCCAAGAGGCCGCGAACTCAGAAATATATTTTTTACATTGTACCTGAGTATTTTATTTTTTGTTTACTTACTTGACTAACTTTTGAACGCATCCATTGGTTTGCATAAAACGAAATAAATGCCGCACCATTCTACTCTATCATATTCGATACAACTCAAGACATTCCAAAAAGTGATGTGAAAAAGTGGTGAAATGTGTGAAGTTTGTATGATCGAAAAAGATGGTAATGGGATCCCAAAGACACTAGTCATTAAAGATACATTTTTAGGATTTCATGAAGTTACGGCTCAAACTGCCCCAGGCAAAATTTCAAATTCATAAATGACAAAAATATTTCTCTAAATAAGTGTCGAGGACAAAGATAATATGACGGTTCTAACACAATGAAAGGAACTTATGGTGGAGTTCAAAACCTCTAAAAAATGTCGAGCCAAATGCCGTATATGTCAAGTTTTATATCTAATAAAGACTTTTTAACTTCATGAACATTAAAAACGTTAAATCCTACTAGATGGGCAGGACGTTATAATGCCGTTTTGCTTTAAAAGTTCGGTTTGTTGAAGTCCAAAAAGCGTTAATTAAAAAATCTGTTAAATTGCAAATCGGAAGAAAGAATTAAAGCTGTTTCACTCAAAAAGACGATCAAAAACTACAATTTTATTATGTTATTTGGTTCACCATTGCATAATCCTACCAACTATCGATACAGTCTCAAAAGCACTTCACCCTCAAGACCGATCTTTCAAATGGCTAAAAACGTTTGAAAATTTGTCTATAGAAGAATTGGAAAGGTATCGATATGAATTTGTAAATTTATAAATGGAAACAAATAGTGTAACAGAAAAATGGTCCATGACCCCAGAATTTTCTAAAACTCTTCAGAGGAAGTTGAAACGCCATTTTGACGAGCTTTGCGGAGATGAGCATCAAGCAAGATCCAGAAAGTTTGTACAAAGTGAACATATTTTATCGAGTATTGGACATCATTATTAATCAACTGAAATCGCGTTTCGTTCCGATGAATGAAATAACATATTTCAAATTTCACTGTTTTGCAGCCTTCAACTTTAAAAGTTTTAAATGACACTGATCTATTAAAAAAAGCTTTAGAGTTTATTGAGACATATAAAAAAGACATCTGAATCATTTGCCAGGGAAATTCAGTTTTCGATCCACTTTCAGAGATGAAATGAAAAATCTTCGTGCATGAGAGACCTTACTGATTTATAAATATTAAAAAAATCACTGTATATCCTGCACCTTTCCTGAAGTATACACTGCATTCAGTGACTGATCAAGATTTCCGACCGCCCTAGGCTAATTACGAGGACGCTTACGGAGGGCCTAAAAGTAATAGGTAGAGTAGTAGTGTAAAAATTTCAACATGGCACAACTAGACTGCGCTGTTTAAATTCCGAAATTCCCATACAAAATGAAGTTAAATTTACGTCCGGTATTGCGAGGTGAATTAAACAAAACTAGCACTAGGTACTCTGTTGCTAGCTCACCCACTCGCTCGACCACCGACCGATTCGACTAACAAGTCAGTGTTTAATGTACGCGCTTTTGAATTTTTTTTAATTTATTGTTAAAATTAGGGACTCTCAAGCGCATTTAATTTTAGTGTTTTGTCTCAGTCTAGTTGAAATATGTAGGGTAGATGCAAAGATGATAGATTAGTGCATGCGAAGACACGATTTCACCGCACGCACTTTCCTGATCCTCGCGCCCTAGGCTGCAGCCTAACTAGCCTAAGGGTTAATCAGGCCCTGACTGCAATAATTTTATTTGTTACAATTCCTGTGACTACAGCTAGTGCTGAACGATCATTTTCATAACTAAAATTAATAAAAACCTATTTAAGAAACTATATGGGACAAAACAGGTTATGTAACTTGGCTATTCTGTCTATTGTTATTTAATCTGTGGCCCGATCTTCAAACTTTGATGATGTTATAGACACTTTTGCGGAACAAAAAGCTCGAAACAAAGATAACAAATATGTTATAGAAATTAAATCGTTATTTTTATTTCAATGTAAATGTAGGTTTCCTTACAACGTTCACCGAAAAGATAGTGAATGGAAGATAAAGTCTCCGTAATTGGGCTAGCGTGGGGACTATAGCACATTCCCTCTCGCCTAAGGGAGGAGGCCTACGGCCAACAGTGAAACATATATTAGGCTGGTGAATGTGAATGTATGTAAATGTATAAACCCATGCCCTTTAAAATAAAATTGTTATTAGTGTTGGGTAAAGTGGTTTATTAAAATTAAACAAAGTACAATATGACAATTGTTACTGATAGGGCCCCATCAAAAGAATTTGCCACAGGCCCCTTATGGTATAGTTACGCCACTGGAGGTATGGAAAACAAATGAGAAAAAAATTAAATGATCCTTACCTCTGCAACAGTTATACTCTCACTACATTTTTTGATCTGTAATCCTCGCACCTACAAATAGTAGCAAGATTTTTATATGTTTTTATTAAATAATACTTATAACCATTATTAAGTAACACTTTTCCACGACCGCATTTTACAATTTTTATTTCACCGAAACAATAACCCGAAGTTGAATCTACCATTTTTAAATATTTCATATTAAATAAACCATCAAATAGCTGAACCAACAATTAAACTGCGGGTGATAAGGACTCTAAGGAGGGAACTAGGTAGTTACTTCAAAATTTTCAAGTGGCCAGTATAAATTAGCATAGTTGTACAAATAACCCTTCAACAAGGGTGCCTGTTCACTAGTACAACTGGTTGTATAAATACTACAACAGTGTATCGTTTGTACAACTAGTTGAACTACATAGTTGTACTTCAGTACCAGGGGGAATGAACGGCCTGAATGATATTCAGCCGTAACGTTTATTACGACATATAATAATCTGGCTGGCTAATGCTTAGGCCATTCGTAAGATGGGCCGAAATAAGACAGAAATTTACGTACATACATATACTCACACCTGTAAATTAGTGATAGGTTTGTTAGAAAGTTACGCAATCTGACTTGGATAGGTTAGGTTAGAAGGTATAAAGCGCATTAGCCACGCTTCGGTCTGTGCGGACACTGTGGACGGACACTGCGAACACTGCCTCAGAACGAGCCGGACGCTCCGTGGACGTGGACGATTGCGTTGCGCAGCTTGAGCATGTGTCGTTTGGGACGATTGCATAAATGTACCTTCGTATCGTATGCCTCAGGTTGTGCTCAGGTTGAGGTAGGTATACGAGACGGCGCCTACCTATCGGAGCGGTACGTGGAGTACCCAGGACAGGATGGCAGCCTTCATAGGGGCCATGTGCCGCGGTGTTCCGCAGGGTTCAGTGTTGGGGCCCCTCTTGTGGAACATCGGGTACGACTGGGTACTCCGAGGAGCTCGCCTCCCGGGCGCCAACGTGACCTGCTACGCAGACGACACGTTGGTTACTGCCCGGGGGGCGACCTATGGAGACGCCGCGCGCCTTGCCACTGCGTCGGTGGCCATGGGCGTGCGGCGAATAACGATGTTGGGACTCGGGGTGGCGTTCAACAAGTCGGAGGCCATTTGTTTCCATGGCCCTCGGCGAGCGCCACCGGCGGACTCCCACATCGTAGTGAGTGGCACCCGGATCGAGGTCAAGTCTGAAATGAGGTACCTCGGGCTTGTCCTCGATCCACGATGGAGCTTCCGCGCTCATTTCGACCGCCTGGTCCCCCGTCTGCTCGGCACGGCCACCGCCCTTCGGCGGTTGATGCCGAACCTAGGGGGACCCCAGACGAGCAGTCGCCTCCTTTATTTGGGAGTCGTACGCGGCGGTTCAGGCCTTCTGCGAGACGGTTATCTCGCAGAAGGAGGCGGCGGAGAGGGAGAGGGAATGTGACCTGCTTTCCCTCCCGCAGCGCCGCAAACGAGTCGGGGCCCGGAGGAGGCGGTGCCACCAACTCCTCCCCCCCTAACCGGGCCGGGGCAGTAGACGCGGGGCCGTCTGCTGCCCTTACATAGGCCTCGAGGTTGAAGGCGCACGTCGCGTCGCTTGTGCCTTGCCTAGGCGGGCGGCAGAAGGACTCCTCTTCTGCCGCACCAGAGATGGGCCTGCCACCGTTGAGTGGTGGGCGACCCACACGGCGATGGCGGAAGATGTTGTTCCCGCCATCGTCGAAATGTGGTAATGACGGACACCGTGGTGGTTTAGTGGGTAGTCTGGCCTTCTTTAGAGGCCAGGAGTCTCACACGAAGCTCTTCCCCTACCCCCGTGGGGGGGGGGGGGGCGAAGTGCCTGAACGCATTCAACCACGTAAAAAAAAAAGGTATACGAGACGAATTTCGCGGCGCAGGCCTAGCGATGTCTGTACGCGGCTTTAGGTAGCTTTTTTTTATACCACTTAGGTGGCAGACAAGCACACAGCCCACCTGACGGAAAGTGGTTACCATGACCTATGGACGTATGAAACACCAGGGGCGTTACACTCGCGCTGCCGACCCTTAAGCTAGGCAGGTACACTCCCGCAGTCTCTGCGGCCATTTTGCGTCTTAATAGGTAGGTACTTCGAAACGTACCTATTATGAAAATTTATTACCCTAGAGCCAACAACAACAAATTTTACGTAACAGGCAATTAAAGTTTACAATTACAGTATTTCGTAAATGCTCTGAATGGTCTGGTCCTTGGATAAGGTTCATGTGCCAATAGAAGCGACTTTTAAATCATCATACCTACCTAGTTTAATGTATTAAAAATTTACTAAGCAGATACTATTTTTAATTATGCATTAGCATAATGCTAGTAAAGCTAAACTTAATATGGCTCTAGAAAGCGCTGTGTTGAATCATGAATGTCCTAGAAATGTTCATTTATTTATGAAGAAAATCGTACAACTTACAAGGCAATTTATACTGTAATTAAACCTTAGCTAAGAGTGTATTTTAGCAGTTAGGAATTGAAATCAATAAAAAGAACTAAATACAGTAACCAAAATACATTAACGCAGTTTGAGTTATCATGTTTTACTCGTTTCGTTTACGTATTATATTCGCCACCATGGGTATAGTACCAAATGTCAAAAACGGTATTCTTGTGCCACAATTTTCAACATCTAAAATAACATTGAAATCATGCTTATTTCTGGTTTCGGTCAGTCACAAAATAAGCTACATAAATTTTGGAATCAATTAAGAATCAATCATATTTTAAAGATCAAAAATTCAAATCAATTAATTTTCTTGATTTTTTGTTTAGCTGATAAGCTTTAAATATTGTATTGCATAAAACATAATTGAAAACCGCTCTTGCCCACTCTAATTCATGATATGACTCATGTACTTATACTTCAAATTTTCAATACCTTATTTCGATTAGGAAGCGAATTATTATATACGATCCGCCCCCACTTCGCACGTGTAGTAAAAACGTTCCCGTGGAAATCAAATATAGCCTATGTTACTCAGGGTGAATGTAGCTTTCCAATGGTGAAAGAATTTTTGAAATCGGCACAGTAGTTTTTGAGTTTATTCATTACAAACATACACACAAAACTCCAAATCTTTCCTCTTTATAATAGTAGTGTAGATTAGCCCTATTAAATCGCTCCGCTTGTCAACCCGTTAACGAACTGACCTCGGCCATCCAGTTGGAAACCCTACCAGCTGTAACTCAATTACTAACTGGTTGACTAAGAAACTATTGGGGACAAAATATTTACTAACCAGTTTATTGGTTGCCTGGAATCGTTTGAGTCGGTATTAAAATTAATTACATGTTACGTGTGCCAAACTATTAGAACGGTTTTAATCGGTTTCGATCCCTGTGCAATTTTGAAATGTAAACAAAATAATAGTACCTTCCTAATTTCGATCTAAATTAACAATACCTACGTAACAAAAAGAACTTTATTCACTTATGTAATCCCTTTTTGTACGGCCTGGTTATGTTTACTTCAATTGAAGTGATCACTGGCCTCCAGATGAGGTACGGTACGTCTCCTTGCCGACTTTTTCTCCTTTATTTCACACTCTGTATCCGGAATCTTAAACGATTTGACCATTACTGTTATACCTATTACAACTTCAAGCCAACATTTCTTGACTCCACTACTCCGATAACCGTACTAGTGACGGTCACTCTTGCTAGTTCTGACGTCATGAAGAGAATGTCAAGACATGAAGGCTGCCGCAGATTCGAAAGTTCCTCACGCGATCCATCGCAACAACTGCGCCAATGGGGAAAACTAATTGTAGATGGCAGCAGCATATGACCAAACGACAATAACCATCTGTGTCAATAGCAAACTCATAGCTGTCAGATTTGAACAGACAAACAATGAAATCTACGTAGATGACAGCTAACATTGGCCATTAAGAGGCGCCCTCTGTAGGGATAAAAGCGCAGTCGGCATCCCCATTTGGATAATTCGATTTTTCGTATAAGATGGAAAAAAAATTGAATTGGTTCAGGCGGAATTCGAACCTGCGATCTTTCTCATTAGGAAGAATACTCTGACCACTGAATCTTACCTGAATCCATCCAATTCAAGAAAATTGCTATCTTAATCGATTTGAAAAGTTTGTATACTAATGCTGTTTAAAGTTTCATACAACTCTATTCTCGTTGTTTTCGTTAATATGTATATTTGCATTGGTCTGTGTGTTTCTATGTATGGTAATAATGTATGTACAAAAAAGGATCTAATTATGTTTATCCGCATTCCAGGTTCCATAACACAAGCTAGTTAAGCTATGCTTACCAGGGTCTAGATAGCGTTGTGTGAAATGTTGTACAATATTTATTAATTTTTGAACTGACAACGGCTGTACCATATTTTGCGCTGCAAAATTGATTTGCCTTTCCTCAATAATACTTTCAAGAAATAGCTTATTGTGGCAACGGCAATAATGTTCGAAACCTTATAAACACATGATTAGTTTCATAACAGTCCCTACGGATATTAAATAAATTACTCCGTATATAATTAATTAGCCCCGTTTGAATACGTTGCTGCCTTGCAATATTCACTTGCATGCAATACTTAATTAAATCTTAATGAAATTATACGGATCCAAGTATTTCGAAATTTCTAAGAAACCTAACTCAGGGAGTTCCAGCCGCACTTGCAAGTTGCAAATATAGAATATTTCAACACTAGTTGTTTGTTGATACTCTTAATCCTGATACCAAATTTCATTCAGATTCGTTCAGCCGTTTCAGCATAATTGAGTAGGTAATACATAAATCTTCACAAAGTCACGCATTAATAAAATTAGTATGATAGAGTTATTAATGACTCTAAATGTGACTTTATGAATTGAGAGTGTGTGGGCCCTATCCGTCTTTGGAGTGCAAGCCAACCTCACCTACCAGCCGGTAGACCAGTGTCGAACAACGGACACGGCACCACAGACGGCACTTGGTAGCGATGCGGCATTTATCCGGTCATCCCCGTAGTAGCCAATACTTGTGAAACTCATATAACTTAATGAAACGGAATTGTAATTCAAGATCGAGTTTCAAACGGAAGTTAAAAAATCTTAAACGAAAGACGACGAACTTGATCGATAGATATCTTAAACGACGTTCTTAGAGAAAGTTCAAGGCCGTGAAACTCGCTCAACATAACCGGAACTACTAGGAATACAGAAATCATCTGGAAGTACACTTTAAGAGACTGGTTCTCCATTAAACCATTGTCTGAAATAAATGCGAAAACTTTCATAACATAAACTTCAAATTATATTCTCAATTTAGCGTCGATCAAGCATATGTATTATATAATTTATACTTATATAAAAAGTCTTTTGGTAAATTCATTGTTAGTTGACTGGTTTGCATTAGAGGTTCTTGATCCACTCTTAATGAAATAAAAAGCATCTATGTGAATGACATTGTTCGTTCTCTTCTTTGTTTTTTTACCGTACCAGTACTTGAAGGAAACCTTAATTAAAAACTTAAACTCCCTATTGTGCGATGAGTATGGTTTCTAAGGTCTTGTTTTTAAATTCACTTTTGTTTGTGTCCAACCAACGCAACACTAAACCAAATGGAATTATTTTTAAAGTAAATTCAATTTTGTTGTTTTAAATATATGTACTAAAATGGCATTTATTTTCTTTGATAAACTGAAAAATATTTATATAATATTAAGTAAAATTTCCATGTTAAAGTGATTTTAGAACGAGATAGGATGTGTTTAAAAAGAGAAGCTATTTTGTTCACTTTCGCCTCATTTCAATTCCATATATTTATCATTCTATTCGACAATACGCCGACCAACGAATTGCCACATGTCTAGGGAGCTGCTGATTGCTTGGGCGTTGCGTTGGAGCGCTTAAACCTCGGAAAGTACCAGGCGATCAGAAATATAGAGCAGGTAGCTGCATTCCACATTCGACCTCTCCTTCCCGTCCCGTCCCGACGGAAACGCCAGTCTCGCCGGTCAATGAACTAATTTATAGACAAGGACCGAAACGGGATGCTTGTTTCTATCTCCCTTTCATAAACTACTGGTATTATACGAAATTGATTTCTATTGCTTTGGTTTCAAGGATCGAAATATGTTATTTTGTACCGCAACCGTGGCAGGATGCAGGTAAAAATTATAAGAAACATGAAATGATTTCCTGTTGCGGCTTATAACGCCATAAGTCGTGTATAGAAAGCGGCAATGTTATCTTTAACTTCATGGTGATAAAGTTTAAATTGTAAGATTGGTGTTATTCTGGTTTTGTTGAAAACGGGGGATACGAGCGTGAGAAATTCGGGAAGAAACTTCTTCAGAGTTACTAGGCGAACATGATAGGGTAGGGTATGTAGTTCCCACGTTGTTCGGTGGGCTCTTTCTCACGGTTCACTTGTGTTAATAGGTTTCGTAGATAATATTCTTGTGTTTGTAACCGATCAACGAGTTTGTAACCTTAAAAATGCAACAGCTGGTTCATTTGTATAAGTGAATTTGTAATGCTATTTTATAGAGGTTTGAACTGTAGAACAGTTAGGTATCGCTTTTAGAAAATAATGTTATGAAAGGAAAGTCTTGAGTCTTCTTTAGTTATTTATTTTAAATATATTTCACAAGCACATATTGGAGCGCAGTCAGTCCAGCCGGAATAGGAAGTCCGTGAAGCGGGTATAGATAAGAAATATAATTTTTGCATTATAACTTTTTTTTGTTCTATAGTTCAATTATGTACATAGTTCAATTTGATATCTTAGTTGTAAGTAAGTTTATGCTAAACATTTATGATTAGATTACCGAAACTATTTTATTTTTTAAGATTTTATATCAGGTATTTTTTGAGGTAAGTAAGCTTTAAACATTTACCAAGAGTCGAGTCATCGAGTAGTCAATCCCTGTAGGTACCTAATTGACCAAGAATGGGGCTAATTGACTGAGCGATTATCGAACCTATCGAAAAGGTATTGGCAATCGTCGATAATGGACGATGCGTTCGGAAACTACTAGGGCACCAGACAACAGCAAGAGTTCTATCAAACCGATCGATACCCGATATTCCAAACCTATCTGAAAACGCACGTGGGGTGAGTGGGTGCAACAAGTGTGTATGTTGTGGTAACACGATACGTGTGTTTTGGTAGGAAATGTTATTTGTTGTGTAGTTCTGTGAAATTCTGAACTTGTAATAAACCAATCAGTATTAATGTACTAGTGGTATATATAATATGTAGTACACCAGGTGCCTTCAGCTTCGGGAGCGTTTTCATAACGCACAGTATTTATACCTAAGTAGGTTCATCGTGATTCTTAGGTCTAAAAAATGGTGTTACTATTAATTATTACAAAAACATTATGACTGTATAGATAGAGTAGGAAAAATAAATACAAAAAAGAAATAGATTTTTAATTTCGATTCAATTTTGCGGCTAAGTACGGGGACCTTATTTCCGATTAGGGCCGCCATAGGGAGATTTGTCTATATCATATCTCATACTTAGCACCAAGTTGAAAAATACGGCCTGTTCCACTTATCCCTACCATGTTGTCCCTCCCAGTGGGGACAAGTTACCTAGGTTTGAAATAAAACTTGCGGAAAACCACTGACGTACTGCAACCCACTTCAACCCTGAACAAAACGAGAATACCTGACTGTCATCTATGTATAATAAGTTCTAAGTGATCTTACCACACTACTCACGCAGATGATGGCCCTAAGTTTAGTTGTTGTTCTGAATTGGCAAAAACCATTAGTAAGTTCAGGATTTGTATCTTATCTGAGATAGTTAAGAATTTAGTTATAAAATAACTAATAGTTATGCGACTTACTAAAAGTTATGAAACTTACTAATAGTTAGTTGTCGGTAAGTTCTTAAAAGAAATTTTAAAATCTCGATAGTATTTTAGTAGTATCGATAGTAGACACCTTTGAGTATCAAATAAGAATGGTAGGTACATTGTGGTACAAGTGTGTAATGGTGGTGATTACCGCTGAGGCGCCATTGAGTAATCATCAATACACACGTGTATCATACGATTTTTCAACATTCTTGTGAATAAAATAATAGGTAAGTACTAAAATAGTATTTACCCTTGCAGTTTTCAGGTAGTAAACTTGCCATAACGTTAAGGGCTTCATATCAATTAGATCATTATATCGTTGTACAACATAAATCGTTTTCTTCATAACAAGTACTTGTAGACATTTTAATTAATAAATAACTTTAATTTCAAAAGAACATTTAACTCACTTGTGAATTATAACAATCAAAAAGCCACAGTTTGATAAAACGTGTCATTGTGCGCCTAATTGCGGTTAAATTAGACCCAGATTATAATTTTGAAAATAAGAAACTTATAAATGTACCTACCTGGGTACTTAGTGCTTATAAAAAACTACCTAGCGGTTTCATCCGGGAATAAATCCATTGTAGAGCCATTTGCCGACGCGCGTAGTAGAAAACAATCTTTGAAGCGGGTTGAATTGTACGTTACAATATTGAATTAATTCAGCTTTGAGTTTTAAAGCGTATCATGAGCGTATCTATACGTATTACGTATTCATATTAATATTGGCACTACTGTAATCCAGTGTTTCCCAAACATTGTTCTGCCATGGCCCGGTAATTTTCACACTACCCCTTCGTGGCCCTAGGAATACTTTTTAACCAAAGCTAGTTCCATTAATTAAACACATTTATTAAAAGTACAAAGGTTTTATATTAATGAAGATACATACAATAATTTGGTATTACCTATTTGGTCACTAAAGTTTAGTGCGAAGTATGGTGCTGTTGCTTGTTTTGTACTAAAGAATCCATATTTGCAGAAAATGACGAAAGTTTTATCCTTAGGTCTTAAAACCCAGCTGCATTTAAATTAATATACGATGCGTTGATGAATGATGATGGAATGGTGCGACCCGGTATTTTATTTTAATGGCCCGGTACCGGGTCGCGGCGCGGCAATTTGGAAACGCTGTTCTAATCGATTATATAAGATAGGAAATTCGGTGGCTTAGTGGTCAAAGCCCTGTAAGCCAAAAGATCGCGGGTTAGAGTCCTGCATGAGCTAATTCGCTTTTTATTATTTGAATTAAATTTAATGTTTTAAAATTTCATTCAAAAATTAACATTGAACGAGAATCGAAACGTCTTACTTAGCAGTTGAAATCATCAGTATAATTTGTCGTCATAGATCATAGGCAGAAGTAGGTATAATAACACCCATATTTTGCCAACTACGTTTTAGGTCCCAGCTAACAGGGGGCGAATCTATTACCGTCCACCTCGTCACCGCGTCCGTGTCAGCCCTCCGACTAAATCTATAAAACTTTATTCTATAACACGACTAGATACCAACATTCAAGTTATTTTTACCGAAAAAGCAAAACAAAGCTAGTTTAACAAATACCAACATAAAATATCATTAGTATCTAACGTTTACCTATTAGAAAAATCTACGCAGTATGTCGAAGCCACAAAATAAATTACACTAATTCGGGCCATCGTAACAGGAAATTTGGGTAACGTAAATGGTGTGAAGCTCCACACCACGCACTGTCGTGAGGTCAGAGTGACCTAATCAGAAGTAATCAGAGTTCAAGTGAGTTAGAACGCCTGAATACGACGTCTTAATTGTTGCGACAGTGTTATTGCTATTATATAAATTTCAGGCGCTTTTATGATAATTGGGTATTTGACTGACCAGTCAAATTAGTTACTTTTTTCTAAACGTCAAAACGGTAATTTATAAGGAAAATTGTATGTAAACTATATTTGTGACGTCATAATATTTAATAGTCAAATCATATACTATTAAACGTTGGATGGATGATTAAAAATAAATAAGAACGAAAAAATAAGAACCGACGCAACTGTTTTCACTCTTTTACCATTATTAATTTAATAAGTCCAGCTAAATAATTTATTTTAACTACAGGAAAGTACCTAATTAGAATAATTAGATTTAATTACTATGATTAATACATGCGGTGTTGTGTTAGATAATTTTATTTCAAGCCCGTCTTCTACATTGGTACTCAGTTCTGAATCTCGATTTATATGGTTTCGGTTTCGCGTCTCCCTGTTGGCCCTCCTAGGGAAGACGCAAAAGGGTTATAATAATGCACCGGGTTCCACCAATGTTCACGGCCCAAGCCCACTTCACTCGCAATCTGGTACACAGTCAAACGAGAGTTAGGGTTCTCTCTTAGGGTTGCGCTGTTAGGGAGTCAGAATCAGAAGATAGCCGCTCCCGTAAAAGCTGAAGTTAAACTAATCATGGAAAGGAAGAATGAACTCTACATGTGTGGAGCCGCAGGTAACCGTTAGATGTAAATAAAACATTGTGTATCATAATGTCGAGTATATATTCCCTTACAAACAATGATTAAAAGTAAATAGTTCTACAGACAATAATATCGTTACAAAAATGTAGGTACAGAATTATGGTAAAATCCAAGTTGCATGCTGCGATCATTCTGAAACAAAATTACATTCAATTTACACTTTTATAGGTTGCGATTTTTTTTTTATTATTATCGTAGAATACCTTTTACAATAGTATAATGAACTCTCGCAGACCGACCTCCACCCCCCATGAGCGTGGGCGTGAGGGTGACGGGTGGAGCCGCTCGTCAGCCTAGCAGAAGCAGGCCACGAAGGCGGCGCGCATCGCAGGACGATGCGCGCCCCCCATTACCGAGGCTAGTCAGGGACCGCGTGGTCCCCCCTCCCGAGGACGGCCGGACCGAGAGGAATGGCCCTGGGTCAGCCGGGGTGCGAGGGATATGTCGCGAGACAACCTCACCTTCGGCCTAGCACATCGACCCACATACGGCGTGCGGTTTAGTCAGTTCGAGTCCGACATGACCCCCCCCCCCCCCTCTGGCTCCGGGGGGGAGGGTATCCGTGGGGATTTCCCGCACGTAAAAAAAGTATAATGAACTGTTAAAGTGAAATATTCTTATGATAAACAGTTTTAAAGATAGGTACTTATTTGATTTTGAAATTTCAATTTCTCGAGCCGCTCGGAAACGCTTCAAACATTGATAAATCGTAGCACACTGTGCGTAGTGCAAATGAATGGGGAGCAAGAGAGTATAGCATATAATATATGTCAGTCCACGTTGGGTTTACACATGGATTGATTTGAAATTTAGGCCCAAGAAAAGATGCATGGAATCCGTAAAAGATGATATGGCATGGCAAGGAATGGAAGTGACTGAGGAGATGACATTAGACAGGAATGTATGGAGGAAAATGACATGTTGTGCTGACCAAAAACCTTTATAATAGTTAGCAACAGAAAATATTTGAAATCAAATACATATTACAATCACGTACCTTGATCACAATGCCTAACACGAAAACTTCCTTAATCACCAACTTCTGCGTCAGAAACTTCCAGATACGTTGGAACTCCGTCTTATTTCCCTAGAATGAAAAAGAGAAAACGGTATTAAGATATACATGTCCTATACTATGAAGAGGTAAGTACCTACTGTATGTTTTGAGATTGATATATAGGTCAATTGATAATGTAACACACACCTGGATATTAACCACGTTAGTTCCATAGTAAATAATTATCCCGGTGAGCGTTTCACTAATTAGGTACCTACTACAAATTTACTGAGAAATGCTAAACCTAGTTACATTATAGGGGTTATTATTCCGTGCAAGTGGCTACATAGGTACCTGTACGACCTCAAAAGTTTGAACATATTATTAATAGGTATTAGAATGAGGTTGTAGGTAGGTAGGTACTTACGGGTGTTTATTGTGATAGGGTTCAAATTTTGAGGTAGTTTCGGCGTACCTAGGTAAATATTTTTTTCACACGAAACTTTGAATTGTGTATAAAAAGGCTTCTAAAGACATACCGTTTTAGACACCATTTTGATATAACTACATACATAAAAACACCCGTACGACCTCATTAACGTTGTAAACAATGAAAAATTTTGTAAATTAGCTGTACCGCTGAAATTAAAACTTAAAAATTGCTGTCCTGGTAATAATCTTTCAACTTTTCAACTTATTTACGCCGGTTTTGTTCATGCTGATGTTAATTTTGTAAATTAGATGTTCTTAATTAATACAATTACCTACTACCATACCGATTATATGGATATAGATAAATACGACTGCCATTTTTATCTCTTTTTTAACATTTTTTATCCATTTTGCTCTTTATTTTAAAATCTTAAAGACCATCATAATGATAAGCGTCGTCATGTCACGTTTTATAACACAGGCTATAAACATGATATTTTTTACATCACTTAGGGGGCAGACAAGTACGAAGTTATTGCCGCGCAACACCAGGGGCTTCAACTTGAGCTACGCAATGATAATAATAGTTTCAGTTGAGTTCCAGGTTTTCTTTGTTGAAATCCAGTCTCAGATGCAGAATTTGTGTGCTCATACGAGAACAAATAGTTAAACGCGTATCTTTTCGTACTCTGCGGATGCCTCGCGAACAATGGCCCTGAAGTGTATACAATTCTTACCTTACTACTTGTTATGAGACATAATACATTTTAAATTGGTGGAAAAGGCATCTAAATCGTACGCATCAAATTAATGATTTTTAATCTGGTATAAACGTGAACCAACAATACCTATATTCCAGGGTGACGATATATCATTTTCGCGTATCACAGTAAGCCGCTTCAAACTCGATAAGCCTATTTACTGGACAAAATCCATGCTAATTGAGAAAGGGTGGAAGTCCCTATTAAGGTCACTCCCGTGGTGCAGGTGGCCGACTTTACATAACTATTATTAATGATAATGGAAATGTTAGTGAATGTTACTAGGAATTGTATGATTAAAACGACAAAATAAGGAACTAGGACAAGAGGTATGTAAGTGTGTTAAGGTCAACATAATACCATTTACTCTATGTAGGTATCTACTCACACCTGTGTGGTATTTTTTCTAAACGACACTCAGGTGGCAGAGAAATATTTGGTACAACTGATGTAAAGTAGGTACTGTGGCCTATGGACGTGTGGAATACCATGGGGCGACACACTCGTGCTGTCGACCCCGCAAGAAAGCCTCCCCATATTATAGTTGCTTGGTAAATCCATTATAGCAGGATGATCATTCAACAGCGTGAGCGGAATGAAGTTTCTCTCATACCTCACTATGCACACCGTAGTCCGTAAAAGGGATTATCAACAGTATATTTTAAACGTACGCTCCGTGAATTCTTTATGTCTTATCTTACATTACAGCGAGGTGTACTCAGGTCCCTACCAATTCCTTGCACCCGCTAAGCGGACGAGGCCCACAACACTTGCTTATCACGCTGTTTTGCTACTGTGACCAGCTACACTCAAACACCGGCTGATCCTCGGCTGGATCATCTACGGTTTTCAGATGGCCCCGTTCTACCCCAGAAATGAGAAGGGGCGCGCCGTTGCGCAGGCCTGCTTCTGCTGGGGTGACAGGTGGCCATAACTGTCAATCTCAGATCTGCAGTGGAAGAAGCAGTCCGTTCCTTGCCTGCTCTCCACTCTCTACTATGGCCTCTGCTAGGGAGGTATAATAGAGGGACATGGAGATTCGAAACACAGCCCTCTACAGAGAGCCACTCCCGCCTGTCGGAAAGACCGAAGGCAATTGCATCTCTCTTGCCCGAGAGAGGCACTGCGGTCTGTTGCCCTGGGTGCATCGTGTGGAGGTTCTGGACCAAGCACCCCAGCCCTGTATGCGGCATATTTACAGTACCTACCGCCTAAATTCATTACGCAATTTCATTTGCAAAAACCCAGTCGATCATTTATCGTAATAAATAGGTTAACCCTGCGTATTTTATATTACATAATAATCACTTATTACCTACGATTACCCGTAAAGCAATAAAATAGAAGTGGAACGAGAAAATATAACCTCGCCTACTAAGACTCTGTATATTCTGCCCGACACTTTGTACATTTACCGAGCCATAAATCTCGTAGGTTGATCTTATTGTGCCGTACACAACCGCACGTAGCCGGTCACTTGCCAATATAGCTTAACCTACATCAGCTAAGTCTAGGATAAGGGTGTACCATGGGGGTTTAAACGGTCAATGGTTCAAGCCGTATTCTATTCCTGAGCTTATAAAGCGAAAGTCTAAACTAAATATTGTAACAATTTCCACGAGTTACACACTTTACGAAGCCGTTGATACCACCCGGAAAGCCAAACGTCACGTCTTGTTAGTATTAAGGTATGATTCTGAAAGTGACCGAATGCGACAACTGCAGACGCACGCGGCAGAAACGCGTAATTAATTGCGTCCTCTCACTGGTGCCCTTACCGTAGTATTTGTTAAACTTCACAAATACTTAATATACCGGGTGTAAGGGGAACGCTCCCGAAGCCGAAGGCCCGTGGTAGTACTTCAGGTATATCTACTACATATTGGCTATTTGCTTTTTCGATTTGGTGTTTTTTTTTTTAATGTCGTATACGGTTGGCTTCGTAATCATAGGGTCAATACAGGCCAAGCGGCAAAATGCTTGAGCAGTTTTTAAGTGCTATAATTAAATATCAACACGTTTCCTTTAAAACAAAGCTTAAAAATGCTCAGGTGTTTGATCTATATCGACCCTTAGCCGACATTTATAGACTTTAACCTGCAATTTCACAAACACAGAGAAGGATTATAAAAACCGCTAATCCCCTAATCCCGGTTGCATCCAAGGCCTGCACTTTTGGAGACCGTATCCGTTCATCAACTTCCCTCCCATGATTTGGTTTATTTTGACTTTTACACGAACGACTACCTACCCTCTGACTACCTTTAGAGGAAAGCTTGCGTCAGATGCTACAACGAGCTCATACGCCACCTTTAAAAATATTTTACCCCCAACAATACAAAAATTGAACTTATAAAATATTTATGATCTTGGTACGTAACTTCTGTATTAATTTTAGATAAGGATCCCGTACGTTCACCTTTCGTATAGTGTTTACATATGCAAAGCTCCTTATTATCCGAGACGTGCCATTACGGGTATTATTATAAGAATTTCCCCGAATTTTTCAAAACAAGGCGAATTTGGAGTGAATGCAAATCAGGTTATTGACATGTTCAACCTATTTCTCTCGGAGTACCATTTATAGCAGTCCGAGTCAACGACACGTTATTGAGACTGTCATTAGACTGTCAGATTTTTTTGCAGTTTACTGATTTTTTGTGACCGATGATTTAGCCACTGAAACACTGCTCTGACAGTTATAGTTTAGATCTGTCCTCAAAACATGTGAATCGGGTCAAGGGGTAAAAATTGTAGAGATACCTAAAATTTATAGACATTTTGAATAAGTAATTTCTTTAAAAATAAATTCAAATAAAGGTATCTAAACAGTTAATTGCATTTTACCCATTTATTTAGGTACATTGTAATACTATAGTGTCACTTAAAAATAAAAAGCTGCCAATTTATCTGACCATATTTTTATTCCTAATTACCACCTGACCTCATTTTCTGCACTTGTAAAGTAGGTAAGTAGGTCATCCAATTCATCTAATTTTACGGTTTGTTACGTTACCTTAGTAGGTACAAAACTGGCTAAGGAGTCGGACCTACCAAGGAGAGGTCGGATCCAAACTATCGACGTGATCTAAATTCACTTTTAATACAAGAATGAGTTCCCAGTGCCGAGAGTCCTAACAATAACAATTATAAGAAAGAACACCTAAAAAAATCTGTGCTCCAAAGGTCGAGATCGTTTAATATAAAAAAGCGTAGGTTACCTACCTACCCATTATAGCAGCATAAAGCTTCGACCCTTTGACCGTAATTCAACCAATGTTACAGGTATAATCTTGTAAAGAAATGCTATGCTATTACTATTTTTTATTTTAGCATGTCTTAATTCTCTATCATTAAATGCATTGTCTTCAAAATCAAAACAAAACTTGGGCTAAACGTGTATTGAATATTTTAACATAGGTTGAAAATTAATCGGCTAGTGGATGTGGGATAAGAAAGATATGACATACCTACCGGATCTTCAGTCTTCTGTAGGTAGGTACATGGATGTTGAAATATATATAAACTTTTGGTCCGGCTGGCAGTTCAATGATAAGTGTATAAGACTTAAATATGGGTCCAACTTTGGGGTATACTCTTTCCAATAAAAAAATCTAATATATAAAATTCTCGTGTCACAGTTTTCGTTGCAGAACTCCTCCGAAACGGCTCGACCGATTCTCATAAAATTTTGTGGGCATATCGGGTAGGTCTGAGAATCGGCCAACATCTATTTTTCATACCCCGATTCGCGATAACCGACATCCACGCGGTCGGAGCCGCGGCCGACAGCTAGTAATTCATAAATAAATAATTAAATAATGAAATATTAATTAAATAATTATGAGAATCAGAGTGAATAATCAATCATCCCCTGTTTTCCTACTCTTGGGGTTGGATTTTTCTTTTCAAATTTATATGGGACCAACTCCAATAAAAAAAGAATCGTCGTCATACAGCGTGGTCATACATAAAAAAAGATATACGCGTCGACTTGAGAACCTCCTCCGTGTTTTGTTCTTTCGTCGGTTGAAAAACCTTAGTCCATATGCAATAGGGTTTGCGGTTACACAAGTCCTCTCCTACGTGCGATCGGTCAGCCTGTAGATGTTCCAGGGTTCAAAGTGTAGTTGTTGGGCACTCCATAGCTGTACCGCACTCTGAGACAGTATCATATGCCCAATTGCCATGGGACGCGGTTATGCAGTGTTTCTCTTACCATTTCTGATTGACTATATATTATAGGGGAAGATATCGTTTGACCCTGAAAAGAAAGCTAGCTCCAAGAGCCTCGTCCTTTGTTCAGAAGTCGTTTCGACTAGTGTTCCACTTTGGCGTTTCGTTTCCGCTTGGGTCTTTAAGAATATTCTATAAATCCACAGACATAGGAGTTGCATCATTGAAGGCTTCTTCACAGATCTAATTAACCACAATTAGCCGAGTGTGGCGCATAGCCAGGGAAGTTTCAGATAAGGTTTGCTTTTGTAATGCTTTGTCTTCTGCACTAAGCGCACAGAAACTTTATTCTTACAGGGTCGGCAGCACGAGTGTAACTCCCCTGGTGTTGCATAGGTCTATAGGCCACGGTAACCAATGTCCATCAGGTGGGATTTCAAAAAAAAATTGAAAAGGAACTTAGCGCCACATCTGCTGGCCTTCCTTTTAGTGCTTACGATAATGGTTACGATAATGAAACGTCAAGTAGATGGTCTAGGTAGATTCTATGGTTGTAATAATATTTGACGCGCCTTTAAAACCTACTTAATGCAGTGTTTTAGCAGCCTTCGTGTCGTGAAAAGAAACTCTCTTGGTTATACAAGAGCGGATAATGACTTTAAACAAGTAGGAGTGGAATATTTTGGCATACGTAGAAACCTACTAGACAGGATAAATTAAGAGTGGCTTACACATGAGAATCTTATCGGAATAAAACAACGAGATTAACACAAAGGTTCACTCGCGGAAATCTTATAGGAATGTGCAAAATGTACCCCGCTTAAAGGGTCCAGAATTGTAGGAAGATGGAAATATTTGTATTGGCAAGAATCTTAGTCTATAAGATCCGGCAAAGAAAAGAGGTGCTGAAACGTTTGGTTGTTTGCAGCGTATGGTGATGCACGTGATGTTCTGATAGGAAAGTAGAGGATGAGATTATTTGAAATAACTCATCGGATCACTCGTTTATGAAAAGGCAGTTAAAAATGTATGTACCTACCGTAAGTAACGTCTATACACCACTCTTGAGCCATTGTATTTACAAGGTAATCTCTTTTTTTTTTACGTGCGTGAAATCCCCTCAGTTCGTCGTTACCCTCAGAGCCGCCTCGCTGTGCGTAGCCCCGCTTACCCTCACCAGCGTGTCATCCGCGTAATACGTCACGGAGGTGGAACCGTACGCGAAGTCACCGCGAAGCACCCAGTCGTAACCGATGTTCCACAGTGGCGGCCCCAGGACCGATCCCTGTGGAACACCGCACGACATCTCACGCCTATCGACTCCGGTTGAACTTGGGTAGATGACGGCTCTCTCCGTCAGGTACGCCCCGACGATGCGGTGGAGGTAGAGAGGCACATTGTGATACACGAGCGCCTCCCTGATCGTCTCACCCCGGGCAACCGCATCCTCAGCCAGAGCCCTCACACGCATGATGGCATCCACGGTGGAACGCCACCAGCGAAACCCGAACTGCGTATTCGCCAGGTCCAGCGCCCAGTCTAGAGAGATGTTCGACGAGGCGCTTGGCAATAACTCTTTCGAAATGCTTGCCCACTTCGTCGAACAACACTACGGGCCGAGGAAATCTCTAGATACACAATAATGCGAACTACAGCCGTTGCAACTTTAAGCAGTACTATTATCTATTTTGTGTTATGCTGAGCCATCCCAGTTATGAGAACAGGGTTTTCTACAAAATAATCATAGCTCTGGAAGACTGATTGTCTTCAAGAAAATTTAGTCTAGGTACCATTTTAAAACATAGGGATAGTCTGATTAACTTGCACAACGTTTCATGTCTAATCCCATGAGTTTTAACCTCTGGAAAGACCGCTAGGTTCAGTTCGAAAAAATAATGGAGAGTAGCGTTTTTTTTGTTAAAAAAAAACACGTAATTTCGGTTATTAGCATTCTTGAAAGATAAAAAAAGAAGTAAAATATAATAAATGATAATAAAACCTAGTCTATTCGATATCACAGCGATTCCCAAACACCTAACTTGTGAAGTACAACAGCGCAGTTAACAAACTTAACAGCCTGTATAGTTACACAGCGTGTTCACAAGAGAATGCAACTAGAAATCAATTAGTGGACGTTTGAATGTAATGATGATGATGATTGAAATAGAATTTGATGAAACGTCGACAGATTAGTAGTCAAGTCGGCCTAACGATCGAAAGGTTCCGGGTTCAAATTCTGGCTATTACACTACCGACATGAATCCACTTCTAACACAAACAATTAAGCTTAGACGGAACTGGGGGAGTTAACGGGAATTCTAGTATTTTCGTGGGTAGACTCCAGAAAGATATCTGGGTGCAGTTTAGAAAAAAAATGGGTTCAAAAGGGAAACACTTGTAATTTCAGTTACTTATATTATTTAAAAGAAGTGTGTTGAAATTTTAATTCTTTTGAAAAACTAAAATGTTGACTATAGCTAACTTCAGGGTGTATGTTGACTATGGATAACTTCAGGGTGTTTTTTTTTTATGTAGGACACGTCAATTTGACTTCACCTCGCCTGATGGTAAGCTGAAGGCAAAGTCTCAGAAAAGAGGGTCACCATTACAAACACGTACCATGTTAACAATGGTGGCACTCAGCTTGACGGCCTCAACAGATGCTTTTTCACGCCCCGCTTAAAGGACCCGGGACTGTAGGAAGAAGGAAACACGTGAGCTGGCAAGGAGTTCCAGGTCTTAATGGTGCGACAAAGAAAGGAGTCACCAAACCGCTTGGTTCTTGAAGGATTAAAAAATAAATCCTCGACCAAATTCGGTGACGCAAGTGTGTGCTAGCCTTATTTATCTAGTGATGGGCTATAGCGACGTTCAATTAAACGGTTCATCAAGCATTAAGAGTTCATCTGCATAATTATTATGAAAAGCAATCGAGAAATATTCCATTCCATCCATACCTATATCAAAACATTAAGAATTGAATTTAGACATTGTATTTTTACCCGACTACCAAGAAGGGTTATATTTTTTTGGAAATTAAGTTAATCTGAAAAATACCCTGACCCATACTTGCTACGCATAATCTAATAGGCAGCAAAATGGACATGAGTATCTTTTTAAAAATTCGGCATTACTAACCATAATTACTAGGTAACCCCTTCAACTAAGCTACATAGTTTGTTCAGGTAGGTAGTGGTAATAAACAGAATTCGAACCCAGAATCTCTCGATCGAAAGATCGCCGCTTTCATTCTCCTTCTGCCACACCGAGTATTCACTAAATCATTCATGTCTAATTCACGAAGTTTTTTTTATCATTAAGATAAATAAGGAGTAAATTAATCAATAAAAAACAACAGAAATTTATAATTTTCAAGAATTTATTTTAGATAGAAGCTGTACTTAACACATACATTGCATATTCCCATTAACACACTATTTTCTTAGTAGGTACTCGTATAAACTTAACATATTTTTCATTGGCGATCAAAAATTAACCACTTTCACCTTGAAACAAAATTATGGGCACTCCTTTCCCGAACATTTTTATCCTCTATGCCCCACTGCCAAGGGTTTTCTCAAACAGGCAGGTGTATCTTCACTTCCATGCCATCGTAAGTTCCAAACTCTTGTTATGTCTATTTCATAATATATTCAAGTGTTCGTAATTCCGAACTTAGCACTTTAATTAATCTTGAAGCTCGTAGGTGATATGTCGCTTAACCTCTATGCAGGAGCATTTGAGTTCAGCTTAAGCGTAGATTTCTGAGTTTGTAATAAAATAAGATGTAGATTATATTGCCAATCGATAGAAATATATAGAGCAGTCTTTAAAACCTCGTATGAGCCACAAAGAACGCATTTTTATTAAATAAGACCTACGTTATTTGCGAAGTTAATGAATAGGTTCAAATTCGTCACGGTAGACGTGTTTGTAAGTTTATAGTAGGGGAAGGCAGGGTAATTACGAACACCTAAGGGAGTTTTGAAATAAATCGAAAGATATTATATGTAGGTTAACTTTAATAGCTTCTACTGAAAGATAAACTATCATACTTTAGATTAATACAAACAACATTATAAATTTGTCTTTATATAATCAACTATTATAAGAAAAACAAAACCCTTAGTGTTCGTGTTTACCCGACACCGGTCGGGCAATCACGGACACCTAGTGGGGCAATTAAGATCGTTCGTAATTGACCCAGACTAGTCTAAGAATGAGATCACGTATGACAGATTAGTCACGATTAAACTTAAATTTGAGATCGTATTGGCCGGCAAAGATCACAACAGTATCCAAGCGAAGACGATTGCCCGTCTGTACACTTATCATGGGCCCAATCTTCACAACAACGTAGCACTGGATCCATTTCTCACCAGGTTGCAAGAAATGCAATAATAGTCTTTATTTTCGTTCGTCCTCTTTTTGGTCTTTCCTTTTCTTCTCATCATCACTGTTAGATCTAAACTCTAAAATGTTTTCGAAAATTTTCACATCTTTTTTATTAGTTGCAGTCTCTTTGTTATAGTGAGTTTTTGGTCAGGTTCTTTACTTTGTTTTGCTTCTTCATCTTTGTCAGTTTTTCGTCTTTTCAATGTGTTTCTTTTTATTTCTTTTCCTCAGCGTCTTTCTTTTGTTTTTCTATTTTTTTATTGTACTTTTTTTCAAGTTCATCTTTGAGGGGTGTACTAGTTAAAATAATTGAATGTTTCTTTTTGGTGTTGCGCTTGTTAATCTTATAGGTATGTTAACAATGTCAGATAATGGTATCGAAAAATCATGTGCCTCTAGTTTTTCAGGAAGTTGTGCGTCAAACGCACGTACCTCAACAGCTTGTGTGCAATTTGTAGGTACAAAAGTTGGGGTATCAATATCTGGTACAAAAGCATGAATGTCATTAGCTGCTTCAAGATCTGATGCCTCAAAACCAGGTACAAAAGCGTGTCATTCAGTAGGTTGTAGATCAAAAACGGGTGCAACGTCAGATAATGATACTGAAGGATCACTTACAATAGCCCCTAGTTTTTCAGAAGTTGTTGCGTCAACATCAGGTATTTCAATAGCCTGTGTGCTATTTGTAGGTAAAAAAGTTGTTGCATCTACATCAGTAACAAGAGCTTGTATGACATTAGCTGGTTGAAGAGCTGATGCGTCCAGAGCATGTACAAGAGCGTTTGATTCGGTAGCTTGAATATCAGAAACGGGTACTATAAAATTTTGTGCTAGAGGGGAAGCTTGTAAAGGAGCTTGAGCAGCAGGCTGGTTTGTTAGTTCTTGTGCATCAGTATTTTGGGATTCTGATGGTTGAAGTTCATCGTTTTCGAATATGACTGGCCGCAAGGGATATATTTCGGCAGCTCTAAAACCATTTGCGGCCTTTTCGAGATTACTGCATCGATTGTAAGTTCTGGTGAATAGTTATACAAGTTCATATTGTGTAATTGCACTTCTAGGATTTTCTGCCATATAATATTGGCACTCCCGATTATAAGCAGTCTTGATAGGTCCATAGAATGTTAACACTTAAAAAAAGCTTAACTTTTTATTCTTAACACCATCAATGGCTCTTTTAAGAAAGTTATATTTCGTTTCCGTTTTCCTTTTGTAATTCCGTTACATCTAAAACAAATAACACATAAAATGGAGAATGTCCCCTAATGTTAATTAAATAGAAACAAACTTAACAAGTGAAAGAACCAATTTTTCTTTCTAGTATGGGGCAATGCCGAACATTCGTAATTGACCCACTCAATTCGTTCGCCAATTCCCTCTAAGGTAATAAAACAAAAAATATATTTTATAGTTTTAGGTTATTAATGCCCGGCCGCGTGTAATAATCATAATAGAATCTTCAATTACTAATTATTTATGCATATAAATGTCAGTTTAGAACTATTATTACTTTATGAGTTACACCGTATTTCATTGATATAAAAATTGTAACGCAAATAAGTAAATATTCGAATTAATTTTACCTTGACTGTTGTGTGCACCCGCCACGTTCTGCTGATCGCTTGGCACTACTAATGGCGTGATTTTTAAGATGGCGATGAGTAAAATAAGGTTATCTCTTTCTAATATAGTGTAATCGCTGCGTTCGCGATTACCCAGCGTTCGTGTTTCCCCGGCCTTCCCCTAATTATAATTAATACAAATAAGGGAATAAGTAAAGAAAAGTAATAGGGAATAGGGATCAAGGGATGAATAGAATCAATGGACGAATAGAGATAAAATGGTTCGGTATTATACCTAATATTTACTTAATTTCTTGTGCCTACAAAATTTTAAGTGCATATCTAATCAGATATTTTATGATACTCTTCATTATTACACTGAAATAGTATAATAGCTTCACTTAAAGAAAAGTACTTCCCTGCAAGGTTTTTTTAAGGGACATGTCAATTTCGCCTGGCCTGGTGGTAAGCTGAAGGCAGTCTCAGGAAAGAGGGTCACTATTACATACATGTACAGTCAGCCTCGTAAGTTGATTAACACTAACACATTTACAAATCTTTTATAAAGTTGTAAAATATGTATTCATGTTTCATGTTTTATGTATTTCGTAGTCCACATAGCACTAAGTAAATATTTTTAATGTTTAATTTCATTAAATTATGAGAGGATTAGCAGCCAGAGTGATCAATAAATTAGAATTTGTTAAGCTACTTTTGGAGTTGACTGTACCATGTTAACAATGGTGGCACTCAGCTTGACGGCCTCATCAGATGCTTTTTCACGCCCCGCTTAAAGGACCAAAGATTGTAGAAAGAAGGAAACCACGTGTTTCAAGCTGGCAAGGAGTTCCAGGTCTTAATGGTGTAACATAGAAGAGTCACTGAACCGCTTGGTTCTTGAAGGAATATTCTGCAACATATAGAGGTGACATCTAAGCCCTGCTCGTGTTGTCCTGTGTAGGAAAGGAGAGGGTGGGACTAATTGGAAGAGCTCATCAGAACATTCAGACGGTAAAATACCATTTGGCTATCTTATTCCTAATCACCTCTTGAACCCTATCGTACGGTAATTATTTTAAATTGCAGGTACAGTATTATTATTATTTAGGTAGATACTTACTTTCGCCTTCGATCCACCTTCAAAGGGTATTTATCGGTATTCAAAATCAAACAAATCTACATGATGAAATATTAATATAATTTATTACTCTTAAAATATCAAAATAGTTCAACTAAAAGTGATATTCTAAATTAATACATCATACAATACAAAATTAACTTACATGATGAACTAATCTAAATATCAATTATAAATTAATAACCTTTTTTTTATAAATAATTCATGATTAGAATGTGAACTTTATGCGATTTTTTTTACATAACAACATTTATTTATCAACCACTATGATGGTATGAGAATACTTAAATACATTCTAAATGTTTTAAAATATCTCAATACTAAATCTCAAAGAATACACTTATGTAGTTCTATTCTAATAACCTTGGCCTAATAATCTTTAAATTTACTTCGCGCCATTTTGGTGTTATACAGTTTGAATTTTGGCGCGATTTCTTTTTCAATTTAGAATACTGACATTCTCGTCGATAATAATGATGAATATAATATCTAGGTATAGATACGAAATAGATAGATGCGAGATTGCCAGTATTCAAGGCCCAGTCCACATAATTACGGCCTTACAATTTCAATTATTATTAAAGCTTTAGAAAATCATAGTGTAGCTATCAGAATGACTATCGAAAAACAAGAGACTGTTGGATGTTAGTATAACAACCAGAGGGCGCTGCACTGTGCTACTCGCCAAACTAGTTGGTTTTATAGTCTGTGACGCTTTACTGACATTCTCATAACCAAAATAAGTTTAATTTCCTAATACAACAACTAGAAACATGATTTGAATGCTGTATTGTGCGTCTAATATGCGTGATTAGCAACGAATAGGCCGGCATCGGCTCCCACACCTGTTACAGATCCCGCCACGTATTTACCAACGCTCGCCTGGCCGTTGGCCTGAAAAATAAAAGAAATATTGAGTGTGAATTATTTTGAATTATCAGATTATGTTAGCCGACATTGTACATAAGCGATAGTCCGGCAGTGGCGATGGGGCCCAATTACACGATTTATATCGGCTCTGCAAAGGGAAGTCGTGAGCCGTAGAGATTTTGGGTCCGGGGTCCACTGTCCAACACCTCCTGAAAAGCTTATCTGACTTTCGTGGGAACGGCTGTAGCTGACCTCTACAACCCTCAGAAGGGAGCCCGGGTCCTTATATAAGCAGGTATCAGCTTGCAAGTGATGATGGCTTGGACCCAAAACATCATAGTGGAACCGCATAAGCATGGAATTTGCGTCCTAATATTTTACAAAACAAGGTTTACTGGATGTGTTGTGTTCAGTAAAAACTGATATTAACGCCATCTATCGATTTTAGTTGACATCACTAACAAACTACCGGGTCGTTAACCTTTTTAGGACGCCTAACAAAATACGATTAGCAATATCACTTCAGTGTTTTTTATTTTAACCACATCTTCATCGCAATATAGGAAGGTATTTATTACTCTAGGGTATTCTACGCTTCAGGAATATGGTAAATCATATTATACTGGTTGTAACTACCATACGGCCCCTTTTCTTCCTTACATACCTGTGTTTCATTGTGTTAAACCTAAGAATCATCAGATCAGCGTGTTCTATGCTACATGACCTCCTAACCTCGAGAGGAAAACCAAAACGTCAGGGTGCTTTGGCCCTGGTCTCGGTGTATCCTTAACATCACCATTGCGCTAGTCCCTGCCGCATCCTGAGATTATTACCTCGGAGCGCCCGCTCCGCGCGAGTCCATTGAGAGCGACTGCATCTGACATCCCAGCCTGGTTTGTGGTAAATGTCCAACTACCGACACTTGTTCAGGCCACCTATATGAATCCGTCTTGTCCTAACAATTATTGAAATCATCCCCTTCACTCGATTGCCTGCCAAACCACTCAATATAACCAAGACTTCAATACATACAACATACGTGTTTAAATTGTGCTCGACTTGAGAACCAGTTTCCATTGCAATGTTGATAGATGAGATTGGTTTCTAGTGATGCTAGCTACACATACTTGATTCTCAGAATGTGTGCTACCTAATGATTTATTATGAGCTACACGTCATACGCGGCTTTCAAAAATGGCGCAAACATTATATATAAAAAAAATATAGCTACTTACTAACAATACGTCAATATTATTAATATATATAAATTGTTATTATTTGTTAATCATAATATTATTTTTATAAATATTAATTATAACATATAATTGTAATAATTTATTAAAAAAGACGATTCTTTTTCCATAGCGCAGTATCGCGTCTCTGATGAATGCATAAAATGATGATCAGTCATTATTTTTGTCGCCATTTTAGAGTCCGGGTTACGCATCTACAGTTTATAATACATCATTGGTACTACCTATATTTATCAGAAGATCTAAAGTAAAAACTACCTTACAATATGTCTTCTACTACCATAACTATTTAGGCAAAGGGTAAAATTTTCAACCATGTATGGACAGCCAATACTGAAACTATAAGGTACAGCGAAAAATTATCAAACAAAGAAGTCTCTGGTCCAAGTTTGGTGACAGTATTATTATGATTAAGTAGTATTATTAATATTATTCCTAACCAAGATTGGAACACATTGATTTTGAAAAGAAATGTTACGCTATGGCTCGGATTCGGATTTAGCCATTCCTGCCTAGTTAAAATATCACCCTTGTACAACTCTGATTTCGGAAAAGTCCTGAATTTTAAGCCATATTGATGCTGAAGGCGTTCAATATCAAATTTAGGTTCAGTACCTTTCTTTGGTGAATTAATGGAAATCAGAACGAAATAGAAGCTAAAAAGTTTGTCCCTGTTACTTTTTGGATAATGGAAATCTTTTTTAGTTGTTTTCACTTATCACTCAGATGGTCGACAAACACACGGTCCACTCGATGGAGAGTGGTTACCGTGGCCTATAGGCGTGTGAAACACACACCAGGGGAGTCACACTCCTGCTGCCGACCCTGTAAACACAGAGTTTATGTGTCGTCAGCGTAGAAGACAAAGCAGGAATAGCCTTCGGTCTTCCCACTGACCGCACAAAAACTCTCCAGTGAGCTCAGGCTACACTACTCACCGCCGGGAACGCAACACGAAATATTGTGGTGATAGGTAAGTATGTGATAAAAATACACAAAAAGAAGGTGAGAAAAACACAGCGCAGTACAGTACTGTTTTTATTTCAACATGTAAGCACACAACAAGCTGGATGGAAATGGTTTAATACGATGGAAGTATTTTACTATAAAAATACATGCAGACTAAACTAAACGGTTTATGTCAGATTTCAGTTGTATTATTGTAAAGAACTTTCTAGATGTTTCTAGAAAGAACGTTAAAATTTATGTACGCTGGAATATACAGTAAGGGCAGATTATGTTTCCAATAATATAACTGAAAATCTTGCCAACAATTGAAATACATACTATAGTGTTTCTAATTTTTGTTGAAAATAACTAACTCATGTATGTGTAGCTGATTATACAAAAATAAATGTACAATAATGTTTACGGAAATTAGAGTCAGTAAGATAAATGCTTCATAGATATCACATAATTCGAGATAAAAATTTAATTTTGAAACATTTCATTTGATGACAATAAAATATCTTGATTTGCAAAATAACAAATGCATAAAGAATAAAATGCAAAAATATAATAAAAAAATAACAAAATTTTGCTCGTATTTTTATGCAATAAGCCAGTTTTGATAATAAAGTGTAATTTTACTTTGAAATAGACAAAAAGCCTGACGTTCAAATAACACATGACTCGCCACACTAATGGGCGATAGCAATAGCCATCGTCGCCGTAATTATTGTGTTAATTATGAACACGTTGTACAGCAGCAACACGCAGCACATGAGTTATCGCCTAACGTCAAAGTGCATCACTTGAGTTATCGCCTAACGTCAAACGGACATGTGAATGCAAATTGTAAATTATTGAGTTAATTCGTATAAAGGTTTACTAATACATATGTATTTAGTAACCTTTGATAATGAAACCGGTCAGGTTAAAATAAAAACAAAATAAAGTGTGGAAAAGTACAAGTGCTATCATTATTCAATATGTGTAGTAGATGCCATCAATCTCCAGTATAAACCAATAGTCAATAATCGCTATAACATACTTAATTTCCCACACTACATAACAGGTCACGTTTGAACGTCTATCGATATTCTTAGCTAAGATTTTGTCTATTTCAAAGCATTAAAACTGGCTGGATCATAGAGACCAACAGTTAAGAAACTTTAATAAGCATGCGCTTTAACAAAGTTAGATTTGTTCGAGGCTAGTGAAGGGATTGAACCAGCTTCGTACTTGCCCTGGTTAGCAAGACCGTTAGCCTGTGGCGTCAAAATTTGGCATACGAATTTAGATTTTCAAATTTAGAATTAGCGGAACACGTGATTGTCGTAAAGATGAGTCGACCCGTGATTAGTTGGATGCGCCGGAGTATTGTTGCGTTGTAGAATGTAGAATTTAGAAAGAAAAAAAAAGTAGATTAGACTATATATCTGTAATTAGCTACATACGAAAATGTGTACAAATTGGAGAGTCAGTGCACACCGAAATTTAAAAAAAAACAGGTAAAATAAACATGAGGAACGAAAACATCCCCGAGGGGGGCAATATATAGATAACTTTATTATAGTAGTTTATGATACTGTTGCATAATAAGGGTTCTTATAACACGAGTGTGTTTTAAAAAAACGAGCCGTAGGCGAGTTTTTTTATATTATCACACGAGTGTTATAAGACCAAGTTATGTACAGTGTCATACACTACTTTATCTACTCTCATACTATAATACATAAACTAATTTATTTTACAAACCAAACCAAACTTTGTTTAATTTAAATGAATAGAACAAAAAAAAAATATTCGCGCCAAGGCACAAACTTCGATTGCGCATGCGTGTTTCTTTTTTTTTCTTCCGAAATGGCGGATTCTTTTTTTAAAGTAGAGGTTCAGTCCAGATGGGGATTGTATAGGTGTATCGTTATGATTAAAAAGTTATTTTATGATATAGGTGTCCATACAAGACCTGTATCGTAATAAAACTTTTTTTTTGGCCTGTGCGTAATGTTTGTCATAAGAGTTCTAATTTCAATTTTATAATCTTTGTATTATAGTATCAGAGTAGATAAAAGATTTTTTGATTATCATTTTATCAATTAATTATATCGATATGCACTGGCCCCTATTATTATACATTAGCAACAAATTAGTGAACACAAAGACAACACACACATGCACACTGCCCAATCGGTAGATTTGGGTGCTTCTGAATCTGTGAATAGTTTTTAGTTCGATTCACAATGTTACTTACCCAGTTTATGACCAAAACATATCTAAAGATATTGTGTGTTTATTTCATAGTAAAACAACATTTTCCTATTTACCCAAAAATATATCCAGTATCTCTTGTGTTGCTGGTAACCTGACATTAAGGAATCCTGGCGTTATAGAAATGTGCGTACTTCAAACACATCTAGAAGCTCATGTATCCCTAGCTCTCTAAGAACGGACGTTCTAATTTCTACTTCGAACTACTTATATTGTATACATCTCTTACTGACTTATGTGCGCCTAATACTATTAAACCTTAGCACGCTTCAGAAGCTCCAGCTGGCCAGCGACCACGTTCTCCGGCTTTCCGGCCCAGACACGAAAGACGGAGGCCCTTTGTACTTCAAACACATCTCTTAGAAGCTCGTGTATCCCTAGTAGCTCTTCAAGAACGGAAGTTCTAATTTCTACTTTGAATCACTTACATACATCTCTACCACTCATGTGTGCCTAGTCACCTTAACACGCTTCAGAAGCTCATGTGACCCTAGCTCTCTGTTTTAATTTCTACTTCGAAAACAACTTACATACATCTCCTAATTTATATGTGCCTAGTACTATCAAATAATCACCTTAGCACGCTTCAGAAGCTCCAGCTGTCCAGCGACCACATTCTCAGGCTTGCCGGCCCAGGCGCGGAGGACGGAGGCCTGGAGGGCGCGGCCGTATGAGAACGTGAGTGCCCAAGGCCTCTTCAGGTCGACGGTGTTAATAGCGTTTAGGTTGACTGAGGCTTCTTCCTCGGACTGGCCACCAGAGAGGAATGTGACTCCTGAAGAGAAGAATATGAAAAATGTATAGATACATAGTTATCCTGGAGACATACACATATTGAATGGCAATTGTATGTTTCCAGTTTTTACTTTTGAACCTGACCAGTTTCGCCTCACACACAGCATTAGTAAGGTGAAACCGGTGCGGTTCAAAAATAACAAATCTGTTGAAAAATACAAGTGCCTTATTCATATATATTGATAGGTAGATAGATATAGTACATGGTGGAGAATAGTCCAATAGGTCTTTTCGGCAGTCTGCGATTTCCTCCAGACAAACGTTACATGTGAAAAATATTGATTGACAGATCTGACTTTTCTTTCGTATCAATATCGGTATGAAAGAAAATTGTTAAAATATATTATAGTATCCGGTTTTCAACGTATCCCATCGGGGAAGTGTTGTAGAGCGTTCACTCTGTCACGATTTGATACCTTTGTAGAATAGTTGAAACCGTGTTATTTTCATGTTGCCTATCTCAGCAGGAATTTTACTCTTCTTGCCCACTGCAAATATTCATAGATTTCAGTTTGTAATAAAGAACCTCAATCTCTTTAACCTAAATTCTTGTATTTCATGCAAGTTTAACCAATTTCTATCCATTTTGTGTCACTCACCGGGAACTGCAGCAGGCACGGTCCTGAGCAAAGCAGTGACTGTGGCGCGACCGATGTCCATTGGAGTGTATTGCTTCTTGCACGCCATACCAGCGGTCACCTGCATGAGGCATAAGATATACGTCATTGAAAACTTCAAAATAACTGTTTGACCTTTATGCTCTTGTCTGGCATCTATTTTTTTCTTCATCATCCTAGCGTTAATCCCAGTCACAAAGCTTTCAACTTGGAGCCTGAGGTCCAGACTCCAAGTTGAAAGCTTATATCAGTCTAACTGCGAATTTGGCTAAACCTCAATATTTTTCGTGAAGCCTTCACAACCCAAAGGCGATATCGAAGCATTGCAGCTAGACCAGGAACTTTTGAGAGCTCCACCTACCCGTAACGACTGCCATAGATGTTCGTATAGCAACCAGGCTTGTCAAGCATTTCGTTTTAGACCAAAGCAGATTTCAGCTCCAGCTTCAAGTTTCTTTAAAACGGAGAGAGCCAGAGAGCTGGCTGTACGATAACTCTTTATAATAAGTACGAGTAACACGCATATCTCTCTAAAATGGAGTAATTCGTGGACGTCTTGGAAACGAGCAGGAGGAATTTGGACATTTTGGGATTTGGTTATTCTGGGACTTGGGCATTCTGGGATATGGACGTTATGCACCCTCTGAATTATTTCGTAAATTGGATATTGATGAATCTAAACGACTAAGACGGATTTCAAATATACACTTCTCTTTAAAAGGATGGTGGCAACTACCCGCTCGGCAAAAAGGTTTTGTAATACTCTTTACACTAGTAACAATAAGCCCTTCGTAACAAATTACCACATGGTCATTATCTATTTCATTCCGCTATTATCGATTGCTAGTGTCCTTGCTTTAATTTTATGAATAAAAGATTAGCGCCAAGTACTAAGATAACATAAATAAAACGGTAATATAACTCACCATGTTTGGCTTAAGCAGGGTACCTTCTAGGTACACGTGATGGTCATTCAATGCCTTGTAGACGGCAGCTAGGACGGTCTCGGTCACCTTCTGGGCGCGGTCAAGGTCATGTTCGCCTGAAATTGGATGCAGATTTATAATAAGATGAACAATAATTTAAATTGTGCAGCAATGTATGGTCTGGCCACATTTGTCGAAGATTCGATGACCGTTGGAGCAAACAAGTCCTTGAAAGTAGACCTTGAGAAAGTAAATGGAAGGTGAGACGCCCCCAAGCCAGAACGAACTAAGAAAGGTGTCTGAAATGCAGAAGACCAAGAGATCGGGCACTATAGCGCAAATTGCTTGTAAAAGGATTATGTCCAGCAGTAAATTGTGATAATCTAATTGATTGGTTAGAAATGCACATTCTATTATAGCAAAAATATAGGCCTCTCCCAATGTGCGCCATTGCTCTCGTTCCTCTTGTTCCACATCCAGTCTATCCCAACCACTTTTTTAGGTTGTCAGTCTATCAGACTCAGGAGCGCAAGAAGGCAAACAGATGTGGATCTGTTTGCCTTCTCGCGCTGTACAACATTCGAGGACTCCCTTGCTCCAACGGCCATCGGTCCTTCAACGGATGTGGCAGCAGCCCACTGTCACTTGCCACTTCAGCTTGCTTATTATGCGAGTGAGAAACTTTTTGCTTAAATATTGTATTGTAATGGAAGGCTACTACCATTATGAATAGGGTTGGCAAAAAGCTTTTCCATAAGTAGTACTTAAAAAAAAAACAAGAGTTAACCCGTAAACTTGGCAAAGATCGCGGGTTCGATCCCCGTCTAGACCAATTAATTTTTTTCAATTTAAATCGTTTTGAAAATTATTTAGCACGAAAAGTGCTTAAAGAGTTAATCATTTTGAAAAGTACCAGGAATGCATTAAGTATAAAGAGGTCACTTACCATCGGGGAGAACTTCAGGCTCAACGATTGGCACGATGCGCTGGCTCTGGCAGATGGAAGCATAACGAGCTAGAACGTTAGCATTCTCCATGATTGCCTGGTAGGACGGGGTGAAGCGGCCGATTTTGAGCACGCAACGCCACTTGGCGAAGTGGCAGCCGTCCTTCTTGTACTGGGCGCAACGCTGGGCGAGGTCATCAAGACCTGTAAGATAGTAAAAAAGTGGATGTTATAAAAGTCTGTAAAAAATACAAATAATTCTTTAAAGATCAATCGGTAATATCACCTACATAGTAATACTTAATGGATCCACTTATCCCCATATGGATTTAATAAACGCATTCATAATTAAATGCTGTCGATAAAGTTTAGAACGCATTCATAATTAAATACTGTCGATAAAGTTTAGAATGCATTGATTGGTTGTTTGATTTTTTATCGTGGTACTTCGGTAACGCGATCGAGTAAGGGAAATTCTCGCTTTATAAAAGAAATCAGTATTTCCTTGGCGCTAATGACGGGCTAGCTACACACGATATAAGGAGACTACGTTTCATTGTGACTAGACGCAATTCATGTTCTTTTTATATTTGTCGTTGTTTAAGTATATAATGGAATTCTGTTCCCGATCCACGATACCATAGGAAATATATATTTATTTTACAAAAAACTTTTCGTGGGACATATGGAAACATGCGAAAAATCTGCCAATTAGGTGGAGCCGTTTTCAAGTTCAGCGCTTAGCAACATCCATTTTTATTTAAGTATAAAAAGATAATAAGATTTATGTCACATCAAAACCAATGATACAAGTATTGGAAATTGAAACGTCTTGCGCTGATAGCGTTTTAATAATAGGTATAAACAGTATGGCGTGATCGTAAGAATATTTTATGAACATAAATTAATTTAAGGTTAATTAAGTGAGGGTGATAATCTGATGTAGAATGTCCCATAAATGTCTCATTGTCCCATTCTAAGTATAAGAAGGGAATTAAATTATTATTATCTCTAGAATTTTTGCCTGCTTAACATTTATTTTAGAAAGTGCCTAAAATAAAATTCGGCCATTGTATTTAATTGGTTAGTAGGCATGTTAAATTATATACATATTAAATTTTACTATGTAACCGGTCCAGAACAATAAAATTTTGTAGACCAGTAAATAAGTTACGTTTTACTAAACGTCAAAACGGTTGTAAGGAAACTTCATGAAATAAACATTTGTGATGTCATAATTTTCAATTGTCAAAAACACTATTTTAATTTGGGTTGTGTGGATGATAAATAGAAATGACAAAAAATTAATAGATCCAATTTCACTGCTCTTTTACAATTCTTCTCAGTTAAATATTGTAGCTAACAGGAAAGTATTAAATATAAATAATTCTGTATTATATAGATAACAAAACTTGTTTAAAATGATATAAAATGTTGTATACACTGCGTCAAGAGTCAAGAGTAACCTTTGTCTGTTCTATTTGTTGATTTACCGATATCAATGTCAAATTCTTGTATTGCATAACAGCAAGTTTCAAATCGTCAGAGCGCTAAGGCCGGGTATACACCAAGCAAACGAATGCGAAAAGAGCTAGAGCTGCGCGAGTGACGGCCTGTTGCATATGCCCATAGGCCATGGTAACCACTTTCCATCAGGTGAGCTGTGTGCTTGTCGGCCACCTAAGTGGTATAAAAAATGACTATTTCCGCGTGAAGTAATGATGACGCTACCTTTACAGTGACTACTGTAAAGGTGGCGTCATCATTACGACGTCTGTAGGTATGTGGTCAAGGACTTCGAATCTAATATGTTTACTTTTGTTCGCCTTCGTTTGGTTGATATGCGCCAAGCATTAACAGTTATAACGACTTGGCACCGAGATTGTTACATTCATAGCAATGACGATCAAGTCCATTCACAATTGCAATTTCATTTAATTTGCTAATTAATAAGGTACTAAAAATTAATGCAACACTACATGTAGAAAAAACTAGCAGTTAGTTGCTTCACGGTACAGAGGCCATACATAATATCCATTTTTTTATATGATACTAATTAAAAGGGGTTTCAAATTTAACCGCCGTACTTGATTTTACTTTGTCGCTTCCTCGTGCCTATTTTTACTGCTCGGCTGCTAAAGATCCTAGCGCGATGTTATTATAGCTAGGCTATCAAATCCACAAATAATTTATCACAAAATTATGGCGAATCTTATGAGACACTATCACCAAAGCGATACAATTAATAATATTTACCATTTTCAACCAATCATACGCCAGAACTCCGGTATCCCACCATAACAATCACATCAATTGCTCTCAATTTATTTCGTCTAGTTCAGATCATCACTCACACTGAGATTCTCACTATGCACATTTATAACTTAAGTATGTATAGTATACCTTTTTATTAATGTCCAGATGGATTCTATGCATCTTAATGCATTTTTTTATTGATCATTGATCTATGCATTTTAACTTGAAATTTTTACAACATCCTTGTTACAGTAAATATGATCTAGATATATTTATTAGTATGTGAATGAATTCACACTAACCTATCTTTACCTTGCATTTTACATGGTATATCACTTTTAATAGTTACTTATTTAAGCTTATAAACTGACTCACCTTGTGTGGTGCACTCGTCATCACTTCCAAAGAGAGGTACGACACCCCTGTCGACCTTAATGCCAGGGATGATGCCGCGCTTCTCTAGTAAAGAGACTAAAGGAGTGCCATCATCAGCCTTCTGGTAGAGAGTCTCATGAAACAGGATAACTCCAGAGATGTTTTCTGACAGAGCCTGTCGGACAAAAATACATATTGTAGGCCATTCGAGACATAATAGTTATACTAGGTACCAAGAGACATCGGTAAAAAAAATAAAGGTTTCGAAAGCTTGCTTAATTGCTTGATCAGTCACAAGAATTCAATAGAAATGATGCACAGTGCAATAAGTTTTCAACGAGGATCTTTTAACCTAGATTATAATCTATCATAATGGATCAGGGCGACTAATGGATTTTCAAGTTAGCTCTTAGTGATAAAGCTATGTTATAGATTGTTAAACATTTTTATGAACCTCGTCCCAGGCGCTTAGGCAAATGAAAATTACTACAAGTAGGAATATCAGGTTTAATTCGTGAATACACGTCACTGAATAGATTTAATCCTTTTAATCTTGCTAATACTATGAACTGTGAGAATTCATGAAGATGTTTGGTTGCGTGTTACTAAATTAATCATTGTACGTGTCTGGCTGAAATTTGGTATAGGTATAGATTAGTCTGGCTTTTGTTTCCCGAAATAGGTTCCATAAGTTCGGAAACGGGATCAAAATTACATGGAGGCGGAACTGCGGGCATCAGTAACTTTCTCTTAGATCATGCCCATGTATCTAGTACAATAATAGTACAAGGACAGTATTTGCAGAGAAATAATGATCTGGCCGCCAAGCCAATAATACTACAAAAGGAATGCCACGTGAGATTTCTACGTAGTTACATAAATAGATGTGTGCGTGAATCTAAGATAATAGTCAACTACAAATGCACAATATAATCAAGTATCCTAGAGATCTATTCATTCATTCTTATGTTAATTGATCCACGCAAAAAAATGTTTACAGGTATTGCTAAGACCAGGCGCGAGGCCATGAAATGGTTGATTATGGAGCAGTACTCGTATTTTAATACAATCTCTGATAATATAATCAAGAGTTTCATTGGGATAAGTTGATTTATAAATTAAACTAGCTGTTGCCCGCGGCTCCGCCCGCGTGGATGTCGGTTTTCCTGAATTTTCTTTGCTATAAACCTCATGGAGCCCGAGACCTTTCCAACGAATGCAAAACCGTGGAAATCGGTTCGTGCGTTCTGCAGTTATAGCGTCAGGAAGGAAAACCCGACTTATTTTTATATAGTAGATTATTGGTTGATACAGCGGTAACAATTTTAGTTGCTTTTTTTAACATAGGAAACCCATTGATGATTAAGTTACTTATTTACACCTCGAGGCCGTGTTGCAAGCCTATTCTATTCTGGGTACAAAATTACACAGCTATCGAACCAAAACGTGTACTAAGTTCGAATTATGGCACTCGCTCTCGCCTTGGTGTCCACAATAATTCATTCGTCTTCATTCGGTAGTATCGGTTCGCCTCTGTTCGCTTGGTGTGTACCCTGCAGTGTTAGGCACATTTTAATTGCAGTCAACCCGACTACTGTATAAAAGATCGAAACAAGTTTGACGGGAAGTGTTATCTTTTTTTTTTTCTGTTTATGATTGGCAATAGGGTAGATACCTGCTGTCAAATTTGTTTCGATCTTTTAGACATCATTCCGGTTTACTTGTTTCGATGTTTTAGACAGCAGTCGGGATTTTTAATTGCTTATTTTTTTATTGCTATTTACATTTGCCCAACACTGGTAGGTATGCGGCAATAGGTATCACTCAGGCAATCATCAACCTCTCTTTTCACAGCATGCAGAAACAACACTACGCTAGAGTTACTTCTACAAACAACATTAGGATATACTAGGTATTTGGTTGTCATGTTAGTACTATTTATTTTAGTGCACGATAAAGAGTTATTCTTATCAGCCATTATGTTAAAGCAATTATTATCAGATTGGAACACGTGGTGTATAAAGTATTCCATTGAAAACTTCCCTATATTAACATTTGTTTTTCTGGCATTGGGACAGCCGCGACTGCATGTTGTTATAGGTATGGCCGGTTGGCACATAAAACCAGTTTGGGAGGGGACCACTGCAACGCGAATATTGCGAAGCCGCTCAAATATCCTAGTCAGGCAAGTATGACATGTATAGCCTTCAGTTGAAAAGTCATCGTCAACTGAGAACTGTGAGAGAAGTTGCCTCTGTACCCGTTTTTGTTTAGACCAGAACTTTCAAACGCTTAATATACATTGTGCTATTTCCAACTATAGAATAAACATGAAGATAATTTTGAAAAACAAAGGTATCTCTTGTCTCTCTTGAGTATTTATTTCCAGTGAAAAAGTCGCCACGCGCGACATGCAGGTGAACACTGCTTATGGGCAAAGAATAACTGTATGGCCGTTCTATCCTGATATACCTATTAATTAAAAATCTACCGCTTGTATTCGTGCATATTTGTTAGCAAAATAAATTACGATAATAGTTTTTTTTTTCTTTCTGATAAGACCGGTCGCGCCACACCCACGGCGACTCTAAAAGTATCAACAGAGGATAAGACCGGTTCTATCACGCCCTCACCGGTTTTAAATGGCAGTTAGACTTCTCGTACAGAAATAATACTAAACAGGTCACAAATGAGAAAGTAGATTGCCTTTACAAGGCGGGCATACACAACTACGTTGCCAAATGTAGGAACCATTTACTAGGTCTACATTGCAACTTTAACTAAAAATACCAGTGAATTCCTATTTATGTAGTTTTGACATTAGTTCCGCTTTGATCGGCTTATTTCCTGGTATTCGTCAAATACGGAAGAAGTTTTATTCATTATAAATAAACTCATTTGATTTACATGAATAAAAACGTAATAATAGACAAGGTTTTATATGTTTAAATTGGATTTTAACTAATTAATATTAAAAAATAAACTTGCTATTTGATAATATAAGTAGGTATACATACATAAATTAAAATGCAATGTTGTAACCCTCTTTAGTTATTATTGCGGTACACGCGATGCTAATTCACCAAACTAACACTTTCTCTACGTACCCAGCCGTAAAATAACACCCGGCATTATGTACATAAATGCCTGTGTGGCAGACTGACAATCAGCTGTGCAGTGTGCAATTCTCTAAGCAATAATTCTATCATCGCATCTCTCGCTCGCTATAGGCAGGGAGTATACTCAGGTCAGGGCCGCGTTTCGAACCGGTGGTCCATTTGCTAAACTAGTCTGGAATTTAATGTTTTAAATTTGACGTTTTGTAAGTGCCGTTTAAATGGTCTATACAGAATAAATGATTTTTGACTTTGATTTTTCAGTTCATCCTTACAAGTTGCGACCGGAAACGGTGCGCACCGCGCGGTACGTAAGGAACTTCATTCCACGCACGCTCAAGCTGAACTCCCTGCTGTGGTTTTCCCAAGCGACTACAATATCCTTCAAGAATGGGGAACTAGGTGTTTTCGGGGTCGAGTAAAGACGAGTGTAATATCCCTGATATTAGGCCACTATGTAGCCACTTTTCATCAGGTGGGCCGTGCTAGCCTGCCACCTAAGGGGTTTAAAAAGAATACAGCGCCAAGTATTCCGACAGCCTTAATAAAGATTGTTATTGGTCGATCTTCAGTGACGTCACTTAGTCTGACCAATGACAAACTCTTTGAAGGTTGTCGGAGCGCTGTACTCGACGCTATGTGCTTAGGCTTAGAGAATTGCACAGCGAGTGACATTATAGATACCGAAAAGAACAGTTTCGTTTCGTAATACACATTCTTGACATTCATACTCAGTGGTAAATGCCCCGAAACTCCTGTTGAGTATGCCATTAGAAAGCATGTACTACCTAACTAATGCACTTTTTTATTAGCGTGTTATCACTAATGGACATAGCCTTGTGCGAAAGAACCTCGCTAGCGTAATATGGGAATGGCAAAAAGCTTGCTCCAGAATGGAGGGGGCCGCTTCGTGTCACCGCTCCGGCCCCGGTGTGATTTTCGGGGCCTAAGCTAGTCGAGAGTCAAGTCTGTCTATCAGTAGGTGCATTGGTTTGTAGATGAATTAGGTTTGACCCCGGATAGGGCTCCGCTCACATTTACACAAAGTAAGTAATCAGAATTAATAATAGTTTGACATTTAATGCAGAAAAATTTCATGGTCAGTCTAGTCAAGAAATGTGCAACTCGTTTCGTTGTTATACTTGTAATATGGATGAATACATTATGGTCGTATAATATTTTATCTAGTAATTGTGACATTTTTTCGCGAGGATAACGGCGAGCCGAATCAAACCGCATGCCGTCTTGCGTCTTCAGATACCGGGGTGTCTTAGGGCCCTCGCACCCTGGCTGGCCTAGGGTCATCTCTAGTTCCAAAAAGACCCCCTCTACCTGAGGGACACCCATCTACTTAAAAGTTATTTTACTTTACTTACAGCGTCAGTGCTGAACAGCAGTTGACGGTACTTGCGGCGGTTCTCCTCTGTATTCTCAACTCCGATGTCTTGGAGACGCTTGCCCATGGTACCTACGCAAAAACCCATGTTAACATACAGTTTTAATATACCTACAGAGTTTGAGGAATTGTGAAGTTCGAAATTCTAGAACAAGTATTGAGGGTTTTATCGAGCTAATGTTATTGGATTTGAAATGATTGTCAATTAAATTCTAAAACTGTTCAAACATTCATAGCTTGTCAGCAGTCGTGTAAAAAGTAAATGCTGTGATTGATTTATGAGAAAGTTATCAATTAAGTCATTTATTGCATTACATGGTTGACTATGGGATCTACTATGGCAGTTCAAAGCACTTATACCGGGTGTAAGGAGAACGCTCCCGAAGCCGAAGGCCCCTGGTAGTACTCCGGGTACAATACATGTTTGCATTTTTTTTTAAATTTAATGAGAAAAAATCTGTTTAATTAGCATTATTTATTCTCCATCATATTAGTAAATTAAACAGCAATTTCATAAAAAAAAATCACTACAAAAGAGCACGCGCTTGGAGCCATTTGTCGTTTTTCTGTACTGATGAAAAAATAAAATAATATGTTTTTTTTTTTTCACCAAATCGAAAAAAGAATGCCAATATGTAGTATACACAGAGTACTACGAGGGGCCTTCGGCTTGGGGAGCCTTCCCTTTACACCCGGTATATATTTTGTAATTATTTCGCAACAAAAATATTCATAATCCTTACCTGTGGACTCATCAGCAGCAAGAATTCCCTTGCCCGGAGCTACAATCGCCTGGGCGATTTTCTTCAGCTCCTCTTGCAGCTCGGGGGTTGGGTATTGGAAATAGGTGCTCATTGTGGCTACAACAACAATTCAGGGTAAGTACAAAAGTTTCGGAGGCTGATAAGTGAGTATGTACAGAAGACTGATAATTGTAAAAAAAATCTATTTGTGGAATGAATTAGTATGCCAGTTGAAGGAGTGTGCCAGATGAATGAGTGTACCAGTCGAATGAGTGTACCAGTCGAATGAGTATGCCAGTCGAATGAGTGTGCCAGATAAATGAGTGTGCCAGATGAATGAGTGTACCAGTCGAATGCGACTGCCAGTCGAATGAGTATGTCAGATGAATGAGTATGCCCCATGAATGTTTTTTTTTTACGTGCGGGAAATCCCCACGAATACCCCCCGCTGGAGCCGGAAGAGGGAGGAGGGGGTTATGTCGTACTCGACCGACCGACGAGGACCGACTAAACCGCACGCCGTCTGTGGGTTGTAGTGCTAGGCCGAAGGTGAGGTTGTCTCGCGACATATCCCTCGCACCCCGGCTGACCCAGGGCCATTCCTCTAGGTCTGGCCCTCCTCGGGAGGGGGGACCACGCGGTCCCCGAATCGCACACGGGGGGGGGGGGGGCATCGTTCTACGACTCCACTTGTCACCCTCAGGCCCGCCTGATGAATGAGTGTACCAGTCAAATGAGTATACCAGTCGGAGGAAAATGCCAGGTAAATTTGTATGTCAGTTAAATGAGTTGTATGAGTTCAATGAGTATGTATGAAAAAAATCAGGAAAAAATGTACTTAATAGATTGTGAGTATTGTAATCCTGTAAGAGCCACAATGCAATTGCAGCAAGTCGGTTTTTATATCAGATTGGGCCTAAGCTATATTTTATGACAAAACTGTTCAAAAAGTAGCCTTACACTTAGAAGAGGAATACTTTTGATCTGCTACTTCATATATTATATTATAATATTATAAAAATTTAGCATTATTGATAATTCTATTAGCAATAAATTTGTATGATAAGAAAAAAGTATATCTATTATCTATGTAAGAAATAACATCTGAAGTGTTTCCATCAACAATGTAAAAACTGACAGCTGAAGTGGAACTTTCAAGTACTATCATTTTTGTATAGCATTATGGAAAGTATTTGAATTAGCAACTAAATGTTTTGTGATATATATTATAATCTTTGCATGATAGTCCTGACACATCCAAATATTAGTTTGAAAAAATATATTATAGTATTTAATGTACAGATGAACATAATCATGTTTAATACAATTGCACACATAATACACAACTTTTCACTGGTTCCTGCTCCTTGGGACATGTTTACATACATTTCTTAATGCCTAATATAATTTGTCATAGTTGCTCCCCATTGTCACACTATTATTTGCATAATGCACACAAAATGTTGAATGGGATAGAAAACTGTCATCATCTGAAGCCAGAGTGGGTTGCTAGTTGAAAAATTAAACATAGATGATGTGGTACAACTAAACTGAATTAAAGAGAATGTAGTAATTCGTTGATAAGAAGTACTCTAAATGGATGATGGCATTTGAATCATCAATGCGATGGAAAACAACTGAAGTGCTCACTGTACATCGATTAGCATTTGTCGAGATAACATTCTGCAGAGCCACTGGAGACCATGGGCATTGTAATAAGGTTTAGGGGATTCAATCTACTTCCCTTAAATTAAAATGGTAAAGTGCCTACTTAATGGCAATAGGATGACTCTATAATATGCATAACCGAATATCATAGTTGGACGAATGGAAGTGTGAATATGCATGTAATATAAAATAAAAATATTGTTTTTCTTCTGTTATAAAATGAATAATAATATCACTGCATGCACATCTTCACAATGTGATTCATCACCGCATATGAGACTAATAAAATATATAGTCAAAAATGGTGTAGACAGAATTATTCAATATGATATTCCAAGCATATTGTATACCAATCTTCAAGGACTTTCAAACAGCAGATTAATAACAGAAATATGACCTACTTATTATTTACGTCATGTTAAATTTATTAGCTAGGTACCTACTATTATATCATAGCAATGCCTACCCTTGGTTCCAAATCCTGGCATCCATCCTGACTCTGGGGGTCCCTTCCCCTTCTTTCCTTTGCCTTTGCCCCCCATTATAAATTAGGATATCAAAAAATACACTTAAAAAAATAGTTAAATCAAAAATATAATACTCGACATTATAAAATTATCTTCTATCAAAAACTCACCATAATATTCAATAAAATATGGCTTCTCAAAAGTAATAAATTCTTTTGTTTTTAAAAGCAAAATCGTCTTGTCAGATTTTAGACATTTTTGTCAATAGGAATTTGACCATAGAGGTTGTTTTGTAAACATAAACATTTTATAATTTAATTCAAATTTTCCAGTAGGGTTGGAGTCTTAATGGCCTAAATATATCGATATTTCTATCTTATTATTTTTTTAATTCTGAATTAGATAATTTTATATTCTTTAATAACATTTACTATATACTACTTATGTGTAAATTGCTAAAAATAATTGTAAAATTAGTTACGATGTGTTCGAGATACCCTGAGGTGACCTTGAAAGGTCACGGAGAAGAAAATAACGAACGTGTTAAAAATATATTGTAACAAGTCACACATATCCTTAAGGATATGTGTAATACGCCGTGTAATTGAAAAGAAATGATGAATTAAGAATAGGTATTAATTATGATGTAAAACTCACTGTAATTGCTTAACTGATGAAAAGAGATTTAAACCTATTGAATTTCACTAGAGGTGGTTAAATAAATATTATTATTAACAACATAAATTATTAAACTAATATGTAAAACTAAATATTACTTATTATACATTATAAATCATTAACTGAAAACGCAAGGTCTCTTAGGTTAATAATCAAACATCAGAAAGACGATTCCAATTAGATTTCCTGCAAATATTATTAACTGAAGCTGAGCACATACCTATATTATTAAAATAGAGCAAATAAGGGTCATTTCCATTTTATTTAAAATATTTAGACATTCTAGCTGCTATTCAATACCAACCGAAAGAGAAATTAGACATCTTTCTAAGCATTTTATAATAAGGAACGATTACAATTGTTATACAGTATGATATTGTATAATAAAAAATACACTTATTATAATATTTTACTTACTATTTGTTAAATTTATCCGGTAAAACACAGACACTCCCGAACTGCTACGTTGGTAGTACTGTCAAATAATAAGTCGACAAGAGGACACATACAAAAGGTCATTTGAAGGTCTACTGATAGCGAGCGCGCCAGGTTTACCTACAGCTTAAAGCGCCATCTAGTCAATTTGAACTACACATGATGATGGCCATGCTCGAATACACATGCGGGACTATCATTGGCATCTTAATACTATTGTAAACACTGAGATGGCGGTGTAAGCAACAAAAATATTTTAACAATTTTAACCTTAATATATTGCTTATTATTATACTAACAAAATTGTGGCGACGTTCAGGTGAATTTGTTATCAAGTTTGGGATAAAACAACTGCTCCTATAAATGTCAAGATAAGCCATATCCAGCTACTCCAAGCGTAAGAGAGCATCAAAAGGTACAAAAGGCACCAAAAGGTACTATGTAGTGTATTGTATATTATATGTATATTGTACATTGCATTATTAAATACCTTATATAAAATCAATCATCAATGAAATTTGAGAATTATGTAGAAGTAAATACCTAATTTAAAGTGGTTTTAAAAAATACAAATAATAAATTAGCCTACCTAGATGCACGTTGTTCACCTTTAATCTAGTGCGTGATTTAAGAATCCATTTAACAGCTGATTCCTACTAAGGAATTGAAAATTTTAATGTTAATCATAATATATATTTTTTCAATCCCTATGCAAATTCGCGATTTAATCGAGATAAATCATCGATATCAAACTGGTGTAAACTGAATGTATTGCCATGTTAAGACGCTTTTGACAATAGTACACACTGGTCAGGTGTCCGACCGTAGCTTCGGGTTCGGCTTCGACTTCGGCTTCGGCCAAAAAAAGCACATTCGGCCAAAACTCCGAAGCCGAAGGTTTGCATGTTTTAGAATTTGAAATGTCCATATTAGGGCTTCGGTATCAGGTCACTCATATATCTGCAGGTGCCTAGGCCTCGTTTCTCTGGCGAGTTGAGATCAAGATATATGCATGTAACTATTCCAAATGATGTGAATAATTAGGCAAGTAGATATGCTAATATTTTTAGTTATATCGAATACTAACTGCTGCAGCGTGGATGTTGGTTATCGCTTAGTATTGAGTCAACGCTATTTTTCTAGAATAAAAGTGGCCTAAGTTACTCCTTATTACATCAGCTACCGGCCATTAAAAGGCCCGTCAAAACCGGTCTAGCCATTTCAGAGATTAGCCAGAACACACAGACAGACAGACAAACAAAAATGGTAAAGAATGTTATTTTGATGTATGTAACGTATTATATTCATATGCATGTAGTAAAAAACGGTTATTTCAATGTTACAAACAAACACTCCAATTTTATTTATATAAAATAGATGTATATATAACTGATTCTTTATGTGATTTACATAATAGTTTCATACAAATATTTGTTCTTTATCAGGTCACTGTCAATGGTTTATCACTGAAATAATTTATAATGGACACGAAAACAATAATCTACAGTATGTTTTTTTTTTACAATGAGAATCCTATGAAAGTTTACTATGGTTTTATGTACACTTGGTAGATATAGGAAAAGAAGCATGAAAATAGAGTGAATGCAATGGAGTTGAGGCCGTTACGTAGTATATGTGGGGTAAAAACGATTTAAGTATGACTATACTGTTTCTTCCTAATGTGGAACTCTTCCGAAATGGAATCCCTTCAACATGGAATCCGTCCTAAGTGGCCAAAAGGAGGCTGGTTGTCAAAAAGAGGAATATACTGAGATTTAAGATAGGTGTGACCTGAAAAAGACTGTGGTGATGAGGATTGAAAGGGCCATGCTATGGTGGTTTGGGCACGTAGAACGAATGAGTACAGAGCGAATAATACACCAGGTATCTATGTTAGGCACAGGTGAATAGGCAGACCAGCCGGGTTCGACCTCGCAGTTCACACATTGGCCAAATTAATAAAATTTTGAAAAACGACAGGTCAGGTTTACTCGAAGGCATGAAGTAATGGAAGCTCGTGAAGTATGTAAGGGTAAAATCAAATGACAGGCTGTTGTCTCAGCCTACACTGGAGGGAAATAGGCGTGAGCTTATGTGTGTATATATGTATGTAGATACATCAAAATGCCAAGATCTTTAGATTTACTACTTATCTAGGTACACTGCTGCAGACTATGGGTAAGTTGGATAAACCTATACAGCAGGAGGTGCACTCACTGGACTTCATTTAAAAATAAAAATACAAGTATCAAGGACTTTTGCACACCAAACACCGCAGCTTCTACCAAGTTAAGGTTCGCTAAGCTTATCGCTTAGTTAAGTTTCGTTAAGCTGAGCTTAGCTTATCTTATTAATAGTTTTGCTCTTAGTTTTGCATTCTAGTTTTCATTCTATTGTAAAATTCATACTTAATATTATAAATGCGAAAGTAACTCTGTCTGTCTGTCTGTCTGTATGTTACGCTTTCACGCCTAAACCACTGAACCGATCTTGATGAAATTTGGTACAGAGGTATATTAGAGCTTGAGAACGGACATAGGCTACCTTTTATCACGAGAAAGGGAGTTTAAGGGGGGGAAATAGGGGATGAAAGTTTTTATGAAAGTTTGTCATTTCTGAAGATATCTTAATGAAATTTGGTACAGAGGTAAATTAGAGCTTGGGAACGGCCATAGGCTACCTTTTATCGCGAAAAAGAGGGTAGAAGGGGGGGGACTAGGGCCTTGCGATGAAAGTTAGTCATATTTGAAGATTTCCTGATGAAATTTGGTACAGAGATAGTTTAGAGCTTGGGAACGGATATAGGCTACCTTTTATCGCGAAAAGGGGGGTAGAAGGGGGGGCGGACTAGGGCCTTGGTACGAAAGTTTGTCATTTTTGATCATTTCTTGATGAAATTTGGTACAGAGATAGTTTAGAGCATGGGAACGGACATAGGCTACCTTTTATCGCGAAAAGGAAGGTAGAAGGGGGGGGGGGGGGCTAGGGCCTTGGGATGAAAGTTTGTCATTTTTGAAGATTTCCTGATGAAATTTGGTACAGAGATAGTTTGGAGCTTGGCAACGGATATAGGCTACGTTTTATCGCAAAAAGGGGGGAAGAAGGGGGGGAACCAGGGCCTTGAGATAAAAGTTTATCGTTTTAGAAGATTTCCTGATGAAATTTGGTACAGAGATAGTTTAGAGCTTGGGCACGGACATAGGCTAACTTTTATCACGAGAAAGGGGGTTTAAGGGGGGAAATAGGGGATAAAAGTTTTTATGAAAGTTTGTCATTTCTGAAGATATCCTAATGAAATTTGGTACAGAGGTAGATTAGAGCTTGGGAACGGACATAGGCTACCTTTTATCACAAAAAGGGGTAGAAGGGGGACGAGGGAATGTGGCTATGGAATAAAAGTTTGTCTTTTTTGAAGATATCCTGATGAAATTTGGTACAGATTGTAATATTATTATATTATCTAAGTAGGTTTATTTTAGTTCATAGTATTGTCAACCTCTTTTCTCTATACGCATTTATACTTTTAAATTCAAATTTGTACTGACAGCTGCGGTGTTCCTAACAAGCTTTGGAAAATTCAGGACGCCGACATTCGAGCCCCGGTTTGGATCGTGAAAACATCTCTAAAATCTTATTACTGAAGCTCATCTTAATCTTTCAGAAGCCACTGCCTTTTAAATGAATATTCAATCATAAGGATTGACCAAGTCTCGTGCCTCTGGTGGAGGCCACTCTGAAAATCTTCTGTTCCATCAAGCTTTTGATGGAACGCAGCTGCGCATCGTAGTCTCGCCGTGGACGTATTTTTCTCATCGAGTGCCTGTGCAAGCCTGGCCCATAACAGCACTGAATCTTATATAAAAAGTTGAAGAGAAGACTCGAAGATTATAGTGTAGTTTTAATGACTCTTAAGTGTTTTTCTTATGAACTGTGTATCTTATTCTTGTGAACAATACAAAGTGCCATTTCCCTGTTCACGTCTTATTCCCTTCTTCCTTTAACAATCTGACGTACACTGGCCCTCCTCGAGGACCAGCTGTTACGTTACAAGATATAGATTAAAGCTTGGGAACGAACATAGGCTACCTTTTGCCGCAAAAGACGAGGTTAAAGGGGGGGGGGGGGGGGGTTATAGAGAATGAAAGTTTGACAGTTTTGAAGATATCTTGATGTAATTTGGTACAGGGATTAATTAGAGCTTGGTAACGGACATATGCTATAGAATAGAGATGGATTAGAGCTTGGAAATAGTCATAGGTTATCCCTTATCGCGAATAAAAGGGAGAGAGGGGGGGGGGGAAGGGGAATAGGGCTATGGGATTAAAGTTTCTCATTTCATTTACAATGGCAAAAATATGGCAATAAATAGTAAGAATTTCTTTTAAGATGTCCTCATGAAATTTGGTACAAAGGTGAATTAGAGCTTCGGAACGTACAAAGTCGAGTAGCGAACCAAATATAGAAGCGAGTGGAGAGGCGAGTACAGATTGTGATAGGGACGAGTAGATAGGCGTGTGAAGATCGAAAGTCGAGTAGAGTCGACTACAGGGGCGAGTAGTTATGCAACTAGAGAGCCAGTGGAGAGGCGAGTATAGAAATAAAATAAAATGCAGTAAAGGGTTGAGTAGAGATGCGAGTGGAAAGACGAATGTAGTGGCGAGTAGAGATCGAATAGAGAGTTGAGTAGAGGTGCGAGTAGATAGGCGAGTGGGAAGAGTCAAGTAGAGAGGCAAAAAGAGAATTGAATGGATGAGCAAGTAGAGAGGCCAATGGAAAGGCGAGTATAGAGAAGAGTACAAAGTGGAGTAGAGAGGGGAACAGAGAAGTCAGTAGAGAGTCGAGTATAAATTCAAGTATAGAGGCGAGTAGAAAGTCGAGTAGAGAGTCGAATATAGAGGCGAGTAGAAAGTCAAGAACAGAGGTGAGTACATAGTCGAGTACAAAGTTCAGTAGAGAGGCGAATTTAATGCTTAACAGCGTCGGATCAACACTAAGCGATAACCGACATTCACGCGGGCGGAGCCGCGGGCAACAGCTAGTAATAAAATAATTGGAAGAGAGAATTTTTACCTACGTATGAATTCGTTTCCTAGTAGTTGAACTCACCCAAATCAAACTCACCCAAATCGAACTCACCCAAAAAAACTCACCCAAAAATATCTAACTCAAAATAACTCACCCATAAATGTGTTTTGTTCTAATATTTGTTCGTTTTATTATGCGTATAAAAATATCAGCCTTTACGTCGGAATGATATGATAAACGGTCGTATATTCATTAGCGTTCTTATCAACCGCCAGTTCTTGTGCCTACGCTGACAAAACAGGTGATTTTTACGATTTAATTTATATAACGTAACATCTTAAATACTGCATCTCTAAAAATAATACATCCTTATAAAGCCAAAATGCAATTGTAAATCAATGTTAAGTAGTTGAGATTAGTAAATATTTTTGATTGCGGGAACCATTAACATCTTATTTGATTACGACGTGGAAGTTCTTTTAAAGTTCATCTAATACTTACAGATAATAGTGTATAATATATAATACTAAGGGACATAAAACTGTAAATAATGTGTGAAAAATAATTAATAATGTAAACGAATTACCTATAAATCAAATTGAATAATAGGTACAAACTGAGTTTGACTTGCCGACATGTGATAAATATCGATATAAATATGTATCGATATTAAAATAACTTCCATCACTATTGGAGGTTTTAACGGGATAATGGTATAGGTACATATTACCTATATACCTTTTAAAATTTTAGTAAAGCAATTTTACTGAAGATAATACAAAGTAAATCCCAAAACTACCCACAATACATGATAAGATTAATTTAAGTTTATACTATTCACACATTCATTATGAACAGTATTGAGATATAATTATGAATAAAGATAAACTCATTTCTTCTTTCTTTTCAATATGTCTGTGGATCAGTCAGATGTAGTTCTCCACGGTACCTAGTAGATGTCGTTATTCGACATGAATAATTTTTGATGTTTTCCGTTTATTTAGTGCATGATTACATTTAAATACCATAAACTGATAAGATAACGGGCCTTAAAATAACTATGCAAGTTTCATTTAAAAATGCTCCTGACATTTCCCTAATAGATCGATATTCTCGTCCTACCTATAAATATTTACTCTAACATTTTTTCCACATGCAACCTTACACTTATTAATGATTTTATCACTGTAAATTAATTCAATAACTCTATAACACAGATTGCTAACAGACAACACATTATTTAAAATAGGTGAGTCAATTTTTTTCCATAACCGTTCTTGACCCTTTGACTTTAAGATAAACCATATAAGGCGACTTTCAACTACTCTATCGATGGATACTATGCTATCCTAAGAATGCTATAACTTACGTATCTCTATTCACACCCGCAATATATATATTCATGATATATTCCTCCTTTAAATCTGAAAATACTCCTTTTATATAATCGAATCAATGGGAATAAAATTTTTATTTAGTTAGGTACATAAAATTATCTCATAAACGGTGTTCCCCTCCCACAGAAATGAAATATTCACGCCTGTGAATCTCTGAAGGAGTAGACAGAAGTGTATAAACTCCCACATTTCGCCAACAGTTATTTTCGGTCCCACGTCATAAGGGGCGAGCCGTTAAGCGGGAACTTTCTCTTGGGCTTAATGTTTACTGGCGGATGTAAAACAGACCTATCCCTATCCCTTAGACACCTACAATACCCACGAATGGAGATGGGTTGATCATATTCGACTTGACCTGATACCGGTACCTGCCTATATATTCGTTCTGACAGTGATCAGTACTTTAAGCAATTCAATCAGTACCAAACATCTGGCCCCTCGGATTCTGCTAAATATATGATATAACCAGTGATCGGATAATTGGATGCCTATTTACCTAAAGTTGAGGTGTTGGCTATTATGGAATGCACTTTTGAATCGATGAAATCCCGGGATTTCAGGATTGACAAATTTAGTTTTTTTTTACTACAGAATCAAATCGTATGTAGGTATATTTACTTATTTTAAGGTGTTGGCTAATATAGAATGCACTTTTATATCGAAAAAAATCCCGGGATTTCGGAATCGACAAATTTAGTGTTTTTATTATAGAATCAAATCCGTTGTAGGTATATTTACTTTTTTTAAATTTTGTTCCAAAAAAAGCTCTAGTAATAATATTTATGTGACTTCACTGCCTCCTACTACAAACGGTCGTGTTATATAACTGGACTAATTTGGGTGGTTGTCAGCTGTCGGTAAGTTTTGTAGGCTATCTCTTGTTTTTAATTTTGTCTTATTGTAATTAGCGCTGTCAATAGAAATAGACGGCTCACGCGCAACCTTATCGCGCAACGAACAAAGAACCATGACCTTGAGCGCGGCACTATCTTTCTTTAACTCACACACGTCGTGAATGCTGTACACACGCACCACCCCATATCTGCCCGTGGGTGTCGTAGAAGGCTACTAAAGGGCTTATCCGAGAGGTGGGCAGCAGCGCCTCCCGTGAAGACAACACAGTCTCTACAAATATCGCGGTCACCAACCGGCCTGCCCAGTGTGGTCAAACCATGCCCATGACTATGGGCAAACCCCCTCCTCCACTCTGAGGGAGGTATATGTTCAGCAGTGGACTTCCTGCGGCTGATATAATAATAATAAAACCTGCTTTTCCTCTTACACTCAACATACTCATAAATACACATTAATAATCATGTAATCCCGGAGTCCTGTTTTTTTTAAAATAAGTACCACATTCTAAAGACGTGATTTCCTTACCATGTTACAGACTAGTTTCGCATTCCCGAATTTTCTGGAATCCCGGGATTTATATTAAAAAATATTTTTTAATAAGCCGCTTCCATAATTTCTTAGCCAAAAGTGCACTTTAGGTAAATATGCATCCGATTATCCGATCACTGGATATAACACAACCACTGTCACAACGCTGATATTGCATAAAATGTCATTAAATTTTAAACTTTATAGCCACGATTTAAAGTCCAAAATGAAAAGAGAAAGAGTTTATACCATTTTTCATTCACTCTACAAGACTGTCATTTAATTTTGGACTATAAAAGTACGACTGTAAAGTTTAAAAATAAATGGCATTGGTTACAGTGTTCGTGGGATCGTAGTGGTTTTGTTATGAAAAAAATAATAGCAGAATCAGGATCACGTTCCTAATTCAAAGTAATAAAATTGAGTATAGGTACAATCAGCATCAGATCGATTTTGACGAACAAAGTACTGAAGAAGCCACTGAAGATGTCGACCGCAGTGATCGACGAAACGTCTGGAATGCAAGTTTCATATGGACCACGGCCAAACAGCCCGGAAGCAGTATGTTCTACATACAACGCCGGCCGTGAAAACCTGAAGACTTATACTCAAAATAAACTTAATGCCTTAGTTTTCCCAATTCTTGATCACTGATTGTTCTGTTATTTGGTACACACTAGGCATGTGATATACCTGCAACATTCAATAGCCAGCCTTAAAGGCATGAGTATCTCCGGATACCCGATATAAATACCCGGTATCAAAATACCTATAGGTATGTTCTGGGGCCTGGGCTGACCTTGGCGACTCATACCTACCAATGCGAACTTTGTAATATTTTCATGAGCTTTATAAGTTTCATGCTTTTCTATAACCTATACCTATCCTGTTAAGGTAGGTACTGAATAAATAGGTTTATATTTAAAGTTTTAGAACGTTAGAATAATTGAATTGGTATGTTTTGCGGGTTCGGGAAGGTATCTGCCGTACACATTCGATGTGCGTACTGTCATGTTCTTTTCTGGTATAAATACTTGTACCGGTAAATACGCCTCATCCCTAGTACACACATTTAGTTCGGACAATAATACAATTTAGATCAATAAAACAGTTTAATTTGCTTTTAATAGGTACCTTGGTATTTAGATCATTTTGAGCCTCAACATTGTTCTGGCGCTGACTGTATCTTATCCTATGATTGAATTGTTTGTTGAAAACTAGGTATGCTGCCTATACCGATGGCCATAGTGTTGTGTACTCACCCTGCAGTGATAAATACCCTTGGTAATACGATTCCTGCAGGTTTCCCTTTTAATTTTTTACTTTCGATGTTCCAGGACAATGTCGCCTACATCCTTCTCATACCCGGACCCTGCGCTTCAAGCGGAGTTGAAGGCCACAGCTGAGGCTATAGTGGCTCCAGGGAAGGGTATTCTGGCTGTTGATGAAACAAATGGTAAACAGTAATCATTATGTTACCTTCATATATATAGTTCTCGCCATAAATCTAGACACTAAGTCGTGAGAGAAACCAGGCTTTATGGATTACTATAATCTGTAATGCATTTGAGCTTCTCCACTGCCATAGCAACCCGTGCAATCCTCAATACACGCCCAAAAACGCACTGTTGCGCACGGCTACTGCGCATAAAGTAAGTACATTTTGTGACCCGAGGAGGGCCAGACCGAGAGGAATGACCCTGGGTCAGAAAGGAAAAAACATGTTATGGTAACTATACTGCGCTGGTATACCTGAATTAATGCGGTATGATGATGTTTTTTAAGGAACTTGGGATTATGGGGACAGTGTAGTGTTAATTAAATTGTGGAGTGGAGTTTAGGAGGTAGGACACGAAGGTATTTCCGTCCATTTGAGCAGTCCGTCCTTGGTGTTGCACACGTCCAATGGCCATGGTAACCACTTTCCATCAGGTGGGCCATGTGCTTGTCTGCCACCTAAGTGGTATAAAAAAAAGTGGAATGATGATGGAACTCCATATTATAGTCGCTAGGAAAAACCACGTCAGGGAGATTAGAAAACCCTTCAAGGGGGCATTAGAAGGTTCCTACAGGTTCGGCAGCATGAGTTTGAGCTGCTGCCATCTGCTTCTGCCACCTACCTAAGTTGTCCAAAAAAGGATCGCAGCATTATAAATTAGTAGGTACCTGGATGACCGAGCTTGGGTCGGTATTATTTTGTAACAACGCCATCTGCTGGTAGCTTTAGTGTTGTTGTGTCGTTAAAGCAGTTAATTGCTCACATCGCCAATAGATGTCAAGAAGAGTCATATTTCTTTTTATTTTATTTACTATGAAATAAAATGAATCCTAGCTACATCGATTTATCGCTCCCGAAACCCTCTGTATACTAAATTTTATAAAACGTTTGAGCCGTTTCCGAGATTCCAAGATCCAAGAAGAGATTCCGAGAAAAAATATTGTTACGAGCGTGGGGGTCGGTTTAAATAGAAAATGCGAGGACAACCATTGAAGACAGATTTTATTCAGCTACACTTCAATTACAGCAAAGCGCGTAGAAATTTGAAAACTCTTCCTTACACAATACACAGTCACTTGTATAATCGCACTGTATCGCTTCGCACACTTTATCGCTTTGATCGCTTCGAATACTAGTCTTAGACTAACTTGAGCAGCGGCTGTTAGCTCGCCTTTTATATAAGGCGCGGCCGAGTAGCGAAAGATCGAGAAAAGACAGGTACGTTCTGAAAAAGACAGGAACTTTCTGGGAGGTTCTATTAGGTCTTGTGTCTCTTTCTATTCGTTCCATTCCTTCTAGAACAGTGACGTCAAGGCATGCTGTCTCTTTCTAGCCTGACGTCTCGTTCTATTCATTCCATTCCTTCTAGAACAGTGACGTCAAGGCATGCTGTCTCTTTCTATAGTGCCGTCTCGCTCACTCCTATGGAAATTTGGCCATATATTGAAGTGGCCAAGCGCCGGGCGTAGCACTACCCCCTTCTTAGACATGCTCGTCCCGAGCATTATTAGATCCGTAGTATCTCGCCAGTCGGTCAACATGTACAACCTTCAAGGGGCTTCGCTGGTTGCGTTGTATCCGGTATGTAACGTCATTGATCCTGGTGACAACTTTATACGGCCCTTCCCAGGTTGGAGACAACTTCGGAGATTTGCCTTTGCGACGCATCGGATTGTGTAGCCATACCAACGAGCCTTCGTCGAACCCGGCTTGATGAGAGTTGCGGTCGTATCGGGTTTTCATTCTTTCGCTTGCCTGGAGCCCAGATTCACGGACGTGGGTGTGAACGTCATTTAGTCTATCGCGCAATGCACTAGCATATTCCGTGATTTCTTGCGGTGAATCTGGAGGACGTCCAGTCAGTAGATCAGCCGGTAGTCTCAGTTCTCTGCCAAAGTTTGCACACGCAGGCGTCACCGTTGTGTTTTCATGTATCGCTGTTCTATAAGACAACAAGAACAAAGGAATATGACTATCCCAGTCCTTCTGGTGGCTCTCAACAACCTTAGCCAAATGCCTTTCCAAGGTTTGGTTAAATCTTTCAACCATTCCGTCAGACTGCGGATGATATGGGGTGGTCCTGGTTTTATGAATACCCATTATCCTACAGGTTTCTTGAAATACCTGTGATTCAAAATTCCTTCCCTGGTCACTGTGTATTTCCAGAGGAACTCCATATCGGCAAAACACTTCCGTGACTAGTCTTTCCGCGACTGTAGTTGCTTTCTGGTTAGGTATGGCAAAAGCCTCCGGCCATTTAGTAAAGTAGTCCATTACTACTAGGATGTATTTGTTTCCAGACTCCGATGCAGGAAATGGCCCTGCAACATCTAATGCAATCCTTTCCCAAGGCGCTCCAACATTGTATAGCTTCAATACTCACCTGCTCCTTGTATGAGGCCCTTTTACCGATGCGCAGCATGTACATTTCCTACACCAATCTTCAACATCCTCACGGCAATGGATCCAATAGAATCGTTGACGAACCTTCATCAACGTCTTCTTCACACCAAGATGGCCGCCTGAAGTTCCGTCATGAAATGATCTCAAAACCTCATTAATTTTAATCTTTGGGACAACCAACTGCAGATGTGAGTCTTTCCCGTTTGCAGTCTCCCATTTTCTACACAGGACTCCATTGTGTATCACGAGGCTTTCCCATTGTGCCCAGTAGCTCTTCGTAGCTGCACTCATTTGGGAGACATCACTCCATTTCGGCTTAGGTGTTCCTGCCCTTATCCATTCGAGAATAGGCTTGATGTCTCGATCCTCTTGCTGTGCTTGCTGCATGGCTTCGCTACTTCACTCATCGCTGACAGTATCAGTCCTTATTATTCTAATCGCTACACTGTCTTTAGCTTCTTGCCTAACACAATGGTTACACTCCACCGGACAAGGTCTTCGAGAGAGCGCATCTGCATTTCCATGCGCTTTCCCACTCCGATGTTCGATAACGAAGTCGTATTCCTGGAGCTGTTCAATCCATCTTGCCACTTGTCCTTCTGGATTTTTAAATTGTAGCAACCATTTTAAAGCAGCATGATCAGTCCTCAGATGAAACTTGCGGCCCAGCAGAAACTTACTGAAATGCTGCAATGTCTTAACCACGGCCAGTAATTCTCTTCGTGTAACACAGTAATTTCTCTCTGGTTTAGACAAAGACTTACTAAAGTAAGCAATCACGACCTCCTTGTCTCCTTTTCTCTGGGACAGGACTCCTCCTATCCCAGTATTGCTGGCATCTGTGTCGACGACGAACTCATTTTCTGCATCTGGATAACCCAAGATTGGTGTTTCACAGAGTCTTCGCTTAAGGTCTTTGAAAGCGGCTTCACATTGTTCATCGGCTTCGCAATATCGGAGAAGCTTTTCACGAACCGCCGGTAGTATGAACACAGACCTAAAAAGGCACGAACGTCCGTCTTATCTTTTGGTGTCGGCCAATCTTTCACGGCACTTATCTTCTCAGGGTCTGTTTGTATCCCATCCTTCGAAATAACATGCCCCAAATAATTCACTTGTCGTTTAAAAAGTGAACACTTCTTTGGACTGAGTTTTAAGTTGGCACCCTGTAGTTTAGTCATAACTTGCTCCAGTTTGCTGAGGTGATCGTCGAAGTTGTAACGTTGTGGATTTTTTATAAATCTATTTGAAATAAATTATCTAAAATAGTCGATAATTTAGTATTTTCGACACTAAATAACTAATTTGTCTATGGGTGTGCGAGCGAGATTGGACAACATTACTTAAGTGTCTATTCACGGCGCTAAAGTGGGCCCTTTCTTCGGCTACTCTTGGCCGAGGGAGGTCGCTTTGACCCCGGCGGCCAACTGCTGTCGGCACCGGGTAAGTTTTGAGATCAACATTTCCTACTTCTTTCAACAGGTGAAGACTTCTCAGCGGCGCAGCTTTATGCCTGCTAATATGCATGGCTTATTTATGTTTTATTTTAATATGTATATTTTGTGCTATTTCAGCCTACCCATTAGTGACACGAGGCCGATGACCCCTATGGTCAGAGGTCACGTCATCAGCCTGCACTGCTTAATTATTTCTTCCTTTTTATAGCTTCTAGCTACGCTGTTCTACCGCTGGGGAGAATATCTTCACCTGCTATTATTTTCAGCGGGTCACTGGACGAAGTTCCCATGTGATATACTGACCCGCACTCTTTCTTTTTCCAGGGTCTTCGCACCGGGCTTCACGCCATCATTCGGTCGTGAGGCACACCAGCGAGGACCCTGGCGCGCCGGCAACATCAGCAGCCGGGAGTCAACGAGCTAAGTGCATACCACCATCTCTGCACAACGGATCAAACAACGCCTCGGCAGAATATTTATTGCGAATCCACCCTGAGATTCATTTCTATAATACCTACTATAAATTCATGTAACGTTCTATTACTTCGATTATAATTGTTATTAATTATAATTCAATCTTTCAATTATCTGTCTCACTAGCTAGCCAGCCAAACATTATATTTATTACTTTTTACAGTGCTCTCATAGCTCATTCAATTCACTTAATTTAACTTGCACCTAAAACCCCAACATAAAACTTTCTTTCGTTACATTGGCGCCCCACGTTGGGCGCCATTGAAACGTTAATGTTTGGTTTGATAGATTAAATAGAAATTAAAGGTACTTTACTTTGTTAACCCGGTAGAGCAGAGATAAATAAAATTTTATTAAGAACTGTTTAACAACAATATAATCAGATTAGATGTACAATATATGATTATTAGGGCGTGGAGTTCAGCATCTCCAGTCGACAAAAGATTTAAATTTTGTGGGTTTGAAACAGCCCGCGGTGCAAAGTTGGTGGTGAACACTTAGCTCTTCGCCGCCGAGGACTGGTGGAGCACGTGCCGCGCTGACGCTCTCTGGTCGCGTGGCCCGCTCTGACACACCTGAAAAACGCAAGCAAGCCTATCAGTATGTCGGACAGACATACTGCAAGTGCGGCGTGGCAGGCAGTAGGCAGGAGCAGGTGGTCAAGCTTCCCCAAGGCACGTGGTGCAAAAGTCACTACCGTAAAAGCCACGGCTCACAACATCGCAACAAAAGGAAGGGGTGCACAGAAACAATTTGACATGAAGGTATTGACACGAGGTCAGTGATCCCACGACCGCATGGGTCAATGTCCTTTTGACAAGCATGTGAACAAACCGAAATAAGCCTTGCAACTATAATGCAAAAGCGTTTAATATAAAATAAAATATGATGGACACTGTTCACGTAAAAAACAGCATCCATCTCAGGGTTTTCACCCCGTTACATGCACACACAACGTGGCGTTAAAATATTCCATATATGACACTATATGGACATAATAAAATACGGCACACCATGCTCACGTAAAAAGCATGGTAATTGCCTGGGAGGAGCTTTGCATTAGCTACATGAAAACGACGTGGCACCGAAAATAAATTATTGCCCAATGAGTACAGAAGGTCTCAGGACTATGCTTTGGTAGGATGCATCGTTTTCATGTCGCTATTGAGCCACCTGAAATAAAAAAGGAGATTAGCACACACTGCGTATAGCTATCAGTAATTCTCACCCAAGCCTTGGCAGAAGAAAGCTGATGTCCAGAGAAAAGGACTCGAATGAGGCTGCAGTGGCTTTTATAGCCTCCCCCAGACATCAGCCAGTGGGCGGGCCTACGTGACCAGCCTCCTGGTGATGATGGATATAGCGAAATTGCCTCTCCGGGGCTACATATTAGCACTAGTTTTACATCACCGGTGAACAGCAGCCATTAAAAGTGTATCGGGCTAATAGTATATCGCACACGGCCAGAGACAATCAAACGGTCAGAGACAAATGAAATGTACTGATAGAACGGCAGATTAAAAATGTAGCTAAAATATAATTTTTAGGTCGATACTAATCGACTAAATGTGTAAATAATAATTCAAACTACAATAGACGATTGAAATGTACTGATAGAACGGCAGATTAAAAATGTAGCTAAAATATAATTTTTAGGTCGATACTAATCGACTAAATGTGTAAATAATAATTCAAACTACAATAGACGATTTGCATCGTTACACATTGAAACGTTAATGTTTGGTTTGATAGATTAAATAGAAATTAAAGGTACTTTACTTTGTTAACCCGGTAGAGCAGAGATAAATAAAATTTTATTAAGAACTGTTTAACAACAATATAATCAGATTAGATGTACAATATATGATTATTAGGGCGTGGAGTTCAGCATCTCCAGTCGACAAAAGATTTAAATTTTGTGGGTTTGAAACAGCCCGCGGTGCAAAGTTGGTGGTGAACACTTAGCTCTTCACCGCCGAGGACTGGTGGAGCACGTGCCGCGCTGACGCTCTCTGGTCGCGTGGCCCGCTCTGACACACCTGAAAAACGCAAGCAAGCCTATCAGTATGTCGGACAGACATACTGCAAGTGCGGCGTGGCAGGCAGTAGGCAGGAGCAGGTGGTCAAGCTTCCCCAAGGCACGTGGTGCAAAAGTCACTACCGTAAAAGCCACGGCTCACAACATCGCAACAAAAGGAAGGGGTGCACAGAAACAATTTGACATGAAGGTATTGACACGAGGTCAGTGATCCCACGACCGCATGGGTCAATGTCCTTTTGACAAGCATGTGAACAAACCGAAATAAGCCTTGCAACTATAATGCAAAAGCGTTTAATATAAAATAAAATATGATGGACACTGTTCACGTAAAAAACAGCATCCATCTCAGGGTTTTCACCCCGTTACATGCACACACAACGTGGCGTTAAAATATTCCATATATGACACTATATGGACATAATAAAATACGGCACACCATGCTCACGTAAAAAGCATGGTAATTGCCTGGGAGGAGCTTTGCATTAGCTACATGAAAACGACGTGGCACCGAAAATAAATTATTGCCCAATGAGTACAGAAGGTCTCAGGACTATGCTTTGGTAGGATGCATCGTTTTCATGTCGCTATTGAGCCACCTGAAATAAAAAAGGAGATTAGCACACACTGCGTATAGCTATCAGTAATTCTCACCCAAGCCTTGGCAGAAGAAAGCTGATGTCCAGAGAAAAGGACTCGAATGAGGCTGCAGTGGCTTTTATAGCCTCCCCCAGACATCAGCCAGTGGGCGGGCCTACGTGACCAGCCTCCTGGTGATGATGGATATAGCGAAATTGCCTCTCCGGGGCTACATATTAGCACTAGTTTTACATCACCGGTGAACAGCAGCCATTAAAAGTGTATCGGGCTAATAGTATATCGCACACGGCCAGAGACAATCAAACGGTCAGAGACAAATGAAATGTACTGATAGAACGGCAGATTAAAAATGTAGCTAAAATATAATTTTTAGGTCGATACTAATCGACTAAATGTGTAAATAATAATTCAAACTACAATAGACGATTTGCATCGTTACACACCCCCTCCCGTAAGGTAGAGTTTCTGCTAACAGAAACTCGATACTGTGCTCAAGACTTCAGTCAATCTACGCTACACATCCTAACTAACTTACATGCATCATCATTCATACAACTCTTATATTGTGTAGCGGTTACCATCAAAGACTATGGTAAACACTTCCTATCAAACAGAGTTTCCAACATCCTATCCGTTGGAGACTCAACGCAGATCAACTGAAGGTGTTAAGTATTGTAAGATCAGCATAACTGTTCCCAATAGAAGAGAAATTGAGCAAAAAGACTACCAAGTAATTTCAACTATGAGACATGCAATAGGCTTATTTTTTTGTTTTTTTTTTTTTTACCCTGAGTTTGCAGAACCGCTCAGGAAAACAATGGTGAAACCATCAAAACAACACCCGGATGCTGGTTGAATGTCCCAGCACCAAGCAGAAAAAAATCCCGTGGTCAATGGTTAGTAGCCATTGCCGGAGATAGTCCGTTGGTTGAATCGCCAACGAACACAACAACTATTGTACATTACAATAATCGTGGAAGAACATAAGTCCTTCAATAACCTGGTTACAAACCAATGGTTTGACAGAAGAAAATACATGTTGAAATTACGCAGTAGCGACGGTTAACAAGAATTGTAACAATACAAAGTCAACACGTAATATTGTGACAAAAGTTTAAAAAAATTTGAAGTTTGTATTACAACTTGCGCGGTGAATATGTAGGTAAATGACCAATAGTCACTAAGTCCACAATAACACAGAGATATGTGTTGGGATGTAACAACCTAACATTCACATTCACCAAAAACAAATGTTATAACATTATAAAATGATGTGTTATGTTGTAAACAATAACACAACGTTTAAAGTGACAACCGAACTGAATGTCAGTAAGAGTGGAACGTTTCGTTTCACACACTCAATGATCGTTTCGCTCAGAATTGAACTAAACGCATAAGGTGTCAGATCGGTCAACAACAAGTCGGACGTTTGACACATCTGACATAACGTCACAGACGAAAACAATTGTGTAAACATAACCATGTTTACACATATCAACAATAAAAAAAAACAAATTGAAAATAACAGGAATTTATTAAAAAGTACGGTATAACCATACACAATATGTATGCAAGGTAGAATAACCCGACCAATTTACAAGGTAAGGAAAAATTCTATTGAAATTGGAATAATTACAATGGACATTATTCCGGGAGTTATTGCATGGGAATGACCAGTTTGTAACTTTTTATAGGTAAACGGTGCCTCCCGATGACTCAACGCGGCTCTTCGTTGAGAGAGGAGAAAACTTGATTGGGGTGTACCTCAACATACAGTTTACCATTGGGTGAACACAAGAGATATAAATACTCGTGCACACATGCAGTAAACAAAAACAATTACCCACCTTACCAACAACTAGAAAACAAAATTCCTATATCTTTGTGGTCACATGCTGTTTCTCTAAGTATTGCTTACTTTTTCCCATAAAGAGAGCCACAGCTGAGATTATTTCCAGAATTCTGTAATTCTGGCGTACGTAATTCTGTCTGTAATTCAAGTCTTTAAAATAATTACCTTTAATATAAATTTACCGTACAAAGTATACATTAATGTAACGAAAGAAAATTTTTGATGCTTGGGTTTTTATGTGCAAGTTAAATTAAGTGAATTGAATGAGCTATGAGAGCACTGTAAAAAGTAATAAATATAATGTTTGGCTGGCTAGCTAGTGAGACAGATAATTGAAAGATTGAATTATAATTGATAACAATTATAATCGAAGTAATAGAACGTTACATGAATTTATAGTAGGTATTATAGAAATGAATCTCAGGGCGGATTCGCAATAAATATTCTGCCGAGGCGTTGTTTGATCCGTTGTGCAGAGATGGTGGTATGCACTTAGCTCGTTCACTCCCGGCTGCTGATGTTGCCGGCGTGCCAGGGTCCTCGCTGGTGTGCCTCACGACCGAATGATGGCGTGAAGCCCGGTGCGAAGACCCTGGAAAAAGAAAGAGTGCGGGTCAGTATGTCACATGGAAACTACGTCCAGTGACCCGCTAAAAATAATAGCAGGTGAAGATAATCTCCCCAGCGGCAGAACAGCGTAGCTAGAAGCTAAGTAAGGAAGAAATAATTAAGCAGCGAAAGCTGGTGACGTGACCTCTGACCGTAGAGGTCATCGGTCTCGTGGCACTAAATAGTAGGCTGAAATAGCACATACTAGGAATATAGAATAATAAATTAAAACAGATAGGCCATGCCTATTAGCAGGCATAAAGCTGCACCGCTGGAAAGTCTTCACCTGTAGAAGAAGTAGGAAATGTTGATCTCAAAACTTACCCGGTGCCGACAGCAGTTGGCCGCCGGGGTCAAAGCGACCTTCCCCGGCCAAGGGTAGCCGAAGAAAGGGGCCACTTTATCGCCGTGAATAGACACTTAAGTTAGTGTTGTTCAATCTCGCTCGCACAGCATAGACAAATTAGTATATTTAGTGTCGAAAAATACTAAAATATCGACTAAGGTATAGAAATTATTGGAAATAGATTTATAAGAAATCCACAACGTTACAATACCCCCCCAATTAGTTCTGGGTTTTTGTTACCCAAAAACCCGATACTGGACTGCTCAATAAAATGCCTGACTTACGCTTACACATACATACTTCCTTACATACCTCCCCTATCATGTTCATCCATACTTAGCGGTTGCCACTTCAAAAATGTAGCACACGCGTTCCTTTCGAAGAGAGTTTCCAGGTTAACAGGCACTGGAGACTCAGACGTAAATCGAACAAGATGGAAAACATTGAAATGTCACAGACACAATTTCAATGGGAAGAAAAGGAGCAATCGAACCACTATATATTTTCAACTTTAAAAAGGGAAAGTGTTATGTTTTTAGTATAGGGCTTATTTTAGATGTATACATTACCGCATCTGCAATAAGGCTTATTTCACGAGTTTGCAAACCGCTCGGAAGAAGACATAACAAAAGGGATGCAATGAGGCTTGTTTTTAAACTGAGTTTGCACGACCGCTCAGCATAATGGTATAAACCCATAAAACAGTACCCCGATACTGGTTGAATTCCCAGCTCGAAGAAAAAGGTATCTGTTGGTTTAAAACGCCAACAGATCCAATAAATGGTATAAAACCATAAAAATTCCCGGTGACTGGTTTAGTATCCCAGCACCAAGACACGGTATCCGTTGGTTTAAAACGCCAAGGGACCCAAAAACAACATCGGTTGGTTTAAAACGCCAGAATTACCCCAACATAAAACTTTCTTTCGTTACAAAGTCTTTTCCAATGATGATTATGTCATCCAAATATACCAGACAGGCTTCTCCCAGCAGTCCAGCAAGTATTTGTTCCATCAATCTCTCAAAAGTGGCCGGAGCATTACATAATCCAAATGGCATGACGTCGAACTGCCAGAGACCTTTTCCAGTAGAAAACGCAGTTTTCTCCTTATCTCGTTGACTGATTTCAACTTGCCAATACCCACTCTTGAGGTCCAATGTTGAGAACCACTGCATGCCACTTAAGGTGTCCAAAGTGTCATCTATCCTTGGCAACGGATAACTATCCTTTTTCGTAACATCATTCAGTCGGCGATAATCGACGCAGAATCTGGTGGTTCCATCCTTTTTCTTTACAAGGACTACCGGAGAACACCATGGACTGACCGAGGGTTCAATGATATGGTCGTTCTTCATCTCTTCAATCATTTCCTCCACCTCTTTTTCTCGAGCAATCGGTACACGTCGTGGTCGTTGACGGATTGGCGTTACCTCACCAGTATCGATTTTATGCTGTACTACTCCAGTTCTGCCTATGTCACCACCATGCATAGAAAAGACGTTTTTATAACGTAGCAGCATGTTCCGCGCCTTCAGCATCTCTACCTTACTGAGGTCATAGCGACAATCTTCTAGTAGTTTCAGCACTGTTGATTCTCTGTCACTTGTGGCATCGCTTTTGGTCGAACTCTGGCAACTACGTATCCACGAGATCTCCTCACAAGTGCCAAGCAGTGTCCCTTTGTTTAAGACGCACTCGTTGTTGCTCATATTTAAAATTCTTATAACGGCTGTGGTTGGTGTTGTTACCACAGTACGAGCTGGTATCCAGGGACTACTGCCGTCTACTTTTTCCACCAATGCACAGCGATGAGAATTGATGCCATATTGAGGTAGTCTTATTGGCACTAGGGTCTGTGATTTAGGCTGGAGTACAGTTCGTTTTGCACAGTACACTTTTCCACATGCGCCACCTTCCATGGGAATTTCGTCGAACCCAAGTTTCAGAACGCCACAATCCACGTCGATTTTACAGCGATATTTTCTCATAAAATCCAATCCAACGATGCAGTCATCTAAGATATCAGCGACGATGACTTTATGCCAATAGGTCTTATCACCGACTTCCAACGCCACTTCTTGCTCGGACGGAAATGCGCTGGCCGGTAGCTGTCTGCAGATGGAGATGCTTAAGTTGATGTAGACGATCTCTAGGTAAATTTTTCACCAGCCGAAAGTTAATCACGGTCCGACTTGCTACAGTATCAATGGTGAGGTGGCACGGTGATCCATCAATACCTCCTTTGATGACCAAACTATTTCCATCATTAGCTTGAGAGATCAGAATTGGGACTTTTACACTACCAGCCAGCACCCGTCCCGCAGTCCTGGCGTTTACTCGTTTCCCTGTTGCTCCGGCGCATCTAGATGACGCGCCGCTTGTTCTTGTCCATTGCCTTGTTGATTCCGTTTCGGGCAGCTAGACCGAATATGTCCTTGCTCTTTGCAGAAATAACACCTGGGGGTGAATTCCCGACGATACACACGTTGCTCATTTGTTGAGATCTCTCGCAATCTATGTGGTCGAGGGTCATGTCGTACAGCTTCCACTTCAAGGGCGTGAGCAACAGCATCTTTAAGGGTTGCATGGTGACCCAGGCGGACGGCAGCTCTCACCTCCAAGTCTCTGATCCCGTCAATAAAAGCTTGCACCAAAATGCTGTCAAGAAATGACGAAGAAGCTCCTTGGTAAGCTTTTCTCACGAGCTTTTCTATTTCCAAAGCCCACTGCTGCAGAGACTCATTAAGACGCTGGTTTCTGTCCTTCAATTGGGCACGGTAGACATGTTCCAAGTGACTATCACCGTAACGTGATTCCAACGCTTCAAGAAGGCGGTCGTAAGTCACTTCACCTCCAAGCGCCTCTAAAACACTGAGTGCTTGGTCCCGTAACCCCAATGTTAATGCTGTTTTGGCTTGCTCCTTATCCCAACCGTTCGCCTTTGCCACAGACTCGAACTGCAGTTTGTATGCAGTCCACGAGGAGGTCCCATCAAATGGCGGTACTTTGAACTTTCCGACAGCCTGTACAGATGGAATGGTTACAGAGCCAGCTGTTCCGCAAGCTATTTTTGTCTCCAATTTTTTAACGTTTTGAGCCACAGATTGCAGCCGTTCCTCATAACTCTCAAATTTCTCGTCGATGCTCCCTAATTTTTCGTCGTGGCTTTCTATTTTTACTTCGTGGCAGTCGAGCTTGTCTTGCACTGAATGAATTTCTCTTTGCCATTCTGCTTTAGACTCTTTCAAGAAGGCAAATAGATCTTCTTGTTGTTCCCGAAGCTGAACCTTTAGTTGCAAGGCCTGCTCCTCCTGTTGACGGGCCTGATCTGCCTGGTGACGGGCCTGCTCTGCCTGGTGACGGGCCTGCTCTTCCTGGCGACGGATCAGCTCCTCCTGTTGTTGCTGGAGCTGTGCCTTCAATTGCAGAGTCTGTTCTTCTTGGCGACGGGCCTGCTCTTCCTGGCGACGGGCCTGCTCTTCCTGGCGACGGGCCTGCTCCTTCAATAAGGTCACAATCGCATTCAGGTTAATTTCCGATGATGATCGTGAAGTACCCGTCGACGTACTCGGAGTACCCGCAGCCTCTTCCGCGGCCTGGCTTCGTGTTTTCACTCCCTCCCTGTCGTCTCTCGGCGTTACCGGCATTTTCTATCCCACTTCTGACACCAGTTGTTACGAGCGTGGGGGTCGGTTTAAATAGAAAATGCGAGGACAACCGTTGAAGACAGATTTTATTCAGCTACACTTCAATTACAGCAAAGCGCGTAGAAATTTGAAAACTCTTCCTTACACAATACACAGTCACTTGTATAATCGCACTGTATCGCTTCGCACACTTTATCGCTTTGATCGCTTCGAATACTAGTCTTAGACTAACTTGAGCAGCGGCTGTTAGCTCGCCTTTTATATAAGGCGCGGCCGAGTAGCGAAAGATCGAGAAAAGACAGGTACGTTCTGAAAAAGACAGGAACTTTCTGGGAGGTTCTATTAGGTCTTGTGTCTCTTTCTATTCGTTCCATTCCTTCTAGAACAGTGACGTCAAGGCATGCTGTCTCTTTCTAGCCTGACGTCTCGTTCTATTCATTCCATTCCTTCTAGAACAGTGACGTCAAGGCATGCTGTCTCTTTCTATAGTGCCGTCTCGCTCACTCCTATGGAAATTTGGCCATATATTGAAGTGGCCAAGCGCCGGGCGTAGCAATATATACAAGAATTTGTTTAAAGGTATAATATGTTATAGATACACATTTTATATAAAAGGAAGAGTTTATCAAATTTCTAGCTTTCCGATTACGACCACATTATTATCAGCTGAATTTTTCTTCCAGTACCTATCTACATTGACTTAGCTGACCGTCATCCCCCCTGCGTTTTTTCTTCTTGCATACCAAATGAAGCTTTAAGTAAGTGCGTTGCGGGTGAAATTCGATATTTTCCGTGAAGCGACTGCCATCTGACCTGAAGTATTACAGTTAAACAAGTTCTTGGAGTTTCTAGGGACCCTACTACCCGTAACGACTGCTATAATATTCAGATGACAACCGGGACCTAGCGACGACGGTTTAACGTGCTTTACGAGGCTTTGATGTAATAATGTTACAAGACGACGAATATTTATCAATTTTCATATCAAAATTCTTTGATCTCGTACTATCAGTAGAAAAACACGTTTTTTTTACGGACTTCATGAGCGTTTCTCAGGAGGGAAAGACGATTTGCCTTCAACAAGACGAAGTACTCGCCTCTTACAGTGTCACTTTAACAATTTCGTTGTAGGTACTTACCTTCGGCTCAGTATTAAGTTAGGGTACTTTAACCGAGTGCCATCACTGCGACGCGAGCGTGGACTCGGGGCTGCACACGCTCACTGAGTGTCCGGCGTTTGAGACGCCGAGGTGGGAGCTTGTGCAGGCCCTGGGGGTGAGAGTGCTCACGCTCTCCACCCTGCTCGCGGCGATGGTCCGCTGCGCGGATGCGTGGGCGGCCAGCGCCTCATTCTGCGAGCAGGTCATGCTCGCGAAGGAGACAGCAGAGCGGGCGCGGCGCGATGAGCGAGAAAGACTCGTTGACATCGCTGCACGCGCTCGAAGGCGGCTCGGTCGTCGGAGGGCGCAGACAGACCTCCACCCCCCACGAGCGCGGGCCTGAGGGTGACGGGTGGAGCCGCCCGTCACCCTAGCAGAAGCAGGCCACGGCGGCGCCGCGCATCGTAGCACGATGAGCGCCCCCCCACACCGGGGTTGAGTCGGGGACCGCGTGTCCCCACCTCTCGAGGAGGGCCAGACCGAGAGGGATGGCCCTAGGTCAGCCGAGGTACGAGGGATATGTCGCATGACAACCTCACCTTCGGCTTAGCACTACGACCCAGAGACGGCGTGCGGTTTAGTCGGTTCGAGTCCGACATAACCTACCCCTCCGGCTATGGAGGGGTGGGTATCCGTGGGGATTTCCCGCACGTAAAAAAAAAGGGTACTTTAAAGTTTACCTTGAAATAAAAGCACATCATTTTAATCTTGGTTTCTTTATTATTAGGTAGGTACTTGTTCGCGTAGGCATTATGTATGATTTGAGATTGACAGGGTCATTCTCATTAATTTTACATACTAGATTCGAGAGTGCATTACTCATTTAAAGTTTCTTTCCAGAGGGCATTGGCAAGCTCTTAGCAGGTATTGGCGCAGAAAACACAGAGAATAACAGAAGACGGTACCGGCAGCTCCTTTTTACTACAGAGGTTAGCTTATAATAATCTATTAATATCGTATAATATCAATCATCATTATTATCGTTTTCATAGGGATTTTCCAGTTTTGCCATATCATCTACTTTGGAGCTTGGGCTCCGCTTATCGTTTTAATCATGACAGCCCTGTGACACCATCCTTGACAGCACTGGTAGATTCAAGGGTATTATTCAATCTCCATGACACCACCGGTAGTGTCAAGGGCATGTCGGCTTTTCGAGAGAAAAGGCTGTTAATAGGTTTCGCCATTAGTTCGTAAGAATTACGGTAGATGACTTCGGCGATGTTCTAAGACTTATATGACTATTTACTTATATTATCAAATATCCAGGAAGTTTCAGCTAGCTCAGTCAGTCTGAAAGAGACGGAGCGCGGTTTCTTGTTAACTTTTTCTTTTTAAACCTATAATAAAAGTGGACATAATTATTGCCTCAAAATTTCATTAAAAACATTAAGTTCTCCCGTTACCAACATTTTTAAATCAAAATCTTTATACTGCACAAAATCTCCATATAATATTTATTCACTCTTAAAAATTCTTTATATTGCAGACGCTAAACGAACATATTTCGGCAGTAATATTATTTGATGAAACGGTATACCAAAAGACGGACGACGGGACCCCATTTACAGAGTTACTCAAGCAGAACAACATAATACCGGGCATCAAATTGGATAAAGATGCCGTGCCTTTGTTCTTGTCTCTTGACGAAGTTACCACACAAGGTTTGTAGTTTTGCTCAAAGACTTGTCTGAAGGAATATACAAGTAGATTACTGTGTACTGTACTAGTACACAGTAATCTACTTGTATATTCTTTCTGACAAGTAAACAATGAATTTCGAGTCCAGAAGGCTTTCTTAATAAACGTCTCAAACTCAAATGTCAAGTCCGATTTAATGAAAGGGAGGGCCATTTCACATAACACTATTATTTTTCCAAATTAAGCCTCGAGATAATGTTACAAACGATCACGATCTTAATATTCTTTCTTGAAACTAGGAAAAAACCTTTTTTTGATATTTCATTTGATTTAGAACTCATCACAATGTCAAATAAGCTGGAGATGAGAGACCACTTTAGCGTGATAGTAACAAAGAACTTATGGCCCTGGTTTGTCGATGGTGAGCAACACGAGAGAGACCACGTTGTCCTATTCGGCAGTATTTTGTGCCCTGTTCAGGCTACTGTAAGTCTAATAAGCAATAAGCTGAAATCATACAAGCAATTAATAATATACACGATAATTCCCAGGGTTTTGGTATGGTTTAGGAGGGTTTTAAACCGATTGTTTCTGAAAATAGGTTTAGATGACCTCGGCAAACGCTGCGCAGAATACAAGAAGCAAGGCTGCCGTTTTGCCAAATGGCGTTGTCCTCTCAGAATCGGGGACCATACTCCATCAGCACAAGCCCTCAATGACATGGCTCAAGTTCTAGCCAGATACGCGTCCATCTGCCAGAGTGAGGGTCTGGTGCCTATTGTGGAACCTGATGTTTTGTTGGATGGTAAGTGGTGAACGTATATTTTGGTATAGTTCATTTTACTGTTAATTGGAGTAACTTACGCATACTAAAAAAACAGCAATAAAACAAAACACTCACACATCCGTTTTTGAACACTTGCACACGATTGGTCGCCCCAATGTCATACTGTCTCGGCGCCCCAAACGTCATAGTGGCAAAGCGACGAACGTGATGAGCGTGGATGGTGTTATACAATAATACGACAGCTTGTTTGTGTTTATTTTTTATTGAATAAGTTCCATCAAAGTTCAATCAATAAAAAAAGTCGGGTTGCACTCCGGGAGTGCCGGCAGAAGCGAAAACTTGTTCTCTCTTTCTTTCTTCGTTATATACAGAGAAAAAGATAAAAAGAATATACCATACCATACAATACCTATAATATAGCGCCAATCATAGAACCTATCACTAATTTTCTGTCAGAACAAATTAATAAATTACAAAAAGAAAAATAATCACAAAAAGTAATAAATTACAAAAAGAAAAAATAATCACAAAAATGTCAGATGCCGAGGTTCGAACCCGGTACTATCTGAAACCATAAGGACTTACAGTCGAAGCGCTTACCGCTAAGCTACGAAGCTTCTTGGCGTACCTAACAAAATAAACAATTTTTAGCTAATGTTGTATGACGACAGTCGTCGGTTACGGTTCAAAGGTCAAATAATCCTGACGCGAGTTTAACACTTTTTACCCATCCAACGCCGCTAAAGAAGTTTTCACTTCAAAAAATAATAACTGGATTGTTATTATTTTTCTATTGATTGAACTACATACGCATACAAATTAAAATATGTTGTTATTTTTCACAATTATGTACCTCTGAAAATAATTAGTTTATTTAATTTATGGCGGTTGGAATTTAGTAAAGACTCGTTTTTAACAATATAATGCAAACGAATTATAAGAAACTGTTCGATTATAGCTTTTAACAATATAACGTCGTGATTGCTTTCTATAGGATGGTTTTCTTTAAGGGGTGATACACTTATTTACCATTATTTTAAAATTGTTAATTTTAATTGTCAATCAGATGATTCTACATTAATTTTAATGTAATGGACCAACCATCTGAAAAATAGTAAAATACTTTTTAAAAATAAATAATTTAAGTAATGAACTAAATAAGAACAGTTTAACTTTTTCATTAAGTTTAGAAATTGCAAATAGGTATATAAAATATCTCACAGTAAGTAAGTAAGTAAGTAAATCATTTATTGCTCGAAACATGGTATTTTACAGTGGTGTTACATAATCAAATAATGTCGGACATGTTTCGCAGATTCTCTGCATGCAAAGTTACATTAATTTATTTATTAGAATTCAAAATTTCATGTATTTAATAATTAATAATTGTAATAAGATTAAAATAATTAGAATGCCAATAAATGTCCATTATAAAAATTAAAAAAAAATGACAATATTTTGTCAAGAATGCATTTAAGAATAAATTTGTAATGTCAGAATACCCAGTACTATCAATTATCAATAATTATACAAGCAATAATCTCATATTAACAATCTATCACACACATAACTTGATTTACACTTCGATGTCATTAATACCCAAACCATCACCATTTATCCTCAAGAAACTCCCTGACACTATAATAAGACTTCTCCATCAGCCAGGTAGTTAGTGTTTTCTTAAATTTATTGAAGGTTAACTCTCTAATGGGTCTGAGTATGTGATTATAAATTTTGGCTGTCATAAAATGTGAATTATTTTGATGCAGAGAAGTTTTACAGCTAGGCAGCAAAAGTTTTGTACTATCTCTAAACATGTACAGCTTATCTTCACTGGCCTTTTTGAACAACTCTGGATTTTTTTTACAAATATGCCAATTTCTAAGGCTGATCTACACGAGTCTAGTGGTCCAATGTTCGCCATAGCCCGAATACATTTTTTCTGACATACGAAGACTTTTGAGATGTGATTTGAATTACCCCATAATAGTAAACCATACCGTAAAATTGATTGTACATAGCCGTGGTAAGCAGTCATTGCAGTTTTCAAATTCACTGTTTTGCATAATCGTCTTAAAGCGAAAACGAAGCGATTTATCTTGACACACAAGCCATTTATATGTAAGTGCCAATTACAATGTTTATCTAATGTAATACCTAAGAATTTAGTATCGACAGATGTTCCTATATCTGTACCCTGATATGTAATTTTTACTGGTTTGTTATTTGATTAATAGTTCTCAAATTGTACAATTTTTGTTTTGGCTATGTTTGCGGTCGGATTGTTCTTACCTAGCCAATTCATTACGCCACTTATTGTAGTATTTACATAAGTAATGTGCTGTGGTTCACCCCCTTCATCGGCCACTATGACTGATATATCGTCTGCAAATAAAGTACAATGATTTTTTGTAACTTTAGGTATATCGTTAATATAGAGTAGAAAGAGTAGGGGGCCCAGAACACTTCCTTGAGGTACGCCCGATGTATTTAGTGCAAAATGCGATCTGAAAGATTTTAAACATCGTTCATTGTCAACCCGGTCTATCTCTACACATTGTGTACGATTTTGGAGGTAGCTACTTATCCATTCGAGAGCTTTGCCTCGGAGCACTTTTTCTTAATCGCTTAACCTTTCCATTATTAATTGGTGTGTACATGTCATCAGTTCGAAAGTGTATGCTGCATATTTTACTGTACTGACATATTAGTATGGGTTCTGCACTACTTCACAACACACGAAGGCATATTTGAAATATAATTAACGCGAAAACACACAAAAAACAAACACAATTAAAATCCCTGACAGATTGATTCCAGTGACACAACTGTACGATACCTACGCGTGACAGCGCGGACTGACAGCGCCGCGCGGTACAGTTTTTAAGCCCCGCCTTCCGCGGTCCTCATTATGTGCTGCCATTTTTTTAGCTGAGTTACACTTCTATAGGATAAATTATTCGTAGATTGTGAGTGACAAACGTTAAATAACAACATGCGTTCGTAAAAGTCACAACTAGGTCTAATTCTACACGAGTTCTTTCTTTTATGTTAACCAATTATAATCCACCGTCTTTACACTATACGACCGCGGTCGAAACTCTTAATGTCACTCAGAATATTATCCCAGTACCTACTGCTTCCTCTGTCACTGCTTGGTGAAAACTAATTAGGCGCCGTCCATTAATCACGTGATCTTCTTTTTACATTTTTTAACCTCCCCTCCCCCTTGGTGATACGTGGTGAGGTTTGAGACTACCTCCTCTTTTTTAGTATCTACTAAGAATCTTTAATTTTTTAGAATATTATCTTTAATTATAGGTATTAAAAAGTATAATCTTATTTTATTCTGAAATATAAGGACCATGACAAAAATATCTAGACTAGATATCGTCACGCGATCAACGGAAAAATAAATACACCCCCCTGCCCCCCTGTAATATTTCTTGATTTTTTCAAACTCCGCCCTCCCCTTTCAAGCCTCACGTGATTAATGGATAGCCCCTCAGGAGGCGTCCAGGAATTACGTGAGGCGTTTTTTAAAAACCCCCACCCCCCTTGATGAGATATCGTAAGATTTTCCTCAACTCCCTCTCCCCTCCCCTAATCTCACGCGAGATTTTTCGAAACTTCAATTTGAACTGTAAACGTGTTGGATTATTGAGAAAAAAAACAACTAGTTCTATTACTTTTATTGAAGACTAGCAAAGAGATCCCATAATCAGCACTCCATGGATTCACGGTGCGGTCGCCGGGTCCATAGCGTGTTACAGAGAGTTACACCGTGCTCTTACTTCTACGGCGTAGAGTTTAACCACGTAGCCTTTTCTGGTTAACTCATTAGTCAAGTCAAAGTATTTGTTTGTCTTTATAGCATGGTTTTAGTTTCCCACGGTACTAAGAGTTTTACAAGCACTGCACGCCTATGCGATCGTGAAAAAAAAAGAATATGTCGGGTCTGGATGATGAGGCACAGAATGATATCCTTCGGTATTTTGTAATGCTTCTCAAACGTGTCTACGAGTATTATCCAGTCAACGGCAGCCATCAAAATTAAATATGGCTTTTGAGGTGATTATTTTGAACAGCCTTCTTTTACAAACACAATGTCATTTCCTTGGTTTGTGGTTGATACTTTTTTCGCTCTAGCTACCGTCAAACTTACAGCCTCACGTATGATTTCTAATACTTTTTCATGGCGGCGCGAGTAATGACCCCGGTCTAATAGTGTCGTGCAACCCATTAGCAGGTGCCTAGCTGTACCAGTTGCTTCACCACATGAGTTACATGTTTAATCTGTGGCTTTTCCCCATCTGACTAGATAGCTTTGGTCGGGGCGGGTCAACTGGAATGCATTTAGGTAAAATTTATGTAAGGCCGGTGATCAGTCATATATTATGGTACGCCACTTTAAGGCTATGGGAATACAAAATTCACCTAGGGTCAACCATTTGTTTTGCATTTCTAGGTTCAATGCGTGCACCTTATAGGCGTTGTTTTCTTTTGCTTGAAGAAAAGATTTTGTTATTTCTTTATCTGTTTGTCTTCGAATATTACCTCGACCTACTCTACCAGTCTGCGAGCCACTCATGATTTTTTCATGGAACTGGAGGCGTGATTCGAGCTCCCTTGCATTTTGTCTTTTGGAAGGACTTTTACTATTTCGTCTTTAGATTTCGATAATATATTACGTGCATTTTAGTTACTCTTAGGTGTTTATAAAGTTCTGATAGCTTCTTAAGCGTCATTCCAAAATTATTTGCGGATCTATATAGTGCAGTGTCGACCCACTGAGCTAGCCCTAGTATTTGTGAATATTAACGTAATTTAAAATCACAATCATAAAATTAAATAATAAATATCAAACAAAAATAAAGAAAATATTCAATCTAATCAGTCTTCATGATTCGTGCACGGCTTCAACAGTGACTACTGGAACCAACATATTCAATTGTTTTTCAATAAAATTATCTGCTTCTTCAACTTCGCTCTGAATAAGCCCCTCTAAGCCGTTGTCGCTTACGCACAAAATTTCAGTAGCTCGTCTTGTGACAATCCGCGAGGGGCGCAATTTGCGCATTTGTACAGTACGTGCATGATATTCATTTTCAATTATTAAAAACGTTGCTTGAATAGATGTTAAATAAAATATTTTGCGAGCATAAACAAAGCAAATCCGCTGTTATTCGGCTCTTTACGCCGCGACGTTCGTCGAGGCGCATGTGGCGATACAGCTAAACAATCAAGCTCTACTTCGCTGCTTTGCGAAGTTCGGACTGTTATACGGGGTTTCGAGATTCGCTGTTTTAAAAAAAAGACGAAACACTTAATTAAATACTTTTACTTTTGAGAGAAAAACACGGGATCGATCTTTAGGCAACCGAGCGGAAAGAAGGCTAGAAACAGACTGAGGAGTCCCTACGTCGCTGGAGAGAGCCAGCGACTGCAAGATGCAAGATGACAAGAAGTACTGCAGGACAGCACTATTGCTGTCATAGTATGGATATAACACCTCCCCCTTTAAGAAGCGACTTTGGGGTTGAGTTTGGGCAAAGTCTGTTAGATTCTTATCCTGAGTGGAGCAACGGGTGTAACTGTAGTTTAGTTTAGTTTAGTTTAGTTTAGTTTACCTGGGCTGTTCCGCACTTAGCCTCTTGATTGGGCCATTGTGCGTACCATCTTACCTCTTATTCCAACCAACCCAGATCCTCCCAAAAAGCCAGCAGCCTTTTCAGGTTTCCACATGCTTCCCGGAGTGACGCTGGTGACTGGAGGAATTTCGCCCGTTGTGCGGCCACGCTCGTGCACTCTGTAAGCACATGCCGTGGCGTTTCTTCTGCCCCCATGCAGCCTCTGCATAGGGGGCTGTCCGTCACACCTATTGTAAACAGATGCTTGTTTAGGGGACAGTGACCGGTCAAGATGCCGGTGACCTTGCGGATTTGGTCCCTTTTTAGCCTAATGAGATTTCGGCTAAACGTTTTTGATGCTACCGGAACTGCATTCCTTGTTTGCCTGCATCCTTCAGTGTTTGTCCATTCTGTTAGATGGGTTTCTTCTGTACTTTTTCGTAGCCAAGTTTTGACCTGTGCTTGAGGTATGGGTAGTATTGGTTCCGGTCCATATACTGTCGACCCTGATCCTCTCTTGGCCAATTCATCGGCTGCGTCGTTGCCGAGGGAGTTGCTGTGTCCTTTGATCCATTGCAGCGTGACCCTGTTTGTGTTTGCAATGGATTGGAGTCTGTTATGACATTCCAATATGAGGACAGAGGTTATGGTGTTACTTTGGAGAGCTTGGAGCACGGATGCACTGTCTGAGATGATCTTTATGTCTAGATCTCTGACATCTCTGGCGGCAATCGTCTCCGCCGCTCTCGTTATGCCAATACATTCGGCTTGAAATATTGTGCTTAGCTTGTCCAAGGTGGTTGTTATTTTGATATTTAGGTCATTCGAGAAGACGCCTGCTCCGGTACCATGTGTGGTTTTGGAGCCGTCTGTGTATATCCTAACTTCTTTGACGCCAGAGCTATCTCTTTTTTCTTCAGAAAGTTGGATATGATACTTCCGTTCGAAGACGTGGTGACATGGTATTCTGTCTATGGGAGCCTCAAGAAGTGGTATCTTCTTTAGGATTCCCTGTAGAATCTTTGAATGCTTTGTTCCAGTATTCTCTTTCCAAAGCCCATTATTTTTTCAGTCTTAAGGCTGCTGCCTTGGCCTCCTCCTGTATGATTAAATGCAGCGGTCTCAGGTTTAGGAGGTGCTCTAGTGCGACTGATGGGGTGGTTCTCATGCATCCAGTGGCTGCTGTACTCGCTAGGCGTTGTAAACTCTGGAGCTTTTCTTTCACAGTGATCAGTTCTGTTCTGGGCCACCATACAACTGATCCATAGGTTAGAGAAGGTCTGATATTTTTATATTTTTGTTTGTTTGTTAACTGCGGCAGTTCGGTCTGTTTGCGTGACGGCGGAGCGACTAGTGGCGCCATCTGAAAACCAGCGCTTCGTATACCCTATTGTTGGTGTACGAGGCATTCATGCTGAGATGGTAGGCCATTTAGGTTCGCACGATGTACATTTATAATAATTATAGTCTGTAATTGTAATTGTAGCCTGTAATAGTACGTTAATAACCTATAATAACCTATAATTCTTGTTTGAAATTTTTGTACATTGTGCGTTTCTTAAATAAATGCTTTTTCTTTCTTCTTTTTCTTTTTCTTTCTTTCTGATAATTGCCGTGTACAGCCAAAGTGTTATCTTTGTGTTAAGACCCCAGTTCTTACCAACGAGTCTTCTGCATTGCCAGAAAGTTATACAGGCCTTTTTCATCTTAGCATTTATGTGGCTAGTCCAATTCAACTTATTGTCAAGTATGATAAAGTAAAAAGAGAGATAAAGTTAAATAGTTTTTTTGCTATCTTTGTCAGTTGCCATTGTAGTAGTGCTGGGAATATTCCGTCCAGCCCTGCAGACTTGAAAGGTTTGAAGCTTTTTATGGCCCACTCTATTTTGTCTGCAGTTACTACCTTGTTTGCGATTTCCCAATCTTGGGTTGTTGGTACACTGTAGTGTTCCGGTGGCCAGTCGATTGAGTTGGTGAATGGTGTGACCTGACAACCAGGAAAGTGTGTTTCCAGCAGTACTGCGCTGGTTTCACTTTCCGTTGTTGTGTAAGTGCCGTCCTCTCTCTTAATTGAGCCCATGAGGTTGAGTTCCCCCTTGGCCAGGACTTTCCTTACTCTTGCGGCTTGGTTTGTCGAATTTATGCTACTACAGAAACTCTGCCATGCCTCAGTTCTTCGATATCTGATGCGTTTCTTGTAGTGTTTTTGTGCGTTTTTGTATTTATCCCAGTCCTCAGGGGTTCTGGTGTTTTTTGCTCGGTTATAGAGCTTAGTAACTGTAGCTTCGTCAGGATCTTGTCTGTCAGTCATGGTTATTATTTCTGGAGTAAGTTGGGGTGGTGACTTATTAGGGTTAAGCTTAAATTGGAAGGGTCGGTTGCCGCCGGATTTACAAAACTTCTTAAAAATTAGGAAACTTACAAATACAAACATGAGAATTACAATAATCATTATCGTTATTGAGTAATGTGTCCCGTATTCAACAATATGTGGGATTTGTGTATTTTTTAATCATTAAAAGTGATTGTAATTTAATTTTATTAACTTCATTAAGATTATCTAAGTCTATCGCATTAAGGTGTATAAGGGGCACATCATTCGCCATATTATTAGGTTCTACAGTGTTACAACACGAGTCATTAATTAAATTGAAGTCTGGCATATTATTAATAGGTGAGGTTACATTTAAAACATTATATTTTGGTATTAATGTAGTGCTTTTACAATACGCAATACAACCGTTTGGGATATGCAATATACCAGTACCAAGTATGGTGGTCTCGTACAGATTAGAGTTTAAACAATCAATTGAAATTTTGATAGTGTCTGATTGTATATAAATCCACTGGTTATTCATTAACGGTTTCCAAATGTCCAGTTTCCCGAAAAGGGTTTTTGTTTCACATTGTGGCGGTTTTTGACTGATCACTTTTGCCAGTAGTTCACTTTCACAGGTAAGTTTTGCGTCGGTAGAGTACACATTCTCAATATAATTTCCCGTTCCTATAATTTTGCACTGTTCTAAATCATTTAAGATACAATACTGAGATTTGTCTTTGGTCATTTCTATATATTTGGAGTTTGGTATGATTAAACTGAAGGAGTCTGTCTTCTTGACATTATGTGGAGTCGGGAGAGCAATACTGTGGCACAATACATATTCTTTGGTGTTAACCAGTGGTAACTTAGAAATACTTAAAATAAAGTGTACAGAGTTAATATCTAGTGCTACAGGAAGCTCGAGGTCGCTCGATAGGTGTCTGTAGTTATTGACAAGCTCTCTATGAAGTTGTACTGGTGTTATGATTGAGGGGTGCAGTAAATTTTGGCCGCTGAATAGGATGGCATTAACAGTATCTTCTAATTGAAAAGATAAGGTAAGTATAGAGGTCTCTAGAGCATTCAGAATTTCATTGACCTTAGCTCGTACTTGAAGTCCATTCGTGATTTCAGAGATATTCCTAATAGTAAGGGAGAGGTTGTCAATAGCTTCGTTTAATTTAGCTTCATTGTCCACAATTTTGGACAATGTGTTGTTAAAACACGTTATCACCGAGCTTGTGATCAGAATATTTTCTTTCATTAGTGAAGTCAACCGTTCTTCGTTATATTGTATGGAATTGAGAGCTTCGTCATATCTAATCGCGTCATTCTCATCTAAGGTTCCAAAGATTTGTTTTAAAACCGTTCCTATACCTCTAATCCAAGCGCCACGTTTGGCTCGATTATCTACCAGGTGTGAAATGGATTTGAATTCTTTGTTCATATCCTCGAAGCGAGCTGTCAATGGTTGTAGTACATTGTAACATTCAGCATTAATTTGTATGATATGCGTTTGTTCACATAAGTACTTTGTCCGATCTCCCCCTTAGTGAGATTTGGTAAGATTTAGTTTACCCCAACCAAAACACCTCAGGTAATTAATGGATGCGCCCTTATTCCATCAGTCAGACGAAGTTATTATATTGATGAATCCTTTGATTGCCACGTTTCTCCTTATCACAGTAATCGACTGAAGCTGCCAGAATAATGAACAATCCGTCCATTGATTTGCATAAATTCTTGTTTGATTACTGTATATATTATGGATTCGTAATTGGATTTTGATAGCGTATTGTACATTTTCCAGTACACAATATGAATGATATACTAAATATATTTACCTATCAACATCGACCCCAATTTTACTCGAAAGCAAATGAGGAGCTTGGATTCGTCAAAGAAGAGTATATAATATAAAACCATATTGTAATTTAGTAAGTCTCGATATGAATACTTCGTCAATGACTTGTGGAGCTCAGGTGGCAGTCACTTCACGGAATTATTGGATACCATAGTTAATCTGGAAAAAGTGGATCCCAAACTTCGAGGTTTAATGCTACGATGAAGAAGATTCTTATTTATATTGAATAATTATAACACTTGTACTTTGCCACACTTAAAATGTTATAATTCTTCAATATGTGTAGCAGATTCCACCAAGTGCCATAAATCTCCAGTACAAACAAGATTTTTATTTAGTTACTCAAATCGTTGAGCAAGATTTGACCACAACCGACGAAAAGATTTCGGTATTAGTAAACTTTTTGACCACCTCGTAACAGTACAAGGTGGTCAAGAAGTTACACACCTCGTGCTGTTAACATAATTGACAATCGATATCTTTATTCCAATTAATTCATCTTCTGATGTATTTCTTTATATTTATCAGTTATCCCTTGATGATATTAACGATAATTTTCTTTTACCAGGCGATCACGATATCGTTAGAGCACAAAAGGTGACAGAAGTTGCATTAGCAACTCTGTACAAGGCGTTGAATGATCACCACGTTTTCTTAGAAGGAACTCTGCTGAAACCAAACATGGTTAGTATTAGAACTTTGTTAATAATTTTTAAACCTGAAACTAGATTTCCAAAAGTAAAGTTTAACAAGACGTATGGCAGGCATTCATCTAATTATCGCACCACTGATACAGACGAGTTTTGTTTCAAGGAGTGTTTTCACATAGTTTCAGCTACCTCTCGCGCCCCTCCCAGGTCCATAAGCTATTTAATATGACGTGATGACGATATCACTACCCTTTAAGAGCAATACGATAATAAGGTCAAAATTACTTGTAAATTATATCCGAATAGAACCAACTTCGCCAGCTAAACCACGGAACCAGATAGTTATTGATTTAGGAAAAAGAAATTGATGGAACCGCGGCCAAATTAACCTACTAAAACTTTGACCAATTTAATATTTCAGGTAACACCGGGTGTAGGAGCCGCTGTGAAGAGCACACCAGAAGAGATCGCTCTAGCTACTGTTACAGCTTTGCGCAGAACTGTGCCTGCAGCTATGCCAGGTAAAGTTCCTTTCTTAACTTTTACATGATACTAATGTTGGTTTGTGGCTATAACTACCATTATTATCTTATCGTTGTTCCTGATTGCCCTTGGACCTGAGGTTCGCTTAATCCTTCTCATCCTTTCCTGCGCCAGAGCTAAGTCCATAAAACTGCAGTTGTACTGACTTGCCAGTGAGATTGGTTTTGGTCAGGCCTCTTACGTGTTATTTAATGATCTCCAGCTAGCATTTCTTGGGTCTATTCTTCTTACTAGGGCCCGACTTCTTTTTCCTAATTGTTGACAAAATATATCCTTTCACCAACAGGCGTTGTTTTCCTGTCCGGTGGTCAATCTGAGGAGCAAGCGACTTTGAACCTGAATGCCATCAATAGAGTCAAGCTGTACTCACCCTGGAGGTTGACATTCAGCTACGGCAGAGCCCTACAGGCCTCAGTATGGACGACGTGGGCCGGAAAAGACGAGAACGTGAAGAATGCCCAACGAGAATTATTGAAAAGGACGAAGGTATTTTAAATTTAATAGTTTTTAAACCTGGTGTTCCACGATGCAAGGTTTCAAGGATGCATGCACTATGACAGACGAGCCCCATCCACAGTGCTTTATCCGCACGGGTGGTCACCATGAGTGAAATTTAAAGGACTTTTAGGGAAAAATTACATTTTGGTTACAGTGAATCGTGTTTTTAGAAATATTTATTTTGTCTTACAAATAATGAGTAGCAATTTTAAGTTGCAGTCTTATACCTTTTTGTGCTAGTTACTAGTACAAAAAGGTTGTTATATACTGATGGTAATATATAAATACGATCTTTTTGCAATAATATAGCTTTATTGCTTACTTATGTTTATTTTCACTTATTTAATATAAAAGTATCTACTTACTAGAAATCTGTGATAACAATTACATTACCTTTAAGTACTCATTACGATGAAAACCGTCTCCTTTTCTTACAGGCTAACGGCCTAGCTTCCTCAGGCAAATACGAAGGTGCCGCCTCATCAGCAGCCGGAGACAAATCCAACTTCTCTGCTAACCACAGATATTAAGCTTTGTCCTGTTTTGTGTAACAATAAATGAATCAAAAGTCGTGAATGAATATAATAATTATGATTTTTTATTGATTGCGTTTTTTTGTCTTTGTACCTTAATGATTATTATACATACGGAGTTTGGTTTTGTTTCTTTTTTAAATTATCTCTTCACATTAATTCACCCGTAAAACGTTGTAAGTAGATAAGTCTGTTTGCAAGAGAGATTTATAATCGTTAAGATTAATTCTATTTATTGATGCTATTATAGCATAGATTATTATTTAAGCGGAGTTTTCAAAAATTTTGGAACGCCCATTAGTTTCTTTTTTTAAATAAAGAAATGTTTCCTTTAAGTGAAAATGGCAATCTGTTATAAAGTACTCGTACTTTCCCTCCGATTGTGGTTCAAAAATCAACGCTCTATAAACTTGTAACGCAAAAATCTGAGAAGTAGTGACCGGATCATATCCCCAACAATTCAATACAATGGATTCTTGGCAATGAGGGTTAGGTTGTGATCTTGTGTAAGAGAATTGAGAAATAAGTTGTTTTCCGATTCCTTTGAGCACGAAGTGGTATTGTAACCCTCCCATGACAAAATACTCATTCTTTTCTTTGGAATCCTTTGATCTAATTCATCATTTGTCATAATTCAATCGTATTGGCTTTGGTATGGCAAGCGTAAAACATAAAAATTGCTTTTATTCGTTCGAGCTCCTAAAGAACTGAATATTTGACCTAAATGCTTTTGAAAGTAAACTCAAGAGGTACGAAATGAAATTGGAACGGCTTGAATTTTTTTGAACAACGATTTGAAAGAAATTGTGTTAAAATGATTTTTTAAATTCTTTTCTGACTCCTCTAACCTGTGTGAATCGCGATTTCGAATGAGGTTGAACGACAATTATTTCGTTCAAAAGATATTCAGAGTCCAAGCCAGTTCACCTGCTGATTGACGGATGAGACTCTGGTGACGACTTTCTTCTCGCGGCTTTCTTCCCGCATAAATAAAATAAAAGAAAGAGTATAAGAGCAGGGCCTGTGCTGCAAAGTATGTTTTTGCTTTGAATGCAATGGGAACGGAAAAGCTACGGTAATTATGATACTAAATAGACAATTAAACTTATCAGTTAGTCTGATTTCAAAATCATCAGAAAATGGAACATTATACATTTATATATTTCATATTCAAATTCAAAATTATGTTTATTGTCAACCATAGGTACATAGGATGTTCACAAAGTAATAAGTTCAGATATGATGCGCCAATTGGGCATACAATAATAATTTTTAACCCACCAACTTAGGGCTTACGTAATGGACTAGGAGCACAAAAAATGTTGTACACAATTTGTCACTATGGCAGAATTAATTTTCAACATGCATTATATTATATACAATATTCAATTTTCAATCTGAATAGGTAAGTTGCTTTCATTTCCGATAATCGTAAATATTCAAAATCCATGCAATAATGAACCAAAATTCAGACAATCGTTTTAATTGTGCGATGTCTGTTGAATTATTCATGTGTATACCCGGGAAGCTACCGGGTCGAGTTATTTGTGGCATCTCGTTCTGACCGAACGGGCATTTAATATGTGATAGTCCAATTTAAATTATGGAGTAATAAGGTCAAAGAATTTATTGATACGTATTACGTGGAACTGAAAATCAAAGTTGGCGAAATGTGGGTGTTGAAGTACCTCTAGCTACCAATTTGGGTATTTAAAGGCGTAAATATATTTATGTTATACTAGCTGTTGCCCGCGGCTCCGCCCGCGTGGATGTCGGTTGTCACTTAGTGTTGAGTTAACGCTATTTTTCTAAAATGAAAGTAGCCAAAGTTACTACTTATTACACCAGCTACCTGCCAATAAAAGTTCTGTCAAAATCGGTCCAGCCATTACAGAGATTAGCCGGAACAATGAATACAGACAGACAAAAATTGTAAAAAATGTTATTCTGGTGTATGTACCTATTATAGTCATATGCATGTAGTAAAAAACGGTTATTACAATATTACAAATAGACACTCCAATTTTATTTATATGTATAGATGTATAGTTGTTTAGATTTTCATAGCATGTTCATACACTTTCTAATGTTTGTTTCAAAGGAGCAGTGAGCAGTTGTTTCTTCTTACTAGTGTCCTTGACTCAAAGTTTGATTCATGCTGTTAATTTGCGTTTTGGTATGGGCATCGATGACAATAATAGCCGCGGTAATTTCCACACTGTTTCAAGGGACAGATTGTGCTTTGACACCGACCTTCTATTAGTCTAACGCGAGGTTACTTCCCTTTCTAGGCCCCCCTTTGCGGAGGCGTTCAAAGAAAGTGAATTCGATTTGGTACAATCCACGACCCAACCAACTCAAAGCACTGATTGACGACGAACAGAAAAAAATGGAGAAAAGGGTTTTTTCAGTAATGTCAAGTCTAAAATCTGTATAAAATGATTACTTTAGTGGCGTGGTAGTGGTAGCAATGTAAAACTGATTAATAGGACACAGAAGGCGATGTTCTCGTGTTTCGAGTTCACTTTTCAAGGGCAAGGAGCTTCAATAAACCGCCTCTTCGCGTAATAGACCAGATGTCAAAGATATCAAGTGGTTCTAAATTGGTTTGAGTCCAAAATAACAGTTATTATAGAACTAGTGGGATTGTTGAAGAAAATACAAGTTCACACAAGTAAATAATGTACTGTTTATAGTTTATTAATCACCCTGTTTTGAAACTTTGTAAAGGAAATCGGAGACCGGCTCATTGACACAACTGGTGACTCCCGTTCCGGAGCTTTCCTGGTTCAAAGGCTACCCATCATGTGATGGGTACTTTTGCACCGGGAACGGTCAGAGGCGGGTTATTTGATAGATAGATAGATAGATAAGACTTTATTGTACACCATAAATTTTACAGTAGAGACAAGTAGGTAGCATGTTTACATTGAATGTACAATGGGCGGCCTTATCGCTTGAAGCGATTTCTTCCAGGCAACCTTTGACTAAATTGTTTTGTGCAGTGTAACCTAATGTATACTTTATATAATATTCAAATGTCATTTATATATTTAAATAAATGACATTTGAATTCTATTCTAATTATGATAGAATTAAAATTAGGCTGATTACAAAAACCGCGTGGTTCCCGGCAGAGTAGAATTTGGGCCACCCCTTCTCTTTCCATGTGGTGTCGTACAAGGCGACTATGGGATAGGGCTGATTAACTTTAACATCAGACAGATATGTACAGCCCAGACTCAGCTTCAGATGCATGGCTCGAGTCAACAATAGTGCCCGCAATACGGCAATAGGCTCACCCCCTATTACGTGGGACCGAATACAGATTGGTGAAATGTGGGTGTTAATTCACCTCTGCCTCTGCCTCCGGGGATAAAGGCGTGATTATATGTATGTATGTATGTACAAAAACCAAATAACAAATCAACAATAAGTAAATCAGAGTAACTCTTGCTCGAAAGCACAAGCTTTGGATGTAGCTGAGACTTACACGTATAGATGAATAACTAGTAAAGTGTGAGCTGTGTTGTCTTACAGAGTCGTTATAAAATACAAGAAAAGACTGCTGAAATAAGATCGTTGACAGAGTGAGTTAATGATCAAACTTAGCACGAGAATCTCCTAACGACTTTGAGCTGCGGGGCTATAATCTATATCATACTTTTGACAAGTTCAGTAGAATCTTTCTGATTATGAGAACAGAAACAAAAGTACTATTAAAGATAATGTGACTTAAGTCACAGCTTCGTTTGTTTTTCAATCAAAAAAACAATTTGGTACTTAAGTATTCCAAATTCAAACTTGGTTGTACGCAGAATCTTACGATTAATGTTTCTCTTCAAGTTGCCAAGTTAGTAATTAGGTAAATTATTATCATCACTGTCTTGACAAAAGTTTACGGGAATATTCCGTATTGCTTTTATAAATTACTATGACAATTTTTAACGGATTCTTTAGTCATGTATTTGGTGTTATTTTACCACAATTTATTTTATTGATGTTACGGTCTACCCATACCATGTTTGCTAAAAAGTAACCGAAACGTCGGGATCAATGTAAATATAAATACATAATGTTTATCAAGGTTGTTACTGTCTTGTCAAGTGTCAAAATGTTTGTATTAAAATTTAGTTGCTACCTAGTGTATTAAAATTTAGTTGCTACCTAGCCCCTTAAAATACAACCACACGTCCTGATCGTCCAAGTGAATCTCGTGAGGGTGGACACGCGGAAACAAATCTAGTGGCGCGGCTAACTGGTACACTGGACATTGGCATTTCGTCATTAATAATTTTATAGTACATTTTACTTGACTTTAGCATAATTGTGGCGATTTGCTGCAGAGGCCATTTTGAAGAAGTTTAGTTGCTACCTAGAAAACTTAAATAAGGGATCAACTTTGGACAGCCGAGTAATTATTTCCAACAAATGTCTCCGTTTTGTGAATACAAATTATTTCTTTGACGAAGTTCAATGTTTGTCATAGAAGCTAGGCAAGCAGCGGAAATGTTTGAGATCATTATTTATGTATGTTTGTTACAAGTTATCACTATCGCTAATAGAATTAATTAGCAATTCGTTGAAGTTCAATTCGAAGTAATATGAACTTACGAATTTTCTCATAATACATTTTAAGTAAATATAAAAACAACGTTGAATAATAATTCGTTACGTTGTATAGATATATAGATCGAAGTATTTTTCAATAACTTGAAATTTAATTTTCAGTTACTATACTCCATTTAGTTAGATAGGTATCTACTTAACTAAAATGTGAGCAGAGCAATCTTGAAGACTGTGTCTTTGACAGGTTTTATTAAAAATTCAGTTTATTAATACTTTTCTGCTTACAAACTCATTTTAAAGTATAAAAACTAAAATTGAACCACTAGTTAATCATTTATTTAGCCTAGTTTATTTGTTTAATATGTATTTTTATAAAAATTGTTTACCTTTATTTAAGTACTTAATCAAATGGAGTACTTATAGAAACTTTTACTTCAACTTATTCTTTATCGCTTTCTTTAAAGCCCAACAATTTTACTTACCATCACTGTATTTGGTAAACAAGCGTACAACAAAATTTACCAAATCCTGTAAGAGCTTAAGGTGGAATTAAGAAGTTTCAAATTGGGTATTACAAAGAGATAATAATCTCGTTACACTGTCAGTCAATACGTCTGACAGTCTTTGGTGGGAAATTTATTGTTATTAGCTTTATACGAAAGAAAATTTTGAATTTTCCTCATTTAGGTAGGAGACAACGGTATTTCCATCCAATTGAGCAGTCCAACTGGGGTAGTAACTCCGCCCTACAGAAAACCGCGGTCATAATAACCTCGTGTTGTGTTCCCGGCGATGGTTACGGTAGCCAGAGCTCACTGGAGAGTTTTTATGCTGTCAGTAGGAAGACTAAAGGCTATTACTACTTTGTCTTCTACACTGGCGGCACAGAAACTCTCTGTTTTTGGAGAGTTGCCAGCACGAGTGTGATTCCCCTGGTGTTGCACACGTCCATAGGCCTCGGTAACCACTTTTAATTAGGTGGACCGTGTGCTTGCCTGCCATCTCAGTGGTATAAAACAGGGAAATATTTGGTTACCTACCTTTTACCCGTAGCAATTATCATCATCATGATGGAGACGTATTTTCCTGATTTCATCTGAGGCCAAGGTCGGAGGACCGTTCTTCCTCTAATTCACACCATTTTGGACATACATGGTAGTGAAACCATTTATACGCATATCACCCTCCACAACGTCAAATCAGGATTTCTTAGGCCTACCCCTTTAACCTGGACCCAACGGGGGACCCTTGCCAGGCATTTGTTACCCATATAGCCCGTTGGTTGCCGCAAGATGTGGGCACACCAGCGAAGGCGGCTCTCTTGCATTTTATCTGCGATGTCACGGACATGCACATTGTCACGCATGCGAGAGTTCCTCACGCGATCTTTACGCGTGACTCCGCATATCCACCGCAGCATTTTTATCTCTACGAAACACAGCTGTTTTTATCGCTCCAACAGCGGCCACGCCTCACAACTATGAAAAAGGACAAGCCTAATGATCGTCTTATAGACCTGATTTTTCAACCTTGATCGCATGTGACGCCAGTTATTTCTCGCCACTTGGCCCACGCGGCGGCATTGCGTGCCTTGACGTCGTAGTTGACGCCCGTATAGCTGCTGTGTAATGTGTAATTTCTGAAATTACGATATACCAATTTTTATATCACTTAGGGGACAGACAGCCGAGGTCTATTTTTTCTTTTCGTAAGAACTTTCTACAATCTATTAGAAGACGATTTGAAAAACTTAAATAAAAGGAGGAATGAATAGTATGGTCGTTATCAAGTTATGGCGTGACCAAAGGATATTAAGTTTGGCAAAACAAGTTTATTGATCTTATTAACTAGTAGGTATTATAATCCTACTAGTCTAATCCTACTAATATATAAGCTGGCTAGCTGGAAACATTCTGGATATTCGATAATCGCCTAAATATACCTACATCTTGGAACATCGCCAGCGTCATCGACCGTAATTCTTACGAACTAATGGTGAAACCTAGTACCAGCCTTTTCCCCTTGAAAAGTCGACATGCCGTTGACACTACCGGTGGTGTCATGGAGATTGAATAATACCCTTGAATCTACCAGTGCTGTCATCGGATGGTGTCACAGGGCTGTCATGATCGAAACAATAAATGGATCCCAAGCTACAAAGTAAATGCTTTGGCCAAACTGGAAAATCCCTCTGAGGATGATGATAATGATTGATGTCGATATTAATCTTACTAATATTTTAAAAGTGAAAGTTTGTAAATATGGATGGATGGATGTTTGTAACTCTTTCACGTAAAAACTACTGAATGGATCTTAATGAAACTTTACAATAATATAGTTTATATAACAGAATAACACATAGGCTACAATTTATCACGGTAACTGATATCCACGCGGGCGGAGCCGCGGGCAAAAGCTAGTCGTAAATAAAAACGTTTGAATATATGGATGGTAGATGTTTGTTACTCACGCAGAATAATCCTGCAGTTCACTGAACATCATTAATTAGCCTGCTGCAGTCCTCTGCTGGACATAGGCCCCTTCCAGTGTACACCATTTTTGCCGAAGACAAAAACATGGCATGTGTTCACGCCTACCAATCTGCGCAGAGCAATCTCCAAGGATGCGAGCGACGTCTACGATTATTAATAGGCTTAATTAAGTTTCTTGATGACAAGCAGAATCAGATCACTTTTACTATTGTCACCGTTCGAATAAAACGTCTGATCTGCCTTAAAATAATTTTATTTAAATAAAGTTTTTCCTAACCGAGAACCACTAAGTCCCGCTCTCCACATTGGTCCTATACGAACCGGATACATCGGAGTCGATATCAGCGAGTCTAAGAAGATATAAGAAGAAATAATTACTACTTATCGGAAGCTGTAAAAAGTGAAAATCGGAGTAAAAGGGTACCTACAAGGAGTGATTAAAATAAAACAAAGTGAAAATCAATACAATATTTATTAAATTGAACCCAACACTCATATAGCTCAGGTAATATTATTTCAAATTGGCTAGGAAAGAACTGTATTTGAGGTCAGTATCATAATTGGTTATTTCTAATCATTAAAATATATGTACATTTTGGATTGATTGTCGGCATTACTAAATTACTTGTAATAGGCTGAAATTATATTTATAAAACACAGGAAGTGCGCAAAGTAACGTTAAAAAAGTTACATTAATTACCTACCTGCACACTTACCATTGTCAGGCGTGGTTCACTCCGCGCAGTACATCCGTTATATACCTACAACGAAGTATCCGGCCCAGCGGATTAAAAATTAGTCGAGTGTCACGCGCGCGCTCGTGTGAACGCTTGAGGTGTTTTCTATGCTCGCGCTCGGCTGGGATTTTATAAAAACATTTTTTTTCTCTCTTGATCGTGCCTACTACTGGTACCTACCTTAGAATGGACAAGAAAAGAAAATATGACAGACGATATTGTGTGGCGTTCGGCTGTTTGAATTCGAATAGAAATATGCCGGATTTATCTTTTTTCTCGCTTCTCAAAGATGCTGTAAGGTAATTTAGCCAAATTAATACATTTTAAAATTTTAAGGTACTTACCTACCTACCCATAACCAAACCTACCACTACTACTGTTCAAAATGCGTAACTAGACTAAAACTACTTATTTTATAGGTAGACCACGAAGTAGGTAGGTACCTAGCCAGCTAGATTTTTGAACTGGGAGGGTTATTGGATCGGACCCATCGGGGTCAACGTACTCCGCTGTCACCCGCCTCGACGTATTTTTCTAATTTCGAGTGTCCTTGACGGGCATTGCGCGTTGACTGTAGGTAGGTAGGTACCACTGACGATACCTACCCTACGTAATTTCTGCAGTTCCAAGTTCCTTCTTTTTAAACGACTTCAAAAAAGGAGGAGGGTCTCAACTCGTTTTTTTTAATTTCTTATGTTTGTCCCTTCATAACGCCGTCATTTATTAGTTCTTACCTACATAATATATGAACCTTCGCGCTCGAAAGCTACCTTATAGCTTATAGGTAATATTTAGTATTCTTTGTTTATAGTCCGAGAGCTGAAGTAATAAATTTAATAGGTATACAAATGAATAGCATAATATTTAATATTATTCACACATTCACATGATAATTAGATACTTTGGCGCACTTTGGCTAGTCTGACGGGTATATAGACCGAGAGCTAAGGTTAAGTTTGACAATACATGGTGGCCAGCTCTCCTGGCCAAAAAATTTGGCGCCCCATATTGAGGAGTATTTGAGCCACCCCCATGTATGTCCAGTGATTTTTACTAGCTTAGGAGATACGATTTTTGAAGTTATACTACTTTTGGCGCACCTAACCTTTCTCGGCGTGGCGATTATCAAACACTTAGAAAAATTTTCATTGTATAGAGACTGGACTATGGCGACTGCAACGGGGACTGTTCCTGTGACGGCGACGAGCGACTACTACGGTGACTGTGCTCCTCAGTGCCCCGTTTGCTTCACTCTAACCAATGACCATAAGCACATGTGTGTTTGCTCCGTACTGACTACCATTTGTCTATTTTATTTTAGGCGCCGAGAGTGGCTGATTTTAATAGAACGAGAGGACTTACTAAGCAAAGAAAATTTGAGAGCTAAAAGCTACGAAGTCTGCTCCCATCATTTTGAAGATTCTGCAATCAGGACAATCAAACAACTGAAACCAAATACAGTTCCAACAAAGCTTATAGTATCCGCGAACCGAGTTCCTAACAATAATATAAATTCAAATACCAACTGCTTTCAAAGCGCATTCAATTTAGCTGGCGCAAATCAAAATAATTTACCAACATGATTTTTGGGTGTCGGCTCTCGGACTAGTTTAAGCCGTTTCGTGTTTGCGTCGTACGGCATGTAACTAAACACGTAAATGGTATGTTCAATTTAGCAAATACACTAAAGTGTAGTAGCAAAGAATACTAAATGTAGTAGTATGCTTATCGTCTTATGTTAAAATATGCGGACATTGTAATAAAATACTTTTTTCATCTAATACTAGGTAGGTATGTTTAAAGTTGTCATTTTCACATAAGTAGAAAAATAGTAACAGGTACATAACTGGACTGGTAATCAAATATTCATTTCTTCACAAGAAGGCAACCCTAACAGGCGTAAGAAGAGATAAGAGGTACGCGATAGAAAGAGACGAAGTAGTAGGCGAATAAAATTATAGGTACCTAATGTTGTGCGAGCTGAATTCCACCGTATTGCGTCGGAGCAAGACTGGAATTAATCATCATCATCAATCAAATCAAGTCTACATTAAGCAGGTTTCCGATGGCCGGAACTGTAACCGTTTGTCGGCGTTCTTCAGATTTCTACTGTTGAATAGAAGCATTCAACGGCCGGGAGTATGTTCACGCCTACCAATCTGCGCAGAGCAATCTCCAAGGATGCGAGCGACGTCTACGATTATTAATAGGCTTAATTAAGTTTCTTGATGACAAGCAGAATCAGATCACTTTTACTATTGTCACCGTTCGAATAAAACGTCTGATCTGCCTTAAAATATTTTATTTAAAATTAAAGTTTTTCCTAACCGGGAACCATTGAGTCCCGCTCTAAACAGCATGTTTTTTTTTATTTAAACTTTTTGCACAAATACAAAATAATAATTGTGCAAAGGCGGACTTAATGCCATGGGCAGTTTCTACCAGTCAACCTTAGGGTGATGCAGAGATATTAATATTAATGGTAGGTGCACGTGCAATGTTTTAGTCCCATGTGGATCACCGAGCCATAATTTCGCTATCTGGCATGTTTTTACCACTGCATTGTGCTAAATATATTTTAAAAGAAATTATTGCAGGCGAAATTAGGTTGGGCTCTGAATGTCTTGGTAGTGTGTATAATAATTTAATTACATATAAGAATTTAATAAACTATAATAACAAAGGCGACAGGGTCATGTCTCCCCTGGTATCTCCCCTGGGCAGTGACCTTGACCGTGGCTGCCCTGGGTAGACTAGAGATATCCGTGGATATACAGTGATATCCGTGGGGGAGACAAAGCTGAAAGCACCTTCATTGTTCAACAATTGCAGCAAGTCCATGCCTGCCTCAAAATTTCATCTGTGCTTAGCATACACACACCGGCAGAATTAGCGGAACAGAAAAAAGCGGCCAAGTGCGAGTCGGACTCGCCCATGAAGGGTTCCGTAACTGAAAGTAGGTAAATTGTGGTTTACGATTTATGACGAATTAAAAAAAACTACTTATTAGATCACGTTCAAACCAATTTTCGGTGTAAGTTTGCATAGTAAGGGGGGGGGGGGGGGGGGACGGGACACATTTTACCACTTTGGAAGTGTCTGTCGCGCAAACTAATCAGTTCAGAAAACAAATATTTTAGAAACTTCAATATCATTTTTGAAGACCTATCCATAGATATCCCACACGTATGGGTTTGAAGAAAAAAAGATTTTTGAGTCTCAGTTTTAGTATGGGGCACCCCCAAAAGTTATTGTTTTTTTTTTTTCTATTTTTGTGTGAAAATCTTAATGCTGTTCACAGAATACATCTAATTACCAAGTTTCAAGAGTATAGTTCTTATAGTTAGCAGCAGGAAACTATAAAATAGTTAGCTTTATTTACAAAGAAATAATAAGTAAGTAAGTAAGTAAGTAAATTCATTTATTGCACGAAACATGGTCTGGTATAAAGATGTTAACATTATATTATAATGGTGTACAGCATGTCTCACAGAAATTTCCGCATGCAACATTGTCTATCAATCAAAACTATTATAAGCGTTTTTAACAATTACTAAGCGCAAGAAGTTGAAAAAAATATGAAAAATTAAGGCAAACATGTCAAAAGTTAAAATGAGTCAAAATCAAAATGTCAAACTTACATATTGAGCCTAAGATATTAAATAAACATGAAAATTAAAGTAAACATGTCAAAAGTTAAAATAAGTCAAAATCGAAATGTTAAAAATTACAGAATATGTCATAAATTTTAGGAACAGTCAACAGGATTATATTATTATAGCAAGCAATAGTACAATCTCAATGAACTAAATATTTCAAAGTCAAATAATTTATCAGTTACATGTGAAACAATGCTTTCCAATCAATGCGCACCGAAACGGCAAGAACTGCTCTTCAGGAAATCTGAAGTGTCGTAAAAGCTTTGCTTAATTAACCACTCCCGTAATGTGCGTAGAAATTTTGAGCGCGGTAGTTCCACCATCTCCTTGGGTAAGGAGTTGAAAATAAGAGGTGCCATGTAAACACAGTTATTCCTGAACAGTTCCAACTTGGGTACAGGCATTTTTTTTGGGAGGTGCGTTACCTGTCGCTTTCCCATGTTATCGTTATTCTCGAATAGATGGTCATGGAGTTTTACAAATTTAGCGACTTCGTAAATGTAAATACTAGGAACCGTTAACAGATTTTCAGATTTGAATACTGGTCTACAGGACTCCGACCATTTTAGGTTAAACAATGCGCGAATACATTTTTTCTGAGCTATAAAAACTCTTGTGAGTTCAGATGAGTTACCCCAGATTACTATCCCGTATCGTATTATGGAGCAGACGTAAGAGTGGTAAACCATAATGGCAGTTTGCCTGCTTGTTACATCTCTGACCTTTCGTAGAGCGAAAACAAATTTATTTATTTTAGTGCATACATTGTCAATATGTTCCTTCCATGCAAAATGTGCGTCTAATGTTATACCTAAGAATGTTGCACTTGATACCTGCTGGACTTTTGTATCGTTATAACTGATGTTCAAGTTTATATTTTTACTTCTGTAAGTTTTAAATTGGATCAGTTTGGATTTGTCAAGATTTATTTGCAGTTTATTTAAATTCAGCCATGTGATTATGTCATCTAAGGTTTTGTTTATTTCATCCTCATAACTAATTATATTCCTACAGTCCAAAATAATTGTTGTGTCGTCCGCAAACAGGACACACTCTTTGGAAATGGCACATGGAAGGTCATTTATATATAAGAGGAATAATAAAGGTCCCAAAATACTTCCCTGAGGAACACCAAAATCGTTAGCTTTAAGCTCTGAATCAAAAATGTCAACATTGTTACTATTACTGTCATATTTAGTTATTCTAGTAAACTGTTTTCTGTTAGATAGGTATGATTCGAACCATAATAATGCAGTTCCCCTTATTCCATATTTCTCTAATTTTGAAATAAGTATCGAGTGTCTGACAAAGTCAAATGCTTTGCTAAGGTCTAAGAACAAAGCGGATGTGGGAATCTTTGAGTTCAAATTGGTAAGAAGCGACTTCACCAGGTTGAAGGTTGCCAACTGTGTTGATTTAAATTTCCTAAATCCGTACTGTTCATGTGCCAAAATATCATATTTATCTATGAAACCTAGTACTCTTTTATACATCGCTCTCTCAAAGATTTTTGACAGTACAGGTGTCAGAGAAATTGGTCTATAGTTGTTCCGTTCTGATTTAGATCCTTTTTTGTATAAAGGTTTAACTATACATGAAACAACAACAACATGTTTAATAACGAGTGTTTCCCCCTCGTGCCCTGATTAAGGTTTCCATCCGTCTGGGCATACTGCGAATGATGTTGTCAATGATTTCTTGGGGCAACCTCTGCCATTCTTCAACTACCGTGTTTCGCAGCTCACCCAGATTGTTAGGAGGTGGCATTCTTGATTTGACACTCCTCTATAGCAAGTTCCAAACGTGTTCAATCGGATTCATATCCGGGAATCGTGCTGGCCACTTCATCACCGTAACACCAACATGGTTTAGGTACCTATGCCTGTACTGAGCGAGCACTGTGAGCCCGAGCATTATCCTACATTAAAATGAAGTCGTTACCAATAAATGGGGCAAATGGCACAACATGTTCCTCTAAAATCTCCCTGATATACCGATCAGCAGTTAGATTTCCGCCGTCGACTACCACTAACTCCGTGCGAGATCCTAAACATATTCCTTCCCAGACCATAATTTTGTGTTTCGCTAATTCTGCTGGTGTGTGTATATATATCCTAAAATACTTTCATTATCTGCTTTGATAAAAATATGCTTCAATATCTTATAATCTTATCAAAAGACAGGAAATATAATTTATCACATTCACAACGACACAAGGATATGAGCTGGTACGCACATCTCAGTCAAATTTCACCTTGTATCACAGAAATATTCTTCGCGTAACGTTCTCTTATATTGGAAGCCCTTGGGGTGGGGAAGTAAGGATAGGTCACAATGAAAGCGATTTTAGTAAAAGGCGAAAACGTGGCGAAAACGAACAGAGTATTTATTTATTTATTTATGTACACTTATATGGCATTTATACAAACAAGTGAAATATTATCAGAAAAACGGCTTAACTCAGAGTAGTTATTGATAGCTAAACAATGTATCTAATTAGCATAAGGGTAATGTAGAGTTGGTCTAAAATACCCACTGGTATGCAGTACCGCCGTAGAATATATACCAAAGCGAAACCAAATAGAAAAAGTGGTGTTACAAAATAAAGAAAACGCGACACAGGGTCACCGTGGTCGGCCTGACACGAGACGTTGCAGTTATTATTTATTTCGCCTTATTATATAACAAATTTACATGTAGTTGTTGTTTGTATCCTAAGACCTCTAAGCATAAGATAAGACAATGTAAGTCTTTATTGTACACCAGTAGATTATAGAACATGTACGGACAATATTATGGAAAACGTACATATGGCACGGACTCAAACTTTTCATTGAATGACAATTGGTCGACACGACAGTTCATCGACATACAATTGGTTGAAAACCCCATTGAGCGACAGCGATAATTAGTCAACATACAATAAAATTGGTCGAAAAGTCAATTGAACGATAACGATTACTAGTCGGCAAACATTTGGTCATTCATTCAGTCATTTAGGTATTCACAGAAAATTAGTGATGATAGGTTTATTGTGATAGCTGCGCAATCCGACTTGGACTTTATAACCATGCAGAAATAAGTCATTTTTCTAACTCTTAAATTAAATGGTTTGGCAAGTAGTTAAACTGTATCGATCTAAGCTATTTGCCTAGCCGTTTAATTAAATGACTGACCACCATTCAGGCCGTTAATTGAATGGATCCGCTCCGTAAAGCGCCTAGGCAGTTAATTGAAAGGCTGATTAAGCTAGTTGGTGGCGATCTATTCATTGATATTTACTAATCCATAAGGTAGAGTAAACCACTATTTTTCGATTATTAATATGTCGAGCAATTGACTTGTCGGTCACATGGGACCTGAAAGCGCTGAAGCGAAGCCAAAGGCCTGCGTCTCGAGAAATCGAGGCCCAGCGGTCCCAGCTCTTACAGGAAACTGTGGAGATATGGAAGGTGCGACTTGAGTAACCAAAGGGGGGATTCGCCACAATCGCTGCCATCAGACCGGTCATGGACAAGTGGCTGGAGAGGAGACATGGTGCTCTGTCCTACTGGTTGACACAGATACTTACCGGGCACGGTAGCTTCGGTAAGTATCTGTGGCGAAAACACCGGGAAACCACAGCCGAGTGTCATCACTGCGAGGACCGCAGCGACGATACAGCGCTTCACACGCTGGTGGAGTGCACGGCACGGAATAGCGCCACGCCACTACGTGGACACTCTCTCGCTCGACACCATGGTGCGAGCCATGGTCTCCAAAGGGAGTACCAGTGGAACTGTGCCGCCTCTTTCTGCGAGCAGGACATGCTCGTGAAAGAGGCGACGGGGCGGGAGCGAGAGAGAACTCTCCCACCCAAGTTCCGCAGTCGGCGGCTTGGGTGCCGCCGACGTGTCTTCGTCGAAGTCCTGAGAACGGTGAGTGAGCTGCTCACCGTCTTTACAGAACAGGCCCATGACGGCAGCGTGACGTGAGGGATTCACGCACGCCCCCCCCCTAAGAAGCGAGATGACACCCGATCCCCCCCCCCCCTCCAATAGACGCGGGATAACACTCGAAACACCCTCTATGCGAGGCCACAGCCGTAATAGCGTATCGGGATGCAAACTATATCTTTTGGAACAGTCGATATTTGTATGCGAATATTTTGCATAATTTGCATATTGCAAATTGAATACCTAAGTAACATGCAAACGTGTTGTCCTTTGAGACCAATGCCTTACCCGACAAAGGAAACGACATTTGTGTAGTCCAACAAACATTTTTGTGTAGGAAAAAATTGAATTGAATTTCTTTAGGTTTATGTGGAATGTCTTTCTTATTCTGTGTTTCGTTTTTTTACAAAGGTATTTGAAGTAATAACTTGAATGTATCGCTGTTGGTTTTCTTGAAAATACATACATACATACATATTATCACCCCTTTATCCCCGGAGGGTTAGGCAGAGGTGAATTAACACCCACATTTCACCAATCTGTATTCGGTCCCACGTAATAGGGGGTGAGCCTATTGCCGTATTCCGGGCACTATTGGTGACTCGAGCCATGCATCTGAGGCCGAGCCTGGGCTGTACATATCTGTTCGATGTTAAAGTTAATCAGCCCTATCCCTTACTCGCCTTATATGACACCACATAGGAAAAGAAGGGGTGGCCCAAATTCTACAATGCCGGGAAGCACGCGAAAAAAAATGAATGAATAAATAAATACTGAAAACTTTTTATACAATATATGCGGAAAAATAATTGTTTATCATAACTAGTAGACGTATTAGGTACTATTATTTATTCTGTGCTAGTGTTCCGACCACAACCCATAAATCATTGACGAATTCTGTCATAATTTTACCATCATGCCTGTCAATATATTTTGCCAGCATGTCATGTCTGATAACCCTACGCACATACACACCTACTATTGTAATAGCTTGAGTACTAACTTTTTTTTTTTTTTTACATGCGGGAAACTCGAACTCGAACTCGAACCGACTAAACCGCACGCCGTCTCTGGGTCGTAGTGCTAGGCCGAAGGTGAGGTTGTCATGCGACATATCCCTCGCACCCCGGCTGACCCAGGGCCATCCCTCTCGGTCTGGCCCTCCTCGAGCTTGTGTACTAACAAGTAACTTATACTGCAGTTATAAAAATGTGATGAATTTGGTCCGAGAGCCGTAGTCTGCGAATTTATTCAGCACAGAATGCGACGACTTACATAATTCACGATAATAAAAGAAAGATTGAATAATTATTATTTCTGTGAATTTTTAAAGAGATGCTCCAAAAGTCTGTATTTGTTGACTAGGTCGTAAATAAATATTAAAATGTTGTGTTATATTTACTCCTGGCAGCACGTCGTAAGTCCTCTTCAAGATCCTACAAGTCTTCCTTAATTGAATTGCGTTTTGAATGTCGTTGACATTCAAACAAAATTTTTATATTCAAGTCAAGGATACAATTTACCTTTTGCTCTAGTGATTCAAAAAGAAATCTTTTTAATTTATGTTTCGCTAAATATAACTCAAAGGAAAATAAAATGAAAAACAGCCAGGCGAATGAGATATTTATAAAAGTCAACAATAGAGTGGAACAACCTTTTTTTATACCACTGAGGTGGCAGGCAAGTACATGGTCCAACTGATGGTAAGTGGTTACCGTGGCCTATGGACGTGTGCAACAGGCGAGTGCAGCCGACCCTGTAAACACAGAGAGTTTCTGTGCCATCAATGTAGAAGACAAAGCAGGAATAGCCTTTGGTCTTCCCACTGACAGCACAAAACCTCTCCAGTGAGCTCTGGCTACCCTGACGGAATGCTCAATTGGACGGGAATACCGTCGTGTCCTACCTCCTACAATTATATTTTTGAATTTTTTTGCTTTGGAAATTTCTGCATAGAGTCCCTCGTAACTGGTTAGGTAAATCTAGTTACCAACATGGACGAAGGGGTATTTACACTGTAGTCGTAAATGTTGGTGCCGCTCCGTAGTATCCAGAATCAGTTGGATGTCATCTACTGGGTACTAATTATTATTTTTTTAAATTTTTTTTTTAATTTTGACATCATTAAATTTATTTTTGCCAATCGGTTGAGCTACTTAGTTGACATTTAACTTGTGACATTTAATTTGTAAGTACTTTATTTTATTAATGAAATTGTAAATTTGGATGCCTTTTGGGTGGGATACGGAATGAGGAAACTTTAAACAAATGTAATATATATAAACCTGTATTCGAAAATAAAGATTGATTATGATTATGATTAGGTATTCCTAGACATTTCTAATTTACACAGCTTGCTGCAGCTACTTGACGATGACTCTCTACGTCTGGCGGTAGCTTTCCGCTGGGGCTGTAAGATGTGTGAGCCCCACATATGCACCTGCGGTTCCACGATGGATGCGAATGGCCATCACGCTTTGAGTAGCCAGCGGTGCACTGGGAAGTTGAAGTTGACGCTGCACCATGCTCTGAAAGATGTCATCCGCTGGGCCCTTGTATCGGCGAATGTCCCTTGCCTGCTTGAGCCTCCTGGCCTGAGCAGGTCTGACGGTAAGAGGCCAGACGGGCAGAATTTTGTGCCGCAATGACAGGTGCCAACTTTGGGATGCAACTTGTGTTAGCACGATAGCCGCCAGCCAACTTTTGCCGTAACGTCCGCCGCGGAAGACGTCAGCTCAAGGTAGAGGCTTAAGTACACCGACTTGGAGCCTCATCATCATTTCTTGCTGATAGCAGTGTATACCCAGGGGAGATGCGGGAAATTGGACAGAGACTCATCGAGGCTACCGGGTTCTCTCGTTTCAGATCGCTTCTGGTACAAAGGCTGGCCATCACTATCCAGCGTAAACCAGCAACCCTAGATTACAAGTGGCAATTCGTTTATGATAGTCGTCAATGTATGTCAATCCCATAATATATTGATCAATCGATTCTAGTCTATTCTACAACAAATGTACCTATAGCCACTTATCTAGAGGGTCTGGGCAGTGAAAAAGACATGACTGATGATTCAGGTAGTGTGAAACCACACTGAAAGCAATTTTCCACGTACTCTACAACGGTATATACAGAACAGTGTCAAAGAATACATTAATATTTTATTTCGGGTCACTGGGCAGGAAGCTTAGCTTACCATAAAATAAATTGGTATTGCATTGTTTGTTTTCGTGTTCTATTTTTTTGGGATCTGCAAAAATATTTTAAATGGAAGAGTCAATTTCTCTGATAACTTTTTACGTGGGAAGCTTCTGCAGCGATGGTAATTATATTTAACATGAAACAAATCGAGGGACGAGAAGTAAGAGCAATGCAAGTCAATAGACTTTTCAACATACTCGTAGCGATTTCCGTCCAAAGTTTGGGGTCCGCTTATAATAATTGTTCATTGGTTTATTAAAATTTATGACAGCGGCTGTAATATTGTTAAAGCCTGCACACTAGAGCCTCGCCTGTTGTCAAACAGTTGCACCGACTTGCAGGTAAAGCTGACTTGAGACTCGAAGGTATAGTTCAGGCCTTGTGCAAAGTGCAGGCACATCCTAAATAGACATACATATATTACAAACGTTTGCAATGAAACTGAATACAAAACTTCATGCAGAATTATGTATTTTCGACTTTGTCGAGTCAAACATAAATAACAGTGGACGGGACGGGAGCGGAGAAGACAGCATTCCATGGGGATTTTGCGCTCGTTAAAAAAGTAAAAAATAAATACTTTTGACAAAATTATTCCACTGGTTTCCATGTTATGGTCGAACAAGTAAACAGACTCGAAAGTCCTGTAATAGGATGGCCACATAGAGCTTTTTAACATAAAATCCATGAAATATTCACTGAACTGGATATCTTTTGTTGAAGTTTTATGTCACTTAAGAGGCATAATAGGAAATAATCGCCAAAGCTCAGACTTTATTTATGAAGCTTTTAAGATTTTTTCATGGGCTATTTTTAAGAGTACTTGTAAGTAAAAAGGCGTGCCTTATGACGCATAAAAGGACAGCCGTTGACAATTATTGCTGACTTTACATTTTTGTTTGTATCAATATTCTTTGAAGTATTTTTAATTTATTTTTTATATAACTGTAAAAAAATACAGCTGTCATGGTAAGGTAATAATACTAATCTTTCATTTCATCCCTTTTCATAATACTTACGTAATGAAAAAAGATGAAAGTTTTCTTGTTTAAAAAGGTTCAAATTCTGAATGAAGAGGGCTTTAGGAGGACATGAAGAGAGTGACAGACAGGGAAGATACGGAGATATCACCTGACAGGAATACGGGCACGGATCTGTGAACAAAATTACCCCGTGAAATAGTGAGAAGATAAGACTAAGGGGTCTATAATTTTGAATGAAAGTACAGCTATTATACAATTGGGTAGCTTCAACCGGGTAAAATACATTATTTAACTGAGATTTTGGGAATAGTAAAAGTAACTTCTCTTCTACTTTTATCGTATTTATTTATTTTTATTCATCCATCCAACCTATACTAGTATTGGAAAAGGTATTGAGTAGTAAAATGCACTTTAGTACAATAAGAATAGCTGGTTTATTCTTCAAAATACCAATTACTTATATTTTTTAGAAAAAAAAAGTCAAATGTAGCAGCACTGACAGCTCACGTTCGAATGCCCGCTCCACCGTTATATTTATTCGTCACCCGCGCCCTCTGTGTCTTAGTGATGAAAACCGAAGATTTCGTTCAGAAATGTAATCAAAATAATTACATTTGACGAAATGCATAACACTAGTAAATTAGTACGACGCCATATTCATTTATTTCATGCAAGTTTCCTTAGAACTTAACCTTCTGTTATTAGTAAAAAGTAACTAATTTGAACACACAGTCAACTACCCAATTATTTTGATTTTTTCATTTATTAATAATTTTAATGCAATTGTTTAGCTTTTTTAACTTGACTATTAAGTTACCTAGTTAAGTTAATTCTAAGTTATATGTTATTTTATTGAACTGGCTGCCGTATCATTAAATCTAAAGCAAACAAAGATGTAGTTCAAAGAACATCTTTATTTTCCTTTCTAACGGTATCAAGATTATATTTAATTAAGTGGAAAACTTTAACCTTTGAGTACCTAATCGAACCTTTGAGTAGGTTCTTTAAGTAACTAGTCCGTGGCTTCTGTTACCATTCTCGTGACGGCGTAACCTTTTTTTAATTTTTTTTCTGCGTAAGAACCATCCTCGTACTCCAAGGAATATTTAAAAATAAGAATTAGCGTAAATGGTCCACTCATTCACGCGTGATGGCGTGACCAAGGGAAATAGGGATTCATTATACATCTATACATCTATACATCTATACATACATACATACATATAAACAAAATTGGAGTGTCTGTTTGTAATATTAAAATAACCATGTTTTACTACATGCATATGAATATAATACGTTACATACGCCAAAATAACACTTCTCGTCTGTCTGTTTGTGCCGGCTAATCTCTAAAATGGCTGGACCGATTTTAACGGGATTTATATTGGCAGGTAGCTGATGTAATAAGGAGTAACGTAGGCTTCTTTTATTTTAGAGAAATAGCGTTGACTCAACACTAAGCGATAACCGACATCCACGCGAGCGAAGCCGGGGGCAACAGCTAGTCTATTATATAAAATTCTCGTGTCACAATGTTCGTTCCCATACTCCTCCGAAACTACTGGACCAATTTTCATGAAATTTTGTGTGCATGTCGATTAGGTCAGAGAAATGGCTACTATCTATTTTTCATATTCCGACAACAGCTACTATATAAGTAATTATCTTCAGAAAAAGAACATATTGTAATGAGAAAACGGAGTTGTTAATAATTATTTATTGTTTATTTATTTATTTATTTAATAATTCATTGCATATATGGGTTACAGAGTAGTTGTTATAGGCAGTGGATACAGTTTCACCATATATCACCAATAGGCATGCAATTTTGGTGGCTAAATTACAAATTGGAACATTGTCACATCATTACAAATAGTCATTTCAAAATTCCTTCAATTTCAATTAACAATGTCAATAATATTAATAAGAACAGTATAAAATAGAATAGAAATAATGTAGGTTGTCAGTTTAATTTTAGATTTGAATGTCTATGCATATTATGATGTCAAGATATAATTAATTTTATCTACTCTGATACTATAATACACAGATTATAAAATTGACATCAAAACTCTTATGACGAACATTACGCACAGGTCAAAAAAAAAGTTTTATTACGATACAGGTCTTGTATGGACACCTATATCATAAAATAACTTTTTAATCATAACGATACACCTATACAACCTCCATCTGGACTGAACCACTACTTTAAAAAAGAATCCGCAGATTCGAAGAAAAAAAAAGAAACACGCATGCGCAATCGATGTTTGCGCCTTGACGAGAACATTTACATTTAAATTTTGTTTGTAAAATAAATTAGTTTATGTATTATAGTATGAGAGTAGATAAAGTAGTGTATGACACTGTGCATAACTTGGTCTTATAACACTCGTGTGATAATATAAAAAAACTCGCCTACGGCTCGTTTTTTTAAAACACACTCGTGTTATAAGAACCCTTATTATGCAACAGTATCATAAACTACTATACTTTGTCAAAATAAAATTTACCTACATCGAATACTGTATGAACCGACCACACCACAACTAGGGCACCTTGTACTGCTGTAAATGTCTTATCTGTTAGGAATATAATAAGTAATAGCATTTTTCTGTTAACAAGTCACGGAGTTGTTTTTTAAACAGTTGTAGCTTAGATGCGGTTCTGATATACTCTGGTATACAATTGAAAATCCGCGGGGCCAATTATCTGTGTAGGTTCCCAGTGGAGTAGTTAAAAAGCCACCCCCCCCCCCCCCCCCTCCCCCCAGCTTAAGTGAGGGTGTAGAGGAAGGTGACTAAGGGACAGGGCTGTTTTTCATCCGACAGTAAACATACAGGCCATGACTAAGTGCCCGCCTGCCAGCAATAGGCTCCCCCCCTATAACGTGGGACCGAAAATCTAAGTTTGTCGAAATGTGGGTGTTAATACATCTCTGCTTATCTCTTAGGGGATTTACAGGTGTGAGTATATGTGTATCAAATAATTTTTCGACAAAAGTAATTTACATTTTTAATGAAAATGCTTTTTACTCGTTAGTGGGCTCCTTAAATGTATTTTTAAATGTTAACATAATTTTATACTGTCCTTTTCTTGTGTTCCGCTAATTCTGCTGGTGTGTAGTTATCATGATTAATGTTGTCCTGCAGAAAAAGCAGTGAACATACCGACAGCGATGCCATCTACCGGTTCTTAATTTGTTTTCAAACCATTCAGAGATTCATCTTAATATATATAAAAATCTCGTGTCACAATGTTTGTCCTCAATGGACTCCTAAACCACTTAACCGATTAAAATAAAATACGCACACCATGTGCAGTTCGATCCAACTTGAGAGATAGGATAGTTTAAATCTCAAATTATAGTCCGATTCGCGATAACCGACATCCACGCGGGCGGAGCCGCGGGCGACAGCTAGTTGAAATATATATAAAAAAAACATCCAAATTGGTTCAGTTATTCAGGGGTTAGGTGATAAATACAGAAAGTTGCGTTCAAAATCTGTACAATGATGAACTACTTTTGAAACTGACCTTATTAAAAAAATGATTTAGTCACGATTAATCCCAATCTATCATACTAAGTATAACAAGGCAAAACAATTCGAGGGATCTCGAGAACGGGGGGAGTCGCGAATAACCTATTGTAGAGAGATGGCCTGGCCTATGTGCTGTAGATTAAATAAAACACTGGTATTTTCAAATAAAGAAGCCGAGCTGTATTTTAACGCACTCACGTTGTCGCAGTAGGTACCAAAGAGGAAGTGACCGAGACAAAAAAATACATATTTGACATTTAATTTTGATATTGGTGTTGCCAACACCTATATACCTTCGATACAATAGTCACCATTGTATACCTTTTAGTTCGTGTATTATGTTGTGACGCACAATCTTTGTCTTCGATCTTTTGGCAAAGGTAAGGTAGGTAAGGTAGGTAAGGCAATAGTAACAATTCAATTACTTAAATTCCTTCCTTCAGAATTCGGGGGAAAGAAATGTGATTACCTACATTTTTGCTCATCCTAAGCAGTGTCCGCCTTTGACTTCCAAGCTTGGATTTGGTGTGAGTTACGAACTAGAAACTGTTGGAGATTTTTGAACAAAACATTTGAAAACAATTAATTGAGAAGTTTATATTTGAAGTTGAGTACAATGTATAAAATTATCTTATTATAAATTATAAAACTATCGATATGGGTATCGTTTTCAGGGTTTTTGGGGTGCTGATCACGAATAACACCATCCATTTAGCGATCCAAGATGGCGGTCTCGAAATTTTCACTAAAATTGATATGGGTATCGTTTAGTTGCTGGTCTTAGATCAGCGGTGCGGCAGTGGCGAAGAGTGAAATTTTTTAATTATTACAATTATTAAAATTTATTACAATTCCTTCACTAATTAATCGAAAGGAACTTCGTTCCATCCGGGTGTCCCTTGACACCTCTCAATCTTTTTTTTATATAGAACAGCAAAGGCAAATGCTTCTGAGCGCGTCCGTGACCGTTAAAAGGCGGGCCTGGCTATGGTCAACAGACAAGACGGAGGCCTATATGGGCGACCTGAACAACTGTTTCACAGTCTGGACACTAACCACACGAAAAGACGAAGGTCATAGCTAATCAATCAATTAGCTTTTAGCAGTCGACTGCTGGACATAGGCCTCTCCCAATGCCCGCCATTTCTCCTGCCCCTCTAGACAAGTGGCAATTCGCTATCTGGCGTTTGGTGGAATAGAATGACGAATATATGCGATTTCACTTATACGACAGTCGTTAACGCATGTCAAATACGTATACCATCTACTTCGCCTTCCGCATCCACTCAATCCCAGCCATCTTTTAAGGTCGTCTGTCCACCTGGCTAGGGGTTATAGTCACAGCTAATATCGGTAAGATATTACTATCAACTATCTTGCGACTCCAAATTGAGCTAAATACCTTATTTAATCTAACAGCTTGAATCCTATAACTTGCGCCACAACTCGCTACAAGTTAGAGATGCCATACACGTTCGCTCACACAAGTTCGGTAAGAAAGAACGTATAGTAAGGAGTACGTGACTGCTCTGGTTACTTTCTTAACAGTTTCCTGTCCCTTTCTTACGACTTAACGAGTAAAATATCTATCCCAGTCAATTATCTGTTCACCTTTTGTGTATCACATTTTTTAAACACCCGCCATCACCGACTAATATTCTCTCTAACCCCTCCCAACTTGGTAGTGTAATGGCCAGAACTCGAACCTGGAACCTCTTGATCGTAAGGTTGACTCCTTAATTTATTTTTATTTTACTCATGGATTTAATATTCCAAACTATGACCTCTCTCAGAGTAAATTTTTCCAGGTCCAAAGAGTAACCGAAAATTATTCCATTCTTATATTTATCGTCACACTCATCACTAAGAGCGATTTCAGACCATCGTATTTTTGGCGCGTATACGGTTGTTTCAGCATACGCGCTAACACGCGCGCTACTTTACGCGCTTCAAAACTCGCGTAAACGAGCATATTTCGGCGTGATCGCTCGAACCGGTGGTGTCGTGTTAAGGCGCCCACTCACTAACAGTCCGCCTGCAGTCCACCTGCAGTTCCTGATCTGTCCGGCGGCCTGCAGTCCTAAGCCGATAGCGCCCATACACTAAAGCGATTTTGGCCTGCCGGCAATTCCCTGTTGTCAGTTTTGCGACCACACACTAGCAGTTGCGAGTCGTCAGTTTTAGGTCGTACGATCGCCTGCCGGTAATGGTCTGATATCAGTTACATAGACTAAGAAAAAGTGCAAGCGATTTTCGACCTTATTGACATTTTCTTAATTACATGTGTTTTCGCATAAATAAATGCTGCTGATCAGGAATATAAGAAAAAAAACTATATTTGTTGTGATGTCAATAAGGTTGAAACTAGCTTGCACTACGTTATTCTTATATAAGTACGTGCTAATCATTTTGAGAAATAGGTGTTAGCCATTTTGAATCTAATGGACTATGTGCATAAGAAATATAGAGGATTATGTACAAAAAATGAATAAAATCTTAGTAAAAAATAGTGATGTAGGTACATGTCATCATAATGTTATTACTTCAGACAAAAGAATAAAATTAATTCACTGTTTTATTCTAAGTTTATTCTTACGTAAAAAAGCTGACACGAAACGTCGATCGACAGGCCGCCGTTCGACATATGCTCGTTCGCCCTGACGGCCTAGGACTGTCCGGCTTAGAACTATCCGGAATCGTTCGGCGGCCACACACTATCGGATCGTAGTAGTCGTCAGTCCAAAATCGTTAAGGAAACTGTTAGTGTGTGGGTTATTGCGATTAACTGACAGATTTATATCGTCCGGTAAACTGTTAGTGAGTGGGCGCCTTTAGTATCAACGTGAAATCTGACGAAGAAACATTACTATATGCGTTACTTATTCGCCGTCGACTGATCAAGACTGATAACTGGTCACTTTATACACTTTACCCAGAACTGTGAAGTGATTCTAAACGATTCAAAAATTACTCACGATTACTTACGAGCTTAGAAGCGCGTCAACGCTCGTACGTTGAGCGTGTGCCAAAAGGCGCTACTCTAGGCGCCTACATGCGCTTGCAAAACCGAGCTCATACGCGCGTAAGAAACGCTAGTCTGAAACCGCTCTAACTTAGCAAGATATTAGCAGAACGGCTTATTAGCATTCTATACACTTTCATAAATAGCCTATATTCTTCTGAAATAATGTAGAATTTAAATGTTGAAAGAATTTTTCAAGTAGGTAAGTACCTGCCATGTTTTCGGATATTACCTCATTACAGAAACTCACAGAATTGGTACTTTCTGTATCCTATTATTATTATTATCACTATTATAAAACGGAGGTAAGTACGAAAACGTGTGGATATAAACGTTATGGTGTACGGTGAGACAAAATAAAAGTGTTAATGGAATGGTTTCAACGCTACTGAAGTTAACAGTTTACATTTTTTAGTGTACTTTGCATATTAATTAATAATATTTAAACAAGACAAGACGAGACAAATTGAAATGATCGTGAACATAACGAGATATGAGTATTTTGATTAGATGAACAATACTCAACTATTATGTGTGGTTTAATTTGTTATCCAGGTGAGATAACATTATAATTATAATAATACTTCGATTAAAATAATTGACTTACAGAATAGACAACGTTCGGCGATGTTTTTGAACGGTTCCATGACGCCATAATGGATAACATGAACTCTTCCAACTCCACCCCTCCTGCCTTATAAAGTAAACACGTGTAGGGCTGAGATAGCACCCGCTTTTGGTGCAACTAATTCCATTCGATTCAAGCGGTTAGGTAGCTTTTGCAATGGTTTATGGTATTGCAAAAGAGCTACCTAACCGTTTGATTTGGAGTTCTTTATTTCCACTTTCTTAGTTCCAACAATCTATGTCCATGAAGCGTGAACAAGGGTCTAATGAGGCCGTCAAACTGAAGGCCACCATTTTAGGATTCTATTGCTACCTGCAATGGTAGTCAGTTTTTCTGAAACTTCCTCTTTAGGTTACCATCAGTATCTTCGTCGCCATCTAGGTACGACATCCATGAGGAGTGATAGGGTTGCTTTATGCTATTCCACCGGGCACCAACAGCGCAGAAAAACTCAATGTGTTTTTTTTAATTAAAATAAGAAAAGTATGAATCGGTCTAGGCGGGGTTTGAACCCGCGATCTTTGCCGTACAGGGGCAACGCTTTGCCCACTAAGCTACCAGACCTCGCCCGAACCAATCCAAATTTTTTCTTTCTTTGAGGCGACAGTGGAGTGTCTACCGATATTCTTACGAACTATCGCAACCAATGAATGATTTTTCAATCATTTTTAAACATTGACTACGCCGCCAAAACAATTTGAATGAAATTTTAAAGCATTGTTTTTTATTTTGCAGTCGTCGGCACACAGTCCTAACCCACTTCACCCTTGTTAAGTGCTAGCTACAGTAGCGAACAGAATGTTCACTCTACTATTTAAAGATAATAGCTTCTAGGTTTTAAAATAACTAAAAGTCTGGTAGATATTTTTCCAAGCTCTATAAACCGTGTATAGATAGTATTACTCGTACCACCTGCTTATTTATGGATGAGGTTCTAGCGAAGGCTTTTCTATCGAGTTGCTGATCAGACATTCAGTCACTTCCATAAAAGTATACGCTTTGGCATTTGCTGGGCGTGCTAATCGTGTTAAATGCGCGTCTTGAACTCGTTTAAAAATGTCGTGTTTGAGGCTTTAAGGACCTGTGAGCCTGTGAAAATACGTGTAGGTACGCTACATAAAATTAATAACGCAAGATTCGGATGCTTTCGCTTTCAACCGATAATTTTTCTACCGGTTAATATATTTCTCCGCTTTCAAGCGATAGATAAGTAAATAAAAAAAACATTCTGCAATATAGGTGTTTAAACGATCAATGTCACTCACATTACTATTAGGTAATACTCCGTGATCATGACCATCTTGCAACAGCGCCGAAATATCGGCAACTCCAAACTATACAATTTAGTAAATATTTCAATAGCTCTAATGGTAAAACTTTCCGCATTCAACCGGCGAATTCGAAAATGATATAAATAAAATAGATAGCTTTTGCCCGCGGCTCCGCCCGCGCGGATGTCGGTTTTCGATACCAAATATAGCCTATGTCCTTTCTCAAGGTCTAATCTACCCTTATACCAAATTTCATCAAAATCGGTTCAGTGGTTTAGGCGTGAAAGCGTAACATACAGACAGACAGGCAGAGAGAGATACTATCGCATTTATAATATTAGTATGGATTAACTGAATCGTATTATTACTAATGCCCTCACTTATAAGTATGTAAATGTGAATATTCATTCATGTGATTAAAGAATGATCAGTTGCAATTTGCTTAAAGGAATAGTACATTACTACAGAGGCCGGGAAGAAAGGGGTTGCCGGCCGAAGACATATAGATTGTTATAAATGTCAATTTGTTGCAACTAAATTAGGTAAATATTAATATTTCAATATTTATATGTATAGTTAAGAAAACAATTGATAATAATGTGTTATTAGTTATGATTTTTTATGTAAATAAAACTGCTCTAAGTCCATACCAAGTCGTTCATTGTTTTTTTTTAACAGATACGCATAGTGGCATAGTGTCGATGCCTTTGCCACAAATTTATGTGGAATCGAAATTAAAAAAGAGGAATTCTCCGGCCTAGGCCTTGCAAGTTTTGTATGAAATTCCATTACCGGCCTCTGGTCCTAGCCGCGCCTGAAACGTCATACTTTGCAGCCTATTAAGAGGAACGTAATGTCAATATTTCATTGCATGTTTGAGAAAAAATAATTATGCTATTATGCTTTCTTAATATCCTCGTTGTACCTACTAATCTTTATTGACAGCATTGCTTCGTCAGTTTAATTATTTTCTTCGTCATTAGGCTGTCCATTTTCGTGTCACATTAAATATTTTCGTTCAGATACGACCTTCCATATTAGCGTTAATGAGATGTAATGAAAATTAATACAATTACTAAATTCTTCGCAATATAGTAGTGAACGCGGCCGCTACGCAGGAGGCGCGGGTTCGATCCCCGCTCAGTGCAAATATTTGTATGTATGAATATGTATATTTGCATTGGTCTGGGTGTTTCTATGTATAATATGTATGTATTTACAAAAAATAACGTAGATATCTAAGTATGTTTATCCGCATTCTAGATTTCATAACACAAGCTAGTTAAGCTATGCTTACCATGGGTCTAGATAGCGTTGTGTGGAATGTTGTAGAATATTATTATTTATAAAGTCGTATAACCTGTGGTATTACCACTATGTCAATAATAATATGTTTTAAAATGTAGTGATTTTATTATAAAGTTGAAGAGATGGTTTATTTGTTTGCGTTAGTGTCAGAAACTAGTGTTTCCAACTGAAAAGTACTTTTCGAGTTAAATAGTCCATTTATGAAGATAGGTAATAGGCTATATCATCACACTACTATTCATGGGAGCGGTATATACCATATATATATATATATATATATATATATATATATATATATATACTATATATACAGGGTGTATTTTTGAAACGGGGGAGTAAGGGCAAGTACCTTAACCGTTGCAGTTACAGCAAAACGTTCTTAAAAGACCTTCCCTAACTTTTTGGGACATTTTGAACTGCATTCACAGATTTTGTAAAAAACTTACAGTTAGCAAAAAAAATGCAAAAAGTTCAATTTTTTTTTATGCCAATCGATTCTATTTCATGTGGGGATCAAAAAACTCTATGGGACCATTTTAGCTTTCAGTACTAGAAAAGACAGAAATCGCCAAAGACCTTTCCCATACATTTCGTACGGAAATATGATAAATCAACTCGAAACTCATAGGTCAGGTAAAATTTTGAACTTTTTTAAATAAAAAAAATCATTTAAACATTTAAGAAATTTGTTTATGAAATAAATTGCTCAAAATGATTTCCATTTTCACGAATACATAAGTCTATCCTTTTTTGCACTGAACGAATGGCGGCTAATAATGTTCTGGGATGAATATTACGTAAAATGGTCATTAATGCATCCTTGAGCTCTTGAACACTGGCGTACGTCGTCTTATACACCTCGTTTTTCACGAAGCCCCATAAAAAAAAATCAAGTGGTGTTAGATCGGGGCTACGAGGTGGCCACTGTGTTGGACCATGTGTACCTATCCACTGTGTACCGAATAGGCGGCTCAAATTGGAACGTGAAAGGTGACTGTTATGTGGCGGAGCACCATCTTGTTGAAAATGAACTTTTCGCAATTCCGACAGGGGCCATTCGTCCATCTCGTTTTCAAGATGGTGTAAAATGACTTCATTATACATGGCAGAATTCAGTTTCCCTTCATAAAATTCCACCATTATGACTCGATTGGACATTATACCACACCAACAGTTGAATGAGAAGCGAACCTGATTATGACTTGTCGTAACTCTTAGTGGATTTTCTTTGGACCAATAGTGGTGATTTTTTCTGTTGTACATACCGTTATTAGAAAAATTCGTTTCGTCTGACCACAGTATGTAATTTAAAAATTCATGATCTCTGCTTATTTTTCCTCTTAGCCATCTGCAAAAAGTAAGCCTTCGAACATCATCACCCGGATGTAACACTTGAACTATGCGCCCATATCGATAGCACTTGTAGCCGTATTTCTTCCATATCTTTATCACAAGGGAGTGGGATACACCTACTTCAAGGGCGACTTGCCTGGACGATACCTCTGGATATGCTTCGACATAAGTTAAAACCGCAATCTCCGTGTCCATGTCCACACGAGGCTGCCGCTTTCTTTTGAAAGAACCCTGCAATTCCAGGTTTTTCAAAAGATTTGTAATAACCTTTCTTGTTGGCACATGCCGCAACGGATACTTATTGCGGTACCACACTAATGCAGCTCCCGCATTTCGATTATTGACAAAATACGCTTCTAATAAGTCAATTTTTTCACGATTAGAAGACATTTTAGCGAAAATCCTTAATTAATAACTCATACGAAGTTTCTCAGCTGAAACTAAGAATAACACACAGATTTTCGAATCAAATTCGAAATTTGAGGGTAAAAATTCTTTTTATTTACTTTACAGTCAATTCTACCCACTTCCTGGCCATAACAAAAAGTTAGACCATCGTAGAAATTTGTTTCTGTTGCCGAAATGTATGGGAAACGTTTTTGGCGATTTCTGTCTTTCCTAGTACTGAAAGCTAAAATGGTCTCATAGAGGTTTTTGATCCCCACATGAAATAGAATCGATTGGCATAAAAAAAATTTTTGGACTTTTTGCATTTTATTTTGCCAACTGTAAGTTTTTTACAAAATCTGTGAATGCAGTTCAAAATATGTCAAAAAGTTAGGGAAGGTCTTCTAAGAACGTTTTGCTGTAACTGCAACGGTTAAGGTACTTGCCCTTACTGCCCCGTTTCAAAAATACACCCTGTATACATATACGGTATTTGAACATTTTTTTTTTACATATACTTCGAAACCCCGTATTATCCTTTGGCGAAAAGGGTGATACGTGGTTTCAAAGCATGCTATGAGTGAAGTCGGGCGGGTAGGCTGGTATGTATATCATATTGCTTTAAATATCGAGCCAGTAAGTAGTATACTGGCAAAATTAAACCTTAAGGCTGGGTTCGCACTTTGCTAATATTAAATCCGCGGGAGAGAGAGAGAAAGATGGCCGCGAGAGCTTAATGCAGCGATTTCCAGGATGTATATGGGTTTTGAAAAAAAAAAACTGTGTGAATAAGTGCAACCTTGATTGGCCCTAGATATTCTTATGCTCTATTTTTTAATACAAACTTGATTGAGAACAGAGAGACAATATTTGATAATAGCGTCTTCGTGCGTGTACGCGTGGGCGTAAAATGTGTTCGAAATGGCAATTTGGAGTCTACACAGGAGTTTACAAGTCCCTAGACGGCTTAGCCTACTTTATAAATCTGATTTTTAATTGGCGCAGTTTATTATATAGTTGAGTTATGAGTTATAATAAATGTGTTTCTGCAATTCGGCCTTAAATTTCCTGAATGGAATAAACCCCATCGTGATGGACGCCGGCGTTATTAACACCCGCGACTCTCTCCGAGTTATTGCCTCTTATATTTCTCGCTTTCTTCATTTTCACATAAAATAGCCCTGAGAATATAAAAAGAAAAGGCTTTGTATAAAAAATATGACTGAGAATCGTAAAAGATCGAGTTTCATGAATCGGTTCTTTATAGTTACAAATAAAAAATACGGTTTAAAGTTTCAGCAAGATACACGTACGAATATGTACAGTGGGGTGCAGAGGTCCGTGAACAGCTTAAGTAAGATATGTAAGCCTTTGAGCACTTAAGTCTAATTTAACAGAATTATATATAGATGACGTTACATCTCTTGCCAACCTAAAAAGCACCTATTACACACTGGAGAAGAGAAATGAATTTATTTACAGTTAATACGTTAGTTGGTTACCAATGGATTATATTGACTGTCCCACGCGCGCTCAGGTTGTGGAATGAAAAAGAAAAATGGTGTAGTCCAGATGGTAATGCACCACCACTTCAGATGCTGAGGAACCCAAACCCAAAATATAATACAAATATGCATAACATATTACTATATCAAGTGATTTTATTATTTGGATGAAATAGGTAGGTTAATGGTTATGCCTTACGATTTCCTATTTTTGTGAAGGGTAAACAGGAACAAATGTTGTGTAAGAAAGCGGCATCAATCGCACCCACTTCAAGTTCTATTGTTTGGGGTGATTATACAACGACGGTCCAAATCCGGCGTAATCTTGAGGTATTTGTCACACGCTGCTTACAAGTTGAGTTTTCCGTCCAATTATCACTATTGTGTCAGTATTATTTTATAGAGGAATATAGGTATTTCTTTTTTATTAATTGACCGAATGAGCAAAGTCAGTGAAATTCTCCGTTTCGATAAGGTTGATTTTGCTTTCATTCGTATATCTGTGTGTTTATCAGTTCGCTCTAGAGCGTGCATTAAATTTCACAAAGCTGGCACACGTATCATTTTTATTTAAAGCTTTTGACGAGAGGTTCTTTAAAGGTGTTAAAAATAGGGGGAAAAGGGGGAAGTTAACTGTCGCATTATTTGTGAACAAATCTTGATGTTTTTGACTCACTAGTTCTACTGTTCATAGAACTACTAGTTTAGTTACTAGTTCGTAGGAAGAGGTATCATTATAAATTATTAAGTTACAAATCAGCTGTTTATTTAATTCTTATAAACCTCTATAATGTGTTACTTTGGCGATACAGGCAGGTATCTATCTACCCACATGTATCGCCAAAGCAACACTTACTAAAGAAACAATAATTCTTATTATTATTAAAGTTTTCGGGATATTTACCATGTAATGATTTGTTGAGTTTCCGATATTTCGGCACTGTTGCAAGCGCCATGATCACGGTCGATCAAGGAAGAACTTCCGTGATCATGGCGCTTGCAACAGTGCCGAAATATCGGAAACTCAACAAATCATTACATGGTAAATATCCCGAAAACTTTAATAATAGTATGAACAACCATGATAGTTTAAAAACCGATAATAATTCTTATCTTATGCTGGGGCCACAGTACCGTGATATGCCAATAATTGTCGCCATAATTTAAACAATGCCTAGATGTAGCCACTATTTTACCGCTTAACATTGTAATATATAAGTAATTATCGTAGTAACAGCCTGGTAGTCGGTAAAGTAGTGTGGCCCCAACTTTACACGGTGACGTAACCTTACAACTTGTATCCTACTCATCTAATACTGCGTTCAGCAGACAGGCAAGCGTAGGCTTATGACTTTCATTACTCTCACATAAAATATGATACGACTTCTTCATGAGAAATGTTTGCCTACATAAAACATATCTCATTTTATGTTCAGAATAATATTAGGCTTTAGCCTTGTTATTTTTGGTTACAATTTGTTGTTTTATGCGGTGGAGGATATATTGAGAAAAGGGGTAAAACATTTATATATTACACTTTGTTCATATCTAACAGGGAGTATGTGCGCATCTTTATCTCTCCAAAATGAGTCATAAAACAGGAGTAGTAGTGTTTGATATCGCATAAACTGAAGTGCAATGGTTTATTCCAATTCTGGAACAAATATAAGCGTGTGTTTGAAAGGCATAAAGTAGGAGCATGCATCAAATTTTCTTTTTCTAGTAGGAAATATAGTTGTATGTAGGTATGCGCCCACTGAATACTGCTCCACTCAGCGACCCGTGAGGTTATATGCGCATCTCATCACGTTAAAAGCATTCTATGTGCTATTGGTACTCTGCAGTTAAAAGAGGCGAACCGATGAACATAAACCTATAATGTTTCGATATCCACAGCAATATAAAGTGTAACAATATGAACTCACGGAACTTTATGTGATTACTTGGTATGGGAAAATATGTGTAGGTTAAAATTTTCAAAAATATTGGGTAAATCAATTCTCTAAAATTCATTTGTAAAGATTTCAAAAATTGACATCAATGTCTATGCTAACCGTACCATATCGATATGTCCAGCTCATGGGTTGCAGTAAGCAGCTGACTTTTGGAAGTCAATGACCGGACGACTTGTGCTAAATTGACTTTGATGTGCAATAAACAGTATGAATTTGACAATGACAACAACAGTTCCAATTGGGTACTTTCCTGTAGTTACAATAAATTATTTAGCTGGAATTATTAAATTAATAATGGTAAAAGAGTGAAAACAGTTGCGTCGGTTCTTATTATTTCGTTCTTATTTATTTTTAATCATCCATCCAACGTTTAATAGTATATGATTTGACTATTAAATATTATGACGTCACAAATATAGTTTTCATACAATTTTCCTTATAAATTACCGTTTTGACGTTTAGAAAAAAGTAACTAATTTGACTGGTCAGTCAAATACCCAATTTCGGCCATTTCACAGATTCGTTTATGCATCTATAACGTGTACCGTTTGAGTAAAACGCAGAACAAAAGATACTCCACTTACAGAATATACCTGAATTTTCGTTCTATTCAAATCATAGAACTCGAACAATCGGTACACAACGTTGCAATTTATCAACGCGATGCAAAAATGAAATGGCTGCTTTTGAAAGCTTCTTTGTTCCTTTTTTGCGTTGAAAACGTGTTGTTGAAAATGTTTTGTTAGTGAGTTATTTAATTAGTGGATTTTTATGCTGTCACTAACTTGTGACTTTCTAACACTTGATGCTAGGTTTATTATAGTGTCTACTGGACGAGCAGTACTTTTATTACTTATGTCCTGTATTATAACAGTGAATGTAAAATTTGGACTATTTTCTCTGCGACATAATGACGTGTGTTACCTATTGAATGTCAGTTGACTATTCCTAAAGAATAGAAAAGAGGCGTTGCCGCTTTCTATTCCTCTGCAAAGGTTTTCTGAACCAGTTACCTCAATTGAACTTCTTTGTTTTGCTTTGTCACCCAGTTACTTCAATTGAACTCCTTTGCTAATGCGAATGGTAACTGAAAGTAAAACGTCACGTGCATGGGAATAATGCTTTTGTTACATAAATCACTATCCATAGCTTCCTATTCCTATCCGAAGCCTTCATGTCTGGGGTCCGCTTCTACCAGTCAAATTGCATCGCTGAACTTCGATATTTTCCGTATCCAGAACGCTATCCATAGCAATGATTGTGCCTCAAAAGTATAACACAACTCCCAAGTCATTACATACTTTTCCATCAAAGTTCGTGCACAAATATCTATAGCAAGAAAACGTTACGTAGGTACACGGAAGCATGACGGGAGCACTTCTACTTCACCCCTGACAATCGTCCCAAACGATGTGACGTATATGACGTAAATGAAATATGAGTGACATGTTGAGTGTGATTGCGTTGGGATCGGGACGCGTATTCGTACAGATGTGAAACGATAAATGGGTTTATACTGGTTTACCTAAATATGCAAACAAAACTAGGTTTACAAAATAGGTACGCAACCATCACTTTTTACACTACTGAGACTTATCAGGGTTGTTCTCAAGGCCCATTCTCCCATCAAAAAGATATTCAAAATTCAACTCGATTTATTCTCTTTCTACTGAATATCAAAAACGTTCCAAATTCGAATTTTCAACTCGATTTATTCTCATTCTCCTGAATATCAAAAACGTAAAAAATTCGAATTTTAAAGTGATATGGGATCGGGTTCCTTACCTAACGATTCCTATCAGTACGTCATGTTAAGTATTTGTTTAGATTATATTTATTGGTATTGACATAAAATACGAAGATTCACAGAAATCCGTTCGCTTTAAGTAAATAAACAGTCCTATATAAATATTTGTCAGTAATATCTTTTTCTTTATTGTCGTACACATTGTAACAATGCAAATATTACGAGGCCTCACAAAGAGCTTCGAAGTCTAGCTAAGCTCAAGCAATCTAAGACATCTGCAAGCCGGGACACCTACAAGCCGGGACACCTGCAAGCCGGGGCACCTGCTGATTGATGGACGAGGTCCTGGTGCAGGTCTTCCTTTCACAATCCACTATTCACCTCTCAAAGAGATATTTTCGAACTTTATATACAACCCAAATTCAACCTCAGATGCATGGCTCGAGTCAACAATAGTGCCCGGAATAGGGTACTAGGCTCACCCCCTACTACGTGGCACCGAATACACTGATTGTAGGTATTAATTCACCTACGCCTAAACCGCCCGGGACAAAGGCGTGATAATATGTATGTATGTTTAATATACCTAGGGTCACATGATGAATTAAGATATTATGTTTCGGATGCTATCCTATGAAAATATTTTTTGAAGTGAAAACTTCTTTATCGGCGTCGGATGGGTGTAAAATGTTAAGGAAGCGTCAGGATTAGTTGACCTTTGAACAGTAACCGACGACTGACGTCATACAAGATTAGGTACAGACTATCTATTTTGCAGGTTACGATAAATAGCGTCGTAGCTTTAAACGGTAAGCACTTCGACTGTGTCCTTATAGTTTCAGATAGTATCGGGTTCAAACCACCTGGCCTTCTGAAACTTTTTGTGATTATTTTTTCTTTTTGTAATTTATTACTTTTTATGATTATTTTTTCTTTCTGTAATTTATTACTTTTTGTGATTATTTTTTCTTTTCATAATTTATTAATTTCATTTGACAGAAAATTAGCAGAAAATAAGTGATAGGTTCTATGATTAGCGCTATGTTATAGGTATGGTATGGTATGTTCTTTTTTATCTTTTTCTATGTATATAACGAAGAAAGATAAAAAAGAAAATGTTTTCACTTCTGCCGGCACTCCCAGAGTGCAACCCGTCTTTTTTTTCTAAAGTCACTGGTTCCGAACATAATATAGGTACGCAGCAGAACCGGTGTTATTAGATTAAAATCTCTACTGGTTCTAATGAGGAAATAATTTTAACGACAGTAGATATTTCCATGTCTTATATAAAATAAAAAAAGACGGGTTGCACTCCGGGAGTGCCGGCAGAAGTGAAAACTTTTTCTTTCTTTCTTTCTTCGTTATATACAGAGAAAAAGATAAAAAGAACACACCGTACCATACCATACCTATAATATAGCGCCAATCATAGAACCTATCACTCATTTTCTGTCAGTAGAAATTAATGAATTACAAAAAGAAAAAATAATCACAAAAAGTAATAAATTACAAAAAGAAAAAATAATCACAAAAAGTGTCAGAAGCCCAGGTTCGAACCCGGTACTATCGGAAACCAAAAGGATTTACAGCCGAAGCGCTTACCGCTAAGCTACGAAGCTTTTTAGCTTACCTAACAAAATAAACAATATGTAGCTAATGTTGTATGACGTCAGTCGTCGGTTACGGTTCAAAGGTCAAGTGATCCTGACGCGAGTTTAACACTTTTGACCCATCCAACGTCGCTCAAGAAGTTTTCACTTCAAAAAGTGGATGAAGAAGAACTAGAAACTAACTAAAATATTTGCGTGCTTTTTATTTATGAAACTTTATGAAGCAGTGCAATGTAGGTCAGCGGTAGTAACCAACTCGACGATTGTTGCGACAACTACTGTACAGTGGGTAGTTGTGAAGTAACTTGTGTAATTCATAGATGGTGACTTGAGTCGGGGTATACTTTGTATCCATTGATTGCATGTTTATGAGGTTCCCAGCTTCGCAAGGATAACAACGTAGAAATTTTCTGTTTAAAATGAAAACTCTTTAGTGGTTATAAATATTCTAGGACATTCTACACATACATTCATATACGCCTATAAATCTCTGAAGGGGTAGTCAGAAGTTTAGTAACCTTTAGTAACTCATAATTCACACACTGTGATTCGGTTCTACGTAATAGGGGTGAGCCTCTTGTCGAATGGAGAACAGCCCTATGCCCTGTCCTATATTACCAAGCCTCACTAAGACCTTCGAGGTCTAGCTAACCTCACCCGCAAGCCGGGGAGCCTGCAAGTCGGGACACCTGCAAGCAGGGACGCGTACTAGCCGGGACACTTGCAAGCCGGGACACATTCAAGCCGGGACACCTGCAAGTCGGGACACATGCAACACGGGGCACCTGCTGATTGATGGACGAGGCCTCTTGTCAAATGGAGAACAGCCATATGCCTTGTCTTGTCCTTTGCCCTGCCCTATGGATGCACCCGGTCACCAAGGTATAGGTATGAGGGCTAAATCTACAACTTTTATTTATTGAGGATGAATTTTTCAGGAGACAAACTTCTTCTTCTTTATTCTAGCATTAATCCCAGTCGCGTCTGAAGCTTTCACCGCAGAGTTTGGGGTCCGCTTCACCAGTTTAACAGTGGATTTAGCTTAACTTCGATATTTTTCGATTCCATCTGACCTCCACAACCCAAAGGCGATATCGAAACATTGCAGCTAGACCAGTTGTTGGACTTTTTAGGGCTCCAACTACCCGTAAACATTTCCAAAGATGTTCATATGGTAACTGGGACCGACGGCTTAACGTGCTCTCCGAGGAACGACCAGACCAATACCCATATTCATGTATACAAATATTTGCATTGAGTGGCGTTCGAACCCGCTCCTCCTGTGTAGCAGCCGCGTTCAATACCACCAAGGCACACAGACTGTGAAGTAGAAGACAAACTATTATTGTAGGCTTTGAATTTGCGGTATACATATTTCAAATCTCAAAGAGAATTGGTTTTGGTAGAACGTAATAAATAACACTTAATATTATATTCAAAGCGCGTTTGTAATAAACCATGACATCACACTGAATGGTTTATGAATTAAATCTATCGTTAATATATAACGAAATTGTGTGACCAACATTTATTAAATGGTTATTAATTGGTTTTTGTTTAATAATTCAAAGTTAATAGTTGGTTGTGAGGTAGCGAGTCTACTGTAATAAGATAAATATATGATGCTACCATTACACCTGTCTTTCCCTTAGGCAAGGTATTTTCCTGTAGTTAAAATAAGTTATTATTTAACTGAGCATAATTAATTTTGAATTGTAGAAGTGCGGTTAAAGTTGCATTAGTTCTTATTTTATAGTTTTTGAAGTGATAACTTCTTTAACGGCGTTGGCTGGGTAAAAAGTATTAAACTCGCGTCAGGATCGCTTGACCTTTGAACCGTAACCGACGACTGACGTCATATAATATTAGCTACAGACTGTCTATTTTGCAAGATACGATAAATAGCTTCGTAGCATAGCGGTAAGCGCTTCGACTGTAAGTCTTTATCATTTCAGATAGTAGCGAGTTCAAACCTGGCGTTCTGACACTTTTTGTGATTATTTTTTCTTTTTGTAATTTATTAATTTCTTCTGACAGAAAATTAGCAGAAAATTAGAATAGGATAGGTATGGTATGGTATGGTATGTTCGTTTTATCTTTTTTTATGTAAATAACGAAGAAAGAAAGAAAGATAAGTTTTCACTTCTGCCGGCACTCCCAGAGTGGTTGCACTCTGGGAGTGCCGGCAGAAGTGAAAACTTTTTCTTTGTCTTTTTATTTATTTTTAATCATCTACCCAACATATTAAAGGTAGTAAATGATTTGCGAATAAAATTTCATGACGTCATTCAAAATTATTTCATACACGTTTTCTTTTATCTGACCGTTTTGACGTTCAATAAAAAGTAACTAATTTGAGTCAGTAAAATACTCAATTATCCAGAAAAGGCCATAAGGTGTAAGGCACAAACAAACCAAAGTCGTACGTATCGACGCGATTAAGATCATAAATTTAGTACCGAAATTAGGTTTGCTGTTTCATTCAGTTTTTTTGTAAATGATGTAGGATTTTATATCGGTTTGACCACATTTATTGTTTCGTTTCCTTTTTAAGTTTTTGTACCAAAAGGAGAAAATTGGAATCCAATTACTAAGACTCCGCTGTTCATAATATCACAATGTCCGTCCGTTTCCAGGCTGTATCTTGTGCACTGTGATAGACAGACAGTTGAAATTCTCACATTCGATGTATTTCTGTTACCGGTATAAGAACATATAATAAAAGCAGATAAGGGTACAGAACGCCTTGTGCGCGAGTCCGACTTGTACTTAGCCGGTTTATAATATTTTATCATAAACTAGCTGTCGCCCGCGGCTCCGCCCGCGTGGATGTCGGTTATCGCGAATCGGACTATAATTTGAGATTTAAACTATCCTATCTCTCAAGTTGGATCGAACTGCACATGGTGTGCGAATTTTATTATAATCGGTTAAGTGGTTTAGGAGTCCATTGAGGACAAACATTGTGACACGAGATTTATATATATTAAGAAGATTTAGTATAGACAAGAAATATATCTAGTCAAACACTTCGATGTAAACAAACAGCTTTCTATAATTTTAAGTATTCAAATAATTATTGAAACGGTCCAGATTTCCCTAACTCCGCTTGTTTAGCGATTCTTGTTGAGGACTGTGCAGAGGAGACTCTCGACCCTCTCAGTACTGTGTTGCCCTTTGGCCGTTAGAGTCAAGTAGTGGGGCAGACAAAAAGGAACAATGCTCTTAGCAAGCTCAAGTCTCGTTATACATAAGAATCTTTAAAATGCCACTTTACTTACTTTAAGTACTTACAAGTTTTCCATTTCATTGTAAATTACAGAAATATTCTGGTTCATGACACTAGTTGCACAGAACGGAAAACACAAAACGAAAAAATACTTACAATAAGCTCCGCCCGCGTATAACTCTCTGATACCGTTCCCGCAACCTTCTTTTCGATTTTTTTAATTATGATTATTGGAAATAGTGGCCGGAATACGGCAATAGGCTCACCCCCGAATACAGGTTGATGAAATGTGGGTGTTAATTCACCTCTGCCTAACCCTCCGGGGATAAAGGCGTGATTATAGCATTCTAAACGTCGGGCTCATTGTAAATATCAGCCAGCCTTACGATGACTCAAATGACTCACTTTTCCAGATGATCAACGCATAAATAATAAATAATTATTTTACACAATGAACATTTAGCAACTGAGTTACCTGATAAAACTACTATTGGTCTAAAAACGTTTGATATAATGTATTAAGTGACAAGTGTTTCATTTATTATTAAATCTAATAATGATATGGTATGGATTAATTTAATACACATTATTTGGAAATAAAAATAATAAAAATAAATGAATCGTCATTATGGTTAACAGAGTACTCCGACTCGGATAGGTGAGGTTAGAAGGCTAAGGTGGGAGCGAAGCGGCGGGGAGCTGCCGCCTTAGCCTTCGTGGTTATTTTTTTTAAACCACCCAGATATAGGATTTTATTTATACGTTTTGTTTGAAAAAAGAAGTACTTTTATGAAATAAAATTTTGTTAAATGACATTTGGATAAATGCTCAATTTGCAAAACATATTATCTGGTTAAATGAAGAAAGATCAATTGACATTTTAATATTTAATACATTGGCAATAATAGTGTTTGTTAATGGATCATTTGCTAAGGGAGTTTTTGTAAGATGATACTTTTGTCAAATGTCTCATTTGCCAAATGAACATTTGGTAAAGCGTTGTTTGTCGAATGACCATTTGTCAATTATTTTTTGGTCAAACATCAGTAATACGACCCCACTGCTAACACAAGTAATTAAGCTTACCTGGAGGGGTCACAGGGAATATTAGTAAATTCAATTCAAATTTTCTAATTAAAAATAATCGAGATGGAATCCATTCTTCTTCTATCGTGGCGATGGTGCTGAACTCTCAAATTGTATTCTCCCAGTGAGCAGCTGCATGGATGCTGTTCTTGGAGGCACACATGAGATCTTCCGGTGTACCTGTGTATGGGCAAGGGCATGTAAGACTCGTTAAGAGGACGTGGGCCACAGTCTTTGGACTGTTTTTAGCTTTTTTAGTTTCCTAGCCCGATTTTCTTTGCTTCGGCCGACCTGTGTCCAAAGTCTGTTTAAGGACTGCCATTTGATCCAGGAAATATATATTATATATATATAAATATATATTCAGGTGGGATAAAATATGGTTAAAGTTTTAATTTATTTTTGAAGTGAAAACTTCTTTAGCGGCGTTGGATGGGTAAAAAGTGTTAAACTCGCATCAGGATCACTTGACCTTTGAACCGTAACCAACGACTGACGTCATACAACATTAGCTACAGATTGTTTATTTTGTTAGGTCCGCTAAGAAGCTTCGTAGCTTAGCGGTAAGCGCTTCGACTGCAAGTCCTTGTGGTTTCAGATAGTACCGGGTTCGAACCTGGGCTTCTGACTCTTTTTGTGATTATTTTCTTTTTGTATTTTATTACTTTTTGTGATTATTATTACTTTTTGTAATTCATTAATATCTTCTATTAGTGATAGGTTCTATTATTGTCACTATATTATAGGTATGGTATGGTATGGTATGGTATGTTCTTTTTATCTTTTTCTCTGTATATAACGAAGAAAGAAAGAAAGAAAAAGTTTTCACTTCTGCCGGCACTCCCGGAGTGTCCCGTCTTTTTTTAAATTTATTTTCCTACCTAAAAAAAAACTTATTATTTTTTCTTGACGGGGCCTTGACAGTAAAGTGCCCTCGGGCAAGGCTTCATTTCCTGAACATTGTTAACTAATTTGTTTCGAAAACCTTTACTTACCTTTTTTATTGATGTGCTCCCTATTTTATCTATTATAGTGAATAAATATAGGTCTTTCAGTACTGCAGATTTGTAAAAACATCTTGGAGTTCAAACTAACGTCAACGGTTAGTCAATGCACAAGCGAAACAACAGATAAAGCTCTGGCGTAGTTCCTGTCGGGTTGAGGAGATCAGCCAGCAGTAACTTTTGAAGTAACCGAGCGGACCCCATGCTCCAAAGTACAAACTTTGGGAAGAACTAGAAGCGATTTTGTTTTTCGAACGAACCCCCCCCCCCCACGAAGCACGAATAACATTCGAATTTGTAACGTAATGGTATCAAAAGAATGGAGCATTGCGATTGGTTCACAGTGGGCAGGCGGCCAATCACATTGCTCCATTCTTTTGATACCATTACGTTATTGATATGTTTACTTTACTTTTTTTTACTACTACTACTTTACAGTTTTTTACTACTATTTATTACATTGCATTCGAATATTATTCGCGCTCTAGCACGAACAACTATCGTAATCGTATCGTAAATGTATTGAGAGAATGGAGCATTGCGATTGGCCAGGTTCACGCACACACAGGTTCATATTAGGCAGGTGTCCAATCGCAGTGCTTCGTTCTCTCAATACTCAATAGAGCACTGGCCCCCGACTCTGCTAATTTTATGTCATAACAAAACCACTGTCATTTCGCTGACATTGCACAAAATGTCATCAAATCTTAGACTTTATGCCTGAGCTTTAAAGTCCTAAATTCAAGGAGAATAAGTTTATAACATTTTTCGTTCAGTCTACAAGATTGTCATTTAATTTTAGGTTTTAACTGTATAAAATTAAAGTCTAAAGTTAAATGGCATTGGTTACAGTATCTGTGGTAATGCAGAGGTTTTGCTATGAATTTTTTTTTGCAGAATCAGGGCCCTGTTGTCCAACCTTACGTTTTGGTCAAACCCTTATATTTTTCTTAGTATAGCACATTGAACATAAAAGAAACTGATTATTTCTGAAGTGTACGCGAATTTCGTATTTAAATAAAAATATACGCAATCGTTCTAGTACCTTTACCTACTTGAAAAGTTCGGCATGAGAATTTAAACAACACCAAATCCCACTTTATGGGAGCGAACGATAATAAGGATCTGCCGAGAGATGGTTGCGAAGTCGATTGTCTCTTCAAAAGGATTTTTAAATGTGAAGACTTCTCACCTCGGTAAAATTATTGGCATTTATATACTGAACCCCAGTCACGTCACAATATGAACTTTTTGTGTGCAGTACGCGTTTTTTTTTGAGTGGTGCTACGGTGGCAGAGGAGCTGATATCCACCAATTATAGATTATATCAAACCAATCCGCGTGCGCCAAGACATCGTTTCTCTTGTGACTTGGGGTCAAGATATATGCCGGTATCAATACCATCGGTCGATTGGAATACCCTCTGTAAGCAATAGTACATTAGATTAGCAGAAGTGGCAAAAAGAGGTAATCATCGCCTCGGGTAACAAGACGGTAGTTTCCTATTATGGTTTTATTATTGTTGACGGCCTCTGTGGTGTAGCGGTAGGACGATCGACTGCTGCGCAGGGGGCGCGAGTTCGATTCCCACTCAGTGTTAATATTTGTATTCATGAATATGTATATTTGCATTGGTCTGGTCGTGCCTCGGAGAGCACGCCGTCAGTCCCGGTTGCCATACAAACATCTATGGCAGTCATTACGGGTAGTTGGAGCCCTCAAAAGTCCAACAACTGGTCTAACTGCAATGCTTCGATATCGCCTTTGGGTTGTGGAGGTCAGTTAGCAATCGCTTCACAGAAAATTTCGAAAATCAAAAATGTTTAGCCAAATCCGCAAATGGACTGGTAAAAGCGGAGCCCAGACTCTAAGTTGATAACTTCGGATGCGACTGGGATTAACGCAAGGATGAAGAAGAAGATATGATCCAACTGACTGAATGATTTATTCGACTTCGGTTGGACTAAGGAATTGGCCCAGAACGCCCCTATGTCGGTCCGAGTACATGAACAGAGCACGAAACCAATTCCACTGAAAACGGGCGTTAGATAGGGAGACGTTATCTCTCCGAAACTGCTTACCGCTGCCTTGGAAGACGTCTTCAAGCTATTGAACTGGACGTGGCATATCACTCGCCTTCGGTTTGCCGATGATATTGTCATTAAGGCAGAATCGCTTGAAGACTTGAGCACCATGCTCGAAGACCTCAACAGAGTATCCCAACAGGTGGGCCTTAAGATGAACATGGACAAGACAAAGGTTATGTCAAATGTCCATGTTGCGCCTCTAATGGTTCATGTTGGGGACTCTTAGAAGCTGTTGACGAGTACGTCTTCACCACCGCTACGCAACGGAGGCTGTCAAAATCAGTTGGACCATGTAATTAGTATAAATAGATATAAAAATATTCCCATAGGAATTATATAATTAACTGAAGTATAGAGTTAACTATTAAGTAAAATATTAAGTACGCAGTTTAAAACTTAGCATAATTTCTAAGCTACATTTTAGGTTGGCTTTTAAAGTAAAAGCTGACATAATAACTCCTAAGTTATAATTGAAGTGCTCAAGTTACATACATTATAAAGTTTGTCCAAAAATTCTAGGCAAGTTTCCTAAGCTCGTCCCATGAGCGACTTTACCAGATGAAAATCTAGTTTACGAAACTTTAAGGCCTACTCTACACTTGACGGAAATTCCGCGCAATGTTGGATAAACGCGGAATATCCGTGTGTAAAAGGATTTTAAATGTAAATATGTCTTTCTGTCTGCTTCAGAGTAGCTAAGCTGATTTGAACGGTACTTTTATTGCAGATAACTGATATAAATTAATAAGCGTAAATTATGCTACTTTTGGTTAATTTCTGAAAATAATATTAGGGTATCAAATATTCAAAGCGTCGGTAGCTTAGTGGTTAAGAAGTCGGCCTTACGATTGAGAGGTCCCGGGTTGGAATCCTGGCCATTATACTACCGACGTGAACCCTCTTCTAGCACAAGCAATTTAGCTTAGTTGGAGGGGTTGGATGGAAACTTATTATTCTTGAAAAAGATAATCTAAATACACAGGGGCGAAGTTTGGTCACAAGCGAGTTGGTACTGATGGCCCTGGATCAGTGGTCATTACGAGTATATTATGTGCTAGGCAATTGCACGCTCCGACATCTATAGACCGAAGACGGCGAGTAGTTTTAGTCGGTTCTAGACCGACATAACCACTCCCACCGGTCGTTTAGGGAGTATTCGATGGATTATTTTTGAATGAAATTTTAAAGCAATATGCATGCTTAATATTCAAATCGATTGAGGTAGGAAATTTTTTGAATGAAGAAGTCAAAAATCAATGTTCAAAAATGATTGAAATATCATTCATTGGTTCTGATATTTCGTGAGACGTCTCCACTGTCACGTCAAAGACAGATATAAAGGAGAAATTTGGATTGGTTCGGGCGAGGTCTGGTAGCTTAGTGGTCAAAGCATTGCTCCTGTATGGCAAAGATCGCGGGTTTAAACCCAGACCGATTTCATATTTTTCCAAACTTTATCGATTTGAGTAACCGAGGAAATTTCCGGTTTCCAAAAAAAAGGTAAGTCATTACAATATGTAGTACCTACCGTACTACATATTATAATGACTTTCTAAATACTCAAATATTTATTTAGTACCTATTATTTTAGTTATCATTATCACTTATTCAACATTGTAACAGTTTTGTATGCTATAATCATAGATTGCCTGTCTAATGGAAGTACTTTGAGGCCTATACGTGGACCAATGGCGCGGTCTATTGATTTATTAGCTACCGAGCTTAATGTTGATAAAACGTTTATAGATTGTATCAGGAGTTTGGTTAAATTGTGTTTGAACTATTATGTTTAATAGTTTCGGAAAAAGTTCACAGTTTCGATAGCCAAATCGTTTGGAATTGTTAAATTCAAATTCAAATTATTTATTTGTATAATACACCAGCTGTCGCCCGCGGCTCCGCCCGCGTGGATGTCGGTTATCGCGAATCGGACTATAATTTGAGATTTAAACTATCCTATCTCTCAAGTTGGATCGAACTGCACATGGTGTGCGAATTTTATTATAATCGGTTAAGTTGTTTAGGTGTCCATTGAGGACAAACATTGTGACACGAGATTTATATATATTAAGATGTGAGAATCAGATGGTCATAAAAAGATAATAGTGGCTGGTACTTTGTATTATCATCAGTCATGGCATGCACATATTTATTATTAAGGTACACAAATATAGATCAGGCAAATATTATAATTCGAAATTATGCAAATTCAAGTATTAATACATATTGTTGTAAAAGTATGCAAGTAACGCAGCGCTTTTCTTAAGACCTAACCCTAATAGGAACAAGCAATGTTCACTTACCCATTGAGATGTCACCAGCACCCTCAGAACCTTCCAAGGCGTGTCTGTATGTGAGGTGTGTATTTGTATGTGTGATGCGTTTGTTTGTGTTTATTGGCCCTGGCTGGCTCCCTTGCGCAGCCGACCGCGCCGTGAACCTCTTCGACGGCGGCACCAACAATCTTCCCTGGGCAGCACCTACGTGCTCGCGAATTAACGTCTTCGGACGTAATTCCACCCGATACAATTCGTTATACACTCCGCGATCCCGGATATGTATAAATTTCACAGTTTTAGTATAAAAATTCCCAAATCTTATCCCATAAGAATATAAAAATATAATCTCCAAGATTAATATTTAAAGTATGAAATTGCCGATTTGTACTGACTTTAAGGGGTTAAAGTATGAAATTGCCGATTTGTACTGACAAATTGAAATAGTTTTTTTTTTTTAATTTAACGTATTTATTTAATCAAAATAATTACCATTATTATCTATACATTGCTGCCATCTAGTAGGAAGGTCATTTATGCCTTTGCGATAGAACTCTGGTGATCTAGATTCGACAAACTGTGTGAAAGCATTTTGTACTGCCTCCTGAGAAGAAAACTTTTTATCACATAGAAAATTGTCCAAATCACGAAAAAAATGGTAGTCTGTTGGAGCAAGGTCTGGCGAATACGGAGGGTGACGGATAGTTTCTAATTGCAGTTCCTGTAGAGTTAAAACGGTTTCTCGTGCTGTATGAGGTCTCGCGTTATCATGGAGCAATAATGGTGAAGATCGATTCATGAGTCGGGGCTGTTTCACTGCTAGTTTTGCTATCATTGTTCGGAGTTCGGCACAGTAGACATCTGCCGTTATTGCTTGACCAGATCGTAGAAAGCTATAGTGAATAACACCATGCTGAGACCACCAAACAGTTACCATTACCTTTTTATTGGTAAGCTTTGCTTTAGGACACTGTTGTGGCGTTTCACCTGGGGTCAGCCATTGCATTTTTCGCTTACGGTTATCGTAAAGAATCCACTTTTCATCACATGTCACAATTCGATCCAATATTCCTTCATTTCTGTATCGATTCAACAAGGCAACACAAGTTTCAACACGCATTTCTTTCTGCAGATCAGTCAAATCATGAGGTACCCATTTTTCACATTTTTTTATTTTATTGATTTGACGCAAATGAGTCAATATTGTTGGTAAGGTAACGTTAAACCATGCAGCTAATTCCTGGGTAGTTTGGCTCGGATCGGCTTCCACCATGTCTTTCAATTCATTGTTATTCACCTATGTGGATGGCCTTCCTCGTGGTTCGTTCTTCAAATCAAAGTTTCCATCACGAAAGCGTTTAAACCAAAATCGCACGGTGCGTTCATTAGCAGTCCCCTCTCCAAACGCAACATTGATATTGCGAGCTGTTTCTGCCGCGTTAGTTCCGCGTCGGAACTCGTATTCAAAAATCACTCGAATTTTCGAAGTATCCATCTTTCTTGTCTAAGCTGAATAAAAAAAACAACTGAAAGTCGATACTCGAATGTTGCACATTTTTAAATGAAGAACTACATAGGTACCATGTGGAAAAAGTTTCACTCAAAAATCTCAAACCATGAAGGTTCTATGTCAATTCGAAGTACCTATTACAATGAAACGGCAATTTAATACTTTAACCCCTATTATCTGCTTCCAGCAGCCAATCAAACCCAGTGTTTCATAAAGTGACAACTGTCATTCAACTGTCATCAAAACTTATGACTATCTTGTTTGGACTCTAGTCCTTTTAGCTCAAACACATAGCAATAATAAAAATTATCTGAGATTCAACGTCAATGTATCATTTTCAAGTCAATATTAGCAGGTAGATAATGTCTTAATGTCAAAATATATAATGTAAAATACATACTGTCCATCCGACTAGAATAATTCGATATATGAAAATATGGTGGATTCTGTATTGAAGCTTTCTCTAACGCTGGTCTTTAGTCGCCATCCTACATAAGACAAGATAAGTCAAATCAAGAGAAAGGACGGACTCCAGCCTTCGGTTTAAGTTTTTTTTATTGCAGCATTTTTATAACTCAGCTTCTGTAAGAACACTGTTGGTTACTTTATGATTGTATTTCGTTATAACTTAGCTTAACCTTGACCTAACTACAGTTTAACTACAACACTTAATTAAAACTTAAGTTAACTATAGCTTAACTACAACGTAACTAAAACTTAACTACAACTTAACAGCAACCTAAATGCAACATAACTACCACTTAATTTAGCTACAACTTAATCAAAACTAACTTGTCACCAATAGTATTTTGTAAGCAAAGTAGGTTAAAATAATACTCTCGACACAGTAACCGTATTAACTCGAATACTGCTAAAGGTTTCCTTAGAAAAAAGATCCAACAAATTGGTATCGTACGATTTTTGTCACGTATACGACGTGGAATTTAATACGTGTCTCTAGGCACGAAAAGTAAAAGGAATCTTTTAATACTTTAAGGATCCATGTTGTTTTGGGGTCTTCGCTTTTTATACTTTAGACTTGGTGAATAAGTGAATGATCGTGTTATTGGTGACCAGTGACTATACTTAGCCAATATCCACAGATAACAAACACTAGACCAAAATCATCATTCTCTCCTTTGCTTTGGATTATACGACATTTGTGTGAACGACTGGCTTCCGATCTCCCAAGTCCAAGAGTAATCCCTGCGCCAGATATTTGTCCGTCAAGAAGCAGGTGTACTGGTACGCAGCTAAGGTTGATTTGGATAAGATTCTGGTGGAAGAAGCAGTTAAAGCTGATAAAATGGTCCAGTTCTTCTTCATCCTAGCGTTAATCCCAGTCGCATCCGAAGCTATCAACTTGGAGTCTGGGGTCCGCTTTTACTAGTCTAACTGCGGATTTTGCTAAACTTCGACATTTTCTGTGAAGCGACTGCCATCTGCCCTCCACAAACCAAAGGCAGTTACACCAGTTAGATCAGTTGTTGGACTTTTATTTAGTGGGGGCGCCATTTACCCGTAACTACTGTCATAGATGTTAGTATGGCAACCGGGACCGACGGCTTAACGTGCTTTCCGAGACACGACCAGACAAATGCAAATACTATGGGTATTTATGGGTTTTTTATTATATTTTCATGCATACAAATATTTGCACAGAGCAGGGATCGAACCCGCCTTTCCTGCGCAGCGGTCGCGTTCTCTACCGCTAAGCCACGGAGGCTGGCAGTACCTATTCCAGTTCAAAACGTTAAAAACGAAGTAAATGTTTTAGGTTTCTATTCCGTGATGCTCAATAGCTTTTTCCTTTGCAAATGGACTTTTGTACTTAATCCACTTTTAGAGTGGTCACGTTGAAAATTCAACCACCTACTTTCGAACTATATTTCGTTTCTTTCGAACTATTTCTTAACTTCCAATAAAATTGCTTTCAAGAGCTTCATTTACTTGCAAATTATTTGAAAACTTGAGAATGTTGGTAGAGCTTTTAAAAAGCACTTAAAGAGTGTAACTACTACCTACATATACATATATTTAATATTTTTTTCACTTACAAAAGTAGGAAATTTAAACATTGTGGAAAATTCACTCACACACTCTTTAGAAATGCGATGACTGGCAGAATCATCGAGGCAATGAACTTTAAAAATCATTATTTTATCTAATATATAAGTATTTATATATGTATGTATATATCATATTAAAATTAGATATATGGCGTATGTATGTGTAGGTATGTTTATGTATATGTTTAGGTATATTTATTTGTATGCATGTATATCTATTAATTATCATTACGTATTTTCGTACCTTCTTGCTGCGGTACAGATATAGGTATCATAGTATATTATTACTGCATGGCACTATACCTAGTTATGTATAGTGTTAGTTCTAAAAGTTACTCTCAGTAATGCACCTACTTATTTATCTCTGCACCACCTTTGGTTGACTGGTAGAGAATGCCTACGGCATTAAGTCCGCCTATGTACTTGTGCATAAAGTTTTAATAAATAAATAAATAAATAAATATCCTGAGTTAAATATTTTTAACAGACTGCCCGTCAACTGACTGTGCTGGATGGTATGATGATTTAATAGCTGACAATCCCAAAACAGTGATCCCTACAGCCGAAGCTTTGATAGATGCATTTGCACGCCACGCTCAAAGAACCAGGGACTGTAAGAGGATCAAGTTCAAATTATCTACATGAATCTGTCAAGCTACTTATATCTAGTTAATTAAATAGATAACTTTAGAAACGGACAATACTGTATAAAGTTCAAATAATCTACATGAGACTGTCTAGATAAAGATAATGAATTCTATTGATAATTCAACTGCTAATATATTTCTGTTGGCCTCATTCGCCATATTTATTTACAAAGAGCAAGAAAATCTAACGCTGCGGGCGCTAATACCTTCCATTACGTTCATTGCTATATATTTATCTGTCAATCCACTTTTGCCGCAAAAAAGTAATGGAATTGCCATTAAGTGCTCACAGTGGATTAATCAATTTATGTCCGATTATTGGGTCAATACATACATATAGAGTGTAATAGAGTTTCAGTATGAATGGGTTATGCTAAGAATTGACAGCTAGTAAATAAATATTTAGGACAAATTACACTGTGCCATTTGTGAACATTAGATTTTTTTTTAATAGTAGATTGTTCAACAAGGGACTAAAACAAGCCATAATGACACGAGATGTTTTAGCCACCCGAGCGAAGCGAGGGTGGCTAATAGTTCGAGTGTCATTATGGTTGTTTAGTCCCACGTTAAACACTCTACTTTTCACTTTGAATGCGAGGAAAAAAAGCGACTTTTTATACAAAAATATAATATTAAAAAAAAAAAAAAAGAAATATGCAAATATCTTTTTCAACCTGAATATATTAATTTCATCATATCGATAACGGGGTAAAGCCTCCGTGGCGTGGCGGTAGTGAACGCGGTCGCTACGCAGGAGGCGCAGGTTCGATCCCCGCTCAGTGCAAATATTTGTATGCATGGATATGGGTATTTGCATTGGTCTGGGTGTTTCTATGTATAATATGTATGCATTTACAAAAAAAATATCTAAGTATGTTTATCCGTATTCTAGATTCCATAATACAAGGTAGTAAAGCTATGCTTACCATGGATCTAGATAGCGTTGTGTGAAATGTTGTGGAATATTTATTTATTTTTATTTATTTATAATAACAAAGTTTCTAAGTTGCACAATTAATTGGTGTAAGTAATTGGTGATTACAACGCAAGCTTATTACGAATAATCTATTCAAAATTCAAATTGCAAAGAAATTTGTCCCGCGGTTTTTTGTTGTTAAGTGACGTACGGTTTATATGCTTGCATATATAATATTTAGCCAACAGATTCAACTTGAAAAATAATTTAAAACTAATTGGAAATGGATAATAAAATGGACTTATCCTTAATACTTACATAATAATTAATTAAATTAATATCATTATTCGTGGTTCACGAAATTAAATGGGATATTTGATTTTTTCAAATGTCATTTTGAGGTTATTTCTATACCTACACAATCACTAAAAAGGTGATAATCCTCCCATTCACAAACACCGTGATTGGCTGTTTAGGAGTTATCAAAGTAAATTAAAAAAAAATTACTTTAGTCCCTAGAGATTAATAAGGAACTTTAGTCCCGATATGCAGGGAGTAAAGTAACATTTTAAGAGCATGAGAAGTGAAAAGAAATTTATTCTTATTCTTTTTTTTCGTATGGATACCGCCGCTGGCCTAATATTTATATCGGACTCAAACAAAACAGTTTAGTTAATTAGGAGTCAAACCACACGCCGTCTTAGGTTTTATTTAACAGGTTATAAGGTATCCTCCAATAGGGCAATTCTCTCACCATCTCCGTTGCCCAGGGTACACCGCGGGGAGGTTTCCAATCCTCACGCAATTACCTAAAAAGTTACTTTCCAAACCGGAAACAAAGTTAAGACGTTCGGGACTCATTTCAATTATTTATGTGGCTTCAAAGATAACTTTATTTTATCGTTGACAAGGCTCGACCCGCGCTCAGTGCAAATATTTGTATGCATAAATATGAGCATTTTCATAGTCCTACAACTGGTGTACCTGCAATGCTTCGATATTGCTTTTGGGTTGTGGAGGTTATATGGCAGTCGCTTCACGGAAAATATCGAAGATAAGCCAAATCCGCAGTTTGACTGGTAAAGTGGACCACAGACTCCAAAGTGAAAGCTTCAGATACGACTGGGATTAACGTTAAGATAGAGAAGAAGGTATCTGATGGCTCTTTGAGTACCTAAAGGGCTGTGTCTGCAGGCATTGAATTTATAAGGTAAGGATTTTATAGACTTCCTTTCATTTAATTTATCTTGTTTATTAGAGATTTTTGATCAATATGATTAACATTATCGATGGATGCCATAAAATTACAGGAAGTTATTTTTTCGGATTTTAGTCGATGATTACCGGGTGTGGCAAACTAATTAAAAAAAAAAATTGAATGCAGTTTTGTTTCTTTAAAAAATAAAGGAATATTTCCTTTGTGTGAAATTCGCTATGTCCAGTATTTATAGTACTTCCCCTCCAGGTTAGGTCAAAATCTTCCACCCTGTATAATATTTATAGAAACACTCACATTTCGCCACGTATTTCCGGTTCTACGTATTGGAGGCGAGCCTATTGCCGGTAAGAGGACACTTTGTCCTGGCTGAATGTTTCCTGTCTGATGGACAACAGTCCGCTTTCTATGACACCCATAGGAAGTGATGGCGGGTGACCGAAAACCAAACTTCGAACGGAAAGAGGAAAATACAAATCAAACTGTTTGAAAACCCATCTTTTCTTCGTAATAACGTCGATATTAACTAACAAGGATACATCCCCAGTCAATTTCCTAAAAAAAAAGACGGGTTGCATTCTGGGAGTGCCGACAGAAGTGAAACCTTTTTATTCTTTCTTTCTTCGTTATATACATAGAAAAAGTTAAAAAAACATACCATAGCATACCATACCTATAATACAGCGCCAATCATAGACCCTAACACTAATTTTCTATCAGAAGAAATTAATAAATTACAAAAAGAAAAATAATCACAAAAAGAAAAAATAATCACAAAAAGTGTCAGAAGGCCAGGTTTGAACCCGGTACTATCTGAAACCATAAGGACTTACAGTCGAAGCTTTACCACTATGCTGCGAAGCTATTTATCGTATATTGCAAAATGGACAGTCTATAGCTAATATTGTATGACGTCAGTCGTCGGTTACGGTCCAAACGTCAAGCGATCCTGACGCGCGAGTTTAACAATTTTTACCCATCTAACGCGTCTAAAGAAGTTTTCACTTCAAAAATTGTTCGACGTCTGCTGAGATATGATCTCAAAAATCTAATAAAGATACAAATAGTTGGAAGTATACGTATTCTGCTCTCTTTGCCTGCCGACTCGCACGAACGCTTCGCATACGCGAGACATCACACGAAATTCCAGTACAGGAGGCACGCCATCTTTTCACGCTCCGTGTATCTTTTTATGACATTGTTTTAAGTGATGACGACGTAGCGCAGTGGTTTAACGTTCGACTGTTAAATCAGAAATTGTGGGTATAATTCCCGCTCAGTTTAGTGGGTTTCCCAAACGACTACAAAAATAGGGTTATTCTAGAAGGGCGTAACACCAGAGGCGTTACAATCGTATTGCCGTACAGGGTCGGCAGTATGATTGTGAGGCCTCTGGTGTTGTGCACGTCCATAGGCCACGGTAACCGCTTCTCATCTGGTAGGCCGTGCTCTTGACTGCCACCTAAGTGGTATAAAAAGCCATTAATATAAAACCACTGTTTAACGCGATTTATTTGTTATTATTTACCTCTAGACCGACGTTTCGGCTACTTTTCAGCAGCCATGTTCGCGGTTTGACTAAGTAGCCGAAACATCGGTCTAAAAGTAAATAATAACAAATAGTTCGCGATGGAATTCGTTAAAAAGTGGTTTTATTTCAATGAGTGAAATTCGCGTAAGCTTTAGAAATTATCAAAAGTGCAATTATTTGGATGTATGGGGATCATAATATGATTAAAAAGACGGGTTGCACTCCGGGAGTGCCGGCAGAAGTGAAAACTTATTCTTTCTTTCTTTCTTCGTTACATACAGAGAAAAAGATAAAAAGAACATCCCATACCTATAATATAGCGCCAATCATAGAACCTATCACTAATTTTCTGTCAGAAGAAATGAATGAATTACAAAAAGAAAAAATAATCACAAATAGTAATAAATTACAAAAAGAAAAAATAATCACAAATAGTAATAAATTACAAAAAGAAAAAAAAGTCCCAAAAAGTGTCAAAAGTCCATCGAACACGGTACTATCTGAAACCATAAGGACTTACAGTCGAAGCGCTTACCGCTAAACTGCGAAGCTTCTTAGCATACCTAATAAAATAAACAATCTGTAGCTAATATTGTGTGACGTCAGTCGTCGGTTACGGTTCAAAGGTCAAGTGATCCTGACGCGAGTTTAACACTTTTTACCCATCCATCGCCACTTAAGAAGTTTTCACTTCAAAAATGAATTAAGATCCCGATATTCTTACGAGCTATCGGCTATTTTTAAACATTGATATTTCACTACTCCGCCTAATCAATTTTAAATAAAAATTTAAAGCATATCGGTAGTCGCTCCACTGACTAGTCAAAGACAGATATAAAGGAGAAATTTGGATTAGTTCTGGTGACTTCTAGTAGCTTAGTGGTCAAAGCATTGCCGTTGTAAGGCAAAGATCGCGGGTTCAAACCCCGCTGAGACTAATTAAATTTTTCCAATTTTATTGAATATTTAGTTTGCGAAATGCTTTAAATTTCATTTCAAATTGACCATACGCATATTGTGTAGATATTACATTTAAATAGTAAAAAAAATGGTTCGAGTGTATATAACCCCACAACAATATTCAAACCCTATATCTACATCTTCTACAAACGCGTGTATCTGCTCATTGAAGACGGAGGCTCATTTTTAGGCTATCTTCTCGGAGTCGAGGTTAAATGGCAACCACTCTCGAGGCGACTACTATACATAAGTGAAAACGTATTCAGCGTATCTTCCAGAGTCCTATAAAATAAGTAACCTAATTTTAGTTTTAGTGCGAAGTAGTCCGAGGCACTCAGAAGGTAATGGCTTACGAGCAAATCGTCCAAGTTTAAGAACAAAATTGCAATTCATAGACATAGTATGTGGCACTTTAATGCGGCGTAAAAAGAGCTACTACTTTAGTACAAGTTCATATATATATATATATATATCACGAAATATGCACACATTGACAGTTTGAAGAACAAAATTAACATTAGTTTACTCACACATAACGCGTATTACAAGCCGTTCGTTGCCATACATTTTGTTAGCAATACCTACTATGTATTGTGTATACAGGATGTGGTCAAAGGCTAAAACCAAACAGATAAAGACCGACTAACACTGTACAGTGGGCTGCAGAAGTCTGTGGACAATTTGTAACAAAAAATGTATGAAGTAAAGCCATACGCCATCTAGTAAATAAGTAAGTACCTGCAAATAAATATATTTCTTTCTCTTCTTCTAACTGTGTGTAATAGATGTATTCTGTGAACCGCATTAAGATTTTCACACAAAAATAGAAAAAAAAAAAACAATAAATTTTGGGGGTTTCCCCATACTTAAAACTGAAACTCAATAACTTTTTTTTCATCAAACCCATACGTGTGTTTTGGGTTATCTATGGATAGGTCTTCAAATATGATATTGAGGTTTCTGATATCATTTTTTTCTAAACTGAATAGTTTGCGCGAGACCCCTGTAACTTTTCAAAGTGGTTGTCCGCCCCCCCCCCTGTTACTTCTAAAATAAGAGAATGATAAAACTAAAAAAAAGACGGGTTGCACTCCGGGAGTGCTGGCAGAAGTGAAAACTTATTCTTTCTTTCTTTCTTCGTTATATACAGAGAAAAAGATAAAAGAACATACCATACTATACCATACCTATAATATAGCGCCAATCATAGAACCTATCACTAATTTTCTGTCAGAAAAAAATTATGAATTTCTAAAAGAAAAAATAATCACAAAAAGTAATAAATTACAAAAAGAAAAAAATATCACAAAAAGCCCAGGTCCGAACCCGGTAACATCTGAAACCATAAGGACTCACAGTCGAAGCGTTTGCGGCCTAGCTACGAAGCTTCATATCGTATTTGACAAAATAAACAATGTCTTGCTAATGTTGTATGACGTCAGTCGTCGGTTACGGTTCAAAGGTCAGGCGATCCTGACGCACGTTCAATATTTTTTACCCATCCAACGCCGCTAAAGAAGTTTTCACTTCAAAAATAATATGATGTACATTACCATGCAAACTTCCATCGAAAATTGGTTTGAACGTGATCTAGTAAGTAGTTTTTTCTAATACGTCATAAATACCGTACACTATTATTAAAACATCGATCAAAGTAACAACGAACTACAAGAACTTTTATATTATGTTACTTGCTGCTACGGAACCCTTCATGGGCGAGTCCGACTCGCACTTGGCCGCTTTTATTAGTTTTAGTAACATAACGTCATTTGTATTTCACTCTATTAAATGAAACTTAGGTTCACAACAGTCCTGAAACATCATGATACATACACAACCATATTCAACTTCCCCAACCGTTTTTAAGGATAACAGTTAATTTTCTCTATATTCTAATAGGAATAACAATAACCTGCTAACCAGTGGACCAAGAACTTTTATTACTTCCAAGAGAGGTTAAAAGTTGATGTGACAAATAACACGTCAAAGGTCAAGCTATGCTGGTGAATTGTGTTTTATGTGTAATTAATGGGTGTGGAGTGCGACTTACGAGAGCGAGCTGAAGGATTCTAAGCTACAAGGGTATACGAAGTTAATAAACGTGTGGTCTAAGTTGTAAAAAGCAGAAGGAAAAGCTTTACCAAAGAGAAGGAAGCCGATATTTGTAGTACACTCATCTCACTTTTCCCTACGTACTGTTACGGATCCTAAATGTTGGTGAAAGAGCCCAGTGAGCCCGAACCTTCCCGTCCTGTATGCAGATGGTGCAGAGACAGCATTTTGTGCACTAGTCTGATCCCAACTCTCGTTACGAAAGTACTATATATGATATTTGTCAGTTCTTATTTTCAATTCCATTGTCTAATTAAATAAATTTCATTGAAAACTATTTTAATAAATTGTGCGCATATATCTCTGTTTTTCTTTTTTTTTTAAAGAAGTTCTGGAGATTCCCGTAACAGCACGATACGCGTCGTATCTAAGTCCCAAAGCTATGTAAAAAGCGGGTATTATACATGCATCCTGGCTAGATTTGTTAAAGAGGAAGTTTTGTCATTCCAATAGATATATCTCAATCGGAACCAATGTTGCAAAAAATTCAGTATCTTCATGACTAGGTACAGAAAAGAATAATTCAATTCAGAATTTAAAAAAGTCACTCATTTAAATAATTCATGCGAACAGATATGTTTGAATTTTGGATCATAGATATTTCAAAGTTTGGGAGGCTTCCTTCGTCTCGAGAAATGAATTTAAATAACTCAGTCATTTAAATAATTCATGCAATAATATAAAAAAACAATACAGCCAAATTCAGAAGCCAGACCTGAATAATCCTGACAAAAATATTTAAGTTATGGATATACATAATTCTTAGGGAAATATTATTATATTATCGTCGCGAGAGATGTTTCCGGCCATCCCCACGACCGAAGAACCAAAGACGATTCGAGTCCAGCATAACCACCGGCTCCGGCGGGTGGTTTCAGTGAGGATTTTGACCACATTAAAAAGTATAATTTCTCTTTGACGGTGAGTTGGGTAGCAAGAGCTCACTGGAGAAATTTTTTGCTGTCAGCTAGAAGATTAAAGGTTTATCCTGCTTTGTCTTCTGCACTGACGACACAGGAACTCTCTGTTCTTACAGGGTAAGCAGCACGAATTTAACTCCCCTGGTGTTGCACACGCCCATAGGCCACGGTAGCCACTTTCCATCAGGTGGGCCGAAAGCTGATTTGCTACCTGACTGGAATAAAAAAAAATGTAAGTTAGTTTTTCTTTTGCTCTTGGACCAAACATCTTGGGAATATCTTCATTAAGACAAGCGTAGTACCCTGTGTTATCACAGTTAATTTCAGACACTAATGAAAAGTTTAATCATGAGTCAGCTAAGTTTTGATGAAGTTTCATTTATATCTATAAGGTTGGTATATGATGAGGTTTAATTATTCCTTTATTACTCACGCTTAGTTTATTAAAATCCTCAAAATTTATTATACTATGAAGTAATATATACTATAGATTACCTTTGCAGATGCGCAGAGATGTTGCTTCCTTGGCAATGTATTTTACCGTCTCTACCATGGTGAATGTTCTGATGAGCTCTTCCAATTGGTCCTGCCCTCTCCTTTCCTACACAGGATATCACGAGCAGGGCTTAGATGTCACCCGTATACGGTGCAGAATATTCCTTTAAGTACCAGATCTGGAACTCCTTGCCAGCTCATGTGTTTCCTTCTTCCTACAGTCCCGGGTCCTTTAAGCGGGGCGTGAAAAAGCATCTGATGAGGCCGTCAAGCTGAGTGCCACCATTATTAACATGCTACGTGTATGTAATGGTGACCCTCTTTCCTGAGACTTTGCCTTCAGCTTACCATCAGGTGAGGTGGAGTCAAATTAACGTGTCCTACATTAAAAAACAAACACGTCACTGTAGAATCACTAGCATCCACCTGCATCGTACATAGAGTGAGTTAGACTTTCATACATACTAACTATCTTCTGTTTATAACCCAAAATAGGGGTTGATTTCTCAGGACACAATATCTATTAGTACACCTCGACATCATCTATAGAGCACACATTCTAAATTTCAAGTCTCTTTCTATAAGAACAGATCTCTCTTATTTGTTTAAATGCGATGTGAGTGTACAATAAAGAATAACATTAAAATAAATAATAAATAAACAGTTCTTTTATACCAACTTCCAGCCCCTGTTTTATTCCCGCTTAGAGGTGGAGTGTCGTCTTAGCAGATGTAAAACTCTTGAACGAACCTACCTACCCAATTTCAACTTTGTGTTATAGTTTCTGAGATTTTCAGTGAGAGCTATTTCGATTTTTCTATTTTGATTTAATACAATTGTTAAGCAATACCAATCTCCCACCTAATAAGTTATACATTTTAGGTTATGTAGAATAGTATTTTTTTATAAAGGCCACTTGCCACGATATACGCTTTTCTAGACGCGTGCTTGATTTGGCGGATCACGCGCCATGGAAGGCTCGTCCGTGATACTGCAGAAACGTTTGTCATAGTAAATACGTCCGTGTTCGGAAAACAAATAAAATCAAACCGGTGTCCTGTAAAGTAAAGCATCTTTATTCGATGGATTTTAGAAAATTAAAAGAAACAGTCATAATCTAGCTAGGATAGTCAGACAAGTCCCACCTCTATTTGTTATTTCCCTTTTTATGTGGAAATCTCCATAGATACCAGCCGTCGAACTCGACTCGAAACGACTTAAATCGCACGCCGATGTGTAAGGTGGGCCTAAGATCCTAAGTCATCTCCATTTCTGAGAAGGTCCCCCTCCGGAGTGGGCACTACGGAGCATTTTACCTCGGGCGCTAAGATTAAGTAAGTTTAATAATCAATGCTTATGGAAGTCTCAGAATTGGATATTTGACTGACTAGTTAAATTAGAAGAGAAGACTCGACGTAGTTTGCGAAATGCTACCCAGCTCAGCTGAATCTAAATCTTAATTTAATAATTTCACGTAAATAATTTATTTGAAGTACAAGAAAATTTCCAATAAAAATATTTTTTTTTATCTTTATCCTGGAAAACAGTTTGTTCTCAAAGTGAATATGTTATAAGTTGGAGTGTATGAGGTGTAAAAAGACTGAAATGGCACGTAAATAAATAATGTAAATATTGCATTGTACTTGAGATATGTATTCAACAACATTCAACAACTGAATGAGCAAATACAGGTTGTTTGCAATACCCTCGAGGCAGCCATTATTGCGTGTTCCAAGTCGCAAGCTTCATGTGTTCCAAACTCCACGATCAACAATTTATATTAGAATCTACAGAGAGTAGAATTCAAATGTTGATTTTGTCGCAGCTGAAGTTGTACGCCGATTCAGTAATACGGATGAAGTCTTGGCGGCATTGTGCGGAGAATATTGGATTGAACCGTTTGTGACTGTTTGAGAGTGTTGTAATGTATTCTAAGCCGTTGCACCTCCGACTGAATTTATTGTTAGGTAATAATTTGAAATAAAATGTTATTAAAAACTTAAAAACCCCTTCACAAATTATATTACTCTATTGAAATTGAACTACTAGTCATTTATTTCATATTGTATGTAATATAATAACATTGTATGTAATATAATAACATTGTATGTAATATACACGTGATGCGCTTTCATTTGAGACTCCACTCGAGTATATTTGCAGACATTCGATTATTTTTCTCCACTTTCACCCCCTACAACTTTTAAACAGCTCAACCAACTTTCATCAAACATATATAAGAACACTCGCACATAAGTCACCTTTAATACAAAAGAAACTTAATTGAAATAGCTTCATCCGTTCGGGAGCTTCGATGTCAGAGACAGATAGACAGACACTTCTCAATTTGCGTCGGGGGTCAACAAAGTAACTAGGATAGACTGGATACCGAAGGTGGAGGATCGAGACCAGTGACGCACATTGGGACAGTAATATGTCCAGCAGTGGACTGCAATAGCTGCAAGGCTAAATGATTGATTGAAAGAAAAAGTAGTCATATTTTTTGCTATGTGGTGGTGCAAGGACATCTATACAATATTATTTTCTGGAATATTTACCCGGGTGAGGCATATTAGTAAAGCCGGTCGGTAGTGGCGTAATCTGGTTATAGAATTAAATCATAATATATGCATATAAGATACATAATATACATTAAATCACAATAACTTAAGAGTTATTATGATTTTATCGAAATTACTCCAGCCCCTCTGGACAAGTGGTAATTCGCTAACCGGCGATTGATGGAATAGAATGACGAATGTATGGGATTTGACGTATTGGACATGCGTTAACGACCGTCATATACGTCAAATCCCATATATTCGTCATTCTATTCCACCAAACGCCAGCTAGCGAATTGCCACTTGTCTAGGGGAGCTTTTTTTTTTTTTTTTACGTGCGGGAAATCCCCACGGATACCCACTCCTCCGGAGCCGGAGGGGTAGGTTATGTCGGACTCGAACCGACTAAACCGCACGCCATCTCTGGGTCGTAGTGCTAGGCCGAAGGTGAGGTTGTCATGCGACATATCCCTCGCACCCCGGCTGACCCCTCGGGAGGTGGGGACCATGCGGTCCCCGACTCAACCCCGGTGTGGCAATAATTATATGTTAGAAAATTAAGTAAATAATTAATAAAGTTGCAGAAAATCCCCCCCCCCCCCCCCGCAATCCTATGGTATGAAAGGTAGCGTGAAAGTAAGAGAAGTATAAATGCGAGAACTTGTATGTTACTAGGGGACGGAATGAATGCGAGAAACATTTAAACTAGACCTTAATTATTAGTTAAAATATGTGAACCCTGAGAGGGTTACGTAAATACCTTAGACTAGGGCATTTTGTTTGTGAACTATAGGGCTTCGACGTGGGTCGAAGGCGCTAGAAAAAAAAAAAAAAAAAACCCCGGTGAGGGGGGACGCGCATCGTCCTACGATGCGCGCCGCCGCCGTGGCCTGCTTCTGCTAGGATGACGGGCGGCTCCACCCGTCACCCTCAGGCCCGCGCTCATGGGGGGCGGAGGTCAGTTTGCGCCCTCCGACGCCCGAGCCGCCTTCGGGCGCGTGCAGCGATGTCAGCGAGCCTTTCTCGCTCATCGCGCCGCGCCCGCTCTGCTGTCTCCTTCGCGAGCATGACCTGCTCGCAGAAGGAGGCGCTGGCCGCCCACGGATCCGCGCAGCGGACCATCGCCGCGAGCAGGGTGGAGAGCGTGAGCACTCACACCCCCAGGGCCGTCACAAGCTCCCGTCTCGGCGTCTCAAACGCCGGACAATCGGTGAGCGTGTGCAGCCCCGAGTCCACGCTCGCGTCGCAGTGATGGCACTCGGGCGTTGGCTCTATACCCATCAGATGCAGACACCGCCCGAAGCTACCGTGCCCGGTGATAATCTGCGTCTGACGGTACGAGAGGCTACCGTGTTGCCTCTCTAGCCCCTCCCCCATGATGGGCCTTACCGCCGCAATCACGGCGTGCCCTGCGCGTGGTTGCCCAAGTCGTCGCTCCCACTCGGCCACCCTGACTTGGTGGAGCCGGGATTTCTCGGCCCGAATATCCTCGGGCTCGGGATCGAATCCCCGCTCCCGCGCCTCCTTTCGGAACTGATATAGTGCTGAAAGGACCCTCGCTTCTAGGATCCACGGTGGCGATCCGGCCAGGAGACTCGCCACCTCGAAGGATATCGTGCGGTATCCCCTGATGGCCCTGGAGGCCATCGTGCTCTGCGCCGTACGGAGCAGAGGCACGAATCTGGCCTCCAGGGTGTCCGCCCACACGGGGCACCCGTATAGGGCCATGGACCGCACGACACCCGCGTAGAGTCTCCTGCAGGAGGCCTCTGGGCCCTTCAAGTTGGGCAACAACCGGCCCAAGGCATTCGCCGTGAGCACCAACTTGGGGCGCAGACTTCGGAAGTGCTGTCCGAAGTCCCATCGACCGTCAAGCACGAGCCCCAGGTATTTCAACCGGGGCTTGATGTCGATGGGAGTGCCTCCCACTGTAAGGCTGGCTCCCGGGCCTGGCCTGCACCGAGGACCATGAAAGAACATGGCCTCGGACTTGTGCAGAGCCACCTCGAGACCCAGCCGCCGGATCCTGTCGACGACCTGAGCAACCGCGGTCGTGGCCCTCAGGGTCGCTTCGCGGTGCGTAGCCCCGCTCACCGTCACTAGCGTGTCATCCGCGTAACACGTGACGGTGGCACCGTACGCGAAGTCACCGCGAAGCACCCAGTCGTAACCGATGTTCCACAGGAGCGGCCCCAGGACCGACCCCTGTGGAACACCGCACGACATCTCACGCCTACCGACTCCCGTCGAACTTGGGTAGATGACGGCTCTCTCCGTCAGGTACGCCCCGACTATGCGGCGGAGGTAGAGAGGCACGTCGTGGTACACGAGTGCCTCCCTGATGCAACTCCAGGGCAAGGTGTTGAAGGCGTTGGAGATATCCAAGGACACCGCCAACATCACCTCGCCCCGGGCAACCGCATCCCCCGCCAGAGTCCTCACACGCATGATGGCATCCACAGTGGAACGCCACCGGCGGAACCTAAACTGGGTGTTCGCCAGGTCCGGCCCCACTCTAGAGAGATGCTCGACGAGGCGCTTGGCAATAACTCTTTCGAAGAGTTTGCCCACCTCGTCGAGCAGCACTATGGGCCGGTACCCGGACGGTTCTTCCGCCGGGCGTCCCTGCTTGCGGATGAGGACCAGTTTCCCCGTCCTCCACATCTTCGGAAACTGGCCCCGCTCCAAACATGCGCTGAGGAACCCTCTCAGTCGGGGTTCGAGGCCGTCCTCCCCTAGAGCTAGGACCCACGCGCGGCCTGGAATGCCGTCGGGTCCCGGGGCGGTGCTTTTCTTGGCCCTAAGCCTTCGCACCGCCAGCTCTAGTTCTACCCAAGTGACCTCGGGCACTTCGTCGTCAATCACCACACTGGGCGCCGTAGGCGACCGAGGCGGCGGAGCCATCTGCGGCGGAACATGTTCCGCTCGCGCCGGGAACAGGGATTCCACCACTCCTCCGAGCAGAGCCGGTTCGAGCACCTGGGTCAGCGGAGGGGCCCGGGGGCGCAGCTTTTCTCTTACCATAAGGTAACAAGCGGCCTTTGACCGCTTGATCTCCGCTCGGAGGGCATTCCGGGCCTCCCTGTATCCCTCATGAAGCTCCGCCAATCGGGGCTCCGAGTCTGCGGGACGAGTACGCCTCCTAAGGAACCGGGCCCACCGGCGGTGCGTGATCACGCAGGCCATACGCAGCCTCGCGATCTCCGCACTCCACCAGTAGACCCGACGCCTCGGATTATAGGCTGGAGCCCTAGGCATACTCGCATCGCAGACCCGTGTCATGGCCTCCCGGAACCACGCCGCTTCATCGTTTATGTCGACAGGCCTGTCCGGCGCAATGGCCCAGGCCTGTACGATGGCAGAGCTGTCTAGAGGAGCAGTAGTGTTTGCGTCATCACTACATAGTATAAAACAAACTCGCTTTTTCTATCCCTATATATGGTTAAATCTTTAAAACTAAGCAACGGATTTGGATGCGGTTTTTTTAATAGATAGAGGGATTGAAGAGGAAGTTTTATATGTATAATAACATCCATTGCGCCCGTGCGAAGCCGGAGGAGTCGCTAGTATAATATATGCTGAAATGGGAGCATTGTAAACTGATATCACAAATTATATTCGAGAACATAATACAACATAAACAAAATTGTATTATTATACATTATTCTAAAACATGTTACACATAGCAGGCAGCGTTGTAGCTTGTAGCTCAGTCTTGTGGTAGGCTAATTAACCAATTAGTTTCGAAGTCTAGTGGCTTTCTTCTTGTTGGTGAAACACTTACAACTATATGTATTTTCTGAAGAAAACATGCATATGTTTATAGTAGATATTTGCTGAAACATAATGTGTTTCAAATGGAAAAAACTATTGAATTAGGAGAAATATTAATTTATGGTACCTACAGCAGTTGTGTAAAGATGAAGTTACAAACGTCGGTAGTTTAGTAATTGAGGGGTTCGCCTCACGATCGAGAGATCACGGGTTCAAATTTATACCATTATGCTAACAATCCATAACTATCACAAGCAATTTAAGCTTAGCTGGCACTGCTTATGAAAATGCTTAATTTTTTCAATGTATTCAGGTGCAAATAAATAATATTTCTATATAAATATTGAATATAACACTTATACTTTTCTATAGTGTATTTTGAACCTGATCGGTTTCACTTCACGGCATTCTCAAAGGTTGACATAAAAATGGTTTTAAACTATTATATTTGTAAATACTACAATATTTTAAATGTGGGTGATTTATTTATTACAAGTAGGTACATAGGCGGACTTAATGCCACAGGCATTCTCTACCAGTCAACCAAAGGTGGTGCAGAGAAAGACTCAGTAGGTGCATTATCAAAAGTAAATCTGATACAGTTACTCAGATACATCTAAGTAAGGCTGTGTAAATAAATATACATACCAATAAACACATATATTAAATATATACATAACGATACAATATACACCTCATAAATTCTTAAATACCATATACATACTTATATATATTATATATATATATATATATATATATATATAAATACAATACACATTACCTACATAGTACATATTACATATATTTATACACATTATAAAAACCCTAATTTGTAATTAATACCTACGATGGTTCTACCAGTCCATCCAACAGTAGTCGCCGAACTTTCGCCTTAAATACATGACGGCTGGGTGCCCCTCTGATTTCCAGAGGTAGCTCATTCCACAGAAACACAGATTGAACAGCAAAAGAAGAGTGCACGAAATTGGTCTTGTGCGTAGGACAAGTCAAGAGGAGATTATTTTTCGATCGAAGGTCTCTATTGTGAGTGGTGTGAAGATACTGAAAGAAAGGAGATAAATAGATAGGCGTAGTAGGATATGTGAGTATAGAGAAGAGAGTGGTAAGTGCCCGCAAGTTCCGACGTTGACGAATTGGTAGCCAGTTTAGTTGGGATCGACAAGCAGACACATGGTCGTACTTGCGGAGATTAAAGACGAACCTAATGCAGTTATTTAAAAGTCTTTCAAATTTGTTGAGATGTTCCGCAGTGAGGTCGAAGTAACATACATCGCCATAGTCAAATATAGGGAACAGTAAAGCCTGAACGAGCATAGTCTTGGTCTCGGTGGGTAGGAGGGTCCGTAGGGGATATAATGCCCGAAGTGTCCCAGTTACTCTCTGGCTAACATGAGAAACTTGTTTTTGCCAGTTCATGGTCGAGTCCAAGAAAACACCTAGATCTTTAACTGAAGTGCTCAGTTGAATGGTCGATCCATTAAATACGATAGGTGGAAGAGACAGTGTATCCACACGGTTGATCAGCCAATGGCTACCAATAATGATGGTCTGGCACTTAGAAGGGTTCACAGTCAATCCAAATCTGCTCGCCCAGTTGTTGATTTGCTCTAGATCCTGATTTACGCTATTAATAGCCTCGTGTATTTCTCCCACACCCGCCTGAGCGTAGACCTGTAGGTCATCGGCATACAAATGATACGCACATCGAAGATTTTTGGTGAGGAGGTTGATGAATATCGAAAACAATAATGGAGACAGTATACCGCCTTGAGGAACGCCAGCGTCAGTGTCGCACCAGCACGAAGACTTTTCATGCAGGCGAATCGCTTGCTGGCGCCCCTGAAGATAATTTGTGAACCATTCCAGAACCTCCGGTGAGATCATATAGTGAGCTAGAGTGGTTATAAGAAGATCGTGGTTGACAGTATTAAACGCGTTTGAGAAATCTACCAGTGCCAGTACCGTGAGCTTGGTGTCGTCCATACCAGCCCTAACGTCACCGGTCACTTTCAACAGCGCGGTCACTGTGCTGTGCCCGGGCCTAAAACCTGACTGTAGGGGACTTAATAAGTTATTCTTGTAAATAAAAGAGGATAACTGTCTGTGCACACAGGCCTCCAGCACTTTTGACAAGAACGGTAAAATACTAATGGGCCGGAAATGATTAGGTAGGAATGGGTTTGATATTTTAGGGAGAGGAATAACATAGGCCTTACGCCATAGAGATGGGAACTGCCCTGAGTGCAAAGAATAATTTATAATGTGGGTAATTACCTCCAGGAGATGGTCTAAGATTGTAGTGATCATACGGCGACTAATACTATCATAGCCCACGGCGTTGGATTTGATAGAGTAAATTATCTTTTTGATCTCACTCGGTTGGACCGGAGAAAAGTTAAAAGGACCAATATCTGGACGGGGCAGGTTTGCCACGTACTCAATTGTGCAACTCTTGGTTTGATGACTCATAGGAGTAACTGTGGTGAAATGTCGGTTTATGTCATCTAAACCAATACTTGCCTGGATTTCAGAATAACGCTGTTTACCTACACCCAGTGTTCCCAGGAACTTCCAAATATTGGCGGAAGAAGAAGAAGAAGTTATGTTATCATGAATATAACGGCGTTTTGTATTACGTATCACTTGGTTACACCGATTCCTAGCAGACTTAAATAAAGACCACGTTTCATCCCGCCGATCCCTTCGATACCTGTGAAAGGCCCGGTCCCTACGTCGCATCGCCATGCGTACTTCTTCCGTTATCCAAGGCGCTGGAGGACGTTTCAGCTTCACTCTCTTGATAGGCGCGTGGACATCGTAGAGACTGATGACCTCGTCATTAAAGAAGCGAATTTTCTCGTCCATTGACATGGTCTCACCCACACGATCCCAGTTTATTGCCGAGGCATCCTTGCATAGTTGGTCCAAGTTCATACGTCCGAAACTACGCATAAGCAGTACGCGAGGTTTGGGTTTAGGGGGCTTAAGGACGTATGATACGAACAAAAAATCGTGTCGCGAAAAAGCAGACGCAGCATGTTGCCCGTGACGAGAAACAAGCGCTGGGTTGGAGGTAAAAATTAAGTCCAGCCATGTGTCCTCAGCATCAGTATTATGGTGGGTAGCTTGTAGAGGCAGGATGTTTAATTTAACAGACTCGACAATGTCAAGTAACCTGCGGCAGCGGGAAGACTGTGGGGGCAGTATATCAGTATTGAGATCGCCTATAACTATGTGGTGTACATACTCCGACCCCAAAGCTTCCAGGACTGGTTCTATGCTGGAGAAGTAATTTACTGCAGGTGGACAGTAGACAACCCCAAGCAAGATTTTCTCTCCTTTGACACTAACCTCTAAGAAAAGAAACTCTGCAGTAGAAGATAGTGTAGAGGGGGACGAAGCGAGAATTTTGTAGGGAAAATCACTGCGGAGGTATATTGCAACACCACCCCCCCTCCTCTCCGCCTCATCTACTCGGTCATTACGGATAAGAACGAAGCCAGGGAGAGGGTAGGAGGTAGAAAGATGGTGGGGTTTGAACCAGCTCTCTGAAATCAGAATGGCATGAACGTCCGCGTCCGTAAAGGCTTCTATGAAATGGCTGTAATGGCATGGCAAGCTTTGCGTATTAAGGTAACAGATATTCATTAGGTCTTGAGGTTGATTGTTAAAAGTTTTTCGCACAAAGTCACCAAGTGTACTATCGATTGAAGAGAAACTTTCATCACCGGACAACGTAATGGATTCGTTAGCAGAAACATACTGATCATCATCAGAATACATTTCACATAAAATGTTAAAATATATAAATAAAATATGATATATATAAATACTGTAGGTATACGTCTATAAAATATATATAAAGAATATAGATATAGAATGGGATTTAAGTTTAAACTAGTTAAATAATGCAATGTAAATATAGCAGCACGTTGTCTCTGCACCACCCGCCAGCAACCGCATTCATTTAAACAACAGGTCACTAAAACACACTAAATCAGATAAATAACAAATACAAAAAAACAATGTAGAGAGAAAAAAAAATACAATTTGGGATAGTAAGAACTAAACGTTGTGTCACGCATTTCCGAACGTTCCACTCTTGCTTCGCATTGGCTTGCGCTCGCGTTTTGACAGGTACGTAACATATCAATTTTCAACTCTGTCAGTGTCAAGTGATTGGTATTTTAAACTACTTTGTAAACATTAATTTTCTTGTTTGTTGTGGGTATTTAATACAACGAAAGTTATGTTACGGTAATTTAAAAACAAACACAGAGTACTTACGAAACAAGCCGTGATAGAAACAAGTCAACACGCCGCAACAACAATGATCCACAAAGATTTAACGTCTAAAGTGTGAACTTGTGAATAACTATGCCAAACTATTAGAACTGCACTAGTTTACTCAGTTTCTTCGCACCTTTGTCCTCGCGATATCGGCACTGCCTGCGACACTCCGGGAAGGGACTACACCTCGCTCACTCGCCACACTGGGATGCTTGTTTATCAGCGGGATCAGCTCCTCCATGGTTGTTAACCTATGTCGGCTCCCAGCAACGTTAACGACAATGATGCCGTCCTGTGTCCAGCATGCTCGCATCCCAAAATGCTGCCGAGCCTTGCTAAAAACTGTCTGCCTAGCTTTTGTCAGGAACTCTTTGACTGAGACGGGAGATCCCTTAAATTTTGTCTTGGCACGCCATATGGCCAACCGGAGATTCAGCCCAGAGAACCTCACCAAGATGGGACGATGATGGTCCTTGTTGGGGGCTCCAATCCTATGGCAGTATGTAATACTGTCAGTAGTGATATTGTCTACCCCCAACCTCTTCTGGATAATGTCGCGAATATTGGCGCTGCAGTCCTCATCTGCTGTCTCTGCAACTCCCATGAAGACAAGCGATTTATGCCGGTGCCTCGTTTCCATAGTGTCCAATGCTCTAGAACATTCAGTAATTTGCTTTCTGAGCAAGCTAAGCATGGCAAACATGAGTTCTCTGAATGTTCGAAATTCCTCTGCCACTCTCGCAACAGTGTCCTTAGCAGGTCCTCCAGTCTGCAACTGCGCCTCAAGTTCTGCCATTCTTTTAGAGAAACTTTCCTCCAGGTTATGTTTTGCACTTTCGATATCAGCAAGCTGAGACATTGTGACTTCTTCCTGGTTGTGTTGATGACAATAGTTTTAGTGTGAACTATGGTTCAGTGACAATGCGGTATTGTGCTGGCAGGTGGTGTTTGAGTTGCCGATGTTAAGTCACATAAACACTTCCACAAACGTAAGTACTGAATACTTGTAACGTACTGGCCTCCAAGAAGTTAAAAAAACTTAGGAAAATGGTGAAAGAAGATTTATTTTAAATATTTAAAATCGGAGATACTTTTTTACTTATTTACACCTACCGCCCAAAAAAAAAAAAAAAAACTATAGATGTATATACCAGGATAACAAGTGTATCATTCAATATGTGTAGTAGATTCCACCGAACACCATCATTTCTTTTTTTTATACCACTGAGGTAGCAGATAAGCATACAGTCCACCTGATGGTAAGTGTTTACTGTGGCCTATGGACGTGTGCAACACCAAGGGAAGGGAGTCACACTAGTGCTGCCGACCCTGTTAACACAGAGAGTTCCTGTGCCCTCAGTGTAGAAGACAAAACAGGAATAGCCTTTGGTCTAAACACTGACAACACAAAACCTCAATAAACCTCAATAAATTTATGTCCAGTATGAACGATATTTATATACATTGTGCCATGCTGCTGACAGCGTTATTCAATACCGATTGTGTTGTTCAAAAGCTAGACTTTAGAACCTGAAGTATGTTCTCCTGCTTCCGTTTCCACGAATTCTTTATTGTGTCTTCTACGGGGGACTATGTGACCCCCGAATCTCAAGAAAAAAGCCTATTTAAGATCTAAATGGCACTATATACACTATAAATGATAAATTTTGTGGAGATGTCTCGATGTTTGTTACTCAATGAAATTCAAACGGCTGAACGTATTGGCTGTTTCTTTTTAATTCAATGAATATTGCCTTAATTGAAATTTAGAGCGTAATAAGAAAAAAAAAATTAATTTGATTTAAAATTAATATTTCTTCTAAAAAATAATAGTCGAAGAACTGTTCAAAGCATTTTTTTTTGGCAAGAATAAAATTCAAAAAGTTTTATCCATTCTTTTCATCAAAAGAACATTTATAGAGGACAAAGGAATATTGTGAAAAAAAACGACTTCTAAGAATTGTTTGCGCACAAAATGTTTACTAAAAGAATTTAATTACTTACTTATTGGTTTTTCTCGGCGTCTTAACAAAATGTATTTAGAAGTACGTACTTTAAACTTATTAATAAAACGGTATTTTATTTGATATTCTCTTTGAAACATAATTTATAATACCTTCGTACTTAGTGTTGTTATTAATTAATGTTAATAGAAAAGTATGAATAGAATAGAATGGAATTGTAAATAAGGAAATTAAAAGTTAAAATTTTAATTAACAAATTAAATAAAACTGGTGTATAGGTTATTTTTGAAGTGAAAACTTCTTTAGCGGCGTTGGATGGGTGTAAAATGTTAAGGAAGCGTCAGGATTAGTTGACCTTTGAACCGTAACCGACGACTGACGTCATACAAGATTAGGTACAGACTATGTATTTGGCAAATTACAATAGATAGCGTCGTAGCTTAAACGGTAAGCACTTCGACTGGAAGTCCTTATAGTTTCAGATAGAATCGGATTCAAATCACCTGGCTTTCAGGGATTTTTTGTGATTGTTTTTTCTTATATATATTACTTTTGGTGTATATTTATTACTTTTGGTGATTATTTTTTCTTTTTGTAATTTATTACTTTTTATGATTATTTTTTCTTTCTGTAATTTATTATTTTATGTGATTTTTTTTTCTTTTCATAATTTATTAATTTCTTCTGACAGAAAATTAGCAGAAAATGAGTGATAGATTCTATGATTAGCGCTATATTATATGTATGGTATGGTATGTTCTTTTTTATCTTTTTCTATGTATATAATGAAGAAAGAACAAAAGAAAATGTTTTCACTTCTGCCGGCACTCCCAGAGTGCAACCCGTCTTTTTTTTTATATAGGACACGTCAATTTCACTTTACCTTGCCTGATGCTAAGCTGAAGGCAAAGTCTCAGGAGAGAGGGCCACCATTATGCACACGTGCCATGTTAACAATGGTGGCACTCAGCTTGACGGCCTCATCAGATGCTTTTTCACGCCCCGCTTAAAGGACCCGGGACTGTAGGAAGAGAAGACTGGTTATATGTTTAACAGGCAAATTTAACTTCAGGGTTCACTTTTTTCGACGGCCTGGAAAATCACACGTCAAAATATAAAGTACCCTTTAAATTTCACCCGAGAAGACAAAAAAACTCAATAACATCCGTTGTAATATCGAAAAAAAAGACGGGTTGCACTTCGGGAGTGCCGGCAAAAGTGAAAACTTTTTCTTCCGTTCTTTCTTCGTTATATACATAAAAAAAGATAAAATGAACATACCATACCATACCATACCATACCTATAATATAGCGCCAATCATAGAACCTATCACCAATTTCCTATTAATTTTCTGTCGGAAGAAATTAATAGATTACAAAAAAAAAAAAAACACAAAAAGTGTCAGAAGCCCAGGTTCGAACCCGGTACTATCTGAAACCATAAGGACGTACAGTCGAAGCGCTTACCGCTAAGCTACGATTTTTTTTTGGAGGGTAGCTGTCGAAGTGTCAAAACCTTTTAAAAAGCTCTTGCATATTTTAATTTATAATAATATATTTAACTTACCAATTAATGATATTTAACAGTTAATAATCTTCTTAATCCTCTATCGCACCCTCTCATATATTAAAATCCAATTTTTATCGCTCAGCTGCACAACTACCTCAATACATAGAAATGGACCTTTACACAAACTTGTACGACTGCATGGAGGAGCTTTCAAGCACTTTCACAAGACGCATGGCACAGTATGAGGAGGACTTGAAGAATGCTGGGGGTGAGTCAACCATCCATAAAAGTATAGCAAGCCTCTCTCGGGACTTCTCAGATTTTAAGGGCCTTGTATGCAAGACCTTGGGTGCCCTTAAATCGCAGATGGAGTTACTGGTGAAGGGCTTGGACCGGCATGAGATGGCATCAAGAGCGAAAGTTCTTCTTCTGCATGGTCTTTCTGAAGAAAATACAGCGGATCCCACCGGTAGTGTCATTAAAGTTTTCTCCAACAAAATGAATACTATAAGTGTTTCAGCTAAAGACATAGCCGTTTGCCATCGCCTGGGTAGTGACACTAGCAAACCTCGCCCACTATTAATTAGATTTGAAAACCGTACGACTCGTAGTATAGTGTGGCGTAATAAATCCAAACTCAAAGGCACTGGTCTCACATTGTCGGAGTTCCTCACAAAGCCCAGGCATGACCTCTTTGTATGCGCTAGGAAGCATTATGGTGTGAGACAGTGCTGGACCTCTGATGGGAAGATTATAGTCCAAGTCACGGATAACTCGCGGCATAAGATCGAGTCGGCCGGCGAACTGCAAAAGCTCCTCGAGAGATACCCTATAGGCGAAGCGACATCTACCAGTACGGGCACAGCTTCGCAAAAGAAACCACGCAAGTAGACCATGGATTTGCCGAATTTGTTAATGTTCTTTTTTTTTTTCTTTTTTAATGTTTTTCTTTCTTGCTGAGAATTTATATTGGCGGTCAGTTGCACATTTGTTTTGTTTTGTGTTTCTCTTTTAGACTTTGACGTAATTGACGTTTTATTATGTATTGTGTCACTCGTTCGGAAACGTCAACTATAAATGTTTGGATATAAGTATTTTTGCGTGTAGTCTCTACTTATTATAAATTGTGTATGCAACTAGCGAGTGCATAGAGGATTAGTTAAAAAGCTAAAACTTTAGATATCTTATTATTTATTTTATATATTATATAATTAATTAATATTGTTCAGTTTTTTTTTTGTATGTCTGAAGATTCAGGCGATATTTCAGACTCAGATGATAGTTTTGCTTCTTGTTCTTCTTCGGTTGCATCTAGTGATAGTTTCACCAGTGCGTCTGGTAACAATAATGCTGTGCAGCTCTGTAGCGAACTGTCCTCTAGATTTTCAGCCTTTCCTTGTTATTTTAATGTTGTGCATATAAATGCTCAAAGTATTCCTGGACACTATTCTGATCTTCTAGCTTCTTTCAATTCTGATTGCGTTCATGCTGTTCTTGTCTCTGAATCTTTTCTTAAGCCTTCATTGCCTTCCACCCAGTACTCTCTACCCGGGTATAAGCTTGTGCGTGTTGACAGAACTGGTAGGGGGGGCGGCGGGGTTGCTGTGTATCTTCGTGGGGATATTTCTCATAAAGTTGTTGACCAGTCTCCGGGTGTATACTCAAATTTTACAGAATATCTTTTCATCGAAATTGATTTTAAGCACACCAAAGCACTAATTGGCGTATACTATAGCCCTGTTAGCAATATTGATTTTTTCTCTGCTTTTGAAATGCAACTCGAGAATTTCTCGTCACTTTATGAGCATAGAATTGTCCTCGGGGACTTTAATACCTGTTTGCTAAAAAAAGATTCACGCAGCCGTAAACTCTGCTCCCTTGTCTCTTCTGTGGACATGCACATTCTTCCCCTAAATGCCACACATAAGGTTCCCAATACTCAGCCCTCACTACTGGACCACATTCTAATCTCCGACCCTCATAAAGTGGCTTCGTACGGACAGTTATCTGCTCCATTTTCATACCACGATCTTCTATATCTCTCCTATAAACTGCGTCCTCCGAAACGCAAGAGTAAATTTCTACTTCTTCGCAATTTTAAAGACATTGATCTGGAGCGTTTGGGTGGTGATGTGGATGGTACTGACTGGTCGCCTGTTTATGACTGCGATGATCTGGACGGGAAGGTGTCTATCTTTACCCGTACATTGTTAGCCATCTATGATGTGCATGCTCCTCTTAAAAAGGTAAGAGTTAGACATCTTCCTGCGCCATGGCTTACTCCGTCTATTAGAAGCATTATGTCTAAGCGAGATAAGGCTAAGCGTAAATATATGAAGTGCCCGTCTGAAGAGGGGCTGAACTTATTTAAAAAACTGCGTAATCGCTGCAATCGTTTGTGTAGGGATGCGAGACGAGACCATATTCACAAGTCCATGGAAAGTCTTGACACTTCTAAACAATGGCAGTTCTTGAAATCCTTGGGAATTGGCAAGGTCACCCAGGATAATCTTGCTGATATGGACCTCAATGCATTAAATTCCCATTTCTCAGCGCCTCTATCTACTATTCCTAGCGATGTTAAATCTTCTACCCTAAATTCTCTTTCCTCTCTTCAACTACCTTTAAATACTTCCTTCTCATTTCACCCAGTAACAGAAGCGGATATTAAGAAATATTTAAAATCCATATCCACTAGGTCTGTCGGTGACGATGGCCTTCAACTGCAAATGCTTCTCCCTATTGTGGATCTAATTCTTCCTATCCTCGCCCATATTATGAACTACTCCTTATATTATAACTATTTTCCTTCATCTTGGAAGAAAGCTTCTATTATTCCTCTACCCAAAATACCCAATCCTACAACACTCTCTCAATTCCGCCCCATTTCAATCCTCCCCATCTTGTCAAAGGTACTCGAGAGTATTGTTCACGATCAACTGACGTATTACCTCTCATCTAATGGCCTGTTGAGTCCTTTCCAATCTGGCTTTCGCCGTGGCCATAGTACTGTAACAACTCTAGTTAAAGTAACAGATGATATAAGATTGGCAATGGAGAACAAACAACTGACAGTTTTGGTCTTATTGGACTTCAGCAGTGCCTTCAACTCGGTTGATTTTGACATTCTCTTAGGTATTCTTTCGTCCATTAATGTTTCTGCCTCTGCAATTACTTGGTTCAAGTCCTATCTCCAGGGACGTTCACAATCTGTTAGAGTAAATGACGCTTCCTCCGATTGTTGTGACTTAGTAGCAGGTGTTCCTCAGGGGGGCGTCCTTTCTCCTCTTCTGTTCTCTATTTTTATAAACGCTATCACGAAGGTCCTAACGTCGCATTATCATCTCTATGCAGACGACTTGCAGATATATCGACACTTCAAAGCTGATGAATTAACTGGGGCTGTGTCTGCCATCAACAATGACCTTAAAAACATCAATGCCTGGGCCCCAGCCCTGGCATTGATGTTTTTACCTTCGTACTTAGTGTTGTTATTAATTAATGTTAATAGAAAAGTATGAATAGAATAGAATGGAATTGTAAATAAGGAAATTAAAAGTTAAAATTTTAATTAACAAATTAAATAAAACTGGTGTATAGGTTATTTTTGAAGTGAAAACTTCTTTAGCGGCGTTGGATGGGTGTAAAATGTTAAGGAAGCGTCAGGATTAGTTGACCTTTGAACCGTAACCGACGACTGACGTCATACAAGATTAGGTACAGACTATGTATTTGGCAAATTACAATAGATAGCGTCGTAGCTTAAACGGTAAGCACTTCGACTGGAAGTCCTTATAGTTTCAGATAGAATCGGATTCAAATCACCTGGCTTTCAGGGATTTTTTGTGATTGTTTTTTCTTATATATATTACTTTTGGTGTATATTTATTACTTTTGGTGATTATTTTTTCTTTTTGTAATTTATTACTTTTTATGATTATTTTTTCTTTCTGTAATTTATTATTTTATGTGATTTTTTTTTCTTTTCATAATTTATTAATTTCTTCTGACAGAAAATTAGCAGAAAATGAGTGATAGATTCTATGATTAGCGCTATATTATATGTATGGTATGGTATGTTCTTTTTTATCTTTTTCTATGTATATAATGAAGAAAGAACAAAAGAAAATGTTTTCACTTCTGCCGGCACTCCCAGAGTGCAACCCGTCTTTTTTTTTATATAGGACACGTCAATTTCACTTTACCTTGCCTGATGCTAAGCTGAAGGCAAAGTCTCAGGAGAGAGGGCCACCATTATGCACACGTGCCATGTTAACAATGGTGGCACTCAGCTTGACGGCCTCATCAGATGCTTTTTCACGCCCCGCTTAAAGGACCCGGGACTGTAGGAAGAGAAGACTGGTTATATGTTTAACAGGCAAATTTAACTTCAGGGTTCACTTTTTTCGACGGCCTGGAAAATCACACGTCAAAATATAAAGTACCCTTTAAATTTCACCCGAGAAGACAAAAAAACTCAATAACATCCGTTGTAATATCGAAAAAAAAGACGGGTTGCACTTCGGGAGTGCCGGCAAAAGTGAAAACTTTTTCTTCCGTTCTTTCTTCGTTATATACATAAAAAAAGATAAAATGAACATACCATACCATACCATACCATACCTATAATATAGCGCCAATCATAGAACCTATCACCAATTTCCTATTAATTTTCTGTCGGAAGAAATTAATAGATTACAAAAAAAAAAAAAACACAAAAAGTGTCAGAAGCCCAGGTTCGAACCCGGTACTATCTGAAACCATAAGGACGTACAGTCGAAGCGCTTACCGCTAAGCTACGATTTTTTTTTGGAGGGTAGCTGTCGAAGTGTCAAAACCTTTTAAAAAGCTCTTGCATATTTTAATTTATAATAATATATTTAACTTACCAATTAATGATATTTAACAGTTAATAATCTTCTTAATCCTCTATCGCACCCTCTCATATATTAAAATCCAATTTTTATCGCTCAGCTGCACAACTACCTCAATACATAGAAATGGACCTTTACACAAACTTGTACGACTGCATGGAGGAGCTTTCAAGCACTTTCACAAGACGCATGGCACAGTATGAGGAGGACTTGAAGAATGCTGGGGGTGAGTCAACCATCCATAAAAGTATAGCAAGCCTCTCTCGGGACTTCTCAGATTTTAAGGGCCTTGTATGCAAGACCTTGGGTGCCCTTAAATCGCAGATGGAGTTACTGGTGAAGGGCTTGGACCGGCATGAGATGGCATCAAGAGCGAAAGTTCTTCTTCTGCATGGTCTTTCTGAAGAAAATACAGCGGATCCCACCGGTAGTGTCATTAAAGTTTTCTCCAACAAAATGAATACTATAAGTGTTTCAGCTAAAGACATAGCCGTTTGCCATCGCCTGGGTAGTGACACTAGCAAACCTCGCCCACTATTAATTAGATTTGAAAACCGTACGACTCGTAGTATAGTGTGGCGTAATAAATCCAAACTCAAAGGCACTGGTCTCACATTGTCGGAGTTCCTCACAAAGCCCAGGCATGACCTCTTTGTATGCGCTAGGAAGCATTATGGTGTGAGACAGTGCTGGACCTCTGATGGGAAGATTATAGTCCAAGTCACGGATAACTCGCGGCATAAGATCGAGTCGGCCGGCGAACTGCAAAAGCTCCTCGAGAGATACCCTATAGGCGAAGCGACATCTACCAGTACGGGCACAGCTTCGCAAAAGAAACCACGCAAGTAGACCATGGATTTGCCGAATTTGTTAATGTTCTTTTTTTTTTTTCTTTTTTAATGTTTTTCTTTCTTGCTGAGAATTTATATTGGCGGTCAGTTGCACATTTGTTTTGTTTTGTGTTTCTCTTTTAGACTTTGACGTAATTGACGTTTTATTATGTATTGTGTCACTCGTTCGGAAACGTCAACTATAAATGTTTGGATATAAGTATTTTTGCGTGTAGTCTCTACTTATTATAAATTGTGTATGCAACTAGCGAGTGCATAGAGGATTAGTTAAAAAGCTAAAACTTTAGATATCTTATTATTTATTTTATATATTATATAATTAATTAATATTGTTCAGTTTTTTTTTTGTATGTCTGAAGATTCAGGCGATATTTCAGACTCAGATGATAGTTTTGCTTCTTGTTCTTCTTCGGTTGCATCTAGTGATAGTTTCACCAGTGCGTCTGGTAACAATAATGCTGTGCAGCTCTGTAGCGAACTGTCCTCTAGATTTTCAGCCTTTCCTTGTTATTTTAATGTTGTGCATATAAATGCTCAAAGTATTCCTGGACACTATTCTGATCTTCTAGCTTCTTTCAATTCTGATTGCGTTCATGCTGTTCTTGTCTCTGAATCTTTTCTTAAGCCTTCATTGCCTTCCACCCAGTACTCTCTACCCGGGTATAAGCTTGTGCGTGTTGACAGAACTGGTAGGGGGGGCGGCGGGGTTGCTGTGTATCTTCGTGGGGATATTTCTCATAAAGTTGTTGACCAGTCTCCGGGTGTATACTCAAATTTTACAGAATATCTTTTCATCGAAATTGATTTTAAGCACACCAAAGCACTAATTGGCGTATACTATAGCCCTGTTAGCAATATTGATTATTTCTCTGCTTTTGAAATGCAACTCGAGAATTTCTCGTCACTTTATGAGCATAGAATTGTCCTCGGGGACTTTAATACCTGTTTGCTAAAAAAAGATTCACGCAGCCGTAAACTCTGCTCCCTTGTCTCTTCTGTGGACATGCACATTCTTCCCCTAAATGCCACACATAAGGTTCCCAATACTCAGCCCTCACTACTGGACCACATTCTAATCTCCGACCCTCATAAAGTGGCTTCGTACGGACAGTTATCTGCTCCATTTTCATACCACGATCTTCTATATCTCTCCTATAAACTGCGTCCTCCGAAACGCAAGAGTAAATTTCTACTTCTTCGCAATTTTAAAGACATTGATCTGGAGCGTTTGGGTGGTGATGTGGATGGTACTGACTGGTCGCCTGTTTATGACTGCGATGATCTGGACGGGAAGGTGTCTATCTTTACCCGTACATTGTTAGCCATCTATGATGTGCATGCTCCTCTTAAAAAGGTAAGAGTTAGACATCTTCCTGCGCCATGGCTTACTCCGTCTATTAGAAGCATTATGTCTAAGCGAGATAAGGCTAAGCGTAAATATATGAAGTGCCCGTCTGAAGAGGGGCTGAACTTATTTAAAAAACTGCGTAATCGCTGCAATCGTTTGTGTAGGGATGCGAGACGAGACCATATTCACAAGTCCATGGAAAGTCTTGACACTTCTAAACAATGGCAGTTCTTGAAATCCTTGGGAATTGGCAAGGTCACCCAGGATAATCTTGCTGATATGGACCTCAATGCATTAAATTCCCATTTCTCAGCGCCTCTATCTACTATTCCTAGCGATGTTAAATCTTCTACCCTAAATTCTCTTTCCTCTCTTCAACTACCTTTAAATACTTCCTTCTCATTTCACCCAGTAACAGAAGCGGATATTAAGAAATATTTAAAATCCATATCCACTAGGTCTGTCGGTGACGATGGCCTTCAACTGCAAATGCTTCTCCCTATTGTGGATCTAATTCTTCCTATCCTCGCCCATATTATGAACTACTCCTTATATTATAACTATTTTCCTTCATCTTGGAAGAAAGCTTCTATTATTCCTCTACCCAAAATACCCAATCCTACAACACTCTCTCAATTCCGCCCCATTTCAATCCTCCCCATCTTGTCAAAGGTACTCGAGAGTATTGTTCACGATCAACTGACGTATTACCTCTCATCTAATGGCCTGTTGAGTCCTTTCCAATCTGGCTTTCGCCGTGGCCATAGTACTGTAACAACTCTAGTTAAAGTAACAGATGATATAAGATTGGCAATGGAGAACAAACAACTGACAGTTTTGGTCTTATTGGACTTCAGCAGTGCCTTCAACTCGGTTGATTTTGACATTCTCTTAGGTATTCTTTCGTCCATTAATGTTTCTGCCTCTGCAATTACTTGGTTCAAGTCCTATCTCCAGGGACGTTCACAATCTGTTAGAGTAAATGACGCTTCCTCCGATTGTTGTGACTTAGTAGCAGGTGTTCCTCAGGGGGGCGTCCTTTCTCCTCTTCTGTTCTCTATTTTTATAAACGCTATCACGAAGGTCCTAACGTCGCATTATCATCTCTATGCAGACGACTTGCAGATATATCGACACTTCAAAGCTGATGAATTAACTGGGGCTGTGTCTGCCATCAACAATGACCTTAAAAACATCAATGCCTGGGCCCAAGCCTTTGGATTGCTGGTCAACCCAAAAAAATCTCAAGCACTTATTGTTGGTGGGAGATACATGCTTCGTCTCCTGAATCATGATTCTCTACCTCCAGTAACTTATGATTCTGTAGTCATTGAGTACTCCAAAAGTGCCAAAAATTTGGGCGTACACATCGACTCCATGCTTGCCTGGGATGTTCACATCGCGGAGGTAAGTAGGAGGGTGTACTGTTCATTTCAATCTCTTAAACGTCTCCAGAAACTCCTACCTTTTCAGACAAAAGTTACTCTTGCACAATCTCTTCTACTCTCGCTGTTAGACTATGCTGATGTCTGCTTTCTCGATGCATCGGAGGAACTGCTGAACAAACTCGAGCGCCTGCAGAATTTGGGAATCCGTTTTGTGTTTGGCCTTCGTAAGTACGACCATGTCACGGACTATCGCAAAAGGCTGCACTGGCTCCCTATTCGGCAGCGCCGTAACCTTCACATTCTAACTCTTCTCTATACTGTTCTTCACAATCCTAATGCTCCAACTTATTTGCGGGAACGCTTTGAGTATCTTGTACCCAGGGATAAACCCTGTCGTCTTACTTCCTCTCTTCTGCTTCGCACACCTGCACACACATCCGGCTGCTATGATCGATCCTTTACAGTACAAGCTGTACGGCTTTGGAACTCGCTACCTCACTCCATTCGTGGTAGTAATACTCTCGACATCTTCAGGAGAAGAACTAGGGAACATTTCCTATCACAATAATGTAGTCTGTATACATCTATACATTTACGTATTTGTATTTGCGTGTATGTCTATGTATGTGTATAATTTGTATGTATATAGGTCATATATATGTATGTATATATATGTGTAGGTGTATGTATGAATATAGTATGTATGCTGATATATGTGTGTAATGTGTACAATGTACCTGTTTGGGTACGCTTTTCTGTTTTGATCTGTTTTTTTGTGTCTTGTTTTTATTTTTTATTTGCTTTTTGTTTTGTACGCTTCACATCCCCCTTCATTGTCATTTATTCTTCTCTGTTACTCAAAGGTTTGCTGGGAGAGAACTCATTTTGAGTTAAGCTCGCCTTTGTGCATGTTTCTTTATAAGTTCTAAATAATGATCTCTGTATTATGTGTGTACAATAAAGAATTAAATTAAATTAATTAAGATTCTTAGCGTACCTAGCAAAATAAACACCAAGTAGCTTGGAATGTTGTATGACGTCATGTCGTCCTACAAAGTCGTCGGTTACGGGTCAAAGGTCAAGTGATCCTGACGCGAGTTTAACACGTGATCCTGACGCGAATTTGACACTTTTTACCCATCCAACGCCGCTCAAGAAGTTTTCACTTCAATAACATTCTGAATTTCGAAATATTTACCGACGTTATGACAGCTTTTCATCCAGTAACACCTGTGATATTTTGGGATTTTTCCCTAACCAGTAACAGTCTTTCTCGTTTGATTTTACTGGATGGCTAAACACTATATTTTGGGTTAGTCGATCGGTTTGGGTTAGTCGGCATTCGTATCACACACGGGATCGCGAAAAACTGAAATCGATACCTAGGACACTGGCAAAATCTGAAAAGACGACTCATGTCATGGGGCCGTTAGTGTACAACAATTTGCCACCTAATGTGACCTCAGCTCCAACTATAGAGTCCTTTAAACTTCGACTGAAGCGATAGCTATGCGAGCAAGCATTCTACTCATTTGACGAACTGATAACAGTGAAATAAGTATAATTTTTGATAAATTTAACTTCCAAAACCTTATTGTTAATTAATGGTTATTTATTTATTAAAACTTTATGCACAAGTACATAGGCGGACTTAATGCCGTAGGCATTCTCTACCAGTCAACCAAAGGTGGTGCAGAGATAAATAAGTAGGTGCATTACTGAGAGTAACTTTTAGAACTAACACTATACATAACTAGGTATAGTGCCATGCAGTAATAATATACTATGATACCTATACCTGTACCGCAGCAAGAAGGTACGAAAATACGTAATGATAATTAATAGATATACATGCATACAAATAAATATACCTAAACATATACATAAACATACCTACACATACATACGCCATATATCTAATTTTAATATGATATATACATACATATATAAATACTTATATATTAGATAAAATAATGATTTTTAAAGTTCATTGCCTCGATGATTCTGCCAGTTTGTCGAGAAGCCATTGGCGAACCTTCGCCTTGAATACAAGACTGCTGGTGGCCTTCCTGATTTCAAGAGGTAGCGCGTTCCAAAGAAGCACAGACTGTATAGGAAAAGAAGAGTGAACAAACCCAGAAGTATGAGCAGGACAGCTTAGGAGAAGATTATTTTTTGAGCGAAGGTCTTTGTTGTGATTATCATGTCTATATTGAAAATGAGGAGATAGATAGTTAGGCGACGTAGGAGATGTAAGAATAGAAAAGAGAGTAGTAAGTGCACGTAGATTTCGTCGCTGTCGAATCGGCAACCAATTCAATTGCTCGCGATAAGCAGACACGTGGTCATACTTACGGAGATTGAACACGAATCTTATGCAGTTATTAAGAAATCGGTCGTATTTGTTCAGATATTCTGCATTCAGGTCGAAGTAGCAAACATCACCGTAGTCAATCACAGGAAAAATGATTGGAATTATGTAAAATATTTAACTTTGAACTTGTACAATTTGACTCCTATTAGAACTTGACATTGTTAGAATTTGAACTATTGACATATGATTTTGACTGCACGAAAACCTGTTATGCTACATTGTTGACATTTGTACAATTTTTATTTTATGTGTGAAAGATTACAGATGTTTTTCGGACGAGGAAGTTAAATGGTAAACTTGCTGTAATATAATATATGACGTGTAATGATTATCCTTATGAATAAATGAGTTATGAGTTATGACGCCCCCGAAAAATATTCGGTTTAAAAAAAAAGGACGTGTGGCACTCGGCGACAGCCGTGGTAAAGTTATTGCATAGCATTTTGTATCAACTTATGCAATTATAATATGCCCTTTGACGTGCATTAGTTTTTTTTTTTCTTTTTAGCTCTTTACGCTTTTCTTCTCTATAAAACGAAAATATCTAGGTATAAATAATAGGTCTAAATAATTATGTATAAATAGTGTAATGACACACCAAAACAAAATTATTCATTAAAAAAAAATAACGATATTAAGAAGTGATTTTCGACAAATTTTACAAGTACAGCTATTCACTGTTGTACATAAATACCTATACACTTATATATTTTCTCATAAACAGCTGCTTATGTATTCGTCCGATTTCGGAGCAGATCGTCTCGATTCGTGCGAGCTTCGTAGAGTCGTACAATACGGCTAGTTGCACGCACACGAACACCGTGTCGAAGACTGCCGAAAAGAAACGAGCGTGAGGTTTATTCGTTACGGAATTTCTGGATTCGGTCCCCGCGCTCAAGGCCCTCGATAGAAGCTATGCAACAGCTTAAAATCTTTTTATTATGATTATCAAACAAGATACTCATGTAGAATCGCGGCTAACCAAATATTTTTATCGTAGGTACCTACTCGAAAATAATGAAACAAGAGATCGACACCCGTAAACATCCATGGGTAAGCCTTTTCAACAGAACATCTGTAGTTAGACCAGAGGTCTTAATAATTCAAAGGGAGAACACTACTCTGTGGTTACACAATTGAACGTTTAGCCGGCTGTAGCTGCTGGGATTAAGGCCCAATGGTGCCTTTGTATTCGGTTTCGTTTACACAGACTGTTTGCATCTACAGCCCTTTAATTATTTTCCGGGGGTTCCATACCGAATGGCAAAAAACGGAACTCTATTACTAAGACTTCGCCTGTCTGTCTATTTGTCTCTCACCAGGTTTTTTTATCTGATGAACCGGTATTGCTGGGTAGTTAAAATTGTTGCCGGTATATAAATAGATAACTGCAAAAAACAGAATGATACAAAACTTTTGTTGTGTGAGTCCGACTCTTACAAGCCGGTAATTTAAAAGAAAATTAAATAAAAAATAAATTGTTAAGAAAAAACCGACTGATACTGAAAAGATCGAGATTTGGCTTAAATTTGATACCAGTTAACCTTTAATTTAAAACCCAACTGATACTAAAAATACCTAAAAAGCTTTATAGCAAGCGGCACCCATTAATTTTCATCTGGTTTGAGATTTGCAACTGGGTACCGCCTGCTTGTATCGATCTTTTCAGTATCAGTCGGGTTTTAAATTTAAGGTTAACTGGTATCAAATTTGAGCCGAATAGGTTTAAATTTGATATAGGGATAGATTATAGTCCGGAACAATACACAGTACGTCACACATCTTTTATCTTGGTACCAAGTTCCTGTGGATAACGCGAACAGATAAATAACACCAAACGGTCGAAGCCACAGACATCGTCTCATTCAAAATAAAAATTCAAACCAATAATATGTCTAAAACAAGATCATTCTTATATTTGTTAAAAATCCTCAAGATAACTCGATTAAGATAGCATCTGCAACACAAAACAACATTTTGAATACCAAATTACTTCTTTAAAGTTATTTCAACCCTGTGGGTATGTTCGTACTGTCTTACAGCTGGACCCATTAAACCCCTTTGTTACTTATTCCGCTCAAGTTTGTAGTACATTATCTTTTATGGAAGAGAGTAATGGAAACAATACTACTTAAGTAAGTTAACTACTTACCATTCAGTAACAAACAAAGTGCTATTTTATGTTAAGTATGAAAATGTTAAGGTTATGGATGAAATTATTCGATGTTAATATTCTATCAGATACTTAACAGTTCTGTCTAGAGTCAAAGTGCTCAACTATGTAGCTTGTAAGGATAATCAATAATGATAGCGGTCACAGATCTAACCTGGTTGTAACGTCAGTAGTAGTAAATTGTATATCATGGAAAAAGAGAGTTTGAAAGTTAGTTTAGCTTAGATTTCTAGAATAGATAAAAAAGTGAACGTCTAGGAAGGGACACGCCCCTGTTCTAACAGGGGGAATGTTCTGACCACCTGAGCTCCAAGGGCCACGTCTTGGTCACCCGAAATTCTCTTATGCAATCGTCGGGGTAAATAGATAAGAATTAGTTTGCACAATAATTCCTTTAAAATTATATAGAGTGTCCAGGCGAGACAGAGGGGTTCAAAAAACTGTTATAAAAAATAAATTACAAATAATTTTCAAAGTTAATTATTATATTAAAAAAAAATAATAAATGGAGAGTTATTTCTTAAAAATAATGTTATCTATATGTCTTTCCTCACGCTGCAGGCACTCCTCAAACCGTGTCTGTAAATTTTATTGTCGATAACGCCTTGACACGTGGCTCTTGCGATTGCTGCAATTTCTGTTTTGATTGGGTAAAAGTTGTTCGTTTATTTTCACAAACAACACTTTTTAAGTATTCCGTAATTAATAGTCCAAATTTCCAAAGAACTCAAATCTAGACTTCTGGGAGGCCATTTAATGGCCCCCTTTCGAGAAGCGACTTATTTGGGGAATAACTTAACCACAGCTTCCATTGACTGCTTAGATGTTTGGCTAGTGGCACCATTTTGTTGGAACCAAGACCTAAAATTAAATCTGTTAATTTTTTGTGGCTTGGAGGCCATAACGTTCCTTATTATGTGACAATAACGATCACTGTTTAAAAATTACCGCAATTTCTCTCTCATCTTCGAAAAATAAGGTCCAATGATGCCTTGAGCATATATGGCAGCCTCCCATGACTTAGGGGCTATAAAGTGGCCTTTGATGTTTTAATTTAGGGTTATTTGGAGCCCAATATCGGCAGTATAGTTTGGTGTAGAGTGTTGGCCTCGTCACTAAAGATTTGCGGAGGCGTGTTTGAGGTGTGCCTGCAGCGCTAGGGAAAACATCTAGATAATATTATTTTTAAGAAATAACTCTCAATTTATAACCCTTTTAAAATATAATAATTAATTTTGACAATGATTAGTAGTTTTTCTTTAATTGCATTTTCTGAACCCCTTAACTCGCCTGGTTTAATAAGTATGCATACGTGAATATGTAGGTATACTATTTAGGATCTTAATAAAAAATATATCTTCTGATTAATTTAATTCTAAACCGCTTCAGGTACACACATAATCAGAACTGATAACACAAAGCCCTTTGACATCCTCATTTAAAAAGGTCTTACGCACGGCGCACACCGTGATTAAGTCGGGACTTATACCTCTGGGGTTAAAGGACGACATGATGAATCCGCATAAACCCAAGCTGTATACGTCACTTCAATCCTTGTTAATCTATGCTTAGGAGGGTGCTGATTGTGCAAGAGTAGAACGCGTTGTAAGTATGGTATAACAGGATTTTACGAGAATACAGTTACAATGACAAGTCAAAAGTAATACAGTATTAATTAAATCCTAAGCTAACGGTTTTAGAGGTTTTAAAGATAGCAACTAGTTAATTTTACAAGTTTGAAATTCCTCTCTTTTGTTTAAAACTCGTGATTTCAATTCAATTAGCAAAGTGGTACAAATTTGATGGCACAAATTTCAGCCGGGTGCGTACCAATCCGATCTCGATTAGATTGCGTTCAGGGATCGGCAAGTGCATATCCGGGCAGGGGGAATGGGGTCGCAGCACTAGTAGGACCGGTGGTTGTCACGCGGTGCTGCAACGACAATCCTCTTTTGATAAGGCCGTCAAACTGAGAGCCACTATTGTTAACATCGTACGTGTATGTAATGTCGACGCTATCCTCTCGAGACTTTGCCTTCAGCTTACTGTCAGACGAGGTGGAGTCAAATTAACGTGACCTATATGAAAAAAAGTGAAAATAAATTATTCGAGTATTCCGTATGCACTTCCAAAATAACTTATAGTTATACATTTACGATTAGTTTGTAATTTTACATATATATTTTGAAATCATACGTTTCCAAAACGTTATTTAAAAGAACAGAGCCCGTATAAGAAGTTTTAGTAACTTCGGAAAGTATGTCAGCCCTTCAGAAAATTATGAGTATAAATAAACTTCATGGTTTTGAGTTTATGAGTACAGTTGTTATTAGCTCATGATAGCCCTTCATAAAATGTAAACCCTTGGGAAAGAAGATTACCTAAAGAAATATTTCTTAATTTAAAAATAAATCTTGTGAAAAACAAGTATTTTGCTCAAATTTCAAAAACTCACACCCGTAACGAAAACCTGTAAAAAATGCGGAGTGCCGATAGAAGTGATTGTTGTGTGGTTTGTATGTGCAGAGGTGGCAGTACGGTAACAGTATCCATAACGATTGTCAAAAGTAAGTGGTTTTACAGAGTATATCGGCCAAGAATCTCTTGGCTTCGAGGCCCCATGGACCCGCCGTCTCCACCGCGAACGGCACGAAATCGTACCCTGCGGACTCCAAGGTGCCGTACTTATTGTGTTTCGAGATATTACAGTCATAGATATACACATAGAGATAGGCATAGAGTATTTTACATTTACTATAAAAATAACGGGAATTGAAGCGGTCATGGTATTATCATGGAACGCGAGAGTTTAAAAGTTAAGATATTTCTTTTTTTTTTTATCAACAAAGTAATCAATTTCATTTGCTTGAAAAAAATGTATATTGATATACAACAGGTTATAAAATTATACAAAACTAGGCCCATATAAAAAATAAAATGTCATGTCAATATCAAAAATGTCCAATGCACCTTTTTGATTGAATGCCTTGAGGTGAAGAATGGACAATGGAATGGAAATTCACAAAAAAAAAAGATTTGAATTCGATTCAAAAGTGAAATGCAGAATAGTAACTCACTTTTAATTTTCTCATAATCTGACTACTTTTGGCATCAATTCGGGATGGTGCGAAATAATTCTCGACTATCCCTTTCTTCGATACATAACTAATTTATTTACTTAATTTGTTAGCTGCCAGTTTGGCAACGATTCAAATCGGACTGAACGCCAATCGAATTTAGATCAGCCATGTTATTCCGAAAAACATAAACTCACTTCGAAAGTCATCTCGCAAGTCATTCTCACTTCGATGCTCACCTCGCTTGTGATCATTTTGGTATTCTCAAGATAAAACCAAGGCCAAGTGAAGTGAAGTGACTATCGAGAATACGCGTGAGATTGCTCTATGGTACTAGGCATTGCACCTGAATATCGATATTGTACGATTTATATCGACTCGCTTATTTTGGCTGAATTAGGCCTTTAAAATAATAAATTTCATTAAATTTTAGCCGTATAAGCATTGTTGAATACTATTTATTACATAAATATTTAATTTTAGACAGAAATGTCAAATGAAAATATTTATTTTATTTATTTCTTTTATTTATTTATTTAGATCGAATCATACATTGTTTTTACAGAATTTATCCAAGACCACAATGTACCTAGTACATAAATATTACATATAATGATCACTTATAATTACATATAATGACATTAGAAGGTTCCTAACTCTAAACACTGAAGTGTCACCCGCTCAAATTCGAAGATCTCCATTTTCTGTGCTATACTATTTAATATATTCATGGCTCGCACGTAAGGAGCATGTTTCAATAAGTTAGTACGGGGTACCGGTACCTCAAATGTCGGCTCCCTTGGCGCCAGCCGCAGCCTGGTGTTAGGGACACGCAGTTTCAACGCTTCCAATACTTGCGGGCTAGTCAATTTACCCCGAAAGACCAGAAATACGTACTTACGTATATGTATATGTATTATCTCCAGCTTATAATATCCAACCATCCCCAATACGAAGATTTTTGGATACATAAGTGGGTAGAAGTAGAACCCAACCTGTTTAAGGTACAGATACCTAGTAAATTTATTTTGAATCTTTTCCACCATGGAGCTATATTTAGCTTCATAGGGATTCCAAATGATAGCACTCGTTTCCAATCTCTACTTCTTACTAGCGCGCTATACAGTGCTTGCACAGCAACGGTGTTTTCGAAATCCCTAGTTTCTCGAATTATAAAACCTAGGTTCCTAAAGGCCTTTGTACAAACGTCTACTATGTGTGTTTTAAACGATAGTTCATTAGTGAATAACACACCGAGATCTTGCACCTGTGCCACACGGGGAATTTCTTCCCCCTCCATATTATAATTGTAGTGTATAGGTACTACCACACGTGTGTAGGACATTATGTTACACTTGGAAACATTAAACCAGAATCCGTTTTTTGAACTCCATTCTACTACCCGGTTTATATCTCGTTGGAGACGCTCACAGTCCAGCTCGTTGGTTATCCGGAAGGATAACTTCAAGTCATCCGCAAACAATAAGCATTTCGCATCCTGGACCACTTCTGGTAGATCATTTATCATGATGATAAACTCCAGTGGTCCAAGATTACTACAACTGAAGTGTAGCCCCCATACTTTACGTACTGCTTTCGGTTCCTCAAATAGTTCGCGAAAAAATGTAAGAGGTCCGGAGTAAATCTTAGTAAATATTAGGCTGAATGAAAAGCTGTGGCTTTTGTCTTTGACAATTGGAGAAGGTCGGTCGTTTAAAAAACATACCCAACTGTGTGTATGGACGTCGCAAGGCGCGGTTTTTGTAAAGTTTGTGTATGCTTTGCTGTAGGTACATAACCGTGTGCCGTGTGTTAATTTTCCATAATTTCGTTGAAACTTTGAAAGGATGAGTGAGGAATAGGTACTCCTATTAATTTATGTGATAATTACGATCTCACGATTTGCTATGCATGCATCTCCAAAACTTACTTATTTACTTTAACATTCGATAAATTTATTACGGCTGTACTCACGTTACTCGTCGTCGTATAATTTATATTTAAAAAAAAAAAATTAAGTTGTCTTTCTCAATATAAGATTTTTTCGATTAAGAGATGATTAGATATTTACATCGATAGTACCACTACATAGTTACTAGCACATCAGCTTCTTTTAACAAGCTCAGCAACAAAAAGACCGAGACATCTATAATAACAAGAAAACGTTGTACCTACTTACCCAAATAAACATTTCTTGGACCACCTAGAGTAAAAACGGTAGGTACTTCAATAATTTCTTACAGTTTAAATAGTACAGGTAATTAATACTTATTTTTTCAGAAAAAATCACTCTTCAACGATGTCTTTTGTAGAGTTCACTCGCGAATTAGTAACTTTTGATTTGACAAATAAATTCGTGTGTGAGTTCGAGATGACTTTCGAATTGGCGCGTTAATTTTATTTCGGAATACCAAATAGTGAAAAACGTCAAAATATTCACTTGGAGTAATTCTTCTCACTCCCGTCATCACTCGGTGGCGCTAGTGTCGAATTCACTCAATAACGGACGTGTTCGGAATACGAAACTTGAATCTCACCGCGGATTCATAATCGAGTTTGTTAAATGACTGTTCGGAATAGCACGGCAGATTAGTTAAATTTGTAGATTTTGTCTTTTATATCCTATCTTAAATTCGTAGATTTTGTCTCTTATATCTTACGCTCGAATAAATAAAGAAGTAATATTAACATTATAATTATTACATTTTTACAAAACAATGTTTTCACTTCTCATGCTCTTAAAATGTTACACGCGTTCAGTGAGGGCCCAAGTGCTCGGTGAGGCAGGCGAAAGTTTCAAGAGTTTTGCTAACCCAAAAAGGGCTGAACGAAATTTAAGAAGTTTTCACTTCAAAAAAAAATTAAGCCATCTCCAAGAAACAAAACAACACAATAACAACACCTGATGAAAAGTGGTTACCATAGCTTGGTCGTGTGCAACACCAGGGGAGTCACACTTGTGCTGCCGACCCTGTTAGAACAAAAAGTTTCTGTGCAGTGTAGAAGATAAAGCAGGACAAGTTTTTGTTCTTCCCACGGACAGCACATAAACTCCTCAGTGAGCTCTGGCTACCCTACTCACCACCGGGAACACAACACAAGGTCCTTATCCGTTCTGTAGGGTGGAGGTACTACCCCAGTTGAACTGCTCAATTTGACGGCAATAACGTCGTGCCTTACCTACTACTATAGGTACTGAAAAGTGAAAAAGTAACTGAATTTACAGATTTAATGAGAAAAGTATAGTAATGATACCCCACAATGACCTTTTGGGCCAAACCTGTGTATCAGTCGATTGAACGATGAGGCTTTCTTCTCAAAGCTGGGAGGCCAGGTGGCAGATTCTTCCATGCAACCAATACAAGCCAAAGTAAAAGAAAAAGAAGGCGTAAAGAAAAAAAAAGGTCCAATGTAAAAGCCTTGAATGCAACCGGGTACGATGCTAAGCTGATGACGATGAGTAAACGCATTGAGTGAAAAACTGTGTGAGAGATATATTCCGAAACATTTTATTATACCACTCAGTTGGCAGACAAGCACACGACCCACCTTATGAAAAGTGGTTACCGTGGCCCATGGACTTGTGCAACACCAGGGGAGTCACACTCGTGCTGCCGACCATGTTAACACAGAGAGTTTCTGTGCCGTGAGCATAGAAGACAAAGTAGAATAGCCTTTGGTGTACCCACTAACAGCACAAAAACACTCCAGTGAGCTCTGGCTACCCTACTCACCGCAGGGAACACAACACGAGGATATCTATCTCATAATTGAAGAACCACCACAATATTTAGCTCTCACCGTATGTTCGTTTGATTTACAGAGTAAGGACCTTTTCGCATGAGTTGTAATTCCTACGAGTGATAAATTACACTCGGCAAATGTGTGTGGGCTTAGGGTCAGAAATCAGATAGTCCTTTCTATTACCTAGTATATTTATTTTGTTACGGATTGGAAAGTTCATTCGCCCTGTCCTTATTTTGTGACATAAATTACTGTTTATCAAGAGGGAGGAATGAGATTACCTTTGATTCGAACTGTTTATCAGGATAGGAGGAAATTACATTTTATTCGTATAAAGAATATATTTACAGTTTTATGTCGAATAACTCTATACCGAATGTGACACACATACAAGATTTCTGAGATCATCGGAGAATTTGAGACTTGCAATTCCACTGCACTACACAAGTTTCTACGATAAATCTTTCACTATACAGGCAGTTCGCCTGTGGAATGCACTGCCACTACATGTAAAAAAGCACAATCTCTAGAGTCGTTCAAAAAAATGTTAAAAGATCATAACTTACCTTCCCTTGGGTAACTATATTATGTAATTTTGTATAATTAAAACGTTTGTGTAGTATATAATATGGATGCTGAGTAATATAAGTATATAATAAATATTATGTATTGTATGTGTACTGTGTTATTGACATACTATGTAGTATATGATTACTGACTGATATATAACTTGTTATATAACAAATCAATTTATCATTGTTCATTCTTAAAAAATTGTACGCTATCCTTATCATCTCTTTTGTTTCTATCCATCCAAAGGTTGCCTGGAAGAAATCGCTGTTAGCGATAAGGCCGCCCATTGTGCATTATATACCTAAAAATTGTTATCGCATAATACTTTTAAGTTGTACAATAAAGAATAAAAAAGAAAAAAAAATGTTGGGAAGCTCAATATTATTATCACATGTAGGTTCTCTGTGAAGTAAAATAGGACGAACCGACTTCTGCCCGTGGGTGTCGTTAAAGGCGATAAAGAGCTAGGACTGTTCTCTATCTGAAAGTGAACATACTACCCATGATTAAGTGTCCGCTTGATGGTAACACGCTCGCCCACCTATTACGTGGGACCGAAAATCTTACTGGGCGAATTTTGGGTGTTAATATACCTCTGCCTACCCGTTCGCGGATTTATAGGCGTGATTATATGTGTTTTTGCAATATTATTAAGTTAATTTAGATTAGTATATCTTATGCGTACGAATATTTGCACTGATCGGCAATCGAACTAGCAAATCACGAGTTACTTTTGCTAGTGAGTGCGAAACCTGAAAAGCCTCCGATCAACCTTCCATTAGGTTGCTCCCGTCCCGGCAGTGCCATCTCCGTTGTCCAGGGAGAACTGCAAGTAGGCTCCGGACCAAGCAAACCCTATTTATAATACCTACTCCATTTTGTATAACCGCTAAATATAATATTCACAAAGATCGAATATCATAAATAAATATTTAATAAGCTTTTGTTTAAAGTATAATATGTATATATAGGTGTACTTGAAATAGATATTAGCTATGTATTTCAAGTACACCTATTGATATAAAATTAAATTAGAGAATTTTAGATTAGAAACCAATAATACGTTTATGATTACTACCATAATTAGTGTTGCTACCTAAAGTCTGCCAAGCCTGTCAGTGTCACACGGTCAGGTTAGGTTACTAGGTTAAGGCAGGAAAGAAGTTACCACCTGAATTTTCGTGATAATTATAAGTTTGATGAAGTCGAAATAATTGGGTTCAAGTTTAACTAAACTGGGTTCTTAGGTAATACTCAACGTGACTACGTAGTTTAGTGTTCTTATCTTCTATAATATAAAAATGAATCGCTGAATGTGTTGCTAAGCGCAAATCTCGAGAACAGCTGAACCGATTTCGCTATTTCTTTTTTTAGAATGATCCTTGCAGTGCAAGGATGGTTCTTACGCAGAGAAATATTTAAAAAAAGGGTTACACCGTCACGGGAACGGCAACAGAACCTACGCGGATGAAGCCGCGGGCATCAGCTAGTTATCAGTAAAAAAAGCTTTTACTAGGTTTCTACTAATGCGGCAGGCGGATGATCGGATTAAATTGGTCAAATTGTCTACTAGCGGAATGAGATGGGCTAATTGATAATATAAGAATAAATATGTAATTTAGCAGAAATAGCGAGTAAAAATATTAAGGAGGGTAACATCATTTGCACTCTTGGCTTTGTCAGTCGCATAAAAACCGAGAAAAATACACGTAAATATAGTATTCAATTGACTTAATTTATAAAACTCTTAAGATTCACTAATAATTTCTAGCACTTAAGTTATTTCACTAACGAATATTTAACTCACATAAGTAAATATAATTTAAACATAACCATTTATTTAAGGACCAAAACACAGCTACAACACTAACAAGCAGATTAACAATGTAACTTCTTCATGACTGAACATGGTCTATCACAACACAAGCTCCCAGTTAGATTACTGTCGTGTCCTGTCCTGTGTCCAATTGTTTTTTAAATAAAGATTATATTCTACAGTAATTAAATACGTTAAACTTTGGTTGAGGAGAGTTTCATACCTAAGTAGTTAATTAAGTATACGTATCTTGGACTTTAACTGCCTGAAAACAAAGCCCTGGCGCACACGGTTTGTTTTGTAATAATCTATGCTTCGTGAATTTGAGCTCGTCAACCGTGGTAGCACCATGTGCATCTTCTAAAGACATTAAAGAAAAGTATACTGCGTGTGTAGAGAATATTTTAGTTTCACTGAGCATTTGATGATTCTCGTACCTACATATTGCGAAACTCTCAGTGGCTGCCCCTCACGGCTTCAATAAGCTTATCTGACATGGTACGTACTTGTGCAGACATCTAGAAGCCTAACTGGCAGTAATAAACTGAACAAAGTTCTAACTATATACGTTTCATGAGTATTAAAATTGATAATTCCATATTTTCACTTAATATTGTCCATAAATTATGTTCTCTACTAAAACACAAAAAAAAATAAAAACATTTGGAAGAAGCGACTACAGCAATCATGATGTTATGTGTTCTAAGACTTATGTATACGTGTTCTAAGACTATGTGATCGCCAAAGTGGGCACAGAAGTATCAATAAGGGCTCATCTGTATGTTCCTGTCCGTTTTCCCTATTTTCAGCAGTTTATAACTTTGCAGCAGATAGATTAATGTGTAACCGAAATTCTAAATGGATAAGTGGGTCATAGATATAGATGTATTACTATAATAAAAGTGTCCTTAAATAATAGTTGGCGAAATGTGAGTGTTAATTTGTTAATACACCTCTGTTTACCCCTTCGAGGTTTTAGAGGCGTGAATATGTATTATTGTAAATACTTGAAAATGTATGGATTTATGAAGATACTTAAAATTGCATAACACATAACTTATTGCGAACAATTGCGAAATACCCTCCATAGTAATCCAGTCTCGGCTTGGCCAGTTCATAGCCGGGCAGGGGGGATTGTGGTCACAGCACTAGTGGGATCGGTGGGTGTCACGCGGTGCTGCGACGACAATCCTCTTTGATGAGGCCGTCAAGCTGAGTGCCAACGTGTATGTAATATGTAATGGTAACCCTCTTTCCAAAGACTTTGCCTTCAGCTTACCATCAGATGAGGTGAAGTCAAATTGACTTATTCTATATATATATAAACACGTATTTCTAGAAGAATTTTCAATTCAATGAAATGAAATTCAACCGTAGCGAATACATTAAAGCTGAACCGACATCTTTATATATACACTAGCTGTGCCCCGCGGTTTCACCCGCGTTTTTCTCGTACGGATCCCTAATTTTGAAAAAAAAACATAGCCTATAGCCTTCCTCGATAAATGGACTACCCAACACTGAAAGAATCATTCAAATCGGACCAGTAGTTCCAGAGATTAGCGCGTTCAAACAAACAAACTCTTCAGCTTTATAATATTAGTATAGATTACTCTGTACAAGCACATTATTTCATACATAATTCACACACATTATTTCTCTTGATATAACAGAATAAATATATTAACGTTAGTCAAGTAGCACTGAAACAAACATCAATCCACTGCAGACCGCTCTGAGAGATTAATATTTGTAGCGGAAGTAATATCACTGTCCAGTTTTGGTAGACATTCATCGCAAATTCTACCATAACAGTACAGGATACAGTTTATATCAGCAACTAAACTGAATTTAACTAGCGACAACCGTCACTTGAAAATGATGGATCTGAGGTATAAATTGATATCTTGATATTGATAAAAGGTTTTCATTTTTATTGGGTCGGATAGTCCCATAATAATATATGTTTTATTATTATTATCACACGCTCAAGAATCAAATATTTTTATCAGATCTGTGAGGCAATGGAGCCTGATAATCCGTAAAACTTTTAGTTTCTTCATTTTCAGTTACTAAGTATAGTCTTTTTTTTTGGGCGTGTAAATCTATTTAAATACGGGGTTGTTATGTCGGACTCAGACTGACTAAAACCACAGAGCATCTCAGGTCATCTTAAACTATGATTGACTACATGAAAGCACAGCTTGTAGGAGGTAGGACACGACGGTATTTCTGTCCAATAGAGCAGTCCGACTGGGGAAGTACCTCCGCCCTACAGAATATCGCGGTCATAATAACCTCGTGTTGTGTGCCCCGCGGTGAGTAGGGTAGCCAGAGCTCGCTATAGAGGTTTTCTGTTGTCAGTGGGAAGACCTAAGGCTTGTCCTGCTTTATCTTCTACACTGACGGCACAGAAACTCTCTGTTCTAACAGGGTCGGCAGAGCGAGTGTGTGTGACGCCCCTGGTGTTGCACACGTCCATAGGCCACGGTAACCACTTTCCATCAGGTGGGCCGTGTATTTGTCGGCCACGTGCTACCTGTAAAAAAAATTAAAACCAAATACTGTTTAATCATTCCAGACTTATACCTTTGATTAAGTCTAATTGCAGACTTATACCTTGGGGTCGAACGAGGTAGGCGGAAACTTTTGTACCCGTACCAAAGCGTATGGTGTCTTGCAATTGTACCCTTGAAAATCATACTTCTTACCCAGAGATATAACTCAGTTCTCTCTTTAACCCGCTGATTATAATGCAATACTATAGGATCATCCAGCCAACCGACCAACTAGATACAATAAAATAAGCTAACACATAATATCTCTTAAAATCTTACAGGAACTTTCCTAATAAATCAACAATTGCATGTCAATATGTACAGGTATATATTACGTAAGTATCTAGTGAAATCCAAAAAAAATCGCCACTTTATGTTGCTCATTCTTTATTGAAATAAAAAGTTTTTAAGGTCAGCCCTCCACATAAAAACAAACATGTAACCCATTTTAATAATATTAGTAAGCTACGCTTTAAACTTATCAGGCAATCTAAATGACACTACAAACAGCATAGATAACATAGGTCATAAGGATTGACTACCGAGTAGTAAACACATACGCAATTTATATTCTGAAGAGCAAATAACCGTGTAAAACGATAAAACACATAAAACACATAAAACTTTAAACAAACTTTCACCAGCAGTCAGCTTTGAAAATATTGATCGACCAATCGATGGAAAACAAAATAATTACGAAGAAACTAATACGTTCGGACATTCATTTATAATTAAGAATAAGAAATTGCCGGGTGCTGCTGCAGCTGTAGGTTCCCATGGTATTGACAAGAAAACTACTTCGAAAGTACACGTCACCGCAGAAAATCGTAATATGACACTGTATTCTAAAATCGATCATAAGTTGAACAGTGAGTGTTGAAGACGCACGTCTCTGTAAATTTTCCAAAAAAATGGAAAAAACGTTTTCGGCATATTAATTTGCTGAAAGTCTATTTCGTTTTGTGAATAAATAACAAAAATTATTCAAGGTAAAGATCTATAAGTTTTTATAGATTAGAGTTTAGCATTATTTTTATTAGGTGATTGTGTGCTTGAAATATATCATTTTTTAATTATGTTATTGAAAGTGCACGTGACTATTACGCGTTAAAATAATACTAATTTTAATCAAATGAAACCAATGAATGCCACAACAGACTGAACGTTATTAGCTAAAATTAATAAATAAAAAATAATAATAGAAGCCGTTGATTTCAAACTAAGTGGACAACTTGCAGTTCCAAAATAAAGTTACGAATTATTGTTTTATTTTGTCTATTTACAAAAGCGGACCCTGAACTACAAAGTGAAGACCTTGGATTAAAGCGAGAAGGATGATGAGAATTGCTCAATCATTTCCGATAAATTCATTGAAATGGACTTATTACTCAATGAACTGTTTTGAAATAGCAAACACGTAGTCACAGTGCTCACATTTTAAGTGATAATTATAATGAACTGGAATTTTCGCAGATGATGGCAAAACAGAAAACCCTGGGTCTGGTGTCAGACTTGATGCCCAACATCAAGCTGATGCAGATGGCTGGCCATTTCCTCTTTAACTATCATTCAGGTAACACAAATAATGTAGTAAGATATGGCCACAGTTATAGTTCACTTTACACCACCAGCATTATGATAGTCCACCGTATATAGTCACTAAGTAATAATTGGGACATAGGCAGGTAGATAATGATACTGTTACTAAGTAATACAAAAATACTAAAAGTACCAATATTAATATAAGTAAAGCACTGGAAACTGAAACTGTTCAAAATGAAAGGAAATGAAAATATAAATAAAACGCACAACGTTACAAAATAAAACATTTTTAGGTTCAATAACAGAAACTACTTTCCGCTAAACACAGTAAATAAAAAGGGTATAATTTTATGTTGCCAAGATCATTTTACGTCTATCCCTATCATAACAAGATCGTAAAATGTTATTATCGAAGAGTAGCATTTTGGTAGATAATGTTTCCAATGCCCTAAGGAACTTCTGAAAAAGTATTGATAATGGTTTTCGATTAGAATCGCCTTCTGTACTTTCTTGTTTTGAATGTTCTCACGATAATTTCTTCAATATTTAGCGGTCAACGGAAATATTTTTCTATTTAAAAGATTTTAAACACGAGTCTCACGCTATTCTTATTCCAACCAAAGCTTTTTTCATTACAACATTTACAATTTTATAGAAAATGCTGGCATGTCCATGCTCCTCCGCAAGGTCTACGCCAGCATCCATGCCATTTTAATCGTCCTCAACTACGGTTGCATGGCTATCAACATGGCTCAATACTCTGATGAAGTCAACGAGCTAACAGCCAATACCATCACAGTACTGTTCTTCACGCATACGATTATCAAGCTTATCTTCTTTGCTTTTAATTCGAAGAGTTTTTACAGGTAAGTCGTTACAAAGAGATTTAGGCCTGTATTGCAGAACGGTACTCAGTACTGAATTATTATGTGTAAATGTAAATGTCAGATAGTTATATAAATTGGTGACTTAGTCAATGAAAATCGAGATTCAGGATTTTGTATCATTCTGGATTACGGACGTTAGTTAAATTTAGTATTTTGTTCAACAATTTTATTGCAACAATGATGCTTATGGTGTCTAACATTGTAAGTAATTTTCAATTCTGAGAATGGCTAATGAGACTAGTTTAAAAATATAGTTATTTGTTTTAAGCCAGCAAGTCTAGGGATTCCTTACCAGTACACGTGTTTACTTCTTCCTACAGTCTGGTTCTGGTCCGAGGCCGTCAAGCTGAGGGCTACCGTTGTTTTTTTTTTTTATAAATTGGACACGTCAATTTGACTTTATCTCGCCTGATGGTAAGCTGGAGGTAAAGTCTCAAGAAAGAGGGCCACCATTATATACACGTCACCGAACCGCTTGGTTCTTGAAGGAATGTTCTGCACCGTATAGGGGTGACATCTAAGTCCTGCATGTGTCGTCCTGTATAGGAAGGGGAGGGTGGGACTAATTGGAATAGCTCTTCAGAACATTCACCATGGTAGAGACGGTAAAAAACTGCCAAGGAAGCAACATCTCTACGCATCTGCAGAGACTCGAGGGTACTCGTGACCTCAGGATTTCCGATAATGCGGACCGCAAGTTGCTGCAACCTGTCGAGAGCATCTAATAAGTACTTTGGGGATCCATCTCAGAGATGTGAGCAGTACTCCACGCAGGAACGAATTTGTGTCTTGTAAAGAAGACACCGGTGCTCCGGCGTGAAAAACCGTCTCACCCTGTTCAGGACTCCGAGTTTACGCGAGGCTGCTTTGACGTTACTCTCGATGTAGTTTTTGTTGTTCAGTTTGCAGCGAACATCCATACCGAGGATATTGAGGTTGTCCTGCAGTGGCAGTGGCGTGATCTGAAGAGTGGGAAGGGGAAGGAAAGAAGATATGTAATCTGTAATGATGAGCCTCTTTCCTGAAACTTTGCCTTCACCTTAACGTCCGGCGAGGTGACGTCATATTGCCGTGTACTACATTAAAAAAATGAAACAATTTAACTGACGGTCTGAGACTATATTGTACGCAACTTTTCGGTCGCGAAAATTGATATCCAAATGGGTTTTTACACCACAAGTATAAGTTAGAAGCACTATACATTATTAGTAAGGAATGACGTAAGAATAATTAACCATTAATAATTCATAATTGACCCTAATGGTTTATTATGCAAGAAATATTTTTCCAGAGGCTTGAATTCCCACTGATATATGAATAAGTAGAAGGGAACTATTCAGGGAACATCATTTGGCCACTGATATTAATTATTTCAATCAATCAATTTGCCTATCTCACTACTGGACATAGGCCTCTCCCAATGTAGGGAGGCTTTAGCCTACTGTTCTGGTACAGGGCCAGCTGGCTATACGAGTTGGTCTCCTTCTCCCGCAGTGATAGGTATCGCAACCGTATTTTTCTATAAGTCGCCTCTTACGATATTCTACGGATGAGATGAAACGGCGATACTTCTATTTCATGACTACAAGGATGAATTATTTAATTTAGAGAATTAATATACTAAATCCTTATCGGTGATGGCGATATTAAGGGTGTGAAATGGTGTGAGTGTGTCTACCGGAGATGTGCTGAGCCTGAGGGGCTCGTGGCAGAGTGGGTAGTAATCAAAATAGTAGTAGTAGTAGTAAAAAAAAAGGTGGGTTGCACTCCGGGAGTGCCGGCAGAAGTGAAAACTTATTCTTTCTCTATTTCTTTGTTATATACAGAGAAAAAGATAAAAAGAACATACCATACCATACTACAAATACATACAATCATAAAACCTATCACTAATTTTCTGACAGAAGAAATTAATGAATTACAAAAAGAAAAAATAATCATAAAAAGTATGTAATAAATTACAAAAAGAAAAAATAATCACAAAAAGTGTCAGAAGCCCAGGTCCGAACGCGGTATTTTCTGATTCCATAAGGACTTACAGTCGAAGCGCTTACGGCTCAGCTACGAAGCTTCATATCGTACCTGACAAAATAAGCAATCTTTTGCTAATGTTGTATGACGTCAGTCGTCGGTTACGGTTCAAAGGTCAAGCGATCCTGACGCGAGTTTAATACTTTTTACCCATCCAACGCCGCTAAAGAAGTTTTCACTTCAAAAATAGTAGTGGTTAACATATTGCAAGGTTAAACAACACTAGCTAAGTCGGTCTTAGGATGAGCAATTCTTAAGGCCTCTTCCTCCCTCGGAGCACGTTAAACTGTTGGTTCTGGATGTAATTCGAATATCAATTGCAGTCGCGATAGGTAATTGGTGCCAGTTCGAACTTGTTAGGGCTTTCAATATCGGTAAAGGGTTTTGGAAGTCAGATAGCAATAACTCCACGGAAAAATCCAAGTTTAACCGCGTCATAGTTAGACTGGCAAATGCCGACCCCGGACTTGGAACTGACATTATCGTGAAGGCCTCAGATACAAGCGCGACTGACACAATGATGATGATGTTGCACATAGCCGCTGAGCGGTGTAAGGATTTGTAGAATATACTGCTTCCGGGCTGTTTGGCTGTATACTTCGAGACTGGATGAGTGGGTGAGCCGATAGTACTCACGATGGGCCGGAGCGGTACTGAAGGCTTATGGATCTTTGGTAACCCATACAACCTAGGTGGAAGAGCTTCAGACTTCTTGATGAAGCTTTGCGTTTCTTCTGGGATAGACGAACCCTTGATCAGGTTGTTTACCTGTCTCAAGATTCTTGCCGTTGGGTCTTTTGGAATCTCCTTGTAGGTAGCTGGGTCGAGAAGATCCTTGATCTTGGTCTCATAATCCTTGGTGTTAAGAACCGCTGTGGCATTGCCCTTATCAGCTTTCAGGATAACAATATCCTTGTTCGCTCTTAGGTACTTTAAGGCATTCCGTTCTTTCTCTGTGATATTGCTCCTCGGTGGCTTGGCTCGCTGTAGAACTCTAGACGACTCTTGGCGGACCCTCTCAGCTAGTTCTTGGGGGAGTTATTAAGACACTGGTCCACCGAGCTAAGACCATCTGTGAACCTCAACACCTACAAAACGAGTTACGCCACTTGGACTCGGCCTTCCAGGCTAATGGATTCTCTGCACATGAGATACGGAGAGCTCTTCACCCAAAGAAAGGTTCGCAGACAAACCAGGATGAGGAAAAACCTGCTCCGATAGGGAAGGCTTTCTTGCCATACATTCGTGGCATTACAGATCGTATCGGAAGACTGCTAGAAGCTTATAACATCAAGCCGATCTTCAAGCCCACGACGCAGCTACGGAATTTTCACCGTTCGGTAAAGGACCCACGTGATCCACTATCGTCAGCTGGAGTTTACAGAATCCTCTGCTCATGTGGCTCGGTATACGTGGGCACCACCCAAAGAAGCATCAAGACCCGCCTGTCGGAACATGAACGGAATTGCCGCCTCTGCCACTTCGACAAGTCAGCGGTTGCAGAACACACCCAAGAGGATGGGAATCATACCATCGAATTTCAGAACACGAAAGTTCTAGCTACCACAACACATTTTTTCCCACGTATACTTCGAGAAGCCATCGAAATATTCAAGCATCCCAACAACTTCAACCGAAAAAACGAGGGATTTCAGCTCCAAAAAGATTGGTACCCAGCACTGAGAGCCACTCGGTATCACAGTGCAAACAACCAATCAGGATTGCGTACGTCCGCGCCACAGCGCTCGACCAATCAGAATCGAATGAGTCGATTCCCCGCTCCGACCGTGCCTATAAATACAGCCGTGATTCAAGGTTCGGCATTAGTCGCAAGTCAGCCGCCGGCGAGGCAAGGTCTCCGAAGTTGTCGTCGCCCGGCCCTGCGCCACTGAAGATGTCGACCGCAGTGATCGACGAAACGTCTGGAACGCAAGTTTCACATCGACCACGGCCAAACAGCCCGGTAGCAGTTTATTCTACATGCAATGCCGGCCGTGAAAGCCTGAAGACTTATATGGTGTAAGGATTGTTAGCAAAGTTGGGCAATGCGGGGAGAATTTTTAGCGGGCTCATTTTTAATATTAGTGGTGGAACATTTTTGTGGTGAAAGCGGAGTGCTGCTTTCCATAGGTATACAATTATTCTTATTCATTTGCGGTAGCATATTTTATTTCAAAGCAAGTTTGTATATTCCTAGCTTTTGAATTTTATAAATGGGTTTATCTATGTATAAATTTGTTATACTTTCTAGTTGATCAACCATAATTTTAACTTTGATTGATGTACTAATTATGTCTATTTAAGTTAAAATTTAAACATTGAGGTGGCTTCCGGTTTAAAATATTTCATCAGTCGTGAAAATAAACCTTAAAAGTTATAATTCCTTTTCTATATGCTCCGATCACATTTAAATTTCTATTTGTAAAATGGCTACTAAAACGATTTTCTGTATTTATGTTCAAACACTTTCAAGTAAAGTAATATTAACGATCATACTTCAAATACGAATTGCCTCAGTAATTTATTTTGTGAAACTTTTGGAGTCTTTAGCATTTTGAATTTTTATACTAAATCCAAAAATAGGGTGTCAGTCCAAATGATGACGTATTTGAAGTTAAGATCAGAATTTAATTTATATGTTTTGAATAAATACAAAGTCTGCAACAAAACCAATCAAGATTATGAACCATGCGTATCGATTTGGCGGTATCCATGAATGAATATAGGTACTATATTATACCCTCGGTACAGGATTTGACCTATTTGACAATTTCACTATTCGTCGGAAAATAAGGTTTTATAAATATCTCTAAATGCTAAATTCTCCAAAAAGTGTTCCTTTTTGATCTACAAACTAAGGTTCTGTGCATCAAGCAGGTTATTTCAAACGTTATAGGCACGGATCGCCCGTTTTCCAATGACTATTAGTGCAAAACACGCGCCTTAAAATGAATTGTGCCCAACTTTTAGGCATTCTCTTTATATAATATACAAAAACTGAAACTGGACAAATAAAATAGAACAAATATAAATTCATCAAACATAAATGAAATTCTAAACAAAAATCATTTTCATTTTCACGAACCCTTTGTATTTTAAATTAAAAACGAGTTGGCACTCTCCACAGAGCTATTGAGTTCTTCATATTTTATTCAAGTCGTTCGCGTGAAGTCTCTGTAAAGATTTTCAATGAGTTTATATTTTTATAGCAATAAGAACATTATTTTGCACAACAAATAGAAGTTTCCCATACTTGAGACTTAAGTGAATACAAACAATGGGCCTTCATCAACCCCCGAAGCTTTGCCTTACTCGGTTTCTTGGTTTTTTTTTATACAGCTGAGGTGGCAGATAAACACGCGGCCCACCTGATGGTAAATGGTTACCGTGGCTCATGGACGTGTACAACATTAGGGGAGTCACACTCGTGCTGCCAACATGTAAACGCTGAGAGTTTCTGTACCGTCAGTGTAGAATACAAAGCAGGAACAGTCTTTGGTCTTTCCACTGACAGCACAAAACCTCTAAAGTGAGAGGTTAATGATTATGTTTTGGTTTCTGTTTATTTTAAATGATATGAATTCCACCTGACCTCCCCAGATCACAGGCAAGAACGAAATCCTGTGGTTGGATCAGTTGTGAAGCTAGCTAGTTTTACTTAACTTTACATTGTGTTAACTCATTTGGTTACGTTTAGGCACAAGCTCCATGAAACTTAGCAATGGCACCGTCAATTTTTTTGACATTTTTCGAAGTTTTACTTAGACAGTTCTTACAATGTAGGACCTTGGCAGTATGGAACCAATCAAACAGCCACCCATTGTTCACTGAATCTGACGCTCGCTACCACCAGATAGCACTCAGCAAAATGAGAAGACTCCTGTACTTCATTTGTGCAATGACATTACTGTCGGTAATCTGTAAGTACAATTATTGTGATTTCTAGCTGTTGGTTTATGAAGAAAGTTAAGTAATCGATGTGAAAATAAATCTTTATTAGTAATTAAAGTTAAAAAATCCGTCTTTATTAAAAATAAGGAAGTTTTTTTTTTTGCTTTTGGCATGAACCCATAAAAACTACAGAAAAAGACTAAAAGGTCATTTACTCTTAACAGAAAAGGTCTGCAATATTAATTAATAATAGTGAATTCAACTTGACGCACTTATACTTTTCCACAATATTTTATTTTCAACCTGACCGGTTCGTAATCAAAATGTGTAATAAGAGCCATCGATCAACAGTATAATAAATAGTCATAACTATAAGATTCTTTTTGTACTTTTACCGGGAGTGTTTTTTTGGGCTACGTGAAGGGGAATCTAAAAGAAGCATGGAATATAAATGTTTTGCTCACTCTAAAAAAGGCAAAGAAATAAGAATGCTAAACAAGTTAGTTTTATTAAAGTAGAAGTGGAAATGGTACTAATCATAATATTTCATTTCCACAGGCTGGGTAACGTTGACATTTTTCGGTGAATCAGTCCGCATAATCACCAATAAGGAGACCAATGACACGCTGACGGAACCAGCTCCGAGATTACCTTTAAAGACTTGGTATCCCTTTGACGCAATGAGTGGCACTATGTACATTGTTGCCTTCGCTTTCCAGGTAAGATTTCATTTTAAATATGAGAAGGAAATAGGAGTAAACTAACCCCGGGCTCCGGATTCTTAGATGCGACCGGGACTTCCCGATCAAAAGTCAGCTCAAATAACTTAATAAATAAAATAATATCATTGGGTACCGATACTAAGAAAATATAATTAGTAATACTCAAAAATCAATATGGCACCAGAGGACTCTTTTAAATCACGTAAATTATTTCAGAATTTAAAGACATGATAATGTGAGCATGTAAGCATATAAAACTCGTTTGGTAATGTAATAAATAAAGATTTCGTGACAATAGTACTATTTTAGGAAACCGCCATCTAGTGGCATGGTGCATTAAGTCTGTAACTTTTACAATTACTGTAGAATCTGGCAGAAACAATATAGATTAGAATATTTATATTATTATTCAGTCATATTCAATAATGTGTTTGGTGTATGTTTTATTTTTGGTAAGTAATATTTAATGGTAAAAATTAGAAAAGTTTGCCAAAACAATGTCGCCATCTAGTAACAACCCCCAAAGTTGCTGCCTGCCTGCTCTCGAAAGTTGAGTGTAACCATTTTTTTGTTCCTGATTGTGCATTTATATAAGAATTATATTTTACTATCTGTGATACAAGTAATATATGAAACGACCCACAGTTTAAGTAAATAACTTAATCTTACGGATGCTAAAAAAATGCTTTTAAACCATATAGATTCTGTTTGAATCATCTATTTCAGATGTCTACTACTTCCTGTACTAAATTATTTCAATCAAATTTCGGTACACAATTCAGGTATCAAGCTAAATCAAACAGCCTATTTAAGTCGATGTTTATAGGCAAACTTGTTGAGCTCCTGAAAAGGTTTCCGTGATGTCGTAGCGTGACCAAGGGTAATTTTGTGAACACGATCGCGGCATGAGTCTTATAAATTGAGTGTTTATTGCATTGCTTCTTACTTGGGATAAGGATAATACAATTTTGGTGTATACAAAGGCTATATTTATAACCGAGATATGTTACAATTTGGGTACATGCAATATAGATTCAAAGATTATCAACTACCTCAGTGCTCGATGCCGTAACGACCATGATGGCATTCTTTATTTGATAGATAGATTGATAGATATTAGGGTCAGATGAACTGTTGTTCGGGGTTTTCTATTAGGTAATTCTTGCAGCATTGAGTCTGGAGAATTTACCTCTACCATTCTTGGACTCTACTACTTTTCTTATCTCGGAGTCTGATGGGAATCCCGCAAAAAAGAGTATGAGTTTGTAACCGATACCATTGATATAATGGTGATGAACGTAGAAGATATGAGAGACTCTTGGTTAAGTGGCTACCGTGTAGGTTGACACATCATAAGGTTAATCAAAATTAGCTAGGTCAGTCTTACGACGCTGTGACCCCGCTGTGCTTCGGACGACATTACTAAGTTTGGAATTAACACAGTAAAGATGATGGTGAGTGTTAAAAACAGCTTCTTTGAAATCTCAAAGACGTTTTATATTTTATCAGGTATACTGGCTTATTTTCGCAATGTCACTCGCAAACTTGATGGATGTGATGTTCTGTTCCTGGCTGATCTTCGCGTGCGAACAGCTACAGCACTTGAAGGCGATTATGAAGCCTCTCATGGAACTTAGTGCCTCATTGGATACATACAGGCCTAATACCGCTGAGCTGTTCCAGGCTTCTTCTGCTGGTACAAAAATTTATTGTTTGTATGAAGATTACTAAAATAATTTGTAGTTGTCGTACTTCGAAAATTCGCCATCGAAATTCTTCGCCAAGAAATTCTTTAGTGCAGAACTGTAAACAGGAAAATGGCTGAATATTATGTTGAAATTATGCTTTTGAATAAAAATTAAAAAATGAAATTAACTTGTTTGTGCGGAAAACCCCTTGGACATCGCCCTACCCACCGCCGGGGCCTGGGAAGGGTGGTCATCCTGACTGATAACCCTCGCACTCTGGCTAACCCGAGCCATGTGCCCAATCTGTACGAAGTCAAAGTCAAGGATCTTTATTCGATGTACAAAAACACTGTCGTTTCTTATTGACGTCAATAATAATTCTACTTATGTTAAGTTTATTACAAAATTAAAAGACAAATCAAAATTATCCATCAGCATTTTGCTACGGAATCAAATATAGATTCTACACTTATTAACTAACAATTAATCAATTCGGATAGTTTGTTAGTACAACAAATACTACAACAATAAAATAATACAAAACACGGAATTCATTTATCAAAATCCTAATTTTAATCAGAGAAAGAAAAAGTTCCCGACCCAATCGACATGGACATCCGTGGAATATATTCCACCCAGCAAGACTTTGGGATGACACTCCGGGGCGGCGGTGGAAGACTGCAGAACTTTAATGGCACCACAAACAATCCAAATGGATTGACAGCGAAGCAAGAGATGCTGGCCAGGTCAGCGATCAAGTACTGGGTGGAGAGGCATAAGCATGTTGTGAGGTAAGATAAGTCTTAGCCAGTATTCTGTTCTACCCCTATAGATAATACATTTGTAGAATAAATAAATAGATTAAGAATAGAGTTATCAAAATACGTGTCTATCCCATAAATCAAACATTATTGAAGTGAAAACTTCTTTAGCGGCGTTGGATGGGTGTAAAATGTTCAGGAAGCGTCAGGATTAGTTGACCTTTGAACCGTAACCGACGACTGACGTCATACAAGATTAGGTACAGACTATCTATTTTGCAAGGTAATATAGATAGCGTCGTAGCTTAAACGGTAAGCACTTCGACTGTAAGTCCTTATAGTTTCAGATAGTATCGGGTTCAAACCACCTGGCCTTCTGAAACTTTTTGTGATTATTTTTTCTTTTTGTAGTTTATTACTTTTTATGATTATTTTTTCTTTCTGTAATTTATTACTTTTTGTGATTATTTTTTCTTTTCATAATTTATTAATTTCTTCTGACAGAAAATTAGCAGAAAATAAGTGATAGGTTCTATGATTAGCGCTATATTATAAATGTGGTATGGTATGTTCTTTTTTATCTTTTTCTATGTATATAACGAAGAAAGAAAAAAAAGAAAATGTTTTCACTTCTGCCGGCACTCCCAGAGTGCAACCCGTCTTTTTTTTCTAGAAAACGACGACCAATGAATTTTCACTTGTCTAGGGGATTGTTACGCTCAATGCAAAAATTGTATGTATGAATATGTATATTTGCATTGGTCTCCATGTTTCTATACAATTCACAAATAAATGTATTTCAGCATGTTTAGCCGCATTCTAAGATTCACACCATAAGTTAGTTAAGCAATAATTTAGGCCTACATAGTGTTGTATAGAATATCTACTTATAAATCTCCGTTTATTAGATTAAAATTACAAATCTTCGCATAAGCCGCACTCAATTAATCTTTTTGGCAAGTACTAAGCATAATAATACCAACGATAGAATTAACACATATATATTAACTCACATACAGTGAATTCTTGAGTGACGACCACAAATTGAAAAAGAAATAATGTAGGGAATATAATCATTTCCATTATAACAAACCCTGCGGGTGCATGGGGCGTACGATACACGTCTTAGGCGCGGTTTATACAGAAAAGAGGCGGCGGGGACGTATGATGATTTAAGTTACACAATATAAACTTATGTAGTGTACAATAACGTAGTTTTTGTGTTAGAGGAGAATTACGCCCGCTCCTCCAGGCAACGTCCCGCCACTAAATGACGACGCAATTCTCATCTAAGACAAAAACAACGTTATTTTACACGACATAAGGTTTATATTGTGTTAATCAAATTGTCAGCCACCGGAATACGTCGCCGCCACGTCTCTGTTGTATATACCGCACCTTAAGAAACAAACATGATACGATAGCTATAACTGCGAATGACAGATTTTACCCGAACAGGAATTCTTTTTAATTTACCTTCGAAATGTATAGTAATGGTATAATACTAAAGTATGTATCAAACTCATTGAAGACTAGCTATTGCTCGCGGCTCGGCGGTTGATGTTCTTAAAAATTTTTTTATACATAATTAGCAACCGAATTTTCGAAATTACTAATATTCCATCTAACTCCTCCAACTAAGCTAAATTGCTTGTGCTAGGAGTGGGTTCACGTCGGTAGTGTAATGGCCAGGATTCGAACCCGGGACCTCTCGATCGTAAGGCCGACCACTTAACCACTAGTTTAGTAGGCAGCATAGAACTTTAAATAATGTATCTCCTTATTTTCTTTTAAACTACTTATTTAAATACACATACACAATTACATTTTTAAATACACATTTAAAAAAAAGGAAAGAAAAACGTCTATTTAAAAATATAAAAAAGAAGGCCACCGATAGCGGGGCAGGGCCCAAGCTAACGGCGGTTGGGGTCACAGGGTGAGAAACTTCCGGAAAATGAGTGCCGTATCGAGGATGACCGCCTTCTGCATCTGACCCCTGACTCAACCATCTAGCGAGAGCCTCTTGAGGTGCAGTTCGAGGCTCTTCGCTATCAGCCCGTTCGCCGAAATGACTATCGGGACAATTATCGTTGAATCAACATCCCACATGGCGGTTACCTCGTGAGCCAAGTCAAGGTACTTGCTAATTTTGTCCTTCTCAGCCTTCACGAGGTTCTCGTCATGCAGGATGGTATGGTCATGAGTTCTATGGTAGGTAGTATGCTCTTGTGATTCCTGTAACACACGAAAATATGCCTATGATAAAAAATGACTCTCAAAACGAGAGTCAACTTTTGTTATGTTATGTTCCCCCGCGTTCAAAATTTGCCTAATCCGTATAGGCACAGTATAAATATAGTCATATACTATTTATTCTGTGGTACTGTTTATTCTGTGTCATTGACTATCTATTCTGTGGTCTGGTTTTCGTCTAATTTAGCAACAAAGAAACAAACTTTCATAATATTAGTTAACAAACTACAAACGACATAATAAATATTTCAAATATTTGTGTATATAATACTTTAACAAACACTATATTCAATAAAATTCAATTCTCACAAGTATACAATTTATTCACCGTCGTCTACAAGGACAAAGTCAATTCTTTGCATAAATCATGTGGGAAAAAACATGTGCGTACCTGGTAATCGATAGTTCATACCTACACTTTGCATATACGTTCTACATCTTTGAACTTGCAAACCTCTAGGTCATATGTAGTAGGTATTCATACCTGATATTGACGTTAAAAGTTCAAGTACATTTATCTTCCTCTCTTTTATTAAGTACTATTGCACGCTCTGCCCCCGTTGATTTGGGTTATCGCTTAGTGTTGAGCCTACGCTATTGAGCATTTAATTCATCTCTCTACTCAACTTTGTCCTTAACTATTTTGACATTACTAACCTTAACTATTTTGACGTCCGTCCGTCCGTCCGTCCATCTGTCCAACCATCCGTCTATCCATCCATCCATCCATCCATCCATACTAATTCTGATTATATTACTAAAACTGCCGTTTGATTGCCCCCGAATTAGGAATGACATGCTGCATCAGAGCTTCACCCGTTAGGGTCGTTTCAAAGTAGCCTTATCATTTCAAAGCCTTCGAAATAGACTAAGGTTGAGATTTTAATTAACATTTAAACAGTGCTCGACCTTTTCCCACCTGGTGTGAATTGACTTTTGCCTGCTAGAAAGTGAGGTAGGCATAGGCTATGAATAAATTTATACCTGATTGACTATCACATTTGAACATAATAGCGTTAGATTACTGTTGAAGTGTATAGTGCAAATGGTGATCTGACACCACTACGTTGAAATTCAATGGCCAGCGGCTTATCGATGATTGACTTGTTTGTAAACTATTATTTTCACTAGAGCACAGTGAACGTTGCGCTAACTATTGTATGCATTTGGTTAATCAAAAGTTGCGTGTTCATAGTCAGTATTACACGTACAATAAGACCAAAAGTTTATTGGATATGCTCTTGATTAAAATTCTAAATAGTACACCTATATGTGGTCCTTCGAGCCGGATACCTAACAAATACCTATTATCTAGCCACCCAAAATACCATCACATAATCCTGAACTATTTGCAACACTCCTTTTGACAACACCTTGTAATTACCGGCCAAGTTTCTGAACTACGAAACTTCAAACAACCGAAGTGGCCGTTGTTAATCGAACGCAGCTCATAGTACTAACTTAAATGACCTCTGCCAACCACAGAAGCACGAACTATCTTGAAGGGCGGGCATATAATCCACAGTCCAAAGCCGTTTCTAGCTCTCGACATTGGCAAAGTTTGGAATATTAAGTTAGACTTTGCGTTTGAAGGTTGTTACTGAATTATGTCATAGTCATTTTCGGTTAGATATGATTTAGTCAGACCGTGATTCGTTGCAGGATTCTAGTTTGAAATGGTAAAGTAGGTTTGAACTATAATAGCGATATTCAAATTAGTGGTTGTGAAAACATCGAAGCGAAATAACAGATATGTTAGAAGTGTTGAAATAATAATTCCATTGTAAGATATATGATACCTATTGTTAGTACAGTAACTATGTTTGCTTTAAATATAGAAAGATTAACGATTGCCTTTTTTAAAAATAACAATCCCATCACCCCATGAAGCATTTAATATCCGTTGGTTTTAAATCTGCACCATCTGCACTAACTAATTATGCCCAAGAGACTCAAAACGTAGATTCTCCTGCCTTAGTATTAAGTATAGGTACTACCTGAGAGTATCCCTGGCAATATGCTACCTGGCAGTAAGCAAAACCTCTTTCAAAATAAAAATTATGTTTCCATTTCCACTACCCAGGATATCGAGAAATAGTTCTTGAGGCTCAAACTCAGCTTGAAAAACTGTAAACGGAAGATCCTCATCCTTAGCATTACTAGACCGTCTCATTGTCCTTTAAAACATTAATATTATATTTCCTATTATAGACTGGTGGGATCAATTGGTGACACGTATGGTACTGCTCTGCTATTCCACATGTTGGTATCGACGATCACTCTGACTCTACTGGCATATCAAGCGACAAAGGCAAGTATTTGTGTTCATCAATTAGGTAGGTAATAAATATTTTATTAGTCGGTCGGGTTCACAAACACAATGGCTCTTAGGTAAGTGATTACCGCGGTGCTATAACTCGTAAATTGGGCTACGAGAAGAACGGGTAGAACTATAAACCGGTTAAGTGCGAGTTGGAGAGAATGGAAGCCATTTCGTTTCATTTTTGTATCACTTAGGTGGCAGGCAAGCACACTTGATAGAAATTGGTTATCGTTGCCTATAGACGTTTATAACGCCAGGGGCGTCACCTTGTGCTGCCTTTGACGTCGTTCTTACCATTTGTTGTTAAAGTGACGACAGAAATACATCATCTATGTAAAGTGTTCATGAGCTACGGCGTAGTAACGACAGACGGCCGGACAGCGAAGGCTTAGTAATTCCATTATTAACCTTTGGGTACGGAACCATAAAAAATGAGATAAAACTTCTGGTAATCTCACAAAACATGCGAAATAAATTATTATGCTTTAAAATGATGATATTAAACCATCGTCGTTTGGCCGGTCGTGCTTTGAAATGTTCTACGAATATTCTCCAAAGACAGCTATGCCACCGATGCGCCTTATTAGAAGCACGAACACGATCTCGAGTGTCCAATTAGGTCAATGGTATGCTGATGAACCCTAAGAGGCGTCGTAGGAATATAATTTTAGATCGTATGGAAAATGTTGTATAAGGTATTGCAGAATGTTATGTCGTTTTATAATGAAATAAAATTATGGTGTTGTGAATTTTTACCCGACTGCCAATATTGCATATTAATATTAATATTATATTAATACTAATAATTACCTCATATCTTCGGAACCACCGTACGGATTTAAATGATTCATGTCTCAAATGTTTCTTTCGTTTCAAAAATTTATTGTCCAAGTGTTCTTGGGAACATAAAATATGAACAAAAGCTATATGTCGGGTTTTTTGCTTTTGTGGTAAATTTATATCGACAGATTTACTTGTTTCACCATTATGTTTCAAATGCTAATTCAACTAAAGTTACGCCCACCTACTGCTATAACTTAAGTAGATAAAGTGAAGGATGGTGAATACAAAATTCCAATTGAATTTCCAACTGGAAATCTTACAGAAGATTCTAGATAAAGTGCCAAAATAGTGTTTGAAAATTTATATTTTCAAAATAGTTAAATAAGTGACTTAGGTGTGATCAGTGCCTCGAACACAAATAATATTCTAATTCGTAACGCAAACGTATCGTGAAAACGAAGCATTGTGATTTATCGCCTGCCTACTGTAAATAACTATCGTAAACGTATTGAGAGAACGGAGCATTGCGATTGGTCGGCTTCACACACACACAGGCTCACAGTAGGCCGGCGGCCAATCGCAATGCTTCATTCTCTCAATACGTTTACCATACGATTACGATAGTTGTTCGTGCTAGGGGTACAGTAGGCAGGCGGCCAATCGCAATGCTTCATTCTCTCAATACGTTTACCATACGATTACGATAGTTGTTCGTGCTAGGGGTACAGTAGGCAGGCGGCCAATCGCAATGCTTCATTCTCTCAATACGTTTACCAAATGATTACGATAGTAGTTCGTGCTAGGGGTACAGTAGGCAGGTGGCCAATCGCAATTCTTCATTCTCTCAATACGTTTACCAAACGATTACGATAGTTGTTCGTGCTAGGGGTACAGTAGGCAGGTGGCCAATCGCAATGCTTCATTCTCTCAATACGTTTACCAAACGATTACGATAGTTGTTCGTGCTAGGGGTACAGTAGCCAGGCGGTCAATCGCAATGCTTCATTCTCTCAACACGTTTACCATACGATTACGATAGTAGTTCATGCTAGGGGTACAGTGAACCAATCCTAATTCTCCGTTCTTTCAAAGTTACGAATTCAAATGTTTTTCGTGCTTGTGGCAATGTTGCCAATGGTTTAGTGATTAATCGTTACCAGTATCAAGTCAAATATCTTTATTCATTTAATTCATAACCATATAACAATCCTTATAAAATATAATTTTATCGCTTCTATATTCTTCCTAGAAAAGAATTCGTTATAATCTCGTTCTGAAATTATCAATCATCACCCTGATTTCTGTCGGCGATATTTTTCTCGGACAGAAATCTTTTATGAAAGAAGTAAGCAAAAAACTATAATAAATGTAGAAATATTCTAGTAAGATAAATTTTCTTCGGCATTCAGACGGTCGATCGGTTACAGACCTCAATTTCAATATAAATTATTACAAGTCTTCACGAAATGTTTTTCTCACTAGTCATGAAGTTTTTTATACAGTTGAAAAATAATTTACTTTTTCGGTACGTTTTCATAAGACCTCCAATGCGTAGTGTACAATATTGCCCGCCCTAAAAATTACTAGTGGTAATCACGAACAAAAATATTTCAGAATATGTGTTATATTTTTAACAACCATTTCGATAGTTCATACAACTTTGGACGTAGTTGGTCTAAATGGTTTTCTAGTTTGTGGTACAATAAGGTTCAAATTACTATAATCTGCTTTTTAAGAACATCGAGTCTAAAATATTTGTCATTTTTTATTTTCAGATTAATGGCATCAACGTCTACGCATTCAGTACTATAGGATACCTCTGCTATACCCTAGGCCAAGTGTTTCACTTCTGTATCTTTGGCAACAGACTCATTGAGGAGGTTAGTATTCTGCATTGCAAATACCATAAAAATATGCAGTGAAAGTTATATCGTGATATTATTATTGCATACATCTTAAAATAACTTGTTTTTGAAGTGAAAACTTCTTTAGCGGCGTTGGATGGGTAAAAAGTGTTAAACTTAACACAACAAGTACTTTTAACCGTAACCGACGACTGACGTCATACAACATTAGCTACAGATTGTTCATTTTGTTAGGTACGCTATGAAGCTTCGTAGGTTAGTGGTAAGCGCTTCGACTGTAAGTCCTTACTTCTGACACTTTTTGTGATTATTTTTTCTATTTGGAATTTATTACTTTTTGTGATTATTTTTTCTTTTTGGAATTTATTACTTTTTGTGATTATTTTTTCTTTTTGTAATTCATTAATTTCTTCTGACAGAAATTAGTGATAGGTTCCATGATAGGCGATATATTATAGGTATGGTATGGTATGGTACGGTATGGTATGGTATGTTCTTTTTATCTTTTTCTCTGTATATAACGAAGAAAGGAAGAAAGAAAAAGTTTTCACTTCTGCCGGAGTGCAAGCCGTCTTTTTTTTAAATTTTTGTACCGTAAAATTTACTAAGGCGGACTTAATGCCAAATTAACTAACAGTCTACCTCGGGGTGATGCATGATGGTAATTATAATTATACATTGTTAACATTAACATACAGGGGGTATGTTATAATGCCAAATGTATGGATATTTCTATTACTTACTTACTTACTTACGTACTTACTATAATTAGAACGACTCATACAAAAATGGGACCGCATACGGGCAAACGTAGTGTAGGATGCCCAACGGCCAGGTGGAAGGACGACCTCATCAAGGTCGCCGGGAGGCGCTGGATGCGGGTTACTTTAGATCGGTCGTTCTGGAAGTCCATAGGAGGCCTATGTTCAGCAGTGGACTATGTGTGGCTAATATGATGGTGGTGATACAAAAGCGATACCTCCCTACAGCCATAATTTACTTTACTACAAATGACTGTTATGTTCTAGAGCTCATCGGTAATGGAAGCCGCATACTCCTGTCAGTGGTACGACGGCTCTGAGGAAGCGAAGACATTCGTCCAAATCGTCTGTCAGCAATGTCAGAAGGCAATGAGCATCTCTGGCGCTAAATTCTTCACTGTCTCCCTGGATCTGTTCGCTTCGGTAAGCGAATTATAAGTTCTTGCTTATTCACAACACTACCGGCACGGTATGATGGCCGTTAAGTACTAAGACAACTTAGCAGAGCTTGTTTGCCCTCTTTTTTTTATACGGCCTTAATACCTTATAACTATCTTTTCAACTCAACTACAGATGACGAGACTAATTAACTCGGTCAATATCGTAACTTGGTTAATATGTCAAAACGGCCATCATAGAGTGCCGCAAGTATAGTGAATATAAAACCTTACTTGGCTACTTCGCCATCTGGGTTTATGTAGTAACGTGAATGATTAGATATACAAAAACAGCGAACTGAAGGCTAGTGAAGAGGAAAATCGCACCGTTCCATCAATCCATTCATTGGGGATTCTAGAATTCAGATAAACATATTTTTTAGGAAACACCACTGCAAATATGCATATTCTGTTCATGCATAGGTATAATTTCACGGAACGGGAATTGAACCCGTGACCTTTAACTTAGTAATTGAACATTCTACTGCTTCTCCACAGAGGTCGTCAACTAAAAGGCATATTCTTATAAAGAAATCTCAAAAGGAATCAGCTAGCTGTAATAATTCAGACTTGTTTTTGTTTCTTTATTATTCAAACTTGATTTCACAAAGTGTCGTGACGCTGACATCTCAAAACACCCTCAAAAAGCCCTCCAAATGAGTTGACAACCGCGTTATCATAATAACTCCGGTTCACAAATAAATTTCTACAAAACAGGCCTTCACAACAAAGCCAACTTACTCCATTCTTTAAATTGGCAATCCCAACCCGTAACGGTAAAATTTAACTAAACATTCACGGGCCCGCCAGTAAAATGTTTCTTTTTCCGGGATTCTATTTTCAAACTTTGAAAATATCTCCAGCCTGAGAGGCTTTGGTAACAAGCCACTGCATTATTTTACGATTCCGTGAGAGAAACCACTAATATTTTGCAACAAATTTTCTATGAGATTTCCGTATATTTTTTTGAAGTGAAAACTTCTTAAACGGCGTTGTATGGGTAAAAAATGTTAAACTCACGTCATGATTACTTGACCTTTGAACCATAACCGACGACTGACGCCATACAACATTACAACAGCTACAGATTCTTTATTTTGTAAGGTGCGTTAAGAAGCTTTGTAGTTTAGCGGTAACCGCTTCGACTGTAAGTCCTTATGGTTTCAGATAGTACCGGGTTCGAACCTGGGCTTCTGACACTTTTTGTGATTATTTTTTATTTTTCTAATTCATTAATTTCTTCTTACAGAAAATTAGTGATAGGTTCTATGATTGGCGATATATTATAGGTATTTTTATTTTTATTGAGGCTTTTACTCTGTATATAACGAAGAAAGAAATAAAGAAAAAGTTTTCACTTCTGCCGGCACTCCCGGAGTGCAACCCGTCTTTTTTATACCACTTACATAGGTGGTAGATACGAAGTGGTTACCGTGGAACATGGACTTATACAACACCAGGGGTGTCACACTCATACTGCCCTATAAGAACCTTCTAATGACCTTCTTGAAGAACTAGTCATGTGGGGATATATAAATGATTATTCCACCACTTGGACATACATGAAATCTCTTTCATAACTCACTGTGCGCAACGTTTCCGGTTGTAATGTATGAGGATGAATTCTCTGCCTATGGTGGTGTAATGATAAAATGTAGCTGTGGGCACCATATCGAACAACTTGATTCTTAAACGCAAATGTTTGTTTTTTCGAATCGAAGTTATTTAATAAACTAAGCATTTATTCAGTTACTAACTTATTAATAATTTCAGGTATTGGGAGCCGTGGTAACCTATTTCATGGTGTTGGTGCAACTCAAGTAGAATGGAAATGCAGTCGAACATATTAAAATGCACATTCCTCAATGCTTTGTTTCAGTTACAATGAAACATTTGCATTGAAGAATCTCTCTTTAAGAACCTTTAACTTTAGAGCGTTTTCACATGCATCCGAAATGTAATATCCGATATCAGTGTCGGACCGATAGCCGACACCATGTGCTGTTTTCACATATATCCGATTAAATCGGCCCGATATAGCCATTTGCTCGAAAGCACAGTCTAGTTAGGGATGTTAGGGATTAAAAAAAACGTGCAAGCAACTTTCGACCTTCTTGAGATTGAGTTTTTTTTTCTTATATCTGTGATTAGCGTCATCTATTAACGCGAAAAGACACGTAACTAAGAAAATTTCATTAGGGTCGAAAATTGCTTGCAGTCGCTGTTTTAGTCTCTTTGAGATCCGATATCGGGCCAACACAGTGTTATCGGCTCCGATAACCGTTATTGAGCCGACAATGAGAGAAACAGATACATATGTCATGCATTTCACTTTCTCCATTATCGAACATCGGGTATCGGATAGTGTGAAAACGCTCTTAGCTCTTATAATAGAGCATTATATATTTTTGTGTTTTTAAAACACAATAAGTTACATCTATTAATTAGTAAGAAAATCTACTAATGGAATAATTGTTTTTTATAATAAGTAAGAGAAGACGATGACGGAAATTGTTTTTTCTTGAGATGGTTTTTGAATAATATAATTCATTCAGAAAGGAAGAGCGAAATTAAAATTACGTGTATATTTATAAATTAATTTATTACAATTATAATATAAAATTATATCAAAACATCTTAAATTATGTTAAATTATTTATATAAATATGATAATAGTTTTTAAAGTGGAAGTGTAAGCTGACATTAAAATCAACTGATAAAAACTGCTATTTGCAATACTTGTTGACTTATCTAATATTTTAAGAAATCCTCGAATTGATTTGGTACAGAAACAGTATCGGAGCGTTCATTAGAGCAACCTACATGTGTGGGTAGTATCGATAGTTTTGTTTTCATAGGTTTAATCTTCGAGTACGAATAGTTTTTACCTTTTTAGCATAACTATTACTTTACCATTACTCTATTTAAATTTAGTGGTATTATTTTAATGTCGTAAATTATTAGTACAGAAAAGTTGTTTTTTGCTATTAAGTATATTTTTGTAGACTAGATTAATATTTTTGATTAATATTAAGTCTATACGAATGTAGTATAGTATATTTAGGAATTTAATCATAAAATTAATAATAACAATATGAATTCGGTATACATTCTAAAATTGAAGTGTGAAATAGATCGCAATTTTTAATTATTTTTCATAAGCTTATCATTATATAAAATTATATTTTAAGTTTGTTATATGAAATTAACTTCATCTTCTGTATAAATGGTCTATTCTAATATTAAATAAACTAGATTTAAATCAAGAACATTAAATCCTGTTTCATTGCTTGAACAGATGCGTTGTGATATTTGCATTATGTTTTCCAATCCAGTGAAAAAATAACATTAACTTAGAAACTTCTGATGGCCCGCCAGTTCGATTGAATGCAACACGTAGCACTCTTTTATGTTCTACAGTTTCTCGTAGCAATACCTACGATTTCTATACTCGTAGCAGTTTTTATTATAGCTAGGCTTGGTTGTTGAAAATTTCACAGCTTATATATTTCTGTTGCTGCCATAGCAACAAATGCTTGTAGCAGAATATTTTTTTAATATATAGGACACGTCAATTTGAATTCACCTCGCCTGATGGTCAGCTGACCCCCTTTCCTGAGACTTTGCTCAGGAAAGGGGGTCACCATTACACACACGTATCATGTTAACAATGGTGGCACTCAGCTTGGCGGCCTCAACAAAAGAGGATGGTTGTCGTAGCACCGCTTGACACCGGTCCCACTAGTGCTGCTACCACAATCCTCTTTGCTGTGCCCTGAACGCAATCCAACCTAAGAAGATTAGATTACTATGGAGGGTTTTTTGTAATCGTGCTCGGTGGTACCTGGCCGAAACTTATGACAAATTTCTACCACCTGTATAGTATAGTATGTGATGGGGGGTTAAAGTTGTATAGATCAGATTATGGTACAAAACCCATCCTTCGTGAGTCTTAATCGTACTTGATCGGATATTAAATTATTAATTTTGTATCTACTAAAATATCTTTGCTATCTTCTTTCCATAGGTTGAAATAAAATTTTATAAAACTATGAACTCGATCCCGTTAGGATGACATATTCGTGTAGGTAATGCTTATAGAGAGTTCATAGCAGAATAGAAAGATAAGAAGTTTCGCTGTTCTACCGTAAAAAGTTGTGAGATTCATGTAATACCAAGTCGGTTATTCATTTATTCAGTCCCTACTAAAGCGACCTTCTGTCTTAAGTCGTATATTAATAAAAATTAACGTTTTAAATTAATATATTGGATCGGCTATCGCATGAAAACACAATATCCCTCACACATAATCTATCTATATCTTAATATATATAAATCTCGTGTCACAATGTTTGTCCTCAATGGACTCCTAAACCACTTAACCGATTATAATAAAATTCGCACACCATGTGCAGTTCGATCCAACTTGAGAGATAGGATAGTTTAAATCTCAAATTATAGTCCGATTCGCGATAACCGACATCCACGCGGGCGGAGCCGCGGGCGACAGCTAGTAATTATATAAAAATCAATTGTTGTTCGTTAGTCTCGCTAAAACTCGAGAACGGCTGAACGGATTTATCTTATCTTGGTCTTGAAATGTTCGTGGAGATCTAGGGTGAGAAAACTAACGGTGAGAAAATATGGGAAATTGCTACTTTTTTATTGATTCAGAGGTGGTACGAAGTTTGCTCGAGTTGGCTGTGTGGTGTCGGCCTATAAAGAATAGCACCAACCCAACTCTGCCCGCGGGTGTCGTAAAAGGCGACTAAGGGACACAAAACCGGGGGGAGGGCAGCAGCGCCCCCTGCAGAGCAAACCCACAAGGAAACTGCGATCCCCAACCCGCATGCCCAGCGTGGGGATTATGGGCACTACCCCTATGATGGCACGACCAAAAAGATGGCCCTCAGTTCCCGGCCGCCTCGCTATTCCTGGCCATGGCAGCGGCCATGGTAACGGCGGGGCAGGGGGTGCGAAGAATCACCGGGCTACGGCAGGCTGCCACAAAGATCTGACCCTGGCAACGTTTAACGGATGCACTCTGAGGCTTGACCACCATCTAGCGCAGTTGGAAGTGGAGTTAGAGAACATTAAATGGCATGTTCTAGGGTTATGTGAAGTCCGTAGAGAGGGGGAGGACACCGTAACCCTAGACTCTGGCCATCTTCTCTACTTTCGCGAGGGGGATAAGAAATCCCAGGGTGGCGTAGGTTTTCTCGTCAATAGGGCCCTCTCTAACAACGTTGAAGAAATCTCCAGTGTGTCGACGAGGGTAGCGTACCTGATCCTTCGGCTGTCCAAGCGCTACAGCATGAAGGTCATTCAGGTTTACGCACCGACCTCGGCTCACCCGGATGATGAAGTGGAGGATATGTATGAAGACATATCCAAAGCCTTACACAACACCACCAAGGCCCACTTCAATGTTGTTATGGGGGACTTTAACGGCAAGGTGGGAACACAGACTGGCAACGAATCCCGTATAGGCCCTCATGGTTATGGAGTTAGGAATCACAGGGGGCAAATGCTTGTCAACTTCCTTGAGAAGGAGGAACTGTTCTTAATGAACTCTTTCTTTAAGAAACAGCCTCAAAGAAAGTGGACATGGAAAAGCCCCGACACTGTGACTAAAAATGAGATCGACTTCATCATGACGGATAGCAAGCACATATTCAGAGATGTCTCAGTGATCAACAGGTTTAATACCGGATCTGATCACCGACTTCTCCGAGGCTCTCTGAATATCAACTTAAAGCTTGAAAGAAGCCGACTGATGAAGTCCACGCTCCGACCTAACCCAATCCATATCATGGCGGGCACCGAGAAGTTCCAGCAGCTTGTCGGGAATAGGTTTGTTGCCTTGGAACCCACTGACGACGTTGACGAGAGCCTACACAATCTGGTCGAAACTCTGAGGGATGAGGGCATCAAGTTCTGTAGAGCGCAGCGGACTGGCAGGATATCAAAACTCTCGGCTGAGACTCTCGGGTTGATGACAAAAAGACGGGAAACCACCCAAGCGACTTCGTCGGAAAGGTCAGACCTGAACAAGCAAATTGCGAAGATGGTACGGCGCGACCTTCGGAGCTCCAACACACGCCTCATCGAAGAGGCGATAGAGCGAAACCGAGGGTCAAAAGTATTCACTCAGCAGCTTGGCAGGAGCCACCTGACGAAGCTAAAAACGCACGACGGGAGGACCGTATTGTCAAAGCCAGAGATCTTCGCCGAGATAGAAGATTTCTACGGCCGATTATACGCTGCACATGCCTCTCATTCCCGACGAGATGACCACGATTCCAGAGCCACCCTGACACGCCACTACACCGACGAACTGCCTGACATCAGTCAAGACGAGATCGTGTCAGCTCTGAGGCAGCTTAAAAATGGAAAAGCCCCCGGTGAGGACGGAATAACATCAGAGCTTTTGAAAGCTGGAGGAGCCCCTGTCATACAGGAACTACAGAACCTCTTCAACGCCGTCCTTCACAGTGGGAGAACTCCAAAGGCGTGGAGCGGGAGTTTGGTGGTGCTCTTTTTCAAGAAGGGTGACAAAACCCTTCTTGAGAATTACAGACCCATCTCGCTCCTGAGCCACGTCTACAAGCTGTTCTCACGAGTGGTCACGAATCGTCTCGCCAGGAGACTCGACGAGTTCCAGCCGCCGGAACAGGCCGGGTTTCGCGGAGGATATGGCACCATAGACCACATTCACACAGTGAGGCAGATTATACAGAAGTCCGAAGAATATAATCAGCCCCTGTGTCTGGCCTTTGTGGACTATGAGAAGGCCTTTGACTCTGTCGAAACCTGGGCTGTTCTGGAATCCTTACAGCGATGCCAAGTAGACTATCGTTATATTGAGGTGTTGAGATGTCTGTACGAAGCCGCCACCATGAGTGTCCAAGTACAGGACCAGCAGTCTAAACCGATCCAATTGCGCAGAGGAGTGAGACAGGGGGATGTTATATCCCCGAAACTGTTCACCAGCGCGTTGGAGGATATGTTTAAGACGCTGGACTGGAAAGGCAAGGGCATTAGCATAAACGGCGACTACATCTCACACCTACGATTCGCAGATGACATAGTCTTACTGGCGGAGTCGCTAGAGGAGCTGAACCGGATGCTGGGCGGACTAGCTTCAGCCTCGCGACGTATCGGTCTTGGCATGAATTTAGATAAAACTAAAGTCATGATCAATGGCCACATTGATCCGATACCGGTCGTCGTACATGGTCACCTTCTCGAAATCGTTTCTGAGTACACTTACCTCGGGCAGATTCTGCAGTTAGGTAAAAACAATTTCGAGAGGGAGGCCAAGAGGAGGATCCAGCTGGGCTGGGCAGCGTTTGGGAAACTACGCCGAGTCTTCTCGTCATCCATACCGCAATGCTTGAAAACGAAAGTTTTCAATCAGTGCGTCCTACCCGTCATGACCTACGGAGCCGAGACATGGACACTCACGGCAGGGTTGGTCCACCAGTTTAAAGTCGCTCAGCGAGCTATGGAGAGAGTGATGCTCGGAGTTTCTCTGAAGGATAGAATCCGCAACGAAAACATCCGACAGAGAACCAAAGTTATCGACATAGCTCAAAGGATTAGCAAGCTGAAGTGGCAGTGGGCTGGCCATATCTCGCGAAGAACCGACAACCGTTGGGGTAAACGTGTTCTTGAGTGGAGACCGCGACTCGGCAAGCGTAGTGTAGGACGCCCTCCGACCAGGTGGGATGACGATCTAAGAAAGACTGCAGGCAGATGCTGGATGCGGCAAGCTGAAGACCGGGCGCTATGGCGCTCATTAGGGGAGGGCTATGTCCAGCAGTGGACTAATATAGCCTGATGATGACGAAGTTTGCCGGGTCAGCTAGTAAATTATCACTACATAGTATAAAACAAAGTCGCTTTCTCTGTCCCTATATTCCTTTGTATGCTTAAATGTTTAAAACTACGCAACGGATTTTGATGTGATTTTTTAAATAGATAGATTGATTCAAGAGCATGGTTATTTGTTTAATATATGTTTAATATAGTAGAGGGTGCAGCGGGAACGGGATCTGACGCCACGCGGGCGGTTAATAACTAATAAATATTGGCGGTACGAAGTTCGCCGGGTCAGCTAGTACATATATAAATTAGATTGTTTAGTGCGAATGCCAAGTGCCAAGTGCCAAGAGAAGCCCCAACCAACCCAGCCTATGCCAGAGCCTAGTCCATTAATCAGTAAATGCAAAGGAAATCTTAATGTCCTTAGCTTTTAATATTATATTTCTCGATCAGTACACAAAATTCTAGAAACTACGATTAGCCCAATTTAATATCGGCTCCTAAGGGTCACCGCACAAGATCGTCTAATCGCTCCAGCGGGTCTGATCCCGTTTGATCGATTAATGTCTTGGAGCGTAAATATGCGGTCGGGGTATTACGGATATATATGGTTAGTCGATTTGGAGTTATTCGAATAGTTATGTGAGTAGAATATACTGCTACCGGGCTGTTTGGCCGTGGTCCATGTGAAACTTGCCACAGCTCTCGACCAATCAGGATCGAGCAAGTCGATTCTACCCTCCGACCGCGCCTATAAATACGCCAGCGACTCAAGATTCTATATCAGTCGCAGCGAAGCCGCCGACGAGGCAAGGTCTCCGAACTCATCGTCGCCCGGACCTGCGCCACTGAAGATATCGACCGCAGTGATTGACGAAACGTCTGGAACGCCAAACAGCCCGGAAGCAGTATATTCTACATACAACGTCGGCCGTTAAAGCCTGAAGACTTATAGTTATGTGAGTGATGTTTAACATTGGATTCTAGAATACTCGTGGTGTATTCTACATTCAAATACGGTAGGTCCAATTGAGCTGTCCGACTGGGGAAGTACCCCCACCCTACAGAATATCACAGCCATAATAACCTTGTGTTGTGTTCCCGGTGGTGAGTACAATAGCCAGAGCTCACTGGAGAGTTTTTGTGCTGTCAGTGGGAAGACCAAATGCTATTCCTGCTTCGTCTTCTAAACTGACAGCGAAGAACTTCTGTGTTTACAGGGTCGGCAACACGAGTGTGATTCCGCTGGTGTCCATAGGCCAGTTCCATCAGGTGGACAGCGTGTTTGCCTGCCACCTCAGTGCTACAAAAAAAAACCGTGTGAATGTGTACTTAATCTCTTTTAACAGATTAAAGGCACCACAGGTTGGCAACTAAACTGCCATCGGATAAATCTTTCTTATAAATAAACCCGTCGATAATCCTATACGCCTGACTAAAGCCCACACTTAATTGCATGCCCGGATTAATTGCTGAGAATAATAACAAGCAGTAGTCGGGTTACCTTTAATCTTATTATTCCACTAGTTTGCCACACTAACCTAACCTTAATCAAATCTGAATCCTTAAAAAAACGAAACGTATTTTCTTATTTTAAACAATCCTGGATTCTTCTTCGTCCTAGCGGTAATCCTAGTCGCCTCCAAAGCTTTCAACTTGGAGTCGGGGGTCTGCTTTACCAGTCTAACTGCAGATTTGGCTGAACTGCGGTATTTTCTGTGAAGCGACAGCCATATGACCTCCACAATCCAAAGGCGATATCGAAGCATTGCAGTTAGACCAGTTGTTGGAATTCTGAGGGCTTCAACTACCCGTGAAAAACTGCCATAGATGTTCGCATGGCACCCAGGAATGACGGCTTAAAATGCTCTCCGAGGCACTACCAGGCCAATGCTAATACCCATATTCATGCATACAAATATTTGCATTGAGTGGTGATCGAACCCGCGCCTCCTGCGTAGCGGCCGTGTTCACTACAGCTACGCCACGGAGGCTGTCGAAACAGCCCTGGATGTTTAACTAAAAGGAATGACGATCCGTTCTTCAAATAACGCTCTCTACTGATTTTTAGTCACAACCAAGTTCACCTTCTCATGGCATATTTTCTTTTACAAGTGAAGAATCTTGTTCTTGATGTTTTAGCCAATAATTATCCAAAAGTATACATAAATAATGCGACAGCAAACTTCCCTATTTTATCCCTCATTTTCCCTCCTATCAAAAAAAGGTCTTCACAATTGAATTAATTTTAATGAATGAATTGAAAAAAAAAATGTGTGTATATGTGTTTAACGGATGCACTCTGAGGCTTGACCACCATCTAGCGCAGTTGGAAGTGGAGTTAGAGAACATTAAATGGCATGTTCTAGGGTTATGTGAAGTCCGTAGAGAGGGGGAGGACACCGTAACCCTAGATTCTGGCCATCTTCTCTACTTTCGCGAGGGGGATAAGAAATCCCAGGGTGGCGTAGGTTTTCTCGTCAATAGGGCCCTCTCTAACAACGTTGAAGAAATCTCCAGTGTGTCGACGAGGGTAGCGTACCTGATCCTTCGGCTGTCCAAGCGCTACAGCATGAAGGTCATTCAGGTTTACGCACCGACCTCGGCTCACCCGGATGATGAAGTGGAGGATATGTATGAAGACATATCCAAAGCCTTACACAACACCACCAAGGCCCACTTCAATGTTGTTATGGGGGACTTTAACGGCAAGGTGGGAACACAGACTGGCAACGAATCCCGTATAGGCCCTCATGGTTATGGAGTTAGGAATCACAGGGGGCAAATGCTTGTCAACTTCCTTGAGAAGGAGGGACTGTTCTTAATGAACTCTTTCTTTAAGAAACAGCCTCAAAGAAAGTGGACATGGAAAAGCCCCGACACTGTGACTAAAAATGAGATCGACTTCATCATGACGGATAGCAAGCACATATTCAGAGATGTCTCAGTGATCAACAGGTTTAATACCGGATCTGATCACCGACTTCTCCGAGGCTCTCTGAATATCAACTTAAAGCTTGAAAGAAGCCGACTGATGAAGTCCACGCTCCGACCTAACCCAATCCATATCATGGCGGGCACCGAGAAGTTCCAGCAGCTTGTCGGGAATAGGTTTGTTGCCTTGGAACCCACTGACGACGTTGACGAGAGCCTACACAATCTGGTCGAAACTCTGAGGGATGAGGGCATCAAGTTCTGTAGAGCGCAGCGGACTGGCAGGATATCAAAACTCTCGGCTGAGACTCTCGGGTTGATGACAAAAAGACGGGAAACCACCCAAGCGACTTCGTCGGAAAGGTCAGACCTGAACAAGCAAATTGCGAAGATGGTACGGCGCGACCTTCGGAGCTCCAACACCCGCCTCATCGAAGAGGCGATAGAGCGAAACCGAGGGTCAAAAGTATTCACTCAGCAGCTTGGCAGGAGCCACCTGACGAAGCTAAAAACGCACGACGGGAGGACCGTATTGTCAAAGCCAGAGATCTTCGCCGAGATAGAAGATTTCTACGGCCGATTATACGCTGCACATGCCTCTCATTCCCGACGAGATGACCACGATTCCAGAGCCACCCTGACACGCCACTACACCGACGAACTGCCTGACATCAGTCAAGACGAGATCGTGTCAGCTCTGAGGCAGCTTAAAAATGGAAAAGCCCCCGGTGAGGACGGAATAACATCAGAGCTTTTGAAAGCTGGAGGAGCCCCTGTCATACAGGAACTACAGAACCTCTTCAACGCCGTCCTTCACAGTGGGAGAACTCCAAAGGCGTGGAGCGGGAGTTTGGTGGTGCTCTTTTTCAAGAAGGGTGACAAAACCCTTCTTGAGAATTACAGACCCATCTCGCTCCTGAGCCACGTCTACAAGCTGTTCTCACGAGTGGTCACGAATCGTCTCGCCAGGAGACTCGACGAGTTCCAGCCGCCGGAACAGGCCGGGTTTCGCGGAGGATATGGCACCATAGACCACATTCACACAGTGAGGCAGATTATACAGAAGTCCGAAGAATATAATCAGCCCCTGTGTCTGGCCTTTGTGGACTATGAGAAGGCCTTTGACTCTGTCGAAACCTGGGCTGTTCTGGAATCCTTACAGCGATGCCAAGTAGACTATCGTTACATTGAGGTGTTGAGATGTCTATACGAAGCCGCCACCATGAGTGTCCAAGTACAGGACCAGCAGTCTAAACCGATCCAATTGCGCAGAGGAGTGAGACAGGGGGATGTTATATCCCCGAAACTGTTCACCAGCGCGTTGGAGGATATGTTTAAGACGCTGGACTGGAAAGGCAAGGGCATTAGCATAAACGGCGACTACATCTCACACCTACGATTCGCAGATGACATAGTCTTACTGGCGGAGTCGCTAGAGGAGCTGAACCGGATGCTGGGCGGACTAGCTTCAGCCTCGCGACGTATCGGTCTTGGCATGAATTTAGATAAAACTAAAGTCATGATCAATGGCCACATTGATCCGATACCGGTCGTCGTACATGGTCACCTTCTCGAAATCGTTTCTGAGTACACTTACCTCGGGCAGATTCTGCAGTTAGGTAAAAACAATTTCGAGAGGGAGGCCAAGAGGAGGATCCAGCTGGGCTGGGCAGCGTTTGGGAAACTACGCCGAGTCTTCTCGTCATCCATACCGCAATGCTTGAAAACGAAAGTTTTCAATCAGTGCGTCCTACCCGTCATGACCTACGGAGCCGAGACATGGACACTCACGGCAGGGTTGGTCCACCAGTTTAAAGTCGCTCAGCGAGCTATGGAGAGAGTGATGCTCGGAGTTTCTCTGAAGGATAGAATCCGCAACGAAAACATCCGACAGAGAACCAAAGTTATCGACATAGCTCAAAGGATTAGCAAGCTGAAGTGGCAGTGGGCTGGCCATATCTCGCGAAGAACCGACAACCGTTGGGGTAAACGTGTTCTTGAGTGGAGACCGCGACTCGGCAAGCGTAGTGTAGGACGCCCTCCGACCAGGTGGGATGACGATCTAAGAAAGACTGCAGGCAGATGCTGGATGCGGCAAGCTGAAGACCGGGCGCTATGGCGCTCATTAGGGGAGGGCTATGTCCAGCAGTGGACTAATATAGCCTGATGATGATGTGTTTCGTGAAAATTGGTGAAGAAATGCGCCCTCTAGACCGGAACTGACATAGATACGGACAAAAGCAATATCGGCCACATTGTCAAAACGGAGACATTCTCGCATCAATCGCTTCGTCAATAAAATGTAAAGGTTGATGCATGTCCGTTCAATGTACTTAATAACAATGAAACGGCTGATCAGGCTTAGAAAGCAATTATTGTCTGAAATAACATATAGGCTTTTTGATCTATCTATTTCATAAAAAAATAATCAAAAAATTGTTTCTTTACCTATGCAAAGTTTCAGAACGGAACAGACTATGGTTTCATGGAAGCAGAACAGCGGCTAGCAGATAGTGTAGGTATCCATACTAATATTATAAATGTGTGTCCGTCTTTCATGCCTAAACCACTGAACCGATTTTAATAAAATTTGGTATAGGTGTAGATCAGACCTTGAAAAAGGACATAGGCTATGATTGGTTGTGATGACCGACATTCACACGGGCGGAGCCGCGGGCAAAAGCTGGTAATAAAATAAAGGAAATTAAAATTTACCGCCATAACTGCAGGCTGCCAATTTAGGCGACTAATTAAAACCCCAAGCTACATTTAAGCACGAAGGTTATGTTCCAAGTAAATCTCCAGTATTAATTAATATCGTCTGAACGTCCAGAAATTATACATTTTCATTACAAAAATTATAATTAAGATTCATTAGCAAATTTTCTCTGTGTTTTAATTAAAACTTGGAACGTGGAGCCGTTTATAAATACGGCCGAATTCCACAACGTGAATGGTTAATTAATGATTTTATGCGATATTAATATGATAGTAGATAGTGGAATGATTAAATATGGTCCAAATGATTAAAACAGTTTCGGGGAAGTATAACAGATGTATGAACGCAAATATTTGTAAATTACATTACATACATTCATGCCTGTACATCCCTGAAGGAGTAGGCAGAGGTATATTAACACTCACATTTCGACAATTATGATTATGTCGGCGATTATACATCGTTGCAGGTCAGAAAACTTAGTCGGGAGCGTATCGATAACATGAGATACGCAATTTTAACTTCACTTGACTTGACTGAAGAATGTGGTGAGACGTTGTATGTTTTTGATTTATTCTTTTACTAGCTTTTGTCAGCCGTTCCACACGCGTGGATGTCGGTTATCGGGATCAAACATAGCCTATGTCCTTTCTCAAGGTCTAATCTACCCCTCATCATCATCATCATTTCAGCCGAAAGACGTCCACTGCTGGACAAAGGCCTCCCCTAAGGATTTCCACAATGACCGGTCCTGCTCCTTCCGCATCAATGCCCTTCCCGCGACCTTCACCAGGTCGTCGGTCCACCGTGTGGGAGGCCTGCCTACACTGCGTCTTCCGGCGCGTGGTGGCCATTCGAGAACTCTCTTGCCCCAACGGCCATCATTCTGTTCTACGAGCTATGTGCCCCGCCCCGCCCACTGCCACTTAAGTTGGGCGATTCTGTGTGCTATGTCGGTTACTTTAGTTCTCCTGCGGATCTCCTCATTTCTGATTCGATCACGCAGGGAAACTCCAAGCATAGCACGCTCCATCGCCCTTTGGGTGACCTTGAGCCTTCTTATGAGGCCCATTGTAAGGGACCAAGTCTCAGTTCCGTAGGTCATCGCTGGCAACACACACTGGTCGTAGACTTTAGTCTTGAGACACTGCGGTATTTTGGACGAGAAGATATTACGAAGCTTCCCGAACGCTGCCCCTATACCTACCAAATCTACCCCTATACCTACCAAATTTCATTAAAATCGGTTCTGTGTTTTAACTGTGAAAGTCGGACAAAAAGACACCATTTTTTAATATTGTTAGTTACGGGTACGGATGGATTTTACATAGTTCCATTTCAAATTTTAAACTGACTAACCCGTCAATACACGTTGAATATCGCCGGTTAATTATTCTGACGGGTTTGTGGCATTCAGTAAATTAATTTAACAACCAAAGAGCCTGCGGCAGTTCGTCGTGCATTGATAGGTGTACCAGTTAGCAAGTAAGGCTGTTTAACGCTTAAAGATATTAATAAGACCCTGTATACTCAAAGAAGTCTTCAATTTAACTTAGTTACTTATAACGTAGTCTTAAAAGTAATTAAGTTTAATTGATCTAGTTAATTACTTCTAAAAAGTTCAATTCGCAACCTTAGCCGAGATGAAGCGAGTTTGATTCGATAGAAAGCTCTGTTTTACAGTTCTTAGATAGCAAAGTTTTAATTAATTTAAAATTATCAATTCCCTTTTGGATATTTGGAGCAATTTGATAAAGTAATTAGTTTTGTAATTTTAGAGTCAAGTTTGGAATGCGAAACGAGAAAATTTTTGATAGCATTATTTAAGCGAAATGAATCTATTTTAGAAATTATATTATTTCTCTTTACCAGTTACTGTTTTATACTTGTTACCCGACTTAAAAGAAGGGTTATATTTTTTCGCACGTATCTTGTATGTTTGTATTTGTTTGTAATATTCTTTAGTACAGATTTCAGTGATTCATGTCTTAAATGAAAGGTATTTATTGCCCAAGTGTTCTTGGGTACATAAAATATGTACAAAAGCTATATTTTGGGTTTTTGAAGCCAAAATGTATGTGGTAGAAAAAATGTTTGCAATCCAATTTATTATGTGGGGTAACAAAATGAAGGCAATTAGAAGACGATTACAAAAATGTATATGTCATGACTGAAAAGTATTATATAAAATAAATTATTAAAAACAAAAACCCGACTGATGATAAAGAGATCGATACAAGCTTTATAGCAGGCCGTACCCATTTGAAAATCTCAAACCACATGAAAATTAATGGGTACCGCCTGCTATAAAGCTTGCTTCGATCTTTTTAGCATCAGACTCGTTTTTAGTTTTTTAATATAGATGAAAAAGAATGCTTTGTGAAGAAAAAAGACGGGTTGCACTCCGGGAGTGCGGGCAGAAGTGAAAACTTTTTCTTTTTTTCTTTCTTCGTTATATACAGAGTAAAAGATAAAAAGAACATACCATACCATACCTATAATATAGCGCCAATCATAGAACCTATTACTAATTTTCTGTAAGAATAAATTAATGAATTACAAAAAGAAAAAAATAATCACAAAAAGTTTCAGAATCCCAGGTTCGAACCCGGTACCATCTGAAACTATAAGGACTTACAGTCGAAGCGCTTACCGCTAAGCTACGAAGCTTCATAGCGTACCTAACAAAATAAACAATCTGTAGCTAATGTTGTATGACGTCAGTCGTCGATTAGGGATCAAAGGTCAAGTGATCCTGACAAGAATTTAACACTTTTTACCCATCCAACGCCGCTAAAGAAGTTTTCACTTCAAAAAGCATTTGTTCCAGCCACCACAGTCAGTGTAACGTCAGGCAATTCAAAGGCTTTGGGATTTGAGCTACGGGATTTTGAAATTCTGGTTTGTGAACTTTCGATCAATGAACATTCGGAATTTTATACTTTGATCTTTCGTCCCATTGGTAGAATGAACTTCGGGATTTTATATGTACCCATTCATATAATTATCGCGTCACATTATTGTACCTAAATAGTGGAACGCAAAAGTTTTAAAGTTAGTAAGAAATTGTACTATTAATAACAAAATAAAAAGGAAATAACGTTATGAATAATATAAGTATAGGTAAATAATTAAATCTAGTTCCAGTCATCCAAAATACTCGTAAGAGAGATATTCATCCAATATCAAATGCTGTCACTGCAAATGACAGTTCATAATAAGTTAGGAGAATTAGGTTTGAGTATGGAAGTCTCTGAAAATATTACACTGGGTCCTCCTTAGGAGCTATCGAAAATTAAGTACGTTACGATAAAACGCGAAGAATGTTGGTAAAAATGATCTTTCTCCTGGGACAACTTGGCAATGAGCCATGGTATATAAATGCACATATTTCAATATTGACTAAGCTGACTTATTGACTATCGTGGTAGAGAAATTTATGAGAAAATAGTAATGAAACATGTAATAGTGAACCTATAGTGTATAGTTAAAGTCAGCGAGTCGTAGTAAAATTTACATTTATCATATAAAAGGGGTATAATCCATACTAATATTATAAATGCGAAAGTAACTCTGTCTGTCTGTCTGTCTGTCTGTCTGTCTGTCTGTCTGTCTGTCTGTCTGTCTGTCTGTCTGTCTGTATGTTACGCTTTCACGCCTAAACCGCTGAACCGATCTTGATGAAATTTGGAACAGAGGTATATTAGAGCTTGAGAACGGACATAGGCTACCTTTTATCACGAGAAAGGGGGTTTAAGGGGGGGAAATAGGGGATGAAAGTTTCTATGAAAGTTTGTCATTTCTGAAGATATCTTAATGAAATTTGGTACAGAGGTAGATTAGAGCTTAGGAACGGACATAGGCTACCTTTTATCGCGAAAAGGGGGGTGGAAGGGGGGGGGGACTAGGGCCTTGGGAGGAAAGTTTGTCATTTTTGAAGGTTTCTTGATGAAATTTGGTACAGAGATAGTTTAGAGCTTGGAAACGGAAGTAGGCTACCTTTTATCGCGAAAAGGGGGGTAGAAGGGGGGCGGACTAGGGCCTTGGTATGAAAGTTTGTCATTTTTGAAGATTTCTTGATGAAATTTGGTACAGAGATAGTTTAGAGCTGGGGAACGAACATAAGATACCTTCTATCGCGAAAAGGGGGGAAGAAGGGGGGGGACCAGGGCCTTGGGATAAAAGTTTATCGTTTTAGAAGATTTGCTGATGAAATTTGGTACAGAGGTAGTTTAGAGCTTGGGAACGGACATAGACTACCTTTTATCACAAAAAGGGGGGTAGTAGGGGGGGGGAGGACCAGAGCCTTGGGATAAAAGTTTATGGTTTTGGAAGATTTCCCGATGAAATTTGGTACAGAGATAGTTTAGAGCTTTGGAACGGACATAGACTACCTTTTATTGCGAAAAGGGGGGCAGAAGGGGGGGACTAGGGCCTTAGTATGAAAGATTGTCATTTTTGAAGATTTCTTGATAAAATTTGGTACAGAGATAGTTTAGAGCTTGGGAACGAACATAAGCTACCTTTTATCGCGAAAAGGGGAGTAGAAGAGGGGGACCAGGGCCTGGGGATAAAAGTTTATCGTTTTAGAAGATTTCCCTATGAAATTTGGTACAGAGATAGTTTAGAGCTTGGGAACGGACATAGACTACCTTTTATTGCGAAAAAGGGGGTAGAAGGGGGGGGACTAGGGCCTTGGGAGGAAAGTATATCATTTTTGAAGATTTCTTGATAAAATTTGGTACAGAGATAGTTTAGAGCTTGGGAGCGAACATAAGCTACCTTTTATCGCGAAAAGGGGAGTAGAAGGGGGGAGACCAGGGCCTTGGGATAAAAGTTTATCGTTTTAGAAGATATCCCCATGAAATTTGGTACAGAGATAGTTTAGAGCATGGAAACGGACATAGACTACCTTTTATAGCGAAAAGGGTGGTAGAAGGGGGGCGGACTAGGGCATTGGTATGAAAGTTTGTCATTTTTGAAGATTTCTTGATGAAATTTGGTACAGAGATAGTTTAGAGCTTGGGAACGGACATAGGCTACCTTTTATCACAAAAAGGTGGGTAGAAGGGGGGGACTAAGGCCTTAGGATGAAAGTTTGTCATTTTTGAAGATTGCCTGATGAAATTTGGTACAACGATAGTTTAGAGCTTGGGAACGAACATAGGTATTGAAGCTTAGGAACGAACATAGGCTACCTATTGACGCGAAAATGGAGGCATAGGGGGGGGGGGGGGGGTAATAAGGGATTAAAGTTTGACAGTTTTGAACATGATGAAATTTTAGTACAGGGATTAATTAGAGCTTGGTAACGGACATATGCTACCTTTGATCGCGAATATTGTGGTAAAAGGGGGGGGGGGGGGGGGATAAGGACTAGATAGTAAATATGAAAGTTTATCATTTTTGATGATATCCTGGTGAAATTTGGTACAGAGATGGATTAGAGCTCGAAAATGGACATAGGCTACCTTTTATTGCGAAAAAGGGAGTTGAAGGGGTGGAATAGAGCAAGGATATGTAAGTTTGACAATTTTGAAGATATCTTGATGAAATTGGTATAGAGATGGATTAGAGGTTTGAAATGGACAAAGGCTACCCCTTATCGCGAAAAAAGGGATACAAGGGGGAGGGGGGGAGGGGAATAGGGCGTTGGGATAAAAGTTTCTAATTATTCAATGGCACAAAAAAGGGGGTGAATATGGCATAAATAGTAAGAATTTATGTTAAGATGTCCTCATGAAATATGGTACAAAGGTGAATTAGAGCTTCGGAACGGACATAGTCGAGTAGCGAACCAAATATAGAAGCGAGTGGAGAGGCGAGTAGAGATTGTTATAGGGACGAGTGGATAGGCGTGTAAAGATTGGAAGTCGAGTAGAGTCGACTACAGGGGCGAGTAGATATGCGACTAGAGAGCCAGTGGAGAGGCGAGTATAGAATCAAATAGAATGCTATAAAGGCGAATAGGGAGGCGAGTGGCAAGATGAATGTAGTGGCGAGTAGAGATCGAATAGAGAGTTGAGTAGAGGTGCGAGTAGATAGGGAAGTGTGGAGAGTCAAGTAGACATGCGAAAAGAAAATCGAATGGATGGGCAAGTAGAGAGACCAATGGAAAGGCGAGTAGAGAGGGGAACAGAGAAGTCAGTAGAGAGTCAAGTATAAATTCAAATACAGAGGCGAGTAGAAAGTCGAGTAGAGAGTCGAATATAGAGGCGAGTAGAAAGTCGAGAACAGAGGTTAGTACATAGTCGAGGACAAAGTTGAGTAGAGAGGCGAATTTAATGCTCAATAGCGTCGGATCAACACTAAAAGATAACCAACATCCACGCGGGCGGAGCCGCGGGCAACAGCTAGTAAGTAATAAAAATCAATTTTGGTTGATAAGTAAATTAAGGGTTTGATCTTACCCCCATCACCAAATCCTCATTAGTCGTCAGTCTGGTCCATCTTGGAGGTGTACCTTCCAACTTAGAGATAAGGTCTATTTGACCACTTACGGGAAATCCCCACGGACACCCACCCCTCCGGAGCCGGAGGGGGACGTTATGTCGGACTCGAACCGACTAAACCGCACGCCGTCTCTGGGTCGTAGTGCTAGGCAGAAGGTGAGGTTGTCATGCGACATATCCCTCGCACCCCGGCTGACCCAGGGCCATCCCTCTCGGTCTGGCCCTCCTCGGGGGGGGACTGAGTGGTCCCCGACTCAACCCCGGTGTGGGGAGGCCGCCGCCGTGGCCTGCTTCTGCTAGGGTGACGGGCTGCTTCACCCGTTACCCTCATGCCCGCGCTCATGGGGGGGGGGGAGGGGGTCTTTATCACCCAGTATACTCAGTAGGTATATAAAGTCCATAATAAATAATTTAAGTTCTGAGAAATCGCTACGTCTTATGCTTGGGACTAGATCCTACAAGGTTTTCCTGTTGTCGTATGAAAACGCGTAACATGCATTAATTGGCAACTACCCTCGTTTCTCTCGTCTGCGGCTGATCGTGAGTGCTCCACTAAATTGGCCCGGTAATGAAGTACCTACATAAGTAGATCTAACTACTTAGACATTAATAGTGGTTTTGGCCTGTTAAATTGGATTTAATTTTATAGACAAAGACACTTAATAGAATAGAATCCGTATTGAAAGGAATTAATAAAAACTTTTTATGCCATATAGGCGGCTGATAAGAACACGCGGCCCAGTTTATGTTAAGCTGTTAACAATAGTATGTGTACGATATATTTTAAAGATTTTTATGCTCATAATCTTAGAGTAACATTTCAAAGTCAGAAAAAAGAATCGGTTAATGATAATGGGCATTACACATTATATTATTATTTGAATATCAAAGAACTATTGGTGGGATGTAGCCAATACTCATCGCAACCTATCCTGGTGATCGGTGAAGTACAGGCGATATAGTATGATATACTATCATACTTCTTATTTTTGCTGCTTTTCATCCCGGGAATAGCTAGCTGGGGTAGCAACAGACCGTATGATATATATTGCAAGTGATTCGGTCACGCGACGGGAGGCTAATCCTTCCTGTCATTTGTCTACCAACCCTCTGGGAGAACTCAGGTGTTCTAATGAAATATACAAGTTTTTTATCAAAGTGATTTATGTTTGTCATTTGCTCTTTCTGCGCTTCTGTTAAGACTGAGTTCATTCGTTCATTTGAACAATGGATCAAGATTGCTTAGAGCAGATTACTGCCAGCACGCTATATATGCAAAGTGGACAAAACTTGTTTATATATTTTTAGATAAGGTCGAATATCACTGGTGGAAAATATTTTGTAAACAAATTCAACTAGTTCCCAGTTCTGTTAATTTTACGTCATAACAAAACCACTTTCATATCACTGACAGTGCTTAAAATGCCATTAAATATTAAGTTTTATTTAAATACATTTAAAGTCTATAATAATATGGTATTTTTTTAATGACACAAAATTAGGAGAATCGTGGCCCTGAATCGTCGAACTCGGAGTCCACTTACTCCTTCTTTTCCTTTATTACCGATTTGTAATACAAGCAATTTCAATTAGCTGAAAAGGTTAGCAGTAAACGACTAGTAATTCCGGTTAAAAAAATATTCTTTTTAAACAAAAGAGCAACGGTTACCAGTCGAAATACTCGCAATGCGTACTAATGTAGAGCGTTTTCACATTCATCTGATATCCGATATCGGTGTCGGACGTCGATAGCCGACACCTTGTGCTGTTTTCACATTTATCCGAGAAAATTGGCCTGATACGGCCATTTGCTCGAAAGCACAGACTAGTAAGGGATGCTAGGGATGAAACAGTGCAAGCAATTTTCGGTGTTATTAACATGACATGGTATTGAGTTTTTTTATATACTCGTGATCAGCGTCATCAATTAACGCGATAAGACAGGTCTCTAAGAAAATGTCATTAAGGTTCAAAATTGCTTGCAATCGATGTTTTAGTCTCTTTATGATCCAATATTTGGCAAAAAAACGGCGGTGTTGGCTCCAATAACCAATATCGGACCGGACAATGTGAAAGTGATCGAACATACATTTGAGTTCCTCCGATATCGGATGTCGGATATCGGATATCGGACAATGCGAAAACGCTCTTAAGGTCAGTATTACTCAACCACTTGTCTCTCGAATCTGTGAGAATCTTTTATATAAAATATTCATGTAACACGACCCGAAAGCGATGTCGGCTTACCATTACTGAGACGGAGTACTCTTGAGTCACAGCTGCATTTACTCATAATCATAGAACGTAGCTTGCATAGAAAGTTGGTCTTTAAGGCCTTTTTACTTTTATATGCATAATTGAACGAAATATTTGAGGTATAAGATCTTATATTGGATAAAACGAACACTACTAAAGAATAAGACGCTTTACCACCTGATCTATTACGCGCAACCAAAAATTTCAGTTGGCGAAATGTACATACACTGCTGCCTATCTCTCTGGAGGTTTACAGGTGTGGACATGTGTATGTTTTTTTTTAAAGTATTGACCTAGTACGACCTCAATCTCACCTGATGAGTGATGATAAATAATGATGGGGTCTAAGATGAAACACGTTTGCCCCGAAGGAACCCATTCACTCGAGACATAAAGACTCAAAGGTCTTCAGGGAACACAGACTCAGGCAGAGTATATAATGTAATACAAAGAAAATGAGAAATAAAAGCATAATAAATAACATTTCATTCTCAATATTCGACGCACATTCGTAATATCACACAGTATTAATATAATCCTCAATTTAATCAATATGCAAGGTAGACGATCGTATTAAGCCTCCAATTTCAACTAATCATCTTTTCGATGAAAGGATATTGGATTGTGATCCAAAATTGTCTGATAATACTGGATACCTTTATAGCTTAAGTACCATTTCGTGACATACAGTCGGTGAAGTACGTTGATATTTTTTATATAACATTTGTCAAAATACGTTTCTAACATAATAGGATCATCATCAGCCTTGCTCAATTATTTGAGTTTGACGCAATATGTCAAATGACATATTTAGATCTAAATGTAAAATTCAGATAAAATTATCCATACGCTCCAGTCAGATATTATCTCCTCAGGCACTTACTTTCTTGCCATATCATCTTTCACTTACGCTATTCATTTTTTCTTGGACCTATTCTGCTAATAATAATGCTTAATCACTGTAGTTATAAGTTAGACTAAAACTGATTTGCGTCTATCACCACATAATGAATTGTAAATAAAACACATTTTAATTAAAAGAAAACTAGAAAAATATCATATAAACAATTTATAGCACCAAGGTACAACACTATATAAGAATCAGGACAATTTTGCGTTATTAAGTAACAAATTAATTCAAAGGACTGATGGCCGCTGGAGCAGTCGAGTCCTAGAGTGGAGACCGCCAGAAGGCAGGCGGAAGGTAGGACGCCCCTTAGCGAGATGGACTGACAGGGACAGACTGGATGCGGAAGGCGGAGATTCGGACGATCGGACTGCAGTGGGCTGATTAATTGAAGTAACAAATAAACAATCGCCCTTCGTCATTTATAAAATTAAGATAGGATTCCCGTGCGAACTAGATTACACTTAATTGTGTGGTTTCCAGAGGTACTGAACATTGCTATTAAAATCTTTGCGAAGTTAAACCCATGTAGTCCTCACTAGACGGTGTGTCACGAGCTAACCTATCCTATTCAAACAGTTCCGGTCAACAACGACCCTTAAAACTCAAATAGTGGTTTGATTCTATTTGCTAAGACCAATATGTGAACTCAATCAAAGAACTAGAAAAATACGGAGAGACCTACATAATTAAAGTAAAACTTTTGACGTTTCTATTCTTAAAAGGGTGATAAATATCACTCTCAGGCTAAGTTCAGATGAACGCGCGAACACGCGCGCTGCCGCGCGGTTCACCTGTTCAAATGGCGGCGGCGGTTTGCGCGCGCGTGGTGCATTGCGGTGCGCGCGGGCACGCGCGGTGACGCGCGGTCATGTACACAACAACATTGACTTGTTACAATCTTAAACCGTGCGCCGAGCCAACCGCGCGGCGTCGCGCGTTCATCTGAACTTAGCCTTAAAGGAAGAGATCTCAGAAGTATAACTACTTCTAGAAATATTGCCTGGAGAACTACGTACAGCGCCTTTTTTAGGTGCGCAAACCCCGGAGTTAGAGAAGAAGTGAGTATGTCGAAATCGAACTGATTAAAACCGCACAGTATTTTGTCACATAGGCTCAAGTGACTGGGGAATCGGACATACCACAGGAAGGATATGCCAGAGATCCCAGCCAGGATTGGCCACGAATATGGTGTTTGGGCGTGCGTGAAAACACGATGCGTCGATACCCTGGGTCTACTTCTGATTGGGCGACGGCTTCATGTACGTGGTTATACCCGTGCTTATGGTGGACGAGGAGAGGTGGCACATCTAGGATAGGCGTTGATGTATAATTACCAATGTTTAAGAGCAATCACAAAAATATACGATTTTATATTTCAGCTTGGGAAAAATAAAAGTTATTCTAGTCAACACCAACACCTTGCGCGAAGTTAAATATTGAAAAATAAACTGTGAAAAGGTTATTCAGCATCAGAAGCAGCTGTTTCGGTACAAACTTTTTTCATTTAAAATTTTAGGGCAGCTGAATGTGAAATAAGTTGCTAGCACCGATATTATATTTTCCACAGAAGATTTTAATGTAGCTTTATTATTGATAGCTGGGTTTAGAGTTTCTATGAAAGATATAATTCGTATAGAACTAACGTTACCATCATAGTTCGCAGAATAAGCGAACTATAGTAGCAGTGGGCTGGCCACATCTGTCAAAGGACTGATAGTAGATGGAGCTAATAAGTTCTAGAGTGATGATCGTGAGAAGGCAAACTCAAGGAAAGATAGACTTTCAAGCAAGATGGACTGACGACCTGCAAAAGGTAGCTGAGATGGACTCCATCCATGTGGAAGGCAGGATGGGGAGCATTGGCGCACATTGAGATAGGCATGTGTTCAGCTGTGGACTGCGTAGACTGATTCTTTGAGCTATTTTATATTTTTATTTATTTTATATATATATTTTTACAAGTAACGTGACTCATTGTGTTAGTAACAGTATTAGCTATGTTGGATTGTAAAAGATCCACCAAAATCTTTGTGGCACATCTTCACCTGTTTAGGTTCCTAGACCCAATATTAGAATTTTTTACTTAATCCTTTGACCTTTGAAACGTCTACATTGCTTTGTAATGTCATCAAGTTTTATTTGTATATGTCGCCGCCAACTTAACTGCCTAGGCTGTTAACTAAACGGCGACATTAAATGAACGGCCTAAATGATATTCAGCCATAAGGTTTATTATGACATTTAATAACCTGGCTGGCTAAATGCTTAGGCTATTCGTAAGATGGGGCACCACCCCGAAATAAAACAGAAAATTACATACATACATACATATACTTACATCTGTAAATCCCCGAGGGGGTAGGCAGAGATGTATTCACAAAAAATTGGTGATAGGTTCATTGAGAAGGTTACGCATTCCTACTTGGATATTTATAACCATGCAGAATAAGACATTATTATAGCTTTTTGATTAAATGGCTAGGCAAGTTATTAAACGTCATGAATCCATTTGCCTAGCCGTTTAATGAAATGGCTGAACACCATTCAGGCCACTAATTGAATGGCGCCGTTCAGTAAAGAGCCTAGGCAGTTAATTGAACGGCTGATTAAGCTTGTTGGCTGCGACATATACCACAACCATGGGAAGTTTATTATGATAACATTGATTCAAGTTACAGAAGCTCTTGGAGAACTATAATTATTATTATAATAATTATTATTCATAGTACACCTTTTTCCACGAAGTGTAGTGGTTAGCTGAAAACTCAATGCAATGAATGAAAATGACAAGGGGACAAGTGGTTTTACTTACACACAGCTTAAATACCCTTCACCGTACGTCAATGGATCTGGCTAAAATTTGGTACAGGGATAAATTATTAATTAATTAATCTGGCTACTTTTATCCTTGAAATGTCTATGGATTGCAGGAACGAGATCTAGATTCCACGCATGCACCGGCGCGGTCGTCAACTAGTTTAAAATAAATTACTATTATTCTTTACTTATAATTGTTCACCTATATAATATACTATTTTAATATATTATATAGAGACAATAACAATGTTATTCCATGGGTTGGCTGACCCTCGTAAATGCAGAGGCTAACCTTATAACTCTAATTAAGTTGTGACTTCAGTTTACGGGCACAACTTTGTGGTACAGTAATAACTGTGTCATGAATATATTGATTTACTAGCGCCCGCGTGGATATCGGATTTGTTGACATTAATGATCACTGCTCCGCTCCCTGTGTGGTAGCGTGATAATATATAGCCTATGTGTTATTCTGATGTATAAGCTATATTATTGTAAGGTTTCATTAAAATCCAATCAGTAGTTTTTACGTGAACGAGTAAGAGCGTTTTCACACTCATTCGATATCCGATATCCGACATCCGATATCGGAGGAAGTCAAATGTATGAGATTATGTATCTCACTTTCACATTGTTCGGCCTGATATCGGTTATCGGAGCCAACACCACTGTTTTAGCCCGTTACCGGAACACAAAGAGACTAAAACAGCGACTGCAAGCAATTTTCGACCTTAAAGACATTTTCTGAGTTACATGTCTTTTCGCGTTAATTGATGACTCTGATAACGAGTACAAGAAAAAAAACTCGATACCATGTCATGCCAATAAGGTCGAAAATAGCTTGCACTATTTTTCTTTTTTTTCACTCCTAGCATCCGTAACTAGTCTGTGCTTTCGAGAAAATGGCCGCATCGGGCCGATTTTATCGGATAAATGTGAAAACAGCACAAGGTGTCGGCTATCGGATGTCGGTTATCGACGTCCGACACCGATATCGGATATCGGATGAGTGGGAAAACGCTCTAACAAACATAAATCCATCCATACTTACAAACTTTCGCGTTTATAATATTAGTAAGATAGGGTTGGTCGCCTTAGTCTATAGAATGTAGTATAATATTTTCATGTATATAATCTATATTTAAATGAATATTACAATTTCAAACAAAGGAGTACTCCAAACAGCAGTAGGCTCTTATTACGTGAGACCGAAAATAAATGATAAACCGTATTAAACTCGCGCGTTCGTACTCGCTGACACATTTAAGTTGGTTTAGTTTTTCGCCAATTCTATCTTTTATCTTAACCATGGAGAACAAACTTAACTGATTGAAATCTGCAGTCTTCTCAAGTGCATTTGAAACTCAATGCCATTCCGAATTATGCTCCTGTAATTTTCACTACAAGGCAAAAGCGAAGTCGATTCACAATTTTTAATTCTTTTTCCGTTCTTCTAGGTCAGTCTGTTTTCGGAGTGAGACAAACACATTACATAATAAGTAAGTAAACATTTAGATTCTGCTGCCTTTGCTGTATCGTCAGTAAACAAGTAGTGTTTATTAGATGCTCTGCCGCATACAATTACGTTCTAATCTAGATCAAAGTGTACGAGGGCTAATAGGCGCCTGATTGCATCTCTGATGAGCTTGATAGTAGTGATAGAATTTAACTCAATCTAAATCTAAAGCAAAATCTATTTATTTATGTACTTACAAACTCAACAGATTAATAGAATATATTAAATTCTAAAGCTAATTACAGAGTTTTTTTTTTCAAGTGAAGAAAAAAGCGAAGTGTGCAACACTAGGGGAGTCACACTCGTGCTGCTGACCCTGTAAACACGGAGAGTTTCTGTGCCGTCAGTGTAGAAGACAAAGTAATAATATGATAGTCGTTTCATGAGAAATTCAAAGTTCAGCCGCGTTACAGTTACAATGAAAAAAAGGCGAGAGCCTAGTATGCAACAGAAAGCGGAAGTACCTATCTAAACTAAAATTACTAATTAACATAACTAAATTGTTACAAAAATATATAATAAAGATAAAAACCATCATGAAGTTACTTATGTTGCTAACCCCACTTAATGATAACAAAATCATTTACTCCTCAGTCTCTTCACAGCTTGGCCTCTGTAGGATGCATTTAAAAATCTTAAATCTAGATATGTTTTTGTAAGCTTTCGTTATAATAAATCTTTAGTTGCACAATAATATGTGTAAACAATACATACCAAGCATATAATACTTTTAAGTCTGTCTATTATTTGGCATATAAGTAAGTAAAGCTAGATCATATAGTACCCTTGAGTGTTTGAACTAAAAGTTTAATATTGATTTAAGAGTATATCTGCTCTCGTTGAATCGGGGCTACAATTCAATAAGAGACAGGTCAACATCAATCAGAGTCACCTTTCAAGGATTTTTCTCGAAAAATTCTAGCTACGAATTCGAGTGAATAATAATAAATTTTACTACAATAAATTGAATATTGCTAGAGACCTATATCTTTCATTCTATTCAATATTTATAGGATCCAAAATAATAATAATCTAGTCGTTGGTATCATTCGCCTATGGTATCTGTAGGATAGTTTGAAAATGCTTTGTGCAATAAACAATAGTTCAGAGCATAAAAAAATAATCTACCTAAATAGAAAGCAGATTTTTGATTTACTTTGAAAATAATTACCAAATATTATAATTCTTGAAGATTTTTGAAGTTTATAGATTTAAAAATATTGTAATAATTTAATTTACCTCAAATTTAATGTTTCGATGTTTATTTCAAATTTTAAGATAAGTCTGTCTTAAAATGCCTTTGACTGTATGTACAGTCGACAAAATCGATAGTATCCCACCTTTACATACAACTTTATATGTAAAGGTGGGATACTATCAATTTTGTCGACTGTATTATCCTATGATTGGGTTATAAATACAGAACCCCCTACCCTATGGGTATCAAAAACTGAAATACTTGAACTGAAACACTACATTGAGTTTACAAACAAATGCACATCTCTTCCAATTATAACAAATCTTAAGTCACACTATGGAAGTTCTCCCCAGATAATAATATATAATATACAATTACTACATACTAACCTACTTTCTACTATCGCTCTCGATTCCTAAAAATTATTGTTATACTTTTGGAATTTTATTGGAGAAGAAATTTTCTCCAAATCAATTTACGACTATCATAGCAAAAGTTCTGGGACATTGGAATAGCTTAATACAATACATTCCAAAGTTTAGAAATAAGGAACGTAGTCTCTTGAGAACTGATTACTTCATGTGACTTTTTTCCAGCTGCGAACAGTTTGGGAACTGATTAAAAAAAGGCAGTATTATGCGTAAAGAAGTAACTTTTTATACTCATATGCAATCCGTATTGGATTCTATATTACAACTATATTACAAAATGGCTCAAACTAAACCAAAAACTACTTGATAAGATTTTTATCTAATATAAAAGAGATATATCTAATATTAGAGTTTCAAAATATGCATTCATAGATGAAATTATGAAGTTATATAGATAGATATATAAAATACTTATTCTAAATTGTACTACTAACTGGAAGTGTGGCATTTCTAAACACAAGCATCATAATAGTTTATATGGAAATTTCTATTGAAATTATCTGAACAATAAAATAAATGATTAAATGTAAAACCCAACTGATGCTGAAAAGATCGAAACAAGCTTTATAGTAGGCGGTATTTTCATCGGGTTTGAGATTTGCAAATGGGGTACCCATTTGCAAATCTCAAACCCTGCAAGCCTAAATAAAGCATAGAGCATAAAGCTTTTTTCGATCTTTTCACATCAGTTGGGTTTTTTTTATTTAAGAGTTTATTTTATTTTATACTTTTTAGTTATATATTTTTGTAATCGTCTGTGGCGAACAATGCACTGTCTGGTGGGAGTAGACTTAATACGAAGCGGCGCCGTGTCAACAGCTGCTTTAGATGGACCTCGTGAAGTCCAGGTGGAGAAAACACCAAAATGTCGTCGATATACCCGTAGCAAAAGTCTATTGCGATGTATCCGGTCCATCTCCAAGACCTTATGTAACGCCTGATTTACGTCAGCAAGTGTTCAACTCACTGCACAGTCTGAGTCATCCCGGACGTACCGCTACCGTGCGACTGGTAACACAAAGGTTCGTGTGGCCAGGGATCCGCAAGGACTGTAGAGAGTGGTCTAGATGCTGTCTTGAGTGCCAGCGGAGCAAAATTACCCGCCACACATCTGCCCCATTTTCCTCTTTCCCTATTACCTCGTCGAGATTTGCCCATATTCATCTCGACATCGTCGGCCCATTAACCCCATCTGCTGATTTCAGGTACTGTCTCACCATCGTTGACAGGTTTACACGATGGTGTGAGGCAGTCCCAATGAAGGACATCACCGCTGAAACCTGCGCGGCCGCCTTGGTATCCGGCTGGATATCGAGGTTCGGCTGCCCTACGCAGATTACCACAGATCGGGGACGCCAGTTCGAGTCCGGCCTGTCAAGGCCATTTCATCACTGGTCGGCGCGCAACATCTTCGCACCACAGCCTTCCACCCTTCTTCGAACGGCATGATCGAACGCACTCATCGGCAAATTAAAGGTTCGATTATGTGTCACAACACCACCCAATGGACAGAAGTCTTACCGTTGGTGCTTCTGGGCATCCGCAGTGCATGGAAAGAAGACGTGCAAGCTTCCTCTGCCGAGTTGGTGTATGGCGAACCACTACGCTTGCCGAGCCAGTTCCTGTCACCTACGGAAGACCACGCGCTGCAGGACGTCACGAGTTTGGCCACACGCCTCGCAAGACACATGGCCAACCTCGCACCAACACCTGCATCTTGGCACAGAAAGGGAACTTTTTATATCCCAAAAACCCTACAACACTCATCGCATGTTTTTGTAAGGCAGGACCACGTTCGTAGAACGTTGGAGCCGCCATATGCCGGGCCATACAAAGTACTCGAGCGGACTCCGAAGTACTATAAAATTCTAATGCGAGGTAAAGTCACAAACATCTCACTGGATCGAATAAAGCCCGCATTTACAACTGAGGACGTCACGCCAGCTGAGATGAGGATGTTACCATCACCGCCACCAGCACCAGCTACAGAAGAGAAACGTACGCGGAGTGGGAGAAGAGTACGTTTCACCGACTTTTATCGACCTTAGTAAAGGTCTCGAGGGGGAGTACTGTGGCGGAACAGCTGCGCTGGCCCTCGGTGGTCTTCGTATCCGCTCGGGCCGCGCGCGCGCCGCTTCGTATTAAGTCTACTCCCACCAGACAGTGCATTGTTCGCCGCCGCCCGACACAGACACTGTGTCGCTTTGCTTAACGCTTTTATATAATTGCACCGCGCGTAAATATTAATTCAGGCTATCAATTTCAATCATTTCTTTTCTTTCTTCGCATCTATCTATTCTGCTTACAACTGTAACTATAAACTATATCTATTCCTTCGCGTATCTGTGCTTTCTACTCTTCTGTGCTTATTGTAACTGTGTACCTACTTCAGACATTATAATAATTGTTTAAAGTTCGCGATCGTTTTATTCTTCTCGCCCGTACATCGAACACTATTGTTAGTAGTATAACTACACGTCTTTCAATTTCCGTGATTTTGATATCCCACTCGATAAATTTGAGGTAGGTACTTCCCCAGTCGGACTGCTCAATTGGACGGAAATACCGTCATGTCCTACCTCCTAAAAATGACGGTGTATAAAAGTCAGATATACAAGAGGCTATCCTTACACAGTTAAAGTTGTAGATCCACACATATACCTACTCAAACATTAACCCCTTAGGGCAGGCACGTAAAAATATCTGAAACAAAATATAGGATGAGTGAGAACTCACAAAAAGACTTATCTTTTCCCCCGGGCAAGTGCTGTAATGTAAGTACTGTGAAAGGTACTATACACCCTACAAGAGGAGAACAAAAGAAAGTTGATTCTGAGCGCCGCCGCGCATTTGTTTTTCCAGTACTCTCAATAACTTAGGCAAGGGCGTTCTGACATTCACGGGCTCTTGTAAATGACAATGCCTTTTTTTCTTATATTTTGAATGAGATTTATTGCGTGGATATTTTCTTTTATATTTGTTAACGTCAAAAATTTAGAAAAATATCATAATAGAAGATAATTAATATCGAAATCTTTTAAACTTTTCATTTTTATGAATATACCCAATCACATTCAAGTGATTAAAATAGTTTTCCAAAATAATGATAGGTGATTTTCAAAAACCTTATGTGGAAAAACTTTCAAAAATGACTTTATATAGTATTTTGATTGCACAGATAGGAAAACGGCTTTGGTATTTAATTATACACCTAATTATTTATACTACAGATGAAATTTTATTAACAATAATTATTTACAATATGTACATTAGAATTATTTAAATAAAAAATATAAAAACAATAAGTACATAATATATACAAACCAGCAGGTTCAGGCGTCAAAGAATTCCTCACCATCGATGTCAACTGGGAGGGTGGCCAGAAGGCTGGCAGCATTGCCACGTTGAATGGCAATACTGATCCTTTGCGCAAGGAATAAACCAGCCCTCTGGTCACGGGTAGCGTCTATTAACCGTTTGGAAATGTCTTAAAATAATAGACGGGCACTTGGACCCCATGATCCCAGCGTCTCGACCCCAAACGGCTCAAATATGTAATTATCACTTAAACTACGATATTTGCGCCGTTTGAGGGTCTCTGCCGAAGCAGCAGCAGCACAGGCACAGTCCCCAGTCCCTGGAAGATGTGAAGTCGCAAGGGTGTCAGCACATGTTGCATCCCACACCAAATGCCTTCCCATCTTCCAAGGCACCAAAGACATTCCATCCGGCCTCTTGCCATCATCGCGCACCAGACCAGCAGGTTCTAAAAAGGCTGGAACCCCGGCCGTGACAAGAGCCCGACGGATTATGACATTGATGTACGCGTGCCGTGAAAGCCGTCCCGCGCTCCTACTGCATGAGAGACCATGGTGTCCAAGGCTACCAACTTCTTCTCCACAGCGACATCGATGCGGAGAAACGCAAGGAGCACCTAAACGAAGGCAAGCAGCGATACGGAAGGTGTTATCGTCCAACATGGTACCTATGTTGGGCGATGGTAGGGCCTGCAGCCAAACACCGGATTCCCATTCCCCCACAGCCAAAAGGCGAGCACGCTCCGCAACATTGGAAGACGTAGAAAGGAGATGTTTTCTTACCATGTTGCAGAGCGGCACGTCCCATTGTCTCTGGGAAGATGGGTTGGCTGGCAAATCAGCGTTTGGGCAAAACATTTTCCAAGCTCTTAAAGCTTCGGCCTTGCCTGGCACTTCTGAAATAGTTAGGCTAGGGGTTAGGATTTTTCTAACTAAATCATCCGTGCCATGCACCGAAGATAAAAAAGCTGGTAGACTTACGTCGGTAATTTTGCGAACGCCGAGCCCGCCTAGACGAACAGGCATGGATGCCTGAAGCCAGACTCGGTCGTTCATATCCACATTTAGAATTTTGCAAAGTGTGTTTTGAATCACACTATCCATTTTACCTAAAAGAGCCAAATACTTAAAAAGTTGAGTTGAACGGAGAACATGTGTAAATTTAGGGACAAAAAGACAATACCGAATTATTGTGAAAGCAGAATGGATGTTAATTTGTTGCAACCGGTCCGAAACTTCATGGAAATTTTGAATTTTTTCTTCTACGAAAGAGTCATATGCTTCCTCTAAGATTGGGGACCCAAGAAGACGGAGAGAAGTTTTTTGAACAATTTTTAAATTTGGGGCCAAAACATTGAATTTTGATAGTGTAGAAATGCTGTCAATATTATCATCAAGATAAATTTCACATTTAGTTGGATTCAATTGTAAACCAATGGATCTAAATTCATCTTTTAGAAAAGCTAAGTCATTTATAACTGTATTAACGTCTCCTCCTAAGGTCCCGTCATCTAGATACCATATGTTAAATTTAGAATTTAGCTGCCGAATTATAGGGTGTATAGCGAGGCTGAAAAGGAGTGGCCCAAGAGGGTCACCTTGTTGACATCCCACCGATGATTCTAAAACGCTGTCCTTGTATAGTAATTTTGAGGGGTACCTATAGCATTGCCAGAGAAATTTATAAATTTTGGGGGTTTCCAATTTCGCTTGTGTCAACAATGTGTCCCTATTCACTGAATTAAAGGCATTCTTCAAATCAACCTTAAGAATGACTTCCCCTCCACTGCAGCCAAGGTACGTTGACAGGGCATGTACGGCAGCCTCGCAGCCCCCTTTGGAGCCAAAGCCAAGTTGCAGGGGCTGCAGTTGGTTAGTTGGTTTCTCGATTCGAATGACAGATCGTGATTGAAGACTTCACTGGACTTTGAGATTGGTAGTGGACCCGACATGATGGGTCCGTAAGAGAAAAATGTTGATTATATGGGCCTGGATGGAGCATCCAATCCCATCCTGGCGAGGAGCCGATACATCGTGCCTTATCGAGTGCCACTGTCGTCGCGCCGCTGTACAAGTGGTAATGGCGTCCTTATTTTCCTGCTAAAGAGCGGTTGGTACCGCGGTTTCCTTGCCGGAGTCCGCCAGCTGGCGATCGTCGTGCAGGGGTCTTACGTCGCGGCTTCTGCGATACCAATAAGGACCTCGCAAGAGACGCCTACGCGTCTTACATAGACGTCCAATAAGTGCGCGGAGATTCCGTTTTCCATCGATTACGTGGCCACTATACGAGGAGTGCGCGAGATAGCGCTAAAGTCTTCACCTGCAAGTGTCGCGTGTGTGCTGGACATGCGTTCGTTCGCGGCTTGCGTTGTATTGCGCTAGTCTATTAGGTATATAGCGTAATGTTTATTAGCTTATAGTGTCCATAACCTGTCCCGTATAAGGGGTGTAATTGATAAATATATTTCCATATTTCCTTTACCATAGGCATACCATGGAGCTGCTCAACACGAGGCCCTTGACTCAATAGTTCAAGTGCATACTTCCAGAGCTTATCTGAACCTAAAGTTATTAACTTTTGTAGCGGTCATCATTAGAACATTTACTTCACTGTTTGCTGGGTGAGGCCACCACCTGACCTCTGCCGACCCCAACAAATAGGCTTTATTGAAGTGAAAACTACTTTAGCGGCGTTGGATGGGTAAAAAGTGTTAAACTCGCGTCAGGATCACTTGTTAAACTCGTGTCAGGATCACGTGACCTGTGACCCGTAAGCGACGACTTTGTAGGACGACATGACGTCTTAAAACATTACTTACTACCGAGTGTTTATTTTGCTAGGTACGCTAAGAAGCTTCGTAGCTTAGCGGTAAGTGCTTGCACTGTAAGTCCATGGTTTCAGATAGTACCGGGTTCGAACCTGGGCTTCTGACATTTTTCATGATTTTTTTGTTCTTTTTGTAATTCAATGATTTCTTCTGACAGAAAATTAGGTTCTATGATCGTTTTCAAAGTCAATTTATCGGATCTTCACTCTTTTTTTTAAGGTGCGGGAAGTCCCCTCGGATACCCCCCCCCCCTTTCCGTAGCCGGAGGGGGAGGTTATGTCGGACTCGAACCGACTAAACCGCACACCGTCTGTGGGTCAATGTGCTAGGCCGAAGGTGAGTTTGTCTCGCGACATATCCCTCGTACCCTGACTAACCCAGGGCCATTCCTCTCGGTCTGGCCCTCCTCGGGAAGGGGGACCAAGCGGTCCCCGACTCGCACCCGGTATCTGCATCGTCCCACGATGCGCGCCGCCACCGTGGCCTGCTTCTGCTAGGGTGACGAGCGGCTCCACCCGTCACCCTCAGGCTCGCGCTCATGGGGGGCAGAGGTCGGTCTGCGCCCTTCGACGCCTGAGCCGCCTACGAACGCGGGCAGCGATGTTCGCGAGTCTCTCTCGCTCGCCGCGCCGCGCCCGGATCTACTCTAGTAACTGAGTTTTAGTGAAAATTAATGATTGAGACCAACTAATATTCTAAGCAAAGGAAAAATCTATTTGGGGAAAATTTACAAAGGTTTCAAAAAAAAAATACAAACTTTATTACACGAGAAATGTTCAAATCATTTCTACCTCTAAAACTTATGAACGCTTTGTATAAGGTCTCACGGATTGGTGAGGCCACGCAAATTCCCGTTGCTAAAGATTTAATATACCTGCTACCTGATATTGACTGCCAGGTTTCCTTGCCAATACTTTTATTACTTTTCATACACCTTTGATAAATAGAATACTTATTTGTTCAGATAGAAATGAATCGAAGAAAAACATAATGTCATAAATGTCCTAGGTATAATTATGTTGATATTAGCGGCAATGTGTATAATCCGGTATTAATAGGCAATGTATATCTTACTAAATGCACAGACGGTTATGTATGAAATGTTTTCAAAAAATTTAAGTGGGGAAATTTATTTCACACATTGCCGGTGGAACAGTAGGCTTTTTGTATAATAGCTTACATTGCCTAGGCATTGTATAGAATATCTGAATTATATATAATGAGGAGACCATTAATATAACCGACGCATACCGTCCCAATAGAATGTAAATCATTGAAAGTTGACCACGTACAATAATATAACATTTTCATATAAGTGGTTAAGTTAGTAACACTTATGTAACTAGAGAGGACAGCCAGAAAGCTGATTTGCCTTGTTTAATGGCTTCGTTTGTTAATGTCAAGCCTCAATTCATTGTGCACAATATTTCTACGTCAGTGGTTGATAGAACGAGTCAATTAATGAAACTTTAACAAAATCGGGACTGATAGTCCTGAAAAATCCCGGGAATTGTTGTCAGAACCGGGACGGAGTAAAAGGACAATAATGTTGGGAAATCCCGGGATTCCAAGAATCGATAAATCCCGGGTTAAATCCCTATATCGTAAAAGGAGACTAAGGGATATAACTCTTCTCCATCCGTCAGAAAATATATAGCCCAAGACAAAGTTCCCGCTTAACGGCATGAAACTCGCCCTGTATTACGTGGGTGTGCGAAATCTGGGTGTCAAATACACCTCTGCCTACCCCTTCGGGGATTTACAGGTTTGAATATATGTATGTTGTATTCTGGCCTTCGAGGGGAAATTTAAAAAAAAAAACACGGGTTGCACTCCGGGAGAGCCGGCAGAAGTGAATAAAAAGTATTCACTTCTGCCGGCTCTCCCGGAGTGCAACCCGTTTCTTTCTTTCTTTCTTCGTTATATACAGAGAAGAAAATAAAAAGAACCATATATATACCATACCATACCTATAATATAGCGCCAATCATAGAACCTATCAATAACTTTCTGCTAATTTTCTGTCAGAAGAAATTAATAAATTATAAACAGAAAAAGTAATAACAAAAAGTTATAAATTACAAAAAGAAAAATAATCACAAAAAAAGTCAGAAGCCTAGGTTCGAACCTAGTACTATCTGAAGCCATAAGTACTTACAATCGAAGCGCTTAACTACAAAGATTCTTATCGTATCTTGCAAAATAAACAGTCTGATAATGTTGTATGCCGTCAGTCGTCGGTTATGGTTCAAAGGTCAAGTGATCCTGACGCGCGACTTTAACAATTTTCACCCAACGCCGCTAAAGAAGTTTTCACTTCAAAACTGCGAATGTATCAAGCAAGCGGCATTGGAATTCAACTTCAAGCATCTAATTGTTGACAATGATTTTTCTCAACTTATGGAAATCAATATTCCGATGACAATGTCAATTTTATGATAAGTGTTTATTTATTATTATTGAAGTGATATCAAATGTGTATCACAACCACCACAACGTAGATGAATGATGATGAATTGAGTCCCGAACATCTAATGGATACAAGTAACTGAATAACAATAAAAATCACTGAAGCAGATTACAATGTTTATTTCGAGTGTTTATTATTCGAAATATACTTGAAAAGCTTTCAATTTCAATACAGTGACGCGTTTAAGTATTTCATTTCATAGCAATTACAGCAATTTATTCAGATAATGCCAAAACTTCGTCGGCGCCAAGCTTCTAATTGAGCGATCTTTATAAATTATCCTTATAACACGAGACCGTGGAACTCAAAGAGTGATTAATTTAGACTAATTAAACGCTATTTAAGAGTTTTACACAACAGTAACTGAAACTGTAGCATGACGTATTTCATCAATTTCTTCTTCTTCATCCTATTGGAAATCCCAGTCGCATCCGAAGCTATCAGCTTGGAGTCTGGGGTCCGCTTTTACCAGTCTAACTGCGGATTTGGCTTAACTTCGACATTTTCCGTGAAGCGACTGCATCTGACATCCACAACTCAAAGGCGATATCGAAGCATTGCAATTAGACCAGTTGTTGGACTTTTGAGGGCTCCAACTACCCGTAACGACTGCCATAGATGTTTATATGGCAACCAAGGCCGACGGCTTAACTTGCTTTCTGAGGCACGCCCAGATCAATGCAAATACTCATAATCATGCATACAAATATTTGCATTGAGCAGGGATCGAACCCGTGCCTCCTGCGTAGCGGCCACGTTCACTACCGCTTCGCCACAGAGGCTGTCAACGCCAGGCTGTCAATTTATTTTGTGTTATTAAGTGCATGGAATGTATGAAAATAATTTTGAAACTATCAGAAGCAAGAAGCGTATGTCAGACCGTATTTAGTAGAAATATATCTCTCTACCTACCCCATTAGGAAGAAGGCGGTCACTATGCTACGAGTCCACCTTGGCTATGTATGGAATCAGGAAAATAGGCATACATGATGACGATGATTACGTCACTACGTCATACAGGAGGTTACACCTTACCATGTTATACGATTTTAAGCTTGTTAGAGCGTTTTCACATTCGTCCGATATCCGATATCGGTGTCGGACGCCGATGGCCGACATCCGATAGCCTACACCTTATGCTGTTTTCACATTTAGCCGATGATATCGGCCCGATACGGCCATTTGCTCGAAAGCACAGGCTAGTTAGGGATGCTACAAAAAAAAACACGGGTTGCACTCCGGGAGAGCCGGCAGAAGTGAATAAAAAGTATTCACTTCTGCCGGCTCTCCCGGAGTGCAACCCGTTTCTTTCTTTCTTTCTTCGTTATATACAGAGAAGAAAATAAAAAGAACCATATATATACCATACCATACCTATAATATAGCGCCAATCATAGAACCTATCAATAACTTTCTGCTAATTTTCTGTCAGAAGAAATTAATAAATTATAAACAGAAAAAGTAATAACAAAAAGTTATAAATTACAAAAAGAAAAATAATCACAAAAAAAGTCAGAAGCCTAGGTTCGAACCTAGTACTATCTGAAGCCATAAGTACTTACAATCGAAGCGCTTAACTACAAAGATTCTTATCGTATCTTGCAAAATAAACAGTCTGATAATGTTGTATGCCGTCAGTCGTCGGTTATGGTTCAAAGGTCAAGTGATCCTGACGCGCGAGTTTAACAATTTTCACCCAACGCCGCTAAAGAAGTTTTCACTTCAAAACTGCGAATGTATCAAGCAAGCGGCATTGGAATTCAACTTCAAGCATCTAATTGTTGACAATGATTTTTCTCAACTTATGGAAATCAATATTCCGATGACAATGTCAATTTTATGATAAGTGTTTATTTATTATTATTGAAGTGATATCAAATGTGTACCACAACCACCACAACGTAGATGAATGATGATGAATTGAGTCCCGAACATCTAATGGATACAAGTAACTGAATAACAATAAAAATCACTGAAGCAGATTACAATGTTTATTTCGAGTGTTTATTATTCGAAATATACTTGAAAAGCTTTCAATTTCAATACAGTGACGCGTTTAAGTATTTCATTTCATAGCAATTACAGCAATTTATTCAGATAATGCCAAAACTTCGTCGGCGCCAAGCTTCTAATTGAGCGATCTTTATAAATTATCCTTATAACACGAGACCGTGGAACTCAAAGAGTGATTAATTTAGACTAATTAAACGCTATTTAAGAGTTTTCACATTTAGCCGATGATATCGGCCCGATACGGCCATTTGCTCGAAAGCACAGGCTAGTTAGGGATGCTACGGATGAAAAAAAAGCAAAACATTGAGCAAGCAATTTTCGACCTTATTGACAAGAGATGGTATGAGTTTTTTTTTCTTATATTCGTGATCAGCGTCATCAATTAAGGCGAAAAGCACGTAACTAAGAAAATGTCATTGAATTTCTTGCACTCGCTGTTTTAGTCTCTTTGTGATCCGATATCGGGCCAAAACAGTGGTGTTGGATTTCGGATATCGGATATCGGATGAGTGTGAAAACGCTCTTATAGCCTCAAAGAGTTTTCACATTAACTGATCCGATATCGAGAAAATATCGAGAAAGTAAAATGTATGATAATGTAAAAAAAGTAGAATGTACGTATATGTATCTGTTTTTCACATTGTTCGGCCCAATATCAGATATTGGCACCGATGCGAAGGCGAAATGTGACTGTATTGTCAGCTATCGGATGTCGGCTATCGTCGTCGGACACCGAAATCGGATCGGATAATGTGAAAACACTCACATTGCATTTAAGTTGGTATATTATGTATACCTATGCAATGGTTCCAGCTTAGCATTCCATTGTGAATTCCTGTGTAATCGCTCGTCAATAGATCTATTGAGGTAGTTATTACATATGCCTACACACTTGTGTGTATTCTAGTAACGTCGATTCACTATTATAAATTCGCATTTGAAGTAATAATTCCTACTTGTTTCAATAATTTTATTTATCTTGATTTCATTATTTATTTATTAAATAAATAATTAGGTTTTAGGATTTGCCATAAATTTATAATCTATACATTTAACGACAAAATAATTGATACATATAAACAATGAAACATTTCTTCAATAAAAATAAATAATAGTATCTTATTTCTAACAATTTCAATCAAGTCCAAAGTTCATACTTTGGAGCCGAGTCCATTTATTATTTTTTGTTTGATTTGTTACAAGAGTTGTGTGTTCTGTGGCCAGGCAACAGTACTTAGTTACCCGAACGGGATGTATGCACCTGAGCTTTATCTCTTAGGTACTAGCGATCCGCCCCGGCTTCGCACGGGTGGTAAAAAAGTTCCCGTGAAAATCCAATATAGCCTATGTTACTGACGAAGAATGTAGCTTTCCAATGGTGAAAGAATTTTTGAAATCGGCTCAGTAATTTTTGAGTTTATTCATTACAAACATACACACTATTATAAAAATCTTTCCTCTTTATAATAGTAGTGTAGATTACTAGCTGACCCGGCAAACTTCGTACCGCCTCAGAATCAATAAAACAAGTTGCAATTTCTCACCGTTAAAACATTCCCTGGACATCCGCAAATATTTCAAGACTAAAATTAGCTCAATCAGTTCAGCCGTTCTCGAGTTTTAGCGAGATTAACAGAATTGCAATCCATTTTTATATATAAGAAGATTTAGCAAGCGCACCGATTAGCTGGTGAGGTCAGGTTGGCTTATTGAAGGAATTGATGAAGCTCTGAATACTGAAGACCCACCCAAAATCTGTAAATTTCTCGCAACAAATAATCATATGATTAACAACACAATGAGTGAACTTAACTGACTGTCAGAGCCACGAGATATTGAGGAACCACCATACAAAATCATGTCCAAAGCCCGCAAATTGCAATCCGGCAGTTTCAATCGAGAGCCGTTTTACCACTGACTGTGTAACAAGAACTAGAAATTAAAAATCTGAAAGAACTCTTACTCCAACAGAATAAAGTTTAAAATCCAATAACCGTCAGTTCATCAGTTTATTAAATGGAAAATATTTTAGGTGCTTGTTGACATGGAGCGTGCCGGTTTTTTATAGAGCTTTTCATTTCAACTCTGTTGGACCACTATTGTTCACTATTTTCGTCATAGTACCAGACGTGTTTGTTTGTTTTGTGGTTTGTCTGCTTGCTTGACTTGGTTGTGTTGTTGGCGCCATCATGAAAATGGGCCCCGTACACCCATCGATCACTGCGATCTGTACTAATATAAAGAGAAACGATTAGTTTATTTGTAATCGATAAACTGAAATTATCAAACCGATTTCAAAAATGGAATGCTGCATTATCCCTTAGTAAGATAAGATAGGCTAATTTTTATCGCCATATTCCCACAGGATAAGTGCATTGAGTACGAAAAACATTCGAATTCGTAACGTAAACGTATCGAGGGAATGGAGCATTGCCATTGGCTCACAGTAGACAGGCGGCCAATCGCAATCCTTTGTTCTCATGATACGTTTATGTTACGAATTCGAATGTTTTTCGTGACAGAACTTACGCGGGTGAAATCGCGGGTTATAATCAATTAAGTTATGATAAAGGCTCAATGTTTATTTTACTATGTATATTTATTTACAACTTACTAACTTAGCTTACAACAAATCAACGTATTCTTTTCTCAGTTAACAAGGAGCGTGAACTTTTATCTTTAGATAAGATAACGATCATAGTTAACTCTGTGAAAATATCTGATGCTTTAGCGAAAGTTTATTTATTTATTTATTTATTTATTTATTTCTTACAATTGCAAATACAGGTATGTGGGATGTTAAGTTCATACATTTAGGTACACTATATTTAGCCTTGCGGCGTGCAATATTATATCAATTCAAGTCAATTAAAAAATACAAATTTTCAAGTAATATTATATGTCAATGTGGGAGTGAATACAAGATCAATGGCAGGGACATGTCAATAAACTAATTCAACTATACGTTTTATAACATGTCAGTATATTAGTCTACACCATATTTTTAGGCTTGCGGCGTGCAATATTTTGAACCTACTGTAAGAGGTCAAGGAATATAAAATAGAAAGAATAATGAAATGTCAATATGCTGGGAGTCAATACAAAATAAATAATAACCTGTCAGTAAACTAAGTCTAATACAAGTCATATAGAATGTCAGTACGCTAGACTATCACAGCTGATCATGAAAATAATCCTCCACAGAATAATAACACTTCTCCAACAGTATTTTCTTAAGTGTAATTTTAACAATATTATAATTAGGTTCCTCTAAAATTGACTGAGGTAAGTGGTTATATATTCTAGGAGCCATGCAAAAAAATACTTTTATTTAAGTAAGCTGTGGAGTTGGAAGGTATACATATTTTAGAATTATGTCTATTAGTTCTCAATTTCTCGAACATATGAGCATTCCTCTTCACAAATAGTATGGTTTCTAAAATATAGACACATGGCAGAGTCAAAATGTTCAATTTCACAAAGAAGGGCCGACAACTATCTGTTGATTTTATATTACAAATGGCCCTTACGCATTTCTTTTGGGCTTTAAATGCATATTCTACATCAGTAGCATTACCCCAGAAGATTATACCAAATCTTATGATTGCGGCAACATAACCATGGTAGGCGGTCAGGACGGTAGACGTACTTGAAGTTTTTGAAAGCCTATAGAGAGCGTAAGAGTACTGGTTTATTTTTGAACACAAACTTTCAATATGATTCTTCCAGTTTAAGTTCTCATCGATATTTAAACCTAAAAATTTTGCGGCTGGCACTTGTTTAATTTTCCTATTGTCATACTGTATTTCTAAGTCCACTAGTTTATTTACTCTGTTTCTGAATGTCATTAAGTTGGTTTTATCGATGTTTATTTTTAAGTTATTATAAGTGAACCAATTTATATGTGAGGGTACATTTGATTGAATAAAACGAATGCATAAATTAAATAGATTTTATAATGATTGAAAACACAGTAATTTATTTATAGAACAAGATCATATAAAAACAATAAAGCATTAATAACAATAATCACCAACATATTTGTATGGTAACATTTATCAAGAGCAATATTGGTTTTGAATAACTTAATAAAAAATAAAACGTACCTGACCGTTCAGAAATGTCCTTCCGAGTTCATAGTTGAACAAAGTCTGAGCGATCGAGCCACTGCGCACTCTTTTATACTATGACTTGCTTGTCAGTGGGTGGGAGCGGGTAGTCTACAGAAAAACTTATTAAATCGGAAGGTACTCGAAAAATTGTGATTATATTTTTAAATTAATAAAAATTAAATATTTCTCCCACACGGCCATTCTGACGAGCAGCCATTATGGCTCGTGAATAAAAATTAAAGTACATTGCTCTTATGTATAAATCATAATAATTTCAAATACATTGATTAAATGGAACAAAAATCATAACAAGTTGGCTTTGATAAAAAACATTTCAGGAGCAAAGCCGAAAAACATTTAACATGATATTGCCTCGGTAAAAAGCCTTATATAAGGCGCGGCATAGAACATTTTAATTTTGCCTCGGTAAAAAGCCTTAATAAGGCGCGGCATAATTAATAATATGGCCTCGGTAATCAATCTCTCAAGGATACGGCCAGTTTAGTATACCCATTACCATGCACTCATCCAACACCTGGCCAGTATGTAATGGATGCGTACTAGGCAAGAAGCTACTAATCACCATAGTCTAGCGATTCCGTGAGCTCAGTTCCCATTTCAGGAGAAACAAGCCTCAGATTTTCATGAGAAACATACAACTCATTTCCAGTACTATGCACTTTTACAGTGTATCGTTCATTATCATGAACATTAGTTATAACGCATGGACCTTTATACTTGCTGTCAAGTTTCATAATAGTACGTGGATTTTGCTTTATTAAAACAATATCACCAAGTTTAAATGGGACAATTTTGGCTTTGTTTTTGTCAAACTCTTTTTTTTGGGCCACCGCACGTTCATCTATGCGACGTTTTGCCATTTCACGACACGCGGTAAGGTCCAAGCGTTCAATGTCATTCACAAGAGCGGAAATGGCTGGAGGCGATCGATTGCAACCCATGAGAAGCTGGAAGGGAGTTTGCCCAGTGGTTTTATTGAACGTACTATTGATGGCAAGTTGAACTTCCCCGACAGCATCCTTCCAGCTTCTCCTGGTAGTGTTCTCGACTACTGTGAAACAGTCGGTTAGAACTTTCATTAGCCTTTCGACCTGGCCATTTGCACGACTGACACCAGTTGCGATAAAATGTAATTCGATAGACCAGTTTTGGCAAAAATTTCGCAGTTCTTTTCCTGTGTAGGACGCCGCTTGATCACAAATTATTCTTTTGGGAGTTCCGAAAGTACAGACCAGATCTTTAAGACAGTTTACGGTAGCATTGGCAGTAAGGTTAGTCACAGGCTTTAAAAAACAATACTTAGAAAACGCATCAATAAAAACTACAGTATATTGTTTTTTGGGTTTGTTTCCAGTTAGTTTTCCTGTGGTATCCATATGCACAGTATGGAAAGGGACAGGTACCTTATCAATGGGATGTAGGGTAACTTGGCGGGAACCAGATTGGCTCTTGTTGATTTTACAAGTTAGACAATTTTCAACATATCTACGAACATTTTTAGTCATGTTTGGAAACCAAAACTGCTCACGTATTTTTTCTAGGGTTTTCTCCCAGCCTAAGTGTTTAAGAGAATCATGATATAACTGAACTATGTGCCATCTATAAGATTTAGGAACAAACAAAGATTTCTTCGTTTTATTGTCTTTTGTTGTATAAATTCGATATAGTAAATTGTTAAGGATTTCGTAACTAGAAGCTAAATTTTTGTCTATAGTAGAATTTTGAATGGAATCGATCAAATTTTTGGTTTCCAAATCATTTTGCTGTTCAGTTTCTAACCAATCATTATACTGCAGAACGTTATTTATGTTGAGAATTGCAGGGTTTCTACTGAGAAAGTCTACGTGAGGAATGCGCTCTCCTTTACGATACTCTATTTCAAAATCGAATGACTGTAAGTATGCCCACCATCTATGAACACGGGGCAGAAGCTCTTTTTTATTCCTAGATGCTTTAAGCGAATTACAATCTGTCACGAGCTTAAAACTTCGGCCGAACAGGTAGTGCCTAAAATGTTTTATGGCTTTAACCACTGCCAAAGTTTCAAGCTCGTAAGAATGATATCGTTTTTCGGTGTCGGTGGTGCGCATACTAAAGTACTCTACGACTTTAAGCTGAGCATCATGTTTTTGAAGTAACACGGCACCAAAACCAAATGAACTGGCATCAGTATGAAGTTCAATACATTTAGTAGGCTCGAATAAGGACAAAGTTGGTTCCGAAGAGAGATATCGGATAATTTTCTCTCTTGCTGAATCATGGTTTGATGTCCAGTTCCACTTGGTATTGGCTCTAGTTAAGTCATATAAAGGCCTCATTGTTTGAGAAAAGTACGGTATAAATTTTCTAAAATATCCCGCAAGGCCGCAAAATTGGCGGACCTGTTTCGCTGTCTGAGGGATAGGAGATTTTATGAGCGCTTGTACTTTCCCAGGACTAGGTCTAACAGTACCATTGGAAATTATTCGACCTAAATATTCAATTTCTGTTTTGAGAAATTTACATTTTTTTATATTTAAGGAAAATCCAGCACATTTTAAAGAATCAAGTACTTTTCTCAAATTATCAAGACCTTCATGTACAGAGTTGGAGAAGACAATCACATCATCGATATAGATCAAAACGAACACATCTACGTACATTTTCAGGGCTGCATTGATGGCCCTCTGAAAAACCGATGGAGCATTACACAAACCAAACGGCATACGTAAGAACTCGTACTGCCCATCAGGTGTGACAAATGCAGTCTTTTCAATAGAGCTAGGAGCTACAGGTATTTGGTGAAAACCTGCGGCCATGTCGAGGACTGTGAAGAACTTAGCATTCGCGAGTTTACCAATATGATCATCGATCAACGGGAGAGGATAATGATCTCTTACCGTATTACTGTTAAGTTCTCTGTAGTCGACACATAGCCTGTCACTACCATCCTTTTTTCGAACTAACAGAATAGGACTTGAAAAAGGGGAATTACTATCACGAATGACACCATTGTCTTTTAAATCCTGTATTATCTTTTTGACATTCTCTCGCTCGATGGGGGCAAGACGATATGGGCGTCTTTGAACAGTTTTATCTGGGTTTTTTAATTTAATAGTCAATTTGCCTGTATTTATTTGTGTTACAGAATTCCCTGATGTGAAAAGATCTAAATAGGATTTTAATAATTTAAACAAGTGATCTTTTGAAATCGAATCGACATCAGTATCAATACAAGCTTCTAAGTCAATTTTCTCAACCAAATTAATATTGTAAGAAGTTTTAGAAATTTTGGTGCTGTAATTAGTTAACAGTATTTGTATGCCAGGAATGTCAAAAAGATTTTGCCCCAAAAGAATGTCATATTGAATATAGTGATCGGGAACCAATACAAGCTCCAGCTCCAAATTCAGGCCATCAATACAAATCTGACTAGTTTTGACACGAGTAGAACAAAATGAATTTTCTCCAACTCCGCGTAACATTGTTGTTTTAAAAGTTATTTTGCCACTGGTGCAATCCCCAATACTTTCACGCATCAATGAGCATTCAGCGCCGCTGTCTATGAGACAGAAAAAGTCGCGACCATCGATTTGGCCAATTGTAGTACGGTTGCTAGCAACTATTAAAGAATTCACCGACTTTTCTGATTTTTCAGGCTTTGGTTTCAGATTTAAGCGTTTAAAGCAATTATCAGCCTTATGACCCGACTTTTGACAAAAGTTACATATTACGCGAGTTTTAGGGGTTACACCGGTGGACATATCCTTAGTTTTATCATTTTGACTAGTAGTCTTATGAGGTTGATTAGTGGCAGCACTAGTAGTAGGGGTGTCTGAATCCTTACGATTACGACAGTCCCTTTGCAAATGACCTACCTTAAAGCATTTTTGACAACGCCTAAACTTATAATCTTGAGAGTTATATTTGGTCTTTTTAACAGGAATATTGTGATCAGCGGAATCATGAACTGGATGTTTTCGTTTATAAGAATTTAGATTTTGTATCAATTGAGGCAACGTTTTAGGTGTCAGCCGTAACAAATCTGATCTAATACGAAAGTCCAACACACCTGATATCACGGCGTCCACTAAATGCAGCTCGGTCACTTTAACGCCAACAGCTTTTTTCGCCAGCTCCCATTTACGGGACGCATATTCAGCCAAGCTAGTAGCCTTGTCGCTCGTATACTCCATGAAGGCGATTAAGTCATCGTAGTAACGAGTTTCATCTGCAAAGGTTTGTATGAGATTGGATTTAATATCTTCCCAATTAGTCAGTGTGGTATAATTGCGACGTGCCCAATCGGCAGCACGTCCTTTTAAGTTTTTCCTGGCAAGGTTCACAGTTTCACGCTCGCTAAGTTGATATTCTGACTTCAAATCGTCGACATGACGACACCAAACCTGAATGGTGTCTGTGCGATCATCAGGTTCAAAAGAGGGTAGATAGATATTATCTAAATTTCTTGTGCGTGGCAATGGATTTAAAACTTGTGACGTAGGAGCATTACTTGTAGCTTCAAGAAATGTACTCATCATTTCCTTCATCATAGATTTCATAAAGTCAATGGGAACAAAGTTACCGCCCTGATTTTCTAGTCCCGGAGCAGTCGAACTTGAAGGGGGTCTGCTTTGACTGGTGCTGGGGCCTGGTTGGTTGTCCGAAGTCTCTTGCAGCCGCTGTCCTCTAGGCTGTGCGCCGAGGATCGGAGATGCCGATTCTTCGTTAGAAGCGGCACCAGGGGTTTCAGGTACTTTGGCAGAGTAATGTGACATCGTATCTGAAACTCAAACAAAAATTAATAAAAGGTATTAGTACATAAATATGGGTAATCGATCTCACTTCTGATGTGAGGGTACATTTGATTGAATAAAACGAATGCATAAATTAAATAGATTTTATAATGATTGAAAACACAGTAATTTATTTATAGAACAAGATCATATAAAAACAATAAAGCATTAATAACAATAATCACCAACATATTTGTATGGTAACATTTATCAAGAGCAATATTGGTTTTGAATAACTTAATAAAAAATAAAACGTACCTGACCGTTCAGAAATGTCCTTCCGAGTTCATAGTTGAACAAAGTCTGAGCGATCGAGCCACTGCGCACTCTTTTATACTATGACTTGCTTGTCAGTGGGTGGGAGCGGGTAGTCTACAGAAAAACTTATTAAATCGGAAGGTACTCGAAAAATTGTGATTATATTTTTAAATTAATAAAAATTAAATATTTCTCCCACATATACTAGTGCACAGGGCATCGTTAATTTGGTGTTCAATCTCTTGTTTATTGTTCCCTTTAAATAAAATAGTGCTATCATCAGCAAATAGTACAGATTCTTGGTGCAATGCCTTGGGAAAATCATTTATATATATGTTGTAGGATAACTTGATACTTCGAATCTTCGCGGAAATCCTAGGGGTTTTGCGAAAACGCGGATAATTAGACATAGGCGAAAAATTATCAAATCTTACTGGACAAAGTCAGGATTTTTGCGAAAATACTCGTTACTATAGTAAGATTTGATGTGCTCAACACTGATTGGCTACAATTTTGCTGGCTGACTTCTTCGCTGACCGACGACAAGCTGGGTGGTTTATAAAAAAATAACCACGAAGGCCTAATGCGGGAGCTTCGCTACGCTCCGCTCCCGCATTAGCCTTCTAACCTAACCTATCCGAGTCGCGAAACATTCTGTCGGTGGATCATTCGGCAGGGAAACGTTTGTCGGAGATATGTTTCAGACCGATGATACAATACTTGAAGTTAATCATCGGCAAACTAGGAACCAATTAGAAGTCAGCCAGCAAAATTGTAGCCAATCAGTGTTGAGCACATCAAATCTTACTATAGTAACGAGTATTTTCGCAAAAATCCTGACTTTGTCCAGTAAGATTTGATAATTTTTCGCCTATGTCTAATTATCCGCGTTTTCGCAAAACCCCTAGGATTTCCGCGAAGATTCGAAGTATCAAGTTATCCTACGACATATATAATAAACAATAGTGGCCCCAATACACTGCCCTGTGGGACACCAAACACAACACTCTGCTGCTCCGAGGAGTAACTCATAATCGTTTTGTTAATGGGACATACCTTTGAGATTTGAGTGGATTGCCTTCTATCACTAAAATAAGATTTTATTAAGTTGAGTATGTTTCCTCTTATACCATAGGCATTCAATTTATCTACTAAGATTTGATGGTCAACATAGTCAAAAGCTTTCGATAGGTCCATATAGAGAGCACAGGCCTGACTTTTATTATCTATTTCAGTCATGACTGTTCTAAGAAATTTAAAGATGGCGATATTTATATCTCTATTCTTTCTAAAGCCTGATTGCTCATCAACCAGCATATTTTTGCTCTCAAAATAATTATACAAGCACTCGTAAATAACCTTCTCAAATATTTTAGACATAACTGGAATTAAAGCAATCGGTCTGTAACAACTCATATCATGTTTGTTTCCTTTTTTAAATATTGGTCTTATAAGCGTTATTTTAAGCTCTTTCGGAAATATACCATGAAATATGCACAAGTTAATTACATGGCTGAGTACAACAGATAGTTTGATAGAGACGTGCTTCAAAATCTTAACAGAAATACCATCGTAACCGGTGCTATTGGTAGGTGTGAGATTCATAATTATTTTATTTATATCGCCAGGTAATGTTGCGGGCATAAATAACGAATTGACATTATTACTTACATAACTTTGTGACGAGTTTATATTTAATTTAGTTACTTGGTTAATAAAAAAATGATTAAAGGCATTGGCTACTTGCCTGGGGTCGCTAATAATGTTATTGCTTACCACTATGTGCTCAATTTCATCTTTCGGGCTGTTACATTTATTATTATTTATTATAGCCCAAGTGGCTTTGCATTTGTTGCTTGATTTATTTATAAAATTATCATTTTGGGCTTTCTGTGTCAGCTTTATTATTCGATCTAATCTGGACTTTAGGTCTGTAAAACTTTTTTTATTACGCTCAGTACGATTTTTACGATACAGCCACAATAGACGTCTTTTTCTTTTACAGCATAGTTTTATTCCGTTAGTAATCCATTTAGGCTTGGTCTTCGCATAGATTTTTATCTTGACAAGTGGAAAACAAAGATCGTAAAAAAGTCTAAACAGTTGGTAAAACTCTGTAAAGGCAGTGCTTGGATCATCACTTTCAAAGACTTCTTGAAAACTAAGGGCATTAACGCATTCTACAAATTTGTTGATATTAACTTTACGATAATCACGTTTTTCAATGTACCAATATCTATATATGTGTCTTAATTTCACTGGAATTTGGAATAATTGAGCTGTATGGTCAGATAACGCAAATTCAAAGACCTCATGGTGACTGCCTCGCATATTAGACAAAAAGTTATCAATACATTTGCCACTGTCCGGTCGGGTAGGTTCATTGAAAATTATTTTAAGGTTATACGATTGTGAGATATGCGAGAACTCATTGGATTCATAGCTTTTAACAAGTGTATTGATATTGAAATCACCGCATACTATCAATTTCTTTCTACCATATATGTAACGGCTAATCAAAGAATTAAATGCAATAAAAAATTTCTCATAGTCTTCAGCATTTGTTCTCGGCGGCCTATATATACATAATACTAAGAGTTCATGATCCGAAAGTTCGATCCCTGAACACTCCAAAATACCTTCAATGCCGAATTCGTTAATTTCTTTTAACGAGCTAAATAATAGCGAGTTATGAATAAGGACGCATGAACCACCCCTACGGTTTTTTCTACAGAAAATAGAACCCAGCCTATAATTGGGAATATTTAGCAAAAATATGTCCTCCCTTAATAGATTATGCTCTGTGACACATAGTACCCCAACTTGCATTTTATCAGCTTCAAGCTTATCAAGGACCAAGGTAAGTAAGTTTGATTTAGTCATTAGACCATCAATATTCTGATGCAACAAGTTTAGTTTAATGGTCACGAAAAAAATCTGCTGGCTGACCAGATAAGACATTCTCACCCCCATCATGATCTAACTGGCCGCGCAAGTCTTCTATTGATGTTTGTGTACTTACTGAACTGTATGATTTCTTACTATTAAAGGAAGGAATACTCGCATGTTTTTGTTTACTTCGTACGTAGTCGTTAAACTTGTATAGATATTCTATTCTCAATATTTCTTTAAGCAAATGCCCCCCCACAAATCGAGCATAGATACCACGGTATGGTATCCTGACACTGAATCCCATATCAATATAAGACACATTTACAAATTGGGAGCAAAGTAACTTTAGTTCATAATTCAATTTCCTTTCATTCAGATGTTTGTTAAACGGGATCTCACAAAACACTACGTTTGTGTTTTTAGTTAGACACAAAAAGTTGCTAACACTAATTTTAAAATTACATGGTGACCAATCATGCATACCACCCAAAATAACAACATAATCTCTTTCGTTTAGAGATTTAATGGAGCAACGTTCCGAAGTCAGTATGTCTTGCAGCGGTGCTCCCGATTTCCAGTAGCATGTCACTAGGAATTCCTCGCCCACCAGATACTGCAGTGTGCGTTGTAATTGACGTCCTTGATCATCGGCAATTATGACTATCCTGCGTCTGGCAACAGAGCGCGGACACTCAGGTGTGGTCCGGGCAAATGACAATGTTGCACTTGGTTGTTTTGAAATTGATTGTGCTGATGGAATGGTTTTATCAACTTCTTGATTTCCTTTCTGACAGGAGTTCGCACTTTGTGGCAGGTCATGACTCTCAATTTCTGTACTTAAACCCAGATTAGAGATAGTGTCACTAGGTATCGTTCTAAAGTCCATGATATTATTTGTGTTTGTGCTTAGTTTCTGAAGTCTGTTGTGGAACTTTGTAGGTGTTGAATAGCGAGCCCTGCGTTGTTTAGTGCTTAATGACAACGGCATTGTTGACTAGACCAGTAATAAATAGTTAATCAGTCGGGTATGTGTTGCTCTGTAGTCGATTGTTTTAATACAACTTAGTACCAGAGGGCGCTGATGTCAAAATTAATGTTTTTGATATCCGTGTTGGTCTTCGCTTTATCTGTGGTTCATCAAGGACAGAAGGTTACGCTACTTGACACCAGTTGCGCTGATGTCGTCGTATTTTGAAAATGTAGAAAAAACGAATCTTTTGCACTAAACATAAGTTTGAAAAAAGTAAATTTGGTCTGGTTTTCCGACTGTCACTATTGTTTTTATTTATATTTTTGAGCAAGATTTAGGATGCGTTAGTAGATTTAGGTTTTATAATGTCATTTAAAGATGCAAGTCATTGATTCCACATATGGAAATAACACTTTATTTATGTTCGTGGTGCACTAAATTCGTCACTAACACTTTCACAGTTCAATTTGGTGTCCGTCTTCACTTTCATGCACTTTTAATAGTTCTATTCTTCGTTTATCTGATTTTAACAATAAAATATCGAGAGCACAGTTACGAGCAATGTTTACTTGACAGCGCCACCTGGCGGAAGTTTCAAGAAAGTTCCTTATAAGACGCCTTATTTATTTAGGTTTAACATCATCTAATGTCCTTCAAACTTTATCTTCCTGCTCTTTATCTTCAATGAAAATACTTTTACTATTCCACATTATTTATTAATATCCTGACCGGTTTCACCTTACGGCATTATCAAAGGTTGTTACATGTTTTTTAGATATCAGATGTCTACCAGCTCTTTATACGATTTTCGTACAAGATTTTTATTATATACAGAATTTTAAGAATGAGCTTAAAATAAATAGGCATTGACGAGAGTTGACTTCAATATCTCAATTCAAAAGCTGTTTCTCATTCGTTTGGATTGTATATGTCACAGCCAACTAGCTCAATCAACTCGTTCAATTCAATCGGCTAGGTAAATAGCTTAGATCGAAGACGTTGAATTATTTTCCTAGGCATTTAATCAAACAGCTATAAAAATTACTTATTTCTGCATGGTTATAAAAAAAAACCACGAAGGCTAATACGGGAGCTCCGTTCCGCTTCGCTCCCGCATTAGACTTTTAATGCAAGTTTATTACTGAAAACGCTTAACTCCAAAATTCGTATGACACACATAAACCGTTACTAAATTTGTATATTAGGGAACCTATTCAACTTAACGTTTAAATAGAATGTCTCATATTTTCTGAATGTTCACTAGGGTCGGGCGTGTTCGTTTCCGTAGGAAATTGCTCTGGAGCGATTCCACCGCTGCTACTTTATCGACTAAAACTAGAATTCGTGTATTTTTTCATATCACGTGTACTGCCGTAAGTATAAAAGTTTGATGTTCCAGCTCATTCTTTCTTCCACCTGATGCAGAGTTTCTTTTGGATGTTGGGAAGTCAGATAGCAATATTTTTCTTAACAGACCTCACATTTGACTAGAATCTTAAATCTACATCTAAATACGGTCTAGGATATAATTGTAGGATAGTAGTAATGATTGTAGATTTAAGATTTGCAATAATCCACCGTATTTCAAATCTGTCGAGTCCATAAATAACTTGCGATAACTTCATAGCAAATAAAATTTAATGTTATTCCGATTTTGGTTTATAGTGAATTAACAGATTTTGATCGATTTATCGGTGTTTTATGGATCATTGGAGAATATATTGCTATTTGTACAGTAGTAACGGCTCACTGGTCGCCACAGCATTTGACATTTATTACAAGAATTCGAGGAGCACTTTCTTTTAAAACGTTTTACAGAGTATGAAAAATTCTTTTAATCTCTGAGCAAATAGGTACCTAGGTATTTACAACTCACGAGTATGAGCCTTTTTATTGTATAAGGTGTATTGGAATGACATAGAGTAGCAAAGAATTATTTTTGAAGTAGGTTTTATTTTTTTAATGTACTCGTAGATGACTCGTTTATTTATAATAATATATATTTACTACGATTGGTACGAATAAACAAAAAGCATTTCGCCTCTTTGCTTCGATAATGTGTTATCTTGAAAACTGCAATTTTACAGGAGACTGATTTTTAACTTACAAAACACAATTGTGACGAAACAAAGAACTTTTTTACTGTGGATCATTAATTTATTATTTAATACAACAAATATAGTATTTGAAAAGTTGTTAAAATCTTGGCTATTTGAAAGCTTAGCAAGAAATTGACTTCAATTTCAAAAAGGGGGAAAATATATCACGTTATTCTTGCAAAAAATTAATAACATAAATGTTACAACCTAAGTAGTCACGGTGTTGATGATATTACTTTTGTTATGACACTGAGTTATATCATAAATAAACATTGAAGAAATAAAAACTATTGGATTTGAGAATCAATTTTTATTGAAAAAAAGAGGAACCGATACCTCACTTATTGTAATTTATATTATGACAAAACCAACTTAATACCTGCTACAAAAATAATCACAATTTGTATCGCTTACTTACTGAGATTACAGAGTCCACGTCATAATTTCGAAATAATCTGGCCGACCGTCAAAATTCTGAACGCTCATTTCGCCGATGATGAATTCAACGAATGGTTGTATGGTCGACTGTTAAAACTCCGAATGGTCATTCCGCCGATAATCAGTTCTACTAATTATTGTATGGTCGACTATTAAAACTTCGAATGCACATTACGCATTTTTTTTATAACTATGCAGAAATAAATATTTTTTCTAACTGTTGTTTGGGTCGGGTAGTAGATGCAGCGTACTATTGGTTTACTGACGACGATATAGTTTACTGACGATGTAGCATACCATCGTTTTAGTGTACTAACGATGTAGTGTACCAACGATTTGGCGTACTGTCGATGTAGCGTACCATCGATTTGGGGTACTGTCGATGCATTAGCCTGTCGATGGATTTTTCGATACAGCGATCATCGATATAGTGACTGTTGATATTATGAACTAGACCCATTGAACTGTGCCACATCAGCGTAACGCTGCACTCTGTCTCTACACTGTGATTAAACGGATTTCTTCATCACAACATAATACCACAAATAATGATAAAGTTCATCATCGGCGTAATAAGCTTTCGAAGTTTTAACAGTCGACCATACAATCATTCGTAAAACTGATCATCGGCGAAATGACCATTCGAAGTTTTAACAGTCGACCATACAACCATTCGTTGAATTAATTATCGGCGAAATGAACGTTCGGAATTTTGACGGTCGGCCAGATTATTTCGAAATTATGACGTGGAGCCGAGATCACATTTTACTAGACAAGTTAAAGCATCTTTAGCTAAAATCTGCTTGATGACGATGAGGAGTCAGTCGACGAACTACTGCTACTACTAGTTGAATCACAACGATGGCAATTCGATTTTTTTTTTATAAATAGGACACGTCAATTTGACTTTACCTTGCCTGATGGTAAGCTGAAGGTAAAGTCTCAAGAACAGTTGTCTCAGTTTTTTTTCTGCTACAGTATCTACAACTTCATTTACGTCCATTACATCCTCTATATTTGCATCCTCCACGCTTAGCATTGTATAATTTTGTAAAACAAAAGACGTTCTGTTGCTTTAAATCTTTAAAATATTTTAGTAGGTACCTTCTTTGATTTATAATGTACCTACCTTTTTTAACCTACTATGCACGCCTGATAACGTGTTCGAGAATATTAGCGTGTAATAATCACTTGAATAACTACTATAGTAGGCGTGACATCGTAACAAACTAACTAACGAACTCGCAGACGTAATTAATTAGTTTTATTATGAGGCATAGATTAGGATTTGTACGAATCAAACATTATTACTAAAATATTAATAGTACCCATATTTCTGTGCATTATTTAAATAGTAGATAGAACTAGTATTTAAGTCAGACGCGCGTTGGTATCTCGCACAGCGAAGTAGGTATACTAAGATTTATGGTTATACCTACACACAAATACGTAGTTACCTACACTTGTGTTTATTTCAGGAGTATTTGCATGTTCCATTTTCATTGCCAGTTTAACTAGTTTTTTACTTCTAGGTTCCATCTGAAAAATTTAGTACCAATGGCTATTAGTTTTAGCATTAACAAAGTACTATTTGGAAATAATTCCAAGAAAACAAATTTATTTTTGTTCTAAAACGAGACATAAACAATTATCTATTGCTTAAATTTTATATTAGAAAAAGTTTTATTACCTACAATGTTACATCGTAAGTTAAGACAAAGCAAAACTAACAGCCTTTCGGCAGCAGTGTGACATAAACATAATATAACAATCGACCTTCCGTATTATTTTTCAATATCAATGTGTCAAAGTTACATATCACATTATAAAATTAAAAATCGTATTTAAAATGAACCTTACCTTTGCAATTAAAACGCGATATGGTCGATAAGTCACGTTTTTGCAGAAATTCTTTAACACCTTCCGCTGCAAGCGCGCGGTGGCTACTATTATGTTGCGTTGTCGCATCAAACCTCTCCGCAGTAAGAGACAACGTGATATTGTGATCTATCACAGTGGCGCTGTCTTTTTCACCCACAGATTAGCTATTTCGCGCGTAAAAAATACCACGTTTTGTGAGAAAATAAAATCGGATACGGCGGTTTTAATTATCAAACAATAAAAAAAACGATTTTTCGGATATGTCACGTTATTGAAGCAAAGAGGCGATTTGTCTACTTTAAAAAAATTACATTGAAAAAGTACAAGCTCATAAACCTATGTGAGCCATCTGTCACGAATTACTTTTGGTTATTGCCCTGTTTTAAGGTCATGTTTGATAGCCCTAGACTAGCTGTCGCCCGTGGCCCCAACCGCGCGAACTTCTCATGCCGTTTCCGCTACTGACCCTCCCCGATAGCGTAACACACAAATAATGTGGCTTTCTATTGGAAAAAACGATATCAAATTCGGCTCACTAGGTTCAGAGATTACCTACTCCCTATACAACGTCACAAACTTTACCTCTTTATCTAATATGTGTGTAAGTTTAGGTTTGAGAATCGGCTACTATCTATTTTCCATACTCCGATCCGCGATAACCGACATCTACGCGGGCGGAGCCACGGGCAACAGCTAGTAATATATAGATAGCCTGAAATTCGGCTCAACTAAAAATTGATAATAGCCCACCGCGTTCGATGAGATTACGTTGACCATGTGCATACGAAAACCTTATTATCAAAGATAACCGGAGGCGCTAGGACTACGACCTAAGGGAATTTGTATCGAAATGGAATTTCAGATTTGAAATTGCTTTCGTGTTAAAATTGCTGAGGCTCTACGGAGTTACTTTAATACCTTCAAAATGTCGAGATAAGTTACTAAACGAGGATTTATTATTAAACATTAGACTTTTTCAGAACATTTTTAGTACAGAAAATAAAGGTGCTTTAGACAGATGACTAAACTTTATTTATGTACAGTCAGAATCGGAAAATGTTGTTCACTGAGAAAGAAAACGGACACAAAATGTGTTTAAATATCAATGTTACATCATTTTTATCATATATGAATATAAACACACTACTAACTTACATAAAAAACGGAAAATTGATTTTTTGCTTTGCCCACTCTGGATGATTACAGCAATTTGGAAATTTGTTATTCAGATTATTTTAAGTACTTTGGTGGTCAACATTTTTCTGATGCTGACTGTACGTAAAATATTGCTTGCAACCGTTTATAAATAACTATAAATAAATAAATATTCCAAAAATTTCACACGACGCAATAGCTTCACTAGCTTGTGTTATGGAATCTAGAATGCGGATAAACATATTTAGATGCTTTTATTTTTTGTAAATACCCAGACCAACGCAAATATACATATTCATGCATACAAATATTTGCACTGAGCGGGGATCGAACTCGCCCCTCCTGCGTAGCGGCCGCGTTCACTACCGCCACGCCACAGAGGCTGTCGTAAATGAGAATAGACATTCACTACTTCAGTTGACACCGAGATAAGTCAACAGCTCTGGAAAGCTAGGATAGAAAATTTGTTGCGTATTTATTTCTCGCAACAATGATAATTTATTCGGAACCTATGTGCGTTGATCCTAAAGTACTATTTCACGCCAATAACAATATAGCCCATCATAGTCTACTGCTGGACTCCTTAAGAAGACCCTAGCTTCCGAGGTGGAACTGTGGAAGGATGTAATTGGGACATTTGCTATTAAGAGGATAATGATGCAGACAGTCGCTTCTTCACCTTTTAAAATCAGTATATAAGGCCAAAGAAGGCCTTTTTTAACGCGTAGAAACTCCCACGGGCTTCACCCCATGCATCAGTGCCGAAAATGGGGTGGGCGAGTCGGAATCGAAACGATTAAAACCACACGGTGTCCTTCTCAAGTGTCCATTGCCGGGCACCCCGGGTAAGCCTTCGAAAGGATAACCCCAGGGTTATCGGCGGACTTTGGCCGCCATCGCGGCCTCGCCAGGTGGGGTCGGGTTTTATCCCGCGTCGGTGAGTTGGCAGGCGTGTGTACACACGAAACGCCTCTGCCACGGACTGCTTCTGTAAGAGCTCGGGAGGCAGGGTTCTCTCCCGCTCCCTCTCCGCCGCCTCTTTCGCGCGCATTACCTGCTCGCAGAAAGATACGGCGGCGTTCCACTTGCTCCCGTCGGAGACCACAGCCCTCACCATGGTCTCCAACGAAAGAACGTCCACGCCCAGGACCGCAACGAGATCCCGGCGTTGACTCGCCCAAGCAGTGCACTCCACCAACGTGTGGAGCGCCGTGTCTTCGCCAGGATCCTCGCAGTGCTGGCACTGCGGCGTTGTCTCCCGGTGGATGCGCCATAGATACCAACCGAAGCACCCGTGTCCGATAAGTATCTGGCACATCCGGTATGAGAGGTCACCGTGATGCCTCTCCAACCACTCCTTCATGGTCGGTCTCACCGCCGCAATGGTGGATTCCCCCACCTTGGATGCTCAAGTCGTACCCGCCATGTCTCCATGAGTTCCTGGCGGAGCTGGGACCGCTGAGCCCTGATTTCTCGGGGCTCCAGCGTATGGCATCGCTCCAGCGGCTCCTTGCGCCACTGTTACAGCAACGCAAGGGCTCTCGCTTCCAGGTCGCATGGAGGGGTCCCGGCTAGCATGCCACCTCGACAGAGATCGTGCGATACCCCCTGATCACTCTGAGGGCCATCGCTTTTAATAGGCTGTTTAATACAGCCCCGTAGTGGGCCGCCAGAGTCTCGCCAAAGTAGGCCTAATATAAAATTTCCATCCAATTTTTACTTATAGCATTCTTAAATTAAACAATTTTACTAAGCGAATTGGTCATGCTGTATTAATAGTTTACTCGGATTTAAACCCTCAAACTTTATAATCGTATGAAATATGAATGGCTTTTATAAAATATCTAATATTCGCCTTTGGTTCTGTAAGTTTAATTTTCATTGTATTGAAATTGAATCTAAATTGAATTTCTAATTTGTGACCTTTTTGTTAAAACACATTAAGACGTCAGCTCTGCAATTCGAATGATTTTGAAGAACAATATTTTTTTATGTTTTTTTTTGGCATGGTATTCTAAATTGGTTTTATATTTTCTTAAATAAATTAATTAAAAGAAAATATAAGTAATAAAGCAGTTTATTGAACTCAGTGCTCGTTGTTACGATCTTTTAATACCTTTTAAGAGGAATGAGCGGATTAATTTCATTATTTTTAAAAGGAATCGTTTCGAATTCGGGTACGGTATGAAAAATAAATGGACTAGAATTAATAAAATAAAATGTATTTCCCTAAAAAGTCGATTCCTTACCGACAACCGACATACCTACAGGCTACGTGCGGATAGATCAGTTAGACCTATCCCACTAATAAAATAAATGTAAATATTTGGATATTTGTATGTTTGTTTTGCAATCACGCTCTAACGGCTGAACGGGTCTGGATTTTGCTGGACCTAGACCTAGTATTGTGTTCCCGGCGTTGAGTAGGGTAGCCAGAGCTCACTGGAGAGGTTTTGTGCTGTCAGTGGGAAGAAAAAAGGTTTTCCTACTTTGTCTTCAACACTGACGGCACACATCATGCGCGTGAGGACTCTGGTGGAGGATGCGGTCGCTCGGGGTGAGGTGATGCTGGCGGTGTCATTGGACATTTCCAATGCCTTTAACACCTTGCCCTGGAGTTGCATCAGAGAGGCGCTCGTGTACCATGATGTGCCTCTCTACCTCCGCCGCATAGTCGGGGCGTACCTGACGGGGAAAGCCGTCGTCTACCCGAGTTCGATCGGAGTCGGTAGGCGCGAGATGTCGTGCGGTGTTCCACAGGAATCGGTCCTGTGGCCGCTGCTGTGGAACATCGGTTACGACTGGGTGCTTCGCGGTGACTTCGCGTACGGTGCCGCCGTCACGTGTTACGCGGACGACACGCTGGTGACGGTGGGCGGGGCTACACACCGCGAGGCGACCCTGAGGGCCACGACCGCGGTTGCTCAAGTCATGGAACGGATCCGGCGGCTGGGTCCCGAGGTGGCTCTGCACAAGTCCGAGGCCATATTCTTTCATGGCCCTCGGCGCTGGCCAGACCCGGGAGCCAGCCTTACAGTGTGCCTAATCCCATCGACATCAAGCCCCGGTTGAAATACCTGGGGCTGGTGCTTGACGGTCGATGGGACTTCGGAGAACATTTCCGAAGTCTGCGCCCCAAGTTGGTGATAACGGCGAATGCCTTGGGCTGGCGTTGCCCAACTTGTGGGGCCCAGAGGACTCCTGCACGAGACTCTACGCGGGTGTCGTGCGGTCCATGGCCTTATATGGGTGCCCCGTATGGGCGGACACCCTGGGGGCCAGATTCCTGCCTCTGCTCCACGCGGCGCAGAGGACGATGGCCTCCATGACCATCAGGGGGTACCGCACGATATCCTTTGAAGCGGTGAGTCTCCTGGCCGGATCGCCACCGTGGATCCTGGAAGTGAGGACCCTTTCAGCACTCTATCGGTTCCGAAAGGAGGCGCGGGACCAGGGATTCGATCCCGAGCCCGAAGAAATTCGGGCCGAGAAATCCCGGCTCCACAGGGCCATAGTGACCAAGTGGGAGCTACGACTTGAGCAACCACGTGCAGGGCACGCCGTGATTGCGGCGGTAAGACCCATCATGGGGGAGTGGCTAGAGAGGCTACACGGTGGCCTCTCGTACCGTCAGATGCAGGTCATTTCCGGACACGGTAACTTCGGGCGGTACCTGCATCTGATGGGCATAGAGCCAACGCCCGAGTGCCATCACTGCGACGCGAGCGTGGACTCGGGGCTGCACACGCTCACCGAGTGTCCGGCGTTTGAAGTGCCGAGACGGGAGCTTGTGACGGCCCTGGGGGTGAGAGTGCTCAAGCTCTCCATCCTGCTCGCGGCGATGGTCCGCTGCGCGGATGCGTGGGCGGCCAGCGCCTCCTTCTGCGAGCAGGTCATGCTCGTGAAGGAGACAGCAGAGCGGGCGCGGCGCAGTGAGCGAGAAAGACTCGCGGACATCGCTGGCCGCGTTCGAAGGCGGCTCGGGCGTCGCAGGGCGCAAACCGACCTCCACCCCCCATGAGCGCGGGCATGAGGGTGACGGGTGGAGCCGCTCGTCACCCTAGCAGAAGCCGGCCACGGCGGCGGCGCGCATCGTAGAACGATGCGCGCCCCCCCCCCCATACCGGGTGCTAGTCGGGGACCGCGTAGTCCCCCCTCTCGAGGAGGGCCAGACCGAGAGGAATGGCCCTGGGTCAGCCGGGGTGCGAGGGATATGTCACAAGACAACCTCACCTTCGGCCTAGCACATCGACAGACGGCGTGCGGTTTAGTCGGTTCGAGTCCGACATAACCTCCCCCTTCGGCTCCCAAGGGGGAGGGGGGGGGGGTATCCGTGGGGATTGCCCGCACGTAAAAAAAACACACTGACGGCACACATACACTATGTATTTTCACGGTCGGCAGCAACAGTGTGACCACTTACCAACAAGTGAGTGAAAAAAAATTACATAACAGGGATGGAATAACTCATAGGTTACTATATATCCCAGAATAGGTTCCCATGAATTGCGAGAACGGTACCAAAATTCCACGCGGGCATCAGTAAGTTTAAATAAAAATAAATCACGGTTATAATCTTCTATATGTATAAAAGCCCTTCAACATGTACTAAAAAGGGACACTGGAATTTTCCAAGGGTCTCTGTAAGGGTGTAAGGTCGTGTATCTCATTAATGTATTTACACGTAACACCCGACATACCCGGGACGATCTAACCCGGCGGCTTACTTGATTATTATACATTTACCATATAAATATTATTATTTTTACTAAAAAAATACGACCTAAACAATATTTTTCTTTTGGGGAATCAACATTTTTACAGCGGTGGTCTTGTTTGCATCCTAAGTTTGTACTTTGTTTTTTCCAGGCATCACCTCTACTGCTCATTCTCACGATGAGGAGTGAGAATTGAAGAGTGATAGATGGCAATCGCTTCACGGAAAATATACCATCACCGTTAGACTGGAGAAAGTGGACGTTTAAATCCGAGCCAAGGATTCGGATACGACTGGGACAACGGCAATGATAATGATACTTTTAACCCCTATAGGAAAACCTGCGCAAGAACCTCATCCTTCTATCAGTAGGAGGCTTGGTACTAAAAGTTTTGATGCGGTCCCACATCTACATTTTAAATATATATAAATAATGATATAAAATATAAAGTAATTTAAACATGTATAAAAATGTAGTATTATACAGTAAATACCTCTACCAAACTGTATAACAGTATGGCAAATGAAACTCCCTGATTACATTTTTTTACAAAGGTTTCCCTTTTGTTTCAAAGTATTTTTATTAATTACATTTAGATATAGTATATTCATTTATCGACACTATAGGCAATGCATATTTGAATTATTGTTTATTTATTTTATTTTCATTAAACCTCAAAATTACACTTATTATTATTAATTTACTGTGTTCAATCCAACAATCCCAATAATTTATACTTAAGCATATTTAATATACATCCATTATAACTATTGAATTTGGCACAACATAGTAAATAAAACAGTTAAATTAAAAACAACATAATTGAATAAATAATAGGTCATACATAACAGACGTTTTATTATCGTTAAAACCACATCTAAATACTTGAACACTTTATATGGTAACTACCTACTATTACTTATTATTCGACACTCTTACGAGCATAGGTACTAATTTATTATTACATTCTATTCGATGAGTTGTAACTCTTGAAACGTGTCCAGGAGGAACTCACTCAGTTTCCGATATGCTATTGATTGATGGCGCTTGAACATTTTTCACCTGGCCGGTTTCTCCTTCGTCATTCTCAAAGATTTAGTATAAGGTAACCTTAAATATAGTATATGCTATAAATGTACAAAGTGCCTTATCCGTACTAATATTAAAAATGAGAAAGTGTATGTGTGTGTCTGTCTGTCCGTCCGTCCTTCAAGCCCAAATCACAGAACCGATGAAATTTTGTATAAGGGTTGATTAGATCTTGAAAAAGGACCTATGCTACGTTTGGTCGCATTAACCGACATCCACGCGGACGGAGCCGCAGTTAGAACCTAGTTCAATTTTATGAATAAAAATTAATGTTGCTGAGCGCGTAACTTAGGAACGGCTCCAACGATTCGGCTAATTAATTTTGTGGCGTATGTTCCAAAAGCTTCACGGAAGTTTAAAAAAAACATTCCCATAAGTCACGAGTATGGGAACGGTATTCCATGCGAGCGAAGCCGTGGGCATCAGCTAGTACTCAATAATAATACATCATAAGTAACGGGAGTTTCGAATTCCAATCATTTTACATTATTTATGAAATATAAATGGAAATAAATTCATTCAAAAACACAGTTGTAAAATAATATTGTTGTGTTATCACTACAGTCCATCCACGAAGGTAAAATCGACGATAGATAAATATCGGTAATTTTTTCTAATTTAACATATATGAATACCGTTTTTTTTTTATCAGAAATTTCCTCGCTTATATGATTCAGTTGCTCCATTTGTTTTCTTCCAAATCCCTCGAGGTACCTCATAATATTGGCCCAAAACATGGCCAACTCTTCTTTATAGTCGTATCCTTCAAATATAACATGGACATTTCTGTTATGTTTAGTTTAGCCAGTTGTACGACGACACCCATAACTAATTGTTCAGGCTATATCTACATACTTTTTTACTTGTAAAAACCAACTTGGGTACTTTAATAATGTTAACGGTGATGTGGTTATGTCATATTCCAACCGACTAAAACCACACAGTATGCCGCCACGGGAGCCTATTGCGGGGGACCACAGATATACCCTAGGAATGATTTTCGTAGGAACGCTGAAGAGCATTGGTTCCCTGTTATGCAGTAGGTGGCCTCACTGCCTGGCTTCCCTTGCCTGCTCGTTAAGAAGGACGTGCATGAAATGCATTACACTTTGTCGTCTGGGGTCTTCTTCAGATAGGAGCAGGGTAGCTTATCCCTTCGGCCTTAGACCACGAACAGGAGATCGCATGTCGTCTCCGGTGACCGGGTGCATCTTCTGTGGGAAGGAGACTACTACACTAATCTCTCGTATACTTTGCTCTTATGCATACCTCACCTCTTCGCTAAACTCAGCGGAAGAATGAACCTATGGATGAAATTCAAGTAAGGCTCGTTCTGTGCCAATACCTGTCACGAAGTTGTGGTGCTACGTACCTACGCTGGGCACTCAAATAACATTGGTAGCGCTATAGATAATATCATTCAATTCAGCTTTGTAAGGAACCTTTAAATCGCAAGTCCAACCAACAATTGTCAGGTTCTTTTTTATAAATTGGTTAAATTAAGTAAGCAATAAGAATTATCTATGTAGAAATATAATAAATACATAATATTATGTATATACAAACCTGCCCGGTTCAGGTGTCGAAAGAATTCCTCCCCATCGATGTCAACCGGGAGGGTGGCCAGAAAGAAGGCTGGCGTTATTGCCACTGAATAAATTAATTAAAATTATTACTTCTTCGGTGATGCGCTTCTTTTCATGAAGCGTTCATACTTCATACTAGTTCCGTCGCATACTAACACTTCCGTCGACCCGAGCGTGAGAATATCCTAAATGTTACTACACAATAATGTTCCGGTTGCCGGTATAAGGAACTAAAAACAATCATTTCAGAATTACACCTGGAACTACTTCTTTTTAATTTCAGTATCAGTTCTAATAGACGTAGAACAACAGGTGATTAGGGTACGAGTGATTTTAATTGAAAGAAATGAATATATTTGTTAAAAGTGTTTTTATTCTGTTATTTTGTGATCAATGTGAGTTTTAATTGAAGCATGGTTTTAAATGTTACCTAGTTACAACTGAGTTATATTCAAATTCAAATCATTTATTGCCCTCTATCCATCGTTTTTGAATTTAGATGTGAGATTCTATGAATATTAACTACACATGTTTTTGAAGTGAAAACTTCTTTAGCGGCGTTGGATGGGTGTAAAATGTTAAGGAAGCGTCAGGATTAGTTGACCTTTGCACCGTAACCGACGACTGACGTCATACAAGATTAGGTAAAGACTATGTATTTTGCAATTTTCTATAGATGACGTCGTAGCCTAAACGGTAAGCACGTCGACTGTAAGTCCTTATAGTTTCAGATAGTATCGGGTTCAAACCACCGGGCCTTCAGGGATTTTTTGTGATTGTTTTTTCTTATTATAATTTATTACTTTTGGTGATTACTTTTTCTTTTTGTAATTTATTACTTTTTATGATATTTTTTTCTTTTTGTAATTTATTATTTTTTGTGATTATATTTTCTTTTTATAATTTATTAATTTCTTCTGACAGAAAATTTGCAGAAAATAAGTGATAGTTTCTATGAATAGCGCTATATAATAAGTATGGTATGGTGTGTTTTTTTTAATCTTTTTCTATGTATATAACGAAGAAAGAAAAAAAGAAAATGTTTTCACTTCTGCCGGCACTCCCAGAGTGCAACCCGTCTTTTTATTTAGTTAAGACTTGATAAGTGAATGATTGATTAATCAGTTATTACTTTATTGAAGTGATATCGCATTTAATAGTGTTTATATTATTCTTAGGTTGATGTTAATGTGAAATAGTGTACAACTTGACTACTAAATACAATAAGATTGTTACAAAATCCACTGGCAGTTCTAGAGATTAGCGTGTTCAAACTATAAAAAGCTTTACCAATAGTTAGACATATCTACACAGATTATGGCTTAGATTTGGTTAATGTTTTTGTCATGTATCTATTTGGATTAGATAGTTTACAGTACTAGAGGGACACAACATACACACATACATCCCTTCACAGGCTATCAACATAAGCCTATTTGTGTAGCCACAGAGAAGTGCTTAAAGGCTTCACGCGCTACGTAGCCTTCTTCGTACTATATTTTTTTGTTTAGCTGAACGCGATAGAGCGTTTTCACACTCATCCGATATCCGATGTCGGTGTCAGACGCCGATAGCCGACATCCGATAGCCGACACCTTGTGCTGTTTTCACATTTATCCGATAAAATCGGCCCGATACGGCCATTTGCTCGAAAGCACAGACTAGTTAGGGATGCTAGGAGTAAAAAAAAAAATATTGATGGTATCAACTTTTTTTCTTATATTCGTGATCAGTGTCATCAATTAAAGCAAAAAGACATGTGACTTAGAAAATGTCCTTAAGGTCGAAAATTGCTTGCAGTCGCTGTTTTAGTCTCTTTGTGTTCCGAACTCGGGCCAAATCAATGGTATTGGCTCCGATAACCGATATCGGGCCGGATAATGTGAAAGAGGGATACATATCTCATACATTTGACTTCCTCCGATATCGGATGTCGAATATCGGATATCAGATGAGTGTGAAAACGCTCTTAATATCCGATTAATTTTCTACGAGTAACTGGTTATATTGGCTAGTATTAAGATAACACTATATGTTGCCTATTCCATGATTCACTATTGCCTTTTTTCAGTTAAAAGAAGTCCCTGTTCAGTATTCGAAAAATCATTATGTTTAGCAGACGAGGAACAGCATATGCCAGAAGGGATCGAAAGTAACGTTGGGCGATTTCCTTGGCTGGGCATCATACAACATAGTTTTAGTTAGTAATTTTAAAATACATTTTGTGTATATGAGTAAATAGCTAGCAGAACGTATATTTATTCTACTAATATTATAAATGTGAACGTGTACTTGGATGAATAGCTGTTTGTTACCCTTTCACGTAAAAACTACTTAACGGATGTAGATGAAATTTAGCATAGAGATAGATTATAGTCTAGAATAACAATAAAACTACTTTTAATTCCGGGAATATGAATGGGTTCCTTTGGAACATGGAATTCACGGAATGAGATATAATAGGGGTTAAAGTATGAAATTGCCGTTTCATTGTAATAGGTACTTCGAATTGACATAGAACCTTCATGGTTTGAGATTTTTGAGTGAAACTTTTTCCACATGGTACCTATGTAGTTCTTCATTTAAAAATGTGCAACATTCGATTATCGACTTTCAGTTGTTTTTTTTATTCAGCTTAGACAAGAAAGATGGATACTTCGAAAATTCGAGTGATTTTTGAATTGGAGTTCCGACGCGGAACTAACGCGGCAGAAACAGCTCGCAATATCAATGTTGCGTTTGGAGAGGGGACTGCTAATGAACGCACCGTGTGATTTTGGTTTAAACGCTTTCGTGATGGAAACTTTGATTTGAAGAACAGGTGAATAACAATGAATTGAAAGACATGGTGGAAGCCGATCCGAGCCAAACTACCCAGGAATTAGCAGCATGGTTTAACGTTACCTTACCAACAATATTGACTCATATGCGTCAAATCAGTAAAATAAAAAAAATTTGAAAAATGGGTACCTCATGATTTGACTGATCTGCAGAAAGAAATGCGTGTTGAAACTTGTGTTGCCTTGTTGAATCGATACAGAAATGAAGGAATATTGGATCGCATTGTGACATGTGATGAAAAGTGGATTCTTTACGATAACCGTAAGCGAAAAATGCAATGGCTGACCCCAGGTGAAACGCCACAACAGTGTCCTAAAGCAAAGCTTACCAATAAAAAGGTAATGGTAACGGTTTGGTGGTCTCAGCATGGTGTTATTCACTATAGCTTTCTACGATCTGGTCAAGCAATAACGGCAGATGTCTACTGTGCCGAACTCCGAACAATGATAGCAAAACTAGCAGTGAAACAGCCCCGACTCATGAATCGATCTTCACCATTATTGCTCCATGATAACGCAAGACCTCATACAGCAAGAGAAACCGTTTTAACTCTACAGGAACTGCAATTAGAAACTATCCGTCACCCTCCGTATTCGCCAGACCTTGCTCCAACAGACTACCATTTTTTTCGTGATTTGGACAATTTTCTATGTGATAAAAAGTTTTCTTCTCAGGAGGCAGTACAAAATGCTTTCACACAGTTTGTCGAATCTAGATCACCAGAGTTCTATCGCAAAGGCATAAATGACCTTCCTACTAGATGGCAGCAATGTATAGATAATAATGGTAATTTTGATTAAATAAATACGTAAAATAAAAAAAAAAAAACGAATTTCAATTTGTCAGTACAAATCGGCAATTTCATACTTTAACCCCTAATATTTAAGAGAACGGGAATTAACGCGATCATAGTATAGGTACTTACACACCTTTGATTGTCTGTCATTTCGATTAGGTTGCACCGGTTGTGGTTAGTTAAGTATGTGTTGGACTGATATGTACTTTTTGCTTGAAGTACCAGACTTACGGAAATTTGAAGGAACTTTACTGAAGAATATTTATCTGTGAACGGAGTTCGTTCACTATCGTAACTCGCACGGTAATACTGCCTACTAGAGATATCAATTCAACCCGGCTCACATATACATCAAAGGGTTCTAGTATATCCAATAATGTTCGGTACAGAAACTCTGTTTTAACAGGGTCAGCAGCACGTGTGTAACTCCCCTGCACACGTCCATAGGCCACGGTAACTGTTTTCCATCAGGTGGCGATGTGCGTGTCTGCCGTCTAAGTAGTATAAGAAATTGCCCTCAGAGTCAAGTAATATAAGAGCTTGGTGACATCAATTTCTATACTAATGAGGCTTTTTATTTTTCAGTGGTAGGAGATAAACGAGCTTACGTAATAACAGGGGCAGTACTTATTCACTCAATATATGCAATAGCTGCGGCTGATGATATATCAAAGATCAATCCTGACACGCTAGCGTACGTACTTACTTACGTGAATATATGTTAATTATTATCTACGTAAATAGGCTATATATATTTTAGAAGTTATCCTTTCCATCCCAAATAAAACGTGCAGGATTAAGTGTCCATTACTTTTACTCGATGGTGCCAGTGAGGATACTCATGAATTATCTTTCGGTTTATGATTTGCCAATGGGTAGGTACCGTCTGCTATTAAACATGTTTCGACCTTTCATCTTCCCGATCACGACGATCATCTTTCGAACATTCACATAAATATCACTAAGCTTACTGAAATTAAACCACTTTTAATCGGACTTCATCGTCCTCTTGCCCTTATTCTAAGTTTATTTGGGGTCTGTTGTAGTCATCTCAACATTCACTTCTTTCTTAACCATGTCATCTTTGACACCTTCTTTTAGGCCTTCCTCTTCCCTTGTAGCCATCTACTTCCATATTTTATGCCTTCCTTACAATATTACTTTCATCCCTACGCACAACATGTCCGAACTAGGACAATCAATTTCCTCGTTATTTGATATTACATTTAGCCCGATTTTCAGACTACTTTTCAGCAGCTATGGTCGCGAAGTGAGTAGTTTGAAGTGTAAGTTATCTCAAAGTATCGAATTATGATGAAGTATTGATGGTGATAACGCAAAATGAGCTCATTGTGTTGTTAAAGTCTTCCTGTATTTTGCTTTTTCCAAGTTCCATTAAAAAGTAGTTTTATTTCAATCAAAGTGATGTTCTGCAACTTCAAAGTCGACCGCAAAGTTAATGTCAAGCAACTTTTGAGGGAAATTGCACTTAGAGAGTCTTTTATTTTAATTTAATTAACACAGGAACACCACAGAACTGATTTTTTGGAAGGATTCGAAACAAAAATATGCTGTACCAGTGGAGTATTACGTATTGCATCCGGAATACACACAAGGCATTACTACGGCTACCATAGCGTTGGTTAGCATCATCCATCCAAATCTAATGGGCTTCAGTGACTTTATGGGTAAGAAAATTGTACCTAAATGATTTTCAATCATTTATGATATAATATAAGCATTTTCAATTAAAGATTCTACTATTTGTACATAATAGGTAGTCCAGGAAAATTTGAACAGTTATAAAAACAAAAAATCGTCATTAAAGATATCAATCAATTAGCCCACTGCTGGACATAGGCCTCTCCCAATGCGCGCCATTGCGTCCGATCCTCCGCCCACCGCATCCAATCTGTCCCAGCCACTGTCCATCTACCTAAGGGGTGTCCTACCTTCCGTTTGCCTTCTAGCGTTCTCCACTCTAGGACTCGTCTGCTCCAGCGGCCATCAGTCCTTTGACAGACGTGGCCAGCCCATTGTCACTTCAGCTGGCTTATTATACGAGCTATGTCGGTAACTTTGGTTCTTTGTAGAGTAACTCTAAGCATAGCTCGCTCCATGCACCATATGAAAGATATATTGATCCCTACGGATACCTCCCCCCCCTCCGGAGCCGGAGGGGGAGGTTATGTCGCACTCGAACCGACTAAACCACATGCCGTCTGTGGGTCATTGTGCTAGGCCGAAGGTGAGGTTGTCTCGCGACATATCCCTAGGACCCCGGCTGGCGCTGGGCCATTCCTCTCGGTCTGGCCCTCCTCGGAAGGTCCCCGACTCGCCCCCGATATGGGGGGGGGGCGCGCATCGTCCTACGATGCGCGCCGCTGCCGTGGCCTGCTTCTGCTAAGGTGACGAGCGGCTAGGGCAACCCACAGGCTCATGGGGGGCGGAGGACGGTCTACGCCCTCCGACGCCCGAGCCGCCTACGAATGCGGGGAGCGATGTTAGCGAGTCTCTCTCGTTCATCGTGCCGCGCCCGCTCTGCTGTCTCCTTCACGAGCATGACCTGCTCATGAAAGATAGATGTAAACATCATTAAAAATCTTCCTTCTTTTGGAAGTCAGTTGATAAAACTTAACCACTTAAGGTTATTTTTAAAAGTGTAGTGGGAAGAGATGGGGGCCCCAAGTGGTGGTTCTGATAAGATCCCTAAGAATGTGGCCACCGCTACAACGTAATTTTACCCTCACTTTTTGACTTTCAGCTCCCGTGACACCAGTATGTATGCCGTTGTCGGGAATTGGAACATACGAAGACATGTACGCCGTGAAGTTTACTGACGGTAATATATCCTCGACACACACACACGCACACACACACACTCACCTCGAGACATATAGATATCTTGGGCCTGAAATGTACTCTATGGATAATAAAAGGTAATATGGATAATTCGGGGTGCTGCGGCGGTAGACAATTTAAAATTCACCAAGCATGGATTACTACAAAACAATCAGAAGTACTCAAAACCAGTGGGCTTGCATGACAGGATTAATGACAGAAGAGTGAGACAAGCACACGGCCCACCTGATGGACGTATGCAACACCAGGGGCATTATACTCGTGCTGCCGACCCTGAAGAAACCTTCGAAAGCCCTATTCGAATAACCTCATATTGTAATCGCTTGGGAAAACCGAAGCAGGGAGTTCATTCCACAGCACAACACACAGTAGGTAAGCATAGAGTGAAATCGCAGACTGTTTATTTCGCCAACCACTTGTATGTAATCCGTGCAAGCCAGGGCCTCGTTTGTCAAGTAACTTAGGTCCAAGATATGTACCTCAAGAAATACTAGAAATACTGCATCGGCTCTAGACACATTGTATGTGTTATTATCATTGCGTTAGTCCCGTTTGCATCCGAGGCCGTCACCTCGAAGTCCGGGGCCGCTTTCTGGCTTTTACTTCTAAATTACGCATTCACAGGACAGGACATCCATAATAGTGAGACCATTGGCACACAAGATGTCACAATCTACGACGCCAAGCACTTCTTGGGTCATATTATAGACCTATAGTGATCACTGTACCGCGATCTGGGTACGCGTGGCGGCGTGATATGGTCGAGGTGAAGAAAGAGAAAGAAAGAGCATGAGTTTAGAGCGAGCAAGATATACCGCCATGAGCATTATCCGCGGACTGACCAAATCTGACGTTCGATTGGTCGAAACTCCCCCTGTTTGACGCGCACATACCCAAGGCGCGGTGCAGCGCTTACGATCGGCTTAAACACATTTTGTATGTAATAATTACGATTAGTCATGTTGTTTTCATACATGCAGTTCAAAATTAAGAAGCCGCTTATTAAAAAAAAAAGCACTGTTTTATTAATTAGAATAGCATTACGTTTCAGTTACGGGTGATCTGCAGAAAGAAGTGTTTAAAATGAATTACGTCGGCACGACAGAATGTGACCAGTTTTATATTGAGTCTGAGGTCAGTTACATAAATTTTACGTTCGTAATACCGTAAATTATAATATACATACTTTTTTTATACCATTTAGGGGGTAGACAAGTACACCGCCTACCTGATGGAAAGTAGTTACCGTGGGCTTTGGACGTATGCAACAGCAGGGGCGTTAGAGCGTTTTCACATTCATCCGATATCCGATATCGGTGTCGGACGCCGATAGCCGACATCCGATAGCCGACACCTTGTGCTGTTGTCACATTTATCCGACAAAATCGGCCCGATACGGTCATTTGCTCAATGGCACAGACTAGTTAGGGATGCTAGGAGTAAAAAAAAATAAAAATAGTGCGAGCAATTTTAGACCTTATTGACATGACATGGTATCGAATTGTTTTTCTTATGTTCGTGATCAGCGTCATCAATTAAAGCGAAAAGACATGTTACTCAGAAAATGTCATTGCTGTTTTACTTTCTTTGTGTTCCAATATCGGGCCAAAACAGTGGTGTTGGCTCCGATAACCGATATTGGGCCAGACAATGTGAAAGAGAAATACATATCTCATACATTTGACTTCGTCCGATATCGAATGTCGGATATCGGATGAGTGTGAAAACCCTTTCGGCCACCTATGTAACTGTGTTTTGTAACCCGTTACAACTGAAGAAAATGTTCTCTTTTTTCGTTACCTAGTTACAAACTAAGATTCAAATATTTTTAAATGAGTAGTTACCATGAAATATTTTTTTGTTCTTTTTTTGTAACAAACTCTCTACCTATTAAAAGGAAAATAGTAAATTATGATACAAGTGTGTAAAGTTGGTGATTACCGCTGAGGCGATGTTGGGACCCGAGCCGTCAGGCGAGGATCTAAAGAGAGCCGAAGACGGTAATCAACAATACACACGTGTATCTAGGGTTGCCAACTATACTGTTTTAAACAGTATTATACTGTTTTTCACTAACTTATACTTTTTACTATTGAACAAAAATAAAGTATACAAAATACTGTTGAACAAAAATAAAGTATACAAAATACTGTTTTCAGCATCAAAATGCAAACACATTATTGTGTTTTAGACGCTCACACTAATTTGTTGTTATTTAGTCAGAGGGCGCTCACTGCTCAGTGCAGCGCAGCCACAAACAAATCACACTGAGTTTATACAGAGAGAAAACAAAAGTTTTACTTATTTGAGTAAAAGTTTGGTTTATTATACACATACAAGATGAATTTTTTTATTTGAATTTAATGAATTATAATGAATTATATTAATAATTATATTATATTATATATTATATTATAATTATATTATATTATATTATATTATATATTATATTATATTATATTATTATATTATTATATTATATTTTTATTATTATTATATTATTATATTATTTATTATTATTATATTATATTATAATTATATTTAATGAATTATTTTTTTATTTAATTTATTTGAATTTAATTTTCTTAATGAATTTTTTTATTTTTTTTTTAATGAATTTTAATTCTGCTATCGTAACTGGGAAAAGAGGTTACGAAGTAATATAAAAAGTCTTAGTTTGTAACTTGGTAACAAAAAAAGAAAATGACTTTCTTCTTTTGTAACCTCGTTGCGGTTACAAATCATAGTTACGAAGTCGGACGAAAAGATCTTGGTTTGTAACTAGGTAACGAAAAAAGAGAACATTTTCTTCTGTTGTAACGGGTTACAAAACACAGTTACAAAGGTGGCCGAAAGGGTGAAAACGCTCTTACACTCGCGCTGCCGATCCTAAAATAACCTAATAATTCTTAAAGAACCCCATATTGTAGTCACTTGGTAAACCACAGCAGGAAGTTCATTCCACAGTTTGAGCATGCGTGGGATAAAGTTTCTTTCAAACCGTACGGTGCGCACCATTTCCGGTCGCAATATGTGAGCATGAATTCCCTGTCTATGGCGAGTGGTGTGATGATAGAATGTACGGCAAAAAAAAAACAATTCTTCTGAGCACAGACCATTGTATAGGCGGTTGAACATACACAGGGAGGCAAAGTCCCTCCTGAGGCTGAGAGGTTCCATGTCGTCACCTGCGACTACGGGATTGTCGGCGAGCCTCAAAGCCCGTCTTTGCACCGAGTCGAAGGGGTCAAGGTGGTATGCAGGCGCTCCGGCATAACGTTAACAGCAGTACTCCATGTGGGGCCGAACCTGTGCTTTATAAAGAAGGAGTCGTGTCCTCGCAGTGAAGTACTGCTTCGCTCTGTTGAGCACTCCCAGTTTCTTTGATGCCAGCTTGACCTCATCTTGTTAATGTCTGCGGTACTGGACATTGCTTGAGATGTCGACACCCAGGATCCCGACACATAAATGGGGTTTTCTTAGCGGTGAATCCACATACTTGTATCTCAGTGGGGTTGAAAGGGACTAGGTTTAGTCTACCCCAATCGGATACTCCTGTGAGAGTAGTCTTGATTTCGGACACAAGTTGTTCGCGAATATCCTCCACCTCGGACTGAGGCATGTTTACACGGCTCGCGTAACTTGCGTCTCCAGTACTGTCATCCGCATAACAATGAATGTAGTCATCCGATAGCATGTTATTGATATGCAGCAGCAACAGGGTCGGATACAACACGGAACCTTGTGAGACACCAGCGTTAATGTCCATGCAGTTCGAGCGGCTGCCGTCTACGACGGCCTGGATGCTTCTGTTGGACAAAAAGCTGGCAAACCAATCACAAAGTCTCTCAGGGAGTCCATAGGATGGTAGCTTCGCGAGAAAACCTGTGTGCCAGATCTGATCGAAGGCATTCGCTATATCAAGGCTGACCTTCAAGAGGTGAGAGGTGATAGCGATAGGCTTGTGATTGGACGGGTCTGTCCTATCGCCTTTTTTGGGCACAGGATGCACGTACGCGGTCTTCCACGAAGCCGGAACTCATCCCGCGGAGAATGAAAGTGCGAAAAGTCGTGTAAGTACAGGACCCAATTCTAGAGCACAGTGCTTAAGCACCATCGCCGGTATGCCATCTAGCACACTCAACTTTCGAACATCTAGGGACCTTAGTTCCCGTCGAACTATACCCTGGGTGATTTTTATTTCATGTATTGAAGTTCCACACCAAGGTATAATAGGTGGCTAGGCATTCCTATCTTTCATTGTCGAGTTTGATGCATAGATATTACTTAAAAGATCGTCCTTCTCTTTGGCGCCATGGGCCAGACTACTGTCGGGGTTTTGCAGCGGTGGAAGGCAGGATTTGTAAAAGTTCTCCTCGGCAGCTTTGGAAAGCCACCAAAATGTGCGGCTACCGGATGGAAACCGTGCTAGCCGCTCACCAATTCTGCAGATGAACTCAAACTTAGCCCTGACCGTTGCCTTTTTACTGGACCTCGTGGCAGCATTCAGTTTTCGCTTCACCTTAGCGATATTCGGATCCATGTTGGCAAGAGCCGTGGTCCAAGCCTTTATAGGCAGATTGCTTGCGAGTTCTCACTTCTTTGCAAGACCTATTAAAGCACGGGCACTCGCTCGCTCCTATCGCGACTCAGAGAATCACGTCAGCTACTGCTGTTGCACAGAAGCTTGGATCATCTGAGATGAAGCAAAGCTGCCGCCACGGGTACGACGCGAAGAATTCTCGCAACCCGTCCCAGTTTGCCGACTTATAGTGCCATACAAGCCGCCACTGAAAAGGCAACACAAATATTCAAGCCTGTATAGCGCTGAAGGAGTAGAGTAAACGTATTTGTACTAGATTGATAATAAACATTTGACGTATGGATATGCAAATTTTATCCTCGGTCGATAAGGTTTTACCTTTGTCCGTATGTCAGTTCCAGTCTAGAGGGCGCATTTTTTACCTATTTTCACCAAATTTTGCACACATGTCATGTTCTTTCATTTAAAATATAAGTATTGTCGAGAGCAGTTTTGGATGGAAGGGAAAATGGGGAGAAAAGGGGTGAAGTTCAATTGCGCGTTAGTTATTAATCGGTTCATGATGATTTTTGAGCTGAAGAATCAAGGACATGATTTCTCACGGGATGAAAAAAATATCGCTTAAAGAAGAACATCGTTTAAGAAAAGAAATTAATGGGGAAAAGGGGGGGAAATTTGTTGTTAAGAAGATAACTAGGTACATATAGTTAACCACGGGGCGCGTTAAAGACCCACACCCGAAAAGGGCCAGATCGAGAGAGATGGCCCTAGGTCTGGCGGGTTCCAAAGGATATACCCTCGGACGGCGTGCGTCTTAGTCAGTTAAAGACCAACATAGTCCACCTACCAGCTCTGGAAAACATGGCAAGGGGTGCTCACGAGGTCTACTGTTCACAGAACTAATAGTTTTATATCAATTAATTAATTTAAACAGTTGCAGTACGACAAGATGAATCCTACGAACCCGTTGTGTGCGGTGTCTGTCAACAGCAGCTCTGCTTGCATATGGGATTCGGGTACAGCGCTCATCACCCGCCAATCCTGGGGGTTCTGGCAATTGGTAAGAGTGAGATCTTATTTTTATATATTTCTGGTATGAAACTAAACCTTAGGCCAGCCACACCGACAGCTTGACGCAGCTAGTATCGACTGCTTCAAACTATGTATTCTTTTCAATTATACACAGACACACATACATGGAACCGCTCGAGCAGGTTCGACTGCTTCAGTTCTTATCTCTGTAAAACTGATATAATTTTATTAATTTGCAATTACCAGCCACGAACTATTTTTGTCAATTGTGCACTTCACTTCATTTACGCCTCAGGCCGCTTTGAGGGTGGCTGTGAACGCGAGAGATATGTCACCCTTCACCTGCCGAATGTAGACACCCGTGAAGAGGACTGGATTGAGAGTAGTTTAGTCAGCATACCCATCTGGCATGCCATGGGATGAATGTAAAAGAATCCCTCACATGGTAACAGGCTATCACTTCATAGCCGGAGATGTCATGCATCACAGCATTTCTAACGTAATAAATAAGGGTACAGTTTATAGTGTTTTGAAAGAAAGAAAAATATTTATGTTCCTCACAATGTGTAGCTTAAACAATAGATATTCAACGTTTTCTTCTTGCAGATTGGTTTTTCCACAAGGGGACCTGGCTGTGGTGCACCTGCGAAGTTTTTGAACATAATTCATTACATGCCATGGATCAATGATATAATCCAAAGTGCTGTCTTTATGGACACCGGCGATGATGATGGTGGTGAAAATATGTTAGGATTCCGAAGGCTTTCACCCACCAAGTTAGTGTTCTATAGCCGTGAGTAACTTTATGTTATATGATATTTTCTAAAGTTTATGCGAATATCACTCATTGAAATAGTTAAACCGCGAACATAGCTGCTGAAAAGTAGCCAAAACGTTGGTCAAAAAGTATATAATAACAAATAAATCGCGATAGAAACCGTAAAAAAGTGGTTTTAATTCAATTTATGTTATATTCTCAGGATAAAAAATAGCCTATTTGTTATAAATAAGTAAATAAATAAATATTCCACAACATTTCACAAAACGCTTTCTAGATCCATGGTAAGCATAGCTGAACTAGCTTGTGTTATGGAATCTAGAATGCGGATAAACATACTTAAATACTTTTTTTTGGAAATACATACATATTATACATAGAAACACCAAGACTAATGCAAATATACATATTCATGCATACAAATATTTGCACTGAGCGGAGATCGAACCCGCGCCTCCTGCGTAGCGGCCGCGTTCACTACCGCCACGCCACAGAGGCACAGTATTCCCGACTATAATAATTTATCCCATTTTTGCATGTGGAATCCCCCACGGGCTTCACCTCATTGGTTCCGACGATGGGGTGGGGCTGTCGGACTAAAACCACACGGTGTCCTTCTCAAGTGCCCATTGCCGGGTATCCTCAGGACCCGATCATGGAAGTCGGTAGTATCTATCCCTATAGTAAATTCAATAGAAATTCTGAATTAATTTTTTAAAGCATTTAGTACGGCAACTATTCAAATAGATTAAAATAGGAAAATTGAATCGATTTAGGCGGGATTCGAACCAGCGATCTTTATCTTTCAGGGAGAATGACCACTGAGCCACTGAACCATGCCTGAATTCATCCAAATTTTCCTAAAAGGCAAAAACATGGGTTCGAGTTCTGCCTGGACCGATAAAATATTTCTATCTTTATCGATACTTTTTAATTCTCTAAAGATGACCATTTGATAAATAATATAAAGAACTGCTATTGTGAAATATTCATGCGACAAACAGTTTTAAAGATATTTGATTTTACGAGCCACCCAAGAACGCTCCATACAAAATTCTAAATACGTGACGTCGCAATAGTGTAAATGTATGAAGTGTAAGAAAATATCGCACTGATCTCAGTCTGCGTTGCGTTTACACGTGTTATGTTCATAATAAAAGTAATTTGAAATTGAATAAGGAATCTAAAAATATATGAATGTGGTCGTAATTTGATCATTTTTATTGTGACCTTCTTTGGGACCTTAATGAACAGTTATAGTTTCAGTTTAGTTATGCAATATATTGTGTTACAATGCATATTTTTTTCAGTAAAAACTAATATACTAAGCCGTATCCGTATTCAGCCAAATCCTTTCTACCGTTAGAGCTTGATCGAATAACAAACAATCAAACATCTTTTTCACATTTTTATTATAGGAGGATAAACAAATCGAACTTATCTATAGCCAAATTACGCGCCCCACTTGTTAGAGCCTTTGTACATCAGGTTTTTGTTATTACGCGCTGAAGACGCGCGTTTTTGATAAGCGCGTCTGCTTGACGTTTAAACGCGTTTTTTCTACCACTGAGGAGGCAGACAAGTACACGGCTCACCTGATAGAAAGTGGTAATTGTGGCCACCAGGGGAGTGTGCTGCCGACCCTGTAAGCACAGAGTTTCTGTGCCTTCAGTGTAGAAGACAAAGCTGGAATAGCCATTGGTCTTGCCACAGATTGCACTAAAACTCGCCAGTGAGTCCTGGCTACCCTACTCACCGCCGAAAACACAACACGAGAATATTATGGCCGCGGTATTCTGTAGGTTGGAGGTAATTCCCCAGTTGGACTGCTCAATTGTACGGAAATACCGTCTTGTCCTACCTCCTACGTACAAATGCAGGGATCGTGTGCAAAAGTAAATGTAACTTCAGTCTTGCGTTTGTTGAGCGTCTTGATAGCGTTCAATGCACGTCATCAACACACAGAAAAATCGACGTGTGCATAGACATGAGATTCTTTGCACGCAAGTAAATCTTCGGATTTATTGGTCTAGTAGTCATAATCTTGACAGAATACGCATTATAGCGAATGAGTTGTTCTATAGCAATACGTCAGTGCTGGTCCATTCACATAGCATAGGTAATCGGATTTAGCATGCGACTAGGCCGACCGTAAGAGCGTTTTCGGACTCACCCGATATCCGATATCGGTGTCGGACACCGATAGCCGACATCCTATAGCCAACACCTTGTGCTGTTATCAAATTTATCCGATAAAATCAGCCCGATACGGCCATTTGCTCGATAGCACAGCCTAGTTAGGGATGCTAGGAGTAAAAAATAAAAAAAAAGTGCAAGCAATTTTCGACCTTATTGACATGACACGGTATCGAGTTTTTTTCCTTATATTCGTGATCAGCGTAATCAATAAAAGCGAAAAGACATGTAACCCAGAAAATGACATTAAGGTCGAAAATTGCTTGCAGTCGCTGTTTTAGTTTCTTTGTGTTCCGATATCAGGCCAAAACAATGGTGTTGGCTCCGATAACCGATATCGGGCCGGACAATGTGAATGAGAGATACATAATCTCATACATTTGACTTCCTCCGATATCGGATGTCGGATATCGGATATCGGATGACTGTGAAAACACTCTAAGGTCGCGAAACAATCGTCATTTTTAGACAGATGAAGTATCACTTATTTTATGTGGTGAGTTGTTGAGGCATGTAATTTCAGTTGAGCCAAGTTCTACTTAATTATTATTATTACAGATAACGTAGTACACCCAAGATATATCGGGGTCTGTGGAAAGGAGGAACGTGGCAGGACGTTGTATAGGGAGTCTGCTAAAATTTTTTGTAACCAACATTCAACTGGATATTATCTTGTAAGTAAGATATATACATAGAAATAAAATTGGACCTACCTATCAAAAGTTCATGATCAGGATCAAGGCCAGATAAAATACATTTCTATGTTTTTAACACTAAATAATTTGATTGTGTTATATCACATTGAAAGTACAATACATTGAACTTAATATATAACTTTCAACTAAGCTATACACATATAAATAAAATTGGAATGTCTGTTTGTAATATTGAAATAACCGTTTGTTACCATTTTTGTCTGTCTGTCTGTTTGTTCCGGCTAATCTCTGAAATGGCTGGACCGATTTTAACGGAACTTTTATTGGCAGGTAGCTGATGTAATAAGGAGTAACTTAGGCTACTTTTATTTTACAAAAATTCTATGCTCAAGGGGTTGCGTTTTCAGGTATCTGTGACGGCATCTGCAAATTTCTTATGTGGTGAAGTATACCTCAAATCAATGGCCAGGACTAACGCTGTAATGTGGTTGGAAAATCATTGCCGCCGAGATATGGAAGAGAGGGCAATCGGCCAATTTAGAACTGGCGACCTTGAAAGGTTAGACTGACAATATTTTATGTATTCATATAGAAACTATCGTGTGCCATGTTTCAATTAGATAAATTTATTATGGCTATACTCACGTAAGTCGTCTGGATGCGTCCGACTAGTTTCGGACTGCTCATGAATAAGGACTCCGGTCGGGTCCGAAACTAGTCGGGCGCAACCCGGTACTATCTGAAACCATAAGGACTTACAGTCGAAGCGCTTACTGCTATGCTACGGAACTATTTATCGTATCTTGCAAAATGACAGTCGGTAGCTAATATTGTATGATGACGTCAGTCGTCGGTTACGGTTCAAAGGTCAAGCGATCCTGACGCGAGTTTAACACTTTTTACCCATCCAATGCCGCTAAAGAAGTTTTCACTTCAAAAATAAAATTAATCTACGGTGGTCTTAATTCTTTTTTTGTTTCTTTTGTTCCTTAACGGATTAAGGTGCTATGACCATTGACCATGCTAACTTTTCATTAGTGATTGACGGTCTTTGCGCACAGAATATCAAAATACATTTTAAAACATCAGCAGATTTTTTTCTATGTAGTCTGTGGACGCGCATACGCGATCAGCAGTTCTATATTTATTTCATTACATTGAAAAAAATATATGTTTGCTTGTTCATTGCATATTTGCTAGTACTCCTAATACATTAGGTCATTTTGATATTTATTTAGAGTCACTTAGATTGGATAAATTATTGTAAGAAAATGCACATAATTTGGTCTTAATATATGTGTGATACTATAAAAAACTCGCCTACGGCGCGTTTTTCTACTCACGTTTGTAAATATGCAGTTGATAAAATTAAAATCAAGTGTTGATGGCATAGTTTTGCTTATTAAACACGTATAAGTTAAAATTATCTACGAAGTTGCATGAAATGAGCAAACAATTAGTATAGTAATTTATTTGTACTAGTGAATGTTTTTTTAAAAAATAGCAATACCAATATTAAAAGATAAATCTGTTGATAATGAGTTATAGCGATGAAACGATAGTTAGATAGTTTGATAACAGGTGCCACTATGTGCCTAATGGCGGTGAAATTAGAGTGTAAAGTGAGTGGAAAAATAAGTTAACTCATCTTCTAATTCCAACGTTCCACTCTAAATTCGAAATTCCACATTTATTTGTCGAACAGTTCGTTTATTATTTTGTAAATAATATTTGTACAGATTTTTTAAATTTATATCGGCTCTCCTTAGTGCCACTGTTTTTATGCAAACTGTATTTATCCACAGATTAGAGTGTTTCCTGTACTTCAAGACAACGGCGTATCTTGAGTTCAAGTTTATTTTCGCCATGGAAGCCGAATTCTACGTGGCTATGTATGGACAGTACTCTTTACCGATACAAGCCGATCCTACCTGGAATCCTCTGCGCACAACACCCTGGTGGCCTACCTGGGGCAAAATATCTATGCGATATTTCCAACGAGAAGGCATACCCAATGCATGGGAAATATAAGGAGGTTCACTATCGTTCTGCTCTTATCATGGCATTAATAAATAATTTGATAAAATCTGGTGCCAGTAAAATCTATGGGAGTTGAGGCAAAGAGGCCAAAATCCTGATAAATCCTTTTGGTGTAGAGACTTGCCAATGCAAAGCAGCGCGGAAACTAGGATGGGCACCCTCTCACCGAGAGCGATCAGGAGTGGGTTATTTTATTAATATTGATATCTTGTTATTTATTTAGTATTAAGGTGACATGTTTTCTTTTGAAATTTGTAATTGTTTTTTGAATAAATGATACCTGTTACATTTAAATTTTTAAAGCGTTAGATTTGAGCCAAAGAGAGAGCATGGGCCTTTATATTTGATTTGACTTCACCTCGTCTGATGGTAAACTGTAAGCAAAGTCTAGTGGCACTCAGCTTGACGGCCTCATCAAAAGGCTTATGTTCAGCTGTGGACTATGTATGGCTGATATGAGAGATGGAGTGGTAGACAAGCACGCAGCCCACCTGATGGAAAATGGTTAATGTATGCGCTGCCGACCCTGAAGAAACCTTCTACTGCCCTATTTGAAGAACCTCATATTGTAATCGCTTAGGAAAACCACAGCAGGGAGTTTATTTCACAACCGGAGATCACGGTATAACTTAATCTTAATTTTAGCACCCCAAAATGCTGCTTTTACCTGCCACACATTTTAGTAAGCCCCCAGTTCGTGAGAATATCCACCATTTGAACAGATGATATTATTTCCGGCTTGAGTGCATTGGATACATATCTTAAAAACAATCCCTGAGAAAATGCGCATCGAGGAAGCGCCACAGAGTGTAAAGATGTTTACTTCCAGATTGTAAACTTTCTTTGATAGTTTTTCTAATACAGTTTCAGTTAAGTTTTCGACAGCCGCAGACCAATACTGCAGGTTCCTTGTGATAGTATCACGGGCTATGTTCATTAAAAGTCTTGTGTTTTTATTGTTTATAAATGAATGTGAGTTTCGTTTTGCGTTTTATTTTCTTTCATAGGCCAGGCAGGTAACAGTTACAAAAGTAAAATGAAGTTCAAAGTTCTTTATTTGTAGAAATTTCTTCTTTGTTTCAAATCTTTTTTGTTTAAATCTTTGTTTATTTGTGAAAGATAATACTGCAATGTTCTGGCGCTAGAATGCAGCACTAGCGTAAACCAGACCATATACTATATGGATACAGCTTTTCTAACAAAATGCATAGCAAAGAACGACATGATAAACACGTTACATGTGAATACGTCAATGAGTTCATGTCATGGGATTCTGATTAACTTTACCGAAGCCGTTGGCATTTTTTACGCCGCCTAGAAATGACACTTGTTGTGTCTCATGGAGTTTGTACCATAGTCTGTATACTGTATATGCTAGTGTTGCCCTCTAAGCCCACCTATGTGTATTGGATTTCAAGAATGTGATAAAATAATATTGTAATCAATTTAAATAAAAAAAGGAATCGGTCTATGCGGGGTTTGAACCCGCAATCTTTGCCTTACAGGGGCAATGCTTCGGCCACTTAGCTACCAGACCTCGCCGTAACCAATTCAAATTTTTCCTTCTGTATCTGTCTTTGAGGCGACAGTGGAGCCATGTGCCGATTGTCTTACAAACTATCGAAACCAATGAATGATTTTATTCAATCCTTTTTTAAACATTGATTTTTGACTACTCCGCTCATACAATTTGAATTATTTTTTAAGCATTATTCAAATCAATAAGAGAATCGATATAGGCGGGGTTTGACCCGCGATCTTTGCGCCCCCCATGAGCGCGGGCCTGAGGGTGACGGGTGGAGCCGCTCGTCACCCTAGCAGAAGCAGGCCAGGAGGAGGGCCAGACCGAGAGGAATGGCCCTGGGTCAGCCGGGGTGCGAGGGATATGTCAAAAGACAACCTCACCTCCGGCCTAGCACATCGACCCACAGACGGCGTGCGGTTTAGTCGGTTCGAGTCCGACATAACCTCCCCCTTCGGCTCCGAAGGGGGGGGGGGGGGGTATCCGGGGGGATTTCCCGCAGGTAAAAAAAACCCGCGATCTTGGCCTTGCAAAAAAAAATAAAAATATTGTAATAATAAAAATCGAAGGACTTGTTTGTAAAAATAAAAAAAACAGCTATCTAATAAGTATCTACGAGTGTAGCACGTACAATATTAATAAAACTTTATTTTACTTTTGTTTAATAAACTTTATTCATAAAAAAATACATATTTCTTTAGATGTCTATGATTTCTGTGCTAGGTGAAAGTACCCGGTGTTACAGAAATCAGTGTCCTCTCAAATCTTACTTCTTGAAACCAACTGATGCCCACGGGTTTGCTCGTTTGGAATTCTATTCGCATACCCTTTCACCCCCATGGGATTCTGTCCAGTGGCCCACGGGAACGTTTAACTTAAGAAACATACGAAACTAACCGAATTGGTCAAGCTACTCTCGAGCTCTGCGCTTAGCAACATTTAGTTTGTCTGTCTGTCTGTCTGATGAAATGACTGAGTTTTACTATTCTTTATTACAGTCCATAGATATGTATGTTTTGTATGGGATAAAATGCCATGTTCCTCGGACGAGGAACAAACTATGGCGGAAGGGATTGAAAGAAATACTGGGCGATTTCCTTGGCTTGGCATTCTTCAGCACAGTTTTGGTAAGTATCACAATAAATATTAACACTTATAATAATAGTTTCTAGTTTTATATTTCATTAAGTATTATTTATGTATCACTCATTAAATACATATGAATATAGAAATTATTATCACAGTGGGTTTCAATTGAGTGTATATGGGGTCCATCAAATCTTTATGACCCCTGGCCACCGATTCTGTAAATTTTATGACATACCGAAACCACTTTCATACCGCTGTCATTACATAAAATGTCATTGAAATTCAGACTTTATGGCTGAGTTTTAAAGTCCGAAATGAAAAGAGAAAGATTTTGTAACATTTTTAATTCACTCTACAAGATTGTTATTTAATTTTAGACTTATCAATATAGGACTAAAGTCTAAAGTTAAATGGTATTGGTTTTTTTCGTGGTCTGGTACGTTTTGGTACCAGACCATGAAAAAAATAATAGCAGAATCAGGGCCCAGGTAACCATATTCGTAAAATCTCCTGTCTAAAGTTTAGTTCTAAAATATAATCTGTGGTTTAAACTAGTTCGAGTCTAGAGTGATGACTGCGTTCTATAATACAGGCCTCAAAGTAAATGTTAATTTACTTTTGCTCAGTACAACAGTTAGTTCTTCAGGCACGTTGGGTAGTTTGCATAGAAAAGAACTTTGATTAATTTAGATCATAGAACTCGCGACGTCGCACGTCACGTCCGATAAACGTAAGAATTAGAATAACAACAATATCGTTTTTAAATTCTATATGACCAGTAGTATCTATTTGGCAAATTGTGACTATTTGCAAGTGAAACCTCATTTGAGTGATTTTTTAGGCGCGTTAGGTAGGTATTATTAGGGGTTAAAGTATGAAATTGCCGATTTGTACTGACAAATTGAAATTCGTTTTTTTTTTTAATTTAACGTATTTATTTAATCAAAATAATTACCATTATTATCTATACATTGCTGCCATCTAGTAGGAAGGTCATTTATGCCTTTGCGATAGAACTCTGGTGATCTAGATTCGACAAACTGTGTGAAAGCATTTTGTACTGCCTCCTGAGAAGAAAACTTTTTATCACATAGAAAATTGTCCAAATCACGAAAAAAATGGTAGTCTGTTGGAGCAAGGTCTGGCGAATACGGAGGGTGACGGATAGTTTCTAATTGCAGTTCCTGTAGAGTTAAAACGGTTTCTCGTGCTGTATGAGGTCTAGCGTTATCATGGAGCAATAATGGTGAAGATCGATTCATGAGTCGGGGCTGTTTCACTGCTAGTTTTGCTATCATTGTTCGGAGTTCGGCACAGTAGACATCTGCCGTTATTGCTTGACCAGATCGTAGAAAGCTATAGTGAATAACACCATGCTGAGACCACCAAACAGTTACCATTACCTTTTTATTGGTAAGCTTTGCTTTAGGACACTGTTGTGGCGTTTCACCTGGGGTCAGCCATTGCATTTTTCGCTTACGGTTATCGTAAAGAATCCACTTTTCATCACATGTCACAATTCGATCCAATATTCCTTCATTTCTGTATCGATTCAACAAGGCAACACAAGTTTCAACACGCATTTCTTTCTGCAGATCAGTCAAATCATGAGGTACCCATTTTGCACATTTTTTTATTTTATTGATTTGACGCAAATGAGTCAATATTGTTGGTAAGGTAACGTTAAACCATGCAGGTAATTCCTGGGTAGTTTGGCTCGGATCGGCTTCCACCATGTCTTTCAATTCATTGTTATTCACCTGTGTGGACGGCCTTCCTCGTGGTTCGTTCTTCAAATCAAAGTTTCCATCACGAAAGCGTTTAAACCAAAATCGCACGGTGCGTTCATTAGCAGTCCCCTCTCCAAACGCAACATTGATATTGCGAGCTGTTTCTGCCGCGTTAGTTCGGCGTCGGAACTCGTATTCAAAAATCACTCGAATTTTCGAAGTATCCATGTTTCTTGTCTAAGCTGAATAAAAAAAAACAACTGAAAGTCGATAATCAAATGTTGCACATTTTTAAATGAAGAACTACATAGGTACCATGTGGAAAAAGTTTCACTCAAAAATCTCAAACCATGAAGGTTCTATGTCAATTCGAAGTACCTATTACAATGAAACGGCAATTTCATACTTTAACCCCTATTATTTATACTTTTTATATAGACTGTTTTTAATTCTTTCGGTATTCTCAAAAAAAAATGCATTATTTTTTCTAGATGTTGGTGGCAAACGCAACTACGCAATAACAGGAGCCGTGCTTGTACATCCGGCATTTGCTATCGCTGCGGCGGAAGATGTAGCAAGGATTGACCATACCATGCTAGAGTACGTAACGTAATAAGATAACGTAGATAGATAGATTTTTATGTTTTACTCAAATATACCAAGATCCCAGTACTGCCTGACAACAGGCATTTTCTGACGATCAATATGTATGCGATTGAGTATGTGCAGGTAGGCTTGCAACCATAGTGCTGGATACACTATGGTTGCAAGCCTACCTGCTAATTTGACCCGGAGGCAATCAAGGTACGATAAAAAATCTGGCCTAGTTGGTTCCCGGCGGAGTAGCACCACCCAGCTCTTGCAACTGCAATGCTTTGATATCGCCTTTGGGTTGTGGAGATCGCTCACAATACATAAAAGTGGCGACCGCGGTTTTTCTTGATATTTTCTTATTTGATCTTGTTTAAAGCGTGATTTTTTAGCAGTCGGGTTTTAGTTTTGAAACTTAATTTTGGATAATACTCGTAGAAGGTACTCTTTATCATATTCTAGAGCTCATAGGTATCAGTGGCGAAGAGAGAATATTTTCAACAGGGAGCTGGTGGAAATATAATTTACTTAAATCTAGTTTGTCATGAACCATGGGACTGTGTGGGAAGTCGGAAAAAATCGGGTTATAAGGACCTCTTGTCACTGATAGAAATGCTTAGATTGTATTTAAATAGTTACTTTCTACAATATCCTAGAAGATATTATTAAGCGAAATACCACTCACTGATTAATCATGAGATTTTAGAAACCACATCACCAACTTGAAATTTGACAGATAGATTCCTTATAGTGCGTAGATGATACCGTATATAATTAAATATTTGACGAAAAACCCCTCCTAAAGGGGTAAAAAGGGGGTGGAAACTTGTATGAAAGTCCTATGTTTTAAAAGTAAGAGACTTGAAATTTAAAATATATGCTCTATAGATGATGTGGAGATGTACTAATAATATGTCTATGCTTAGAAATCAACCCAAAATTTTGGGGTTGAAATAGGAGATGGTAGTTTGTATGAAAATCTAATTTACTCTATGCGTACGAAGTAGCAGGCAGCCACTAGAATTACTATAATTGTTATTGAACCAACAGGAACAACACTGAACTGATATTCTGGACGAGCGATAAACAAAAAGCTGCATTAACAGTGAAAGATTACATGCTGCATCCGGAGTTCACAGAGGGCATCACCATAGCCACTTTAGCTCTGGTTAGCATTTTGGCCCGATATGAGGGTGACTTCAGTGACTATATGGGTAAGAATTTTTGTTCAGGATATGTCAATTTGACGCCATTACAGACACATACCATCTTACAATACTTCGTCAGATCCTTTTTCACGCCCCGCTTAAAGGATCCAGAACTACAGGAAGACAGAAACACGTGAGCTGGCAAGGAATTCTAGGTCTTAATAGTGCGTTGCGGCAACGGAAAGCGGCACTGAATCACTTGGTTCTTGATGGAATAATCAGCATAAAATGGGGTAAATAAAATAATTTAAAATAAAAGTTCGACGCTCCCATCTCTAAACTTATAAAGAGCCATAGCTCCATACGATATATTATGATTCTCAATAGTTTTTTAAGTGAAAACTTCTTTAGCGTCGTTGTACACTTTTTTGAAATAGGTAAAAAATGTAAAACTCGTTTCAGGACACGTGACCTGAACGAAAATTTTTAAGATGGCGCAGGTCGCTTGCGCGAATGTTCGTGTGTGTTTATGTAACAGCGTGCCACGCGCATCCATGGATGGTGACAGCTGATAGCTCGACCATCTGTGTAGTGGCCACACTGCTGTGTATTCGTAAAATTAGTGTTTATTTACAGTGTTTAAAATATGGAAAATTAAAGCAATTCGTGCAACATTATTCCCTAAACATTCCAAAAAAATATCAAACATGCACAACGTTAATATCTGCCGGCATTCCTGGAGTGCAACCCGTCGTTTTTTTTTATTCCACTTAGGTGGCAGACAAGCACACGACCCACCTGATGGAAAGTGGTCAGTGTAGAAGATAAAGCAGGACAAGCCTTAAGGTCTTCCGTCTGACAGCAAACTCTTCAGTGATAGTAATAGTTATAATATAGATATAAAAGTTGAGGTAAAGGATGACTGTTATTAGTGATAAGTGGGTTTATGGGTTGTATGATTCCGAAGCTGACCGTATACGACAAGTGCAGACGCATGCAGCAAACAAACATACACATACACTTTCCCATTTATAATACATATTAGTATGTAGGTAGTGTAAGTGTAAGTGGGCAAGTACTAATTGGTTTAGTAGTCTCAGAAATGTTTTCATTCGCTGTATCTTTTTGTTTCAGCCCCGGTGATACCAGTATGCATGCCAATGGCAGGTATTGGAGGATACGTAAATATGTATGTGGCAAAGTTAACTGATGGTAAGAATAACGTTTTTAAAATTTTGCTAGCTTAATGCTGAACACACATATTCATACAAATATACATGAACTCCTCTACCACCATCATAAGAGCGTTTTCACATTGTCCGATATCCGATATCCGACATAAGATATCAGAGGAAGTCAAATGTATATGTATCTCTCTTTCTGGCCCAATGTGAGCACTGTTTTGGTCCGATATCGGATAACAAAGAGACTAAAACAGCGACTGCAAGCCATTTTCGACCTCAATGACATTTTCTTAGTTACGTGTTAATCACAAATATAAGAAAACTCGACGCCACGTCATGTCAATAAGGTTGAAAATTGCATGCATCCATTGTTTTTTTTCATCTGTTGCGTTCCTAACTATGCAAACAGCACGAGGTATCGGTTATCGGCGTCCGACACCGATATCGGATATCGGATGATGTGAAAACGCTCTAACTATTACTACCACGTTAGATCAAAGTAGTCAATCAATCTAATAGCCTATCACCGTCCTCTGCTGGACATAGGTCTCTCTCAACGTCTGTCAATACCTTTGGCCAACTGTTTCCACGTTGGCCAGATGGGTTGGCACAGGGTTTTATTTCGAGTATTCCTTCTCTCGCAATGATATAATCTGCATATTTTTCCTATAGACGCCTCTTACGACATCCTTCCTATAAGATAGAGTGATGATACTTGTATTCTGTCTCCGTCATCACACGATCCCCGAGCCCCTATTCATGCATTCCTCGTTCATTCCCCAGAATTTAGCTCGCTGCTAATCTAACTCATGAACGCTTTTTTAGTTATGGGGTTTTAATCTCCTATAAACTGGTCATATTCAATGAATTGACACTTTGATGCTATGGACATTTTAATAATTTATACCTTATGAACGTGAAGGATCATCACTATCTATATAAATTCCTTGGAGCGGTAAAAATAATCTTATTACGTTTCAGTTACGGGTGAACTCCAGAAAGAAACATTCAGAATGAACACTGTCGATAAAAAGGAGTGTGATCAATTTTACTTGGAGGCGCAGGTCAGTTTTATTTTCTTTACACAAGGTCGTAGATGTTTTGAGCATTGCAAGATGATCGAAGAACGTGTGATGATATTTTTCAAGAGTTGCTTATAAAATTAAAAATGTGAAAGTGGCACCGTGAGAAACAACCGAGTGTCGTGGAATGGACATGTTATGAGATAAGAGGTTCAAAATATGAATGTTAAGGGCTTTAGGAGCAGAGGTAAGCCTAAGAAAAGATGGATGGATTGCGTGAAAGATGATATGGCAAAGAAGGGAGTAACTGAGGAAATTACATCTGACAGGAATTTATGGAGGAGAATGTGTGACAAATTGCGCCGACCCCAAATAATTAGGACCAGGGCAAGAAGATGATGATGATTTAATTCAATAATTTAGATTTATACTGCTAACAGCTAAAAGTTAATGACACTTTGGACCGTTTATTTTTCATATGACACATGAATTTGACTTCACTTCGCCGGATGATAAGCTTAAGGTAACGTCTCAGGCAAGAAGTCTCTATTCTGTAATAGTGACCTCTTTCCTGAGACGTCTCTGTGTCTATACACCAACAGTGTTACAATGGTGGCCGTCAGCCTAATCTGATGCTTTTGCCAAAAAGGCACTTTTATATTCCATGCCTATTTTCCTTTATTTTAATAGCTGCACTACGAAAAAATGAACCCTACAAACCCGTTATGTGCATCATCTACGAACAGTACAGCTGCTTGTATCTGGGACTCCGGGACTGCACTGATATCTCGTCAGTCCTGGGGGTATTGGCAACTTGTAAGTCAATCTACCATCTTTATTTCTAATAATTTGATAACCTTATTTTCTCTTCCTTTTTCAATGAGTTTCATCCTACTATTATTATTAGGTAGATCATGATGTACCTAGTCATTAGACATACCTTGTAACATCCTTATTACAATGTTTTAGCAAATAAAGATCTAATCTATTTTTTTTTCACTTTTTACCAATTTCAAAGGTCCTTATTACATTGGTTTAAAGACAAAGCGCCTGACAAAAGAACAATTTAGATATAGTAAGAATTTAATAGTAGTCCTAAATCCTCCACACTACTCTTATCAAATTCACATTTTTCAATTGCCACTAAGAGCGTTTTCACATTTATCCGATATCCGATATCCGATATTGGAGCAAGTCAAATGTATGAGATATGTATCTTTCTTTCACATTGTCTGGCCCGATATCGGAACACAAAGAGACTAAAACAGCGTCTTCAAGCAATTTTCGACCTTAAGGACATTTTCTGAGTTATATGTCTTTTCGCTTTAATTGATGAACGAATATAAGAAAAAAAACTCGATACCATGTCATATCAATAAGGTCGAAAATTGCTTGTACTTTTTTCTTCTTTTTTTTTACTCCTAGCATCCCTAACTAATCTGTGCTTTCAAGCAAATGGCCGTATCGGGCCGATTTTATCGGATAAATGCGAAAACAACACAAAGTGTCGTCTATCTGATGTCGGCTATCGGCGTACGACACCGATATCGGATATCGGATATCGGATGAGTGTGAAAACGCTCTAATAGTATTATTAATTATTTAAGAAAACTTGAAGTATTATAAACTGGGGTTTCTTTGGACAACTGGGTAACTTATTGACAATTTAAAATTTAATTTTATTAAAAAAAAATTAAATTGTCCATACTTTATCTTCACTTACTCCAGAAGTGGAAATGTTATCATGTTCTTACATGTGCCTGCAAGTTATGAAAAACACCAGATATTAAGTGTCTCAAAGTTACTCAATTATCTGAAGTAACTCCGGCAATTAGTATATAACACCATCACATTGTTAATTATCTTACAGATTGGTTTTGCTGTAAGAGGTCCAGGGTGTTCAGCGCCCACGAAGTTCCTGAGTATTGTAGACTATTTGCCCTGGATGAATGATGTAATACAATCAGTGTTCAAACCAGACGCCGATGATGATAGTGAGGGGGACCTAATGTTGGGTTTGCGTAGATTATCACCCACAAAGCTTGTGTTCTTTCCAGGTAATTGACTTTGGTAATACAGGACAGCTAATTGGGTATTTGACTGACTAGTCAAATCAGTTACTTACTTACTTGCTGCCAGCAGGGGACCCAGACCGGTGATCTTCCCTTCGGTGTGGGCCATTGCACCTATTTCACCTGTTATTTCCTGTGCAGGACAGGGTATTCGGCAATCATGGCATTTCCACAAACCTACCTGATTCCTTGCAAAAATTACGATATGTTCCACCTTCAGATTGTCAATGTCTTCTACGTCTAGTCTGTACATTCCTATGATTTCCCATTGGAGATTTCCAGGTGGAGGCTGATTTCCTTGGCATACAAACACTCCGGGCATCTGGGATCACTCTTCACTCCTATTAGTGTCAGGTGTTTGTTCAGTCCGCAGTGGCCTATAATCACTTCTATGACAAGCCTCATGTTTTTCCTGGATAGTTCCGTCAGTTGGCTTATTCTTTTTTATGTCCACGCTTTTTATGAAAACTTTCGACTGAGACAAATTAGTTATTTGTTTCTAAAAATGAAAATGGAAATTCATGAGGAAACTTGTTTGAAATAATTTATTGACAAATGATGATTAAAAATAAATACGATAAAATAAGAAAAGACGCAACGCCTATCGCTCTTTTGCCATTCTTAATTTAATAAGCTTAATCTGACGCGTACTTGTAAATTCGATGGTTGACATATAACAAGCCCTTTATGGGCTGGAGGAACTACTCAATTTGTAACTAACCTCCCCTATCTTAATCTGACGCGCTCGCATTTCTTCTACGCCTCCCCTACTATAATGCATAGCCGGCACTGCGGGAATTGTTTAAAAGGAACGTAAAATTATCACACAAGTGTTGGTATTTCGATTAGTTTATAATTTTATTTTCATTCATGGGTTATTTATACCACTTCGGTGGCAGACAAGCACATGGCTCACCCGATGGAAAGTCGTTATCGTGGCCTATGGACGTGTGCAACACCAGGGGCGTCGCACTCGCGCTGCCGATCCTGTCGAAACGTTCTAACACCTTTTTTGAATAACCATAAATATATTGAAGTCGTTTAGGAGAATCACAGTAGAGATTCCATTGCGCGACATGAAGTTCCTTCCATACATCTCGGTCTTACCTAATGAAATGATGAAAATGCGATGATAGCGGGTATTGTATAAAATGGGAAACGGTTTTATGGCCATATTGAAATTTTCAATATTGCCCATAGCCCATAATTATGATGATGATGAAGGTTGAGAATCGAACGTGGAAGACCAGCTGTTAACGTTAGCATCAGTATAAATAAATGAAAACAGATAGCTTCTCGTATATGCAGTGCTAGCATAGGCATAAGAATTTTAAATCCCTGTTTCAGGTCCGCAAATTTATGATTATGTAGGGAAAAGTCTAGTGAATTGTACCGCTTATTAAACTCTGACTCTTTTTTCTACACTGGCAACACCAAACTATGCTTTAGTTTCGCCTCCAACTACCTGCAATTTTAAGTAGACATTTATCGAGAATTATGTATGGGAGTAGAAAAAACACAGTTTTCGGTGGAATTTGATGTTAATTTTCATACTGATTTCTAAGATTATAACACGATATATAGATAAATTAAAACTAAGCAGACTATATAATATAACTACAAACTTCCGTTCTCAAACTATCTCTCGTCAAACTATCGTTGCATTTGTTTCATTCAAAGTTTAACAGGTTCATTTTTTATTTATTTATTACACATTTAATCGTCCGTCATCTACCCAAGTTCGACCAGAGTCGATAGGCATGAGATGTCGCGCGGTGTACCGCACTTGAAATTGCGATGTTAATTTCGCTCGCATAACCATAAACGCATAAACAAATTAATAACGAAGTATAGAGATGTACCTACAAAAATACTTTTTAATTTAAAGAAATATTTCAAATTCATTTATTAAAAAATCCACAACATTAAATTTGTTGAGCAGTGCGAGGGAGGTCTCGACGCGTATGTTGCGGTTTGCGTTTCGATTTTTAATTTGTTGAAGCTTCTTTACCAATTTATCGTTTACATTGCTAATATTGTTTTGATGATAACATCAAAAGGTGCTGCTAGTTCAGCTATATTTTGATTATCATCAGCTTTCACAATTCATCATTGTTGATCAGTGTCCAGGCGACCACAAGATTCATTTTTCGAGTCAAAATTTCCAAATAGGAAACGGTTTTTAATCAATACCGGGTTGTGTGTGTGTATGTTAAGCTCTCTCTATAAATGGTATTGATCTTATGTGCCATGACGTAACTCATATTCACTAACTCCATGAATTTTTAAAGTATCCATTGCAACGAAAAATTTTCAAATAAGCAATAACCAAAAGACTAACGAATATGATTAGATTAGATAAATCTAAATTGTACACCTTCAAATTACAGTACATACATGTATGGATAATATTATGAAATAGGTATGTACAAATGGCGGCCTTAACGTTATAAACTATCTCTTACAAATTCAAATTCAAATTCAAAAAATCATTTATTCCATAAAAATATTAAATTTGTTTGGAATCGTCATTATTTTTTCCCCTACCGTGCAGTACGAGACATGGCATGGCAACTACTGAGAAACACTGCCAAAAAACTCAGTAGGAATCCTTTAAAAAAAAAAAAACGTCGTCATGTATGTACAATCATTTTCTTGTGTTGACTTAGAGCTACTTAATCCCAAGCATTTTTGTCATTCAAATAGTCTGAAATGTTATAATAGGGGTTAAAGTATGAAATTGCCGTTTCATTGTAATAGGTACTTCGAATTGACTTAGAACCTTCATGGTTTGAGATTTTTGAGTGAAACTTTTTCTACATGGTACCTATGTAGTTCTTCATTTAAAAATGTGCAACATTCGATTATCGACTTTCAGTTGTTTTTTTTATTCAGCTTAGACAAGAAAGATGGATTCTTCGAAAAATCGAGTGATTTTTGAATACCAGTTCCGACGCGGAACTAACGCGGCAGAAACAGCTCGCAATATCAATGTTGCGTTTGGAGAGGGGACTGCTAATGAACGCACCGTGCGATTTTGGTTTAAACGCTTTCGTGATGGAAACTTTGATTTGAAGAACGAACCACGAGGAAGGCCGTCCACACAGGTGAATAACAATGAATTGAAAGACATGGTGGAAGCCAATCCGAGCCAAACTACCCAGGAATTAGCTGCATGGTTTAACGTTACCTTACCAACAATATTGACTCATTTGCGTCAAATCAATAAAATAAAAAAATGTGAAAAATGGGTACCTCATGATTTGACTGATCTGCAGAAAGAAATGCGTGTTGAAACTTGTGTTGCCTTGTTGAATCGATACAGAAATGAAGGAATATTGGATCGAATTGTGACATGTGATGAAAAGTGGATTCTTTACGATAACCGTAAGCGAAAAATGCAATGGCTGACCCCAGGTGAAACGCCACAACAGTGTCCTAAAGCAAAGCTTACCAATAAAAAGGTAATGGTAACTGTTTGGTGGTTTCAGCATGGTGTTATTCACTATAGCTTTCTACGATCTGGTCAAGCAATAACGGCAGATGTCTACTGTGCCGAACTCCGAACAATGATAGCAAAACTAGCAGTGAAACAGCCCCGACTCATGAATCGATCTTCACCATTATTGCTCCATGATAACGCGAGACCTCATACAGCACGAGAAACCGTTTTAACTCTACAGGAACTGCAATTGGAAACTATCCGTCACCCTCCGTATTCGCCAGACCTTGCTCCAACAGACTACCATTTTTTTTCGTGATTTGGACAATTTTCTATGTGATAAAAAGTTTTCTTCTCAGGAGGCAGTACAAAATGCTTTCACACAGTTTGTCGAATCTAGATCACCAGAGTTCTATCGCAAAGGCATAAATGACCTTCCTACTAGATGGCAGCAATGTATAGATAATAATGGTAATTATTTTGATTAAATAAATACGTTAAATTAAAAAAAAAAAAAACGAATTTCAATTTGTCAGTACAAATCGGCAATTTCATACTTTAACCCCTAATAATATGCTCTGCTACATAATTTGGCCACTTGGCCTTACAGGCAACTTTTGGATGGACTTGTTTTAACTATCTTGAAAATAATAACGGCGAGTACTTGCATAGACACAACCAAGTAGCCAGGATTGTCTATCAGCAACTTGTTCTTAAATATAAACTTATAGATTCGGAAGTACTGTATTACAGGTATATGCCCGACCCAGTTCTTGACGATGGTCGTGTCATATTGTACTGGGATCGATCTGTTATCACTGATAGGACTATTGTAGCCAATAAGCCTGATTAGTGGTGTTAGATCGATAAGAGCGTCGCGCAATAATTATCGATGTCACCATCCCGCATGACAAGAATCTCTTGAAAGCCGAAAAAGATAAGCATATAAAATATTTGGATTTGGCTCACACGGTTGTCGACATGTGGAGTGTGAATTCGGCGATTATCCTTCCGATAGTCGCGTTCACGGACTGATTGCCAAGAGCCTCGACCAACATCTCAAGAGGCTCGCGTTAGACAGTTGGGCCAAGGGCCTGATGCAGAAGGCGGTACTCCTCGACACGGCACGCATCGTGAGGAGATTCCTCTCCCTGGAGCCCTAACCACCGGTAGCTTGGTCTCTGTACCCGATGCCGGTGGAGCAATATTTTTAATATGTTTATATAGTTTTTTTATTAATGTACTTAAAAATGTAATTTATAAGTAGTTTTAAAATAAATAAGGAGAATAACTATGGGTATTGAGTGTAGTGTGGATTTAGAATTCACAGCCAATCAAATTTCCTGCTTGTTTGAAAAGGGCAGTAATGAAGAACTTGATATGTTAAGACCTATTATTTTTATTGCAGGTCCTACAGTTTTACCAAAGTACCTCGGTGATTGCGCTCCGGGAGACCGTGGCAGAGTTTTATTTAGGGATACAAGCCTGTTTCTTGGCAATAAGGATTTCGTACAGGGATATTATTTGGTAAGACTATTATACATTGCAGATGAATTGAATAAAAAATATTAGGTTTGTGTTACCCGTTAGTATTATTGTCTATTTGGACGCAATAATTACTGAATTGATACGTCCTTTTTGTTACAAGAGGTTTGCCATTTTGTTTGAGTAGATTGCAATTGGTTGAGTAGAACCAGAGATATCATAGATTAAAAAAATGCAGTATAAAGTATACAAAAATATTGACGATAATACTCCACATCAACAGCGATGGAGCCGCAAGTTTGTAAATAGTTTTGCAAGCTTTAGGACCCCAAATAAAATTGCTTATGTTCAATCACTGTCATGCCATGACACTGCAAATAAAATAAATTATTAAAAAGAAACCCGACTGAAAAAAAACGATCGAAACAAGCTTTTTAGCAGGTGGTACCCATTAATTTTCATCTAGTTTGAGATTTGCAAATGGGAACCGCCTGATATAAAGCTTGTTTCAATCTTTTCAGCATTATTCAGGTTTTTATTTTATTTTTAATAATTTATTTTATACTTTTTCGATATGCCATATTTATTATTTTTGTAATCGTCTTCTAATTTCCTTTCAAAAAATTCAATAAAACTTATTGAGTAGGGTATCAAATACCCCACTCGATAAATTTGAGGAAGGATTTGTTCTTACCACAAAAATTTTGTCGCGACAAATCCAACATATAGCTTTTGTTCATATTTTATGTACCCAAGAACACTTAGGCAATAAATACCTTACATTTGAGATATAAATCATTGAAATTCGTACGGTGCTTCAGAAGATACGAGGTAATAAAGAATATTATAAACACTAGCTGTTGCTCGCGGCTCCATCCGCGTGGGTGTCGGTTATCACTTAGTGTTGAACCGACGGTACTGAGCATTAAATTCACCTCTCTACTCAACTTTTTCCTCGACTATTTACTCGCCTCTGTTCTCGACTTTCTACTCGCCTCTCTATTCGCGTATATCTTTGAATCTATACTCATCTCTTTACTCGCTTTTCTACTACCCTATCTACTCGACTCTGTACTCTGTTCTCTACTCACCTATCCACTAGATTCTCTTTTCACCTACCTACTTGACTTTCTCCACTCGCTTCTATACTCACCTCCACAATTACCTATCCTCTCTACGCGAATCTCTACTCGACTCTCTATTCGATCTCTACTTGTCTCTTAATTCGACTCTCCACTTGACTCTCTACTGTACCTACTCTATTTGATTCTATACTCGCCTCTACACTGGCTTCTCTAGTCGCATTTCTACACGCCCCTGTACTTGACTACTCGACTTTTTATTTGAACTCTACCCGCCTATCCACTTTCCCCTATAACGATCTCTACTCGCCTTTCCACTCGCCTCTATTTTTGGCTCGTTACTCGACTATGTCCGTTCTCAAGCTCTAATCCACCTCTGTGCTAAATTGCATGAGGATATCTTCAAAAAAAACCCTTTATCCCCTATTTACCCATGTTAAGAGCGATTGAAAAATGGCAAAGCCCCTAGCCCTATCCCCCCCTCCCTCTTCTTCTACCCCTTTTTTCATGATAAAAGGTAGCCTATATCCATTCCCTAGCTCTAATCCATCACTGTACCAAATTTCCTTAGTTTATTTAAAAAAATAACAAACCATCGCCAATTATCCCTTCTACCTTTGACCCCTTTTTTCGCTACAAAGGTAGCCTATATCCGTTTCCAAGCTCTAATCCATCTCTGTACCAAATTTCATCAGGATATTTTCAAAAACTGGCTGTGTGGTTTCCGGCATAGAATAGAACCACTCCATCTCTTCTCATGGATGTCGTAAGAGACCACCATAAGGGAACACCAAGCGGCATCCTTTATGATACATTAATTTAATACTACGCTCGCCAACCCGTTTGCCAAGCGTGGCGAGTATGGCAAAACCCTCAATATGCAAAATCAGAAAAAGTCTAGGCCTAGGTCTAGGGGTAGCCCCGCTATTCCTGGCTGCGGTAGCGGTCATAGTAACGGTGGAGCAGGGCGGATACGAAGAATCCCCGGCAGCGATCCGGCTACCACCCCAAACGGAAACTTGCCCTGTTAACATAACGTTAGCACGATGAGGACTGACGAGAAGTTACGAGTTTTCCGAAGGGTATCCAAGTAAAGTATCCAAAAGATACAGGTTGAAGGTCATCCAGGTATATATGCCCATCAAGTCATACTCCGATGAAGCGGTTGAGGAAATGTATGAGGACATAAGTAGCCATGCTTGCTTCCTAAACCTATTTCACTGTTGTTATGGGGGACTTCAACGCGAGACTGGGCGAACGAATCGACGGGCAGTTGAGAGTGGGGTAGGTTTTATGGGCAGCTATATAATCTGTAACACAGCCCGTTGGCATGGCTAAAGGTCCAAGAGCCAAGCTTACCCGACATTATACCAAAGACATCCCGGACATCAGCCTGTACGAGATTCGAGATTAGGATGGCCTTCAAGCAGCTAAAGAATAACAAAGCGGCGGGTGAGGACGGAATTACTAGGGCTTTTGAAAGAAGGCGGAACGCCGATCCTGAAGGTCCTTCAGAAGCTCTTTAATTCCGTCCTACGCGAAGGCATAACGCCGGAAGCGTGGAACAGGGACGTGGTGGTCCTTTTCTTCAAGAAAGGCGATAATACTTTGTTGAAGAATTATAGGCCCACTAGCTGTTGCTCGCAGTACGGCCGCGTGGATATCGGTAATCTCTTGTCGAGTCGACGCAATTGAGCATTAAATTTGCCTTTCTACTCAACTTTGTCTTCGACTTTCTACTCACCTCTATATTCAATTCTCTACTCGATTTTCTACTCGCCTCTATACTTGAATCTATACTCGACTCTCTACTGGCTTCTCTATTCCCCTCTCTACTCTCCTCTATACTCGCCTCTCCATTGGCCTCTCTACTCTTTTCACCCCTCTACCTACTCGCCTCTCTACTGAACTGTATCTTATTCTATCCTCGCTTCTCCACTGGCTTCTCTAGTCGCATATCTACTCGCCCCTGTACCCGACTCTACTCGACTTTCTATTTGACCTCTACACGCCTTTCCATTCGCCCCTATAAACATATCTACTCGCCTCTCCATTCACCTCTATATTTGGCTCGTTACTCGACTATGTCCGTTCCCAAGCTCTAATCTACCTCTGTACTAAATTTCATAAGAATTATCTCCAAGAAAAATTTATTTATTGAAAAATGACAATCTTTCAACCCCTAGCTCTATTCTCCTCCCTTCTATCCCCTTTTGCACGATATAAGGTAGTTCATCGCCGTTCCCTAGTTCTAATCCATCTCTGTACCAAATTTCATAGCGATATTTTTCATATTAACTTTCAACCGCTATTACTACTCCGAGGGGAGTTTTACCTAAACTTTACTTTTACATAAAAGGTACCCATAGCCAATCCCAAGCTCTAATCTATCTCTGTGCCAAATTTCATCAGGATCTCTAAAAAAAATTCAAACTTTCATCATTTATTTTCACCCTCTTAAACTTCCTTTTTCAAGATGAAAGGTATGTTTATGTACGTACTCAAGCTCTAATCCATCTATGTACCAAATATCATCAAGACATCTTTAAATATTACAAATCTGCATCCCCTAACCCTATCCTCCCCTTTCTACCCCCTTTTTCGCGATAACAGGGTAGCCTATGTCCGTCCCCAAACTATAATTTATCTCATCAGGATATCTTCGAAAATGATAAACTTTCATATAAACTTTCATCTTTGTATCAAATTTGAATAGGATATCTTCAGAAATTAAGAACTTTCATCCCCGATTTCCCCCCTTAAACCTCATTTTTTGCAATAAAAGGTAGTCTATGTCCGTTTTCAAACTCTAATCTATCTCTGGACCAAATTTCATCAAGATCGCTTCAGTGTTTCAGGCTTGAAAGCGTAACATACAGACAGACAGACAGTTTCGCATTTATAATATTACTATGGATCACGCTTCTGAGCCACATTTACAAACTGTTTTCGAGGGTTATTACGAATCGTCTCATCAACAGGCTCGATGACTTAGTACCATAAACCACATCCACACGCTGTACCGCAGCGTGTGGATGTGGTTATACAGAAGACAAAAGAGTATAAGCGGCCTCTCTGCTTGGGATTCGTGGACTATGAGAAAGCCTTATAACCGGGCCGGGTTACGGTCTCTCCAGCGGTGCCGGATAGATCATCGGTATATCGAAGTGCTGAAGTGTTTATACCAGAACGCCACTATGTCGGTCCGAGTACAGGAACAGAGCACAAAGTGAATTCCACTGAATAGGGGCGTTAGACAGGGAGACGTTACCGCTGCCTTGGAAGATGTTTTCAAACTACTGAACTGGAAAGGACGTGGCATCAACAAAAACGGCGAGTATATCACTCACCTTCGGTTTGCTGATGATATTGTCACTATAGCAGAATCGCTGGAGGATTTGAATACCATGCTCGAAGACCTCAATAGAGTATCCCGAAAGGGCCTTAAGATGAATATGGACAAGTCAAAGTTTATGTCAAATGTCCATGTTGCGCCTCTACTGGTTCTTGTTGGTGACTCAGTCTTGGAAACTGTTGACGAGTACATCTACTTGGGACAACTGATCCACCTGGATCTGGAATTGCCTACCTACGCAATTCCAGCTGCGAAGACGACGTAAATCGACGAATCCGACTCGGCTGGGCAGCGTTCGCCAAGCTACGAGATGTCTTCCCGTCAAACATACCTCAGTGCCTAAAGATGAAAGTCTTTAATCAATGTGTGTTACCAGTGATGACTTACGGATCTGAAATGCGGTCCCTCACTATAGGTCTCTCAAAAACGCTTAAAGTCGCTCAACGACCTATGGAGAGGGCTATGCTTGGTATTTCCTTACGTGTTCGCGTCAGAAATGATGATATCCGTAGTAGAACAAAAGTAACCGATGTAGGCCAGCGGATTCGCTCGTTGAAGTGGCAGTGGGCGAGACACATAGCGCGTAGAACAGATGGCCGATGGAGCAAGAAAGTTCTGGAATGGCGACCGCCTATGGGCAAACGTAGTGTAGGACACCCAACGGTAAGGTGGAAGGACGACCTCATCAAGGTCACCGGGAAGCGCTGAATACGGGTTACTTTAGATCGGTCGTTCTGGAAGTCTATAGGAGAGGCCTTTGTTCAGCAGTGGACTGTGTGTGGCTGATATGATGATGATAATGATGATCTTCAAAAATGACACACTCTCATACTAACTTTCATCTCCTAGCCCTTTCCCCCTGCCCTCAATCTACCCCGTTTTTCGCTATGAATGGTAGCATAAGCTCTAGTCCATCTCTATATCGATTTTCACCAGGATATCTTGATTGAGATGTCAGTCGGGCAGCTGGGTAAAAACATCATTAAATTTCAGATTTTACCATTATTTTGTTAAAGTCTAAAATCACTTAAATGGCATCTTGTATAGTGAATGAAAAAATGTAGTAAACTCTTTCATTATATTTGAACTTTAAGCGTGTACAAATAGAGTCTATAGTCCGTTTTTTTTTAATTCAGATAGTAAATTGACAACTGCAAATGTCAAATTGTGAAATAATGATACCATATTTTAGTGCTTAGTGACGTGCTTGAAACTATCGGCAATGTTTGTGGCCTAGAAACAAGTGGTTTGGCTTTATTATATTTTAAGAAAAAAGTTACAATTGAAATGTTTTTTTAGTTTTGCAAACTATCCATATAAGCTAACTATAAAATATCCTACAGAAATATGTACTAAATTTAATTTGTTGACAACTTTCGATACTGGTGGCACATGACTATTTTTTAATTGCACAACACAGGCTATTTTTTTTTTTTTTTTTTACGTGCGAGAAATCCCCACGGATACCCACCCCTCCGGAGCCGGAGGGGGAGGTTATGTCGGACTCGAACCGACTAAACCGCACGCCGTCTCTGTGTCGTAGTGCTAGGCCGAAGGTGAGGTTGTCATGCGACATATCCCTCGCACCCCGGCTGACCCAGGGCCATCCCTCTCGGTCTGGCCCTCCTCGGGAACACAGGCTATGTACTATCTGAAATTAAAAAAAACAGACTATAATAATTAATGAAATGTTTTTGCAGTGTCAGTTGGTGACAATTAACACAATCGGGGTCCCACTTGTTCCCTTATGAACTTGTTTTTGTGTTCAGGCAAGTGTAACTCAGCATGCTTCATTCTATTGCGGCGAAGTAAATATACGTGTCCAGCGCAGAACCAATGCTGTCATGTGGGTAGAAAATCATTGTTACAGAGCTACGGAAGAGAGGGCGATCGGGCAGGACAGAACTGGCGACCTTGAAAGGTTTCTATATCCATTAATTTATTTATAACGAGATCAACTCAGGAAAAAAAAAGTTTAGAAACTAAAACCCGACTACTGAAAAATCACGCTCCAAAATGATAAAGCAAAAAAATATCAAGGACAGCCAGCGGTCGTATCCACGCAATATTTTATTAATGTTATTGTAGGGGCGAGCCACAGCTAATAATTTATACATATTTGAAATGTGCTAATTAAGCCCTTTCATTTGATTCCAAACACGGCATTTTTATGTCAAATTTATTTCTTAATATAGTAACCTCTAGAGGGCGTCTTATGCGCGTGAGAGCTATTTACTGATATCATATTGCCTCTTCTTCTTCATCCTAGCGTTAATCCCAGTCGCATCCAAAGCTTTCCACTTGGTAGTCTGAGGTCCGCTTTTACTGGTCTAACTGCAGATTTGGTCGAACTTCGACATTTTCCGTGAAGCGACTGCCACCTAACCTCCACAACCCAAAGGCTTGACTTTGAGGGCTCCGACTACCATAGATAGATAATTAGGATACGAACTACGATAGATAACTAAGATGTACGTATGGCAACCGGGATTGACGGCTTAACGTGTTCTCCGAGACACGACCAGACCAATGTAAATATCCATATTCATGCATACAAATATTTTGCACTGTGCGGGGATCAAACCCGGCGCCTACTGCGTAGCGGCCGCATTCACTACCGCTACGGCACGGAGGCTGTCACATACAGGCCATAGCTAGCGAACCATCAAGACGCCTCTAACGATACATTATTTGCCCGCGCTCGTAAGTGGCTCGGGCGTCGGAGGGCGCAGACCGACCTCCGCCCCCCATGAGCGCGGGCCTAAGGTTGATGGGTGGAGCCGCCCGTCACCCTAGCAGAAGCAGGCCACGGCGGCGGCGCGCATCGTAGCACGATGCGCGCCACCCCACACCGAGGAGGGCCAGACCGAGAGGGTTGGCCCTGGGTCAGCCGGGGTGCGAGGGATATGTTGCAAGACAATCTCACCTTCGGCCTAGCACTACGACCCACAGACGGCGTGCGGTTTAGTCGGTTCGAGTCCGACATAACCTCCCTCTCCGGCTCCGGAGGGAGGGGTATCCGTGGGGATTTCCCGCACGTAAAAAAAAACAATACCTTATTTGTCCAGTTCTTATAATTAACTAAGGAGCTACGAGGGAACGAATTAACAAAACTAACATACCTACATGCAGTCTGTCAAAATCATAACCCTCTTTAGCTTTGCCGTTGTCGGGTGAAAATTAAATGAAAGTTGTGAAAATTTTACGGATAGGTAATGTTTATTTAGGAAATATAGGAAACGGATATGTAGGAAAACTTGGATGGATTCAGGGAAATGGTTCGATGGTTCTGGTGTAAGAGAAAGGTCGCGGGTTTGAATACCGTCTGAACCAGTTCAATTTTTCCTATCTTAACCAACTAAATCGAATGTAAACATTATTTTTATTTACAGATTAGAGTGTTTCAAGTACTTCAGGTCGACTGCTTATATGGAGTTCAAGTTCATTTTTTCATTCCACGCCGAATTCACCATTGCTATGTATGGTAAACTCGATTATAAAGAAGACGCCTATCCGTTTATGTGGTACCAACAGACCACGGGCTGGTGGCCTACCTGGGGTAAAATTGCAATGCGATATTTCCAACGAGAAGGCATACCCAATGCATGGGAGATTTAGGATGGTTCATCATCGTTCTGCCCATCTAGAAATGTGGCAATACGTTCGTAGAATACAATAGAATAGAGTGATCTATGTATGTGATTGACATACGTTGACAACTGACATAAACGTCCAAATACGTATCAATCCATACCCGTTGCCATACGTGATGCCTTGATCACACGCACCGAGTGGAGTGGCGAGTCAGTACACTCCGCCGAGTGCTCGGTACGTGTGAACAGCGCGCCAAGTACTCGGCCGCGAGCAAAACGGAGAGACAGGAGCTCGGCCTCCGTTCTACTTACTTGGTCAAGTGAGCAAAGTGTTCATCCACCCGCTTCCCCGCACTGTCTCGCACGCTCACTCGGTAGGTCTGAACGTGCACTCTTCTGCCACTCACCTTTCGGTCACATGACATGAGACATTTCGATTGAACTGAACTAAACTATATGTGTTTATTTATTTGAAAATAAGTGTGAACAGCTACTCGCTGATATTACTGTCTCAGCCGAGCAACATTTTACTGTCTCACTACTCCCCTCGGTGCACACGCACTGAGGGGAGAGCAGTGGAGAGGAGGATCAAGGCATTAGCGATAAACGCGACTGCGCGGTAGTGTTGCACACATTTTAATTGCAATTAACCCTGCTGCTATCCAAAAGATCGATACAAGTTTGATAGTAGGCGGTACCCCTTAGTTTCTCGTTCAGTTCAGTCATTGGCAATAGGGCAGAACCTGCTGCCAAACTTGTTTCGATGGTTTAAACAGCAGGCGGAATTTTTAATAGCTTAATTGCAATTAACATTTACAACGCGATACGTGACATGTACTTCGATACTTCATGTGATGTAGTCACCCGGCACAACGTAGGACAATAAAGGACAACAACTATTTATTGATCTTAACGCACCGTGTCGCGTTTTCGTGATATAGCCGAAGTTTTAATTAAATGAAGTAAGTTGACGTTTACTGGGTTGTCAGTTTTTGATGAAATAAAAATAGAATTGTGACAAAATTAATGATTAAGACAATCTTAGTAAAAGCATTCGTTGATTCTTCTTCGATTCCGTCAAAAAAGTCATGGTAATTGAGGGTGACGCCGCTGCGCTATGAGTGAACGAAAACTGAATACATCACTATTACATTGAATATGGCATCATTATTTCACAAAGTGACAATAGCTGCTGTCAATTTACTTCGTATAATGTATAATACAAAAATCGATTATACATTCATCATTCTATTCTATTCTACAATAAGACAGTTGAAAGAAAAAAGATTGTAAACGACATTGAATGTTCAAAGATTTTTTTTTAAAGCCGATTGCTTTTGAAAATATCGAAACAAGCTCGATAGAAGAATGGGTACCATTTGCCAATCATAAATTGAAACCTGTTTCGATATATTCAAGAGCATTGATAATTTATTTTAACCTTTTTAGATGTGATATATAACTTATGTATATTTTTGTAATCACCTGATTCCCAACATTTTGATATTTTTTTATCAACACACATTTCAGTACTAAAAAGCCACTGCATTGTTTGTGTTAACATTGACCTTTCATTTGAGGCCGCACTTATCGAAATCCGTTCCGTTAGGCCCATAGAGGGGAATAAAGAAAACTACATACATACATACACACCGTAAACATTGCCCTCGCTGACGCAGTCGGGTAAAAACGATTGTAAAGTAATGGGGTCGATACAACATGAGCGTTTTTGACGTGACAACGTCTTATAAATTGGTTTGCCGGGTGACACTTCAAGAAACTGCGTTACGCTCCGCTCACGTTATGCGCTCACAATGAGAGCGAGTGAGAGGCACGCGTCCCTTCCACTCGGGCATGGTTAGCCCGCCTAAGAGCGAGAGAGACATACATTTTTAAATTGTTACTATTATTTCATCCTTCTTCCTACTATACGAATGAATATTCACATTAAAATTTAATGTATTGATAAATAAATCACATATTTATAAAAATACAACACAGAGTTTATTCAGCACAAAAGATTCGTGCTTAACTTCGGTGATCGGATCAGCACATAGAAACAAGAATCAGACAATCATCAGAGTGACAATCACAGTTACGTCACAACACGAAGTCAGCCAGGATTAAAAACAAGGTTTACATAGGCAACAAAATAAAACCTCCAACACGCCCTCTTAATCTTGGACGACTTCGAGCATATCTTGAACAAATGACTGGTGCTTACAAGTAGGGAGTGCCTTCGTGAGCACATCAGCAGTCATCTGCTCTGTCGGCATATATAACAACGTAATGACTTCATTGTCAACAGCCTCACGAATATAGTGATATCTAATGTCTACGTGCTTAGACCGTTTATGAAAAACCGGATTAGTGGCAAGCTTCGCCGCAGATTGATTATCACTATACAGGGTTACAGTGTTACTCTGACCTGTCAATTCAGTAAGAACCGCACGGACGTATTCCGCTTCTTTGGCCGCTTCAGACAAAGCTATATACTCCGCCTCGGTAGACGAAAGTGCGATACAAGATTGTTTATAACAACCCCAGGAAATTACATTCCTACCTAGCTTATAGATATATCCCGTGTATGATTTACGATCGACTCCGTTAGCCCAATCAGCGTCAGTAAAACCATAAATACGAAACTTATCAAGCTCAACATTTTTCCTGTACACAAGACCCAAATTTATTGTGCCTTTCAAATAACGCAACACACGTTTGGCCGCAGCAAAATGTTCCGCTGTGTAAGAAAACTTACAGCAAATGAAATGTCAGGTCTAGATGTTACAGACAAGTACATTAAAGATCCTATCAACTCCTGATATGGTAATCTACTGTCGTGGTTAGCGCTATCAGAAAACTTCAGACCTACGTCTAAGGGCGTCTTTGCGACTTTACAGTCGTTCATACCAAAACGTTCAAGCAACTTTTCAATATAGTTTTTCTGACTTAGCTTCAACTCACTACAGGTGCGATCTACTTTAATACCTAGCATATGTTTAACCTCACCCAAATCCTTAATAGTAAAGTGAGACTTCAATGACGTTTTCAGCTTTTTAGCAAGCTCGTCACTATCGTAAAATACGAAAAAATCGCACAACAAGCTCCAACAAGCTCCCAAGCTTCATGCTTATTGAATGAGTCAATCTCGTCTTGCATAGCTTGCCGCCATAGCTTGCTATCGCTCGATTGCAAAGCCTCCTTGATAGTTGTCGGTTCATTCGATTCTATCTCGAGTGCAGACATTGTCCTCGGTATTCTCGGCTGTAAATTAAAGGCAGGTCCATCAAGATGTGGCTCCCGTGGTATACCGCCTGTATCAGTAGATGAGCTCGGTTCTTGCTCGTTCGCCTCGAACCAAACTTCAGGTGCTACCGATCTCTCCGCCTCAACCTGAATCTCTACATTCTGTGGCAACGGTAGATCCGCATTCTCCGCCTCAAGCTGAACCTCCGGCTCATCTTTCACGTGACTCTCGTCATCGATGACACCGTCGTCGCTTGTCGGAAAGAATATCTCCACGGACTGCTTACTCTTGACACCTGGGAAGATTGTTTCATTGAAAACAACGTCACGACTACGAAAAACTTCATTTTTCGCCAAATCGTAGAGCCTATACCCGTTACTCTCATATCCAAGAAATATGCAACGTTTGCTTTTTGGTTCAAGCTTATTCCGCTTCACTTTATCAATGTGAGCATAAGCTTCGCAGCCAAACACACGTAAGTGTTTCAAGCTCACCTTTTTACCGGTCCAGGCCTCCTCAGGAGTTTTCCCCGAGAGCCTTTTCGAAGGTGACACATTTACTAAATGTGCTGCAGTATTAGCAGCTTCCGCCCAAAATTTGTGATCTACGTTGGACGTGTATAACAGGCACCTTACTTTTTCCAGGAGCGTCCTGTTCAGTCGCTCTGCGCAGGCATTCTGTTGCGGACTGTACGGCACAGTTACCTGGTGGACTATTCCCTTACCCTTCAAAAAGCCTTCAAGTTCTCTGTTTACATACTCCGTCCCGTTATCCGATCTCAAAACCTTGACTTTATCACCAGTTTGAGTTTCCACTAGCTTAATAAAGTTTTTAGTGTATTCACTTACCTCACTCTTACACTTCAGGAAATACACGAACACCTTCCTCGAATGATCATCCAAGAACGTCAGGATGTACCTCTTGCCTCCAAGCGAATTCACCGGCAACGGACCACACAAATCGGTATGGATCAAATCCAACCGTTTTGCAGCCACAGACTTCTCAGGATTGCTAGGAAAAGGAAAACGAGCTTGCTTTCCTTTTAAACAAACCTCGCAAGCAACGTCTTTACTAGGGTCCTCCTGAAAACTAATATCATTAGCAAGTCCCTGCCTCAAAAGCTTCATATTATGGCCGCTCAAGTGACCAAGTCTTTGATGCCAAGTTGCAGTGCTAATAGTTAGATTCGCCCTTAGACTGGAGGTCTGAAGTTTATAAGCACCTCCCACGTCATGTGCCTTAATTAAAACATCGCTCAAATTTGAAATTGTACAACCATTAGTATCAAAATTTACAGTACAACCGTTCTTAATCAATTGGGAAACAGATATAAGATTCACAGACAGCTTAGGTATAAACAATACGTCAGTCAACGTCACGTTATACGACAACTTAACGTTACCTATACCTGTACACTGTAGTTTCTCTCTACTAGCAATGGTGACGAAACCACTACGCGTTTTAAAGTCTGTCAGCAAATCGCGCGTGCCAGTCATGCAATTTGTTGCACCTGAGTCTATGTACCACGAAGATTCCGATCCCGCACTAGTACTGAATGCTGTCACCACAAAGTTTCCTGAAGAAGCCTTCTCGTTCCGACAGTCTTTCTTCAGATGTCCTTTTTGTCTGCATTTCCAGCACCACAGTTCTCTTTTTCGACCAGAACTATCCTTCGCTTTTGATTCTTCCTTGTGCTGCTGCGCTTTTCTCGTCCAGGAGTCACTTGTAGTAGCGCCTTTTCTGGTAGAATATAAGCACTCACTCAAATCTCCACGAGTAGTCCAACGTTGATCCTGTAGCAGTTTGGATTTGACTAGATCAGCTGTGATGGCAGCTCCCGAATGCTCTAGTGCCATGATCATGGGCTCGTACTCCGTCGGTAAACCTTTGAGCATCAACGCACCAAGAAACTCGTCGTCCACAGGCTTGTTCATATTCGCCAATTGCTGTGCTAATGATAAAACTTCATTGACGTAAGCTTCCATGTTCGCGAAGTTTTCAAATTTGACAGCGCATAAGTTCTGGAGAGTTCTCACTCTTGAACCGAGTCCCTTGTCATCATACGCACATTCCAGCGCATTCCAGGCGTCCTTCGCCGTCTCCGCCGACATCAAATGTGAAAAACAAGACTTATCGACGCTCAAGCAAATTTTCGATTTAGCGATTTCATCACGTCGACTTCTTACCTCGGACGTTGTTTTATCGTCCGCACCGTAACCGCTTATACAGATCCATAAATTGTCATGAATCAAAGAATTTTTCATCACAAATTTCCATTCGACGTAATTTTCCCGTCCACGTAATTTTTCATGTGAAAAATTTTGATTCTTACTTTCCGACATATTTACAAGAACGTTTTACAATTTATGCGGAACCATAACCTAATGTATTGATAAATAAATCACATATTTATAAAAATACAACACAGAGTTTATTCAGCACAAAAGATTCGTGCTTAACTTCGGTGATCGGATCAGCACATAGAAACAAGAATCAGACAATCATCAGAGTGACAATCACAGTTACGTCACAACACGAAGTCAGCCAGGATTAAAAACAAGGTTTACATAGGCTACAAAATAAAACCTCCAACAAAATTATTTTACCACTCAAAGTCGTTGTCACGTAAAACTTTCGCCCGTATACCGACTTTACAGGCAACCAAATTTTTTTCCATTCATGTCTGTTTGCAGTTATTCACTTTTTCTTATTCACATTCGAATGTACAATAAAATTAGTGATAAACCTTGTTTACTATGAACAGTTGTACAACCACTATTTTTAGCTGTAAGTATGAGAGAACCCTCAGTGTATGGTATATGGCGGAAGTGATACACAAAAAACAAAAGGCCCAAGGCCTTTATGTCCTTTAACATGTACATATTGTATTTTAAAGCAAGGCGCAATATTGCTAGACGATTGTGTTGTATGCGCGATAGTGTCTGACTCCTTTTCTGTATGTCATATTTATTGATAATACGTGGGTTAATACACCTCTGCCTACACTTTCAAGGATTTACAAGCGTGAGTATCACGCATTAGGCAATGTTTAGTGTTAATCTGTTAATAAGAATATGCTAAGCTACTTTTGTTGCTAACTGTATTTAAAAAATGTAATATCTGATACTCTCCGCCACTGATCTGAGTCGTAATATTATGTTTTCTATCTTGAATGAAAATAAAGAAAGTCTAAGAAAGTTTGTGTTATTTTCATAATACCCCCTTTACTTTATACGAGCTCCAAATAACTAATCCATACTAATATTATAAATGCGAAAGTAACTCTGTCTATCTGTCTGTATGTTACGCTTTCATGCCTAAACCACTGAACCGATCTTGATGAAATTTGGTACAGAGGTGGATTAGAGTTTGAACGCGGACTTAAGCTACCTTTTATCGCGAAAAGGGTAGAAAGGGGGGAAGTAGGGCCATGGAATGGGACTTTATATGAAAGTTTGTCATTTTAGAAGATATCCTGATGAAATTTGGTACAAAATAGTTTCGAGCCTGAGAACAGACATAGGCTACCTTTTATAGCAAAAAAGGGCTAGAAGAGGGGGAATACGGCTATGGGATCAAAGTTTGTCATTTTAGCAGATATCTTGATGAAATTTGGTACAGAGATAGACTAAAGCTAGAGAACGAACATAGGCTACCTTTTGTCACGAAAAAGGGGGATCAAACAGTGGGGGGGGGGGAGGCTAATAGGGGATGAATGTTTGTCAGTTTTGAAGATATCCTGAGGAAATTGGTATTTTATTTTATTTCAATTGGGACAAAAAACAGTTACACATTATATCATACAGTATGCTAGTTACATTATTAAATTTTGGTAACTGTATAACCCACACTTATGTCCGCAAAGTAATGTTCAAAGTAATAGAGTTTAAAATTGTGCTAATCCCGTGCCATGTTAACTCAAAGAAGTGAAGATATAGCTTGCATTTTAATATTGGGTATTTAATATAGGTATTGAGATGGATAAGAGCTTGGAAATGGACATAGCCTACCTTTTATACCGAAAAAGGGGGAAGAAGGGGGACATAGGGTTAGGGGATGTAAGTTTGTCAATTTTGAAGATATTCTGATGAAATTTGGCACAGAGATAGATTAGCATTTGGAAACGGATATCGCTTCCTTTTATAGCGAAATAAAGGATTAAAGGGGGAGGGGTAATAGGAGATATAAATTTGTATGAATGTTTGTTATTTTTAAATATCCGTATGATATTTTGTACAGAGATGGATTAGAGCTAGGGAGCGGACATTGGCTACATTTTATCGTGAAAAAGGGGGTAGAAGGGGAGAATATGTTTGTCATTTTGCAATCGCGCATAAAAGGGGGTGAATAGGGGATAAAAAGTAAGAATTTTTTTTCTAGATATCCCCACGCTATTTGGAACAAAGGTGGGGTGGAGCTTCGGAATGGACATAGTCGAGTAACGAGCCAAATATAGAAGGGAGTAGAGAGGCGAGTAGAAATTGTTATAGGGGAGAGTACATTTGCGACTAGAGAACCCAATGGAGAGGCGAGTAAGGAATCAAATAGAGTGCAGTAGAGAGTCGAGTAGAGACGCGATAGTGAGGCGAGTGGAGAGACGAATGTAGAGGCGAGTTGAGATCGAATAGAGAGTTGAGTAGAGATTCGAGTAGAGAGGCGAGTAGAGAAGCAAGTGGATTTACGAGTGGGGAGAGTCAAGTAGAGAGGTGAACAGAGAATCGAGTGGGTGGGCGAGTAGAGACGCGAGTAGAGAGGCCAATAGAAAGTTGAGTATCAATTCAACTATAGAGGCGAGTAGAAAGTCGAGTAGAGAGTAGAATATAGTAGTAAATAGTCGGGGACAAAGTTGAGTAGTGAGGCGAATTTAATGCTCAATAGCGTCGGCTAAACACTAAGCGATAACCGACATCTACGCGGGCGGAGCCGCGGGCAAAAGCTAGTTTATATAATAAAATATTAATATTAATGTCAATTTTACAATTTCAGAATAGTTAAGTAATCATAAATTAATCACTAACTCGCCCGCGCTAGTAAGTTCCAAATTAGCTAGTTGATGAATGACCTACCTATATTATAGTTCCCGGGCTTCTGGCATATAATTACAACGAGGTTCTGGCGCTGGCGGATTGGTTTGATATTTTCTATGATTGGTAGATTCGAGCTCAGCAGCGCCCCGCGCTATCCTCGAAAGGAACCCAAAAACGTGGACCTCGCATGTAGAGCACATTTTGGGGCCAATGGTCAATGCTGTAACTATACCACAGCAAGTCTAACATTAATGTATTGCAGCTATGCTAGGGCTACACTACCGTGCCAGTAATTAATCATTTCAACAACGCCTAGGTGTAGCCTCGATTTGTGGCACCATAATTAATTTACAATGGCAATCAAAATATTTTAACATACTGATTGATATGACATTGCCACTTCACAATGCCATAATTATAGCGGTAATAGCCCATAAGATGGTAAGGTAGTGTGGCAACAGTATTACAAATAGGTGAATACGAAATAGTAAGTACAAATGAATGAATAATAACCTCCTTTTCAAAATTGATTTAAGAGAAAATGTCGATGGTCTAGAAGATAGTATTATATACATATTAAGTGAAAAAAGTTGGGAATCAAATCTGGACCCTATATTTATGGATCAGAAGACAAATATGCTAAGTGCACAATGTTTCATTTAGCACGTTTGTCTTCTAGACCATCGAAGTATCGAGTGAAGTTTGTCATTATGAAAGCACAGAGTTTTATGCCAGTAATAGTGTTCGATGCTACCGGATATTGCGCTGTTCTACACAGGAAGTACGCCTCTTTCTGCCTTTTGTATAGTACTAAGGAAATTCGAAGATGGAGTGAAGAATTCTGTGAATGAGATATTCATAAATGTCATAGCAATAAAAAATCTGAAGAGAAAAAAAAAGACGGGTAGCACTCCGGGAGTGCCGGCAGAAGTGAAAACTTTTTTTCTTTCTTTCTTTCTTCGTAATATACAGAGAAAAAGATAAAAAGAGCACACCATACCATACCATACCATACCTATAATATAGCGCCAATCATAGAACCTATCACTAATTTTCTGTTAGAAGAAATTAATGAATTACAAAAAGAAAAAATAATCACAAAAAGTAATAAATTACAAAAAGAAAGAATAATCACAAAACGTAAAAATATTCCAAAAAGAAAAAACAATCACAAAATGTAATAAATTACAAAAAGAAAAAGTAATCACAAAAAGTATCAGAAGCCCAGGTTCGAACCCGATACTACCTGAAACCATAAGGAATTACAGTCGAAGCGGTTACCGCTAAGCCGCGAAGCTTATTAATGCACCTAAAAAAATAATCAATCTGTAGCTGTTGTAATGTTGTATGACGTCAGTCGGCGGTTACGGTTCAAAGGTCAACTAAACCTGACGCAAGTTTAACACTTTGTACCCATCCAACGCCGCTAAAGAAGTTTTCACTTCAAAAAACGACAGGCTGCACTCCAAGAGTGCTGGCAGAAGTGAAAATTAACGTTGTGTATTATTGATATTTTGGTATGGCTAGGGAATAATTTTGCACGAATTGCTTTTATTTTTCCATTTTTTAATACAAAGCAGTGTGGCCACTACACAGACGGTCGAGCCATCAGCTGTGACCATCCATGGATGCGCGTGGCATGCTGTAACAAAAACACACGAACATTCACGCAAGCGCCTTGCGCCGTCTTACGAATTTTCGATCAGGTCACGTGTCCTGACGCGAGTTTAAAATTTTTTACCCATTACAAAAAAAGTGTACAACGCCGCTAAAGAACTTTTCACTTCAAACGTTACTTAGTACACGTTTGTAGGCAGCGGAAGACTTATTCTATACAAAGAAAAATAATAATACATAATTGAAGTAGCTTTAGCTAAATGGTTAAGGATTTTCATCGAAAGATCGTTATGCCGACTGTTTGAAATCCTGACCTACACTGTTGATGTGACCTTATTCCTCAACCTAACTATTTAGCCCAGCTCAGTTAGGGCGAATACTAGTAATTACAATCACTAATAGTCCTCTACTTCAGCTGTATAATTTTCCAAGCATGACATGCCTTGATAGCGATTGTCATTGGTCGATCTCCAGTGACGTCACCCAGTCCGACCAATGACAATTTCTAAAAAGACGGGTTGCACTCCGGGAGTGCCGGCAGAAGTGAAAACTTTTTCTTTCTTTCTTTCTTTGTTATATACAGATTAAAAGATAAAAAGGACATACCATACCATACTTATAATATAGAACCTATAATTTCCTGTCAGAAGAAATTAATGAATTACAAAAATAAAAAATAATCACAAAAAGTAATAAATTACAAAAAGACAAAATAATCACAAAAAGTTTCAGAAGCCCAGGTTCGAACCCGGTACTATCTGAAACCATAAGGACTTATAGTCGAAGCTACGAAGGCTAAGCTACGAACCTTCATAACGTACCTGACAAAGTAAACAATCTTTTGCTAATGTTGTATGACGTCAGTCGTCGATTACGGTTCAAAGGTCAAGCGATTCTGACGCGAGATTAATACTTTTTACCCATCCAACGCCGCTAAAGAAGTTTCCACTTCAAAAACCTGTCGCAGCGCTGTGTACTCAGAGAATTTCACAGCTGTTCAAAAGACTACAGTATGAGCAGAAAACTCACATTTTAATAGTAGGGGGCAAATCTTCTTCATCCTAGCGTTAATCCCAGTCGCATCCGAAGCTATAGTAGAGTCTGGGGTCCGCTTTTACCAGTCCAACTGTGAATTTGGCTAACTATTTTCCGTGCAGCGACAGCCATCTGACATTCACAACCCAAAGGCGATATCGAAGCATTGCAGTTAGACCAGTTGTTGGACTTTTGAGGGCTCCAACTACCCGCTATAGATGTTTGTATGGCGACCGGGACCGACGGCTTAACGTGCTCTCTGAGGCACGACCAGACCAATACAAATACGCGCGGGATCGAAATCGCACCTCCTCCGCAGCGACCTAATAATGACATTAATATTAGGGGTTAAAGTATGAAATTGCCGATTTGTACTGACAAATTGAAATTCGTTTTTTTTTTTAATTTAACGTATTTATTTAATCAAAATAATTACCATTATTATCTATACATTGCTGCCATCTAGTAGGAAGGTCATTTATGCCTTTGCGATAGAACTCTGGTGATCTAGATTCGACAAACTGTGTGAAAGCATTTTATACTGCCTCCTGAGAAGAAAACTTTTTATCACATAGAAAATTGTTCAAATCACGAAAAAAATGGTAGTCTGTTGGAGCAAGGTCTGGCGAATACGGAGGGTGACGGATAGTTTTTAATTGCAGTTCCTGTAGAGTTAAAACGGTTTCTCGTGCTGTATGAGCTCTCGCGTTATCATGGAGCAATAATGGTGAAGATCGATTCATGAGTCAGGGCTGTTTCACTGCTAGTTTTGCTATCATTGTTCGGAGTTCGGCACAGTAGACATCTGCCGTTATTGCTTGACCAGATCGTAGAAAGCTATAGTGAATAACACCATGCTGAGACCACCAAACAGTTACCATTACCTTTTTATTGGTAAGCTTTGCTTTAGGACACTGTTGTGGCGTTTCACCTGGGGTCAGCCATTGTATTTTTCGCTTACGGTTATCGTAAAGAATCCACTTTTCATCACATGTCACAATTCGATCCAATATTCCTTCATTTCTGTATCGATTCAACAAGGCAACACAAGTTTCAACACGCATTTCTTTCTGCAGATCAGTCAAATCATGAGGTACCCATTTTTCACATTTTTTTATTTTATTGATTTGATGCAAATGAGTCAATATTGTTGGTAAGGTAACGTTAAACCATGCAGCTAATTCCTGGGTAGTTTGGCTCGGATCGGCTTCCACCATATCTTTCAATTCATTGTTATTCACCTGTGTGGACGGCCTTCCTCGTGGTTCGTTCTTCAAATCAAAGTTTCCATCACGAAAGCGTTTAAACCAAAATCGCACGGTGCGTTCATTAGCAGTCCCCTCTCCAAACGCAACATTGATATTGCGAGCTGTTTCTGCCGCGTTAGTTCCGCGTCGGAACTCGTATTCAAAAATCACTCGAATTTTCGAAGTATCCATCTTTCTTGTCTAAGCTGAATAAAAAAAACAACTGAAAGTCGATAATCGAATGTTGCACATTTTTAAATGAAGAACTACATAGGTACCATGTGGAAAAAGTTTCACTCAAAAATCTCAAACCATGAAGGTTCTATGTCAATTCGAAGTACCTATTACAATGAAACGGCAATTTCATACTTTAACCCCTATTATTATCTGCTTCTGTGGCCTGCCGTCAATGTAACTGTTAAGCAGGAGTGCAGGTTCGAACCCGCTCAGTGCAAATATTTCTGTGCATAAATATATTATCACTACATAGTTTAAAACAAAGTCGCTTTCTCTGTCCCTAAATCCCTTTGTATGCTTAAATCTTTAAAACTACGCAACGGATTTTGATGCGGTTTTTTAATAGATAGAGTGACTCAAGAGGAAGGTTTATATACAATACATGTTTAATATAGTTAGGGGTTCAGCGGGAACGGGATCTGACGCCACGCGGGCGGAAAAATATTGGGGGTACGAATTTCGCCGGGTGAGCTAGCCTACATACATTGGTCTGGATGACTTGGTCGAGCGCACGGACCAGGTTATGTACAAATCACAGGTACCTGGGATCTGTACTTCAGGTGACTGGTGACATCGACTAAGACTTCAAGGCACGTATTGGTGCCACATGGGCCAAGTTGCGGGGAATTGCTTGCGTCACATGCGATCCCAAAATGCCAGTCGGGCTGAAGGGGCAGGTCTGGTCTGTAAGACGATCATTCGGATTTTTTACCGAATTGGTGCCCAGTGGAGTAGAATAGAGCCACCCCATCTTTTCCTGTGGGTGTCATAGAAGGCAACTAAGGGCTATCCCTTAGAGCGTTTTTACACTCATCCGATATCCGATGTGGGACTGAAAATCAGAGTGGTGAAATGTGTTAATAATACAATTAATACACCTCTGCTTACCCTTTCGATTTACAGGTGTGAGTATTTGTATGAAATGTATGTTATTTTTATGAATTGAATTTGAATAATTAATGAAGTAAACTCGATTACGGTTCCTGAATGTTGTATGACGAGTCGTACGACCTCAGTAAATGGATTCTGTCAGAATGTGATTTGATTTTGGCAGCATATTTGTTGATTGCAACTTACGACTACATAATTATTTATTTTAATAGCGTCACATATAGTAGGTAGAAATTGGCTGGAATTATTTCTTAAGAAATTTAAGTCTCGTCAAATAAAATCAGGGTCAAAATACGGAAAGAGTAATAACCAATAGATCTTACCAAATTTGGATAGGTAGGGGGGGGGGGGAACACTACTGACGGTGGAGGTGAGTGCTGATGCATCACAAGGTGGCCACCCTAAACCTACATCTGGGTCGCAAGTCCTAGTCGCCGTCACGGTGTTCCTCTCTGAACCACGCTATGGACCCGGCGACCGCACGGTGAATCCATGGAGTGCTTAGAATCGGATCTCTCTATGACTTCAGTTTTTTATGTATAGTACTCAGACTACAAGAATCATATAGACGGAAGGAACTAACTTGCTTGTGCTTAGAGTGGGTTCACATGGCTAGTGTAATGGTTGCGGGCGCGGCCAGATGAGCGAGAAAGACTCGCTGACATCGCTGCACGCGCTCGAAGGCGGCTCGGGCGTCGGAGGGCGCAAACTGACCTCTGCCCCCCATGAGCGCGGGCCTGAGGGTGACGGGTGGAGCCCGCCCGTCACCCTAGCAGAAGCAGGCCAGGGCGGCGGCGCGCATCGTAGGACGATGCGCGCCTCTCCACACCGGGGTTGAGTCGGGAACCGTGTGGTCCCCCCTCCCGAGGAGGGCCAGACCGAGAGGGATGGCCCTGGGTCAGCCGGGGTGCGAGGGATATGTCGCATGACAACCTCACCTTCGGCGTGCGGTTTAGTCGGTTCGAGTCCGACATAACCTCCCCCTCCGGCTCCGGAGGAGTGGGTATCCGTAGGGATTTCCCGCACGTAAAAAAAAAAGTGTAATGGCTAGGATTCGAACCAAATTTAAGGAAGGCCGACTCCTAAACCACACGCTAGTTCTATGCGCTTCGTCTATATTTTATTTTTAGTCTGAGAATTTTTCTTTTTTTTTAAATACAGTCCTTGCCTGATTTATAGTAGTATACGGCACGTGAATATGACTTAACCTCTCTCTATAAGCTATCAATTAATTCTATAAAATGAAGACCACCACCATTAAAGACGCCAGCAGTAAGCAATACTAAAATATAAGTGTTGAGGCTTTCACGGCCGGCGTTGCATGTAGAATATACTGCTTCCGGGCTGTTTGGCCGTGGTCCATTTGAAACTTGCGTTCCAGACGTTTCGTCGATCACTGCGGTCGACATCTTCAGCTTTCATCTTCATCGAAAATAGTGATCCTCAGTTTGAAAACCTAATTACATATCGCATGTTTGGGAACAAAGGGTCACTTCTGCATGAAACCTAACTTTACAGGAAGAGCAAAATTTAATATTTTTTTACGTATTTTTTACATAACTCTGTTCTATTTTACAGTATTTGAGACAATTCTCACAGTATTAAATTGATTAGATAATCATGGGTAATTGATTACTATTTAAAAGGATATACACGAAGGGGTTTCTGAGAAAAAAGCCAGGAACTGAGGGAAGGGTACCAAAAGTGACTTTTTGTTACAAATCACAAACTGTTTTCCTGCAGAAATGACTTTTTTTTAAACATTATAATGTCTTGAAATACGTTATAATAATGTTTACGCTTGGTTTAAGTTCATATTTAATGAAGTTATATTATAGTGGAAACCAATATAAATTAAAGCTATTAGAAAATTAGAAAAGAAAGACACATTTGCGATAAAATGAAGGATTTTTCAGTAAAATAGGTGTTGATATAAAATTATTTTATTTAAAATCCACAGAAATGGTATCAAACTTAAGCAACAAACAAAACATTCGATCGTATTGTTTTAAGTTTGAATACACATTACCACACGACATGGAGCTAAGCCTAACAAGTCGGGTATGCGCCTTGATGAAGGCAGTTGGTTTTGAATAAAAAACATGTTTTATCAAATAAAGGTTTAATTTAATAACGCGTGTTGCCTCCATGGGCATCTACGACAGCTCTAATACGATAAGGCATAGAGTTTATCAACCGTTCTATGAAATTTTGAAGGATCATCTCAAATTCCTCTTCTATGGCAGTTTTCAACTGGTTGACGAGCCCTAACACGTCTTTTTAGATCGTCCCACATGTGCTCAATCGGGTTCATGTCTGGGCTTCTGGCTGGCCAGTCCATAACTGTGATGTTCCTATCCCGAAGATATTCCCTGACGATGCGGCCGTATGGGCTTTTGCATTATCATGCATAAAACGGAAATTTTGGCCCACATGGTACACGTATGGCATCACGTGAGGTTCTAAGCACTCACGAATATACCTTTCAGCATTTCATGTTAACAGCCGTGGTCCCGTAACAACCTTAAGTTGAGTTTTGCCGCTTGCGGATATACCGCCCCAGACAGTCCATGAGCCACCGCCATAAGCAACCCTCTCTTGAAAGCAGCATTGTGCAAAACGCTCTCCCTTACGTCGGTAGACCATCTTCCTTCCATCATTGCCATGTAACACAACTTATCAAACATCAGAAAAGAGTACACGTCTCCAATGCTGCTGAGTCCAATTTAAATGAGGGCGTGCGAAAAGAAGATGCGCTGTTCAATGGGCTCGCGTTAGTTTGGAGCCATTAGCTGGTTTGTGTGGTACCATATCGCGTTCTTTGAACCTTCTCCGAACAGTTCGAGCGCTCACAGATACTCCGTGGAAGTCGCGAAGTTGGTTTTGTATCTCAATGGAGGTAAGGTGACGATTTCTCAAGCTGGTCGTCACGATGTATCGATACTGCCTTTCAGTTGTGACCCGAGATCGTGGCCTTCCTTGGCAACGAACAAAGCCACCAGTCTCTACGTACCTCCGATAAACATTTCGGACCGCAGATCGACTTCAATTAAGTTGAGCACTTACATTTCTTTGGCTGTATCCGGCCTGGATAAGTCCACAGCTTGGGCGGCGACTTCAGGCGAAGTATCCATAGATTATATTATTGATTGAACCTCACCTTAATGTTAAGAATAAGTAATGTTTGTTGCAAAACCAAAGAGAAAAATCACACTTTCAAGAATTAAATCCAAGTAAACCAAAAAAATCAAGTTTTCTTAGTATTCGATTATTTGATATCAACGAACAGAGTCCAAATTGTCTTTTGTTTCTTTAAATTCTGTGTTCGAAATTCAAAAAAAGACTATTAAATAAAATTATGAATGTGCCTGGTTCAAAACTGCATAAAAACGTTTTGCTCGACCTAATATAAATTTTTAGCTAGGACTAAACGAAACTGAAAATGCAAGGTGGGGCAATAGATGTGTCCACAAGTGTATTATTATCATAATAATGTAATTTTCCAACTTTAGTTATAATAATGGAGAGAGATCTTTTTACAATTCATTGGCACTTTTAGGTAAAAAATACAATTGTTTATGATAGAAAGTAAAAAAAATTGCAACATATTGTCCTTTTTAATACAAAAATGCCTGTTTGTTATTATCAAACAACGAGGATTATTTAAAAAAAAATCACTTCTATGCAAAAATAATACTCTGTCATAATAAAAATACTAATCGCTACAAAAAAAATGTCATTTGTAAACAGAAGTAACGTTTTGGTTCCACGCATCAGAAAAGTTTTATGCTCCATTGTCATTTATAAACAGAAGTGCCGTTATGTTTACAGCAAAAAAATCACATATTTGTAACAAATAGTTATTTTTATTTAGAAGTAACATTAACATTACAAGAAATAAGTGAAAAAATAAGTCATTACTTACCGTAGTGCCACTTCGTTACAAACTCGCGGGGTCACTCCGCGGCTGTTACAACGCTACTGACCAGAAAAGACGTTATATTTCAAACACATTGACCATTCGCGCCCAATAATATAACGTCCCCCCCGCCCTCATACCGATGTTATTCAAGCGATTGTGACCATTTTTGGTATGTAGATAGAGTCGTTAATTGCAGTTTTTTCTGTATATTTAACTCGTTTTTACAAAAAGTTGCAGAAGTGACACTTTGTTCCCAAACGTGCGATATTTTAATAATATTATGTTTTTTCTTTGTATGCTAGGACCGTAGCAAGTTGAAATATTATGTGGTTTCAGCTGATGTATGTCTTAGATGCTTTTCATACCCCGAGATCCTAGTAGTACCTTAAGAAACACGTGTGTTGATAAATCATTCCAAATCTTTATGATACTCCAACGAAAACAAGTACTAAATTTTCTATTTGTTGGGATTCTCTCCTTCTTCACGTTGATAGTGTAATCAAACCCAAGACCTGTCAATTCAAAGGCCGATTACCTATTTTTTTTAGACCTCAGGTGTATTATTTTAAATTAAAGTTTGGAAATGTAGTTCCATATTTTGTCATAGTATATTCCCATGTGTATCAAAGTTATATGAATGTTAGTTTATAAATAATAATAGATTCTAGTTTAATTTGAGCTTCGTAACTAGTTTTACAGTACAACCATGTTTGTTTTGCATAGCAATTTATGTACATAAATAATATGAATATGTTTAAATTTCGCTGAAAGAGGTAAGCGGTTCAATAAGTTTAGGGGTAATGCATTGGATTCTACAATAAACTTCCCAATGAAATTAGAACATTGTCCATTAATAAATTTAAAACAACTATTAAGGCCAAATTGTGTAGCATACATTTCACATTTCAGACTATTTGAATGACAAAAATGCTTGGGATTAGGTCGCTCTAAGTCAACACAAGAAAATGATTGTACCTATATGACGATGTTTTTTTTTTAAAAAAAGGATTACTACTTAGTTTTCTGACAGTGTTTCTCAATAGTTGCCAAGTCAGGCACTGCACGGTAGGGGAAAAAATAATGACGTTTCCAAACAAATTTATAATTTTTATGGAATAAATGATTTTTTAATTTGAATTTGAAAAAATCAAAACAGTTTAATCACACCAACCGTAATCATAGCACAAATACATCAGCTAGATAAAGTAAAAATTACCCTACTAATATATTAAACGCGAAAGTTTGTAAGAATGGATGGATGGATGGATGGATGGAGATATGGATGTTTTTTTACTGTTTCACGTAAAAACTACTGAATGTATTTTAGTGAAACTTTACAATAATATAGCTTAGACATCAGAATAACACATAGGCTACAATTTATAACGATAACCGATATTATAGCGATAACCGACATACACGCGGGCGGAGTCGCAGGCAAAAGCTAGTAATATTACTGAACTGCAGTGGCAATCCACACAGTAAGCTAATTAATTGATTATATCTTAGCGTTGATTGAATTAGTTGATTGAATCAGGTATTAGTGCGCAACGGCGCCGAAATATTGGAAAATCGAAACAATACAACATGGTAAATATCACCTCTAATTTTTTAATTGATTGCTTGATAAAATTCTCATGTCATTGTGTTTGTTTGCAAAAAATTCTGAAACTGATCTTTTTGGATTTTTTTTAGAATCAATTCCCTATATACCCTTTTTTAAACCTATAAGTTACGAGAGTGACCCACCTGATTTTTTATTTTTCGTTTTTCGGCAATTTTTCTGTTATTATGATTTGGCATGGAAAAATACAACTAACGTCTACTGGATCAGCTAGTGAGTGTATTATACATTTTATGTTGCACCGTTTCACACCTGAGCCCAAAACAATTCACGATCCTTCTGTCAAATAATATGAGTGATGTACCCCAACCCAATTGAGTGGAACTGTAAAGCCGTATCTTGTAACTGTACGGTTGGGGTATTCAAAGGACGATTTTCGTCAACACCAGGTCTAAAAAGGCCATATTGTATGTTCATTTACTGGTCAACATGTGTGCTAATTATAAAATTTATTAGCCGTTTTTTGATTATCATAAAATGAAATTACATTTGAATACATAATCTCATTTGACAGTTCACTGAAACCCGATGGGGTTGCGTCGTTTAATTACTGAGTTTCTATGACCAGCTTCAGGTCCATCATCCGATCAGCTGTATGCTACAATAATATTGCATTGTCATCCGATTTATAGATGCATGCAAAATTTAAACTCAATCTGCAACCAGGAAGTGGATCAAATTTAACTTACAAGATTTGATTACAAACAACGGGACGGGTGGAACTAAATAAAAGCTTGTAATAAAGTTGACGTTATCTCTGTTAACAAAACCAAAAAGCAACATGAAGATAAAGGAAGAAAGAAAGAAATATATTTATTTAAAGTTAATACATTGGTGTTAACCAGTGCTTACCAGTTAACATATGGCGTCCCTTAATACAATTTTAGTTTCAAATTGTATACGCACTTTTGCAGCCCATTGTACAATATTACCTACGTACATGACTGAATTGAGTAGTTTATATTTTCCCTCGAGTGAGAGCCGTGAGAGGTAATGAAATAAATCGTTTACGAAAGTTACTACCGCGATAATTTATGTGCCGAATATAAATTTAACATTGTTCACTAGGTGCTATATTTCACGCCAGCGGTAATGGTGACATATAACAGTTGGACTATTATTTTTTAAAGAAACTTGTGTTTCTGTTCAAGGGCGAAATCATTTGTTTTGGTACTTCTTCTTCTTTGAGCTAACGCCTAGATCTGATATAAGGTAACTAGATTTAAAAAAAATCTCAGCCTAAATCTTTTGGTACTAAAATACATTGATTGAAAAGTATAGGTTTGAAGCAAAATTATAGTTATTAGGTATATTTTTGAGTATTACAATCATTCTTATCTGCCATAATATTGTTTCCCGTAACGAATTATGATATTATATTTAAATCATAGGACGACACAGACAATATTTATTTTTCTTGTATTCAATTCGATCATTAATTTGCAAAGTTGTAGCTGAAATCAGAAGACCTTTCGAACAAAATATTTAATAAGAATTTCTTGAAATTTTTTAATAAACTGTTAGCTGTTAGGGTCGTATTCCAGAACATAACTCAAGTCTATCAATCAATTTTCAAATCAATCAATTAGCCCACTGCAGTCCACTGCTGGCATAGGCCTCCCCCAATGTGCGCCATTTCGTACGATCCTCCGCCTTCCGCATCCAGTCCGTCCCAGCCACCTTTTTCAGGTCATCGGTCCATTTTGCTAGGGGTCGTCCTACCCTTCGTTTGCCTTCTCGCGGTCTCCACTCTAGGACTCGTCTGCTCCAACGGCCATCGGTCCTTCGACAGACGTGGCCAGCCCATTGCCACTTCAGCTTGCTTATTCTGCGAGCTATGTCGGTAACTTTGGTTCTTTGTCGGATCACCTCGTTTCGAATTCTATCCTTCAGAGAAACTCCAAGCATAGCTCGCTGCATAGCCCGCTGCGCGACTTTTAGTTTATGGACTAGCCCTACCGTTAGTGTCCACGTTTCGGCACCGTAAGTCATAACAGGTAGGACGCACTGGTCAAAGACCTTTGTTTTCAGGCATTGCGGTAAGGGGGAAGAGAAGACTCGACGTAGTTTGCGAAATGCTGCCCAGCCCAGCTGAATCCTTCTAGCTAGTTCTTTCTCGAAGTTGTTTTTACCGAGCTGGATAACCTGGCCCAGGTATACATATTTTTGGACAACTTCGAGCGTCGCCCCTTCGATGGCAATCGGTCTCGGTGCAACATGTTCGTTGAACATGATCTTGGTTTTATCCAAGTTTACACCGAGGCCGACGCGTCGAGAAGCTCTATCTAGGCTGTGCAGCATCTCGCCCAGTTTTTCCAGCGACTCCGCAACAACGACGATGTCATCGGCGAACCGAAGGTGTGAGATGTACTCTCCGTTAATGTTGATACCCCGCCCAGTCCAATCCAGACTCTTGAAGACGTCCTCCAATGCATTGGTTCACTCCACGCTGGAGGCTTATCGGTTTCGTCTTCTGGTCTTGGAGCTGGACGGACATTGTGGCAGTGTCATATAGGCATCTCAGCACCTTAATGTATCGCCAATCAACACGACACCGCTACAGGGCATCCAGAACTGCCCAGGTTTCGATGGAGTCGAAGGCTTTTTCGTAGTCCACAAACGCCATACACAGCGGCTGATTGTATTCTTGACTTTTTTCTACAATCTGCCGAACAGAATGGATGTGGTCCACGGTGCTATAGCCTTTTCGAAACCCGGCTTGCTCCGGTGGCTGGAACTCGTCAAGTTTACCCGCGAGGCGATTTTTTCAAGTCAATCACTTGAAACTAATTTCTGCTGACTTAGCTTCAAGTGATTGCCGTTTAAACAAAGAATCTAGAATTGAGTATTTATTTATTATATCTAAGACTAACCTCAAAACAAAATTGTGCAAAATAAAATGATGCTTGAATAAAGATTTCAACATCTGATTGTTTGAGCAAAGAATATTAATTATACACAATACATAAGAGTTCTGGAATGGCGACCGCGTACGGGCAAACGCAGTGTAGGACGCCCAACGGCTAGGTGGAAGGACGACCTCATCAAGGTCGCCGGGAAGCACTGGGCTGCTTTGGATCGGTCATTCTGGAAGTCTATGGGAGAGGCCTATGTTCAGCAGTGGACTGTGTATGGCTGATATGATGACATAACAATATAAATAATAAAGTATGAAAGATTTTAAAAAAATATTTTTTTCCTTTTTCCATCCATCTATAAATCTAATGATGAAGTTAGTTTTCATTTCACATGAATGCAGAGTTATCTATCTATCTATGAATGATATACGAAATGAATATAATTAAGAAATTAATTCAAAACAAATCGCAAAAGAAATTAAATTTAGAGTTCTATATGAAGTAAACATGATTCAAACATAGATGCCAACCCTTTGCTTCAATATAGAGTCAAATATTTTAAAACCTGATAATAGAATGGGTTGACGTGTCAACATATTAAAGTAAATCTAAGTCGTAAATCAGGAATGTTTTGGTCTTAAATCTTAGGACAATGACAGGTCTGCGCTCGTACAAGTCTCTGAAAGAATTACGTCACTGAAGATCGTGAACTTATAGAGGGTAAATAAATTTACTTTCAGATTTATTTCGTAGAAATACGGTCTTTTTTATTTCCAGGTGTTTTTGCTGTTTTTTTTTTGAAACTATGAATTTCTGTTATGAATCAAATTACAAGCTAAGAACAAATTCTGGCTAGTTGAAATACGTTCACAGAATTAGTTCTAAAAAAACACTATTAGGATCAATAATCTTGAAAACTGAACTTATTATCAACAAGCAGAACACAGAGCATTGATAAATTCAATAAGTATTTTTATTCGAAATGTTAAAAATTAAATTTTTAAATATTATGTAGATTTATTCTTAGGCTCATAATGATTTAAAAAAAAAGACGGGTTGCACTCCGGGAGTGCCAGCAGAAGATAAAAAGAACATACCATACCATATCTATATATAGCGCCAATCATAGAACCTATCACTAATTTTCTGCTAATATTCTGTCAGAAGAAATTCATGAATTACAAAACGAAAAAATAATCACAAAAAGTGTCAGAAGCCCAGGTTCGAACCCGGTACTATCTGAAACCATAAAGACTTACAGTCGAAGCGCTTACCGCTAAACTACGAAGCTTCTTAGCGAACCTAACAAAATAAACAATCTGTAGCTAATGCTGTATGACGTCAGTCGTCGGTTACTGGTCAAAGGTCAACTAATCCTGACGCGAGTTTAACACTTTGTACCCATCCAACGCTGCTAAAGAAGTTTTAACTTCAAAAAACTGCCTACAAACCACCTTGCTCATTTGCATCTTCACAAATACGTTTGATTAATGCTAATTCCTTGGTAATCCCTTACTCCCCGCTTTACAGACATGAGAGGAAATTGTTCAGTTCGTCGCTAGCACCCTACAAAACATTAAACCGTTTGAATGGGATTTCCACAGATGCTTATTCAAATAGGTTTAACGTAAAACTTGGTATGATGGAGACACAAAACCCAGCGTTTGAGAAATTCAAAGCCTGTAACAATGCTTCGACGTATTTCGCATTAATAAATTTAGCAAGATTCGGTCTTTGTGAACTTCAGAATCCTTACTTCACAATTTTCCGAGCGAAATGATAATTTTAGCTGATGTTTATTACAACTAGATTTACGAAAAATTATTGGTTTTTAGTCTATATTGTGGTTTTTTAATCATATCTGTTGATCTTTCTACAATATCCAACTGGACATAATTATGTACCAAATAGATTTTTCCCTGTGGATCAAATTAATTACTCATAGGATAATAATGTACTGGACTACCACAGGTAAATCTTTGACTTTAATCCTATATTAGTCAAGTGTCTAAAACTGCTTCCCTAATAACCACTAGTTTTGCGTGCACTAAGCGATTAGTGTGTTTTTGTCCATCCTCCCATCTATAGAAATAACCAATTCATTGGACATAATAAGCTAAGCAAGAAACTATTCAGCGTCTGGCAGCGGTCCAACACAGTATAATGTTTGTGTAGATATGGGTTGACCTGATTTATTAAAGTAGTCGTATCAGCACTTTTCGAACTAACTATTCAAAAGAAAAGAAATGGCCTGACTATAAGGAATCCTTAATAATATCACAAGCACTTTGAGTTTATGTGGTGCTTCTGGTATCTGTAGTCTGTAAGAGTATCTGTAATGAAAGTACTTACTGTGAAAGGCTGTTTTAGGGAGCCCTAGCATTATATAAATAAGGTGTCTGACTTCTCCTTCCTCGGTTTATAGTCTTTGAAAAAAAATGTTCATTGTACTGTAATACCATCAAAATAAAGGATTCTCATACTTCAGACGCTTCTGAGGCAAAGATATAAAAATCACAGTTTGTTTCATCAAAATTAACGCTTATCTTTAATCAATCTTCGCAGCTGAGTTAGTAAAATTATGAATTTCTTCTACTTTTAATCTAAAACTTAGTTCCAAACCAGAAACTGATCCATTTTAATCAACATCCAGTCGCGCTCCACGCCACAGGCGTGAAATTAATGATATAATGAAATTAATGATAGATATACCCTTGGAGTATCAAAATTGTTACATGTATTGAAAATACTGTTGTATTGGACCCGAATGTGATAAAATTTGTGTAAAACGGAAACGGTTGACATAAATCCAAGTGTACCTGTATATAAAAAGTAAAACAAAACAAGGGTACGGCTTTACGGTCAAACTGAATGGATGAGAGGGAATGAAGAATCGGAATGGGGCATTTTACCGATGACAGATAAATACTAATGTTTGCAAACTTTTCCCGAAAATTCGATCGCATTTAATGAAATAGTTGAGACACAATAATACTGAATACTGGTTATACCGGTATTCGAAATACTTAATGAAGAATCTTTATAGGTATTGGGATCCTTATTGAAAATACATGAAATTTAATCAGGACAGCACAAAATGGAAGTTTTATAAATACCGTAAGAATTTATTTTTTAATGTCAAAATATTAAAATTGATATTTAAACACCTTATAAAAACATGTTAAATAGTCGAAATAGGAAACCACTCACAAATAAGAGGGTAAAAGATGTTGATTTGCTGATAATGACGTAATCACAGGGACTTCTAATAATGGAGGTCTTTTCTTTTTGTAATACCTTCGCTTATAATCAGAACAGCTTGTGGTGAAGATCATTATAATACAAAGGAACAGAGATGCATACTCCCGATAAGCTTTCCTTTTATCAAAAACATTTTGTCTTTTGGAAAATTAAAAGAGGCTTACTATAAAACAAACCCTTTATGTTTATCGTAATTGAGTGGGTTGTTTAAAACAGTATAATGTGTAATACACATTATTCATGCTACTAAAAAAATAGTATTCTCAATTAATAAATTGTAGGTATAGTAACAATTTGTAATGAAAAATTTACTCAATGGAGTCAAAACCGTATTTCAACCTGGCTGTCGCTCCCGTAAGCCAACGAAAGCAAATTATGAAAAGGGCGGGCTTCAAAGGTTTGGATGCTATAATATTTTGAGGAGGAAAGCCCCCTGCCTTCCTCATTGAAATTGCTGACATCCAAATATTACTTTGCTAAAATATCGATGAATGCACGACCTTAATACGATTTACGAGTTAACTAATTTGCAAGCATGATTAGGTTGGGTTAAATCAATCAGGTTATGGATTTGCAAACTAGCTTAATTTTCATGCAAGTAATCGTTTTAGATAATTTACATTTATGCTGATAATAAAGCTAAAGAGTTGTCTGTTTTTTCCACGGAGGACAGAATACTATCATTTCCTTTTCCATGGTTTTTTTCTTTTTCATTTGTATATTATTTTTGTTTGATAGTTAATTTATAAAGAAAGGTTATATTAGACTTACAACGGCTAATTTTATTGTCCTTTTCGAAACGAAAATGGTTGTGGACAGTTACGGTAGCAAAATAGTCTGGAAATTTTAATTTGGTAATAATGAGAGGTGAACGAGACAATGTATGATACGCCAAATAAAATATTCCAGATGATTTTGCAATCAAATTGTGCATAAAACCCTTTCGCGCGAAATCTACCATAAAAAAGGACCGGTTTGGATAATAGTTGCCTTTACCTAATCGTAAATGGTAATTTTTTATCAGATTTACTCCTATAAAAATTAAAAATAGATATACCTACTAGAATTCGAATAGAACCCATAAATGAAAATGACCCAAGATCTTCCTGCACCTAACTTCCAATGAATATTACATGCGCGCTAGTATCTACCGTCTTGTACAGTTCAGCACTTTGTTATTTAAAGGGTCCTACATTTTAAAGGTTGCTTCTTGCAAAATCTATGATGTCATGTTGATGTTTTGTTTTTAACTTTCTTCGAAACTTAAAATCAAAACATTGTTTTTAACTTTCTTCGAAACTTAAAATCAAAACATCAAAATAACATTACATATAGAAATAAATAAACCACATATCGAAATAAATAAAACGTATTCATAAAAATATTAGGTACTCTAAACTTAGGCCACACATTGATAATCTACTAATGTGTGTACCACAATATTATCTTTACATACCTTTGGCATACCTTATTAATCTTCAAATCACATGAACACAATCAAGTAATTTTTGGACACAAAATACAAAATAAAACGAAATCTACGGCTGCCTAATATTTTTATCAATCAATTAGCCTTTTGCAATTCTATGCTGGACATAGGCCTCTCCCAATGAGCATCATTATTTCCGATCCTCAACCTTCCGCATCCGGCCCATCCCAGCCACCTTTTTATGATCATCAGTCTACCTGACTAGGGGGTGTCCCACCATTTGCCTTCTCGTGGCCTTCATTCTAGGACTCATTTGCTGCAACGACTATCGATCCACCGCACCCTGCCATATAATAATTAGTAAACTAAACCATAAACTTTTGTCCAACATCAGCATTAAGAAGCAAACCTAATTATAGCAAGTTATCTTCATTTACGAGGGTCGGCCGATCTGTTCTATTGATGAAATGTGACACATTATTATGTTACGTCAGTATTATGGGTTGAAACGTATTATATTGAAGTGCTTTTGAGTACCTACATATAATATACCAATGAACTGAATAAGGAATGAGTGTTTTAGAGGAAGTTTAAAAGTGGCACCAGTGAATTAAAAATTAAAAAGCGAGAAACTGTCGTGGTATGAAGATACTAAGATGAAAGTTATGATGTTAAATAGGTTCAATAAATGAATGAAGTAGAAATAGGCCCAAGAAAATAAGGATATAGGTAGAAATTTTTCGATTTTATATTCCCAATAATTTAATTACTATTAATAGCTATTATACTGTGTTAGAAGTAAATACGTTTTTCTAGTAAAAAAATCCAAGTTTTTATACGGCAAAGAAGTTTATGAACTATTGAATCATACTTTTTCAAGGTTCAGTTCAATAAGCTCTCCAGAATAACATTATGAAAACCAATGTTCAAAAGAAAAATATGGGACTCACATTCATAGCTGATTCTCATGCTACAGAAGTTTTATTCTACTTTATAATAATTACCCACTAACTGGAAACGTTATACACGATCCATTATCTACTTTCCGAATATTTGTCCCCATCGCCTCATAATCTTGAACTAGTTCATCTCAATTGGAGCCCGAGGCTTTAAAAGTTATTGGCAATATCGCAATTCCAATATCCATAGAATTACCTGCTGTCTCGCCTATGAATAATAATGTTCGTGTTACTGCTGTCAAGAATATACGATGAATTGTGGAGGTTTTCTTGAAGTAGTAACATCTTAAGGCGCATTGAATGCTTTTTGGATGAATAAAAATCATGGGACCTAGAGCGTTTTCACACTCATCCGATATCCGATATCCGATATCCGACATCCGATATCGGAGGAAGTCAAATGTATGAGATATGTATCTATTTTTCACATTGTCCGGCCCGATATCGGTTATCGGAGCCAACACCACTGTTTTGGCTCCGATAACCGATATCAGGCCGGACAATGTGAAAGAAAGATACATTTGACTTCCTCCGATATCGGATGTCGGATATCGGATATCGGATGTCGGATATCGGATGTCGGATATCGGATATCGGATGAGTGTGAAAACGCTCTAAGGCTATTGTCACCGAATGCAGCGCAAGTTTTCACTTCTATCGACAGTACCCTAGGCAGTCCCCAGGTTTTTTTTTAATATACAATGAGTTCATATCACTTGTTTTACTTTCAGTGTTTCATACAACACTCAATATCTATCTTTTTTTGAATGAACGTGTCTTGCAAAATTCGTTTATTCAGCAATGAATCGGTCTTTCTTTGTGGTACAAAAAGTTTTCCACTCTTTCTGTCACGGTTTGAGTTTTGTGTAGATTTTTTCACCCCGTTTCTGTCGGTTGAGGGTTACAAATCGAGATGTAGCTAATAATAAGTTAATAAAATGGGTTTGACACTAAATCTACCATAGGCATTTAGCCCTCCTTTGTTCAATTACCTACCTGTATTTTGTACAGAAAGTTTGACTAAAAAACTATACGGAAATAAAAAAATAAAGTACGAAATATAATTTACATCATAAACTTATCGCTCTTTTTTCATAGCTATATATTTTAAAACGGTTCGGTATTAGATGATATTATATACGCTACCAAAGAACGATGCAGCGTAGGATATAAGGGCTCAATTTTAGTAGAAACAGGTTAAATAGATTTTGAGAAAACGCCGACTACAAACCGCCTATGAATTAGAGCAGCAATACACCTAAATACACGCTTAAATCAACTCCATTTTCCAAATAAATTACCTCATTTTATTCTACTAACAAAATCTTTCAGCTAAATCAATAACAATTTTTGGTCCTTAACAAAAGAAGTAAACTGCCTCATTTATCTGGCCTGCAGTGTATGAGCTAAATTGACTATCAGAAACAAGAAATTGTGGGACGACCATCAAGAACCACGTTTAAGATTTGCAAATTGCAATCCGGCCATTTCAATTGAGAACCGCTTCATGCTTGATAGTTTAATGCATTTGAATATTAGCTGCGGGCCTTAGGGTTGGTGAAATAAGGTTCAATTTACAGTGCAAGAGTTTTTTTCTTTTCAATTTAATGAAATGGAAACGTTTTAGCTCCATGTTGACGCAGAATAAGATGGTCCTTTTCATGGCTTCACTCATATCAGTTTTGTTGAATTTTTTTTTTTGGCGATTACCGTGGCCTATGGACGTGTGCAATACCAGGGGAGTCACACTCGTACTGCCGACTCTGTAAACACAGAGAGTTTCTGGGCCATCAGTGCTCTCCCGTAACAAAACACAAAGTTATTATGACCGCGTTAGACAGTCCGTCTGCTCATTCTCTAAAATATCTCGAAAATATCCTCATGTCCTACCACCTATGCTTTCTCTGCTTTACATTTAACAGTCAGTAACTTATGTCAAAAGCTTACATTATACTGGAATGAGTTTGATAAAATACCTACACTACTAAAGGAAACTATCTATTTAATCACTTTAGAAGAAAGTTTTTAATATTTCTGAAACATAAAAATAGCAACATCAGCGGTCATCGAAACGTTAGACAATATGGTAATCCCTCTGAGAATTCGGAAAAATAAACAAAACGCCGCCGCCGTGGCCTGCTTCTACTATAGTGATGAGCACCTCCACCCGTCACCCTCATGGGGGGCGGAGGTCGGTCTGCGCCCTCCGACGCCCGTACGTTTACTACTATCATAAACGTCAAAACATGCGTCAATTCTATACATAATTTTATTCTACAATACGTTGGCCAACGAATTTCGATTTGTCTAGGAGGCATGGATATTACTTGCCATCCATGCAATTTATTTCATAATATAAAATCACGCAATGTGCACCATTGCTCCCAATCCTCCGCCTTCTGCATCACAGCCATCTTTTTCAGGTCGTCTTTGTTCAATAGAAATATGAAGTAGTGTATTATACAAGAATTATTGAACACAAAACCATAGTAGAAATAGTTTATACTGTCTCTCTGTTTATATTTTGACGGAACCTCTAAATCGTAAAGACTGGTTTCTTAATCACTAATCTACCTATGTTCTGTTGCTTTCCTTTTTATTTCAAGGTCTATAGGATTCAGGCCCAGTATGATTTCCAGTGCGGCTGTAGGAGTGGTCCTCATCGCGTCGGTGGTCATAAGAGCTGCCAGTCTTTGGACTTTGTTCAGTTCTTGTTTGTTTTTTCCTGCTTGGGCTTTGTGCCACCACACTAGAGCTCCGTGTAATATCCTTGGCAATATAATTGCTTTGTATATCCACATCACTATGGATGGTTTCATCCCCCAGCTTCTGCCTACCGCTCTTTTGCATTGCATCATGGCCATTTTCGCCCTTGAGCATGCTTGGCTTATGTGTGTCTTATAGGTCAGTTTACTGTCCATTATTACTCCTAGATATTTGACCTCCTTCACCACTTCAAGGTCCTGATTATCTATTCTAATTGGTTCAGTCTGTCCTATTTTTCTCTTGTTGGTGAATAGGACTAGTTTGGTTTTGTCAGGGTTTAGGTTTAGACCTTTACCCCTGCACCATTCTAGTGCTTCTTTAAGCCCCCTGTTCATGATGTTGCACATGACACTGAGGACTTTTCCTGTGACTAGGAGCACACCGTCGTCCGAGTACACCTGTGTGTAAATGTGCCTCCTATTAATCTTGTCAACTAATTCATCTATTAGCAGGCACCATAGTAGTGGCGATAGACATCCTCCTTGCGGGAAGCCTCTTTTTGCTATCACCGTGCGTTTTATTCCTGCTATCTCTGCTTGTATCAGTCGATGTCTCAGCATGTTTTTCACCCATCCTGATACGTCTTTGTTTATACCTTCCCGATTCAGGGTTTCCTCTATTGAGTCTGGAGTTGCTCTGTCGAATGCCCCCTCGACGTCAAAGAAGCATCCCAGTGCGTATTCTTTATTGCTCAGCGATCTTTGCACTCTATTGGCCAGGTTATGAAGGGCTGTCTCAATTGATTTTCCCTCCATGTACGCATGCTGGTTTCTGTGCAGTGGAGATCCGCTCGTGGCCACTTGTTCTCTAATCAGTCTATCTAGTATCTTTTCAAGGGTCTTCAGTAAGAACGAGGAGAGGCTTATACATCTGAAGGATTTGGCTTCTTGGTACGTGGCCTTTCCCGGTTTTGGTATGAACACCGCTCTTACTTCCCTCCATCTCTTTGGTATGTAATTCATTCTGATGCTGTAGTTGTATAGCGCCAGAAGATCGTCGCCTATATATTTTAAGGCTGCTTGGATCATTTTTGGGAAGATGTCATCCAGTCCAGCGGCTTTGTATGGCTGGAATGATTGGACACTCCACATTAAATGCTCTTTGGTGATAACTGTCCCCTCCTCCGTCTCCGTCTCCATTGTTGGGTACGTGTCGGTGGACCTCTCATGATCCTTGTATTCTTCGCATTCTGGGAAGTGTGTATTGAGCATCAGTTCCAGAATCTTTTCCGGGTCAGATATCAGTTCGTCCCCGTTCTTAATGCTGCCTAGTTTGCAGGTGTTGTTTTTGGGGAACATCTTCGCTAGCCTTGCTGCGTCGGGGTATTTCTCTACCCCTTCACAGAAGGTCTTCCAGCTATTCCTGTTCTCCCTTTTGCAGTCCTTTTTGAATGCGTTTCTTTCCATCTTGTATTTCAGCCAGCTGTCCTCGTCGCCCTTCCTTTGGGCTATCCTGAGGGCTCGCCGTGTCTTTTTCCTCTTTTTTTCCAGTGCTTTTGTCCACCATGGTTGTCCCTTTCCTGGTATTATTTCCTTCAGTGGGCATGCCTTATGGTATGCCTCTCTCAGGGCTTCAACCAGGCGATTGGTTTCTCTCTCTATGTCCTCTCTGTCCCTCAGTAGGTTAGGGTCGATTGGACTCCATCTTTCGATTTGTTGTGCATATGTTGCCCAATCGGTCTTCCTCGCATTTCTTGTTAGGGTCTTCTCGATCTTGGCCCCCAGTTTGAAGGTTATTCTTCTGTGGTCCGATTTCGAGTCCCTTTTGTCTACTGTCCAGTCTGTTATGTGCTGGCTTATCCTGTCGGATGCGATGGTTATGTCCAGCACCTCTTCCCTGGCCTTGGTAACAAACGTTGGTGTGTTGCCTTCGTTTAGTATATCAAAGCCTGCTGAGCTAATAAAATCTAATAGTAAGTCACCTTTATCATTGCAGTCCGTGCTACCCCACACCACATGATGGGAGTTAGCATCGCAACCTAGAATAATAGGAATGTTCTTACCGTTATATTTTCTTGTTATTTCTTCCATTTCTGGTGTTGGGGGTTTGTAGTCCACTTCGCTTGGTATGTATGCGGAGACTAGAAGCACCCTCTCTTTGCTGCCTGTGTTTAACTGGATTGTTGCTGTGGCGCTAGCTAGGTCACTGTAACAATCTGCCTTTATTATGCCTAACGATCTTGCACTACCGCTGATGTATATACATGCCCTGGGAGTTAACTCACCGCTTTCGTGGTAGATGATTTCTCCTCCCAGGGATCCGAGCCCAGAGATACGTCCTTTGACAGCGTATGGCTCTTGCAGGAGTGCGATGTCTATTTTCTCATCCACTACATGTCTGCAGAATTCGATCATGGCATCGCGGCAGTGGTGAAGATTTACTTGAACTATTTTTATTTTGTGTGTGTTTTTTTGTGGTGTGTTGTTGTTCGTGTTCATATGTTAGTGTTTTTGTGATTGTGTGTTTAGTGTGTGTCTATTGTCCCCCCCCCCCCACATCTTGCTACGAGGGCGGGGTGCCCCCCAGCCAGTGCGGTTGCAATAATGCAACGCTCTGCGGGGGGGTCCCGTCTCTACGTAGCACAGGGAGGGGGTGAATTGTGACGGTCTGTCCCGGGAGTATCTGTCATATATCATATCATCTCCATACTTAGGCTTATCTAATGTGATATTCCGTATATGATAATTAATATTTCCTGGTAAACCTTGATTATTAAACTCTTTAAGTTCTCCATTATCCAAACACACTCTGGTTTGTTCGTGTGAAGAATTCGAAAGTTCTGGTTCCACTGCAGAAGGATTCCCTACCTCGGATGACATTTCCTCATTTTGATTGACAGACGCCGATTTAACCTCTTTCACCTCGGCCCTCAATGCCTCTATCTGTGAAGTCAATATTCCCAATGCCTGGTTTATCTTCTCTATCACTGAACAATCCATTGGCTCCACTACTTTATTAGAGTTCAAACCCCCACTATTCCCTTTATTTACTCGCCTAGAAACTGGGTGAACGTTGAACGACCCCTCAGAACTCAGATCTCCCATGTTATTTGCACATGTAAACCCAGTATTTGACTCCCTATATCGAGTAGGTGTCTTACGCACTCTACCTTTTGGTTTAACCATCTTCTCTTAGACAATTATCAAGGTAAAATTCTAAATATATTTAGTTCACTAGAACCCACGCTCAGTTCACTCTTTGTGCCTCCCAATATCAAGTAGGACCACAACACAACAAAGTCACACCGTATCTAGTTATACTTCATTAAATCACAGTTTATCAATTACACTTTATTACACTTTACTAAATTTACACATTTTCAAATTACACTAATTCAGAGTACACTTTATCAAATTTCATCCCTTTCTTTTTTTTAATAAAAACTGACCTTTAGTTCTAAAAATTAATTCACAATTGCATTAGACTTTGTATATTGTATAAATTTATTCACTATTATACTACACTCCTGTTCCCCCCCATTTACTCCCTTATCTATCATAAATTCTAAAGACGACCCCCCCCATTATTAATGTTATACTTCATCTTAGTTTAATTACTATCTCGACCCCCCATTTTCTAATATTTTTAATTTTAATTATTACTATGTAACCCCCTCTAATATATTAATACAACCCATTTCCCTCTTACCTATATATATTCACGGCAACAAATTGTACGGTATAGCATAACCATACCGTACCTTAAGGAACTCATTAACTTATATTAACCCCAAATAATTTCACTCAATACTTACTTACTTTCCCCTTAAAAACCACCCCATAAGACCCTCCTTTTTTCCTAACCTTATACCAATATATTTTTGCTTTAATAGCAATATTTCTCCCTCTTATTTCCAACTCATAATAATTCTTTAAATCCATTTTGTTATATTTTTTTTTTATAAATACCTAAACTGTAAGGAAATCAATACATCAATCTAACTCCAACTATATATAATTCTTGTTTTTATTTAATATAACCAATAATAATATTTCCTGGTCAATGATATTTTTTGTCTACATCTCAATTATATTATAATTCACAGAGTGATTGTACCGATACCTAATATATTCTAATTAATGATACTAAATTATTAATACCATCTTGTGACCATAAAACTTCCATTCTATTCCACTCCATATTCTCCGCTTAACATAAATGCATTTACTTATTTAATACCAGACCCTACTGGATCCTGGTTTCAAGATATTAGTATTATACCTACTCCCGTGCATCCCTAGCTAGTCTTGGTCGCACAGTACCAAGTAGCACCGTGATATTGACCTTCCCGGGACAAACAAACGTTAACATCCTGGTTAACGACACAAAATTGTAGTGTCATCCTGTTTACCAGGCACTAAATTGTGGTGTTATCCTAGTCACCGAGCACCAAATTGTAATGATCCTATGTCAAGGCACCAAATTGTAACTGATTGTTGCCATGACCATTGAATCTAGATGTATAAAGCTATCCCCGTACGCCTCTCGTATTCAAACCTACAATAATTCAGCTCAGATATAGCTTTTGCTTCACCCTAGCGGATGACAAAGTTACTATAAAATAGCGATCGAGCGACCATGTGCATTCAATACAGTACATATAACAACTGATTATGCAACAGTGATTAAAATGTCCAAACATCATTATTTGTGTGTTTGTAGCCATGGTAATCTCATGTGTAAGATCTTGCTCGTACACAAAGAACAATAGTAAAATAACTACCTCTGTAGCTAGTCTGTTAGATACTTCCGACCCTTCAGACTTCGGTGGTTTTGCACATAATTCTGTAGCCAGAAAGGTTTCACTAGTGTGAATGTACAATATACCGTTGTGTTGTTGTTCAATAATGAACCAGCAAGGATCTATATGTAAATAGTAAATATTATATCAAAGATGGTTAGGACAGATCAATCACTGTGTATTTACCTTTAACAATATCTGAATTCTGTAATGAATACACCAGTTCACTGCCTCCATTTCACTCACAATCACTCACTTCACTATTAAATCACTCGTCGTGGTGTTGCAGCATTCGCTTGTAGTTTTATTTTCACCATAATCTTAGCGTAATTATTACACAATCCTGTCACTATAATCCCAGTAAATTCCAACAACGTAAATCGACATGAAAATTGGCTTGCAAAAATTAGCGGGAAAACTTTCATTCTTCGGTCACAAGATGGCGGTCATTTACAAATCTGCTATGTTGTAATTGAACCAATTACCTATCTAATTTCCCAATCAGATTATCATGATTTACAATAATAACAACTTAGTTCACCCCTTTACAAACGCAATTCTACCTACCTAATATATATATTCATATGTTTGCTATTAGTGTGTACCTACTCACCTACCTGACTAAACTAACCATGTATCAACAAACATTCAACTACGTTAAACGTGAAATGTGTAAAGCTAATCTATCTGACTAGGGTGCAGGTAGTAAGCCTGACTTTGAACTATCACTAGTACCCCCTACGAGCAAGAGACCACGGCCGAAGCCAAGGATGTGTTCTCTCACAGGACAAGGACATAAAAGTGTGTATATATACATATATAAAGATAGACAGGACTGATCCGCTCTGGAGAGCGACAACCGCCTCCCCTCCAGTCACAAACCATCCTGGAAGCTCACGGATCCCTTTCAGGCAAAATCCGTGTGCTGAGCGCTTCAGACTATCCTCAGCATGCCTAGCTGAACAGAGGACAAGAGCTTCGTTATCACCGATAGGTATCAACTCAAGGCAATCACGTCGATTGACTTCCTAAGCGGGGGAACCTAGCTAATACCTATGGCCTCAACCGTCCCTAGCCCTACCAAAGTCCCACAAAGAATCCCTATATAAACATTTTATCTCATGTATGGCCCTGTACCGCAGACTCACAGTACAGCTGATATTCTGAATTGAACACGAGATTCAATTCTTAATCCCAGAGATAAAGGTGTCTTGTCTGGCTCATACGATAAAATGTTCATTTCGCGAATTATAAACTTCAATAAAGGCGAGCTACCTAATTCCTCTTTTCACTAATTTAAGCACTATATATTTACTAATTAAACTCAATTATTCACATACAAAGTAAAAAATCTTCACGACTTTAATTGTAAAAATCTCAAAATTCCCGCCAAAGTACATTGTACAGAATACCTTTCGCGAATCGACCAACCCCGAAGCCAGCTCAAAGAAAAAGTGTCCTTGAATTCCCTCGTAGACCTTGCTTCCAGGTCTCCAACACCCCCACAGCCAATCAGAAGATTCGATTTTCCCGCCAAAAGTCACAATTCATGAACAATTTGACAACAGCGCTAGGTTTTCTATGGCGCCTGCGTTATAATTATGAACTAACTTAAATCTTCCGTGAACCAATGGCTTTTTTTTAAATATTTATAAGCTATTTACATACTTACACTCATTGATTCTAACTGTCAATATTTTCATAATAATATAAGATTAATTTTATGTTTAATAAACATCCATATTATACTCAATAATAGATATAGAAAATTATTCAATAATCATTTGACCTTTAAACAATAATAGCCAATCAGAGCCATTTCCTGCATTTTTCATAGCTCTGAGGCACACAGATAATAAATAGTATTTATAATCTCTTTTCAACAGTACTTTATTGCATTAAATATTATAATTATTGTTCCTTGTAAATAATTAATAAGTTTTAACTTTATCTGTTTATTCTTTTCTTTATTAATTTTATTATAAACAATACACAAAACTATTATAATATTATTCTTGTGTAAATATCCATAGACTATTTTTCTTAAATTCTTTCAATCATAGTCCCGTCTATAGGTACTGTCTATATTAAACTACATTTTAAATTTATTTGTTCATAAAACATATTTACTTGCCCTTTGCAATTTAACAGAATAATTTCTTTATGAATCAATTTTTTCTTTGACCACATACCATAGTGTATATTTATTCATCATTTTATTTACGTATAAAAAATTCCTTACTTAATCAACTAGATGGCGTTTTACGACATTGAATTATTTTCGTTTTATAAAAAACCAAGTGATATTCAATTTACTTGTAGAAATTCTTACTTAATCACTAGATGGCGTTTTACGACATTGAATTATATTATTTATTTATGTTTTCTTGTTTTATAAGAACCTCGAAACGGTGTTTCAGTCCGTTACATCCGACCCCCTGAATCATTTACGCAGGCACAACCATTCCCCCTTTGTGTCCGAAGTAAAGATTCACTAACCTAGCTATAACTCTAGTCTAAAAGATCTGCATGAAATTAAAATTTATTTTGGTAGTATACATATTGTTAAATTGGTTAAATCCAATTTAGGTCCAATTTCTATATGTGTGTGTGTGTGTTTCAAAATTGGGACACGATATCGCTTGCTCCCACATTCAAGTTTTAAGGCGAAAACTACGGGACCACGTTATTTCCTGCCAGCCTGACCAATTCAGCGGGAAAAAATGGTTGTGAATCATCTCAGCGCTGTCGCATAGAGTAGAAGATCATAGGGGACTTGTAGCATGATCCATCTACGTCGCCCATGATCCGCCTACCCCATTCCCCAAAATTAGCCAAACCTTGTGGACAAACAAAAATAAAGGGGCCAATAGCCTCCACTCCACCCGAAGTAGACCCAAGGACACACATCCCATTTCTCAAACAAGCATGTAGAGTGTGCTTTCTTAATTGTTCCTAACGTGTATAGTTGAGACCCTGTGAAGGCCCATTAACGGCATGCTTAGACTTCTAGTCCTTCCTTAACCTAACACCTTGCATAACCTTCACAAAATCTATTGTAGTGTACATAGATAATTGAACCAAACTGGTATAATAATTTTAACACTTTAATTATAGTATTAATCGGGATGGCCCTCCATTCTGATTTTAACAATCTCATTCCATCAACTCATGCAATTCGCTAACATATACATCTCATATAACGAAGAAATTCATCATACACACTTTCAGAACCAACTTCCGCGGTTGTGCTCACTACCAACCGACCAGTACTAATAAAGTAAAAGAGTTCTCATTATTTGTCTTCCTTCCATCCCCCCCTTTTTTTGTCTCCTTTAATATTGACATTATACGTAAACATATTATTTATTTATTTTATTATTATATATGTTTCCTTCCTTTCCTTTTTTTTTTATATTCAACTTTACTTAGTTATTATTATTTTATTTGGGTGGAGCCACCTCTACGCCCCACCATCTGACGAAATGAACAAGATATATATAAACATATCTGACCTTTTTAATATTTGACTACATGTATACAGAACTTAAGAAATTCTTAAACTGCCACATTCTCCTTCACGTCCTCAGATGGGCTTCACCCCTTTCCTCCTTTTATTATCATTTATTAGTACAACAAAAATTACAATTCCAACAATTTTAACATTAATTCAAAATTTTACAATTCTTTGTTTAATTCATTTTTTATTCATTTTATTTTGAATTTTTACTTTACAATATTAATTTTACTCTACCTCAATAATTATCAATCATGTTTAACAATTGTTAAACATTTCCTCCCCTTTAAAGTGTTAATTAAATCTTACAATTTTCAATTTTATTACCTTCTTTAATTTTAAAGAAAATTTTCAACCTTTAATCAAAATAAATAATATAACTTTCTGTTAACAACACATTAGTTACTTACAAAAGTAAAATTATCGTAACAAATTGCTCCCTTTCTGGAGAAAGAAAAGAGAAAGAAAAAAAAAAACTTCCAATAACTTCACTAAATACATATAGTTAACCTTTCAACCAATCACCAATTTACTTTGGTGTGACTTTGAATCACCAATTCCTAACTCAGAAGTTATAACACAAATACGGTTCAATTTAATTTCGACAGATACAGTTAGCCATTCCCATTGTTCTCCAATCCAGTCTTAACCTAACCTTAATAACATCTCCCACTATCATCCTTTATGACTCCTAGGAATCAACCCATTGTGTAGCAATTCCTATCATGGTTCTTTATAATACCTCGATAAATGTATAGTATTAAACTTTCCTTTCACTTCGTCTGTTAATGGATTTACCAAAATATAAACATTCTTACAGGGACTCCCCGCTATGACATAAGGCCCTTCATATAAATTTTAAAATTTCTTAGTAATTTTTAACTCAGCATTAGATTTATTTAATTTCCTTATTTTGACAAAATCTCCCACTTGATACTCTATCAATCTATTTCTTTTATTGAATCCCAGCTTCCTTTTTTCCGCAGCTGATTTCAGCTATCACTATCCTTCCCTATAGCTTGGTCAAATGATAGTTCAGTGCTAATCCCATATAGAATTTCACAAGGAGTATAGCCAGTACTTTCATGGTATGTATTATTATACAAGTTTTCTAATTTTGGCAATGTATTAACCCATCCCCTGTGATTACTACTATTATAAGTCCTAAACAGTCTTCCCAATTCTCTATTTACTCTCTCTACAGTATTAGGCCTGGGATTTCTAACTGTGGTATTTTATTTTATTTTTATTTTATTTTATTTTATTAGGTATAGAAACAGAAAACAGATTACATAAGACACTGGTATAACATTAATTGATACACTTTTTGAATCTGATGTCCACTTATATCTATACACAGCATTTTTGTGTTAAATGGTTGCGTTAATAAAAGAATAAAGATACAACTGTAGGCTGTAGGGGGCAAACAAATTAATTATTATGTGACACAAAACTGAAAAATGAGACTGAAAATAAAGAACAACAAAAAAAATAATCTAAATAAGACGCTTTTTAAAAGTATTGAAGCTATCGGCAAAAATATCAACCTGTGTACAAACCTTATTGTATTGATTGCACATTCTATGGAGCGGGTTATTTTGGGACACATTATTTTTACATAGAGGTATAGTAAACAGCTGTGGAATGCGTACGGGCCGAGTGGGTACCTTAAAGTTCAGGTAGGTGACCAGATCACAGTCAAGCAAGCCATTTGTAATTCTGTACAGGGTGCAAAGGTCACCCACCTCCCTCCTCTTCCCCAAACTTAACAAATTGAAGGTTTTAAGTCTGTCCTCGTATTCAGGTATTTTACGTCTAAGGCCATGCCTGATGCACAAGGTCCTGACGAAGCGTTTTTGTACCGCTTCTATTTTGTCAGCATGCACAGCATATATTGGAGCCCAGACGGAAGCACAGTATTCAGTAATACTCCTTACTAACGCGCAATACAAGGTAATTAAGGAATCTGGATGCTTAAAAGGTTTTTACTTTAATACCTAACAATTCCATCCCTTCCTTCCAAACTCGACCAGTGAATTGCGTTCCATTATCTGACATAATTGCCTTAGGTTTTATTATTTCTAAATATTTTTTCACCTTGCTAATTACCGCTCTGGCTGTTGCCTTCCTCAAATCATAAAACTTCACAAATTTACTAAAGGAATCCTGTAAAACTAATATGTATCTCATTCCAAACTTCCCCACAGGTAAAGGTCCATATAGATCTACCATCACTAAATCTCCTATATCTTTAGACACAATGGGGCAACATGGACCCACTTTATTATTATTATTATGTTTAGTTAACTGACATACATTACACCCCCTTACTTTGCGCTTTACATCCTTAGTCAAACCTTTCCAATAAAACCTCTCCTTTATATATTTTAACATCTTATAACTACCTTGATGTCCCATCTCCAAATGTACCTGTTTAATTACCTCATCTCTAAGCTTATCTGGCAAGTATATCTAATTTCTCTTTCCACCATCACTCTCTATAACCAAAACCCCATCTTTTAATCTACACTTATTAATCAGCCTGGACGATTGTCTACCTACCTCACTAGGATTTTGTAATATGTTAAGTAATTTGCTAATCTCTTCATCTTCCCTTTGATATAATTTTATTTGTTCAAGTCTTTTTAACAGTCTTTATTTTGTTTTGACTCCATGTAAAGAATACTAGGCATTTTAATCTTTTCCTCTTGTAAAACCTTCCCCTCTGGCGGATAACGTGATAATATATCGGTTACTATATTATCCCTACCTTTAATATGTTGTATTTCATATTGGAAATTTTCCAAATAATTTATCCAGCGAGTTATTTTTGCATTATATAATTTCCAAGTCTTCACGAATAATAAAGCCTTATGGTCAGTCTGAATAATTACCCTTGCACCCCGTAAATATGATTCAAATTTCTCTAAACAACAAATCACTGAATAAAACTCTTGTTCTGTTGTAGTCCAATTTAATTGTGCACCCCTCAAAGCTCTACTATAGAACCCCAATATCTTCTGCTCATCATTACTATCTATCTGGTATAGAACCCCGGCCAGCCCTATTTGTGAACAATCAGTTTGTAAATAATATGGCCTAGTAAAGTCTGGATGATGCAACATTATAGTTCCTAAAAACAATGATTTAAGTTGTTGAAAAGCTATTTGTTCCAAATCTCCCCAATTCCAAACCTATATAATATAATGGCTATAAATAAATTATATAATGGCTGAGCCTGTCTATGATAATTTGGAATAAATTTCCTATAAAAATTACATAACCCTAAAAATGCTCTTAATTGTTTAATTTTTCTAGGTGCTGGAAAGTCTTGAATAGCTTTAACTTTCTCTGGGTCAGTGCGTAATCCCTTTGTAGAAATAATATAACCTAACATCTTCACTTCCTCACAACAAAACTCACACTTCTTGAAATTACAAGTAAGGCCTGCCTTTTGTAATTTCCCAAGTACTATGTCCAAATGCTCTAAATGTTGATTAAATGATCCTGTAGTAATAATAGCTAGGTCATCTAAATAATTTACACAATACTCCCTAACCTCATGTCCCAATATAGTGTCCATAGCCCTACTAAAACTCCCAACAGATGTCTTTAACCCTTGCGGTAATACGTTATAAACATAAGACTTCCCATTAAAGGTGAATCCCGTATATTTCTTACTATCCTGAGATATTGGTATTTGAAAGTACGCATTGTTTAAATCTATTATACTAATAAATTTAGCCCCATGGAATGAGTTCATAACGTCTAATTGTAAAGGCGGTTTCTCAGTCTCAGCTACCATAAACTTGTTAATTTCTCTAGCGTCTAATAACACTCTGATGGAATCATCCTTTTTGATTGTAAAGGTTAAGGGACTACAATATGGAGTTGAAGCTCTACTAATAATACCTAGATTTTCCATTTCGTTTAACTTTAATTCCATTCGCTCTCTGTAAGCATAAGGTACTGGATAACTCCTCTTAACAATGGGGACGTTCGATACCATAACTATTTTATGTTGATAACAATTAGCTCTACCCAACCGTGATGTAAATAAATTCTCAAACTTTTGTAACAATTTTAACAGTTTATCCCTTTGATTACTCTCTAATACAACCCCCGTTTCTAACTCTGACCAATTAACTTCATCTAATCTAGTCTCTATTAATAAGGACTCTTGAACTTCTTTAAAGCTACACCCGTTGTTACGTTTAACGAACGGAATTACGGATAACTGATCCCCCTGTTTTATCACTAAACCTCTATTTTCCCCACTGGTATTAAGAGTTACTCCATGTCCTTTCAGCCAATCAAACCCCAATATTAAAGGATTTATCAACCCCGGAACTACTATGAACCCCGTCTCCGCAACAAACTCTCCTAACTGTAACGGTAACAAAACTACCTTCTTTATTTCCAAACTTTTATGCCCTACAGCTGTTCTTATTTGAAAGGGTTTAATTGGTAACCAGGGTATCTCTACCTCCCGGCCTAACTTTAACTCGTTTAAAAACTCTTCTGACACACTAGTAATATCACAACCTGTGTCAATCAATGCCATTACCTCACACCCGAAAACGTGTACATATACCTCCGAAGTAAAACTAATTTCTCCCTCTTTACCTTCCTGTTCTTCAAATACTACCCCTTCTACCCTTGGACTTATACATTCTACTTGTTTAAAGTCAGCCTTCCACTTAAGTAAATCTACTATTTGCTCGTCAATATATAACTGTTTTGGTTCAAAATGTCTATAACCTAATCCTTCTTTTGCCTTCCTATCTAATAATACCGGTGCCAGTGGTGTCCTAATTCCCCTTCCCCCTTTTCCTAGCATTTCACCTGGTTTCCACCCCATTTTACGCATAATTTCTAATGCAGCGCCCCCTTTAATTGAGACTGGACCGGGAACCAAATTTCCAATCCCTCCTAGTTTAAACCTTCCCTCGCTGTATCTTCTACTACCACCGATGAATCCGAAGCTGCAACGGCTGCTACCTTTGACTGCTGACTAATTGCTGGTCTTGGCCATTTCTTATAATTTTGACGATGCTCCTTGAAATTACGGTCCAACTCCTTCTTCCTCTCCGCCTTTGCCTGTTGAACCCCACTGTCTACTCGTGCGATGTCGTCCATCTCCCTTAAATAATCCGCCGTCTCTATAATTGTGTTCAATTTAGAAGTATACCATCCTTGTTGTATGTACTTAGGATACTGTCTGACTATATCATTCACTAGTTGTCTCTCTGAGATCTTATAGGTAAGCATTTGCGCCTTCCCGGTTAAATTCAAAAAGTGCCCCAACATAGTTGAAGATTTATCTTTATCCCAAACGCCATTTACGATCGACCTCCGCAGCTCATTCTGCTTGCTCTCACTCCAAAAGGTGGATAGAAAATCCATCTTGAAATCCTCAAAATTAGTCCAACGCAACTTATAAACCCTCGCCCAATCCCTGGCCTCTCCTGACAGACATTCTTGTATTAATTCTAGTTGATTACCCCCTTGTCCAATCTTCTTAAGATAAGTTTCTAAATCTTCTAAAAAGGTCACTGGGTGCAAACCCATATCATCTCCATTACTTACTTCCTTACTTACTTCCAGCGGGGGACGCCGTAGACCGGACGGGTGATCTGCCCTTTTGTGGGGGCCATTTCACCCAATTCCCCTATTCCTCCTATTTTGAGGTCAAGAAGTGTCCGGCAATCACGGCGTTCCGTCGAACCTACCTGTCTCTTTACAGAATCTTACGATCTGTTCCACCTTCAGATCCTCGAGGTCTTGTTCTTCTAGGGTGTCCGTCCCCATGGTTTCCCATCTTATCATTGAGTACATGGGGCATTTGGCCAGCAGGTGGAGACTGGTTTCCTCGTCCTCCATGCACTCTGGGCATTTGGGGTCAGTTTTCACTCCTATAAGTGTCAGGTGCCTATTTAGTCGGCAGTGTCCCGTTATCACTTCTACGACCAGCCTCATGTTTCCTCGGGAGAGTTTCAACAGTCGGCTTGATTTCTTTGTGTCAATGCTTTTGATGAAGATCTTCGACTGTCTCATGACTGGCGAGGTCTTCCATCTTCGATTGGCTTCCGCTACTATGCTTCGGCTGATGACTCCCTTTGTTATTGTATGGGCAATAGGTAGTCTGGGCTCAGGGCCCACCTGATCTTCATCAGCTCCCTTTCTTGCCAGTTCGTCCGCCGTTTCATTGCCTATGTTGCCCTCATGTCCGGGCACCCAGGCAAGTGTTACGTCGAGTTTCCTGGACAGTCTTTCAATGATTTTCTTGCATTCCTTGACGAGTGCAGATGTCGTCTCAGTTTTTCCTAGTGCCCTCAGTGCCGCCTGGCTGTCGCTATAAATGGTTACCTTGCCTGTATCTTTTAGGCAGTCCACCATTTCCGCGCATTCCATTATGGCATAAATTTCCGATTGAAAGACACTTGCAAATTTGCCTAAAGATATCGTTTTATTTATTTCTGTTCCGTTTTCGCATCTGATGTGTACGCCGGAGCCAGAAAGCTTGGTAGATTCTTTTCTAGAGCCGTCCGTGTAGCAGATGATGCCTTCTGCATTCATCATCCAGTCCTCTCTTGATCCTATATGTATTCTATATTTCTTATCAAAAGTCCTCTCCTTCCTAATTAGGTCATTGTTTGACAGGACCATTGATAGTCTTTCTTCGTAGCCTTGACTGATTCTGGCATGGCCCTCATCGAATGTATTGGCAGTCCACTGACCAGTGCTTCTCAGTTTGAACCATTGTTCTGTTGCTTTCCTTTTTATTTCAAGGTCTATAGGATTCAGGCCCAGTATGATTTCCAGTGCGGCTGTAGGAGTGGTCCTCATCGCGTCGGTGGTCATAAGAGCTGCCAGTCTTTGGACTTTGTTCAGTTCTTGTTTGTTTTTTCCTGCTTGGGCTTTGTGCCACCACACTAGAGCTCCGTGTAATATCCTTGGCAATATAATTGCTTTGTATATCCACATCACTATGGATGGTTTCATCCCCCAGCTTCTGCCTACCGCTCTTTTGCATTGCATCATGGCCATTTTCGCCCTTGAGCATGCTTGGCTTATGTGTGTCTTATAGGTCAGTTTACTGTCCATTATTACTCCTAGATATTTGACCTCCTTCACCACTTCAAGGTCCTGATTATCTATTCTAATTGGTTCAGTCTGTCCTATTTTTCTCTTGTTGGTGAATAGGACTAGTTTGGTTTTGTCAGGGTTTAGGTTTAGACCTTTACCCCTGCACCATTCTAGTGCTTCTTTAAGCCCCCTGTTCATGATGTTGCACATGACACTGAGGACTTTTTCTGTGACTAGGAGCACACCGTCGTCCGAGTACACCTGTGTGTAAATGTGCCTCCTATTAATCTTGTCAACTAATTCATCTATTAGCAGGCACCATAGTAGTGGCGATAGACATCCTCCTTGCGGGAAGCCTCTTTTTGCTATCACCGTGCGTTTTATTCCTGCTATCTCTGCTTGTATCAGTCGATGTCTCAGCATGTTTTTCACCCATCCTGATACGTCTTTGTTTATACCTTCCCGATTCAGGGTTTCCTCTATTGAGTCTGGAGTTGCTCTGTCGAATGCCCCCTCGACGTCAAAGAAGCATCCCAGTGCGTATTCTTTATTGCTCAGCGATCTTTGCACTCTATTGGCCAGGTTATGAAGGGCTGTCTCAATTGATTTTCCCTCCATGTACGCATGCTGGTTTCTGTGCAGTGGAGATCCGCTCGTGGCCACTTGTTCTCTAATCAGTCTATCTAGTATCTTTTCAAGGGTCTTCAGTAAGAACGAGGAGAGGCTTATACATCTGAAGGATTTGGCTTCTTGGTACGTGGCCTTTCCCGGTTTTGGTATGAACACCGCTCTTACTTCCCTCCATCTCTTTGGTATGTAATTCATTCTGATGCTGTAGTTGTATAGCGCCAGAAGATCGTCGCCTATATATTTTAAGGCTGCTTGGATCATTTTTGGGAAGATGTCATCCAGTCCAGCGGCTTTGTATGGCTGGAATGATTGGACACTCCACATTAAATGCTCTTTGGTGATAACTGTCCCCTCCTCCGTCTCCGTCTCCATTGTTGGGTACGTGTCGGTGGACCTCTCATGATCCTTGTATTCTTCGCATTCTGGGAAGTGTGTATTGAGCATCAGTTCCAGAATCTTTTCCGGGTCAGATATCAGTTCGTCCCCGTTCTTAATGCTGCCTAGTTTGCAGGTGTTGTTTTTGGGGAACATCTTCGCTAGCCTTGCTGCGTCGGGGTATTTCTCTACCCCTTCACAGAAGGTCTTCCAGCTATTCCTGTTCTCCCTTTTGCAGTCCTTTTTGAATGCGTTTCTTTCCATCTTGTATTTCAGCCAGCTGTCCTCGTCGCCCTTCCTTTGGGCTATCCTGAGGGCTCGCCGTGTCTTTTTCCTCTTTTTTTCCAGTGCTTTTGTCCACCATGGTTGTCCCTTTCCTGGTATTATTTCCTTCAGTGGGCATGCCTTATGGTATGCCTCTCTCAGGGCTTCAACCAGGCGATTGGTTTCTCTCTCTATGTCCTCTCTGTCCCTCAGTAGGTTAGGGTCGATTGGACTCCATCTTTCGATTTGTTGTGCATATGTTGCCCAATCGGTCTTCCTCGCATTTCTTGTTAGGGTCTTCTCGATCTTGGCCCCCAGTTTGAAGGTTATTCTTCTGTGGTCCGATTTCGAGTCCCTTTTGTCTACTGTCCAGTCTGTTATGTGCTGGCTTATCCTGTCGGATGCGATGGTTATGTCCAGCACCTCTTCCCTGGCCTTGGTAACAAACGTTGGTGTGTTGCCTTCGTTTAGTATATCAAAGCCTGCTGAGCTAATAAAATCTAATAGTAAGTCACCTTTATCATTGCAGTCCGTGCTACCCCACACCACATGATGGGAGTTAGCATCGCAACCTAGAATAATAGGAATGTTCTTACCGTTATATTTTCTTGTTATTTCTTCCATTTCTGGTGTTGGGGGTTTGTAGTCCACTTCGCTTGGTATGTATGCGGAGACTAGAAGCACCCTCTCTTTGCTGCCTGTGTTTAACTGGATTGTTGCTGTGGCGCTAGCTAGGTCACTGTAACAATCTGCCTTTATTATGCCTAACGATCTTGCACTACCGCTGATGTATATACATGCCCTGGGAGTTAACTCACCGCTTTCGTGGTAGATGATTTCTCCTCCCAGGGATCCGAGCCCAGAGATACGTCCTTTGACAGCGTATGGCTCTTGCAGGAGTGCGATGTCTATTTTCTCATCCACTACATGTCTGCAGAATTCGATCATGGCATCGCGGCAGTGGTGGAGATTTACTTGAACTATTTTTATTTTGTGTGTGTTTTTTTGTGGTGTGTTGTTGTTCGTGTTCATATGTTAGTGTTTTTGTGATTGTGTGTTTAGTGTGTGTCTATTGTCCCCCCCCCCACATCTTGCTACGAGGGCGGGGTGCCCCCCAGCCAGTGCGGTTGCAATAATGCAACGCTCTGCGGGGGGGTCCCGTCTCTACGTAGCACAGGGAGGGGGTGAATTGTGACGGTCTGTCCCGGGAGTATCTGTCATATATCATATCATCTCCATACTTAGGCTTATCTAATGTGATATTCCGTATATGATAATTAATATTTCCTGGTAAACCTTGATTATTAAACTCTTTAAGTTCTCCATTATCCAAACACACTCTGGTTTGTTCGTGTGAAGAATTCGAAAGTTCTGGTTCCACTGCAGAAGGATTCCCTACCTCGGATGACATTTCCTCATTTTGATTGACAGACGCCGATTTAACCTCTTTCACCTCGGCCCTCAATGCCTCTATCTGTGAAGTCAATATTCCCAATGCCTGGTTTATCTTCTCTATCACTGAACAATCCATTGGCTCCACTACTTTATTAGAGTTCAAACCCCCACTATTCCCTTTATTTACTCGCCTAGAAACTGGGTGAACGTTGAACGACCCCTCAGAACTCAGATCTCCCATGTTATTTGCACATGTAAACCCAGTATTTGACTCCCTATATCGAGTAGGTGTCTTACGCACTCTACCTTTTGGTTTAACCATCTTCTCTTAGACAATTATCAAGGTAAAATTCTAAATATATTTAGTTCACTAGAACCCACGCTCAGTTCACTCTTTGTGCCTCCCAATATCAAGTAGGACCACAACACAACAAAGTCACACCGTATCTAGTTATACTTCATTAAATCACAGTTTATCAATTACACTTTATTACACTTTACTAAATTTACACATTTTCAAATTACACTAATTCAGAGTACACTTTATCAAATTTCATCCCTTTCTTTTTTTTAATAAAAACTGACCTTTAGTTCTAAAAATTAATTCACAATTGCATTAGACTTTGTATATTGTATAAATTTATTCACTATTATACTACACTCCTGTTCCCCCCCATTTACTCCCTTATCTATCATAAATTCTAAAGACGACCCCCCCCATTATTAATGTTATACTTCATCTTAGTTTAATTACTATCTCGACCCCCCATTTTCTAATATTTTTAATTTTAATTATTACTATGTAACCCCCTCTAATATATTAATACAACCCATTTCCCTCTTACCTATATATATTCACGGCAACAAATTGTACGGTATAGCATAACCATACCGTACCTTAAGGAACTCATTAACTTATATTAACCCCAAATAATTTCACTCAATACTTACTTACTTTCCCCTTAAAAACCACCCCATAAGACCCTCCTTTTTTCCTAACCTTATACCAATATATTTTTGCTTTAATAGCAATATTTCTCCCTCTTATTTCCAACTCATAATAATTCTTTAAATCCATTTTGTTATATTTTTTTTTTATAAATACCTAAACTGTAAGGAAATCAATACATCAATCTAACTCCAACTATATATAATTCTTGTTTTTATTTAATATAACCAATAATAATATTTCCTGGTCAATGATATTTTTTGTCTACATCTCAATTATATTATAATTCACAGAGTGATTGTACCGATACCTAATATATTCTAATTAATGATACTAAATTATTAATACCATCTTGTGACCATAAAACTTCCATTCTATTCCACTCCATATTCTCCGCTTAACATAAATGCATTTACTTATTTAATACCAGACCCTACTGGATCCTGGTTTCAAGATATTAGTATTATACCTACTCCCGTGCATCCCTAGCTAGTCTTGGTCGCACAGTACCAAGTAGCACCGTGATATTGACCTTCCCGGGACAAACAAACGTTAACATCCTGGTTAACGACACAAAATTGTAGTGTCATCCTGTTTACCAGGCACTAAATTGTGGTGTTATCCTAGTCACCGAGCACCAAATTGTAATGATCCTATGTCAAGGCACCAAATTGTAACTGATTGTTGCCATGACCATTGAATCTAGATGTATAAAGCTATCCCCGTACGCCTCTCGTATTCAAACCTACAATAATTCAGCTCAGATATAGCTTTTGCTTCACCCTAGCGGATGACAAAGTTACTATAAAATAGCGATCGAGCGACCATGTGCATTCAATACAGTACATATAACAACTGATTATGCAACAGTGATTAAAATGTCCAAACATCATTATTTGTGTGTTTGTAGCCATGGTAATCTCATGTGTAAGATCTTGCTCGTACACAAAGAACAATAGTAAAATAACTACCTCTGTAGCTAGTCTGTTAGATACTTCCGACCCTTCAGACTTCGGTGGTTTTGCACATAATTCTGTAGCCAGAAAGGTTTCACTAGTGTGAATGTACAATATACCGTTGTGTTGTTGTTCAATAATGAACCAGCAAGGATCTATATGTAAATAGTAAATATTATATCAAAGATGGTTAGGACAGATCAATCACTGTGTATTTACCTTTAACAATATCTGAATTCTGTAATGAATACACCAGTTCACTGCCTCCATTTCACTCACAATCACTCACTTCACTATTAAATCACTCGTCGTGGTGTTGCAGCATTCGCTTGTAGTTTTATTTTCACCATAATCTTAGCGTAATTATTACACAATCCTGTCACTATAATCCCAGTAAATTCCAACAACGTAAATCGACATGAAAATTGGCTTGCAAAAATTAGCGGGAAAACTTTCATTCTTCGGTCACAAGATGGCGGTCATTTACAAATCTGCTATGTTGTAATTGAACCAATTACCTATCTAATTTCCCAATCAGATTATCATGATTTACAATAATAACAACTTAGTTCACCCCTTTACAAACGCAATTCTACCTACCTAATATATATATTCATATGTTTGCTATTAGTGTGTACCTACTCACCTACCTGACTAAACTAACCATGTATCAACAAACATTCAACTACGTTAAACGTGAAATGTGTAAAGCTAATCTATCTGACTAGGGTGCAGGTAGTAAGCCTGACTTTGAACTATCACTAGTACCCCCTACGAGCAAGAGACCACGGCCGAAGCCAAGGATGTGTTCTCTCACAGGACAAGGACATAAAAGTGTGTATATATACATATATAAAGATAGACAGGACTGATCCGCTCTGGAGAGCGACAACCGCCTCCCCTCCAGTCACAAACCATCCTGGAAGCTCACGGATCCCTTTCAGGCAAAATCCGTGTGCTGAGCGCTTCAGACTATCCTCAGCATGCCTAGCTGAACAGAGGACAAGAGCTTCGTTATCACCGATAGGTATCAACTCAAGGCAATCACGTCGATTGACTTCCTAAGCGGGGGAACCTAGCTAATACCTATGGCCTCAACCGTCCCTAGCCCTACCAAAGTCCCACAAAGAATCCCTATATAAACATTTTATCTCATGTATGGCCCTGTACCGCAGACTCACAGTACAGCTGATATTCTGAATTGAACACGAGATTCAATTCTTAATCCCAGAGATAAAGGTGTCTTGTCTGGCTCATACGATAAAATGTTCATTTCGCGAATTATAAACTTCAATAAAGGCGAGCTACCTAATTCCTCTTTTCACTAATTTAAGCACTATATATTTACTAATTAAACTCAATTATTCACATACAAAGTAAAAAATCTTCACGACTTTAATTGTAAAAATCTCAAAATTCCCGCCAAAGTACATTGTACAGAATACCTTTCGCGAATCGACCAACCCCGAAGCCAGCTCAAAGAAAAAGTGTCCTTGAATTCCCTCGTAGACCTTGCTTCCAGGTCTCCAACACCCCCACAGCCAATCAGAAGATTCGATTTTCCCGCCAAAAGTCACAATTCATGAACAATTTGACAACAGCGCTAGGTTTTCTATGGCGCCTGCGTTATAATTATGAACTAACTTAAATCTTCCGTGAACCAATGGCTTTTTTTTAAATATTTATAAGCTATTTACATACTTACACTCATTGATTCTAACTGTCAATATTTTCATAATAATATAAGATTAATTTTATGTTTAATAAACATCCATATTATACTCAATAATAGATATAGAAAATTATTCAATAATCATTTGACCTTTAAACAATAATAGCCAATCAGAGCCATTTCCTGCATTTTTCATAGCTCTGAGGCACACAGATAATAAATAGTATTTATAATCTCTTTTCAACAGTACTTTATTGCATTAAATATTATAATTATTGTTCCTTGTAAATAATTAATAAGTTTTAACTTTATCTGTTTATTCTTTTCTTTATTAATTTTATTATAAACAATACACAAAACTATTATAATATTATTCTTGTGTAAATATCCATAGACTATTTTTCTTAAATTCTTTCAATCATAGTCCCGTCTATAGGTACTGTCTATATTAAACTACATTTTAAATTTATTTGTTCATAAAACATATTTACTTGCCCTTTGCAATTTAACAGAATAATTTCTTTATGAATCAATTTTTTCTTTGACCACATACCATAGTGTATATTTATTCATCATTTTATTTACGTATAAAAAATTCCTTACTTAATCAACTAGATGGCGTTTTACGACATTGAATTATTTTCGTTTTATAAAAAACCAAGTGATATTCAATTTACTTGTAGAAATTCTTACTTAATCACTAGATGGCGTTTTACGACATTGAATTATATTATTTATTTATGTTTTCTTGTTTTATAAGAACCTCGAAACGGTGTTTCAGTCCGTTACAGTATTTGGTTCATTATTTTTCAGAAATGCGCAACATAATTTTATTTATTGCTTGTGTTGATAAGTCGACTCTTTCATGGGGAAACCTGACCTTTTTACTCTGAGAAGAATGACCAGCTTAGACGCGAAGTTAGCTAATCCAAAGGAGTCTTAGTTGAATCACTTATACACATTTTTTAAAGTTATACCTACCTTGCTTAGAATTCAGCCTTACCGACGATCACCGAAAAGGGAGGTGTTTTATTTTGTGGTAGTATTCACCGTTTGCCTTCACTCCTGAAAGACCTTCGTGGCTAGTAAGGGCTACATTTATCTGGTGTAAAGAATGAGCAGCTTTTTCCTTGCTTCCTCACGTATCATCATTGACTCGGTTATTACTCTCCTAGCCTGGATTTCATTTTGTGCCGTTCAGGCTATAATGGAGATAACAAAAATCGAAATTATTCGAAATAGCGGTAATAGCTGAGAAAGAATACCAGTATCATCACCCCAGCCCATCTGTAAGATGCGGTAAGAGGCGATTAACGGTAAAATACTCAGATGATATCACTGCGAGAGAACGAAAACTCGAAATAAAACCCTATGCCAACCCGTCTGGCCAGCATGGGGTAGGCTGAAGCCTCCCAACATTGGAAGAGACCAATATCCAGCAGTGGACTTCGACAGCCTAATTGATGAAAATTATCTCGATGGGGCAATTTTCATGCTTTAAACTTTTCATGGTTAAATGAGTTACGGTTAACCTTAAAGTCTCCATACAATTTCTCTTTTCGTCACATTTCGCAAAAGAAAGACTGATCACCCTTACTGTATCGTAACATTTAGCTATTTACTACATAAATAACGTGAAATCCCTCGCGATCCATTAGCAAGACCGCACGTCTACCATTGTGCGTGCTTCTATTGTACAGCAACTTTTGCTCAGGAATTTTATTCAGGCCTTAATTACTGTTCTCCACATCGGTAGGTATCAGGATTTTTTCCTTGTTTCTTAACCGTGATTTATCTGCGTCATTACTGATTATTTTATTTTGATCGCTAGATGTTGTTACGTTAGTTTCTAACAGATTAATTCTTTATTCCAGGATATCTTCATATTCTACACAACGCATAGCAAACTAGCTTGTACTAAGTGTTCTAGAATGCGAATATAAATACTTAGATGCATTTTCTTTATTAAGTACATAAAAACATAAAAAAATGAATTCTAAATGCACATATACACACACATCATAGTCCTTATTAGAAAAGATGCTTTTGGCAAATTTATTTCTATCGGTAGAAGACTATTCGGGCATGTTTTTGCTCACTAAGACAGTACATAATATATAAGATATGAACATTTCCCTTATTACTATTCAACGATGAATCATGCTTTCTTGTATCGCTCAAGGCTAACTGAATAAACCGCACGAAACTCAAAAGTATTTGACGGATTGATCAAAAGTTCTGACAGGCTGCTATACCCAAGTGTTCATAAACGTATACTTTGTATCACAAAGCTCAATACACAAAGACACAAGAAAGCTTAGGCTTATTAATATTGTAAAATATAAACCGGTTGAGCCTAATAATAAATTGAAGCTACCCCATATATTGACGTTAAATTTTAATTTCTCTGGATACGAAAATAACCATTGTGTGGAAAGGATAACGGCCGATCCTACACTGATATACGGCAATCCGTATGAAAAAGATGACACAACCTTACACCCTTATAAAGACCCTTTCAATTTCTAAGAGCCCTTTGTGTTATTTATTGCCGGCTCTTTTGTGTTGGTAGTAGGTTGAACACATCATTTATTACTGAAAATATCTTAGATGAATATTCTAGACTTAGGAACAATATTGATCAAGTTCTTTGCTAATACGATCAAATTTTTAAAACAAACTTGTAGTTACAAAATTGTAGAGTATAAGGGGCTAAATTAAAAGCTTCGTAGACCAAACCAAGTCAGTCTGTTGATTAGCGGATGAGGCTTTGACCCTGATATTCAATAGCTTAAATTTCCATATGCATACCTACATATAAATGTTTCTGTTCTACAGATCTGTCTAACTACAGAACTCCAATATAGTAAATATTATGAGTTGTGATAAAAACGAGGCGTAAAAAGCGGTTAGGCCTTATTTTATAAAAAGCAGGCAGAAATTTATTGGTAGAAAACAATTATCTTATACTTGTATCTGCTCTGAAAACTTTAGCTGGTTTATACATTTTTTGGAACTGCACGAATAACTACTACAACTTACAACTGTACTATTAATATTTTGATCTTCTTCGTCGTCAATTTCCGGTCCAGAACAAAATTCGGTGGCACTGACGGCCTCCGGAGTTGCCCTATTGAGGTCCTATACTCTCGGGTTGACCTAGCACAACAGCTGTGGATCGCAGAAAGGTCGTGCTACTTTTGATTAGGTACTTACATCTAAAGGATGACTTTATTTTCTGACTTTACTCTTATACTTTTTTTTTCACGTGCGGGAAATCCCCACGGTTAATGCCCCCCCCCCCCCTCCCACGAGCCGGAGGGGGAGGTTATGTCGGACTCGAACGGACTAAACCGCACGCCGTCTGTGGGTCGATGTGCTAGGCCGAAGGTGAGGTTGTCTCGCGACATATCGGAGTGGGGGGCGCATCGTCCTACGATGCGTGCCGCCGCTGTGGCCTGCTTCTGCTAGGGTGACGAGTGGCTCCACCCGTCACCCTCAGGCCCGCGCTCATGGGGGGCGGAGGTCGGTTTGCGCCCTCCGACGCCCGAGCCGCCTAGGACTGGTACGTCGAAACATATTTCAACTACTTAGTTAGTGGTGATCATGTTTGCTTTTTGACGGGTCAGTGACCAGGATTAGGTTGTTCAAAGATTTGTACACACCTTTACTACCTACGATCGCCCTCATTCCTGGAAAGAATTTTGCTCATAATTATTACAATTTGCTTATTGAGTAAACAGAGAACTCTCACGTTTTGTATAAAAAGATTCTAACGAGAATGAATATACTTCGGAATAACAAACACGAATAATTTTTACATTTTGTTTCCATCTTGAGTGCTTGAAGATTAGATGTTGAAAATGTATCCAAACGATAGTCATAAGTTTAGACGACTCTCATAGGTATACTTTTGCCCTCTTTTAGCATATTCATGGCCCTTAAAATACAGTCCTTCCATTGATGTATGGAACATTTCGAAGCACGGGCAAAATATGAGCCTCTTAGGGTTAATTCACGTCAGGTGGCAAAATACGCAGTCAATTTTTTAAAACTTATTAGTTATCAACTTTATTATATTCAGACAAGTCTTAAAATAGTATGCAGCACTAAATCCTATCCGATAAGACAGTGGCGCATTGTTGCTTAAAATTTTAAGCTTTATCTTAATGGAATAAGGTTAATATTTAATCAGCACTTAAAAACTGCTCGAGTGTTTAACGCCTGATTTAAATTAAGCCCATACGTTTATTATTACAGCTTAAAAATAGAATGCCCTGACGTAGACTGCATTTTTGAAAAGCTATGACTTAGTCTTCAAGTCTAGACTCAACCAAGTGCTTCTCGGCAAACATGCTCTAACAATCAACCCCAACATTACTCACCATTTTTTCCGCCTAGTATGAATTGATTCTTGTTCAATTCCCAGTCAAAAAGATTCCCTAATAATTTTGGCTACTAAGCCTAAATAACACGCGTAGTACAACTATACTTAATCCCTAGGGTCCTGTTAACAAAAGTAAAGTCATCTAGCTCTCGACCCTCGATACACCTTAGAACTTTAACTCCACACGTGGTTGTTTGGACAAATCCAATTAATGCCGTAACCACTCGGTCTTATCCCTTAGTGAACTCTCGGTAAGGTCAGCTTGACCTATTTAATAATATTATCCATCGGCAGGTACAAATAACTCTTCTTGAATAGATTATGTGAGCGGTAGGTATGGTGCTCCTATATACCGTTCACATTATGTATTCAAGAAGATAAAATTGAGTGAGATAAGTTAGAGTTGAGTGACACTTTGAAAGATTATCGGAAACATTTCATTTACTTCCAATTGTTCATTAATTACTAGATAGAAGCAGTATTTAAAAAAAAACACTAAGCTCTTAAAGATGTCTATATTTATGATCTTATCAAAATATTTTTATTGCAAGCCGACGTACCTACTAATTGAAATTTGAGGCTCTGCTGTAGGTTTGTTCTCGGGTTTGAGTAGTCAGACAGCACTATAACAGATATTACCGTAGCAATTATCATAGGTAGTTGAAAAAATGGGAAGGACGGGATAGCAGGGTGCAACCGGGATTGGTTCTTGGATGAATACTATGATGAGTGATGCATCTATTGTAATATTATAAACTTTGTCAGTCTGTTACGCTTTTTTTTACGTTCAGAAAATCCCCACGGATAATCCTCTCCCCGTCCGGAGCTGGCGGAGGAGGTTATATCAGACTCGAACCGACTAAACCGCACGCCGTCTGTGGGTCGTTGTGTTAGGCCGGGCCGAAGGTGAGGTTGTCATCAACATATCCCTCGCACCCCGGCCGACCCAGGGCCATCCCACTCTGTCTGACTCTAATCGGGAGGGGGTACCACGCGGTCCCCGACTCGCCCCTGCGTAAGGGGATGCGCGCCACCGCCGTGGCTTGTTTCTGCTAGGGTGACGGGCGGCTCCACCCGTCACCCGTCACCCTCAGGCCCGCACTCATGGGGAGCGGAGGTCGTTCAGCGCTCTCCGACTCCCGAGCTGCCTACGCACGCGGGCAGCGATGCTCGCGAATCTGTCGGTTCACTGGTCGCATTACCAGTAAACCGATTTTGATGAAAGGTACAAAAACAAATTTTAAAATCGTTCACAACGCTTTATTGCACAGTGTAACATTTGTATAACGATTATCTAAAGTAACGTACATGTAGACACACACTGCAATTTACACATTTGGCCGCTAAGAATTTATAAACCAACCTAAGTGCTGTTCCATTCAAAATTATAAACATTAATTTTACAAAGCTATCGTTAAGCTACACATTTCAGTTTAATAATAAAGATGCTTTAATAACGAAATTATGACAATTAATGATGGCCTTATTCTGAGTCACAAACTGTTTCGTAACTACGTGTGTTTGTTATAGCATTTTTTGTTTTACTTTCAGGAAATACCCGTGCATATCCTCCTCCCCTCCGGGACCGGAGGGGAAGGATATGTCTGATTTGAACCGCACGCCACCTGTGGATCGTTGTGTTAGGCCGAAGGTGAGGTTGTCTTCGACATATCCCTCGCAACCCGGCTGACCCTGGGCCATCCCTCTCGGTCTGGCCTCCCTCGAGAGGGGGCCCCCGGTATGGTGAGGCGTTTGTTATAGCTGACACATTTAAGTTGATTTAGTTTTCCACCAGATCTATTTTCTCTTAGGTAGCAAACAAGCACACCGCTCATCTAAGTTTAAGTGGTTAAAGTGGCCTATGGACGTGTGCTACACCAGTGGAGTCACAATCGTTCTGTAACAACAGAGAGTTTCTGTGCAGTCAGGGTCTTCCTATTGACAGCATATAAACTCTCTAGTGAGTTCTGGCGTTTGAAACTCAATGTCATCAGAATAATGCCTCTAAACCATATTAAAATTAGATCTTAATATAATAATTTAACAATATGTAACTAAGCACTAGTTATAATTGCTTTCAAACATCAATTCACAGTTATTGAAACAGTGATGCACAATGCAGAAACGAGAAACATTAACTTTAGATTTCTAGGACAAACTTTCAAAAATAGTTCTATCTTAAGTCCCTAGCCAGTTTGAAATTTATATTTCAATAGCTTAGTTTTCAGTCGAATAGTCTTGTTTCCGAAAAAGCTATTTTAAAGAGGGGAGATATCGTAATGTTTGCTCCGAATACGTATTCAGTGATTATGAAATAGTTATAATTATAAACCAGCATGTGCTTTAAAATTTTATTCAATTACTTGGGCAGGTTAATCAAAAATCAATGTTTAAAAATAATTGTTTAATCATTCATTGGTTCCGATAGTTTGTAAGAGGGTCAGGTAGATAGCTCCATAAATTACCTATGTTTTTTCATTTTCATTTAAATAAGAAACATCTTTTATATTTGCTATAAGTAACCGCTGTATTGTATGTAGTCACTGACATTATCAATGTGTCTGATGACAAAAGGCAACTTCACAATCCTTTGCAACATTACGTTTTTATTACTGATAGAATGGTATATTATTGCCACATTACACTATTTATAGCCCCTGCACTAAACTAAGTAGTGTCAATTTAAATTTGTTTTGCATAAAACATTATGTGTTCTGTAATTAATTTATAATGTAATGTACTTTTTCCGAGTGTACACTACTAGGATGGTTTTAAAACCATAGTCTCTCGATCTTAGGTATGTTTAGCGCCTTAGTATTCACGCTACCAATGCTTATTATATCTTATATTGCTTTTCTTTCACCTTTCTTCAACAGGTTCCAATAATTAGAATTATTTTTTCCATTTGACTCCTCTTAAAATGTTTCTTCAGAATTCATTGGAACAACACATAAATAATTACAAAATAGTCTAACAGCTATAAAAATGCAACAAATTGTAAATAGATTTTTATCATCTGTATTGATACTATTTCAATGAAGAAGTCCCTAAGCATAGATGCTACATCTATGCAATAAACAACGACATAGGAAGCACGTAGGGTAACAAGCACAACACAGAGTAAGTTTCTAAATCTAGTTTACATACAATTGTGTAATAAGCCCATACTACATGAATTTACAAATATTGCTCATATTACAAAATAACATCAAGGAATTTACATGTCAGACATGTAACTAAAACATTATTATTAGCAATGGAAAATGTAGAACGATAAATACGTATATTGTAATGCAGTTGACGTAAGAAACTATGATTCTATCCGCAGACTTAACAAAAACTTATCAATTAAGTCAAAATCTAAACAGCAGCTTCACGTACAATTATATTAGTAGAAAAGTGTAAAAGTACCCAGAAATAAATCTAACAAGTACACGAATTTAATTCAAAACTTACAATTTTTTAAGACATAATGTTGAACTATTTATTGTGGACATTTTTTGTAGTTTGAACAAAGCAAATGGTAGGTTTACATTACTAATCGTTTAAACTATGCTGCGTATAAAAATATAGTAGGTATGAAATGTTTTGGCTCACAACACTTTACATATTTGATATCTTACGAAGTAGATAAAAAAGGTTGGCAGATTAAGCTCCTACAAGGAGTTAATGCTTGTTCATGCTAACCTTCAATTGATCTTAAATAAACTTGATATAGTGGTAGCCTAGGACCGGAACAAAGGCTTAAAATAATTTTCAATCCATGAGTTCGTCCGCGACATAACAGATGAAACTATGGGAAAAGATCATTAAAACAACCTTTTTAACAAACACTATGAGTATTACCTATAATATTTTGGGAATGTTTCTAGCATGTTATTATAATGAAATTAACATTAAAAACTGGGGATTTGGCTCACGGTGTTGATAACTGGTATTTTCTGAATCCAACTCACTGCAGGAATGACAAAATCACGAAACAGAAAAAATTATTTTGTAAATATGCCTACTGCACTGCGTTCAACGTTATAGACAGAATAAAACAAAGAATAAAATATTTTTCAGTTGTAGATGTAATTTATGCATAATGTTTTCCAAATATTTACGAATTTTATATAGGTAACATTCGTGAGGTAAAACTCAACATGATATATAAAAGAACGCACAGCTTTTAGAATAGAAATTCGATTGTTTGAAATCTGATACAGTTTTCAATAGTTTACTTGAGATTTATACAAACATTTACTTTGACAAATTTATTAAAAAAAAAAACACATTTGTGAACCACATAGCATTGATAGAATAGACAACTTTTTAGGTCAATAATAAGAGAAAAATATCTTAGTCTGAATCATAGTTTTAGTTTATTTGGACGACATATTAATCAAATAAAACTACCTATATAATGATAAGATACATTCAAGATCATCAGTCTTGATCACATGCTAGTAATTTAAATCAAATGGTAAACAAAATATATTCTAAGCAACAATACAGCGATTTTCATTTGAGCCTGATCCACCACCTGTTGTGGAATCAGGAGGAGGTTCCGCACTCCTTCCTCCACCACTCCATTCTAAAGAGTCTATCATTTCCATCAGTTCTTTAAATACAGCTATCACTCGCCAATTATATTTTGCCGAGCACTCCACATACCCACATTTCCAGTGTTTTCGGACTAAATTTACAATATTCCGTCTTTTCTCTCTTGAGTCTCCACAAGCACTTTCTGCTATAGCTAATTGTTGCAGTCCACTTGCTGCAGACGGAGTATTACTACAAAGTAGATCCTGTTTATTGCCAACAACTAACACTGGAACATTCCTCATATCTCGACTTTCAACCATTTGATCTCTCAAAGTTCGTATGTATTGAAAAGTTTCTACGTTGGACAAATCAAATACTAAAATGTAAGCGGTCGCACTTCTTAGTCCATAGAATCTGTAATGAGTCCATTCGTAATACGAGTTTATTGGGAAGTAAGGTATTACCGGTACGTCAGTAATTTTGACTTCATATAAATGTTCGTTAATGATGACTGAAGGGTAGAAAGTATGCTTTTTGTCTGTTGGGATGTATTCATCTGAGAAGTCACTCCAAACGAATTGCTGTAAATAGAAAAAAAGATACATTTTAAGAACATGTCGAAGTGATTACGATGAACTTAGGCGTTAAATATATTACTATCTATATGTTATTGAATGTGGTTAGATGTCAATCAAAAATCAACACTTCTATGCGGTGTAAATTTTCAACTTACTTTGTGAATAATAAATGACTTCATTATTACTCAATGCATGCAAGTGTAAGATTGCGCTTTAGTAATTGATTTATATTGGTACTAAACTCAGTAGTCTACATTAATGTTATCTGAAGATCTTTAAAAGAAAATACTCTGTTTTAATTACATATTGATATAATACTAGGCTGTAATTTTTTTTCCAAGAAAACCCGAAATGTCAAAATTATAATATGATCGCTTTTTGACAATTTTGTGATGTATCCAATTTTGTTTTCTTGCTTGCTTAGACTCATTTTGTAAGATAATTGATACACATATTCTATTACTGTCAATTAGTTGTTTTGATTAAATGAAAGAGAATTGTAAGTTGTACACTATAGAGTTAACTCCCCACTTTTGACGTTATGCTTATAGAAATTTTAACTTTATTGCAATACCAAATATTCATGGAATATTGGATGAGTCGTATAAACCCATTCGCTCTAATAGTGTATTGCACACGTTAGTTTTGATGATGTAGTGAGGAAGGAAATTGGTACATAAAACAATGTTGGATTCAATCTCATAATATTCTGAGAATTTAGTTTTATTATGTATGTTTATTATTATATTTGGCATATCGGATTTTCTATACCTATTTAGTGACTGCATTTGACTAGTGCTAACAATATCTCAACAGGAATTGATGCATAGAAGACGATGAAATCTATTTAATTTACACTTATAATAATAACGCATAAAGATTACATTAAATTACCATTTGACATTGAATTGACATGAGGTATGAACATTATTATGTCATCCAGATAAATTTTCAACATAAAGTTACCTAACACTGTATGCATTGCTTGAAATTCAAATAATATAATTATGCGTTCCATGTTCCGCCGTTTTACACCTTCGCCTTATATAGTTAACAACCCCTCTTCCATATAATATGAGCAATATTACCTAACCCAATTTAGTAGAACCCTTCGGCTACATCAAGTGTCAGAGTAATTGTTACGCTTAACGTTTATGGAGGTTGACGTTGTGATACGGTCGTAATATCTTATCTGTCATTGTGAAATTGTTTGATCAAGATATACTGGTACTTTTATGAAATATGGAAGAACATTTTCAGTACTATTATAATAATGTTCAGCATAAACTTATATTTAATTCAAACAAAAATTGAAGCAATTTTCATGACAAAGTAAAAAATCCAATCAGCGAAATTCGTTTTGGATAATCTTGAACAGCCAACACCCCCGCGGCAGTATCGGGAGCCGAGGTCGCGTTTGCCACTCACTGAGAACTTGTCATCACTGTAGGCCTGAACTGTAAATGATTGTGACACGTGGCTTAGGAACATTGGGTATCTATGAAACAATCGTGCCAACAATTAAGCATTTTTCGTTTGAAATTTATGTATTTTCGGTTAGTAGCTTAGTGTCAATCAATGCGTTTTAATGAATTACTTGTCTAAGCCTGTAGATTATATTAGTAATTACTTTTGTTATAGCACGGGATTTTAGGGTCATATTTTTTTGTTCTAACCATTTTAAATTAAACTAATAAAGTATCATTTAAAATGGTTAGAGCAAATTTTACATTTTCTCAGCAGCAACTTTGCCTTTGCGACAATGATACTGAGGGTAAATGAGCAAGTTTGTCGTCTTTAAGTTTAAAAAGCAGCGGATATTATCTGATACATAGTTCTTCTTGGTTTACATAGAATAATAAAAAAAAATATCTTAAAGTATACAGTGTTTGTTTCTTCCAAATATCCGAACCATATCCGAACTTTCACAATACTTGCACTAAAATCAAGCCTAGACTGGATACGACATTTGATTTAACCTAATATTAGGACTTCCGCCAACCGAGTTTGAGTATCAAGAGCTGAATGTTCAAAGCATTTGATTGGACAACATGTTCCAACTTCCGCTAACTGTAAAACCGAGAATCAAACGCTGACAAAACAACGAGTACATTTAACCGTTTAGAGCAAAGGCAAACCAACATACTGAATTTGGCCTTTGCTTATGACTCTAACATAGATTAGTCTGGGATAAACTGTATTGACATTAGCAGGATTCGCAACACTTACTTAACCAGCTACTGGGAATTGAAAAGTCAGAATTGTGTTGTAATAGTAAACTTGATGAACTAACTATGGTAGATTCAGAAGCAATTTTAACAAAACTGTTACTGGGCTTTCATCTTTTCGAAGCAAAAACTATTTGTGAACGTTTATAGGTATTCATATTGAAGCACAGGTTTTGTTTTTGTTATAGACCCTTTGCTTTAACAGCCGTATCGACTGCAGCTATTAACAAAGTCGGAACTACATTTTGGCGATTTTCGTTTTATTGCTCCTGAGGTCTTCAAACGTCTATAACTATGTTCTCGCAAACTTTCAAATTTGAAACTAAATGCTATCATAGTATTTCTAGATTAACAAAGTCGGATTTTATAGGAGCGTACGAATAATAATGTCGGTAGGCATGTTACTACAAAGTTCGCGGGGCTAAGAAGGGGAAGGGGCGCGCGCGCAACGCGCGGTTCTGCCAGTTCGCTCATTGTTAGCGGGGCGACTGCGCGTGCGTGTTTTATATTTTTATATTATTGTTTTACGTAAATGTGCAGTATTTAGTATAAATAGCAATGTCTCGATCTAGGCGTACTTCAACGGTTAAGATTGTAATATATGTCAAATCCCACATCGTTAATGGATTATTATTTTATTACCTGTGTCGAATGTACCACATTCTACATTATTGTGCGCTTTGAGTTCGTTAATTTTGTCGGATATGGCACTACCGACTTTGTTTCTTGTACCTAACATTCCCGTTTTTGTCGGTTATGGTACTGTCGACTTTGTTACTCGTTCTTCTATTAAACGTTTTTGTCGGATATGGCACTACCGACTTTGTTATTCGTTCTTATAATGAAAGTATTTGTCATATATGGTACTACCACCATTTTTAATTGTACATTACTAAATTTATATGTTAGATGTGTTAGTATCGACTTTATTATTCTAAAACAGTTATACAAGAATGTAGGTTGGATATGGTATATAGTGCTAAAATTAGGAAGAGTTGACTGGTTTTCTATTGCCTCATGTGACAATTTAATTATAGGTACCTAAGTACGTTATTTTAGAAGGTACGATACGACGTTACAGCTGAGCAGTCCGACTGGGGAAGTACCTTCGTCCTACAGAATACCGCGGTTAAAGTAACCTTGTGTTGTGTTCCCGACGGTGAGCAAGGTAGCCAGAGCTCACTGGAGAGGCTCTGTGTTGTCAGTGGGAAGACCAAAGGCTTTGGATGTCACAACTGACTAGTGCGGGCGTCAAATGTTGGCGCGGCGGTCAGGGAGACCCGGTGAAACGGTTAACCACTGGCCGCCCGCAGGCTGTACGGTTCCTGAACCCGGGGATCACAATCTCCGTTCCAGGAAACTGAACCAGCAGCCTGTGTAAAGTTCCCGGTGCAGTAGTCGTGCCGGCGGAGCAAACCGGTGTAGACTTGGCAGTATCTGGGAGGGGATCCAGGGCCCGTCTCCCCACCGCGCCAGCCAATCACACAACCCTAGCTCGTCTGCGGTGGCGAGAAACCTTACTTTGTCTTCTACACTGACGGCATAGAGACTCTCTATACCTCCCCCTCCCATTTTTATTACGGTCAAGAAAAATAAGAATAGACGTTCTACAGCGGCACCTTCATCCACAATGAAAGTTGACTTCTGTAACATCTGGGGCCTCCACACCAATCTTAACGAGGTCCATCACCATCTTGAGACAGCAAAGCCGACCTTATTCTTTATGAAGGAGACCCAAATATCATACCAGGCCGATACAGCCTACCTTATGTACCCCGGGTTCAAACCTGAGCATAACTTCCTGAGTAAAGCCGGGGTATGCATGTACGTCCGGGATGACGTTTGCTATCGCTGTCTAAACGGCCTTGAAGACAGCGACCTGTCCACTCTATGGGTACGTATGGATCACGGTGGCCACACCCGTATCTATGCGTGCGTCTACAGGTCCCATTGCGGTGACCTGGGCACGGCTCAACTGTTTGAGCACCTACAGCCGTCGGCGGACAGAGTAATTGAGCAATACCCTGCCGCGGACTTGATATTCTTGGGGACCTTTCAGACTCACCATGTCGAGTGGTTGGGTCGCACAGAACTGATTTTACGGGAAGGGCTTCTCACTACGCCCTGACCTATGGGTTCTCGCAACTGGTGCATTCTATCACTAGAAAACCAGATATCGAGACCCACAGAGAGTATTTATTGGACCCTCTGCTGACTTCTTACCGAGTGGAGGCACCACTCGGTACTTCGGACCACAGCATCGTCTGGGCACAAGTGACTCTCGCGTGGCCAGAACCACCGCGGCCACCTCAGTGGCGTCATGTCTGGCACTACAAATCGGTAAACTAGAACGGACTGGGGGAATTCTTCTCGTCGTACCCGTGGAGGCGGCTTTGCTTCACTTCAAACGATTCAAGCTCTTGTGCAACAGCAGTCGCTGAAGCGATTCTAACGGGTATGTAATGCTATATTCCCAACCGCTAGATCGCAGCAGTAGCGAGCAAACGGCCAAACTTCTGCCACTCTTGCCTTCCGCCGCGGCAAAAACTCGACGGTAGCCTAGCCCATGGTGCTAAGGAGAAAGCAGATCTTTTAGGTAACCTCTTTGCGTCAAACTCGACAATGAACGACGGGAATGCCGAGCCACCTATTCTCCCCAGCTGTGGTGTTTCCATGCCTGAAGTTAAAATTACGCAACGGGTGGTCCGGCAGGAACTCAAGTCCCTAGATGTTTGGAAGTCGAGTGGGCCGGATGGTATATATGGCGATGGTGCTCAGGCGCTGTGCTCCCAATTGTGCCCAGTACTTACGTGGCTTTTCGCGCTCTCTTACTCTGCGAAACACGACCCGGCCTCGTGGAAGACTGCGTTCGTGCATCATGTGCTAAAGAAAGGAGACAGGACAGTCCAATTACTTACAGGCCTATTGCTATAACATCCCTTCTCTCGAAGGTTATGAAGTGTGTGATTAATACACAGCTCCTGAGATACCTTGAAGGAAGCGATCTACTGAGCGACCGACAGTATCCAAGCCGTCGTCGATGGCAGCTGCTCGGACCACATGGACACAAACGCTGGTGTCCCACAGGGCTCCGTGCTGTCTCCGACCCTGTTTCTGCTGTACATAAATGATATGCTGTCTGATGACTCTATCCATTGCTATGCGGACGACAGTACAGGACACGTGTTACACGGGCCGTGCAAATATCTCTCGGTCTAAGGTGAAGGAGAGTCGCGAACAACTTGCGACCAAAATCGGGAGTATCCGATTGGGGTCGACTAAACCTAGTCCAAATCAATCCCACTAAGACACAAGTATGTGTATTCACCTCCAAGAAAACCCCATTTGTTGTAGCGCCGCAATTCCTGGGTACACCGCGTACGATTTCCTCGAGTATCGGGATCCTAGGCGTCGACATCTCAAGCGACGTCCAGTACCGCAGCCATTTGGAGGATAAGGCCTAGCTGGCATTGAAGAAACTTGGAGTGCTTAACAGGGCGAAGCAGTACTTCACTGCGGGGCAGCGACTCCTTCTTTATAAGGCAGAAGTCCGGCCCCATATGGAGTACTGCTGTCACCTTTTGCCGGAGCATCTGCATACCAGCTTGACCCCTTCGAATCGATACAAAGACGTGCGTTGAGGCTCACCGACAATCCCATACTCGCAGGCGCTGTGGAGCCTCTCAGCTGCAGGTGGGACTGGCATCCCACACGACAATAGAAATAGCACATCACCTCTTCGTCGTCACCCCTTCTGGCCTGTAATTACTTGTACTTTCCATTATTATTGTGAATTTTTATGATTTTTAAGATGTTCGATGTACTAACCTTACGCTATCTTGATTTAATTTACATTTAATTGGATATTAATAAAACAATTTGTCAGTTTTAAAGCCTTCTTTTAATACATAAGGCCTATGAACACCCCCACATCCGACATAACCTTGTAATTACGTACCGTGAAAAATTGTTGTATGTGACACTTCCGACTTCCCTAGTACGTGAAACATTGTAGGATGTGCCAATTACGACTTTCATAGTACGTGAAACATTGTAGGATATGTCACTTACGACAAGTATGCTAGTATCGGTTTCGGTTAACAATGTAACAACTGCTTTTTCTAGAATTTCCTAGATTTATTTTTGTTATTCACATTACGACCTTCATTATCTTTCAAAACTGTAGCACTATGCGAAATTTGGTTTCAATATATAGGCGTTTGTGAATTTGGTGCAAGTTCAAAACTTTATTTGGCCATACTGAAAAGTAGTGTTTTTGTAGTTCCGACTTCGTTAATAGCTACGGTCGGTATATTATGTAACCGTGGTAACGTCTCTGTGTCGCGCTGCAGTTGTGTGACTTTAAGCCTCAATGAGTTTGTTAAAAGCTTCGTGTCATTGAGCTTTTGCGTCTTAAGACAATGTGCTTTTCACTTCAGTAAAAACAGGTAGCAAAATGCGATTTTGCTCGTTGCGTGAGACAAAGTAACGTTTTAATATTTACTATAGAGAGTACCAACCATAGATTTAAAAAGAATCGTTCGGCGAAGAACTTTCGGCACTCTGACAGCAAAGGAATCTAAAATTGTATGAATTGTGTGGATTGTATGGTTTGTAAGGACTATATGGATTGTATGGATTGCATGAATTGTATGAATTTTATAAATTGGATGAACTGTACGAAATAAACATATTAAATGTTATACTTTTTTTGTGAATTCATGTTCATTCTGTTATCTTCTAAGTAATACTTATTATGTGTTTTCGTTGCTAAAGGGAAAGTAATGTTTGCCACACGGGAGCAAAACTATTTACATCTTGTTTGAATCCCTCACCACGCTCAGGATCCGACATTAGAATCACTAGCTACGCTCATGTGTCAATCTTAGAATACCTTGCTAACTTGGGGCTCAAAATCAGCACTTGCTGCAAAAAACAATTTTGCTCATTAGTTGCGCAAATTATTTTTTGAGTATCCGACTGTAAAATAGCTGCTTGAAAAATAGGAAGCCGGGCGAGTTAATTTACTCGCCATTCACTGGCGTATTGATCTTTAAGCTAGTTAATCAGCTGCGTGTCATCATCGCAGCTAGTGAACTACTTTTGGCAGTTTAAGAACGTTAGGTAATTTCCTACCGAGTGAGTGATAAGTTTTAGTTGTCATCGATACACGCTTATTCACTAGCTACTAGCACTAGCAACTCATCGACTAGCAGTTTGTAAACTATTCCAGTGTCAACAAGGCTTAAAACGTCTATAAATATGTGAAATCGATTATACCGGGACCTGTATTAGAATTTATTCACATTTAGCACCTATAGACATGTTTCTAATACCTGTATAATACTTGTTTTGCCAACAGCTGGCGCACCAAGCAATACCACTTTGACGAGGTCAAGACTATCAGGACTTGGTTCCAGGCTTGGAGCGCCTCCCACTGTCAGGGTCCCTCCGCCTCGCTCCAGATAATCCAAATCCAATTCTGCAACAAATAACAAAAATGAGAAAAATTCGTGAATTTCTATCTGCTGAAACTAGAGTTCAATAGGAAAAGCCTTTGAATTCCAAAAATGAAAACATTTATATGTACCGATTCTATTATAATTTACTTTTCATCCAATCACCTCGGGAAGAGTATTCTTGCTCTTCACTATATGTGTGGAAAAGTCGTTTTTATCCTCTAGAGAAAAAAAGTAAGTTGAATTTAGAATATCGTTTACATAAAGTTTATCTACACAAAACATCATGGAACCTATTTCCTTTTACTTTCATGGTAGCGAATGTATCAAACGTTTTTTTTTATTTAATAAAAGCTTAGACCTGCAACCTCCTTGGTGTACTTTCTTTAAATTGACTTTGTGCGCACTATTTTACATTTCCTTCTCTGAGGTGGGATAAAAAATTACATGTTGCACTCGAGTGCAAAGATTATTCACCTCGTACTCGTTTAATTCCCTCGCTAACACTCAGGGTTCTAATTTTTGAATCTTTCGCATGCTCGCTCATCAAAATTGAGTACGCGGCTAAACTCAACTTTGCACTCCTGTAAAACAAATAGCTATCATGATATTTTTTCAACGGTCTTTCCTTTCCTTTTATATTTCCTTAGATTGAATAGTCATTGATGTGGTAGTCATTGCTATGATCTAAACTTACACGTTTTACTCTGGCACATATTAAATGTACCTATTACGTAATAGTGCTGTGCTGTTTATTATTATGCCTCTAGGACGACCTATTAAGAAAGGAATGAGTTTTAGGGGGATAAATATGGAACAACCCATCTAATAAATCAGTTACAAAAGTTACTGGTGGATATAAAAATTGTGGCCAACATTTAGGTATTTAATCATTCTATCGGTTGTATCCTACTTCCTATAATACATCATATTATCACGTCCTGTCCTACTATCCTAAAGCTTGTGAAAAATTGTGGATAATTGTTTAAAAAAAATACATGAGAATAAATGGGAGAAGGTTGCGGTAATAAATAAATATTCCACAACATTTCACACAACGCTATCTAGACCCATGGTAAGCATAGCTTAACTAGCTTGTGTTATGGAATCTAGAATGCGGATAAACATACTTAGATACGTTTTTTTTTTGTAAATACATACATACATATCTATATATATATACATCTATACATAAATGTATATATAAATTAAATTAGAGTGTCTGTTTATAATATTCGAATAACCGTTTTTTACTATATGCATATGAATATAATACGGTACATACACCAAAATAACATTTTTTACAATTTTTGTCTGTCTGTCTGTCTCTTTGTTCCGGCTAATCACTTAAATGGCTGGACCGATTTTGACGGGAGTAACTTAGGTTACTTTTATTTTAGAAAAATAGTGTTGACTCAACACTAAGCGATAACCGACATCCACGTGGGCGGAGCCGTGGGCAACAGCTAGTTAGTTATATGTTTCTGATTATTATACTTTTAATTATTTTATAACAGTCTTGATACGGAATTAAAGAATTAGTGTAGAGTATTCCTTTGTAAATTATGTGCAAAGAAAATAATTATTTCACTAATTTCGACCAATAAAATTCATAAAGAACACCGAGTAACCTTCATAAACAAAGTCTCTACAGAATACATTAATTTAAGCACAAAAGGCTGAAAACTGAAATACTGTAAAGTAAATTATATATCTTGTAAGCGTCAAACGACGTTAATCTCTTAGCATAAAACAACAATATGAAACATAAAGACTTTAAACTTCGTTATTTGTTATGAGGCAATGCTAAGCTATTATTCGTCCAAATACTAGCGAGCAATCAAAGAATCAAAGAATCAATTTCGTTTATTCAGTTTAAGCACATAAAGAGCACATATGAACGTCTAAATTTTACAGTCATGTCAAGAAATTACTAATATAATATTAAATTAAGTAAATAAATCATTTGAAAATGATTCTTTCGCTGGTTCGGTAAGTTGGTTCTACTGAGAAGAGACCAGCAAGAAACTCAGTGAACAATATTATAGTTTCTTTTTTAAAACAATTTGTTTTTTTTTTAATATATTTATATTGTGCGAGCAAGCAAAAAGATTAGGATGACCATGCATTTTTATCATTAAGGTATTCGTTTACTTTGTAATATCCTTTTTTCATAAAAGACTTTTTTACTTCTATTTTAAACTTATTTAGTGGCATGTCAACCAAATCTTGAGGAATTTTATTAAACATTTTAATAGTGTTACCTACAAATGAATCAGTGGTGAATTCATTTGTAGGTAACAGTATTAAGATGTTACAGTATTATAAATAAATATGCCATCCACACTTCGTACTCATTTATTGAACACTAACGATCCGTCCCGGCTTCGCAAGGGTGGTAAAAATGTTCCCGTGGAAATTCAATATAGCCTATGTTACTCAGGGTGAATGTAGCTTTCCAATGGTGAAAGAATTTTTGAAATCGGCACAGTATTTTTTGAGTTTATTCATCACAAACAAACAAAAATACAAATCTTTCCTCGTTATACTAGTAGTGTAGATGTAGATTTATAATACTTTTAACTTTTAACTGCCCTAGTACTAGTTGCTAAGTTGTGTAAAAGTGGGACTATAAGTCGGCAGACTAGGACGGGTTGCGAGAATTCTTCGCGTCGTAGCCGTGGAGGCAGCTGACACTATAAGTCGGTAGACTGGGACGAGTTGCGAGAATTCTTCGCGTCGTGCCCATGGAGGCAGCTTTGCCTCACCTCAGATGATCCAAGTTTCTGTGCAATAGCAGTAGCTGACGTGATTCTAGCGGGCATGGAGTGCTATATCCCCAACCGCTGGGTTGCAGCAGGAGCGAGCAAGCCCCGTGGTTTAATAGGTCTTGCAAAGAAGCGAGAACTCGCAAGCAATCTGCCTATAAGGCTTGGACCACGGCTCTTGCCAAAAAGGATCCGAATATCACTGAGGTGAAGCGAAAGCTGAACGCTGCCACGAGGTCCAGTAAGAGGGCAACGGCCAGAGCTAAGTTTGAGTTCATCAGCAGAATTGGTGAGCAACTAGCGCGGTTTTCATCTGGTAGCCGCACATTTTGGTCGCTTGCCAAAGCTGCCGAGGGGAACTTCTGCAAATCTTGCCTTCCACCACTGCAAGAACCCGACGCTAGTTTGGCCCATGGCGCAAAGGAGAAGGCCGATCTTTTAGGTAATATCTTTGCGTCAAACTCGACAATGAACGATGGGACTGCCGAGCCACCGACTACCACATACCCTTGTGTGGAACTTCAATGTATGAAGTAAAAATCACCCAGCGGATGGTTCGGCGGAAACTAAAGTCCCTAGATGTTCGAAAGTCGAGTGGGCCTGATGGCATATCGATGGCGATGGTGCTTAAGCACTGTGCTCCAGAGTTGTGTGCTGTTCTTACACGACTTTTCGTACTTTCATTCTCCGCGGGACGAGTTCCGGCTTCGTGGAAGACCGCATACGTGCATCCTGTGCCTAAGAAAGATGATAGGACAGACCCGTCCAATTACAGGGCTATCGCTATCACCTCCCTTCTGTCGAAGGTTATGGAGCTCAACCGGTGACCTTCTTGTGTATCTCACAAACCGGTGGGCTCGAGCCATCGAGACTCGAGGTGAGGCATTGGTGGTCAGCCTTGATATAGCGAAGGCCTTCGAACGGGTCTGGCACAGAGGTCGTCTTGCGAAGCTACCGTCCTATGGACTCCCTGAGGGATTGTGTGATTGGTTTGAAAGGAACTTCATTACACGCAAGCCTGGGTTGTGGAATGAACTTCCTGCTGTGGTTTTCCCAAGTGACTACAATATGGGGTTCTTCAAAAAGGCATTAGAAGGTTTCTTCAGGGTCGGCAGCGCAAGTGTCACGCCCCTGGTGTTGCATACGTCCATAGGCCACGGTAACCACTTTCCATCAGGTGGGTCGTGTGCTTGCTTGCCACCTAAGTGGTATAAAAAAATATGAATATACCACTAATACTAGTTTAGAACATAGAAGCGTCGCGTCGGTTAAGCAGTCCACCTTATGATCGAGAGGTTACGAGTTGAAATCCTAGCCATAATACTACTTATAACACAAGCAATTAAGCTTAGCTGGAGACGGAATATTAGAAATTTCAGTTGCTAATATTTTTTGAAAGTAAAAATAAAAACATTTTAATGCACCAACTTCAAAATGAGTACCTTTTCATTCAATTTGCTTATGAGTTATATGTGTGAGTAAATCCAAAATCGATGTATGAACGCATGTGGTGTTGTAAATAACAAATAACGCATTACAAAGTGATAAGAAAAACCTTTACAAAACATTTAAAACATCTCAGTTAAAATCTGCACCACAATATTTCCTTTTAATAATTCAATAAACGTACATCACCGGAGAGAAAATTCCATTAGTGCTGTCTTTGCTAGGTATTTCTCAACATTATAAAAAGCGATTACAAAGGACTTGAGATTATAGCTTTAGCACAATAGACGCGAAAATACGATCCTAGGAGGAAGGTTGACTTTTCGTTTTTATAGCCTCTATAATATTTATTTTAAGCCCACAATACCCTTTGAAGAAATGTATTGATGTTAGGAATCTCTGTTTCATTCATAACATTATTTGAAAAATTTTATAACTGCAGAAAAATAGGTAATATAATGATACACAATAACCATATCTAAATATAGGGTAGACATAGGGTGTATACTTGTATAGAGCTCCATCAACCTTTAGTGCTCAGCCAGTGCCACTAGTGATTAATGGACGAATTTCTGGTGAAGATTTACCTCTAGTGATTGGGAAATCAGACGATTCACTCCCATAAAAGTCGTAGTCGTAGTCGCCCTGATTGCAACCAGGAACCGGAGTGCCAAAACATAATCTTTATTGTACACCAAGTGATAGGAAAAATGTTTTTTTTTTCGTCGTATATTTGTCACAAATTTCGACCGGGTGGGTAGGTACGACCGTGCACAATTGCGAAAAACCCTCCATAGTAATCTAATCTCGGTTGGATTGCATTCAGGGGTCAGCAAGTGCATAGCCGGGCAGGGGGATTGTGGTCGCAGCACTAGTGGGACCGGTGCATGTCACGCGGTGCTGCGACGACAAACCTCTTTTGATAAGGCCGTCACGCTGAGTGCCACCATCAAAAGAGGATTGTAACATGGCACGTGTATATAATGGTGGCACTCTCTTCCATGAAACTTTGCCTTCAGCTTACCATCAGGCGAGGTGAAGTCAAATTGACGGTCATATATATATGTCGCCGCCAACTAGCTTAATCAGTCGTCCAATTAACTGCCTAGGCAGTTAACACGGCGCCATTCAATTAACGGCCTGAATGATATTCAGCGGTCTCGTTTATTAGGTACATCATTTAATAACCTGATTGGCTAATGCTTAGGCCAATCGTAAGATGCCCCATCTTACGATTGGTTCAGTAAAGAGCCCAGGCAGTTAATTGAGCGGCTGATTAAGCTAGTTGGCAGCGACATATATATAAAACTATTAGGATATTAAACGACAACAAACTTAGAATGTATATAGAACGCATGAATCTGTCGTCAGTCTTCTTTCGTCCATGCTCTCTACGTATCCAAACCATGCAGTATACGATGTCATGATGCCCTACAAAGCATATTATCCTTATTCTAATAAAGTTCTAAGTACCTAGTACCTTCTACCGGTTTTGACAACTATTGAAATTCAAAGACGGTATCACAGGAACGCCCGAGTTATTATTAAATGAGAACGGTGGAAGACGATATTGCAAATGTCTGCCTTTCCTTTGAAGTTGTTTTAAAGCTGTTTTAAATTGAGAGGTATCACTATAAATTTATGGTTATGAAATACAATAATAAGTAAACTAAATTTACAATAAAAGTGTAAGTGGTCACTGTCTTGTGATCGCCATCTAGTAGCGAAGCGTGAAACTCCTGGAGTTAAGTGGAATAGCACTGACACTTCATCACTACCCACCCCTGAGATCCTAAGAATTTGTACTAGAAGGATTCGCATCCATCCTTAGGTTATAGTGAAAGGAGGAAAACTTATATTCGGGGACTTATCAACGTAATAGAAATCATAACAAAGCTTGTTGGAATTTCTGTCTGCTTGTCTGTGCATTTGTGTGTTAATACCTGAATCGACAGAACCCATTTGGTTGCGATATTCATTAATTGTTTTTGGCAAATTTCACTTCATTGATTGTGGATGAGATTTACTGCATATCAGCAAAATATAAGCTATATTGTACACCAAGTAAATAAATATAGTTGCAATTACAATAGGCTTTTGTAGCGAAACACTGTGCAATTAAATTCCGACATATCCAACCAACTATCCCTTAATGATGAAATGTTATCCAAGAAAGATTACACGAAAAAAGTACAAGAATAATCCTATATTAATAAGTGTTTATTTCGAGGATAAAGTACAGAATCGCTACTTTTCCAATTCTACCACCTTGTTTATATACATCTGTCTAGTACGTAGCTAGGGAATCAGGTAGGTACAATTTCTGTACCCCTGAAAGGCATTGACCGCCAAGGGTCAATTATAACATGTTCCGTTCATGGTCGGTGTAGATACTACTTCTAGCATCTTAGGTACTTGTTGATACGATTTATAAACAGTCGTTGTAATTACAAATGTTTATAAAACGAACTGCCGTGAGTCTTGTCAACAGATTGTTTTCTCACAATCCTCACCTGCAAATCCGGCTCTATATTTTGCAACATTTTTTTAGAATTATTTTTTTATTTATTTACTATATGACCTTAGTTTTATTAAGCTTATATCTGTTTTAGTGTTTCACATGTACATATGTGACTGTATTTCATTAGAATATATTGAAAGTCAGCCCGTTCAATTCGCGATGTCGTTCATGAATGATTCTACTTCAAATAACCTAGCCTAGCCATTTGATTGACTATCTGTGTTTGATGAAGAACTGGCAAATTAAACCTCGTGGCATATTATACTACCTATACATATCCAAGAAAACATAAACGTCACTAACGCTTATTTTTGTAATTTAAAATTAAGTGAACAAGTTGTGGATAAAAAACGTACCCAAAATTTTGGTTTGCTTTGTACAGTTTCCTCTCGCCCCGTTTTCATCGTCTCTGTCGTGTTTAGAGGTGTTATCCAATCTATTCATTTCAGTATCACGCACAAGTTTAACACATCTCCAATTTTCATTAACATAATTTGATGATTTTTGTTCACTTTATTATGATGTGGGTTTAGGCTTGGAAGGTGTTCGAACTAAGAATTTTAGTATATTTCTATCCATTATTTTTCTATTATTTACTGGTTTAGTATCTAATCATGTTTTCAATAAAATTTAACAATGAATATTATATTTACTAATAAGTTTTTTTTATTTATTTATCTAAATTTACATACTCAAGTCAAATTATAAAACCAACACTTTCATTCACATTTGAATTGTCCGATCACTTATATTCCATTAGTAAGTGAAGCACTTCACTTGTAAGTCACATAACTCAGAAGTAATAATTGACAAAATCGTAAATTTTGGCGGTAAAATTCGAAACGAGCGACGCGTCCTAACTCCGTCGTGTATTGAGCTTCACTGAATCGAACGAACGACTTTAGGCTGGCAACGGGCTGCATATAGCTGTACAATGTAATGTAGGTTTCATTCCATTTTCGGGGGTCTGAATCAGTTTCACTACGTTCTCAAAACGTGTATTCAATTTGATTATTATGAAAGATGTAAAAGAAGTTTCGATGTTCAGTACGATCAGTCAAAATAAGATCTACTTATTTTTTGTGAGATTATTAAACCTTTAGAGCCATTTATACTTCAAGACATTTTCCATTACATTTTCATTAATTTTGTTATTGTTCGTAAGTTATGATATCAAACGTTTCAAAAACGTACTTTTAATGAATCAGTTCTCAGGTTCTAAAATATTTTTATTTCGTACCTTCATCCTATCAAATCTATGTGTTCAGGACCAATGCTTTCAATTTTGGGTTTTACCCCAAGAAAAGTACAATCAAAAACCGTATTTTTATACTCGTAGGTAAGTAGGTATGTGACGTCAAGGAAAATATTAACGACAATTTTTTACTATGTTGTGTGTTATGATTATGACTAAAGGTAGAAAATTACTTTGGGCGATAACCGTAATGAGCCCACGTGTATAACATTCTGAATAATAACCAACCAAACCAAAAAAAAACAAATAATCACCAACCTAATCATCAACTTTTTTACGTATGAAAAGAAATAATTCGTTTATGGCCATAAGGTTTAAGAAGCTACCTAAATCAAATACTGTGCCTGAACCATAGGAGTTTTATTTCCTGAGAAACTTATTCAGAGTTGGTCGAAAATAAGATGATTCGAGCACGTAGGATGAATGAATGAGTAGGTACAGAGTACTGAGTATATTTCAATTCAATTTCAATTTACTCAATATAAACAATGATTTGGCTCACATTTTCTATCTTATAGCTAAAATTGTACAGTGTTTAATTTACAATTATTAATAACACTTATTATTGGAAACAATCATTTAATAAAATTTAGAGAAAACAAGATAGAGTAACGACGATGTCTGTGCTAGTGTAAAACTGTGTGACAGACACCAGGGACAAGTCTTCTACCCAAAATGGGTTCAAAATTTACTCTATACGTGCAATAACTATGCAAATGCGTGTAACGATGCAAATCGTCTATTGTAGTTTGAATTATTATTTACACATTTAGTCGATTAGTATCGACCTAAAAATTATATTTTAGCTACATTTTTAATCTGCCGCTCTATCAGTACATTTCATTTGTCTCTGATCGTTTGATTGTCTCTGGCCGTGTGCGATATACTATTAGCCTGATACACTTTTAATGGCTGCTGTTCACCGATGATGTAAAACTAGTGCTAATATGTAGCCCCGGAGAGGCAATTTCACCATATCCATCATCACCAGGAGGCTGGTCACGTAGGCCCGCCCACTGGCTGATGTCTGGGGGAGGCTATAAAAGCCACTGCAGCCTCATTCGAGTCCTTTTCTCTGGACATCAGCTTTCTTCTGCCAAGGCTTGGGTGAGAATTACTGATAGCTATACGCAGTGTGTGCTAATCTCCTTTTTTATTTCAGGTGGCTCAATAGCGACATGAAAACGATGCATCCTACCAAAGCTTAGTCCTGAGACCTTCTGTACTCATTGGGCAATAATTTATTTTCGGTGCCACGTCGTTTTCATGTAGCTAATGCAAAGCTCCTTCCAGGCAATTACCATGCTTTTTACGTGAGCATGGTGTGCCGTATTTTATTATGTCCATATAGTGTCATATATGGAATATTTTAACGCCACGTTGTGTGTGCATGTAACGGGGTGAAAACCCTGAGATGGATGCTGTTTTTTACGTGAACAGTGTCCATCATATTTTATTTTATATTAAACGCTTCTGCAATATAGTTGCAAGGCTTATTTCGGTTTGTTTCACATGCTTGTCAAAAGGACATTGACCCATGCGGTCGTGGGATCACTGACCTCGTGTCAATACCTTCATGTCAAATTGTTTCTGTGCACCCTTTCCTTTTGTTGCGATGTTGTGAGCTGTGGCTTTTACGGTAATGACTTTTGCGCCACATGCCTTGGGGAAGCTTGACCACCTGCTCCTGCCTACTGCCTGCCACGCCGCACTTGCAGTATGTCTGTCCGACATACTGAAAAGCTTTGCTTGCGTTTTTCAGGTGTGACAGAGCGGCCACGCGACCAGAAAGGCGTCAGCGCGGCACGTGCTCCACCAGTCCTCGGCGGCGGATGAGCTAAGTGTCCACCACCAACTTCGCACCGCGGGCTGTTTCGGATCCACAAAATTTAATTCTTTTTGTCGACTGGAGATGCTGTACTCCACGCCCTAATAATTATAAATATTATATATATCTAATCAGATTATATTGTTGGTAAACAGTTCTTAGTAAAACTTTTTTATTTCTCTCTGCTCTACCGGTAATTAAAGTAAAGCATTATTTATTTAGTATTGCATTTAATCTAACAACCCAAACATCAATGTTTCACGGGGTTTTGGATGTCTTTTAAGGATAAAATGGGGTGCTACGGAGGTGGACGAGGTCAAATGCGCCAATCAGATTGTATGAAAACAATCCGCACACGCTAGGGCCTCGTTGCTCTCACGATTTGAGTCCAAAATAAAAGTGCCTCGAGTTATAAGCATATCTAAGCAGACAGGTAGGTCAACGTTGACTTCACAGAAAATACAGATCAAACTTCTATCAGTATTTTTTGACTGATCAAAGTTTATGTGTTGAAAAACCAGGTCAAAACACTCGAGACCAGAGTATTTGCATGAAAAATGTAATGACAGGTGAAAAAGCTTGCGAAATGTGTAAAAATAAAATCAGATGGCGAGCTGTTATCTCTTCCGGCCCAAGAGGGAAATAGGTGTGAGTATATATGTATGTAGGTTGAATATTAAACTTGGTGTGACAATAGCGCAGTAACTGCGAAATTCAAGGCTTTGTTTAAAATGCTTCAACACTCGACACAATTAACGAATTAGGCTACATTTCCAAATGGATAAAAGCAGGGAATATTTTATACAGTGAATATAATACTGAATTTAATCCACGCTTCGAAAAATGGAACGGTAAAGTAACTTGTAGCCACTGTAAAAGTAGACTTACTGTAACCATTGTAACCATATTCAGAAGCAGAATGTGAATTGCTTATACTGTTGATTGATGGCACTTGGTGGAACTTGCTACACATCTTCAATGAAAACACTTGTACTATTCCACATTATTAATTGAATTCCTGACCAGGTTGATACATGTTTTTTAGGTATCAGATCTGATACCCAAAAAACTTGTATCAACCTTTGATAATGCCGTAAGGCGAAACCGGTCAGGAATTCAATTAATAATGTGGAATAGTACAAGTGTTTTCATTGAAGAATGTGAATTCCTTTTTTAGATTTTAATATATCAACTTAGTAGACGTTCCTAGGAACCACTTATGCATTGTGCCATTTCCAGGCTGTGTATCAAAATTAGTCAAATATAAGCAGTACTTCAGCCTCAGGATACTTTTTAAGTTTTTCTTATCTGCAAAAGCTTTTATCTGATTAACATATTATGTACGTATCTATCTAGAAATACTAGTAAATATATTATCCTCTATTTCCAAATTTACACAAGTTCTACATGAGATCCTCTATTGTTTCATATTTAGTGACGTCACGGTTTCTAGATCTAAGAGGCTGATTTTAAACATTCTTTTACCATTAGAAAGCTACTCGTACATTCTTCGTGAGCAACATAGATTTTCAACAAGTCGGGACGCTATTAATTTATCATTTAGTTGAGAGGTTCTCACTTTACATGAGTCAATGCGCGTACTTAATATCAGTTCAACTATTTATTTATTAGGATAACGAGAATATTGGTAAATAATATCGAGATTATTTATAGAGAGATCGCAGGCGAATCCAGCCAGATTAAAAGTAAAATACTGCGGAAAAGTGCCACTTGCACTTTACCACAGTAATTTTACTTTTAATCTATTCAACATGTGTCTAACAGTCTCTTCTCACTCTTCCTACAGTCCCGGGTCCTTTAAGCGGGGCGTGAAAAAGCATCTGATGAGGCCGTCGTCCTATATATATATATATAAAAAAAATGTTATTGTATGATGAACAGCAGTTGTAATTACTTTTGTTTCGTTTCTTTCTCTTATGTGTATATTCATATGAAATGAGATATTCAGACGAATATCTACTACCACCTAGATTAAATCTTAACATTGCTTACGTCTTAACGAAAATGCCAACAAATGAGATATAACTTTTGGCTAAACAGGAGCTCAAAGCCTTTGACTGTTTTAATGACCAATTTATATCTTCGAAAGATTACGGATCTTGTGTCTCGAACCTTTTGGTTACGACCTTAGGACGAAATATCTAAGATATTTTATTAAAAAGGGTAATTTTTTGACTATCTACTGAGTTCAACAAAATTGAAAGCATTTTGGCATATTCGTCTTCTTGTGTTAGGCATACGTACTTGTTCACTGAGTGCCCGGGCTCCCAAGACGCCGAGATGGGAGCTGTAGGTGGCCCTGGGAGTGAGAGTTCTCACGCTCGCCACCTTGCTCGCGGTGATACCGTCAGTCATGATCTTCTCTTATCCATCCTATCCTTCTTTAGGATCTCGTCGAATGTACTAGATGGTTTCCAATGTTATCTTCAGGAACGCCAGCAGGCTTTTCGTCTGCATGAGAATACTGCGTTTTGGTGTGAAATTGATACTGGTATCCCAATAGGCGATATACCAACTCCATTGTTATTTTCAATATTTATTAACCTCTTAACTAGTAATCTTTGATGTGCGTATCATTTATATGCAGATGATTTACAGCTTTATGCTCAAGCGGTTGTATATGACATAACTGCAGCAATAAGTCAATAAGTGGCGTTAACCGAGACCTGGAACACGTTAACAGTTGGTCGAACTGATTAGACTTAACTGTGAATCCAACTAAGTGCCAGGTTATTATTATAGAAAGTCAATGGTTAATGCGCCGACTGGATGTACTGCCTCTCCCACCTATCACTTTTAATGGCTCCACCATACTCCTAAGCGCGTCAGTGAAGGATTTGAGTTGGCGAAGCCAAGTAGCACATGTAGGTCACAGAGTGACGGGATCGCTTCGTTCATTTTATCGTCTCCGGAAACTTCTACCCACAAGGAAAAAGACTATGATTGTGCAGATCCCACTCTTTCCTGTCTTTGACTACGGTGATGTTTTCCTACTGCGATTTGAATGCAGAGTAACTCAATAAATTCGACCGACTTCTAAATAACTGCATATGATTCGTGTTCAATCTCCGTAAGCATGACCGCGTGTCTGCTTATCGCGAGCAATTAAATTGGTTGCCGATTCGACAGCGACAAAATGTACGTGCACTTACTACTATCTTTTCTATTCTTTCTCAAAAATAATCTTCTTTGAAGCTGTTCTGCTCATACTTCTGGGTTTGTCCATTATTCTTTTCCTACACAACCTAGGCTCCTTTAAATCGCGCTACCTCTTTAAATCAGGAAGGCCACCAGCAGTCTTGTGTCCATGGCGAAACTTCGAAAAAATCTTCTTCTCGATGAACTGGCAAAATCATCGAGGCAATGATCTCTAATGCAATAAAAGGTATTTGTGGTAGGGTGCTTCTCGATAGAGGCCAATACTCACGGCGCCACGATAAGGTGCTTTTCATCATACGCGAAGCAATGAGTCTGGCAGTAGCTAGAGCCCAAAAACGATTGATTACTAACAGACGTCATATCAACTTTGTGTCTGAAAGTTCATCCATAAAATCCAGAAACAAACCTTATTCAATCTTAGATACTGTCCCAGATTGGACTCTTCTATACAAATATACTCGTACCATCACTATAAAATTCCGATAGATGTTGGGGTTCCGTCGACATATTTCTTTATTTAAAAACGATTAAATATGTGGTCCTTGTGAAACTTACTGTACCGTGGGAAACAAATATACTGAAGGACCACACACTGAAGAAAAATAAACATTATGATCTTGCAAACGAATTAATCAAAAACAGTTAAGTACGTGGTTAATTTGTATGCAGTAGAAGTGGGAGCGAGAGGTATACCAGCAAAATTTCTCTATAATCTACTTAAAGATCTAGGCCTATCGAGAGCTACAATAAGCTCTAATACTAGGACGAATGTCTAAAGCGGCACTAGTAGGTTCGTATCAAATTTGGTTAGGCAGGGAGGGGAACTTGGGTAGTGAAGATGAGTGTTGATGTACATCAACAAAAAGGGCCCCTTTTAAACCTACACTTGGGTCGCATGTCCCAGGCACTGTCCCGAGTTCCCAACTCAGCAACGCGATGGACCGGCACCCGCACGAAGAATCCATGGATTGCTAAGTATATCTCACTCAATCTCAATAATGCACCTACTAATTTATCTTTACCCCACCTTTAGTTGAAAGTCCGCCTACTTGTGCATAAAACTCAATAATTAAAAAAAAATTAAGAAATCATGGAAAGAAATGAAACTGTTTTGTTATTTGTTGCGTTGTGCATTTTTCGAAGAACATTCTTGGAGACCCCAAAAAAAAACAATAAACTCACAATACTGTTACTGAGTTACTGATATATCTTGTGACAAATTGTGTCAATTCACCGACTGTGACAATGGGTGTGACTTGTCACAATAACCTCTGTGTATAAATATTAACGTAATTTCACTGCTTAAGTTTTCCCTTCTTCCGGCTCTCGCGTACTGCTTTCTTAACGTTTTAAATTATTTCGATTGAATCAAACTGTTGACTTGTCAATGAGAAATCTGAACTAGCAAGATTAATCATATTGGAAAAAAAAGACGGGTTGCACTCTGGGAGTGCCGGCAGAAGTGAAAACATTTTCTTTTTTTCTTTCTTCGTTATATACATAGAAAAAGATAAAAAAAGAACATACCATACCATACCTATAATATAGCGCTAATCATAGAATCTATCACTTATTTTCTGCTAATTTTCTGTCAGAAGAAATTAATAAATTATAAAAAGAAAAAATAATCACAAAAAATAATAAATTACAAAAAGAAAAAAATATCATAAAAAGTAATAAATTACAAAAAGAAAAAATAATCACCAAAAGTAATAAATTATAAATAAGAAAAAACAATCACAAAAAATCCCTGAAGGCCAGGTGGTTTGAACCCGATACTATCTGAAACTATAAGGACTTACAGTCGACGTGCTTACCGTTTAAGCCACGATGATATCTATTGTAAATTGCAAAATACATAGTCTGTACCTAATCTTGTATGACGTCAGTCGTCGGTTACGGTTCAAAGGTCAACTAATCCTGACGCTTCCTTAATATTTTACACCCATCCAACGCCGCTAAAGAAGTTTACACTTCAAAAAATATCCACAGTAGGAAGTACATTCATGATGCCCACATTATGTAAAAAAAGTTCAATACCGAAACATAAAAATCCATACTAATATTATAAATGCAAAAGTAACTCTGTCTGTCTGTCTGTCTGTATGTTACGCTTTCACGCCTAAACCGCTAAACCTATCTTGTTGAAATTTGGTACAGAGGTGGATCAGAGCTTGATAACGGACATAGGCTACCTTTTACCACGAGAAAGGGGATTTAAGGGGGAGAAATAGGTGATGAAAGTTTGTCATTTTTGAAGATATTCTGATGAAATTTGGAACAGAGATGGATTAGAGCTTGGGAACGGACATAGGCTACCTTTAATCGCGTAAAAGGGAGTAGAAGAGGGTCTAGGGTTAGCGGATGGAAGTTTGTTATTTTTGAAAATATCTTGATGAAATTTGGTACATAGATGTTTTAGATCTTAGGAACAGACATAGGCTACCTTTTATCGCAAAAATGGGGGTAGAAGGGGGGGGGGGGGGAATAGAGTTATGGGATGAAAGTTTATATGAAAGTTTGTTATTTTTGAAGATATCCTGGTGAAATTTGGTACAGAGATAGATTAGAGCTTCTAAACGGACATAGGATACATTTTATCGCGAAAAGGGGGTAGAAGGAGGGGGGGATAGGCTTAGGGAATTAATGTTTGATATTTTTGAAAATGTTTTGGTATAATTTGGTACATAGATGGGTTAGAGCTTAAGAACGGACATAGGCTACATTATATCGCGAAAAAGGGTGTAGAAGGGAGGGATAGGGTTAGGGGATGAAAGTTTGTCATTTTATAAAATTACTTAATGAAATTTGGTACATAGATGGATTAGAGCTTAAGAACGTAGAACGTACATAACCTACCTTTTATTAAGAAAAAGGGGGTTTATGGGGGGGTATAGGGGTTGTTAGTTTTGTAGATGTCCTGATAAAATTTGGTACATAGATAGATTAGAGCTTGGCAATGTACATAGTACATAAAAGGGGGGGATTGCCTTAGTGGATGAAAGTTTGTGATTTTTTTAAATATCTTGATGAAATTTGGTACATAGATGGACTAGAGCTTGAGAACTTACATAAGCTACCTTTTATCAAGAAAAAGGGGTTTATGGGGGGGGGGGGGAGGGATAGGGAATGACAGTTTCTCAATTTTGTAGATGTCCTTATGAAATTTGGTACAGGGATGGATTAGAGCTTGGGAACGGACATAATATATGCTACCTTTTAAGAAATAATTTCGCGAAAAAGTTAGTATGAAAAGTTGGTATGAAAGGTTGTCATTTTTTAGTTTGTACAAAATGGCGCAAAAAAGGGGTAATAAGGTATAAATACACTCGAGAGCAATGAATCCGGGTCACTCAAAGAATCCAAAAAATCTCGGAAAGTAAGAATGCTAGGTTAATGCAATAAATTGTATTTAATAGACAATTTAATACTCCTTAAATGAAAGTATTAAAACTTCTTAGTTATTGTAAAGTTATATCATAATAAAATCAAATTTGAAAAGGGAACACTGTCGAAGATGGAACTACGAAATTACAGGATTTGTTTTTGCTTTTGTTTGTAATTTGTCATTTATGTTGGTACATAAACCAGGTTGATAGTGCTCAATATTCATTATTCAAGCTGAAATCATGTCGCTTACACTTGAAGAATGCACCAGAATACTTACATTGGTGGAAACCGGCCGGAGTCAGCGCGATACAGCCAGGACTGTCGGTGTGTCGCTGTCAACAGTACAAAGAGTTCTCCGACGTTACGAAGAAACTGGTTCTAACCTACGCAGACCAGGAACGGGCAGAACTAGGTGTACCACAGCACGAGAAGACCGATACTTGGTGAACACCATGCTTCGAAATCGCTTTCTCACAGGAACTGAACTCACAAATCAGTTTCGACGCCTCGGAGGAAGTAACCCAAGTGCATGGACAGTAAGACGTCGGCTTGCTGAATCTAACTTAAAACCCCTTAGACCTGCAAACGGCCCTAAACTGGAGCGTGGCCATCGTATTTCAAGACTAAGATATGCCCAGAACCACGTAAATTGGAGTATTGAAGATTGGTCGAAAGTTATGTTCTCCGACGAATCAAAATTTATGCTCTACAAGCACGATGGAAGACACAGAGTGTATAGAAGACCAGGGGAAAGATTCAAGCAAGCATGCATCGAAGAAAAAGTAGCCTACGGTGGTGGGTCTGTACTTGTGTGGGCCGGAATTTCCTCTGAAAGTCGCACAGAGCTGGTGATCATAGAAAACGGCTCTTTAACTAGCGTAAGATATGTGGAAGAAATCCTCAACGAACACGTTGGTCCATTTATGGTCAATTTGGGTGAGGATGCTATATTTATGCATGACAATGCCCGACCTCATACAGGTAGGATTGTGAATGACTACCTTCAAGAGATGAACATTACTTGTATGGAGTGGCCAGCGCGCAGCCCGGATATCAACCCGATCGAGCATGCTTGGGACGAGCTAGGGAGATGCGTAAAACAACGAAACCCTCCCCCAATCACGCTTCCTGAGCTCAAAATTGCTCTCACAGAGGAATGGGAGAATATTCCCCAAAATCGTATAAGGAACTTGGTGTACAGCATGCCAAACCGCGTAAACGCAGTAATGGAAGCACGAGGAGGTAATACGAAGTATTGAAATTCAAGAAAATCGTCATAAAGTTCAAAAATTTCATGTTTCCTATTTTTGTTTTAAGGAGAGATCAGCAGTTTTTTTTCTTTATGTAATTTTGTGTAAATAAAATGTATGGTGACTCATATTTTTTTAACTTTCATTTAAGGAGTATTAAATTGTCTATTAAATACAATTTATTGAATTAACCTAGCATTCTTACTTTCCGAGATTTTTTGGATTCTTTGAGTGACCCGGATTCATTGCTCTCGAGTGTAGTACGAATTGTTTTTTTTTTTCAAGTAATCTTCATTAAATTTAGTACAGAGGTGGATTAGAGCTTGGGAACGGACATAGTTGAGTAACACGAGCCAAATATAGAGGCGAGTAGAGATCGTTATAGGGGCGAGTCGATAGGCGTGTAGAGGTCAAATAGGAAGTCGAGTACAGGTGCGAGTAGATATGCGACTAGAGAAGCCAGTGGATAGGCGAGTATAGAATCAAATAGAGTACAGTAGAGAGTCGATTAGAGAGGCGAGTGGAGAGACGAATGTATAGGCGAATGGAGACCGAATAGAGAGTTGAATAGATATGCAAGTGGGGAGGCGAGTACAGAAGCGAGTGGAGAGAATCAAGTAGAGCGGTGAAAAGAGAATCGAGTGAATGGGCGAGTATACAGATAGTACAGAGTCAGACGCGGGTAGAGATTTGAGTATAGATTCAAGTATAGAGGCGAGTGAGAGTCGAATATAGTAGCAAGAAGATAGGCGAGAACGGAGGCGAGTAAATAATAAAGGACAAAATTGAATAGAGAGGCAAATTTAATGCTCAACACTAAACGATAACCGACATCCACGTGGGCGGAGCCGCGGGCAACAGCTAGTACCGTCATAAAAGCATAATAAAGTATAAAGTTACTTGCATTGAATTGAAGAAAGTATTTTTACAACATCCTTTTGTATTTTTTTCAAAATAATAATGGAACGACATTTTATTATAATTTCATCATGATAACAGACAATTCTTGTTCATAATAATAACAGAAACATTACTCAAAGAAGTGAGCTTCGTTCATGTGAAATTGAATAATCACATGTAGTAATGAGCAAGAAAGAATAAAATTCGTAAAACTCTTGTTATGTTTCCGAGGCCTGAATGGTTAAGGAAAATGAAATGATTATTTCATTGTTTGCAGGGAGGTTTCTCTCTTTGTCTCTCTATAAACTTTAACGTCCATAACGCGGTAAAGGACAGATATATTGTCGTCTATACTTCATTATCTTGTACTTTTTGTAATACCTACTTTACCTATAGCTAGAAGCAAATTGAACGCTTCTAGGTTTACTTCGGTTAGAAAGATTTACTTCAGCTTGACAAATTCCAGTTCCATAGTGAGGTGACGGATCATAGTCCTTGCCTGTACGCAAAGTAAAATCAACCAAGCTCCATATTCAATGCCAAACAACCAAATCGATATTGTTATGTTTTACCTCGAGTTCTTCTTCACTCTTAGCATAATCAACGAAAAGCAGACGAATTCTATAAACATTTTCAATACAATGAAAATAGCTTGTAATTTTCCTAACCTTCATCTTCGTGCTAGCGTATTGCTTTATCATAAATTATTCTACTTTTATTTGATATTCCGTACCCGGATAATAAAAGTAACAACCCCCGCATCGAACACAAAAACTGTTAAGCAAAGAACTATGCAATATTTGGCTGCGTGCCAACAGTAGTATTATGTTCGTACAGATCTGGACTGACCTAATTTATTATAGTTGGTGTATCAGCAGATTTCCACCCATTAATTAAAAAAAACAAGGTTGGACTGCAGGCAATTCTCATTTTATTACGTAAATACGAAGAAATACTATATTTTCGTATCTGAATATTTTACGTAATTTTAAAAGACCGGACTCCGGACCACTATGTCTTAAAGTCTGTGATAGTCTCTTAGTTACTCTATTCCTATTTCTTTAATCCTTTATTTGTAGGTATTGCAAGCGCGTAAATAATTCTACTCGTGTAGACAGATTACTAGACTTGAAATATTTAGAAAATTGTTTTGATTAATTATTTTTTTTCATTCATTTCATAGTGTAATAATTACCAAGATTCGAACCTGCGACTACCCGATCAAAGATCCCATGACTAAGCTGGGTACATACATCAAACTGTAGTATATTATACTAAGAACCTAATTATTAAACTAGTTACAACAGACACCATAACTATTGAAAATCTAACCCCTGTGAGGTTAATCAAATAAATCAGTGTGACCACATCCACAATCTGAACATAGTGCTTTAATCAATCTGACCACGGATATTAAACAGTGACGTTGACCAGATCAATCTAACAAACTGATCTAACCACCAACACTCAACTACCATTTATCCTCTTCCTCAATATGTTGTTCCCGTAAATATCATTAATGAAAACCAATTCTCAACAAAATTATAATGAAACGAGAATTTAATTTTGGAGTTTACTAAAAGCTTAAATCGGTAGCCGGCTGGTAATTACATAACTCTGACACTAAATTTTGGTTTGCGAGCTAAACTAACCCCGTGAATAAATTTCAACTCGGCGATTCTGAAATGGTTTCTGGTAAATTAAACATGTTTTGTTTTCAATTACGTGCTTATAAATACGAATAATGATATAAATGATGACCCTCCTAGAACAGAGTAACCTAGTAAGGAGGGGGAAGGCCAGAAAAAAAGAATATTATACTAATCGGGACGGCTAGGCACATATTAGTGGGATGTAGGGTGCTTCTGGATAGAGGCCAATACTCACGCCGCCACGATTAGATACTTTTCAAAATACGTGAAGAAATGAGTGTGGTTGATACTTATTGCGGTACCACACTAATACAGCTACCGCGTTTTGATTATTGACAAGATTTGCTTCTATTAAGCTTATTTTGCACTGTTATAAGATTTGCTCTTGCTGACTCTACGATTTTTTCAAAATCTGTAAATGCAGTTCAAAATAATAATATCTCAAAAAATTAAGGAAGATCTCCTAAGAACAATTTGCTGTAACTGCAACGCTTAATCTACTTATTTATTTAAAAAATACATAGGATATAGAGTAGTTTCACTGATGTATGTATGTCGTTACAACTGTGATCATATGCTTAAGTCATTCGTCAAACTCAAGTGGTTTCAATAAATGAATAAAATACTAGCAGAGATATAACATCCCTTATAAGAAATGTATTGTGAACTTTCGATCTGCCTCTCTTGAATGTTGAACACAACCTACCGAAGTGATACAGGGATTACCGTCGAACTTTGTTTGAGATGAAAAGGGTACGTTCTAACTCGGCAAACAGTTTGTAGAAGTACATTTACTATATACTAAGCTAGTTTTAGATAATCGTGACCGACAAGCAGTTGGAAAACAAAAGTTGCTGCCTTAAAACTGTGGAAATAATTTCGTTGAACAAGTTTTCGGATATTGTTGCTGTTGATATGATGTTGACAGTTTTAAATAATTATTGTAATAATGTTCTTTCATAAACTGTCGGTACCATTAAACTATAGTTCACCGTGCTCTTTATCTAGAAACTAGAGGACAGTGGAAAAAAAGGGTGATTTTATACGAAAGGTTGATTGATGAATGAACACTTCATAGTCAAAATCTTATAAAAGTACATGTAGCAGATTCTGGTTTAACGACGACAGTATATTTTTCTCTATTCGCTGTTGTGTCCGGTGTTCAATTTTTGCACTTACTTTACGAGTTAACTGCCATTGAAGTTCATTCTAAATTGTCTATTCGCATACATTTGTTGTCATTCACTAATTTGTTCTACGTACCCAAATCTATAAAGCGAAATAACGAATACATGGCCCTTCTTATTTGATTGTCTTAACAAAGGGCCCTTCTGAATATATTTATAGAAAGACAGTACCGGACAGTACCGTATTGCTGGAACCACAGTACCGTGATATGGCAAAAATACTGTGTAACCACGTTTTGTGACCATGATTTTACAATGCCAATTAATATGACATTTGGCGGTAGACAATTTACCGCCTAATTTATTGTAGATTGATTGATATGACATTGTCACTACATTCCATAATAGGCCATAATTATTGCGGTAACAGCCCGGTACTCGGTAAGGTAAGTGTGGCCCCGGAATAGGCAATCAAAGTTCTTTAACTGTTCCGCAGGGTGATAAAATTACTTTGGTTGGCCTATTCCAAATTCGAATCAGAAATCCAGTCATGCCTGACCTCCTACAGATGTCACACTTTTGCAGCAATCTGTCAGCGTAATAAAAGTCCTGAACTGAGGGAATGACGTTTTACTATTCATGGCATTTCGTATTCGCTGCTATTCATTAGGGAACGCTGTGCGGTGACGACCCATTTCGTTTTACAAGAGTTTTACTTTAGAGAGTTTTTATTCACTTAAAATGATGAGCAGGTTGAATAGGTTGGGAAAGTATGATAATTTACGTAACATTTTGAAAATTTAACTTTTATACTGAAGATTTGTATCATTTAGTCATTTTTGATAAAGCTTTTAAAAGCTTCGCTGCGTCTCCTGGGGTCTCCAGTTTTAGCGGATGGATTTCATTCATTTATCGAAGAAAAAAATCATAATTTTAAAAACATCACAGATCATTTCCAAAAAATAAGTTTTCATTCGGCTTTTACTATACTTCGGTTCTGCCTATTTGTCCCTAAATTTACACATGCACTTCGTTCGTCCCAGTTTTGGCAACATTTGACACTTATTGGCAAAAATTTACAACATTCTGCAAAACACTCTGCCTGACTCCAAGCGTCCTTACCAGTTCGCCTGGGCGGTCTCGGCGTTCGCAAAATTTCAGACATTAGCCTTCCAGCAGTCTTGTCGTCGATCCAAGGCACTGAGAACTTAACCCGGAAAATTCTCATAAACACACAGGTTAACTCTGCGGTGACGTGCAAGTCCGATGCCATTAATGCTTGGAAGATTGCTTGTCCCAACGCTGAGTTGCCTGGTAACCTTTTCTCCCAGAGACAATGGGATACGCCGCTCTGCAAGTTGGTTAGAGATAATTTGATGCAAACATCCCAAAATGTTTCAAAGCGTACGCGCTTGCTGGCTATGCTGACTTTCCGCCTTGCCACTTGCCTTCGTTTAGGAGCGCCGTGCGTTTCTTACCATAGTTGCCACTGCGGTGAAGCTGTTGACAGCCTTGAGCACCATGGCCTTTCTCATGCAGCAGAAGCGCTGGGCGTATTTCGCGACACGCCTGTATCAATGACATTATCCGCCGTGCTCTTGTCACCGCTGGCGTACCAGCCATACGTGATCGACGCCACGCGTGACCAGAAGGCTGGTTATTATCTTGCGCAAAGGATAAGCATTACCATACAATGTGGCAATGCTGCCAGCCTTCTGGGAACGTTACCGGTCGTTTAGATGCGGAGGAATTTCACAACGCACTATGTATGTAAATATTTATTTATTTTAGGTTATTTTAATAATAGCTTCTAGTTTTAAATGTAATTATATTTTGTATTAAGAAATGAAATAAACAATAACTTAAGTCATTTAGGAAATGTTCATAGTCATTAAAGATTAAATAGAAACAAATATAATCTTTTTTATATCTAAAATGTTGTACATGAATAGCAACTCGGGTGAACAAAGTGAAAATTATAATTGCCGAGTGAAATATTCGACAGTGTTCAGTGTAACTTTTTCACCTTTCCAAAGTTATGTAGAGATACCCAGATGGACAACTATGTATTTGTGATTTATCTTGTGGACTGTCTTATATCGATCTTGATGCACAAAGTACTCAAAATGATCTGAATGACTTGGCTCCCCCTCCCTCCTTTCAACTAATTGTTCTGATTAATTCGGACAATAAAACGATTTAAATCAATAATACTGTTAAATTTTCTCTCAATATGAGAGTTTTAAGATCATTTTGAGTCCTTGTAGTCAAGATATTTCTGAAGTTGATGCTGGCTAACTAGTTTATCTGTAAGCATAGTATGTGTACACTACCATAATTAACGCCGATGATGAAAAACATGTTATCGAAGCATGCTATTCATAACATCTTTGTTAAGCTCTCCAGCTAAACTGGATTGCAAGTCAACCCTTAAATCATTACCATAGAATAGATAATAGTACTGACGCCATTAAGCAACATACAATATACAATAGTACATAGTTAACCAAGGGTGGAAAGTGACCCATTTTAACCGAGGTATTTACATTGCGCCAATAGTTCGAGGGTGAAATGGGCAATTTCACCCGAGTTAAACACTGGACTTTTCATTTCGAATATTAGGAAAGTAAAAATAGTTTTTTTTAATTTATTTGTCTGATCGCCACTTCGTAAAATCATTGTTTATTATTATGTTTCTGGCAAAAGATTTTCGACTACTGTATTTTTTGGACAACATTTCAGGATCGCTTGAACTCATTTTTAAACGATTTATTGATGTTATTGTACAAAACCGAGATTTCTAATTTCGGTACAGCCTACAGAGATGGTATCTCGCAAAATTATGTAATTTTTTTGCTTTAAAAATTGAACATGCTCCGACACTGTTGCGTAGAAGAAGAAAGAAAAATGATAGTTATTTTTTAAAAAAAAGTTAAAAAAAGTATATGTAGTAAATGAAATAGTACATTACGGCACAAGTGTGTAAAGTTGGTGATTACCACTGAGGCGCCATTGAGCCGTGGTGGTGTCTTAAGAGAGCCGAGGACCATATTCATCAATACACACGTTTATCATGATGTTTTTCAACATTCTCGTGAATGAGATAATACTAAAATAGATATTTACCCTTGCAGTTTTCAGGTAGTAAACTTTCCATAAGTTCCAAAACTATAATATTTTTGAATACTACAATTTTATATGGTATACACATTTCTAAAACTACCCACATATAAAAAAAATAGTATTTAGAAATATGATTCTGAAACATATCTCCGACAAACGTTTCCCTGCCGAATGTTCCACCGACAGAATGTTTCGCTTATGAGTTTTTCATCTACAGAACATTTCACATACAGGCAGTTCGCCGATAAAACGATTCATTTTTGGTTAAATCGACGACAGAACCTTTCCCCTACGAACGTTTCGCCGACAGAACGATTAAATAATGAGTGAACCGACGACAAGGTCGACGGAGCCCCGCTACGCGGGGCTCCTACTTCTGGGTGGTTTATAAAAAAAGGGGTAATCTGAGTTGGGGTGTTAACTATATTGTAAATTGGTGAAAGATTCTGTCGTCGGTTCACTCATTATTTAATCGTTCTGTCGGCGAAACGTTCGTAGGGGAAAGGTTCTGTCGTCGATTTAACCAAAAATGAATCGTTTTATCGGCGAACTGCCTGTATGTGAAATGTTCTGTAGATGAAAAACTCATAAGCGAAACATTCTGTCGGTGGATCATTCGGCAGGGAAACGTTTGTCGGAGATATGTTTCAGACCGTAGAAATATAATAGTTTAGAATCATAGACAGCCTCCGTGGCGTAGCCGTAGTGAACGCGGCCGCTGCACAAGAGGCGTGGGTTCGATCCCTGCTCAGTGCAAATATTTGTATACATGAATATGGATATTTGCATTGGTCTGGTTGTGGCTCGGAGAGCACGTTAAGCCATCGATCCCGGCTGTCATACTAACATCTATGGCAGTCGTTACGGGTACTTGGAGCTTTCAAAAGTCCAACAACTGGTCTAACTGCGATGCTTTGATATCGCCTTTGGGTTGTAGAGGTCAGGTGGCAGTCGCTTCACGGAAAATGTCGAAGTTTAGCCAAATCCGCAGTTGGACTGGTAAAAGTGAACCCCAAACTCCAAGTTGATAACTTCGGATGCGATTGGGATTAACGTTAGGATGAAGAAGAACCATTGTTATGCAAACCTTTGAGGATGCCATGAGATGAAACCGATTAGGTTCAAAATAAAAATAAACTGGAAAAGTACAAGTGAAGTTTATTATTCAATACGTGTAGAAGATTCCACCAAGCGCCATCAATCTCCTGTATAAACAGTCGAAGTCTTTATTGTCTTACAAATATAGGCAGGTGTATGTCTTCCACAACAAGATTCGGGCATAAGCCAATGTTACGTGCAAGCCGGTACATCTTTTGATTGATGGATGAGGCTTTGGTGAAGCTTTAACGCTCGGCTAAAAGTACAAGAAAAGGGTCCCTTTTCGTGCGAACTCGAATCAACTAAAACCCTATGCCGTTTCAGGTTTTCGGATGCGAGGATGTAAGATTACTCAGGGACTACAAAATACAAGATATGAGGGAAAATGAAACTACGAAAATAAGAGACTTTTAATCCAAAAAGCGCTATATAGATGTCTTATAATACTACTTATTATTCTCATTATAGTTCCTTATCTCACATTTTCTTTACCCAGAACCTGCAATCTATTACTAATTTATCAACACACAAAAGTCCATTCGGTATTAACAAAGCCGAAAACTCGTTTCGACAAAGCTAGACAAGAAATCGATTTATCTGTGTCTACCTCCATTCCGGTAGCCAGAAATAATTGTTCAAGTTTTCTCTCGTATAAGCAACAATATTGAACTTTGTTATTTTTGGCATTTCTAATTAATATCCCCGTTTGACCTATTATATATTATTGGGGAGAAAAATTGGTCTGGTGTTGAACTTATAGGTATTTTTGTGGAAAGAACGCAGTTACAACTGTTTTTCTCAACTTCAGTTTTACACAGGTATACCTTGGTACAAGTATATTTTTATTTAATTGCGAGAGAAACGATAAAGCCATGCGGAACGCGGATTGTTTTGTAATAATCTATGCTTGGGGAATATCAGCTCGTCCACCACCCGTAGCACCCGATGCTGTCCTCGATAGACACCCAAGAAACGAGCACATTTTGATCACATTTTAGATCCAAGTAATCTTGGATCTAAAATGTGATCAAAATGTGCTAATAATAATAATAATCCTTTCTTTGCTATTGAAGTGCTTAGGTATAGTTGGTGACTGCCAGGATATGATTCCAATAAAATAAATACATTGACGCTGGATTATCTTGGATCTTAAATGTTTTTTCTATTATATATATACTAGCTGTCGCCAGCGGCTCCGCCCGCGTGGATGTCGGTTATCGCGAATCGGACTATAATTTGAGATTTAAACTATCCTATCTCTCAAGTTGGATAGAACTGCACATGGTGTGCGAATTTTATTATAATCGGTTAAGTGGTTTAGGAGTCCATTGAGGACAAACATTGTGACACGAGATTTATATATATTAAGATATATACCGAGCAATAATTCTATGAAGACCTGAGACGAATCAAACGACTGTCATACTGAATTTCGAAGTTCAATATAGCGATGAACTGTAGCCCTAAAGTACCGAAACGCAACTCACGGTAGTGCGAAAATTCGCCAAATCGATACCCATAATTTCGAATGTTTTCTACCGCGAAGCACGGTAGTGCGAAAGTATTCCACATCGATTCACACATTGTCGAATGTATTCCAGCGCGATGCACGTCAGAGCGAAAGTCTAGTAAACCACAAGTATGCCACATAGTTACTTCCACTTGTCGCAAAATATTTGGAAGCACATTCAAAGGGAGGAATTGGCAAAAAAGTATACCAGCAATAGTGAATTTGCGCATAAAATGCGACACCTGGCAGCGTTGGCTTTTTTAAATCCGTCTGAAATACCAGAAGCGTTTGAAATTGTTCGTGACCAAATCATTTCTCAAGAAGCCAGTAAAGCAACAGATTGGTTTAAAAAAAAAATTACGTTGGTGGAACGTATACACGAATCCTAATTAAATATAAAAAGAATACGCATAAATTACAGCTAATTACAGCGAAAAAAAGTAAACATTTACAAAACATTAAAAGAATTAATTAAAGAGTAGAAAAACACAACATTTGAAGCAGCAAGGATATCTGCAAATATAAAGAAAAGAAAAAGAAGTATATCAAACCACACAAAAAAAGTAAGAGATTATATGTTACAAAAGGAATCTATGGATTTCAAAGACTTTCTAAGCGGTCTAACATATCTCGCTTACATGAAGATTTAATTGTATTTTTTTGGTATATTTTTGGTAATTTAGTCACAAGGGCCAGTTGTTTTTTTTTAAATATATCTTATTTTGATATTGTATCTTTTTGTTGGTTAATCATTAAATTTTATGCACCCTTTTCTTTAATTGTTCCACTTTTGACACTTATATAAAAACTAAATAAATATTCCACAACATTTCACACAACGCTATCTAGACCCATGGTAAGCATAGCTTAACTAGCTTGTGTTATGGAATCTAGAATGCGGATAAACATACTTAGATACGTTTTTTTTTTGTAAATACATACATATTATAAATAGAAACACCCAGACCAATGCAAATATACATATTCATGCATACAAATATTTGCACTGAGCGGGGATCGAACCCGCGCCTCCTGCGTAGCGGCCGCGTTCACTACCGCTACGCCACGTGTTTTGATATTATTTCAAGTTCCAGTAAATCTATAACTTTATACACTCGCACAAAACATCCATTCGTCAATCATCGATTTACAGCTAATATTTCTGTGTAAAGTAAGAAGTAGCATGCCTTTGCATTTACTAATTAGACTATCGCACTGACGTGCATCGCGCTGGAATACATTCGACAATGTGTGAATCGATGTGGAATACTTTCGCACTACCGTGCTTCGCGGTAGAAAACATTCGAAATTATGGGTATCGATTTGGCGAATTTTCGCACTACCGTGAGTCGCGTTACGGTACTTTAGGGCTACAGTTCATCGCTATTTTGAACTTCGAAATTCAGTATGACAGTCGAATCAAACTATGGCCCAGCGTCAATGTATTTATTTTATTGAAATCGTATCCTGGCAATCACCAACTATACCTAAGTACTTCAATAGTAATCTAGCATTAACATTGATTTTTTTTTATCTGAAATACTAGGATCTTGTTACTATCATTCACCCATTTGTAACAAATATGGCCAAAACAATAATTCATTTTGTTCTTATTCTATAAATCTTATTAATATTATAAATGTGCAAAATGAAGTTATTTAAATGTTTAGATATTTAGATGTTTGTTATTTCACACTGTACTAGCTGAACGGATCTGTTTGTCTGTCAGTCTGAAATTTAGTACAGCGATATTATAGTCTAAAACACGCTAGGCTACTTCTTACAGCAAGATTTCATTGGGTTGTCCAAAAAGCTCTAATGGCATATTTAATTTCATACCCAAAAAGTTTCGTAGAGTCTCTTGAAGGGTGTTTGAATAAAATTATATTACGCCAATATACCCACACTTAGTTTAATTGAACTTAAAGGACGTGGATAAAACAGTTTATCCAGAATATCGCAGAAGCAGCACCCTAATACGGAAACAATTTACACCGTCGACAAATCCCGGCCATTTTCGAAGCCGTTGCAACAAAAACCATTGGTTAATTTGTTTTGGAAACGTTTTATGAGTCGTCGAGTTCTTCTGCTGAATTGCAAGTAAAAATAGATTGAAGTTAGTAAATTTACGTGTTTTCGCTTACAGTTGAAGATATTTTAGTTTTTTATACCATTGAGTTGGCAGGCAAGCACACGGCCCACCTGATGGCAAGTGGCAACTGAGGCCTATGGACGTGTGTAATACCAGAGGAGTCACACTCGTGCTGACGACCCAGTGAACACAGAGAGTTTCTGTGCCGTCAGCGTCAAGCAGGAATAGCCTTTGATCTACCACTGACAGCACAAAACTCTCCAGTGAGCTCTGGCTACCCTAATCACCGCCGAGAACACAACACGAGGTTATTATGGCCGCGGTATTCTGTAGGGCGGAGGTACTTCTCTATTCGGACTGCTCAATTGAACGGAAATACCGTCATGTCCTACTTTTATTTTGACATTTACTTAATTGTAAGTAAGTAGTATGTTTTCTTATAATACAGTAAAATGTTGATATAAGCATAACTTACCGAGGTAGTTAGGGACTCTGTATTGGAATTAAAATATCACGAAGAAACTATGAACAAACACCATCTTTTAAGAAATCAAAGTAAAATGGAGCCTTACCTAATCATATTAGCAATAATACATTATAATGACAGTCTCCGTGGCGTAACGGACGTAGGACATGAGGGTTCGATCCCGCTCTGTGCAAATATTTGAATGCTTTGGTCTGGTCGTGCCTCGCAGAGCACGTTAAGCCGTCGGTCCCGGTCCCTTGGGTTGTGGGGGTCAAATGCTAGTCGTTTCACGAAAAATGTCGAAGTTCAGCCTAATCCACAGGTAGACTGATTAAAAGCAGACCCCAGACTCTAGTTGAAAACTTCGGATGCGACTGGCATTAACGCTAAGATGAAGACATAAGAATGACTTTTGCCGTAAAGACGAGCTTTTGTTTTCATTGTTTAATAGTCAATTTACGGCTAGTGTAGTGGTGTAGGTGTACTCCAATCTCAATCTCCTGTACATTCTTTCACTTTTATTACAAATAAAGACGTATAAGTAAATTATCTGAAAAATACAATAGACTGTTTTTGAAGTGAAAACTTCTTTAGCGGCGTTGGATGGGTGAAAAGTGTTAAACTCGCGTCAGGATCGCTTGACCTTTGGACCGTAACCGACGACTGACGTCATACAACATTAGGTAGAGACTGGGTATTTTGCAAGATACGATAAATAACATCGTAGACGACTTTAAGTCCTTATGGTTTCATATAGTACCGGGTTCAAACCTGGCCTTCTGACACTTTTTGTGATTATTTTTCCTTTTTTAATTTATTACTTTTTGGATTTTTTTTTCTTTTTGTAATTTTTTACTTTTTGGAATTTTTTTTCTTTTTGTAATTTTTTACTTTTTGGTGATTATTTTTTCTCTTTGTAATTTATTACTTTTTGTAACTATTTTTTCTTTTTGTAATTTATTACTTTTTGTGATTATTATTTCTATTTGTAATTTTTTAATTTCTTCTGACAGAAAATTAGCAGAAAATTAGTGATAGGTTCTATGATTGACGCTATATTATAGGTATGGTTTGGTATGGTATGTTTTTTTATCTTTTTCTATGTATATAATGAAGAAAGAAAGAAAAAAAATGTTTTCACTTCTGCCGGCACTCCCAGAGTGCAACGCGTCTTTTTTTAAGAGGAAGACATACGCATCCTCATTAATCAGATAAAGTTGTAAATGGATATAAGCTTTTCGACCCGCCTCATAAGCTCAATAAATCAACTTACCAAACTGATTGTATTTCTTTGTGGGCAAGATTACGTAAATAATCTAAATCGCTACCGAAAATAATTTTGACAACAATAGGCTTGCTTCTTGTCACATGGAACCGACGAACATATTTTGTGAAATACGCTGGCACACTGCTTATTATATATTATGTTTAGTATCTTATACCAGCTGTGCAGTGACACCTTTCACGTGGTAATGTGATACCGTTCCAGCAACCCATAAAAATCTATCCAGAAAGCCTAGTTATTATTTTAGACTATAGTCTATTTCTGAATATAATTTCAGCCAGATCCATTCAGTCGTTTAGCGTGATTTAGTAACAAACATCCTAACATTCAAAATTTTCATAAACATTAACATGTTAATAGTAACACAGTGTTACTACTACATACAGTTGAGAAACGCCGTTGATGTCGGACGATTCCGCCGCTTGCGTGAGTACCTACGCTATTGGTTGCAAATGTGCAAGGGTTGTCAGAAAAGAAATAAATGTAATTATTATGCAATCATTTATTTGAAATATATTTACATGTGTTGTACTACATGATAATTTCGTGACACTTTATTTTTAGACGTTTTTAGATTAATTATTATACACGATACCTAAATCTAATAATTGATGAATAGGTACTTATGTAAATCTGCATTCGTTTACATTCGGAAATGCGATAATTGTCAACGAGAGAAAATAGTTGTAGGTAGGTACTGAATAATTAATGATTTTTGATTCATAATACCTAACTTTTATTTACATAAAATAATTTAAAACTCTTTCAATGTTGATGTTTATTTAACTACATTTTTCATAACTTCTATCGATAGATTCTAGACGTTACTTTGAAATTATAGAAATAAACTTACCTCACGTCACGTGGAAATCTATGAAATCGTATGTCTTTATTGGCACTTGATGTCGAAAGACATCCGTACACGGAACAATACTGGACCATTATGATATGAAATGAATAAAATTCTTAATAATTGTCACGTGAGCGCTTACTATGCGCGCCCTCAGCGAACTTTCCCACAAAAGACGCGATTTGGCGGACAGCGCGTCCACGCCCCCTGACGCGTCTTAAGTTCTCCTTCGTTGCTCTGTGTAAGTACATTCGTCGCGCTACTGTATGTAGTAATAATACTGCAATAGTAAGTAGGATACTCATTATAATATTGATAACTGAATATAACAAGCGTCTGCTTCCCAAAATATACTGATTATAGTAAACAAACAATATGATGAAACTAACTAGTTTCCACCTACCTTACCTAATAAGTTTGGTATAAGTTATGTAATTGTTTGTTGGTGGTATTTTGCAACTATTAGGTAATCTGTGGTAGATATTACGTCTTTGAAACGCAGTGGAACGAACTCTTCCCTATTGCTCCACTGTCGTTGAAGCATAAATACAAGTTTAATAATGAAATACTTATATAAATACTGCAAGGCACTTCCAGTCCATACCAAGTTCACATTCTCTCTTCTCAAAGAAAATTTCTTTAATAAATCTTTACAAAATAAGATATCGCACAATATTCAAACCAGGAAAAAAATGAACAATAAATTGGCCATACTGCAATCTAAAGTTGTCTGCTCTAATACATTTGTCGATCTCTGGCTGTGCGCGATCGACCCTGTTAAGCCTATGATAGATATGATGAAGTAAAGTCTCCGTACGAGCCAGTAAGTTCCTGTCAAAGTCTGACTTTAAGTTTACTAAATTCTGAGAAGACTTCGACAGAGAATCACCAACAGCCTTGAGATCCTCGGCTGGTTCGAGGTGTGAAGTTAAAATGTCTTCAGAAGGAAAACGTTGTGCCAACTCAGCAATCTGTTTTCTGAGTTCACAAACAGGGTCTGACCCAGATCCGCCTCGAACGGCAACCTCATACCCAAGCTCTGCCTTTTGCAATGAGAGGAACTTAATAGCGTAAGAAGGCATAATGGTACTGGTGAGAATCACTAACACACAGTGCACACAAAAATTAATAAATTAATTGACTTACCAGTGGTAAATAAAGAATGAAAATTATTAACAGTAATGAACTGTTCACCTGTTAGGGTTAATAACCTAAAAGATGTGAATCCCATTAGTGTAACTATTGGTCTAATGCTATAAGCACTAGCAAAATAAATATAAGTGCTGAAATAAAACACTTAAATGTTTAAAAATATACAACACAAGTTGTACAATGATAGCAAATGCTAGCATGTGAAATTTTTAACACTACAACAAAACACTTGTTGAAAACACTTCACTAACACTTGAAATAAGCTTTACACCTGGTAAGTCAATGGAAATGTTAAAAATAAAATAAAATAAGATAAGTACTCACGGGCTGTTCCATCCAATTATATTATTAACTGAAAGAATCCGTTATTGGGCGCCAGTCATCTCCTGCTTCCTTTATGGACTACCAGGTCAATGACAATAAGTTGTATCGCTTTAAGAAAAGCCTAAATCCCTTGACACGAGATTTCGAGTGGAAGGAAGTAATTCCCATGGAAGGTCGTTCTCAAATCTTGACAGATAATCATTCCCAACCTACTTCTGGTCATTTAGGCATTTTCAAGACCTATAAGCGTCTAGCTCTTAACTACTACTGGCCTGGAATGTACTCAGATGTGGCGAAATTTGTTAACTCGTGCGATACTTGCATATCACATAAGCACCAGAATCATGGTCATATGGGTAAACCCAAAACTTGCCACCGTCCCTTTCAAGTTATCAGTGTTGATCTAGTTGGCCCCTTACCAACAACTAGAAAACAAAATTCCTATATCTTTGTGGTCACATGCTGTTTCTCTAAGTATTGTTTACTTTTTCCCATAAAGAGAGCCACAGCTGAGATTATTTCCAGAATTCTTGAGGAAAATGTATTTTTAGTTCATGGTATTCCATCTACCATAGTATTAGATAATGGCAAACAATTTGTTAGTGCCACACTCAAAAATTTGTTAGCTAAATACAGAATACCTAACTTGCATTATACACCTCTTTATTGCCCTCAGTCTAATACTGTAGAGCGCTACAACCGCACTATTATACAGTCATTATCAACCTTTATTGATAACGACCATAGAATTTGGGATGTTTTAATCCCTAAGATACAGTTTGCTATTCAAAATCAAAATCAAAATCAAAATCAAAAAATCATTTATTCCATAAAAATATTAAATTTGTTTGGAATCGTCATTATTTTTTTCCCCTACCGTGCAGTGCGTGACATGGCAACTACTGAGAAACACTGCCAAAAAACTCAGTAGGAATCCTTTTTTAAAAAAACGTCGTCATGTATGTACAATCATTTTCTTGTGTTGACTTAGAGCTACTTAATCCCAAGCATTTTTATCATTCAAATAGTCTGAAATATTATAATATGCTCTGCTACACAATTTGGCCTTAATTGTTGTTTTAAATTTATTTATGGACAATGTTCTAATTTCATTGGGAAGTTTATTGTAGAATCTAATACATTGCCAATTTTAATTTTTTTAATTTTTTTAATTATTAATAGTTCTGTTAATGAGGTTACAGGTTTTACACCTTCCTTTTTAGTTTATGGTCGTGAACTTGTCACTAATGGTTCATCCTATGGTGAAAAATTTGATAACTCCCTTATCTTTGAGCCCCGTGACTGTTATGCTGAAAATCTTGGCTATTTGTCATCAATTTTTGATAAGGTACAGGCTGCTTTGGCAATTGCCCACAGTAGGAACTGTCAGTCTTACAACCTCCGTAGAAGACCGGCTGAATTTAAGGTTGGTGATATAGTCTGGAGGAGAACTTTTTATCTCAGTGATAAAGACACGTATTTTAGCAAAAAACTGGCTCCCAAATTTATTAAATGTAAGATTTTATCAAAGAAATCCCCCTTAGTGTATGAACTGGTTGATATGTCTGGTAAATCTTTGGGTGATTGGCACATCAAAGATATTAAACTTATTAATTACAAAGAATAATATCTAAAGTAACTACTATAAATAAAATTCTCAATAACAAAAAATAAAAATAAACATTCATAAAACCTTTAAAATATGATAATTTATTTTGTTGTTAAAAACTTTATCTGGAATAATTCCATAATAGAATAACCTTCCAAAGTTTTAATTCTATCGTACTATTGTAAATATCTTGTTGTTGTTGTATGAGGTGGGTAATTGTTTTTGTTTACTGCATGTGTGCACGAGTATTTATATCTCTTGTGTTCACCCAATGGTAAACTGTATGTTGAGGTACACCCTAATCAAGTTTTCTCCTCTCTCAACGAAGAGCCACGTTGAGTCGTCTGGAGGCACCGTTTACCTATAAAAAGTTACAAACTGGTCATTCCCATGCAATAACTCCCGGAATAATGTCCATTGTAATTATTCCAATTTCAATAGAATTTTTCCTTACCTTGTAAATTGGTCGGGTTATTCTACCTGGCATACATATTGTGTATGGTTATACCGTACTTTTTAATAATTTCCAGTTATTTTCAATTTGTTTTTATTGTTGATATGTGTAAACATGGTGATGTTTACACAAATGTTTTCGTCTGTGACGTTATGTCAGATTGTGTCAAATGTCCGACGTGTTGTTGACTGATCTGACACCTTATGCGTTTAGTTCAATTCTGAGCGAAACGATCATTGAGTGTGTGAAACGAAACGTTCCACTCTTACTGACATTCAGTTCGGTTGTCACTTTAAACGTTGTGTCTACTGTTTACAACATAACGCATCGTTTAATAATGTTATAACATTTGTTTTTGGTGAATGTGAATGTTATGTTGTTACATCCCAACACATATCTCTGTGTTATTGTGGACTTAGTGACTATTGGTCATTTACCTACATATTCACCGCGCAAGTTGTAATACAAACTTCAAATTTTTTTAAACTTTTGTCACAATATTACGTGTTGACTTTGTATTGTTACAATTCCTGTTAACCGTCGCTACTGCGTAATTTCAACATGTATTTTCTTCTGTCAAACCATTGGTTTGTAACCAGGTTATTGAAGGACTTATGTTCTTCCACGATTATTGTAATGTACAATAGTTGTTGTGTTCGTTGGCGATTCAACCAACGGATAGTCCGTTGGTTGAATCCGGCAATGGCTACTAACCATTGACCACGGGATTTTTTTTCTGCTTGGTGCTGGGACATTCAACCAGCATCCGGGTGTTGTTTTGATGGTTTCACCATTGTTTTCCTGAGCGGTTCTGCAAACTCAGGGTAAAAAAAAAATAAGCCTATTGCATGTCTCATAGTTGAAATTACTTGATAGTCTTTTTGCTCAATTTCTCTTCTATTGGGAACAGTTATACTGGTCCTACAATACCTAACATCTTCAATTGATCTGCGTTGAGTCTCCAACGGTTAGGATGTTGGAAACTCTGTTTGATAGGAAGTGTTTACCATAGTCCTTGATGGTAACCGCTACACAATATAAGAGTTGTATGAATGATGATGCATGTAAGTTACTTAGGATGTGTAGCGTAGATTGACTGAAGTCTTGAGCACAGTATCGAGTTTCTGTTAGCAGAAACTCTACCTTACGGGAGGGGGTGTGTAACGATGCAAATCGTCTATTGTAGTTTGAATTATTATTTACACATTTAGTCGATTAGTATCGACCTAAAAATTATATTTTAGCTACATTTTTAATCTGCCGTTCTATCAGTACATTTCATTTGTCTCTGACCGTTTGATTGTCTCTGGCCGTGTGCGATATACTATTAGCCTGATACACTTTTAATGGCTGCTGTTCACCGGTGATGTAAAACTAGTGCTAATATGTAGCCCCGGAGAGGCAATTTCGCCATATCCATCATCACCAGGAGGCTGGTCACGTAGGCCCGCCCACTGGCTGATGTCTGGGGGAGGCTATAAAAGCCACTGCAGCCTCATTCGAGTCCTTTTCTCTGGACATCAGCTTTCTTCTGCTAAGGCTTGGGTGTGACAGAGCGGGCCACGCGAACAGACAGGCGTCAGCGCGGTACGTGCTCCCCCAGTCCTCGGCGGCGCAAGAGCTAAGTGTCCACCACCAACTTCGCACCGCGGGCTGTTCACATTCCACAAAATTTAATTACTCTTGTCGACTGGAGATGCTGTACTCCACGCCCTAATAATTATATTCAGATTATATTGTTGTTAAACAGTTCTTAGTAAAACCTTTTTATTTCTCTCTACTCTACCGGTTAACTAAAGTAAATTTAATCTATCAAACCAAACATCAATGTTTCAACAGTCCGTGCAATAAATACCTATGGTGAAAGAACTACGAAATATATTATTCCTCGTCTATTGAATAGTTTAAATCCATCTTTCACACAAAGCATCAACAACATAAATTTAAAACGTAAATTAAAAGCACATTTTTTGAGCAGCCTGTAGATGCCTCGTGCAAAACCGGTTTTGCTTAGCCGCTGCAGTGGCCCGCTCGCTGCTTTAACTTAGCTATTACTTGTTATTATCTGAATGAAATTTCAAATCATTTGGTATGCTTGCTGCTTAAATTGATTAGAAATGTTTTTTTTTTCCTTTTGTTGTTTTTCTTTCTTATTTTGTTATCTATAATTATATTATATTGTTTCAAAACCTTAAACAGCAGCATAATATTGACCAGCATGCTTAATGGCGCACCGGACAAACCCCCAGTGGTTTAGGGTGTGTACACATTGTAAGAATCGTTGTATTATACTTTAGAAAAAAAAATAGAAATAGATATAGATATAGATTCAGAATTACTAAAATAGATAAGGAAATATGCGACAATAAGTATTAAAGAAGAGCTTTTTTAATCGTTATATTGCTTAATCTTTTTTTACAGATTTCTCTAATCAAACTAAACTGGATTAACACTTTTTACTCAACTAATTTCATTAAGTGAATATTGACACCTCAAATTAGAATAAGTTAATCGCATTCACGTCCGATGCGATTCTTGGTTATAATCCAAAACGACTTTACAAAACAGCACTGCTAGCCGATATCATAAATAAATACAAACTGGAAGTGATAAGTAAAGATGAGAGGAAAGCAGCATGATTTTTAAAAAGGTCCCATGTTTTAAAGAAAAAGGTTTTTCGCGATAAATCTCATTTCCTCGCAAATTAGCGGTCTGGAGTTCTCGTGTTTGTATTTTTAGCCGTGGATGCCGACGGGTGGTAACTTTATACTTGTTTTCGCATAATAGGTTTTCACAGCAATCCAACCTCAGACTTTCAACGGAATGTTCTTTAGACAAAACAGAATGATTAATATTGCTTTTTATACTGGAGATTGATGTCACTTTGGTGGAATCTCCTACACATATTGAATAATAATAACACTTGAACTTTTCCACACTTTATTTTTTATTTTTAAACTGAACGGTTTTACCTCACTGCACTAATAAAGGTTTACATAACAATGGTTTTAAACGATTATATTTCTAAATACTCTATAATATAAAAATAATTAGAAACATAATCGTTTAAAACCATTATTATGTAAACCTTTGATAATGCAGTGAGGTGAAGCCGGTCAGCTTAAAAAATAAAAAAAAGATGTGGAAAAGTACAAGTGTTATTATTAATCATTACGAAAAAATTGCGTTGATATTTTTATTTGCGAAAATAAAGTTTAATCGCTTGTATCTCATTCTGCTAATCTTGATATTTGTCGATGTTGGAATGTAGGATATTCATCACTTATTATCGCAAAAACGATTGAAGGAATCTGATTAGTAAGGACTAGCTCCGCCCACGTGAAATTGACACCTTCCCACGTTGTCGTGTTATTCCAGAGTATAATCAATTCCTATACCAAATTACACTTAACCCGTTCAGCTGTCGTTGGAATACAATTGGGTAACAGCCAAACGTCTTCACAGACTTTCCTATTTATAAGATTATACAATATAGTATGCACGGGCAGTGGGAGCCTTAAAAATCCAATGACTAGTCTAACTGTTACATTTCGATATTGCTAATGGGTTATGGAGGTCAAATGGCAGTCGCTTTATCACGGAAAATGTCGAAGTCCAACCAAACACACAGTTAGACCGAGGACCCGAACTCTTTGCTTTGTGGGCATCGAATGCGACCGAGTTTAACACTTAGATGAAAAAGACCATATGCTTGATTATATAAGTAGAAAGCAGAAAAACCCTTCAAACTTTAGTAGCAACTAAATTTGAAGGCTGAAAGTATTAGGTATTCCTGGCATTCTGTACAGACATTTTTCTCAAAAGAACCTTTATTTTTTACAAACGCTTTTTATGTAGCAGCTGTAAGGAATTTTGTTTAACAAATGCGTACGTAATCCACAGAATTTGTTCTCACAACATTATGTGCCATCTCTATTTTCATAACAAAAGCAAGTACCAGACATGTGTATGCAAATTGTATACTTGGCCTTCCTGTGATATTTTATTATTTAAGTTTGTTTTGTTGGAATTTAATATGTACTCCCTTCTGCCCATGTTACATACATTCACTTAATCACGCCTTATCCCCGGAGATTTATGCAGAGGTGAATAAACACCCACATTACACCAATGTGTATTCGGTCCCACGAAATAGGGGGTGAGACTATTGCCGTATTCCGGGCACTGTTATTGACTCGAGTCATGCATCTGAGTCTGAGTCTGGGCTGTACATATCTGTCTGATTTTAAAGTTAATCAGCCCTATCCCTTAATCGCCTTGTATGACACCACATGGGAAGAGAAGGGTTGGCCCAAATTCTACTCTGCAGTATTCGTGTTGATGAAATTATTTGCGAAATAACGCTCTTTTCATTATTCGCCAAGCCTTTGTTCCTAATTAAATTGCGGTTGACTTTCAGTTTACCTAAAAACGGCCAAAATTCGATATCTTTTGTGAATGCACTGGCTTGGACCTCTTCAAGTAACTGGTGATATTGAAGTTCCATAGTTAGACAAGGTTGCCGGAATTTTTGGCACTCCATCAACCCGTAACTGCCACATAAAATTGTTTGAAAACTGGGCCTAACGGTATAATATGCTTTCCGACATGTGAAGAATTCTAATGAATATTTTATTTTTATTTCATTTTAGAATAAGAGATTTCTACTACAAATAAGCAGAGCCTCTGTACTGCTATTTCCACCTATGTATGTATCTCTATATTTGTTTAAGTTTACATAAAAAAAACTAAAAAAAATAGTCCCATCTTAAAAATGATCTGGCTTGTATTGCCGAATGTTACAATATGTTTGCTAATCATTTCCACACTATTCTACACCTACACTTTATTCAATTAACGCTAAGTCACGAGTCCCTGATCTACAATGATCCCTGAAAGTCAACCATCATATTGGTCTTGCCATGATCATGACTGCTGAAAAGCCAATCAAAACATTGGGATCAGTGTAAATAATAAAACGCGACCTAATCGCAATAGAATCCGTTAAACATAGGTACTTTTATTTCAATGTCTCTGCCAAAAAAAAAAAAACAAATTTAAAATTATAATTGCCAAGTTGATAAAAACAAATACAAGAAAGAATAGTAAGCTCAAAAGCCTTTATTCGTTATAGTAATAAATTAGAGGCACAGGAAAAATAAACAAGCCAAACAAAATAAGCAGTATTTCTGAATCTTTCTCGACATTATTTAGGCTAGTTGGGCGAGGACATTTGCAGTAAATAGGCTGTCACGTAATGGTCCCGTTAATTAGAGGCTGCAGCTGAGTTCGTGGTACGTGACCGAGAATGATAAGAACGTTCAACCGTTTTCGATTTGTAAGTGTAAAGTGTGCGGTAATATAAGTGGGATAAAACTTTTTTTTGATTGAACATTCAACTGTTTTAGATTTGTGAAATAAGTGTGATGAAACTTATTTTTGATAAAAGATTTATTTTCCATTTCAATTTATGATAAGGAACTGTATGGGAATTAAGAAATACTGATTGCTCCTTAAGCGGTGTTGCAGGCTTTTGACAAAAAATGGAAAAGAATGCACATTTCGACGATGTAGTGTGATAATACATGGTCTAATGAGAACCAGGAAATAGAACCGAAGAAATAAACAAGCATTGTGCAATAAACTCTACAAGTCACACAGTCCACGACACAGTATGTTGTGATAAGGAATATGTATTATATAAATTTTGCTACTCATTTTTACCTGTTATAGTTCTGATGACTCACATCGATCAATCAAAATCAGATTTTATATCTACATATTTTGACCTACATAAATCTTCCATAACTATAGTATCTGCCGAGACATTCTTATTCTATGACGTGGAAAAAAATATTAATTTGTCTCCTAAATTAATTGAATTTTCATTTGAATTTACAAACTCCTTCTTTTTGAAGTCACTGTAAAACAGATACATCTAATAAAATAAAGAAAATATGGGTTGATCACCAGAATGGGATTCTAAGCACAAAACCAAAAAATGGGGTGGCTAGATGAAATAAAGAGCCACTATACGATGTAAGGCTGTAATTACCTGTCCTCTACAAAAGACAATGAAAATAAAGTGCTGCGGTACTATTATAACCGTAAGTTTCACTGCAGATACTTAAGTTTATATATGGAAATTCCAAAATGGCTTTTGTTTGTCACAGGGGGAAACAAAATAGAAGAGCAACAGACGTTCGAAAACTTAAGTGTGAAAATTTTATGTTGAAGCTACGAAATATGTGGTTACTGCGGTAACTTCTATGAATTCTAGATAAACTGTTTATGACGGAAATGGTGTCATGGTTGGGGGGTAGAGGAGAGAATAAGGGTAACAGAGACAGGATAATAAGCATATTGACTATAATTTGTGTATGTACTGCGGGACTTTTTAGTGTCATCTGTTTGACAACTACAAATAATTTCGCGTTAGTTGTCAATAAGATACAGGCAAAATAAACTATTAATTCGGTACAGCCAGTACAATAGGTAGTATATTATAGGAATCACTAGTCATACTTGAAGACTATAAACAGGCATGAGAATACAAAAAGAAAATTATGAAAGACAGTATCAAGACCCATACGAGAAAATCGTAGTATCCGCTATATTTTCATCATTATTTAGAGTTATGATTTGAGAGGCCACTTCACCTCTGCCTAGTGATTGACTACTCGCTTTGATGTATCCTCGAAGCAACTTTTTGGGTCAAGAGTCCAATACACCAGAAATGATTGGATTTGAGAATTCCGTATTTTCATACCTACTACTTTATCATATATGTATTACCAGTTTTTTGAAGTGAAAACTTCTTTAGCGGCGTTGGATGGGTAAAAAGTGTTAAACTCGCGTCAGGATTGATTGACCTTTGAACCGTAACCGACGACTGACGTCATACAACATTACAACAGCTACAGATTATTTATTTTGTTAGGTGCGTTAAGAAGCTTCGTGGCTTAACGGTAATCGCTTCGACTGTAAGTCCTTGTGGTTTCAGATAGTACCGAGTTCGAACCTGGGCTTTTAACACTTTTTGTGATTATTTTTTCTTTTTGTAATTTATTACTTTTTGTGATTATTTTTTCTTTTCGGTGTTTTATTACTTTTTATGATTATTTTTTCTTTTTGTAATTTATTAGTTTTTGTGATTATTTTTCTTTTTGTAATTCATTAATTTCTTCTGACAGAAAATTAGTGATAGGTTCTATGATTGGCGCTATATTATAGTTATGGTATGGTATGGTGTGTTCTGTTTATCTTTTTCTCTGTATATAACGAAGAAAGAAAGAAAGAAAAAGTTTTCACTTCTGCCGGCACTCCCGGAGTGCAACCCGTCTTTTTTTTAAGTAGTACACCTCTCTTTTGAAGAGAAGAAGCGTTTGATTTTTGAGAGATCAGAACAAGATATGATTGCAAAAAAATGCTTACAAATTGGTTGCAGTATCTAAATTACGATGAAACAGAGTATTTACTCGAAGTCCCAAGCTGAAAGTTCAGTTAGATGTAACTAATCCATTGTATAGTTTAATTTTTGTCTTATTTTTCTCTTATTTTTGAATTGGACTTTCTGGACTAGATTCCATACAAGCATGTTTTAAAGAATACCCAGTATTGGTCAACAGGTGTGCTTACGTTAATGCACTATCATTTATTTTTTATTATCCCTAGATAACATGTGAACAATATTTTTTTTCAAATCCTAATGTGAAAAATACTACAAACAACTTGAATATTTCACTTGATTTGAAAAATTAAGGCGAAAATCGTATTACATGTATCTTACCATAATTTAGAGCAAAACAAAAATAATGATGTGTTCCAGTACCTATGTAATATTATCAAAACCTTATCGAACGATAAAAATAATTAAATGTTCACATAATATTTAACATTTTAGTCAAAAATAAGCACAAATTACTAATTAACATTTCAGAAGTGATTAGTGACAAACACAAGCTCATTTACTTAATTAGTACAGTCAACAAAAATGTATCATGAAATTTTCGAAGCAATTATAATGGTAACTGACCTTAAGGCTTAACAGACATTCTTCCAGCAAATTATATACGCTAGTCCTACAAACTTAAAAAAAAAACAAATAGACGATGAACCGCTGTATAGAAAATCCGTAATGTTTTTCTGTATATAATTTCGTAAATTTTACGCTTTTTACAAGCATCAAATTTCCTACAGCTACTTTTGATCCGAAATAATGTAAATTAATATACCTGTTTTTCAAAATTTCTGTATTAAGAGGTAAAATAGGCTACGAACGGTTGTATGAAAAGTCCGTAAGTTTAGGATTCTTTTACGAATTTATTCCCGGTTGAAACCGCGTTCCAAGCCGCTAGTTAAAAATATTGATTTCAATCATACTTTTTATTAATGAAAAGGCAATGATTCAAGAGTTATCATTTATATAAAAATATTTTTTTATAATATAATATTTCTTTAATAGTGTTTGGCTAGACTAAAAGCGGTGGCGGCGGCGGGCGCGGCGTGGAAGTAGGCGCGGGGGCGGGCGCGTTTGTGGTTGGGTGTCCATACCGACGCGCGACAAGCGACTAGCGATTTGGCCAATGTCAGGTGCTCTGAACGATGGGTGAAGGATACGGTGTAAATGCTGACATGGATCACATGACGTGATTCCGAACGCGACTCGCGACACTTCCTCAACAAATAGAAATAATTAGTATGCTAACAGCAGTCATAGCGAACTCAATTGCATCGTTGTCATTGTTGTCATTCCATCACAACCGGATGCATTCAACATGCACATAAACACTAACTATTTTAATTCAACATTCAACATAAACACTAGCTAGCAAATATACCAATTTAAAATGGCGTATGTATCGAAATGGTGTACACGAACTAAATAAAAAACAGTGAAGTTAGAACTGATTTTTTAAATTGGTATTGGTAATTTTCTGCAAAAAAATTCCCACTTAAAAACAATCCGGCACTTAGCTACCTTAAGTTGTAAAACAGATATTCAAACGAGTAGAGTCGCGGGTATAAACTTGTGCTTTATATTAAATAATAGTATAAAAATATATATAGTTTATGCCGAGCGGCAACTGCAACAACACCCAACTGGTTCATTACCCCTGCCCGGCCCACGCATTATGACAGTCACCGCATAGGCTCGGTAAGTCGGACTAGGCTCCCGCTTTAAGTGACTTCGGTGTGGCCGCAACGACCATTTGATATTTCAGCGATCGCGTGCGCGCCTGCCATCGCTTTTAGTAAGGCAACGCACTTATTCTTACTTGATACAATTCTATAGAAAAATTTCAATCCTAATTGTACCTACACTTCTTTACCTGACCCTACCAATAACAAAATGTTGTTCGACACAATTTAGATTAATAAAATTTTCTATAATTAAAATCCGTGAAAATATATATAGTGATAAAAGCAAATTATTTTTGTTGTAGTTTACTAATCATCCGTCATGTTTGCAATAAGTACTATTGTGCTTTTTATTTTTTCAAGCCACGGCTTTTGTCTGTGTAAGTAACCTTTTGATTTAATTAAGTATTGTTCTTGTACTAACTACATCACGTACTTATAATTACTATAAATCTTGCACAACCATTATTCTCTATTCGAAAACAAAACCAACTTGGAACAACTACTAAGAATTTTGAAGTATTTATTGTTGATGCGTTTTTTTGTGAAATTTACTTAATACTAGTTGATTCGCCTGCATTCCCGTTACTCATATGAACTTCTTTTTTTATAACTACCGTAGAACTTTTGGAAATTTCGAAAAAATAAGTTCTTAAGATTTCCGCTTAGATATATCCATTTTTATTAAGTAAATTTAACAAAACTTTAAACTCATAAAATTGCCATATAACCCGAAACCTAACGAAATAGGCTTGCAATGAAAGAAATAGGAATCGTTGAATAAATTCTGACGACTCCCTATTCCATACAAAAAAGGAAACTAGGCCGCACAATGATTAATCTGAGTTTGGCTGGATGCCAATTTTCATGACCCTTGGCACAAAAGGAAAATCTCTGAAAGTGGCAATGTCTATGATGAATGTAATGGAAGATACAAATGATCGTTATGTTTTATTATATCCATTAATCATCAATCGTAAAATGCGCTAAGAAAGTTTTAGATATAAAAATTCATCATCAAAAATATTTTGGTATCTGTGATAGGTTCTCATAACCTATCGAAATACTTGAGTCTCATAGAATGTGTAATTACCTAACAATCTTAAAATTGAACATTTGAACATTATTCTGGGTTATAATGAAACTAGCTGTTGCCCGCGGCTCCACCCGCGTAGATTTCAGCTATCGTGGTCAAACATAGCTAATGTCCTTTCACAACAAATTTCATCAAAATTGGTTCAGTGGTTTAGGCGAGAAGGATGGACAAACAGACAAACACACACACTTTCACATTTATAATATTAGTACGTATAATGAATATTGTGGCGATATAGACCAGGGTAGAAGCCGTTAAAAATAATAAAAAGTGAAAAAAAATACCCATAGAATATAAAATCCCATTAGAAAATATTATATTTACGATATATATTTTATATACGTAGTATTTAGGGATCAGAATAATTTTGGTATGAAATTAAAGAAACCATCGGAGCTCTATAAACACCTTAGAGTTACCAAAGCCCACATCTTAGGTAAATCCCAAGATGACACAGTCAGGGCACTCCCGAAAGATAATAACGCGTCCGAGCTTGAATCTAGACTTATATTCCATAAACAATTTATGATAGGAGCCCAGTCGAACAAAGTGGGGTTGGGAGTACGAGAGCCAAAAAGGGACCAGGATATACTTAGGTCCTTTCTGAAGCAAGACGAAAATGATAAATATCGAGTGCACGCGATGAATTTGGAAATCCAAAACGAATGGTTGACAATGGGAGAGTTCTGCATACCGATGGCTTTAAAGTGGCGCACCTTGATCTATGAGTGGTCGCCGGCCCTGTTAAAATTCTATCTTAACGCCTTTCAGATGACCCTTCCAGACCAGAGTAATCTGGTAAGGTGGGGGAAGGCCACAGAAAAACAATGTTATACGTGTGGTGAGGCAATAGGGACGGCTTGGCACATATTAGTAGGATGTAGGGTGCTTCTCGATAGAGGCCAATACTCACGCCGCCACGATAAGGTGCTTTTCATCATACGCGAAGCAATGAGTCTGGCAGTAGCTAGAGCCCAAAAAGGATTGACTACTAACAGACGTCATATCAACTTTGTGTCTGAAGGTTCATCCATAAAATCCAGGAACAAACCTTATTCAATCTTAGATACTGCCCCAGATTGGATTCTCCTAATCGACACGTATGAAAAGCACTATAAAATTCCGGAGGATGTTGGGGTTTCGTCATCTAGACTGGACATATTTCTATACTCGAAAACGACTAAATATGTGGTCCTTGTGGAACTTACTGTACCGTGGGAAACAAATATATCGAAGGACCACACACTTAAGAAAAATAAATACTACGATCTCACAAACGAATTAACCAAAAACGGTTACGTGGTTAATTTGTATGCAGTAGAAGTGGGAGCTAGAGGTATACCAGCTAAATCTCTCTATAATCTACTTAAAGATCTAGGCCTATCGAGAGCTACAATAAGCTCATTACTAGGACGAATGTCTAAAGCGGCACTAGTAGGTTCGTATCAAATTTGGTTAGACAGGGAGGGGAACTTGGGTAGTGAAGGTGAGTGTTGATGTACATCAACAAAAGGGGCCCCTTCTAAACCTACACTTGGGTCGCAAGTCCCAGGCACTGTCCCGAGTTCCCAACTCAGCAACGCGATGGTCCCGGCACCCGCACGGAGAATCCATCCAATCAGGGTGCTTTTTCGATATTAATTCAAAATAAGGTGCAAAAATAAATATTTCTACTCAAATAAATTACAGCGTATTTGGGACATAAAAAGGTAAGTTTTCACCAAATTTCATGGAAAAAGAAATTTATTTGAAAAAGATAAAAATAAAAAACCAAAATCTTGGTTTTTTGAATTTTTCACATAAATTTGAGGTTATGTGAAAAAAGTGTAAATCCAAAAGTTTAAGATCTTTTTATTACCTACAACATTGCCATTTGACTTTTTTCCATAGGACTTTTAGTTTTGCCGGAAATCGAGAAAAACCGTTTTTTACCCTTAAAACTCACCCCCATCCCCTTCCCGACCTCAGATCGCCCGTAATTTATTTTCCCTTTAATTTTTATAATATTCCCCGCCTTTTCTAATAGGTTTCATTCTACTATTATTATTTTTTTGTTTTAAAAATTATCGACCCTGGTCTAATAGTAGATTAATGGAAATAAATAAAGTTAGATATAGTAAAAGAGAAATAAAGCTAGTTAAAGAACGATCTGTGAAATCGTTCGCTTTTTGATTTAAAAAAATCCCTTTTTTTGTTTGGCTTGAAACTTAAAACAATCATTTATTTTGTCACCAGCTATTCCACGTGATACTGACGTCAGTATCGTTGGTGGGCACGATGTCACCATTGACGACGTCCCTTACATAGTTTCACTTCGCCTGAATGGCACTATTCATTACTGTGGAGGCTCCATCATACATGAGAGGTTTATTTTAACGGCTGCACACTGTATTTTAAAGTAAGTACTAATTAGAATTATTGATAAATAGATAAAATAGTATAACTCTAATTTCACTAATTCCCACAATTCATAACAAGGAAAGCAATCGAAATTTGGGAATTAGTGTAAAAATCGCTAAGCGGATCTTGGATGAATTGTGGCATAAAATAATTACCGTTTGGAATATAATTTCATATCCTTTTACCCTCAGCCCCCCTAGACAAGTGGCTATATATAGAATGTATGGGATTTGACGTATTTTACATGCGTTAACGACTGTCATAAACGTCAAATCCCATATATTTGTCATTCTATTCCACCAAACGCCAGCTAGCGAATTGCCACTTGTCTAGAGGGGCAGAATAGAATACTGTGGTGTCACCGAAGAAGCTTGTAGCGTGATCAGAAAACTGAGAAAGAAATAGTGTTGTGGTGCAAGTTTTTCATATCAGTACAACCGTTGCATAAATTTATTGTTATCATTTTAGCACGATGCTACGCCGAAAACTTCTATTTCTTCTTCTCTTCTTCTTTCTTCCTCCTAGCGTTATTCCCAGTCGCATCCGAAGCTTACAACTTGGAGTCTGGGATCCGCTGTTGGCAACCTAACTGCGGATTTGGCTGAACTTCGGCATTATCCGTGAAGTGACTGCCATCTGACCTTCACAACCCAAAGTCGATATCGAAGTATTGCAGTTAGACCAGCTATTTGATTTCTGATGGCTCCAACTACCCATAACGACTGCCATAAATGTTCGTATGGCAACCGGGACCGATAGCTTACCGTGCTCTCCGAGGCACGACCAGACAATGCAAATGCCCCAAATTCATGCATACAAATGTTTACAATGAGCGGGGATCGAACACAGTTACGCCACGGAGGCTGTCTTTTGCTTTCTTCTCTTCTGCACTTATTAATATTATAATCATGTTAGTAGGTAGATATTTTTTACAAAGCACTTTATTATAGGGATCGTGAGTACAAGGTTATGGTTGGTACAGACAAGATTCACACAGGTGGCACTCTGTACGATGTGGAAAAAATAATAGTGAACAGAAAGTATGAGAATAAAACCCATGACTTCGATATTTGCCTTATCAAATTGAAGGATTCAATAACTTTTGGGCCTAAAGTGCAGAAAATCGCTTTGAACGAAGACAACGTTAAACTGAGAAAGGGGATGTTATTGAATGCAACAGGATGGGGATATACACAGGTAAGCTAGATTTTATGCCAGCCCTTGTTTCAATTTTATTGCCTTCCATAAATTTCTGTAAGATGTCATCGCCGTATTTTTTTAATCAATACACGTTTGGGGTCCGCTTTACCAGTCTAACTGCGGATTTAGCTGAAATTCGATATTTTCCGTGAATATCCCATCTGACCTCAAAGACAAACAAAGGCGATATTGAAGCAATGCAGTTAGACCAAATTTTTATACTTTTTAGGGCTCCAACTATCCGTAGCGACTGCCATAGATGTTCGTATGGCAACAAGGACCTACTTAACGTGCTCTCCGGAGCACGACCAGACCAATTAAGCGCAACTGGAAGGTCACTAATTTACTAATTCTTTAAATAAAAATACTCAAGACATATTTGGTTATGAATCGGTCACGGCATTCAAGATGGCAACGCGATGTCCGTGTAGTGCTGCAGTCACTCGATGTCCGGAAAGCCAGTGGTCCGGACGGTATTCTGGCAGTGGTTCTACAAAAATATGCAGCGGAGTTGTCTCCAATGCTTGCGCGGCTGTACTAGCTGTCCTACAGCTCGGGTACAGTGCATTCGGCTTGGAAGGAGGCGAATGTACAGCCGATCCCTGAGAAAGGGGATCGCTCAGAACCAACTAACTATCGACCCATAGCCATCAACCTCAGTGCTGTGCAAGGTGTTCGAGCACATAATTAACAAACAGCTCATGCGTCACCTTGAAGATCACTCCTTAATTAATGATCGGCAATATGGCTTCAGGCCAAAACGTTCAACGGGTGATCTTCTGGCGTATGTTACCCATCTTTGGGGTGAGGCTATGGACAAGCACGGCGAGTCACTGGCAATTGGTCTTAACATCGCCGAAGCTTTCGATAGAGTTTGGCACAAATCGCTTCTTTCCAAGCTACCAGCCTTCGGTCTGCTTCTTGCAGGATCGCCGTATTCGCGTCTTTTGTGATGGACGCGCTTCGGAGTCCTTGCAGGTAAATGCGGACGTGCCGCAGAGGTCCGTCCTGTCCCCTACTCTCTTTCTTCTGCATATCAATGACATGCTGTCTACCGGCAGCATTCATTGCTATGCAGACGATAGCACCTTGCACGGGAGTTATCATGGACGTCCTGCGGATAAGCAGTTGGATATCGCGGATAAAAGGCAGCTTCTTGTCACTGAGCTTGACCGGATCCTGAACAACATTTCCCAATGGGGCTCTGAGAACCTGGTCGAGTTCAATACCAAGAAGACACAGGCATGTGCGTTCACAGCAAAGGTATCTTTTTTTATAAGTCTTCAGGCTTTCACGGCCGGCGTTGCATGTAGAATATACTGCTTCCGGGCTGGTTGGCCGTGGTCCATGTGAAACTTGCGTTCCAGACGTTTCGTCGATCACTGCGGTCGACATCTTCAGTGGCGCAGGGCCGGGCGACGACAACTTCGGAGACCTTGCCTCGCCGGCGGCTGACGTGCGAGTGGCGCGATGGCTTGAGTCACGGCTGTATTTATAGGCACGGTCGGAGCGGGGAATCGACTCACTTGATTCTGATTGGCCAAGCGCTGTGGCGCGGACGTTCTCGATCCTGATTGGTTGTTTGCACTGTGATACCGAGTGGCTCTCAGTGCTGGGTACTCCAAAAAGATTGGTGCCGTGACTCAAGCCATCGCGCCACTCGCACGTCAGCCGCCGGCGAGGCAAGGTCTCCGAAGTTGTCGTCGCCCGGCCCTGCGCCACTGAAGATGTCGACCGCAGTGATCGACGAAACGTCTGGAACGCAAGTTTCACATGGACCACGGCCAACCAGCCCGGAAGCAGTATATTCTACATGTATCTTTTTTTCCCCTTCCCACTCTTCAGAGCACGCCACTGCCACTGCAGGACAACCTTACTATCCTCGGTATAGATTTCACTGCAAACTGAATTACAAAAAATACATCGAGAGTATCATCAAAACAGCATCGCGTAAACTCGGAGTCTTGAACAGAATGAGACGATTTTTCACACCGGAGCAGCGGTGTCTTCTATACAACACCCAAATTCGGTCCTACGTGGAATACTGCTCGCATCTCTGGGATGGCTCCGCAAAGTACTTATTAGATGCTCTCGATAGGTTGCAGCGACGTGCGGTCCGCATTATTGGGAATCTCGAGGTTACAAGCACCCTTGAGCCTTTGCAGATGCGTAGAGATGTTGCATCCTTGGCAGTATTTTACTCTTTCAATTGGTCCCGCTCTCTTCTTTCCTACATAGGACAACACGAGCAGGGCTTAGATGTCACCCGCATAGGGTGTAGAATATTCCTTCAAGAACCAAACGGTTTGGTGACTCCTTTCTTTGTCGCACCATTAAGACCTGGAACTCCTTGCCAGCTCACGTGTTTCCTTCTTCCTACAGTCCCGGGTCCTTTAAGCGGGGCGTGAAAAAGCATCTGATGAGGCCGTCAAGCTGAGTGCCACTATTGTTGACATGGTACGTGTATGTAATGGTGACCCTCTTTTCTGAGACTTTGCCTTCAGCTTACCATCAGGCGAGGTGAAAACAAATTGACGTGCCCTACATAAAAAAAAGAGACGTACTCTCAATTTTTTAGGAATATCAACTCCTACATAATTTTATTTTTCACAGCCTAGAGGAAAGATTTCCGAAACTCTGCGTCAAGTCCAGCTACCCTTCGTACGACCAAAGACTTGTCGCCGGGACTACGCTTTAATGATGGTGTCAATAAGTCGTAGAATGCTTTGTGCTGGTGGCAAGGGAAAAGATTCCTGCCAGGTAATCATTTTGAAGTTATCATCATAACCCATTAAGGAAATCAATGACAGTAAGGGATATTAGTTTTCTGTTAAACCATTGTTGGGGAGCTTGATGAGGCATTTGGGAATATATCGACAAGAGTATAAGAGTTTATTTTTCTGTATGGAATTCCGAGTGATTTAGAAGCTAGTCCCAAGGGTATATTCAATCAATTAGCGTATTACGGTCTACTGCTGGACAAAGGTCAGTCCCAGAGGTATACTCGTATTTATTGTAAAGCACATAAGTGCTAGAATATTTTTCATTAACGAATTATATCACAATAACTGAATTTTTTAAAAAAATAATTTACAATTAGCCATTTGACATGTTTATTTACGTCATTCACATTACTCTTCCCAATATTCCGTTGATGGTCCTTATCTAATATTATAAATACAAAAATAACTTTGTCTGTGTGCCTGTTAAGCTTTCACGCATAAAGCAGTGAATTTGAGACAGAGATAGATTATAGAGGATACAAAAGAACATTATCAATTACCAGTGTTACTATTTTGTTAACTATAGGGTGATAGCGGAGGTCCTCTGACATATCAAGGAGTTCAAGTAGGCATCACTTCCTTCGGCGCAGGCTGCGCTGTTCTACCAGGAGTTTACACTAATGTTTATAAGATGCTGCCTTGGATCACAAGAAAAATTAATCAGAATCTTTAATTGTATTGAGGCTACTGATATTCGTTTTTAAAGAAATAGATTAGACAGATTATAGACTATTGGTTTTGTATCATCATTAACTTCATGTTTTTATGCAGACATGTCTTCAATTGCCATTATGCCAATTTTACTTTATTCAAGTAAGACAAGGTGTTCTTTTCATTATTTTGTGTAACATGTCATTTGTATCAAATAAATGTTTATTGTACTCGTACTTTATTATTCTTTTCTTTTCAATTGAAAAATACTACCGCTCTCATCTATAAGTAAAAGAGAGTTTTCTCTTCAGTAAACATTACTTCGATTGTATTCTTCACATTTAATAAGTATGTATTAAGAGTATCTGAAACTATTTTCGTTTCTTTTTTCAAAGGATTTTGCTTCAAAGGATCAAAGTGTGTGTTGAAGGAATTCAAAGGACGAAAGGAAACAAAATCCTCTTTATGTGTCACATTTTACATTAAATGCAAAAGATGGAATATGAGTTAAGATGTATGATGTAATTTGGGTGTTTGGAGCCCGGCCAAGACCTCCACAAGCTAAATTAACCTCACCAGCACACCGGTGTGACTGCTAAATGACGAATGAGAGGCTCTGACGCAAGTATTTTTTTCGGGGTTGGGAGGGAGACAATCGTTTCTATAAAATCCATAAAAGTCCACCTTAAAGGAATAGAAGTGAGCGGCCCTGATGATATAAATAATAATATAGGTATGAATAACGACGATGCAAAACCATGATTGATTACATACTGAATACTACTGTCTCTTATAATTTAACTAGCTGACCCGGCGAACTTCGTACCGCCAATTTATTTATGCCCGCGTGGCTACAGATCCCGTTCCCGTTGCACCCTCTACTATATTAAACATGTATTATACATATTAACCTTCCTCTTGAATCACTCTATCTATTTCAAAAACCGCATCAAAATCCGTTGCGTAGTTTTAAAGATTTAAGCATACAAAGGGATATAGGGACAGAAAAAGCGACTTTGTTTTATACTATGTAGTGGTGTTGCTGTACAAAAAAGAGTTATCTATCTATCTATCTATCTAAAAACACGCAAATGAATCGATAACGCGTGTTAAGCGCCATCTATCCCGCTAGTACGGAACTACGAGAGGCGTCTACAGATCGTTGTTCGTCAGGACAAGAAGCAGATGCATCGCAAGCGCAGGAGTGTCGGCGAATTACGCAAGAGGGCGCGCAACCACCCTATAAAAGGAACAAAATCAGCTTTTGAGACACCCTTTTCACATTTCTCCAGAGCTACGACTGGCCTGCTTACCTCGTATCATTTTAACTGTATTCAATTTATATTAATTATTTAATAAATTCCTACTTGTTAAAGTTGAAATAACAAATTTCATTGAAGTTCACCTTTAAATCATATTTAATTCTTTTCCAAAATTACAACGGGCAAACATTTGGACCTTCAGCGCCGGATTATTTAAACTTTTTTCAAGAAACCATAAGTAGCGGGTAGCAGACCAGTCGTAGCAAATCCTCTTTTCCTTCCTTTATTCCCGCCCTACTCGCCCACATTTCTTCTATTTGTACTAAAACCGTTTGTTTCTTCTAGAAAGCTACGCGGCGGTGCGCATAATTCACCAAGTGGCTGCAGGACAAACGTGAGTACCTCTGCTTTCTTATTAAGTGCCAAAATGAGTGAAAGTTTTAAAGAATTAGTAAAAAAACGCGGTTCAGTCAAGGGTTCCCTGACCTTACTAGTCAAATACGTAGATTCCTTAGACGGGGCTTTATTGTCCGCAAGACAATTTGCTGAGTTAAAGTTACGAAAACAACAGGCGTTATGCAGTCTGTTATCTAATTTTAATAGCTTTCAAGATAAGATTGAAATAGCTCCGGAATCGGATATAGCAGAGCAATTAAGAGAACGCGAATCCTTTGAAAATAGTTATTATAGTGTTATGGCCTCTATCGACTGTCTATTACAAGGCGAAAATTCGAATAATCATAAATGCAAGGGTAGTAAATCACTAGTTAAGTTACCCACTATTTCGCTGACATCATTTGATGGTTCATATGACAATTGGTTGGAGTTCCGAGATACTTATTTGTCCATGATTCATAATTCGGAAGAGCTCGATAATATTCAAAAATATCACTACTTAAGATCGGCTCTCACGGGCAATGCCATGCAGGTCATCAAATCTCTCGAATTTTCAGCCGATAACTATATAATAGCTTGGGATCTGCTTGAAGCTAGATACAATAATAAAAAATTACTAATTCATAATTATATTAAGTCCATATTTTCTGTACAACCTTTGTCTAGGGAATCGCCCGCTTGCATAAGAAAACTTATAGATACCGTCCTTAAAAATTTACGCGCTTTAAAGAGCTTAGGCGAGCCAGTGGATACTTGGGATACCTTATTAATTTATTTAATTGTATCTAAGTTCGATGCTTCTATGCAAAAAGACTGGGAGCAATTTAAATCAAATTCTCTAAAAAATAAGGAGGTAGCTTTGAAACTAGACGAGCTTATTTCATTTTTAAGAAATAAAGCGGATATGTTGGAAATGATTAAAGCAAATCATTCCTCAAGCTTCAATAGCAAAAATTTGTCCCAAGATATTCACAAAAAACAAACGTCTAAAGTTCAAGGTCTTGTGTCTACGCAAACTAATCAGAATACCGCTAAAAATTCTAAACGGACTCGTGTATGTTCTATGTGTGCAGGTAATCATCCGGTTTATTCGTGCACTCAGTTCATTAATTTACCTTGCGACGAAAAGTTGGCCCTTATTAAAAGCAAGAGTTTATGTAGGAATTGTTTACGTGAGGGACACACTATCGATAGTTGTTTCTGTGGGCCATGTCGGGTATGTAATAAAAAACACAATAGCTTGATTCACGAGGCGTTTAGGAATGGAGAAACCTCGGTATTTACGGGTTCCTCTAACGCGCAGTCCACCCCCTCGAGTAATGAATCTTCTACTGTTCTACATTCCAACACTAATAATCAAATTAATAATAAATCAAATAAATCATCAAACACCCTCGTACCCGTGTTATTGTCTACTGCGCTGGTAGAAATAATCGGTGCCGATACTCAAGTTCATATTGCCCGTGTACTACTGGACAGTGGAAGCCAACACTGCATCATGTCCAGTTCTTTACGCAATAAGTTAAACGCCAAGGTTATACAGTCCACTTTTCAAATCACAGGAATAGGACAATCAATCACACAGTCAAATCATTCCTGTGAAATTACTATTCATTCCTTAAATAGCGAATATAATACGCGCATTAATTGCTTGGTTATGCAAAACATAACTTCATGCATACCCTCTTCATATATACATACGCATAATCTTAACATTCCTAATGATATTAAGCTTGCCGATCCTACGTTTAATTCTCCATCGCAGGTAGATATTTTAATCGGTGCGAACTATTTTTGGGATTTGTTAAATGAGGGTAGGATTCACCTAGCTAGTGGACCTTATCTACAGAATACAAAGCTAGGGTGGATAATCTCAGGTCCTGTAAACACGAATTTGCGCATCAATCAAGTTCAGTGTCATGTGGGTACCTCTCAAAATCTCGAATTGAACGCGCAGTTCAAAAGATTCTGGGAAATCGAAGAGATTTCACCACCTAAATCGCATTATACAAACGATGATCGTGTATGTGAACAACTTTTTATAGATACTACTAGAAGAGAACATGCAGGTCGATTTTCAGTTCGTATTCCATTCCAAGAATCGCCAGAAACACTTGGTGATAGTTATGAAGTCGCAAAAACACGTTTCTTATCACTAGAGCGTAAACTCGCACGTCAACCTACTTATAAATATATGTATAACGAGTTTATGCAAGAATACTTAGGCCTGGGACACATGACGCGCATTGACGGATTTAATTCACCCTATTATTTTTTGCCTCACCATGGTGTGTTTCGTGAACAGAGCACTACCACGAAGTTAAGAGTTGTATTCAATGCAAGTCAAAAAACATCGAATGGTAAATCGCTTAACGACATTCAAATGACCGGTCCGCCCTTGCAAAATGACTTAATTGGAATACTTTTACGTTTCCGGCAGTATAAATACGTAGCTTGTGCGGACATAGAGAAAATGTTTAGGCAAATACTGATTCACGACGATCAACGGAATTTACAACTAATTTTGTGGCGTAAAAATCCGTCGGAACCTCTCGGTGTGTACCGTCTGAACACCGTTACATACGGAACGGCGTCCGCGCCTTATCTAAGTATTCGTTGTGTGCGTCAGCTTGGACTAGACTGTAATAATCCCGAAATATCGAAAATCATCTTAGAGGATTTCTATGTAGACGATTTGATCACTGGTCATGACAATAAATCTCACTTAAAAACTATATGTAAACAAGTAAAAACTGTTTGCGATTCTGGTTGTTTACCATTGCGAAAATGGGTCTTTAATACGCCAGATTTAGATTCAAATACATTTCAAAGTGGTGAATCCAGGCAGATGATGTTCGATGAAAACAGTACTAGTAAAACGTTAGGCTTAGGTTGGTACTACTGTAGTGATGAATTTCATTTTACCTCAAACGTAAATAGTAACGCATGCAAAATTACTAAACGCTTAATTCTATCAGCTGTGTCACAAATATACGACCCATTAGGTTTGATTAGTCCTATTGTTATGGTAGTCAAGATTTTGCTACAGCAGTTATGGCTTTGTAAATTAAACTGGGACGATTTGGTACCGGAAAATGTATCAAAGCGTTGGTTACAGTTCTATAATTCATTGTCTAGATTAAAAGATATCCGTATTCCCCGTTGGGTCATTGGTAATGATTCCGTACGTTTCGAGTTGCACATCTTTACAGACGCGAGTCAGCTGTCTTATGGGGCCTGTGCCTACATACGTACTTTCAATAGTTACGGTGACATCACAGTTAGACTTTTATGTTCGAAAGGACGAGTCGCGCCCATTAAAGTAATCACTATTCCGCGACTCGAGCTATGTGCAGCATTGATCGGTGCGAGATTATATGGAAAGATCGTAAATTCATTGCGTTTAGAGTTTGACAATGTAGTATTTTGGTCAGATTCGACTATCGTGTTAAGTTGGTTGAAAATGTCACCTTATTTACTTAAAACGTTTGTGCAAAACCGTGTAGTAGAAATTAATGATCTAACAAACAATGCGCGTTGGTATCACGTGAACGGCAAATGCAACCCGGCTGATTTATTATCACGTGGTATGACGCTAGAAGATATCAGTGATAGCAAACTGTGGTGGAACGGACCTGCATTTTTATCAGAGAATGTAGTAGAGTGGACACAAGATAATCTAGACATTCTTCAAACTAGTACATTGCCGGAATTGAGGCCGAATCGAACTGTAAGTGTGTTTTGTACCAGTAGTGACTATAGGATGATAGACATCAATAGATTCTCATCATACATTAGACTTCAACGTGCTTGTGCTTATATATTTCGCTTTATTTACAACGCACGAGCTAAAATTAGATCACTGGAACGTAACTCGGGCCCTTTGTCAGCAGCCGAGTTACATAACTCTTTATTGTATCTAACAAAATTATCACAAATTCAAGCATTTCCTGATGAGTACAATGCTTTATTGAATAAGCAGACCTTCAAAGGTTCACGTAACTTGTCCTCTTTAAATTTATTTCTAGATAAAAATAATATTATTAGAGTGGGCGGAAGAATTGGTAATTCAGAATTTGCATATGACAAGAAATATCCCAAACTATTGTGTAGCCAAAGCTATTTTACAATTCTTCTATTTCGGCATACTCATGCTATGATGCTCCACGCTGGCCCTCAGCTCCTGTTAGCGCAGATTAGGGAGATGTGGTGGCCTCTTGGTGGCCGAAATTTAGCTAAGAAAATAGTTCACCAATGTGTAGTTTGTTGTCGTATGAAGGCTAAGACAGTGCAGCCTATAATGGGTGATTTACCTAGTGAGCGTTTGCAAGCAAACTATCCCTTTTTTCATTGTGGCGTAGATTACGCTGGACCAGTTTATATTCTAAATAAAAAGGGTCGAGGTTCTAGGTTAGAAAAGGGTTACATCTGTTTATTTGTTTGTTTTTCAACGAGAGCTGTCCATTTGGAGCTTGTTACTTCCTTGTCAACTGAAAGTTATATTCTAGCTTTGAAACGATTTATATCGCGTAGAGGAAAACCTATCAAATATTTCTCGGATCATGGTAGAAACTTCGTAGGAGCGGCTAAGGAGTTTACAAGCGTTTTGACGGGAGGTTCTCAGGGAATTATTGATTACGCATCAAATAATCATATTGAATTTAAATTTATTCCCCCTTACGCACCTCATTTTGGCGGCTTATGGGAAGCAGGGGTAAAGTCCTGCAAGCACCACCTTACGCGCGTTGTAGGGAATGCTAACTTAACCTACGAGGAGTTCAGCACGGTTTTGGTACAAATAGAAGCCGTCCTGAACTCCCGTCCGATGTATCCCATGTCCCCAGATCCTGACGACTTCACGCCGCTCACGCCGGGCCATTTCCTCATTGGCCGGCCCTTGACAGCTCCTGTAGGCGAAGACACCTCCATGAAGCCCCCGCTCTCACTCTCACGATACCAGAGAGTCGAGCAACTGAGGCAACACTTCTGGAAGCGCTGGGCCTCCGAGTACGTGTCAGAGCTACAGAGACGCCTCAAGTGGAAGACGTCTAGCGGGATCCTGATTCCAAACACGCTGGTGCTGATAAAGGACGACAACCTGCCCCCTCTCAAATGGCGCTTGGGCAGGATTATCCAACTTATCCCAGGCAAGGATGGTGTGGCCAGAGTCGCTACTATCCGCACGGCGACCGGCGACATCCAGAGGGCATTTTCCAAGATGTGTCCCCTGCCAATTCCACCAGCCAGCGAAGATGAAGAAACTAACATTGAGAGCTAATAGCTCTCAAAGGGGCCGAATATGTTAAGCGCCATCTATCCCGCTAGTACGGAACTACGAGAGGCGTCTACAGATCGTTGTTCGTCAGGACAAGAAGCAGATGCATCGCAAGCGCAGGAGTGTCGGCGAATTACGCAAGAGGGCGCGCAACCACCCTATAAAAGGAACAAAATCAGCTTTTGAGACACCCTTTTCACATTTCTCCAGAGCTACGACTGGCCTGCTTACCTCGTATCATTTTAACTGTATTCAATTTATATTAATTATTTAATAAATTCCTACTTGTTAAAGTTGAAATAACAAATTTCATTGAAGTTCACCTTTAAATCATATTTAATTCTTTTCCAAAATTACAACGGGCAAACAACGCGTATCCTTACTCGGAACTCATTTGCAGATTAGAATATCGATACGATATATGTATTTTAGGCAGTTTTGTACGGTTTTTTTTTTCAGTTCGAACTGTGTGTGAAAAGTTCTAAGGAATTATAGAATTTCGTAATAATACGTTTACGTGTTTTATTGTGAACTGATATCTAATATGCCTTGTTGGGTCACCTTACACTCCGGGATTTGATACCCGAAAAACCGTACGGATTAAGTTAGTTCGAGTCCGACATAACTGCCCCGAGGGATAAATATTCTTAGGGATTTTCGCATGAAAAAAGTGTAACACAATTGAATATGACACATTCACGGAAAAAGCTTCTTTTGGTCATGGTAATCAGTTATTTAAAATAGGCGGAGCCACGAGTTACAAACATACACAATTTCTTAACACAAATTATTTTCACTCAGACTTTAACTTTTGTCTCACAAAAACCAACTGTATATTTATTTTATTCTGCGATTCAAGCAAGGTTCAAGTAGCGAATAAGGAATTCCAGCCACAAAAGATACTTAACCTGAAATATTGTACACAATACATAATATTTTTCTCATAATAATTGTCAATAGTCACTCGAGGGACGTGCGCTGGGTTTTAAAGATTAGCACCGTAATGTTGGTAACACAAGCACGTAACTTTTCATTTCAGACTTCTTATTTATAAGTCTTAGAAGTCTTTTCACCGGCAAAGCAGTTAGAAAAAGTAATAAATATTTGATAAAATGCTTTCTTGTGTTTTTACCCGACTGCCGAGAAGGGTTATGTTTTTCGCGCGTATCTTGTATGTTTGTAATATTCTTTAATACCTCATATCTTTTGAACCACCGTACGGATTTCAATGATTCATATCTCAAATAAAAGGTATTTATTGCCCAAATGTTCTTGGGTACATAAAATATAAACAAAAGCTATATGTTGGGTTTTTGACGCCAAAATGAATGTGGTAAAAAAATCACTCAAATTTATCGAGTGGGGTATCAAAATGAAGGAACACAAATACAAAAATAAATATATCATAACTAAAAAGTATAAAGTAAAATAAATTATTAAAAACAAAAACCCGACTGATGCTAAAAAGATTGAAACAAGCTTTATAGCAGGCGGTGCCCATTTGCAAATCTCAAATCAGATGAAAATTAATAATAAAACATGATCCGTACGTAACTTACTTGTGATTAAAATAAGAAGTTATATTCAGTGAATTCATTAAGTCGTATTTATTTCATCAACCTAAATCATCACCTCAGCGTATTCCATCTATTCCAGAAAAAAGAAGAGGATGGAATACGCAACCAATTACCATGATATACATCAACACGTAAAACAATCTCAAAACCTTTCTTAAATATATATTCACTTACCTTGTTTTTTAAAACTTTACTTTCAGCTACCATCAGACGAACTTAAGTCAAATTGATGTGTCCTTACTTAAATAAAAAAACTGAAGCCGTATTTTTCGGTTTCGGTTCTAATAAGAACCATAAATAGTAGTCGCTACACATAAAAAGAAACAAATCAACGAAATAAGCAGTTTCTTCTCTCGGTCCCGGCATTAGGCCAGTAATTGTACTGAATTTACTGGAATATCTGCAGTAATAGCCTGTCACGTAATACCCTCGTTAGTTATAGCCTGCAGCAGTTATACGTGATCTCATACGATAGTTGTCTACAATTATTACGGTATTCCGTTTGGCTTCTAAATAGATTTTATATCCCTAAAGGAATTGGATGTGTGGGACCCCATTAAGACCTTTCAGGAGCTAGTCAACCTTGACTAAAAGTAAGCACGTCGACTGATTGATGGACCAAACACTGGCGCGGGCTTGAAGGAGTTGGAAGTTCAGATAGCAGCCGCCCCCATTCGGTTTTCAGTCTCACGCAATAAAGAGTGAACCTACAGTCAGTCTGACATTTTTGAAGTGAAAACTTCTTTAGCGGCGTTGGATGGGTGTAAAATGTTAAGGAAGCGTCAGGATTAGTTGACCTTTGAACCGTAACCGACGACTGACGTCATACAAGATTAGGTAAATACTATCTATTTTGCAATTTACCATAGACAGCGTCGTAGCTTAAACGGTAAGCACTTCGACTGTAAGTCCTTATAGTTTCAGATAGTATCGGGTTCAAACCACCTGGTCTTCTGAAACTTTTTGTGATTATTTTTTCTTTTTGTAATTTATTACTTTTATGATTATTTTTTCTTTCTGTAATTTATTACTTTTTGTTTTTATTTTTTCTTTTCATAATTTATTAATTTCTTCTGACAGAAAATTAGCAGAAAATAAGTGATAGGTTATATGATTAGCGCTATATTATAGGTATGGTATGGTATGTTCTTTTTTATCTTTTTCTATGTATATAACGAAGAAAGAAAAAAAGAAAATGTTTTCACTTCTGCCGGCACTCCCAGAGTGCAACCCGTCTTTTTTTAATGGGTTCTAGCTAACCCCTCTGAGTATTAATTTTAGATTCGAAAAAGTGAATGCTTAAGCTTAAGCTAGGCTAGGCTAGGTTGAAGAACAAAGCTAAATATTGGGTGTGAGGCCTGAAATCACTTTATTATTATTTTTTCCTTGCATCAATAATCATGTTTCTATTTTGATACCAGAGATATAAAAAGTAGTAGCAGATGGTTGATGGAGTAAAATTATAGCTTTGGAGAAGTACACTCTAGAACCACAAAACATTTTAGAGCTGAAATTACCCGTTCTCCGAGCGAAACAATAAAGCAGAATGCAATACTCTTTTCGTGAGACTCGTAAACGGCAATGAAACGTTCTACTACTAATTCCACTGAATTACTTTGGTGAATAGTGTCTCCGGAAGAAATATAAGTTCGAATTTCTATGCGAAAACGATGAAAACGTTGAATAGCGAACAGTGGTGATGTTATATTCAGTATTCGCTTGTTGATACCCAAGCTTGATCATAACCCTATTACTGAAAATATTCAGGAAATATGAGGGAAACAAGGGAAGAAACTACCAAATTTCCAATTTTTATTGGTAATACTCAAGTTCGTCAATAGGCTAAACAAAATCTAGGCAGCTTTTGTATTTTTTCATTGTTCATGTCATTGTCAAAAATTCAAATAGTCCAATTAGAGCACCCACATATTTGCTCCCGCCTGTACTCCTAACCTCGAAAGAAAAGCCTGCGGCAGTACTCAACCGTCAGTCAGCTTGTTTATCGGCTCACAGTCGAGGTTACAGGGTTGACAGCCTCTGTGGCGTGGCGCTAAGCTACGCAGGAGGCGCGGGTTCTATTCCCACTGTGGTCAAGTTTCGGAGAGCAGGTTGAGTCGTCGGTCCCGGTTAAGAAGAAAATGAGGTTACAAGGAAGATCTTTTTCTTCTTCTCTTCTCGTTCCCTTTTACATCGGTAACCGCTTGTTATCAGATCCAATATGCACTTGTTCGCTTTATTGTTAAAAAGTGGTAACAAAACTAACAGGCACAGCAATAACCAAACAAATAAACTTAGAGGTGATGTTCTATCGTATCACTAAAAGTATGATTTTAAAGGTGACCGCACGCGACAACTGTATACGCAAGCAACAGATAGGCCTAATTCATTGCGGCTTTTCAATGGTCCCCTTTAACCATATCGAAGTTTAACAAGTAATGTACTGCATGCGTCAGCAATTGTCGTATGAAGTCGATTCGAAAAAAAAAACATACTTTTATGGTCAACATTATTATACTGTTGCCCTAACAACTCGTCGTGTATTTGTTTAGCGCAGTAGAGTCGCTGTATAAACATTTCAAAGCATAAATGTTAGCTTTTACGTGTAAATAATAGTTTGTTTTCACAAGTCGTGTAAGTAATTTGTGTTAAATATGATGTTTGGACATTTTGTCCAATAAACGTATACACACTTACTATTTATGAGTTAAAAGTTAATAGGTACATCCATAAAATAAAAAATTCTTGTATAGGTAATTATCAATCTCGTAAATCAATCTCTTAACCGAACGTCATTTCATTCAAGAGCTGTACGTGTAGCGATTGAAATCAAGAAACACAAAAGTTTCAATCGGGAAGATGGGTTTAAATTATATACATCACGGAATCCAGTGATACAAATCACGCAATCTCGCTTTCCTGCATAGTCGGATAGTTACCGGATAGTTTGCTTACAGAATAAGGATAATGTGAGTGTGGTATGTGATGGTAAATGGCGGAAAGAAAATGTCAAAAATATCGAGAATGTATGCATGCGGGTAGATGAAGAACCTACTGCCTCACGGACTTGAAAAGGGCGGGCGTGCACCGCTGAGCCAGTTAGCCTGATCGAAACGTCAGGCAAATCAAAGGTATGTAAGTACCTATACCATTATTGCGTTAATTCTTGTTCTCTTTATTGTATATTATGGAATGCAAGAGTTTTAAAGATAACTGTACAATACACAGGAATATGATAAAATAGGTCAAACTATTTGGTCAATCACAGTAGTGGGATAATAATATCAAAAGGTCTATTTTTTAAAGGAAGTAATGTAAATTTAACGACCTAACATAGCCTTAATAGACATTAATAAGACTTTTAAGAAAGATAAATTATTTAGGGCTTTATTTGACACCAATAGTATGTATTGATTGATCGAGCAAGCGAAGCGATTTTGCTTTGTCAGTATCTAAGTCGGTTTGTCAGTTTCGGTCTAAAGGGCGCATTTCTTAGCCGATTTTTACCAAACTAGGCATACATGTTCTTTTGCGTAGAGGTTTTTTTGGAAAGAGGTAAAATAACGGAGAAAAGGAGAGAAATTTTGACATGATTTTTCACCGGTTGTTGTGAAAAATAATGTGAACTTCGTTATAATATAAGTAAAAAGGGAGAATATTGTTCTCTTTTTTTATAACAGATAGGTTACAGAACAACTAGTTTAGAATATGCTTCTCTTCATGAATACTATTGGATAGAGGGTCAAGTATGTAGGAGAATTTGAAATGTCCAAAACGTGTCCAGGTAGCTTATTTAGTCAGAGTATTGACTCTAGAATGTGATTTGGCGCGGCCTCAAGTTCTGTCCTAGATATTGACTTTTTTCTATATAAATTTATATTGTGTTTCTGAATCGATAGCTTTTTGTAGTGATAAAAAACAATTGAACTCGCGACAACGATAAAGATACGTCATGCAGTAACATGGCGGTTTTCAAAAATGGCGCAAGAACTAAATATATTATGATAAAATTATGAATTATGATAAAACTTGCTTACTAATAATAAGTCAATATTAATAATTGATATGAATTATGTTGTTATTAATATCAATAATAATAATGTTATTACGAACGTCGCGTCGCTGATTTGTGCATAAAATTAATGCATGATAAAATGACTTTTTTTTTACTTTTGTTGGCACTTCCGGGGTATGACTTTATTATAGGTATCCAAGGGAGGAGCAGTATCAAACAAAGAGTTTTCATTGTGCACGTTGAAACAAAACCTAGTACTCCATAAAAGCATTTTATGTTATTCTTTTGTTATGTAATCCATGACGTCAGCAATATCCTCTTTACACGTATTACTCGAAGCTTTGATACAAAAGCTTTTGGCTCAAAATATTTAGAAAAAGCATTCTTCAGGCGACCTTTATGTATTATAATAGGGCTGTCACGTTTTGCAAAACAAGCTTGAAGTACTTCATGCAAATTAAATGGTACTATTTAGAGGGTTTCATTTATTATACAAGCCCTTTTACTGTAATTATTTTGTTGAATAGCATGTTTAGAAATAAGTTATTCAGGAGTCACAAAAACTTGGTTGTGGTTTTTATAGGAGCAACTGCCACTTGACCTCAACCCCGAGAGCGTAGACTGTACTAGAGCTCATCCGTCAGTCAGCATGTATAAACTACTGGCTTGATTATGAGTTTAATTTGGATCCCGAAGATCATATGAGTCCCATACACCGGGTCAAATGTAATCTTTTTTGTATACCGCCTAGGTGGTAGACAAGCACACGACCCGCTTGATGGAAAGTGTTTACCGTGGACAATGAACGTGTGCAATACCAGGGTAGCCACACTCGTGCTTCCGACTGGTAAGAACAGAGAGTTTCTGTGCCTTCAGTGTAGAAGATAAAGCAGGACCCCCCACTGACAACACAGAAACTCTCCAGTGAGCAGTAAAGGCTTTGCCAAACAGAAGGCGTTATTAGCGCTTTTTTCATGTCACACCTAAAGATTAGCCCCACGCTCCTACGCGACGTATTATTCGCCAGAGTACTACAGATCGATAGCAGAGTGTGAAAATTTTGTTCGTTATTTGAGATGTCGAGTGATTCTGATGAGGAAGAAGTATTAACTTTATATGCTCTATCATGGTCGCAGAGAAAAAGAGTATGAATTAATGCACGACATCAATACTTACCAGTTTGACGTCATGGACATGACTTGACATTTGTTTTATTTGATTTTTTATATTTGCAATTAATCGTTTTGATTATTTGTTTGATGTGACACTTATTTCATTTTATTGTTGTTTTTTTCTAAATATTTCATTGACATATATAACTATTGTTATACAATTATTATTGATTTACCTACATAATATTATATTAATTATTAGTCCAATGATAAATTATTTATATGCATGCTAAAATAAATATTTACACACCATAATGTAATGGTAGAATGTACATGGGACACCCCTTTTTTAAGATCATTTTATGTACCTACATTCAAGTAAATAAATGAATTTAATTTACATGGAGAATTTAAATTTCATTTATTCAAAAACAGTGATACATGGAGTGACCAGCTGCTTTCCTAGATAGGCTACAGGTAGCCTGTGTTAAGGATAAGCAGTGCCCTTCCCTTTGGTATGGTAGACATAGAGATAGTTGATTTGATTCAGTAATTTTTTTTTTGATTTCTTGCCCCAATTTTGTCCTAATTGTTGTATTCTTATAAAGACTATCCTTCGTATTGTATAAGCATGGATATTTTCTAACTAATTTTACCAAATTTTCGGACATTTTGCAATAATTAACATACATTCACGCCGAAGCTAAAATAAAATCTGTAAATAATAACAACGCCGGACGTTAAAGCGTCCTAACGCCGCGACGCTCTGTTCGGCGGTACATCACTATCGTAATATAAACACAGCTCGGCATTATAGCATCGCGTTAGGTTAGCCTCCTGACGCGCGATTATAACGCGTTCTCTTTGACAAAGCCTTAATCCTACTAATATTAGAGATGTTAAAGTTTATGAAAATGTTTGAATGTTTGTTATACAATCACGCTATCACTTCAAACAGCACGGAACGGATCTGGCTAAATTGAAACCAGGATAGACTATAGTATGATATGTAATTAAGAGAACGGGAATTAACGCGATCATGTTATAGGTACTTACATACCTTTGATTCATTACTTTTCATTACATTTGAAAATGTGCGGGTAGATGAAGAACTACCCCACGGATTCGAAGACGGCGGGCGTGCACCGCGGAGCCAGTCAGCCTGTGACCACGGCCGGTGTAACCTGGTTGAAACATCAAGCAATCAAAGGTATGTAAGTACCTATACCATGATCGCGTTAATGCCCGTTTTCTTAATTATATGTCATGGAACGCGAGAGTTTAACAGTTAGACTATAGTATGAAATAACACATAGAGATTTTATCCCGGTAACAACAGCTAGTAGGTTCATATTAATGTACTCATCTTAAACTAATTTAAATTTAAGAACAAGCAACGAATTTGTTACAGTAGTAAGTTACATAAAATTTTGCTTTCATAAAATATCGCAAGCCTCTTTTTAAAAATATATAGGCCAACCTGTCTAATACAAATTCACCTAAAGTTCACATCCTTAATCTAGAACACGTACCCAAAAGCCTACTTACTTTGATGTAATATTTACATAAAGGGTTGCCAGCGTTGCCTCAAAATATTCCCTAAAGCACCTGGTGTTCGATAAGGTAATCTGGCTCCTGCGCTGAGTTATATATTTGCTGCCAAGACTCATGCCACAGACTTTATTAAAAAGTTACGAGAGCTGAAAATTTATTGGAAGCAGTTAAAAGCATTTCTGATACCTGGAGCTGACAGTTTTCTCATTATTTCATGTAAAAAATCAACCACGTTAGGTATTTTTATAATATTGGTAAAACATGCAGAGTCGTACCTATCACACACATTAAGTCATCTGCGGACGATACTTAACCGCCAGACTTTGACGTTAGTAGTTGGATCGTAAATTATATTAATGTGATCATTATTGGAAATGTTAAAGATGGAATTTTATCATTTTATCGGAATTGAAAGTTTATTTTGAGTTACAAAGAATTTAGTATAACCAAGATTAAATAAACAAAAAATATATGAGATTTCTGTACCAGCTGAATTATATTTCACATTGATGCCACAAAATATGAGATAAAAGTTATCAACTGTCCGAATACGTAAAACACAACCGCATTGCTGAATTTATTTTAAACAGCTATTGCCCGCTGCTCCGCCCGCGTGGATGTCGGTTATCGCTTAATATTGAGTCAAGGCTATTTTTCTAATGTAAAAGTAGCCTAACTTACTCCTTATTACATCAGCTACCCACCAATAAAAGTCCCGGCAAAATCGGTCCAGCCAGTTCTGAGATTAGCCGGAACAAACAGACAAACAAAAATTGTAAAAAATGTTATTTTGGTGTATGTACCGTATTATATTCATATACATGTAGTAAAAAACGGTTATTTCAATATTATAAACAGACACTCCAATTTTATTAAATGTATAGATAGATTTTGTGGTTTTAATAATGAATAAGTATGATACTGCTATACTAGCAGGTGTACATTATTATTATACCAAAATTATAGCTATAACTAAAAATACTCTATAAAAAAATGTGTTCTAGAATGCAAATAAACACACTTAGATATATTTTTTGGAAATACATAGTGGACAAATATTCATATTCATGCATACAAATATTTACACTGAGCGGGAATTAAACCCGCGCGGCTGCGCCCCCTGAATAGTAGAAGAATGTTCTACCGCTAATTCACAAAGGCTGTAATGGCGGCCACATATCAAGTCATTTCATCCTTCGAACTATTTTCCAATTCAATCGGGACACATTTCAGTTGAACTACTATACGGTCAAGGATGTTATTGTAAGAATAAGCTCACCAGCAGAGTTAAAAACATATTTTGGCAAGGAATTTCAATTTGCAGTAGATAGTTGAAAGTTGGCAGAGTCGCCAAATTTTCTAGCTCTTAACGAGATTGGCTAACCTTAGTGCACGGTAGTAAGTTCTTTTAGCAAACTGCAGATACGAGTATATGATAGATTGAAAAAATATTTCAGATAGATTATCTCCTTTCCTACATAGGACAACACGAGCAAGGCTTAGATGTCACCCGTATACGGTGCAGAATATTCCTTCAAGAACCAAGTGGTTTGATGACTCCTTTTTTTGTCGCACCATTAAGACCTGGAACACCTTGCCAGCTCACGTGTTTCCTTCTTCCTACAGTCCCGGGTCCTTTAAGCGGGGCGTGAAAAAGCATCTGATGAAGCCGTCAAGCTGAGTGCCACCATTGTTAACATGGTATGTGTATGTAATGGTGACCCTCTTTTCTGAGACTTTGCCTTCAGCTTACCATCAGGCGAGGTGAAGTCAAATTGACGTGTCCTACATAAAAAAAAACATATTCAAATGAAAAATATAATAGAAAAAATATTTGATTAAAATGGACTGCTCTGTACAGTAGTCGTCTACAACGATTATCTATGTATTCTTTGGTTTTTTTTTATCAAGTGAGCATGCTGGAATGTCTGTTGGAACTAATAAATATTGTCTGTACATTGGAGTTATTTTGAAAAAAAAAAAGCTATGACAATCACACGGCCCATATGATGGAATGTGGTTACCGTGGCCTATGGACGTATGCAACAGAAGAAACTTTCTAATTCCCTCCTTGAAGATTGTAATCGCTTGGGAAAACCATAACAGAGAGTTCATTCCACAACTTGAGCGTTCTGCATCTACCTGTATGCACCATATACGTATGAACCTATACCATGATCATTGCGTTAATTCCCGTTATCATTATTGTATACCATGTCAAACAATTCATCTGAGCACAGACCATTGTATAGGCGGTAGAACACACACAGCGAGGCAAAGTCTCTCCTGAGTCTAAGAGATTCCACATCACCTGAGTGTATGGAATTGTCAACGAGCCTCAAAGCCTGTTTTTCCACCGAGTCGAAGGCATCAAGCTGGCGTGCAGGCACTACGGCAAAACGGTGAGCAGTACATACTATGTAGGGCCGAATCTGTGCCTTATAAAGAAGGAGTCGTTCCCCGCAGTGAAATACTTATATTTATACTTATATAGAGATCGATCGTTTTGGAAGTCTATAGGAGAGGCCTATGATCAGCAGTGGACTATGTGTGATATGATGATGTTCATGATACTAATATAAAAATATTTTATTATTCAGTATCGTTAATATCGTTAATCCGGTTGGGCTGGGCAGCATTTTGCAAACTACGTCGAGTCTTCTCTTCCCCCCTACGGTCTTTGACCAGTGCGTCCTACATGTCATGACTTACGGTGCCGAAACGTGGACACTAACGGTAGAGCTAGTCCATAAACTAAATGTCGCGCAGCGGGCTATGAAGCGAGCTATGCTTGGAGTTTCTCTGAATGATAGAATTCGGAACGAGGTCATCCGACAAAGAACCAAAGTTACCGACATAGCTCGCAGAATAAGCAAGCTGAAGTGGCAATGGGCTGGCCACGTCTGTCGAAGGACCGATGGCCGTTGGAGCAGACGAGTCCTAGAGTGGAGACGGAGGTGTAGGGCGCCCTGGCCAGATGGTGGCTGGGACGGACTGGATGCGGAAGGCGGAGGATCGTACGAAATGGCGTACATTTTGAGAGGCCTATGTCCAGCAGTGGACTGCAGTGGGCAGCAGCAATTGATTGATTGATATCGTTAATATAACATTAACGAAACTGAAGACAAAAATGTTTATTATTGTTTGTTTATTTTTGATGCAGTGTTTTTGTTTGTACAAAAATAAAAATCACGTGTATCAAAAAATCACATTGTGAAACTTAACTCCAATTTACGCGACAACTAAAGAATATCTAAAGAATATCTAAACCTTCTCCCATTTATATCAGTCGCAAACCTCTCACCATAATATCTGAGAGCTTGTTACAGGAAACTTCGAACTGTCACTGTCTCCGACGTTGTTAAAACACAAAACTTTTAATAAGTTTTGCTGACAACGGAGTTAGTAAACAATTGGAAATTAATTGCATGAAGTTGGCAACACTCCTCAACTTTTTGTTTGTTTGTCAGCATTTGTAAAGTACAGCGTAGCTTTGAAGTTATATTGTTAATAGTAAGTTGTTTCTAAGTTGAATAATAATATACTTACTTACTCTTAAGCAGGTGGAACCACACTTTATTCATTCTCCAATTCTAAATATACACAGTCTGGCCATAAATACTGTTATAATTAAAGTGAGAAAGATATTACATTTGAATTTGGAATCTGTCATGTTTATACGATTGTTCATTATATAAGTCTTTAGGCTTTCACGGCCGGCGTTGCATGTAGAATATACTGCTTCCGGGCTGTCTGGCCGTGGTCGATGTGAAACTTGCGTTCCAGACGTTTCGTCGATCACTGCGGTCGACATCTTCAGTGGCGCAGGGCCGGGCGACGACGACTTCGGAGACCTTGCCTCGCCGGCGGCTGAGTTGCGACTGATGCGAAGTCTTGAATCACAGGCGTATTTATAGGCACGGTCGGAGCAGGGAATCGACTCACTCGATTCTGATTGGCCGAATGCTGTAGCGCGGACGTACTCGATCCTGATTGGTCGTTTGCACTGTGATACCGAGTGGCTCTCAGTGCTGGGTACCAATCTTTTTGGAGTTGAAATCCCTCGTTTTTTCGGTTGAAGTTGTTGGGATGCTTGAATATTTCGATGGCTTCTCGAAGTATACGTGGGAAAAATTTGTAGTGGTAGCTAGAACTTTCGTGTTCTGAAATTCGATGGTATGATTCCCATCCTCTTGGGTGTGTTCTGCAACCGCTGACCTGTCGAAGTGGCAGAGGCGGCAATTACGTTCATGTTCCGACAGGCGGGTCTTGATGCTTCTTTGGGTGGTGCCCACGTATACCGAGCCACTTGAGCAGGGGATTCTGTAAACTCCAGCTGACGATAGTGGATCACATGGGTCCTTGACCGAACGGTGAAAATTCCATAGCTGCGTCGTGGGCTTGAAGATCGGCTTGATGTTATAAGCTTCTAGCAGTCTTCCGATACGATCTGTAATGCCATGAATATATGGCAAGAAAGCCTTCCCTATCGGTGCAGGTTTTTCCTCATCCTTGTTTGTCTGCGAAGCTTTCTTTGGGTGAAGAGCTCTCCGTATCTCATGTGCAGAAAATCCATTAGCCTGGAAGGCCGAGTCCAAGTGGCGTAACTCGTTTTGTAGGTGTTGAGGTTCACAGATGGTCTTAGCTCGGTGGACCAGTGTCTTGATAACTGACATTTTTTGTCTGGGATGGTGGTTGGAGTCCTTGTGTAAGTAATTGAGATTGCATTACAAAAAGTTGATATGGAGACAAAAGCAATTTTTAAAACTCTCCATACACTTGGTCAAATGTTTGTGTACTGGGCTTTTAATAGGTACAATGAGACCTCCTCTGTTTGTGGCAGAAAAAGGTCTGGCTGTCCATGTAGTGCTCGTACGAAAAAGGTGTACAAAGCAGTAAGGGAAAGAATTTGCAGATATCCTGTCCGAAAGCAAAAGATTTTATTTCGGAACCATGTCGCGTATTTTAAAAGATGACTTAGGACTTACAGCCTACAAGAGACGCACTGGTCATTTTTAACTGATAATTTAATAAAGAATAGCGTGGTAAAATCAAAACAACTACTGACGCTGTAAGCAAAGGGAGGTCACAGAAAAAAAAAGACGGGTTGCACTCCGGGAGTGCCGGCAGAAGTGAAAACATTTTCTTTCTTTCTTTCTTCGTTATATACAGAGAAAAAGATAAAAAGAACACACCATGCCATACCATACCTATAATAAAGCGCCAATCATAGAACCTATCACTAATTTTCTGTCAGAAGAAATTAATGAATTACAAAAAGAAAAAATAATCACAATAAGCAATAAATTACAAAAAGAAAAAATAACCACAAAATGTTATTAATTACATAAAAAAACAAAACGTAATAAATTACAAAAATAAAAAATAATCACAAAGAACTTCAGAAGCCTAGTTCCGAACCCGGTACTATCTGAAACCATATGGACTTACAGTCGAAGCGCTAACCGCTCAGCCGAGAAGCTTCTTGACGGATCTAACAAAATGAACAATCTGTAGCTGTTGTAATGTTGTATGACGTCAGTCGTCGGTTACGGTTCAAAGGTCAACTAATCCTGACGCGCGTTTAACATTTTTAACCCATCCAACGCCGCTAAAGAAGTTTTCACTTCAAAAATCTTTACAATTCAACAACATTTCAACAAACAAAATGACCGTATTAATGCTCAAAGCTAAGGAAGCTTCCCAATTAGTCGACAGAGTGCAACATGGGCATTATTCGACTTCAGTAATGGTTTGGTGGGGTGTTACTTTGAAGGAGTGACTGAGCCATATTTTTGTGAAAAAGGTATCAAAACAGCGGCACAAGTGTATCAAGATACCATTCTTGTGAAGGTAGTTAAGACCCTTAACAACACCATGTTCAATAATCAAGTATGGTCCTTCCAACAAGACTCGGCGCCGGGTCATAAAGCTCGGTCCTCGCGGTCTTGGTTGGAAGTGAACGTTTTGGACTTCATCAGAGCTGAAGACTGGCCGTCGTCTAGTCCCGATTTCAATCTGCTGGTTTATGATATTTTATGGTCAGTTTTAGAGAGTACGGCTTGCTCTAAACGCCATGATAATTTAGAGTCCCTAAAACAATCCATACGATTGATAGTGAAGAATTTTCCCAGAGTACGTGCTTCTATTGATAACTAGCCTTGACGTTTAAAGGACTGTATTGCAGCCAATGGAGACCACTTCGAAAGAGCTTTGAATATTTTACATTGTTTTATATTTATGTATTAAACTAACACACTGTAAAAGTAATAAATATTATTTGCAATAATCTTTTTTTATTTTCTCGTGACCAAATTTATGGCAAGATGATGTGGATGAAAAAGAAACGAAGAGTGGATGGATACGCGCATTTGCTATTCGTGTATAGCAAAAAAAGACAAAGTAGCCCTCCATACTTCGTCGTATGCGGCCAAATAAAGTTAACATATAACGAAATGGGGTTACACCTTTAAAAATCAGAAGCCAAGATTTTTGAGACACAAGTTAACGGTAAGCAATGGCGGATAGCCATGATCGAATCTAACAATAAAAAGTTTAATTAATCCAGTGAATCACATTGCCTACAATTATTTTAACCAACGAAATACCAGTATGGTACATAAAACATAGGGATAAATTCCAGTTGTACGTTGTCAGTCATAAACCAAGTTCACTCAGCCAAACACCTGGTTAAACACTAAGTAGAAAACTGGATGAAGAAATCTAAAAAATTCCCTCTCCATTTTTATACTAAACTGCGCAAAACAGCTATAAATCTCGCACACCCGTAAATAAACATAATAAATTTCTATCACTGGATTTACAAACTTTTTGTGCGTGCTAAAGTGAAATGTTCGAAAATATATAACGTGGAACAGAAACAAATAAAAAGCTTAGTAATTCAAATTGAAAGAACATACTTTTTTTATGGTCCTTTGTAGAGTAATTTCACTCATAAGATCCTTTTAGTCGTGGTTTTAGACATATTAAACTATTTGCCGACTGGGCCAGTTAAAAATAGAGCCGCCATCTTAGAAGAAAAGTACCGCGGAATAGAACTGAGTAAGGTGTCATTAAGACAAGCTAAGTGTCTCGCACGTTTCGTTTTGATAATCGTACGCTACTTGCGCTAGCAATAATCGCCCAACGATTGTCGTATCATAAAATGTTCAGGCAAACTCTCAAATCTCGCCTACGATTATATCATATGAGATTCGCAATTGACATCCTTATGTAATTGTTTTAAAATTTTTTTGCTCTTACTTTTGATACCTCATGGCATTACCATACCTCACCTTGATAATATTGCTCTTATACGATGAGTTATTTGTAACCTAAGTTGAATGCAAAGGATAAAGAAGAAACACTTCTTTTTACTTGGAATAAATTTTAAAAATAGAATGTTCAAACCTTCCTGCCCTCCAACTCAATCAATTTAAGAGCACTAACTCCAATGAAAAAAACATTCCAAAGAGTTTGCTTGCTCCCTCGATTTCTTAGATCAAAATGAACTGTATGTCTCAACTGAAGCTGAAGATGAAAGGACAGAATATGTGATTCTTATGAGAGATGTTCAGAAGTTAATCTCTTCTTCGTTTGAATGTGGAAAGAACACTGAAAATTACTGTGGTGGTTGTGAAGAATCAGGTGCTATACAATACACATGCGGAGAATTCTATATCTAGAAGTGGATAAGGATACTTGATTTAAGGATTAACGGATATTGTGATTTTTATGGTTAGCCAAGTTACGTTAGAACTTGCAAAATTAAGGAATAAATTTGTTTTTAATAAAAATGTTGAATCTTGTTCTGTGGCGTAGCGGTAGTGAACGCGGCCGATCCGCAGGAGGCGCGGGTTCCAACCTCGCTCAGTGCAAATATTTGTATGCATGAATATGTATATATATTTGCATTGGTCTGGGAGTTTATATGTGTATTATCTATATATTTAAAAAAGTATCTAAGTATATTTATCAGCATTCTAGCAAAAACACAAGCTAATTAAACTATGCTTACCATGGGTCTAGATAGCGTTTTGTGAAATGATGTGGAATATTTATTATTATTATTTATTTATTATTTATTTGGTACTCTTAAAGCCATTTCAACCCACCGAAATATACAAAGTGAATTAGTTGCAAGCATTGGTCTGATATTCGCAAAGCAATATACAGTTCATAATAATACTCAGAACAAACCCTCAGGCGCCACTATGGCTCGTACGGCTTGGCTGCCATCCAATACATAATATAGTTTGCGTCCCCAAAATGCCCCCAAACTCGCACAAAGACAATTCCGCTGAAATGAATACGTAAGCTGAATCGTAAAACTTAAATAGGTTGTTATGGCACTATAAGGTACCATATAGTGTTGAAGACGGGTTGTTAAAAGTTTAACAGATACTCCTGTGACTAATAGTTTTATTCAAGTTTAGGTCAACGTTTTAGTACCTTTGTATTTTTAGTACTGCGTATGTACTTTCTTTATATAGTTTAGGTCCATTTATTATTTGAAGTATTCTTGTTATCCGTCCATATTGTCATGTAATTCTTAATGTAGTACGTAATAGTACAGATTAATACTTTTAAAATGAAATAATGTCACAAACTATGAACTTATCAGCTAAGGTAGCATAAGAATTATGCCACATTTAATTATCGTTTGTAAGAAATAAATCAGAATCCATATAAAATTATTATGAAATGTAAAATAAAAACGACCTAGGTTTAAACCATAATTGTTCATAATTTCGAGATGATTTAAATTCATTTCTTTTGAGGATAAGTTTTGTAATAAGGGTAAGCACAAAAGCTCTAATCACTTTAAATTTGGTCCACTCATTACTCTAATTAATTAATCAATATTCAGAGTTCTTTGATGCAGATTTTTTGTTTCGTCAATTTATATGTACTTGGACATATAAAAGTAGTATGATTCTTTATTTAAACATATTCTGATTCTACTCAACTAATTGCAACCACATAAGGCAGTTTTACTTGATCAAATCTAATATTCTTAAAATGAAGAAAGAAATTAAAATAAAAAGAAATAATGCCGATTCATTTTGGAATGAAAGCGCTACAGTAAACTCTTCCCCGCTTTTTCTCATTTCTTTTTTTATAACGAAGATTACCTTTTCATAACATTCTGTGAGGAATCGTGTTCTTGAGGTTTCAGCCAAAAATTATCAAGATCTGTTCATAAATAACGTGACAGTAAACTCCTCCCTTATCTCCTCAATTTGCCCACCTTTCGAAAAAAGCTCTCGACAAAAGTTGAGTTTTAAATCAAAGCACACGTGTGACACTTTTACGTTACGTTATGTCGGTTAAGAAATGTGCCCTATAGACTGAAACTGACACACCAACCTAGATACGGACAAAAGTAAAATTTGCCACCTTGATGTAACACAGAATGTCGCTCGGACGAAAAGCGCATCATCAATAGTTTTAGCATCCATCGCTAACAATCAGACAATTTAATTCTTGTTCATTTCGAAAAAAATATTTTTAGATTCAAAACCGTTGTTTATTATCTTCAATGTTATGACACAACTGATTTACAATTTGATAACAATACTAATATGAAAACAATTCATCTGATAGTATATGCCGGCGGAGAACAATTACTTAAAATTCTATGTAACAGCAAACCAATACTTATCACGACCTTCACATTTCTCATTCTGAAATCAGACAGGAAAACCTGCTAGATCCCGTCCGTAAGTATTGAACTGCTTTTCAATTTGTATGTAATGGTTTCATTTAAAGGCATCCCATTAAAATGTCCCAAAATCCAAAGAAATACCTACTCATAATAATTAATTTGGTGAAAGTGATGTGATGTATGATAAAATGATTCCAATTAATTAACTTTACCCTGGCTATTTAAATTGTACATATTGTATCTATTTTCCTGTATTGTAAAACAACTGCGGGCTGGTGAAGTAAAGAAATAAAAGGAAATTTTTCATGAAGTAGATTTAAGCAAATACGTGATAGCCATTCATGCCATTGAGTGTGTTGAGACAGTTGTAACGTTTGTCGAAATAACTTTCGTCGTCATCGCCGTCATCATCGTCTTTAATATAGAAGGGGTAGGTTGTGTATTAACACTTACATTAGGACAATTATGATTTTGATCACATGTAATGGGCGACGAGCCTATTCCAGTCACACAGACACTTAGTCATGATCTGCACGTTTATGTTTACTGTCGGATGATAAGCAGGCCTATAACTTACTCGACCTTTAAAAACCTGGTAACATAAATAACTGAACGATATTTCACCTAAAATCTGATAAACATAATATACAATAAAACCATGCTGATGAACACAAATACAAAACGAGGTCATAAATCAGAGTTACATATGAGTGAACACCTGCTGGGGCTGCTACAATTCTCAATGATTAATGGTACTTTATACATGCGCTGTATCAATTGAAATTTATAGATAGCAAAGTAAATATTTACGGAGCATAATGAATATAAATGTTTGAACTACGAAATTAATTCTTGTGTTAATTGGGATTACGGACAAATATTCTGGAAATAAAATATGCAGGCCTGTGTTTTGTAAAATTAAATTCGGTAATTTCGTCATAGAGGGTTATATTTCCCCAAAACAGAGTTTATTTTTTTAACAAATACCAGATTTGTCGACCATCAATCAATTAACATATTGCAGCAGTCAACTGCTGCATATAGGCCTCTGGCAGGTAATGGTGCAATACACATTGGGTGAGACCAATGTTTCGATTCTCCGTCTTGTGCGTCCAGTCCATCCCAGCCACCTTTTTCAGGCCGTCCATCTTATTGGAGTTCGTCCCACCGTCCATTTGCGATTCGCGGCCTCCTGTCTAAGACTTGCTTATCGATCCTTTGGCAGACTTGGCTAGCTCATTGCCAATTCAGCATGTCGCTAATCCACACTATGTGTGCTGGCAAATGTTTTGCTATTGATTTCAGTTAAACTTGCAGTAGATACCTAGTTCGTTGGTGTTTTCATTTGTAATGAATTCAATTATTGTTTATCTATACAAGCATTTCAAAATATTATTTTTATCATATTGCATTTCGACAGAGCCTTTTTTAGGGTTACGTACCCAAAGGGTTAAAACGGAACTCTATTACTAAGACTTCGCTGTCCGTCCCTCCGTCCGCCTGTCCCCAGGCTGTATCTCAAGAACCGTGATAGCTAGAGAGTCGAAATTTCCACAGATTGTGTATTTCTGTTGCCGCTATAACAACAAATACTAAAAACAAAATAATAATGATAATTAAGGGTGGCTCCCAATGGGAGCCACCCTCAAAAAGGGCTGAAATATCACATATTTTGTATGGGAGCCTCCCATACAAAAAATGTGATATTTTAGCCCTTTTTCATGCCCATTTTCATTCGCCGAGCTAGATCTCAAGAACCGTAATTGCTAGACAGTTGAAATTTGCACAGATTATGTATTTTTACTGTGGCTACAACAACAAATACTAAAACTAAAATAAAAATAATATTTAAGGGATTCCATACAACAAAAGTACTTTTCTTGCGTTTTTGGCTTGATATTAATACAAAATTAAGAAAAAAACATCATTTATATACGCACCCGAATGTTTAATCATTTTCGAAAGATTATGATATACTTCCTCATCAGTTTTCATAGCCATGTTATCTCCTAACGACCTCTGTCATTTCCAAACGTTGACGTTACTAGCGAGCTATATTACATCAACATATTACATATTATATTGTAGGTATGTATATATGTATTTACATACTTAGTAATGTTTTACGATATTTTTTAAGAACAAAATTAACAACAACACTTGCTGCAGACCTATTCAAGCAAAAAAATCGATCAAAGGTTTTAAAAGACTTCGACTCAGACTACTTATTACATATTGTGTGCGCGATTACCCACAGTCACTATCCTTTCAATATCTCCATCCTACTTTCCATCCTTGGTAAACAATCTCCCCAAGTATATAATAGCTAACTCTAAACGCACTTCTTCATCCTAGTATTATTGCCGGTCGCATCCGAAGGTCCGCTTTTCCAGTCTAACTGCGGATTAAGCAGATCTCAGATCATCGCCTGTAATATCTTTATTACTTTGTCCTTTGATAATAATTTGAGTAATGTTAAACGGATTGCTTACAAAGGCTCTCTCATCAATCACAGAAGATGTGTTAAAACAATTTGTGTTTGTACATTGTACTAGTACATTGAACGTTTCAGTAATATATCATCACTACCCACAATGATGTCGGTCTACCCAACCAAGCACTTTACTAATAATATCTAGACCTTTCAAATAAAAAGTGGCATCAAAATACGTTCAGTAGTTTTTGCGTCCATCGAGAACTAACAGACGTTAAGACTTCCAATAAATAAAATATTTTTGTGTTCCGTATTGTTAACATAACATAATAAATATCAAGTTTTTGAAGTGAAAACTTCTTTAGCGGCGTTGGATGGGTAGAAAGTGTTAAACTCGCGTCAGGATTACTTGACCTTTGAACCGTAACCGACGACTGACGTCATACAACATTACAACAGCACTACAGATTGTTTATTTTGTTAGGTGCGTTAGGAAGCTTCGTAGCTTAGCGGTAGGCGCTTCGACTGTAAGTCCTTAAGCTTTCAGATAGTACCGGGTTCGAACCTGGGCTTCTGACACTTTTTGTGATTTTTTTCTTTTTTTAATTTATTATATTTGTGATTATTGTTTCTTTTTGTAATTTATTACTTTTTGTGATTATTGTTTCTTTTTGTAATTTATTGTTACTTTTTGTGATTATTTTTTCTTTTTGTAATTTATTAATTTCCTCTGACAGAAAATTAGTGACAGGTTCTATGATTGGCGCTATATTATAGGTATGGTTTGGTATGGTGTGTTCTTTTTATCTTTTTCTCTATATATAACGAAGAAAGAAAGAAAGAAAAAGTTTTCACTTCTGCCGGCACTCCCGGAGTGCAACCCCTCTTTTTTATTTTAATATCTCCAATGTACAGACACGAAGACTTTACAATAGGTATATACTAGCAGTCGTTGCCTGTATGACTTTATCTGACAATCAAGATTATTTCTTGAATAAAAGCCAATTCCTTGCAGAAACTTATTTCGTTATTCTTCCAATTACAATTTTAAACTGTACCCCATTCCGAACTTCTTACTACATTTTTCCTTAGGCCGCATTGGGACTTAAGGAGCAACCTATTTCACTATTTTTATTCACACCAAATCCCACTAGAGTTGCATTTTCTCAACTTAAATGTACACTTATTTATCCTATTGTCTTATTCTATGTAATATAACTAAAACTTAAGACTAACACTATTTATACATTATGGACCGTTCTTCAGGCAGCGTGGACGTACTGGACAACTAGCATATAAGTACAGAACCGTAGCTTAGTACTTATTCAATATAACAATACCAGCTTTGAACTTGTTGCCTACATTTTAGCATACACTCAGCTTGATTACTTTTTATTTGTTTTCGTACGATTCTTTTGTGTATCATTAAACTCCTCACATATGCTTCTCTTTATTTTTCTCATTAAAATAAACATTGTAGTATAAGGGTACTTTTACATTTGACCTGCCATTAAAACAAATTAAAAGAATGAGATAAGACTTACACTTTATCTTGATTCACTTTTATTTTATTCTCTTGAGTTTCGCAGTTATCAAAATCTCTAATACAAATTCAGTTATCGTAAGAATGCAACCTTTGCGCGTCTGCGACCTGTATGGGGGGTCATGGAAACTGACACGTCGAATTAAAATCAAAAATTTTGGGTCCAATGTTAAATTTCTGCTGATATATGGGTGTGAGGTGTGAAAGGTGGCAAAAACTATTTCGCATCAGCTCCAGGTTTTCGTTAACCGCTGTCTGTGCCAAATCCTCGGTATATACTGGCCCGGGAAAATCTCTAACAAAGACCTCTTGGAACGCTGCCCCGAGACTCCAATCGCCCAACAAATTAAGCGTCGCAAAGGGAAACGGATTAGCCACACTCTTCGACGAGACCCCGATCATATCCCTTAGCAGGCGCTTGATTGGAACCTTCAAGGCAATGGCAAACGTGATCGCCCTAAACAGACTTGGCGACGCACAGTGACAGATGAGGCGAAGAAGATAGGAAAAACGTGGAACAAGATAAAACGCGAAGCTCAGGACCGCAATGGAGAATCACTGTGGACGCCCTCTGCCCCCCATCCAGGGGTAATAGGATATTAAGTCAAGTAAGTCAAGAATTAGTTCAATGATAGTTCAAAATATCTAAGTGTATGAATTCTCTAGTTTCCACCTCAAGGCATAAAGTACTGATCAATTTTAATGTAGGTATACCATATAATTAATTAAAAATGAATAATGTAAATCTCAATGTTAGTGAAATGTTATAGTGATGAAATTGTAGCCATTAACATAATGTCACAAAACAATATAGTCGATTATATAATAGAAATAGCTCAATCCGATTAAATAAGGTTTATCTCTAAAATAACCCTATACTGATCCTTGATTCTTAGTTGTATTATTAGCATAGGATATTATTTTTAAAATAAATTTTAATTAGTGACAAATCGAATCTATATAAGACTTCATAGCCATGTAGTGTCCAGAAGATAATGTATTAATTTGACTCCATCAAGATTAATCTGAAGATGGAGCCTCGTTCGCCCACTCCTGGTGGGACTACTAAGCTCGTAGGTTAGGTCTAGTTCCATTGATGTAGAAAACATATCGAAAACATATACCTACCTAACTTTTTCGCTTGGCACTAACTTCAACAAAATGTGCTTGCGTTTTAGATTAAAATTATATTTGATCGTTTCCAACCATGTTTTCAGAGTTAGAATTTTATAAATATGTATGTATGTATTTTTTTTTCATTGTTCTCATATAATTATTTACATTTAAATTAAGAGTTTACAATTAATATTACAGAATAATACTAAATAATAAAAATTATGCTATATAATACATACAAAAATAACATAAAAGAGGGGGAGAGACTGCAACTTTAGGCATCGAAAAATTCCTCCCAAGTACAATGGAGAGATAGATAGATGATCTTTATCTGTTCATAAATAATCCGACAGCAAACTTTCACCCTTATCTCTTCCATTTTCCCTCCTATTAAATCAATTAAATTATGTAACATTTTATACATATTTTTACATATTTATTTTCCTATATTTTTTGTATAATGAACCTAATATTACCCTATATTTTAGAGATTCTTTGACTAACCTTACCTATTTAAAAGGAAAAGACGAAAAAACCAGGACATCAGTTGTATCAAAATTTAATTTTCCCATTCATAGAAATCTCACTAGTTTAACTTAGTATTTCAAGTTTCGCGATCTCAATTAAATATGTATAGTGGGGCCCAAATTCAATTTCCGTCCTTTACCTTATAGTTCATGAAATTTATTTTCAAGTCCGTCTTCTCTTTGAAATGCAACCTCTTTAGAATATGGCGATAATGATATTCTTTTGGTTGCCGAATGAAAATAAAGTACAAAATTTCTGTGTCACAAATTTTATTTTTATAGTTTTAAAATCATAGAAATTGCTAGACCGCCAATAGCTCCGTAATGTTTCTTGGAAGCTACTACTGGGAAATCCATACAAAAGTATTCCTGATTTCCTTTGGGAATTGTAACTTAAAAGTGCTACGATATTGATAGCTGCTTTTAATACAAGTTGGTAGAAAACTTTTATACGAGAAGATTCATGAGTCTCGTTTTCTAACATTTTACTTTTTGCGTCTATTTCTATCGTTAAGTTGCTGACAATGTATATTATAATTATACAAACAGCAAAAAACAAAGTGATTTGTTATATACAACTAGTAGTTCTCCGAACTGTAGACATCACGAGTACCCTTTGCAATTTTTTTGGTATCCATAGTATATCTTATAAATAATATATATATATATATATTTTTTTTTAAAGATACACATCTTTAAAAAAAAAGTAAAAATAATTAAAAAAGCGATACGGATCTTCTTATTTTAAACAGCCCAGATGTTTCTCCAAAAATAATGACGATTCGTTCGCAAAAAAAAAAAACGCTACAGTAAACTTCTCTCCATCTTTTCTCATCTGTTTTTTTATAACGCTGTTCACCTTGTTTTTTTATAACGCTGTTCACCTCTATGAGGCTTGGTTTCTTTTCACAACAACCTGTGAGGAATCATGTCTTAGATGTTTCCGCCAAAAAATCATCAAGATCTGTTCATAAATAATCCGACAGCAAACTTTCACCCTTATCTCTTCCATTTTCCCTCCTATTAAATCAAAAAACATGTGTGCCAAGGATGGTGAAAATCGGTTAAGGAATTCGTCCTCTAGACCGAAACTGACAAACCGACATAGATACGGTCAAAAGCAAAATCTGCCACCTTGTCGAAACAGAGACTCTCGTTTTCTTCGTTTTTCGTTCAAATATTGTATATATGTATACATACAAAAATATGCTCATGTCTTTTCCCTGTAGGCTAAGCACAGACAACAGCCTGCCGGGTGTTTCTATCCTTACACACTTCACGAGCTCTCTCTACTGTAATTAAACTCTTCATGCAAGTCCACTGGTTTTTCTATGCTTCTGACCAGTCCTTTTAAAACTACATCATTAAAAAACAATAAAATTGTGAAACAATAAAAGGCAATAGAAAGTTCATTTGAATTACTACTTTATGCTAAGAAAGCATTAGACATAATAATATGTGCAGAGCCGAGGAAAGTTTCTCTCGCCTATAATGTTATAGTTTCAGCTGAATTTGCATGCCAGTTTCAGGAAACTCTGAACTAAAACTGGAAACTAGGTAGTAGAGGGTAGTTGAACTGTACACACTTCAAAACTTTAGCTCTGTGTTTATTTTATTTTTAAATATATTTAAACTTAATTTTAAATGTTAAATAACAGTTAAAACTAATAGTTATCCTTTAGTGCACCATAACAACTCACTGATTCTCCTGTAAAATCTCTCTTGCACTGATAAAATCATAACTATCACTATGGATCTGTATACTCAGCTGTCAAATAGCATGGAAGAACTTTCGTTCGCATTTACATCACGTATGGCACAATATGAGGAAGACCTGAAGAATGCTGCGGGCACTGATACATCCCATAAGTCTATAGCTGGCCTCTCACGGGACTTTATGGATTTCAAGGCACTCATTTGGAAGACTATGAATATGATGAAAGCGCAGATGGAGTTATTGTTTTCTGGGCTAGACAGGCATGAGATGGCTTCCCGGAGAAAAGTTTTGTTGATTCATGGCCTGGAAGAATCAAAAGAAGCCACCTGTACAAATCTGGCTCTTCATACTTTAAAGGAGAAACTGCAGTTGCCTCACATCTCAATCAACGATCTGGAGAACTGTCACCGCCTGGGAAGCAATGCTTCTAAACCCCGTCCGCTCCTCATAAGGTTTCAAAGCTATCTGCTGCGGAATGAGGTATGGAATAGCAAGACTAGGCTTAAGGGTACGGGTGTAACTCTGTCTGAATTTCTGACCAAGCCACGCCACGACGTCTTTATGGACGCCCGCAAGCATTTTGGTGTAAGGCAGTGTTGGACCTCAGATGGAAAGATTGTCATACAACTCGCAAATAATTTTCGTCGTAAGATTGAGACATCATCTGAACTGCGTAAGTTGTGCATCGAATTCCCAAACCCACAATTACCACCTCCTGGGACATCAAAAGCTCCACAGCCAGTTGTTCAAGGTCAAACAGCAGCCAGAGTAGCCACCATCAATGAGAAAAGACCCCGGAAGCAAGTCAAGTAGCACCAATATTTACTTTAACCTCCTGTATACTACCGGGTAATGCTTGAATTTTGTTACTTGTTTTTTTTACAATCTGCAGTTGAGGTCAGTTGTAAGTTAATTTTTTGTCTCCTTCTAACTTCGAAAATAGCATCGTACTTGCATTGAATTATCAGTCAATTTTGTATCTTGAATAATTTTGCTCACAACCTCACATTTACAAAAGAATTGTTTACATAAATATGATATTACTGAGTGACAGATGACGTTGTGTCATGTGTCACAATATGTCATTCAGCTGTGCGTTTTGTTGTTGCAATATTTTGTAATTGTCTCTGGCTCCCTAAGTGCATTGAGGATAACTACATGAGAAGTTATTTAATTTGCTTATTTATTTTAAACAATTTATGATTATATATTATTATTTTATTATTATATGTCATACTTATGTCCGATTATGAAGACTGTTATATTTCTTGTTCTTCTGATACATCTAATGGCGACTACGCCAGTGCAGGTAGCGATAACGAAGGGGATGCAGTCCTTTTACACAAAGAGCTGCTTACTATATTTGGTCCATTAGATAAATTCTTAAATGTTGTACATATCAACGCTCAAAGCGTTCACGCTCACTATCCTGATTTACTTTCATCTTTCGATTCTCTGAACATCCATGCTGTCCTTATTTCCGAAACCTTTTTCAAACCTTCACTTCCTTCAAAACAATATACTTTACCAGGATATAAGCTTATAAGAAATGATAGGGTGGGTGTGGGATATGGCGGGGTTGGGATTTACCTTCGTGATGATATCGCCTTCAAAGTGTTAGATCAGTCTCCTACTGTTTACACTGGTTTTACTGAGCATATTTTTCTTGAAGTTGATTTTCATTATGTTAAATGCCTTCTGGGTGTCTATTATAGCCCTTCTCTTAAAATCGACTATTTCTCTTCCTTCGAATCTAAGTTAGAGAATCTATCCGCTTTGTACCAGCACTCTATAATCTTGGGTGACTTCAACACGTGTCTACTCAAAGATGATGCGCGCAGTCGGAGACTCCAGTCCCTGGTCTCCTCGGTAAACATGCATATTCTCCCATTGGATGTGACTCATCGCGCTCCTCACTGTACTCCTTCTCTCTTAGACCTTATCATTGTTTCCAACCGTGATAAAGTTGTTACTCATGGTCAACTATCTGCTCCTTTCTCATACCACGATCTAATATACCTCTCCTACAAAATTCGTGCGCCGAAACCTAAACCTAAATTTCTCTTGCTCCGGAGCTTCAAAAACATTGACTGGGATACTTTGAGTGCCGATGTGAGGGATACTGACTTTTCTCTGGTGCACAACATAAATGACATCGACATAAAAGTAGATAGCTTTAATAAAATACTCTTAAGTATTTACGATAAACATGCTCCACTAAAAAAGATTAGGGTGAAGCATTTGCCTGCGCCCTGGCTGTCAAAGGATATCAAAACGGCTATGTCTAAACGAGATAAAGCCAAAAGACAGTACAATCGTTATCCCTCGGACGAGAACTGGTCTACCTATAAAATCTTTCGAAATCGCTGCAGTCGTCTGTGTAGGGATGCGAAAAGGCGCCACATTCACGATTCCATTAATAATTCAAACACATCTCAGGTATGGCAATTTTTGAGGTCTCTCGGTATCGGTAAAGATAATGTCGACGTCGCAGATAATGTTGATCTCAATGCGCTGAACACACATTTCGCCACGCCTCCAACTTTGGTAGATGAAGTAGATAAAGCTGCTACTCTCAGTTATCTTTCCAGACTCCCCCTGCCTGAATGTGCTTCCTTTATATTCAACCCGGTTGCAGAGGACGATATAAGGAAACAAATAAAATCAATAGCAACAAAAGCGATGGGTAATGATGGCATTCAACTTCAAATGCTGCTACCTATTCTAAGTGAACTTCTTCCAACCATCACACATATTATTAATTTTTCACTTGAGAATAGCGCTTTCCCTTCGGCTTGGAAAAAAGCACTTGTCATTCCGTTGCCCAAAACCACCAATCCCACCTTAGCATCCCAGTTTCGTCCTATTTCAATCCTGCCAATTCTTTCCAAAGTCCTCGAGAACACAGTGCGAAATCAATTAGCTTCTTACCTTTCCTCTCATGGTCTACTGAGTCCATACCAATCTGGCTTTCGTCCAGGCCATAGTACAGTCACGGCACTACTTAAAATATCAGATGATATAAGACTGGCCATGGAGAATAAACTCCTGACAGTAATGGTTTTGCTGGACTTCAGTAGCGCCTTCAACTCTATTGATTTCGACATCCTCCTGGGCATCCTATCATCATTAAATATGTCGTCCTCTGTAATCGCATGGTTTAACTCCTATCTTCGTGGTCGCTCGCAGCGGGTTCGCTCTGACGAGGCATCCTCTGACTGGTGTGACCTTGCTGCGGGCGTTCCACAAGGTGCCGTCCTCTCTCCTCTTCTTTTCTCGATTTTCATCAATGCTATCAACAAAGTGATATCTTCAAATTTTCATCTCTACGCAGATGATTTGCAGCTATATCGCCATTTTGGGACTGACGAAAGGAATGAGGCCATTACTGCCATCAATAATGACCTCAAAAGCATTGGTGCTTGGGCAAAATCGTTCGGACTGCTTGTCAATCCTGCTAAATCCCAGGCACTCATTGTAGGTGGCAGATACTTCTACAATAATCTTGACCATGCCACTCTTTCTCCTGTCTACTTTAACAATACTGTGATACCGTATACCGCGGTTGTCAAAAATCTAGGGGTATATATTGATTGTAATCTGTCGTGGACTAGGCATATCACCGAGGTCAGCAGAAAAGTCTTCGGTACGCACCATTCTCTTAAGCGCCTTCAGAATTTTCTTCCTTTTAAGACAAGAATCTGTCTTGCTCAATCTCTTCTCCTTCCTCTTTTAGACTATGCTGATGTCACCTTTCTCGACGCAACTGAAGAACTCTGGAACAAGCTGGAGCGGTTGCAAAATTTATGTATCCGGTTCATATTTGGTCTAAGAAAGTATGATCACGTTTCAGAGTTCCGACAGAAACTGAAATGGTTACCGATTCGGCGGCGTCGAGATATTCACATTCTTTCCTTACTCTTTTCTGTTCTTCATAATCCTCACTCTCCTATTTATCTTCGTGAGCGATTTGAGTTTCTTGTCCCCAGGGGTAAACCCTGTCGTACTTTTTCTTCTCTATTACTTCGAACTCCCTCCCATAGTTCCTCTTACTATGACAATTCCTTTACGGTTTCTGCAGTGCGGCTGTGGAATTCTCTTCCTCATTCAATACGCGATAGCCCTTCTTTAAATATCTTTAAGGAACGAACAAGAGACTATTACCTTTCTCAACAATAACAGACATAATATGTATTTATATGTATGTAAATGTATGTATGCCTATATGTATGTATGCCTATATGTATGTATGCCTATATGTATGTATGCCTATATGTATGTATTTATATAGTCTTTATTATGTGTATACATGAGTATTTTATATATGTGAATGTAGTCTATAATGGTTATATATATATGTATATGTAATGCCTTCTGTCAGGGGTATACCTTTTGTATGCCTACTCATACTATTAAGTATTGACAAATGTACACAAGACTTTGCCTCTCTCATTGCATTGCGATTCCTCTGTGCACTCCCAGGTTTGCTGGAAGAGAACTCAATCTGAGTTAAGCTCGCCTTTGTACATAATATTTCACTTGTTTGTATAAATGCCATTTAAGTGTACATAAATAATAAATAAATAAATAAATAAACTAAATCTTTATGCTCTGTTACCCTCAGGTAACTAACAAAGTACGCTTCTAAGTTTCAGTGGGACAGGAGAACTTCTTCTTATTTGGTAGGTAGGTAGTAACATTGGTACATATATATGTCTTGAATTTAAATGTAATGTCTAGGATAATTGAAATTTAACCACTTTTTACGGATTCTATCGCGATTTATTTGTTATTATTTACTTTTAGATCGAAGTATTCTTATTTAGAAACTGGTTTCGAAACTTGGTTTCGTACGTGGCTGAAGGGGTTTCGGCTACTTTACATGGCATGGCTGCTAAAAAATGGCCGAAACGTTGGCGTTAAATAATGATATTCGGTAAACTTGAAAAAATATCGTCTAGGATAATGTTTTTATTAGTAGGTACCTATCGCAAATTATTTATTTATTTTTATTAATTATTTGCCTTTCTTTTGATCATTTCTGTCATCAGTTGCCAATAGAAGTCAAATTCAAAGAAATATTAGTATATTATACTGAAAAATAACATTATTTCACACAAAAATTAACAAATAAATTAGGTGAAGACTCGGAAGATAATGATTATAGACATTACGACTTGTAGAAACATGAATCACGTAATTCACAAAGGTGTTGAATGCAAACGGGACTACCCAAGGAATGATGGTGATAATTCACTTACTTAAGCCGGTATTCTGGAATGGTACTCTGAATCTCCATTTATTAGAGGACAAATCTTATGGACAATCTGTCAAATCTTCAAATCTGTCAATCTGTCTTCAGATAAATCGGGATACAGAAGTGAGTACTACCATTATAAAATACGGGAATTATGTAAGTATTATTAATGAATATTTAAAAGCACTTACGTATGGTATATTTCTTATCTGAGTGGCGGGAAGATCTTGTGGTCTGCGACGTACGCCTCTTGCAGCGCATTATGAATTCTGTGAAAGATATTTTGAGTGCTAATTAACTTAGTTAAAGTAATGTCATTCTCAGCCTGTGAACGTCCTCGTCCTTCGTTTGAAATGTTCAGCAATGAGATTCGCCGAAAATAATATTGTGTACATACAATGGTACTATTATATTGTGTATAATGATGATACACTATCAAAGAGAAACTAAATTGGCATTCTACTCTTACTCACTAACTAGACGTTACCGGGCAACCAACCATTATCAAAATAAAAGCTGTTCCTTTATTTGAAAAAAATAAAATAAGTTAGGTATATGATACAATTTTGTTGGCAATACCCAGAGTATTGTTACAGATCTGAAGTAGTTGAAACCACCATATAAAACAGCTAAGGAATACATTTTTAAGACTAATTTAAAACAATATTTTTTTTTAATATTCGCAAGATATTTAGGCAAGGTTCCAACGGTTTCATATTCTTTCTACCCAATTTTATGATAAAAAAATACGTGATTGCACGCCAGATATCGGACAATCGAAAACATACAAAATTCATATACGACTATTGTTTGATTAGGATGTCTCAAAATAGAAGGGAAGGAAAGGTCGCATATGAAAAATGTTGTCGAAATTGCAATAGACCGATCCCTTATTAACATTTTATAGAACTTATAATGAGTTATTTTCGTAGCATGGCTTCCAAGTACCAGTACACTAAGAAAGTTTTGCGAAAAAATGTGTTTATGTATATATTTAAGGGTAAAAATACCATTGTTCGAATTTTGAATTATACTCCACATTTTTTGAGAGCCAAATCAAATAATCGTGTCTCATTTAAAATAGGATCCGCATCGGGAACATTTTCGTGAGATGATTTCCTACGATTTTAAATGTGGTTTAAAACCTGATGAATCATTTGATCGACTTCAAATTGCTTTTCAATACTCAATACTCAATACATTTATTGCATTCCATAATATGACAGTTGTTGGATTTAAATATTACGTTACAATAATAGACCCTGTCGGGCACAGCACAATGTTTGGAGAGAGGAGTAGTTAGGTAAACTTAATTATTTATATTATTATTTAGTCAAGGTCAATACAATTCGATCCAATACAATACAATTCTCAATTTAATACAATTCTATAGTAATTCTATAGTATGTCAAAAACTTTCATACAGGTACATTAAACAATCTTAAGTTTATACTTTATTAATTTAATAATTTGTTCGTTAATGTCATTATAACACATACGCGTACTTTCGGATTAGAGTGGATCGTTTTAATGTAAATTTCAGCATAAAATATTTATGTCAATTTCATGCATAAATTTCACAGTACTTTTATGGATGACGGACCTTCAGAAGCAACCTTCTACAACCTTCTTCAAGCGCGGTCGCCTCACTTAGGCGTGGTTGTCCTACGACGGCTGTTGCGGAAGAAAGTTTGCTAGCAGTAAAAAAAGGAATTTTAGAAAATTGGCCGCATTACATACAAAGCGATTCAGCATACACTGCAGATTGGTTCGGGAAGCGTTCACAAAATTCATTCAAAATACACGAGCACCTTCGCGTGAGGAGGATAGTTTGCCGCTCAACCTTACCGAAGCTCAGAAGCAGGTCCGTGTGGAGTGGTGCCGTGATATATTACAAAAAATTGCAGCAGGTTCGTCTTGGCGCGTTTACGACATTGTAATAGGTGACGAATCCTGGATTTATCAATATGATCCAGAAACAAAGCGTCAGTCGACAGTTTGGCTGTTTCATAATGAACCAACGCCTACGAAAGTGAAGCAAGCAAAACATTTTAATCGCTATTTTCTTTACTTTGACGAGGTAGGTATCTGATTTCAATTCCATTTCGAGACCCAAGCAGCAGCAGATTGTCAAAATCAGTAAAGACTAGTCTAAAAGATATACACTTTCAGCGTCGTGTAATTTTTTACTTTAATTGCCATATCACGATATAAAATAGCATTCGAAAATCAATATAATCGGCTTGACACTGATCTATCACTTTTGCTTTCAAATAAGTTTCTACTTTCAAGGTAAACTAACGATCTCGTTATTGAAATGTAATTTCAGCATATTTGTTTAAGAGGATTAGATTTGCTGAGAATATAAATCCCCGAAGGGGTAGGCAGAGGAGTGTTATCATCACCTAGATTTCGATAGCTATGATTATCGGTTTCCCGTAGGTAATTGGAAGCGAACTTTAAGCTTTACGTTTAATATCGGATGAAGAACAGCCCTAACCTCTAGTCACTGTCTAGGAAACCAACAGGAAGAGATAGGGGGCCCTATTTTATTCCACTGAAAACTACTGCGGCAAGATTGAATTCACTGAGAAGCCATGAAAACAATTTAGTTAAAAAGTTACAAAGCATGAATTATGGTATGCGTGAAAGAGGTCATGGCAAAAAATTAAATACAATGAAGGGCTGGTCTGATAGGAATGTATGCAGGAGATTGACAATGCGCTGATCCCAAATAATTGGAACAAGCTACGAGTCCTCAAAGACTTTCGCAGTCAAATCAACTTTACCAAGCTGAACAGACCCAGGGTAAGAGAAAAAATCCTCGGGTAGAACCAAGAAACACAACATGATGAAGATGATATTTATGACAAAAAAAAGTTAAACTTCTAAAACCCAATAGCTTTTTTATAGTGCAAAAATTCCTACAGATAACCTATGGTTATATCGTACTCGAACCGACTATAGCCGCAAGCTGATTTTAGGTTTTAGTTAACAGAGATCAGATAGCCAGAAACATAATATCTCACCTTGTCTAGACGAAACTCTAATAGCTATATGATAATAGAATAAAAATGGCACTCAAGAAATAGAAAATTATTTTATCATCCATCTAATACTTACGTGAAGTTGTCTAAAAGACGGTCCACGAAAGTAATTTAATTTGTATCAGGGACTTTTTCAAAATTCTCAAGTAAGTAAAAGTTTAAGGACTAACCTACGTAAAAAGAATAAAAGGAACAGTGTACAGATACTTGAAGTCGATATTTGGTGAAATTATAGTAGGTACTTCTTTCCTTATGCCTGTAATCTCTATAACAAGTATATATATAAATATTTTTATTTAATCATTATAAATCCAAAATACTCTTTTTCTGGAGCGAGTGTTAGCCCCAAAGATCCTAGTGAAACCCCATGCAACCCCATAAATCCACAACAAACAACTACCAAACCGACAACAAATTATCTTCGCTTACAGTGTCGGGCTGTAGGAGCAAACATTGCAATGGGCTTTTCCACTAATGTGTGTAAGTTATTGAGCCATTTCGCGAAACGGCTTGCGATTCAGCCTGTGAATGTACACACAGTCGTATTTGAGAACCATTTCATACGTACGGGTGTACTCTCGAAACCAGTGCACAATCAAGCGAGTAAACTGAAAATGAACTGAAAGATGTAAAAGTTATGAAATCCTATTTCTTCATCTTTTCGTCAATTCCGGTCGCATCTGAAGCTTTTTTCATGTTGGAGTCTGGGGTCCGCTTTACCAGTCTAACTGCGGATTAGTCTAAACTTGGATTTTTAGTGAAAACTTCTTTAGCGGCGTTGGATGGGTGTAAAATGTTAAGGAAGCGTCAGGAGTAGTTGACCTTTGAACCGTAACCGACGACTGACGTCATACAAGATTAGGTACAGACTATCTATTTTGCAAGTTACGATAGATAGCGTCGTAGCTTAAACGGTAAGCACTTCGACTGTAAGTCCTTATAGTTTCAGATAGTATCGGGTTCAAACCACCTGGCCTTCTGAAACTTTTTGTGATTATTTTTTCTTTTTGTAATTTATTACTTTTTATGATTATTTTTCTTTCTGTAATTTATTACTTTTTGTGATTATTTTTTCTTTTCATAATTTATTAATTTTTTCTGACAGAAAATTAGCAGAAAATAAGTGATAGGTTCTATGATTAGCGCTATTATAGGTATGGTATGGTATGTTCTTTTTTATCTTTTTCTATGTATATAACGAGGAAAGAAAAAAAGAAAATGTTTTCACTTCTGCCGGCATTCCCAGAGTGCAACCCGTCTTTATTTTTCTTTGACGCGCCTGCCATCTGATCCACACAACCCAAAGGCGACATCGAAACATTGCATTGAACAGTTTTTTACTTTGAATATTTTTCAGGGCTCCATTACCCGTAACGACTGCCGTATATCTTCGTATGGCAACCAGGACTGACGGCTTAACGTGATCTTCGAGGCACGACCAACGACCAGTCCAATGCAGATACCCATATCCATGCATACACATATTTACACTGTGCGGGGATCGAACCGCCGCCTCCTGCGTAGCGGCAGCGTTCACTACCGCCATAGAGGCTATCGTGTTTACGAATTCCTACTAATGTTATAAAATGTTCAGGTTTGAGAAGGAATGTTTTTTTGTTATTTTGATCACACTCTAACAGCTGAACCGATCTAACTGAAATTTGGTATAAGGAGTCCGAAATAATATATAGGTTACCTTTATCTCAGGAATAGGTTCCTATAGGTTGCTAGAAACAAAATTATATGCGGGTGAACCAACGGGCAACAGCTAGTCGTCAATCGTTTTCATGATAATTTTCGTGATAGACAGTCCAATCGTATTAGAATTAATTGAGCCCACCTCAACACTTCACCTGGCTATTCTTTACCAGCTGTTCTAAATTATGTAGTAAAAAAAAATAAGCTACGTTATGAATAGTGGGTTCACGGCGGTCAGGATTCGAACTGGAGACCTCTCGATCGTAAGGTCGTAATCTCCTTAACCCTTAAGCTTTAGATCAAGTTGATTAGCAGTTTAAAATGTAAAAAATCTATTAACGTACTCATTTCGTTTTATACTCATTACGTGCGATCGTACGTACCTACGTATTACAGTTAAGGCTGACTTGCATCAGACAAACGAGTGCTCATTCTATCCCCTTTCTGTCAAATTCTATTAGTGTAATAAAAATTGTATTAGTGTGTCCTTCGTTGTTCTTTCTTAGCTCGCATATATTCTATGGAATATTACAAGAATGTTCGTTCGCTTCAGGTGAACCCCATTAGAGTGCGCGAACAGTGTAGCTTATACGAGTATTGCAGCATCAATGGCGTTCTTACGTGTTCGGACGTGTTCGCGCCTCGGAGCGTGTGTTCTTGTGTTCTAGCAATGCACAAGAATTCTCAGTTTCGTTTACACTAAACAATTAAGAAAGAATGCTCTTTGAATGAAAAAAAGCATATTGCATGCTAAATATTCAAATCGATTAAGATAGAAAAGAAATGATTGAATCGGTTTGAACCCGCATCTTTGTCTTACATGGGCAATTATGCTTTGGCCACTAAGCTACCAGACCTCACCCAGAACCAATTCAAATTTCTCCTTTATATCCGTCTTTTAGGCGACGGTGGAGGTGTCTACCGATATTCTCACGAGTTATCGGAAACAATGATGATTTTTGAATAATTTTAAAACATTGATTTTTCTCAACTCTACACAAAAAATTGCATAAGCATTTTGCTAAGATAGGAAATATATTAAATCGGTCTAAGCGGGGCTGGAATCCGCGATCTTTACCTCACAGGAATGCTCTTGCTCTAGGTCTAGCTCTTTATTCGCTTGGTCTAAATCCACTTTTACAGTTAAATAATTTTCAGTAACGTGCTATGATGTAACCTCACCTTCGGCCTAGCACATCAACCCACAGACGGAGTGCGGTTTAGTTGTTTCGAGTCCGACATAACCTTCCCCTCCGGAGGGGGGAGGGTATCCGTGGGGATTTCCCGCACGTAAAAAAAAGTATAAATAACTAGAGCACGTGACTGCGACACCACACACAAGATTTTTGATTTATATAATTTAATAAATTATATCATCTCTTTTGTTTTAACATTGCTTGGCCTTTTTTTCATGTGCTTACATTACTTACTTTAATCTTTTTATAACTGCAAGTCAACTTAATACTATATTATAAATTAATGTTTAAATAATTTAACACTAAATCTAGCTATGTAATTAACCTTTTTATCTATTAAACTTTTTGTACACTGTAATCTGTATTTTAATTGTAGGTTTTCCTTAATAAAGATTCTACTTTTCTACTCCTTTAGTGATAAACATAGTAATGTCTATAATAAAAATACCACAATATAATTAGACTTTGTTGTCATTCAAAACTTAATATTCTTGTTTTGAAAAAGTACCTACAAGGCACAGTCAGTAACAGATCGATTTCGATTAACAAAGTTCTTAAAATTATCTTTATTTCTTGGTTTCCCTTTCCTGTTGACGGATTTTTTCGATATTTGGTAAACACCTTTAGTTCGGACAATAATACAATTTCAATCAAAAAAAGATTCATTTGTTCTGAATACCTTCTGATCTTAATTATTATGACTTTGAAATCAAAACGCTAACTGTGCCACTTATCAATCTTAATACAAAATAAGTCTTTTTTTTCAGTATAAAAATAGTCAACTCACCTTTTATTGTAACAGTAATTTCTTCAATTTTATGCGACACAACCGTTTACACAACTATTTTGATAACTAACAACAATAATAATTATTATTTATATTATTTACTTATCCATTAACTACACGGAAGACTATTTAAATAACGATATATAACATCAACAAGTTTATATTATATCTATACTCTGAACACATATTCGAATGATATTTACACTCATAGTTAAATTACTTAAAGCTACAATTTCAACTTCAAAAATGCATTCCAAATGTTTAATATGATATTAGAAATTGATTTTAATTTATGATAAACACGTTTTCATTCATAATTTTGTATTAAAAACGATAATTTGACCATAATTTCGCTCCACATTTCTGGATTTTGACGTTTTGGTTGGTGTTGCTATAAATTTAGTTGAAATCCACCATTTTTCATGTTTATTATTTCGATGGGATAGTCTCTAACTAAATTGATGCTATAAATAATTAAATTAATTCATAACAGTATTTAATCCTAAGTCGACAGGAAATTATACGCATTTCCAAATGGTGTTGAACCTTAAAATGTACTTACCTGACTATCGGCATTAAGTGAGTCATCGCTTTAAAAATACATTTTTTATCATTAAATTTACTATAATTTATTGCAGAGCATAGATCATTTTCTAATCTCATGATTTAACATCAAAGTTTTCTTTAGAATAATAGGGAAGTATATATTTCTCAATTAGAAGACATCTGATGAATTGATACCAATGGCAATAGGTATTATAATATGCAGATAAATAAAATAAATAAATAAATTTTATAATTACACAAAGTGATTGCAGTTATAAACAAGTACGTAATTCACGGTAGATCTTACAACTATTTACTGTTACAATCTTGTGGATGAAGTTCTGTTTTCCTTGATAGGTTAGTTTTAACCTGTAACAGGGAGATCAGATTGTTAAAATTACTATTTTATTGGAATAAGACCTCCTTGATCAAAATTTACCAGTAGTAGCAGTAAACATGAAACTCTTTACCTGGCAACACTGGTTCGCGCATGCGTGTACCTAGCTCAGGTTCGCGCCAGATGTTCCTCAGAGTTTTGGTAGTTTTATTGATCTGCGAGGGGTGGTAATGCGAGCATCATTACCTACGAGCCTATAATAAATCGACGTGCCTTTCAGAAATAGATCTATCTACCTATCAAGGCCATCAATTGCAGACCTTTATTCAGACTGCCTATACATTTTATTAGGTCAAGTTTGAGTGTTTCAGTAAGCGTCAAATATTTTAATTGGTCCGTGATCTTTTGAACTTCTGCTAAAGAATTTGATTTAACTGTTTTAAAAAGTCATCTATAGTTCAGTTAAAGCGCTATTGCCTATCTCCTATAGTATGTAGGTAAGTATAGCTAGTTACAAGTAAACCACTTGAAAAATTGTTAAGAACTAAAACTGCGTCGTGATATACCTCGGTGAGGACTGTACTGTGAGATGCCTATAGGTACAGATAGATATCAATTTTGATATCTATATAATTATTTAGGCAGTTATGTCATCTGTATGAGAGCTACAAGAAGTTAGTCGTCAGATAGCGATTTTTCGCGATACTATTTTATTTATTCCGTAGTCAAATACTGTTGGTTCCTGGTGGAATATAAGGGCCACTTCATTTCTACGCGTGAGGTTCGAAGCAGGCTAATATAGGATAGTGCTGTTCCATCCGGCAGCAAGGATACTGCCAAAGACAAAACACACGCTTGATGGCAATATCACCCACTAATACGTGAGACCAAAAATAACGGTTAACAAAATGTGGGTGATAATACACTAATACCAACCCCTTCGGGGATTCACAAGCGTTAATATGTTTATGTGTAAGTGTATTCAGACATTTACGAGCTAGATAATAAGCAGCGTCAATTCAAGACCGCGATCGGAACTCTTAGACCGAAACGTTTTCAAATGTATATGAAATGAGCATGAAATACATTTTCTTCTGCCCGTATTTTTGAATATTTTTGTTAGTACTATATTGATTTCAGTTTTAAAACTCAATTTATTTTGTTCACTATGCATGTATAGAGTGAAATAATCTGAATCCGACTATATTCAGCTATAAAAATCGACAGAATGTTTTTTAAAATGAAGGTTTATATGTTTGACCAGCTAGTGGCGAGGGGTGCCTATTGCCCGATTCATGCCAGGTTCCTAGATCCAGGCCAGGTTCCTAGATCCAGGTAAGAACGTTCTTACAACGGATTCCATCTTGAAAATTTTGCCACTACTCGTATTAACCTGTATATTATAGTATATGTACACCTTATGTAACCGGCTGAATTGATTTTATTATGACGAGATTGAGTTATGATGTGATTATTAATATATTATTTATCACACGAAAGACAATATTCAAATTAGAATATTTTTGATGCCAAAATAAGGTTTTAAATGCTTTTTAATGTATTGGGTTTTTTAGTTTGAATATTTTTTTTTCTTTATTAGGTACACAAGACTGCTTGAGCCGAATAAACATGAAAACTGCTCAGTCATCTTCATCAATCACACTGAGTAGCCTGTCAATACCTACGTGCCCAGGGTCTTGCGTGTAAAATGGTAGAGTTGTATTTTGTTTTTAATAAAGTCAAAGTAAAACAAATTATAGCAGAGAGGGTACAATAATTCGCACCCGGCTGAAAGTTTTTATTTTATTTTATTTTATTTATTAGGGACAAAAACACTTATGCGTTACATAGAATTCTTAAAAACTAGGATAAAATAATAAAACGTTCAACCCACACTATTTTCCACGAAGTAATAAATAAATATGTTTGAAAATACGAACGCGCAGTTCCACCCAGGTACTAAACAATTTATATATTCAATATTCCCCTAATGAATGACACCCAATTAGGAATCGTTTGCGAGAGTTTCAGACACCATTTTCTTTAATTTTTTCTCCGATAGCGCAAAAATATCGAGGTCAACAAAATGTGAGTAGTAGTAGGTCACCAGTAATCGGCAGAGGTGCCCGCTCCCCGCGTTAGTTCTACACTTTTCTGTGTAAAACAATCTGAGCGCGCACACCTCCCAGCGAACAACAGTCCTAGGGTCCACATAATACACTTTGTTAGTAAGTTCAATACAACTGAATTTATTAAAGCATAAGCCGTACAGCATCATAACCATCAGCAATTAACGCCTGCGCTCCGAGCTCAAAATTTTGTTATACTTTAACAGTTCTGTGTAAGGAATTCTAGTATGAAAACATTTGAAATCGGTAGTACGTAGGAATCTTTTTTGCGCCATTTCAATTCTATGCGTATATTTAAGATAAAAAGAGGCACTCCATATTCTAGTTGGGAACGAATTAAAGTTTTATACAAGAAAAGAAATGTAAAAGGTTTTCTGAAATCCGTACATGCTAAAGGCTTTGTTAATGATGTAATCAATGTGCATGTCTAGATGTAATTGAGAGTCTAGTAAGACACCACGATCTCTTACGCTTTCCGAATTATCCAATACTGTGCCGCTAAGAATGTATGTATACCTATTTAGGCAGACTCAGATAATGCTGTCAATAACAGTACAATAATCTGAGAGCCTGTCTATATCCTCTTGTAGAAGGATGCAATCATGGTTGTTCGTAAAGGTCTTATAGATTTTTATATATAGATTCTTATAGATTTTTAAGTGGTATAAGTGGGTAAGTTAGAAGTTTAGAGTTAAGGAAGCAAGACTTTGTATCGTTTATGTAAAATATAAAGCGCAAAGGGCTAAAAACTGACCCCTGGGGTACACCAGACTCAATGACCACATAATCGGACTGTGTTATAAATTCTTGAATGTTATAGATTCTTTTTTTAAATTTTATTGGTTCAGATGCTTTTTTCTCAATAGCGCCTCAGTGGTAATCACCAACTTTTCAAGCTTATACTATAATGTACTATTATCATTTTAAACCCTTGCCATTAAAACTCTTCCTACTTTTTTGTATTGTTTTACTCAGAAACCGCGTCTCTTAGGAAAAAAGAATGAAACCTGGACTTTTATAGATAATTTTCTAATCTTTAATTTTGTCTCCCATATTTTCATGATTAAACTTAACGTTTGCCTGAAAATCGCGAAAATCCCGTGAGGACGTTTAGAGTTCATTTTTTTTTTTAAATAATCCTACCTACTTTTAACCGGATGCTAATTATTGTATCCTCGGATTTTTAACTTAACCGAAGTATTCGTTGTAAAAATGTCCTGTCAATTTGTAAATATAAACTGTGACTGTACTAAACTTTTGGTAGACGTTTCAGCCATTTTTATTTTAATAATTGTCAATGGGCTTCTGGCTAAGTGGTAACTAAGTGTGTAGGTTAACACACTGCAAGATGAAGCAGCACCAGCCAGGTTCGTTTACATGGACTTATGTATAGTAGTGAATGTTGGGTGTCTCAGAAAGAGCATGGAAGTTATCAGCAGTGCTTCGTGTTGACTAGTCTTAAATTAAAGATTATAATTTTTTACGGAGTCATGAGAATCTTGAATGAGATGCAGTTATAATTAAGATACAACTTCCGAATAGTTTACGTCAATGTACTGACATAACAATATGCAACTTTTCTCACGATAATCGATTTAAAATTACAATTCCAATCCATTATGGGGCAGAAGTAATTGCTTTAGTAATATAATTGTGAGTGAACAGTAAACAAGTGAATGAACTCAATGAGACTTACAATGACCTCGTAGTAAAACTTAATTGGATATCCTTCAAGATGGTCAGACGTTGAATGTTTAATGTTCTGTTTTATTTCAGTGAAGACTCATTCACTTTTGAGTGCCCACTGAGAGAAACAAGTACACACAACCTTTACATGTGAGCGTGTGCACTTATTTCCTTTGCTAGGTGTGCACGAGGATGGTGGCTATTTTTTTCGGTAATCCCACAAATCTTGCTTGTGGGATTACCTACCAATATTGTTTTTCTATGGAGCAAATCTAACATATACTTGTAAATCTGTGGAAGAAACACAATTTTAAAATACAATAGTCCAAGAATGGGACCGTGTGTATCAAAAATGTTATTTCTCGTTGAATTAAAAATAAAAATTATTATGAGAATTATATATGGCTGTAGAAGCTTTAAATACTACATTATGACAATTTATTTGGAATACTTAATACCGATTTCATGATAATTCTTCCACCTAGTTACGAGAACATTATATAATTATTCGACAAGCAGGCCTGCAACTTTAGCACCCAAGTTTATTCAAGGAAAAATAGAAATAAGTGTAAGCAAATAATTATTTATTATTGTTTGGGCTCAAGAAAACCTTTGAATGCTATAAAGACAATAGATTTGATACTGAACCATGAAGATTAGAAGTCATCGTCTAATTTTGAAGTTCACTGTACTTACAGTGTAAAATTGTACTAACATAATCTGACTTCCTTACCAGGGCCGTCTTAACCGGGGGTTCAAGGGTGCGGCCGCACCCGGGCGCGTAGCCCAAGGGGCCGCAGGCCGAGCTCTAAACATATCAATATTTCCTAATTTAACCTTTAACTCATAAGTACAATATTAACACCATTCCCCCGTTTCGTACACTTGCGTCAATTGAACCCCTACATGCATAAAAATATAGGCATCAACCAATATTAAAATCTTTTAAAATTTACCATTGTACCTATTATTGTCACTTTTGCCTTTCGGCACGTGTCATACCGCTCTCGAAATGTAAGGTAAAATAGCTCTTATTTTGATACGCATAACAATTAAATTAAATAATTTCCATTACAAGAGGCCCTTTGACCTAGCCGCCTGGCGCCCGTACTTTAAGTGAAATGGCCTCTATAATTAGGTTTTTAGGGTGTACATTGTAATGTAAGTTCGCGATGCGGCTCTGAGTGTCGGTTACTGATTGATGTCATTAGACGACCTATGACAATTGAATCTTATTGCATGAAAATTAAAGTTTGATTTTGTTTAATAATGTGAAACGTTAGAGAAATATTAAATCCATTTCTTTTCCTTAATTAAAAAAAAAATATTATATTTGCTATAGCCGCCGAGTGAGCACTAAAAATAAAACATTGTATATTTATTGTAGAAGCTTTTGCCCGCGGCTCCGCCCGCGTGGAAGTCGGTTATCGCTTAGTGTTGAGCCGACGTTATTGAGCATAAAAATCGCCTCACTACTCAACTTTGTACTCGACTCTTTACTCGCCTCTGTTCGCAACTTTCTACTCGCCCCTATATTCGACTTTCTACTCGCCTCTATACTTGAATTTATACTCGACTCTCTACCGACTTCTCTGCTCCCCTCTCTACTCGACTCTGTACTCTCCTCTATACTCGCCTTTTAATTGGCCTCTGTACTCACGTCTCTAATCGCATCTCTAATCGAATCTCTACTCAACTCTCTATTCGATCTTTACTCGCCTCTACATTCGACTCTCCACTTGCCTCATTATTCGCCTCTCTACTCGACTGTCTACTACACTCTATTTGATTCTATACTCACCTCTCCACTGACTTCTCTAGTCGCATATCTACTAGCCCCTGTAGTCGACTCTACTTGACTTTCTATTTGATATCTATACGTCTCTCTCGCCCGTATAACATATATTTGGCTCGTTACTCGACTATGTTCGTTCCGAAGGTCTTATTCATGTTGTAAATTTCATGACAATATCTTCCAAAAAAACTTCTTATTATTTATTCCCTATTCACCCCTTTTTACGCGATTAAAAAATGACAAACTTTAATCCCCTAACCCTACCCTCCTCCTTCTACCCCCCCCCCCCCCTTTTTCACGATAAAATGCAGCTTAAGTCTGTTCTCTAGCTCATATCCATCTCGGTATCAAATTTCATAAGGATATTTAAAAAAAAATAACGAAACTTTCATCTCCTATTACCCGTCCCCCCTTTAACCCCTTATTTCACTATAAAAGGTAGCCATATCCGTTTCGAAGTTCTAATCTATCTTTGTGCCTAATTTCATCAGGATATCGTCAAAATTAACAAATTTATATCCCTTAGCCCAATCCCCCCCACCGCTCCATCTCTTTTTCGCGATAAAAGGTAGCCTAATATTCTAGCCATTTGATAATATTCATTAAAAAAAAAAACCAAACTCTAATCCATCTGTAGATCAATTTCAATAGGATATCTTCAAAATTGACAAAGTTACATCCCCTAGCCCTAATAACCTTCCCACTCCCTACCACTTTTTCGTGATGAAAGGTAGCCTGTGTCCATTTCTAAGCTCTAATCCATCTCTGCACCCAATCAGGATGTCTTCAAAATTACAAACTTTCATCCCTTATTCACCCCCCCCCCCCCCTCTACCCCGTTTTTCACGATAAAAGGTAGCCTATGTCCATTTCCAAACTGATATCTATCGCTATATCAATTTTATCAGGATATCTTCGAAATTGACAAACTAACATCCCCTGGCCCTATCCCCCCTCTACCCCCTTTTTCGTGATCAAAGGTAGCCTATGTTCGTTCCCAAGCTTTAAATTATCTCTGTACCAAATTTCACAATAGAAGACATTCATGGCCCTACTCCCCCCTTTTATCGTGAAAAGGGGGGTACCCTTTTCGCGATAAAAGGTAGCATACGTCCGTTCACAAAACTCCAATTCATCCTTTTACCAAATTTCTTCAGGATTTCTACAAAACTGACAAACTTTCATCCCCTATCCCCTCTCCCCCCTTAAACCCCCTTTTTCGCAACTAAAGGTAGCCTATGTTCGTTTCCAAGCGTTAATCTATCTCTGTACCAAATTTCATCAGGATATCTTCAAAAATGACAAACTTTCATCTCATGGCCCTACTCCCCCCCTTCTACCCCCCTTTTCGCGATAAAAGGTAGCTTATGTCCGTTACCAAGCTCTAATCCATCTCTTTACCAAATTTCATTAGGATATCTACAAAAATAACGAACTTTCATCCCCTATTTCCCCCCCTTAAACCCCTTTCTCGCGACTAAAGGTAGCCTATGTCCGATCTCGAGCTCTAATACACCTCTGTACCAAATTTCATCAAGATCGGTTCAGAGGTTTAGGCGTGAAAGTGTAACATACAGACAGACAGGGTTACTTTCGCATTTATAATATTAGTATGGATTACAGATCTTAGAGAAAAATAAATGAAACATCAAAAATTTATTGCGTTTTTTTTTTTTTTTGTTGACCGGGGGGAGGGGGCGCAGTCTGAGCTTCGCACCCTGGCGCTATATAGCCTTAAGACGGCCCTGTTCCTTACTTACACTTCCTGACTATTTGATAAGTTCTAGTGTTACAATTACAAAAACACACTGTATATCAATCAATCAATTAGCCCACTGCAGTCCACTGCTGGACATAGGCCTCTCCCAATGTGCGCCATTTCGTACGATCCTCCGCCAGTCCGTCCCAGCCACCTTTTTCAGGTCATCGGTCCATCTGGCTAGGGGGCACCCTACCCTTCGTTTGCCTTCTCGCGGTCTCCACTCTAGGACTCGTCTGCTTCAACGGCCATCGATCCTTCGACAGACGTGGCCAGCCCATTGCCACTTCAGCTTGCTTATTATGTCGGTAACTTTATATACGTTTGTTGAATAATAGACATTGCTAATTGAAAAACCTAAAACTTTACAAATCTATTTAAAAACTAGAACTAGAGAGAACAAGTCTATTATTATATTTTTAAATACTAGCACGTCATCCTAACCAACAAGGCAATTCCTTTGAAAAATTCTTTTTTTGGAATAAGATATCCAAAATCTGAGTTTAGCATAGAACTTATTAATTGGTCATGATTATTGCAAAACCCAATCAATCAGTCATCCTACTGCAATATGCAATGTATTTTAATCCCCGAGTAGCTGCGCCGGGTCGAAAAAACCCTGTACCATAGTTTTTGGTCCTGCTTCAGCATTAGTTCAGTCGTGTTGCCACGCTAAGTACCTTCAAGTAACTTTATAAACTTTCCACACACTGCCCCTCGGCAGCTGTGTCTGGACTGTATGGGCATTTAAAGGGAGTTTGGGTCGTTTCGAACAGAGCGCGTGACGAATTTTATTATTTCAAAAATATTATTGTTTGTTTTTTCTTTGTAAATAAGTCACCAAATTATTTGAATGACATAAGAGTGGTAAACTTTTTAGAAAAGGAACAGATTGTAGGTGATATTTCATCAGAAATTGAAGATCTTTGAACTATGTTTGGTACATCAGTCACTGTGGAGTGTGATTAATAAAATCGTAAATGTTTTATATTTATCCATTATATAGGAGCTTCTTGAATATTTTGATTATAAAAATAGGTTTTTTTTTTCCACTAGGACAAGCACACGGCTCATCTGATGGAAAGTGATACACTCGCGCTGTCGACCCTGTTAGAGCAGAGAATTTCTGTGCCACCAGTGTAGAAGATAAAGCAGGTCAAGCCTTAGGATAGGACAATTTCTAGATTATATAAAAAAATATTAGTAATTTTATAGATTCTATATGGCAAAAAGTAAGAATTAGCAGATATCTCTGGAATACCATAATTTATGTTACTTTTTCTCTAAGTAATGAACATAATGTTTTTATTTTTGAATCTGTTGCTCTGTCTCTTTCTGTTTCATTTATAAATAATCCCTAGATATCATTAAGTTATTGAAAATAATGCTTTCGAAATCTGGGTCTTCTCGACTCAGCGCGACTATTCAGTGTTCATATCTTAAAAGACCCGCGACTACTGGCGGGTTAAGCAAGCTGTTTCAAAAATATATCAAAATTCTTTGGTTGATACGGGAATATTGAATTCGAATATCGAACTTGGATTGTGACACAAAAACGACTACAAAACGTGCCTCTTTGTAAATCGTTTACTTATTATGACAACTACAAAAGGTTGATGCTCAGGTTTTGGTCATGGATCTATACCATTTTTGTTCCAAATTGCCGGCCTAATGGCATAAAACCCGTTAACTTTATGCTTGGTCTTTAAGTTTGGCGTCTCGATGACGTTACAGAGACGTCAGATGTAAACTTAAAGTAAACGGGTTATACATACATAGAAGTCATTCTTAACAACAATTAATGAGAATATTGCATAATTCTGAAGCACAACTTTAATCAACTCCCATTTCTGTACTGATACAAACATTCACTGAGGTCAAGGTAACTAGGAAACAGACTGGCTGACTCAGTGTCGTGCTAACAACCAACAGTGTACGTTGTGAACTGGGTACGTTTTATTTTTTATTTTTGTTTTGTTTTGGTTTCAAATCTTTCAAAAGTGACAGCTGTTCTTTTTTTTTGTTCCTTTTTTGATTTGATATTCTTCATTGAATCGGATTTTGTTTTGTGTTTTTAAATTTGGAAAAGACTGCTTGTTTTTTGATTGAATTTTGTAGGAAAAGCTTCAATTCAGTTACGCATCAGTGACAATTTAATATTCTTTACTCAAATCATATTTCATAATTACATACTTTAAGTTTCATTAAGGCGACCCCTGTAGAACGTTGAATTTTAATTCTTTATTTAATTATTTGAAACTTCTTTAACTACTTTACATTTCATTCACTGAAGCTGAAATTTCACTAGTGTATATCCGTTTAAGTAAGGTTAGTTTTTTAACTCGTGTTACTAAAACTATTATATAGGTAATACTTTATAATGTAGTTTAATTCACCTTAATTTCAGTTCTTATCATTGGTGAAATCTACTATAAGCATATTAACATAAATATCGTGGGTCCGATGAAATTTGCTCTTATTTTTACGTAGGAACCTATGAGGTACGAAGTTCTATTCCCTGGTTTGTAAAAATATTATTGAGCTTTAACCAAGTAACTAGAACAAACCACTCAACATGAACACGCACACGCACCCATTAATTTTCATCTGGTTGGAGATTTGTAAATGGGTACCGCCTGCTATAAAACTTGTTTTGATCTTTTTAGCATCAGTCGGGTTTTTTGTATTAAATAATTTATTTTATTTTATACCTTTCAGTCATGACATATATATTTTTTGTAATCGTCTTCTAATTGCCTTCATTTTGATACCCCACTTCATAAAATTGAGTGATTTTTTGTTAGTGTATCATTTATACTACTTAAAACAAAAACTTTAATCAATAAGTAAGACAATTGGCGAGAATGATTGTTTTGTTAAACAACTTTAAATCTTTATACTTATATTATATCCTAAACAATTATTTAAAATGAAAAATGATAAAATAGGTCCCTTTTATCATTTTTCATTTTAAATAATTGTAAAGATGTTTCCCGGCAGAGTAGAATTTGGGCAACTCCTTATCTTCCCATGTGATGTCGTACAAGGCGACTAAGGGATTTTTTTTTTTTTTTTTACGTGCGGGAAATCCCCACGGATACCCGCCCCTCCGGAGCCGGAGGGGTAGGTTATGTCGGACTCGAACCGACTAAACCGCACGCCGTCTGTGGGTCGTGGTGCTAGGCCGAAGGTGAGGTTGTCTTGCGACATATCCCTCGCACCCCGGCTGACCCAGGGCCATCCCTTTCGGTCTGGCCCTCCTCGGGAGGTGGGGACCACGCCGTCCCCGACTCAAGCCCGGTGTGGGGAGGCGCCCATCGTCCTACGATGCGCGCCGCCGCCGTGGCAGGCGACTAAGGGATAGGGCTGATTAACTTTAACACCAGACAGATATGTACAGCTCAGACTCAGCCTTGGATGCATGGCTCGAGTCAACAATATTACCCGGAATACGGCAATAGGCTCACCCCCTATTACGTGGGACCGAAAACAGATTGGTGAAATGTGGGTGTAAATTCACCTCTGCCTAACCCTCTGGGAATAAAGGCGTGATTGTATGTATGTATGTATGTATGTATTCAACAACACTTGACTTATTTTATCGACATTTTTTTTTTCATTTTGAAAATATAGCGTCTGGTTGTCGCTGTGGTGCATTTTGATTACTGTCATGTCTTGAGTGACACTCACAAGGTTAAGATGAATCGATTGATGTAGGAATTATCAAAATCGACCTTCGCATTTGGTCTCTAGAACGCCACATAGAAACAAACATACATATATAGACTGATAAACACATTACCCTCTTTTGCGTCGCGCAGTCGGGTATAAAATAAAATAAATAAATAAATAGCGATTCTAATTGGAATGATTTATACCGACTTTAATATGTCTATTAAAATGTACATAAAATTTACGCGACGCATAAACATAAACGTTGATGGTTTTATTTCGTTTATCTGGTTAATTAACTTTTGTCTAAGCTTTATTTAGAACATAAAAATTATCTCTTGATCTTCGGTTAAGAGATTGAAGTCTTGAACAATCTAACCTAATGTATCTATCACTGACGAGTACCCTTCCTCAAACAACTGTTCTTTGGAGGCTGATCAGAAGAAACAGTACCTATGTGATGTAGTTCCCGATAGCAACCCTATTGCCCAAAAAAATGGTTATAAGAGTGACGAAATATGGGATTAACTTAAATTGCTATGTTCGCATCCGATGATATATGTTCGACAGTGGATTGATGGGTAAAATGACAGCCTCCGAAACGTAGCGGTAGTGAACGCGGCCGCTGCGCAGGAGGCGCGGGTTCGATCCCCGCTCAATATGGGTATTTTCAGTGGTCTAGTCGTGCCTCGGAGAGCACATTAAGCTATCGGTCCCAGTTGCCATACAAACATCTATGGCAGTGATTACGGGTAGTTGGAGCCCTCAAAAGTCCAACAACTGGTCTAACTGCAATGCTTCGATATCGCCTTTGTGTTGTGGAGGTCAGATGGCAGTCGCTTCACAGAAATTGTCGAAGTTTAGCCAAATCCGCAGTTGGACTGGTAAAAGCAGACCCCAGACGCCAAGTTGATAGCTTCGGATGCGACTGGGATTAACGCAAGGATGAAAAAGATTTATGGGTAAAATCAATCAGTAAACAGCAATTTTTGCTGGTGAATACAGGTAGCTGCGATCATACTTACATCGCGATTAGATATTACTTGCATCTGTTGTTAATTTTAAATACATATATTGTACGAACTGATTGATATGGCCGCCGCTGCTGGCGGTGCCGCGCGGGCGCACCAACCTGCTGAGCGAGGCGCCGCTGACGCGAGCTCTGCGCAGACTCAACAACATTGCGGAGGAGATAGACCTATTCTGTTGCTCGCTGAGTGGATTCACAATGATAGCATTAAAAATAATTTGTTATTATAATAAGTAGACAGATTAACACTATCGTGTTGGGAACAACCTGTAAAGATAGATATTTACAGAAATAAATAAATAAAAAATATTTGTAGTGATGTTACCTGATTATTGTTATTTTTATACACATAAACGTGAACGGTATACCAGAAATACAAGGTATCATTTGATTTTAAATCCAGATTCAAAACTAAATAGCCTAAAATATTGAAGACGTAATAAATTACTTGAAAGGCCACCAAACCACGTAACTACGTAGTTGTGCAATATGATTTATTTTTCTATGATACGAAATGTGTTCCTGTCGAGTTATTGTTCTGATATTTGGCAGAAGGAAACTAAATAATAAATAACAGCTTACGATATCTAACAATAAAACTTAAACTTAAACTAATTTGATACACATAACTGAGTAAACATAGCCTTCGTGAACTACGCGTACAAGAAAACAAATCTACCCTTTGAGATACCTTGTTGAGCACACGCAACGTTCGCGTCAGCGGTGCTAGCTGTAGGAGGTTGGTACGAGCATACGGCACCGAGAATAGTGGCGGTCATCGTTATACATACAATTTAAATCAATAAAACAATTTGATTTGCTCATAATTCCTTGGTTTTAAGATCATTTTGACACTTTGTAGTCAAGATTATTCTGACGCTGACTGTAGGTACCCCATATTTAAAATTTGTATAAAAAGAAAAGAGCCTATTTCATTTCCATTTTTGCAAATATTTGTTTAAAAGTGTTATCCGGAATTAGTCATAAAAACAATAGAAGATTAATGAAAAAATCATAATGTGTAATCTTGATACCAAAGTTGGTCCATGATTTTTTGCAAATATTTGAAAGTAGCTATAATAGATAGGTTTTTCAACTTCATTTTCAACAATTCATCAAGTTCAAAAATAAATAATTCAGGCACCATAGTAAAATCTTTTTCCTGTGGTTAGTGGTCAGGTTATGGTCATAAATCTATACAATTTTTAATACAGCTAGTGTAATAGTCATTGGTATTTGCGTTATATCAACATAAATGATATTATTGACCACTAATAAGGTCTAATACAATTATACGCTCATGAAACGATAATTGGTGCCAAATTTAGCGCCTACAAAGTTGCATAATGAAAACTTTGTTTACTGAACACTTGCGAGGATAGAGTACTATTGTACGTAGTAGTTAATATTGTTCAGGGTTACCTATTAACGGCCCTGGCTCCAGATGAGTGCGTTTTGCTAGTAAAAACCATCAAAATGTCAATGCTAGTGCAAAAAATGATCAACAATTCTGCATTGAATCGATAACTTTTATGCTACCACCAGCTCGACTTTCCCATTAAAAGAAAGAAGAATAAACTTCCATTTTAGAATTGAAAAGCATTTTAAAAATGAAATAGTAAATTATGGTACAAGTGTGTAAAGTTGGTGATTACCGCTGAGGCGATATTGAGGTCTAAAGAGAGCCGAAAACGGTGATCAACAATACGCACGTGTATTATATGACGTTTATTTTTTTATTCATTTGTGAATAATTTAATACTAAAATAGATATTTACCCTTGCAGTTTTCAGATAGTAAACATTCCATAACGTTAAGGACTTCACATCAATCATATTATATAATGGACGTTGTACAGTATATGTGTATATATATCGGGCGGTGTACTAGGTACATGAATCGTTTTCTTCATAACTAGTAGACATTTTAATGAATAAACAACTATAATTTCACCAATAAAAACGAATTGCGAAACTATTTGATACTGGCGGGAACAATTAGGTAATCACTTTTTCTATTGGAGCACTAACCATAGACAAAAACAATGAGGTTTCTTTTTTTGTTTACCGATGATGAATTTACTTAAAGTTTTAAACAGAGAGAAAACAAAAGTTATATATACTTATTTGAGTGAAAGTTTTGTTTATTATACACGTACAAAATTTTCTATTTAAATACGAAGTTGCATGAAATGAACAAGCTATAGGTAGGTGTATTAATTTTTCTAATTCTTTTGAACACGATCTTTTTGGTATCTTTTTTTTCAAGAATAATGTAATACAACCTAAAAAAATTAATAAAAAGAACTATTATCCTACTCGTGAGATAATAACAATCAAAAAACCACAGATTGATTATCAAACTGTTGTTTTTTGGTGTGTGACATATTATGAGCAAGTAATTGAAAAAAATATTTTTTCACTAACATGTTTTAAAAAGTTTAGTGGTTCGTAGAAGTTAACTATTATATTTATTTAAAAACTGAGTGTATGTGATTAATTCTTGGGAATGTAGAGAAAAGAAAAAGCCGTTTAAAAATACTCAAAGATATTGTAGCATTCTAATGGTCTTCAGAATTTTTGAAATCGGTCTAGTATTTTCAGCGTTTATCGTTTGCAAACAAATGTTTCCTCTTGTAATATTAATTAGAATAGATAAAAGAAATAATATCGGTTCAATTTAAGACGAATTCAAATGTAAATTCAATCTCAAGTAAAAGTTGTAAGACTTTCTTTCTATCAGCACCTTGTTGATGGGGCTAGAAAGAGAGTATAGAGCTTTTTCGCCTTATGTGACGTTTTCTACCAAACGACTACTCCAACAAGCCGCGAGAAGACGGTGTAAATAGTGATCTTACTATATATAATTATCCACGTGGATTTAGAACACATCTTGCAGGTTGCTCCAGCCTTGGTCTCGCCTTCTAGTGACACGGAATGAAGCATGCCTCCGCCTTTTCTGTGTTATCTAGGAAGCATCGCTTTCGTGCATTATGTATGGAAACGTTTGTAAGCACTAAGACGTGATCTCGTTTTATATCTTTGGCCTTTCTGTATAAGGTTTACAGATCCTAAGTTATTTCATTCCAAAAAAAGTCATACCTCATCACGAACCGTTGTCGATGAACTCATTCCATTCCGCAACACTGCGTACAGGAAATCACCTCGGAGCGAACACTTCCTTCTACAGACAGCTTGACTGCGTCAAATTGTCAAGTGTTAAGGCAGAACCACACTTCACACTTTTTTTATAATATTTAGATGGCAGATAAGCACATGGCTTATGAGATGCAACACAAGGAATCGGCATCACGAGTAAGATCCCTTTTTTCCTGTTCTTGAAGAACCCCATACCCATTATAGTCGCTTGTTAAAATCGCAGCAGTCAGATCTCTCCTCAGTTCGGGTATTTTTTTACCTGTTTCTTATTCGATTTATACGGCCCTATACGACGAAGTGTGAATGGTCCATCTGTCCTCTTGTCTGTTTTAGAACCACTCAATTTATTTATTTATTTATTTATTGCAACATTTAACAATTATGCGTTATTATTTTATGTGATACAAATAAGCTTCTAGTTGCTAGAGTCTCTAAATATCAATATTAAGGCTGAAATATTCCGAATGATACGGTCTACTCTCCGACCTACGCCGCTCCAAGTAGATCTAGGGTCCGAAACGTTCCATCTGGAACTTCAAAATCGTTTTGCAAGGCGGCATACCACTAGCGGCATTGACGAGTAAACCGACACAGTGGTCCAAACATTACAGAAAGTGTCTCGAAAGTTGTTTCCCGGAAAACGCAAACAGTAAGAGATCAAGCTCTCTCCTGAGACTTTCGAACTTATGAGAAAAAGGCTTGAACAGCCATCCAGACAGTCTTCGTCAGATGAAAGAAACTTAAACAAACTAATAAAGAAGCTGATTCGACGCGATGTGCGAGTGTGCACCGTCCAGGAGGCGATTGAGCAAAATAGGGAAATGAAAGTGTTCGAGGCCCCATTTGACAAAACTTAAAATTGTGAATGGCAGAATGATCGCCTCAAAGTTCGAGATTCTCGAATAGATCAAGAAATTTTGTAAACCAACGGGATACAGCGTTGAAGACCACAGACCCCTGCCTACGCAGCATTACACCGAGGAGATACCCGATGTCGAGCAGTGCGAGATAGAGGCTGCTCTCAGGCAACTGAAGAACAACAGGTGCCCTAGTGATGACGGAATTACTACTGAGTTCCTGAAAGCAGGCGGGGTTCCAATCCTGAAAGAGCTAGCAAGTCTTTTTAACTCCGTCATCCAACAAGGTATAACACCTAGGGTATGGAGCGGGAGAGCGGTGATACTGCCCCAAAAAAGGTGCCAAGACCTTGTTGAAGAACTACAGGCCCATCTCACTCCTGAGCCATGTCTACAAGTTGTTCTCGAGGGTCGTCACAAATTGTCTCGCGAGGAAGCTCGATGAATTCCAGCCACTGGAGCAAACCGGTTTTGGAAAAGGCTATAGCATCGTGAAACACATTCATACTGTTCGACAGATTGTAGAAAAGACTTAAGAATACAATCAGCCGCTGTGCCGCTTGGAGGATGTCTTCAAGATTCTGGATTGGACTGGGCGGGGTATCAACATAAACGGTGAATACATTTCACATCTTCAGTTTGCCGATGACAAGCTTCTCGACGCGTCGGCCTCGGGGTAAACTTGGATAAAACCAAAATTATGTTCAATGAATATAATCTTGGTTTATGCACCGATATCGAAGTTGTCCGCCGCCTTGTCAGATAGACTGATGACCTGAAGAAGGTGACTGGGATGGACTGGATGCGGACGGTCAAGGATCGGACGAAATGGCCAGCAGTGGTCTGCGGTGGGCTAATGGATTGATTAATTGATTGATTGACATGGCAACAGCTAGTAACATTATATTTGTATAAGTATATTGGATAAGTTTGTGAATCAGCAGGAAGCGTTGATAGCATTTATGTAGCAAGCTCATTATGACAAATATTTAGACAAATACAGCCTAGCTGCATATTAAATAACACATACGAAGTGTAGTTTCGCCTTTATAAACCTGTCCTTTGAATATACAGCGCGCATAACACTTATACATATATTATTGCGCATTACTTAATTTATGGTATGAGCAGAATAAGTAAGCAGTGTAGGACAACGACGTCATATTAATTGGTTCGTGGGTGATTGATGTTTTGACATAACTTTATTTATAAGTTTTGTATTAAAAAAAGTATCAAAACCATTTTGTCGCACTTCTGAGTAAACGCTTTCCACTTGTTACTTTGCTTTATCACATCAATGCTGTTCTTCTTTTTCAATGACGTGGCAAGGGATCACATATTATTTTCATTTGCTCCGATCGATCCTAGCATACATCTTTCATTTTTTACTTCCATAAATGTCTTTAAACATATATTTGGACCCAAAGTCGCGAGAGTCACGAGACGACAGTAATGATTGGTTGGATATATTGTATGACTGGTGCATTTATGTTACTTCGCCGCCGTAGCACCCCCTACTATCCTTAAAAGGCACGCAAAAGTCCCGTATTATGCATATGCATTGTACCGAAAACTATATAACGATACACAAGGTACAATTAACGCAATTTGTGTTCGTTCAAACGACAATAAAACCTCAGTTAACTTACTTTTGCCTGTTGAAAACGCTGCATATTCAAATTATTCGGCGCCTACTCCAAGATATGTGACCTCCCAAACCTCTCAGAACTCTCAAACCTTTGTGATTGTCTGACGGCGGCATTCTGACCTTCACTCCGAAATGTATGAATGAGGCATGTCACTGACATTTACATGAATGTTATATCCATTTTGCGAATTATAAACGCTGTCACGATTTTTTGATAATTGAATATAAGAATTGTGATGATAAATAAAAGGTGGTGAATCGGGCGAGTGTAATTGGTGTGCAAACATAATAATTAATATGTCGGGTTCAATACTCGAGTCGGGCTAAATTTTAATTAGGTTTTTCGCTCGGTGACTTGAATTCAACAACCCCTATTAAGTTATTAATATTTCAGGTTTAAATTTTCAAAACTTATCTTGTTTTGTTGTTTCTGACCAATCCTAAATAGTCTTATAGGGTTGAATGAAGTACGATTTTACAGAATGCCAATTTGTAGGCGGGAGAGTCTTAGATTCTCATATAAAATTAATTAGTTAGTTCATATATAGCTGCACATAACTATTAAATGTCAGATATGCGAGCTACCCTAAACTCATTTCGCTTAGTTTTCGGTCTGCTACCCACACACTATAGTCGAGTGACTGTAAGTATGTATGTTTCACTTACGCAACGATATTTCATATCCCCGACCTTTGCCAACAGCTAGAATGGATAAATTTAGAGGTCATAGCTAAGCCCTTTAATGCCTTCACGTACCGTAAACGAAATGACCAATTGTTTGCATAATTATGTCAGTTTTGGGTTAACACAAATCTCTGATAAGACGAAATGTTACAACATCACCGATTAACAGATTGATGCTCTGATGCTCATGAATTAAAGTCAAGGTTGAAAAAGTCTTTCCGAATTGAACTACTATGAGCAATAGATACATTTTCTCTTTGAACTGAGAGAAAACAAGGCTAGAAAAAGCGGACCCCAGACTCTGAGTTGAAATGATTGGATACCTCCGGGATTAAAGCAAGGATCTCCATCCAGAGTAATTGAAATTTAACTTACGTCTAAAACCAGTAAAACACTGTGAAGTCTCTTGTTGAAGTCTGTGCCTATGTAATCCGAAACAACGTCAAAAAGCACCAAGTATTAAATATCAATTGAGATGATTCACTCCCGCATTACTTACGATGCTTCCTTAGCTTCTTTAGATGCAAATCTGTAAATACTTACGGCCCTGGTCCCGCCAATATGACGCAACGATCAAAGTGGTGGGCTCTTCTGGAAGCGCTACTTATTGTCAGGTTATTCACACCCTACTTTGTTCCGCGGATACTTATACCTATAATATAATTTCTATTCATTATTATAATTAGTTAAAACAATAGCCAAAGTTTTAACGTTTCGATGTAATCCCAATGATCTCATAAAGATATGAAACGTAATTCATAATAGACACAAAGTTTCACATTATGAATTGCATGTAACTGTTTCATAGTTATGAGGTATAAACACGTAAAAATCATATTACGTTTGACCTGAAAACTTGTCCATGCATTGTATTTCGTAACATTCTTATGACTTATGTTAAATGGAGAAAATTTCTAATTAATATGTATAAGTTAAAATAAACATGGTTATGCAGTAAGATAAAATAAATGTTAATTGCGGAAATTATTATTTTATTATAAGTCTGTAATATTGTTACGTTATCATAGAATTGTATTACTTCATTGTCATTACACTGTTTATATGGTTTAGCGATGGCACTTGGTGGAACTTACTACACGTACTTATTAAATAAGACACTTATATATTATAAAATATGTGGAAAAGGACAAGTGCATTATTTAATATCATTGTCATAATTTTTGGACGGAAATAGACAGGAATTGGAGAAAATAATTTTATCTTTGAGCAGTTTCATTTTAGAATATGTTTAGATTTTAAGATAAAACTGCTAATAAAAGCTAAACCAATAGCTAATTGGGTATTTTGCTGTAGTTAAAATAAATTATTCAGCTGAACTTATTAGATTAAATATATTAAAAGGGTGAAACACAGTTGCGTCGGTTCTTATTTCATCGTTCTTATTTATTTTTCATCATCCATGTACCTTTAATAGCAAACGATTTGACTATTAAATATTATAGCATCAAAAGTAAATTTTTCATACAATTATCCTTATAACTTACTGTTTTGACTATGCTACTTTGTCCTTTATCTTGTCAGCTACCCAAGTATTCCAATATTATTAACGTGTCAGTAAAGGAATTTGGTCGTTCTTAATTTCATTTACCTGTAATGTATGTAATTGCGAAAATAATTTATTTAAAAAAATGTATGAATCTTGATAAATTTGTATCATACGTGAAATGTGAAATCCGGTCTCGTGGTATAGTGGCTTATTGGTAGCTAGATAATTATGAATATTTTTTTTTAGCTAACAAGGGGTCAATACTTTTATAAAAAAATATTTTTCTTATTGCTTGCATATTATATCAAAATTTGAGCTCAATCTATGCAAAACTTTTTGAGTTTTTGAAGCACACACGAATCCACGTAACTTTTCTGTTTTATTTGCCATCTCATAAATCTACAATACACTAGTACACCCTTACCCGCAACTATTACAATAACGCCAGAGTCAAAGAGGGTGCAGACGTGAGAAGCCTTCGGGAAATCCTTATTGAAGATGAACACTTTCAACTTATCTATAACGATAATACGTTAGTTCTAACGTTTTTGGTTCCAGTCAAGTCAGGAAATATGAAAACCGGATAATTATGTAATACTAGCTGTCGCCCGCGGCTCCGCCCGCGTGGATGTCGGTTATCGCGAATCGGGGTATGAAAAATAGATGTTGGCCGATTTTCAGACCTACCCGATATGCCCACAAAATTTCATGAGAATCGGTCGAGCCGTTTCGGAGAAGTTTGGCAACGAAAACTGTGACACGAGAATGTTATATATTAGACTAGCTGTCGCCCGCGGCTCCGCCCGCGTGGATGTCGGTTATCGCGAATCGGGGTATGAAAAATAGATGTTGGCCGATTCTCAGACCTACCCGATATGCCCACAAAATTTCATGAGAATCGGTCGAGCCGTTTCGGAGGAGTTTGGCAACGAAAACTGTGACACGAGAATTTTATATATTAGATGAAAATAGTAATGGTAATCTGGTTACTAGTCAGCCTAAGAATGCGTAACCAGTTTTAACATATTGAGACCCTCTGAGCAACGAAGAGCACGAGAATAGCTCGTCGCGGGCAGTAGCAGCTTTAAGAAGTTCAACAATATAAATATCTTTGATATTATCAGTTTATTATGGAGGTCAGATACCATACCAGCCATTAAACGAGAGAATTTCAAAACACAACTGCACTGTTTATTGTTGTGAAAAATCCTTTCACAGAAAGCCTAGACAGAAATTATAATTGGCACAAATTTACTGAAACCATTCATTAAATCAATAATAATGTATACTTACAAAGCTAATTCCCACAATCATCAAACATTATGTTATGACAGATGTCATCAAAATCATTAATATTCATTGTTCTCAAAGCAATTATTGTACATCAGACGTCTAACTAAACGCAAACAGTTATTCATAAATAAAAACTAAAGTGACCTATTGCCAAAAAAGTCATTTTAAGAATTTACTGAAACCATTCATCGAATTAATAATAATTCATTTCAAATAATAATAATAAAAAATATTCCACAACAATTCACACAACGCTATCTAGACCCATGGTAAGCATAGCTAAACTAGCTTGTGTTATGGAATCTAGAATGCGGATAAACATACTTAGATACTTTTTTGTAAATACATACATATTATACATAGAAACACCCAGATCAATGCAAATATACATATTCATGCATACAAATATTTGCACTGTACGGGTATCGAATCCGCTCCTCCTGCATAACGGCCGCGTCCACTACGGCCACGCCACAGAGGCTGTCGAAATTAGCACAATCGCCAAACATTATTTAGACACGACGTGTCATCAAAATCATTAAAATCTCAACGCAATTACTGCTCATCACACGCCTAGCTGTGCACAAACTGTCATTGATATACATAAACTAATGTGACCTATTGCCAAATAAGTCGTTTCTATCGTGTAATGTCAAGGAAAAGCCGTGATAGGATACAGTGGTATTTCATTTATTGTTCGTGATTGTTAGTCTATTTCGGTGTATTTTGAAATTAGATTGTGTTTTCTATGAATCGGTAAAACACAAGGTTGATAATTAACTGGGCTATTGAAAAGATACTAAAGCTTTCTCAATATTCTACGGTTATTTTTAACTGACTTCGCTCAATAGCGCAATAATTAAAGTGGTCACGTTGCTTCAGTCATCTTTTGGAGTCATCTTTTTCAGTCTAAGATCGTTTTCACATTCATCCGATATCCGATGTTTTCACCCATTTGCTCGAAAGCACAGACTACTACTTAGGGATGCTAGGGATGAAAAAAAAATGTAAAAGGTGCAAGCAATTTTCGACCTTATTGACATGACACGGTGTTCAGTTTTTTTCTTATGTTTGTGATCAGCGTCATAAAAAGACTTAATGGTTCATCAATGCAGTTTCCTTGTATCTATTATGGTTTTTGATTTCCGTAAACTGTCTGCCCCATTAAAAAAAAACCGTATAATACTTACAGTCCAAGGTCGCAAGGCTGCCGACATGACTTGTTTTAGAGTAGTCTTCGTATAATATACCTAAAAGGTACACATAGGTAACAGTAGCTTGTACTGATCACCATTTTAGGTATCAATAACTTTCTAATTAAGTACATAATTATGCTGACGCCTTTTTTTCATTCGGGTAGTCACAGCTAAGAGTCCGCCATTTATTGAGCTGTGGGAGATTAAAATGTAAAGACGAAAATTTACCTAATGATTCTGAAATGCCTGCTATATTTAAAATATTTTTTCTGTCACGAAACCATGATTATATTAATGTTTGTTTGTTTGTTCGTAGTTTACTTTTACAACTATTTAGATCCAGCAGGTGGCGCTTGAATCAGATCATAAGATTATACTCTATTTGCTCGTGTAAACCCGAGGCATCGAAATTTTCATCGAGTTTAGTTGAATGGAATGACGAATGTATGGGATTTGACGTTTATGACATTGATTTGACGAATTGCCACTTGTCTAATGGGGCAAGACGGGTCGGGTCAGCTAGTAATAAGTATTACTTAATATATATATATATATATTATACTGTTTATACTGGAGATTGATGGCACTTGGTGGAATCTGCTACACATATTGAATAATGATGGCACTTGTACTTTTCCACACTTTATTTTATTTTCATTTTTAACCTGACCGGTTTCACCTCACGGCATTATCAAAGGTTTTTATTTTTTATACCACTTATGTGACAGACAAACGGCCCTGTCTTTAAACTTATCTAGTACTTCTGACCAGCCCTTTTTAGTCAAATCTTTATTAATTGCGTTTGTGGTCCTATTTAACTGTTGTTTTTCTTTTATATAGGACACATCAGAAATGTATGATGTTACTGCCAGTTAGTTCTAGTTGGCAGTAATTTCCAAGAGCGTATTATTTTTTGAAGAATTAAAAAAATACCTTTCTGAAGAAAGCTTTTTCTTCTACTCCATGCATCCTTGGCAATCGAAACTAATCATCTAATGTTCCGCGAACAAATAAACTAACTTAGTAAGACTTCTCTTTGAAACTTGGAGGTATTCTCACGGGAACTCACTAGTGGAATAAAAAGTGCTAAGTTTAAGCCAAATCTATGTGTATTTGTGTGATTGAGTACAGAAGATTTTTGAAGGAAAACCTTCTTAAGCGGCGTTGGGTGGGAAAAAATTGTTAATCTCGCGCGTCAGGATCGTTTGATCTTTATCCCGTAACCGACGACTTTGTAGGACGACAAGACGTCATACAACATTCCTAGCTACAGAGTGTTTATTTTGCTAGGTACGCTAAGAAGCTTCGTAGGTTAGCGGTAAGCGCTTCGACTGTAGGTACTTATGGTTTCAGATAGTTCCGTGTTCGAATCTGACACTTTTTGTGATTATATTTTCTTTTTGTAATTTATTACTTTTTGTAATTATTTTTTTTGTTTGTAATTCATTAATTTCTTCTGACAGAAAGTAAATGCAAGTAAATGCAAAATTGACCAAGACTTGAGACTAAGTTGAAGAAAACTTTACCCTTAAAAATATTGCGTGCGTATATCTCTTGAAAATATGAAGACTTTCCCCTATTATTACGTTTATATTATGACTATGATACCTAACTTAAATAAAATTACACGGAGTCACGTAATTTTCCAACCTAGTTCTCGGGTTCATTGTACCCTTAAATACACATACCAGTGGTAGAACTAAAGAACATGAAATATTAGTCACAGATTCCACTTGCCCGTTATGTATTATTATTGTTCATTGTCCAGTACATAAGTATGGAGGATAATGATTTAAATTATTGTTCTGGAACGGTAAATATGGTAAAAATACGGAAGTTTTATGAGTGGGTTGCTTTCAGGTGTCATACTAAATACATCATTCAGGTATCTGTTTAATAATTATTTATATTGCACATTATTATTCCTTGAAATGCTATAGCGTCGAATGTATGTTACTTATCAAGAATCAAATAAAACCGAAGCTCTGTCCAATCGATCTTTATTCATGGGAAAAGTTAAAATATCTGTTAATTGTGTACAAATTTCAGTAATTTGTAAAATGTAATACTTAACTCATATTACTTTGATTTGACTACAATTGCTTATACTTATTTATTAGGAAAGTCCACGCTTCGTTCTTTTAGGTCGCTACGTACTCAAATTTATTAAGAATTTTGATCTCACGATAGTTTTTAAGACAATGTTATTCACTCATCATAGTCATCATTATATATTTCAAAATCATCTGTAGCTAACTAAGTACATAAAGAGAAAAAGAAGAAAGTAGGTATGTTTATGAGAATTTCAAGTATCCAGGACGTTTTCAGATAGCTCAGTTGGGGATTGAGTTCTTCCGATCCACATTAACTATCAATTTAAGATTGTACTAAAAACATCATGAATTTACTTACTTAAGTGTCTTGTAATTTTGTCATTGTAATTATTCGTCTCCGAATGCAGCAGAGCGTTAACATTCGTAGGTAAAACTAAATACGTTTTTTACCACAATCAGGTGAGGTGAAGAACATTGTTTTTTTATTCGGTTATTACAGGGCAAGGACAACGTCTTGGTTTAGTGGCTAAGTAGGCTTAGAGCAGCCATTATTTCATTATGTCGGTGTGGTTTATGTTATGTGCGTTATGTTCTCCATAATGCACATATACGTAATATGATGAGGTTGTTTGTGGATTTATTATGAGAAAATATATAAATACATACATACCTACTGTAAATATGGGAGGTAGAACACGACGGTATTTCCATCTTTTTGTGTTCCCAGCGGTGAATAAGGTAGCCAGAGCTCACTGGAGAGTTTATGTGCTGTCGTTGGGAAAATCAAAGGCTATTCCTGCTTTGTCTTCTACACTGACAGTACAGAAACTCTATGTGTTTACAGGGCCGACAGCATAAGTGTGACTCTCCTGGTGTTGCACACGTCCATAGGCCACCGTAACCACTTTCCATCAGGTGGGCCGAGTACTTGTCTGCCAGCTCATTGGTATAAAAAATCCCCGAAAGGGTAGACAGAAGTGTATTAGCACCCACTCAATATGCGTAAATAAAAAAAACAAGTATATTTTTATCAATACTCTATTGCATAGGCATTCAAGTCCCCCCCCCCCATACCGGGGGCGAGTCGGGGACCGCGTGGTCCCCCCTCCCGAGGAGGGCCAGACCGAGAGGAATGGCCCTGGGTTAGCCGAGGTGCGAGGGATATGTCAAGAGACAACCTCACCTCCGGCCTAGCACATCGACCCACAGACGGCGCGGCGTGCGGCTTAGTCGGTTCGAGTCCAACATAACCTCCCCCTTCGGCTCCGAAGGGGGGTATCCGTGGGGATTTACCGCAACGAAAAAAAAAGGTGTCGATACTGCCAGCTTTTTGGCAGTGTAATCAGCCAACTTATACCAATACATAGGTACCAATTTTATGACGCATATATGAAAATATTGGGCTTTTACTTAGTGTACATGCTATTATTTCTTTACATTTTAACGTATTATGTTAGTACAGTAAACGATCAGCGGGTTAAGCTACCTAGACGAAGGTTACCACTGGGATGGGTGACCGCTTAGTATTATATCTGAGCGATTCCGTGCTTCGGAGAGTACGTTATAAGTCAGTCCCGGCAGTCCACAGTCCTTAGGTCAAGACGGAGACCTATACGGGTGACCTGAACAACTCTGTCACAAATTGACCACTAACCACAAGAAGACTGCAGTAGGTACCCCCGCCGGCAACGAGTCGGGAATCGCGTGGTCCCCCCTCCCAAGAAGGGCCCGACCGAGAGGGATGGCTCTGGGTCAGCCGGGGTGCGAGGGATATGTCGTCTGACAACCTCACCTTCGGCCCAGCACAACGACCCACTAACGGCATGCGGTTTAGTCGGTTTGAGTCCGACATAACCTCAACCTCCGCTCTGGAGGGCGGGCGGGGGGATAACCGTGGGGATTTCCCGCACATAAAAAAAAATCTTAAATTTGGACATAGTAGTAATACACAGAAAGAAGTATTATATTACCAAAGTCTATATTTTGACTTAGGCCAATATTAACAAATACAACAGCAGTGGTACAAATGAAGTTAATAAGATGGTAAATCTTTTTTAATAAGTCTAACATGGGTTCTATAATTTTTATAGAGTTTCCTCAATTTATTCAGAATCATTTTAAATAGATAATATGAAATCGGTCTAGGCAGGGTATCTTATATTTAAATGGATTTGAATATTTGGCATGAAAAATGCTTATAAATTTTATTCAAATTATGCAGAATTCCCTCATTAACTGCTGACTTCAAGACAAAAGCGCCATTTAAGAAGTTTGCTCTTTATTTTAAGCTCTCCCCGAGTAATCGGGGAATATACTTTTACTTTTTTGACATTATCGTCAGAACAAGCTTTAATACAGATACTGAGAGGAACCTATAGGGACATGTAACACCTATTGTATACTAATTCTGTACCTTTTATCTATTTCAGTCCAAGGATGTCACCCGCAGCGTCGTTTGCGGAACGATGGGCCCGTGACAACCTCACCAGAGAAGTGACCCCAGATGAGCTCATGGTCCTCAACCTCTTTCCTGTCGCTTGTGAAGGAAAAGAGATTGAAGCAGCTAAACGAGCTCGTCGGTATTACAGAGCTAGAGGTCCAGGCGGATTGACTGAGCTTTGGCATAAGAGACACCCAGATGATGAGGATATTTTATCCAGTTGTCAAGATGTGTGAGTAATTTTCTGTGTTTCGATCTTTTTTATTCAACTGAGATGGCAGACAAGCACACAGCCCACCTGATGGAAAGAGGTTACCATAGCCTATGGACGTGCAGGAGTCACACTCGTGCTGCCTACCCTGTAAACACAGAGAGTTTCTGTACCATCAGTGCAGCAGACAAAGCAGAAATAGCCAAAGAGAGGGTTCTTGAGCTGTCAGTGAGGTGAATATAAAACCATTATAAATTTGCCAGTAAACAGAGATGCTAGCATGAAATATCCAAAACTTCAGGCCTGCACGAAACACGAAATAAAGTCGTAACATTTAGCTATATAGGTACGATACCGACAGAATACCACAGTCATAATATCCTCGTGTTATGTTTCCAGCGGTGAGTAGGGTAGCCAGAGCTCACTGAAGAATGTTTGTGCTGTCAGTGGGAAGACCAAAGGCTTGTCCAGCTTTGTCTTCTGCACTGAGGGCACTGAAACTTTGTTCTAACAGGGTCGATAGCACGAGTATGAATCCCCTGGTGTTGCACTCGTCCAGGCCATGGTAACCACTTTCCATCAGGTGGGTCGTGTGTTTATCTGCCACAGAAGTGGTTTAAAAATATATATAAAAAAAGCAATGAAGTCAAGTTGCTTCGTCCTCCGTCCTCCGTCCTCCATGAACAAGCCACCTGTCGCTATAGCAGAAGCCGGCGAAACCGGAGATTGCCTGGGTCAGCCACGTACAAAGCTGATGACTTTTAAAGCCTGAAATATGTGATATTTTAATGAACTACGTAAAAAACTAACTAATAAGTCACGTTATACGTGGCTATCCATTGGCTATCATAGTTCACAAAACCTCGGCGGATAATACCCCAATGCAATAATGCGCGTGCATATTGGAATAGGATTCGTTCATATTCATTTATATAGATTCTTTATTGTACACAATATAAAAGGATATATCTGTACAAAGGCTAGCTTAACTCAATATTGAGTTTTCGTACAACAAAGCATAAAGTGATAGAGGAAAATAAGATTTAGATCGAATGCCATTCCAGCCATTCTTTCTACCAAGTATAAGTATTACAAAACAATGAAATATCTATTTTCAGGTATATTGTTCCACTACAGTGCCGCAGTGCAAGTGGTCGACGAGTGACGATACTGAGACTGCCCACTCCAACGGCCCAAGACAGATCTTTATCAGCTAAGGCCCTGTTAGCAAGGTGGCTTATGATATTAGATATCAGGTAATATTATCACATTATTCTCTACTAATATTAAAATATATCTGCTTGTCTGTTCACGGCAACACCTTTGAGTTTGATGTGATTTTCGTATGAGACTACAGTATGGGATTCTTCAGTAAAGGCGTTAGAAGATTTCAGCAGTGCCGACATCACGAGTATGACACCCCTGGTGTTGCACGGGTCGATAGGCCATTTTAAACTATTTTTTTTCAGGTGGACCGTGCTATTGATCATCATTGCATTCAATACTCGAATTATGAAGTCCAAGTTCCGCTCATTTGCTCCTTCTTAGTTGTTTTAACGCGAGTAACTACTATTTGGAAGCAGACCAATACATCATACTGGTGGTAGAAGTTTGATAGCAGAAATTTGTCACAAATTTCGGCCGGGTAGGTACCTTCATGCACGATTGTGAAAAACCCTGCATAGTAATCCAATCTCGGTTGGATTGCGTTTAGGGGTTAGCAAGTGCATAGCCGGACACGGGAGATTGTGGTCGCAGCACTAGTGGGACCGGTGGGTATCGTGCGGTGCTGCGACAAAAATCCTCTTTTGATGAAGCCCTTAAGCTGAGTGCCACCATTGTTAACATGGTACGTGTATGTAATGGTGACGTTCCTGAGACTTTGCCTTCAGCTTACCATCAGGCGAAGTGAAGTCAAATTGACAGGTCCTAAATATAAAAAAAATAATGCATAAAATATTTGCACTGAGCGGGAATCGCAACCGCGACCTCCGACGTATGCTCTACCGCCATACCATGGAAGTAGTCAATAATAAGTTACGTAGTAAAACCGTTTTATTACAATTTTATTAAAGTATACCTATATAGTAATTCTAAATACTAATAAACATGAAAATAAACATTCGCCTAAAATATCTTCACGGTAAATTAGCGAATACCAAACATGGATTCCACAAGGAGATACTATTCAACTACTGAAATTCAAAACATTGAATACCGCGTTATTTGAATATTATGCTTGAATTGAAATAACAGCTAAGTAAATAAAAATATCGGACTATTATCGGATTCTTAGAATGTCGTGAATGTCGTATGAAACAAAGGCGACAATAGGCTATGGCGACAATAAGTTAAAATGTTTGCATGTTAGCAGTTTATATTTGAAATTAAAAGTGGTTTGAATGAAATTTTTAAAGCATTTAACATGCTAATATTCAAATCGATTAAGGCAGGAATAGTACATTACTGCCCGGCCGCCAAGTGTTGTGTTGCCGGATGATCGTGAAGTATGCGGGTCGAGGCGCAGTCGAGGCACGCATTACGGAGTCCGGCAACGCTCAGTTGTGGCCAAGGTTTGTATAGTGCTTTTCTCAAACAATGCGCGGAAATTAAAACTAGGTAGTAGTTATCTAGGCAGAACTTTTTAGTTACCTACTTTTCAAAATCGATGACGAATAACAACAACAGTAATTTTTCACGCGGCGAAATATTCCTTTGTTTTTTTTTTTCTTAATAAACAGCATTCTATTTGCTAGCCAGTTCTGTATTTAAATAATGCCTTGGATAAGTTACCTCCTTGGTTGCCATGGTTCGAAGTAAAATATGGTTCCATTTTTAAATTACACGACAGATATGAGTTTACATAGTTATTTATTTTTCCGCTAAAACACGACAGATATGGATTTTCATACAACTTTTGCCGGCCGCTGCTCGCATGTACAGCAATTTCAATTTATCTCGAAGAAGGTTGTCAAAATAATGTTCATATTTCCAAGCATGTTTGAGAAAAAATATTAAATCTATCTAGGCGGAGTTTGAACCCGAAAAAATTGGGTTGATACGGGCGAGGTCTGGTAGCTTAGTGGTCAAAGCATACCCCGCCTAGATATTTTTTTTATAATTTACGCCGCCTATTTTTTTCCTAATTAATCGATTAAAAATAGTGCTTGATAAGATCTAGCGATAAGCATCGGCAGCTTGGTGGTTATGAAGTCGGCTTCTTTACGATCATAGAAGTTCCTGGCTATTCTACAATCTACGTTAACCAACTCTTAATACAAGCAGTTTCATTTAGCTGAAGGGGTTAGAGGATACTAGTAATTTCGGTTAGTGTGGAAACGCAGCAGGTATGGTAGATACCTTTGCACCGGGGAAAATCAGGGGTGGGTTATTCGATTAGTACTGATATTATATTATGCAGTTACTAAGGTTGAATGAAATTTCAAAGCATTTTTCCGGTGTGGGGGTTTGCACTGTAATAATCGGCCCATTTATTAATAAGGGTGCTTGGAAATTTCGACAATACACTTGACACTAATTCTGGGCAAAAATATTTAAAAATTAAATTGAAAAAATTTTTTTGTCAGAAAATAATCAAATATCATCCGGGTAAAAAATGAATTATCATCAAAACCGATTTTATTTTGTTCAGATTGGTTTTCATTTTGCCCTAGATACATACACGTTTATTTCTAAAATAAATTTATAACAGTTTTGCCTCATTTTTCAGACTACGTGAGGATCCAACCCCTGGTGAAGAGGTGATATTCTTAGACGTAGCAGATCTTCAACCAGCACATATCAAAAATCACTTCAGAGGATCCTATTGGAAGGACTTCGCCTGGTGTATGAAAGTAGGAGTCTGTAATCTTTATTATTCACACTATTCCTGATTTTTTTACTTGCATTCCAGTAACCATGGTAGCTGGGTGTCCTACGATGACCATCATTACTTTAAAAAGAAGAGTGCACTCCGGGAGTGCCGGCCGAAGTGAAAACTTTTTCTTTCTTTCTTCTTTATTTACAGAGAAAAAGATAAATAGAACATACCATACCATACCTATAATATAGCGCCAATCATAGAACCTATCACAAATTATCTGCTAATTTTCTTTCAGAAGAAATTAATAAATTACAAACAAAAAAAATAAACACAAAAAATAATAAATTACAAAAGAACAAATAATCACAAAAAGTGTCAGAAGCCCAGGTTCGAACCCGGTACTATCTGAAACCATAAGGACTTACAGTCGAAGCGTTTACCGCTAAGCTACGAAGCTTCTTAGCGTACCTAGCAAAATAAACACTCTGTAGCTATGAATGTTGTATGACGTCATGTCGTCCTACAAAGTCGTCGGTCACGGGTCAAAGGTCAAGTGATCCTGACGCACGAGTTTAACAATTTGTACCCATTCAACGCCGCTTAAGAAGTTTTCACTTAAAAAATAATGAGTTTTTATGCATCAAGAAGGACACGACGGTATTTTCGTCTGATTGAGCAGTCTAACTGGGGAAGTACCTCCGTCCAATTGAGTCCGAACCCGACCGCGTACGACAGCATACTCGTGCATTATATACATTACTTGTTAAACTTCGATACGGATAAAGGAGACCATTGGGAAACCGCAATGAGTTAGGCGTATCTACTCCGTGCGTGTACAGTTGTCGTATGTGACCTTCGGAATTACACCTGCCCCTCTAGACAAGAGGCAATCTGTTGTCCGGCATTCGGTAGAATAGAATGACGAATGTATGGGAATTGACGTATCTGACAGTCGTAAACGCGTGTCATAAACGTCAAATTCCGTACATTTGTCATTCTATTCTACCAAACTCCGGTCAACGAATTGCCCCTTGTCTAGAGGTACTGTGAACGCTAGTAAACTCTAGCGCGAGAACATTGCAGTAATATCTCTCATTATAAACATTTTCTTTTTGTTATTTCAGGTGGCCTACCCTTTCCGCATATCAGAAGTTCACGTTATCAACACACAACGTCTGAAGACCATGTCTCTCCTACTACTCCACATAGGTCTCTACCCGTGGAGACGCAAAGTGGTCCAGCTTCATAGCAACGCAGATAGCATAGAAGACGCGTTAGAGGCTGACCGGTTACCTATCGACGGTCTGCCGTTTGAATATGGCGGTAGAGCCGGAGCTATGAAGGATCTTAATGGTAGGTGTACTAGTGATGAATGAAACTTATTTAGATTATCTTATTCTTCATCCTAGCGTTAATCACAGTCGCACCCGAAGCTATCAACTTGGAGTCTGGGGTCCGCTTTTACCAGTCCAACTGCGAATTTGGCGAAACTTCGACATTTTCTATGAAGCGACTGCCAACTGACCTCCACAACCCAAAGGCGATATCGAAGCATTGCAGTTAGACCAGTTGTTGGACTTTTGAGGGCTCCAACTACCCGTAACCACTGCCATAGTTGTTTGTATGGCAACCGGGTCGGACGGCTTAACGTGCTCTCCGAGGCACGACCAGACCAATGCAAATACCCATATTCGTGCATACAAATATTTGCACTGAGCGGGGATCGAACCCGCGCCTACTGCGCAGTGGCCGCGTTCACTACCGCTACGCCATGGAGGCAGTTGTTTAGACTATATACAAACTTTATAAACGCAGCAAGCTCATAAAAATGGCTAGGTGCTACTTCTGTATATGATGATTGTATACACTGTTTTTGTTAGCCAACTGTGTCTATATAGTATTACTAGCTTTGGCCAGCCTCGGCCTGCGTGCATGTCGGTCATCGCGACTAAACTAAACTTTCTCAAGGTCTAATCTACCCATTATGCATTTCATAAAAATCGGTTCAATGGTTCAGCCGTGAAATACGGTCAAATAGACGCACTTTCCCATTTAAAATATTAAGTACCTATTGATGGTCTTTTTTTTTTTACGTACGGGAAATCCCCACGGATGCCCCCCCCTCTCGGAACCGAAGGGGGAGGTTATGTCGGACTCGAACCGACTAAACCGCACGCCGTCTGTGGGTCGATGTGCTAGACCGAAGGTGAGGTTGTCTCGTGACATATCCCTCGCACCCCGGCTGACCCAGGGCCATTCCTCTCGGTCTGACTCCTCGGCAGGGGGGACCACGCGGTCCCCGACTCGCCCCCGGTATGGGTGGGGGGCGCGCATCGGCCTACGATGCGCGCCGCCACCGTGGCCTGCTTCTGCTAGGGTGACGAGCGGCTCCACCCGTCAGGCCCGCGCTCATGGGGGGTGGAGGTCGGTTTGTGCCATCCGACGCCCGAGCCGCCTTCGACCGCGGGCAGCGATATCCGCGAGTCTTCCTCGCTCGCTGCGCCGCGCCCGCTCTGCTGTCTCCTTCACGAGCATAACCTGCTCGCAGAAGGAGGCTCTGGCCGCCCACGCATCAGCGCAGCGGACCATCGCCGCGAGCAGGGTGGAGAGCGTGAGCACTCTCACCCCCAGGGCCATCACAAGCCTCCGCCTCGGCGTTTCGAACGCCGGACACTCGGTGAGCGCGTGCAGCCCCGAGTCCACGCTCGCGTCGCAGTGATGGCACTCGGGCGTTGGCTCTATGCCCATCAGATGCAGGTACCGCCCGAAGTTACCGTGTCCGGTAATGACCTGCGTCTGACGATACGAGAGGCCACCGTGTGGCCTCTCTAGCCACTCCCCTATGATGGGTCTATAGAAACTTGATTACAGTATTAGACGAAAAATATCGCTAGCAAATACCTTGCTAAGCTTTTATTTGCAGGTTCGTATAATTTTCTGAAGCCTAAGGGCCGATATTCATTATAGATAGATGTTACGGAAAGGAAATTGATTGACGGGACGCGAAGGGTCATTGACGTGGCTAATTTCGCGATAACTGACATCCACGCGGGCGGAGCCGCGGGCAAAAGCTAGCTTATTATATTGCATATTTATTTTTATTTGTTTATATTTTCAGACGAATGGACAAAGAAGCTCCTATCAAATTCAAAATGGCTTCAAACAGAAGAACGCATGTTCTATGAAACGGATTTAAAACCGGAGGCCCGAGCGCGCACCCGCCATCGCAGCGCGGTACGCGGCCTGCGCGGGAGTATCGCTTCGTACAACATGGTCACCCGCACACATTCATGCCGATCACTATACAGGCACGAAGATTTAGATGATGGTATACATGGTGCTTATAGAACTTTAAAAGTTACCAGTGATAAAATTTATATGTAAGAAGATTAATTTTGTAATGTAAGACAACTCAGTCGTCTAAAGAAATATGAGTGATAAGAAAATATTCTAATAAAAAGATATTAATTATAAAACATAATTCAATTCTGTGTTAATTAAATAACCTTATTGGTGTTTAGTGTTCGTACCGCCAAATGTTTCCGCCCGCGTGGAGTCGGATCCCGGTCCCGCTGCTCCCTTTACTATATTAAGCATGTATTATACATATAATCCTTCCTCTTGAATTACTCTATCTATTAAAAGAAACCGCATCAAAATCCATTGCGTAGTTATGAAGATATAAGCATACATAGAAACAGACAGACGTGGGAAGCGACTTTGATTTATACTATGTAGTGATAGTGTACGAGTATAATTTTGTCTCCCTCCACTAAAGGATCCTCTGCATAAATTCTCTGGGGATCTGCCTATTTAATTTTTTGTGTCCATTAGGATCTAAATATTGTGTAGAAAATGTATATTATACGTACACAGCCTCCCTGGCGTGGCGGTAGTGAACGCGGCCGCTACGCAGGAGGCGCGGGTTCGATCCCCGCTCAGTGCAAATATTTGTATGCATGAATATTCATGCATACAAATATTTATATATGGGTATTTGCATTGGTCTGGCTGTTTCTATGTATAATATGTATGTATTTACAAAAAAGTATCTAAGTATGTTTATCCGCATTCTAGATTCCATAACACAAGCTAGTTAGGCTATGCTTACCGTGGATCTAGATAGCGTTGTGTGAAATGTTGTGGAATATTTATTATTTATTCTCAGTATGAGCCCCATTACTAGTGCAAGTAGAGAAAGCATCAGCCACTACTGACCCAAACACGCGAGCGGTTTTAATCGGTTTAAGTCTGAAATAAGCACACTTGCTGGCTCCTGCTGGAATAGGGGATCTATCCATAATATATGGATTTAATCACAATAAAACAAAAAGTCAACCGCAGAGAAACGTCAACCCAAAGCAATGTAAGGCTAAAATTATTACAAGTATCTCTCAATTTATTCTAACAAAAAGGTTTTTTTAGGCTATTAAGATTACCATCAGTATTACAGCAGATAGCAGCCCTGGGCTATATCGTACTATCCTCTGACAAACACAGGCACGGGTACTTAAACTGCTCAGACAAGTTTCAACTTCGATACTTAAATTTAAGTTTAGACGCTTTTTCCTCAGGGTGACAACATTCAAAGCAATAAGATCAAGTTTTGTAATCTACAGTTGCTTCGTACTGTTTCTAGCTTCTAGGTGAATAAAAATAGTAAGAACTTATTTAGGTCAATAATCTCAATTATAGGGTGGTTGACTATTTTATTTTAATCTCGAAAAAATACCACTTCATAATAAATTTAAAGAACTACTAAAGTTCAATATTTTACGACTTATAGTTTAAAAGATATTTTATATCGAAAATTCAATTTCTTAAGCCTCCTCAAAAACATACAAAACCGCTACCAGCAGATGACCTCACGCGCTTTGCTATTGCACATAGTGGAAATGTATGAAATACAAGAGAATATCGCAATTACATCGACTTGGGTTGAAACGAAAGGAATGGTAGTTTTCATAACTCCATTCGCGCCCTTATCTATTGAATTGATGAAAATTTAGTTCCTACTGATTAATAAATTCAAGGTTTCGTCGCATTTAGCACCATTACTGAAGCAGTAAGATTGAATGAAGCGCTTCGATTTTGGACTTATTCCAAAAGATTAATTCCTGAAAAAAATACGGCGAAAGTTAATAGTTTTTTTTTGTTTCTAACCTCAATTCAAACTTTCATGAGCGAAATGATTACACTGATGTAAGAATGTGTGTAATTAGTTTGATTAGAATTTCAAATGAAGAAATAAAAAATAATTGAATCTTATTTTTATTAACTTTTGAGAATAAAGTTAATCACATTATATGGTGAGAAATACTACAATCCATGAAAAGGGCTTATACGAATATTATTACCTTACATCAAACCACTTCCTAATTTATCGGTGTTTGTGAAATACCCATCAATCATACAACAAACAAGGTTCCTGGTTAGAATCCTGGTCATTATACTACTGACATGAACACACTCTTGTATTCGTATGATCCAGTGTTCTATTGCTGGTATGGGCAATAGGTAACTGGGTATTTCTGTTAGGCAAATATCAGTAGTAACACGATGTTTGAAAAGACGCGGGGTTACCACAACCTCACTAAGGGAGTACCAGTTGAGTATTACATGGAAGACTACAGAAGGGTATCATTACCAAACTTAAGTGAGTATTATATTAAAACTAAATTAAAATTCATGAGTCATTCAATGATCTAAATGCCTGAAAGAGACTACCAACATAATCTAGGTCAACTATTCAATTTTCATTGTTTATAGCCTACTTTCCATTAAAAAATCTGAATATTGTTATCAAAACCAAGCATTAAGTTGTCGAAGTTAGTATAAAGTAGAAAATAAAACGAACTTACTCCAATTTGCTAGTACATGTCCATTACGTTGGGAGAAAGGAGGTTTTATTTCCCCTGTTCTAAGTGCACTGAACGAGATGCAGAGTTCTTTAGTTAAGACGATTTTCTTGCGGATATGATTTGGATTATAGAGTACTTTAATTTTTTTTAAAGATTTCGAATTAAATAGTATCTCGAAAGTAACATTTTGAGTTAGATATCACTTTTTGAATCTCACCACTATCGTCAAAACTTAACACTAGTTGTGCACATTAAAAATAACTGACATGGGAATCACTATCTATGTCAATTAATGAATAATTTTTTTTGTGCCACTTTGGTGGCAGACAAGCACACGGCCCACCTGATGGGAAGTGGTTACCGTGGCCTATGGACGTTTGCAACACCAGGGGCGGCACAATCGTGCTACCGACCCTGTAGATACCTTCTAATACCCTTCTTGAAGAACCCCATATTGTAGTCGCTTGGGAAAACGGCAAAAGTTCATTCCACAACCTGAGCGTGCGTGGGATGAAGTTCCTTTCAAAACGCACGGTGCGCCCCATTTCCGGTCGCAGTGTGTGAGGATGAATTCCCTGCCTATGGCGAGTGGTGCGATGATAGAATGCAACGGTGGGCATCATGTCAAACAATTCATCTGAGCACAAACCATTGTATAGACGGTAGAACACACACAGCGAGGCCACATCGCCAGTGAGTATGGGATTGTCGACGAGCCTCAACGCCCGTCTTTGTAATGAGTCGAAGGGGCCAAGCTGGTATGCAGGCGTTCCGGCAAAAAGGTGACAGCAGTAGTCCATGTGGGGCCGAATTTGTGCCTTATAAAGCAGAAGTCGTTGCCCCGCAGAGAAGTACTGAAATTGTAAGTCGCTGCTGAAAAGCTACCAAAACGTCGGGAATAGTGGAGATATACATATTTTTCTACTGCAAAACGACAACTGAATAAAAGAAGAAGGTAAGTAGTAGATTTTAAACTAGATTTCACAACTTGTAAAATTACGGAATTACTAATAATAATCAGCGACATTAACATGTAGTTTTATATTGTATTGAAATTTAATTAATTTATTAGCAATCGTTAGAGAATCGAAAGGTGTAAATGAAACAATCGCACAAACAATTACTATAATCGAAGCTAGATAAAGTCGCTCGACTTTCAAATTCCTTGTCGTGACGCGACTCGTAAATAAAACTATTTATATCGAATTCTTATTGTATTCTTCTTCATTGTTTCTTAAGTATAAATTGACTTACACTTAAGATTTTATTCGCTTCGTAATTATTCTAAAAACAATAACCTCATCGTTTTGACATATTTTTTCGGAAATATCAGTTAGAAAAATTGCTTGGATCACTTAGAATGATAGTTTTCAGGAATTTTCTCGAAATTAGTTGACGTGTCATGATCTAAGTTGTATTCTATTTCCCATTTCACTCCACCGCCTCTTTCTTGTTTCCTCTTTATTGGTACGAGCTCCATTGCCATGTGTAGGCTTATTCTGTTCTATCGAATTTAATCTGTAATGACTTAAGCAGGTTAAATTTAAAACCAAGTTGATCCAGTTACTTAGTCACCTCAAGAATCCCTTGCATTATTTTGTATTCCATAATTTAAATCATGCCCTGTTGTTATTGTTCTCAGATGTTCACCTATTTTCACTGTTGTGTATTCATCACCAAAAGCAATCACGTATGAAGCCATTAGTTTTTTGTTTGTTAAGTAACTACCTAATACATACTTGCCTCTTTTAGACATATCTTGTTCTGTTACAAATGAGTTGCTTTATTTCTTTTCAAATAGATTACTATTATTGCTTAGCTCTTCCATCAAAACACTACCGTTACTATCGTGATCATAGACCGTCATTTCGGGTAAGCAGTTCTACTGCGAATTTACCGGTTGCTTGGCAAAAGTAACAGTCGAAGCAATGAGTGCTGATCCGTCTCGAGACAAGCGAGCAACGGTTTGCGTACTTTCTAATCTTATAGTCTACTGACTAACAGAAGCTATTGAAATACATGCAACAGGAAAATACTTACTACTTTTTAATTTTATTAAAATACTTTTAGGCTAAGGCCTGCGTGGATATCGGTTATCACTATAAATATCGGTTATCATTATAAATGGTAGTCTATGTGTTATTCTGATGTATAAGCTATATTATCGTAAGTTTTCATTTTTACGTGAAAGAGTGATAAACTTCCATCTATACTTACAAACTTTCGCGTTAATAATATTAGTAGGATGTCTTGCATCGTTTATTCATGTACCGAGGATTTTGCGACATCAAGGTGGATAGAATATTTAATCATTTTATAAAAGTTTTTAGTTATTTATGTAATTACAGAATTGCTCGATAATTTTAACGTATGGTTGTTGATGCTGTCGGGGGAAAATACCCAGTCGAGTAGTTTAAATGATAAATCTCCACCCTGCTCGCGGATGCGTGGGCGGCCAGCGCCTCCTTCTGCGAGCAGGTCATGAGCGAGAAAGACTCGCTAACATCGCTGCACGCGCTCGAAGGCGGCTCGGGCATCGGAGGGCGCAGCCCGACCTCCGCCCCCCATGAGCGCAGGCCTGAGGGTGACGGGTGGAGCCGCCCGTCACCCTAGCAGAAGCAGGCCACGGCGGCGGCGCGCATCGTAGAACGATGCGCGCCTCCCCACACCGGGGTTGAGTCGGGAACCGCGTGCCAAAGGAGGGCCAGGATGGGTCAGCCGGGGTGCGAGGGATATGTCGCATGACAACCTCACCTTCAGCCTAGCACTACGACCCAGAGACGGCGTGCGGTTTAGTCGGTTTGAGTCCGACATAACCTCCTCCTCCGGCTCCGGAGGGGTGGTATCCGTGGGGATTTCCCGCACGTAAAAAAAAAAAAATTTTGAAGTGTCATGCATCTCCATGCCATAAAATACACGATGTATTACGACTTTTAGCATAATTAACAATATATGATTTTGGTGACAATAATACGTGATCCAAAATATTTTTTTTTACACTTCAGCAACATTTGTCGTGTTTTGGGCTGCCGCAATACAAAGGAATAGGGATGGATCCCTCTTCCTTTGCTTCATGGCCGCAGTACTTACGGCGTGGTAGGACCACTGATCCGAACTAATGCAAAAATGACAGCGTGTGAGTTTCTAATATTCAAAATATAGTGTTTCCTAGTCTTGATAGTCCTTTGAATAAGCAGTAACACAGACGTGACGAATCGAATTCTAAAAGATCGTAGCACTCAAGCATAGCTTTATGCAATCATGCACATCAATTAATATGAACGTTGAAGTAGAAATCGTAAATTTCGATTGTTATTATATAATATGAAATATCAGTATATGAAATCTATAATGCTAATATTATAAAAATGAAAAATGTATATTTTCATCCTGTTTTATCTGCTTGTATCTAAATTACTAGGATTTTGTAAAACATGCTGCAACCGTCAGCTTGCAATTTACTAGTCCGTACAAAGGAGGTCAGTGCTTTTTTCTCCCAAAATAAAAAAATAAGTCTAGAAAAAACTATGTAGGTTTCTCGAACGACACCTGCATTTAATATTTCTTTGATGCTAGTTTTGGTAAGTTTTTATCCCACCGCCTTCCCTTTAGAAAGTTTTCACCATTCGCCACATATACATAATAATACTGTGGTAATAGTATCTAATGTACGGATCGTCATGCTTGGCCTTGAAAGCAACGAATAAAAAACAACTGCATGTGGCGGAGATGCGAATGTTGACGAGAATGGACAGAATAAGGAATGATTATAATAGAGGAAGTTTAAAAGGGGCATCAGTTAATGAAAAATTGTGAAGCGAGCGACTATCTTAATATGGCCATATTATGAGAAGAGATGAAAGTAATGTTATAAGAAAGGTTTAAATTATAAATAGCTTTAGGAGCAGAGGTAAACCCAAGAAAAGATAGATGGCTGCTTTAAAGATTATATGACAAAAAAGAGAGTAACTGAGGCAATGACATCTGACAGAAAGTTATGGACGAAAATGAACATGTTGCGCCGACCACAAATAATTGGGCCCAGGGCAGGTAGATGATGAGTATCTAATACCACAAGCGTACTTCTTGCCGCTAGCGGTGGACACCTTGAGGAGCTGAAGCAAGGAGGCCAAAGTTTAGGAAGGAAGGAACTAGGACAGAGACTAAACGAGACAAAAGGGGAATATCGATTCGGATTGGAGGTAACCGAATGGCTCCACCTACCCGCAGTTGAACCCCTAAAAATCCAACTACTGGTCTAATTGCAAAACTTTGATATAGCTAATGGGTTGGGGAGGTCAGGTGACAGTCGCTTCACGGAAAATATCGAAGTTCAGCCCCGTCGTGGTTGGACTGGAAGAGACGGACCCCGAACTCAACTCAAAGATCAACGCAAGGATTGTGATATGTTCATTTAGACTACTATTTTTATTACTGTTGATCAATTTTTTCTTTACAAACTGGAAACTGCTATAGCAATGGAAGTTAAAATAATGAACCGATTTAATCTAGCATTCAAATACCTAATTGATGTTATCTGTTTTCACGGGTGGTGTGTTGTTGCAGAATCTTACATGATGCTACGATTTGTAAATAATACACTTATTAACTTTTATGGCGATGGAACGATAACATTAATGCATCTTCACCTGGCAATATATGGAGATTTCTTGGTACTCTGGGTATTGGCAAACAGCGAGCGGACTATCATTTGACAGTCGGTTTGGATGAATTGAATCGACACTTCTCCTCCACTACTTCTTTAGATCACCAAACCAAATGTCATACATTAAATTACGTCGCTGGCCTTATTAGTCCTGATATAGATACTTTTACGTTTTCTCCAGTTGCAAACGAAGACATCAAAAATATAACCCTGTCGATTAAATCGAACGCACTTGGCTGTGATAAAATAAGCCGTCGTATGATAGTGACAATAATCGAACACCTGCTTCCGGCTATCTCTCATATAATTAATTACTGTCTCTTCTCTAGAACGTTCCCCACTCCTTGGCGTAAAGCCTACGTGATTCCTTTACCTAAATTACCCAATCCTACACTTCCCAACCACTTCCGTCCCATTTCTATTCTCCCTTTTATGTCTAAAGTGCTCGAGGCCTGTGTGCATAAACAGCTCTCGTCGTTTATTCATAGGAACAGACTGTTGAGCCCGCTACAGTCAGGCTTTAGACCGGGTCATAGCACCACTACTGCCCTTCTAAAGGTTACTGGCGATATAAGGACTGGCATGGAGGCTACTAAGGTAACAGTGCTTGTCTTGGTGGACTTTTCCAATGCCTTTAATACAGTCAATCACGAAATCTTGCTAGCTGTACTTTCCTATCTCAAGATCTCAGCAGATGCACTGGAATTTTTCTCAAATTTTCTTCAGGGGCGCCAGCAATGTATTCGCATTGATGAGTCCACATCGTGCTGGTCCGATCTCGACTCTGGTGTCCCTCAAGGCGGTATTCTCTCTCCCTTATTATTCTCTATTTTTATTAATCTTGCTACCTACAATCTTCGATGTGCGTATCATCTGTATGCAGACGACCTGCAGCTATACGCGCAAGCACCTGCTGATGACATTTCTCGAGCCATACGTGAGGTGAATGGGGATCTGGAAGCTTTAGCAAACTGGTCCACTAAATTTGGTTTAAACGTCAACCCATCAAAGTGCCAGGCCATCATAGTGGGCAGCGGTAGGTTAGTGAATGGACTAAACACTGTGACTCTGCCACCAGTTACCTACAACGGAACAACAATTCCTTTCAGTTCTTCAGTGAAGGACCTAGGACTCTACCTAGATACCAACCTTGACTGGCGTGTGCAGGTCACGAAAATGAGCCAAAAAATTACAGGTAGGCTTAGAGTTCTGTACCGTCTAAAGAACTTCCTGCCAACAAGAACAAAAGTTACGCTGGCCCAAAGTTTAATTCTTCCTCTGATAGATTATGGTGATGTGTGCTATTTTGACCTGAATGCAGACCTTCTCGATAAACTTGACCGTCTTCTCAATAACTGCATTCGATTCATCTTCAATCTTCGTAAGTATGACCACGTGTCTTCTTTCCGTTCGCAGCTTAATTGGTTACCTATCCGTCCTCGCCGTAAGTTGCGCGCACTTACTACTCTCTACAATATCCTCAGCTCTCCCACTATCCCTACTTACTTAACTTCTTATTTTCAGCTTTTATGTTCCAACAATGATAGAAATCTTCGTTCTACTGACAACCGGCTCCTCGCATTTCCTTCTCATAGAACAAACTTTTTAGGCTCTTCTTTCTTTGTTGAGGCTGTTCGTCTGTGGAACGCACTTTCTCTGGAGATCAGGAAGAGCACGAGCTGCAGTGTGTTCAAGGCCAGGGTACGGCAATTGATCACCACTGAAATGGCAGAATCATCGTCTCAACGATGATGTTAGTCCTACTCATATGGATATTTAGGTAAATATATTTATATTATGTATTTTTGTGTATGTTTTATGTTATATATGTATATTAGTCAGTTATATATGATATATATTATGGTATGTAGGTATATGTACTGTTTATGTAAGTTTATGTAATTCATCTATAGTCGCTATCGCGGTCAAACTGTCAACAATCTTGATAGAACCAAACCTATCCTACTTCAATATGCGCCTACCTCGTACTAGCTCTGCATCACCCAATGGTAGACTGGTAGAGAATGCCTACGGCATTAAGTCCGCCAATGTACATCGTGCATAAAGTATAAATAAATAAATAAATAAAAGCATAGGTGCGGCTTTTATTATAATTATATTCTAAAATCGTCATTATTATTCTCCTAGGGATTGCACACATTTGCATTCAAAGTTTGAACATTGGAACCCGGACAAATTTGGGTAAATCGACCCTTATTACCAATTTAGGCTACATAATTACACAAAAAAAATATATATAATCATCCCCTCTAGACAAGTGGCATTTCAGTCATTTGGCCGGCGTTTGGTAGAATAGAATGACAAATGTATGGGATTTGATGTTTATGACATGCGTTAATGACTGTCATGTACGTCAAAACTCATACATTCATTCTATTTTACCAAACTCCGGCCAACGAAATGCCATTTGTGTAAAGGGGCTGATAGAATGCATTTTATAGAACTGCCTGGTCAAGATTACCCACAACCAACCAGCATGTATAAAAAACATAATTATCAACGATCGAAGTTATTTCATGTGATCACTGCCTACCCCACTACCGAGTAGAATATATTTCCACTGTGATCAACAGTGTTAGCTAATAAATATTAATTAATTAATTAATATGTAACACATTTATGGTTAAACGTAATATAAAAATTAAAACATTTAAATTGTTGTGGGCTAAAATTAAAAAAAAAAACTATTCTTGTGAATAATTAGTTGAAAGTTAAATATTAAGTTCAATGTAATGTGTTTTGAAAGAAATGTATTTTATCTGGCCTTGATCCTGATCATGAACTTTTGATAGGTAGATTTTTTTATACCACGTAGGTGGCAGACAAGCACGCGGCCCACCTAATGGAAAGTGGTTACCGTGGCCTATGGATGTGTGCAACCCAAGCGGCGTCGCACTTGCGCTGCCGACCCTGTTAGAACAGAGAGTTTCTGTGCCGTCAGTGCCCTTTGGTCTTCCGATTGACAGCACAAAAACTCTCCAGTGAGCACTGCCTACCTTAATCACCGCCGGGAACACAACACGAGGTTATTATGGCCGGCGGTATTCTGTAGGGCGGAGGTACTTCCCCAGTAGGACTGCTCAATTGGACTGAAATACCGTCGTGTCCTACCTCCTACAATTGTATTTTACGAAGCGGTTGAACGCTATAGATAATTGAATTAATAGATATTATTCACTGTAAAACATTTCGATGTTTCAGCTATAAGTTCATATTCGACTTTCACCAATCGATTAGCATATCACAGTCTACTGCTGTACACAGGCCTCTCCCAACGTTTTGAGACTTTGTCCGATTTCCACGCTAGCCAGATGGGTTAGTACAGGGCTTTATTATAGTTCTAGTTTACTACCTCTCGCAGTGATATCGTCTGCGTAGGTATATTTCCGTTAGTTGCTTCTTACGACACCCTGTGGATGAGATGGGGTGGTGATACTTGTATTTTTTCAACGTCACCATACGATCCAATAAACCACTAAACTGATTTTAGCACAAAGATGGGCGGTCATGGTAACCGGCATTCATACGGGCGTTGCTACAGGCTTTGCTAATACAGTCAACTACAAAACACCCGAGGAGGGCCAGACCGAGAGGAATGGCCCTAAGTCAGCCGGGGTGCGAGGGATATGTCGCGAGGCAACCTCACCTTCGGCCTAGCACATCGACCCACAGACGGCGTGCGGTTTAGTCGGTTCGAGTTCGACATAACCTCCCCCTCCGGCTCCGGAGGGGGGGGGGGGGGGTATTCGTGGGGATTTCCCGCACGTAAAAAAAGTCAACTACAAAACACTAAAATATTTACAAACCGTTTTAAAGGCATGAATACCTAAGAATAATAATATAATAGGATTATGTGCTATTTTTTTATTATCGTGAACTATACATTTGAAATTATATTATGAACTGTTACAGTGAAATATTCTTATGAAAAATAGTTTTAAAAATTTCGAAAATACAATTTCTCGAGCCCCTGAAAACACTCCATACATAATCGAAGCACACTGTGACTTCACAGCTCGTTGGCGCGTAATAAAAATGTATGGAGTACAAGAAAATATTGCATTTATCTCAGTCCATGTTGCGTTTACACAATGTAGAATGTTTAATAAGATAATTATAAAAAGTCATAGTTTCAGTTTAGTTAGGCAATATCCTTATTTATTATGCATATTTGTTGAGAAAAAACTACGACAAAAGCAGTACCTATTGGTAATGATCCGTTGACTCAGTGCACTACCCTATTATTGAGGTTCCTTCCAACCACGTCTGGTAATCTCTTTTGCTAAGATCTATCATTCTAACATTATCGTCATCCAAGTGCCAATGCTAGTTGCATACAAAGGGTCCGATTGCTTGTTTCATTCCTTCTTTTACAGTAGCGAATGCCTTTTAACCCCTAGCTCCGAGAGGCAGCTTGAGCCAGAGCCTTGTCAGTAGACGTAACGGTTTGCAGCTAAGGTTGATTAAGCCCCGACATATTTTTTAAACCATACACACTTTACCACTAACTGCCAGTTGAGATTAATGAAGTGAGAGTACTATACGTTCAAAATAAACGGTCATTAACTTTGTTTCGTTAGTTAAAAAAGATCTTAATTAGCCAGATAGTCTCGAAAGTTAGATAAGAATAAAAAAGGTGACTAATGCAAAACTGCATTCTCCAAATCTCGTAATATCGAATTTCTATTTCATACAGTTAATAAAAAATTAAATTTAAGATTTCTTCTCAACCATTCTGACCTGCTCTTCTATGTCTTTTTTTTATATTCACCCTGTTAATTGGACTGTACCATGCTGGAGGTAAAATTCAAGGCTGTAGTCGAAATGAGAGGGCCCACCATTTCATATTAAGAATCAACAAAAAAGTTTATGTCAAACAATTAACGCTGTCAAAATTATATGTAGCGTAAAATTATATTCTTACCAAAAAACCAGCAGCGCAACAGTATGTATGTTTTAATTTTAAATTCAGTATACCTAAACTATACAATACCATATGTTTTACCTTAAAGTAAGATTATAAAAACAATCTTTATAATCATGAATTTCAAGCTCACTTACATGAAACTCAATACAATAATTAAAAATTAAAAACCTGTATGTATTCTTAATTAAAATAAAAAGAAAACATGCTACGATATTTAAGTGTATTGAGTGTATTAATTTCGACCTTCATGAGTAGGTCATAAAGTTGAGAATCATTTGAAGAATCAGGTACATAAGTAAACAAGAGCATAAGGTATATACGGCTGTAAATCAGTAAATGTTGCGCACGCAGCGCGTTACGCACTAGTAAAGAAAAGTAGGGTGACCAAGTCATCACATTTTCGTCAAATAAAAAGACTTTAGATTACGATTTTTGAAATGACTACATAATAAAATATACAACGCGCTCACCATTTTACGCAAATTATTTAATTATTTAATGAGATTAGATTTTTTTTTTAAATTTATTATTCACTTTACAATGGTTACATAGAATTTCCTTACAATTGTTCCTCGCTAAACATAATCGTTTAACGGCGAGAGCGCGCTCTTTGCTGTGTAAACTATATAACCTATTACATATTTATTAATATATATAAGATAAAGTAGTGCATGAAATTTCACATATAATTAGGTAATAAAACACTCTCACATTCGTATTTTATTAACCCTTATTATGCAACAGTTTCATAAATGACTATTATTTAATGAAGTTTAATATTAATGAGTCAAACAGCAGTAGCTGCCATAAAGGCCCAGATAAACGAAATCTTTAGAAAATAAGCGGTACCCACTTAGATAGAAGTTTTGGTTTCCCGATGGCAAAGAGATTAATACCTGTATCTATTATTATCCGGAATTATTTTGTTCAACCTGTTCCCTTAAAAACCTAGGTCCATTTTTTTTCTCGTTCTTTACTGGCTGGAAGAAATAACTGAAAAAAAATTCAAGTAATAGCCATTGTTTTACTTTTCACCAATGAACTTTATGAATAGACATAATTTAAATATATGTTTTTAAAATTTTATGGGATAAGTTCATCTCACCTATAAATAATTTTAGTGATTTTTATTTATCCATAATCACTACATAGTATAAAACAAAGTCGCTTTCTCTGTCCCTTTTCTGTATGCTTAAATCTTTAAAACTATGCAACGGATTTTGATGCGGTTTTTTTATAGATAGAGTGATTCAAGAGGAAGGTGTTTAATATAGTAGAGGGTGCAGCGGGAACGAGATCTGACGCCACGCGGGCGGAAAATATTGGCGATACGAAGTTCGCCGGGTAAGCTAGTTTGTTATAAAGAACGTCTCAAACAGAACACTGATTTTTGAAATGCAGAACGCTCTTGAATTAAAGATAATATTTGAATAGTGTCCTAAGTCCCACAAAACTCTTGGCCACACAAATGAAAAACAGTAGCCCGTTATTCATTGCGTTACCGCCAAATTTTGCAACGTGATTACGTCATCACATCCGTCTTTACATGTAATCCAAGTGCATGAGAAATCAATTTAAAAACATATTTTTACAAATGAAAATGCCTCTGCAATAGATTTATAGATATATATGGTACACTGCGGTCGATCAAGCTCTTCGAATTATTGTAAATTAACCTTAATGAAAATTTACCACAGTTACAAACAGTAAAATACACGCAAACTTACTGAAAATATATCCACCAATCAGCAGGTATACTGAATAGCATATGAAGTTGATTTGGGGGCGTCCTTTCGGGACTTTGGTGATTAAATTCGTGCAATAGGCTTTGAAATTGCACACAGTAAGTTCTGAAACAACGTCCTATTCAACCTTAATCCACTGAACAAATCATGGACTTAATCATATTCTATCCTCCGTAGAACAAATCTATTGACGGATTTTTTCACTGGATTACAGTAAAAATACACACCTCAATATTTTCCTCCTTAAAAACTTACTGGGAGCAACGCGATTTATTAAAACAACTGAAGGCGTATTCTCGTTATGAAAATCTGAAAAAAAGGCTCGACCTAGAGGCCCGTTTTCCAGAACAAGGCTCAGTTGTGAAGTGACTCCCACAATAACATTAGAACTGTCATCTAGAATACAATCCGGCTTTAGATCTAGTTTAAATCGAGAATCAGGACTCAGTACTTATCATTCTGGAATGCGGACCTCAGTCTTCCATTTGTCAAAAACGGTATTCTCGTCAGTACATTGACATTGTGATCGTTCTGAACTATGAACAGATTTTTATATCGAGACCTGACACTCTGCATTTGCATTTATAATTTCCACGCTTCATGCCTTTATTTATGCGCATAAAGAAAATACCTGAATGTGTTGTCGCAAAAACTGCCTAATTAAAAGGAAAGTTTTGTTTTTATATAAATTAATTACATAAGTCCAAAGGTAATTTAAAACATTTGGCATAAATATGACATGCTATGCTTGGAATAAAGTTACTGTGATTGGGAACGGTGTCACTACATTACCAATAAAGAAAAAATTAGAGCAAGTTCAAGCATTTGATTTGTTTTTAAGGATTAATTAGGTGACATGAACTAGAAGCGAAATCTGTATGCCAGAATCGTAGCAGTGGAAAACTGTAGTCTCTCCTTACACCACTGAGAAAAAGGTGTGACTGTGTAAACATATGAAGTAATATTATATGACCGAGTTATAATATCGTCAAAATATTTTCACCTCTAGGTGGTAGATAAAATAAGGGGTGAAAGGTTGTATAGAAAACTGTGACATTATTTCTCCCCTAAGAATGCGAAACAGAGATGAGCAAGCTTGTAATCTATAGATAAATGCATATTAATTTGCACGGATAAATTACCACGATAAATTATAATTAATTCCATATAAAACAGGCATTAGTTGTACTATTCTTACGTCAACAGCATTAAAATTCGAAAGCATAATATAAGTAATTTATAAACCTACAGTTTATTTATGTAACTTTCATGTTGAAATTAATTACTTTTACCGTATAGGCAATTAAGCGCATTCAGTGTTTCAGTTTGTTTTCACATAGGTATAGTATGTATCGCGGTGGAATGAAAGTTTTAAGATTCATGAAAAAAAATCATGGTAACGCCATTTTGCCAGTTGTCAAAGGACTCCATCCGTCATTTAAGTACTTTTAACGGAATTGAAAACAGTGCATTAAATTTATAGTGGTCACAATTTGTCAAAAAGTAAAGTAAGTAACTTGTGAATGGTTTTGTCAGTCTGATGAAGCAGTGTCTGAGTCAATGCTGATGCGGTAACAGCGGCTAGTGATGGTGCTGTCCTGGAGATTTTTGCTCACCACAAAAATTCTCTCAAAACTACACAACACCCCAAAAGAAGCAAAAAAAATTAGAACAGAACTCAGTAGTAGTTTATGTATTTAAGTATTTGTACTTAAATACATATTAATTTTATTTTTGACGTCTTATGTAGTTATATATTTTATCTACTCTGATACAAACATAACGCACCGGCCAAAAAAAAAGTTTTACTACGATACAGGTCTTGTATGGACACCTATATCATTAAATAACTTTTTAATCATAACAATACACCTATACAATTTCCATCTGGACTGAACCTCTACTTTAAAAAAAGAATCCGCAGATTCGAAAGAAAAAAAAACACGCATGCGCAATCGATGTTTGCGCCTTAGCGCCAACATTTTATATTTAAATTAAACAAAGTTTAGTTTGTTTTTAAAATAAATTAGTTTATGTATTATAGTATGAGAGTCGATAAAGTAGTGTATGACACTGTACATAACTTGGTCTTATAACACTCGTGTGATACGATGAAAAAACTCACCTACGGCTCGTTTTTTTAAAACACACTCGTGTTATAAGAACCCTTTTTATGCAACAGTATCATAAACTACTATATGCTAAATTTATTTTGGATAATCCTTTTACCCGAAAGCCTTTTGAGGTATGCTAGCAATGTTGACAAGGGTGAGGGAGAGAGGATCTGACCACACCAGCAGCTGACAACGTCAGTCATATTGTAGCCTGGGGCCACTATATACGAGCGACTCTACTTTTTCTTTTATACTTACCTACACGTAATTGGATAAAAACTAGACTACTGTATTTTAAACTTGGTAAGCACTTTTAAATCTGAATTTACGAGGGCAATGACCAGGTCCATCTAAGTAAGTGCTCTTTATTAGAGCTTATTGCCGGATTTTCAGTTCTGTTTGCTTCACTCTCAAGTTTATCATTGATACTATCAAAAGTTTATGCGAATAATACAACTATTCTCAACGAATTCTATCGTGATTTGTAAATTGTTGAAAAAAAGTCTTCATGCATAATTGCCTAAAAAGGAGGCTACTTAAGTGCGGATATAAGGATTCCCAAACCTTTTTGCCTTTTTTTTTTACGTGCGGGAAATCCCCGCGGATAAATTCGGCCCCCCCCCCCCTTCGGACCCGAAGGGGGAGGTTATGTCGGACTCGAACCGACTAAACCGCACGCCAACTGTGGGTAGATGTGCTAGGCCGAAGGTGAGGTTGTCTAGTGACATATCCCTCGCACCCCGGCTGACCCAGGGCCATTCCTCTCGGTCTGGCCCTCCTCGGGGGGGGGGGACCACGCGGTCCCCGACTCGCCCCCGGTATGGGGGGCCTGCTTCTGCTAGAGTGATGAGCGGCTCCACCCGTCACCCTCAGGCCCGCGCTCATGGGGGGCGGAGGTCGGTTTGCGCACGAGAATCCCCATCCTATCCAATTGTTTAAAAATCCCTTGCTATATTCCATCGCAGTATTTTACGTCTAAAAATGCACAAATTATTTGAAAGTTTCAGAAATACACACAGCAAAAGAAATACGGGGTTGGCAGCGCGATTATGACGCCCCTAGTTGTACACGTCCATAGGCCACAGTAGCCATTTTCCATGAGGTGGGGCTGTCTGTTAGCTAAATGGCATTAAAAAAGAAATAAGTATACATGAAGTCAAATACTGGTCTATACGTACTTTTGCCGTCTGGACATACTATACAACAACAACGAATTCCAACACAAAAGTTAAACAAACGCATATATAACATAAACTCACGCCTTTATCCACGAAGGGGTAGGCAGAGGTGCTAGCACCCACATTTCGCCGGTTTATGTTTTTAGGTCCCAATGTAATAGGTGGCGAGCCTATTGCCATTAACTGGGCACTTATAAACCTGCGATAAATACACACATAACTTCGAAAAGCATCGAAAAGTCATTGGTGTGTGCCATGGAAAACCTGGGATCGAACCCGAGACCTCGTCTCAGCAGTCCATTACCCATACCACTAGGCTATCGCGGTTAAATAAACGGGTACTCTATAATAGTCCCCAACCTCAAACATGATCATTACACTATATCTCGGTAAGGTTGCCCTTAAACGCTTCGCAATTTGTCTCGATGCGCCTGCGACTGCACGTTGATCTACGCAATATAAATCTGATATAAGCAGCGAGTAGTTTCAAGTGGTGGTTTCAACACAGTACAATTATATTCAGATACAGTTTCCATTAGATTACGATCACGGAGTAAAGAAAAGTAACGATGATATTTATGTACATGGACATTAAAATTAAAGTTTTATTAAAGTTGATCCCGTTTCCGCTACATAAATATGAACGTAGTCCCACTATAAATACAATAATTAATAAAAAAAAGCTTTTCTTTAAATAATCTGCACTAAAACGAACATTATATCATACCGCCTGTGGTGTGGCCCTAGAATAGCACCACCCCATCTCCTCCCGTGGGTGTCGTAAGAGGCGACTAAGGGATTCAAATACCGGAGGATGGGCAGCAGCATCTTTCCGCGTACTAGCCACCAAACTGCGATCGCCAACCCGCCTGCCAAGCGTGGCGATTACGGCATAACCCCCCATGATGAGGAAACATAAGAAACGGCCCCTAGTCCCCGGCGGCCCCGCTATTCCTGGCTATGGTAGCGGCCATGGTAACGGCGGGGCAAGGGGTGCGAAGAATCCCCGGCAGATGCCAGGCTACCAACCCCGACGACCTTTGGCCCTGGCAACGAACAACACGCTCACACTGCGAAGCGACGAGAAGCTCGCTGAACTCGAGGAAGAATTGAGCAGATTACGGTGGGATATCGTAGGATTGTGTGAAGTCCGGAGAGAGGGGCAGGACACCATGATCCTCAAATCCGGTAACCTGCTCTATTTCCGGGAGGGCGACATACTGTCCCAGGGTGGTGTCGGGTTTATCGTCCACAGGTCCCTTGTCAACAACGTGGTCCAGATCGAGAGTGTTTCGACGAGGGTAGCGTACCTTATACTCAGAATCACCAAACGGTATTCGCTGAAGGTCATACAGGTACACGCACCGACCTCGAAACACCCCGACGACGAGGTGGAGACTATGTATGAGGATATCTCTAAAGCCATGCATAGCTCCCGAACACACTATACCGTTGTGATGGGGGACTTTAACGCGAAACTGGGCAAACGAAGCGACAATGAGCTGAGAGTGGGGCAATTTGGATATGGAAAGAGGAATGCACGTGGCCATCTCCTGGCCGGCTTCATGGAGAGGGAGGGCCTTTTTATGATGAACTCCTTCTTCAGAAAGCCGGAACAGCGTAAGTGGACATGGCTACACCCTAACGGTGTCACAAAAAATGAGATTGATTTCATCTTGTCGACGAAGAGGCACATATTCAATGATGTCTCCGTGATCAATTCAGTAAAAACAGGAAGCGATCACCGGATGGTAAGAGGCACATTGAATCTTAGAACAAAGCTCGAAAGATGTCGACTGATGAAGTCTACGCTCCGACCAGCACCTATCCAGTTCCAGAACCCTGAGCACTTTCAGCTCGAGTTGCAGAATCGCTTCGAATGCCTGGGAGATTGCGAAAATGTGGATGATTACAATGACAGATTTGTGGAAATTGTCCAAACGACTGGGTCTAAGATCTTCAAAGCCCGTCGTTCAAAAGGAACCAAAAAGATTTCGGACCTCACCAACAAACTCATGGAACAAAGACGAAATTTGGTTCTGCAGTCCTCTGAAGATGCTACTCAGTATCGGAGTTTAAACAGACAGATCTCCAAGTCCTTGACTCGCGACCTACGCCAATTTAATACGACTCGTATTAAGGAGGCGATTGAGAGCAACAAAGGCTCAAAGGTTTTCGCAAGGGATCTGTCTGTTGGTCAAAGCCAACTGAATAAGCTGAAAGCGGAGGATGGCAGAATTATTTCGTCAAAGCCGGAGCTGTTGGAAGAGGTCGAGAAGTTCTACGGACAATTATACACGAGTGTACGGCAATCTGTTAATAATCTGGCCAAAGACCCAAGAGCCAGATTGACCCGACACTATACCGAGGATATCCCGGACGTCAGCCTGTACGAGATTAGAATGGCTCTCAAACAGCTAAAGAACAATAAGGCACCGGGTGATGATGGGATCACGGCTGAGCTTCTAAAAGCTGGTGGAACACCGATACTTAAAGCTCTTCAGAAGCTATTTGATTCCGTCATACTCGAGGGACGAACGCCTAAGGCATGGCACAGAAGTGTGGTGGTACTCTTCTTCAAAAAAGGTGATAAAACCTTGTTGAAGAATTAAAGACCCATCTCGCTTCTGAGCCATGTCTACAAGTTGTTTTCGAGAGTCATTACGAATCGTCTCGCTCGCAGGTTCGACGACTTCCAGCCTCCCGAACAAGCCGGTTTCCGAAAAGGCTTTAGCACCATAGACCACATACATACGCTGCGACAGATTATACAGAAGACTGAGGAGTATAATCAGCCCCTGTGCTTGGCGTTTGTGGACTATGAGAAAGCCTTCGATTCGATCGAGACCTGGGCTGTGCTACAGTCTCTCCAACGGTGCCAAATTGACTATCGATATATCGAAGCGCTGAAGTGTTTGTACGAAAACGCCACCATGTCAGTCCGCCTCCAGGATCAAAGCTCAAAACCTATCCAGTTGCAGCGAGGGGTGAGACAGGGAGACGTTATATCTCCGAAACTGTTCACCGCCGGCCTGGAAGATGTTTTCAAGCTCCTGGACTGGAGAAGACTCGGCATCAATATCAACGGCGAGTACATCACTCACCTTCGATTCGCTGACGATATCGTAGTCATGGCTGAGACCTTGGAAGACCTAGGCACAATGCTCGAAGACCTCAGTAGAGCCTCCCAACAAGTGGGCCTCAAAATGAACATGGACAAGACGAAAATTATGTCAAATGTCCATGTCGCACCCACTTCTTCTTTAAAGGTTGGAGACTCTACACTCGAAGTTGTCGACGAATATGTTTACCTGGGACAGACAGTCCAGTTAGGCAGGTCCAACTTTGAGAAAGAGGTCAATCGTCGAATCCAACTCGGCTGGGCAGCGTTCGGGAAGCTTCGTAATATCTTCTCGTCCAAAATACCGCAGTGTCTCAAGACGAAAGTCTACGATCAGTGTGTGTTGCCAGCGATGACCTACGGAAGTGAGACTTGGTCCCTTACTATGGGCCTCATAAGAAGGCTCAAGGTCACCCAAAGGGCGATGGAGCGTGCTATGCTCGGAGTTTCCCTGCGTGATCGAATCAGAAATGAGGAGATCCGCAGGAGAACTAAAGTAACCGACATAGCACACAGAATCGCCAAACTTAAGTGGCAGTGGGCGGGGCACATAGCTCGTAGAACAGATGGCCGTTGGGGCAAGAGAGTTCTCGAGTGGCGACCACGCGCCGGAAGACGCAGTGTAGGCAGGCCTCCCACACGGTGGACCGACGACCTGGTGAAGGTCGCGGGAAGGGCATGGATGCGGAAGGCGCAGGACCGGTCACTGTGGAAATCCTTGGGGGAGGCCTTTGTCCAGCAGTGGACGTCTTTCGGCTGAAATGATGAATGATGATGATGAAAACGAACATAAAAATTTGAAATAATTTTTTAAGCATTTTTCATTCTAAATATTCAAATCGATTTTTCTATATCTATATCGCGGGAATTCTTTCATTGTTTTTTGTTTGCGCTACTTTTCAAAAAGCACAAAATTATTATTTTCGTTTTAGTATAGTTTCTTTAAAGAAGAGTTTGTTTTTAAAAGTTTTTTTTTTCATTATTTTATTTTCCATTTTTTATATATAATAATATCATATAACACACAGCTGTGTCTACCAATACCAGGCAAACGAAGCCAATTATAAGTAATCTATGTTTAGTTCAGAAATTCTCTTTACCACCTACTGTGTTCATCTCCAGACTCTGAAGTACGATGTAGTACCAGACAGTTTGTTAAGATAAAGCAAATGAGTCAGGACTCGATAAGTTTATCATTTTTGTTTACGAGTTCCTTTGTCCACCTTCTGATGCCATCTCCAGACCCTGGATTCCATGTAATACCGAAGAGTTTGTTAAGACAAAACGAATGAACCCAAACTCGGTTTATCTTGTTTAGCTTATCAGTTCCTATGGCCACCTTCTGACTCCATCTTTAGACCCTGAATACCATGTGATACCAGGGAGTTTATTAAGACAAAACAGGTCAAACTCGAAAAGCTTATCTTGTTTAATTTATTAGTTGCTACGGCCACCTTCCTACTCCATCATCCTTCAGCTCCTTGGTACCATATTAATGCATTGTCATCCAAATTCAACGTGTATGCAAAAATCGATTTAGGATATCGGCTTCAAATTCGAGTTGCAAAATTTGAACCGAACAAATTATAGGTATACAGAGCAAGTTAATATAAAGCTTGTAAAAATAACTTATGTCTGCCACACTTTAATCTATCGCTGTTTTTAATTTTCAACCAGATTCGTTCTATCTTTAGAATGTGACTGAATAAAAAACATCGAAATATTTTCACAAACTTTCACATTATAATATTAATAGGAAGGGTGCAATAAACACTAATAACTATTACCTTCCTCTCTAGACAAGTGGCAATTCGTTAGTCGTATATGACGTATATGACAGCCGTTAACGCATGTCAGAAATGTCAAATCCCATACATTCGTCATTCTATTCCATCAAACGCGAGGAACGAATTGCCACTTGTCTAGAGAGGAAGTTAAGTTCTCTGTAGCGTGGCGGTATTGAACGCGGCCGCTACGCAGGAGGCGCGGGTTCGATCCCCGCTCAGTGCAAATATTTGTATGCATGAATATGTATATTTGCATTGGTTTGAGTGTTTCTATGTATAATATGTATGTATTTACAAAAAAAACGTATCTAAGTATGTTTATTCGCATTCTAGATTCCATAACACAAGCTAATTAAGCTATGCTTACCATGGATCTAGATAGCGTTGTGTGAAATGTTGTGGAATATTAATTTATTATTATTTATTTATTACCAAAAGTAGATGTTTCACCATTCAATCCTACAAATCAGTATCTAAAGTTACTTCGTAATAATTCAAGCCACTAATGTTGAGATAATGTACATTTCAGATGAACACGTAGTCGGTGCAGACGCAACAAGACGAATAAAGAAACGTCTATGGACAACATTATCAAGCTATATTATTGTCCAACTTTAAGGTTGAGAATAATAAGAACACTTTATAACAACTTTTGCTAGGCTATTGTTATTTAAGAAGAGGAAAAAGGCAGTCTGTTAATTGTATTGTGTCTAGCAAAAGAAACTGGTCTTCGCGAGACGGAGTACTTATTCGAGTGTGGAGATCAATGCCTTTTTTTTAACATGTCAGCTTTTATGATTTATAATGTCAGTAATATACAAATTATTACTTTGAAATGTTCTAGTATTGTTCCTGAGCTTTGCATGTCATTGAGCTTTGCATGCATGTGACTTTATAAACATGGAACTAAAGTGACGATAAAAAAAAACAATAACAAAAAGTAATTTTCTATGTGATGGCAGTTACGCAAAGCATCGTCTGTTAAATAACAGATTCACTTGGGCCTCAAGGATATCGGTAAGGCACTTAACACCCAAACTAAATACCGATTGTAACCTTTTATAACTGGTGAAAAGTGTACTAATCTTTTTCTCCTGTCGAATTGACGGCACCTTTTTTATACCACTTAGGTGGCGAACAAGCACGTGTGCTGATGGAATTTGGTAACCGTGGCCTATGGACGTGTGCAACACCAGGGGCCTCACACTCGCGCTACCGACCCTGTTAGAACAGATAGTTTCTGTGCCATCAGTGTAGAAGATAAAGCAGGACAAGCCTTGGGTCTTCCCACTGACAGTATAAAAACTCTCCAGTGCGCTCTGGCTATCCTACTCACCGCCGGGAACACAACACGAGGTTATTATGGCCGCGGTATTCTGTAGGGCGGAGGTACTTCCCCAGTCGGACTACTCAACTGGACGGAAATACCGTCATGTCCTACCTCCTAGACCCACTCACAAATTGTGTTTTCCCATTGTGCGGCTACCTGGATTGTGTTCTTGAAGGCGCACATAAGGTCCTCCGGTGTACAAGTAGATGGGCATGCAGCACACGTCAGCAGGCGGGCCCTGGTCGATGGCGCAACTCCACATTCTATCATCTACTGTACAATTCTATAAGCACACAACATTGAGCACAGTACCATGACAGTCTTGATAGATATCGTCATTGCCTGATCTTCAGTGACGTCACTCAGTCCGACCAATGACATTCTCTATCAAGGCTGTACACGACACACACTCCCTCTAGACAAATGGCAATTCGTTGGCCGGCGTTTAATGTATTAGAATGACAAATGTATGGAATTTGACACATTTGACAGTCGTTAACGCATGTCTTAAAAGTCAAATCCCATATCGCACCTTCGGTGCAACAAAGTCGTAACAGCTCATTTTGTGATTTTACAGGAAAGCACTTTTCAGTTTTTTTTTTCGGGTTTGTCTTACTGAATTACTATCTACAGTAGGTTATATATTTTAATAAAATTATATTGTTTGTTTTTTTCGCTACAGTTTCATGAAATAATTTTATTTTCAATTACTAATATTATTTTTAAACGATCTGGCGTACTTAAGTCGATTTTGCTATTTTGGGTATTTATGACTTTAAAATTATATTGTTTGTTTCTTTCGCTATAGTTTCATGAAATAATTTTATTTTCAATTACTAACATTATTTTTAAACGATCTGGCGTACTTAAGTCGATTTTGCTATTTTGGGTATTTATGACTTTGTTGCACCGAAGGTGCGATATATTCGTCATTCTATTCCATCAAAAGCCGGCCAACGAATTGCCACTTGTCTAGAGGGGCTGTGCGCTGAGAGCTGAGAGTAGAGCGTGTTCTATCGATTCGTATGACAATGGAAACACGCCCTCCTTACTACAGGGTCGACATCGTACCATATGACTCACCGTTATTAGACACTTTCTGAACATTACGGTTATTACGTTTACAACTCGTTTTATTGTAAACATTTCGAAATTTAAAATGTTCGGTGGAAAAAGTTAGTAATATAACTTTGTGGTTGTCATTTTCGTCTGCGTACTTTTTACTTGTTGGTGTAACAATTGAATTTCTCTTAGCGATGCAGTCTACCATTACTAATAATGATTTGGAAGGGTGGTTCTTACAATTTTTATATGGGAAAGTGTGCCTCTTACACTTACAATACTTCATAACTGCTGTCGTTCATCATCTTCCTTGTATTTTACCCGGTTGGCTCCAAAGTGGGTTTTATGTTTTTCTTCTCCTGAGTAAACAAAACATCTTTACATGAGCATTTTCAATCTAGAAGAAACAGATAACTTGTTTTTATTGCACTCTCCCAAGTATCATTGAACCGCACTTATCGTGCTCGAATTAAAATGTTTATATTTCAAAACCTCAAGTTCCTCGTAAACCTTAAGCTGAAATAATAATTAGAAAAAACTTATGAAAACATCTATGCTTACTCAATTGACCTAATTACTACAATAAATAATTGTAATGAAATTAATTGAACACGTGTTGCACACACTTTGTGATCCTTATCAATCATAATAATCAGATGTTATGGTTGTTAATTGTATGATGTTACAATCTCCTCCTCCTTTTTTTGCGTGCGGTAAATCCCCACAGTTACTCCCCACCCCCTCGGAAGTCGGAAGGGGAGATTATGTCGGACGCCGTCTATGTGTGTCGTAGTGCTAGGCAGAAGGTGAGGTTGTCAGGCGACATATCCCTCGCACCCCGGCTGACCCACAGCCATCCCTCTCGGTCTGGTCCTCCTCGGGAGGGGGACTACGCGGTCATCGGTTCGCTCCCTCTCCTCTTCCTTCAGGTCTTTTCCCAATACTGTTGAGATCGAATATCAGTCGAAATTTCAGTCGTCGAAAGTCGAATTTCACTCTGAAACAGCTGAACTTTAATATTTCACAATATCTACAACCCACAGACAATATCAATATCTAGTCGAATGCTCGGTGCGCCTAGATATCCCGCCCTGGATGGTAGGCCTAGAGTGTCTTCTGCAGTTCCCCTTACTAGATTTTTTTATTTCTTCTTCGCCGCCTATCTTGTATTTGTACAAAAGACAATTGACCCAATTGACGAATAGACAATCCGTAAACACGTAAATAAATGGAGCGTCTGAAAGAACTGTGTGTCGCCGAGTCCTGGGCTGGACACATTTATTTATTTTAATAACTGCCAGCAGAAGGCCACATACCGTTGATCGGTCTAGGAATCTCCTATTCTGTTTGTGCCACTTTCCTCTGTTATTTTCAATTTTGATATGAAAATTAGTATTGTCAGCACATCGAATAAGTTTATAGCTATTCCATGAGAGATCCAATAACCTCTCAAAACATGGACCTACTTTAAGTAATCTGTGCTACTACTCAACAACTGTTTTATTCAAATTATCATGCAATAACAACCTTGTCGTCATAAAAATGGGGCTAGTCTCATTAAACCGCCAAATATGACACTCAGTGTGTCCCAGAGAAAGTTGTTGACAGTATAATAGTAGGTATACCTCATACCTGCCGTTTTTGTTACACGGATACTTCTCCTGTTTCTACGACCCACAGTAATCTATAGTCACGTAGTTAAAAAGTAAAATTATGTCCTATCCATGGTTCCACGTGTGTGCAAAATTTCGGCCGATTCCTTTGAACTGTGTTAATGATTAAAAGGTATTTGAGACACCGCTGGGGTCAAAATAATATATGCCGGTAAATTTACACATCCTATGCAAGAGTTTAAAAAAGAGAACGTTATAATTGTGGCAAGCAAATAGACAAAAGTGGCATAACCTAATCAAATATAAAAACCGACCAATTGCGAGTCGGACTCACGTACGAAGGGCTCCGTACCAGAAAAAAGGCTAAGACCCATGAAAAAGGGCTAAAATATCACGTGTTTTGTATGGGAGCACCCCCTTAATTATTATTATTATTTTGTTTTTAGTATTTGTTGTTATAGCGGCAATAGAAATACACAATCTATGACAATTTCAACTGTCTAGCTATTACGGTTCTTGAGATACAGCGTGGTGAAAGACGGAAGGACGGATAGACAGCGAAGTCTTAGTAATAGGGTCCCGTTTTTCCCTTTAGGTACGGAACCCTAAAAACCACTTTATCTTAAATCAATACTTTAGAACAAATAAAAGTCTGATGCGTAGCCATTTCAATAAAATATTCAAGTATGAAAGTTCTAAAATAAACGCCTATATACATTTACTCAGACGTTTTTTTAAATCTAGCGAGTATAGTGCACTTGATAGCTGTATTTATTCACTACAGTTATACAAACTGGTTCAATATTTGCTTATACACATTTCTACATGTATAAAAGCTGCTAATAATACCTAAGTTATAGTCATGACGGGCTATAAGCGAACGTGTTTTAGACCATGATTCAGAGGGAAAGGGATAGAGCTATATAGAATGTAATAGATTCAGCCCTTTGGATCTCGGCCCAAAATACAAGCGTACGTTTGCAGTAGGTGCTTTGTGCCCCGAGCATGAAAAACGCAACATGAGAATAAGCATTACGATTGGTCGCCTATCTACTGTGAACCAATCGCAATCCTCCATTCTCTCGAAACGTTTACGTTACGAATTCGAATTTTTTTCGCGCTCAGAATACTGATTGTGAGAAACATCGATAGAGCAAAAGAGTGCATCATTGTTTCTTAGAATATGGGTCGGCAGCACGATTCGCCGAGGCGGCTCTGTTGCACACGTCCATAGGCCACGATAACCACTTTCCATCAGGTGGCTGGTAGACGCTAGCCTATGTTTGCGGAATACTGATTCCATTCATATACGAATTCTACCTATTATGAACCGGGGGATTACGAACTATATTATTATGTAATTTTTTGACAAAATCCTTCGAGGCGCTGTGCTTGGTTAATAAAATATACCTACACTCATTTTGATTATGTACCTACTTTTAATAAAGCGAAGCGAGCGAGAGTCTCCGTTTTGACAATGGGGCCGATTTTACATTTGTCCATATCTATGTCTGTTTGTAAGTTTCGGTCTAGAGGTAGCAATTCTGACCCGATTTGCACCAAACTTGGCACACATGTGCTTTCATTTAAAACACGACTTTTCTCGGAAGGTGTTTTTATAGGAGGGAAAATGTGGGAGAAAAAGCAGGTAGCTTGCTGTCGTGTTGTTTATAAACGGATCTTGATAATTTTTGGCTAAAGCATCAAGGACATGGTTCCTCACAGGTTGTTATGAAAAAAACTCATGTCGCGTGAATGTGAACGTTATAATAAAAAAACTTTTAATTACGCTTACGCTTATTATAATTTTTAAGGATACCAGATTTGACTAAAGTCGCGAGGTCTACTATTCGCAAAACTATTAGTGTAGTAATAATTGACGAAGCGTGCGAAGCGAGCGAGAGTCTCCGTTTCGACAAGATGGCAGATTTTGATTTTGTCCGAATCTTTGTCTGTTTATCAGTTCACTTCTAGAGGGTTCTTCTTTACCGGTTTTCAATGAATTTGACATAAATGTGCTTTCATTTGAAGCACAACTTTTATCTAGAGCTTTTTTGATAGGAGATAAACTTTGGGAAAAAGGGGGGAAGTTTGCTGTCGCGGTATTTATGAACGGATCTTGAGAATTTTTGGCTGAAACATCAAGAACATGATTCTCCTTAGATTGGTATGAAAAAAAAAGGTGCTACCCAGGTCTACTATTTACAGAATTACTAGGAATTTTAGTTAGAACTACCAAGTTTTATGCTAGCAACAAAATCTAATTCGCAAACCAATATAACTCCTGTCATAACCAGGGCCTCGATTCTACTAAAGTAAAACCATTGTCATACCACAGACACTGCAAAAATTACACATTTAATTTTAAACTTTAATTTCGTCGAATTAAAGTCTAATATTAAATGGCTTTTTGTAAAGGGAATGAAAAAGTGAAATGTGACACTGTTCATTTAATTTTGGACTTTAAGATTATACTATTATTTAAGTTTTCGGGATATTTACCATGTAATGATTTATCGAGTTTCCGATATTTCGGCACTGTTGCAAGCGCCATTCTTCCGTGATCATGGCGCTTGCAACAGTGCCGAAATATCGGAAACTCGATAAATCATTACATGGTAAATATCCCGAAAACTTAAATAATAGTATAAACAACCATGATAGTTTAAATACCGATATTTAGGATTATAGTTTTAAAGTCTAAAATTTAATGCCATTTATTGCAGTGTCTGTGGGGATTCCATCTTTTGTCATAATAGTTTTTGTCCTAATTTAAATTGCCATAACAAATTAGGCATAATTTTCTTTGTCATAATAATAGTCGCTCCGTCGACCAATTAGGTCAAAAGAACATTAGGTTAAATGAACTTTGATACGCCTACAAGTTTGACAAGAGCAATGTATAAAATAGTGTAATATTGTTAATAAAAATTTTGTAGTGATTTGTTCGGAATAGTTATGGTTATGCGTGGTTATGCTTAAGTAAACTTATGCTTTGGTATATTATGCTTATTAAATATTATGCTTATAGTAAATAGGAGTAAAAAAATTATGCTTAAAAAGTTATGGCAAACGAGTATTATGCGTAAATAATGTTATGACAAGTAACATTATGCAATGTTAAATTATGACATAAAATTTTAGGAATAAAAATAGAGAACCGTGTCTGTGGTATGACAATTGATTTGGCTTTAGCAGAATCGAGGGCCAGGTCAGTAGATTACAATAAAATTGCAAGTCCTCTATTTTACATTATTATGCCTTACTTTTATATTTTTTCACCATTGACACGTATGACCTCTCTCACGTGTTGATAATAATTATGTGGTTTAAAATGAAACATAGTCACCTAAGAAGAACTTATATAATCGAGAGAGGGAGTCCTCTCAACTTTTTATACCAACTACCAAAAACTGGTCAAGAGCGAGATAGGCTCGCACGTGGCCGATTACGTTTACAACTGGATTGAGACTGTACCTTACGTTGGCATTGCCTTAGAAGTTTGATTTGTTTAGTTAGTCCAAGGTATCGTAGATCTGAGTATCTACTTTGTATGAATTTCAACTTGATGCCTGTATTCTTTTCTGATAAATAAGTCTTAACTGACAGACAGCTAGAATTGCTCGAATAAGGTTTCAAATTTGCCTCTTGAAGTACGGAATCTTTAAAGAGGAGGTTTTCAATTCGTAGCTGTATTTTTAATGTTTGTTGGTTGGTTTTCATTTATGCACCGAATTGGATTATATTTTTGTTGAATTGTTGCAATCAGGTCCTATTTTTAAAAAGTCCAATTTTGATTGTGAGACCCATGACAAATTGAGATAATTTCTCAGAAATTAAAGGTATATACATAATAGCGAAGTATTTTCAGTCCAAAAGTCAAGCATTTGTATTTAAAAGTGCCCAATTGGCACTTGTGGAGTGGTGAAGTGGAACTGATGAAAACCACAGATGGCCACTGGTACTTCTAGATAATTTAATTCTTTGTACACTTTTCGGTGCCTCATTTTGGCTTGTTATTATTACTGAACAATCCGACTAATATATGTATGTTACATTTTCTCAAATATCTTTGCAACGATGACGCATACTTTCTGGAGCATTCTCGTTAAGCTGTAGTGCTACTGTAAGCGATGTTGTGCATGAGTCCATAACTATATAAGATTTTAAATTATTGAAGTCACCTTATCACCATCTTCTTAGCGCTGCATCCGAGGATTTTACCCCGGAGCCTACTCTAATTAAGAAACAACCTCAGTCTGATTTCTCAACCCCGAAAAGACACCTAAGATAAAACCTCGTCCATCGGTCAGTGTTTGAGCTTGGATTCGTCCTCCAAATCTCTTTGCAAATTCCCTTTCACACCCATTGTTAAAGTCAATGTAGGAAAATTGCTTATCAGAACCGAAGTCATAATTTTGATTGAATAATTTGGTGCATTATTGTACACGTATAACTACCACGTTATTATAGTGCTCTGTTAAAATATGACGACCCATTTTTACTAAAAACTACTAACTGCATTACAGTTAGGTATTTATTGACGTCAATACTACACCGCTTCCAAGGCGCTGGTGGAGAAGAAACAGTGCTCAACAACGTAGAGTAGAATCCATAAGCATCCGCGATAATTATCACCCGCTTTCACTGGAACCTGTGCCCTTCGTAGAAGTTATGTCTCTCCCTCCTAGCAATTGCAGTTGCGCGCAACCCGCGTGACGAAATGATAAAAAGTGCGCACGAGCACAGCCTGAGGCATTCGTTTCTGCGCGTGTACCGCGTAGTGACACAGTACATTTTTGGTGCCAAAAGTGACAAATAAGTTCCAAACACGTTGCGTAAAAGTGCCAGTGTGTTTATTGTAGAAACTTTGGCGTGTGACTTGATTTTCCATTTTGAAGGTGATTTTTCATTGTTGTTATTTTTTTTATATTTTCACGAATGTGAGCGTGATTGGATATTAATTTTTGGTAAGAAATAGTAGTGTTTGAATTTTCTGCGGTATCAATTTAAATTTTTAGTAAATTAATGTAGAAAACTTCAAATTATGAAGATTTTAATTTTTCTACGTTTTAAATAAATGTATGTATCAATAAATACTCCTGAAATTAATTCACCAATATAATTTTATACATTTCATTTTATTGTATGATAATATTATACAAATACGCAGAAAATCGAACACCTCTACCGTTTGTATTGAAACGAATGAAATTGACTACGACTAGTCGGTGGTTACCGGAGTCTGCGGTCAATGCCTTCGTCGAGAAAACACTAAGGCCAAGAGTAGACTATATCTTATACCTGAATAATGTTTTGATATGTACGTACATAAATGCAATTTTACTGGCACACCTGTCTATAACGAATACAAATCCAAATCCATACTAGTATTATAAATGTGAAAGAAACTCAGTCTGTCTGTCTGTCTGTATGTCACGCTTTCACGCCTAAACCACAGAACCGATTTTAATGAAATTTGGTATAGCGGTAGATGAGACCTTGTGAAAGGATATAGGCTATGTTTGGTCGCGATAACCGAAATCCACGCGAGTGGAGCCGCAGGCAAAAGTTAGTAATTTTATATAACAATTTTATTAATGGTTTTGAGATTGTGTGCTTATGTTTGCGTGCGAAGGTCCTGAGTTCGATTCTCTGGTTGAACTATTCAGTAGATGTTAGCACTCGCACTCGATCTAAAAATGCGTGTGAAATGTTGTACATTTATTTCTATATAATAATGAGAAACAAGGTGTACAACTCTATGATGTTCACTTGTCCCTATATTTATATATGTATGTATTTGGTCATATTTTGATTTTATTGTAATTTTGTAATAGACATTTTAATTACCTTGTACAATGTAACGTAATGTTTAATACCGATTCTTATTTTAATTTGTTATTTTATTAGTTATTTGAACGAACATAGCCAAGTAAGAAATTGTTGGCAACCCAATGAGCCAATGCCAATTTAACAAATAATGATTGTTATTATTATAATATAGTGAATATTGAGATGACTGCAACTAGAGATGAGTCGAAGAAACGTACATATTGCGCCGACCCCAAATAAACTCGGGATAAGAGCAGGACGTCGATGATGCTGATGATCTAGTTTTGATTCCCGCCTTTTTGGAGATAAAACGCCATTTTAAATCGAAAGTTTTATCCATTATTTTGAACATACCTAGAACGCACTTAAGTTTTTAATATATATAAATAAAATTACAAGGAAATTTTTCAGTGTTATGTTTACCCAACCACCGGGTGATTATGTTGGACACGAACCAACTAAAACACTGAGAGTGACAGGCAACTTGTGACGGCACTTGTCACCCTGGTGGGAGACCGGTTAAAATTTATTTATATTTACCGAAAGCTCTGAAAATATTCAATTTTATTAAACAACTCTGTCTGGTTATTATGTGAATGTAGCCTAACACTTGAAGAGAAATCCACAAGCATACTCGACTGACGGTAAATTACTACGAAAGCAATGAATCCAAGTATGATATGATACACGGTAGAATAGGCATAAAGAATTACACATTCCGCTTCGCACTTCTCTTCTTGTACGACTTTTTATTTGCCAGTTTGTATTGTTAACGTGTTATACCAGAAATAATCTCACCACCAACAACTAATGACCCAAGATGGCATACTGTTTTAGCCGACAGTTTTAGTGCGACATAACCAGCACTGATGTCTCCAGCGGCAGTCCGTTGGGGCTTCAATGCCTTAAAAAAAGGTCGCATCGCTAAAAAGAAGAGCGAGTCAGGCTAAAATCGGCTTGCTTCAATTTTGTACAGCGTTCTGTCTATCGCACAAGCTAAACTATTCGTTACCTAATAGCTTCAATTTCAGCTACTCTTTAGCTAAAACCTTTTTTTCGTGCGGAAATTCATGAATTTATTTCGGCCATGTTAATTCGGACTCGAACCGACTACAAATAGACGTCGTCTCGTGGCTCCATTTCCGGGAATGTTAGGAGCTACCCTTGGACGTCCGCAGAACTCTTCCAGACGTACTCCAAACTCAAAAACCGGGTTAATGTAATATCTAGCTAGTTTCTATTTCTGTAGCATAACTACAACGCAAATTATTCAAGTGATTTTTCGTATTTTGTGATTCCCCGCAATGATCACATAAAACCGCATAACTACATCAATTGAACGAAAATATTTATTGGTTGCAAATGGAAAATCCTAGCTTGACATAGAACACAACAGCACTTATTTGTGCACAAAGAAACAGAAGATTACTTCGATAGTAAGTGGTATAAAAAAAAGACGGGTTGCACTCTGGGGGTGCCGGCAGAAGTGAAAACATTTTCTTTTTTTCTTTCTTCGTTATATAAATAGAAAAAGATAAAAAAGAACATACCATACCATACCTATAATATAGCGCTAATCATAGAACCTATCACTTCTTTTCTGCTAATTTTCTGTCAGAAGAAATTAATAAATTATGAAAAGAAAAAATAAACACAAAAAGTAATAAATTATAGAAAGAAAAAATAATCATAAAAAGTAATAAATTACAAAAAGAAAAAATAATCACAAAAAGTTTCAGAAGGCCAGGTGGTTTGAACCCGATACTATCTGAAACTATAAGGACTTACAGTCGAAGTGCTTACCGTTTAAGCTACGACGCTATCGATGGTAAATTGCAAAATAGATAGTATTTACCTAATCTTGTATGACGTCAGTCGTCGGTTACGGTTCAAAGGTCAACTAATCCTGACGCGTCCTTAACATTTTACACCCATCCAACGCCGCTAAAGAAGTTTTCACTTCAAAATTGGATACAACGTACATACCTACATACAACAAAAGTACATACATAGGTAAGTTTTTTATGCAGATATTTTTACCACGTGATGGTATGCCCGTGACCTTATGCTCAGTATATGAATAACTAGATTTTGACTGCAGCTCCGTCTGCTTAGGAATTTTACGCGACCAAATATAGCCTGTCTTTTCCCAAGGTCTGTTCTACCCGTATACCAAGTTTCATCAAAATCGTTTCAGTGGTTTAGGCATAAAAGCGTATCCTACAGATTATTTTTATACATTGCCTTACGTCAACATCATGCATATGGGGTCAATCCCGGAGTAGATAAATAGTAGTTGAATTTCACTCGATTTGCAATTTATACGTATACATGAATAAAATTGAAGTAGGTACCTGTTTGCAATAGTAAATAAAAGCTTTTTATTGACAAATTTCCGATGTGGCTGGGTAAATTTTGACAGGGTTTTCAAAAGCTGATGTTAGAGGTGTAAATTTAAGACTACCTTTATTTAAAAATTCCCCGCACTTGGCATCCTCCTTAGATTGTATACAAACTCTAAAGACGTAACAAGTGGCATATACATATATATGTCGTCGCAACTGTCTAAGCAGTTAACTAAACGGCGCCATTCAATTACCGGCCTGAATGATATTCAGCCGTCTCGTTTATTAAATCATTTAATAACCTGGCTGGCTAATGCTTAGGCCAATCGTAAGATGGGGAACTACCTCGAAATAAGATAGAAAATAACATATACGTACATATACGTACATACACCTGTAAATTTCCAATGGGGTAGACAGAGGTGTATTCACAGAAAATTAGTGATAGGTTTTGGTGAGAGCTGCTTTTTTTGCAGATTTTTTAATAACCATACAGAAATGAGTCATTTTTCTAACAGTTTAATTAAATGGCTAGGCAAGTAGTTAAACGTCATCGTTTCAAGCTATTTGCCTAGCCGTTCAATTAAATGGCTGAACACAATCCAGGCTGTTAATTGAACGGCGCTGTTCAGTAAAGAGCCTAGGCAGTCAATAAAACGGCTGATTAAGTTAGTTGGCGGCGACATAAATATCTCATAAAATGCACACATTGACAGTTTAAATTATAATATTGACATCAGCTTACTCACACATAACGCGTATTTTATTCCGTTTTTTGTGACACATTTTGTCAGCACTAGTAATATAGTTACTGTTTCTATATTCTAACAATACCGGGATTAAGGGGAACGCTCCCGAAGCCGAAGGCACCTGTCCCAGGATTCTGGAACGTTCCGGTACACAATGAATGAATGAATGAATGATAATTTATTCGCACGAAATACGGTACATTATAGTTACAATGGTATTCGGTTGTTACAATAGGTAGCTTAACGTATTTCACCATGAAAAAATTTCAAAGAATATCAATTAATTTCAATGAATGTCAAATAAATATATAATATTTTAAAACTATGTCATTGAGTTGATGAAAATAATAAAAGAATATATTGTAATTATTAATTCGTCAAGTGTACATAAATTATTTCAAGGTCATAATCAATAAATACAAATAACAAAATAAAAGCAGAATAATTACAAATTTCTATTCTCTCTGTAGGATAAGTATTCTTGCATTCTTGCAACATCTTTGCATTAAAAAAACGTCAAGCCGAAAAAAAAGGGGTTTTTCTATTTTTTTATGGTCTATCAAGCATCCTAATGCCCTAGTTTAGGTGAACGAAATCGCGGGTACAACTAGTAGGAATTAATAGTGTTTCAGACATAAATTATGATGACGATAGCCTTAGTCATAATACATAATTTACACGATACAATATTAAGTTTTTATTAGTTAAAAGAAAAAATAATAATTTCCATATTAATTATTCTTACAAATAGTTTCAATTTTTCTCAGTTTGTTAAATGGTAATTATCATTATCCGCGCGAATCACACATGTTACAATGAATTGCGATGTAACGTGCGAATTTTCTCATGCCCCTTACCTTTAGTACTTACTCTTAACAAAGTAGTATATTCTATCATTAGGTACATGATTGGGAATGGGGACCATCTCAAATATGGGCCTTAACTTAAAACTTCTGTTTGGATTATTGTAGTATTCCGCTTTCTCGGACTGACTGATGATGTTGGACTAGAACTGACAAAATCCGCATGCCATCGCGGGTTTCAAATGCTGGGGTGTAAGGTGGCACCATAAGACATTTCCCCGGCACCCCGACTGACCTTGGGCCATCTTCGGTATCGATACGCTCTTTGAATGTACTTGTACCGTCAGTAAAGTCATTGACAGCCATTGACCAAACGATAGTGACCTTTTTACCAGTCCTGTAAAAAATGGTTCTTTTTTTGTATTTGCACTTGCACAAAAAGTTTAGCAAATGGCTTCAGAGCTATTTTTGTAGCATTATTATGTTTACTTACATGTCCTTAAATGTACTTAAATGTCCTTCTGCCCTTGCTTTGTCTGAAATACTTGATAAAAATGAAAATGAAATCGAAATTAGGCACATAATGATACCTATTTTCAAACTGTGGTTTTTTGATTGTTAATTAATCACGAGTGAGATAATTACTTTTTAAATTTGTTGTTTGAGATGCATGTCCTTAAAAAAAATACAAAAAGATCTTGTACAATAGAACAAATAAATGAACATTTCATGCAATAACTTCGTATTTAAATAGAAAATTTCATATTGTACGTGTACAATAAACAAAACTTTTACTCTAATATAACTTTTGTTTTCGCTCTGTTTAAAACTTTAAGTAAATTCACCATTTTTAACATAGAAAAAAAGAAACCTCAATCTGTTTAGTCTATGGCCAGTGCTTTTTTTTATTATTGCCGCCAATCCGCAAGTACCAAAAAGTATCGCGATTCGTTTTTACTGGTGAAATTATAGTTATTTATTAATTAAAATATCTACAAGTACCTTTGTAGGTACTAGTTATGAAGAAAATGATTGATGTACCTAGTACCTACATCGCCCGATATATACTCATAGGTATACTGTACAACGTCCGATATATGATGTGATTGATGTGAAGTCCTTAACGTTATGGAATGTTTACCATCTGAAAACTGCAAGGGTAATTATCTATTTTATCATTATAATAAAGAGCAGGGTGGAGAGCGTGAGCGCTCTCGCCCCCAGGACCGCCACAAGCTCCCGCTTCGGCATCTCACAATACACTTCCATCTTCGTCATTAATATTTTCTCAGGTTTCTTTATAGGTTCATATAAAATACGCCTTATTATATTATCATAGGCAGGTCACACTCTTGACAAATCAAATAGGCTCCTGACTGTTACATATTGTCCACGCCTTTCAACACCCAAAGATGCAGGCGAAGGTGTATGTACCTACAGTATTAACACCTGTATTTCACCAATTATTTTATTTTTTTATTTATTTGTTAGGGACAATTAAAACATGGTGGAGACCATGTAACCAACACAATTGTCCACGAACTGACCATAGAGATAACATAACATACATAGCATAAACTCACGCCTTTATCCCCGAAGGGGTAGGCAGAGGTGCTAGCACCCACATTTCGCCAGTTTATGTTTAGATCCCAATGTAATAGGTGGCGAGCCTATTGTCATTAACTGGGCATTTATAAACCTGCGATAAAAACACACATAACTTCGAAAAGCATTGAAAAGTCATTGGTGTGTGCCATGGAAAACCTGGGATCGAACCCGAGACCTCGTCTCAGCAGTTCAGTACCCACACCACTAGAGATGTTACACAGATTTTTGAGTTTACACTATACATAACTATAAACAAGAATTTAAAAAGCATTATTACAAATAGAATTGAACTTAGAACCAAAAGGGAAAATAATAGTAAAAATTAAAAGTAAAGATACAAATCTAACCAATCAATAATCAAACAAATTAATCCTGCTGACAGCAAGTTGGTCAGCCCCTCTAGACAAGTGTAGGAATGTATAGGATTTGACGTATTTGACTTGCGTTAACGACTGTCATTTACGTCAAATCCCATACATTCGTCATTCTATTCCATCAAACGCCGGCTAGCGAATTGCCACTTGTCTAGATGGGCAGGAACTCTATGGCTTTCCGTTTGAACTGTAAGTTAGACAGAGAAAATATATCGAGTTCCATAAAATTACAATTTACGATCTAGGCTATTGCTTGTTATTCGAGTCTCTTGCCGTCAACTGGGCACTTTATCGTACTCTGTATGTTTATATTCGAATGGAGAACAGCCCTATCCTTGGGTCACCTTGTACAAAACCCACGTAAAGAAATAGCTCTATTCTAATCCACCGGGAATCAACACGACGTTCCTTCCTAACTTCTTATACTGTAATTTTAGATTCTAAAGATCTCTTACTGATAATCACGCTGTTGAATGTATCACCGTTATACTTTTTAGTAAATCTTTCTTTTTTGCTTTCAAAGTAATTGTATGCAACGGTTGGTACAGTTATTACGAAGCCACTATAGTCGCTTCCTAGCCTACTATTATAGGAACATGCACGGAAGTCACGTCTTTCTCACTTAGTTTTTTGGTATTCTCGGCGAGTGTTGATGGAATTTTAAATCACACTGATTGGTGAACGAAGCTATTATTTTTTGCTGTAATAAACTAAGTAGGAATTCAAACGGGACTCTTTTGACTGTGTATCTATAAGGCAGAGTGTGATTGGTGAATTTAACTGTTACTAACGTGTAAATAGGTACTACTGACTGAATACCGGCAATTATGAATTTTATACGTTATCAATCGATTCATGGGGCATCTATTTTCAAATTAACGGTGGGTATTACAATTAAAAAGTAGTTGGCTATCTGAGACCACACAGTCTCTGTGATCAGACTTAGGAACTTATTACATAGAGAAGCAGTTTACCTGCGAAAAGGAATTCTCAAAAGAGACCTTCAAGTGTTGGATACCTCTTTTTTATGCGAAAATTCCCTTGGACACTTCCGTCGTCCTTCGTGTATGGCGATCTAGAGCTGAAAACTACAGCACGCCGATATAGATATTTTAAGCCGGTGTGTTAGATTGCCTAAGACATATCCCTGGCACCCCGGCTGCTTCAGAGCCATCACCGGTGTAGAAATGGCACCCTCCGGTGTGGAAACCACGATGACGTATCTTGCCCCCGGAACGCATCACTCCACCACCTCAGTCTGCTTCTGCATAGGATACCTTAAATTGCGTGTGTTTCAAAGCGACTTGATCAAGTCGAATCATATACTAACAATTATTTCGCCTTCTATGAGACTCTCAGTTACTTCAGACAGTTTTATAAATATGCATAGTAGTTTCCAGTGTTTACACTTCTTCAAGTTGGGGAATTTCTCAATAGCAGCAAGTTTAACAAAAAATGTCTAGAGTATGATAATTGACGTTGAAGCTATTAACTGCTCAGTAGTCAGGGTATTTACCGTTTTTTGAGCGGTAATCTCCATGAAGTAATCAATAGTTTGCTTTCGTACGTATTCGTTTTCGTTTTTCTTGCTAATAAAGAAGAAGCTGTTACACATGAAATGGTTACATTACGAAATAAATTGTACAGTATTGATAAACTACTTATTATAAATCTAATTATTAAATTTATAATCATTTTTATTAATTAATTTCAGAAACATTAGTTTTAAACGTCACCAGAACTCGCTAATTACCTATCAATTTGCACAGTAAATCTGTAAACTGCCGTCCCAAATTTCTAACAACAAATAACGGTATATAAGAAATTCGGTGGACAAAAGCTTTTGATTTCAACACCATGAGTCGTTAACTCGGTAAACATTAATTATTTTAAGGTACCACAAAGTGTCAGACAACCGTTTAATATTTCTCAAACAGAAACTCAGCATATTTTGTAATTATTACTTTTGAAGATGAGTATTCTTGAAGAATTTGTGGTGTGAGTCTGGTGTACGGGTCAACCAAGGTCTTGGGTAAAGCCCAAGTATACCTCACATGCAGTGAATTTGACTTGGGCTTACCCAAGAATGTTGGTAGCGCCCTGTGTACTATCAACATCTTGTTCAATCCACAGTATTAGTAATAATTATAAGCTAAGATACAAATTGATGTTGAATTTGGGTATTTTCCTGTAGTTAAAATAAAATATTTAGCTGAACTTACTAAATTAATAATAGTAAAAGTGTGAATACAATTGCGTCGGTTCGTATTATCGTTCTTATTTATTTTTAATCGTCCACCCAACCTTTAATAGTATTTACCTGATTTGACTATTTAATATTATGACGTCATACATAAATTTTTCATACAATTTTCCTTATAACTTATCGTTTTGACGTTTAGTCAGAAGTAACTAATTTGACTAGTCAGTCAAATACCCAAAACAACATCTCTAAGTAGGTATTAACTCATCGCAATGTTGCTGTTACTATAAAACAACATTGTAAGTGAAAGCACAAATGAACGATACCTACCCGACTAAGTTGAATTTCTATAATAACCGCTGCAAAAGTTATTTTTGAAAACCAGCGAAATTCTACAATCTGTCATAAAACTCATAAACGATTGGAGAATACAGCACAATATTATATTTTGTATTTAATTTGTAAAACAGCGCCCTCTAATATTTTATTCTTAGACTACTACATCACCTTTTGAACTACCTATCATGAGACAAAAGGACAAAATTATTTTTCATTTAAAAAGTTTCTAACAGTACGACCAGATGGCGCTATAAAAAATAAAATCATTTCAAATATATAAAACAGATGGCCCTGTTAAAATCGTATATATCCGTCTCGTACAAAAAGAAAATCAAGTAATTCGCACATTCGGAATGCAATTTTTGCTCATAAAAACTAAACTAGGTTGCATGTCTATGCATGCATGATAGCCAGCCATTACGAAGACTAAACAGAGCGGGACATCGTGGCCGCACGAGAGCCAAGGCATTGCTCAATAGCCAAATGGTGAAAGTTGTTAAAATACTTACTAAATTACTTTTTTCGTTGCACGAAATCGGTCACGCTAAGTAGATCTTAGGTAGTTACAAAACCATTTTTGTTAAGTAAAAGTTTAAGTTTCGGACTCAAGAGATTCTACTACCGTTTCTGATGAATATCTATTTAGCTTTCTTTTTTCAGCGAACCAGCCAGTGTGCATTTTTTACCGCATTGTTTAGTTTTATATTTAATTGAAACGATTTTGATATAACAAAACTTGTTCGTACAATTATGTGCAATTTGTTTTATGGTAATCCGCACATAAAACGATTTTGTTTTATTACTACTGTATAATAACAGTGAGCTGTTTGCTCTCTCAGTTGCATAATTTTGCTAACGCAAGATACATTATTAAACTAGTCGTGAGTCATAGCTCCGCTTTCTTCTTTACCAAGGGCACTGCTAAGTGTTTGTTAGTGAAGACTGCTTAGACCAAAATCAAAGCTATGACCACGAGTAGAGACCACTGCAGGATTTGGGTCTCTTCTATAGATTTAGACAGAGATGTACTAATATCGATTACAAACTGACGTTGTTACTCCTGTGCTGAATTTCAAAATATTAGGATTACCACGTCGTTCTGCTATTAGCAAGTGGTAATGGGTTCTTTTTTTGTTGGAATGGACGGGTTGTTAGTGCATATGAATAAGTTAACATATAGTACGGGTGTTAATCTAATGATTGTGTAGTTTGTACAGGCTGACAAGGGGCATGAGACGTTTTATGTGCGAGAACTATGCTAGTGGCAATCTAACCACCGGTAACAAATGACCCAAGATGGCGTGCAATCGGTTCGAGTCCAACATATCCAGTTTTTCCGCTTATTTTTACGTGCGGGAAATCCCCTCGGATAAGCCTTCGAAGCCGAAGGGGGAGGTTATGTCAGACTCGAACCGACTGAACCGCACGCCGTTTGAAACTTGCGCGTAAAGAAAAATTGTCGACTCTATTATTGGCTCTCCTATCTACACTACTATTATAAAGAGGAAAGATTAGTATTTTCGTATGTTTGTAATGATTAAACTCTAAACTATAGTGCCGATTTAAAAAATTCTTTCACCATTGAAAAGCTACTTTCACCCTGAGTAATATAGTCTATATTGGATTTCCACGGGATCCTTTTTTAATCACCCGTGCGAAGCCGGGGCGGAACGCTAGTCCGAAATAAAGCACTCAGTTCTACTGTTCGGATATTTTTGAAGCCTGAAGAGATATTATCACTATTGTTTTATTTGTATTTTCTAACATGTTTCTTACTATAAGTTTCAATGTCAATACACACATCTGATATAAATTTCTATTTTATCCTCAGCGCCAGTCAAATCAGCCAAGATGACGCTAGAACAACCCGCTGGGGAGATGTGGCAGAAAATCCGTGAGGAGCTGAATGAAAAGGCTGATACAAAGGAGTCTGACCTTGCACACATCAAAGAGTGGCTGAAGAAAGAGCCACATCTACCTGACGAGTTTGGTTAGTATCTCACTGTGATAATCAAAACTAGCTTCCCAGAAATCGACTTGCTAACAAGGAGGTAGGACACGACGGTATTTCCGTCCAATTGAGCAGTCCGACTCTAGAAGTACCTCCACCCGACAAAATACCGCGGCTATAATAACCTCGTGTTGTGTCCCCGGCGGTGAGTAGGGTAGCCACAGCTCACTGGAGAAGTTTTGTACTGTCCGGGGGAATACCAAAGGCTTTTCCTGTTTTGTCTTCTACACTGACGGCACAGAAACTCACTGCGTTTACAGGATTGTCAGCACGAGTGACTCCCTTGGTGTTGCACACGTCCATAGGCCACGGTAACCACTTAACATCAGGTGGGCCGTATGCTTGTCTGCCACCTCTGTTGTATAAAAAAAGAGTAGATTCATTGTTCATTTTCATAGCATAGCAAATTTTTTTACCGTCACAAGGTTTAAGATTACCTTGGCATCGGTTAAATCAAAAAAATTACGTCTCAAAAAATTCAGTTTAATTCTTTATGCTTCCACGTACGAGTATGTGCATTCCAACCTCACTTGCCCGCTGGTATTATTAGATTTTTCACTGCAAAAATTTCCAAAGAACTCAAATTTCTTACAATTCCTTCCAAACAGTGAGCTCCTGGAGACTTATCTGATTTTTTCCCTTAAGATTTGTTTGGTCAGTTGGATCTACCACTAAAATATGAATTCTTACCAACTGTTTAAATACGCTTTATAAGTACTATCCTAGCAACTCATGGTCCCTTTGCAATATCAGATAAAAATGTATGAAGAAGTTACTTTGTTAATACAATCGCTATGTACTTGTAAAATAATTATAAAAATCGGTTTCTTAATTTCAGATTTTATCGATCACAAACAATCCTCATTCCTGTAGTATCCCTCTAGTATAGTTAGACTCTAGTGGGTATAAATAAAATAGGAAACTTAGTAAACCTCGATTTCTTATGATATTCAACAGATGACCAGCGCATCATGACCTTCCTGCGTGGCTGTAAATTCTCCCTGGAGAAGACCAAGCGTAAGCTGGACATGTACTTCACCATGCGTGCTGCAGTCCCTGAGTTCTTCAACGATAGAGACGTCTCACGCCCCGACCTACAGGAGATTTTAAATATGATGTTAGTAGTCAAAAGCATATAAATGTTTAATAGCAGAATTGTATAGCGCATTAAGATACAGATTTTATTGTTGGATAAATGCAACGTTTGGCTTAAACCGGCTTCAGAATAAACGTGAAGCGCCACCGTATTATATTTTGAGCAATATTCATTAGCGAACAAGTATCTAAAAATTAAAGAGTACTACGATTTTAACTCGTGTAGACATTAATAAAATAATATTTGGGTTATGTTAGATTAACATTAGATCCTCTTATATTTACACAAGCAAATGCTTCTAAACATCTCTTGTCAAGAAGTATTTTTGTTTACAGTTTAGTGTGTGTGCAGCAAATTGATTTTTTGAATATCCCCAAATGCAGATAAAACTAGTAACAATGACAGACAATGGTTTAGACAGCTTTAACGTTCAATTCAATCTTTCTCTATGACGAGCAATGCCGGTGCCGACATGATTCCGCCAATGACAGACATGCGATAGAGATCCTTGTTATACGGGAAAATTTGCAAGGTGCCGATTTTAGAATTTTGCAGTGTTGACCACCAGTGACAGATGCTATTCAAACTGGTTAAGTTGTAACTTATAAGTACCTATCCCATTTGTTTGACGTTGATATGATTGAGGTTACGTAACTGCATGGTTAGTGTTATTATTACTTGTTGTTACTATTGTTAATATAGCTTTAACGTTCTAGATGCTTCTACGTCTAGAGGTCATAATGTCAACTTCAAATGTTGATGGTTGTCAGATTTAGTTTTGTTACTACATCTTCTTTTTTTTTATTGTTTGCGTGTAATGTGGTACAATGAGAGATGGTAACATAAAATATAGTAACTATATCTAGTCCAAGCACATTTCGCCATAATGTTGGCATGCAAACACAGATAATTATACATAGCAATAACTACTTAAAATCTAATAATTTTTCCACGTCATGTATAATTTAAAGACAGTGCTCTATTTTTAATAAGCTTTTTGGGCTACTTTTTCTTCGTTAACAGCTAATAAGTAGTTAAAGAAATTATTTGCAACGTTGTTCAATGTAAAAAACTTTGCTAACATATGCATCTTGCTATGAGAAAATGACTATTATTGATATTCTATGTTCCTACAGAAGTCTATAAATGGATAATTTGAGTCATAATCTGTACATTTACATTCTATCATTTGATTTTCTTATCGAAGCCCATAAATAAATCCTTTGACCTTTTGTCATCTACATCCTACCATATTATTATCATTAGCTATTTAACCGAGCAAGCGAAACAAAATGGAGTCTCTGTTTTAACAAGGTGGCTGATTTTGGTTTTTTGTCCGTAGCTATGTCTTTTGTCTTTTTTCATATCACCAAACTTAGCACACATGTTCTGTGAGGCGGGAAGCTTCCTGTCGCCTTATTTATGAACGGATCTTGCTGATTTTTGGCTGAAACGTCAAATAAATGATTCTCGACAGATTGTTGTGACAAAATAAAGCCTCATAAATGTGACCTTTGTTATAAAAATAATAGTTGAGGTAAAAGGGGAGAAGTTTGCTTTTTTTTAAGAACGGATCGTCATCTTTTTTGTAGGACCATATATGGCTGTTTATTATGAGAAGATCCGTTTCGTTTTACTTTTTTTTTATACTTGATAAGAGTACCAGAAAATGTGGTGTGCGGTATTCGCGAGGTTTACTGTTCACAGAACTACTGATTTAAAATTTATTCGTTCTAGTTATCTTTATCAAGATCAATTTAAATTAAGGCTTACTAGATAGGTATCGGAAATCAAAGTTATTTAATTAAGGTTTTTGATGATAGGCATTACTATAGTCTACTGTACCAACATTTTCTCTAAAAAAATCTAATCTGTTTGACTAAATGTAAGAAACTGAATCTTCTATTGTTTTTCAGTCAAATGCCACCATTACCGGGACTGACTCCAGAGGGTAGACGTGTTATTATCATGAGGGGTAAGTTCAAATTGTTTCATAATTATATTTTTAGATATTGATTAATAATATTTATTATAATATACTAATAAATCATCAGATTAATAACAAATACACCTGAAATTATAGGGTAAAAACACCAACTATTACTTTAAGTAATTATTACTAAAGTTTCAATCTATCAACAAGCCTATCGCACGCCACTGTTTAAGTTCATTACTTAAGGATAAAGTAGTAAAATTAATTAATATCATGTTCGCAAAATACCATAATAATATTATTATTATCTATAATACACTGATGGAAACTGTTCATCTTTTTACCTCGGGATTATACCTAGTTTTAATCTTAAAGATTAATTTACATAAAAGGAAAATATTGAGCAGAAATTCTTTCATGACGAATGATTCGTAAGGATACCCGCCATTTAGGGTACAGGGGTTAGGGTGCTTACATAGAGAAACACGTTGGCCCGCGCGTGCTCGCACTGTCGTATACATACTCTACTAATTTTATACAAGAGTCGATCACCGCCGGCTGGTCGAAGCGAGTAAACCGCTGCATTATGTAAGCACCCTTATGCTCCTATAAGCCTAAAACTAAAGAAGACGTTTACATTACAGGTGTTGACAAAGAAATTCAAACACCGAACGTAGCAGATGCCTTCAAGCTAGCTCTCATGTTGGGTGATGTCAGACTGGCAGAAGAAAAAGAAGGAGTTGCCGGAGATGTGTATGTTCTGGACGCGTCTGTAGCTACTCCTACACATTTTGCCAAGTTCACACCTACACTCGTCAAAAAATTCTTAGTCTGCGTACAGGTTAGTATCTAATGTGTATCTAAATGCGTTGTACACGCAATGCAATCTGAGACATACTGTTTTTATAAAATTTGATTTGCATAATCGTAAATATTATAATTAAAAACCAGTTGCAGAGGAAAAAACTTAATTGGGAATCTCTAATTTCTCATCCATTACTAGGATACCTGTTGATTTTATTATCGCGGCCTACAAGCCATAAAATTCACAGGGAATGGGTTTCACAGGGATACCCAACTAATTATGAAGAAAAAGCATTATGCTCAGTTCAAATTATTCCACTCAAGTAATCCAGCGAATTAACGCTGTCTAGTGCTAAACTGGATTGTAATTTTCACATTATTCCAGGGTTTTACGACCTTGAAAAATACTAGACTGCAATGGGCACATTCCAGCACTGGATTCGCTTGCTGGACTGCAATGCTACTGGAATAATGTGAACCGGGTATTAAGTTATTATAAAATCCCAATATGAAAACAATAAATATACTTTAATTTTTTTCCTAATTAAGTCAGCTGGAAATTATTTATTAAATTATCACCGAAAATTGTCATAGCCTTTTTGCTTGATACACAAAAATTGACCAATATTACAACGAGTTGGCTGTTTGCTTTTCTGATGTGATTCTATTTTCCATTGCTTAGGAGGCGTATCCAGTGAAACTGAAAGAGGTCCATGTCATCAATGTGTCACCGCTCGTTGACAAAATTGTTAATTTCGTCAAACCCTTCATCAAGGACAAGATCAAAGAAAGGGTAAGAAGCACAAAATTCTGTCCTGCTGTCAAAATCAAATGAAATGTCGTAAAGTTTTTTTTTGTAACACAATTTCCAAGCACAAAGATTGACATCGCAAAAAAATGTTATTACGAGAATTGACCTTCTTTTCATTGAAATTGTGATCGTTTTTGACGTTTGGGATTAGATACAGACTAAATTTTAAATAGAATTGAATTAGGTGAACTGGTCATCGGTCATTTATTGGCACAATTGCTATAATTACTGAAAGATTACTATTCTTATTGAACTGGAAAGATTTTCCATAGCATTTGGTGACTCTCAATTATTTTCTTTTAGATCTTCCTCCACACTGACACCAATGATCTCTACAAGTATGTTCCTAAGGAAATGATGCCGGCTGAATATGGTGGTAACGCTGGTCCCATGGATGATCTTCATAGTAAGTTATCCCTACTCATCTACTACTTAAGGTTATATATATATATAAAGTTCACAAGAATTCTAGAACATAAGTTGTTTTTGTAGAGTTAGAACTTGTTTACTACAAGTTAATAAGTCATACATCCATACTTATCTACGTCAATGGTTTTTTGCCATTGTTAATAGTTTTAAATATTGCTATATCATGGCATGTCTTTTTTTAATTTAAATACAAGTCTACTGGTACAAAAATCTATATATATTCAGTGCCTCGGAAAGCACGTTAAGCCGTCGATCCCGGTTGTCAGACTAAGATCTAACGCAGTCGTTACGTTGAAATCCTAAACAGTTCAATAATTTGTTTAACTGCAATACTTTGATATCATCAATATTTTGTCTAACATGGCAGTCGCTTCACAAAAAGTTTCGAAGTTACGAACATGCGGAGCCCGGTCTCCGAATGCTTCGAATTGGACCGAGATAAACACAAGGATGAAGCAAGGACCCACTACTACTCACAACTTACTTACATTTTGATGGTGCAGTTCCGAATTCAATTTCCGTGACTGGTCAAAAGTGCTATCAGATTTTTATATAATCACATTTAGAACAAAGTGATAGCTTGAACGTAATACACCTTAACACTAGTGGACTTGAAGCCAATGGAAAATTTTAGGTGTTCACTATATACATTACCGAAACGTTTCTTAAGTTCTTCTTATCAAATTCCAGATGCATGGGTGAAAAAACTAGCAGAATATAAGGACTGGTTCGCGGAACAGGAGAACCTAAAAGCAAACGAAGCCCTAAGACCCGGCAAGCCTACCAACTATGATGAACTCTTCGGTATCGATGGATCTTTCCGTCAACTCGTGATAGATTAAGCATTTTGTTATAAGCACTACTCTATCAAGTTAAAAAAAAGTTGATTACTTAGACAATTATATTTCAAAAACAGATATATTTTTCAACTTGTAAGGGCACTAGCGCTTCTTTCCTGTCGCTTTTTTTTCAGTTACCGTTTTAAGTTTATTTTGATGAATATTGTTAATAGTGGGTGCTTCATTTAATTGCATTCTTTTATAACTAGTTTGCTTAAAACTATTTATGTTCAGATTTTCCTCACTAGAACCAAATGTTTCGTTAAACAACCAAAGTATTGCTCAATTTTTTTGTATCTTTATTAAGACGTATATTATTTCGTCTTTATGTTAGGTATTTGATAATATATCTATTTTCTTATTAATCTTGAGTTTAATTATTCTTAATTCCTTTTCACTTTGAAATTTATAAAAGTAAAATACTAGATAAGATAAGATAAGATAAATACTCTTTATTGCACACCAACACAAAAAATATACTTACAGAGAATACATGACAAAAAGTTGCACAATGGGCGGCCTTATCGCGGTCTGCGATCTCTTCCAGACAACCAGTATATGGACTGAATTGGAAGAATAGGTAGCTTATGGTGTACACTAAGTTATTAGCACTTAATATTCTTATTTAAATAACAGAAGTGAAGGAGAATGTACTTAATTCATTAAATAAATACCTACATACATACATATATACACCTACATACTTATATTAAAAAGAAAGAAAAAAATCTAAATTACAAATACTGTTATAGAATATAATACATCAGATACTATACACACGTACAAATATATAATTATATACAATACCTACATATATACATATCCATGTACAATATACCAATACATACTGCGTGCAAATATATATAGCCTAATTGCAAAAAAACGGTTATATCATTAGGTAGTGCTCTTTTACTAGTCTCTGAAATGTGGTAAGCGACTGTGCTCGTCTTATATTTACAGGCAACGCGTTCCACAGTCGTGCAGCTTGTATTGTGAAGGATTTGTCATAAAAGCTTGAAAAATGCGTCACTATTGCTAGGGTTAAACTTTCCGTAGATCTCACGTTTCTACTGTTATTGTCTCGCAGAAATTGAAAACGCTTTTTTAGATAGAGAGGAGTAGTCGGGTTAAACAAAATATTAAAAAGGAGAGCGAGTATGTGAGTATTCCGGCGAAGGCGGACTGGTAACCACTTGAGTTTTTACGAAATTCGGATACATGATCATATTTGCGCAAGCCAAAAATGAATCGTATACAGAAGTTTTGGAGTCGCTCTAGTTTATCAAGTTGGTCCTCATTAACTACTATCTACAATTACTTTTTGAGCTATTCAACATTAAAATTACTCAAAACTTATACTCAAAACTTATACTTAAAACTTATACTTACTCTTAAATGGGCCTCAATCAATAGGTTTACATTAGAATTTTTTGCAACTAAATTTGTAATGCAAAGTGTGCTATAATCGATTTACCAATTGTCCATAAATTGCGGTGTTGGTTCCCAGTAAACTGCTGTAGCACTATCCCCGATTTTTCCGTGGTTGTCGTAGAAGGTGCCCAAGGGATATGTTCTCTATCAGGGAGATTGGTTCGAAAATTACACGCAGTTAGCTCTGGGCAAAGCTGCATCTTTTTATTTAGTTCACTGATCCTTTGATATGTTAAGTGATTACCAACGGCTAAAAATTGAGGTAGGTATACGGTAATTTCTTTTTATTTTACCATTTAAGTGTCAGACTAACACAAGGCCCACCTGATAGAGAGTGGTTACCGTGGCATATGGACGTGTGCAGCACCAGGGGCGCCACACTCGCGCTGTCGACCCTAGAACAGATAGTTTATGTGCCGTCAGTGTAGAAGACAAAGCAGGACCACCCTTAGGTCTTCCCACTGACAGCACAAAACTCTCCAGTGAGCTCTGGCAACCCTACTTACCGCCGGGAACACAACATGAGGTTATTACGACCGCGGTATTCTGTAGGGCGAAGGTACTTCCCCAGTCGGACTGCTCAATTAGACGGAAATACTGTGGTTTCCTACCTCCTTTTATTTTTATAAATTTACAATAATGTAATTCCGAAGTTTCTACGAAATATATTTTATTAAAAACATTTCTCACAACTTTAAGCGAATGCTTATTTACTGACTCAAGGAATTAAAATGAATCATTAGAAACTGACCCAAATTTACTTAATTTTACGAACTAACAATTCCGTAACGTTTGATAAACAACTGTGAATAACTACACAAAATTCTAAATCTCTAATTTTTATATGGGAAAATTCTAATTTTAAATGATTTCAATAAACATGGTCGTTATTTTTTTCTATAAATCTAAGAGTTGCTACGATGGCAGATGTCCATCATTTGCGCTGGCTAGTATCATTAACAACAGTTGCTCTGAGTCATTAAAATAATAAGTTTTTAAATTCCTTCTGAATATGATAGTGTGACACTTACAGGGATATTTTTTTTTTATGATTCCTGTAACCGATATATCGGCACTTTTACAAGCGCCACGATCACGATGTACTTTCTATGTTTGGACCTAGAATGACCATGATAATCTCTAATCATACATCTTGCCAACTATTTCAGAATAGCAGAGGTAAGTATTAGAAACTTAGGCCTACGAGCTCGAATAATATTCGAATTCGTAACGTAAACGTGTGGAGAGAGCGAACCATTGCGATTGGCCGCCTGCTTTCTGTGAGCCAATCTTCTCTCGATACGTTTACGTTATGAATTTGAATGTTATTCGTGCTCGAAGCACTGAATGAAGACACTTGCTTCATGGAAAACATCGAGGTTTAACAGCTTCATAGTTAGACTGAATCCCGATTTCAGATTCTCTTATTATACCACTGAGGTAGCAAACGATTATACGGCTAACTGATGGGAAGTGGCTACCGTGGCCTATGGACGATGGACGTGTGCAACACCAGCCCCTCTAGACAAGTGGCAATTCGCTAGCTGGTGTTTGTTTGATAGATAACGAATGTATGGGATTTGACGTATCTGACAGTCGTTAACGCATGTCAAATGCGTCAAATTACGTGCATCCGTCATTCTATTCCATTAAACACCGGCCGACGAATTGCCACTTGTCTAGAGAGGCTGAAGATAAATTGTACAGACAGATTGACATCTTTGTTTAGGGTCCGCTTTTACCAGTCCAACTGCAAATTCGGCTAAACTTTGACATTTTCCGTGGAGCGACTGCCATTTGACCTCCGCAATCCAAAGGCGATATCGGAGCATTGCAGTTAGACCAGTTGCAGTTGCAGTTAGAACGACTGCCATAGATGTTCGCATGGAAACCGGGACCGACGGCTTAACGTGCTCTTGGAAGATTGACATATTTGACATATTGTCAGCACACTCTGTTCTGCGATAAGTCGAGATTCAGAATGAAGTGAGTTGAATTCTGGAATACGGGCCGCAATATCTAAGATTAGGTAAACAATGTTCTTTTTTTTAACTTAGAAATATAAATAATCTGATTTATATCATGCCCTGCTCATAACACCCTATAATTAAAACAACTAGTCTCTATATTATACTTACATAATTAGTCACTTATGCCATAATTGCCCTGTTATAAAAGTATGCTTAATCATCACGATTAAAGTGCAGACTCGCATTAGGTCAAGTGGATAACGTCTAATTACATGTCTTTATCTGCCTTATTTTCTTAGTCACATGGACTGACAACCTGAGAGGTGGCTGAGATAGATTGGATGCGTAAGGCGGAGGATCGGAAGCATTGGTGCAGATTTATTAGAGCAGTGGAACGTAATAGGTTAATTGATTCGTCAACAAAGTACTCTGTACATAAATTATGAGTAGGTAGTATCAATTAGCCTATTACATAGCGTGTAAAGGGCCTCGTGGACACATGGATTATAAATAATAACACACAATAACAGCACGTGTTTATAAAAATCAAGATAAACATAGTTCTAGTAGATCAATGCAAGTCTACAAAAACATTTTGACTAGGTGAGATTGACATTTTGTACCTGAGAGAGCACGTTAAGTTCTCACAGATATGTAGTTAAAGGCCTAAAAGTTTCTACAGTTGGTCTAAATACCGAAATTTTCTTGGGGCATAGCGTGGGTTCGATTCCCGCTTAGTGAAAATATTTGTATGCATGTCTTCTACCCACTGCAATATTTAATTTCGAAATCTACCCTGAAGTATTGTAGTTATGCATTTGTTAATGATGTCTTTAAAGGGTTCGTCAATAAGCACCGTCAGCAAATAAAGTAACACTTTGATACTTGTTAAAAAAATATTTATTTTCTTATTTTAATGGAAATCTATGTCACATCACGGCAAATATTGAAATTCGACCGGTTTTTACTTAGACAGGAAGCCAACGAAACTACTGAATTGAACAAAGCTCAGATGATGACATTAGGAGGCGAAATTTTCATCTATTTTGGAAACAAATATTAAATACTAGCTGACGCACGTGGTATCGACTACGTGGAATTTTGGTCGACACTTAAATCTCCAAAAATCTTCACAAATAGAATTTACGAACAGAATATTCAGGTTTTTATAAGGAAATTGTGTTTATGAGCTTCCTGTAATGTCATTGAACCTCATATGCAAGATATCATTAGGTGCTTTGATTGGTGTATGATTTGCAAGGTCAACCACAGTGAACCAGTTCACTTAATATAATTAGCTACCTAAAATAAATCTTAATAAATTATAATTATATATTTAAAATAAATTCTATGTCGCAGCCAAACTAGCTTAATTAGCCGTTAAATTAACTGCCTAGGCTGTTAGTTAAACGGCGCCATTCAATTAACACGGTGGCGCAATTATCATTCATGCCGTTAATTAAATGGCGCCGTTTAGTTAACAGCCTAGGCAGTTAATTGAAAAGCTGATAAAGCTAGTTAGCTGCGACATACAATTTATTTTAAGTACCTAAATTATAATTTATTAAGATTGAAAAATAGAACGAGTTTTACTGGTGTGAGATATGATAATAATGCATGTCTGTATTTTGGAGTTCAGAACACTCGTGCCCGGTTTATTTTTAAATCATGTAGTGGGGATTTGATGCAAGGGATTTTTTTAAATTCTTTAAAAAGTGCTACCATGTTCATAAGCCGTGCTTTCAAGTTAGTATTTTATTGTAATAAGTTACTAATTAGGTACATTGTTTACTATTATTGTTGATGTTGTACCTTATTGAACCAAACGTATCTTTTATTAATGTGCGCCTACCTCGTACTAGCTCTGTCACACCCTAAGGTAGACTGGTCGAGAATACCTATGGTATTAAGTCCGCCAATGTACTTTTATCGTTCATAAAGCATAAATTAATAAAAATAAGTATTTGGGACGGCAGTTTACTGGGTTATTGTTAAAAAGAAAAACTTTAGTTCACGTGGACGATATCGCGGGCTCATAAATGAAAACCTGTCTCTTAAACTTCAAAATTTTCCCTAGTCTTAGAGGCAGGGTTTCAAACTGTCGAGCATAGTATGATCCAATGTGCTAAAACTTCAAATATATACACATATTATATTATATATATAATATAATATAATATGCCGCATAATTTGGAAAATAAATTGTCTAACTATGTGATCTTTTAGAAATAAATAATATAATTAAGTATACCATGGTGAATGTTCTTATGAGCTCTTCCAATTAGTCCCCCCTCTCCTTTCCCACACAGGACAACAAGTGCAGGGCTTACAATTATGTCCCCGCATACGGTGCAGAATATTCCTTCAAAAACCAAGCTGTTCGGTGACTCTTAACTTTGTCGCACTATTAAGACCTGGAATTGCTCGCCAGCTCACGTGTTTCTTTCTTCCTACAGTCCCGGGTCCTTTATGCGGGGCGTGAAAAAGTATCTGATGAGGTCGTCAAGCTGAGTGCTACCATTGTTAGCATGGTACGTGTTTGTAATGGTGACCCTCTTTCCTGAGACTTCGCCTTCAGCTTACCGAGGCGAGGTGAAGTCAAAATGGCGTACCGTATATAAAAAAATTATGTATGTGATTTCTATGCGACATGAGCACGCCTCCCTCGCTTATTGGTTTGTACCGGTAATACGTCGGATATATCACAATCATATTTCCTACTTTGTAGTTACTTCTGTCCGGTGAAACGCGTGATTGTTCCATTCTATTTACCGATGTGCAATAGGATGAAAGCTTAATTGTACCTATGTAAACAATGTCGGACAGACAGTGTTAAAGGTTATTAACATGTTTGACTACCGCCTTAACCAAATAAATGAATGCACATCCTTAAAATAAATCCGTGTCTCGGAGACAATGTCAAAAACAAATTTCATTAGATATTTTAGTTCTCTTTATACTTATAATTCGGATTGAATCACTGGCACTTTTCATCCCCTTTCCTCCCGCTGTGAAATAATTTTCCTCCTATTTAAATACTTATGAAGTCCTTGAATAGATTTCGGACACAGGTAGGCCAATTTAAAGAAAATCGGTCTCGTTCCGATTCTCGGGTGACGCACGCTTGCAGTGTATTTGGATTTTCTTCACAGACTACCCACCTGTTAACATGCATTGTGCTCCATGCCTATGCACCTCTGAAAACACATTCCAGAGAACAGCACACTTTGAACAGTAAATTTGAGAATACATATGCCATCAACACGGGAGAAGAAGTTGTTGTGATCTGGTTTTATTCAATTAAGTACCCCATTGTTATCCACTGCTAGATATATTATTATTGTAGAATAATCATCAACGAGGAATCCAATTTTTCCATACACGCGATGACTTGGAAAATTATTTTTAGGGGCCTATTAAAGAATTAAATTCACAAAAAAATAGACGCTATTTTTAAATCTTGATAATTTCACGTTTATGTTACATGATACAAACACTTACGACTGTAAACCGTACTTATGTATATATTTTTTCAACACACTTGCTATTAAAGTAGCTATAATTTCACCGCAAATAATGCTAAGTGTAATTAAATTGTGACTTTTTCATAGCTATAATTCACAAGTAACTTATAATTTTTTTCTTAAAAACTTTTCGAAACAAAAAGGTCTTGTACAATAGTACAAATAAATTAATATACCCACATATTACTCACTCATTTCAAGTAACTTCGTGTTTAAATAGATAGAAAAGGTCCTGTACAATATTTCAACCTGTGCGTGTTTAATAACAAAACTTTCACCCAATTAAGTAACGAATAGCTTTTTTTCTGTAGAAAAAATATTCCGCATTTTCCCTATTTAGTCCGCGACAAAGAAAAAAGTAACCTCTTTTAGTCTATGGCCAAGGAAATGAAAATATTTATTCCCGCTATTGCAAAATTAAATTCACAACTCGTTTTTACTTTAGAAATTATAGTCATTTATTAATTAAAATGCCTACAAGTACTAGTTATGAAGGAAATTATTTATGTTCTACAACGTCTGATATATGATGTGATTGACGTGAACCTTAAAATGATGGAAAGTTTACTACCTGAAAACTGCAAGGGTAAATAATATATCTATTTTAGTATGATTTTATCAACAAGTGTGTTGAAAATCATAGTATGATACACGTGTACCTCAGCTCTCTTAAGACCCTCACCTCACGGCTCGGGTCTCAATGACGCCTCAGTTCAGCGGTAATCACCAACCTTACACACTTATACTAGAATGTACTATTATTTCTGCCCGCTCACATATAATTCTGAGCACATTCCTGGAACATAAGGGAACCTATTACAGGAATAAAAGTAGCCTACGTGTTATTTTCAGACTCTAATCTGGTTAAAATTGGGTACAGCTATAGATGTACCAAATTTTAACCAGATTTGTTCAATCGTTCGAACACCGAAATTCCTTCACAAACATTCACATTATAATATTATTTGTAGGATATTGCCATGAATTTTATAAATTTTATTATCGTCTAATTGAACTGGAAGATTATGATGGTTACAAAAAGGTTGTATACAGCGGGCTTTTTTACGTGAGGGAAATCCCCACGGTTACGCCCCCCCCCCCCCTCCTCCGTAGTCGGAGGGGGAGATTATGTCGGACTCGAACCAACAACAACAACTGTGGGTCATTGTGCTAGGCCGAAGGTGAGGTTATAAAAGACATACGTGATGTCTTTGCGTTTGACGCAAAACGTTTTTATTTATATCTTGTTTTCGGTCATTGGGGGTGGGAATGTCAGACTTTAACCGACCTTGAGTCTTCATATGATGCCAGAGGTGACAAACTGTTTTTGTCACCCCCCAAAAGCCTCGAATAGCCAGCTCGCGCCTTGCCTGTTCTGCACACGGCACGGCACAATGGAGACACACCTAAAACTAGATGCACATAAAATAAATTTACATTAATTACATGTCAATAATATTTTGCTAATATCACTCAATAATACGGGGTGCAGAGTTGCACACACGCATTTTTTTGTAAGGATGTATTTCTTGTCAATATCGCGGTGTCCTTTACAAAGCAATATGGCTTAAATAATTTTGTAATCAACATAATCCGGTAGTAAAAAAAAAACCCTTTAAAAAGAAGTGGTCAAGTTGACCACTTCTCGAAGACAAAAATAAAAATAATCTCATAAGTAGGTAATTACCTAAAAATAGTCATGTCAATGTTATGTCACCTTGATAAGTCGCATGTATACCTACATCACAATATTATTAAAATAACGTTTTTTGGCGTAGGTTCGGTTTCATATAAGTTTTTTTATGACTTGCGTTAATTAATAAGTGGGTTTTCTTTAGGAACAACAAAATACAACAAAGAAAGGTATAATAATGTAATATATTATTTAAAAAAAAAACATTAGGCTGTTCCGAATAGACAATTAATAGAGCAAGTTAAAAATCTTTATTATTTTAATTAAGTAATTACATAATAGATAAATAATAATTTAAAACAATAACGACATTGAGTATTATTATGTTGAATTATTTTTATTATATTCAAATACTTTTTCTTTGTAATTGAATCCTTCTGACAAACTTTCAGGAAGTTTCTATAACTTCCTTCAGTTTTGCGGCTGTAATGTAGTATATTCATAATTTTAGAAGTTTAATAATAGTCTACATTTCTCCATTAACCTCGAAAACATTGAAAATTTTTACACGTTGTGAACAAATACCGCACGCCCAGGCGATGTATTAGTCTACAGGAACTCTCCTTGCCTCGTCCCTCTCCACCTTGATAATATAACTTATTTTCTTTGGAAGAAACGTTACTGCTTATGCCATGTGAGTGGCGCGTGTTGCAAATATTAATCAATTCAATCAATTAACTTATCGCAGTTCACAGCTGGACATACATCTCTCCCAATGTTTGAGGGTTTGGCCTATAGTTTCATACTGACATGACGTTACAGGGTTTTATTTTGAGTTTGCCTTCTCTTGCAGTGATATCGTCCGCATATTTTTACACTAGCCGCCTCTTACGATACCCTTCGGATGAGATGGGGTAGTGATACTTATAGCCTTTCTTCGGAACTACACGGATAAGGGTTATTATTATTATTTCAATTTGGGGACGCCGGACGGCCAGACGCACAATCCATCCGCGGCCTGCGGGCCATTTCATCCATTTCCCCGACCCTCCCATAAGGGAGAGTTGCGTTTTCCAGCAAGAGCTCAAACCTCTTTGTTTCCTTGCAGAAGCTCGCGATCCGTTCCACCTTCAGATCTCGTAGCTCCTCTGTGTCCAGTGTGTCCGTTCCCAGGAGAAAGGTACGCAAGGGTTAAACATACACAGTATTTTTCTGCTCCTGGCACACCGGGCTACAGGTAGTACTGTAGGATTAGGGCTTCCAAAATTACGGATTTATCAATTACGTAACTGGTTACGCATTTTTATGCCCCAAATACGTAATTACAGAATTACGTAATTTCTTTGTCTGTTTAAAACAACGGTATTTTCTTAGTTTTTGAAGTTCTAAATTTGTCAATTTGTAATTAATTACAAGAAAACAGAACTACGAATAAGATTATTTATTAGATAAAGGTGACAATTAAATATAATACCTATTCATAATCTGACATTCAAAATGAATCAAGTTTTAACAAACTATGCAAGACTTAAAAATATTTGCTATTTATGAGATCAAATTTATGAATTTTCGTTATATTCTGTATAGACCATTAAAATGGCACTTACAAAACTTCAAAATATAAAAATCCAAGACTAGTTTTGAAAATTGACCACCGGTTCGAAACGTGGCCCCGACTTGAGTAGACGCCGGCAAGAAACGGCGGCGTCATTAAAATGTCATCAAAATCTTTAAACACCATTAGAATGATTCTGTCAAAAGCGTCAAAGGCGCTAGCAATCTCCTTCGACATCTCAAAGATCAATTCTCAAAGGTGAAAAATCTGTGAATCCGAGTGGTCATTGACGGTTGCTCATCGGACCAATTGCAAATAAACACTGGGTCCCTGAGGGGTCTTAATTTTTTAGGCAGCCTCCGTTTGGGGAGATGCCAAGTTGGCCAACTTTAACGCACACAAGACCCAGGCGTGTCTCTTCTCTGCAAAGCGGAGCCAATACCACCCGAAACCCACAACCCAAAGTGTTCCCGGTACGATAAGCGATCGCCTCGAGCTTAGTGTTAATCTTACTCCTACACTCAACTTTGGCCCATACCTTGAGGCAAAGGTGGGAATTCTGGGAAAATGGGGAATTCTATCCAAGATGAGGCGGGACATCACGCTGAAACATCCGGACGAATACTAACTTGAAGCACTTGAGTCGATAGAGAAACGAGTCAAGAGGCTCACCATTAACGACGCTCTAGTTGAGAATAGGCTTTAGAGTTGTACTTTTTTATAGTACAGATGTATTGGTAAAAATTAAATAGAATTAAATTAATAAAGTTACTATATATATTTCGTCGCCAACTAGCTTAATCAGCCGTTCAATTGACTGTCTAGGCAGTTAACTAAACGGCGCCATTCAATTAACGAACTTAGAACATGATTTGATTTTTTCTTTTTGTAAAGAAGATCGGCGAAGAGTTACACGTCTCTTGGTATGTTATCGGATGTTATCGGATGGATTTACGCAACCTAGTCGGCAAGCCCATTCCACCATCGAAGGACCAGATCACCGATACTCCGTTTACCGTAAACATCCCACACATACGTTCCAAACGATCCTGCCTTGCCCGAATCTGTATTTGCGGACAGCTAACTTATTTGGATGTCTTCAAGACTTGAGTTAATAGGTTACTTCTAGGCAAGCGTGGTTGGCCATTAACCAAATTGTGAGAGAGTGGTCAAACGCGAGTGGGATTCCATCTATTGTCATAATGGTTTTTGTCCTAATTTACATTGCCATAACAAATTAGGCATAATTTTCTTTGTCATAATAATAGTGTGCCATAATTGGTTTATAGCATAATGTGTTATTAAGCATAAATATTGTATTTCCTAATGTTTTTATTCATAACATTGATATGCATAAAGTTGTAAAGCATATTGTTTATTTGTCTAATAGTTATTTGGGATAATGATAAACACCTGCTAACATGGTGCTAGAAAGCTAGCAAGGATCTGGATGCAATCTGGACTTTAGGGCACCCCGACTCGGATAGGTTAGGTTAGAAGGCATTAGGCCATCGTGGTTATTTTTTTATAAACCACCCAGAAGTAGGAGCCCCGCGTAGCGGGGCTCCGTCGACCAATTAGGTCAAAAGCACATTAAGTTAAATGAACTTTGATGCGCCTACAAGTTTGACGAGAGCAATGTATAAAATAGTGTAATATTGTTTATATATTTGTTTTTAATTTTTCGGAATAGTTATGGTTATGCGTCGTTATGCTTAAGTAAACTTATGCTTTGGGATATTATGCTTATAAAATATTACGCTTATAGTAAATAGGAGTAAAAAAAATATGCTTAAAAAGTTATGGCAAATGAGTATTATGCGTAAATAATGTTATGACAAGTAACATTATGCAATGTTAAATTATGACATAAAATTTTAGGAATAAAAATAGTGAACCAACGCGAGTCTATCGACCATTAAAAAAATCAAGTAGGTACACTGTAAATGATTGGAGATTGACATGGTCTTTCACATTAATAGTGTAACATTCACCGGGAAATTTACCACGTTGTTTGTTTATGAAATAATCGATATTTCGGCGTTGTTTCAAGCCCCATGATCACAGTAGGTAATATCCCAGTGAGTTTTACTATGACGGTACTGACGATAATAATGATCATTCTTTTCGACAACGACTAACTATATCGAACAATAATAAAAAAATATTAATAATTACTCACTATCCAACACTAACGGGGTAATGCCCTCGATTCACGATTGATCAATAAGGATTCTGTTCTTTACGCGGTACGATTAAATTCTAATGAAAGCATAGAAAGTTATACAATAAGCCCAGGGAAATACCCAACAGTACAGATTTGGTGGTGCCACTATGTTAAGTATTGTGAATTGCACGTAAATTCAATGAATATGCAAAAATTACTATTCATATCAGTAATTACGTGATTACGGAATTTAAATCTTAAATTAGGAATTTATGAAAGCTCTCCAATCTGTCGGTACTTACGTAATTGCGTAATTCCGTAATTACGTATTGGAAGCCCTATGTAGGATCTTTTCCCTTCAACAATACCCGAGCAGTGGTGTCATCGGTAATTGCAAAAAGAGGGACCCACTACATTACCAGGCTGCACGACCAGTTGTACCGTCTTGAATTCTTTGTCACTTCTGCATTACCAGCCTAGTAGTGTCGTTATCGGTCATTGTCAAGAAGGGACCTACCGCATTACTATGTCAAACTACTACAACTAGTGCCGTAAGAATATTCGGAGGATCAATTTGATATTTTGTTAGAGATGTTATAATAAGATTTAGATCTAAGGTGATGGGTAGGTATGTTGGATGTATTAGGGTTCTTTCATTCTACAGCGTGTTGCCGGTCGCCAACGCTGCTGGTTCAGCTGAATATTTTTCGCAACCACCGCAATTTTTTTATAACTTTTTGACGGGAAATTCACTGTAGTGCATGCTGCCGGTCGCTGTTGTTAACATGCCAACTAAAATCCAACCACACGTCCTGATCATCCACCTGAATCCTGTGAGGGGCAGACACACCGAAAAAAAATATTATGGTATTCAGATCATTTTGAGTACTTTTGTGGTCAACATTTTCTGATGCTGACTGTACACTTGACATTGGCGTCTCTCCATTAATAATTTTATAATACATTTTACTTGACATTGGCAAGTTGTGGCTTTTTGCTGCAGAGGCCATTTTGAAGAAGTTGTCAACGCGTTCGACCGGTGCAAATACTTGACAGGAGCCCGCGCGCCCTGCGTGGGCCGGTTGGCGTGTCGTGTCGTCGGCCAACAGGCACACGCGCCACTGCTCAAGTATGGCCTATAGGCCTATGATACAAAATATAGGTAATGTGAACGCTATATGTGACCGGCGACTGCAGTTTGAAAGAACTCCTTAACTTATGAGGGTAACCTCTATGGACTAACTCAGTAGAACCATGCCCGGAATCTTCACGAATTCGCGTGCGCTTAAACTTCCAATTTTTTTTTAAATACAAAAATAAAGTCATGCAAAATAATAAGTTTAATTAGATAATTGAAGATAAATATAGCTATAGTAATTATTAAACCGGTTGTCTCTGGTCGCCAATGGAAAATCCAATTTACTTCTATGTTTATTTTCCAAGAAATCATGGGTTTTTTTTTATTTGTATGCGTGTTATTTTCAATTTATACCAAGAAAAACTGCACGATGACCTACAATTGAGGTCTGTGACCGGTTGCTTGTAAAAGTTTATATTTTTAGAATCGGCTGTTATGATGTCCTTTTGCGGGTTATTTTTAATCCGTTTTTGCATATGTGTGGCGGATTCGAATCGTCTAAAACCGTCTTCTTTTGAATCTGATGTACCTGAGAAAGGATATCCCAGAATCCAATCTTAGCCACCAATATTGGCGACCCAAACGGGTTTGTTGGGTTTTCTCCTTATTATCCTGAAGTTCATAATTATTTCAAGGGTATCACATGATTGCATCGTTGGTTCGTCACCCATACTGGGGGCACATAAAGGGCTATTGACCCACGATCTCGTGCAAAGCGTCTTTATCGAGACTTTGGGTCCCTTCAGATTGGGCAACAGACTATGCAATGCTAGTTTGAAGAATAGTAGAAGCGTCAAGCGTCGGTAGATTAATGGTTAAGGAGTCGGCCTTACGATCGAGAGGTCCCGGGTTCCAATCCTGGCCATTACACTACCGACGTGAACACCTAGCACAAGCAATTTAGCTTAGTTGGAGGGGCTAATATTCTAAAAAAAAAAAAAAAAACATTTAATTAATAAGAAAATCACAATAAACACGACATTGCGCACAGTGCGGTATATAAAACCTACATTCCTTAAACGCTCAAGCAGTAGAATAAACTTCCTGCTGTTGTTTTTTCAAGCGACTACCTACAATATGGGGTTTTTCAAAAAGGGCATTCAAATCTTCCTACAGGATCAGCAGCACGAGTGTGAGACCCCTGGTGTTGCACACGTCCATAGTCCACGGTAACCATATTCCATCGAGTGGGTTGCCTGTATATCTGCCACCTAAATGCTATAAATATTTTTTTTTTTTTTTTTTTTTTTACGTGCGGGAAATCCCCACGGATACCCACTCCTCCGGAGCCGGAGGGGTAGGTTATGTCGGACTCGAACCGACTAAACCGCACGCCGTCTGTGGGTCGTAGTGCTAGGCCGAAGGTGAGGTTGTCTTGCGACATATCCCTCGCACCCCGGCTGACCCAGGGCCATCCCTTTCGGTCTGGCCCTCCTCGGGAGGTGGGGACCACGCCGTCCCCGACTCAACCCCGGTGTGGGGAGGCGCGCAACGTCCTACGATGCGCGCCGCCGCCGTGGCCTGCTTCTGCTAGGGTGACGGGCGGCTCCACCCGTATATATTTTTTTATGTTATTCAATAATTTGTAGAACATGTTTGGTGTGCAATAGAGATCTATCTGTTTATCTTGCTAAACAAGTTGTGATTTTTAAATACGACATTAATTCGAATGAGGGTATTACCCCACGTGGCTTCGAGTTTGCGGAAGTATCCATGACGTGACGCACTATGATAATATGCAAACTGTTTAATAGCAGATTAGAAAAGATGAATTAATAAACCAAGAACTGCCATCTGACCTCCACAACCCAAAGGCGATATCGAAGCATTGAGATCAGTTGTTGAAGTTTTTAGGGTTCCAACTACCCGTAACGACTGCCGTAGATGTATGTATGGCACCCGGGACCGACTTGTATGTACTTATTGGTCACTAGTGAATTAGACACTAGAATTACGTTTCATTCTATTGTTCGATTCAATCGCAATGTTTTTACTAATTCCTAAATGCTATTATAAAGAAGAAAGACTTGTTTATTTGTAATCGATAAACTTTAAAGGTAACAAACTGATTTTAAAAATTCGTTCACTATTAGAAAGCTATTTCCCAACAGTAACACAGAATACGGTAATAGGCTTTTTGTCCCGAGAATTTCACGGGATCAGCAGTACAGCACTTATGCGTGAAACAGTGAGGCGCATATTATTGACGAAAAAACTTTATATTACATCAGATCTTGTTGACCATGAACTTAAGAACTTGTAATTTATCCATATTTTTTTACCAATATCGATTCACGTGATGATATTATGTGCGAGTAAATGAGTATCGTGAATATCGTGATCTTTACCCCTTCTACATGCACACTATTAAACTGCCAGACTTTTTAGATTGAGGTAAAAAATAGTTTGACGATGACAGTAATTGTCGATTATAGTAGCAGTCATATTATAAGACAAGTGGCATTTCGTTGGCAAATGTATGGGATTTGACGTTTATGACATGCGTTAAAGACTGTCATGTACGTCAAATTCCATACATTCGTCATTTTATTCTAACAAACGCCTGCCAACGCGAAATGCCACGGGTCTAGAGGGGCAGATTTTAATAACTTTAAGAAGATTCCTCTTTTTTTATTCCATTTTGATGGCAGTCAAGTACACAGCCCAGCTAATAGAAAAAGGTCACCGTGGCCTATGGACAAGTGCAATACCAAGAGCTTCACCCCAGACATATACTAAGATAGAACGGCCATACGCAGTATTCACCTAGATACATGTCGCACGTGGCGAATTGACCAAAAAGTTGCCACACTTTACCTGCTCACATGGTCATTCTATCTCCTGTTTTTTCTTCCTCATTATGAAGCTCTTAAAGTGTTTACTGTAGAGGATACTCCGGGGCTCAGCCAAATTGATAATATTTGATTGTTTGAGTTTATAGAAGAAAAGATCTTTTAAGGCTTTTGATAACACCTGCGGGTTTTAGAGATCAGTTCTACGAGCTCGAATAATATTCGAATTCGTAACGTAAACGTGTGGAGAGAACGAACCATTGCGCCTGCTTTCTGTGAGCCAATCGCAATGCTTAATTCTCTCGATACGTTTACGTTACAAATTTGAATGTTATTCATGCTCGAAGCACTGAATGAAGACAGTTGCTTCATGGAAAACATCGAGGTTTAGCCGCTCCATAGTTAGACTGAATGCCGATTTCAGATTCTCTTATTATAACACTTAGGTAGCAAACGATTATACGGCTACCTGATGGGAAGTGGCTACCGTGGCCTATGGACGATGGACGTGTGCAACACCAGCCCCTCTAGACAAGTGGCAATTCGCTAGCTGGTGTTTGTTGGAATAGAATGACGAGTATATGGGATTTGACGTATATGACAGTCGTTAACGCATGTCAAATACGTCAAATCCCATCCATTCGTCATTCTATTCCATCAAACGCCGGTTAGCGAGTTGCCACTTGTCTAGAGAGGCAGGGGTGTCACGTCACACTCGCGCTGCCGACTCTGTAAGAAAAAATATTTTCTGTGCCGTTTTGACGGTGCAGAAGACAAAGCAGAATAATTTTTTGGTCTGCCCACTGACAACACAAAACCTCTCCAGTGAACTCTGACTACCCTATTTACCGCCGGGAACACACCACGAGGTTATTATAATGTAGGGCGGGGGTACTTCCCCAGTCGGACTGCTCAATTGGGATGAAATGGGTTTAAAGATATTTATTCTCATAATAAGATTTACATCACTTCCATGAGAACAATACTAAATATACATATTACAAATCAGTTCGTCGTCGCCAAGAGAATTAATGTTAAGTACATAATATTTGAAATATAAAGTAGGTACATGAAATAAAAAGTACGTGCGATACAGACATATACCTATGGACCACAATCAAACCAAGCAACTCATCCAATGCACAATATCATGATAATCCCATAACCATTTCAAATTCACACTGTTAACAAACAATAAACACCGTTATTCCTAACTATTGCCTACTACACAATGTCGGAAACAATATATTCTGTAAGTTTATTTTTGAATACGTTAAAAGAGCTAATATTTAAGAGCTAATATTTGAAATACGATAGCTAGACATAAGCTTACTATCGCGAGGAGGGCCAGACCGAGAGGGATAGCCCTGGATCAGCCGGGGGAATGTCGATGACAACCTCACCAGCCTAGCACAACGACCCACAGACGGCGTGTGGTTTAGTTGGTTCGAGTCCGACATAACCTCTTCCACCGGCTCCGGAGGGGGAGGTATCCGTGGATTTCCCGTAAATAAAAAAGACTACTATAATGTGCGGTCAAGTATCCGCCCGCCACTTTCCGCATCCATACTATGCCAATTTAGCTTTAATGATTAATTTTGATTACATGTAACTGAGCAGGCAGGCGGGGTTGACCTTGCAAAACATACACTGATCAGATTGTTTATACTGGAGATTGATGGCACTTGGTGGAATCTACTACACATATTGAATAATGATAACACTTGAACTTTTCCACACTTTAAAGTACAAGTGTTATCATTATTCAATACACTGATCAATTTAATAATGTATTAAAAACGGACCCGCAAAAGGTGCTTGAAGCCGGCGGCCTTGTGTGTGTTTAGTCCGGATTGCAGTCGTTTTTAACATTTTCAAACATTTTTATATCAAGTAATATAGCAAATTGTACCAAATAAAAAAGCTTATTCATGAAGTTAGCCTACTGTATGAATAAGATGGCCGTTGGCGTTGGTTAGAAATTTGCGTCAAACATGACTTTAAAATGCACCGAATCTCTATTTCAAACACATTTCACACTAAAATGGCGTCTTAGTGTGGAATGTGTGAACAAATAATTTCGAAGTTTGTCTAAAAAATAGTGCCTACAAATATTCAGGTATTTTTCTTTTTCAAAAAACATGTTTTATATTAGCAGTGCGACGATTACGTACTACTGTAACTTGGCGTTAATAGCAGTAGAGGAAATTAGTGAAGTGTGTTAGGAAAGAAGCAAATAACGGACTGTCATCTCTGCCCGCCACGGAAGGACTATCCTTCCGAGTGTATGTAGTCTGACTTCAGACCGATATTCTTAGCAATCCATAATAATATATTCTCCATGCGGATGTCGGGTCCATCGCGTTGCTGAGTTGGGAACTCGGAACAGTGCCTGGGACTTACCCAGGTAAAGGTTTAGAAAGGGCCTTATAACCTTGAAATTATTTGTAATAGAAATACAGTTTTGGTATTTTTTGTGTAATAAAATCGTAATAACTGTATTGCTTTCATTTTGTTTATCTTTCATATTGCTTTTATTGTACACTATACCTATATATTTAGCAACGCAGATTTACGAAAAACTATAGGTATAATAACTTATTTCACACAAATTTCTACATTTAGAAGAATAATCTAATTTATACGCTTTTTAAATAGGACACAGAAATATAATTTCACCTCGCCTGATGGTAAATTTAAGGCAAGACATTATCACTGTTACAATGGTGGCCCTTATAAGATAGGACCTTATAGGACCCGGGACTGTAGGAAGAAGGAAGCAAGTGGGCTGGCTAAGAAATTCAAGCCTTAATAGTGTTCTAAGTTAATTGTTAACCGAAATACTTAAACATTCGTTGAATTTAAAAAAAAAAAAGACGGGTTGCACTCTGGGAGTGCCGGCAGAAGTGAAAACATTTTCTTTTTTTCTTTCTTCGTTATATACATAGAAAAAGATAAAAAAAGAACATACCATACCTATAATATAGCGCTAATCATAGAACCTATCACTTATTTTCTGCTAATTTTCTGTCAGAAGAAATTAATCAATTATAAAAAGAAAAAATAATCACAAAAAATAATAAATTACAAAAAGAAAAAAATATCATAAAAAGTAATAAATTACAAAAAGAAAAAATAATCACCAAAAGTAATAAATTATAATAAGAAAAAACAATCACAAAAAATCCCTGAAGGCCAGGTGGTTCGAACCCGATACTATCTGAAACTATAAGGACTTACAGTCGACGTGCTTACCGTTTAAGCTACGACGATACTCTCGTAACTTGCAAAATACATAGTCTCTACTTAATCTTGTATGACGTCAGTCGTCGGTTACGGTTCAAAGGTCAACTAAATCTGACGCTTCCTTAACATTTTACACCCATCCAACGCCGCTAAAGAAGTTTTCACTTCAAAAACGAAAAATAGTTAAAAGAGTTCATTTTCGAAAACTGCAACGCAAGGACAAAGAAACCCAGGAATAATAAATATTTCATATCAATTTTTAATCTAATTAGAATCTTAGAAACTTGAATCTAGCTTTCAGCGCGCTGTGTCGAATAAACATCAATCGGGTCGGAAGGTACATACCACATTCGACCCCTTGCACCCTTGAGCCTGATATTTACTATAACATTCAATCAATCAATTACCTCACCGCAGTCGACTGCTGGGTATAAGCCTCTCCTAATGTGCGCCATTTCATCCGATCCTCAGTCTCCCGCATCTAGAAAAAAAAAAGACGGGTTGCACTCTGGGAGTGCCGGCAGAAGTGAAAACATCTTCTTTCTTTCTTTCTTCGTTATATACATAGAAAAAGTTAAAAAGAACACCACCATATACCATACCAGTAATATAGCGTCAATCATAGAACCAATTACTAATTTTATGCTAATTTTCTGTCAGAAGAAATTAATAAATTACAAAAAGAAAAAATAATCACAAAAAGTAATATTACAAAAAGAATAAATAACCACAAAAAGTGTCAGAAGGCCAGATTTGAACCCGGTACTATCTGAAACCATAAGGATTTAAAGTCGACTAGATGCTATAGACTCATGCTATAGAATGAACATTAGCTATAGACTCTCTAGTCTATAGCTAATGTTGTATGACGTCAGTCGTCGGTTACGGTTCAAAGGTCAAGCGATCCTGACGCGCGTTTAACACTTTTCACCCATCCATCGCCGCTAAAGAAGTTTTGACTTTAAAAATGCACCAAGTATAGATCATTACAAAACAATGCGCACGTGCCAGGGCTTTTTTATGTATATCGCGATTTAGGTCCAAGATATATGGAACGAGTAATATACAATTAAGTTCCTAAAAACATTGCTAACAGCATTTTACGTGTTACTGAATGACTCGGCAAACAAATGTTACTATTCACCCACAATTCACCAATCTTTGTATTCGGTACCACGTGATATATAACTTACTAGCGATCCGCTACGGCTTCGCACGGGTAGTAAAAACGTTCACGTGAAAATCCAATATAGCCTATGTTATTCAGGGTGAATGTAGCTTTCCAATGGTGAAAGAATTTTAAAAATAGGCACAGTAGTTTTTGAGTTTATTCATTGCAAACATACAAATCATTCCTCTTTATAATAGAAGTGTAGATTGGTCTGTTATCTTTCATGAAAACGACTGTCATATGACCTTCCCAACCCCGGGAGTAAAAACAAACGGTGGGCCAGCTTGCAGGAGAGATTCCGAATATCTAGGTGGGATGACACCGGTAGAATGTCCTACATTGTGACTCCCCTGGTGTTGCACACGTCCATAGGCCACAGTAACCACCGCCCATCAAGTTGGCCGTGTGCTTGTCTGCCACCTCAGTGGTATAAAAAAAAATTAAAACTAGCTGTCCTGACAATCGTTGTTTATATTTATTTTAAAACTAGCTTTTTTCCGCATCTACGCCTGCGTGGATGTCGTTTATTGCAACCAAACATAGCCCATGTCCTTTTTCAAGGTCTCATCTACCACTATATCAAATTTCATCAAAATCGGCTCAGTGGTTTAGGCGTGAAAGCGAAACATACAGACAGACAGAGTTACTTTCGCATTTATAACAGTAAGAATAGATAACATATTAAGAAATATGGGTTGGTGACAGAAGGGTAAAAATTTAGGATTGTATGTATTTGTGAATGCCAAATTGGGATACAATAATAATTAAAAAAATCTATCAAAAATATAAACGCAAAGAAATATTATGGGCCAACACCATAACATTTTTTTCCTTTTTTGTTACCCTTATAACTTAAGGGATTAAACAATAATTTACGACCGATTCCCAGACCTACTTAAAATGCACAAAATTTTTAAAAAGAAACGGACAAGCCGTATCGGAGTATCTTGCAGATAAACACTACTGTCAGTTTACGAAAATGTCATATAAGAAATAAAACAAAATTTTTAAATTTAATGTCTGTCAAAGGACCAATGGCCGTTGGCACAAACAAGACCTGAAGAGGAGTCCGCGAGAAGACAAACGGAAGGTAAGTCATCCCTAGCCAGATTGACTGACAACCTGAAAAAGATGGCTGGGACAAACTAGATGCGGGAGACTGAGGATCGGATGAAATGGCGCACATTAGGAGAGGCCTATGCCCAGTAGTGGACTGCGGTGAGGTAATTGATTGATTGAATGTTATAGTAAATATCAAGCTCAAGGATATCGGATAGCCGACATCCGATAGACGACACCTTGTTCTGTTTTCACATTTATCCGATAAAATAGGCCCGATACGGCCATTTGCTCGAAAGCACAGACTAGTTAGGGATGCTAGGAGTAAAATAAAAGAAGAAAAAGTACAAGCAATTTTCAACCCTATTGACATGACATGGTATCGAGTTTTTTTTCTTATATTCGTGATCAGCGGCGTTATCAATTAAAGCGAAAAGACATGTAACTCAGAAAATGTCCTTAAGATCGAAAATTGCTTGCAGTCGCTGTTCTAGTCTCTTTGTGTTCCGATATCAGGCCAAAACAGTGGTGTTGGCTCCGATAACCGATATCGCGCCGGACAATGTGAAAGAAAGATACATATCTCATACATTTGACTTCCTCCGATATCGGATGTCGGATATCGGATATCGGATGAGTGTGAAAACGCTCTTAGTCAATCACCGTAAATCGAACCGTGAAAGAAGGCTTTATATGCCATAGACAATAATCACTGTAAATCGGGGGCATTGTATGTCATAGACAATAATTTAAAAAGTTTGACGTGACAAAATATGTCGACGTTACTTCGCTCGAGAAGACTCGAGATGATATCTCATCTCGATTCGAGATAGTTGACGACGCGCGCATGTTAGCCCTGCAGAATAACATTTTTACAATTTTTATCTGTCTGTCTGTTTATTCTGGCTAATCTCTGAAATGGTTGGACCGATTTTGACGGATCTTTTATTGGCAGGTAGCTGATGTAATAAGGAGTAGCTTAGGTTACTTTTATTTTATCAAAATAGCATTGACTCAACACTAAGCGATAATAGATATCCGGGCGGAGCCGCGGGCAACAGCTAGTTTAATATAAAAATATTATAGTTTTTAAGAAAAAGAACTTGCTGCTTGTTGCTTACGAGGTTGAAAATTTACATAATCAGGTAACAATTTTGTGTATTCAGTCTGAATTATCAGATTTATAATACCCGCATTTGGGTTCCTTGTCTAGATCAACATAGCAATAACATATTAGTTATGAAAATCTATGGCAGTTGTATGGAAGTTGGAACCCTCAAATATCCGACAACTGGTCTAACTGCAATGCTTCGATATCGCCTTTGGGTTGTGGAGGTCAGAATGATGGTAGTCGCTTCGCGGAAAATATCGTAGTTCAGTCAAATCCACAGTTAGAATGGTAGAGCGGACCCCGGACTCCAAGTTGAAAGCTAAAGATGCGACTGGGATTAACGCTGGGAGGAAAAAAAAATTATAATATTGATAGTAAAATATTATTGGGGATATTACCATGTTTTTTAAGTTTATTGAGTATCCGATATTACGGTGCCATTGCAAGCGCCATGATCACAGAATGTACTGCTATGATACTACGGATGTTTAATATATTACATATGAATATGACTAAGATTAGTAACTATATTGAACTCTAATAGTAAAAATTGAACTAAATTGGCTGCTGAAAAGATACTTAAACTTCGGAGTTAATGACGAAAGTCCGTTACAAAATAGGTTTATTGCAATTTTGTGTGGAAATCCTCACGGATACACCCCTCGCTGATACTGACTATTTCCAACTTTTTTCCATTCTTGTGATAGGTACCTATTTAGACCAAGAACTTCAGAGCCCAAAGCATCCCTACCGAGAAGTAGGCTTTCCTTCCGGAGAAGGCAGATCCACGTCTAGATAGTTATGTCCGCAAATGCTAAAATTAGATACCTCAGGAAGAGAAAGTACCCAAGAGCAAACCCCGGGATTCAGAGTGCAAGCTTTGGATGCAATCGAAATAACCACTTGGATGATGATAGCGAAGTTCTTCACCAACTGGAAACAAAAGACTTGACACATGCGAATCCAGTAAACGAAACTCATAAAAGTTACATCACAAAAATAATTGTATTACAATACAAAACAAACAATAAAAAACAAGAACAACCAAAAGCAGAAAACAAACAATGTTACTTTTAGTTCTATTGTAATTTGAATTTTATTCCTTTGGCTTTACATTAGTGGGCGAATAGACCTACGCACGTTGTTTCATATTAAGTCTCAAACATATATTATTAATAATGACGTAGGTAAACTGTTGAAGGTGAGTGAACAAGATTATATTTATGATATGTGAGATTTGTGGCCAACACGTTTAGTATCGCTGTCATTTAATTTTGTTCCTCGAGAGACGGCGCGCGCGCTACAAGTTTGTCGATATAACTAGTGCTACAAATTATTATTGGAGAGGCATATTTTTATAGTGTGAGTTTTTATTATTATGTTTTTTTAATAATATTTTTAAGTAATGTTATGTGATATTTTATTTAATTAATCCATTTATACCGGCTACAAAAAAAAACAAAGACTTCAACAGATTTAAAAAAAAATCATGTTTACGATTATTAATCGCCGGGTGTGTAATACGTAATATGCAGTAGGTACTATAATCTCTTTATAGTGTTTATATTCTTCTAAAAGTAAAGTATAAGTATATTTAATTTCGACGAAGTACAAGAACAAATCAAAATCACCTTCTGTTGAAAAGAAAAACGTGGTTCTTTGTCATTTTGAATTTATTTGTTTTTGCGCTCGTGTTTTTTTTTGTGAATTCAGATAACGATAAGTTCTTCGTAACTCTTTCGGACCATACCTCACGCTAGCAATTAAAGATAAGGTAAGGACGTATAAATTCTTTAATTTAGCGAGTTTGTTCAACTTTTGTTCTCTTTTGAAAACTCAATAATGAATCTTTAATTGCATTTACAATATGAACTGAAATTGAATTTAACAAGTGAAATTTAGTTTAACTAATGCGGCTGCTGAAAAGGTTCAGTCCAAAACATCGCCGGGATCAGAATTTCGGATCAAGAAATTTCATTAAAATTAACTTAAATTGATTTTCACGTTTTACATAACTATTGTGAAACCTTTTATTGAATGGAAATCTGCAACGATATATCGCCCGCCGTCCCTTACACTGATCGTTTCCGATTACGAATAGGCCCCCTAAACTATTGTGATACCTATTAGGTTACGTTATACTTAACTTAAATGTAAGTCCCGGTTGAATTCAAGACCTACACCCCATTGGCTGGTCTCCGGGCTTTCCGACTTTTACCCCTTCACTTGGTACTCCTGGTCATACCTGGTAATCTTTCACGATATATTTTATTTCAATGCAAATAGCGGTTACCATCTTCGATTCCTTGCTTTTCATTATTATTTACACACTTTTAATTCCTATCTTTCTTTCTTTCTTACTTTGTTTCTTCTTTCTTCATTGCTTCTTTCTTCTAGTTCTTCTACTATCTCCCTCTCTTTTTCTTTTTTTCAATCACCACATTTGTAGGGTACCTACAGATATTTCGGAATCAGTTTGTAGCATTTTATAGATACCAATCTTAACCTTGCAAATCTTGCTATAAATTAAAATGTAGAACCATGTATTTTGATATTCATGAAGTGTTACTTTTTGACCTAAATGAAGAAAGATATTTAATTAATACATTGATTGATCAACCACACGCAACTCTACCTCCACTAAACATGAATTTAAAAATGATTTGATAATATTTTAAGTTATCTGCTATCAACCATTACCAAACCGTGGCTCAGTACGCGTGGATTGTTGTAATCCTGTTGCTGTAACCCAAAGGAAACTTTCCCAAGGATAAAAAGAAGCCAATGTGTTATTCCGAATCTGAGAAAAACTAAATTATCACTGGACCATCCTCAAAGTCATACAATAATTACGTTATTGATTGATCTATAATTTGATTGATTGATGATTGAAATACAGTGATGTGATTTTTAAACTCAATGAAGCTGGAGAGATTTCACCAGCGTTAATAGATTACATTAAATTTCGTTTTCACGTCCTACTCAGGCTGGATATCATCGCTGAAATCTTTAATTATTAAGTAAAATGTAGTGGCACAGTTCTGTGAAATCCAGCTTGAGGAAAACATGGTTATCCCGTTTAGTTGAACTTGAAGACAATTATTGTGAAATCTTCTTAGTAATTAAAGGTAGTCATTTCATGCGGTCAAAAGCATGGTTGGTAGTTAAGATTGAAGGTGATTCATAACTGAGTTCGGGGAAACTCAAATTGAAGAATCAATCAAAAATGGCCCGACTGGGAATTTGAAACCCTACTAACAGGGTGCTTAGGCATTTTGTCATTCGTACCGCGGTTAGAACCTTACAAAGACATTTTTAAAATTTTGTGTTTCGGACCTTGATGTAAATCGCTGAATTAATTTTATGTATTAAATTTAAAGTGTTTAAATATTATATATCTGTTATAATTACATCTTTAACTTGTTTTTTTTGCTTCGGAGTTTCGCACCGTTGCACTATTTTAAAGTACCTATACTTGCGGCACGCTATGATATTCGTTTTGCATATATATTAATTAAGTTACGATATTGACCGAGTGAAACGGTCTGTCTAGTCATCTGTAGTTAAGTTGATAAGGTAGTACTTAACGGCCGTGTAAAAAGAGAGAGAGCAAGCAAGCTTTGCCAAGTTCTCTTAGTACTTAACGGCCATCATAGCGTACCGGTAGTGTAGTTTATTCACACTGTAATAAAATAGTCTGAATTTTACCAGGTGGCTTTGGCTTCAGCTCCAAAGACGGGTCCCAGTATTACCTAGTAACAACTTAACATTATTATCTTTTATGATCATTATTTTTTATACAATGATTACTTACATTTTTTCAGCTCTAACGATGTTAGTTTAACTCATTGTCCAACTACGTTACAAAAAAGTTAATTACGCAATAGATATATTTTGTTTTATAGATTTTTTTAATAAAATTGGTAATCATAATCATGCTAGTGCGTTACATCTAAAGCTTATATTCTTAACCCGAAGTCTCTCTCACCTGCCTCTTCATAATTTGACTCACTTTAATGGGAGAAACTGCCGGCTGACCCCAACCTCAAGGGGAAAGCCTACCTCACGTTGTCCAAATATCAGTAGGTGTACTTGCATGTGAGTGAGGTTGACTAACTTGGACTTTGAATATTATTTTTATAAAACTGGTATAACAACTGATAAAGTGATAAATGGCAATGATATCGCGATCTACTACTGCGTCCACAGATTATACAAGTTCAACAGACACAACATTAAAAAAATGAATACCAAAACAAAATATTCACCTATTAGAAACCCGTTATTTCTAAGTACCTATCGTATAATAGTTTGGTTTGCCGTTTATAGCATTACGGAAATGAATTCGTTGGTCAATGTCATCTACATGACGTTTTATTTCCGTGTATAAAATCAACATGTGATAGATGAACGAAGCTTTTTTGAAAATATGATTACAAGAGTCCACAATTTACAAAAAAAAAAACCACCAAGTCTGTGGCCGGAATTTTCACAGGACCGAGTAGGTACACTTAGTAAACATTAGGCAGACTAGTTCTTAATTTTTTTCTGTTACATATTTTAAGTGAGTTTTTAATAGTATAATATTATGTTACAAAATTAAGGGTGCTCGAGGTACCGAAAGAAAAACATTTACCCTGGTATTTTAATCTCGAAATTTTAAAACAAAGCTTCAATGACCACAAGAAGGCCTTGAAGCGAATCGTCTGCTAACGGCAATATTACCTTTTGAATTTGACGATGTAAAACAACAGCAAATTGTAGGCCGATGAAGATTCTCGAATATATAATTTAACCTTTCCGCGCCAGAGATTCCACCTCCACTTAGGTAAATTTCCACCCACAAAAAAATATCGGACAAGTTCGAGTTGAATACCCAACATGAGATTCGTGCGATTTTTTTTCAATATTAATATTTTAAAAACTGCATCATTTTATTTTCATTTTAAACAGTATACATGGACTAAACATATCAAACAGACTTATTTTACATACTGTTTTTCTATACCATTTCTTTTTTGAGGTTTATGAGGGTTTCGATTCAGTTTTCTGAAATAAATTTAAAGTTCCTTCATATTCCCTATTTCTTTGTGTATTTCAAGTTTCTAGCATAATAATATTAGGGGACAAATATCCGGGTACACGCGCACGGCGAGATTCTTAATTATTTTAAAATTAATCAAAATAATTCATATTTATTTATTTTTATTCCGAAAAAAAACCAGTACCTTACATCTAAATAGACACCTGATTGGATAACTTACAACCATTATATGAATAGACACTTCCTTATTTAAGTACAGGCACAATTATTATTTTTTGTAATTTGCATCAAAACAATGACGGCGCAGTGGGGTTTGTTGTGCCGTTTCTTCTCCAGAAGCACTTAAGGCGCCCACTCACTAACAGTTTACCGGACGATATAAATCTGTCAGTTAATCGCAATAACCCACACATTAACAGTTTCCTTAACGATTTTGGACTGACGACTACTACGATCCGATAGTGTGTGGCCGCCGAACGATTCCGGACAGTTCTAAGCCGGACAGTCCTAGGCCGTCAGGGCGAACGAGCATAATATGTCGAACAGCGGCCTGTCGATCGACGTTTCGTGTCAGCTTTTTTACGTAATAAACTTAGAATAAAACAGTGAATTAATTTTATTCTTTTGTCTGAAGTAATAACATTATGATGACATGTACCTACATCACTATTTTTTACTAAGATTTTATTCATTTTTGTACATAATCGTCTATATTTCTTATGCACATAGTCCATTAGATTCAAAATGGCTAACACCTATTTCTCACAATGATTAGCACGTACTTATATAAGAATAACGTAGTGCAAGCTAGTTTCAACCTTATTGACATCACAACAAATATAGTTTTTTTTCTTATATTCGTGATCAGCAATCAACATGTAATTAAGAAAATGTCAATAAGGTCGAAAATCGCTTGCACTTTTTCGTAGTCTATGTAACTGATATCAGACCATTACCGGCAGGCGATCGTACGACCTAAAACTGACGACTCGCAACTGCTAGTGTGTGGTCGCAAAACTGACAACAGGGAATTGCCGGCACGCCAATATCGCTTTAGTGTGTGGGCGCTATCGGCTTAGGACTGCAGGTCGCCGGACAGATCAGGAACTGCAGGTGGACTGCAGGCGGACTGTTAGTGAGTGGGCGCCTTTAGGAAGCATTGGTAAACTTAGGCCAGGTAAAATTGACGTCAACAAGATGTAACTACGTTGCACTAAGCAAATTGTTGAAATAAAGAAAGTGGATCGACTCCAACACTGATAATTATTCAAAATAATTCCGTTAAATTTTTTGTGATGGGATCACATTTAAACACAACAATTCGTAACTTAAATATATCGTGAGAACGAAGAATTGCGATTGGCTGCCTGCCTACTGTAAACCAATCGCAATTCTGGGTTCTCTCGATACGTTGACGTTACGAATTCAAATGGTTTTCGTGCTCCGGACACTGATGTAAAACTTTGCTCCAGTAGATTCGCATAAAAGTAGTTGTGACGAACTAAGAGGCATACAATTGATCCTATAAACATTTTTTTGTTTATTCGCACGGAAGTTGCGTAACCCTAAATACGTCAAAGCACTTTGAATTTATTCGAGACTAAACCGTAGCCGGTTTTAGTTCAATACCCTTCGTTTAAGCAATACCTGACCCCTACAATGCAAATGGACAGTCACAGTTACAGAATTTCTTCTGTAACTGTGAATAGGTATGATTGTCTTAATGTCCTGCAAAAACATGCTTAATTTTTTTATAAACGCATTTCGGTTTCGGTTTCGGTTAGTGAATTAAATAAAGTAAATACTTGATGAATCGCTACTATGGAGAATTAATTGTACCTAGTATTAAATTAATAGTGAACGATTTTTTATTATTTATTTTAACTTTTTGGATAAATAAAAACAGATGCGTAAAGGAGGACATTAGACGGACTTAATGCTATAATAATATAGGTATTTAAAAATATGATTATAGTATGATCAATATTTTTTTTTTAAATTGAATTATTTAAAAAGTACAGAATAGTATTTGAATACCAAAATCACCATTAATTTAAATAACCATTATCATAAATTTAAAAATAATAATGCTGCATTACGTTTAGATAACCTAGGGCACTTTAACAAACTAATATCCGTAGATAAATTATTTAAATTAATAATAATAATAATAAATAATAAATATTCCACAACATTTCACACAACGCTATCTAGATCCATGGTAAGCATAGCTTAACTAGCTTGTGTTATGGAATCTAAAATGCGGATATACATACCTAGATACTTTTTGTTGTAAATACATACATATTATACATAGAAACACCCAGACCAATGCAAATATCCATATTCATGCATACAAATATTTGCACTGAGCGGGGATCGAACCCGCGCCTCCTGCGTAGCGGCCGCGTTCACTACCGCCACGCCACGGAGGCTGTCACTGTTTAACTTGTTTAACTTTTACCGTTTTTACGTCATAACCTCGTATTTCGCGCAGATCATAAAATTATTAAAATTGTTTTCATCCCTATAATATTATATCGTTAATATTAATGCAGCTGCATTATAGTATTCCACTTTAGCAAATAGGAGAAATTGTCTTTTTGACTTAGACTACATTTGAATAGTCTCTTTTTATAGAAAAAAGTGATTGGTGTCTTGGAATTCAATTAATGAATCAATAAGTCTATTATAGTTCACCAAGTTGGACACGGACCTCTCCAAATCCTCCAGTTTTGTAGTATTCCAGGATTCCAGCTACCTTTTACAGGTTCTCCGTTCATCTTATTGGACTAGAAATAGCAATCTACCAATTCAAGCCTGGCAAATACCAGCAGCAGGAAGTGTGATTGATTAATCAGTCTTTCGGATTACAGGAACTGCTATTTCTTCCCAAGTCAAAGTGCTCCTTGACGGCAAAAGGCTCGCTGCCTATTAAGTGCTAGCAAAAATCTGGGTGTTATTTTGGCCATTGCCTAACCTTTTAGACATTTCTTGTTACAGGTGCGAATATATAAGACCAATTTGTTTTCCTTCTAAAAATTTTTGTTTGACACTGACAATGTGCTGATAGTTTTGTGCTATTTTACATTTTCGGATAATTGTAGTTGTTGCCTCATCATCAACACACATTCCATGCGTTTTAATACACATACAAAAGTATGATAATTTAGCCACGTAATTATTTTTCAATTTACCGAATCCGGTAAACGTTTAATAATAGTTAATCGACCGGTTTTCAGCGTCAATTTTCTAGATTGCAATTCCTATTCATGCTACAAAAAAGTTTAGTTGAATTCCGAAGAAACTGCCCGCCGCGCCGGTAAGCGAATTAAAACAATAATTCCATTGTTACTATTTGTTGGCAAAATTTTAATACTTTGTAGTACCTACCTGATCGAATACAATTCCATTATAAATAATGTGAAATGGTCATCATTGTCCTCTAAGCCTATTTCCAACTCAGCTGGAGTCCACTTTTCATTCTGTGGTGTGAATTGGCTATATTCAAAACTAGCTTTTGCCTACGGCTCCGCCCGCGCGGCTGTCAGTTATCGCGACCAAACATAACCTATGTCCTTTCTCAAGGTCTTATCTACCACTATAACAAATTTCATTAAAATCGGTTCAGTGATTTAGCCGTAAAAAAAATAAACAAACAGACACACACTTTCCCGGGAACACCTAAAAATTCCGAAATATTTAATGCCGAATTTCAAAATTCCGAATATTTATAATTCCTAAGAAACAAAACCCCGACTATTCAAAAACACGTTAGTTATTTTTCTGAAAGTCATAAATACGAATTTTCACTCTGCTGAATTTCATTTGTACGAATAATTAAAAATCTGTAGTATTATTAGCCCGAAAAACATCATTCCTAATTTCAAATTTCCGAAAATTCATTGCTTATATTGAAAATTAGTATCCAAAATAGATAAAGGTTTGAGTGGCATATCACACATGAAGAAGCAGGTAATCAATGATTTTTTTAAATTAAGTAATTAATAACTCTCCAATAACTTCATATAAAAATTGAGCTAAAGGCGAATTGCAGTGTTTCTGTTGCCGCCAACTAGTTCAATTGACTGCCTATGCTGTTAACTAAACGGCGCCATACAATGAATGGCCGGAATGATATTCAGCCGTAACGTTTATTACAACATTTAATAACCTGGCTGGCTTATGGTTAGGCCATTTGTAAGATGGGGCACCATCTCGTATTAAGACAGAAAATTACATACATACATACATATACTCACGCCTGTTAATCCCCAAGCGGGTAGGGAGAGGTGTATTCACAAAAAATTAGTGATAGTGTAGCGTATCAACTGATCCTCGAGGAGGAGCAGTGTACGTCAGATTGTTAAAAGAAGAGGGTTTTTTTAATACTCTTAAAAAATCGGGTGGAGCTGATATTCGAAGACATGTCACTAACTTGTTTCAAATTGGCCTTACCTTTCATAGTAATTGCCCTTGTCATTTAAACAAGGATACAAAATTTGATAAAATGTAGCCTAGACGTTATACCTAGTACTGTTTGTTGCTTCAATTCACGCTTGCCATGATATAATGGTACAAGTGTGTAAAGTTGCTGATCACCGCCGAGGCGAAATTGAGGCCCGAGCCGTTAAGTGAGGGTCTTGTTTATCCTATCAATTTTGGCCACAGACTAAAAAAAAAAGAAAAAATGTGAAATTTAAAGTTATTACAGAAAAAACAAGAGTTATTATTTAATAAAGTTTTGATTAATTATATAAAAACTAAAATGTAATTGTAAATATGTTTTTGTTACATTTATCTTATCATATAAATGTGATCATTTTCCGTAATTACCTGGGTTATACAACCTATTATAGGCCACCATGGCTTTGTTATGTTCATTATACATATATATATTATGTAAATTTATCTAATTATAATTTGAAAAAAAAATAAAACTCGTAGTTTTAATAATATTTTATTGTATAATAATAGTTTATTCATAACCATAATTATAAGCAATTTTTTGTCCAGGTTATAACAATTTTCGTGATGAGCTTAAAATTAAGGAGAATATGTAGGAAGCAGTGTATAAATTAATTAATTTGCGTTGTTTTTAATACAACTGAGGTGGCAGACAAGCGCACGGCCCACCTGATGGAAAGTGGTTGCCGTGGTCTATGGACGTGTGCATCACCAGAGAAATCACACTCGTGCTGCCGACCTTGTAAACACAGAGAGTGTCTGTGCCGTCAGTGTAGAAAACAAAGCACAAAAATTCTACCTGTACATATTAATCTTCAAAACAATATTCATCTATTGCATTGCATGAATCCATAACATAACACCCTAAGCACCCACGCCCGGCGGACGAGTCGTCCGGGTACCGGCCCATAGTGCTGCTCGACGAGGTGGACAAGCTCTTTGAGAGAGTCATTGCCAAGCGCCTCGTCGAGCATCTCTCTAGAGTGGGGCCGGACAATCCTAAGCACCCAAACAACCTGTAATAAAAGAGATAATTTTCTTTAACAAATGACTAGTAAATGGAACAGGTTATTGACATTAAGTACTTTACATAATAACATATTACATTTGGTGGGATTTCTTTCACTTGATTTGGAACAAACACTGATCTCCCAGGGAACCTTTTCTCACAGCGTCAGTGGGACGGGCCGCTCTGCAATTTAGTAAGACAAAATTTATTAAATACTTGCTCTAATGCTGTAGAGCGTGCCCGTTTACTGTCAGTTGGAGTGTGGGAATCGGGTCTATGGTTACAAACTCTTCCGTCATCTAACGTAGGAACTATGTTAGATGACACTACCTTCCGCATCGCGACGTGCCTCCGCTTAGGTGCGCCGTGTGTTTCTCCGCATCGATGCCGTTGTGGAGAAGCAGTTGATCGACTTGGACACCAAGGCCTGTCGTGCTGCAGGAGCACTGGGCGAATTCCACGGCACGCCAGCCTCAACGACATAATCCGCCGTGCTCTTGTCACCGCCGGTGTGCCAGCTGTGTTTGAACCAAACGGTTTGGCGCGCGACGATGGCAAGAGACCGGGTGGTATGTCATTAATGCCTTGGAAAATGGGTAGGACTCTGGTGTGGGACGCAACTTGCGTCGACACCATTGCCCCTACCCATTTACCTGGCACGGCTGGCTGTGCTGGTGCTGCTGCAGCTCCTGCAGAGGCTCTTAAGCGGCGCAAATATTCCAATCTCATTGGAGATTATGAATTTGTGCCGTTTGGAGTCGAAACGTTTGGGCCTTGGGGTCCGAGCGCCCGCAATCTCTTCAGGGAGATTGCGAAGCGTATGGTCGACGCTTCTCGTGACCAGAAGGCTGGCCTCTTTTTAGGTCAGAGATTAAGCCTTGCCATACAACGTGGCAATGCTGCCGGTCTTCTGGGAACACTTCCACAAGAGGCATGCGATGCGGATGAATTCCACGACGCATTTTAACTTTTAGTTTTCTTTTTTGTATAATGTAATTATTTAGAAATGTAGTTTTAAAACCATTGTTATGTTAATTAGAAAATAAATAAAATCATCATTTGGAATAATGTATGTAATTACTAAGTAGGCCATGATTTATAACAATGATCCTAATCTTATCGGCAGGTATATTTTTGATAGGGTTCAGCAATATCCTAGTCAGATCAGAAACACCTAAATACAGTGGTTGCGCAAGACCTAAGCTTTATGTGGGCAAGGTAAATTTCGCGAGGCTCTTTTTTAACAAGCGCAAAATCCCCACAGAATTAAAAACATACAAGATTTCTAGTTCTTGGTTTTCATTCTTGCTTGTTGATTATTTTGGTGTAAACGCTGCAAACTAGGTTTCGTTTACATTAAAAGTACTGAAGCAGTACGCAAATTGAGGTCACAGAATTTTTTTGTTAACGGATGAGAAAATCTTTACTATTGAGCAAAATTTTAACAAACAAAATGATCGTAATTATGCTCAAAGACCTAAGGAACCTTCCCAATTAGTCGACAGAGTGCAACGTGGGCATTATCCGACTTCAGCGATGGTTTGGTAGGGTGTTAGCTATGAAGGAGTGACTGAGCCATATTTTTGTGAAAAAGGTATCAAAACATCGGCACAAGTGTATCAAGATACCATTCTTGAGAAGGTAGTTAAGCCCCTTAGCAACACCGTGTTCAATAACCAAGTTTGATCCTTCCAACAGGACTTGGTGCCAGATCGTATATACAGCTCGGTCCACGCAGTCTTGGTTGGAAGTGAACGTTTCGGACTTCATCAGAGCTGAAGACTGGCCGTCCGCTGGATTATGAGTTATGGTCAGTTTTAGAGAGTACGGCTTGCTCTAAACGCCATGATAATTTGGAGTCCCTAAAACAATCCATACGATTGGCAGTGAAGAATTTTCCCATGGAAAGAGTGCGTGCTTCTATTGATATGGCCTCAACGTTTAAAGGACTGTATTGCAGGCAATGCAGACTATTTCGAATACCTAAGCCTTTTTATTGTAAATTGTTTTAAAATTGTGTGTTAAACACACTGTAAAAGTAATAAATATTATTTGCAATAAAAAATATTTCAAATTCAAATTCATTTTATTGCGATATATGGGTACATAGTTATTACAGTTTATGCATTAGATTCACCATATTTCAGCCAAATTGACATGCAATATTCTCATATTAGAGAATTAACAGTATAAATGGGCATTTAATAATTAATTACATATTTATTAGAAGTAGGGGAAAGTGTAGATTATTATATGCTGTCAAAATTCTAGATGTCTGTGTTTACATTGAATTAGTCAATTAAAATTACAGAAAATCTCATCTAACAACAATGTCAGACATTAATAAGATTAAAACATAATACAAAGTAACAATGTCCTACATTCATAAAATTAAACACAATATAAAATAACAATGTCAAAGTCATAACTGAAATTTACTTAACCTCCGGTGTGTTGTCATTTAAATAATCATTTACTGTGTAATAGCACCTATTTAACAAAATAATCTTAATTTCTTTTTTAAAAATATTTAGTTCTGATATTTCTTGAATTTTTCTTGGTAATTTATTATAAATTCTAGGAGCCATACATAGAAAGCTACTATTCATCAATGTCGATTTGTTTGATGGGATGCTTAAAGTGAATTTTTTTCTTTTACTATTTAATTTAGTAAACAGATGCATGTTTTTCCTTACAAATAGCAGCACCTCCAGAATATATATACATGGTAGTGTTAATACCTTTAATTGCGAAAAGTAAGGCTTACAGCTGTCTGTAGGTTTTAAGTGGCATATAGACCTTATACACCTCTTTTGTGCCACGAATGCGTCTTCATTATCGGATGAGTTGCCCCAGAACATGATACCATATCTCAAGAGAGGTGCAACATAACCATTATAAGCCGTCAGAACGGTTGCTTGGCTAGCTGATTTTCCCAGCATGTAAAGTGCATATGAAAATGAATGAACCTTCTTACACAGTGATTCTATATGGTTTTTCCAACGTAAGTTGTTATCAATGTTCAGACCCAAAAACTTTGTGGTGCTAACCTCTACAATTTTTTTATTAAGATAATTTATGTCGATATTTTCAATTTTATTCACTCTGTTTCTAAATGTCATAAGATTTGTCTTATCAATATTAATATTTAAATTGTTTAATGTCAACCAATTAATTATATTATTTAATGTCATATTCACTTCTCGTTCTAAGTGCACTTTATTATTCCCAGTAAAAACAATTGTACTGTCATCTGCAAATAGAACTGTGTCATAATGAGTTACTTTAGGTAGGTCATTTATATGAATAATAAACAATAGTGGACCAAGAACACTGCCTTGAGGAACACCAAATGTTACATTTCTACACGTTGATGTATATTCAACGACTTTCTTCGATGTGTTACATATCTTTGTAATTTGAGTGACTTGGGTCTATTGCTCAGATATGATGCTATTAAGTCGTAGACATTTCCTCTGACTCCATAGGCGTATAATTTTCTTAATAAAACTTTATGGTCAACACAATCAAAGGCCTTTGTTAGATCCATGAACAACGCACAGACTTGATATCCACTATCTAAGTTTGTTAGTACCATGGACAAAAACTTATAGATTGCCATATCGATAGATTTATTTTTCCTAAATCCTACTTGCTCGGTACAAAATAAATTACGATCTTCAAAGTAGTTGTAGATACAGTTATGTATCACCTTCTCAAAAATTTTTGAAATAACAGGCACGAGTGCTACAGGGCGATAATTATGCATACTGTCTCTTTCATTTTTCTTGAACAATGGTTTGACTATGGTCAATTTTAATTGATCAGGGAAAACACCATTTGTTATACATAAATTTATTATGTGACTCAATATATGGGATAGTGCAACGGAAACAAGCTTTATTATTTTAGTTGATATACCATCGTATCCAGTACTATTTGTGTTCTTCAAACCTAATA